>OY282399.1:12500-4946250 GCA_958295455.1 Coleophora deauratella
CATCAAACCCATAAAATCCTTTAATTTATAGTGTATTTACAACTTTTACAAACTTTACTTTCATTGATTTTGAACGCACACCTCCATCATGTTTGGAATAAGAACCCCAGACACCAAGGCCAGCGGCCACAGGTCACCGCAGAAACTTGAGGCATCGGCTTCCAATGTACGACGCAGCGTCGGGGAATGGGAAGCGGCAAACCAGCCCCTTACTCTCCCCGCGATAGGAACAAAGACGCAGGCAGGTCCTGGAAAATTAAATGTGACTTTGTCGCAAGACGATAGAGAAATTACCAAGACAATTTCAGTGGAGATTCACACTCCACCGACAAGACTAAAAGTCGACCGCGACCGCACATCCGAAGCAAAAGCTTGCCTCAGCAAAGCTAAACAGCACTTGAATAACTCCAGGAACCTAAGGGCCGACATAAAAGCGGGAGTTACCGAAGCGGTAGAGCGGCTCTACAAACTAGTAAAAGAAGCTGAACTGGAGAGAAAAGCTGATAAATCTGGAGAAAAAGAGAAGTTGACAAGTTTGGCGGCGCCTGAAATCACTACTTCCGACTCTACCTTCGTAGTTAATACAGATACCAACACAAACCTCGGGAAGCAAATAGAGGAGCACTGCAAGTTACTAGCCGAAAACAATAAAAAGATGGAAGAACTAAAAGAAATAATGGTTACGCAAAAGGAAACCTTGGAGCAGACTGTGACTTATGCGAGCGTTACAGCGAATCTTCACAGAAAGCCCGAAGCGAAACGCAACATGCTCCATTCTATCGTAGTCACCTCCAAGGACGAAACGGAAACGGGAGAGGAGGTGCTGGACAAGGTCAGGAAAGCAGTCGATGCAAAAGAAGGCTGGATAGAAGTAGAAAGAGTCAGGAAAGCAAGGGACAGGAAAGTGATAATGGGGTTCAAGACCAAAGAAGAGAGAAACAAAATCAAAGAGAGGCTTGAACTGAAAGGAGCTCACCTCAGTGTCGAGGAAGTTAAAAACAGAGACCCGCTACTGGTTCTAAAGGACGTACTCCAGGTAAATACCGATGAAGACGTTCTCAAAGCGCTACGGAATCAGAATCGTGCCCTCTTTCAAGGCCTCGACATAGAGGAGGACAGGATAGACATAAAATATAGAAAGAAAGCAAGAAACCCACTTACCTGCCACATTGTTGTTTGCGTCTCGCCTTCCATATGGAAGCGAGCCATAGAAAGAGGATCTCTGCGTATCGACCTCCAGAACATTAAGGTGGAAGACCAGTCCCCACTAGTCCAATGCACACGCTGCCTGGGATACGGACATGGCAAGCGGTTCTGTAAAGAGCCAGCGGACCTGTGTAGTCACTGCGGTGGCCCCCATATGAGAACGGAGTGTACCGAACGGCTCGCAGGTGTAGCACCATCATGCAGAAATTGTGTCAACGCCAAATTCGACCACGCGGAACACAATGCATTTAGCCTGAACTGCCCAACACGCAGGAGGTGGGATGAATTAGCCCGCTCGACAGTGGCCTATTGCTAAGGGCGTCCAAGGCGAACAAATTTCTTATAAGTTTATCCAAGCCAACCTCCAACGTAAAAAGTTAGCCACAAATGAACTCCTTAACGAAGCTAAAACCCGTGGAGCTTCAGTCGCCCTTCTCCAGGAGCCATATGTTGGTGGGTTCAAAGCTATGAGAAGTCACAAGGGCGTTCGCATCTACCAGAGTACTGAAGTAGGAGATGGGACTGTTAAGGCGGCCATAGCCGTCTTCAACCCCGACTTAAACGTGATACAGTACCCAAAACTCACTACAAATAACATCGTTGTGGTGGGGATCCAAACTAGCGCCTGGGAGATCACGCTTGTCTCCTTCTACTTTGAGCCCAACCAGCCTATTGAGCCCTATCTAGACCATGTATATCATATCGAGAAGGAGATTGGACCTAAAAAGTGGATTGTTGGAGGTGATACCAACGCGAAGAGCTCATGGTGGGGAAGTTCCGAAATAGACCATAGGGGAGATGAAATGTTCGGAACCATTTCAGATCTCAACCTCAACATCCTGAATACAGGGAAGACTCCGACCTTCGACACAATAAGGGGAGGGAAACAGTACAAAAGCTTCGTCGACATTACAGCTTGTTCGACAGACATCTTAGATCTTGTCGAGGATTGGCAGGTAGACCAAGGACTAACAAGCTCGGACCACAACGGCATAACTTTCAGTATTCGCCTTCTTAAATCTAAAGGTATTAAAATAAACAGAACTACAAGAATTTTTAATACAAAGAAAGCTAATTGGACCCAATTTCACGAAACATTTAAACAGGAACTATCTGAAAATAACATTACAAAACTAGAAATAATCAAAATTGATACCATAGATAAAATTGAGTCAGCAATAGATAAATACATAAACGCTGTTACTACATCATCCGTTCAGGCAATTCCAAAAAAGAAGATGAATGATGAATTCGTCCTGCCGTGGTGGTCCGAGAGGCTTTCTGCAATGAAGAAAGAGGTTGCTACTAAGAAGTGCAGAATACGATGCGCCGCACCAATCCGAAGAGCGAAGGTAGTCGAGGAGTACCTGAAACAAAAGGAAGTGTACGAATCTAATTCTAAGCTTTTTTATTTTTTTCATTTATCCAACTATTGTTATTTCTCCTAAGATTCCTGTTTTTTACTTTGATTGTTTTCTCTGATTTTCTGTAGCAATCATTTATTTTACTTTCGATACATTTGTAAATTTCGTTTGCACAAGTTATTGTTGTCACTTCATCAAACTCAATATCATCTAAAAGATTTTAATTTTTTGTTGTCAAGAACTATATTGAAACTAGTAGCCCTGTGAATAAGTCGATATCGGTCCGATGCAGGCCACTGTGACTGCACGGTGGTCGGCCAGTACTGTTGCGAGCGCTGCCGTGAACATGTCTTGCGTGTGGGATCGTACATATATGTGATCTAAGCAAGATTTACTTACTTTATTTTCACGTAGTTCCATTCGCGTATAGTCCGAAATCCCACACACAAGGCCGCTACTATAAAGCACACTAGTATATCTATGTTTTACAGCGGAGTCAGTTTTAAGGTCGATGTTCATGTCACCCATCAATATCAAATCACTGGAAGTGCCCACCTTTCCAATAACACAGTGAAGTTCTTCAATAAACAAGTGTTTGTTATTGCTAGGCGGACGGTAAACAGCACAAAGAGCTGCAGAATAATTTGTTGGTGTTTTTATCATGGCTAAAATACATTCAAAATGAAGTGTTTTTGTTTTAATTACTGTAAATTTGTGTTTATTTTTAACATACACTATTATTCCACCACCTTTGCGTGCTTTTCGCAGCTCTGTGTGCATGTCGTATCCGTCAATATTATACAAACAGCATAATGAATCTGATATGTTAGCTTCGGTAACAACAATAACGTCTATAGGTGAACTAGATGAGTGAATGTATTGTTCAAGAGCAGAGAAGTTTTTTATTAAAGATCTTATATTAATATGAATAGACAGTAGACTAATTTGGGGGGTAGGTATTTTTTTTAGAAAACTGTTCAAATCCTGACAATTATAAAGCTCTAATATATCGTCTTTTAAAAAATCCATAAAATAGTTAAAGGACACGTTTCATTTTGTGCCTGGACATGTACGTAGTACGAAAAATATAGGCTTTCTAGGAAAAATAATGAAAAAAATATTAGAAGCAGGGTTACGTGGTTCAAGCATAATGTTTTGTCAGCACTTTTTACAATATAAATGGTAACACTGAAGCTTGCAATAGTAGGTCACGTTCAGAAATTACGGCTTCGTCCACATATTCCTCAGATGCTTTCTGTGACTCTGACTTACTGAACACCCTTCTGTTCTAACTTCTGACATTGGTGTACGATTTTTAAAATCTGCGGATATGCCTTGCCTCTTTTACAGGCATAACAGCTAGTTTTCGAGTTACTTGTCAGACAACTAAATTATTAATTTCAATGGTATGTACAAAATCTAGTTTCTGAACGTAAAATGCTCAAAATTGCGCTCGCTTCGCCATGTTGGGTGATTTATGTGTTGCGATTGTTAAATCTGAGAAACTAGATGAACCTCGTAGGTAACGAAGGTAAATCGAAGGAAATGTACAATTAGAAAAGTCTATGTTTCTAATGACTTATTTATGATGTTTAGTACACAGATCAGGTCCAAGCTCCATAGTCCCGTGAAACGTCTCCTTTGACTTGATATCAAGTTAGTGGGTACTTAGTTTCTTAAATATAAGGGTGATAAGATAATATAATATAGTGTGGTACCTAATTTAGCATGTAAGAGGCAGGGCCAGCCTCTGAACGTCTTCTTCTGACCTTATCTTGATAATTTTTTCATTGTCTTGTCTGCGAGCCATAATGATACCATTTTTGCACCATATATATTTATAGTTATCTTTCAACTCCTGCTTAGTGTACCATAACAGTTTTTTGTTGTAGGTCGTTAGAGCTTCCCGTATAAAGACTTTGTCATTCCCTGTGTTGTCAATTATGTTAGTAGAAACATCTTTAGCAGACAGCTTGACCTTCCTTGCGTTTTGTAGCCATCTTTGCTGCATAGTTTCCTCTTTTACGACAACTTGGATATTACCTGGGCGATCTTTTCTCCCTGGTAGCCTTCTGGACGTTTCGATATCACTTACTGGTAGGTTTAGTTTTTTTGCGACATTTTCGACTATTTCTTGTATGTTCTCGTCCTCAGTAGTGGGTACGTTAGAGATTTCAATATGTTTTGATAACTTTTATTGTTCCATCTCCTGCAGCCGCTGCTCCAGAGCACCTACTCGGGTTTCCAGGTAGTTGTTTTTGTTGCTCAATTCAGTGTTCTTGCGTTTTAGGTCATGGATAGATTGTTTACAAGCCTCCATTGTTTCGATCAGCTCTTCCATTTTTTCGCTATTAAACTGGAGCTACTGGTTGATGTCCTTCATCTCTTTCTGTATGGCCTTTTCAACTCCCTTAGATATGTCGTCTAGAAGTTGCTTGACGTTGATTTGCATACCCATGCCTGCAGTTGAATTGTCTTCTTCGTCTTCCTCATTGGGAATGATAACCGAGCGACGTTTTGGGGAGTTAAGGTGACAGTCCTGGCATGTCCACTCCAGGTTTTCCGTAGCACGAAGCGCAGTTAGTTGCTTATTGGTAAGCCCCGAACACGTAGTATTCATATGCACTATTTTTTCGCATCTTCCACATTCCAATCCAGGAGTTCTTTTTGTAATATTTTTGTTGCACTTTTCGCACTTCTCCATGATGAGGGTAGATAGATTTTTTTATTGCAATAGGCGACGACGTGTTCGTGTTCTACTATCGAGCGTCGGACGACGAGTGAAGTAAACTAGAACTATTCAAGTAAAGTGAAAGTTCAAGTAGAGTGAAGTAAACTAGAACTATTCAAGTAAAGTGAAAAAACAGGATGGAGTATCATATTTCCGCTAAGTAAACTTTTGCTTTATCATTTTAAAGTATTGTTTTGCTAAGAAACACAGTAGTTTATTTTAATTTGAATTACGCATTTAGTTTGATTTCCATGAGCGAACTTTCGAACAACACAACTTTGGAACAAAAACTTTATAGAGTCGCTTTCAAGTATAAAGTTTCTTATTAAAATATTTTGTAACTTTTTACTACTTTTTTTTATTACATGAAATATTTTATTTATTTTAGCTTTCCCCGAGATCCTATACGTTGTGCACTATGGAAAAACATTATAGCCGAATCGTGACGAGAGGAATACTTTGTTCCGAAAAAAATCCACTTTGTTTACTCGAATCATTTTCACCCTGTATATTCATATTTAAGCGTGTTTCTGTGTTTGTTATAAAAAAAATAAACAAGATTCTGCAAAAATTAAAAATACTTATAAAACATAGCCAACAAAAAAACATTATAAGTGAGAGCTACTCCATTACTTCTCTGTCTTCACTCGAAGCTGCGTAAGGTGAAGTACGTTTCAGTCGGAGCTTCGTATGGTGATAAATTGTTGCAAACAAAAACAACCGTAATGCAATGACGCACGATCTAAATGCAAATGTGTTGTTTCTATGCATATAACTATGCGTGTATAGGTTAACTGCGGACGCTTTTGTCGTGAATTATGTACTAGACCCGTCGTCCATTTGATTCTACGTCGATGGGAACAATGTATGAACTATCATGAAAACTCCAACTCACTTTTTATGTAGTACTCGTCGTGTATCCAAATATTTATTATACATTAATGTACAATAATGTTTTTGTTAGCGGCGTGTATCCAAACATTCGTTGACAATGACGTTTAACGTCACGTCATACGTCATTCATACACGACGAGAGCGAACGCGATTACAACGAAATATATATTGTCCTTGGATTTAATTCGAGCCTGAAAAACTGGAATCCAGCACAGTGGAGGTCTCATGGCAGCGTTCAGAGTGCAGAACATGTGATTGTGATGCGCGGCGGGCGCTAGCGAGAGGCGCGCGGGCGGCGGCATGTCCGGCGAGTACGCTCTCGTCAGCGAGGGCGAGCACGACGAGCCCATCGAGCTGCCGCTGGAAGAGGACGGCTCGCTGCTGCTGAGCACGGTGGCGGCGCAGTTCGCGGGCGCCAGCGGGCTCAAGTATCGCGCGGGGGGGCGCCTGCGCGGCCTGCGGCTGGCCGACGAGCGCCTGGCGCCGCCGCCCGAGGGCTGGGCCGCGCACCGCTACTTCTGCGCCCTGCCGCGCGGCGCCGCGGCCGAGGTGGGGGCGCCGCGCTCGCCGGACCGCCTGTCGCCGGCGCCGGCGCGGCCGCGCTGCTCCGACCTCATCGTGCTCGGGCTGCCCTGGAAGACGGGCGAGGACGCCGTGCGCGACTACTTCTCGTCGTTCGGCGACCTGCTCATGGTGCAGGTGAAGCGCGACACGCGCACCGGCCTCTCCAAGGGGTTCGGCTTCATTAAATTCGCCACCTACGAGTCCCAGCTGCGCGTTCTCGGCCGGCGGCACCTCATCGACGGGCGCTGGTGCGACGTTCGCATACCGAACAGCAAAGACGGAGGGGTGGCGCAGCGCAAAGTGTTCGTCGGACGCTGCACCGAGTCCCTCACTGCGGACGATCTTCGCGAGTATTTTGGAGCATTCGGTCAAGTGACAGACGTTTTTGTGCCTAAACCGTTCAGAGCGTTCAGCTTTGTAACGTTCTTGGACCCCGAGGTGGCGCAGTCGCTGTGCGGGCAGGACCATATCATCAAGGGGGTGTCGGTGAACATATCGACGGCGTCGCCGAAGCGCGACCGCGGCGCGGGCACAGGCGTGGCGCCGCTGGCGGGGGGGGCGCCGGGCGGAGGGGGCACGGGCGGGGGCGCGCGCGGCTCGGCGCTGCTGGGCTGGGGGCTGCTGGACGCGCCGCGCGTGTTCAACTGGCCGTGCGGCGTGGCGGGCGGCGACGCGTGGGGCGCCCCCCCGCCGCAGCAGGCGCCGCCGCTCGACTCCAAGCCTTACCACAAATACGAGTGACATGGTTCGCTCCGGCCGCGGGCTCTGGCCTTCCTATCTGTCTGTACATATTCCCTGAGACCCCGTTGTTGATCGCTATCAAATTTTATATCAGAGATAACTTATGTACATAATAATAATTATTAAATAATATTAGTAGTTTGAGGTTGTCAATGTGCATTTTCAGTTTCACTTTTCTTTTCTTCTACATATTCTTTTATAACTTTGCAGTAACCATAATGGTGGAACCCTGTCTTTACTCTTAAGGATAGTAAACTAGACATGGACGTCTTTCGGCTAATGATGATGATGAAAACTGCTCAAAACTGATCATATAATGGAAAATATTATTAAATCTTCATAGGTATGTTGGTCTGACAGTACTATTGTTTGGTGTAATCACAAGGGAACAAGTGGTGTAATGAAACAAAAGGTTATCTTTTATAATTTTACATTTATTTACAATATGAATAAATAGGTACGTTCATTAACTTCTAGAAGACAACCTATCAAGGGTTTGAAGCGGTTGATCAGTATGTCTGGTTTCAAAAATCAATAAGGTTTCAGCTTTATGTTAAACTACCTTGTTAGACAATAGCGGGTGGCAGAAGATTGTAGGGAATAGAGGTAGACCCTCTTAACACCCTGCAACTCAACAAAAATCTAAATATGATATTCAAAACATAAATCGCAAAAAAAATCAATTTCAGTTTATTATGAGCTAAGGTAGAGTACACATTACAAATGACCCCACCTAAGGACTAATTTTTTTTGGCCAACATTACTCTGAACCACAGTATAAGGATATTTATATTTATAACAGTATGGACACTCCCTGCCGCTCTCTGAAGGCGACCTCACCCCCCCTGTGTGACCGATGTGTGACCTAATACTCAAGGGTTGGCACACGGTTGGCAAACTAGACATTTATTTGTGGTGTGCGTTCCGAGAGTACGGTCTGACGCAACCGTTCACTTTGACAACAGGATAGCATAATATAAATCGCATAAGTGTGAAAGAAAAGGTACAAAACGATTGCTGTCAGAGTGCAACCTTGGAACAACGTGAAGGCTTCTATGTACATACAGCCTTGTCTTCATTTAAAATGCATATTCTAAAAGTCTGTCATTTTATATTCACGGCTGTCAAAAAGACTGCGATATAATTATAGTCTTTTGGAAATATTCCACGAACAGCACATCTGCAGTACCAGTGAAGGCGTAACTAGATAAATAAAATGGCATTTCAAAACAATCTGTAAACATCTTCATAATCATCACATATTTTGATAAAAATAACAAACAATCCTTTATTTATAAACAATAGCTTTAAGATTTTGCTAATATTTAATGTATTAGCCATTTTTGTAATGTATATTTTATCACACATTTGTTTTCAATAAATTACTTACAATATCAATGGCTTATTGAAAATAAAAATAAAAACATAGGTACAACGGTATCAATATGGAATATATACACGGTTTTCTTTTATTTCAACAAAATACGTGACTATTATGGAGATTTTAACAAATTATTTTGTACCTACATTTCGAAATACCTAAATAGTGGTAAGTAGCAGGTGAAACTGAGAATAATTTCCACATGGACATATTACATACTAAATGATAGGGAATTTTCCACGGCTTTCTCTAAACTCAACTAGATGGCGCTGATCAACATTGGAAATAAGAATATCTCTAAAAAATCGTCAAAACTGATTGATATTACTGATTAATATTACAATAATGATGAAAGGTTTCGAAGATTACTTTTCATTTTTTTTTTGTATTTTGATCCAAAAAATACTTTTCATAATGTTTGATGCACAAAGCTTGTCAATATTGTTTTTGTATTTCTTAAAAGAAGTCTAACATGATACCGAGTTCTAAATAATAGTGAAGCAATGTACAAGATTCCAATCATAATGTTTTTTTTTATTGTCTAATGTATGGCAACCTTTTTATATAGTCTGTGGTTTTGTGTAGTGTGTGTTCTGCTGAGAAAATAATGGCTGGTTGTGTAGTGGATAAAAATGTGATTTTTGGATTGTTTAACGAAGTTTAAAGTAAATAAAACACAAGTAATAAGAAATTAATATTTTATTAACGAAACTGCACCTCACCAATAGTGGTAGCAGAGCGTGGTTGAAGGAAAACAGTGAAAATTCGGAGTAACAATATGGCGGAGTCGAAGTTGTACAATATAAAACAATTTGATGGAACAGGATTTTCGAATTGGTTATTTCGCATCAAAAGCATATTACGAGAGCATGATTGTGAAGACGCTATTACTAGTTTAGCGTTTGCAAGTAGACCTGATAGCAAAAAGTTGGAGGCAAAGGCCCAAAACATCATTATTAGCGGCATCGCGGACACGCATCTTGAGTACATAAAAAATGAAAATACGGCGTACATGATGATTAAAAAACTGGAAAATAACTTCATGAACAAAAGTACAAGAGGAAAAATATACCTAAGAAGGAAACTGAGTGATACGAAATATGATGATAGGTTACCTATGATTCGTCACATAAATGATATGGAAGAGTTGTTTTCGCAGTTAAAGGATGCTGGTACTACATTGTCAGAGGAAGAAAAGATAAACTATTTATTGTTATCCATGCCGAAATCATACGAAGTGATCGTTACCACCTTAGAAACTATACCGGACCTGAAACTAGATCTTGTAAAGGACAGACTATTAGGAGAAGAGGAGAAGAGAAAAAGCCAAAGAGGAGGATATGATTATGACAAAAATGTTTTTCTGTGTTACAATTGCAATTTACCAGGCCATAAACAATATGAATGTAAAGCGGAGCGAGGCAACAGATTTTCAGATCAAGGATCTCGAGGACAAAGATGGAATGCTGGTCGCGGACAAAGATGGAATGCTGGTCGCGGACTAGGATGGAATGCTGGTCAGGGACGAGGAGTCTCTACTGGACGTGGACAAGGGTGGATTTCTGGTCGAGGAAGAGGAAGGAATACCGGACGAGGACAAAGATTTGTAGGACGTGGACAAGGAAGAGAAACTCATACATTTTCTGCGGAAACAGGTAACATGGACATAGCATTTGCGGCACACAGAGGTGAGGTGAAAATTTATAATAAAAGTGAGAAATTAATTTGGTGTGTAGACTCTGGGTCATCGGACCACTTGACAAATAGAAAGGACTTATTTTCAGAATATGTAGAATTGAAAGAACATAAAGTAATTGCAGCGGCAAAAAGTGGTGTAGTGTTAAAAGCAGTAGGTATCGGAAATATTAAAGTGAAATGTTTTGTAGGCAGAAAATCAACTGACTGTACTATAAAAAATGTATATTATGTACCAGAGTTGCGAAAGAATTTGCTGTCGGTTTCTAAACTAGAAAACAGTAATATGAGAGTAGAATTTTCTTATGGAAAAGTTAGAGTCTACTATTTTAACAATTTAATAATGATTGGCAATAATGTAGGGTCATTGTACACTATTGAAATGGAACCAAATAATTCAAACTGTAATTTTGTGTCTAACAGTGATAAAGAGGTAGTACAGCTGTGGCACCGGCGCTTTGGTCACTTGGGGTTAAGAAACTTAAGTATTTTATCAAACAAAAATTTAGTGGACGGCTTAAATGATTTGAAAAATGTAAAAATCAATGAACATGCACTGTGTGAACCCTGCATATTAGGAAAAATGACAAGACAACCGTTTAATAGGACAGGATATAGAGCTAAGAGACCGTTAGAGTTGGTCCACACTGATGTATGCGGTCCAATCTCTCCGGTAACCAGAGACGGGTATAGGTATTTCCTAACCTTTATTGATGATTTCACCCATTTCACTATGATCTATCTGTTAAAAGAAAAGTCTGAGGTATGTGAAAAATTCAAAACATATTATTCCTATGTAACTAATTGTTTCAATGCTAATTTACTTAAACTCAGAGCTGACAATGGGGGTGAGTATACATCGGGTGAACTTCAGAGATTCTGCAATGAGAAGGGAATAATGATTCAGTACACAGTCCCTTACAATCCGGAGATGAATGGAGTCGCAGAGAGGATGAATCGGACTATAATGGACAAGGCGAGAACAATTTTATCTGATTCAGGTTTAGGAAAGGAATTTTGGGGCGATGCTGTTTTGTATTCTGCTTACGTAACCAACAGGAGTCCAACAGTGGGAAAAGAGAAGACACCATATGAATTATGGACTGGGAAAAAACCAGACGTTTCAACAATGAGAACATTTGGAAGTATTGCATACAATCATGTGCCAAAACAAATAAGACAAAAACTTGATAATCCTGGAAAAAGAATGATAATGATTGGTTATAGCTCATCTGGATACAGACTATATGACGACGAAAATAAAATAACAGTGATTGGAAGAAATGTTATATTTGATGAAAAAAGAAACAAGGAACAGAATTTATATATACCCGGGATTGAGCAAGAGAAACAAGAAGATGAAGAAGAATACAACGAAGAAGAAAAAACACAAAATGAAAACAAGGAAAAAGAAAAAGATGTCAGTCAAGAAGAAGAGATTTTTCAAGAAAATACAGGGAATAAACAAAGAAGAGAACAAGAAGAAATACACAAAGAATGTGAAGGACAGGATAAAGAAATTTCAGCAAAGAAACAAGGAAAACATTGTGAAGAAAGGACAAGAACAGGGAGAGAAAGAAGAAGAACAAGAAAACCGAAGTGGCAAGAAGATTATGAGATAAATTTAAAAGATGAAAATGATGAAGCTTTATTTGCGTTAATAACAAGTTATGAAGATGTACCTATCAACTATGAAGATATAAAAGGAAGAGAAGATGAAAGAAAATGGAGGAAAGCAGTTGAAGAAGAATTAAAAGTTATAGAGGAAAGTAAAACTTGGAAAATTGTACCTAAACCAGAAAATGAAAAATTGATTGATTGTAAATGGATATTTACCACAAAAGAAATAGGAAATGAAGAAATTTGCAAAGCCCGATTAGTAGTGCGTGGATTTAAGCAAAAAGACAAAGTAGAAGATACATATTCACCAGTTTTGAAATTACAGACATTAAGAATTTTGTTGTCTGTGGCTGCTTACCAGGATCTTCACATAAGTCAAATGGATGTGAAAGGGGCATTTCTGTATGGAGACATTAATGAAGATGTATATCTGAAAACTCCAGAAGGACTTGAAATACCAGAAGGTTATGTGTTAAAACTAACAAAGTCGCTTTACGGACTGAAAAAGTCACCAAAGTATTGGTATGAAAAATTCAACAAAACTATTACAGGATATGGGTTTAAAAGGTCACAAAATGACTATTGTTTGTATACTAAAGGAGATTTATATCTTTTATTGTATGTTGATGACTTGCTAATTCTAGGAAAAGATGTACAAGAAATTGAGAAGGTGAAAGAATTTTTATGTACAAAATTCAGAATGAAAGACTTAGGTAGCAACAGTCTGACGTATTTAGGGATTTCCATTGACAAGTTACCAGGGAAGGTTCATATAAATCAAACCAAATATCTCAAAGGAGTTTTGAAAAAATATAATATGCAAGATTGTAAAGGTTGTGACACACCTATGGATCAAAACTTTATTCTAAACATTGAAGACAGTGAAATTGATTTTAGTTGGGAACACAAGTGTAGATCATTGATTGGATCTTTAATGTACGCAATGATAGGATCTAGACCGGATATTGCCACTGCTGTAGGGTACCTAAGTAGATTTCAGTCAAAGCCATGTGAAAAATTATTTAAAGCTTTGAAAAGAATATTAAGATATATTAAGCAGACTGTTAACTATTCATTGGTTTATAAAATGTATGATTGTGATCCAAGCTCTGTATTGGTTGGCTATGCAGATGCTGACTTTGCTAGAGACATAACTGATAGAAAGTCAACATCTGGATACTTATTTCAACTTTTTAAGAACACTATTATTTGGAAGTCAAAGAAACAAACTACTGTTGCTCTCAGTACAACCGAGGCTGAGTTAGTATCGCTATGTGAATCATCTATGGAAGGTTGTTGGTTGATAAAAATATTATTTGATCTAAATATTGTAATCAAAAGTTTTGATATTTTTGAAGATAATACTAGTACCATTAAAATAGTGAAAAACCCAGATCAGAAACGCATAAAACATTTGGATGTAAAATACAATTTTATAAAACAGAAAGTGGAAGAAGGTATTATTAATGTACGATATATTTCAACTAAAGAACAAATAGCTGATATATTAACTAAACCTTTACCTAAAGTTCAATTACATAACTGTATAGAGTGGATAGGATTGGAAGATTGTTACATTGAGGGAGAGTAATAGTGAAGCAATGTACAAGATTCCAATCATAATGTTTTTTTTTATTGTCTAATGTATGGCAACCTTTTTATATAGTCTGTGGTTTTGTGTAGTGTGTGTTCTGCTGAGAAAATAATGGCTGGTTGTGTAGTGGATAAAAATGTGATTTTTGGATTGTTTAACGAAGTTTAAAGTAAATAAAACACAAGTAATAAGAAATTAATATTTTATTAACGAAACTGCACCTCACCAATACTAAATTGCATTTTAATCATAAAAATGTATTGAAATCTATTTATTTTTGGTTGCACACAGGTCATCCATACTTGACAAAGTTGTAAATTTATCGTTTCAGTTAATTCAATTAATAAGAATCTATGTTCAGGTGGTTTTTTATACAGGGTGTAACAGAAGTGTGTGACAATACTTCAAGGTTGGCTTTTACCCATCAAACTGAACAACTTTTGTTCTACAACTTTGTAGAAATCTTTTTGGTCTTTTCATACAAACTTGGTTCGCCAGCTGATCGATTTGTATGAAAAGTCCAAAAAAAATTTTGCGATTTCAACAAAGTTGTAGAACAAAAGTTGTTCAGTTTGATGGGTAAAAGCCAACCTTGAAGTATTGTCACACACTTCTGTTACACCCTGTATATTTTCAACAATATTAAATCTATTCTGCTACCGTAAATTCTACGCTGCCTTTAAAAATAAATTGCCAAAGCTTAGAAATGCCATCTATTGAGAATCTTATGAACGATGTGACATAAGTCATCTGAAAACTCCCTATTAGATTTCAACTAGATAAATAAAATGGCATTTCAAAACTATCTGTAAATATCTTCATAATCATCACATAACTTGATCAAAACAACAAATAATCCTTTATTTATAAACAATGACTTTAAGATTTTGCTAATATTTAATGTATCAGCCAATTTTGTAATGTATAATATTTTATCACACTTTTTTTTTCAATAAATTAATTACAATATCAATATACAAAAAAATATAGGGACAACGCACAGTGTTTTTTTTGCCTCAAAAAAGTGACATCTTCGTTTTTTTCATTCATTCAATTTGGCTTTTTATAACAAATGCAAGAGTAAAACTCCCAGGAGTCCATTTTGTATAGTTTATTTTTAAAAAAATCACAAAGTTTTGTTGACCTTCATGTTAAAAATACGGAAATTAATTCATAGAAAAAAAAATATTTACAATTAAGTATTCATTGTTTTGCGGGTATATAAAGATAGTCTAGGCGCATATTATTCCCTTTTTACTTAATAAAAAATGTTTGTAATTTCTATTTCTTCAAAAAAAAATTTTTTCTGAATTTTTAGGTTTATTTTTTTCTATTTTTTCGAGGCCGAAGTAGAGGTTCTGCCTAGGACAGATATATTCCTAATACTAATATGTATCACCCACAAAATCACTACATTCTACTTCGGCGGAAGTTTAGAGAAAATGATTTTCAAATATACGTGTTAAGGTTGTCACTAATTTGACCTTTCTATTAATATCGTATTATTTTTTGAAAGCTAAATCGAATGCTTGTTTCTTCCTTTAATTGTGAAAACGAAGTTAACTTCTGTCTCTTAACCTCTGAAATCCCGTAGTTCCGAACTGTCGAACACCGTTGAAATCCGGGGGTGTTCGCGGTTCGAAATTGCTCTGACCCGATATGGCGTCCGTGTGAGTTAGATGTACGAATTGTGCCTACTTGTATCCTTATACAGAGTGATCAGCATTGTAGATCGGATTTTTCAACTATTTTTGCTGAATTTTATGAAATAATCCGACCCAGATTTTTAGGGTTCCGTAGCCAAATGGCAAAAAACGAAACCCATGGATTCGTCATGTCTGTCTTTCCGTCTGTCTGTCTGTCTGTCTGTCTGTCTGTCTGTCCGTCCGTATGTCACAGCCACTTTTTTCCGAAACTATAAGAACTATACTGTTGAAACTTGGTGAGTAGATGTATTCTGTGAAACGCATTGAGATTTTTACACAAAAATAGAAAAAAAATAATAAATTTTGGGGGTTCCCCATACTTAGAACTGAAACTCAAAAAAATTTTTTTCATCAAACCCATACGTGTGGGTAGGATATGGATAGGTCTTCAAAAATGATATTGAGGTTTCTAATATCATTTTTTTAGAATAAATTTAATTTAATTTTTTTTCTGAATAGTTTGCGCGAGAGACACTTCCAAAGTGGTAAAATGTGTGTCCCCCCCCTGTAACTTCTAAAATAAGAGAATGATAAAACTAAAAAAAATTATGATGTACATTACCATGCAAACTTCCACCGAAAATTGGTTTGAACGAGATCAAGTAAGATTTTTTTTTTAATACGTCATAAATCGTAAACCGCAATTTACCTACAACGAACTACAAGAACTTTTATGTTATGTTTCTTGCTGCTACGGAACCCTTCATGGGCGAGTCCGACTCGCACTTGGCCGCTTTTTTTCAGTTTCCCATATAAATTCTTGATTCACAATTTTGATATAACAAAATAAGGTGGATTATTTCTACTCATGAAATTGCACTCTATATGTTTTAATACTTTGGCGAAATCACAAAAATATTCCGGCGTTTCATACCTATTTAATCAGTTAAATGTCATGTCTGTAAGACCAATTTTCTTTTTCGCTATTTGGGCGAAGTTGATGCGCAAAAGACGTTTAGTTCCTTAGTTTACTACATCCAAGTACGTTTTGAATTAAAGTCTTTAAAATAAACTTGATTGTGTATAAAGGAAGAAAAAAAGAAATGACCTTATTGTGTCAACCCTAAATCCAAAATTTTGACCTTAGTACATAAAAATATATTTTACCAAACTTCCGCCGAAGTAGAATGTGTTAATTTTGTGGGAGATACTAATAAGTATGAGGAATATATCTGTCCTAGACAGAACCTCTACTTCGGCCTAGAAAAAATATAAAAAAATACATTTGAAAATTCAGAAAATATTTTTTTTTGAGAAATTTTCCAACATTTTTGATAAAATTAAAAGGGGATAATATGCGCCTAGACTATCTTTATATACCCGCAAAACAAATAATACTTAATTGCGAATAGTTTTTTTTCTATGAATTAATTTCCATATTTTTAACATGAAGGTCAACAAAACTTTGTGATTTTTTTAAAAATAAACTATACAAAATGGACTCCTGAGAGTTTTACTCTTGCATTTGTTATAAAAAGCCAAATTCAATGAATGAAAAAAACGAAGATGTCACTTTTTTGAGGCAAAAAAAACACTGTGCAACGGTATCAATATGGAATATATTTACACGGTTTTTTTATTTTACTTAAAATACGTGACGATTATGGAGATTTTAACAGATTATTTTGTACCTACATTTCGAAATACCTAAATAGGGGTAACTATCAGGTGAAACTGAGAATAATTTCCTCAAGGACATATTCATTTGCAATATGACTTTCCAAAATGTATCAACTGATTAGTTCATGTTCATGGATAAGTTAAAAATATCATATTAAAAAGTTTATGAAATTCTTTCATTTCCATAAATCTTTGATCGATAAACCGCCCGCCCTCGGAATTTATTTATGTTACACATCCGTGTTTGGGTTAATCTATTCATTGTGTACTAAGTTTCAATTTATTCAATCGATCCGATAGATTCACAGCAAATTGGCTGTGACCGAGACGGACGGACAGACAGACCCACTAGTGATCCTTTTACTGTTTTGCGGTACAGAACTCTGAAAGAATCGCCTTGATGCCAATCGGACAGAAGAATTGTTTTTTTTTTCCATCAGAATTTACCGTTTTTAAAATTTTAATTATTCAGTTAATCTTTCTTTAATTTGCTTAAACATTTTCTTCCAATGGTATTTGTTATTATTTCTGTCCACTAAATTATCCGGCACTATTTTATTATCGGATACCCGGCCAGATCCAAAAAGTAAAATCCTGCCAAAGACAAATCCCTCAAGACAAGGCTGTATGTCCAAGCAGCCTTAATGTAGGCAATAGGCGGCCCGTGAGGCAGCCCTAGACACTCACACATGCATAAACACGTGTACAGACATGAAGAAGTGTAAAATTTCTATGTAGTAAAAATGGCGCGAAATTTGTATGAAGTGTCCGGGCTGTGCTCTGAACACCTGTACCCTATCAGATTGAATTAGTTTTATTGGTTAATTGGTAGGTAGCAATTTCTTCCAGGCAACCTTTGGGCGGGAAAAGAACGATAGAAATAAGATGGGTATAACTTTTTAATTATTATTTTTTGCGAATAATATCAATTCTGTGAGCACATTCAGGGGCGCCGACTTCTTAAAATTATTGGGGGGGCTCAGGTGCGGATCCAAGATTTCGTGTAGGTTTGAAATGAAGCCACTTGGAATATTTGTATTTTTAAGATTTCGGTTAATATCATGTCTTTTATTATGTATGTATCTCCGGTTAAATGATGTAATTTACGAGGTCGTAAAATGATTGGATAATTCACAAAAAAAGGCGCGGGCGAAGCGAGCGCGTAATTTTTTTCAATTTACTTCTTTATTGCATTCCATGTGTTTACAAATATAGATGATAACGATGACTTTTTGTATGATAATTCGTCCAAAAAGCGATTTTTTTTATTATAAAATACTTACCTATCTCTGTATATTTGCATTTTCAAGAAGTTTTATGTCTATTTGCGCATTTATTTGCGTACATCTTTCCTATTATGTAGTGAGCAAGGCAGTAGAATAGATCGAACTATGCAATAGAAAGAGACACAAGCTAAGCAAGCATGAAAACTTTAAATAGGTAAATGAAAAGAAATATTGAGGGGCTCAGCCCCGCTGATAATGTCATTGAGGGGATCGGGCACCCCCAGGCCCTATGGAGTCGGCGCCATTTCAAGCGTGTACATTTTATTAAGATTGAGCAAAAAACGCCAAAAAAAAACACGTTTCTAGTAGAGGAGCCCCCTTACGTTTCATGAGATACAGCCCGCTGACGGACGGACACAGCGGAGGCTTATTATTAGGATCCCGTTGGCACTTGGGTACGGAACCCTAAAAAGCTATCTGACAAATCCTGCCCCCAACGTCAATGTCCGCAGAAATGTACCTATGAAAATCTTAAATCGAGCCTGGCGCCTCCTGTGGCGCACAAACCGGGTGTCGGCCCTAGCCGACTGTGGTGGTCAAAGGGTTAAAAATAGTACCTACGATATAAGCACTCCCGACTCGTGGTCCCACCGCATTGTCCCACTGGTGGGTCGAAAAACACTTTCGTGATGCGAGGGATTTTTATCTGACAGCAAGATAGCATATTGTAATTTTTAGGGTTCCGTAGCCAAATGGCAAAAAACAGAACCCTTATGGATTCGTCATCTGTCTGTCTGTCCGTCCGTATGTCACAGCCACTTTTTTCCGAAACTATAAGTACCTACTATACTGTTGAAACTTGGTAAGTAGATGTATTCTGTGAACCGCATTAAGATTTTCACACAAAAATAGAAAAAAATTTGGGGGTTCCCCGTACTTAGAACTGAAACTCAAAATTATTTTTTCATCAAAGCTATACCTACGTGTGGAGTATCTATGGATAGGTCTTCAAAAATGATATTGAGGTTTCTAATGTCATTTTTTTCTAAACCGAATAGTTTGCGCGAGAGGCACTTCCTAAGTGGTAAAATGTGTGCTCCCATCCCCCCCCCCCTGTAATTTCTAAAATAAGAGAATGATAAAACTAGAAAAAATATATGATGCAAAACTTCCTTCCTTCCATGCAAACTTCCACCGAAAATTGGTTTGAACGAGATCTAGTAAGTAGTTTTTTTAATACGTCATAAATCGTAAACCGCAAATTACCTTTCATTTAATCAACTCAAATATAAAAAATATAGAGTTTAAGACATGTGTGATTATGAATTTATACGGAACCCTCGGTGCGCGAGTCCGACTCGCACTTGGCCGGGTTTTTTTTAAGTGTGAAAGGGACAGTGCGTCCGACAGGACTTTGCGGATAGACCAAACTGCTGTGGTGCTTTTCGTCTCATAACCCTTTCATAACATAAGGGATTAAAAAGGTATTTGAAGGATCGGCAAAGCATTGATAGCACCTCTGGTGTTGCAAATGCCCATAGGCGGCGGTGATCACTTTCCATCAGGTGGGCCGTCAGCCTTTTTCCTTCCTATAAAATAAAATATAAAAAATAACCCAACCTCTTGTCAGGTAGATCTTACCTTTGTTCTGATACGGGACCTTATGACCGGTGCGGACGTGCAATACCGGTATTAAAATGTAGGCAATACCAGTATTGAGATGAGAACATACGAATACCGGTATTGCACGCCGACGACGGACGCCAAGCCTACATTTCCAGTTCTAATTCCTCAAAGTGGCAAAAAAGCGATAAACAAAAAAATAAAAGCTCAGTTATATTTTGTTGTATTTTGGCTTTATTAGTGCAAAATAATTCGCCCCCATCAAAATCTCAAAAAACCAACAGCGGTGAGAGATGTTAAGTTGCGGATAGCACAATAGCATGAGTGAATTGCGAACACTTCAGCGCGGCTGAGTCTGATTATTATTGAATAAAAAAGCGTGCATCGTCTATCCTTACTTAAAAAGGGGGGTGCGCGAGCTCTCCTTTCTAGGGGGTACTCACCCACGACCTAACCGGTCGGTCATCGGTGATCTTAAATCGACGGGCAAAAACAATATTTTCTTGTATAGTACATTCCATTGAAAAAAAAGCAAAAGGTTAACATACTTACTATGCAACTGACATTGACATGTGTCAAATCCATAGTACAGCCCGACTATGTAGGCTCATTTGGCAGGTGGCGAAAAGCTGGAACTAACGCCGCCATCTTAAAATATGAAACAAATGTCAGATTTGCGACAAAAGCGCCCTCCTGTCAATGCAAAAGATCGTAATCGGACTGTATTATGCGTTTCAACGAATATAATAGTTCCTATGCCGTTATGTTGGCTCCTCTGTCTATCAACGACATCACGCAAAAAACGCTTGTACAGATTTTGTTAGTGTGTGTCTGCGTTCTATGTAGTGTGTGTCTGAGTTCTATATAGTGTGTGTGGAAAACATTGCTGCCAATATAGTTGCCTCTATAGTTTTGTTTACCTTTCGCTTTTTTTTATTGGAATGAACTATAGCCATTCCCATTATTTCTATGATAGTTTCTTGGTTACCCACCCCCTTTCAAAGAGGGGATTCCAGACCTCCTCCCGTCTCTATTAATATAGCACGTTTGGAAACTTTTATAATTACCTACTACCTACTAAACTGCCTGCTTCGATACAGTCCACCTTTGATTTTTAGGAAATCTATTTGTAGGTATACGATTACGATTTAATTTCGATCCTAAAAAACTTCTTTACACCACATTATAAAAAATACAGCAGTTTACGTGTTCACGAGGCGTGAATACTAGCGCCGTCGTCGCGTCGGCGGCGGACCCTTCAAATGTGTTCCTTTGACCGCCTTGTTCCTCCACCACGCGCGGTCGCTAGCTCAACTGCAAGTTAATACTCGCGAATGTCATAACGCTACGAACAATTCTATATTGTAGGGTGTATGATATTAATTTTAACTAGATTTTCTTCTTCTTCTTCGATTCAGTAGACGGAACTCCTATTCGACAACCGCAAAGATTCTCGCGCACAAGCTCTCAGCGCAGATACTTGGCGGCCCAATCCACCCTCGTCGCGCCGCTGCCCACCGCCGCCGCCTCTGTTTGACAAGAATAAACAAATAGGTAAGTAAATGACAAAATTTTACATTTTCCCACATGAATGTTTACATCGCTCGATTCGGCTAGATGAGAGTCGGTGTACGGTGCAACACACGTACATCGCGCTGTCTCATCATTTTACATGAATTTGTCATTATCTAGGTCATAGCACGTCAGTTCACGAATATCATCCATCGCGTGTACTTACTATCATTTAGCATTAAAATATTATCAATAAATCGAATTATAATCAATCAAACTATCATTTTAAAAGTCTGTACGGAAACACCGTACGATTTATGGTCCTTCGAGCTTTTGGGACCTCGCGTGTGCGTTAATTTCGTAATTTTCGGAGTTTAATTCGCAGTGTGAGGTGTCATACGAACTAGCAAACCAAGCAAAAACTTTGTGTTACGTGGAAACAACAGTATCTGACGTCACACCCTATCGCCAGTGTATCTTCATTGGAACCCAGCTTTATCATCAGTGTCAGAACATCATCTGATACAATCAATAACCATCGATTTGCTTTTGTATTTTCTTGTGTGGTACTGGTAGCGAATCGGGCCGCCGGCCTCCCACAAGCGGGTCTCACCGGTCGGTTTGAGAAGGCGCACATACCTACAAGGATTGCAAAGGCATTCAGCACTCAACAATCTATTTTTATTGACTTGTGAGCTTCATCAACTATCAAGCAACAATGGAAGGAGTTCTTGCCAGGCAGTATCAGCTTATGCATGGTATTGAAACGATTTTTATTAATTTCAAAAAGGATGGGCCGGAACGTAAGACCTATTCTAACGTCCAGAAAAGGATAAATACTCTACAAACCTACTGAAATGAGTTCAACAGCAATCATTCTCAACTAAGCGAATATCAAGACCTCAACCATGAATATTTCAAGCAAAATTGGTATGAAACTACAAAAATAATACTTTAGAAAGTTATCATCCTATCTAGAGCAATTTTCATTGTATACTGAAGACCCTAACTCTCGCGAGAAGCCTTCAACCCCTTCACTTGGGAAGCTTATCAGCACTGAAGCACCGCCCGAGGAAGAAAGCAAGGAAGAAGAAGAAAAACGTCCGTTAGTGCAAATCTCTTCACCCTCCGTGCCTCCCCGTACTACCAAACTATGGGCTGAAGGCACTAACCCCCCCTTTACCGACGCCCAAGTCGCCGCTACCAGATAAAGGTGAAACACAGCATCCCATAGAACACCAAGAAACCATCAATCGCGGCAACTCCAGCAGATTAGAAGAAATGCTTCGCAAGCAAAACAGTAACTTTAAAGCTTTCTCTCGTACTATTACCAACATAAATTTCGATACCATATCAGAAAAATGGGAATTCGAAGATGTCCTTAAGCATATAGAGTCCCGCTGGTCAACGATAGACTCTCTACATTGGGATATCGATAGTGAGCTCTATAAAGAAAATTAAGACTACGAAAGAGTTTTTAGCAGGTACGAGAGAGAGTACAATGATATCAAAAAAGCTTTAAATCAAAAAATGTGGACTGCATCATACAAAACTCAGTCTACGCCGACCATGGACATCCCTGTGTTTAACGGTGACTACCACAGATGGATTTCATTCAAAGAGCTATTTAACGAGGCAATCCACAGCAATCGATTAATGTCCAACGCTCAAAAGATGCAGTTTTTGAAAAGCAAGGTCAAAGGTGAAGCAGAAAAGTTGATTCAGCATTTGAACATCAGCTCTGATAACTATGAAGTTTGTTGGGATATTCTCAATCATAGATATAATAACAACAAATTAATATTCAGTTCTCATATCAACATACTGATGTCCTTGCCTTCAATGCAGCAGCAAACAGCACCACTAATTAAGAAAATCCATGACACAGCGAAAGAATGTCTGAACGCTATAAGAGCCCTTGGAGTAAATATTTCCACCTGGGACCCCTCGCTCGTACACATTCTTTCTCAAAAATTGGATGCCGAAACACACAAGGATCATATCGAGTCTTTGAAAAATCCTCGAGAATTACCATCATTATCAGAATTTTTCGCATTCCTAGAATCGAAGTTTACGTCACTAGAAGCATCAAGGAGGAAGCAAGACAGCACTATAGCTACACAAAAGACGACCATGCAAAACTATACCTACACGAAAAGGCCAGTCGAACAGAATTTTATTTCTAACAAACGTCCAATAATTAGCCACAAACCGATTGCGAAATCATTTTACGCCACATCAGCGAATAAATGCATTCACTGCAGCGGCCATCATGCTATTTATAATTGCAAAGATTTTCTAGACATGCCTAGCGATTCGAAAATGAAAGTGGTAAACAAATTTCGACTTTGTGTCAATTGTTTATACGATCACAAAGGAAATAAATGCATTTCAACAAAAACGTGTCGTAAATGTATGGAGCCGCATAACAGTTTATTACATGATGCTTTTATAAAACGCTAAAACGCTTGGACTTAAGTGGAACCCTCAAGACGACCACTTTTCGTTCCAACTCAAACTGCACTCAACATCGCCAAAGAAACTCACCAAACGACTACTACTATCAGAGATATCCAAGGTCTTCGATCCCCATGGTTGGCTTGCTCCAGTGACAACCAAGTTGATGCTCCTATTTCAGCAAGTGTGGCAGCATGAAATTCAATGGGATAGTCCGTTACCTGACGAATTAAGCAAAGAATGGCTAAAAATTCAGGAAGAGTTGGAAAATATCAATAACATCAAAGTACAAAGATGGCTTGAAACAGGTAAAAATGTAGATATCGAGCTCCATGGATTTTGCGATTCATCTTCAAAAGCATATGCTCGTGTAATCTACTGCAAGGTGAACAAACACAGCCTTGTAGATGAACAACATTCATCAATAAACATCATAGCAGCAAAGGCCAGACTTGTACAATTGAAGAAAAATATCACTTTACCAAGGTTAGATTAGAGCTGATGTCCTGTCTCCTGCTATCAAAACTTATGGAAAAGGTATTGAAGAGCCTGCCTAACTATAACATCACCATGTTTGGCTGGAGTGACTCCACTGCAGCATAAGGATGGCTTCAGGGGGACTCCTGTCGCTGGAAACCATTCGTAGCAAACGTATTCGAAGTGGAACAAATCAAAGCGATTATGCCTCCAAAGTGCTGGCGTCACGTGAAGTCGGCTGAAAATCCGGCTGATTGTGCTAGCCGTGGAACTACAGTGAAGCAACTACAAGAGCACCAATTGTGGTGGACCGGACCAGCTTGGCTACCAACGTATAAACCAGACCATACAGAAGATCTTCCAGTTTATGTCACAGACCAAGAACTGAAGAAAGTAGATCAAACAAATGTTGCTACTACAGGCCAAGATGATATAATAATCGATATTGTTAACAAGCACAGCAGCTTCGTTCGTGCAACTCGAGTCCTCGCTTGGGTTTTACGAGCTATCACAAGGAGCCAATCAAAAGAAAGCTTTCTATCAGTCGAAGAGTTATCAAAAGCAAGACAAAGAATAATATATCATTATCAACGTCAAGGGTTTGCCAATGAAATAGACAAACTCAAAAATCATGAGCAAATCAGCTCTAAAAGCAAGACTCTGGCCCTGAATCCGTTCGTAGATCAAGACGGAATGCTTAGAGTGGGTGGCCGAATCAAACATGCAAATATCAGTATGCAAATGAAGCATCCTCTGATAAGACCCCATGGTCATCTTACGAACTTAGTAATAGACCAAGCCCATAGAGACACGTTTCATGGAGGCCCACGCTTGACTTTAGCTCGTCTCCGTCAGCACTATTGGGTAATAGGAGGGAACCGAGCAGTGAAGAAACGTCTTCGCAACTGTGTCACCTGCCGAAAGCACGATCCTGTTAAACAAACTCAAATCATGGGTGACTTACCAGCAGCCCGCATCAACCCAACTAGGCTTTTCTTCAACACAGGCGTTGATTTCACGGGTTACGTCGACGTAAAGGCTAATAAAGGACGAGGAATCAAAACAACAAAAGGATACGTTGCTGTCTTCGTTTGCATGGTGACGAAGGCTATTCACCTGGAGCTTGTATCCGACCTATCATCGTCAGCCTTTCTAGCAGCGATGCGCCGGATGGCTGCTAGACGAGGAGCACCAAGACATGTATACTGTGACAATGGTACCAATTTCGTCGGAGCAAGTCGAATGCTAAAACAAGAGTATATCAACCTTGAAGCAACACTGGATCAAGAATTCTACGAACTAATATCAGACATGGAGATAGAATTTCATTTCAACGCACCATCATGGCCAAGCACCGGCAGGCTTTGGGAAGCCGCCGTGAAAAGCCTAAAACATCACTTACGCAGAGTTCTGGGTGAACAAAAGTTGACTTATGAGGAGTTCTCCACTCTTCTATCACAACTCGAAGCATGTCTCAATTCCAGGCCGCTCTGCTCTCTATCAGAAGATCCAGAAGATACAGACATTCTGACCCCATCACATTTCTTGGGCAGTGGACCAACACTTACCATTGTCAATGACTCGAAAACGTTAGAGCAAATCAACCAAGACAACCATACGAACATGAAAAGAAAGTTGGAAGATATCGGAAAGCAAATAGACCAGTTGAAAGAGAGTGGAGCAGAGGTGGTTCAAACAGACGAAGTCTCATCTCACGATATCATACAATACGTGACGATAATTTTGGGAACCATCATTTGTACGAGCGCAGTCTTTATATGGCGCCGAGTAAGCGCTCGCAGAATACGCTCCCCTAATGGCAGCAGTGTGGAGCCGCCCGCGCCCCGCCTGCCGCGGGCACCCCGCGTGCCCCACGTGCCCCGCGCGCCCGCCGCCCGCACGGCGCCGCCAGCGCACACGCCGCCGCCACCGCTGCCACCGCCGCCGCAACCAGCGCGGCCGGCGCGTGGAGCACCAGACCCACAGGAACACCAGCAGTCAACGGGTGACGGCGCCAACGAAAGCAGCAGTGACATCGAGATGACCCAGTTACATTATGCAACTGTTGCTCACAAAGCGACATCGCCTACTTTTAGAAATCATTTTAGCAATTAAATAATTATAAGTGACATGTAACTATTTAAGGGTCATCAACTCATCATCATATTAATTTGTAACCATTACCATTCGTCATCATCATCACCATCATCACACCCTTCCCTTTTCCTCTCCCGGAGCATGTACGGTGCATCGCGCTGTCTCATCATTTTACATGAATGTGTCATTATCTAGGTCATCGCACGTCAGTTCACGAATATCATCCATCGCGTGTACTCACTATCATTTAGCATTTAAATATTATCAATAAACCGAATAGGGAGTTTTCAGATGACGTATGTCACACCGTTCATAAGTGTCTCAATAGATGGCGCTTCTAAACTTTGGAAAAATATTTTTAATAACAGCGTAGCATTTACGGTAGCAAAATAGATTTAGTATGGTTAAAAACATATAAAAAACCACCTGAACATAGATTCTTATTAATTGAATTAACAGAAACTATAAATTTCCAACTTGGTCAAGTATGGATAACCTGGGTGCGTTCTGGTTCCTCTATTATATGTAATTTCTTCTTCCGAACTAAAAATAAATTGATTTCAATACATTCTTATGATTAAAATGCAATTTATAACTCGGTATCATGTTAGAATTATTTTAAGAAATACAAAAACAATACTGATAAGCTTTGTGCATCAAAAATTATGAAAAGTATTTTTTGGATCAAACTGCAAAAAAATGTTCAATGAAAAGTAATCTTCGAAAGCTACTCATCATTATTAGGATATTAGTCGGTTATATCAGTCAGTTTTGACGATTTTTAAGGGATTTTCTTTTTTCCAATGTTGATCAGCGCCATCTAGTTGAGTTTAGAGAAACCCGTGGAAAATTCCCTATTATAATCAATCAAACTATCATTTTAAAAGTCTGTACGGAAACACCGTACAGTCGGTCTGTCCCTTGCGTCTTGTTGCTTTCGTCACACAAAAGCTATTATATTTTGTACCTATTTCATGCTATTTTGAATTTACACTTCAGCAGTCAGTTGTAACACCCTCCGGCATATATCAAAATGCCAATAAAATTTTTGCTTTAAAATTCCAAATGAAGCTGTGAATTAATATAAGCTTGTAGAAAAGATGAAGGGCTCGCAGATATTGGATTGGTGGAAAGAATAGTGAAATGGATGGAAAATCATGTTTGGTTCAAGTAGGAAAAATCCATAAACACTTTTGAAAAAATTAAGTAAAATTGTTGCAAATGATCGAAAATTAAATGTTCGGAAAAGTTATAAAAACTTGTTAAAATTTTCGAAAAATGTTGAAAAATTTCGGAAAATAAAAGTTAGGAAAAAGTTGGAAAAACTTGTAAAATTTTTCGAAAAATGTTAGAAAATTTCGAAAAATAAAAGTTAGGAAAAGTCATAAAAACTTGTAAAAATTTTCGAAAATAAATGGCAAAGTTTGAAAATTCTAAGATAGATAAAGTTAGGAAAATTTATGGAAAAACGACTATGTCCATGGTTCAGTTCGTGTATTAAATGCGCAGCCTATGTCGTCGGTCTGTTCGTGGCAGGCTGCGGGGCGCGCGTCGTCAGAGAGTCGCAGGTCGATGCGCGGCGGGCTGCAGGCAGCCAGGCGCCGGACGGTCGCGGTCCGTAAATTAGTTCGTGTATTAAAATGTTTTCTTTAATAACTAGGTCAAATTGGGGAATATTCGATTTTAAATTAGATAGGGATGCTTAGGATTGTGCCCTGCACAGTTATGGGTAGTTTAAAGAAAATCGGAGAAAGTCACGCGACCACCCTAGCGGGCTTGCAAAAGACGTCGCGCGTATACATGGGACCAGTATAGAAGCGATGGGTGAAATACAGCTGTAAGGGGATTGTAGGTCCGTCGTATAGACTATGTTAGGACAACCCCGGGGGACGACTAGAAAGTCGATAGTGATGTTGTGACATTGCTGGAGCGCCGGTATCAGGCGGAGAACGGTGATACGTAAGGTGGCAAAATGATATGATCTAATTAGGATCAGACGAGGCTGTGGGAGATGTAGCTTGGAAGCTAAAAAGCCCTAGCCAGGTTTTTGAGATCATAATGGTGGATGATCGACATGACCAAGGAGCAGGCCTTGGATCATGGGCATATGATGTTTGAGCGGACACATATTGCAGAGCACTCGGTAATCGAAGCCGGTTAACACTGAGTTGCTGACAGTCAACATGTGGGTGGTTGACTATAAACAAGATCATGTTGACACGGTGCTACAAGGCATGCGGTGCGCAACGGTAGATGATCAGTATGACCAAGATGCAGACCTTGGATCATATGCATATGATGTTTGAGAGGACACATATCGCAGAGCACTTAGTAATCGAAGCCGGTTAATACTAAGCTGCTGATAAACCGTTTGATGTGCAATCTGTGAATATACAGATGGAAGAAGCACGGTTAACCAAACTATCTATTCTCTGAAGTGAGAACATAATGCCAAGGGCATAAACCGTTTGATGTGCAATCTGTGAATATACAGATGGAAGAAGCACGGTTAACCAAACTATCTATTCTCTGAAGTGAGAACATAATGCCAAGGGCATAAACCGTTTGATGTGCAATCTGTGAATATACAGATGGAAGAAGCACGGTTAACCAAACTATCTATTCTCTGAAGTGAGAACATAATGCCAAGGGCATAAACCGTTTGATGTGCAATCTGTGAATATACAGATGGAAGAAGCACGGTTAACCAAACTATCTATTCTCTGAGTGAGAACGTAATGCCTGCGTTTGAGATGCAATCTGTGAATATACAGGTGGAAGAAGCATCTAGATCAAACGACCGAAATCACTTAGGTGTTAAAATTATACAATGCAGTCTACGAAGCCGTAGATGTAAGAAAGCATTGAATTGGGTAAAAGGCTAATCGACAAAGTACGACATCGGTGGGTGGTAATAAGAGTGATGGCAATGTTCATAGGAATTGTCTGCTTCATTGAGCCTTCCTCGGCATTGCGGGAGTGCGTGAATGTCATGATATTCAACTTGGACACAGCGGACATTCGGTTTACTGCGTACCGATGATCTAAATCTGTATAGCGAGATACAGTTATTGACGAGTGGAGGTGTAAGCGATCCTTATCAAGGAAGCTACACGATACCCAACCATGAGGCCCCATGGATCGAGGTATAGAATGTGTTTTAATCAAACACAAAGCGATAGCATGGATCAAGAATCCATGAGTAACAACGAAAACTGCCGACGTTGATTACAAAGTAATGATGTTATGGTTCTTCTGTTCGCAGAAAGAAGAAGGCGGAGCAGGTCGATGATGTGAAGATACTTCTGATGGCAAAACAATGCGATAGCATGGATCAAGAATCCATGAGTAACAACGTAAACTGCCGACGTTGATTACAAAGCGATAGTGTAACAGTTACAATCTGTTGACAGGAAGAAGAAGGCGAACGGTGGACGACGGGCACGTCTAATACCGGTCAAGAGTGAAGTGGAGCACCTTCTGAAGGCGAAGTGTGGAAGACTTGGACCAAGGACCAAGAAAGAAGAAGTCGCAATAGCGATGAGCCGAGCGACGGCAACAAGCGTCTAGATGATTCACAACCATCTATTCGCTCCTTACCGTCTCACTGAATCTTGTATTCTGAGACGAGGCGACATGTTGGGCTTGCTCATCTGTTGCATTCGAACGCACTACGTCTCTGCGGAGTCATACGATTCGAGATCTTCAATGATCAGAATCACCGCGTCTAGATGATTCACAACCATCTATTCGCACCTCACCGTCTCACTGAATTGTGTATTCTGAGACGAGGCGACATGTTGGGCTTGCCCATCTGTTGCATTCGAACGCAATACGTCTCTGCGGAGTCATACGATTCGAGATCTTTAATGATCAGAATCACCGCGTCTAGATGATTCACAACCATCTATTCGCTCCTTACCGTCTCACTGAATTGTGTATTCTGAGACGTGGCAACATATTGGACCAGCCCATCTGTTGTAATTGAACGAACACATCGTTGGTTTACTATAACGGCGCGATTGAGGCCTCGTCGCGCTGTGAGGTAGAGCAATGATAAGTACACTGTCTAGTGTAGGTTGTTGGGGTAAGCCCACCTCCTCACTTGAAACAGGTACTTGGACGTTCATCGCAAGTCTGTTTGTTAGGCCATGCAAATGGTAAACGAACTAACTTGTTTTTTTTATTCGTTAAACTTTATCAAACCCTAAAACTTAGTCATTCCGTAGAGGGATCGGTGACTAGTGGACGCGTGTATGAATCCTATCTAGGTTCAGCTGTCAACAACTTCACAGTAGACTTTGGTCCAACCGGGGTGAGACGGCGTTCATAGTTATGGAGATGTAGACGACGTGTCCATGAAAGACTGTATTGCTCTGCCATGATGGAAGCTATGTTTGACTGCTTGAGTCGGCCCTCGTGCCTAATGTCGAGCGGTAAACTAGTAATCGCGGTGTTAGAGGAGTAAGGCGCTGCTGCCAAATATCGTGGACCCCCCATCCATGTACATCGTTGTGTGCGCTTTGATGTGTCACGACGCTGCAGCCAATATCGTGGAACACCATCCATGTACGTCGGCGTAAGCGCTTTGTTGTGTCAGGGCGCTGCAGCAGATGTCTTGGATTGTCACACCATGTATCAGCGCGTAGTCGTACTGGTTTGTTGGAGTTGATAGCGTGGCTGACACCACCAACTTTCGATTCCGTTACAACATACTAAGGCGCTGCAGCCGCTTGACGTGGACGTGCCGTTAACATTCGGTGATGTAGTCGCATTTGGTGTCGTTGCTTGCAACTCACTAGGGCGCTATAAGCTGGTTGTTTCGGTGACTGTTATCTACCAATGGCGTAGTCGTACTTGTTTACTGCAGTTGATAGCGTGGCTAACACCACCAACTTTCGACGCCATTTGCAGCAGAGCAGACGCTACTGTTCGTGGAGATCGCGGTTAACACCACCAATTTTTGGTGCCATTGCAGCAAGCACTTGCCTCGGAACACTACGTCTTAGTCGGGAGCTCGTTGAAAGATGAAAGACCTCGTCTGGAGAGAGCTGACTAAGGAGGCATGCCAGAGAGGAAACGGTTTAAGTACTGTGACCCCCCGTGTTTGGATAACGGATGCGGCATGAACACTGCGCAAGCAGGTTTCTAGATGGCTCGAGTGACATCTGCTAACCTTCCGAAAGCCTGTAACCGATTGTGTACGAGCTTGGGCTCTAGTATGCATTGCGGGGCTAGATGAGCAATCCATCAGAAGGACGGCGGAGCAGCTCGACGATGTGGTATTGTGTAGCAAAGGGGCAAAGTCCTGGCCTATAGTATTGCACTTTATAGCATCGATAAATAAATATGCAGGTAAAAAGAATAACTTCATGGTTCCCAAGAGCTATGTGTATATCGACCACGTAACTTAGGTTATGTGGATTACACCGAAAATGTTTCATTGCTGGAGACTCCGACAAAGTACTGTTGCTGAAACTGGATCATTGAACGTGATGTACGAGTGCGATGGATATATCGTTGCGCTGTGAAACAGCTCAAAAGTATCCGGGACTAAGCATTATGTGTTTTAGTCTGTCGATGAATTGGCATTGGAACAGTGCTGGTTCGAATGGATAAATCTCAGAGAGGTTTTGATTTGGAAACAACTCTATCTACATCAACGTATCTGTGTGATACAACGAATACTTATACTGCGGCATAATTGGCATTGCGCACTCGCTATTTGCGTCATATTCGCAGTGGGGACTCACAATCCTTTCACGTAGAATTGGCATAGCAGGGCTTGGGTCCTGAGTGTTGCGTGACCATTATGCTGCTTATTTTATTCAGTCGGACAAGTATCGATTCAATGGATGTGGCCATATTCTTTTGAATGTTGGTTCTATCATGAGGTTCTGTTGAGGCCTTCTTTCAAAGGTATTGAGAGTTCCACTCGCCGAATGGGGACGTAGTCCTGAAGTCACCTGGCTTCCTTTCATAGAGTCTGAATTATCTCATACCTGCGAATGTTGATTTAACCATGGGGCATGCAAATGTCCTCTTTCAAGAATCCTGCGGCCATGTTTCAAATAAGAGTCATGATGCTATGGAAGACTGAATATTCTTCGATGATGGTGATGTTTCCGCAATCAAAATAGTATTAGGGATTTATCCCTGGGCTTATGCCTAATGCGCACCGGAAGGCGCAGTGTGGGCAGGCCCCCGACTCGGTGGACCGACGACCTGGTAAAGGTTGCAGGAAGCCGCTGGATGCGAGCCGCACAGGACCGGTCGGTGTGGAAATCCTTGGGGGAGGCCTTTGTCCAGCAGTGGACGTCTTTCGGCTGATAGATAGATAGATTATGCCTAATACAACCGATTGCGGGGGCCTGGGTAAAACGCTAGGCTGCCAGGATCAAGGCGGCGAAGGCCGGAGCCGTCCTTCTCCTCATATCTCTTATAAAACTTATGAGAGTTTGAGAGGTGTGAGGTGCGCAATGCGACGTACTCTCCCAGAGGGATTGAGGACGACGCGAAAATCGGTTTTAAAGAGTTCATATTGTTGCGAGAGTAAATAAATTGGACTGAAGTATGAAGAGTCACCCACAGTGAAAGAATCAGGTTGCTATGGTTCACAATTTTACAAAGGGTTCTACACTAAACGATCATTGGCCTAATTAAATGCACAAAGATGCAAGTTCAAAAATGAACAGAGAAAGCGATTTAACGATTGAATAAGGGGAAATTCAATAATGTCCGAGGAGGGAGCCTTCCGCTACCTTCCTCTTATTTTATGCAAAATTTCTGGGACAAGTACAATTTAATTTATTGGGAAGGGTCTGCGACTGCTTCCCGGCTCTGAGTCTTTTAGACGAATGAGTTAGTTACACAGTCCCATAAAAAGCTTTTTTCCACGAATTAAAGGAATACATTTCAGTATTTTCCAACTCACCACGGTGAGGCCGCAGCGATAGCGGCTGAAAAAGCGAAGTGTCGATACGGGTGCCAGCCACGTAGCGCGCTGTGCCGAAGTAGGCGGTGGCTGCGCCCACGCCGGGCCGCGGCGCCGGCGCCGGTTGCAGCGCGCCCAGCACAGAGCGCGTGCGCGTGCGCCCCGAGCGCAGCGCCGGCGCCGCCAGGGAGCCCCCGACCCCGCCCCCGCCGCCACCACGCGGCGCCCTCTCCTGCTCCTCGTTCTCGTGCAGCACCTCTCCTCTGCGAACGAAACAAACAACAAGGTCATGGAAGAAACACGTAGTTTATTTCGACAGACTTATGAAGACATTCTATTCAGTATCGGCGACTAAATAGACAGATATCCAAGTCTCTGCCTCGAGAGTTACGCCATACAAACCTTATTAGAGAGTTAATATTAAATGCAATGAAGGCTCAAAGTATTCAAAGGGGTCTGTAAGGTAAAATACTAAGGACTGCAAAATGGTATCTTCTGATCCTGAATTGTTGGAAGAGGTTGAGTACGGTAAGTTATAGACGACCACAAGCCTACCTGTCAGTAATCTGGCTAAAGTCCAATAAAGTTTAAGAACAACAAGGCACCAGGTCTTTTTCAGAAGTTGCATGGCGCAGACAAAACTTCAAGAAGGCTATCAGCGTTTCCTTAACGAATACCGATGGAACGCAGATCGATTGAATTCCAAATAAGAATAATTAAGTTAAAACATTATCGCTGAAAGAAGAAGCTCCACAGCCCACTCCAAGCACTACCGAAAGCGCTCCGAAAACCTCTCCAAAGTCGGGCGATAATTTCGTCAATATGCTAAGAGGAGGAACTAGAAATTTAGGATACAATGAACTGGACACATCCAACCAGTCAAGAGGGTCCAGTGATACTAGCAAAGAAATAAAATCTAATGAAAAATGCGACTTCTTCTTATCGTGTGGCACATTTAACCGTTCTATCCACAAGGTATAGACGGCGGTTGCCTAGTGTTGCATTTAGCATCACCCGCGGTCACGTGTAGGGCATTTAGATTTACACCTACGGACGTGTGCAACGCGACCATCATACACATCTAGAAATCAGATGTGCAGGTTTCCTCACGATGTTTTCCTTCACCGTTAAAGCAGTCGGTATGAAAATGACCGTAAGTTTCGAAAAACTGAGAACAAGTGAGACAGCCAGTCTAAATGTAGATACTTCATTTGCGAATATGGAAGTGCAGGAAAAGATATCTAACTCAGAAGAAAGTATGAACAGATTGATTCCTACTGACTTGAAGTGTCAAAGAGAAAACATAAGCAACGGAAATCAACAATCACGAAAGTTGCGGAAATTGTGTGTTGTGTGTGAGCGAATACAGCCGGATCATGTTACAAACATTAGAAAAATCGGACTTTAGTAAGAACTATTCATATTGTCACTATACGAAACCTGGCGCAGGAATCAAGCAATTATTGTCAGGACTGAATACTAATCTAGAAGGGTTTACAAAACAGGACTACTGCATTATCCTAATAGGTGAAACAGATTTTCGACAAACACAGCAATATACTTCCCTGGTATATGATATACGCGAGAGTTTAAAAAATCTTCAGCACACAAATATAATATTAGCCATACCAACGTATATTTGTGGAGCTAATATCCACAACTGCAGAATAGAAATATTTAATAATCTTCTTACAATGGACGCATGGACTAATGAATATGCGTATGTCTTTGATTCCAACCTCAAATTAAAATATGAAATGTTTTCGTATAAAACAGGAAAGATTATGAAATCAGGAATCAAAAATATAATTGAAAATCTACATACACTCACTATCGAGATAAATAACAATCCGACTGATATACCAGAAACAATAGCTTCCAAGAATGCTGAAAACAGTGCCAGTCTAAAAGATTGCTACAGTGATGCCGAAACTACTCAGAACTTTTTTCGTGACTAATAACATATACATACATATATAGTGCATCAAAACATAAATAGACTTTTAAGTAAGGCTGACATTTTTTCTGAATGTGTAGAGGATCTTTACAATAAAGGAAAACCAGTTCATGTCTATGGCTTTACTGAACATAACATGATGTCAAGTGATCTTAACCTTTTGAATATCGCAAACTTTGAATTGGCTTCTGCTTTTACAAGAAATAATCGACACGGTGGCTCTTGTATTCTTATACGAAATAATATAAACTTTAAAATATTGGACCAGGTTAAACGCTACAATGTACCAAATGTTTTTGAAAGCTGTGCTATTGAATTAATCGATCATAATATTAATAATAATAATAATAATTTATTTATTTCAGACCATAAGTCCATAATGTGGTTAGTAGAAACAAAACAAAACTTAAACTATGTTAGTTACCCTATAAACTATATTGTAGTAATATGTTTATATAGAGTACCCAACCAGACAAAACTTGATATCTTTTTTGACAATTTAAATGATCTATTATCTGACCTCTGCTACAAAAGCAAACAAAAAATTATCATTTGCGGGGATTTTAACATCGACCTCTTAAAGAAAAGTAAGACTTCAGCTCGCTTTGAACGCCTCGTGAAGGAATTTAATCTCAAAATCGAAATAAATGAATCTACACGCCCCAGTAGTGGCACTTGTATAGATAATATCGTTCATAATATACGAGGCTGTAAAAGTGAAGTGATGTAGTTTGCTGTCTCTGACCACAAAGCTCAAATTTTAAAATGTCCAGTTAAGAAAACATGTACATAATATACGAGGCTGTAAAAGTGAAGTGATGGAGTTTGCTGTCTCTGACCACAAAGCTCAAATTTTAAAATGTCCAGTTAAGAAAACATGTACATTGACACAATCGTGATTACTCCCAAGATAATCTAAATTTATTTAACAAATGTCTAAAAAGTCTAACATTCTCTGAAGTTTATGAAACAAGTAATCCTAATAATTCTTTTGACATATTCTTTGATTTATTTAAATTGTTTTATGACTTATGCTTCCCCGTAATTAAACGCAAATTTTCAACAACCGTAAAGGCTAAATGGATCACCAGCGGAATAAAATTGTGTAGTAAAAAGCGAAGAGCATTACTATGGAAATATAGATTGACAGGAAATAACGATATTAAATTAGCTTTTAAGACTTACAATGAGAGATATATATATTTATTTAAACTAACACAAAAAGCGCAAAACAGTCATTTTATAAACACTAGTAGCAATAAATCTAAAGCAACATGGAAAATTATTAATTCACAAAAATCTAATCTACTAAATGAAGATATTAAAGACATCATCATTGATGGAAAACTTCAAAATAGACCTGGTGTAATAGCTCAAGAATTCAATGATTTTTTTATTAATCGAGTACAGGATAACAGTACACCAAATACCAATTCATAACACTTGCAAACATATATCTTGCAAATCTATGTTTATGATGCCGGTGATCCCAAAAGACGTAATCAAAAAATACGAACAGCACAGGTTACAACGATATATGCAATAAAGTAGGTAATAAAAAAAGTTGCACATGTTATTGCGCCCCCATTAGCTGATAATATTAATAAATGTGTGGAAAGTAGAGTGTTTCCGAACAAGATAAAAATGTCTATAATAAAGCCCCTACATAAGAAAGAAAGTAAAAGTAACCTAGAAAACTACAGACCAATAGCACTTATTCCGGTCCTATCAAAATTTTTTGAGAAGGTAATCTATAACAGCTTGGACGCCTATTTGGAGAAAAACAATATCCTCTGTAAAGAGCAAATGGGCTTTAGAAAAGGGAAAAGTATTAACTTGGCTTTATATCAATTTCTCGAAAAGATTGACCATCATATGGATAAGAGAAAACCTGTAGCGGCATTATATATGGACATGACTAAGGCTTTCGATTTTGTTGACCATAAGACACTGCTGACCAAGTTGAATAGATATGGTGTAAGGGGCAACATTCTTGATCTGCTAGACTCTTATTTAAAAGATAGGAAACAAATTACACAGACTAAAACGAAAGTTATCTACTCATCTGAGCCTAGGGAAGTGCATTATGGGGTACCCCAGGGTAGTGTCTTGGGCCCACTGCTTTTTCTGGTCTATATAAATGACTTTCCGCAAGTAACACAGCATCACATGTGTCTTTTTGCTGATGATAGCACTGCTATTTTCAATAGTGGATGTTACTTATAAATGCAAACAGATATAAACGTAACTCTAAGACAAACTATTGATTGGCTTAACACAAACAATCTAAAAATTAACTTGAATAAAACAAAATTTATGAAATTTAAACTAAGGCATAAGGACACAACCACACTAGATATAAATTACAATGGACAAACAGTACAGGAAACTTATATGACGAAATTTTTAGGAATATACATTGATAATAATATGACATGGAAAACTCAAATTGATCACATATGTAATAAATTAAGTCAATTTTCGTATGCACTGTATATGTTAGGTAAAGTTACCAATCTTGATGCACTTCTAGCAGCCTATCATGGTTATGTCGCCTCGCTCCTACGATACGGTATCATATTCTGGGGTAATGCAACAAACAAAGAAGATGTTTTTATTGCTCAAAAAAATGCAGTCGAGCAATATGTCACCTGAAATTTTTTTTTTTTTTTTTTTTTTTTATGGCAGAGGTGGCAAACGAGCAGACGGATCACCTGATGGTAAGCGATTACCGCCGCCCATAGACACCCGCAACACCAGAGGAGTCACAAGTGCGTTGCCGGCCTTTGATTTGGGAGTACGCTCTTTTCTTGAAGGTTTGAATGTCGTATCGGTCCGGAAATACCGCAGGCGACAATTCATTCCACAGTTTGGTTGTGCGAGGCAGAAAGTTTCTAGTGAAACGCACAGTTGTGGACTGCCAACCATCTATGTGATGGGGATGAATATGTTGTCGCGTAGAACGATGGCGGAAAGAGGCGGCAGGGATCAATCCGAACAATTCCTCGGAGCACTCCCCATTGTACATGCGATAGAGAATGCAGAGCGAGGCTACATCTCTACGCAGCGCCAGGGAGTCAAGCCGATCTGAAATATCCTGGCAGTCGACGATTCGAGTTGCCCTTCGTTGAATGCGGTCCAGAGGGAGAAGCTGGTACTGGGGTGCCCCTGCCCAGAGATGAGAACAGTATTCCATATGAGGCCGAACCTGCGCCTTATAAAGTTGCAGGCGATGCGCCGCAGTGAAATACTGTCTCTATCTATTGAGCACACCAAGCTTCTTCGAGGCTAATTTAGCCTTACCCTCTAGATGGCCACGGAACTGGACTTCACTCGATATGTCGACACCAAGAATTCCGATACTAGCTGAGGCATTTAGGGGAGTGTCCTCAAAACGAGGTGATACGACAAATGGCATTTTCTTGGCAGTGAACGCGCAAACTTGTGTCTTAGTGGGGTTAAATTGGACCAAATTAAGTCGACCCCATTCTGAGACTTTCTTTAAAGAGGCCTCAATTTCCGACACAAGTTTGTTTCGGCTCTCGATGACGCTTTCCCGAGAAATATTGGCACGGCCGGTATAGAAGGCATCACCTGTGCTGTCATCCGCATAACAATGAGTGCTGCTGATTTGCAGCATATCATTGATATGCAGAAGGAACAGTGTAGGCGAAAGCACACAGCCTTGAGGGACACCAGCATTCACAGACATAGAATCTGAGCATGCACCGTCGACTACGACCTTTATGCTTCTGTCTGCAAGAAAACTAGTGACCCATTTGCATAATTCCTCGGGAAGCCCATAAGAAGGAAGCTTCGCAAGAAGTGCTTTGTGCCAGACCCGATCGAAGGCCTTCGCTATGTCCAAACTAACGGCCAAAGCTTCCCCCTTAGTCTCGATCGCCTGTGCCCAACGATGTGTCAGGTAGACAAGAAGATCACCAGCGGACCGGCCCTTACGGAAACCGTACTGTCGGTCACTAAGCAGCTGGCGGTCCTCTAGGTACCGAAGGAGCTGGCTGTTGATAATGGACTCCATTATCTTTGAGAATAAGGAGGTTATGGCTATCGGCCGGTAGTTGGACGGATTCGAGCGGTCACCTTTTTTAGGGATCGGGTGCACCAAAGCTGTCTTCCATGACTTCGGGACTACGCCAGTGGAGTATGAGAGCCGAAAAAGGCGCGTTAAAACTGGAGCCAACTCTGGAGCACACACCTTCAACACGATAGGAGGGATTCCGTCGGGCCCACTCGACTTATGAATGTCGAGGGAAAAAAGTGCTTTACGCACTGAGCGTTGGTGGAACCGGATATCCGGCATACAGCTCGTGCACCGCGGTATGGTCGGCGGCTCGTTTCCCCCGTCATCCAACGTTGAGTTGGACGCAAAGAGTTTGCCTAGAAGATCGGCTTTCTCCTTTGCGTCGTGGGCCAATGAATCATTTCCCATGTGCAGTGGTGGAAATGATGGCGTGCAGAAATTCCCCTGGACAGCTTTGGCCAGAGACCAGAACGCACGAGTTCCCGAAGGAAGACGCTCTAGTCTCTCGCCAATTCTGCCTATGTGCGCTGACTTTGCCCTGGCAATGTCTCTTTTGAAGGACCTGGAGGCAAAGTTAAACTCCTTTTTTAATACGCTGGTCTTTTCATCCCGTACCTTCGCCGCATTTGCCCAGGCTTGGTAACATTCCTGCTGAAATGAAATGAAATGAAATAATATTTATTCGAAGTAGGCATCTCTGTACACTTTTCGAACGTCATATTTTTTCTACCTAATACGAAGTTCCTACCACTCGGAACTCGTATACCCAACGTTTCGGGAAGTGTTTGCGGAGAGAGAAGAAACGTCGGCACCTAACTTAAAACGAACCTAAAACGAACAGAAAGCTGTAAGCCACATTTTCAAAGGCTTAGGATCCTGACATTTCCGGCGTTATTTATATATGAAGTAGTCAATTTTGTGAAATGCAACCTTGATCTGTTTAAATTAGTTACGAGACAACGATGAACTGATAAATTTCATTTGGTTTCTTGCAGTTCTGCACTTTTCCATAAAAGTGTATTTGCCATGGCACCTAAGTTATATAACAAACTGCCCACGACATTGAGAAATTGTAATAACGTTAAGGAATTTAAGACATTAACATTAAATTTTTTTACCAACAAATCATACTATTCTATTGATGAATACACGAATGACAGTTTTCAATAATATTACATTTAAAAATACTGACATTTTGTGTTATTAATATTAATACATTTAATTAAATTGAATCTTGTGACATTTTATGATATTATAATTAAATTTGAATCTGTAATTCTATTTGATTATTATCTTTTTTGTAAAATTAATAGTATTAATATTTATTGTTATTAGTGACATATTTAAGGAATTATGCATGACCTCTTATAATTGTCATTTTATATGCCTATTGGCGAAACATAGAGATCAATATACTTTATATTTTTGTATGTGTCATCCCTTGTACCTATGTTTATAAAATAAATTGAAATTAAAAATTGAAATGATTGCAATGCACCGCTTTATTTTTAACAGCCTACTACCTCCACAGAAGAAGGAATAATACAACGGTATTACCCATTGAAAGTTAATTATTTCCGGAAAATCCTGACTGAGGTACCTACCTCCAATACAAATCGATGTTATGCGCGAAACTGTGATTGGGCATGTGAATTAAATTATACCTATTTCCATAGGTGTAGCTAGGGGGGGGGGGGGCATGCCCCCCCCCTAGCTCTTGGCCCCCCCTAAAAAAATCAGCAGTAGGCTTGACTAAGACTGAGGTCATTCTTAGGTAGGGGATTTGAGGGTTGCATGCATCCTCCATGATTTTTTTGGAATCTAAAGAGTTTTTCAATAAAAACAAATGTTCTACGAAGTAGCATTTATCGTAGTATCAATTTAAAATCTCGATCGTTTCGCTCGCCTTTTGAATGACGGAATCGTGGATTCTTCTTTAAGTTTATGAATAATATTACTGAATGTATATTATAGGCAAAAGGCAGTAAAACTTCTGAAACGGCTGCTAATCTGTGGCAATAGGGTATTTTACTCTATACAAGAAAAAATCTAAAACTGCTTATTTACCGTGGTATTTGTAATACGTAATCGATTTAATATGATTTCTATACAATAAAATGAGAAAAAACATTTTATTTTTGATTTACAAAAATCAAGTTTTTTAATCTGTTATTCAAATATCTGAAACGACAGCCGCCATGCTGGTTGTCAGGTGACGTCACAATAGTGGTAAACAATGACATTTTGTTCGCGATATGTGTCAAAATATTAGTACAGAGCTGTTTTGTTTACTCCTGAAATGACGTCGCGACCTAAGCATCATGGCGGCTATCGTTTTCGCGCGCTTATTGGCAATGGTAATTTAAAATGTACTTTTGGGGTACTTATAGGTTTCAAAAAAAATTTAAAAAAATATTTTTTACTTTTTCCCACCTAATGATCAATTTGAGATACTTTTCAAAAAATGGTGAAAAACCCTATTCTTTTGATAAATGTTCACGTTTGATTTTTATATCAGCAGAGTAATTATCTATTATGTCTAGTAAATTATATTAGTTACGCGAGGGAATTATATTAATATGTAAATTAAGAGCATAATATTAATTGACACCTTCTAAAAATACCGGTGATCTAAGGCACTTCATTCGAAAAATATACTATTTTCGTGCTCGCTCCGCTCGCACTCTCTTATGTGTTATGTTAACACGGAAGTGCAACTTTACAGTCTCTTCAGTTACATTTCTAGATTTTCGTGTCTGCAAAGAACGGTGTAGGTTTCATATGATAATTAAAAAATTTCGCGCTCGCTACGCTCGCTTCTTTTCTACAAATAGAACAATTACTTTCACCGCCTCATAATTTACAAGAAGGCATGTAAAAGAGGGCATAAAGTGACCTAAAATGCTGGTAAATGGAGGTATGTTATTTGATAAATTAGAAATATTTGCGCTAACTTTACCTAAACTTAAAAAAGTTTCAGGTTTTTTTTTATGTGATAGGTGGCAAACGAGCAGACGGATCACCTGATGGTAAGCGATTACCGCCGCCCATGGACACCCGCAACACCGGAGGAGTCACAAGTGCGTTGCCGACCTTTGAAATGGGATGGGGAATGGGGGAATGGGGAGGGGGAGGGGGAGGGGGGGGTTGAGCCTCCGGTACCCTCACTCACTCGGCGAAACACAGCAAACGTTGCTTCACGCCGGTAAAATTATGTATTATATTTTACTATTAAATTAACAATTTTCGCGCTCGCACCGCTCGCGTTTTTTTACATGATTAGGACAGTTATTTCTGTTGCCTTGTAAATTATCTTAATAGAGGGATATGGAAAGAAGGCTAGTGAGGTATACAAAAAACTTCTCAAACTGCAAGTAATATGAGAGATACTTTATTTGATAAAGTTTAAATGCTAAAGGGCGAAGGAAGGCGTTGTTCCTTCTGGGCTTTTAAAATGTGTTTTTGGTGCCTATGTACACAGCGCTAACGCTTCTTTGTGTTGTGTTGTAAACTCTTTATTGTACAAATAAAACAAAATACATAATATTCGACAATAAATAAATACATGTACAAAGGCGGACTTATCCCATAAAGGGATCTTTTGCAGCCAACCCTGATCAACCAAAATTCCATACAAACGCGCAACACATTTTATCGCTTTGCCGGGCCCGAATGACTACAATGCTTCTTCTGTGCGCCCCCCACCCCCCTCCCTAGAAAAAATCCCTAGCTATGACAATGCCTATTTCGCATGGTTTCCAATCATATAATCAGAGTCGCAGCCATGAAATATGATTAGAAAAACATGACACAATTAGTGAAACTAAGTACAATAGGTACTTACCCTAGTATATCGGCAAAGTGGTCGCGAAATGGCGGGGCCGGTGCTAGGTGCTGGAGCTGCGGCCCTGGCGGCGCAGCGGGCGCGGCTGCCCAGCTTGGGGGTGGCGCGAGCGGCGCCGGCGCTGCCGCTGGTGCCATATTCTCTGTCTCTGCCCGCGTGCTAGTTCTGCCAACATCAACAGCCATGATGACATACGGAACTGAAACATGGTCACTTACTACGAGCCTCATAAGAAGGTTCTAGGGCATCTAAAGGACGGTGGAGCGTGCTGTACTCGGAGTTTCCTATGTGATAGAATCAGAAATGTGGAGATATGTAGTATTACTATAGTAACCTAGAACCAAACATAATGGCAGTGGGCGGGGCATTGTAGAACAGACTGTCTTAGGGAAGGAAAGTTCTGGATTGGCGACGCCATTGGAAGACATAGCGTAAGCAAATCAAGCCCTCCTCAGATGACTGTTGACCTGGTGAAGTTCGCGGGAAGTCACTGGATGTGGGCGTTACAAGACCGGTCGTCATGAAAAACTTAAGGGAAGGCCTTTGTTCAGGGACAACTTTTGTCTGATAATATTATGATGATTTTTTTTTGTTAACGAACCTTCTGGTACGTGACATAGGTGGTGGAGGAACAATGAGCGCGGCACCGACAGCAAAGTAAGGAAACCTGCAACAAAATGTACATCAATACGGTGAGTGGAAAATATGCATAAGGAAGCGCAGTGGGCAAAGTGACATACAGACCGGAGCGCTTGCGGCGCCGTAGGGCGGTCGCGCGGCGGATAGCGCAGCAGCGCCTGCAGCAGCGCCAGCGCGGGCGGCGAGGCGGCCGGCACCACGCGCGCCAGCGGCACGCCCGCCGCCACCGGGAACCGGAACCGCAGCGCGTCCGCCAGCGCGTAGCCCTCGGGCCACGCGTCGCGGTCCGGCGTGCCCAGGATCGCGCATATCTTGTGCAGCTGATCGATCTCCGAGTTGCCGGGGAATAGCGGGCGGCACGTATACAGCTCGGCCGCGATGCAGCCGAGCGCCCACAGGTCGATGGGCGCGCCGTAGCGCGTGTCGTGGAGCAGCACCTCGGGCGCGCGGTACCAGCGCGTCGACACGTAGTCGGTGTAGGGGGGCCGCGAGCGTACCTCCCGCGCCAGCCCCAGGTCCGCGATCTTCACCAGCTCCGGCCCGTTGCAGAGCAGGTTCTCGGGCTTGAGGTCGCGGTGGAAGAAGCCGTGGCGGTGCATGTGCGCAAGACCCTGCAGCACCTGGTACAGAATGTTGCGCAGAACGGGCTCTGGGAACGGCCTCTCGGCGTCGCGGATCAGCTGGTAAAGGTTCCCGCGCATGTACTCGAATACGAAGTAGAGCGTATCGTTTTCTCTGATCACCTCGCGTAATTTTACAATGTTAGCGTGATTTAGCTTCTTGAGGGATTTGACCTCGCGGAGGCTCATGGCCTCGTCCCACGAGTAGTACTTGCGCTTCATGCGCTTGATGGCGACCTTCTCGCCGGAGTCGCGGCGCTGCGCCATCACCACGGAGCCGTACGTGCCGTCGCCCAGCTGCTGCAGCACCACGTACCGGTTCATCGCTCGTTCACGCCCGCACTGCGTTACACTCAACCGCAGACTGTTTTCGCGCCACACACCTCACCTCTCATCAACACTACTTAATTATCTCATCGTTATTGAAGCTAAATCAATGTATTAACAATTTAGCTAAGTAATTATTCAGAAAGATAACCATTTTATAACGTTGATGTTGAGTTGATATGATTCACAAGTGATATATAAAAGTGCGCAGAGAGGAAAAGTTCATATCTTATTTTTACATTGGTACTGTCTTTCATTTCAGTACTGTTATACTGATAACCGGTTATAGTTATCGTCTATAAGTAAAATACTGCACAGATTTTATTGTATATTAATTATAAACGATATCTGTGAATTCACACAGCGAAATCGTTGTTTTCAATTCACTTCCTGTATTGTTAGCCTCATTAGTTACTATGGCAACAAACCTTCCGGCGCCGTCATCTCCTAGTGAATGTCATACATATTGTCGTGGAATGAACCTACAGCCACAACCACAGGCATATCTCTACTAGTAGCATGTTATGCAACGTGCTCACATTGTCTTCGTCTCATAATATCTATTGCTCCTGAGATCTATTGATAGAACATTGATTATATGATTGTCTTCATGAGACAAGGCTGTATGGCGATAGATGCCTTTGCCTATACCTTATTAACCTAAAAAAACTCTTGTTGATTTCTTGTCTTGCTTGCGAATGCAAAACAAATAAAAACAAACGGGGCAGGTATTTAAGTATTAAAAATCTTTTGATTGAGTTCTGTCTGTAAACTTCTGTAACAAAAGTTGAATTTCGACCTATGTATCTAAAAAGTAGCAGCGAAGTGACAGACAGCGAGTGAGAGAACGCCGTGCTGACCGTGCTGTTGTCAGTGATAAGGTCAGTCTGCGGCGCCGCGCCGGTACAATAACTTACGTTTTAAACATGTTTAAAAATTCTGTATTTGCAATATGCGGTCAGAGGGTATGGTTGGGGTGCACTGCAACACAGGGTATCCTTGGCAAATCCGTTTCATACCTCAATGATCCAGAGCGTCACATCATGATACCGTGGTCTGAGTGCAGTTAATACAGCTTTTAAGTGCATCCCAACAGTGTTTTTCGCACTTTGTACCCTAAATTGGTAAGCCCTTAGCATTATCTCACCTGATGGTAAGTGATGATGATGCCGAAGATGGGTCCGAGGGTATCCTTAGATGGAAGCGGGCTTACTTAGATTTTATTTATTAGGCGGTCCTCCTAAGTGCACTCCAACCAGGACATGTCAGCCGCCTCATTAAATGATGAACCAGTAACTGTACCATTACCTTTTACCCCAACCAGTACATTCAAATCATTTATTCACCGTGTAGCAGATGTTACTTTAGGTCTCTAGGTATGTCTGTCAGTTTAAAGCAGTATGTAAATCAATAAATAAAATAAAAAAGGAAAAGAAAACCTTTTAAATTACTTATATTATGAGAGTAGCCTTTGGGGCGGGATGTAAAATTCGACAAAGGTAATTCAACATTACCAAGGATTACAGGTCTCCTCATATCCCAATGAATATTCTTTACAAATAAATTATTATGACTATTTTCTTGGTAATGTAAGGTCGAGGCAAAGTTACTAATCTCACTCTCTAACTTAAACTGCATTTGTATGGAATAATGACAAGCTGTTTAATAAAGTATCTCATGGTAGTACCAGATCCCACAAGGACAATAGCCTTTTTAATTAAGCCGAAGATCATGATATTTTGTATTTCTTTTCTTATTATTATTTTTATTGATTTTGTTGTGCAATTAAGAATATTTATCTTATCATTTGTACAGTCTCATGCAACTAAAAGTATACAGCCAAGTAGTGCAAGTAGTACTAGATGGCACGGCTACCCTGTATACTTTTAGGTGCACGGGACTGTACATACAACGGTGTGTGTGGATTGAGTGATCTTTTCAAAAACCTTGTTCAATCCCTACCGAAATTTGGGAGGATTTAGTGAATAATTGTGAAAACTTCATAGTAAAGTATAAAATTTGTGAAACCTGAATCAAGAAAGTTTTAGTTAATTAACTGGATCATTCAATCTGGACACCTTAAGAAAAAGCCATAATGCATATCCGAGAATATACTGCATGTGTCTTTCTAAGTTGAATATGAAAGATTTGTGAAAACTTGTTACAAATTTTCAGGTACATCTCATTTTATATAAAAACGGGGCATACATGTTTATTTTTAATATGTTCGGAAATATAACTAAAACACGAAATTAGGTAACTCCATGTTGAGCTCAGTAGCAAGACATTTTATTACACACGATTACAAACTACCCACAACTGTCAAATAATTCCACTATAAATAAAGATCATGTATATGACATACCTTTCCCCCAAGTAAACACATAAAGTAGTAAATAATTAAATATTATGAGGAATAGAAAACAATGAAATAATAAAATAATATTCTACAGATGAGAACTTATACAATTTCAATAAGAAGTAATTCCCCAAGTAAACACACAAAGTAGTAAATAATAAATAACATAAGGAATAGAAAACAATGAAATAATAATTTAATATTCTACAGATGAGAACTTAAACAATTTGAATTAGAAGTAAAGAATCAGCTTTATAATATTTTTATTTAGGTATTCCCAGAATATCAGCCCAAGACTCTTCACTAGGAATCTCTATAATTTGTTCAGGCTCTTCATTTGTGGAGTCCCGAACATCCTCCCTTACAGTTATTCCCTCATCTTGTGGGCTCGCAACGTGTGATGCAACTTTGTTAAGTTGATCAATATGTCTGTTGATAATGAGACCATCAGCCGTCTGAACCTTGTAACTGGAAGGACCAGTTTTTTTCACTATTCTGCCCGGCAACCACTTCGGACCATCACTGTAATATCTGTATCTAACTCTGCAGCCAACTTCAGACTCTCTATTTTGCTTCTGATTATTTTCATGGACTTGCTGTTCTGTTTTTTATTTTGTATATGGTCCGGGTGAATCGTGTCCAGTAGGGTTCGTAGTTTTCGATTCATCAGAAGTTCCGCAGGACTCCGCAGAGTTCCAGCACACGGTGTCGCACGGAGGCCCAATAGCATACTTGGAATTTTTACGTCCCACGCTAAGTCGTCCATTTTTCATATCTTGTCCTTCACAATTTGGACCATCCTCTCTGCGAGCCCATTGGTGGCAGGGTGATACGGCGCTGTTGTGATGTGTCTTATTTTATTTGAGTTAAGGAATTGTCTCATCTCTTCCGACACAAAAGCCGTCCCATTGTCGGATACCAATATCTCACATAGACCATGAGACGCAAATACCATCCGTAGGAATTACCGTGGCAGTGGTCATGTTGTCAACCATGAACACCTCGGACCATCTTGAGTAGGAGTCGACTATGATCAAAAAGTTTTTGTTTCGGAAGGGCCCAGCGAAGTCGACGTGTATTCGAGACCACGGTCTGGTTGGTGTGATCCACGTATGTTGTGATCGGGGTGGCATGTGCCGGTTCTCGAGACACTTGTTGCACTGACCCACAAGTGTTTCTATGTCTTCATTTAAGATAAGATAAATAAGATAAATATACTTTATTGCACACCAAAACAGTACAAATAACAACGAAAACACATAAAATATTTAAAACATTAATATGCAAAGGCGGTCTTATCGCTTTGAGCGATTTAAATGTGGCCACCAGATGTAACTTCTTACCAGCGCTTTCGTTTGAACAACTCCACTGTGCGTCTTATGTAAGGCTTGTAAGGTAGCTGTGCGCAGCGGCGATGGTACCACTACGCGGTTACCCAACAACAGACAGCCGTGTTGTAGGGACAGTTCGGTACGATGTAGCCAGTAGGTATGCAGATCCGCCTCCTTCACCTTGGCAGGCCAACCCCGTTGCATGTAGTGTACTACCCGTGGTAATGTTTTGTCTCTGAGCGTTTGAACTGCGATATGCTCTGCGTCGAACGGGAAATTTTCAGGTTTTTCAGTCATACGCAGTATTTCACTCAGTTCTGGTTCCGGTCGTTCAGGAGCTGGTTGTGGCCATCTACTCAAATTGTCTGCGCTACCTATCTGTGTGCCCGGCTTGTAACGAATATCATAATCATGTGCGGCTAGCGCAATTGCTATTCTTGTCAATCGAGGTGACAGTTTGGTCGGTGTCGGTTTTCTTGGATCGAATATAACCAGCAAAGGCTTATGATCCGTGACTACGGTGAATGGTCTTCCAGCTAAGTAATTATGGAACTTCTGGATGCCAAACAAAATCGCCGTGGCTTCTTTGTCCAATTGAGAGTAGCGTCTTTCGGTAGAACTTAAGGTTCTGGAACTCATGGCTACGGGGCTTTCTAAGCCATCTTCCATCACATGTGATAATATAGCTCCGACGCCGTAATCTGAGCTGTCGCATGTCAGTATTAGAGGTTTATTTAAATCGTGGTGCACTAAAGTCATTTCAAATGTTAGTGCCCGTTTAGCAGTGTCGAAAGCTTTCTGTTCCAGTTCGGTCCAGCGCCACTTATGAGTTTTGTCTAGAAGCCGATGCAAAGGTTCAAGTATTGTTGCCTTGTCTTTAGTAAACCTTTCGTAAAAATTGTACAAACCAAGGAACGCTTGTAGTTCTTGAACGTTCTGGGGTTCTGGTGTGTTCATTATCGATTCGACCTTGCTCGATGATGGATGAATGCCATCAGCGTCAATGATGAATCCTAAGAACTCAACTTTCTCTTTAGCGAACTTGCATTTTTTTTTGTTGAGGCGTAACCCCGCTTGTTGTATGCGCTTCAGGACCCTGTCCAGTCGCTGCAGCATCTCGGACATGTTGCGGCCCGCGACGATGATGTCGTCAATCAAAACTAAACCCGCATGCCACACACGAGTCTGTCGCGTAGCATGTGCTCTAAATCAGTAAAATTGCAACTAGCGCTGATCTTCCGAAGCTGAGCTATGTACTCGGCAGCCGATTCACCACGATTTGGATCACGTTTATAAAATTTGTACGACATGGATATTAGGGTGTCCCTTAATTTCCTAAGTTATTATTTTTTAACGCATAGGCTCTAATTTTGTGTATTTGACCCTAAAATACTCGGAAATAAATTTTTACCTTATTTGGAGCACTGCAACCCGTGCCGACTTGAGCGGGAACATGTTCATACAAGCCCCTACGCAAGTGCCGCGCGGGCGCGCTCGGTTTGTCACTTACTCTCGGATTGTCGCGTAACTAACACGTAATATTTTATATTTCGAAGATGTCAGTGGAACTGAGAAGCGCTAAAAAGAGTATTTTCTTGGTTGGTGAGGTGCATCACCAAATAACGGGTGCAAAATTGCCGTCTAATCGACAAGTTCTCGCAGTTCTATTTTTTAATATTCGCGAAGTGAAACTGACTGTCAATGAAAGTGCAAATCTTGTAATACGGGAGTGTATTATATTCTGGGAAAAGGCTAGAATACCTAACAAAGCTCTTCCTAACTGTGTGAAAAAGCTTGTGGATCTTTATCAAGTCTGGCGAGAGCTTCAAAAAAAATCGCAAAAAATCACAGGATGTTTTTAAACGCCGTGAGGATTTTCTAAAGGATTTGGATAATTTATTTGATATCGCTCACGCTGATGCTCTTAAAAGGATGAAAATTGAAGAAGATAAAATTTTCCTACAAAAGCAAAGACAGCCAGGGCGCCTTGGTTGCTTGGCAGGTGTAGACAAAAAGTTAGCTGAGAAGGAAGAAAAGGCAAGGCAGAGAAAACTAGTAGAGGAGAAAAGGAGGCTCCAGCAAATGACTTCAGCGAGCTCATTGACATCTTCTACTTCACACAGCTTAACACCACCACAAGAACTACATGAAGGCCAATTTACCAGCTCTGAAGAAAGCCTGGAGGAACCTTTGCCTGCCACATCTCAATCTGAAAGTTCGGTAACTACTACAAAAAGAGGAAGGAAAGATTTTATCACACCTAAGTTAGTTGCAGCATTAGACAGATGTCAACTAAGAATAAGAGATTCAGTTTATACAGTGTGTCCCTGGATAAAGTGCAATCCCGAAAGGGGATGAAACTAGACCATGAATCATTGACTAGAAAAATATAAAAAAAAATTTAAAAAAAAATTATAAAAAATTATTGTAGGATTTATTGGTATTTTAAGATTTTCATGTTTCATTAAGGACTCTATGTACAAAAGTATTGATTTCTTCCAAAATAATGGGTCTATTTCTTTGAAATAAAAAAAAACAGTATGCCTAATACCTGGCGATGACCATGAAATAATAAATAGTCCGCAAAAAAGTAACTATCTTGGGTAAAAAAAATGATTTTTATGAAAAAAATGATTTTTTTAGACGTTTATTTTAAAAAACTTCAAATTACTAAAAAAATGTGCCCTATAACTATGTAATTTTATAGCTTACTTTTATTCTTTACCATTTTAGCTTCCAAATAAAAAAAAAACAATGTTCTAACTAAAAAAACACGCTATCTACGAACTTTTAAAGTGGAGCCTAATCGTGTTACCGTGCAGGTAGAGACCGTTTATTCCATTGTTTCCGTCCTACTCTGTGCCCTTCGGCGGGTAAGTAATAGAATCTATAAATACAATTGATATATCATTTAGAATATATACAAACCAAACATATAATTTTCTTAATTATAACGATTGTCAGATATAATAAACTCTATGTAATTTTAAAAAGAATAATTTCATAAGGTATAATAAACGCTGTATATAATAAACGTACAATATAACAATCATATGATATAAGACTCATTTAACCTACTATTGATAACATATAATATATCTTAGATATAAATTTAAAAGATATAACAGTGGAGATGACAAAACTGAATTGAAAAAATATTGAATCGTAAGTCAGAACAGAATATACAGAATGCGAGTTTTTAAGAGCTTTGGCCTCTAACTTGAGTTTGAAAAATAATTAATTTAAATTTAATTAAATGTTAAAACTCAAACTCAATTTTTTATTTTATTTTGTACACATGCTTTTAAATCGTCATTTTTTCTATCTAGTACAAGTCCCTACCACGCGGGACTTGTATACACTCAGCAGCGTTTCGGGAAGTGTAAAATGTTGTTTTCTTGTTAATATTACATAAGTAATCTGAGTTCACTCATTATAAAATATATTTTGTATACTAAATTAATTGAATTTTATTTGTCAAGTATTAAAGCACTAGATGCAAGCAAGCGTGTAAGCAAGCATGCAAGCAAGCATGCAAGCATGCATGCAAGCATGAAAGCAAGCAAGCATGAAGGCAGGCAAGCAAACATGCACGCAAGCAGTCGATCTGTGGTCATTTTATCAATCAAACCTAACACGGCGACTGTGAGGGGAGGCGAGCAAGTTCGCCTCCACATCACAGTCTCCGAACCTAAATTATCCGAGTCGGGGTGCTCCGAATTCCCGAGCTCGCTTCGCTCGCTCCCGCATCCTATTTAGGATCCGTGAGAATTTTGTATACTGTATTCTGAATAGTAGAATTTTCATAAAAAAACCAGTAGAAAATAAAACCCTGGTAATTTCTCTGCTCACTTGGAGCATTATATCTAAAGTTATTATATCTTATGAACATTATATCTCGAGAATGTTATATGTTAATAATGATATGTATTATAAATGTTATATCAAACGATTTTATGTAATGTAATCGTTAGGGCTTATAATTGTTATATTCAACAAAATTATATCATCTGTTGGTATATCTCGTGATAATTATAGCATTTGAGCGTTATTGAAATGAAAATATATCTCCCGTTTTTATATAAAATGAGACGCACCCCCCTTCGGCAGTCGCAGTCCTTTTGTTCTACACTCAGGTAGAGGGAAGGCGAGGGGAGGGGAGGCAGGGGGTTCGAAACAGGACTTACAATATCACCCAGACAGTCGCTGGGTGCTCGCCGCTGCTACTACTGTTCTCGTTCTCGCATTGTGTTCTCGTTGATTTGTTATTAAGTTTTTGTTACATTGTTGACTGTTACGTTTTCTACTGTTCGTTACGTTTGGACTGTTCCTGTTCTGCTGTTAAGTGTTGACGAAATGCCGCGATTGACAGAGTTCTCACCTCGAGAAATAGCCGACATGCATTATTATTATGGCATGTCACATGGTCGCACAACAGTCGCTCGGACTGCATACATAAATGCTTTCCCGGGCAGACTCATACCCTCAGCTCGAAATTTTCAAGAGATTCATAGGAGGCTCTCCAACATTGGACTTGGTTTGGCACGAGATCGCCGTGAGCAACCAGCTGTCGTTATTGACAATGCGATAGAAGAGGCCATTTTAAACGATCTGTTTGCTGACCCTACAACAAGCATAAGACGATTAGCGTTGCGTCATGGCATATCGAAGACGTCTGTCTGGCGAATTTTGAAAAAGGAGGGATTGCATCCTTTCCATTACCAACGAGTACAACATTTACACGAAAATGTAGATAATCGTCCAAGATGCGTAATGTCGACGTGGATTCTAAGAAAAATTAGAGCTGACCCAAATTTTCCCGAACGCATTTTTTGGATGGACGAAGCGACATTTACCCGAGACGGCATTATAAACTGCAGAAATTTGCACCAGTGGTCTCACGAAAATCCACGATTGAAGCGAATATCTACTTTTCAAGTAAAATTTTCAATAAACGTATGGGCAGCCTTAATCGACGACATTTTAATTGGTCCAGTCATTTTACCCACAACCCTAAATGCTGAACGTTTTTTAGAATTACTACAAAATTAACCCATGTTGATGGAAGATGTTCCCCTGGCTACGAGACGGCGGCGTGGGCGTATGTATCTCCAAATGGATGGATGTCCTGCACATTATGCGCGGGAGGTGCGGCGATTTTTGAACGAAAATTACCCGAACCGGTGGATTGGCCGAGAAGGGCCAGTAGGCTGGCCAGCGCGTTCACCTGATCTGACACCCCTAGATTATTTTTTATGGGGTGTCATGAAGCAAAGAGTATACAGCACGCCAATAAATACCGAGGCACTGTTGCACGACCGAATAATTCAATGCGCAAATGACATTAAAAATGATCCAGGAATGATTCGTAGAGCCACTAACCAAATTAATATTCGTGCAGTAATGTGCTTGCAAAATCGAGGAGGCCATTTTGAACATTTAATGCATTAAATAAAAATGCAAAATTGTAAATTACGGATAATTTTATTAATAAAGTTATTGTGATTAAAGTCGGACTTTTATTACCTACTAAAATGTAAATAACTCCTACCTAGCCAATTTTTGAGTTAGAACATTGTTTTTTTTTTATTTGGAAGCTAAAATGGTAAAGAATAAAAGTAAGCTATAAAATTACATAGTTATAGAGCACATTTTTTTAGTAATTTGAAGTTTTTTAAAGTAAACGTCTAAAAAAATCATTTTTTTCATAAAAATATTTTTTTTTACCCAAGATAGTTACTTTTTTGCGGACTATTTATTATTTCATGGTCATCGCCAGGTATTAGGCATACTGTTTTTTTTTATTTCAAAGAAATAACCCCATTATTTTGGAAGAAATCAATACTTTTGTACATAGAGTCCTTAATGAAACATGAAAATCTTAAAATACCAATAAATCCTACAATAATTTTTTATAATTTTTTTTTATATTTTTCTAGTCAATGATTCATGGTCTAGTTTCATCCCCTTTCGGGATTGCGCTTTATCCAGGGACACACTGTATAATTCAAGCAGTAATAGAAGCACTAGGTCTTTGTTGCGACGACTATCCAATTAACAAATCTTCTATTCAACGTATTCGAACACAGATAAGAAAGGATAGAGCAGAATCTATAAATCCGATTTTCAGAATAACGTAAAATCCGATTTTCAGAATAACGTGCCAGAAGTAGTTACATTTCATTGGGATGGAAAATTGTTACCCGGCCTAGATGTGAGAAGTTCTAAAGAGGAACGCCTGCCGATCCTTATTTCCTTTGGAGAGAAGGAGCAACTTCTTGCAGTACCAAAACTAGATAGTTCTTCCGGTAAAGATCAAGCTAAAGCTGTTTCAAGCGCGCTTCATGATTGGAACCTTACTGATAAGGTTCAAATTACGTGTTGTGATACAACAGCATCTAATACAGGGCGCATAAATGGAGCTTGTGTGCTTTTGGAACAAAAATTAGAAAGAGAATTATTACTGTTTGCTTGCCGCCATCATGTGTATGAATTGGTCCTCAAAAGTGTATTTGAATCAAAGATTCACCAAGTCACTAGCAGTCCCGATATCCCACTATTCAAAAAGTTTAGAGACAGCTGGAAGAACATTAATCCTGAGGCTGTCGAATCATGCATAGATTTCGTTAAACAGCATCTTTCTGATGCGACCATTAAGGGATTGCTGACCTTTTTCAAACATGAACTGCAGAAATCCATCGTACGGGACGATTATCGAGAACTAATCGAGCTATCCATTATTTACTTGGGAGGAGATAATAAGGGTAAAATTAAAATTCGTCCTCCTGGGGCAATGCATCAAGCACGATGGATGGCAAGAGCTATTTAGTCTTTGTAAATATGTTTGCTGCAGTCTCAATTCAAAATGAGCGTTAAAGACAAACGAGCATTGCAAGATGTTTGTTTATTTATTGTGGTAATTTATGTGAAGCCCTGGCTCGGATGCAGTTTGGCAGTGAAGGCACCGAATCAAGATTTGCGTTTTTTAAAAACGTTGAAAGACTATGAAAATGTTGACAAAGTAATTTCCAAAGCGGCTCTGAGTAAGTTCAGTCAACACCTGTGGTATTTATCAGAAGAAGCACTCTTTGATCATGTGTTGATAAAGAAACCCAAGGCGAATATGGTAACGAACTTAGAAAGAGAAACTGCATAATTAATAACTATGCATAATTAATAATTAATAACTAATTAGACTTCGGGAAGCGATATGTTGCATCGAAAGATGTCTGCCTCTTTGTATGGTAAGAGTTTTTTTTTAATATTTTAACTGAGTTGTTTGTTCTAAATTTGGTTAATTTCCTTGAAATACCTACTAATCATATTGTTACAGGGAAGTCGTTGAGCGATTTCGTGTCAGCTAAAAGCAAAAAATGTTTTTCGCGATTAAAAATTGATACCAGTTTTCTTGAAGAAAACGTATCTTCGTGGGACCATAATGCAGCTTTCATCGAAGCTAAGAGGAAGGTGTTAAGCTTAAAAGCTGTAAATGACACAGCTGAAAGCTTATGCAAGACTTTCATGGTTTAATTACCGCAGAAGAGGAACAAAAACAATTCTTGTTACGCTGTGTGCAAGAGCATAGAAAGCTGTATCCAGACTGCAAAAAAGAGACTTTAAAAAAGAAGTACCCTGAATAATTGTATAATTTTATTTGTTTGTCAATTAAAAGCATTACTTACATTTTTTGTTTCGTCAATTTTTACCCAAGATATGCATATTAACAACGATCTAGCTACATATCAAGAAATACTCAAAAACAGCTACTTTTATAAAAAAATTGGGACCTTGTCGGCACGGGTTAATATTAACCTAGAGAGTTAAAATTTTATATTTATGTAAGGCTTAATATTTAACAAAGAATTAGAGGGTATGCGTTTCTATAACCCAAAAAAATTTTTTTCGTCCATATAAGGGACACCCTAATGGATATCTCATTCGGTTTTGGACTGTAATGTTTAGTTTGGATTTCTATGATGTCATTGAATGTCACCTCAATGGCTTTTCGTGGTGTAATTAGTGCCAATAAAGTTTCAAACACTTGCGAACCACACACAGTAAAGAAATTCGCATGTTTTACATTGTCTATCACGATTCCATTCGCCTCGAAACAAAACTTCAGTCTTTCTATGTAATTGTCCGTTTGTGGGTTGAATTCACTAAACTTTACGCACTTGCTATCTATTTTCACTTATTTTACTCCGTCGTCGCCACTAATATGTTCGGAAATATAATTAAAACACGAAATTAGGTAACTCCATGTTGAGCTCAGTAGCAAGACATTTTATTACACACGATTATAAACTACCCACAACTGTCAAATAATTCCACTATAAATAAAGATCATGTAGGTATATGACAATTTTCTATTATATGTATAATTTCATTTCAATAACGCTCAAATGCTATAATTATCATGAGATATACCAACAAATGATATAATTTTGTTGAATATAACAATTATAATCTCTAACGATTACATTATATAAAATCGTTTGATATAACATTTATAATACATATCATTATTATTATATAACATTCTCGAGATATAATGCTCATAATAAACTTTAGATATAATGCTCCGAGTGACCAAAGAAATTACCAGGGTTTTATTTTTTACTGGCTTTTTTGCTTATGAAAATTCTACTATTCAGAATACGTACAAAATTCTCACGGATTCTAAATAGGATGCGGGAGCGAGCTAAGCGAGCTCGGGAATTCGGAGCACCCCGACTCGGATGATTTAGGTTCGGAGACTGTGATGTGGAAGTAACTCTCACAGTCGCCGTGTTAGGTTTGATTGATAAAATAACCACAGATCGAGTGCTTGCTTGCATGTTTACTTGCCTGCCTTCATGCTTGCTTACTTGCATGCTTGCTTGCATGCTTGCTTGCTTGCTTGCATGCTTGCTTGCTTGCTTGCATGCGTGCTTGTATGCTTTCTTACGTGCTTACTTGCATCTAGTGCTTGTATGCTTGACAAATAAAATTTAATTAATTTAGTATACAAAATATATTTTATAAAGAGTTCACATTACTTTTGTAATATTAACAAGAAAACAACATTTTACACTTCCTGAAACGCTGAGAGTACTAGTCCCGCGTGGTAGGGACTTTGTACTAGGTAGAAAAAATTTACGATTATAAACCATGTGTAAAGCATCTACTTCAATAAAAAAGCATTTTGAGTTTTAGTTTTAACATTAAATTAAATTAAAATTATTTTTTTTTGTAACTTAAGTTAGAGGCCAAAGCTCTTAAAAACTCGCATTCTGTATATTCCGATTTACGTTTCAGTATATTGTCAGTTCTTTTCTGATGCTCATTATAAATATTGCAATTTGAATTGCTCTTAAAATTTTAACAGGCGTTTAGTTTCGTCATCTCCATTGTTTTTTTTTTATTTTATTTTTTTTACAGGTTTGGGAAATCAATAGCTTATTATAATACGACAGTATACAATACAAGGACTTATTTAAAGCGTTAAGCCTTTACAGATTTCCACGGAAATATTTAAATAAAAATTACATAGGGTGGCTATCAGTAGCAAAAAAAGTAATTTTTTTTTTATATCATAATTTTAAAAGAAGAAATGAGAGATCACTTGTGGGTGTGTGTGTGTGTGCGTGTGTGCGTGCGTGCGTGCGTGCGTGCGTGCGTGCGTGCGTGCGTGTGTGTGTGTGTAAGTGTGAATGTAAGAATATACTGATAAGATAAGTACTGATATGATTGGGAGTAAGTTTAACTTATAGTCATACATTTCTGATATAATTTATTTTTAAACCGTATCCTGGAGCCTGTGAATGGATCGATGTCACAAAATTTGTTGTTATATGTTCGAGATAGACGAGCAACTACAGCATTTTGACTATAATTTGTTTTATGGTAGGGTACAGTCATCAAGGAGGTGTGATGGGTTCGCTTGCTCGGTACGTTGTAGGAAATTTTAGATATGAGGGAAGGCGAGTCAATCAAAGAGTTGAGGAGGTCATAAAGAAAGGACATATCAAGCATGTCACGCCTTTCTTTAATTGTCTAAGTAATTATTATATGTTCTATGCAATTTATAGTCCAATTTGACGATTTTTTTCTGTATGTTTTCGATTCTATTTTTATAAATAGAATATCGAGGATTCCATATAACGCTGCCGTATTCAAGTATACTTCTCACATACGAGTAATAAATTGACTTAAGACAAACTACATCATTGAACGGTTGACAAATACGTTTAAGAAAGCCTAGGCTCTTGTTGGCTTTATTGATTATGAAATTGACATGAATGTCAAATAAACGTTGATCTAAATTGATTCCAAGGTCACGGTCGATAACAGTTCTATCAACCTGAATTCCGTTAATTGTGTAACTATAAGTGTTAGGATTTCTTTTTCGTGAAAAATATACAGGGTGTTGTTTTGGTCGACAACGAGCTTTTCAGGGGTGATAGTATACATGATACTGATGCCAAAAAAATATAAAAATGGCACCTTAAGTAAATCTTAGAAAATAATGAATTATGGTATCCTTGTTTCCGTGCGTAACGTATTTTAACAATGAATGGTTGCCTAGCAACGAGGCGAGGTGTGCGGGGGTGCGCGAGGGGTCCCGACTGCGGCAGCGCCGCGGGCGGTACGGGCAGTCTGCTGCATGCCTCCGCGCCGAATTCGCGTTCCTTTTTCTCAGCGAGAGCAAGCGCCTCTGCGCGTGAACTTACGCTACGGCTATGATCAGGAACAAGTCTTTATTCAATAGTCGTGAACTGAGCGATGTAGTTGTTAATACATCGCTCAGTTCACGACTATCGAAATGTTTTTCGTGTGTTGTAAATCAAGTCGAGTGTGTGAGATTTGGAGTTATTTGGAGTGACGTCGCGCCGCCATAATGTGTTACGCAATAAAAACATTATTTACAAACTCCGCAAATCGTGTTCTACCGAAAAAACATCCCAAGCTCGAGATAGAGCCCAAAGTAGACAAGAGTTCAAGGAAGAAGCTATCTTGGAATACTTCTCCCGATAGGTTCATGTAAGTGTCATTGACCTTTTTGTAGGAAAATTTGTGAATGAGCCGGCCGTCATTGACTGACTGCGCGAACATGCGTTTTGATAATTTTAGGAAAATTTGTAGGTCATTTTTTCAGTAGAATCAATTTATAAAAAAAAAATTATAGGTATTTTCAGAACAAGTATTTTTTATACTTTCATCCCTTAGAAAGCCGTTGTCGACCAAAACAACACCCTGTATAATCTGACATTTAGAAGCATTAACTGTTATTCTGTTTTGTTCATAATAAGTCGATCTAAGTCTTGCTGTAGTTTAACACAGTCGGAAAGTTTTGCGACATCTATGAAGATTTTAGTGTCATCCGCGTACATGAGATAATTTGAGTTGACAAAACAAGTATAGACATCGTACAAGTACAAGTTACAAAATAAAGAGCCTAAATGGGATCCTTGGGGAACCCGGGGTGGTATAGACGCCAAATAAGACCTGCAACCCCCCACAACTACTGCCTGAGAATGATTTTTTAAATTTGACTTTACCCAGCGCAACAGGTCACCGCAGATACCTATCTGAAAGCGATGCTTGTAGAAATGCAGCAGCAAGTGCAGCTCCACACTTTCTCTGAATCTGTTGCGTTAGTTGTCTCATTGCATTCTTTTAAGTTACATAATCATAATTATGTAACTTACGCATACGTTGCAGTGCCTATTATATTATTATCCTATATTATTAATCGAGTTAGGTGTCCCGACGATTTCGAAAACGGCTTGAAACCTTTTGATGAAAATCTAGGATTAAGGGTTAAAAATCGTCAGAAATCGATCTATGATTATATTACTTCGAGCCCTGTGTTGCTAACATTGACTTTTAAAGCACGGTCCGCGCTACTCGACAACAGATGGCGTGCAGTTGTTGAAGGAATGAGCACAGGAATGACAACATGCACTGATATGTCGAGTATTTTTCTGCCTGCCATTTTTGGCGTGGTTCATCTGGATATGTCGTCTCCAGTTTTTTTTATAAACGCTCCGATTGAACGTGCGAAGCTCGGTCACCCAGCTAGTTATTTTTTTATATTATGTTTCCATTTTTATATTCTGTTCCCTATCAAATATCGAATTCGAATTTCACCGCAAACAACGTTGTCTATAATCTTTGTAAATGCGTCTCGTGGCGTGACAGTAGGTATAGCTGAAAATCAGTGTTTTGCCCTCCTGGGTAATACGTACACTGAGCTATACTATAATAACCATAAAATTTGGAATTACTGCAGCACACACAACACCTCTCTCTGTAGTTACAATACAGTAATACCCCGCTTTACGCGACCTCGTTATGCGCGGTTTCGATTTTACGCGAATTTCAAATTTCGCGCTATAATGCCTCTCTTTACGCGGATTGGTTACATATACCTACATATTTAGTAATGTAAGTAATTGCCTAACTTGTCTTTGGTCGCGGGAATTCCCACTTTCTCTGACCATTCTCGTAAATAAAAGAATGGGGAATCCCTTCAGAGTAGGACTTTTTGGGGGATTCCCTTTTTTGTTTCGTTCGTCTTACGTAAGTACATTACATATTTTAATCTCAGCTGGCAGTCGTGTTCTAACCTTTGGTGAAAATAATTCAAAGCTACGTTAAAAATGCCGCCGAAGAAAAAGGAGCGCAAAAGCTTAACTTTGGAATTGAAATTAAAAGTCTTAAGAAGAATGGAAAATGGAGGCAAAGCAACAATAGTTGGCAGAGATTTTGGACTCTCAGAATCGACTGTACGATCGATTTTTAAAAATCGGGAAAAAATTAAACTTTCCAGTGAAAGTTCGACACCTATAAGTGCAACAATATTGACTCGTTCGAGGCCCGCTATCCTAGAAAAAATGGAAAAGTTGCTAGCAGTCTGGATCGACGATTTAAATAAAAAGAACACGCCGCTGAGTCAAGCTCTCATATGTACAAAAGCAAACTCTTTGTTTGAGATGCTAAAGTCACAAGAAGGCGAAGGGAGTTCCACCCCGACTTTTAATGCCAGTAAGGGCTGGTTTCACCGGTTTAAACAACGTTCAAATCTTCACAATATCCGCATAACGGGTGAAGCCGCCAGCGCAGACACTCAAGCTGCAACAGAGTTTCCAGACTAGTTTCAAGAGTTTGTAGCACGAAAAAAAATTCCTGCCTGTGTCATTTTCAACGTTGATGAGACCGGGCTTTACTGGAAAAAAATGCCTTCTAAAACTTTCATATCTAAAGAAGAACGTCAAGCTAGCGGTTTCAAAGTCGCGAAAGATAGATTGACTTTACTGCTGGGTGGTAATGCCACTGGTGATTTTAAGCTTAAACCTTTACTGGTGTATCAATCAGAAACACCCCGAGCAATGCGAGGTACTAATAAAGCAAGTCTACCAGTTGTGTGGCGATCCAACCGAAAGGCGTGGGTTACACGAGAAGTTTTTCAAGATTGGTATTCTAACAGTTTTTGCCCCTCAGTCAAATCCTACTGTGACAGAAACGGACTTGAACGTAGAGTTATACTACTCTTAGACAATGCCCCAGGACATCCAACCGTTTTAGATACGCCCAGAGACTTAAAAGTGTACGTAAAGTTCCTTCCACCAAACACTACGTCAATATTACAACCTATGGACCAGGGAGCAATAGCAAACTTCAAAGCTTATTACCATCGCCGCACATTTAGCCAGCTGATTCATGAAACTGACGGCGAAGGAAGACAGTCTATGCGAGAGTGGTGGAAATCATACAACATCATGAAGGCAATACACAACATAGACCAGGCCTGGAATGAAGTTAAAAAAAGTTGCATGAATGGTGTGTGGCGTAATCTTTGGCCTGATGTAGTGGAAGCACCTAGGAGAAGTGTTCAGATGCAGAGACAAGTGCTTGAAGACATTGCTACAATGATTGAAGGCTCTGAACTGGAAGGTGTCACAGTAGAAGATCTCGAAAATCTTATAGCGATGGATGACGAACCTCTCAGCAACGAAGATTTAATCGAGTTACAGAATAATCCTTTCAATAGTGAGGAGGAACAAGTAGAAGAGAGAGTTTTATCTTCAAGTGCAATACAAAATGCTCTTTCAAAGATTTATTCAGGTTTGGACATATTGCAGAGCATAGACAGTGATGATGACCGTGTTTTAACAGTGTGTCAATCAGTAAAAAGCAGTGTCGCGTGTTATGAAAATATTTTACAAGATCGTAAACGAAACGCAACCCAGAAGACAATAGATACATTTTTCCGTAAAAAAAATGTATAATGTAACGCTACACAATGTGGTTTTAGAATTAAAGTATTGATTTGCATTTTGTTATGACTTTTGGTTATGATTAAACGTGACCCCCTTATACGCGAATTTCACTTAACGCGAATTTTTGCGGAACGTATCCCTCGCGTAAAGCGGGGTATTACTGTAGGAATTTATGTAGGTATATTTTTTATGCAAATAATGTTTTATGTGTATGTCGTATTTTGCCGTGGGAGAGCCATGCTTCGGCACGAATGGGCCGGCTCGACTGGAGTGATACCACGGCCTCACAGGAAACCGGCGTGAAGCAATGCTTACGTTGTGTTTCGCCGAGTTAGTGAGGATACCGGAGGCCCAACCCCCTTAAATGATAGCGCAGTTCCCAAATACGCTATCCCAGGAGGGTACCAGCTGCGCGAGCGCTGGAGAATCCCTCTCTGGACGTCCAGGCCGCTCCTCGTCGTACTCTGGGGGGGGGGGGGGCAAAACCGCGCTTTCAACTGCACGAGGCAAGAGCAAAGACACTGTGGCACCCCCTGCCACGCTGCCTGTGGACTTCTGCAACATCAGGGGCTTACATTCAAACCTAAATGCTGTACCTGTACACCATCACCTTGAGACAGCAAAGCCGGCCTTGCTCTTTTTGACCGAGACACAGATATCGTCTCCAGCGGACACATCGTACCTCTCCTACCCTGGGTACGGTCTGGAACACTCCTTTGTGCCTAGGGCTGGAGTGTGCGTGTACGTCAGAGACGATATACAGGGTGTTAGGTAAAATAGTGCAGATCTTTTAAGGGCTAGAAGGGTACCCTAGATGCAGTACATTTATGCTATTTACAAATTTATATTCGCTTTAATAACTGAGAAAATCGAAGGTTTTGTTTCCGTGAGTGGCGGCCCTTAAATAACGTCATAGCCCGCACAGATCACGCACACATGCACGCGTGCGCAGAGCGAGTGACAGGCTCACGCACACACAAAAACGAGCGCGCGCACACACACAAACGCGCTCGCAAATTCTCGAATGCACTGTTTAGTCGCGCACGCATTTCATCCGCTTTTTCGACCTCTTTAACTGACACTTTGTCCTTGATGTAGCCCCACAAAAAGAAGTCCATCGGTGTCAAGTCTGAGGGGCGCGCTGGCCAAGCGACGGGACCGTGTCGACCGATCCAGTTCTCGTCGAATTCGCGTCGAAGTACGTTCCCCACGGTCCTTGCAGAGCTGGAAAGAGCGCCATCATGCTGGTACCAAACACGTCGTCTTTCAGACAGTGGCTGGTCATCTAGTATCGGTACCTCATTTTCTTCTAAGAAGCTGCTGTATGCCTCAGCAGTTAACCTGTTTGGTAGAAAGAACGGACCTACATGCGCTCATACATGCGTGTTGCGGCGATTAAACATTCCACATCGCGTGAATGTGCTCTTATCTGACCATAATACATTCTGAACTAAATCTGTTTCCTCCTCGGTTTTCCGTAGCAACCACTGACAGTATGACACGCGATTTCCAAAGTCTGGCTCTATCAGGTGCTGAACAGTCTTTACCTTGAAAGGATGTTGCAAATCATCTTTTAAAATCTTGTGTACACTCCAGTTGCTGATTCCAAATATCGTTCCTGCCGATCTTGTGCTATCCTCGGGCTCTTCTTCGAAATGTTCCAGGATAGCATCCCGCAAGTTCAAACCGACGATGCTCGACCAGCGTCACGGTTTGGCCTCGCGAACGTTCCATAGTCCCTTAGTCGCTGGACAACATTCCGTATCACACGTCCGCTGGATGGCGTTTGTATGACGAAAGTGCTCCCGGTACAAACGTAGGGCTTCCTCTGCGATTCCATGAGTCATCCCATAAGCTAACACCATGTCGGTGTATTCAACATTTGTAAACTGATAGTTCGGCATTATTAACAAACACGAAATTACAAAATCCAAAAAAAAGTCAATAAACAAATTCAATGCGCAATAGCAGCGGCTTTAAACAAAAGAGAACAACAAAAGTCAATAAAATTACAGAAAACACGACAGCTCTACTCCACAGCGAAGCAAGACCAACAGTGTAGGTATTAAATTCTCGCTGGGCGGCGTGGCGCGGCGCGGTTCGCGGGTGACGACGACGTTGCCACTTTGAATAGCTATGACCTACTGGTTGAGCGTCACACGGGTAAAAGAATACGATAGTGGTTGTAGGTTTGGTTTAGCCCTCAGTTGGTAAGCCCTTGGCATCATCTTACCTGATGGTAATTCGTAAGTGATGAAGGTGGAGGCGAGCTTACCAAGACTTCCCAACGCAATGGGGAACTGGCTACCTTATTTTCATGCCGGAAAACATCAATGCTGTTAACATTGCCCTACCACCAACCAAACAGTTCTACAAAGTTGGACCCCGCCGGGAATCGAACCCGCGACCACTAGGCTACGGAGGTGGTTGAAAGGTCCTAAATGAAAGTCCTAAAAAACTACCACCAACCAAACAGAGTTCTACAAAGTTGGACCCCGCCGGGAATCGAACCCGCGACCACTAGGCTACGGAGGTGGTTAAAAGGTCCTAAATGAAAGTCCTAAAAAACTAAATTTTAATAGAAAAATAAAAAAAATGATTTCATTAAAAAGGATGGACCACATAAGTTTAGTCGTACGCCTGATTGAAGTAAGATAAGACTTGTTTGACGGTAATAATAAAGTTCAGTTCATTAGATTACTATCAGTTGACATATTACTCGTACTGTTTTTACCTAAATTATAAAAACTATACCTACGACCTACGTACTATTCGCAGATACAAACATACGTACCTAGTCCACGTGGACTGAGCGGTGCTCGTAGCGTGGGACGCATGCGCGGTAGCGCGCGATAACCAACCAATAGCAGCGCGCACCCGGGCACGGGTCGACGCAAAGCGCAGCCACAATAGAAAACTGTGACGCAGTAGTCAGTAGCGAAACTTACGTTGCTAAGTGCGTTCGCGTTTCGCGCACCTATGAGAATTTTATCGCGCATTGTATTGTATCGCGTAGTACTCGTAAAAGTCACCGTACAAGTGAGTCCATACTGTAGGAGTCGAAGATCAAAAACAGTGAGATACTTTTGTCTACAGTAATCCGAAGAACACTGCTATTTCGGTCACGTTGTGCGGAGAGAGCCTACAAGTTTGGAACGATCCATTATTTATGGAAAAGTGGAAGGGAACAGACCGTGGAGCCGCAGACCAACTCGATGTGCCGATCTCGTCACGAAGACGCTGAAGATGTCGATTCACGAGGCATCGAATCTAGCGATGAACCGCGAGGCTTAGCATTACACTATCCAGGAAAATAGTAATTGAAGGGGGTCACGATCCTCAGTACTGAGGGACCGACTAAGGAGGAGGAGAAAAGTGCATCAGAAAACTGTAACCCAAATCGCCCGATATCCAGTGTGAACACCATAGACGGGATCGTTCAAGCGCTTCGGAGAGAAGGCCGTAACTTCATCAGTGGTCCTCGTGCGTTGCAGGAAGTTTGAGCAGCAGTTGAGCAGTTTGGAGACCGCTGGCTAGGACGAGGAGGATCAGTGGCTTAGCCGCCACGGTCACTCGACCTTACCTCATTGGATTTTTATGTGTTGAACCACGTGAAAGACTTGTGAAAGTGAGAGTGAAATGGAAATGCGAATCAAAATCGACATGGCCTTTGATATTATTCAAATGGACCCTCAGGTCATTGGCTCCTTGCATAGACCTGTGCGGAAACGTGCTAGACTCTGTGTACGTGTAAACGGTGGGCATTTCGAACAATCTCTAATATCTACTAAGAATTTGTTTATCTACCTATCTCTACAATTAAACTATTTATCAAAATAACAACTTACATTGTTTAATTTTGATTTCCCTACTAGTATCTGGCTTGTCTACCAATATTTTTTTAAATTGCTAATGATCTCATCTGATCGCCTCCGTGGCTCAGCAGTGTGGCGCTCGCTTCATAAGGAAAGGTTGCGGGTTCGATTCCCGACACTGATGTTTAGAGGCAAGACTTTGGTAGTTGCTAGCTATTTTTGAAAGAGATCTAATTACTTAGGCGACTTGTTAAACGCCCTACCACCAACCAACCCGAGTCTTTTCGAAGTTGAACCCCGGTAGGATTCGAAGCCGCGGCCTCCCGTGTCTAGGGGCGCCGACTTCATAAAAATATTGGGGGTAAAAATAACAACTTTATTGTTTAATTTGGATTTCCCTACTAGTATCTGGCTTGTCTACCAATATTTTTTAATTTGCTAATGATCTCACCTGATCGCCTCCGTGGCTCAGCAGTGTGGCGCTCGCTTCATAAGGAAAGGTTGCGGGTTCGATTCCCGACATTTATGTTTGGCGGCAAGACTTTGGTAGTTGCTAGCAATTTTTGAAAGAGATCTAATTACTTAGGCGACTTGTTAAACGCCCTACCACCAATCAAACCGAGACTTTTTGAAGTTGAACCCTGGTAGTATTCGAAACCGTGTCCAGAAGCGCCGACTTCATAAAAATATTGGGGGATAGGTGGTTTTTTTTTATTTTTTTGATATTTTCTAACTAGCTATCGCCCACGGCTTCGCCTGGGTGGATATCGTTTTTGTGATTACTGTTGCCCTATGGACTCCCGATTGTTGCTATGCAGGCGGTTATCCCCGCGCCGCCCGCAGCGTCCGCACGTCGTCGCCCCGTGTGTTTGTGTGTTTGCGTGCGTACCTATTGCATGACGTCATTGATTAAGACAGCGATACTGATTGTACGTGCGAGAAAGAGATGGAACAAATAAGGGCGGCCATACACGGGAGCAGTTAAAAAAATAAATTGTAATTGAAGTTTTGTGGGGAAAATTAAATTTAAAAAATCTGGGGTTAATTGTGAGCGTTCAGCATGTCTGACTCGACCTGAAAAAGTGGGTGCAAAGCGGAAATTTGAGAAAAAATAGGGCAACTTTACACCCTTATTTCTCGTAAACTAAGGGGAATATAGACTTCGCTCTTTTTTATTTGTGATAGGTTCTGCAGCCCGTACGTGCCATTTAAATATCTGCACTATTTTACCTAACACCCGGTATATATTTTTTTTTATGGCAGAGGTGGCAAACGAGCAGACGGATCACCTGATGGTAAGCGACTACCGCCGCCCATAGACACCCGCATCGCCAGAGGAGTCACAAGTGCGTTGCTTGATATGGGAGTACGCTCTTTTCTTGAAGATTTGAATGTCGTATTGGTCCGGAAATACCGCAGGCGACAATTCATTCCACAGTTTGGTTGTGTGAGGCAGAAAGTTTCTAGTGAAACGCACAGTTTTGGACTGCCAACCATCTAAGTGATGGGGACGAAATTGTTGTCGCGTAGAACGATGGCGAAAAGAGGCGGTAGGGATCAATCAGAACAATTCCTCGGAGCACTCCCCATTGTACATGCGATAGAGAATGCAGAGCGAGGCTACATCTCTACGCAGTGCCAAGGAGTCAAGCCGATCTGAAATATCCTGGCAGCCGACGATTCGAGCCGCTCTCCGTTGAATGCGGTCCAGAGGGAGAAGCTGGTACTGAGGTGCCCCTGCCCAGAGATGAGAACAGTATTCCATATGAGGCCGGACCTGCGCCTTATAAAGTTGCAGGCGATGGGCCGCTGTGAAATACCGTCTCGATCTATTGAGCACACCAAGCTTTTTTCGATATCAGTTCTCGCCGCCTCAGCAACCTTGAAGGTAGGGACCTCTCCACCATATGGCTCCGTGTAGACGTCGATGACCATCCCCGCGTCTATTCGTGCCTATATAGGTCCCATACCGGCGATTCCGAAACTGACCGACTTGTGGAGCACGTCCAAATGGCTGTAGATACTGTGCAGCAGCAGGTCCCATGCGCTGAGATCGTGGTACTCGGCGATTTTAACGCCCACCACGCCGAATGGCTCGGCTCTAGCAAGACCGATCATGCGGGGAGATCTGTCCACGACTTCGCCCTGGCATATAGTTTGACACAACTGGTCACTACGCCCACGCGAATCCCAGATGTGGAGAACCATGAACCTTCACTGTTGGACCTTCTGCTGATTTCTCATCCGGACGGCTACCAAGTATCCGTTGGCGCCTCACTCGGCTCTTCGGATCACTGCCTTATCCGTAGTACGGTGCCACACACGTGCCCGCCGCGACCGCGAGTTGCTTGTCGCCGTCGTGTGTGGCTATCTATCTATCTACAAGTCAGCAGATTGGGATGAGATGCGGTCTTTCTTTGCGTCCTACCCTTGGGGGCAGGTTTGCTTCACGCCGGATGATCCCAACCTCGCTGCTGAAGGATGGGATAAAAAGCTCCATAGCCTGCAGCACCACATCAGTGACAGAATCAGCAGTCTGTCACTGATGTGGTGCTGCAGGCTATGGAGCTTTTTATCCCATCCTCGGTGGTCCCCATTGGCGGCAAATCCCGGCCTTGGTTTGGTCGGTCCTGCAAAAAGGCTTCTCGCCGGAAGCAGGAATGTTACCAAGCCTGGGCAAATGCAGCGAAGGTATGGGATGAAAAGACCAGAGCATTAAAAAAGGAGTTTAACTTTGCCTCCAGGTCCTTCAAAAGAGACATTGCTAGGGCGAAGTCGGCGCACATAGGCAGAATTGGCGAGAGACTAGAGCGTCTTCCTTCGGGAACTCGTGCGTTCTGGTCTCTGGCCAAAGCTGTCCAGGGGAATTTCTGCACGCCGGATATCCGGTTCCACCAACGCTCTGTGCGTAAAGCACTTTTTTCCCTCGACATTCATAAGTAGGTGTGTGCTCCAGAGTTGGCTTCAGTTTTAACGCGCCTTTTTCGGCTTTCCTACTCTTTTGGCGTAGTCCCGAAGTCATGGAAAACAGCTTTGGTGCACCCGATCCCTAAAAAAGGTGACCGCTCGAATCCGTCCAACTACAGGCCGATAGCCATAACCCCCTTATTCTCAAAGATAATGGAGTCCATTATCAATTGCCAGCTCCTTCGGTATCTAGAGGACCGCCAGCTGCCGACAGTACGGTTTCCGTAAGGGCCGGTCCGCTGGTGATCTTCTTGTCTACCTGACACATCGTTGGGCACAGGCGATCGAGATTAAGGGGGAAGCATAGATTAGATTAGATTCATTTATTTTACACATTATCAATTTCAAATTACAATAATAGCTTATTAAAATGTCAAAGTATAATGTATAATGTGATCGTCATTGGTGGTTAGTTTGGACATAGCGAAGGCCTTCGATCGGGTTTGGCACAAAGCACTTCTTGCGAAGCGTCCTTCTTCAGGGCTTCCCGAGGAATTATGCAAATGGGTCACTAGTTTTCTTGCAGACAGAAGCATAAAGGTCGTAGTCGACGGTGCATGCTCAGATTCTATGTCTGTGAATCTGGTGTCCCTCAAGGCTGTGTGCTTTCTCCTACACTGTTCCTTTTGCATATCAATGATATGCTGCAAATCAGCAGCACTCATTGTTATGCGGATGACAGCACAGGTGATGCCTTCTATACCGGCCGTGCAAACATTTCTCGGGAAAACGTCATCGAGAGCCGAAACAAACTTGTGTCGGAAATTGAGGACTCTTTAAAGAAAGTCTCAGAATGGGTTCGGCTTAACTTGGTCCAATTTAACCCCACTAAGACACAGGTTTCCGCGTTCACTGCCAAAAAAAATTCCATTTTTCGTATCACCTCGTTTTGAGGACACTCCCCTTAATGCCTCAGCTAGTATGGGAATCCTTGGTGTCGACATATCGAGTGAAGTCCAGTTCCGTGGTCATCTAGAGGGTAAGGCTAAATTAGCCTCGAAGAAGCTTGGTGTACTCAATAGATCGAGACGGTATTTCACTGCGGCCCATCGCCTGCAACTTTATAAGGCGCAGGTTCGGCCTCTCATGGAATACTGTTCTCATCTCTGGGCAGGGGCACCCCAGTACCAGCTTCTCCCTCTGGACCGTATTCAACGGAGAGCAACTCGAATTGTCAGCTGCCAGGATATTTCAGATCGGCTTGACTCCTTGGCGCTGCGTAGAGATGTAGCTTCGCTCTGCATTCTCTATCGCATGTAAAATGGGGAGTGCTCCGAGGAATTGTTCGTATTGATCCCTGCAGCCTCTTTTCGCCATCGTTCTACGCGACAATATATTCATCCCCATCACATAGATGGTTGGCAGTCCACAACTGTGCGTTTCACTAGAAACTTTCTGCCTCGCACAACCAAACTGTGGAATGAAACGTCGCCTGCGGTATTTCCGGACCGATACGATATTTAAATCAATGATGTTTGCCGAGGCGCAGACAGATGACTTCTACGCCATCATACGAAAGCGGTGCGCCTCGCTACTAGCGCGCGTGCGCTCCAGCTCCAACAGCATCCTGAACGTATTGGCCGAGCGGTGGGACTCCCCTCTACTACAAAGGTGGATGCAGCTGCACGCCTGCGCATCCCCACTTTTGTATGTTTAATGTTACCTGTAAGTAGCTGTGCTGTGTTGTGTTGTCTGTATGTGTGTATGTGTGACATTTTATTATGACATTTTAATATTTTTATTTCATATTTTTACAATGACATTTTTACTAATTTACTATTTTTATTTTTATTGTTTTCAAATTTTATTTTTTTATTTTTATTTAAAAATTGTAATGTGTGAATGATTTAAGTAATTTTAATGTATTGAATTTTTATAGTATGGATTTTTATATCTGAAATAAATGATTATTATTATTATTATTACTAGCTGACCCGGCGAACTTCGTACCGCCTAATTATTGGAGGCATATTTAGTAAGTCACAAACACACGACACAATACTTTTTTAATTTTATTGAACTTTGTTGCTTTTAGATTTTTAGGAATATTAAAGAATTATAGTAAAGATGCACAGCAAAGAGACGTTTACATTTCAAGTGACATTTTACCAGAGACAATTTTTTTTGAGTGAATACTGACAAATATTTACACTATAACTATCAAACTACATCTGTCGTTTTTTTTTTGACGGTGGCCATGGTTAGGAAAAGAAGAAGAACTACATCCGTCATCGAGAAAATAAAGAATTCAAACAACTATAATATTTAAATTGTTGATATTTTAAAACTATTTTACAGAAGTTATAGTTAAGCTATATATCCCTCAACTCCTTAAAATGCATTGTCCATTTTGTAAAAAGTGGATGGAACGGCAGAACAAAAATAATAACTGTCCAGGTTGTATTAAATTATTATTAAGATGCGACGAATGCTACAACATAATCGCTGACACTTTCAGATTTTGTACCAAGTGTGGTAAGAATGTAGAACGAATAATACGCGTGAACAGGGCAAAAGTACAAAAAAATATATTAATGCAAAAGCTGCTATCTAAACCAAAACACGTTTCTACAATGCCATCTTCATCATCTGAGGAGACGTTCTGTGAATTAAATTTATCGGCCGAAGACATACAGGACATTCAAGTTATTGAAGACAGCCAAAAGCCCAACATCAAGAATGTTCTGGTAGATATTGATGTTATTGAAGACAGCCAGCAGCTCAACATTGATAATGTTCTGATCGAATCAGATTTGTCCGAGTCGCCTAGTACTTCCGCCATATTATCATGTCCTGGCGAGCCAAGTGGTTCCCAAGTAGATGGAGCCAAGTTGATGGAAATAAAGAGTTACTAATACACGTTGACATTGGCAAAATAATCGTCAAGCAAAGATGGAAGGCATAATTTGAAAAGAAAAAGAAGAAGAGTGATTAATATATTTTAAAATAAAAAAAATTGTTGTATCAAATTGAGTTTTATTTTAGATATATACAACATATTATTATATAATTGTAAGGATCCAAATGCACATATTATATACATATTAAGTCATTTATTTACATTTATACACTCCATATACAAAAATTTTAATTTTTCTTGGATGTGCTCGTTTCTGGACTGTGAACATGATAAACAAATCTTTGCTTAAATTAAATACAACACAGTTATCATCATCATCATGATATCGGCCAATAAATGTCCACTGCTGTACATATATACAGTTAATTAATATAGTGCTTTCTGGTAGACAATATTTTTAGTTTTTTTTTGCGGTGCGTAAATAAATAACGCGCAACGCCTATGGCCTTGCGATTTATTTATGGTCATCGCAAAAGCTAGACGCACGGGAAATTGCAACCTTTTAAAATCAAATGGCAAATCCGTTGGAATCATAGGTATTCGTGGGATTAAGACATCCTCTCCTTTGTATTTTCCTTTGATTATTTTAGCTTCGATGATGTTATTCATGAGTTTCTTCACAACCAATCTCGTTCCATTGCAAAGTCGAGGTTGATTAATATTACACAGCATGATGACAACTGACCCTACTTTTAATTTCAAATTATGTGGTGGTAGTCCAGGCAAGTCCAATGAATTTAAAAATTCTGTAGGATAGTTGACTACATCATCCTGGTTTGTAGCCGTGTCAACTGATTTGTACGTAAACAACTCTCCTGGAAGGAAATTCTGAATGGTAGCATTGAGATCATCGACATCTTTGTTTTTTGCTGCCAATATTGCTCGTTCACTTAGCCAATCGTGGTTATTATATTGTTGTTTAATGTCCGGAAAAACACGCTGAATAAGCTCCTCTTTCGATTCTGTGAAGTGACAGAAATCTGTGGGAAAAGTCATTAATCCGGTCGAGCTGTCAACTGCGACCTTACCATTGCCAATATCCAGCAACTGCTTCGAAAACACAGTCGCAGTTTGATCTTGTTGCAAAAACACTCGCATGTTAGTAGTTAATTGTAGTGTCTTTACGTGCCGCCACAAATTTGATGATTTTAGACATGCGTTTATTTCGTCAGCAACAGTCGATCGAGGAATTACTGGAAGAGTCTGACGAAAATCACCTGACAACAGTATCATGGCTCCACCAAAAATGTTTTGGTTATCACGTAAATCTTTTAACGTCCTATCTAGTGCCTCCAGCGACCTCATTGTGCATTCGTCCCAAATTATCAATTTGCATACTTGGAGAGTCTTCGCCATAGCGCTATTTTTGGCGATGTTGCAAACTGGCGTTTCGTTGATATGCATGTTTAATGGTAATTTTAAGGCTGAATGTGCAGTTCGTCCGCCTTCTAATAAAGTTGCTGCTATTCCAGATGAAGCCAACGCTAGGGCTACCTCATTTTGCGATCGGATCTTTGCTAATAGCAATGTAATTAGCAACGTTTTCCCAGTACCCCCAGGAGAATCAAGAAAGTAAATCCCCCCAGACCCACTGTTTACAGCTTGTATCAAACGATCGTACGCAATCCTTTGTTCTTCGTTCAATTGCGGAACAGTTGTGCGAACTGCTTCGGTCATAGCTTGAGTATCGTACTGGAGTTCTCTTTGCAACTCATGGTTTAATGCATCTTGCATAGCACGATTGGGTGCTGTCAGGCCCAAACACGACAATACTTTATTTGCCATCAATAAACACATATCTTCTATTATGATCAATGTGTCATTGTAAATCTCTTCCGTAATTTCCAATGTAGGATTCAAAGTTTCACAACGCACGCGATGCAACACATCCTCAGACATGTCATCCCTATATTTCATCCACAAATCTTTCGGATTTGAGGGGAAACATGTCGATATTATAATCGCAAACAGTGTGCGAATTTGATGCGGCGATGAAGATATCACGGAATCCTTGAGCGTATCATCCCAATGCGAATCGTTTTCAAGCAACCGTAACATATGTACTTTATCGATTTCACAGAGTTACAAAATTCCACATTGATGTGAGCTTCAAAAGTTTTGGACAATATGGGCGAGAACGGCACAATCCAACGATTGTCTACATGAAAATCTTGTCCTTTTATCTTGACATCTACAGATCGTCCACCGTCCTCAACTGATCGCCGACGATACAATGGGTAACCATCGATTCCCGAGATGGTTTCAGCAACCACGTTTCTCGGGTACCGTTTGGAGCACTTGCCGTCGATCAAACAGGGTGAGCTGTTGTTGATAACTCCGCAAGGTCCATGTATCATGTGTTTAGTTACTATTGTATACATTTTTTTGTCAACCGTTTCATCAGGAATTTCGGCTGAAATAATGGAATCAAATTCTTCTGGCCTTATTTTGTCAACCAACCAGACTAATATATGAGCATGTGGCAAACCACGCTTTTGCCATTCAACAGAGTACATCCAACAAACGTACTTGGCCATACACACGATGCTTTGTAATGAAATTCATTAAAGATTTTAATTTTTGCTTGTAAACTCTGGCTGTGATGTCATGCCTATCAAGTGGTGTTTGGTTGTGTAGCAGTTCTTTTTTTATTTCAATCCATTGTGGGTTACAGGTGAATGTAATGAATAGGACGGCCATACTTTCGAACATAAGACATGTTATGAGCAAAGTTGATATTATGTTGTCGATTCAAAAGTCTTGTTTTAATGCGTTCTTCAATTCGAGTGGAACTGAGAGTACAAATACCGTCAAATGTTTGACAGAAAGTAAGTGGTCAACTTTTATATGGAAAATGGAATTGTCGTCTTACTCTATCTTACTCGCAATTTTTCCTTATTTGCTCACCGTTTAGACCTACCCTGGACTACGACAAACATTTTAAAACTAAAATCAGCTCAATCGGCCCAGTCGTTCTCGAGTTTTAATCAGACTAACGAACAACAATTCAACCGTTTAGACCTACCCTGGACTACGACAAACATTTTAAAACCAAAATCAGCTCAATCGGCCCAGTCGTTCTCGAGTTTTAATCAGACTAACGAACAACAATACAGTTTATTGTATGTATGAACACTTTATTGCACACAAGGAGAACATTACAAAATAAAAATGACTAAACCATTAAACCTATTATTAAACCTTCAAGAAAAGAGCGTACTCCTATATCAAAGGCCGGCAACGCACTTGTGACTCCTCTGGTGTTGCGGGTGTCTATAGGTCTATGTCTCTTTTTTTAGCAGGATGATGTGGTCCACACGGTCAAAAGCTTTTTCGAAGTCCGTGTACACCACATCAATCTGTTTGCCTTTCTCCATATTATCAACCAAAAACTCCAGAAAAATACTCAGGTTGGTTATATCTTTTAAATTTATATCTATGTAAATGAAAATGAAAATGTTTTATTCGAAGTAGGTAGCAGTGTACACTTTTCGAACGTCATTCTTTTATCTACCTAATACGAGGTTCCTACCACTCGGAACTCGTATACCCACCGTTTCGGGAAGTGTTTGCGGAGTGAGAAGAGACGGCGGCGGGCCCTAAAGAAACTCCCTCCAACACATTTTTTTTTTAAAGTCTTATATTCTATTACATCTTAATGCTAGATCAATAAATGAATTGTACAATGTCATGTCTGTAAATAAAATATACAAAAATAAGAATAAAGAAAGGATTCAAAAGAAATAAAAGTAAAAATTATTTGTAGCTAATGACTAACAATTCCAAAAACCAATGACAAAAGCAGGCCAGTTCACACGGACAGCACCCGATCACTAGTATAACGCGAGAGTCAGCCATCGCTCCCCTCAACCATATTGATGTTATATATTATCAATAGTAGGTTAAATGAGTCTTATATCATATGATTGTTATATTGTATGTTTATAATAATAATAATAAATGTAGTTTACTTTCTCAACACATCATAAATACATTGAATATAATAAGTAATAAGCGCATGTGTGTGTGTGTGTGTGTGTGTGTGCGTGTGTGTGTGTGGGTGTTTGTGTGTGAGTGTGTTTGCGTGAGCGTGTGTGCGTGTGTATGTGTGTGCAAGAGAGAGCGTGCGAGTGTATAGTTCATTCCAATCAAAAAAAAGCAAAAGGTAAACAAACGTAGTATGCAGATGACATTGACATGTGTCAGTTCCATAGTAAGCTTGTCCTCGTTCTGCTTCCTTTTGATTGGAATGAACCATATGTGTAAGTGAGGGGATCAATCAAGCTAAAGAGAGCAGAAGATTCTCAGTGCTGTCATAATCATGATTCTGAAGATTGCTTTTTAGCGTGGAGTTTAGTTTGGACCTATTCATATTTATTATATTATTAGTATCGTTAAACTGTCTGTACAAGAATGGGCCTAAGTAGGTCAATTGTTGTTGAGCAAACTTAGTTCTGACAATAGTGACAGGAGTATGAAGTCACCTTTTACATTGCGACAGCTGCGAGGGGTCCACGGATTTGTGTTGGCGTAGAATGGTATTGTAAATAAATAATTAACGAACTGATAGTAAGTTAGTTTCCTTATACAGCAAAACTGTGGTGTACCGTCGAGGTTTGCGAAACATAACCTTAATAATCGATCTTTGGGCCCTTTCTATTTCCAACATATGACTTGTTATATTCCTACAGCGTTTATTATACCTTATGAAATTATTCTTTTTAAAATTTTATGTTTGGTTTGTATATCTTCTTAATGATATATATTTTGTGTTCTTAATGATTCTATTTCTTACCCAAAATTTTCAATTAATTTGAAAGCCACGTTAAAAAGTTATAACGGTTTATGTGGATCACTCAATCCATCCTATGCGCCGTCTGAGTGATCTTATAAATAACCGTCTTAAACTGAATAAGTATGTAATATTCCCGGTGTATACTATAATGTTGCCTCTGGGAGAATTAGTGACGCAAAAATCGTGACCGAAATCTCACTGGTTCAAGAGAAAATGAAAAAAGTATTTTCATTGAACGTTCCAACTGAGTGATCCTTATTTTCGTCTATATTTAATAAACCCAAGCTTGTAGATAGAAGGAGGCTATATCAGAAATTGTGAAAATTTTGTACTAAAATTTGACAAATCCTCCGCCCTTGTAAGTGTTATACTTTAAAAGATAACACAATTTTTACATTCCTTAAGGAAAACATTGTGAAGGGTGACTCTGTCCACAGTTTACAACACTTCAGTCGAGCAAGTTCTGTCCCTTCTCAAGCTGTGTTTTTTTAATAGGAGCGGAGCCGTGTGGACATGAACCTTAAAGCAAAGAGCAGGCTGTCATGAGCGGCGAGGAGGGCGGGGCGGCAGGGGCGGCGCTGGCGCGCAACCGCGTGAGCGCCGAGCAGCTGGACATCCTGCTGTCGTTCATGGAGGAGCACGCGGAGTTCGCGGCCGGCAAGGCGTCCGTGTACTCGCGCTTCAGCGCCAGCAAGCTGTGGCGGCTGCTGGCCGAGCGCCTCAACGCGGCCGCGCTCGACAGCGGCGGCGCGCGCAAGTCGCCGGACAAGTGGTGCCGGGTACGTCTGCCGGTGCCGGTGCCGGTGCCGGTGCCGTCCGCACTGCGCTTACCACACTCGCACATTTGTTATTTTTATTAGTTTTTTTTATTGTTTTTCATTAAGTGTACAGAAACTATACTTAGCGGCTTTCTCTTTATGAAGGCAGAAAAGGCTGACGGCCCAACTGACGGAAAGTGGCATCCGCCGCCTAATGATCATCTATATCGGCGGAAGTGTCACTCCCATAAGGGGTCGTCCATTAATCACGTGAGGCTCCAAAGGGGGAGAGGGGGTTCATAAAAAAATACGAAATATCACAAGGGGGGAGGGGGGATGTACTGAGATATCACGTGTATTTATTTTTTCGTTGAACGCGCGATTTCTAGAGTAATTCCCAAACGTCGGACTATTGTTGTTATGTTGTTTTTAACTCTTCCCAAGGTTCGAAACGGCGTCAGGCAGTCGGAAACAAGCTGCAACTTTAATGTCTATCTGGATTTTTTTATCACAGTGCTTAATTTTCCAGAATTAAATTGATATTATACCTTATTATACATTATACCTGTATTTAAAGATAATATTTTGTACCAAAAATACACGTGATTTTGGGTAGGGAGAAGGAGGTCGGTAGCTCACGTATCACCAGGGGGGAGGGAGGTTCTAAAAAGTTCCTAAAAAACATCACGTGATTAATGGACGGCCCCTAACTGACATAACATTGGCCAAGTTTTTTGAAGAGACGCCACAAACTAAGAGAGAGAGAGAGAACAGTAAAATAGTTATCAGTGCCTTGCCGATCTTGAGGACAGATATCTCTCTCTTCTCTTATCGTGTGGCACAATTCAACGTCCTATCCACAAGGTATAGGCGGCGGTTGCCTGGTGTTGCACTTAGCATCACCCGCGGTCACGTGTAGGGCATTTTAGATTTACACTTATGAACGTGTGCAACGCGAACATCATACACATCTAGAAATCAGATGTGCAGGTTTCCTCACGATATTTTCCTTCACCGTTAAAGAAGTCTGTATGAAAATGCATGTAAGTTTCGAAAAACTCATTAGTGCACTGGCCAGGATTTGAACCCGAAACCTCTGGTTAGGAGGACGGAGTCACTACCCGCGGAGCCATCACCGACGCTTTCTGTCTTCCTCGCCTCATGGACTAAAAGGATGCCTAAAAGGACTAATATGGAATGCCTCTTATGCCGGTAATTACGCCAATAGCTCGCGCCACCCGCCGGAGCACAGCGCGCTGCTCGGCGGCAGTCGTAGAGCGAGCAGTGGTACCTACGCAGTCGGACCTTGTATAATAAGCTCCTTACACTTAAGGCGCGACGTACACTCAATCTGAGCAGGTTGATGCATGATAATATAATATCGAACGTAACGCCACTCATTTTAAGTTCAGATCAGTGTGGGTATCATCGCGGCGGTTACGTCAAGGCCGAACGCAAAATTCTCGAGATTTAAAGGTTTTTATTACTTTTCTTGGCTTTCAAATAAGTAAAAAAAAACCGTTCAAGGTAAATTGAAGGTATTGAAATGGCTGATTTTTGTGTGTTGGTTTCAAAATAAACACTGTTCCCATACCAGAAGACCGACCACGCTGGGAGAGAGGCATACAAACTCGCTTTGTCGCTAAATCTTTCCCAGCTGGTAGACCAGGCGACGCGCGTACCTGATGTTGAGAATCACACGGCGACATGTTTGGACCTTCTGCTGACAACAGAACCAGACCGTTATAATGTGTCCGTATCCTCACCACTGGGTACGTCTGACCATTGTCTGGTGAAGTCTGTACTGACATGTTCACCACCCGATCTAAGCCCCAAAGGCACTAGACGGGTATGGCGGTACAAGTCAGCAGATTGGGATGAGATGCGCAACTTCTTGGCATCTTACCCTTGGCGGCAAACGTGCTTCTCTTCTTGCGACCCGTCGAGCTGTGCGGCATCAATAACAGAGGTAATATGTCAGGCAATGGAATATTATATCCCATTCTCTGACATTCCTCTTGAGAATCAAGCTCGCCCATGGTTTAATGCCGAATGCTTAGCTGCCGAAGCAGCAAAACATTCGGCGTACCAAGCTTGGGCTGATGCTCGTAGCCGCAAAGCTCCGGGCACGCGAGATAAGAAGAGAGCCTTTAATAAAGCTGCCAAGTCCTACAAAAAGACGCTGCAGAGGGCACGCCTCGACCACATACGCCGCATCGGATCAAAACTTGCCTCCTATCCCGCTGGGAGTAAGGCGTTTTGGTCCCTGGCTAAATCGGTCGAGGCAAATTTCTGTCGTTCGTCTTTACCTCCACTGCTGAAACCAGATGGAACACTGGCTCACAAAGCAACTGATAAGGCAAACTTGTTTGCCTCTCTATTTGCTCAAAATTCACGTCTAGATTCTGCGAATAGTACGCCACCTCAAATACCTCCTTGCGGTACTACAATGCCTCCGATTCGTATCCGTCAAAAGGAGGTTCTCAAAATACTTCGCAATCTAGACGTGAACAAAGCCAGTGGACCTGATGGCATACCAGCCATAGTTCTCAAGAAATGTGCCCCTGAGTTGTCTCCTGTTCTGACACGTCTGTATCGTCTCTCTCTTAACACAGGTGTAGTCCCAAAGTCCTGGAAGCTTGCCAACGTGCAACCTGTGCCCAAAAAAGGCAGCCGTGCGGACCCTGCCAACTACCGCCCCATAGCAATCACTTCCATAATCTGCAAGATTATGGAACGTGTATTGAACAACCGCATGCTTGCATACCTCGAAGACAATGACCTCCTTAGCGATCGACAATACGGGTTTCGCCGAGGTCGATCCACAGGAGATCTTCTTGTGCATGCAACACATGTTTGGGGCGAGGCCATTGAGAAGCATGGCGAAGCACTTGCCGTGTCTCTCGACATCTCAAAGGCTTTTGATAGGGTCTGGCACGCCAGCCTTATTGGCAAGCTTCCTTCTTACGGGCTCCCTGTCTGCTTGTGCAACTGGGTATCCGATTTCCTGAGGGAACGGTCGATTCGGGTAGTGGTTGATGGCTGTTCGTCAGACCTATTGGCTATAGATGCCGGGGTACCTCAGGGTTCGGTTCTTTCTGCAACTCTATTCCTGCTACATATAAATGACCTGCTTAAACCCGGCATCATTGGGTATGCAGATGATAGCACAGTTGTAGAAAGATATCTATCTAGTACACGAGCCACCAGTGCTGAGACACAGTCCCTTAGAGAGGCGATGATAGAGCGCATGAACCTATCACTTCAGGCAGTGTCTGATTGGGGTGATAACAACCTCGTTAGGTTCAATGCCTCTAAGACACAGGCGTGTCTTTTTTCTGCCAAAAGGAGTCCATTCACCTTGACTCCCACTCTCCGAAATGAATCGATTCCGATAACTGACCATCTCGAACTCCTTGGCGTGACTTTAACATCAAACCTGAATTTCGGTCGATACATTGAGTCTAAGGCTAAAGTAGCTGCAATGAAGCTTGGTATCCTCTCTAAGGTGCGACGGTACTTCACACCTGGACAGCTTCTTACACTTTATCAAGCACAGGTCCGATCATGTGTGGAGTACTGTTCGCACCTCTGGGATGGTTCGGCCCGCTACCAGCTTGAAGCCTTGGATGCTATCGACCGACGCGCCAGGAGACTAATAGGTGACGATGAGCTTGTTTTAAATAAGCTCCAAAGCCTGGAGCATCGCCGCAAAGTAGCCTCCTTATCGGTTTTTTATCGAATTCATTTCGGAGATTGCGCTCAAGAACTACACGACCTCATTCCCCCAGCTCCATTCCACCTTCGGTCAACCAGGCGCAGGGAGGCTTTTCATCCCTTTGTAGTTGACATTCCAATCCTACGCACGAAGCGGTTTGCTTCCTCATTTATCATGCGAACTGCGAAGGAGTGGAACTCCTCACCTGCGTCAGTGTTTCCGGACTCCTACAATTTGGAGATCTTCAAGGCGAGAGTGAATAGGCATTATTTGAGTTTGCGTGTACCATCCTCGACTACATCATCACTTTCCATCAGGTGAGATGTAGTCAAACGCACTCAAATTTTTAATAAAAAAAAAAAAAAAAAAAAAACAAATATTGTGTGTCCGAGAGAATTTGCAATTAATGCAAAATACAGGGTTTACAGGATATTTTTTTTCATCAGAGTTTTTGTGATTTTTATGATACTGTTCAAGGCAATTTGTTTTTTATTGTTTCAAGTATGTTTTATATTTTTTCCATGGTGATAGCTTTAACCATTATTTTAAGAATTTGAATATTGCGATTTGGCGATACTTAACGCCTTAAGTTGAAACATTGAAGGCAACAGCAGTTGTGGGTTGAGTTATTCCAGTTTGCCCCCACGAGCCTGTCCTGTTTGAACCCTTTGAACTTTTCGTTTAGTTTGTCCCCAAATGCTTATTTAGGGACAAACAGGAATTTGTCCCCGATTTTTTTTTATTATCAAGAATTAATATTCTAAATAATATTAAAACTGGCATTAAATAATTGTCATGAACATTTATTAGGGTCATCACAGCTCTTTAATTATTTATCAAGTCTTAATTAAACCCTAGTACTAAAGTAACAATAGAATATCAGCTCTTTATATACTAACTCTAAATAATATATGACAGTTTTAATATTATTTCGAATATTAATTCTTGATTTAAAAAAATCGGGGACAAATTCCTGTTTGTCCTCTAAAATTCATTTAGGGACAAACTAAACGAAAAGTTCAGTCCAGGAACAACCCGCTGTGGCTGATGAAGGCACGTTGTCGCAGTACTGGGCCGACATCAAGTACAAGGCGCGCAAGAAGACGGCGGCGGGCGGCGCGCTCGGCGAGCTGTCCAGCGTCGAGGAGCGGCTGCGGGCCCTCGTCACCAGCTGTGAGTGCGCCCACTTCGTGCCCACTGCTGGGGCTTGCATCTCTTCCGATGCTTCGGGAAGGTTAGGCCTTACTCCACACGCGGGGGTCAAATCCGGATCGGTGGAGGTTGTGGGGCTAGTGGCCAACCCCAGTGCCAGAAGTTTTCAAGCCGCCTATAGTATAAGGCGTCCAACATGGCTTATCTAGTAATAGCAATCGACACCAACGGTTTTACGTGCTACTAATTGGCATAATCTCATTATCTCTTGACATATATCTTGAGAGCTTGCAATGGGGAAGAAAACGCAAACGCTTGACTCATAACAACTTTCTATTAGTTCCGCGTTTTTTATTATCGAGGTGTTATAAATTAGTTATTTTTCTGTAAAATTGTTAAATGGAAAATGTATGCGACTTAGACTGTTCCTCAATTAAAGGCGAAGTTGAAAAGTACATAACTGAAAACGTAAGTTTTCCCACGTCTTCTTCATCCGAGAACCACACAACGCGGCATTTTTTTAATAATCTTATGTTTAGTTCACGTAAACATTTTTTTCTATACGTTTTGACAGTTACAATACAATACAATACATTTATTCAAAAAACAACACATTACAAAGTTGAGTACACACAAACAAACATGACAAAGGAAAAAAAAAGATAAACAAGAAATAAAATAAAATAGGAGAATAACAAGAAAAAGAAAACTCACTTTGTTACTCAGTTAGTATGAGTCAAGCGATATCAGCGCCTCTATCGGCGAGCTTTGTCAGTTTTCTTCCCCATTCTCCACATGACCCGCGCTCCGCGGTGTGCGCAGGCGGCACGGGCGGCGGCGCGGGCGAGGAGGACCGCAAGCCGGCGGCGGCGGGGGCGGGGGCGGGGGCGGGGGGCGCGGCAGGGGGGCTGGGGGGGCCGGACGAGGACGCGCTGAGCTCGGCGTCGGGCGCGGGGCTCAACACGGAGGAGCTGCTGGCGGAGGCGGCCATGCGCAGCGCGCTCGCCGCCGAGAAGCAGGCCGAGGCCGTCGCGCAGGTAACGCATCTGCCCTACGGTAACTTCGTATATTTTGCGGCCTTCTCCCTTATGAGAGCAGACATACACCCTCCTACACTGACCTTCACGGAAATTAACAACCTTACTTTTTATAGATCGATAGTGACCCCATTTTCAACCGACTTCAAAAAAAGGAGGAGGTTCTTAATTCGTCGGAATCTCACATTTCACCGATTACTCGAAGACGCCTGAACCAATTTCGAAAATTATTTTTTTGTTTGAAAGGGTATATTCACAGGTGATCCCATATAAATTTTATCGAAATCGATTCAGCGGTTTTTGAGAAAATCAACAAAAACATAGCAAAATTGGAGTTGTTGCGATTGAAGTCGGTTGTTTTTAACGTATTCAGCGTGGTCATTAGCACTTAGAAGGCGTTCCAGAACCGAGATAAAATTTTGTTTTAGACTTGACACTTTGCTACCTGTTTGACCTTTGCTTTGGTTCACTACTAACGGGCAGTAAATTACAAATGACAAGAAACGTACAAATGGCAAGGCTGTACGTAAATACGAAAGTAAATTAAAGAATGACCGTGTCGGAGCTTTAAAGAAACAAAAGCTCATGGAATGGAGAGTCTCACTAGGGGCAAAGGGCGCAGAGGGTGGCAGCGAAGGAGGGAGAAACGTTCACCCTAAGAGGGAACTAGCAAACTTGCGTGTTTATAGACCCTCTTGCGTTCGGTCACAGGGCGTGGAGCTGCTGCGGGAGCTGGTGGGGCTGGTGCGGGAGCGGCTGCCGGCGGGGGCGGGCGCGGGGGCGGGGGCGGGGGGCGCGCTCGGGGGGGCGCTGGGGGGCGCGCTCGGGGGCCCCGGAGCGGGGGGCGCCCTGCCGCCGCACCACGACCCCATGCAGCCGATGCACCACCACCATCGACTCTGATTACTAACTACGATATAACTAAGCGTAAAACTGATGTTAATTTTGTAATATTAAATCGGATTTTTGATAAGATTTAAGTATTTGTTTTATGAAATTTTAACAGATTAGGTTTCTCATTTGAACTTCTTGGTGTTTGGCTACAGGATTCTGTTTGACATGTACATATTTCTCATTTTTAATGTCTCGATATAATGTGTCTATTATTTAAATTCATTTAAAAAACTGGAAGTATAAAATGATGACCAAGGAATTTATAACTTACCTACCTAAATAAGTCTATGAAAATGAATAATTATGTGACCCATATATCGGACACGTTTGGAACTTGGAATTTTGCACTTTTAAACTCGCCGTAGTTAACTAGTCTCGTTTAGGCGTGAGCGAGCGTAGCATAATTTAAACAAAACGTATTTGAAACAATATCTTATTATTTACATCATTAACATTATTTACTATGAATACAATTAAATAATTACAACTACTCATTACATTAAGTCCGTTCGTACACTGTCACCGGCGAAGTCCTCACATCACGGAGCGACCGCCTGTGTGGGGGGGCGGGGGCGGGGGCGCTGGGGGAGCGCGGCGGGGGCGGGCAGCGCCGGGCTCGCCAGCCCCAGCAGGCGCGCCACGCACTCCCACGTGTGGTCGGCGCGCGCGCGGGCGCGGGCGGTGCCGTCCCGCAGCACGGCGCGCAGCACGGCCGGCCGCGCCAGCAGACCCTCCGCCCGAGCGCGTATCGGCGCCAGCGCGGTCACCAGCGCCTCCGCCACCACGCCCTGCCGCATCAAACGAAAATATTCGAAGTAGGTAGCAGTGTCTCGAGTGAGACCGGCGACCCGGTGAAGGTTGCGGTGAGCCGCTGGGTGCGAGCAGCGCAGGGCCGGTCGGTGTGGAAATCCTTACGGGAGGCCTTTGTCCAGCAGTGGACGTCTTTCGGCCGATGATGATGTAGCGGTGTACACTTTTCGAACGTCATTGTTTTATCTACCTAATACGAGATTCCTCCCACTCGGATACTGACACTTAAAACCTGGCCAGCGATCGCATTGACAGCACGTTTTGAAGTTAGCTTAAATCTGCGCAATTGCGCATGGTCCCGGTGATTTCTTAGTTCTTTCTTACGCTGTCTCCGCTTTGCAAAACCTTTCTATTCTCATACATTAACTTAACATAAACAGTTGCTATAAAAAAGTTCGCTAAACATCTTTATGGAAACAAATTTGCCGTCTGTCAAATCATTGGATGCGCCGTTGGGGCCCTGGGAAACCAGCTACTAAACGTAAGCCCCGGGCTTCGGCCCACCACTCTCGACCTTAGTCTAAGCGCTTACCGCTGCACCACCGAATCTGTCCGAGATAAAACACCGCACTGCTAAAGCGTCAGACGCTTCACTATGCTGCCCTCATGACTCATGAGAAAGAAGCTCGCTAAGTACTTATATGGAATTCCCTTACACTTAGCGGCCTCCTTATGAGGGTGTACGGTGATGTCCATACAATCTTATAATGCTATGCTAAAGTGATAAATGATTGAAAATGTAACTTTTAACTGATTTATTGCTACTGAGTTCACGTAATGCTAAATGATATTGATGATAGTGATCGACACGGCGATTGGACGCGAACTGGCTCGAGTTCGCCGCTGCTCGCGGAAAGTGTACGAAAATGCTGAATATGCAAAATTGTACGTAAACCGTACAGAGGGCAATATGCACGCACCTTGTACTGCGCGGTGGTGAGGTGCGCGAACTCCTCGACCACCTCCTCCGGCTCCAGGTCCGCCGCCAGGCAGTGCAGCCGCACCAGGTTGGTGACGCCGGGCCGCCGCTCCGGCTCCCACGTCACGCGCGGCTCGCAGTCCGTCACCGCCTTGCGGATCTGTCCACACGCACGACACACACAACATGGCTTTAGTCACAGTATCATGGTGACCATTTGTGGCAGATCTCTGCTATCTGGGCAGTAATTTACACAGGCAGAATAAGCTCAAGATTTAAAAAAGTTGCAGATTTCGGCAGATTTCCTGTATATCTACCGAATTCTACTACTTTTTAAAATCGTCAGCTTGTGCTGCCAGTGTAAATTACTGCCCAGATAGCAGAGATCTGCCAAAAATGGTCACACTGCACAGTATATTAAATAGTACTACACACAGTATGGACACTGTCTGCCGCTCTCTGAAGGCGACCTCACCTCGTCCCCTGTCGTCGGTACTATCAGGTATACATACAGTCGTCACTCATTATCAGTTATCTTGTTCGCTCCTACGTCTATGAGTTATAAGGGGAGTAGGTCATGGTAGTAAATAACTCGGAAGATTTGTATGAAATGTCCGGGTGAGCTTCAGTGATCCTTCTCCGTTCACTGAACTTTCCGACTACTTAAATACACTACTTACTCAAATAAAGAATACGAGTATTACGTCACAGCCCAAATACTACAATCAAACTGTCGCATTATAATCATCTATGACTACAACCATACAAACATGAAGTTTGTTACTGAGTAACTAACTGGCATCTTGCCCGCAGGAAGGGTGAGATTGCCTTCGAAGAGGGTCAGGGAACGGTCACACTGTATGACAACAGTTCAAATATGTTTACTATGAGTACGTCGTAGGACTCATAAGAATCCTTGGGGGAGGCCTTTGTTCAGCAGTGGACGTCTTTCGGCTGATGATAGTGTCGTCGGTACGCGGCGCCGTGCTGTGCGGCCACTGAACCTGTGAACCGCGGCAGCACCCACCTTGAGGCGGATGTCGTCGTCGCCGTCGGCCAGTAGCAGGCTGGCGCGCCGGTCCCTTTCCAACTTGGACATGTTGTGGTCCGGGGCACGAGCGCGGGCACAGTGCTAGTTACCTTGAGGCGGATGTCGTCTTCGCTGTCGGCCAGTAGCAGGCTGGCGCGCCGGTCGTTGTCCGACTTGGACATGTTGCGGTCCGGGGCACGAGCGCGGGCACAGTGCTAGTTACCTTGAGGCGGATGTCGTCGTCGCGGTCGGCCAGTAGCAGGCTGGCGCGCCGGTCGTTGTCCGACTTGGACATGTTGCGGTCCGGGGCACGAGCGCGGGCACAGTGCTAGTTACCTTGAGGCGGATGTCGTCGTCGCCGTCGGCCAGTAGCAGGCTGGCGCGCCGGTCGCTGTCCAACTTGGACATGTTGCGGTCCGGGGCACGAGCGCGGGCACAGTGCTAGTTACTCTACCTTATATCTAAATATGAATCCTAAACTACCCTAAACTATTATTTACAAATATACCCTACATACCTCCCCCCCAAGCGAAGCGTTACATACAATGAAGAAATAAAAAAAATATACAAGTTAACACACATTTTAAAAAGAAAAACAAAAATATTTAACGAAAACAATTAATCTTTAAAATAATATCAGCCACTTAAAAATTTTATTTACATACAGACATTTACAACAGTTAAATTACAATAAAGTCATTTTACATAATACAAGTTAATAATACACAACAAAGTTAAAAATCGCGACCTGCATCATTTTATTCTGATAACTATTCCTCGCATGCGTAAAGCTTCTATTGCGATGCTAGTTAAATGATCAGGTGATAACGCATAGTCGAGTTGTTCAGTGCATCTTGCGTCTGCGCAACCAGTCCCATTATGCAGTGCGTATGCGCCATGTATGCGCGGAAGGGGCGGTGCCGTGGCCGGCCGGTGCATAAATACGTCGCTGCCAGCGCCGCGCGCTCACAGTTCGCTCTCGTTCGCCGCCCCGGTCGGACGTCTCGCGCCGCGCTCCGCTCCTGCTCGCTGTCGTCGCCCCTGCCGACGTGCATCGTGTCTCCTGCCGCTGTCTTCGCCGCTGCCTACGTGCACCGTGTCATCGAACCGCTCCCAGCCGAACCGAGTGTAGTTTTCACTGCGCGGCCAGGCCTGTTTCTAACGGGATCCGTCCTGTCTTTTGTAAATCCACGCTTTAGTGGTTACCTAGTGGATACTTAACGGTGCCAACGAAGCTAGGTAGAGCGTGCCCCGTGCGCTCGCGGTTCCCCTTCTGGGAAACGTAAACAGCGGATGGGACTGGAACCACCGGCCTTGGGGGGTCTCCTAGCCGACGCCAGTCATCTCCCTCCCACCCTTGCCCTTCCCTACCATCCATTCCTGTAACGTTGTTTGGGCGTAGCTTGAGCTTCGGTTCACTACTACCCTCTGCGTCTCAGGCTGCTAGGGACTTAGGCACTCACCCGTCAGTACAATAAGATTTACTGGCGGCACACTACACACCACACATAGGATGGACACCCTAGGTACCCACCAACCCGCACACACCTCTGGGATCTCCAACTCAGAGTTGTCCCCCGCCCACCTGGAGGCCCTCCGCCTCATACACGAGAAACCCGGGTTTCTCGATAAGCTCCTTCTGAGCATCCCACCCGAGGTCATGGTCGCCCTGCTGCCCGCCCTAAATCGCCGCGATTCTCCCCTCTCGCCCCAGCCCACCGAAGAGGCTTCACCTCTGTCCCAACCTCCGACGATCGCTTCACGACCACTAACCCCTGCCCCCGCGACTACCCCCATGGACTACCAAGTCCAAGACCGTGTATCTTCCTCTTCGGAGAGTGAGGACGGCGACGGCTTTACGACCGTCGACTCCAAAAACTCAAAGAAGAGGAAGCGCAAAGTCCCCGTCCCCACGAAAACGTCCAAAAAGGCCGCCACCGCCGCGACCTCAGTGACGACCCCCCCACCCGAGCACTCTGACCAGGAGTCCTCCCAATCTGCCCCTCCCGCATCTCAACCCCCCCGCATCGAACGCCCCCCGCTCCTCTTCATTCAGGACAAGGAGAAATGGAACAATGTTTCATTTCTCCTTAACGAACGCAAAATCGCGTTCACTTCTGCCCGGACCACCCAACAAGGGATCAAGGTCCAAGTCCCCACCCCAAACGACCATCGTCGCCTCACGACTGTACTGAAAGCCGAACGCATCGGCTTCCACACGTACGCCCTCGAGGACGAGCGCATTTTGCGCGTCGTCATCAGAGGTGTCCCCAAGGAGCTTAACTCCAATGATATCCTCGAGGACCTTAAGTCACAAGGATACCCCGCCCATGAAGTTCACCGCATGCATAGCGGCAAAACAAAAGCCCCCTTCGATCTAGTGCTGGTCACACTAGACCTATCCCCCGCTGGAAAGCGTATTATAAATACGCTTACCACCGTATGCCAACTATCCGGCATACGCATCGAGATGCCTCACAAAAAGGGACCCCCCGGCCAGTTCCATAGATGCCAACTCTATGGCCACTCGGCCAGAAACTGCTACGCCAAGCCTAGGTGCGTCAAATGCCTAGGCAATCACGGCACCCCCGACTGCCCCCGCCCCAAAGACAAGAGCGAGTGTACGGAACCCCCTGGTTGCGTACTCTGCGGTGCCCTGGGACATCCAGCGAACTATCGCGGATGCCCCAAGGCACCACGCGCTAGTCGTAGGCCTGGCAAAAAAGGCCCCGCGCCCTCCGCCTCGGAACCCCGGCCCGCACGCCGCGCTGTCCCACGTACTGAGGACTTCCCACCTCTACGTCCGACAAAAACACCCGCCTTCACCCCCAACATCGCAGCCTCTCAGGAGCTGCAACCCGCCTGGAGAAGCCAAGCAGTCTTGGCTTCACCACCTCCACTCATGGAAACTCCAGTTTCCATGCCCACGGCATTCAAGCCGACCCCCAAGCCCCCCACCAAACCAGCTAAGATCAGCAAAGCGCCCCTTCCCCCTAAGGTCTCCCCTCCAGCGCTTGTCCCAGACACGGTGGAGGAAGACGATCTTAGCCTTGTCATCCGCTTTGCCAGCGCCATTAACATGGAGCAGGTCCGCGACCTGGCTAGGGAGCTCAGAGCAACCCAGCATAACACTGAACAGCGTTGCATAGCAATGCTTAAGCATTCGCGACTCATCGCAGCCATCTCGGAGTTCAATGTTAATTCTCCATAATGGATTTAAACCCCTCCAAAGGTAGACTCAAGCCCCGATCTATTACCGTCGCATTCTATAATGCAGACGGTATCCTCCCCCAGCGTTGGCAAATCATAGATTTCCTTCGCGAACACCAAATCGATGTCTTACTAGTGCAAGAAACACACCTTAAACCTTGCACTCGCGGGCCTAAAATCCCCAACTACGATTTAGTGCGTAACGATAGAGTGAACTCCGCAAAGGGCGGCACTCTCATCTATTACAAAAGGTCCTTGCACTGTATACCCATCGACACCCCCCCTCTCACGAGCATTGAGGCCTCTGTCTGTCGGCTAGCCATGACCGGCCACCAACCCATTACCCTAGCTTCGGTCTATCTCCCTTGTAGTGGCGACAAACCACTACTCGGAAGCGACATGAAATGAAAATGAAAATGAAAATATTTTATTCGAAGTAGGTAGCAGTGTACACTTTTCGAACGTCATTCTTTTATCTACCTAATACGAGGTTCCTACCACTCGGAACTCATATACCCACCGTTTCGGGAAGTGTTTGCGGAGTGAGAAGAAACGGCGGGCCCTAAAGAAACTCCCTCCAACACTTTTTTTTTTTTTAAGTCTTATATTCTATTACATCTTAATGCTAGATCAATAAATGAATTATACAATGTCATGTCTGTAAATAAAATATACAAAAATAAGAATAAAGAAAGGATTCAAAAGAGATAAAAGTAAAAAATAACATCGAGGCCCTTTTCAATCTAGGAGGCGCAGTCATTCTGGCTGGCGACCTAAATAGCAAACACGAACGGTGGAATTGCGTATCCACCAATACCAGAGGTAGAGCCCTTGACAGACTCGTTGACCGACTCAACTTCGACATCATTGCCCCAATGACCCCCACTCACTTTCCGTACAATGTCAATCACACCCCAGACATTCTAGACATAGCACTTCTAAAGAACATCAACCTTCAGTTGTGCTCGATAGAAGTGCTTCAAACTCTGTGTTCCGACCACCGGCCGGTCCTGTTACAATTAGGTCCCCCAACCCCCACGGCCCCGCCCACCAAGACGATAGTTGACTGGGACAGCCTTGAGGACAAACTCAAAGCTACCAGTTCACCGGACCTTGACAACATACCCGACGACATTAAGTCTTTAGATGACGTCCGATGCGCAATCGATGCCCTCAGCAGCCACACTCAATCAGTCGTAAAAGACTGCTCCCGGCAGGTTCCAGTGCTGCCCCAGCACCGCTGGAGACTGCCGGAAGACGCGAGGTCGCTGCTGACCGCAAGAAATGCAGCCATCCGTGCCTACGACAGCTTCCCAAACGAGGAAAACCGCACTCGCATGCGAGCTTTACAGAGGGACGTAAAGCAGACCATGCAGGAGCTGCAGCAGACCCGTTGGGATGAACTTCTTGGGGGAATCTCGCCATCTCACGTCGCGTATTGGAGCTTGGCGAGAGCCCTCAAGAAGGATGTCGAGTCCCCCATGCCCCCTCTCAAACGCCCCAACCTTCCGGATGCCTTTGACGACTCCGAAAAGGCCGAGTGCCTGGCCGACAGCCTAGAGGCCCAATGCTCCCCCAGTACACTCCCAATCGAGCCCATCCAGCTACAGAAGGTGGATGAGGAAGTCGAACGGCGAGTAGCCCTCCCCCCGACCGAGTCTCTTGCCCCAGTCACCCCGTGTGAAGTAGAGAAGGCCATTAAACAGCTCAAACCCCGGAAGGCCCCCGGCTCTGACGGCATCACCAACAAAGTACTCAAGTACTTCTCCCCGAATCTGATTGCCCTCCTAGCGTGCATCTTCAATGCAGCCATCGACAACTGCACCTTTCCCGACACGTGGAAAAGTGCAGACGTCATAGGCTTCCACAAATCAAATAAGCCCCGCTCTGAACCCTCCAGCTACAGACCCATAAGCCTCCTCAAGGCCTTGGGTAAACTGTACGAACGCATTCTCCTCGCCCGCCTAAAGGACATTGTCCAGTCCAAAGGCCTTCTACCAGACGAGCAGTTTGGCTTCAGAGCCAGACACTCGTGCGTCCAACAGGTGCACCGCATAACGGAGCACATTATAAGCGGCTTCGCCCGCAGACAGTTCACAGGAGCTCTCTTCTTTGATGTGGCGAAAGCTTTCGATAAAGTCTGGCACAACGGGTTGATATACAAACTATATCAGCTGGGACTGCCAGACCGGCTCGTACTCATACTACGAGACTTCCTCACGAATCGGAGCTTTCGCTATCGCATAGAAGGAGTCTACTCGTCCCCCCGACCCATCAGAGCCGGAGTCCCTCAGGGTTCCGTTCTAGCCCCCACACTCTTCTCGCTCTACATGAGCGACATGCCGCGATTCCCAAATGTCAACCTTGCGCTTTTCGCAGATGACACAGCCCTCTATCTATCCAGCCGCTCAGCGGGCCTCATCCTTCGAAACCTCCAATCCTCTGCCAGTGCCCTGGGCAAATGGTTTAGGAACTGGAGGATCGAAGTGAACCCCGAGAAAAGTGCAGCCATGCTCTTTTCATTCAAACGGCTCAGTACCGAGACCAATCCCATCGATCGCAGCATTAAACTGTTCGATCGCCCCATCCCGTGGGAACGCTCTGTCAAATATCTAGGCGTCACCCTAGATGACCGACTGACGTTCAAAGACCACATCAAACGAGTCCGAAACAAAGCAGCCTTTGTTTTAGGCCGTCTCTACCCCCTCACGAACAAGAAAAGTAAAATGTCCCTTAGAAATAAGGTGACACTTTACAAAACTTGCATCCGTCCCATTCTCACCTACGCCGGCGTAGCGTTCGCCCATACAAAGCCCAGTCTCATCCACCGACTTCAGGTCATCCAAAATCGCTTCATGCGCCGAGCCACGGGCGCCCCATGGTTCGTGCGCAATGAAAATCTCCATTGCGATCTAGAGCTTCCCACCATAGCTCAATACCTGAAGCAAGCGTCAAAACGCTACTTCGATTCCGCCCCCCATCACCCCAACCCCCTATTCGTAAGCTCCGCAGTTTACGACCTCCCCGCGAATCCCATACGCGTGATCCGACGCCCCCGGCACGTACTCGAGGATCCCGATGATCCTATCACGCTAGCCGTAGCAGCCATGACCCCCCCGCCCCAACCACAGAGTAACACCACACCGACATACTGCCCTCGCCGGCGAGGGCGGCGTCCCCCCGCTTCTCGCGCCTACCAGCGCTATCGGCACATACCGGGCCGATTCTCTCCGATCCTCCCCGTCCAAGCAACGTCCTAAGCCGAGGTCCGTGCCCACCTGGGCGCCCTTAGGCAGTTGCATCTTTTTGCTTAGGCTGAGTACCCTACGTACTCGCCTTCCCTGTCCGGTGAAGTTGTAAAGGCCCAACGGCCAACAACAAACATGTCCGTGCGAAAAAAAAAAAAAAAAAAAAAAAAAAAAAAAGCCGCGCGCTCAGTACACCGGCTGCACTCGTCGGTGGCACAACTCCTCTTTGCATCGGACGCTCATGCACGCACGCTGCATGTCGTCACCCGCTCGCTGCTACTTGCGCGCCGAGTCATCTATGCACGCACGTTGCATGAAATCATCTACTTGCTGCGGCTTGTTCGCCGATTATCGATCGCAACGGGATCGAAAACAAAACGTTCTTTTCAGAACGACTTCTATAGTTTCTAACGATGATAAATGTACCAATGTGGTATGAAGAAATGACTGATATTTTTAACCAACTTAGGGTAAATTGTTTTTTATGTATGTTTAGGTGGGGAAGTGAACAACTTTTAACCGTTAAAAGGTTAAGAGGGTAGGTTATAGCGTACCGTTCGTTTAGATACTCGTCCGGATTTTGTGATGTAGGGGTTTGGTTTATTGGATGGGTGTATTGATCCAATATAGATCATATGCGATCGGTGGAGAGGTGAAATAAAAGAGATTTCTTCGTTCGAATTGTACCGTGGTACAGTATCCAAGATTTTGAACTTTTTGAACATTTATTGGTTTTGCCTGCCTGACTAATATATAATATTTGAGTATCACAATTGGTGAAGTATTAAACTACGAGAACACAAAATCACATATTTGCAGGTAGTTGAATAATTAAAAATATGTAGGTGTCCCTACAGTACTCCCCCCTCTAATGAACAACTTAAAGTATCAAAAGGTTTTACAACTAAGAAATGAACATAGTTAAAAAAATGATTACAACAGTATAAAAGAGTTCAACGCGCGATGCGCTAATAAATAGTTGTACGCAGCATAGTCGCAACGCGCTGTAAGTGCTCGACGCAGTGTGTGTCGGCGCGGAGGCAGCAGCGGGGAAGGAGCGGTAAGCGGCAGCGGCGGGCGGCGCGCGGTGCAGTGTGCATTGCGCGTCATCGGGCCGGCCGGTCGTTGCATAAATACGGCGCTGCGTGCGGGATCGCGTTCTGTTTCGCCGAGGACGTCATCGCATCAGAAGCGGAGGCATCGAGGAGGCCGGTTGATCTCGACTCGAGGCATACTTCGTGTAGTGAAGACTGAAGATATGGATTGGAAGTTTCCATCGCCGTGCCTTACTAGTTTCTATGCGACGATTCGTCGATCACTGGTTTCTAACGACTATTGTCGTCTATTCTTCAGTTTCTAAACGATCAGTTCGTCTGCGCAAATAAAGTTGATTTTCAGTTGTTTTCATTATGTAAATAAATTTGATCCCTTGTTGTTTTAGTTTTCCCAAATACGACTTGTGCATGGATAAGCAGTCGTATTATTTTTGCATGGTGTATGATGGATGAGGTGGTGGTTGCATGAATGCTTGATGGTTGCCTTGGGTGCTTGGCATGATGCTTGTGATTGCATTAATGCATGAGGTAGGTAGTTTGTTTGCAAAAAAATATCAGATTCCCAGGCACGTCACGTCGATTTTTTTTTCGTTTTTTCTATCTACCCTCATTTTTTTGCGTTTGGTACCCTCAAGTCTCACCTTGATATCGAACTGTTCGTTTACTAACTCTGCCAGATTTTGTTGTGATATTATTATCTTTGTTTGAGATATTAGTAGTTGCGATATCATCTTCGTTAAGTATGTAGGCTGGTTTCAATCTATCCAGAGATATGAATGCTGTTCTGTTTGGTAGTTGAACTTGATAGAATTTTTCTGATTTTTGAAGAACTTCATACGGTCCTTCGTACGGAGGAGTGAGGGGTTTTCTGACAAGATCTGTTCGCACGAATACGTGTGTGCATGTTTTCAAATCTTTGTTTATGAATATTTCCTTTTCTGAACCTTTCCTTTGTGTGGGTATTAGAGAGCTCATTGTGTTTACAAGATTTTTAACGAATTCAGCATCTTCGATTTTCGACTTTGTAGGTACAAAAAAATCGGAGGGTATGCGTAACTGTGTTCCATATGTTAATAAACAAGGACTCAGGTTGTTTTCTTTGCGAAGTGTTGTTCAGAGACCAAAAAGTACTGTCGGTAATTCTTCAGACCAGCTGTGTTTTGAGTCTCTGGCCATTAAAGCTGCTTTAAGTGTTCGGTGAAAACGTTCTACTTTTCCGTTCGATTGTGGGTGATATGCAGTTGTTCGTATTCTTTGTATACCAAACTTTTTAAGTAGGCTGTTAAACAAGTTTGATTCAAACTGTCTGCCTTGATCGGTAGTTATACGTATTGGGCATCCGAAACGTACTATCCAGCTTTCGTAAAGAGCTCTTGCTACAGTTTCTGCAGTGATTTCGCATACAGGAACTGCTTCAGGCCATTTTGTGAAACGGTCGACTATTGTGACACAGTATCGGTAACCGTTAGAAATTGGTAATGGACCAATTATATCGATGTGAATATGTTCGAATCGAGTTGAGTCTGGAAAGGTTCCTGCAGGTGGTATTGTATGTCGATGTACTTTTGCTTTTTGACATGCGATGCAATTCTTGGTCCATGTTCCCACATCTTTGTTCATACCTGGCCAAAAGTATTTTGAAGCGATTTGTTTTCTTGTTGTTCGAGTACCCGCATGACAAATATCGTGTTGAGCCTTGAATACTGCGTAACGATATGTTTTTGGTAAATATGGTCGAGGATTGCGGGTAGACATCTCGCATGTTATTGGTATAGAGATATCAGGTAGTGTGATTTGACCGAACTTCAAATTTGGTTTGCTTCTTAATTGTTTCAATTCTCTGTCTTCATTTTGGTGATTTCCTAGTTGTTGGAAGTCAATTGTAGTTGGGCAATTTATTTCTTCTATTCTGGAGAGCCAATCAGCTACGGCGTTTTTCTGGCCTTGTAGATACTCGATTTTTGTGCAAAACTGACTGATGAAGCTGAGCTGTCGCTCACGACGAAAGGTGTCGCTGTCACTTGGTACCTTGGTTAAGGCATGAGTTAAGGGTTTATGATCAGTATATACAATGACGTTGTCATTACCCTCAATAAGTCGTCTGAAATGTTTGACAGATAAGTATATCGCTAATAATTCGCGATCATACGTACTGTAACGTCTTTGTGTTTCGCTCATTGCTTTTGAAAAGAATGCCAGTGGCATCAATTTGTTTTTAACCTTCTGGTGTAAAACTCCACCAACGCTATGATCTGAAGCGTCAGTCATTATACAGAGCGTTGCACTGAGCATCGGGTGAGACAGAGTAGTTGCTTGTAAAATGCTTTGGCGGCAATTTTCAAATGCTTTTTCTGCTTCTGAAGTCCATGAGATGACTGTTTTGTCATTCTTTTTAGTGTTGTGAAGATATTTGTTCAGTTCGTTCTGTAACTGTGCTTGATGTGGCAAACAATCTCTGTAGAAGTTGAGCATTCCTAAAAAACGACGAAGCTCTTGTATGTTTTCTGGCTTTTTGTAGTTTGAGATGATTTCTATGCGCTCTTTAGTTGGAGATATGCCTTCGGAGGTCACTTTGTAACCGAGGAATTCTATCTCAGTTTGGGCAAACTCGCATTTGCTGATGTTTACAGCTAAACCGTACTTGTTTAAGCGTTCTAGTACCTGCTTGAGTAGGTACTTGTTTGTGGGATTCTTCATCTTTTGAGAACAGGAGAATGTCATCGACATAGGAAAAACATCCTTCGATATCTCTTAAAACTTCGTGCATGAAACGTTGGAAAGTTTGACTAGCGTTTCTTAGGCCAAAGGGAATGCAGCGGAATTCGAATAGTCCGAATGGGGTTATAATCGCTGTTTTCTCTGGATTTTCTACAGGTATCCAGTAGTATGCACTTTTCAAGTCGAGTTTTGAAAATACCCTCATTCCATGAAACTTGTAAGTGAAGTCTTGAATGCGAGGGATGGGGTAACGATCTGGTAGTGTTACCGAATTGAGGCGTCGATAGTCTCCACATATTCTCATGCTACCGTCTTTTTTCTTCACGATATGGAGTGGGTTTGCCCATGGGCTCTTAGAAGGTTGACAGATTCCCAGTTCCACTAGTTTGCTAAACTCTTCTTTAGCAGCTTTATATTTGTCAGGCGCTAGAGGTCTTGCTCTCGAAAATAGTGGCTGGCCTGTGGTTTCAATGTGGTGGACAACGTTGTGTTTGGATGGCTCCTTAAATGACAAGGGTCTAAGTACATTTGGGAAGTCTTTCAGTATATCATAGTAAGGATGTTCCTTAGCTAGAGTGTAAAGCGACTGCTGGTCAGTTGTGACTGAGAGTGTGTTTATGGAGAGGCTTGTTGTACGGTCGATCAGCTTCTTGTTGTGAACGTCAACTAACAATTTGTAGTGGTTGAGAAAATCAGCTCCTAAGATGGACATCTTGACGTCAGCAATGACGAATGACCATCTAAAACTGTGTCTTAGTCCAAGGTTGAGTACTGTTGACTTTTCTCCATATGTGTTAATAGGCGTGCTATTAGCGGCGTAAAGTTTGTAGCCATTTGAATTGTCGAGTGTTCTTTTTCCTCGAGCAGCCAGTACTGAAATTTCAGCGCCAGTGTCTATCAGGTACCTTTCTTCGGTTAGCCTGTCAATGACACAAAGGCGGTTTCCCATACTAACACCGATACCCGCCGTAACCGGTGTAGTATCTAGTTTTCCGACGGCTTCCAGTTACAAGGCGTTTTGCAACGATTTGCGTTTTTGCCGAATTTGTTGTGGTAGTAGCATATCCCGTTGTCAGGTGATTTGAATTGGCGATTCTGATTGTGTCTGTTATGATAGTTATAATTTGATCGTGAACGAGAATGTGAACTTGCTCGGCGGTAGCTCTGTGGACGGGTGTGAGAGCGTGAGCGATGTCTTCTGTCTAATTCTTCGATCTTGTAAGTGAGTTCTGCCATCTGCTTGGTTAGGATACTGATTGCACTGTCTTCAGATGAGTGCTGAGACATCGTAACGGGTGCAAGATGTGTGGTAGGCGTAAAGTCGAGCATTTTGTCAGCCATAGTAGAAAGGGTGTCCAGTGACGATTCGGAGTTTACAGCTAAAACGGCTCGAACGTTAGAAGGCATTTGTTTTAACCATTCTACTTTGAGACCTTCTTCAGTGATCATATCAGCGCCTAGATCACGCATCTGTCGCAGGAGCTGGGACGGTTTCTGGTCACCAAGCTCAAGACCACTGACTAGACGTTGAAAGTTCTGGACAGATGATTGCTCATAGACAGATATGAGGCGTTGTTTGACTGTTTCATATTTGTTCGAACTCGGTGGTGATCGGAGAATATCAGTGATATGTCGAAGATCTTGCGACTGCAACTGTTGAAGTAGGTATCTGAATTTTTGGTCATCAGATGTCTTCAGTGGGTCAATCACAGATTCAAATTGTATGAACCATATGCTGGGTAGTTCGCGCCAGAACGGTAAAAGACGCGAGTGTACGGAGACTACATCGGTGTGGCACGCTACTGGAAATGGAGCGGCGACATTGGTCTTCGTCTCTTCAGACATGACTTTGATCAGATTTGCTCTGCCGGTTGGCTGAAGGTGCGCTGTTTGTATTCAGCTTCGGGGTCACCAGTTATTGGATGGGTGTATTGATCCAATATAGATCATATGCGATCGGTGGAGAGGTGAAATAAAAGAGATTTCTTCGTTCGAATTGTACCGTGGTACAGTATCCAAGATTTTGAACTTTTTGAACATTTATTGGTTTTGCCTGCCTGACTAATATATAATATTTGAGTATCACAATTGGTGAAGTATTAAACTACGAGAACACAAAATCACATATTTGCAGGTAGTTGAATAATTAAAAATATGTAGGTGTCCCTACAGGTTCATCGCTTACATTTTCATTTAGTATGTAAGCAGGTTTCAGTCTGTCGAGTGATATGACAGTGGTTCGCTGGGGTAGTTGTATCTTGAAGTATTTCTCGTGTCGTTCAAGTACTTCATAGGGACCAGCATACGGTGGAGTTAGCGGTGGACTTACTGCATCATTTCGTACGAATACGTGTTTACATGTTGCCAAGTCGTTGTGTACAAATGTTTTTTGCGAAGTTCGCTTTCTTTCAGTGGGTGCCAAGTTGGCCATGGTACTCAGTAAGTCACGAACAAAATCTGCGTTTTCATTTTTCGACTTTGCAGGTACGAGAAAGTCTGACGGGATACGTAGTTGTGTGCCGTAGGTTAACAGGGACGGACTCAGGTTGTTATCCGTTCTTAGTACGTTGCGTAATCCAAGTAGAACAGTAGGTAGTTCTTCGATCCAGCTAGTACCGGAACCTCTTGCCATTAATGCTGATTTTAGTGATCGATGAAATCGTTCCACCTGTCCGTTAGCTTGAGGGTGATAAGGAGTTGTTCGAATTCTTTGAATTCCGAATTTCTTTGTTAGGCAATTGAAAAGATTAGATTCGAACTGACGACCTTGGTCTGTAGTAAGTCGTAGTGGACAACCGAAACGTGTTATCCAGTTATTGTACAGTGTTTTTGCTACAATCTCTGCTGTTATCTCTCGTACAGGTACGGCTTCAGGCCACTTTGTGAATCTGTCAATCATTGTTATGATATAACGGTATTCATTTGAGATAGGCAGTGGTCCAACTATATCTATATGCACATGTTCGAAACGCTGTGAAGGTGGGAAACTACTTATAGGCGTTAAGGTGTGTCTGTGAACTTTGGACTTTTGACATGAAATACAGTTTTTTGTCCATAAACCGATATCTTTGTTCATTCCAGGCCAGAAAAACTTATCAGCGACTTGTTTTCTAGTTGTGCGAATACCTGAGTGGCATAAACCGTGCTGAGCTTTGAATGCATCAAACCGGTAAGCCTGTGGTAGGTATGGTCTGGGTTTGTTTGTTGACATTTCGCATGTGATTGATTTATTTAACCCAGGTAAAGTTAAGTTCTCAAACTTTAAATTAATTTTGCTTTTCAATTGTTTTAGTTCTTCGTCTTCAAGCTGATCGTTGGCCATTTGTTGAAAATCAATTACTGTTGGACATTCAATTTCTTCAATTCGAGATAGCCAGTCGGCTACAGCGTTTTCTTTGCCTTTTGTGTACATTATTCCGTTACAGAATTGACTGATAAAGCTAAGTTGTCTCTCACGCCGCGGTGTATCGTTATTGCTCGGTGGTTTCGTTAAAGCGTATGTCAATGGCTTGTGATCGGTGTAAACTGTGACGTCATTGCCTTCAATTAAACGACGAAAATGTTTTACTGCAGTGTATATCGCTAATAATTCGCGGTCATATACACTGTATCGTTGCTGTGTTACACTCATTGTTTTTGAGAAGAAAGCTAACGGTTTCCATTCGCTACCAACTTTCTGTTGTAGTACTGCGCCGAGCGCGTAATCAGATGCGTCGGACATGACACGGAGCGGTGCCCCATGAACTGGATGTGACAGTGTGGTCGCTTTCAAAATGCTTTGTCGGCAATTTTCAAAAGCTTGCTCTGCGCTTTGTGTCCATTCAATCGGTGTTTTATCGTTTTTCTTTGAATTATGTAAATTCTTGTTCAGTTCATGTTGTAACTGAGCTTGCTGTGGCAAACAGTCTCTGAAAAAGATTATCATTCCCAGGAAACGACGTAATTCTTGTATGTTACTGGGTTTCTTGTAATTCGATATGGCTTCTATTCGGTCTTCGGGTGGAGAGATAGATGCCTTCAGAAGTGACTTTGTAGCCCAAGAAAGTTATTTCACTTTTACTAAATTCACATTTCTCGATATTCAGTGCCACGCCGTATTTGTTAAGGCGTTCAAGTACTTGATGAAGGAGGTTTCTGTGTGACTCTTCGTCTTCTGAGAATAGTAGAATATCATCTACGTATGGGAAACATCCTTCTATTCCTCTCAAAACTTCATGCATAAAGCGTTGGAACGTTTGACTAGCGTTACGAAGTCCAAAAGGCATACAACGAAATTCAAATAACCCAAAAGGTGTGATTATTGCTGTTTTCTCCGGGTTTGCCATAGGTATCCAGTAGTAAGCGCTCTTTAGATCAAGTTTTGAGAACATTTTCTTTCCATGCAATTGGTATGTGAAATCTTGAATACGTGGTATTGGATAACGGTCGGGTAGCGTGACAGCGTTAAGACGACGATAATCTCCACATACTCGTAGACTGCCGTCCTTCTTTTTAACGACATGAAGTGGACTTGCCCAAGGGCTCTTTGATGGTTGGCATATGCCCATCTCCATCATTTTGTTGAATTCATCTTTTGCAGCTTTATATTTGTCCGGTGGCAACGGACGAGCTCGGGCAAATAAAGGTAGACCTTTGATCTCTATGTGATGCAAAACATCATGCTTAGCAGGCTCTTTCAGCGATAAAGGTCGTAGTACATTTGGGTATTGCTTCAATATGTCATTATATGTTTGATTACTGTCTAGTACGTGAATCGATTCTTGGTTTGACGTAATCTTTATAGCATTCACATGCAAATTTGTGACTCCATCCACTAGTCTTCTATTGTGAATGTCAACCAGTAACCTGTAGTGGTTAAGGAAATCTGCACCAAGTATGGATGTCTTAACGTCAGCGATTACAAATGTCCATCTGAAGTTACGTCGCAATCCCAAATTTAGTAAAATTGATTTTTCTCCATAAGTTTGAATCGGTGTGTTGTTTGCTGCATAAAGTTTATAAGTATTTGTTGGCCTTTTGTTGCCTTTCGCTGCTAAAACTGAGATTTCAGCGCCTGTATCAATGAGGAAACGCTCTCTAGTGTCGCGATCAAAGATACATAAGCGGTGACTTGATGTAACCACACCGATGCCCGCTACAATCGGTGCTGACTCTAGTTTTCCGATTGATTTATTTTTCTGCAACACGGTGATATGCAGTGGTTTGCTCTGTTACCAAACTTATGGTGATAATAACATTCCCAGTCAGCGTCGCCGGGTTCGCGAACGTTCTTGCCATTAGTTGATGGACGCGTGCCTCTTGAGAACGATCGTGAACGCGATCTAGATTGGGAATTATAGCGATTAAAGAATTTTTGTTTACTTCTGCCTCTTTTTAGTTCTGCCACCTCGAGGGTAAGATCTTTAATGCTCTTTGCTAAAGCATCAAGTTGTGTAGAAGACTGAGATTGTGCGGTTACTGCTGCAACACTTGAGTTAGGTGTAAACTCTATCATTTTGTCAGCCATGGTTGCTAAAGTGTCCAGCGATACCTCTGAATTGACTGCTAAAACTGATCGAATGTGATTAGGCATCTGTTTCAGCCATTCAATCTTCAAACCTTCTTCAGTTATCATATTGCCACCTAACTCCTTCATTCTTCGTAGAAGTTGCGACAGCTTCTGGAAGTTCTGTACCCCTGAATCCTCATACACTGAAATAAGTCTATGCTTCAATCCGTCGTACTTATTCGTTTCAGGAGGATTTCTTAGTATATCTGTTACATGTCGTAAATCTTCTGTTTTCAGCTGTTGTAACAGATATCTATACTTTTGTTCGTCAGATGTTTTGAGTGGATCTATTACGGACTCAAACTGGATAAACCAAACGGATGGTAGCTCGCGCCAAAAAGGTATAAGACGAGACTGTACTGATATTGCTACGGCTGCGTCGCTGTTAGAATTTACAGCGGAAGCAAGTTTGGACATAGTGTCGGTGTCTGTCGACATGAAGAAAGATAGATAGATAGAGCTAGTGTAGAGTAAGGTTAACGTGCGTAACCCGTGCGTTCTTTGGTGCAATGTGTATGCCCAGTTATGTGGTAGCCGGACGTGCGTTCGTCGGCTTCGTCGGTAGAGTTTGCGACGGGGAACCAATGTGGTTACCTCGTTCAGTTTCGTGGTCTTAGTAGGCAAAACTTGCGTCGGGGTCACCAATGCGGTATACCCCGTTCAGTTACGAAGTCTTCGTCGGCAAAACTCGCGTCGGGGTCACCAATGTGGGATACGTGCGTCCCAACTAGAAGGTCCAGTGGAGGAGTCAAGTAAAAGAGTAGTTGCTGGTTGAGCTCTAAGTTGCGAGTGTCTTTATTCCAAAATGTCACCTATATTTATACTTAAAGCTAACCTATATACTATAACTATATCTACGTATTTATCTTACTCTACCTTATATCTAAATATGAATCCTAAACTACCCTAAACTATTATTTACAAATATACCCTACAAGGCGGATGTCGTCGTCGCTGTCGGCCAGTAGCAGGCTGGCGCGCCGATCGCTGTCCGACTTGGACATGTTGCGGTCCGGGGCACGAGCGCGGGCACAGTGCTAGTTACCTTGAGGCGGATGTCGTCGTCGCTGTCGGCCAGTAGCAGGCTGGCGCGCCGGTCGCTGTCCGACTTGGACATGTTGCGGTCCGGGGCACGAGCGCGGGCACAGTGCTAGTTACCTTGAGGCGGATGTCGTCGTCGCTGTCGGCCAGTAGCAGGCTGGCGCGCCGGTCGCTGTCCGACTTGGACATGTTGCGGTCCGGGGCACGAGCGCGGGCACAGTGCTAGTTACCTTGAGGCGGATGTAGCAGGCTGGCGCGCCGATCGCTGTCCGACTTGGACATGTTGCGGTCCGGGGCACGAGCGCGGGCACAGTGCTAGTTACCTTGAGGCGGATGTCGTCGTCGCTGTCGGCCAGTAGCAGGCTGGCGCGCCGGTCGCTGTCCGACTTGGACATGTTGCGGTCCGGGGCACGAGCGCGGGCACAGTGCTAGTTACCTTGAGGCGGATGTCGTCGTCGCTGTCGGCCAGTAGCAGGCTGGCGCGCCGGTCGCTGTCCGACTTGGACATGTTGCGGTCCGGGGCACGAGCGCGGGCACAGTGCTAGTTACCTTGAGGCGGATGTCGTCGTCGCTGTCGGCCAGTAGCAGGCTGGCGCGCCGGTCGCTGTCCGACTTGGACATCTTGCGGTCCGGCGCGCGCAGGCTGCGTATGCGGTCGCTGCCGTCCGCTACAAGCACAGGTTGACATTATACCATGCGGCCATGTTGTCTCTTTCATTTTATTTCATTACATTTTGAACTACAGTTTGAAAATATTAATTTATTCAAGTTCAGGGGATACAAATTTTACTAACATTTTAGCTTTGGGTTGGTTTTTAGTCGAATGTGCTAAGCTATAAGTACAGGCTACAAAAAGACAGCGTTATAAAAACTAGGTAAAGCCCGCAACTTCGTTTCCATAATAAGAACAAAATATGATGAATTTGTATATCCATAACTTTCTCCATACAAACTTCAAGTTTTATTTTCGCGACAAAAAGTTACCTAAATCTTTCTCCAAGGTCCCATCTATCACTATATCTAAATTCATCAAAATTGGTTCAGCTGTTTACGTACACAGATAGAGTTACTTTCGCAAATTCGCATTTATACCTAATATTAGTTAGGATACGTGGCGTAGTGTAAGCATGCGGGCCTGCAATGAAGCGACAATCAAGCGAGCGCTTACTTGGCAGCAGCGGGCGCGGCACGGGGAAGGCGCGGCCGTAGCGGTGGCGGAAGGACGTGACGAGCGCGGCGGCGAGCTGCAGGTGCTGCGCCTGGTCCGCGCCCACCGGCACGTGCGTGCCGCGGTACAGCAGGATGTCCGCCGCCTGCCGACCACAGGCGCACACGCGCACAGACACGATCATCACACCGCCCGCCGCCCGCCGCCCGCCGCCTTGAGGCTCCTCTACACAATGGCCCATCATGGACCAGTAAGAGACAGAACTATAAGTCAGACAAAGACGTACTTACATCTTTACTCTACTTTCATATAGTTTTGTCAATCTAGCTGGCCTATGATGGCCCATTATGCAGAGTAGCCTTTAGGGTTAAACCACATCTGGCCGCACGGAATATCATTTTCTCGTAGCGCTGTCGCAAGCGCACTCGTATTCTCTTCTAGCTCTAGCGAACGATGTTCGTAAGCCACAGAAAAGGATAGGCGCTTCGAAAAATGCGATTCCTTAGATATGGTTCAACTCCTAAGCGGTGGGCCATTCTGTTCACTTAAAAACAGGGCAATTTAAAATAAATTACATAGTCTATTTGTCAATCCGTGTAGCTGCAGAGCCAACATCTGAATATAGAGAGCCGTTTTGCCATTCGCGTGTACCATCCTCAACTACATCGTCCCTTTATATAAGGTAAGATTTAGTAATTTAAAGGACAATGTATATAATAGCTGGGGTCCTATTGTAAAAAGTGTGCCAATGTTAGGTGGAGCAATGCCACTTTGCATGGATGTTATATGGACCAAAATAAGCCCAAAAAGCCCGTTAGCCACACTCGACTCCGCGTCACAGGGGTGGGGGAGAGGGTTGAAATACCGAAATCCCGATGCTCGGAAAAAAAAATCTAGTGGATGTAATCGAGGTAGAAACTAAACTTCGGTGTCGTTTTCGGATAAATCTGAGACGGCCAATTCATTGGTCATCTTATTTTTTATGTTTTTATATAAAAAAATATAAAAAATACCTACAATTGTGTACTCCAAGCGTTAAAAAAAATATTAACAAACCCCTATATTTTCAGATTATTATATTTTATATGACGGTGTTTGGCGCCATAGTACGAAAAAGAGCTATAAATGCAATTAATCATTTAAATGTGTAATAATCATTTTAATAGTCCATTTCCACCTTAAAGCCACCCCCTTTATGGGGTCCATCACCCTCCTCCACCCGAGTCAACCTTTTAAATTATTTTTTTTGTGCATATAAAACTCAAACTCAAAATATATTTTTTATTTAATTAGATGCTTTACACATTCTTTTAAATAGCATTTTTTTCTACCTAGTAGCAGTGGAAGTACCTACAGTACGAAGTCCCTACCAAGCAGACTTGGACACACAGACACTCAACGTTTCGGGATGTGTTTGCGACGGGACGCATTAAAACGTCACATTTCTCAGTTTTATGGTTCTTTAGACAAACTAATGATCTTATTTGTGATAGGTTACATACATCAATCATTTTATCTCTTTTGAATCCTTTCTTTATTCTTCTTTCTTTATTCTTATTTTTGTATATTTTATTTACAGACATGACATTGTATAATTCATTTATTGATCTAGCATTAAGATGTAATAGAATATAAGACTTTTTTAAAAAAAATGTATTGGAGGGAGTTTCTTTAGGGCTCGCCGTTTCTTCTCACTCCGCAAACACTTTCCGAAACGGTGGGTATACGAGTTCCGAGTGGTAGGAACCTCGTATTAGGTAGATAAAAGAATGACGTTCGAAAAGTGTACACTGCTACCAAAAATGATGCACAATTTCCTATGACAATACATGAAAATACACAAGTTAACATAACTCATTCAACAATCTTGACTGAATCTTGACCGCCAGCTGCTTAGTGACCGACAGTACGGTTTTCGTAAGGGCCGGTCCGCTGGTGATCTTCTTGTCTACTTGACACATCGTTGGGCACAGGCGATCGAGACTAAAGGGGAAGCATTGGCGGTTATTTTGGACATAGCAAAGGCCTTCGATCGGGTCTGGCACAAAGCACTTCTTGCGAAGCTTCCTTCTTATGGGCTTCCCGAGGAATTATGTAAATGGGTCACTAATTTTCTTGCAGACAGAAGCATAAAGGTTGTAGTCGACGGTGCATGCTCAGATTCTATGTCTGTGAATCCTGGTTTTCCTCAAGGCTGTGTGCTTTCGCCTACACTGTTCCTTCTGCATATCAATGATATGCTGCAAATTAGCAGCACTCATTGTTATGCGGATGACAGCACAGGTGATGCCTTCATTACCGGCCGTGCCAACATTTCTCGGGAAAACGTCATCGAGAGCCGAAACAAACTTGTGTCGGAAATTGAGGACTCTTTAAAGAAAGTCTCAGAATGGGGTCGGCTTAACCCCACTAAGACACAGGTTTGTGCGTTCACTGCCAAGAAAATGCCATTTTTCGTATCACCTCGTTTTGAGGACACTCCCCTAAATGCCTCAGCTAGTATCAGAATCCTTGGTGTCGACATATCGAGTGAAGTCCAGTTCCGTGGTCATCTAGAGGGTAAGGCTAAATTAGCCTCGAAGAAGCTTGGTGTGCTCAATAGATCAAGACGGTATTTCACTGCGGCCCATCGCCTGCAACTTTATAACGCGCAGGTTCGGCCTCATATGGAATACTGTTCGCATCTCTGGGCAGGGGCACTCCAGTACCAGCTTTTCCCTCTGGACCGCATTCAACGGAGAGCAACTCGGATCGTCGTCGGCTGCCAGGGTATTTCAGATCGGCTTGACTCCTTGGCGCTGCGTAGAGATATAGCCTCGCTCTGCATTCTCGATCGCATGTATAGTGGGGAGTGCTCCGAGGAATTGTTCTGATTGATCCCTGCCGCCTCTTTTCGCCATCGTTCTACGCGACAATATATTCAGCCCCATCACTTAGATGTTTGGCAGTCCACAACTGTGCGTTTCACTAGAAACTTTCTGCCTCGCACAACCAAACTGTGGAATGAATTGTCGCCTGCGGTATTTCCGGACCGATACGACATTCAAACCTTCAAGAAAAGAGCATACTCCCATATCAAAGGCCGGTAACGCACTTGTGACTCCTCTGGTGTTGCGGGTGTCTATGGGCGGCGGTAATCGCTTACCATCAGGTGATCCGTCTGCACGTTTGCCACTTCTGCTATATAAAAAAAAAGGATGGTCATCATGGTTTTGTCACGTGTTGAATAGCATATCATCATAGTCACAGCGTCTTGTTGAAACAAGGCAGATGATGGGGTAACGCGATGTTATCAAAGTCGTAGACCAACAATTTGGTTCGGTTGTTTTGTTGGACCCAACAATTGTTCGTTTTATTAAGTCTGACTGACTAAGATCTTTTGGCGTGTGGTGAAAAGCCGGGACTAACGCCGCCATCTTGAAAAAATACACTATTTTTATGAAATACATGTCAGATTTACGACAAAAGCGCCCCCTGTCAATGTCATCCACCCGCCAAAAGATCGTAGTCAGGGTGGGCAGTGGGCAGTGGGCACCTGCAGCACGGGGTACATGAGCGCGCCCATGCGGAGCGCCTGCCCGGCGGCGGCGGCGGCGCGCTCGCGGTACTGCGGCAGCGCCTCCAGCCGCGCGCGCGACGCCACGCACGTGAGCACCCACGCCAGCTCGCTGTGCCGCGCCACCGCCGACTGCGGCCACAGCACCGTGCGCTCCGGCTCCAGCCCCGCCGCCAGCAGCCACGCCGCCAGATCCAGTGAACGTTCGCTAATTGACGAGCTTCCGCCCGCGTCACCGCCCTGCGCAAGATCCGCAGATAAGGAGGGCCTGAAGCAAATGTGATAGAAGCGCGCACTTGGCCGATTTTTTAAAATGTTGCTTTTATAGGTACCATCGGTTTCATCAATCAATCGCTAACTTACAAAATTTTGAAATAGTGCTTGGTCAAGTTCAAAATTCAAATCATTTATTGCAAACATTGAAGTATTCTGCAGCAGTGCGGTGCATGCGCAATATAGATCTGCATTTTACTATGGCTAGCTCAGTCGCTCGACTTAAATCTTAATGAGAACACATCTGTGACATGCATCAGTATTCAATAGAGTCCTGAAAGATTTTAATATGGTCTCGATGGCTGTTACCTGTGAAGACACATACTTCATCTCATTTTTCACTATCACATCTCACTAATATTATAAATGCAGAAGTATGGATATATGTTTGTTTGTGCCAAAACTACTGAACGGTTTTGGATGAAATTTGATAGGTAGATAAAGCACTCGGCTAACACAGGATACTTTTTATCCCAGAAAATTCGATGGTTCCTGGAGGAATGGCTAAAAATAAAAACGGAAATTTTTACGTTGTCACTAGATGGCGCTGCCTTAAGATTTTCTCTTTGGACCCAATTCTGAAGTCCACGCAGACGAAGTCGCGAGCAGAAGCTAGTTTAATTATAATAATCAACAGAAACGTCATTCTCTGCGTAAACTTTTGCTTGGAAAACCAATCCAGTCCATTTAACTTAACACAAATTCGATATTTAGATAGTCTAATTAAACAGCCGATGAGTCTCCATCACGTTAACACTACTGGGCAGTGAAGGCGGGGGGAGTGTCACCTGGTGCGTGGTGAGCGCGTGCAGGTCGGCGATGAACACCATGGGGTCGTCTTTAACACTACTGCGCAGTGCAGGCGGGGGGAGTGTCACCTGGTGCGTGGTGAGCGCGTGCAGGTCGGCGATGAACACCATGGGGTCGTCTTTAACACTACTGCGCAGTGCAGGCGGGGGGAGTGTCACCTGGTGCGTGGTGAGCGCGTGCAGGTCGGCGATGAACACCATGGGGTCGTCTTTAACACTACTGCGCAGTGCAGGCGGGGGGAGTGTCACCTGGTGCGTGGTGAGCGCGTGCAGGTCGGCGATGAACACCATGGGGTCGTCTTTAACACTACTGCGCAGTGCAGGCGGGGGGAGTGTCACCTGGTGCGTGGTGAGCGCGTGCAGGTCGGCGATGAACACCATGGGGTCGTCTTTAACACTACTGCGCAGTGCAGGCGGGGGGAGTGTCACCTGGTGCGTGGTGAGCGCGTGCAGGTCAGCGATGAACACCATGAGGTCGTCGCCGCGCTCCTGCGCGCGCAGCAGGTGCCGCACGCAGCCGAAGTAGTTGCCCGCGTGCAGCGCGCCCGTGGGCTGCAGCCCCGACACCACGCGCCGGGGCCACTGCCCCTCCGCCTCCCCTCCCGCGCCGCCGCTGTCGGCCTGCATACACACAAGCAACTCATGAGAATCTGTAGTTGCCCGCGTTTAGTACGCCGGTGGTACTGCACGCGGTACTAATCCGTATCCTCTCCCCCTCCCCCCCATCGATACCATTAAAAATATACAGTTTATAATACACCCAGATACAGAGCGATCAAATCTGCTCAACACAGAAATATTTTGTTTGCCTGGACGGGAATCAAATCTATGACCCTTGGATCAGTAGTTCGGAGTGCTAACCACCGAGTCATCGCATTAACAAGGATTTTGTTTTTAAAACCAGACAACATTATTTAGTTATTTTATTGAAAATGAATAAAAATATGGTATGGTAGGAACCTCGTATTAGGTAGATAAAAGAATGACGTTCGAAAAGTGTACACTGCTACCTACTTCGAATAAAATATTTTCATTTTAATTTTATGTAAGTAAATAAAGAAAAACATATATTTTTACAAATACGGCTAAAAATAAAAAATAAACACATAATGATTTAATGATTTGGATCTATGCTTAGTCTGATTCATCCGAGCACAGTGTGAGATTTGACCTTGGTTGCGGACACCCTCATTTTATGTTCGATTTAAGTAGGTTTAGTTATCCTAAACCATAAAAACCAACAAATATTTTAACATTTCAATTAATTTTGAAGATATATATTTTTTTACTTTTTTTTTATTTTCATGAAAAACTTTTTTATTAATTTTTCCCGAGAAAAAGTGAATTTTACCTTTGTATTATTTTTTTAACTATTTACCAGTTTAAATTGCTTTAAGTTTGAAAATTACAAGAGCCTAAGTGCAGAAGAACGAGAGAAAAAAAAAATTTGAATATTTTGAAAATATATATATATATATTATAAAATTATCCATATTACTGTCGCATTTTTTTAACAAAAAAACATTAAAGTAATGTTCCTATTACTTCGTAACAAAAATCTATATACCTAGCTTGCGCGACGTTGGAGATATAGAGTTTATATGTTTTTTTTAGATTTCTATGGAAATAGGGTTGACACAACAATAAAACTATTTTGTTGGATCTTATCTTATCTTGTTGATGGGGGCTGCCTAAACAGCGACACTTCAACCCAAAGGGATCTTTTGTATCAACCCCTCCACAGTGTGTAAAATGACCGTCAAACCGGACATTTTACTTCGCACTGCCAGTCAATAGGGCTTGGTATTCTAAGCATGAAATAAAACTCTCACTATACATCCATATACTATGGAACTCCATAGTTGTTTCTATTCAAAGTTGCCCTTTTTATGTTATTCCAGAAACATAACAATAATTTATTTTGTACGGGAATTTGTACGGGAAACTGAAAAAAAAAAAGAGATTGGCCATTTTCTTCTTAGTCAATATGCGTCTCATGTATTACATGCTTTTGGTTAATTTCTGTCAGATATTCCATACCTTTTACCGTTTCTGAGATATTTGTAATGTTCGCTAAAAAAATAATATAGGTCGAGATTTAACAAAAAAACCCTTGCCTTGGAGCGAGCTGCGTAAATTGAAAGATTTTATTATATGCACATAACGTAGCCAAATTGCAAAATTAGTCTTTTACAAACGGGTTAGCCGCTTTGTAAACATCATCATGTACCATATAGCTATTTTTTTAATTTAAATTTTAGTTTCCCGTACTAAATCGTAAAGTAAATCAAGAATTTGTATGGGAAACTGAAAAAATATTAAGATTCGCCAATCTTTTCATAGTCAATATGCGCCTCATGTATTACATGCTTTTCATTAAGCTTTTCAAAATTTCTGTCAGATTTTCGATATCTTTTACCGTTTCCGAGATATTTGCAATTTTTGCTAAAAAATAATCGGAGTTCAAGATTTAACGAAAACTAACCCTTGTCTTGGAGCAAGCAAAATATTTTTTTTTATATGCAAAGTTTGTTATACAAAGTTTGTTTAAAAATATTGCATGTCGCAAACTGGTAGGCGCTTGTGAGTGGCAACCCTAAGTTAAAATTTTGAAATTCAGTATTTCCGTTATCGTGTGTCTGTCGCATCTGTTTTTTTTATGATAGTAGCTATTAATGTAATTAACATATACGTTCCGAAAAAAAATGCGACCATGTAGAAAATTACGAGAAAAAAATTATAATGAAATCATAGAAAAAATAACTTTTTGCCTAGAACAGCGAAATATTTTAAGGTTTTATGGATTTGAAGGTTTATATGGTATACTCACTATCACACCATGAAATATTTATTGAAAAACCAATAAAAAGAAAGGAGATAATGTGTTTCTATGGTTTCTATGGAATTTTCTCGATTTTCTCAATTTATCTAAAACTATGACAGATATAACAGTTTTAACAGGAGTTTTGTGTAAATATAAGTTTTCAAAAAACACATAAAACTAGGGTGTCCGCAACTAAGGTCAAATCTCACACTGTGCAGAGTAAGCAAGTCTTGATGACTGGTGTATTTCTATATCCAGTTCTTCTGGCTCAAACAACATCCACTTTAAACCACTTTTAACACCAAGTACAAGTTTGAAAACAATAGAAAGTATTGTGAAAGTAGGTATGCATACTAAACGAAAGACATTCCGACTACCTGACTGTGGCGTGCGGAGGGAAAGGGTCCGAGGCAGGACCGGTTTATGAACTATTGCTCTATTGCTCTAGTACTATTGCTCAGGTGTAATAAAACGTAAAACTTGGGCGACATTTACAGAAATTTGCAATTGTCACTTTTGTCCGGTTTTGAAGTCAAGATGCTTGTTAGTGCACCGTATCAGTTAAAGCGCACTCTCTGGTCAGATTGAACATGGAATCGTAATAAGAATACAATTAACTTATTCAAAGTGTAGTCACTGAATTATGAGTATCACATAAATAAGAATTATCCAGGTCATCATCTCTGTTGTTGGGTGTCGTGTATTGAACTGATCCTCCCCATCATCTAACGATGTCCAGAGGGGGGACTGTACTATTTAGTCTTTCGGTCTGGGAGTGTACTTAACAGGCATTAGGGGTTCTCATCCCTACAATGGTTCTAGGTGTGACGTCCGGAGCAGGAACTCTTATAGTTTCATTACATACGAGTCGATAGAAAGAAAAACGTGAGGTTAGGTACCGTAGCAGTAGAAACCATGCGCGCGCCAGCGGTTTCGACGCATCGCCTGCAATGCAGCACACTTCGCTTAACTAGCTTCATTAGTTTAAAACTCATATTAAGTTACAATTCAACCATATTAACAACAACACTGAAAAAAGCCTCGACTTGGCGATTGAGGCGATTGATTGGCGACCACTTTTCGTTTCGGGTTTTTTTGACAGTGACAGCCAGCACAGCTGGTGAGTGCATTCCAAAAACTACGTCGTCCTACAATATGCAAGCTTCATGTATTACAAATTAATTTACATACCTAATATTTTCTTGAAGTGCCGAAGTCAAATCAAACCAAACCATTTTTTATGTAGTTATTTTAACCATTCTCAATAAAAGTAATATCATTTTGCTGCAGAAATTCCCCAAGTGTCATCAATGGTATGCTGCATGATTGGATTGGATTCGACTATCTATGCCTGATCTATGCCCATTAGCGAAATCTATCTTTGCATTTTTTGGAACATACCCTAAATCATATGTTTTCTGTCAATTCTGACCAAGGAATATACTACTCTGACATCTGACTGATCATCAGCAGTCATCACGATCATCACCTCTCGCAGCTTCACTGCTGATAAACAATAGAACAAAATAATTTATAAACAATAATTGCTTTATTTTTGGTGCTATATATGTATTCATTTTGTTTATTTTCTAATATATCTGTCATCAAGTGATCTGGTTCAGAGGGTAACCTTAGGGGCGCGGGCGGCTGTGTACTGAATTCAGCTTAATAGTCTAGGGAAGGAAGCGGAGCGGGCGCTTGTGCCTGCTATTTGCGATGGCTGCGAGCGCGGCGGCGGCGGCGGTGGCGGTGGCGGGGGCGGGGCGCGCGGGGGGAGCGCGCATGCTGGCGTGGCGCGCGCACGCGTACGGCGCGCCGGCGGAGCTGCGGCTGGAGGCGGCGCGCGTGCCGCCGCTGCGAGCGCCCGACGAGCTGCTCGTGCGCGTGCGCGCCGCCGGACTCAACCCCATCGATGTCGCCATGACCGGTCAGTGCCGCGTGCCGCGCCAGCTCGGAGGGTATCCTTAGGGGTGGGTAGCGGATTTTGGTGTATACCGCCACCCGACAAGTCCTTCTGTGGCTGACTATTATTCACCCTTAATAAAATTTAAGGTTGGGGTGCACCTAGGAGTGCTGTAGTGTGTTACGAGGGCACACTCTGACAGCAATCGTTCACTATGACAATAAGATAGCGTAATATAAATCATGTAAGTTTGTAAGAAAAAAGATACAAAACGGTTGCTGTTACACTGTATGCCAAGAACCCTTCGGATCGGACATTTTAACTTAACATTTTTGGAACTAGAAGAAAAAAACGATTACCTACTCAAGCTTATGCACATAACTTACACATAAACACCACTCTTATACGCAGGCATAAGAAAATCAAAGAGTTTGATTTTGTTTACTGCGCCTAATTGAATCTTCAAAGCAAAAACCTAATTAAAATATTGCTAGTCAAAATGTTCAGTCAACTTAACATATTAACGAGTATCTCCGATATCCCACGGTGACGACTTGATTGACTCAGTGGTTAGTGATCCTGACCTCTGATCCGAGAGTCGTGGGTTCGATCCCCACACGGGGCAAACTTTTCTGTGATGAGCAGAATTGTTTGCTCTGAGTCTGGGTGTATAATATCTATATATGTATGTATTTAGATATATGTGTATGTATATCAGTCTGGTTCCCAAGATACAGGGAATCCTGGTTTGGGGTGATTGTGTGTGTGATTTATCCCAGATATTATTATTACTTAATTCTCTACATTTTAAGTAAATTTCTGGGTGTTACTAACTTCAAATATTATTTTAAAAAAGAACCGTTAAAAGGAAAAAAATCTTTTTTCACGTTATGCTTGCGTTTTCGACTAGCCGTACATAGTAATAAATGTTGTTTTAAACGCTCTATAATTTGACGTTAATAGCTTCACAGACGCATAGTTTATTCTGGAATTTTTTTTTTGTATTTTCTAAATAAAACACCAACCGACCAACTTTGGATTTTAGACTACATTCTTCAAACAGATCGCGGCTTAATATCAAAAATACCGGATGTAACAGAAGAATTTGAAACTTTTTTTACTGATATTCCCATCAAAACAACGGAAAGCCTTGACTCGTCGCCGGTACTCGCCCAACGTTTACTGACTGAAAATGTAGATCAGTGTAAAGAATGTTTTCAATTTAGAAAAATTTACCCTTATACAGTTGTAAAAACCTTTAAGTCACTTAAACTTAAAAACACTGAAGATTTATGGGGCATGTCTGTTAATTTGTTAAAGTCGGTTATTGATACTATAGCCCCTTATCTTGCTTCTCTTTTTAATATATGCATAGATAGTGGTGTATTCCCGGATCTTATGAAATTTAGTAAAGTTGTTCCCTTATTCAAATCCGGAGAAAAAACTAACCCTAGTAATTACAGACCTGTCTCGGTACTGCCAGTACTTAGTAAGATCTTTGAAAAAATAATTCTTACTCAAATGTTAAGCCACTTCAATATTAATAAAGTGCTTCATAATCTACAGTTTGGCTTCACTAAAGGGCGTTCGACAACCGACGCAGGAGTCGAACTGATAAGAAACATATATGATGCGTTCGAAAAATCGCAAAATGCTATAGGAGTCTTCTGCGATTTGTCCAAAGCATTTGATTGCGTCGAACATAAAACCTTACTTTTAAAGCTAGAACATTACGGGGTCAATAATAAGGCTTTGAATTTGTTAGAGTCATACTTAGTTAATAGAACTCAAAAGGTGCATATAAATGGTACAAATTCGTCAGGCTCACGCGTTAAAATGGGTGTGCCTCAAGGGTCTATTTTGGGACCATTCCTGTTTTTGGTTTATATCAACGACCTACCTTTTATGGTTGAATCGCTGTCTAAAATTGTGTTGTTTGCGGATGATACATCTCTAGTTTTTAAAATTGACAGACAAACTGATATGATTGACGAAGTAAACGACACTCTTTGTAAAGTACACAATTGGTTCACCGTGAACAACCTAGTCCTTAATGCAAAAAAAACTAAATGCATAAATTTCACCTTACCGAATGTTAAAAATATAACTCAAAACGTGTCATTAGCTAGCAGTGTTTTAGAATTCGTACCAAAAACAGTTTTCTTAGGTATAACCGTAGATTCAAAACTTCAATGGGGTCCTCACATAGAAACTTTAGCAGGCAGGCTTAGTTCAGCTGCCTATGCTGTTAAAAAAATTAGGCTCCTGACAGATATAGAAACGGCGAGACTAGTATATTTCAGCTATTTCCACAGTATTATGTCTTACGGTATACTTTTATGGGGGCATGCAGCTGATATAAATACTATTTTTGTACTACAAAAAAGGGCTGTTCGCGCGATTTACGGAATGCGATCTCGAGATTCACTTAGAGAAAAATTTAAAGAAATCAATATTCTAACGCTTCCCTGTCAATATATTTATGAAAATATAATGTATGTGCGAAAAAACTTAAATCACTTTACACTGAATTCTGACAGACATACTCGTAATCTCAGGAATAACAGTAAGCTTCAGCTTGTATCTACTAGGCTCAGTAAGGTTAGTAAGTCGTTTGTGGGACAATGCATACGAATGTATAATAAAATACCAGAAGATATTGTAAACCTAACAGAGAATAAATTCAAAAGTTATGTAAAAAAGATACTATGTAATAAAGCTTACTATAAGACATGTGAGTACTTAGATGATAGAAATGCTTGGACGGTAAGTGTTTCTCCAACCAACACAGCAACACTTTCATGACATATTGTGAGACAATAAAGATACAAACTCTATTGTGAAAGAACTGAAGGGATTCGGTAAGACATTTTCTTCTCCTTTTTCTTTGTCCATTGATCGGAGTGGTGCATGCTCGCTTAAATGTTCGTGCGGATGGTGGCGTATCGGGAGCCGGGTCGTTCCCTTCCCTCAAATATGGTTGAGGGGAGCGATGGCTGACTCTCGCGTTATACTCGTGATCGGGTGCTGTCCGTGTGAACTGGCCTGCTCTTGTCATTGGTTTTTTGGAATTTGTTAGTCATTAGCTACAAACAATTTTTACTTTTATCTCTTTTGAATCCTTTCTTTATTCTTATTTTTGTATATTTTATTTACAGACATGACATTGTATAATTCATTTATTGATCTAGCATTAAGATGTAATAGAATATAAGACTTAAAAAAAAAATGTGTTGGAGGGAGTTTCTTTAGGGCCCGCCGTTTCTTCTCACTCCGCAAACACTTCCCGAAACGGTGGGTATACGAGTTCCGAGTGGTAGGAACCTCGTATTAGGTAGATAAAAGAACGACGTTCGAAAAGTGTACACTGCTACCTACTTCGAATAAAATATTTTCATTTTCATTTTCATTTTCATTTTCAGATATTGTTTGACCAAGGTACTCATACTTCTCCACATATTCTATGTCTTTCATATTTACTTTAATGTTTTCTTTGATTGAGTTGGTCATTAGTTTTTTCGGCATTCATACTTAACCCAGCTTTTATGCTTTGGTTGTCTAACTCTTGTAGCATACATCTGAGGGTGTGCGGGTCTTCTGCTAGAAGAATTTGATCGTCCGCGAATCTTAAACGGTTTAGTCGTACTCGTACTTCATTTATCATCAGACCTAGCTTTAAGGTTGGGGTTTGCAATCCGGATATTCGGATATCCGTTTTACCCGGATATCCGTTTTATCCGGATGTCAATTTTATTATCCGGATTATTTGTAGTGAATTGTCCGAATATCCGGATAATATAAAATTGTTTAAAAGGAGCATATTTTAATCGAATTACGCCAACTAATGCTCTTTCGCAGGTCTTAATAGAAAAAAACTGACTTCTTAGTAAAAGTAGGTAGATATTTAAATTATGTAGAGACTTTGTTTTAGTATGGATACACCACTAATCGATTTTCTGTATCGTAAGTACAAAATTTACCACCCTGCCTCACTAAGCTAAAGAAAAACTTATCAGTAATTTGCTTCTGGATATAGACATAGACAATCTTTATTTTTGGCATCATAAATAAATGTAAAACAACAACAAAAAAAATGCAATTAAAAATACAAATAAAAAAAATACAAATAAGCATAACATATTAAAATGTGTATGTGCCAAAAATTGGTCCCCGACTCAGCAAATGCTGCAGTCTGTGGCAACACAGTGCAGCACTGGTTTTCAGCGGGGCCATTTAGTTGCTACTTGCACGTACCCTGTGAAAACCACTACAGTTTAAAATAAAATAAAAAATGAAAAAGTGTTACTAAGAAAAACAAAAAATAAATGACAAATGAAAGCAATTATAAAAACTATTAAGCTAAAACTATTAATTAAGTATAATGTAATAAAATATAATAAATCAAAACTTAAAAATAGCTTATATAAAGAAGACAACATGGAACAACTCCCAATTTCGTAATTATTTTTATTTATATCTGCTGAAATTTTGAAAGAAGTTAAAAAGTTCATAGTACAAATAATTATATAAGCTACCATAATAAGCCTATCTGCCAGAAATGTGGTTAAAGACCCAAGAGCCAGACCGACCTGAGGCTCTGTACCGAAGTCCGTATTTCCCGAGCTTGACTGTACGAGATGACGATACGAAATAAGAATGGCTCTTAAACAGCTTAAGAACATCATGACACCGGGTGATGATGGATTAAGACTGAACTTGTAGAAAGCAGGTGGAAAACCGGTACTACAAGCTTTTAAGAAGTTGTTTAATTCCTGTATGCTTGATCCCTCAACGCTAACGGCATGGCATAGAAATGTGGTGGTGATCTTCTTCAATTAAGGGCATTAATTCATAATAGCCTGCTGAAGATCTATAGAACCATCTTATTTCTAGAGTCATGTCTACAGTCTGTTTTGTTTTGTTGGTGATCCCAGGAAACATGAATAGGTAAACGTTAATCTACAAAATTTTGTAACATGCAAGAGATGCATCCATTAAGCGTTTGGTTTGGGCAAAGTCGAAGGTACCAGAACACGCCGCAGCTCTCCCATGCGCTGGGCATATCAGTTCAACTCTGCGCTGGGAGTTCTCCTAAATGAATGCCATAGGAGAGCTGCGGTGCGAGAGGAATGGTGACGTATTATTCGACGGGCCACTAAAGCTACGACATGATGACCTCGACCATTCTTTCAAGAGTGAACCGACCAAGAAAATGAGAAGATCTATTTTTTACAAACTGTTTTTGAGAGTCATTACAAATCGTTTCGCACAAAGGTATGATGATTTTTAGCCACTGAAACAAGCCAGTTCCGAAAAGTTTTCAGTATAATAGACCACATATATTATACTTTTCGGCACATATTTTGACATAGAAGACTGAAGAGTATAATCAGCCACTATGATTGGCATTAATGGACTATGAGAAAGACTTTGATTTGAAATGGATTATCAATATATCAAAGTGTTGGAGTGCTTGTACGAAAACGCCACCATGGCAATCTATCTCCAGGATTAGAATTTGAAACCTAGGCTGCTGTGAGGGGTGACACTTACATAGGTATTTTCCCGAAACTGTTCACCAATGCCCTAGAAGATGTTTTCAAGCTTCTGGGCTGGAGTGTCCGTATAATTAAGAAGTTATTGAAATAAATCCTTACTTTATTCCGTTTTGACGGTGTTGGAAATAGAATAATCTGGGTGGCAATGTGTTTTTTACGTTTTATTCCCGTACACCCTGTTTAAAAAATACATTTAACGAAGAAAACTATTAACTCTTAAAGAATTTAAAATTATCCGAATTATCCGTTTTATCCGGATATCCGGATATTTTAAAATTCAATATCCGTTTTATCCGGACAGTAAATTTTAACGGATAATGCAAACCCTACGACCATAGTGCTCCTATTCTAGTGATCTAAAGATGTTCTCCAAAACGGCTGTGAATAGCTTGGGTGAAAGTGGATCACCTTGACTCTTGACGCACCCCTTTTTTATTGGAAATTCTTCTCCCTTTTTTCTAATTTTAATTTAGCTGTGCTATTTACGTAGATTATTTTAATTGTTCTTATTATTTTTGTTAGGAATCCCTTGTGAGCTTAACGTTTTCCAGATTTCTTCATGCTTTATTTAGTGAGTCGAATGCTTTATTGAAGTCCACAAATGCAATATAATACTTCAATCCATATTCACGGTATTTTTCTATGATTTGCTTTATCACAAAAATGTGATCTATGGTTGAGATTTTTTCTACGGAAACCAGCTTGTTCTCTTGGTTGATTTTCATCAAAACTTTTTGTCATACGCCCCAAACCCAAATAGTAATTTACTAAAGATTTTGTATAAGTTTGGCATTAGACTTATGGGTCTGTAGTTGTTGATCTGATTACGATCCCCTTTTTTGTGTAGAAAAATGATAGTTGATTTTGTCCATTGCATTGGAATAGTTTCAAAGGACACGTTTCATTTTGTGCCTGGACATGTACGTAGTACAAAAAATATAGAAAAATATAGGCTTTCTAGGAAAAATAATGAAAAAAATATTAGAAGCAGGGTTGCGTGGTTCAAGCATAATGTTTTGTCAGCACTTTTTACAATATAAATGGTAACACTGAAGCTTGCAATAGTAGATCACGTTCAGAAATTACGGCTTCGTCTACATATTCCTCAGATGCTTTCTCTGACTCTGACTGACTTCTGTTCTAATTCCTGACATGGTGTACGATTTTTAAAATCTGCGGATATGCTGGACAGCTGGTTTTCGAGTTACTTGTCGGACAACTAAATTATTAATTTCAATGGTATGTACAAAATCTAGTTTCTGAACGTAAAATGCTCAAAATTGCGCTCGCTTCGCCATGTTGGGTGATTTATGTGTTGCGATTGTTACATCTGAGAAACTAGATGAACCTCGTAACGAAGGTAAATCGAAGGAAATGTACAATTAGAAAATACTATGTTTCTAATGACTTATTTATGATGTTTAGTACACAGATCAGGTCCAAGCTCCATAGTCCTGTGAAACGTCTCCATTCAGTATTTCATTGCACAATTTAGTCAGGGGGTCAAGTATAACTTATGGTCCCTTTTAACAGTTCGTTTGAAATTTTATCTTCTCCTGGAGCTTTGTTGTTCTTTTGCGACTCAAGAGCAAATCGAACTTCACTTTTTAAGAATTCTGGTAAAATGTCATCTGATTCATTAACATAGTTCCCCTTTTCCTTTGACTCTGTCGCGCTGTTATCATCATATAATTTTTGGTAAAATTCTGTTGCTGTTTTCATAATGTCTTGTCGTTTTGTAGCAATAGCATCTTTATATTTTATTGAGTGTATGCATATATTACTTTGATGTTCCTAGTTACTTTTTTTTTATTCCACCTGACCTCTCTATGTGGTTGTTAATTGTCTCCAATCTGTGTTTATTTTTATGTTTTATCAGAAACCATAGCTGACATTAATTTTTTTACTTATTTCAGAAATTTCTTTTCCATTCTTTTTTTGGTCTTTTCATTAATTCCTGTCTCCTTGTTATGTAAGTTCTAGCTTCTTCTCCTAATTTATATTTTTGTGATGTGGTTGGCATCAGTAAGTTACTTACTTTTTGTAGTTCTTTTTCTAAGTAGTTGTATTTTTCCTGTATGTTACAATAGTTCTCTATTTTCTTCAATGACTCCTTAAATCTTCAAGTGCACGTTCTGGAACTGGTAGAAAAATATTTTTTGTGGAAGTTGTTAAATTTTTTCTTGTTTTCTTAGGTTATTTTCTTTAAATTTCACAACGGACAGGTTTATGGTCAGAATTGAAGTTGATACTTCTTATTACATTTATATCTTTAAATGTTTGTGGTCTATTTGTAAGAATGAAGTCCCTCTCTCTTATCTTGTGTTCCTATTGGAGATGTCCATGTCCATAAACAGTGATATTTATGATAATTGTTACCATTCTCTTTATTTTTTGAACTCTTATATTGCTTCATATTGTTCTACTTGGGTGCGTCTCATTTTATATAAAAACTAAACGGGAGATATAATTTCATTTCAATAACGCTCAAATGCTATAATTATCATGAGGTATACCAACAAATGATATAATTTTGTTGAATATAACAATTAAAAGCTCTAATGATTACATTATATAAAATCGTTTGATATAACATTTATAAAACATATCATTATAATTATATAACATTCTCGAGATATAATGCTCATGAGATATAATAACCTTTAGATATAATGCTATTAGTGAGCCGAGAAATTACCAGGGTTTTATTTTCCATAAGCCAGTAGCTTATTTGCTTAGAAAAATTCTACTATTCAGAATATGTACAAAATTCTCACGGATTCTAAAAAGAATGCGGGAGCGAGCGAAGCGAGCTCGGGAATCCGGAGCACCCCGACTCGGAGGATTTAGGTTTGATTGATAAAATAACCACAGATGACTGCTTGCTTGCATGTTTGCTTGCCTGCCTTCATGCTTGCTTGCATGCTTGCTTGCATGCTTGCTTGCATGCTTGATTGCATGCTTGCTTGCTTACGTGATTGCTAACATCTAGAGCTTGACAAATAAAATTCAATTTGTATACAAAAATATTGTATAAAGAGTTCAAATTTTAACAGGCGTTTAGTTTCTTCATTTCCATTGTTATACTTATCTTTTAAATTTATATCTAATATATGTTATATGTTTTCAATAGTAGGTTACATGAGTTTTATATCATATGATTGTTATATTGTATGTTTATTATATACAGCGTTTATTATACCTTATGAAATTATTCTTTTTAAAATTATATCTAGAGTTTATTATATCTGACAATCTTTATGTTTAAGAAAATTATATGTTTGGTTTGTATATCACACACACACACACACACAAACACACGTACACACGCACACAAATATCAGTGAATTGAATTCATCTCAATGAAGTCTCAGTGAAGGCAAAATTACACTGAGCTATGGCCCTGTTGTATTGTATTGTTTTTTGTTGTATATTTATTAGTGTAATTTTAAGTTACTTTATTTTTGTCTCTTGTATCTGAAGTTTTTATGTCTTTTGTCATTTTTGTAACGTGTGCAATACAATAAACGGATTATCTATCTATCTATCTATCTTATAAATGATATATCTTTTGTGTTTATAGATTCTATTACTTACCCGTTATACTTAACATATAGCAGCAGTCAGATGTTTGATCTCACGTCCCACGCAGGCGGCTACGGGCGCTACGCTCTGGGCACGCTGCGGCGCGCGGCGGTGCTGTGGAGCGGCGCGGGGGCGGGCGAGGGCGCGGGCGGCGTGGAGCTGCCGCTGACGCCGGGGCGCGAGTGCTGCGGCGAGGTGGTGCGCGCGGGCCCGGCGGCGCGGCTGCGGCCCGGCGCGCGCGTGTGGGCCGCCGTGCCGCCGCACCGCGCCGGCTCGCACGCCCAGTATGTCGTGCTGCGCGACTGCTGGGTGCGTGTCATCTTTTTTTTTTCTTAGGAAAACTTACAGCTACTTTACAATGTACCCATTACGGTACAGTAAATAACAAAAAACTATAGCCAATAAAAAGTTTCATCATCCAACGTTTAGTTCGTTTTTTAGTCTGCAGATTTAACCATCTCTCCAGCGTAGTGGATAGTCCGCTCGCTTCACATCAGGAGGTCGCGGGTTCGATTTCCGGTGGGATCCAACTTTGTAGAACTCTGTTTGGTTTGTAGCAGAACATTTTCTGAGCCCGCCTGGCTAACTACCACCGTCTTATCTAAATCTTGCCGCCAAACATCAATTTTAATGGCATTGATGTGTTCCGGCATGAAGAATAAGATTGGTAAGCCCGCTTCTATCTTCGGAATCATCATCACTTTTACCATCAAATGAGATGATGCCAAGGGCTTACCAATCGAAGGTTAAAAAATACGACCTATGACATGCCAGTGTATAATTATACCATTGGTGAGGCCGGTCGCAGGCGGGCGCGGCACCAGAAGGCATGGATGACCTGTCCGCGGGCGGCACTCTGTACGCGGCGCTGACGGCGTGCTCGGCGCTGCGTGCCGCTGGCATCGAGCCGGGAGAGCCGCCTGCGTCTCGCGCACCGCGCGTGTTGCTGCTCGGGCTCGGCGGCGTCGGCAGCGTGAGTTGCAAATACTCTCTGAAGCTCACGTGGCTTTCTTTAATTTAGGTTTCATAGGTAACGGCGCTGATCGTCAACGAAGCAGTCGATAGAAGTGATAACGTCACAGAGTGCCACTGTGTAATTCCTTGAGTTCCGAGTTGAGCCAAGTTCAAAGAAAGCCACGTGAAAGTATTTTGGAGTATCCTCCAATGTTCAGGGTTCACTTATATGTAAGTTCACAATAACTTATAATTTGGAGAGCATAATACAATAAACATGCGGCCCTTAAATCAAATCGATTTTATTTTATTTATTTATTTTATTCGGAAAACAAACGGTTATTATTAACTAATAAGACGACTAAACATAATAACGATAAATAATAAAATAGTAAAAGTATGTGGAACTGATTAGTAGGATGCCGAACAGAATTTCTAAATTTTGTTAGTTTGATTTTTAAAGTTTATTAACGATAGAAGTTGTGAAGCATCAATCTGGTTCTGGGCTGTCTTACTAAGAAACACGATATCCGCTATTTTGCGTCTTAGCTGCAAAGATAATAAGTGATGCCTCTTACACCTAGCTTCGTAACAACTATCATACATTCATAGAATAGAATAGAATAGAAAAACTTTATTCGTAGTAAGAGGCACATACATCATACATTTACGAGTAAATGTTATACAGTCACATTTTGATACGTTCAGATCTAACTAGATCCTTTCACAGTACATATTGCTCAAATCTACCTACATCTTCCTGTAAAAAGTAGCAGTCCTCGATGCTATTAATTTGTTTACAATCTTTCATATCTTCGGCGTATAATAAAAATTTTGAGTTCTTAAAATAGGCGGCTATATCGTTTATGAAAATTATAAAAAGCAGAGATCCCTGGGGAACGCCAGAGGGAACAGTCATCCATGAAGAAATAAAGCCGTTAATCACAACGGCTCGGGATCGGTTTTCTATATCAGACGTAAACCATCTAAACAAATTGACATGTATTCCGGCAGCTAACAACTTATGTAACATGATTCTGTGATCTATTCGGTCGAAAGCCTTGCTGTAGTCTGTAATTAAAATCATAACCCTCCTTTTTGCTTCGCCGTAGTCGGGTAAAAATAGCATGTACTTGACCACCTAGATCGATAGATTGATCTCTTTTTTTAAAATCCATGTTGTTCTTGGATAAAGAAGAATAGAATAGTTGCGAATAGACATAATGTGTTGTTGTTAAATTATTAAACATAGTTATTTTGGTTGGGACCTGTAAGAGTTTCAGTATTGAAGTTGAAATAAATTGAATTGAAAAACTGGCCTATAGTTTGTGACATCATTTTTGTGAATTGGTGATATAAATGCAGATTTACAGATCACTTAAGGAACGTTCGAATAATATAGTCAAAGGCGTTGTTTATTTATTTATTTATTTTATTTTATTCGGAAAACCAACAGCTTCATACAGCAAAATAACAAAACTTAAATTACTATCCGCGCATTTAACGACAAAAATAGGTGATATGTATGTAAGGAGTTATCCTTGACAGCAAATTCTATGGAATAGACACATACCACAAGCTGGAAAAAGCTTGCATATTATTTTGGCAATGCAAAAGACTTCTAGGCAGATCCTGGGGCATTTCGCCAAAAATTATCAGGTGGCTATATACAGCTGTCATTAGACCAATTATCTCCTACGGTACCATAGCTTGGTGGTCACGAGCCGAACCGAGCAGCATTGTAATCAACAGTCTGGAACGAGTTCAGCGACAAGCCTGCTCTGCTATCACAAGTTGCATGCGTACAACCCCCACAGCAGCCCTAGAGATGATTTTAGGCTTACCGCCACTTGATCTATTTGTGCAACAAGAGGCTACAATGGCAGCCATTCGTCTCAAACTACTTGGCCTGTGGAACAACCAAGAGGATCCTCACCAGACTCTGCTACGTAAAGCGGTTGAGTTTCAGCCACTTATAGTAGTGCTTTGTGATAGGATCCCAACGAAACATGTGTTCGACAAGCACTATCGAATACAACTTTACGAGGAAGACATGGACCAATCTCCTCAAGACCTCAACATCCACATATCACTGGCACTGGGTGAGCACAGCTCCATATTTCAATGCGAATGTGTTGCCATCACCTATGCTGCAACCGCGGTCATGAAGAGAGGTATCACGGACTTTAGTATCAGGATACTCTCAGACAGCATGGCCGTACTACTTGCTCTGGAGAATAACACCATAAACTCCAGTTTAATCAATGAATGTCACTTAGCACTGGAGCGAATAGCCTCTGTAAACAGGGTCACCTTGCATCCTGCATTGGATTAAGGGACATAGCAATTCATTAGGAAACGATGCAGCTGATGAGCTAGCTAAAAGGGGTTCCGAAACTACAGTAGCTGGCCCCGTGCCACTCCTGCCGATTCCTTTTAGAAAAATGCGCAAATGGGTAAGGCTGCAAATTGATCACCAACATAACGCCAGATAGACCGATCTAACTAGCTGCAGGCAGTCCAAGATAGTGTTGACACAGGTCATGCCAAAATTGACTCGAAAACTGCCGCGATCTCCGTATAGTTGTAGGTACTATTACTGGGCACTTACCTCTTAATAAACAGCTATTTATAATGAACGTTACAGACAGCCCGCTGTGCAGAGGCTGTCTCGAATCAGAGGGAACAGTCAGCCACGTGATCCTGGAATGCACTGGTCTCGCCGAACAACGGACAAAAATCCTTCAAGATGTAAGGTCGCTCCGAGAAGCCTGTGAATGTCCCAGGAGATTTCTGTGCTTCTGGAAGGAGCTGGGTTGGTTGGACTAGCCGACCATGCCTACACGTATAAAGGACCAAATTGAGTATACGGAAATAGGAGTCCAGTAAAATACAAATAGGTGATATGTTATCGAGCCCAGCACCCTTATTTAAATCTAGCCTCTCAAGTAGTCGATGAACTACTTCAGGATTTATTTCGATGTCACCTAAGCAGTTAATGAAATTCGAGTGATCACAAATGCAAGAAAGATTAAAAGACTAGAGGAGTTGGATAAAAATGTTGACTAAAAATAGTCTTCAAACAAATCAGCAATTCCGTCACCGGTGTCAGCTGATTGACCATCGTATGTCATGTCATCCATTACTAGTTAACGTGTCGTACATGTTTTGACGTGAGTCCAGAATAGTTCAGGATTTTTCTGTTATGCCATCCTCTATACGTTTCAGCTCACTCAGTCGCCTACATTCCCTCCAACCTAATATAGGAGAAAGTATCAGTATCGTGAGTGAGTGTTTGCGGCGACAGATGGCGCTGCAGCTGCTGGCGGCGCGCGGCGCGCACGTGGTGGCGGGCTGCAGCGGGGCGCGCGCGCCGCTCGCCGCGCGGCTCGGCGCCGCCGCCGCCCTCGACCGCGACGCCGCGGACTACCATCGCCAGCTCGAGGAGGCCGGCCCGTGAGTCACACACGTACACAGCGCACAGCCAGCCACGCGCCCCTAAGTGGCACGCCAGCGCCATGGTGATGACAACTTACAATCGTGGGAAGACTGCACACAGGGATCTCCACAGACTGAATTTGGTTTGGTCCTTCGACTCCTCTTTTTCCTGACCATTGCGAATGTCAAGCCTTGCAGAGAATGAATGTGAAGCCAATCTGAACATGTCGCTTGTATAGTCGTCATGTTTGGGTCTTATTATAAAATGGTATAAGCTAAGGGTATTTATACAGATTATAATTGACGTCACACATATTAGTATGCTCTTTGCAAGCACGTTCCGAGATGTGATAATATGCAATTATTGATACGATTAGTACAACACTGTTGCGGTTACATTGTAGTTGACTTGAAGAGTTGTATCGAAGTTGATCCGTTGATGATGCTTGCCAGTTATTTGTTCCATGTCTTCAGAAATGCGTGTTCTTCGTCGGTGGTCACCAATTTGCCGATATGTTGTCACCGATTTGTCAGTATATTGGGTTGCCAGAATTGTAGGGTAGATGTAGGTGGTGGCAGCTAGGTAATCATCTCGACGCCGGGCGGCGGAGCGGAGGGCAGGATGGTACAGTGATCACTCCACGATTGCTGTTCAGATACTGCACGGATACTGCACACTTTATTGGTATAAACTAAGGGTATTTATACAGATTATAACTGACGTTACACATACCGGTACGCTCTTTGCAAGCACGTTCCGAGATGTGATAATATGCAGATTTGCGGAAACTTGCAATATCGCTACGGCTCCCTCGAGGCCCATTAACTAAATCCGCATTAACTATCGGTTCGACTCATGAAGCGTCCCGATTGTCTGGATGCACACTGCAACCGGCGCTCTGCCGGCAGGTACGAGGCGATCATCGACTGAGCTAGGTAATCATCTCGACGCCGGGCGGCGGAGCGGAGGGCAGGATGGTACAGTAATCACTCCACGATTGCTGTTCAGATACTGCACGGATACTGCACACTTTATTGGTATAAACTAAGGGTATTTATACAGATTATAACTGACGTTACACATACCGGTACGCTCTTTGCAAGCACGTTCCGAGATGTGATAATATGCAGATTTGCGGAAACTTGCAATATCGCTACGGCTCCCTCGAGGCCCATTAACTAAATCCGCATTAACTATCGGTTCGACTCATGAAGCGTCCCGATTGTCTGGATGCACACTGCAACCGGCGCTCTGCCGGCAGGTACGAGGCGATCATCGACTGAGCTAGGTAATCATCTCGACGCCGGGCGGCGGAGCGGAGGGCAGGATGGTACAGTGATCACTCCACGATTGCTGTTCAGATACTGCACGGATACTGCACACTTTATTGGTATAAACTAAGGGTATTTATACAGATTATAACTGACGTTACACATACCGGTACGCTCTTTGCAAGCACGTTCCGAGATGTGATAATATGCAGATTTGCGGAAACTTGCAATATCGCTACGGCTCCCTCGAGGCCCATTAACTAAATCCGCATTAACTATCGGTTCGACTCATGAAGCGTCCCGATTGTCTGGATGCACACTGCAACCGGCGCTCTGCCGGCAGGTACGAGGCGATCATCGACTGCGCGGGGCTGGGCGGGCGCGAGGCGGGCGCGCGGCGCTGGCGGTTCGCGCGCTACGTGACGCTCACCTCGCCGCTGCTGCGCCACACGGACGCGCGCGGCGCCCTGGGCGCGCTGCCCGCCGCCGCCGAGCTGGCCGCGCAGTGCGCCGCCGCCGCCGCCGCCGCCGCCGCCGCGCGCTCGCCGGCGCCCCCCACCCCGCCCGCCGCCCTGCCGCCGCACGTGCGCTGGGCCTTCTTCATGCTGCTGCCCGGCGACATCGACATGCTGCGCCGCATGGCCGAGCGCGGACAGGTGAGTTGTCACCGCAGGGTGGTGTGTGACGAGCGGTGAGTGGTGAGTGATGAGCGACAACTGGTGGTGGTCGGGTACCATGCGTTTAGAAACGTAATTACGAACTCGCGTCCGAGGAAACGCGCCACTAGAGTAACTGAGACGCGCGTGTTTGCCGGCAGCTGCGCGCGGTGATCGACCGCGTGTACGGGTGGCGCGACGCGGCGGCGGCGCACGCGCGGCTGGCGGCGGGCCGGGCGCGCGGCAAGCTGCTGCTGGACTTCCGCGACGACTCGCCCGCGCCCGCCTCCGCGCCCGCCTCCGCGCCCGCCGGGCCCTAGCGGCAGCGGCACCCGCCACCGCCCGGCATGCTGTGCTCAGACCGAGCGGCGACGGTGAGGGCGTCATGTCAGTGCGAGATTAAAGTGAAATAGTACGAGTGAACGTAGACTATGTGCTCGTGTTGTTGAGTTCATGCGTGAAAATGAGTTTTCGAAGGTTTCTCCATTTGTTAAGGACATGTTAATATGTAATTGCCTTTATTCACGCTTTTACGACGCATAAAACAATATTTAATAATAACAGTCTTTTTTTCTGCAAATCGCTAAACAATAGTACCCATTCTAAGGGAGTCCGGCACTCCCCAAGGAACTTATACTTAATCTTGATCTTCTCAAAGTTATTGCTGACAGCTTCTCAAATACAGCTGATTCGTGAATTTACTATGTAATACTGGTCCCATCTGGTCCCATCCGGCAGAAATAATGAAATTTAGTTAGTATCTGACTGACTCGGTGGCTCAGTGGTTAGTGCTCCTGGCACCGAGAGTCGTGGGTAAGATCCCCACCCAGGGCAAACATTTCTGTGATGAGCAGATTTGTTTGCTCTGTGTCTGGGTGTATTATATCTATATATGTATGCATTTAAATATGTTTATAGTTTATGTATATCAGTCTCTGTTCCCATAATACAGGCAGGGTGTCCACTTTCTGGAAAAGTCAGGGAAGTCAGGGAAGCTATTGGTGGTCAGGGAAAGTCAGGGAAATGACCTGGTGACCTGGAAAAGTCAGGGATATTTGAACTTTTCCCGATGATCGTTAGTGAGGGAAACATCCATGCTCTAATCTGATATTGTATTTCCATGTCTTGCTGATATTTAACCCAGACCTTTAAACTGGTTATTTTTTCAAGTTATCAGTGATCTACATCATGACTTCGCATTCCATACCTTGAGGGATCTAGGTAGGAAGCACCTCTGAAACTTTACGGTTCGAGACCAATTTGGCTTTAACTGGTATGGATGAATGTCACTTCGATGGCGAGAGGTGCGGTAATAAAACTGTGATACAAGCATCATGTCGAACAGTTCCTCAGAACACAAGCCGTTGTATAAGCGGGGGGTTCTAGACCACTTGTGAGCTCTGGGTCGTCGACGATTCTCATCGCGCGTCTGTGGATGTAGTATAGAGGGTTCAGCCGATACTTGGATGCTCCTGCCCATAGATGTGAGCAGTACTCCTTATGCAGCCTCACTGGAGCTTTGTATACCATACCGCTCTGTCTGTTTTCTCTGAAGTACCACTTTGCTCAAGTAGCACTCCAGGTTTTTCGATGCAACCTTGTCATCAAGGTGACCCCAAAGTGGGGTGTTGCTATAAATGTGAACACCTAGGATCCCGATGCTCGAGGTAACAGCAAGCGATGTTCTTTGGAACTGAGGCGCCACAGTAAAATATAGGATGACTTTAAATTAGTTCTTGATACGAAAGGCTATGCATGTACCAAATACCAAATGCTGTGCATGTGCTCATATAACAAACAACTTTCCCTAGGGAACCCCTAGTCAAATCGCTAAAAACCTGGACTCTCCATACAAAGCGGTTAACTGACCGGCCAAATTAGTATGAAGAGTCCAATATCTGCTGTGACTATTTATTATATTTAACATTTGACTTGTAAAATATTATTTTATCAATAAATGATTGTATTGTATTGTATTGTAATTTTTTTTGGGATTTGACTATGGATTCTTTAGGGAAAGCTGTTGGTTATCATGAGCACATGCACACCCTTTGGTATCAAGAACTAATTTAAAGTCACCCTATAATTTTTTTTTGGCGGCGAACGCGCAGACTTGCGTCTTTGTAGGGTTAAAACAGACTTAGTTTATTTTACCCCCATTCGGAGATTGGTCTGTCTCTTCTATTTCAGGCACGACTCTCGTCCACCTTTACCGTGTCGTAGGATGTTTCTTAGGCTTGTGTACTGCACATTATCCGTACTGTCTTCTGCATAGCAATGAATACTTACCGCTTATTTGCAGGAGATCATTGATATGCAGGAATAATAGAGTTGGCGAGAGTACAGAACTTTGCGGGTCACATTAATGCAATGTGTTTAGTGTCGTAAAGGACTTTAATGCTCCTGTCACACAAAGCTGGCTATCCAATTGCACAATCCAACGGGTAGGCCGAATGTTGGTAATTTTGATAGAAGTGCCTTATTCCAGACCCTGTCGAACGTTTAGCTATAACCAGGCTGACGTAGAAGAAGATCACTAGCTGACTAGCCATGACCAAACCCGTATAGGCGGTCATTGATAAGGTTATGATCTTCTAGATATGCTAGGAGCGCTCCACCACCTTTGAAAGGGGGGGATATAATAGCTATTGGCCTGTAATTTGACGGTTCAGTTCTATCACTCTATTTTAAGAACTAGTTACACATTTGCAACTTTCCAGGATGTTGGCAAACGGAGTGGAGTAGGAGAGCGCGAAAACTCTACTCGAAACTGAAGTCTGTGGTCTACTTACAGTAACTAGGGCTGTGAAACAGGTCACCATAATGGGTGGACATATTTTATAATGTACTAGCGACTCGCCCCGGCTTCGCACGGGTGCAATATATGATATACATATAAACCTTCCTCTTGAATCACTCTATCTATTTAAAAAACCGCATCAAAATCGGTTGCGTAGTTTTAAAGATAAGCATACATAGGGACAGACAGACAGCGGGAAGCGACTTTGTTTTATACAATGTAGTGATTTAAATCTATATACGAGCTATTCAAAGACAGTCCAGCATGTCGAGCTCTTTACTATGCTATCACTGGAGGCTCTTCATTTCCACAGCGCAGAAATTCATCTCAGTAAGATGGTTGGAAAATGATCTTTGTCTTGAGCACAATTTTCTTTTTTACAAAGTGAGCCATTTTGTATTAGATGGCACGGTACCAGAAAACCACAATTAACAATTAAGACTTGCAACGAAAATCCCTTTGTTAAAAGCATTTTTAGTCACTGTGAAGTCAATTATGGCAAATTGCGAACACGTCTCCAGATTAAAATATAAAAAAAACAGCAATCATACAAAATCCTCAAAAAAAAATCCAAAAACGGGACTAAAATGTATTATAAGGGTCAGGGAAGTTTCACAAAATGGTCAGGGAAAGTCAGGGAAAAGTCAGGGAACTATTTTGGGAATTTTGAGTGGACACCCTGACAGGGAATCCTAGTTTATCCATATGACTGTGTTTGATTTGTCCCGGATATTTATTATTATTTTATTATTAATACTAGCTTGTGCCCGCGGCTTCGCTCGCGTAGACTAAAAAGCGGTTACACTATCCTATTATAATGTATAAAATATTGAAATAGTAAAGTCTGTTTATTCATCCGGGATTAATCTCAAAAATAACTGAACCGAGAGGCGAGTATGCATTGAAGGGGGCCATCTAGGGAGTTGGAGAAGACGTCAAAAAGAGAAGGAAAGGGACTGTCCGCGGAGCGGATATTAGAAGAATTTCAGAGCAGAAAGGTTTTGTCGAAGGGTAGCGATTTGAGAAACTAAGGGGGCATCAGAAAGAGAGCCGGTCGATTGTCGATTTATTTCTTTTTATTGTGTTATTATATGTTTGTATGTTTCTTGTATGACAATAAAGAGTATTTGATTTGATTTGATTTGAGCCGGGTTGTTTTCTGGAGATTTTAGACGTTATGTAGAAGATTTGACTTTCTGACATATTGACCTTTTCCCATTTTGTTGCGACGGTTCGACATTTTGATATTTTGACTTTTCGATGTTTTACCATTTTGTTCCGTAGGTGTAACTCTTAACAAAATATATTCAACTTAAGTTTTATCATTTGTTTTTAATAGTTATACCAAGTTATAAGTTGTTACACGCAATTTGATTTTCCCATACAAATTTCCACCCCTATTTTAACCCCTTTAGGGGGTGACTTTTGCAAAACCCTTAACTTAATGGATATCTCCGTTATATAAGGAACGCCTATGCAAAATTTCAAGTGTCTATACCTAGGGGATTGGCCTGTGCGTTAATATTACATATTTAAATCCCCTGTGTCGCTCCCTTAGGGGGTGAATTTCGAAGAAATCTTTCTTAATGGATGCCTGCGTTATATGAAGAACCTTTTTTAGACCCATAGGTTGGGCCTGTGCATTGACATTACCCATTTAAACCTTCACTTTCACCCCCCCTCGGGGACAACATAAAAATACATTTTACACACGTTTTATCAATTGTTTTTAAGAGTAGTAGTAGAGAGTTTCAAGTTGAAACGCGCATAAAATTAGACTTTTCCCATAAAAACTTCCACCCCCATTTTTGCCCCTTCAAGGGGTGAATTTTGAAAATCCTTCCTTAGCGGATGCCTCTGTTCTAGGAAACTCTGTGCAAAATTTCAAGTTTCTAGACCCAAGAGTTTGGCCTGTTGTAACGTTGTGTAGAACCTTACAAATAAAATAGTTAATATAAGAATTTTTCTAGAATAATTAAATTAAATCTAAAAATACAATTCTAATAATACTATAAAAATAAGTTATTAAAACTAAATGAACTATAAAAACTAATAATATATCTAAACGGAACCCTTACGTTCTTAATTAATTGCGTTTGGTTTTCTAACAACCACTCGCGCATCTCTAAAAACGACCACCTCTGATCGGCTACCGCGAGCAGGGTGGGGGTCAATTTTGACTCGTCACTCCAACTCGAACTCGGAGAGCACCTGCTGTGTCATTCAGCTATTTTATAAGTACATAACGAAACTAGGTGATATATTTTGTGAGCTGTTTAACCCCTCTAGGGTGAGTTCGTATTTTAATAATTTTATAAAAATATAAGCTGTAAGCTGTTCTATTAATTTGCTAGAGCGTGCTATTAATTTGGGTCGCTGGACTTGAAGGAATAGCCACGTGGCACTCTATCAGCGCAAACTAAGGCCAGAATATGATCAATTCCAGGATCTTACCCTACCGTTGGACTACTACCCCTTCGGACCTCCGTTTCAACAAAATACTGCCTGCAAGGACGTCCTGGCTAAATCCATGTTTGATCGCTGGGATCGCTGGATTCTTCGATCTACCTACCTCACACCGTGCCACCTACGTGCATAGCGGAGCCCTAAGGCCAGTGACCCCTTCCTAATTTTCTCAAAGGACTATCCATCTGCGGAAAGTGAAATTAGAGAGGAGAGTGAAACAAGGCAGTACAGTGCGAGACGCGTGTTTCTGTTAGCTCTGTGTTATTTTTATAAGTAAACGTTTAAAAAAGTGGATAACCTACATATTTGAAACTTATACCAGACTTATTTTTGGTGTTGAAAACTGTGTTTGAACTGTACCTGAAGTGGTAAATGAATTTTAAAATCGAAATTTGCAAAAAGTGAACGCGTCATTCTGGTGTTAACGACCGACCTTGAGGAGGCGAGCCTAGATCATTGAAACTAAGCGCTTGCTAGAGTCGAACCCATAGAACTATTTCAACGAGTCGAACGCAGCATCGATAACGTGTCGGTGAACATCTCGCTTTTCGCTCCGATACGAACAGAGTGCCCCACGTTCAAACCCCAGATACACTACATTTTGTTTTGTTTATTTTTTTCTTTTTTAAATAACATTTACAATGCAGTGCCAAGCATGTGAAGATAAGGTGATTAATGAAGATAAGCTTACTTGTGTCCTTTACAAAATAGCCTACCACTATACGTGTGTTAATATGACCAGTGCGTATTTTATGGGACATAAGAATGACCTTCAAGCGAAGTGGCGATGCATATCGTGTATGAACATCACCTACCGCCCGCCTCGGGTTGATGGAACGCTGAGTGCAAGTCAATCCGACCTGACGCAGACGTAGTCACCCGCAGATCCCAATTTGCCCCGTGACGCTGTAGAGGTCGCCACTAAGGAATCAGTAACCGCACAATGTCTCACTACTGAAAGCTTTACTTCAATACTAACCTCACAGATGGAAACATTTGGAAATATAATCAGGGAGGAAATAAAAACCGAACTGAAAAACACAATAGAAAAATTGAAGTCCGAGTATGCTGAAACTTTTAATCGCCTATCACAACAGATGACTGATATGAGAAAATAATTTAGTTCCTATCATTGTTATGATAGGAACTAAATTGCCTGTTGGCTCGAGGAACTGGAAAGTAGAGCTGTAAAGATGGAGACTGAAATTGAAGCCCTGAAATTACAAAAAGAAGGCCCCGACTTCAAGGAATCGCAAGATACAATCCTGCAGCTGCAGTCCGAATTACAGGAGCGCGATCAAATGGCGCTCTCCAATGACGTGGAGGTGCGCGGCATCCCTGAAACTAGTGGCGAGTCAGTACTCCATATAGTAACGGCGGTGGCAAGGAAGCTGGGAATCACCATGGACGAGTGGGACGTGGCGAGCGCGCCCCCTCGTGGTGCGGCTGGCGCGGCGCTCGCTGCGGGACGATCTCACCCAGCCGCGCGCGTACGACGCGGCATCACCTCTGCGGACCTTGGATTCCCTCAGCACGACGCTAAGCCGATCTACATTAATGAGAGACTGACGAGATCTAACGGGGTGCTTTTCGGAAGGGCTCGGGAGTACGGCCGGCTGCTGAACTGGAAGTTCGTCTGGACCAGAGACGGCCGCATTCTTGCCAGGCGATCGGACGCTCCAAGCTCTCCGATTCTTCACATCAGGACAGAAAAGGACCTTGAGCGAGTTTTCGGTGTGGCCTCAGCATCCAAGACATCGTAACAATGGTAAAGCTTTTAGGTCGCCATTATTAAAAATCAGTATTATCTACACTTATTTATCGATGTGTAATAATCTCAATTTCCGTGAAATAATATTTAGATATGTAAAGCTAAAGCCTCTTATTGGTCTATGTTATCTACGTTTATGCTGTGTATTGTTGTTGTTTTACTTTATGTGTCATAAACATAAAACATCTTATAAATATAATTCAGAAATAACTAGTATTGCCATACTTTGGTCAATGTTATTTAATCAACACATTAAAGTATTGGGTTGGCCGGAAAGTCTTTACAAAAATGAGACTACTTTTAAAACACTAATATTTATTAACACCTTACAGATTAATCTATAATATAATCACCTTCTTGGTCTATTATTTGTCGCCACCTTGTAGGTAGAGAATGTATGCCTCTGTTGTAAAACGAATCAGATTTTGAAGCGAAAAATTCTTGAAGGTATGTTTTGACTTCGCTGCGATCATTAAATATTTTCCCTTTTAAACTGTTTCCAAGTGATCTGAATAGATGGTAATCTGATGGGGAAATATCCGGTGAGTAAGGCGGATGAGGTAAAATTTCCCAACCGAGATCCAAAAGTTTAGTAACAGTCACTTTCGCTGTATGTACTCTGGCATTATCATGTAAAAATAAAACTTTTCTGTGACCAGGCCGAACGCGTGCAAGTTCATCGCTCAAATGTTGCAGTTGATCACAGTAGTAGGCAGCCGTAATAGTCGTGTTGTCCGGTAAAAGTTCAAAATATATAACTCCTTTTACGTCCCACCAAACAGACAACATCACTTTGCGCGAATGTGTATTTTTTACTGGGTGAGATTTTGGGATTTCTTCTTTAGCTACCCATTGCCGCTTCTGGGAGTGATTTACGTAAATCACCCACTTTTCATCGCCAGTGACAATACTGTCCAGCCAACTGAATGTACGACTTCGGGAGAAGTGCACAGGTTTCCAAACGTTGATATCGCAACTCTTTTGTTAAACTATGCGGAACCCAAACTTCTAACTTAGAAACTTTTCCGATTTTTGCTAGGTGTTCTTCGATAGTGGAATGAGAACAACCAAGCATGCTGCCCATTTCCCGCGTAGTTAATCTAGGATTAGCTTCTACTAGATTGCGCAGTTCATCGTCATTCACTTCGGACGGTCGGCCTGATCTTGGCCGATCTTCGACGCTGTAGTCTCCAGAAGAAAACCGCTCGAACCAGTTGTAGCAAGTCTTCAGACTCACAACATTCTCTCCGAATGCCTGACATAAACGTTGATGGGCAACGCTTACTTTAGTTCCCAGACAAAACTCGTAAAGTAGACATGTATGAACTTGCACCCGCGAAATTGTACTTTTTTCAGACATGTTGACACGAAGCAAACTGATTTTATACTGACAGCATTCAAGGAAGATCGAGCTATTTATATGCGTATTACAAAAAGTCTAGAACAATCTAGAATTATTCAATTTGTAGGGACCAAATAAATTGTAAGGACTTTCCGGCCAATCCAATATGTAATATATTACTAGAATTACATGAATTCAATGGGTATATTAAAGTAGTTAGTAGCAAGGACTATACAACTTTAACATATAAAACACATCACATTCATAACCACAACACACTTATTTATACTATAATAATAAATCATAAATCTCACATTTCGGTAACTTTTAATCTATTGACAAAGCACCTTTTAAATACGAACAAAGTTTTCACCTCTGTTTTCACACTAAATATTCAGCGCGGGCTTTGTACTTTTCGCCACCTATACCTATTGTTATTAAAGAGTTCATCTATTTATTTTTTCCTAATACTATATATTAACACTTAAAATGGCTGTCAATAATAAACACTTCAAACTCAGTTTATACAATGCGCAATCTTTGAACACTGGTGGCGATAAACTCGTTGTAGCGACTGAACAGCTATTACCAGATATCCTTGCAATAAATGAGTCACCTTTATGCTGATGATGTGCAAATTTATATGCCCACTAATCCAAAAGATATAGTTCCTGCAGTGAAACAGATAAATGCGGATCTAGAAAGGATAGCTGCATGGTCATTTTCGAATGGACTAGTGCTAAACCCTTCTAAATCAAAATTTTTAGTATTAGGTTCAAAACACCAAATTCAAACTACTGTGAAACATGCACCTTCAATTACAATTTCGGGCTCTAGGGTGGAACAAGTTTGCGAAGCTCGAAACCTAGGAATACTTATGGACGATAGATTGCAGTTTGAAAATCACGTCATTAATGTTGCTAAAGCCTGCTTCTTCAGTTTAAAAGTTTTATATAAAATCCGACACCTACTCAGTGAAGAAATGAGACTAAAAATTTGTGAAACCCTGATTCTCTCAAAGTTAAATTATGGTGATATTGTGATAGGACCTTGTCTATTGCAACGCACAAAAAAAAATCATACAGAGAGTACAAAACGCTTGCTTACGCTTTTGCTACAAAATACCTAGACGTAGTCACATAACACCTTTTTAAACAAATCTGGTCTGTTGAACATGCAATCTAGACGCAATTTACACTTTGCTTGCTTATTACACACTGTTATTAAATACCAACGCCCGAAATATTTGCATAGCAAGCTAGTTTGGTCAAGTTTTCATAAGACATATAACTCTCGAAGAGGTGAGTCTTTCATACTACAAACCCCATTTCATAAAACGCGAGCGTTCGAGGGAAGTTTCCGCTATCAGGCCACTAAATGTTGGAATAATCTACCCCCTCCTTTACAGATACCGCTATCCAAACATACTGTTAAACGACAGTATAAGAAATTTCTACTAGAACAACAAGCTGTGTCCTGATGGCGGAGTCTTCCTTCCTTTCGTCCTTTCTCTGTATTACTCTGTATTATTTTGTCATTTATAATTTTTCACATCATACACACACACACACACACACACACACACATACACTCATTACACTACACTATACACGGTTATACCCATTACTTTTCTTTTTTAAGGATTCTTTATTATTCTCTTTATTTTTGTTTATATATACAACTTATTTTTCTGTATGTTATCATGTATCCACTATATCTGTTTGTATTATTGATGTATTTTCTTCTTCACATCCCTGCATGCTGTCTCAAATTATTACAGTACGTTCTTTCCCCGGGAACGGCAGAAAAACAGCGCCAAGTTATTATAGCGAGGCATTAGGCTGAGTCGTTACCCTTTCACTACGTCGGCACATATAATTTAATATGGTATCAGGTTTAGTATATAAGTTATAAGAGTAATAGTGTATAATTATTTACCCATTGTGTTAATTTGTTTTTATGTGTCGTTGTGTTGAATAAATGATTTGTCTGTCTGTCTGTCTGTCATATTATTAGGCCGAAAAATAAATAGATTATTTAAATCTCATTAAATAAGTATTTTTTTTCAACCCACTCATAACTAATTTCTAGTCTGTGGACCCTAAACGTCACACTGTACTTTACCATACAAACTTCCAGCCCCACTTTAACCCTCTCAGGGGGTGAATTTTGAAAAAACCTTCCTTAGTGGATGCCTTCCTTCTATAAGGAAACTCTCTGTAAAAAGTCAAGTTTCTAGACCCAGGAGTTTGGCCCTTACTTTCCCATACAAACTGCCATCCCCAGAGGGTGAATTTTAAAAAATCCTTCCGTAGTGGCTGTAGTCCGTTATATAAGGAAACTCTGTGCAAAATTTCAAGTTTCTTGACCCTGGGGTTGGGCCTGTGCGTTGATCTATCTAATTTGGGCCCCCGTTTCAACCCCTTAGAGGGTGAATTTTGAAAAATCCTTTCTTAGTGCACCCCTAAACCTTATAAGGAACCTAATTGCCAAATTTGGAATCTCTAGACCCAGGGGTTTGGCCTGTACGTTGATCTATATAATTTAGAGCCCCGTTTCACCCCCTTAGAGGGTGAATATTGAAAAATCCTTTCTTAGTGCACCCCAAACATCATAAAGAACCTACTCGCCAAATTTGGAATCTCTAGACCCAGGGGTTTGGCATGTGCGTTGATCTATCTACTAAGGACCCCCGTTTCATCCCTTTAGAGGGTGAATTTTGAAGAATCCTTTCTTAGTGCACCCCTATACCTCATAAGGAAACCCTGTGCAAAATTGAAAGTTTAGCCTGTGCGTCGATCTATCTACTTTGAACCCCATTTTCACCCCCTTAGAGGGTGAATTTATTAAAATCCTTTCTTAGTGCATCACAGCTCGTGAGGAAGACGTAGACCTCATAAGGAACCTACTTGCCAAATTTGGAATCTCTAGACCCAGGGGTTTGTCCTGTGCGTTGATCTATCTTGGACCCCCGGTTCACCCCCTTAGAGGGTGAGCTTTGAAAAATCCTTTCTTATTGCACCCCTAGACCTTATAAGGAACCTACTTATCAAATTTAGAATCTCTAGACCCCGGGGTTTTGCCTGTGCGTTGATGTATCTACTTTGGACCCCCGTTTCACCCCCTTAGAGGGTGAGTTTTGAAAAATCCTTTCTTAGTGCACTCCTGGACATCATAAGGAACCTACTTGCCAAATTTGGAATCTCTAGACCCAGGGGATTGTCCTGTGCGTTGATGTATCTACTTTGGACCCCCGTTTAACCCCCTTAGAGGGTGAGTTTTGAAAAATCCTTTTTTAGTGCAGCCCTAGACCTCATAAGGAGCCTACTTGGCAAATTTGGAATCTCTAGACCCAGGGGTCTGGCCTGTGCGTTGATTTATTTACTTTGGATCCCCGTTTCACCCCCCTTAGAGGATGAGTTTTGAAAAATCCTTTCTTGGTGCAGCTCTAGACCTTACAAGGAACTTACTTGTCAAATTTGGAATCTCTAGATCCAGGGGTTTGGCCTGTGCGTTGATTTATCTACTTTGGACCCCCGTTTCACTCCCTTAGAGGGTGAATTTTGAAAAATCCTTCCTTGGTGCTCGCCTCCGTCGTATAATAATAATAATAAAAATTTATTTTCTCACCACAAATCAAATTTTACAAAGAAATTAAAAAAAAAATAATGGAAAAAGAAATTAAAAAAAAATAATGGTATAAGGTAACTCTGTTCAAAATTTCAAGTTCCTAGACCCAGTGCACTGTATGCCAAGAACCCTTCGGATCTGACATTTTAAGCTAAACTTAGAGATCGATGCGTTTCGATATTCTTAACACCAGACAAAAACTCCCGAGTGTTAATTATTTCTAGTTTTTGAGAAAAGGAATCCAATGTTGGTCGATATGTTTTATTTAGAAAATACAAAAAAAAATATTTTTTTCCGGAATTAACTATGCGTCCGTGAAGCTATTTACGTCAAATTATAAATCGTTTAAAACAACATTTATTGATATGTACCGCTAGTCGAAAACGCGAGCGTAACGTGAAAAAAGTTTTTTTTCCTTTTAACGGTTTTTTTTAAAATAATATTTGAAGTTAGTAGCACCTAGAAATCTACTTAGAATGTAGAGAATTAAGTTATGCGTCGTCACAAAAAAACGCAACTGTTAATACCGTAGAATATCGGAGATACTCGTTATTATGTTAAGTTGACTGAACATTTTGACTAGCAATATTTTAATTAAGCTTTTGCTATGAAGATTAAATTAGGCGCAGTAAACATTATCAAAAATATTAAATAATACATTATTGAGCAATCAAATAGAAAATTAAATTACATACACATTAATTAAAAATAAATTAATTTAAAAAAAAATAAACAATAAAAGTACAATAAAATTGTTAATAAATCATTTTGATTAGCAAGTGTAGGTATACAGGGTGTAACAAAATTGGTATAATAATAATAATAATAAAATTTATTTATTCGACCAACAGAGGGATCAATTCGTGTTAGTAACTTATTCTAGGACTTACGACTAGTGTTAGTAATGTAGAGTACAGGAGTATAGGACCCGTTAACAGCGGATTCTATTCATCGTACTGAACAATTTTTGTTCTGCGAGTTTGCTCAAATCGCAAATAAAAATTGTGGACTCTCCATACAAAAATGGCAAAACAGATTGAATGAAAAGTCCAAATTTTTTTTGTGATTTGACCAAGGTCCTAGACAAAGTTCAGTACGATGAGTAGACTCCCTAGTTAACGGGTCCTACACCAATTTTGTTTCTCCCTATATAAAGTTGGACCTAGAAAAAAAACAATTATCTACTCAAGCTTATGCACATAACTCACACATAAACACCACTCTTATACGCAGGCATACGAAAATCAAAGACTTTGATTTTGTTTACTGCGCCTAATTGAATCTTCATAGCAAAAACTTAATAAAAATATTGCTAGTCAAAATGTTCAGTCAACTTAACATAATAACGAGTATCTCTGATATCCCACGGTATTAACAGTTGCGTTTTTTTGTGACGACGCACAACTTAATTCTCTACATTCTAAGTAGATTTCTGGGTGCTAAAAAATTCAAATATTATTTTTAAAAAAACCGTTAAAAGGAAAAAATCTTTTTTCAGGTTACGCTTGCGTTTTCGACTAGAGCGGTACAAATCAATAAATGTTGTTTTAAACGCTCTATAATTTGACGTAAATAGCTTCACGGACGCATAGTTAATTTCGGAAAAAAATATTTTTTTGTATTTTCTAAATTAAACATACTTATCGACCAACTTTGGTTTATTTTTTCTGAAAAAAACTAGAAATAATTGACACTCGGGAGTTTTTGTTTGGTATTTAGAATATTGAAACGCATCGATCTCTAAGCTTAGCTTAAAATGTCCGATCCGAAGGGTTCTTGGCATACCGTGCAATGGTTTGGGCTGTGCGTTGATATATCAGTCAGTCAGTCAGTTTCCTCTTTTATATATATAGACGATTAGTTTTAAATTTGTTTTTAGGGAATTCAGCTATGTAATTGCGGATATAAACGGCATTCATAAGTAGTCCTTAACCATAATCATAACTATAGGGGGCGGGAGCCACATTCTGTCAAGGGAACCTTAAGCAAAAATAATAAAAAGTTAATAACATAATAGCTTACGCCAATTGCAAAGTAACAATGATAGCTCTCCCTTAGAACTTCCTATAATCATTAGCTTCCTCCCGCGTGCAGGAGTGAGCGCACTACGTCAGGTAATCAAGTGAGACAGCTTGTTGAGCACCACACTTTTAATTCAGTTCCAACCCTCGGTGAACTTTTAGCTTAACCGATTATCCTTGATAATGATACCTAGCTCCGCCTACTTGTGTTAGGAGCTATTAAGGAACTCCCTTAAGAAAGATGCTGAGACTGAGAAGAAAGGAGTGAGCAACGTCACAGATACCAGTTTTAGTAAGTTCAAGACATTTTAGGAATCTGTTGCGACTTTTAAGCCTTCGAGACACACGAGGGATTTGATGCACTCATTGTAAGCCCAGTACTGGCCATGTCCTCTTAAAGGGGTACAGATTCAACAAACTGTACACGATTCACGGACCGCATAGTGACGAGTGGAACTGTGCGGTTCCCGAAACTCTCAAATCTGGTGACCTCATCTGGTTCACAGACGGTTCCAAAAAAAGAGGGTTTTACCGGTGCTGGAGTATGCGGAGGAGACTCGGAGACGAAGCAGTCATACAGTCTAGGCTCACATGCGACGGTATTTCAGGCAGAGATGTACGCAATAATAAGATGCGTGCAAGAAAACCTTCTTAGGTCCTATCAAAATAGAAACATAATCATATTATGCTCGGATAGTCAGGCAGCCCTTATGGCACTGAAATACATGAGATTGATTCAAAACTTACCCTTGAGTGTGCCAATGCACTTAATCAGCTAGGAAGACACAACAACGTCAACTTACCTTGGTAGCCTGGGCACAGTGGCATCAAGGGGAACGAAATAGCAGATGAGCTAGCTAGGAACGGAGCTATTGGAGATATTGGACCCAAACCAATAGTGGGAGTGCCTGGTTGCACCGGAAGAAGAATGCTGCAGAAATGGGCTAAGGAACAGAGTAGAACACTCAAGGCTAGTGCACCAGGCTAAAAGCATTCGAAAGCGCTCTACGACTTCATAGGCCTGGACTTAGGATTCTAGTCAGAACTCTAACTAGCCACTGCAAGCTTAATCAACACCTTAATAAAATGAAGCTTGCAGATGCGGACGAGTGCCGATTATCACAAATAATTCGAAAATAATAAAACGGTCTTTAGATTATACCGCCTATACCTTGTGGATAGCACGGTAAAATTGTGCCACACAATAAGAGAAAAGAGAGAGGGTTAAATTGAAATCGTGGAACAAAGGAGATCATTCATCAGGCTCCATACATTTTTGGGCCTTTTTTGAAAGTGCCGGCCAACAAAAAAAAATTGTACGTAGAGTTAGAACTAGCTATTTGGAGCAATAGTTAAGTAATATGACACAAAAGTTGTAGGGTTTATTCTAAGCAATGTTATGGGTCATTCCGCCGTTTCGTCCTAAAATGGATTTATTTACGAATATTTATTTTATGTTATTAAATCATTGTATAAATTATACTGGGGTGTTTGGGTCCTCACTACAGATATTTTTTTATAAAAACAGAATGTAATGGAATGGAAAGAAAACAGAACAGGAATGTAATGATGCTATGGACGGTAATGAATTATGGCAGGATGGTATAACTTAGGTAGGATGGTAATGATTATGATTAACCATTTTATTTTTATATTCAGTTTCCACTTCTTTATTCTCCATTACGAAGGAACCATCCTTAGAACTTAGTGTTTCTTAAATTTCGTCTTATATTTTAAAATTCCTTCCGAGAAAGATATTTTCTGTTTTTCCTTAAATTTTTGTTATGCTCACACACTCCTCGATACAGTGATTTGCTGAACAACAATTTATTTTCTACTTCTTTAACTTTATCCATTTTCACATCTTTTTTTAACTAATCGACGTTTTTATCTACGGTATCTTGTTTCAACTTTCTTCTCTGCGACTGAACTTTTTTAATTTGTTTGTTCTTGTAGGTATTTCCCTCTTTTTACGACAGTTTATTTATTTAGTTTTAAACTTTCCAATTACTTCAACTATTTTGTATCATTATTTATACTTTCCTTAGTTTTGATGCATGTTTGCGATCTTGCAAGTTAATATTTTCCTGCACAGGTTTCTTATTTTGTGGGTTATTTTCGACTTCTAGAGGGTCTAATACTGGGAGAGATTATGTTATATCACTTCACTGATTGGTTCGTCATCTATCAAAAAAAATGTTTTCTTTCTTCTCTTCTCCTAACTCCTAAATAACCATTGTAACGTGCAGAGTCTCTTCTTAAATATAAATTCATTTAATAATATTCCTGTGTTATAATTTAACTACAGTCCACTTAATACTTCAACATAGTTTTTGGTATAGAATATTTCCTTAAGTTTTTACTCCATCTTCATCTTTGTTCCCTTTTAGCATTTTATTTATATCTTGAATACTCAGATTTGATTTTTCTCTTTCCCCAAAAGATTCTTCTCTTGTTTTTGAATACGATATTTTTCAGGATATTTTGTTACTTCAGCATATTTATGTATTTCTCTTACGAAGCATGTCTTTTACTTTTTTCTTTCGATGAATTTTTCTTAATATTCGCCATTTCAAAAGATTTTAAATAAATAAAAACAACGTAAGTAATAGGGTAGACAACTACTAGTCATTTGAATTACTTACTTTTTATCATCTGCCAAAAACGATATTTTGTTCTAAAAATGTTTGAAATACTTAGATGTGACGTCATAATTATTTAGCGCCATTGTAGGACTCATAGGACTCATATTAATTAAAAATTAAGATGAGGTGTAAAAGAAAACAATTACTTATGGTTTTTTGAAATTTCAGTAGGAGATCAATTTAGTGAACTCATAATTTATTTTTAATGCAGTCACATAATATATAATATAACTACACAGCGATAAATATAAAATTACGTTAAAGACTTGGAAAAAGATAAAAGTGAGATTATAAATCGCTATTAAAAAGAAAAAAAATATTTGTCTCAGTGGAATAATATATAAATAGAAAACAAGACAATAAATATATATTTTTATAGTGTTATAAAAAAATTTACATGGTCTCAACTTAGTTTTCCTCAGGCCAAACCTAAGATTTCCTCGAATGGAAAAGCTAATTAAAAATTATTAATTTAGTTGGTAGTTTTTAGAAATTGTGAACTATACGCAGCGTACTTTTAATTTACCTTAAATCTCTTAGATGGCAACTTAAACTGATGCTTAAATATATATTTAGGCATTTGACAAGCACAAAACAAAATTTTAACTATTTTCTCAATCAAATTGAAAAGAATGATTCAATACCCTCCAATTTTTGACATTACCATCCGTTATAAAATTGGAGGGAACGGATGGTAATGAAACGCAGAGTAATGAAACGCAGAGTAATGATTTTTTTTCAGTTTATCTACTATTGCTTGAGTAACAATTGAGTTTAAAGAACAAAAATACACCAGATAATTGTCCCTCTAAAGACAGAAAACTGATAAATAAAACAAAATATTTCGTCTCGTATGTACTCCAAAAAATGCTGGATGGTAATTAGAGAAAAACTGTACAAAAGTCCTTTTCGAGTCTTAAGATTGTATACAGGGTTACAGGAAAAGTCGTACTGAATATTAAAACACGTTATTATTCAGGTGATTTCTGATGGATTTGATTCAATGATATGGTGTCCGAAACTTAACCGTTATAGAGATATTGAACTTTAAAGATTTTTTTAAAAATCCTCAATTTTTTGACTTTTTTGTCGATTTTTTTGGGATTAGTGCTTCTGGGGTACGTTTTTTTGATGTAACTAGTTAGAAGGCATGTCAATTAATAAAAATAATTAACCAAAACTGAACCTACTACTAACAGATTAAAAAGACTGCTTGACAACGGTTAGAATTAAATAATTTTCACTAAGTGTTTTTAAATTTGAAGCTCTCTTTTTTTAAAAAAATGTATGGAACTTATTTTGCAAATAGTTTTAAAAACTTCTACGTCTCTTTAGCTATTCAAAAAGGTATAACACTTACTATTAAATAGGCAAAATATTGACCAAATAATAGTTAAGTTAGCAGAGGGTACATTTTTTTGACAACTCTTTAGTCCTTTTCAGCTCCAAACGAAGAGCAGTTTTTTTTTTTTTTTTTTTATCCACAATTGGTAAGCCCTTGGCATCATCTCACCTGGTGGTAAGTGACGATGATGCCGAAGATGGAAGCGGGCTTACCAAGATTCCCCAACGCAATGGGGAACTGGCTATCTTATCTTCATGCCGGAACACATCAATGCTGTCAACATTGATGTTTGGCGGCAAGACTTAGATAAGATGGTGGTAGCTAGCCAGGCGGGCTCAGAAAATGCCCTACCACCAACCAAACCGAGTCCTACAAAGTTGGACCCCGTCGGGAATCGAACCCGCGACCTTCTGATGTGAAGCGAGCGGACTAGCCGCTAGGCCACGGAGGAGGGTTTTCTTCTCAAAACTTTGTTTAAGGCCTTAATTCTTGTTAATCGATTCTTTAATTTACAGATTCTCATCGATTAATAAGACTAAAGGCCTTAGGGTGCATTTCCACTGATGCGGAGCGGGGCTGAGCAGGGCGGAGAAGATCAGAGAATAGTAGCAAGTGTTTCCACTGAAGCGGGGCGGAGCAGAGTAGAGCAGAGTGGAGCGAAGTAGGGCGGATCAGAGTAGAGCAGAGTGGAGCGAATTAGGGTGGAATGGAGTGGAGCGGAGCAGAGCAGACCTAGAAAATGGTCACATGCAGCTCAAGACCACTCAGCTTAGCTTCGCTTCGCTCCATCCCGCTCAGCTCTGCCCCGCTCCGCTCCGCCCTACTTCGCTCCACTCTGCCCTACTTCGCTCCACTCTACTCTACTCAGCTTCGTCCCGCTTCAGTGGAAACACTTGCTACTATTCTCTGATCTTCTCCGCCCTGCTCAGCCCCGCTCCGCATCAGTGGAAATGCACCCTAAGGCCTTTAGTCTTATTAATCGATGAGAATCTGTAAATTAAAGAATCGATTAACAAGAATTAAGGCCTTAAACAAAGTTTTGAGAAGAAAACTGCTCTTCGTTTGGAGCTGAAAAGGACTAAAGAGTTGTCAAAAAAATGTACCCTCTGCTAACTTAACTATTATTTGGTCAATATTTTGCCTATTTAATAGTAAGTGTTATACCTTTTTGAATAGCTAAAGAGACGTAGAAGTTTTTAAAACTATTTGCAGAATAAGTTCCATACATTTTTTTTTTAAAAAGATAGCTTCAAATTTAAAAACACTTACTGAAAATTATTTAATTCTAACCGTTGTCAAGCAGTCTTTTTAATCTGTTAGTAGTAGGTTCAGTTTTGGTTAATTATTTTTATTAATTGACATGCCTTCTAACAAGTTACATCAAAAAAACGTACCCCAGAAGCACTAATCCCAAAAAAATCGACAAAAAGCCAAAAAATTGAGGATTTTAAAAAAATCTTTAAAGTTCAATATCTCCATAACGGTTAAGTTTCGGACACCATATCATAGAATCAAATCCATCAGAAATCACCTGAATAATAACGTGTTTTAATATTCAGTACGACTTTTCCTGTAACCCTGTATATTTTTGACAAAGTGATACATATCCACAACTCTTTGGGATGCTGCGGCTGGCGGAAGGATGAGAGACGCGCGGGGTTCAGCTCACTTCACGATAGAGATGAGCTAAACGCATTTTAGTTTGATTTCAATTATTGCGGAAAGAAATAATGAATTTTGTTTGACAAAATAAAAATACACATTATTTTTTTAAAAAATCAACATTAAAATTAAATAAGCCTACAGTATACTTTTGCGAAAAAAAATATTCTTTAGTAATAAAACTTTATGGAATTAAATTAAAAGATGAATAAGTATGGTATAAGGACCGTTTGGAACAGGAAGGTAATGAAATATTGGCATCCTTTTGTTCGATATTTATTTCAACAGACTGTATGTCTTATTTTAAAAAAATGCGAAAGTTACCCTTCGTGACAAGCAACCAATACCAAATGTACGTTTCTGATAAAAAATAATATTTCCAATATTTTTATGCGTGAAAAGGCTATTTGTCCGAAACGACGGAATTACCTTATATACCTTCGATTAATCGTCATTTTCATACATTTATTGATTTCTGAAAGTTCAGATATTGCTGGAGCATATTATCTGGAGCATTTTTTATTACATTTTTAACTAGTGTGTCATATTAACTATTGCTCCAAATAGCTATTCTAACCATTATTTTTTGTTGGCCGACATTTTCATAAAAGGCCCAAAATGAATAATCTCCTTTAACCGTGGTTACTGCTCATGAAACCTAACAACTTTCTCTAAGAAACTAATTCAATCGGAGCAAAAAAAAATTAGACTTTCCATAGAAAGTTGGCTACCAAGGTCATCGATTTGTATGAAGAGTCAATTTTTTTTAATCCGATTGAACTAGTTTCATAGAGAAAGTTGTTCAGTTCCATGAGCAGAAACCACAGTTAAAAACTACACATTTTAGAATAACATTGATAGTGAAAAACTTACTAATTAACGAGTAATTTAAAAATAAAATGTCTTCCGAAAAAGCATTTTTTTTTCATTTTTTTTTTGTATCAACTTTTCGTACATAATATTTGGGAAGTAATTACAGATCATTGAATTTCCTATCGAATGACACCTTACTCAAATCATTTGGTATAAGAGAACTCGAAAAAAAAGCCAAAAACTACATGTGGTCGCCGCCATCTTTGATACGTCATAACTTTGTGTGTCCCCCTCCCCCTCTCTTACAACAGGCTATTTTATAATTTCTGAATCAAGACGAATCCATCGATACCTGTCGTAACTATATAGGCGCCAGGGAAACATTTTTTTTCAAACGAGCCTCCCGCCGCCGCACTACAGGACCATGCGCCCGAGTGCGCTGCACCATCATAGGTGAAGCCGGCACTGACAGTAAAAAATCTATTTCGTCATCTATAGGTAAGGTTAGATTTCAATTAACTTGATGTGCAACTAGTATTTTTCTGATGCGTGATTAAATACTATCTGTTTAAAAATAATTATAAAGTACATTTATTATGTTCCATTCAAATTAGTAACGTGATCTCTAAGAACAATGGAAGGGGCAACTTCTGAAAAATTATATCACAGTTAGATATTTACTTTATTAACTTATTGTTACACTAAAATATGTAACAACAGGCAAAAGAAATATCATATTGCAGAAAAAAACATTCACTGATTGATTACAATAGCCAAGAAACTACAATATTTAGATGCTCGAACCATCTTTAATCAGAATGAAACCGGCCAAGACGAGTCAGACTCGCGCACCGAGGGTTCCACATAAATTCATAATCACACATGTCTTGAACTCTATACTATCAAATTCTCAGGTCTGCAATCCCTTGAAGCTGTAAAAAAATCAAACTTCTATGCCAACGCAATCAAGAGATACGGCCGCGGCCGTTTATGCCGCATATTTGGACACTCGCATGGGAGTAACTAAATTGAAACTCCAGATAAAATATTTCCATGTGCGAGTTTTAAAAATGTTCCTATTGCTGCTGGTTTTTTAACCGACTTCAAAAAAAGGAAGAGGTTCTCAATTCGTCGGAATCTTTTTTTTTTATGTATGTTCACCGATTACTCGAAGACGCCTGAACCGATTTGGAAAATTCTTTTTTGTTTGACAGGTGGTCCCATATAAATTTTATCGAAATCGGTTCAGCAGTTTTTGAGAAAATCAAAAACATAGCAAAATTGTAGTTGTTGCGATTGAAGTCGGTTGTTTTTAACGTATTCAGCGTGGTCAATTATGTATGTAGCTCAGAGTTCTGTTTAGTCCAACAATAAGGTAATAAAGTAAATACCTGTCTGAAATATTTTTTCTGAATTTTCCCCTTCCATTGTTCTTAGAGATCACGTTATTGATTTGAATGGTACGTAATCATTATTAATCGTATATTTCGTACGATCTTAATGATGTTAACTGAATAGGAAAAAAGGTTCTTTAGACTTAACTTTGATCAGAAAAAGTATATACTCTCACAAGATGCATTTTTCATTTCATGCTCTGAAGCGCCTACAATATTTTCTACCTTTGAAAACGAAAATTTCTCTGTCGCAAACTCTTCTTCTCCCTATTTTGGATTACGCCGATAGTTGTTACTTAGATGCAACAGAAGAGCTACTAAACAAACTCGAGCGTCTTCAAAATCTCTGTTTACGCTTTATCTTTGGTCTCCGCAAGTTTGACCATGTCTCCCAATATCGTCAACAGCTTAAGTGGCTTCCAATTCGCCTTCGCAGGAACACTCATATCCTCTGTCTCCTTTTCAAAATACTCCACAATCCTTCCTCTCCATCGTATCTGAAGGAGCGTTTCCACTTGCAGCGTCCTCCTGACCATCAATCTCGTGCTCACCTTAAATCTCTTCTTTCCTATCCTCCACATTCCACTGACTTCTACTCCTATTCCTTTTCCGTGCATGCCGTCAGACTGTGGAACTCGCTTCCGCATGACATTCGCGATAGCCAGAGTCTGCACTCATTTAAAAACAAATTGAAAGATCATTTCCTTACTCTCTCCCCTTAAGTCAGCCATGTAAACTATTTATGTATAATATAGATATTATATTGTTTTTTATATATTATTTAATATTTTATTTATATAATATAGTGTTATGTAGGTATTATAATATATTATATATATTTGTTATTTAATGTATGTTTATGTATTATTTTAAGAATTAGGTATATAAGTTTGTATTCTTTATCACTATTTTATAATTGTTGTATCTTTGTTCTGTACACGTCTTTTCTGCCTTTTTCTTCAACTTTCACTGTCCAAGGTCTGCTGGAAGAAATTTATTATAGAAATAAGCTGCACCTTTTGTATGTTCTTTCCTTCTTAATGTATATCTTTGTGTTTTCTGTGTACAATAAATTGTAAATAAATAAATAAATAAGATTTTTGCGATGATGAAATCTGTAGTGCACTAGTTTAGAAAATCCATCTATTGTGGTGTACTTTTCTTATATTTCCGGAAACAGATATTGATTCTCATCGCGAAACTCTTGTGAGATTACATACTTTTTTTGACAAAAGTTAGTTTAAGACCTCTAAATACACTGTCCTCTTGTCCACTTTCTAGAAAAGTCGGGGAAAAGTCGGAAGTTTTTGGTGGTCAGGGAAATGACCTGGCGACCTGGAAAAGTCAGGGATATTTGAGTTTTTAACCGACTTCAAAAAAAGGAGGTACTCAGTCTGACCTGTATGAATATATGTTTGTTCGCGATTATCTCGCGTTTGGGTGAACCGATATTGATGCGGTTTTCAGAAAAGTATTTGTTACATTTAGGAGAAGGTTTGAGTATTTTAATCGACTTCAAAAAAAGAGGTTCTCAGTTTGACCCGTATGTTACGCGATTACTCCTCCAAATATGAATTGATTTTGATGATTCTTTTTTGTTTGGTAGGTAATACTTCGGAGGTGGTCCCATATAAATTGTATCTAAATTGATTCAGTGCTTTTGAAAAATCAACAAAAACGAAAAACATTGCAAAATTGTAGATGTTAAGATTGAAGTTGGTTTTTAACGTGTTTAGCGTAGTCGATTATTTCCCCTAATGATTGTTAGTAAGGGAAACATCCATGCTCTGATCTGATATCTCCTTGTCTTTATTGCTATTTAACCCAGACTTTGAACCTTTTTTAAAAGTATATCAGTGATCTACATCATGACGTCGCATTCCATAGCTTGATGGTTCTAGGTAACAAGCACGACTAATTTGCCTTTAGCTGGTGGGGATGAATTTCACTCCGATGGCGTACGTTGCGATGATTAAACTGTGCTGTAGGCATCATGTCGAACAGTACCTCAGAACACAAGCTGTTGTATACTACTACTAAAGTCGTAAAAGCCTGCAGTAATCAACTGTGTAGGTGTCTTAGCTCATCTTGTGAACCTGTCACTGCAAACAGGCACATTTCCAGATGACCTGAAATTGTCTATCGTAAAGCCTCTTTATAAAAAAGGGTCCAAAACGGAAATGGGAAACTATCGACCCATTACACTGCTGCCCATCTTTTCCAAAATCTTTGAGAAGGTCATGCACATGAAGCTTATGAATTTTTTTGATAGATATAATATAATAAAGACTGATCAATATGGCTTTCAAAAAAAAAACAAATCGACCACCCTTGCTGCATTTAATTTGGTTAAAGAGGTCTTACAAAAGAAAAATTAAAAATTATTTACAACAGTGCTGTTTTTTGATCTGTCTAAGGCATTTGATTTCGTATGTCATGAGAAATTACTAAATAAGCTAGAAAACTATGGTATCCGAGGTCCAGCGTATGAATGGTTAAGAACATATTTGCAAAACAGAAAGCAATGCGTTGAAATCACAAAACTTGATGGAAAAGGTATGACTCATGAATATCGATCTAATTTTGAGAAAAACGAGTATAGTGTGCTGCAAGGTAGTGTTCTTGGGCCACTCTTATTCCTCATTTTTATCAACAGCTTACCTGATATAATTAATTATAGGACTATTTTATTTGCAGATGACATTTCGATAATTATTACAACTGACAAAAAAATACATTACAGGGACATGAATTAGAAATCAACAGGACAATATTCAAAATAATTGATTCGTTACATAATAATTTACAAATTAATTTAAATAAATCATATTTCATTAATTTTAATAATCTCAATAATTTATTACAAATTTATTATAATGGACAATCTTTACAGAGCACTGATAGTAATTCATTTCTTGGTATCATTATAGATAATAAATTAAACTGGAAGGGTCACATTGAAAAAATATGTGCAAGAGTAAACAGTTTACTTTTGCCCTTTACAAACTAACTAAAGTGGCTTCAAAAACTACAGCCATTACAGCTTATCATGCTTTTGTTGAATCTGTCCTTCGATATGGTCTTGTTATATGGGGCAATAGCACAGATGCCAGTAAAGCTTTTATTGCGCAAAAAAGTGTATACGGGCAATATTTGGTGTAGCGATGGATACTTCATGTAGACCGCTCTTTAGAAAATTAAATATCTTACCATTACCTTGTCTCTACGTACTTGAAATGGCTAAATTCGTAAAACTTAATTATCAATTATTCTATAAAAAAGCTAGAGATGGTGAGAAGCTAAAGAAGTCGAAGAGACCCCAATAGACTGATAATGAAGGATGTTCCCCTAAGTACAAATTTTAAAAGAAATTGTTTTTGGATGGGTCACGCAATATTTAATAAAATATCTGAAGAGATAAAAAAAAATGCCCCTCAATATATTTAAGAAAAGGTTACATACGTGGCTTCTTCAACATATGTTTTACTCAGTCGATTAATTTTTTAGACATACAGCATGAGATGGTTGTTTGATTATTTTCTTATTTTTGATGACATGTCAATGTATATTGATATTTGATAATTAGTAGGTAACTAAATTTTAAAACTTTATTGTATTTTATAATTAGTAATTTGCATGCTGTAATTATCTATGGCTGGAAAAGAGATTCAATCTTAATCTTACCAACCAACAAGCTATGAAGCTTTCTTTAAAGAATTTACTCAAATAACAAATTGCATAATGCCATGCAAAAAAATAAAAGGCAAACAAGAACGGCACCGCAATGACTGGGCTACTAGGGGCGTTCTTATTTCCAGGGAAAAATTATTCTTTCTATATGAAATACTTCAAAATTATAAAAGTGAATATTTAAAAATATATACAAAACAGTTCAGCAAAATTTTTAAAAAAGTATGTATACAAGCAAAGTCAATACATTTACGTAATAAAATACTTATGTCGAACAATAAAATAAAAGCAACATGGAATGTCATAAAAGAAATTACAGGAAAAACTATAGATGTTGATAATGGAATAAATATTAATGGCACAAGTAATTTAGAATTAGCAAACAAATTTAACGAGCATTTCGGAACGATAGCTAAAAATACTACAAAGAAACTAGACTGTAAAATAGATAAGGTTATTACGTATCTCAACAGTTACGCGCCGCCAAAAAACTCAACAAGAATATTTCACGATACAAACGAATATGAAGTAATGAAAGCTTTAAAAACATTAAAATCGAAACCCTCTGAGGATATTTACAATATGTCAATGAAATTAATACAATCACTGGCGGCTGAAATCATAGTTCCCATTACTTTACTTATAAATGACGCATTCAGAAACGGCTGTTTTCCAGATTTATTAAAAATAGCAAAAATTATCCCTTTATACAAAAAAGGGAATTGACACGATGTGCAAAATTATCGTCCAGTGTCTCTGTTACCAACGTTTAGTAAAATTTTTGAGAAAATTATGTTTCTAAGACAGCGATTACCTAAGCACTAACAACATTTTAAACAATAAGCAGTATGGTTTCAGAAAAGATATGTCAACAACGGATGTATTAGCAGACATGGTCAATAATTTGTTAGACTCTTTGGATGAGAAGCAAAATACTTGTGCAATATTTTGCGACTTGTCCAAGGCATTTGATTGTGTTCGGCATGATGTTCTTTTGACCAAACTTGAACACTACGGAATTGCTGGTATAGATCACGAATTGTGTAAATCGTACTTAGCTACTAGAAAGCAAGTTGTAAACGTAAACGGAGAAACTTCGGGACAGAAAACAGTTGAATTTGGAGTGCCACAAGGATCGATTTTAGGCCCTTTATTCATTTTGCTATATGTTAATGATATAAGCTCGTGTATAGATAAGGATATTGAAATAGTTATGTTCGCTGATGATATATCATTAATGGTTAACACGAAAAGTAAAAATGACTTATATACGAAGATTACCAGGACTATCGAAAATCTGACTAAGTGGTTCGAAAATAATAATTTGGTTCTCAATAAAACAAAAACGAACTTGATGCACTTCACATTAGACACGCATAATGAAAGACAGAATTGGTTTCATGTAATGAATACCACTGACTTAAATATCTGTAATACTGTAACATTCCTAGGTATAGAATTAGATAGTAAATTGACATGGAAAATACATATTGACAAATTAGCTAAAAGATTAAGCTCAGCATGTTACGCTATTTACAAAGTAAAACAATTGTGTGGACAAGGAACTGCAAAATCTGTGTACTTTGCCTATTTTCACAGTCTTATGGTGTATGGTATCCTTATGTGGGGCTCAGCGGGAGATTGTAATAGAATTTTTGTCCTTCAAAAAAGAGCCGTCAGGTCAATATTGGGGCTAAAGGCAAGAGATTCATGTAGACAAGTTTTTAGTAATCTTAACATAATGACCATGACATCTGCATACGTGCTGCAATGTTTATTATATATTAAGAAAAACTTGAGTAGGTTTGCTCTCAACTCAGATATTCATAACTTTAATACCAGAAATCGTCATATGATTAATTTTCCAACTGTAAGACTAGCAAAAAAGTCTAAAAGTTTTGTATGCAATGGCATAAAGTTGTTTAATAAACTACCAAATGAGCTGAAACAGATGTCTGTACAAGAATTTAAAATGAAACTTAAAACTATTTTGATAAACAAGAGTTATTATTCCATCAGAGAGGCGCTTTCAGACAAAATAACATTAAATAATGAAGTTGAAGTAATGAAGAATTTTAATTTCAATTGTGTTGTAATTATCTATTTTATTTGTGACTTATTTTATATGTTTTTTTATTACTGACAATGCCCTTTTACAGCAGATAATCTACTTTATAATTTTAATTGCGACCGACTTTAATATGTAATTTATTTGTGATTTATTTTGTATGATTTATTTTTTATTGACAATGCCCCTCTACAGCAGCTTTAATTTAATTTAATCTTACTTTGATTTTGACATTGCCTCTGTACAGCATGTATATTTTAAGTTTTTCTAGTAATTATTATATATTATTAGCTGTAATAACATTAAGTTTGTACCTATAATGTTTTTAACACAATTATTATGATGTATGGATATTATTTTAAGACTGATTTAATATTAAGACCTAACCTAGTGTACTTTATGTTCCTAAAGGTTGAAATAAAACAATACAATACAATACAATACAATACTATACTATGTACCTTTTTCAATGGCAAATAAAGAATAATTGTATTTATATAAGCGGTAGAGCACACAGAAAAGAATATTATAGTTTATTTGCTCGAAATGAAGTTACAACATGTCCACATGTTACAAAATACGAGCGTAGCGCAATGCTTGGTCTATGCAAAATACAGTTTCTTTACATTTCACCAGCAGCCGGCATGCAAATTTGTCATAATACAATTCAGTTTACACAGATATATGTATATAGGGTCCTTATGAAATACCTGACATTTTTTTAACCACGGCTTCTACTCATGAAACTAATTAACTTTCGCTAAGGAACCTATACTCATTTCGTAAAAACATTTTTGGAGTCCTCATACAAATTGATCAACGGAACCGCCAATTTTCTATGGGAAGTCCAAATATTTTTTTTGGGACTTGAGTATAGGTTCCTCGGGGAAAGTTGTTTAGTTTCATGAGTAGAAGCCGTGGTTATTTTTTTTCAGGTATTTTAGAAAGACCCTATACAGGGTGTAACAGAAGTGTGTGACAATACTTCAAGGTTGGCTTTTACCCAGCAAACTGAACAACTTTTGTTCTACAACTTTGTTGAAATCGCAAAATTTTTTTTGGACTTTTCATACAAATCGATCAGCTGGCGAACCAAGTTTGTATGAAAAGTCAAAAAATGTATATTAGTCAAAATTAAACTTTAAATTATTATTATTACATGCTTGTCAAAATTAAGGGCCATCGAGTAGCTGCTCCTACTACATAAAGCTGTTATCACAGAGGCAGCACCAACTTATCGGGATACCTGGTGTACAGGTTGTAACAAGAGTAGCTAAGGGAAGAAGCTAAGGGTTGAAGCTAGGGGGGCGGCGGCACTCCAAAGGAGAGATAAATGACCGAACCCGATGAGTGCTAAACGTATACTACTTTATGATATCCACAAAATTGATGAATTTACAAAATGCATCGAACGATACATAACGCGAACGTGGCTATTTTAAATATGTATAATAAAGTAAAGATATAATGTATGTTAGAATGTACATCTTGTACTTCTTGCACACCCAAAGGCTTAAAATAAAGATATTAATATAACACATAATAACTACATATGTAAGGTTCATATTGTTTTTTTTACATAGTTCTAAATCACTCACTAAACGCTACTTGGCCTTCGATCGGCCGCACTATTTCACCGAGAGTTGTAGTGGGAATCGGAATTGACACTGATCGCGGAGGTTTAGGAGGCGCGACGCCTTTATCTACACTTAAAATGCCCATGCTTACTGCTTTTCGCAACTCACTATTAGGCTTACTCTCACTTGGCACAACACATTCACTAGACACGCACAGACGACGGGCGGCCGCGCAGCCCTGGCTCCCCTCGCGACGGGGCGCGGCGGGGGCGGCGGGGGCGGCAGGCCTCGCACTCCCTGGCTCCTCGCGAGGCATCCTCCTCCTCCGGACTCGAACAAATATCGCAACAGCTGCTGCCAACACGATTATGGCAAGGGTGACATAGCTCACGCTATAATGGTGTATGTCATGGACATTCAGCTCTGTTGAAGATTCCTGTTTAAATTTTTTATTTCGTTCATGATCTGATTGTAGCTCTTCTCGTGATTCTCAGTAGTGAAATCATACCTTGGAATGGAAGTGTTGATTACGCTATTCAAAATAGATACCTCTGGGGCTTCGAATGTAGGTTGAATATTTAAATTTCTTGAGAAATAGCTATGAGAATGAATTGTAAATGATTCCCCTTTAAGAGTACACCCTTGACCTATCTCAAGAAGGCCGGTGCCGGATAAAGCATTTAAAGTCATACCAGCTGGGCAAAAGGTACGTATCTTGCATTCTTCACAACATGAGTAAAGCCAGACATTTTGCCGATGTAACCTGATCCATCTATTTGCACAAGGTACTTGTTTGTAGATACAGGGCGATGTATTTTTATCTGCGTTGAGCAAAGTTAAGTTGCAAATATTTTGCTGAATATCTAGATTATAGCTAGGTTTGTTCAATGCGCACATTACTTTTTCTTCCGAAGCATGAAGGCAAGCTTGTAGATCGTGATCATTTAAAAATACTGCCATGTCTTTTCGCAGATTGAACGCTAGGTACGGGTAGGTAGGTATAGTCAGATGTGTCCCAGCTCTGTCATTTTGAGGGACGCTTACAATTTTGTCGAGTTCATAGATTTCGTTACTCACCAGTGGGACTTTTATTTCTATAATAAAATAGTGTTTGTAGACTTTAGCGAAAACTTTGAGTAACTTGTAGAAGTTTTGAATCTTTTCTGTGGGTATTTTCAGTTCACCCTGTAAATGCGCTGATATGAAGTTCATTTGTTCTGCCAGTTGTTCGCTCGCGATTAGATGTGTATCAATGCGGCCATGCCTGATGTCAGTTAGGGCGTCTATGAGGGTGTCTTGCATGCGTCTCAAGTTTTTGAGAGTTAAGCTGGCTGACAAGGCTGATGATACAATGTAGAGGCCGTGGTCGACATCTGAACGAATTTTGTTTAATTCTGTCGATACGCTCCTCAAATGTTCACTAATTTGGGCGAAATGCTTATTCATAATTTGCTCATTGCGCTGTATAATGTTAGAGTCTGCCTCAATCACTAATGTTTGATTTCTTATCAGCTCTTTGAGATGGTTTTCATTGTAGCTTATTTTCTCAATATCCTTAGCGTATTGCTGGGCGAAATTGTCATCTAGAACGCCAAATAAATAGTTTGCCAAGCTCCCAACACCGTTCACTAAGCCTCTTTTGTGTCGTCTGCCAGGACTTTCTAATAGCCTATTGTAGTGCTCAATCTCAGTTAGCTCATGTGCTAGCTGATCAGTTATCCCCTTGAATTGCGATTTATCTTTCAAAGTTAAGCCTTTTAAGTGCCTTAGATATATTTCCATATCTGTTATTGCCTGCCAGTAACCTGTGAGATTGTAATAAACTACTAATTTCCATTCGTCTCGAATGAATTGTAGGTTTGAAATCTTATCGAAGTAGAGTGCTCTGTGATCATGTAATGCAGTGATATTGCTGGGTGTGACGTTTTCTTGTGTAGATATGGGGATCATCATAGTAAATAATAATAAAAATGCCATCGTTAGAAAACCTTTTGGATTTACAGCTTTCCTTTTAGGATTAGCTTTTGTCCAGTTGTTTGATGCAGTTGAAGTTTGCTGCAGTGTTTCATTTTTAGTGGTGTTAGCGTTGTTTTCTGTTTCGTTAGGAAGGACTACGAGCTTACTAATCGGTCGTTTTAAAACGTTGTTTTCGGTTTTAATTGAAACAACTCTGACATATCCATCCTTTCCAGGGTGTAGCTCCTGCACTCTAGCAAGCGCCCATTTCCCAGGGGGTAAGTTGTCCTCCTTGACTAGCACAATATCATTTACGCTCAAGTTTTTCGTAGGAGTTCTCCATTTCGAACGTAGCTGAAGCTGTTGTAGATAATCAGACGACCAAAGCTTCCAAAAATGTTTATTCATAGTTTGTACGAGTTGCCATCTTGTGGGTAAGTTGACATTGTCTGGATCACACTGTGGTCGTGACAGTAAGGAGTCACCTATGAGGAAGTGACCTGGAGTGAGATAGGAGTCTTCGGGATTTTCTGTCAGAGAGAAGAGTGGGCGCGAATTAAGGCATGCCTCTATCTGATGCAGTAGGGTGGTAAATTCTTCGTAGGTGAGCTTCTGTTCACCAAGGACACGTTTTAGATGTCGCTTGAAGCTTTTTACAGCTGCCTCAAACAGACCATTTGCGCTAGGCCATGCTGGGGCTGTGAAAGACCATTCGATGTTTATATCGTTGATGTTACTGAAGAATTCCTGGTTGATTGTCTGCAAGATCTGTCGGTACTCTCTGTCCAAAACTCTCTTTGCTCCGACAAAATTAGTTCCGTTATCACAGTGCATTCTAAGGGGAGTACCTCTTCGAGCGCAAAAACGGCGGAAAGCAGCTAGAAAAGCTGGTGTGCTAAGATCTGAGACCAACTCAAGGTGTATAGCCTTGGTAGCGAAGCAGACGAATACGGCCACGTAACCTTTGTATGTCCTCACCCCCCTACCTTTGCTTAATTTTAAATCAATGTGTCCAGTAAAGTCTACACCTGTGTATGTGAACGGTCGGGAAGGCGTGACCCGGGCTGGAGGAAGATCTGCCATAATTTGTTGCTGCCTTTCTGTACTGAATCGACGGCATTTGACACACTGTCTCAGCCTATGCTTTACTGTTCTCATCCCACTCAGAATCCAATAATTTTCCCTTATGTACGACAACGTAAGTCGTGGTCCACCATGCAAAGTTATAATATGCGCTCGATCTATTATCAGGTCAGTGAAATGACAGTGATTAGGTAAGATAACCGGGTGTTTAGCTGAGCTGTTCAGGCATGAGTGACGTAGGCGGCCACCGACTCTCAAGATTCCGCTCTCATCTAACTAAGGATGGAGACTCGCTAGTTTGCTGTTAGATTTAACATAAGTTTTGCTTTTCAGATCTTCCAAATCGCTTTTAAAATTCTCAGCTTGTATGTGTTTTATAACTATCGTATAAGCCTTGTTTATTTCATCAGGTGATAGGTAAGTTTCATTTTTCCTTGGCTTACGTCGTCGCAGCGCTGCAGTGAAACGCGACACCCATGCTATTGTCTTTACAACGCGCGTGATAGAGCTACTATTTTGTAATAATTCATTTATTAATGAAGTGGAGTTTGGTAGTTGTAAAGCTGCGTTTACATGGACATTTTTCGCCTCTAAGACGGGTGCTTCCTATTTATTATTTTGGATGTTTTTGGGATTAAAACTTGCGAGGCTCTCTGGTCCGCTCCACCAAAGTGGGTGGTTCTGAAGCTTGGCCATAGTGGTACCTCTGGAAGCACAGTCAGCTGGATTTTGTTCCGATCGCACGTGATTCCAATTGGAAGCTGGTACTATTTCTATAATCTGCTGAACTCGATTCGCAACGAACTGCTTCCATCGAGTTATATCGCCATGAATCCATCCCAGCACCACTTCAGAGTCAGTCCAAGCGTAAACATCAAAATCACTTTTTGATAAGGATGCTGTCACAGTCCTCATTAGTTGAGCTAATAACAACGCTCCACACAATTCGAGTCTTGGTAGAGAAATCTTTTTATTTAATGGCGCTAATTTCGTTTTAGCTACAACGAGTCTCGATGTAAACTCGCCTTTATCGTTGCGCGCTACTAAATAAATTACACCGCTGTATGCCTTTTCCGACGCATCGCTATAGCCATGCAATTGAAACGCCCTTTGAACTTCGCCTATATATCTAGGTATATTAAACTTATTTACACATCTCAGGTCATTTCGTAGCTGAACCCATTCCTTTTTAATCTCTTCAGGTACCTCGTCATCCCATCCAAGGTCACATGACCATGTTTTTTGAAAAAGAATCTTTGCTCTGACGGTCAGGGGGGACAGCCAGCCTAGGGGATCAAATATCTTAGATATTTCTGAAAGCAGTTGTCGTTTCGTATTACAATTTTGGGCGTGCTCTATCTTATTTGTAAATATAAATGAGTCAGACGAGGGTATCCATTGGAGACCTAGAGTTTTTCGTGATTCTGAGCATTTAAAATCAATGGGCTTATCGAGTTGTTCTAATTCCAAATCCTTTAGAAGCTCGGGATTATTAGCTGACCATTTTCTTAAGTTCATCCCCGCGCCTTTGAATATTTCAATTAATTGTCGCTGTAGCTCTTTTGTTTCCTCTAACGAGTTCTCTCCGCTGAGGAGATCGTCCATATAAAAATGATTTTGTAAAGCCGTGGCAGCTAGAGGATAGTATAAGGCATCATCCTTAGCTAGCTGTCTCAGCGTGCGCATCGCTAAATATGGAGCAGCTTTTGTGCCGTACGTGACGGTAGTGAGGAGGTATTCTTGGAGCGGCTCATTTGGTGACTCTCTCCAAATGATGGATTGAAGATGTTGATCACTTTCTCGTATTAATATCTGTCGGAACATTTTTTCTATATCCGCAGTGATGACGTATTTAAACTGTCTCCATGTCAATAACAAAGTTTGTAGGTCATTCTGTAGGTTTGGACCACATTCCATTACGTCATTGAGGCTGAGACCCGAGCTTGTCTTAGACGATGCGTTAAACACCACACGTAGCTTAGTAGTGGTGGAATCTAATTTCATTACCCCATGGTGAGGTAAGTAGCATTTTGTGAAGGCCTTCTTATCATCAGCTGGGCGCATGTGTTTCAGTTGTATATATTCGCCTATGAGCTGCTTGTAACTTTCTGAAAATGCTTTGTTTCTTGCCATTTTGTTCTCCAACTGCTTAAATTGTGCTGTTGCCTTTGATTTAGAAAATCCTAGTCTTTCTTTGTAGTTATTTTTCATAGGTAGGGCTACCTCATACCTACCGTTTTCGAGACGTCTTGTAGTGGCTATATAGTGTTCTTCACAAAACTGCTCTTCTTTGGTAAGATCAGAAGCTATGTTTGGGATCTCTTCCATTTCCCAATATTTGGCTATGTCTTCTAAGTTATTAATAACTACATTGCAGCTAAATGTTTTGACATTACCAGACAAGATCCATCCCAATTTCGTTTGTTGAGCTATTGGTGCATTTTGAGGTCCCTTAACTAGACCACTCATTATAACGTCCGAATAAATGCTTGCATCTAACAAGATATCTATAGGTTTTGAGATATTGTACTCAGGATCTGCTAGGCTCATGTGTTGGATATGGGGCCAAGATCTTTTGGAAAAGGATGTATTAGGAAGATTATTTATGACTTTATTTATTACTAGAGCCTCTGTCTGAAAACTGAAATCTTCATAGACAGATTGGCAGTCTAGTGTCACCAGACTTCTGCTTTGTTTTGAGCTGATACCTACGCCAGATACCGACGCACTAAACTTGCGGCGTGGCAGCCCTAGCAACTGAGCGGCGTTCTCAGACATGAGTGTAATCTGAGACCCCTGGTCAAGTAGCGCCCGTAGAGTGACGTAATTACCGTCGCTTGCTTTTATTTTTAATAAAACCGTGGCTAATAAAACTTCCTCATCGTTGCCTGCCACATAGTTTGCAGAGTAGGGCTTGCTGGCTGGATCGGTTGACTGTGTTATAGTTACCGCAACGGGCACGAGCGGCTTCTGTTCGGCCACAGGCGTGACGGGCACAGTTGTCGGTGGGGGTGATGACCCCGTGCATGCGTCATGTAGGCATGTATGATGCTCATTATTGCATTCCTTGCATCTTTTTATTGAAGTGCATATTTCACTGGAATGTTTGAATAAACAATTCATACATAGTTTAAGTTTCGCAACTGTCCTTAATTTTGTTTCCGCTGGCATATTAAGGAATTTATAACATTTATAGAGTTCGTGATCACAATTACATAGAGGGCATTTACACGAAGATGTGACATGAGCGGCTTGGTACCCTTTTGAAGAAAACTTACTGTTGTTGTAGTTGTAGCTATGTTTATAATAAGGCTTATGCTGCAGGGCGGGAGCTGGCTTAGCTGGAGAAGGGCTTTCCTCTTCTTTCTGTATCGGCTCTAAGGCTATAAATTTACTTTCAAGAAAAACCATGAGTTCATCTAGCGATGGGAGATCCCGGGGATGCTTACGTGCCTCTTTGTATGAGCTGTAGGTCTCGCTGTCCAGTTTTTTTGATATAAGATGTACCAGTATAGGGTCCCAGGTCGAGGTATCTACACCTAGGTTGTGAATGGCATGGATACATTCAGTGCTAGTGTCGTAGAGTCGCTTGATCTCGTGAGACGATTGTTTACTAATAGTGGGCTGGCTCAAAAATGTCTCTATATGAGTAGTGAACAATACCTGCGGATTATTATAGCGGTGAGTCAATATCTCCCACGCTATGTCATAGTTCTGAGCAGAGATGTTTAGATGCTGGATTAGACGCTCTGCCTCTCCTTTTACCTTTCCTTTCAGATGCTGCAACTTTTGGGCCTTTGATAGAGAGGTGTTGTTGTGAATAGCTTCGGTAAAAAGGTCAAAGAATGTAGGCCAATTACTGTACTTGCCTGTAAATGTAGGTATCTCTAAGGTAGGAGTCGCATGGTGAATATGACATGTGGCAGAAAGTTTATTATTAAGCGATCTTTTGGTGGTCTTAAACAACTGCTCTATTTCCGTAAATAGATCTTCGTAATCCTCATCCCTACCTTCGAGAATATTGTCTATTTGTAGATGTAAGGTGTCGATGGCACTCCACCTGGATTGTATACTGCGGAGCTCATCTTCTAACTCCCACTTTTCGCTAATCTCACTCACATCAATGCTCGAAACGAGGCGCTTGAAAGTGCGAAAGTTGGTTCTCTGAAGGGACATAAGCTCATCTATTTTGCTAAGTTCACTTTTTTCGTTAACCTTACCCGGTTTCTCCTCTGTATACGGCGGAAAGGAAGCTATTTTCTCACGAATATCAGTATAGTAAGACTGCGTTTTTTGATAGATGTTTTCCTGAAAGTACCTTTGCGTTTTGGCTTCTACAGCTTGTAATAAATTATGATTGCTACTGAACTCTCCCCAGAGGCTATCCAAGGCATTTAGTCGAGCCTGTAGATAGGTAGAGGTTTTCCGGTGCGCAGGATCTTTGCCAAAGTTAGCGCCAAGGCGCTGGATTTCAGCGACGATTTCACCTTGGCGAATAAATAAGTCATCGAAATTAGCCATTCTAGCTGCTACTAAAGTAAATATGAACGCTCTTACTTGAAAGTCGTTGGTTTGCGACTGTCCAGAGCCGAGAAGCTGATGCTGCGTGAGTCACCTGACCCACCAAGACGAGGTGGAGCTGAGTGGGTCTCCTGACCCACCAAGACGAGGAGCTGAAGCTGAGTGGGTCTCCTGACCCACTAAGAAGACGTGTGTTTGGACCTTGCCAGTCACTTTAAACTCAGGTTCAAAAGTTACAGATATGTTAGGTACCCGCACACACCATTTTTTCTTAAAACTGTCACAATACAAAGACAAAGCTAAAAGTTTGCGAGGACAGTGTAAACGGCCACGACGGCACAACGTGACACCGTTTCCGGTCACACTCCGTGCGCTAGTTCATCGTATAACAGCACCTTCCACTCACGAAAGGTCCCGCTTATACGGAAGCTCGAAGGACCAATGTACAGGTTGTAACAAGAGTAGCTAAGGGAAGAAGCTAAGGGTTGAAGCTAGGGGGGTGGCGGCACTCCAAAGGAGAGATAAATGACCGAACCCGATGAGTGCTAAACGTATACTACTTTATTATATCCACAAAATTGATGAATTTACAAAATGCATCGAACGATACATAACGCGAACGTGGCTATTTTAAATATGTATAATAAAGTAAAGATATAATGTATGTTAGAATGTACATCTTGTACACCTGGTGTTATGGTAACGATTGTCACCAAGCTTTTTAAAAAGGTCTAAGTGTGTTTGATAAAGATACATTAGCCTTCCTGTTTCTTGAAATAAATAAAGTGTTACCCTGTATTTGTATTTTGTATTGGTTTAAAAACATACACTACATATAATTTAAATAGGATCCCAAAAATCCCGTAAAGAGAAATAATGTGTGAAAATAATTAAAAAGAGATATCAAAAAGATATAAAAAAATACACGCTTCAAAAATATATATCCAAGACAGAGAGAGCTAAAGTCTCCCCGGAAGCTGAGGGGTTCTAGATCGCTTGTGGGCTCTGGGTCCTCGACAGGTCTGATCGCGCGTCGCGGGATGGAGTCGAGAGGGTTCAACTGATACTTGGGTGCTCCTGACCAGAGATAATGCTCGTAGCAACAGCAAGGTCTCCTTGGAACTGAAGCACCACAGTAAAACGGTGAACGCGTAGACTTGGTCTTCGTGGGGTTAAAACCAACAAAGTTTAGTCTACCCCCATTCGGAGATTGTTCCAGAGTGTCTTCGACTTCAGACACAAGCCTGGCACGACTCTCCACCACCGCGTCCCGTGGGATGTTGCTCGGCCTGTGTACTGCGCATCATCCGTACTGTTATCCGCATAGCATTGACTACCGCGTATTTGGAGGAGATCATTGATATGCATGAGGAATAGAGTTGACGAGAGTACAGAACCTTACGAGTCACCAACATTAATGTGTTTAGTGTCAGAGGACCACTTGTCGCAAAGGACTTTAATGCTTCTGTCACACAGAAAGCTGGCGATCTAATTATATAATCTCACGGGTGGGCCGTATGCTTGTAATTTCGATTATTCCAGACCCTGTCAAATGCCTTAGCTATATCCAGGCTGACTACCAATGCCTCTTCTCGACTTTCAATGGCTTCGGCCCAGCAGTGCGTTAGGAATAGTAGAAGATCATCAGCTGACTGGCCATGACGAAACACGTATTGGCGGTCATTGATAAGGTCATGATCTTCTAGATATGCTAGGAGCTGTATATTAATTACACACTCCACCACCTTCTATCCCTCTTTTTAGGAACTAGTTGCACATTTGTAAGTTTTAGGATGTTGGCACATGGCCTGTGGAGTAGGAAAGCGCGAAAACTACTCGAAACTGAAGACTGTGGTCTACATACAGTACATAAGGATGGTATGTCAGCATAATTGGTGGGACATATAATAATATGATGTATTATAAATGTCTAGATTTTATTGGCCCTAAAATCTACAACAGACTGACGTGACGTCTGAAATACGTGATTCACCCAGTTATAATTCCTTTGTAACAAACGTCAAAAAATTCCTTTAACTAAATGCATTTTACTCAGTAGACGAGTTCGCTGACCCACAAAAAATAGCTATATAATATACCTATTTAATGTAACTATTTAAATTAATTAAAATATTAATGTAATAAATGAATGTTAACATAATAATAATATTAATGTTAATTAATTGTAAAAGCATGACGTGTAAACTGTGTTTATCAATAATATTTATGGACACTTGGACAGTTCAGCACTTACACTGCTATCACTGCAGTGGAGGCTCTTCATTTCCACAGCACAGAAATTCACTTCAGTGAGATGGTTGGAAAGTGATCCTTGTCTTGCAAGAGCACATTTTTTTTGATAAGGTGAGGCAATTTGTAATAGATGACATGGTCCCAGAAAACCACAGTCAAAACTTTTTTGAGATTAAATGTAAATTCCTTTGTTAAAAGCACGCTTATCTGCTGTGAAGTCAGTTATGGAAGATTGCGAACCATTTTTGCTTCGTCTCCAGATGAAAATCAAAAATAAAATCCTCAAAAAACATCCAAAAACCGGTTCTAAAATGGATTACAAGGGCTGGATTACGAGGGCCAAAATGGAGCATGACACACTGCACCCACTTTTCAACAGTACCAATAGCTTTCTTAAGTGTGTCGTTCCTCCAACTGGCGAATACTCTCATTCTAGATGCCAGCTGTGGCGGGACAGTGCCACCCTACCCACCCCCTTTGACCCACCCTCCGAGGACCCTCCTCCTGGACATGAGTTGCCTTGGTCAACCTGGAAGTCTTTAAACAGACTTCGGACTCGTGTTGGCCGAAGCAAGGAGAACATGTTCAGGTGGGAGTTCACGGATGGCTCCAATTTGGGATGCAGGTGCAGTGTTGTTCCGCAAACTATGGAACACTTAATTTCTTGCCCCTTTGAGGCTACTGAGAATGCTATACTCGTAGCTAAATTCTGGGCCAGCACGATTTAGTTAGGATTGTTATGTTGTTGTTGTTTGTTTGTTGTTTTGTTGTTGTTGTTTTGTTGACTCGATAAGAAGAAGATGGATTACAAGGGTCAGGAAAATTTTACAAAATGGTCAGGGAAAAGTCAGGGACCTATTTTGAGAATTTCGAGTGGACACCCTGAAATATTGTAGTTTCTTGGCATTACAATCTGTAAGCTTTTTTGCAGTACAAAGAATAATCCACAGTTGAATTCAAATTCAAGTTAACTTAATTTGAACTCTAGATATTTCCATGTACGCGTTTGAAAAAAGTTTCTGTTTTTGCTGTTTTTTGTTGTTGCTCAGAGTCCTGTTGTTTGTTGTTTTTGTGTAGCAATAAGTTAATAAAGTAAGTATGTAACTGTGATATAATTTTTCAGAAGTTCCCCATCCATTGTTTTTGGAGGTCACGTTAGTTGAATGATAACAAATTGATTTATTAAAATTTGATTTGGTACGAATTTAATGATGTTTATTGAATAAGAAAAAAGTTTATTTAGACTACTACTTAGACTTGTAATAATATTTCAGCCTTTCTTTTTCACCAAAAGAAAAATAAAACAGATGTTTAGTTTATTGTTTAAGTTTCGATAGATAATTAAGTTAGTTAAGTTTAGTTACTAAACAGAGGATGCGACGACGGCGCCAACTAGCGGCTGTAACGAAGACGGATTTTTGACAATGACCGTCTCAGAGTAACGAAAATAAACAAACAAATAATTTTATTAAAATAACGTAATGTTTGACTGCAATATAATTATTAATATATGTTTATTTTCTATAATTTATTAATAATTATAAAAACCTTTTATTTTCAGTTCAAAATATTTAGTTTAATTAACTGTTAAAATAGCGGTTTCAAGCTGTCACACACGCTTTCCAACCTTACACGAAAATAAAGCAGAAAAATGGTTCTTGCTCAACATTCCGGTAGACATGTGGAAGAACTACGAGCAGAACTTTATGACCATAAACCATTAAATCCAATTTTATTCGCCAGGCTTCGGTGAAATAAAATCTATATAAAACATCCTTTAATGTAAGTAGTTTTTTTGTAACTTTGGTATCTAAGTAGAATACAATATCCATTTACAGAATGACTGTGCGTCTGTAATTCAATAAAATAATTGTATTTGCATACTACACATTAATTATACTGCCCAGTGTGATTGTGTTTAAAATAAAAGTGGAAGATGTAAACATATTGCAGCACTAATTTATTGAGTCAACCAAGAAGAGAGCTTTTCAAAAACGAATCCAGAACAGCAGTGGGGTAGAACAAGTGCCTGACAGTGTTGAAAAGAAAAGTTCTCCAAGAACAAATAAGTACTTTGAAGATATGTTATAGAAAAGGAAGAACAAATTTTCTTTTAAAAAAAAGAAATCTATTTTATCCGTTCTTGTTGCCCACTAGCTTTTGGATTTGTAAATAAATGCAGTTACTGCTGTTGCCATTGTTTTTAGAATTTACAACTCAACAGGTATCGTATCGTGGCCCATGCTTATTTTCGCTGAAAAATGCAATGCAAATAAATACAGTTTTCAAAAACTTTTCATATAGTGACAGTTTCACCTGCCATGAAAAATCCGTCCAAAGTGTCTTTTTTCGCCGCATCGCGCGCTTCGATCGATTTAGTGTCTCTCACCACCCACTTCACACATAGCGAATAGGCGGACCAAACATTTTCAGTAATAATGACAGTATTTTTACATCAGAATTACTGTCATTTCATCGTTTGGTAATAACATTGCAAATCTCCCCAGACACTCAGTATTTTCTATGAGTAATTGTGTCATTACTGCACTGTTTCTGTGCACTGCACAGAGCCATATAGAGACAATCGAAAATATACTCATTTGAGAGAATCAATGTCGAATAAATTCATCCTCGACAATCCCTAAATGTACATTTTTTTATTTTGTTGTCAGTGTGATTTTGGGCCTTGTCCTACCGCATTCAAAGGGTATTTTAGCTTTAATTGACACATTTTGCATGAAAGTAATTTTGTATTCCATAACAGACATTATAAACATCAGGAAATACTATAAATTATCATCTACAATGTATTTTTAATGTATTTAAATATATTTACAAGATTTCGTAATGTTAAATTTCATATGTCCCAGTAGAATAGAGCAATGTTAAAAAACAGATAATTTTTGTACTACAGTGCTGGAGTGTTTATATCTGAAAAAGAGGGAAATATTAATTTAAAAAGGATGTATATGTTATAACTACTGTTTCATGAAGTTAAGTTATTAATAAAAAATATTTTAAGGACATGAAACGTGACATTGAGGAAAATCCTACCGAGTTACGTTATATATCCACTCAAAATCCGGAATTTTCTACAAACTACATTTTTTTTTTGAATGGAGACCCTAAAAAAAGGTCGTCACGTGTCAAATTGTCAGTTAGGCGAGCGGACGCGTTGCGGTGTTACAATTTTTGTTCCATTTAGAGACGAAGATTTCTCAGGTATTTTGCTTTAGTTCATGTATTCGTTAAATGACAGTTGGTTCCTTATTATGTTTATTCTATAATTATGAATTGAGTTAAAAAAACAAATGTTTAAGAATGTTTATGTAAGTATATATTTGTAAACTCGAGCCAATATGTTACGTTCCATGGAGAGATTTTGTAACTCAGTGGAACGTATTGTAACTCAGTGTAAGGGTAAAGGCACGTTACAAGTACAGTTACGTACTTTAGTGCATATAGAGTTATTTTTGGACCCGTAGTCAAAATCTTCACAGTGCCTTCAACTCAAGAAATTGAGCAACGTTTCCCAAAAAATCAATGGTCAATTCGCAAAAATCTTGCATCTTTCATACTAATTTTAATATAAAACTTTATCATCTGATCAGCCTACTTTGTATGGAGACAGCAGCCAAATATTTTTTAAATTAAGCATGAGTTATCTGATAAAAGATGTTCAGTAAGGGGTAATAATTTTGTTCTGTTTTATCTTTATGTCAAGTGGTATTGTTTTTGTCCGTTTAGTTTGAACATTGATTATAGTTTTCCAGGAAAAGAAAGAAGCATTCCAGGTACTAAGATCTTGGTCGATGACCTCACTGTCGGCTAAGACTGGCATACCTGGGACCACTTATTTTGAGATAGTGACCAAAAAAACGGAAAATGTCTAAAACCTGCACTAAGTGGATTCCGCGGATTTTAACTGAAGAGCAAAGAAATGCGCGAGTGGACCTCGCCAGAGTCAATTTACGGGCATTTAAACAACAACCGAGCCGTCTTAGACATACGGTGACCATCGACGAAGCATGGGTCAGCCTCTACCGTCTACCAGAGAAGGATCAAGCAAAAAGAAATGGCTTGCCAAAGATGAAGAGCGGCCAACAGCTGTGCAAGAGTCGAGATTTGGAACGAAGTTCATGTTGATGTTAGCAAAGGATTATAACGGTATATGCTACTGTGAACTTCTGGGTCATAATAAAAACATGGACCATAGTCGCTACATCCAGTTTCTCGAGCAGCTCACGGAGCAATGGGGCAGAAATCACAAGCACACCATATGGTTGTTAGATGACAACGCGAAGCACACCGCCACTCATCTGTAGAGACTGTATGAGTCTGCATAAAATTGAAGGTTGGATTCAACCACCATATTCTCCTGATTTAAATCAGTACGATTTCAGAAGCTTCCATCAGCTAAAGAGAGCCATCGGCGGCGTTGCTTATTCTGACATTAATGCCTTGCGTCAAACCTTGGACAAGGAGATAACTGATGGAAATAAACGTGGAAGGTGCCAGTCAGTACGAAAGCTACCTGGGCGTTGGCAAGCCGCTATAAGTTCGCAGGGTGGATATATCTAGCTTGTGTCTAAATATAATACATAAAGCGTTACAAGTTGGTATTTTATTTAAAAAAATGTGCGGGCGGTTTTGAACCGAATTCCGTAATATTTTAGAGACCCTCTACATATACTTGTACACTTAACTGGTGATTCTTCTTATGAAACTGAACTTTCAAGTACAAAGACTATGAAGTCAAAGGTAAATTATTTTTAATAAACTGTACCAATCTTTAATACAGTACAATCATTTAATTACGCACGCTGTAATTTAGAAACATCTAAAATAGTAAAATCCATTTGAGCATGATAACGATAAGCCAAAATGAAAGGCGGTTCGCGTAAAAAGATTACGAGGTTAAGAGGTTGTCGCGAGGCCCGAGCGCCGCGCGCCGTCTGCCTGAAATGCGAGTTACTGAAACGCAACTCTCGTTATATATATTTACTACCTTAACTTTATGACTCAGTGCAGGCTCGCTCCCAATTGCCAGCAGTATAACTTGTCTGATAATGTTTGCTTGTGGCTAAACAGACGCGCGAGGCCTTCGCTAGATAACGCGAGAAACGTTTGTTTACTGCATGAACCTGTGAGATGAAACTCACTCATTTTCTGGTAGTTAGTTTGGCATTTTCATTTCATTTCAGTATACTTTATTGCACCATAAGAAAATATAATATTACAAAAACAAACACAAACAAATAAAAATACATTTTCTAAGTACTTGACCTGCTTAGTTATTCCTTTTTAAGAACTAGCTTTTGCGCGCGGCTTCGTCCGCGTGGATGTCGTTTTATGAAGATGACTGCAAACGGCGCGGGAGTACGGAAATGATTTTTTTTTAACTTTTTTGTTAACTATCATGTTTCCTCCCCTTAATCTAAAATTTATCACAAAACTTTTATTTAAAATATGTATGTTTAATCATTTATTATAGCCGTAAATATCGTTGCTTTCTGAAGTTGCTTTATTTTTGGATTTCCATTATTATTCCCGAGGGTTTTTTTTTTAAATCCACAATTGGTAATTGGTAAGCCCTTGGCATTATCTCAACAGGTGGTAAGTAATGATGATGCCGAAGATGGAAGCGGGCTTACCAAGACTGCCGAACGCAATTTTTTTTTATTTTTATTTTTTTGCCAATGGGGAACTGGCTATCTATCCCGGAACACATCAGTGTTAATGTTTGGCGGCAAGACTTAGATAAGATGGTGGTAGCTAGCCAGGCGGGGAAAACGCCCTAGCACCAACCAAACCGAGTCTTACAAAGTTGGACCCCGCCGGGAATCGAACCCGCGACCTCCTGTTATAAAGCAAGCAAGTCACTAGACCACGGAGGCGGTTAAATATCTTTAAAGGAGTTAATGTCGTAGTGGCTAGGTAGCCACTACACAGAGTGCGCGAATAAAGAAAAAGGAATAAAGTAATGAAAAGTATATTTTAATGTGTTACGTAAGAGAAAACAAGATGAAGTGACAAGTTCTTATAAAAAAAAGTTAAACGACAGATTGCTCTACAGATGACCTATTATAAATCTAAAGGAGTTTCAACACCCTCCCGTAATAGGACATCCTGTATAGTGTTTAACAAAAAATAAATGATCCTTATCAAAAATTTCCCTAATGACAATATTGCATATTCTACTAAAAATAATTCACATTACCAAAAACAAAAGACTATCTAACTAACGTCATCAATTAAATATAAAAACAAAAGACACATAAATCGATGTGTCTTTTCGTGTCGATCGCTTTCACGCCATCCTGCGCAAACGGACGGCCTCCTTGCTTAGCAGGCTGCGCGCCACGCCATCGCCAGCCCGAACAGCATTCTGAAGGTGGTCGCGGAGAGATATGACTCTCCGCTGCTTTCCCACTTCATGCGTGTACTGGTCAGGCAGGGCCTCATGCCTTCTGCAGCTAGTGTACGCATGGAGTGTGAAAGCCCTTCGTGTTTTTCTTTGTCTAGACTTTAAATACTAACATTAGTTTCTAAGTAATTTTACTAACACGATGGACCAAAAATTGTCTGAATACATAAATAAATTATTATTATAAAGTTACAATTACTATAAACCTAAACCTAAAAGTATGGTACATTTTAAATGTTTAATCCTAGGCAATGGTTTTGTTAGGACGTCTGCCACCATATCTTTTGTGGGTATATAATGTAATTTTACTTTATTTTGTTGTACAGCGTCTCGTATGAAATGATGACGAATGTCTATGTGTTTTGTCCGAGAATTATTTAGAATTATTTTTTGTTAGGAATAGGGAACTTTGGTTGTCACAGTAGATCGTCACAGGACAGTCGGTTTCGAGGAAAGAAATCAAAAGCGATTTTAGATAGATCGCCTCTTTGCAGGCTTCTGCAAGTGCCATGTATTCGGCCTCGGTTGTTGACAGCGCTACGCTACGGTTCTCTGTTGTCGAGCTTCCCATGAGATGGGCATACCGAAAACAGTGAACACATAGCCTGTATAGGAACGCCTATCGGTAGCACTATTCCCGGAGTCGGCGTCCGAGTAACCAATGAGGTCACCGACAGAGCCTGGTACCGAACGTACACTACCCAATTTCAAGTCCTTTGTTGCCTTAAGGTACTCGTAGCTTTAAATGTCCCTCATGTTAAAATTTTACGTCAGTTGTATTATTTGTAGTATGTTTTTTCTTATTTTTTTGTTTCAACTTTCTACATTGTGATACTGTATGCCCGATTTTTTTGCAAAAGGAACACTGCACTGCTTTAGTAGTATTTCCCGACACTAAAGCACTCGAAGTAGAACTTTTCTTTCTTAGCATTTGTAGTCTTCCTTCAGAAGTCGCGTTGCCACAGAGTCGGAAGTGAGGGATGACCCCGAGTTTTCTAGAGCCATGATGAGCGGCTTGAAGTCTTCTGATAGACCAGCTAGCATAATGACTCCAACCAGTTCGTCTTCCAGGCCTGCATTTACTTCGAGCAGTTGTTGTTGCGTATCACGTATAAAACTGACATAGCTCTCCATGTTTGGATGGTCCACTAGTTTGGTAACGAATAGGCGCCGCAGTAGATTTAATCTTCTGTCTAGACACAATTTTTTTGCCATGTTTCTTTAGCAGTCTTGGCCGATTTTAGTTAGGCTTTAAATTCGTGGGTCTACGCTAAGACAAATTTTAGCTCTCGCTTGTTCATCCAATCTTTTTGCATCCCTTACTGTTTTTGCGAATTCTTCTGCATTTTCCACGCATTTCCAGAGTCCACAATCTACGAGAAACATTTTTATGCCGAAACTCCATGACCCGTAGTTGGAGTGTCCTTGTAACTTCAGGACCGGCGGTACACCGCTGGGTACGACTACCGGGTAGGCATCGGTAGACGCATTGGAATTATTGCCAGCGCCAGGCTGACCATCAGCGGGTGGCAGACTCATAGTTGTTTCTTGTTTTGCGCAAACACAGTTATTCCTCTTTAAAATAAAGCTTGCCCATAACCTGTAGTGGCTAGGTAGCCACTACACAGAGTGCGCGAATAAAGAAAAAGGAATAAAGTAATGAAATGTATATTTTAATGTGTTACGTAAGAGAAAACAAGATGAAGTGACAAGTTCTTATAGAAAAAAAGTTAAACGACAGATTGCTCTACAGATGGCCTATTATAAATCTAAAGGAGTTTTAACAAATAAAAAAAGTTAAACGACAGATTGCTCTACAGATGGCCTATTATAAATCTAAAGGAGTTTTAACAAATGTTGCCTATTTCAGCTAGCCTGAAGCCTATGTTAACAACCCATTACGTCCCCACTGCAGGGGCACGGGTCTCTTCCCATATAACTCGGGAAGGTTTAGGCCATACTCCACACACGGGGGCCAAGTCCGGATTGGTGGAGGTTGTGGGGCTAGTGACCAACCCCAGTGTCAGAAGTTTTCAAGCCGCCTATAAGGCCTCTGACATGGCTTAACGACTGCTACCGATAGCAGCCGGCACCAACGGCTTAACGTGCCTTGCGAAGCACGGAAACGGTCGAGATAAATGCCACTAACAGTCAAACACATCCAGGTTATGACCTTGTCTGTAATCAGTTAACCTGCGTGATCGATGAGACCACGCAAGCTGCACTGAGCCACGACCGCTTCCTAGCCTATATGCCTATATGCCGTCAAATATTTCTTTGCAAAAATCATGTCGATCTGTTGTGCCGTTGCGTCGTCAAAGAAGGTAAAACAAGCAAACAACCTCACATGCGCATCTATAATAAGTCGAAATGAGGCTTGTTGAGAGACAAAGGATTATTTTCTCACAATTGTTACCCTCTTAGCTCACCCTCACAATTGTTAACCTCACAATTGATAATTTTTGATTACTATTAGTATTTTCCAGATTTTCTTTGTTTGTTCAGTTAACAATAACGCATGATCACATCATATACATACAGTCATATACACTAAAGTTTAGTCAAAAAATGGTAACGATTAGTCCTAGAAATCCCTTTAAACCAGGGTTCGCCTGATATATATCAATTGATATATATCGGATATATATCATGATATATATCAATTGATATTTATGCTTGATATATATCAATATTGATATTTATATTTTCCTAGCTTCTAAGAGCTGCTTCTTACGAATAATTGTGCCAAATACAAAGAATAAAGATATGATTATCACAATAATAAATAAATGAGTTTAGTTTAATTAACTATCTTCAAAATTGCAAAAATAAAATATACATTTTAGATTCAGTTATTTCGAAAAAACATATCAGAGTATAAAATTTGAATGTTATTTTAATAAAAATCTTCAAATTATCAAACATATACCGACATTTTAAATTAAGCTATTCCGAAAATCATGTATTGAAGTAAGAAATTGAAATTAGTATGTAATTTTGATAAATATCAAAAATATCAAAGATATCGAAAATATCGGATATATATCAAAAATATCTGATATTTTGATATTTATTATAAATATCGGATATTTTCGAACCCTGCTTTAAACTTACAAGAAAACACACACACACACACACAAAACATCGATCGCGCGAACCTGCAGGAGATCATTTTGTGCAATCGGATTTAGGTATTATATTTTTTAACATTTTGAAGCAAAGTGTTTGGATCGTGTGGAGCATTCCCACCTGTGGAGCAGACAGCGGAATGTTAACTGTGACTATCTACGGAGCCCAAAATTACATCCAAAAAGAGATGGCAAATTCTCCTGACCGATAATAACTGTCAAATATTACAAGCGAGGCAGAAGGCACGCAGCTACAGTAGGCTTTATTTAGACTAGGATATAGGCCAGCAGCCGCAGCGAGCGGCGATAACGCCGCCGCCGGGTGCGTGGCGGCTGCGTGATGCGTGATGCGGAAAGTTTCCACCCGCTGCAGGCTATCTGTGGGCATTTGGATTACGCTCTATTGTGTTTTATGACAGTTCGCCTGCTGGTTCGTCGAGCGAATGACTAGTATTACATTTAAATTATAAACAAACACCTTTATTTATCTTCACGTTTTTAGAATAGTTAGTTTAGCTCCGCCATATCTTCACGTCCAAAATACCGCAGTGTCTAGACTATGTGTGGTGCCAGTCGTTTGATGGAACTGAGACATGGTTGGTTACTAGGCCAAATAGTAAAGAGAGGAAGGAAGCCTACTGTGGACCTCACAAGTTCCCTACGTAATCGAATCGCAATGAGGATCTACCTACCTACCTGATCAAATAATATTAAAAATTATCGTCCAATTTCAAAACCTCAGTATCGGGGTGGTAACAACTTTAGGGGTGGTCCATGAATCACGTGAGGTTTTTTAGGCGACTTTTAGACTCCCAAGGAGGGGGTCCTTGGTGATACGTCGAGAGGTTTTAAACTACCCCTCGCTCCCCCCTTCCAGCATCACGTGTATTTTTTTATGAAAATATCAGACATTTTTAGAATCTGTTTTAATAAAAAGTTAAAAACATAAAATTACATTCTGAAAACCATATTAGAATTTTGAAGCTGCATTAAAAATATTTTACCCGTCACTCATTAAATCATATTATTTATTGACTCACGAAGAAATACACATGATATCTTACTACACCCCCCCCCCTCTCCCCCTTGTGATATTTCCGATATTTTTTCCGAGCCCTCTCCCCCCTTTCAAGCTTCACGTAATTAATGGACGACCTCTTAGTCACGTGAAAGCAATTAAAATAAAATTAAAATTATTTGCTTTGAACAGGTGCTAAGTACAAAATATGTTAATTATAAATAAGAGTTATTGAACTGATTTTAACGGTATGCAAACATTGTTACTATATAAATATTGTCTTTAATTTTGTAAGTTATTATTTTCATTAAAATTATTGATATTATTGCATCATGGCTTATATTCCCTCAAATAAATCCTCAACGAAAAAGGCAGTTTTCATTGAGTAAGATGGCAGAAGGCTGGCGGCCCACCGTATGTTTTCAATATTTATAAACATTCGTCTAACTTTAGTGTGTGATGCGGAGCATAAAGGTATTTTTTATGTCATTATTGTTATTGGCTGAAACTGTTTGTATTACATCTATATACAGGATGTTAAAAAGTGCATTTGAAATTTTAAGGGGTTACTCAGAATCAAGTATAGAATCCAGAAAAAAATATAAAAAATCCGCTTTTCAAATATTTTTTCAGATTCTCATACTAAATCTGAATAGGTAGTGAATCAATAATTTGTATGGAAAACTAAAAAAAAAATTTGAAGAGCGGATTTTTTCAATATTTTTCCTGGATTCTATACTTGATTCTGAGTAACCCCTTAAAATTTCAAATGCACTTTTTTTAACATCCTGTATTATTTATAATAAATATAACGTAAATACAGCATAATAAACTTTAGTGGGGGCAGCTCAAGGTTTTCAAAGACACCGTCACACCTGACGCTTCCTGCGCTCTTTAACACCGAAGGCGAGATCACAAGTACACGGGATACATTTCTACCCAGTTTACTGCTTGGCGTTGTTTGGATATCAATCTACTCTGACAATTATTTAGTAACTTAAAGCGCTCCTGACTCGTGGTCCCACCGCATTGACCCACTGGTGGGTCGACGAGTAATTGACTGTTTACTCGTTGTCCCACCGATTCACTCTTGACTGTTCTTGGAGGATATGAAACAATGACGTGGCAATATGGTATGTTACTGTCATAAAATAGTCGATAGGCGTCCGATAGCATTATTACCTATTATCTAATCTGTGTTATTACGTTTTATTAGCTAACCTAATAGAGATAGAATATGATCTAGTTAGAAGAGTGACATTACAAAATGATATGAGTCAGAGCGCAAGCTGAGTGCAGTGAGTGATGCAATGGGGCGCGATGCGCGGGCGCAGCGCGTAGCGTGACGTAGCGCGCGTAGCGGCCGTGACATAGCCCGCGCCGAGCGTGAGGTCACGCGCACGTAGACGCGGCGTGCCTACTTCACTATATTTATATTAGAAATCACTATCTTACACTGTAAATATTTATACTCTTAACTAATAATGAATGAGGGTTCCTGAGAATATAAAAAATTAATGGAATTATACGTAGCCATGTATGTGATTATAAGTAAGGCGTTACAGATTTTCGATGCGTCTTTTGAAATTGCGTCAGTTGCTGAGATTTCTACTAGCATGCTGGTCGCAGCGCTGCGGTCCCTGTGTAGCACATGCAGCTAGCGCAGACAGCACGTGGCGTGGTGTTTGCCCGGCGGCGGCGTCGGCCGGCGGCGGCGGTGGCGCGGCGCGCGATATAAGCGAGCGGACGCCGGGCGGCGCGCCATCCGCACCCCGCAGCCACCGCTCAGTGCCCTCGCGCGAGTTCCGCAGCGCGACGTGCGATAACAAGCCGCTGAAAACTGAAAACTCGCTCGAGACAGCCGGCCGTGACTTTAGAACTTGACTGACTGACTATATCCACAGTAAAAGTTGATTCCAGTTTTTTCTTCGCTTCTGTTATAAATGTAAGTAATATTTACTTACAATATATTTTTTATTGGTGAATGTGAACAAGTCTAGTCTAGTTCATCATCATCAGGCTAGTGTTATGGTCCAATTTCTTTTATTTTTATGGCAGAAATGTGAAAACTTTTCTCCTACCAGTTTTTAAATAAATGATAAAAAAGTCACTCTCCATACAAATCGATCGTCTGATTGGCTATGTTTGTATGGAGGGTATAAATATGGTGCTTATTTTCGATTAACTAAACGACTTAACATTATCAAGTTTATCAAAAATTTTAATTAAGATTTCAAACCTTCATAGCTTTTATGACATGAAAAAATACCTGAACTATCATTCATATATTCCTCGATGTGATTGGTTTGATTAATACACAGTACAGTTTGTTTATGTTATACAGTTATTTTTTAATTTCTGGTTTTGTGATCGATCGTAAAGTCACGTACAGTTAAGTGTGTAGTCTCGAGAGATTAATACTTGTTTTTAGTTTTCGGTGTAGGAGTTATTACAGAGACCGTGTGGACCACGGCATGTTGTGTTTTTATGAGAAGTGGTTAGGTTGAGCATGTTGTTGTTGTCGGCCGCTTCTCGTCGCTCTTTAGCTGTAAGATCGATACATAGGTGAAGTCTATAAATAGGCGCGCGTCTACACTTGTTTTGGCAGCGGACTGCAGACGGCATCGGCAGCGCGCGCGACCCGGCCTCCGGCGTCGGCGCGCCGGCTCAGCCCCACGAAGCGGAACTGTTTCACATTATCTACTTCTCACTTCTTCTTTATCTTAAGAGATAGGCTCTTATCGGCGGGGCAACTGCCATTTCTTTACGTTAACAACCCATATCGTCCCCACTGCAGGGGCACGGGTCTCTTAGGTATGCCTCGGGAAGCTTAGGCCATAGTCCACACACGCGGGCCAAGTCCGGATTGGTGGAGGTTGTGAGTATAGTGACCAATGCCAGTGTCAGAAGTTTCCAAGGCGTCTATAAGTCCGGTGATGACTATGTCTAGCTAGTGTTCCATCACTCTTATACATACAGGTCAATATGAGTAAAGCGACATTGTGAAGTACAGTTAGGATCAGGTGGTGAACATTCAATGTTTACCTTCACAATTATTTACATACCTACATAGGCATCATTAAATAAATAGCATGGATTTTTAATAGTAGTATATTTTGCTATTTTGCGATACAAATCTGTCGTAGGTTTAGATGAGCGCGGCGCGGCGCGACTCCGGATGTTATGCAATCGGGCTGATCGAGTTGTATGCAACTGCGAACATATTTTGAATTTTAGCAAAGTTTTTCCGTCAGAGTTATTCTGTTTGAGGTGTAAAGCGTACCCTTAAGACTTATATTATACCTTCTCTATAAAAAAGTTATTTAAGTATCAGCCTATTTGATGTGGATCTCTCATATTCAATTCAACATTGTACTTTTAATGAAATCTAAGCTAAAACGCGTGCAAGTAGGCGCCTAGAATAATAGATAGATAGATAGATAATAAGACAGATAATAATTTGTTCATTTGTAAAACGTAAATAATTTACATAGGTTTCAAAAAATTAAACAAAGTACAAATCAATGGGTGCCTGAACTAGGACAAACCTGTATCTCAGACAACAAAATTCTTAGATGTTATACTTATGAGCATAATACAAAAATATCTTAATAATTATTATTAGTTCTGAATAGTCTAAATATTATATGTAATAACAATTTGCAACATCAAAATTGCAAAAATTGTGTTTGATGACAGTGACCTGGAGAAATTTTGCTTAGATTGGCTTAATATTAATTAGGGTTATTTATTAAATAACTAAATAGTGGTTATTAGCTAAACACTATTGGTTATTAAATTACTAAATAATATTTTAAAGATAGGCACAAAAACATTATTGCTTTATTGCACTAAAATATTTTATAATTAACGCTCTTATAGTCTACAATAAAGCGGCAGTTTTAGGCACCTTCATAGTCTATTGAGTTGATGTACCTATATTCAGCGTTTCTCTTAGCTGGGCACAAATAAATAAAATAAATAAAATAAATAAAATAAATAAAATAAATAAAATAAATAAAATAAATAAAATAAATAAAATAAATAAAATAAATAAAATAAATAAAATAAATAAAATAAATAAAATAAATAAAATAAATAAAATAAATAAAATAAATAAAATAAATAAAATAAAATAAAAATAAAATAAAAAGCGCGAAATAACTTGTCTGGGATATAATTTTTAATACCGTCCTTCAAACTTATCACAACTGCGACCGCAAATGTACAGATTCTAAATACATTGCTCATATTGAAGAGTGGATTCCTAGAGGCGCGCTGGAATCTGCGTCATCTGCGGCTGGTCGCGTCGGCCCCGCTCGCGCCCGCTGCCTGCGCTCGCGATGACATCTTTCCCACCATGACCGCCACCGCCACTTGCAAGCCTAGCTATACACATCGCATTAAATACAAATAGCCTGAAATCCAAGCTGTGTCAGTATTGTGTATTACAGGTATTAAGTGTGCTCCACTCCACTCGACCTGTACAGTGCCTAGTCACTTATTCCTCGCAAGTTGCGGCCGTAGAGCCCCGCTACTATGCGGTACGCCACGCCTTTTGTTGCATTTGCGAGATATGGTGGCTTAAAAAGGCTATAACTTTTATACTACTTAGGTACAATCCATTTCCTTGCAGTACTAAATAGTACAAAAAGAGTACATTTTTTAAGCATACTTACAACTTCCAAAGCGGTGGTGGTCCGGCTGGGAAGACTCACGCGTCTTTTGTCCATTTGTGTTTACTTTTGTGTATGTCGTTTTTATTTTCTGATGGACATCATTGGTTCTTAATATCAGTCGGGTCGTGTTCAAATGTAGATCTTGTCAATTCATGGATGTCGGCAACGTTTCTAGCATCGTGACTCTATACACACGACAACAAACATCTTTCATTAAATCTTTTGTGTTCTTAGAACTGCGCTAATGGTGAACCGATTTCTTGTTGAAACGCATAGATAATAATAATATAATATCCGGGACAAATCACACACGGTCATCTGGCCCTAAACTAGGATTCCCTGTATCTTGGGAACCAGAGACTGATATACATACACTTATACATTTAAATACATACATATATAGATATAATACACCCAGACTCAGAGCAAACAATTCTGCTCATCACAGAAAAGTTTGCCCTGTGTGGGGATCGAACCCACGACTCTCGGATCAGAGGTCAGGATCGCTAACCACTTAGCCACCGAGTCAGTCAATCAGTCAATACAATTAAGTATGCAAGATGATTCAATATATATATACAAGATGATTTTTTAGAGTTAGAAAATATTTTTTTTATTTTAAAATTGGTAAGTACACTGGCCCACAGATATATCTGAACGCCTATTAAAGCTATTTGTGATACATAGTGTATTACGGAGAGGTTCAGATATTTTTGTGGCTGTTTGTACAGTCAGCGTCAGAAGTAGAGGAGCATCTGAAGTAGTCAAATAATTGTTAGCATTTATTTATCATTAAAATATCTACACAACAACAGTTTTCAAAGTAATGTGAGCTTGTTCGAATGCAAATAGTTCTAAACACTTACATATCATTGAGACATTACATTACATTAAATATATGACATGTAACTGTTTAGAACTATTTGGATTCAAACAAGCTCACATCAATTTGAAAACTGTTATTGTGTAAATAGATATCAATGAAAAAATAAATGCTAACTATTATTTAACTACTTCAGATGCTCATCTACTTCTGATGCTGACTGTACCTAGATCAAAAGTTGTCACATTTGACGAAAACGTCACAACCTCCAATTAAAATCGCCTTGGTAGTATTGCTCACGTAGTCTTCGCTGACAGAGGAGAAAGTACCTACCTACCCTCGCACTGGGATGGCACTTTCTGAAGCGGTGCGGTAGCGTTGAGTCCTCCTGACCTATGGATTCTACCAACCAAGCTACTAATCCTAGTATCCCACGACATGAGTGAGTCGTGCCGTGTCGTGTCGAGTCGTGTGCGCAGTGACACAGTGCTCTCGCGCTCGCCCAACCGAGAAACACTACGATCTCGTCTCGTGCGACCACGTGACAGAATTGTTTGTCAAATTAGTCACACATCTCCTAATTGTAGCTCATGCGTATCTAAATATTTATTTGAATTCATGATTCATAATAGCTTGTTACAGAAGAAAACAAAGTTAATGCTGCTGTTCGGATTAGGCCTGACCAAAATAATTTACTAATCTGATGGAAATGGAAAACATCACTGAAATAAGTACCTAACAACAATATAATGACAGCGGGTGATGCTAAGTGCAACACCAGGCAACTGCCGTCTATCCCTTGTGATTGCAAGGTTATGTTGTGTCTGTACTTTTTACCGTTGAAGTTCCATCTCAATTTTAAACAATTTAACAATGAGTCCACTAATTGTTTTGGTTCCAGCATGAGCGGGGCGAGCGACGGTGGCTGGCGGCTGGCGTGGGAGTGCGCCGTGTGCGTCGCCTTCGTGGGGGCGTCGTCGCTGGCGCCCCTGTGGCGGCGGCGCGGCGGGCGCGCCGGCGGCGGCCACAGCGCGGGCGCAGCGGGCGCGGCGGACGCCAAGCGAGCGTATATCTTCGCGGGCGGGTCGGTGTCCACGCTGGCGATGGTGCTGTCCGTGGCGCGCGGCACGCTCGGCGTGCGCTCCTTCCTCGGTCAGTGCGCCACACACTGCCACACACACACACCACTGTTCTCGGTGCACTGCTACTATAGTCGTACTGTACTACTGTAATCAATATTGATTACACTTTGAAACACGGCGCGATACGTCGCTCAACCACAATACGCTCTTTATGATATACCTAAAAACACATGGCTTTAACAATGAAACTGAACAACTTTTCCCCACGGAACCTATACTCAATTCGCCAAACTATAACATTTTTGGACTCCTCATACTAATCGATCAACTGCTCCGGCAATTTTGTATAGGAAGTCCAGCCTTTTTTTGCGAATTGTTTTCTCTATGGTATATGGGAATGGGAATGTTGTTCAGTTTCATGAGTAGAAACCGCTGTTAAATTTTTGCAGTTATTTTAGAAAGACCCGATATAAGTCTATTTTAAACGTCATCCATAAAAAATAGAAACAAAACAGGAATCTATACATGAGCCGGAACCGAACGTTTCAATATTAGTCTCTACACTACGTTTTTACAATTAGAACACAATGTAACATCGACGTTTCATCTCTGATTACGTTCGTTTACCCTTCGCAAAGATTGCATTAGCTGATAAAAAACTAGCGCTGTTCTTATAATAGCAACGTACTACATGCGTCATGTGCATGTCGTAAAAATAGTCTTTTGATTAATGTCATCAGTAGCAAACATACTAACATTTTATAAATATTTATTGATAGCGTTGCATGCTGTCGAGATGCAGTATTGAATGAAACCATAGAAATCTATGATGTTACCTATTTAGATTTCTATGAATGAAACAGATGCATTCAACATTACTTGCGTGCGCCCGCGCCTGCGAGCCTCTCACGCTGCGCAGCCGCCGCGGCCGCTGGGAATGTCAACATTCACGCAGGCGCAGGAGCAACAATAACAAGTTCAAATCAAACTCAATGCTTGTTTAATTCTTCTATGAGCCATGTAAAGCCCCCTAAATGTTGTATTATATCCTGAGTAATCACCGGCATAAGAGGCAATCATCTAGCTCTCAAGCATCGATAAATCTCTGATAGCTATCCCTGCTGGGGTCACAGATGCTCATAAGCGGGGGTAGAGATTTCCATAAGGTGTGCCTTTAGTCTTTTGCCAATACACAAAAAAGCAGTCAAGTGCATGTCGGGCCACGCGCAGTATACGGTTCCGTAGTACTTCGACAGAGACTGCTTCAAGGGGAAAATCCTCCCGTCTAAAGTTGTAAAGCCTACTTAACTTAACTGTGATCCTTTGAACTTCCAACAATACAACTGCTGTGAATGTTTTCGCATTTCTAGAAACAACCGTTCAGGGGACACATGACTTTAACAAAAAATTCACTTTAAAGGTTAATATTTCGAAAACGGATTCCTGAATCGAAAAATGGTTTTCGCAAACCCACAATATTTTTGAAAGACATATTCAACGATACCCGACACCATGACGTAGTCGAAAAAAAAATTCATCTCCACTTCACGTGTAGTTCATCCTCTCTTCACTTCACCCTGAAAAATTCTTTTTTCAAGATTTTATTTTACCACTTTGTCGGCATGATTAATATGCATATCCGTGCCAAATTACAGCTCTCTAGTATTTATAATCTCTGAGCTAAGCCGCGGACAGACAGACAGACGGACATGGCGAAACTATAAGGGTTCCTTATTGACTACGGAACCCTAAAAACGGTTCCACACTAAAGTAAAAACTGTATCTCACGTAGAGCTCTCTGCGCCTCGTGCCGTAACCTGTGATAGAAAAAAAGACGTCAACGCGAGGCACAACTGATTGATAGCTCTGTGAATATTAGACATCAACGATTAACGCAGTCTGTTTTGTAACAGTAAATAATTAATATTTAATGGGGAACACGAGCGCCCAAATTGGCAGCAAAACGTTCTCTCCTCTAGAGCTCGATTTACATATTCATGAAATGTAATTCCTGAAGGAATACGAAATTTTTACACGATGAAATGTAGCCTACCTCACTTCACACCCCGACAACTATACTTTGCAAAAAAAAAATGTAGATCCGTTGCGATGTAAAAGAAGACTTATTTTTTTCTAAATAAAATCACTTTCGCATTTATTATAAGTATAATATAATATTGCGAAGTGAAGATGTGGAAATATATTAAAATAGACTTGACTCACTTCCCAATATCAATTTCTTCGATGTTCTCAAAGACAGCGCGGCTGCGGCGGCGGCGGCGGTGGCGGGGCTTCTAATCCCCGCTAACACGTGCCGAAAGTTAATTACGTTTTCATACAAAACACACTTAGCAACTTTTTTAAGATTGTGAGCCACCGAAGGAATAGTATTTAGTAGACCAGTATTTTTATATGAACTTCATCAAGAATCATCAAGAGTCTGAATTCCCAAGGAATTGCATATGGCCCTTGTAGGTACCGGCTTCTGCTCTCCTTTCTCCTTTTAGATATTTTCATTTTAGGTAGAAATAATCACACAAGTAAGTAGGTAGGGTTCCTGATGGTGGGAACGTAAAGCGTTGCGAAAACAACATTGGAGATTTGATCATCTACAGTATCTAGACTATTCTAGACTATACATTATCAGATTTTTCTAAACATTTTAACCGTTACAGTCGGCTAAGGTCGACAACGGTTTTCCGTGCCACACATGCCAGGATTTGAGATTTTCATAAATTTTCGTCGGCTGGATTCGACGTTAGCGTTGGGTGCACAGTTTCTCATAGCGTAGCGTGGCGATCAACGTGTTGAAATGATATATAAAATGTACAAGTAAGGTGCCCTAGAAAACTATACAGTAGACTCCACTCGGCCGATGAACATCTGTAGTGTATGTCACTGACGGCTGACGGCTGACGGCTGACGGCTGACGGCTGACGGCTGACGGGTGTGCGCGTGCGCAGGCTTCCCCTCGGAGCTGGTGTACTTCGGCGCGGCGATGTGGGAGACGCTGTACGGCCTGGTGCTGGCCTTCCCGCTCGTGTGCTGGCTCTTCCTGCCAGTCTACTTCCGCCAGCAGAACAACTCCGTCTACGAATACCTGCAGGTTAGTACTCGCTACTCCTTAACTGTCCACTACTTATACTTTAATAATAATGTCTAATAATTAAAAAGCTACGATATGTATTATGACGTCACAGATCACTATTTCAATATTTTTTGAACAAAATGTAGTTCGTTTTTAAAATTTGATAAAAAGTATTATAACTCAGATATCTAGCAGTCGTCTACCCAATTTTATAGGATATAGGATTCGTCCTCGCTTACCATCAGATCTTTAACGTTTAGATGGTTCCAGTATCTCAGCTGTGGCTATTTTACAATTTGCTTATTTGAACATCATTTTGAAAATCTCTATATATAATAATTAATACCATTATTGCGCCAAACACAAGCGTAACAGAGCCTGCCAACATTCTTCACGTCCTATTAAACATGGTTGCTTAGTTCGACAGACGCCCGTGAGTGGTCAGTCACGGTGTACTCGTATGTGTAAAGGAACTCTGTACTAGGTAGAAAAAAAGACAATTTAAAGGAAGGTGCGTAGCATCTGCTTAATTCAAAAAACAATTTAATATTGATTTTTAATTTATGTGTGCGTGGTTGCAGACACGGTTCCAGTCGCGCTGGGTGCGGCGCGTGGCGGCGGGCACGTTCCTGGTGCGGCAGACGCTGAACCTGGCCGTGACGGCGTACACGCCGTGCGTGGCGCTCCACGCGGCGCTGGGCGTGCCGCACTGGGCCGCCGCCGCCGCGCTCGCCGCCGTCGCCGCCGCTGCCACGCTGCTGGGCGGGCTCGCCGCCGCCATCAGGTACCGTCACCACGCCTTGACGGCTCTCTATGGAAAGTGATTAGTGTTGAGACCATATTATGCAAGATGTGACGGCCACTCATCACTGCTCACCGTATACCTGTCGCCAAGGAGCGAGGAATCTTGCAAGTACGTCGTGGCGGAAGTGATCTCAGGTTAAATAAGTTGGCTGGAGACGTTATCGCAATCCTGGGAGATAAGAATACAATGGAATGTGTCGTACGAGGGTTATCGCTTACCGAAGCGCGGTGCTCGGTGCAGTTATCGACTGCACCCACTCGACTAGACCTTGCTAAGTAAAGAACTAACATAAGGATTAGGTCGCACTCTCGCTTTAACATTAAAATCGTGATGTGGTCTCGATGCGCGCGCAGGGCCGACGTGATCCAGACGCTGACGATGGTGGGCGTGAGCGCGGCGTTCATCGCGCAGGCCACGCTGCAGGCGGGCGGCGCGGGCCGCGTGCTGGCGGAGAACGCGGCCGGCGGGCGGCTGCGCTTCCTGCGCGTGGCGTGGGACCCGCGCGTGCGCGTGGACACGCTGTCGGCCATCGTGGGCCAGCTGTTCATGTCGCTGTCCGTCTACGGCTGCCAGCAGACGTTCGTGCAGCGCTACGTGGCTCTGGGCAGCGCAAAGCGGGCGCGGCGCACGCTGCTGGTGGCGGCGCCGGCGGTGGCACTACTCTTCAGCCTGAGCTGGCTGGTGGGCATGGCGCTGTACGCGCTGTACCGCGCGTGCGACCCGCTGGCCGCCGGCGCCATCGCCGCGCCCGACGAGGTGCTGCCCTACTACGTGCACGACCAGCTCGCTTTCCTGCCCGGCATGATGGGCCTCTTCCTCGGCTGCCTCTTCAACGGCGCCTTGAGGTGAGACCGTGTTGAAAGATTTACGGAACCCGGTAAATATATAGGGTGTAAACCCTATCCCACCGGAAACCTGTCCCTTACATCCTGTATACAGGTACATATGAAACTTCTTAATGAAAATTACCAAGGAATCCACGTTCTTTTTGTGAGGAGACTTTTTAACCATCACAAAGTAACATAACTGTGTAGTCGACCGAAGTTGACGCTGCGCTTGTATCGCGCGTGTTGCAGCTTCATGGTGTCGAACGTGAACTCGCTGGCCACGGTGACGTGGGAGGACTTCGTGTCGAGCGCGCGCCCCTTCCGCGGCGCCGGCGCGGGCCAGCAGCTCGCCGCCATCAAGGTCATCGGCGTCTTGTACGGTGAGTGCGCGCTCGCCTTAACCGCGACGACACTGGCGAATATATACCTTATTCATGAATTTTCACTTAGCGGGGTTCTTCTTGCGAGCCTCACTAGATATTCAGTTCATTACACGAGGGCCGTCCAGCGTTACATGCACCTTCTGGCCCGTCAGTCCATAGTTACGAGCTTAAAATGAGGTTGGATAACAATGGTCTGGCGATGTTTTTCGTAATGAAATAAGCCTAGGTATTTATTTCTATAGAATTCCTTCTTTGGGGGAGGCCTTTGTCCAGCAGTGGACGTTTTTTTGGAAAATTATGATTCCTATACAAATACTGTCATGTCGATGAACAAACTACGTCTATTAAGCAGCAACAGATCTAGAGGGAGGATCGCTCCTATCTATTTTAAAATTTTCTCGTCTTTCTCCCTTCTGCTTTCTTGGTCTGCTGTAGTAATACTGGCGGTGTTGCGTCCCCAGCGGCGGGCATCGCGGCGCTGTCCACGCTGGTGGGGCTGGCGGGCAGCGTGGTGGAGGGCTCGCAGCTGGTGACGGCGGCCACGTCGGGCGCGCTGCTGGGCGTGTTCCTGCTGGCGGCCCTGGCGCCGCGCTGCACGGGCGCGGGCGCGCTGGCCGGCATGCTGGCGGCGCACGCGCTCACCGCCGCGCTCGCCGTGGGCCGCCTCGTCGCCGTGCCGCAGCAGAAGGCCATGCTGCCGCTCTCTACGGCGGTGAGTACCTGCCTTTTTTGTGCGATATTCGGGCGTCATGGCGCGAGGTACGAATGGGTTTTCTCGATTCCTCAGGCTCAGTAGCGCAGAATCTGTATATGAGTTGCAATGGATTCCAGTAGAGACTACTTAAAGAACATAGAAACTCTTTCAAAAAGTTAGTAGACAAGTTTGTTTTTTATTTTATTTTATTTTATTTGGAAGATTAACAGTCAAATAACAAGATTTAGGTAAATACAAAATGGATTAAACAATGCTAATTATAAATCTTCGCCAACAGATATAACAATAGCTGTACTGATACTAAAAACATGTAAATAAGAATAAATAATGTAGAAGAAACAACAGTCTAGTAGAATACATACAGTCTAGAATACACAACGTTACTATTTTAACTAGTCATCCGTTCCGAGCTATAAGAGTATAGTTGATTATGCTCTTATAGCTCATATACTCCTACGCCGCTTAGTTCGCTTCTAACAAAAATACTTACAAACATAAAATAACGAAATATGTGTTAATATTGCAGGGGTGCCCCAACGAGACGCTGCCCGCGGCCGCGGCCGCGCTGGCGCACGCGCACGCGCACGCGCCCCGCCACCGCTCGCAGGCGCCGGCGCCGCTGCTGGCCGCGCTCGGCTCCCCCCGCGTCCTCACCCCACCGCCACACTCCGCTTTGTAAGTTTGCTACAAACGCTTATACCATAAATAGTCGTGACTGTTTGTGCGATTTCATGTGCGAGAAGCCGAGGTTAACTGACCTCAGACACGGTCATGACTTTAACTGTTAGTAGCATTTATTTCGACCGTTTCTGTGCTACACGAGGCACGTTAAGCCATTGGTGCCGGCCGCTACCGCCAGATGTCAGACACGCCATGTCGAAGGCCTCATAGGCGGCCTGAAAACTCCTCACGCTGGAGATGACCTAGTAACAACAAAACAGCCTCAACCAGTCTCTGAGTGGGTGTCCGGATTTGGCTCCCGTGTGTGGAGTATGGCATAACCATCCCGAGATTTGGAAAGGGATCCACGCCCCGTGCAATAGGAACGACATTGGGTTGTTATTAGTGGTATACGCGTGCGTCCTCGATATTGTCGCAATATCGATGAAAACTAGTGACGTTTCCACAGCCCAATATGATAAAATTAGACATAATAAAAGACTAATTGGCAGGCAGGCAGTAAGTAATTTGTGCTTCGGTTGCAGCACGGAGGCGCTGGTGTGGGTGTTCTCGATATCGTACATGTGGTACGCGGTGATCGGCACGGCGGTGTGCGTGGCGGTGGGCGCGGCGGTGAGCGCGTGCGCGCGCGGCCGGGCGGCCTGCGACCCGCGCCTGCTGCACCCCGCCGTGGCCCCGGCGCCCGCCACCGCCGCTCCCGACCCCACCGCTGGGGACAAAGGTGACAAACCTGATTCCAAGGATGCTTCGGAACGCACGGAAGACACAGTGGTGGAGGAACCGCCGCCGCCGCCGCCCGTCACGGCCAACCGATTGTACGACGCGTACGAAACGAAGACGCGCTCGCAGCAAACTCGCTTCTGATTGCTAGAGAACTGTTACGAGGAGCCTGTATATCATCTCGATGAGAGGTGACTGCGATGATTATGGGGAGGAACGAAAGTAAGTGGAGATAAGATAGCCCAGTTCCCCATTGCGTTGGGGAATCTTGGTTAGCCAGCATCCATCTTCGGCACCATCAGCAGTTACCACCAAGTGAGATGATGGCAAGGGCTTATAAATTGTGGGTAAAAAAAAGGCTGTGCTATATAATAGTGGTACTTGTACTTGTGGTACAGTGGTGCTTGTACACTGCTCGTAGTAGTAGGCAAGTCACTGCTCCTAGAAAACGACGAGCCTACTCAACTCAGTAGGTAGGGGCAGATAGAGGAGGAAAAGGTTACCAGCCAAATGAGGTGTTTCAAATCAGGTCATCACGTTTGTCCAGGCATCGTTTTGTGTATCGTCATGCAGACACCCTTCAGGCTTCAACTGGAGTGTCGTGGTTACAAAGTGACACGGGTCTTATAATACTAGAAATAATCATAGCGTTTTTTACTTTTGCAGCAGACACACTTTTAACAATCTGTTTGTTTACATATATCTCACTGATGCTAATCACATGTGATCTGTTGTGTGTGGTAGACAAAGATTTATGATTATGAAAAATAACTATACTATAAATTTAACTAAGGGGAACTATAGGTTATAGTGCCATCGAAATCTAAATAAGGTACTTAATTTATACAATTCGTGCATGTGCCTTTGTAACTAATAATGTAAGTAGCTATAAGACTGTTTGTTCTTTATTAAAATAATAAAAAATGCTTTAGCTGTAAGGTTACGTATACTGTCACGGTGCACGGTGCGCGTTGAGCTGACTCAGGGACTGTGTGAGTGCCTTCGTATTGCGTCCTTCAATTACAGACTACATTGAAAATATTGTAAAACGATATCGTTACTTAGTTTAGTCCTTAATAGAACATAAGAACTATTGTAAATTTAATATTGGTCATTAAATGACTCTCATCATGTTTCCGTGTGATACTAGAGTTAAGAGTCGAATATAAATAATAGTGATGTGATTGTTATTCCATTTCTAGTATGATGTAATAGAATATAATACTGTGTGTACCTGCGTCAATAAGTGGATACTCAGTGCTGCTGCGAAAGGGTGAGACCATACTGGCCGCGCGGTTCGACCGTAATACATATTTCGAAAACCGAAAACTATGTATTTCTCAGACAAGAGGCTCTTGTATTAAAGATTACCTAATATTTAGGTATTTATACAATGCATTGCACTTAGGTCTAGGTAGATGATATTAGACAAGACAGACAGTATTATTATTTTTAATAAAATTGTATAGATATGTAAAGTAATTAACAGTGTAGCTATGTATACAGGGTGTAACAAAATTGGTGTAGGACCCGTTAACTGGGGATTCTACTCATCGTGCTGAACAACTTTTGTTCTACGATTTTGCTCAAATCACAAAAAAAATTGGACTTTTCATACAAATTGATCATCTGTTCTGCTAATTTTTTTAAACCCTGTTTGAAAAAAATAATAAAAAAAAAGTAAATATAAGTAAGTAGTATGTATATTTTGAGAATATATATTTATTTATGATATATCCCGGTGTTATGTTATTTATTTTACCTTAACACTTTGCACGCCGACGCTTTAATCCAATGCCGCGCTTTGACAGCCGATCACGAGCTCCACACGTGACGCTCTTGTGCCTAAGTACGCCGCGTGTTTTTTGAAGCGTCACCTGTGGTTCGCCGGCATTTTTCGGTGATATTGTAAGATTTATAAAAAAAATAATTAGCGTGTTATAGGAACAATTCTTTTTGTATTTGGAAGGTGATTTCATATATTTTAAGGATAAAAATAAAACAATGTGTTTATCTATTTATTTTTATTTTGAAACTATAGTACCGTGAACACGTTTTTTGAAAAAAAAAAACTCTAACATATTTTATTCTTGCTTTTATACAGTGTAATCTTTTTGTGTGTGATATTTTTTGAAGCAAGGGTAATTACATAATGGTACTGAACAATCAGGACAATAACTGGCGAGAGAGCGCGGGCCGACGCATCGTATCGCCACCTACAACTACATACGTAAATGAATTGTATGTGTGCGTGTAGCTAATTCATTCCTCTACACGTTGCTATAAAGCGGATCACGAACTGTGTTCGTTATTTTGATACAAACAGTATGGAATCTGATCACGAGTCCTACTCGTCATCCGCGACTCTAAGAAAAAAAGTGTAACGAGTGGTGTTCGTGATCGGCGAATTACGCGTGGCAGTAATTTAAATGGCCGGCGAAATGGAGGGAAAACTGCATACCGAATGGTCCTCGTGATCCGCGTGCAAAGTGTTAATACCTGCCTATTAGATACTTAAATCTTTGTTAGAAAATGCCGTCATTAAATCGCACAAACGACATGAACAAACACACAATCACTGTTTTATACAAACAACAATTTGCCCTGGCAGGCCCGGCCTGATTATAATTCCCTCCTCTTTCATGAGTTCCTGCCGCTGCCGCACAGCACCTCACTTCGCAATTAAAGAATTAAGATGATGTTTCGCGATGTATCCAATAAATAAATATTAATTTAAAAAAGTAAAAGAGTACAGGAATAAACTTTTAAAAGTTAAAGTGAATAAAATCCGTACATAAATCTTAATTAAAACTGATGTACCTTGCTGTACTTGTCTACATATTAAGAGGCAACGTAATACGTATAACTACAATATCGAGGCCAAAAGACGCTTCAATTCAAACAAACAAAGTGCCGTATATTTGCTTTACTTCGTCGCTGCCTCTTCATGATTACCGCCAGGGCTATAGTTCTTCCCATATAAAAGACACCAACGAGACGTGCAAGTTGATTCTTGCTTCATCATTAACGAAAGCTGTTATATTTGCCTTCATATCTATTTATTTGTCGTATGGCTTATTACTAGGTCAGAATCTTACAAAAGATAGATAGATCGACTCATTTATTCCATAACAAGACGCAGTTCATGTACAAATAGCAATAATTATAGTTTGGCAGAATTCTTATAAGAAACGCCACAAACTAAAAGAGACAGATAAATAATATACAACGCTGATTCTGGTTCTTAAGTTTTAGAAAACTTAGTTTCAGGTAGGAAACAGCGTCTTGTGTTATACTTTTAAGAAAAAACATTTTCATTTAAAACACACGAAAGCAAGAGAACTTGTTGAAAACAATCAATCACATCGAGGATATCAGCGATTTAGCAGCTTCAGGAGTCATTGAGGGAATTAAAAAACATTCCATGAATGGAAAGTTTATATTATATTCTGAACGGAATAATAATGAGTGATACTTTAGAGCGTATATTAAACAGTTTAAAAACAAACAATACCATAAACGCTGTCGAGCTCTGTCCGAGTCGGTTTGATCCGTACGTTTCACACAGTATTCTCCAAGCAACCGGATTTTGCAATGACGTGTGTTTTCTAATTGTACTGTGACGATTACTTAAGGCATCCCGCTACGAAATCTTTTTTTTTTAAGTCGGCCTTATAAAAAGAGCATATCGTACCTAGCTTAAAATTTGAGCAGGTGACTTACAAACTTCCTGCCGACTAAAATATATTCTTCCACCTAATACGTACACCTGTCGGTAACCTAATAAATTATATGCGAGTTTTCGCATTTTATGTCGTTATGAATTTTAAATTATCCTTCCATGTCTTCTAGATTTAATTGGTTAACATGTAGTAGTCCTCGTCTACGTTTGACCCACTCGCACGTAGTTTAGCGCCATAAGAGAAAAAGAGACAGCTAGGTACTCTCCCACCTCGGCGCCATTGCACGGTCCAAGCCTCATTCGTTTTCGTGCGCGCACGGCTACCGCACGTAGTAAAAAATATTTCTTAAAAAGTTCGTTAATTATTTGAATTTAACAAGTGTGCAAAAATGTGCTTAGAAGAAAATAAATCCTTACGTTACTTTTAGATAAGGAGATTATGTGGAGAGGAAATACGAAAATCATTTTTTAAAAAAAAACAAGTGCAGTGAAAGTTATTTTTATTTAAACATGATGGGAGAATATCAAATAATTTTATTTTGCTTCGAGTCAACGCGAGACGTTGACCAATAGCTATTTTTGCTTCGAGTCAATGCGGGACATTGACCAATAGCCAGTTTTGCTTCGAGTCAATGCGAGACATTGACCAATAGCCAGTTTTGCTTCGAGTCAATGCGAGACATTGACCAATAGCTACTTTTATTAGAGTTAATGCGAGACATTAACCACACTATAATATTCCTGTTTCGTATGAACTGGAATCACCAGCTTTCTAATGCTTATGCGGCTGCTCCATCAACCCTCGCTCGCCGCCACAGGTGAAGCGTTGGCAGCATCGTGGCTCATATCACTGCACTGCCACCACAGCCACCGCCGCTTATGCAGCTGACAACGATGCTGAAAAACCGACAACGACGATGGACGGATTGCCTCCCAAAACCTCCCCAACGGCGCTGCTGTAACCGCCGTCCGCCAAAACCGCTGCCGGCGCCGCCACCAAAACTGCCGCCGCCTACAGGTGATATGTACCATAAGCACCATCACGTCTATTTAATCTTCCGGCACATATCCACCGCCATCGTGCGTTTATACTGATGCTTACTATCCGTAGTTGAGATTCCTTCTAGTGTTTCCAAACGCGTGTGTTATTATTTCAAAACCAACCTCGAGAAGGACGGTCTATTTAAAAAATAAAAAAAAAAAAATTCTCGAGTTTGTCATCCGACAATAACTCCAGAAATTGAGGCGATCGATGCTGAACTATTAATCTAAGATGGAGCCAAAAATAGGGATATTATAGCTATTTTTCTTAACCATAACCTTACGGTTATGTCCAATACCTACAGCTAACCTGATTTATTGAAACAATAGACATCCTGTCATTTCAGTTTATATATAACTGATTGAATGAATGATGAGACACCCGACCGATTTCGGTCATGAGTCATGGCGACCACTTCGACTCCTAGTAGACTTGTTGACTGTGGGGCGCCCGAAAATAGCTAATATAGCCAATCTTCGCGGCAAACCCCCGTGCACAGTGCAGTTTAAGTAAGTAATATACCAGCCTTTTATTTATTTCTTCATCATATTATAAAATACTTATCTGCGAGTAATAGTGTTCTGTGATACTTATACACTGGAATCGAAAGGGAGACATTTATTCGGTGTTGTGTTCGGTGGTTTTGTGAAGATGTCAAAGGGCATATACAAAAAGTTAAAAGAATTGAGTTGCATCGGATAGCGAGCAGGGAGATACGTATGTATGTATGTGCCACTGCCGCTCAGCCAGCCCAAATGCAACCCGTCGCGTCGCCGCCGCGCCGACGACGCGCTGCCGCCCCCGCGCTGGCGCGCTGACCGATCGCTGCGAAGCGCGCCCTCCGCAGCTCAGCCGCATTTTAAGGTAGCGGGTAGATGGAAATATTTTATGGATGCATTAAAAAGGTATTGTTTGGTATAACTAGACCATTTTACACAAAATATTGAGATAAAGACTCTCATTACCCCAGATGAATTTATTGGCCCTGGACAAGTCGTGGCCAAAATATGGTATATTTTTGATCAAAATTGTAAAAGTTAACGCAGCAACCCTATGAAAAACTCTTTGCTTCGAGTATTATTTTTATAATCCATAAAAGTGAAGACAAGTTTAATTTATACTGGATTTAAAATGTTAATCAAATTTTGAATATTGATAATTTGAAATCTATTTTATCGTACCTACATAGTTGCCCAGGGCAGTTACATGGTAAAAGCAATAAATAAAATAGGCCGATATCCTCGTGCTCATGCACGATTTTATCTTACTTAAAACACTTTTTTCTATATAAGTACTTGTGTTTTACCTTTCAGCCTGTGCTCAACTTTTATAGGACTATAGTCCTATGAACACTATAGTGTTCTTATGAACAGATTCAGGAGTTTTTTCAATCTGTTTTTACTATATTATTCTATGTTATTCTTCTTTTCGGTCGATAACAAACCTAAATAGTCTCGGCCCAAAATTCAGCCACGCGAATTGCACTGTCCGTGGCACTCATTAGATCTGCCTGCCTGCAGTTATCTGGGCATGCAGGGCACGACGTCAAATACTCCATTGTTTGGGGAACTACGCCAAACTTAAACTCCACGCCAACACAAAACTTAGAACCATCTGAGGATGTTATCACCATTATATTATTATCTTATTGAGAGGTGTTAAACTTAACACCAAATATATTTTAAATCAACGAATTAAATTGTATGTACAATATTGTACACATTAATTCTTTAAATAATTAATTGATAGAAACCAGTTCGGTATACGATTCAAAACCCTTTCGATTTACAGTTACCATAACTGACAAGTAATCGTTAATAATTATAATAAGAAAAATAAAAGTATTTTATAAAATAAGGTTTTCTGTACCTTATACTTAAAATTGTCTTTTTTGTACCTAGCTTCTGCTACTTACACGAAACTTGCAATGACAGCGTTTCGGGAAGTATTAATTATAATAAATACATATACCTACGTTATTTTTTCTTATGAAGCCATGTCTTCAGTCTAGATGACAATGATTCATAGGTGTGCCTGTTTTTAAGTTTAATGCAGGTTAAGTCTTAATAAAGCTGCCGCAATCACCAGATAAGAATAAACAATAATGTTTGATGGGTGAAATCTGTGAATTCTTAGATGGTGGATAATCAAAATTTTGATTTTGCATAATCAAAATTTTTGTTGATGCCTCCACAGCACACCGGAGATGTCCTTGTGAGGATGGTGAAAATTATTTATTGGCATTGTTTAAGATCGCCTATAATCAAAATATACATTAAAAAGATTTATATATGTTGAATGAATTAAAAATGAAAAATGTGAACATCAGCGAATTTTGCAAAAACAAAATTATTATAAGTCATAGCTTACGTGAAACTTCTGGTATATTTTGAACTAAATTATTTACAATTGAAAGTTTATTAACCGCGATATACTTTCGTGGCTATATAAAATTACAGCAATTTTTTTCTCTATAAACCAAACAGGTAGTTTTTTTAAGTAAACACACAACAAAAGAACGAGAAATTAAAATGTTAAAAAGTTGTGACAATAGAATACTATTGCTGGTATTGACAATAGAATACATATAAAACTTGCTGAAATTACCGTTATCGATACAGTTTAGATAAATATACTAAACATGTTTTCTACTGCATTCCAAAACTTATTAAATAAGCTTATCCAGCCTAAAATAATAATTTTAACTTAAAGAATAAATACAAAATGTAATAAGTACATTTTTACATCTTTGTAATGTTTCCGTTTATTTGTGTAACTATCTTCAACGGTTCCCACTTTTTCCAATTATTATGAACTTCATATTATTATTTCGAAATTATGACTTATTATGTAATAAGTCTTAAAAAAAATGCTGCTCAAGCTACTACCGTTTTCATACCTGACGTAGGGTCAGTTATGAAATCAGAATTTATCTATATTTTATTTCTTATAAGTGAACCTGAAACTTATATTTTCAAATATTGTCTCAAATATTTACTTATTCATTGGTATAAGGAACGAACAAATGCATATCGTCAGTGCTGGATATAAAATTCCTATCACTGGTCGATAATACCAAGTTTCAGTTCACGTCTAGCTTTAAACAGTGGGGGAATATTATCGATCAGGAGTATAGATTCGTTGGTTTGTTCACGGCTCATCCCCATTGCGGGTATACCTATAGTTATTCGGGTTTATTTTGTGATACATTTTTTGTCAAATTAGCTAAAAATGAATTTCAGATGTTCAACGTGAATTATTCAAGCAGTACATGAAAGATGTACAGGTTAAAACCATATTTGTTAAAATACGATAGGTACATAGTGTAATTAAGGTACCAGAATATCGTATTAGATTACCATCTTAGCAGTTCTTTGGACTTAGAACAGATGTTCCAAATAGCTAAAAGGATGGAAATGTCAAACAGGTTCCCTATGCATCGACGTCGGTTCCCAACGACGCTGCATATACCTTTCATAAAACACTATCGTCTATCGCTGCACTTATGCTAAGTGTAACCTCATCACTCAGAACCTAACGTCAAGTTCAACTAACAATCACATTTATAAAATTGAACAAGATTTAATTTTATTTTCATATTGTTTATTTGATAACCTTCTAGGAAGTGGTATTTTTTAATAATTTATTGTATACACAAAATGGGCATAATATAAAAGCTTACCATCAAATATACGCAAGGGGTGCAACTTGTTTCTAAAAGAAATTTCTTCCAGAAATAAATTTCTGTTAATTGAATTACAGTTATAAAATCTCAGATTATATTTTATTGCAATAATTCTCATACCTATTACCTACAACATTGTTAGTCTCTCTAAACATCTACATGTTAACCAATTAAATCTAGAAGACAAGGAAGGATAATTAGATGATCAAACGAACTTACCTCAAGTGAAGTTCGATCTTAATTATCCTTCCTTGTCGGAGAGATTTAAGGTCCCTCCCTGCCCTAGAGTAGACAATACTAGGATGCTAGTATTAAAACCCCTAATACCAATGTTGTAGTATGTAGGTTGCCTTTTTTATTCTCTAAAATGAATGAGGCTTGGACCAGGCAATGGCGCCGAGGTGGGAGAGTACCTAGCTGTCTCTTTTTCTCTTATGGCGCTAAACTACGTGCGAGTGGGTCAAACGTAGACGAGGACTACTACATGTTAACCAATTAAATCTCTCCGACAAGGAAGGATAATTAAGATCGAACTTCACTTGAGGTAAGTTCGTTTGATCATCTAATAATATTTGACATTTTAAGGGGTTACTTAAAATTAAGTAAAGAATAAAAAAAAATATTGAAAAAAAAACTATTCAGTGGTTCACTATTCAGATTTAGTTTGGGAAACTAAAAACGGTTTTTTATATTATTCCTGTTTGTATTCTTTATTTGATTCTTAGTTACCCCTTAAAATTTTTGACGCATTTTTAACACCCTATATATTGATGTAATTTTGAAAGAACAGGGGACAGATTTGTTAACATAGAAGTAATTAATTTCGAATAGATAATTAGGTGTTTGGTTGATTTACATACAATGGCGATTATTCGGTAAATCCAGTCTCCAATCTAAATTCAAAGTGTTCTGAATCTACTTATGTTTATTGGGCCTTGATCGTGATACCTAGCTACCTGTGTGACGTTACCTCATCTCATCACTCTCACTGCGCGTCGTCTACATTTCGAACATAGTTATCGTAAGAAAATTGACCAGTCTTACAAGAGTAGCCCACTATAATTTTGGTGTAGGTTTCTAACGAAGAAGGTTATTGAAAGTAAAAGTTGAAAAAGTCCAGCAACAGCTCGGCTGCGACAGACAGCAATCGTGGAAAGGAAAACTTCTTAGTAAGGTTGAGTTGTTGTTGTCTAGGAATAGGTAATAGTTAATATTGCCCCACTCCAGCTAGCAGCTGCCTGGTGATAAAGTTTCTTTAAATAGACTAATAAATAATCATTATTTCGAGCTAAAACTCATATAAAAATTATTACACACACGCTATACAACGCCAAAAACAAAAATACAGTGCAATACAGGATACTATGTTAATTTGTCATTCTGAGACCAGTGCCACAGCCAGCCAGTGGAATGACTGTAGTCTTATCCTATTTTCTCGAGGATGCTGTTTCAGAACTTTCTTATAGGATTCAAGAACGAGGCCGCAGGAGATCTCACCGTTGTACACATTTGAATCTATTACTTATAGCTACAGAAAAGTTGATCTAAGCATGGGCAGTTTATTTAAAATCAAGTCCAAGGACATCGCACCACATGTAAGTGAATCTTTTATCTCTATCGATACCTACTGTAATAAAACTGCAATAGGTATTATAGAATGGGTGTTGTCTAATTATAGGTGCATAAGTTCATTTCGATTAACTATGGCTTCTACTCACGAAACTGAACAACTTTGGCCAAAAAATACATTCAATAAGAGCAAAACAAAATTTGTCTCTTCATAAAGTTGGTTCAACAACATGATCAATTTGTGTGACAAGTTTCATACATATTGCATTTTTATTTAAGCAAAAAAATTTGGTTTTACGAGTCTCAAATGTTTCGCCAAACGTGTGCTATTACTAGTTAAATTTTAATAAGTTTACAATCTCCAAGAATTCCTTTACGCTGTAAAAATTACATTCCAAAACCACGCATACTCGTACACTTAAGTGTTTCATTTTTAAATTTGAATTCTTTCTTTTCATTTTGTTTTATTTTATTCAAATTTTGTTTTTGTCTTTCGGCTGATGATGACAGGAAAATAAATAAACATCTGAATGAGTCTGAATCAACATCCATGCGGATTCGCGCGGACTTGCGGCTAGATCTACGGTAATACAAGCGATGATCGTTCAGAAAATCAGAACCCATTAACACAGATACGTCAGCGGGTGGTTTGACGAGTGCTAACACCATACTCGCACCACAAAACCAACACTTGATGGCGCTGCTTGCCGCGGTGATGTCAAACGGAAAACAAGTCGCGCACGCAGCAGAGTGCGTCACTCCGCGTTTTGCATAATGCCTACTTAATAACCTAGATTACAATTAACAGATTCCACTCAACAGCGCGCTCCACAATAAACCAAACAACTATTCGCGTTTGTATATTGAGAATAGTACGAAAAGTAACCTCATAAATATGAATTGCTATTTTATTTCATTATATTTTGTTTGGAGATATGAACGGTTATTATTGGACGGCTAAACATAGTAAAAACTATCCATAAACCACTAATATTAATCGCATAAGTTTAGAACTGTCGCGCAGATTCGAGTTCTGTTAAATATATGTATAAAAAAGATTAAATTATTGTATATACTGACTGAGGTGGTTCAGTGGTTCAGCACTCCTGACCACTGATCCGAGGGCCATGGGTTCGATAGCCACCCAGGGCAAAAGTATCTGTAATAAGCATATTTGTTTTTAAACGTATTTGTGTAGTCTCTTATAACACAGGGAATCCTAGTTTGGGGCCAGATAATCGAGTGTGAGTTGTCCCGGTTATTCATAAACTCACATTTAATCTCAAAGACGAGACAAACGAAATAAACATAATAACCATGGGATGGGATTGATGCGACACTCGTGCGTTTGAAATTATAAGGGGCTGCTCAGATTCAAGTAGAAGATACTGGAAAAATATTTAGAAAATCCGCTCTTAATTTTTTTTTAGTTTTCCATACACATTCTTGATCACAAAAAATTTGAAGGACGGATTTTTTGAATATTTTTCCTGTATTCTCTACTTGATTCTGATTAACCTCTTAAAATTTCAAACACACTTTTTTAACACTCTGTATATGTTTACTGTGCTATCCTTTATTTAAATGTTTTAGTATACATTAATTAATTATCTCATTTGGTAAACTGCCCAATGCCCATGTAATCAGGTGTAATTAAATGGTTTTTTAAAATGTAATAACTAATAAATAAAATAGTAAGTACTACACTCCGGTTTGTTTACTCAGTTAAGATTTAATAATATTTAAGACTTTTATTTGAAACATTGTGTTGAAGGAGTTCGATTTGGCTCGTTTTTTTTAACACATATATAATAAGTCTCGGAGAGCCGCGTCGCGCCCTTTGCAAACAAATGTGCAGATTTTATTTATGTAGATTATTTTTAACTAAAATAAATAAATAAACAAATAACATTAATAAAGCAATAAAGAAATTTAAATTGAAATTGAAATTAATACTTCTAATAAATATTTTCCTTTTTCGAGCTCCAACCAAAGTATATAAAAAATATGCGATTTCTTGCACATTTGTTTGCAAGCAGAGCGGCGGCGCGGCGCCGGCGCGGCGGCGGCGGCGGCCTCCGAGATCTATCAAGCATCCTGTGTCCTGTAGTTACTAGTGACAGAGTACATAGTATATATTGTAATTAATTACACTGGTATAGTTCCGATCACGCGAGGCGGGTGCGGGCGCAGGCGCCGCGTGCGAGGTCACCCGCGCCGCCGCCGCCGCCGATGGTGGTGCGGTCGCCGGGTGATCGGCGAGTGCGCGCGGCGCGGGCCCCGGCCGGCGGCCGCGACCGCGACCGTGGCCTCGCTCGGCCCGCGGCCCGCGGCCCGCGGCGGGATGCGCCTGCCGATAAGCTTCCTCGAATCTTATCAGCGTCGCGTAGAGGTCAAACTGTATGCAAATTTTTGACTAATTGTCAAGCGATATACTGAAATTTACAGAACTGAAGTGATAAAAGCGTGAACGCGCGATGTATTTGACTAGTTTTTTGAGATTTCGCTTCAGTTCCGTAGATTGTACTGGAATTAATTACGACAATTGGCTATCACGTAGGAGCCAGCAGCTGTCGCGGGCGCGGGGTCGCGGGCGCGATAACCCGCCGCTCACAAACATTACACACGATCATAATACATGCTAGCTATCTCCCGGCACATTCATCGGTAGGTGTACTCAGCTGGGTATGCGGGGGGAGGGGTGGGGGAGAACCCGCAGCCTGAACCACTCTGAGAAGCAGTTCGGTCTCCGGTTTAACTAGCTTCCAGACCTCATTAAAATAAGAGGAATTTTAAGCGAACGGTTACCCATTAAGTTTTTTTTATATTTTATAATTTATAAGATCCAAATACTTACAACAAGTAACAAATACAACCACGCTGAGCGTACTTTACAGAATTGTCATCGCTGAACCCGACTTAACGATAAATAGGGGTAGTAATCTGCCGGTGCAGGCTTAGTGCAAGCGGGCACCCTTTGGGTACGGAACCTTGCAGAATAGTATAATTTTTCTACCGAGCTGCTTCTCTCGACCTTCTCTCATCTCACTAGTCACTGTCCTACAAACCGCACCATATACTTCGTATAGATACAGAGATCGTTAAAACCCATCGCGACCCCACGGGCACACGGGCACACGGGCACACGGGCACACGGGCACACGGGCACTGATCTCCTCCCATAGCACGGGGAGGTGAGTCCATACTCCGCACACTGGACCCAAGTCCGAATTGGTTAGAGATCAGACACGCAACTCACTGTAACATACATATAAAACAATTAAATAATAGGTACATATAATATGGGAAGTTATGGGAAGAGACCCGTGCCCCTGCAGTGGGGACGTAATGGGTTATTAACAACAACTTATAATATAATATGTAGTAACTTAGTAGTTAACAACGATTGAATTGTAAGTTAGAGAATATTACTTTACTCTTTGTTAGAAAACTGTTGAGGTTTCCTTGCTACTATTAAATGCAATTTGTCTTTGTATGTTTCTGATAAATAAATTAATGTTGCCCGCGGCTCCGCCCGCGTGTATATTGTATTTGTGACAGTTCTTGAGGATGGCATGGAAATGTTATATGTTACTTAATATCATGTTACTGGTCGTCCAGTCCCAAACAAAAGGTGTCATGAATGATTTTTTATGCTTTTCAACCATAAAACCGAGCAACCCGCGTGATCGACGCGACCACGCAAGCCGCACTGAGCTATGATTGTCTGTTATTTAACCTTCAAGCTTGTTGGGATAAAAAGTATCCTATAATGTGTTAGCTCAATGCTTTATCTATCTACTTACCAAATTTAATCCAAATTTGTTTCGACGTGAAAGTGGCACAAACGTGATAAAGTACAAATTTCACTTTTTAGCCATTCCTACGGGAACCCTCAAGTTTTCTGGGATAAAAAGTACCCTATATCTATCTACTTACCAAATTTCATCGAAATCCATTCTGTAGTTTCGGCGTGAAAGTGGCACAAACGTTATAAAGTTCACTTTTCACTAAACGAACGAGTAAGTTTCACTTTTTAGCCATTCCTCCGGGAACCTTCAAATTTTCCGGGATAAAAAGTATTTTATGTCTTAACCGAGTGCTTTAACTATCTATCTACCAAATTCCATCCCAATGCGTTCAAAAGTTTCGGCGTGAAAGTTACACAAACGTGATAAATTAAATATTTCACTTTTTTGGGATTCCTCAGGGAACATTCAAGTTTTCCAAGACAAAAGTATTCAATATGTTAACCGAAGGCTTTGTCTATCTATCTACCAAATTTCATCTTAATGCGTTCAGTAATTTCTGCGTGAAAGTGGCACAAACGTGATAAAGTTAATATTTCACTTTTTAGCCATTCCTCCGGTAACTTTCAATTTTTCCGGCTACAAAAGTAACAGAGTGCTTTGACTATCTACCTACCAAATTTTATCCCAATTCGTTCTGTAGTTTCGGCGTGAAAGTGGCACATACGTGATAAAGTAAATATTTTACTTTTTAGCCATTCCTCCGGAAAACTTCAAATTTTCCGGGATAAAATGTATCCTATGTATTAACCGAGTATTATCGAGTTTATCTATCTACCTACCAAATTTTATTCCAATCCGTTCAGTGGTTTCAGCGTGAAAGCGGAACAAACAAACAAACAAATAAACAAACATCCATACTTTCGCATTTATAATATTAATATAAAATATAATATAATATAATATAATATAATATAATATAATATAATATAATATAATATAATATAATATAATATAATATAATATAATATAATATAATATAATATAATATAATATAATATAATATAATATAATATAATATAATATAATATAATATAATATAATATAATATAATATAATATAATCCATCCATAGATACTGTGACAAGCTAGACGCTAAAATAGACAAACACATTTTGCAAAAACAGGCTGCCATCCATACCTCTACAATAGTTTCAAAAGTACTTGGGGATACCGTATATTGTAATGGGGAATCTGAACCTCCTTCTCCCTGAGGGTTTCGGGGTGGGAGGTCAGAAAACACCAACCTCGAAGGTTGAGAAAAGAAATAATATAATATAATATAATATAATATAATATAATATAATATAATATAATATAATATAATATAATATAATATAATATAATATAATATAATATAATATAATATAATATAATATAATATAATATAATATAATATAATATAATATAATATAATATAATATAATATAATATAATATAATATTAGTATGAAGTGTGATTCTAACCTTCTTCTCTTCAGCGACGATAGTACACATGGTACTGTTTGTCCAACAAAACCTTAAAGCTCTTCATAGAAACTGGACCAATCAGCAGCAACCAACATTTGCAATTTTCGAATCCTAACTTTATGTGTTTTTTATGTATAAATATATATAAATATAATATAAAAAATTAGAGAAATAAACAAATGAATGTTTTCTTATTGACAAATTATGATTAAGGACATGTTATTAAGTTTTAAGACCATTTTTGTAAGCTCATAATCACAAATAAATTATTTTGAATTTGAATTTAAATTTGCCTTTTGTACGTAAAACACACATCAAACTTAGAAGTCGTTCCATAACCAAGTTAAGATTCACCTGACAAGAGTTTGTCCCTTTCACACTTCAAAAAAATATAATATGCTATCCTGCTGTCAGAGTGAAAATTACTCTAACGAAACTAATTTGGAACGCTTTCTTAAGGTTAATTCGAAATGTTATTAATAAGTAATACTTATAGAATGAACTCACACGTAAATAATTCATTCAAGACTCCAAGCAGACGATTACCTAATCGTACAAATAATTTAAATAGTTTGAATAAGAATACTAATTGTCGTGTCTGCGTGCGCCAGTAGATTAAAAAAAACCGGCCAAGTGCGAGTCGGACTCGCGCACCGAGGGTTCCGTATAAATTCATAATCACACATGTCTTGAACTCTATATTTTTTATATTTGAGTTGATTGAATGAAAGGTAATTTGCGGTTTACGATTTATGGCGTATTAAAAAATTACTTACTAGATGTCATTCAAACCAATTTTCGGTGGAAGTTTGCATGGTAATGTACGTCATATATTTTTTCTAGTTTTATCATTCTCTTATTTTAGAAGTTACGGGGGGGGGGGGACACATTTTACCACTTTGGAAGTGTCTCTCGCGCAAACTATTCGGTTTAGAAAAAAAAAATATTAGAAACCTCAATATCATTTTTGAAGATCTATCCACATAATTCGAGAAAAAAAATACGAGTTAGAAATATACAATATCTTGTACTTAGGTATAATGTCATTCAAACTCAACATATTTTATTTTAGTAGATGCTTTATATTTACACATGCTTCAATATATTTTTTTTCTCATTTATGATTTTTAATTTTTATACTTTCCGATGTCCTGAGTCCAACCCTGTGGTCCAACCTAAATCACACTTAAAGTGATTCATATTTAAATAAAAGAGTCCACCTGTAAGTACGTAGGTATATTGAAATCGGGAAAACTGGAATTCATACGTAGACTTTAGTTATCGACGCTCCTAAAACTTTGATTTTTCTATTTTGCTGTTTCCTTACTTTTTGGATAATTTCACAGCTCATCCGTTCTTGTGCAATAACAGCGTTACAAATAATGCAGTTATCTAGCTAACAAAAGTAATAAACAAGCACTGCGAGCGCTGAAAATGTTTTTACATATCGGCTTGTAATGACAACAACATCATTCGTACCAGCCGCGGCCGGCGCGGGCGCGGAGCGTGCGGCGCGTTGAACTCTTTTGCAGGCGGCTACGCACCGCTACACGCCGCTACGCACTACGCACGACCTATCGCTGCGTTTGCGCCGGTGCTTCTGTGTAACTCCCGACGCAGAAAGACAGGTGTTAAAAGTTTCACATATGTTTATATGTCTGTATGTAGGTATGAGTGGCAGGAACTTTGTCCTAGGTAGAAAAAAATACAATTTAAAAGAATTTGTACAACACATCTAAAAATTTTTTTTTTGTCTGGCATTTGTGACGTAGCTCCTAAAAGGATGAATTTTGTTTTTAATGTTTGAAAGGTGACTAATTTGCAAGTATTCTTAGATTTGATTCAAGTAATTCTGTTCAGCCATTTGAAGTTTAGTTTTCTAGTTATTGAAGAGATGAGAGAAACTTCTACTGGTCTATCGGTCATGGTTGCTAAAATTGCGCGTATAGGTTTGATGAAAAAAAAATTTTTGTTTTTTTTTTTATTTTTGTGTGAAAATCTTAATGCGGTTCACAGAATACATCTACTTACCAAGTTTCAACAGTATAGTTCTTATAGTTTCGGAAAAAAGTGGCTGTGACATACGGACGGACAGACAGACAGACAGACATGACAAATAAGGGTTCCGTTTTTTGCCATTTGGCTACGAACCCTAAAACCAGACGAGAGCGAGGCGACTTGAGGTGGCGTTTCGAGGGATATTTAAGGTCTAATTAAATTAGGTAATACTTGCTATTTATTTATTTAAACATGAATCTGAAAAGCTTTCCCCTAAGAACCTATACACGATTCGCAAAAATGTTTTAGAGTTCCCATACTAAGGTGGCCGATCGCCTGATCGACTTATTAGAAAAGTCGAAGATTTTTTCCTAAATTGACTGTGGATTCCCTCCCTGGAGGAAAGTTGTTCAGATCATAGAAGCCCAATTTAAATAGTTTTCGCTAATTTCGGTACAGACTGCGTAACTTTCATATTTTTTCTGATTTGAGAGTGGACTGCGAACTTGTAATAAAATAACGCAACGTGCGCAAAATAAAAAGACAATCGCGTAGCTTATGAAATATTTCTAAAATCTATGAATGCAATAACGTACGTATACATCTTGCATCTTGTAATTAGCATTACGAAAGTATGTTTTATAATAAAATTGGAAATTTTAGCAACCATGACCGATAGACCAGTAGAAGTTTCTCTCATCTCTTCAATAACTAGAAAACTAAACTTCAAATGGCTGAACAGAATTACTTGAATCAAATCTAAGAATACTTGCAAATTAGTCACCTTTCAAACATTAAAAACAAAATTCATCCTTTTAGGAGCTACGTCACAAATGCCAGACAAAAAAAAAATTTTAGATGTGTTGTACAAATTCTTTTAAATCGTATTTTTTTCTACCTAGGACAAAGTTCCTGCCACTCATACCTACATACAGACATATAAACATATGTGAAACTTTTAACACCTGTCTTTCTGCGTCGGGAGTTACACAGAAGCACCGGCGCAAACGCAGCGATAGGTCGTGCGTAGTGCGTAGCGGCGTGTAGCGGTGCGTAGCCGCCTGCAAAAGAGTTCAACGCGCCGCACGCTCCGCGCCCGCGCCGGCCGCGGCTGGTACGAATGATGTTGTTGTCATTACAAGCCGATATGTAAAAACATTTTCAGCGCTCGCAGTGCTTGTTTATTACTTTTGTTAGCTAGATAACTGCATTACTTGTAACGCTGTTATTGCACAAGAACGGATAAGCTGTGAAATTATCCAAAAAGTAAGGAAACAGCAAAATAGAAAAATCAAAGTTTTAGGAGCGTCGATAACTAAAGTCTACGTATGAATTCCAGTTTTCCCGATTTCAATATACCTACGTACTTACAGGTGGACTTTTATTTAAATATGAATCACTTTAAGTGTGATTTAGGTTGGACCACAGGGTTGGACTCAGGACATCGGAAAGTATAAAAATTAAAAATCATAAATGAGAAAAAAAAATATTGAAGCATGTGTAAATATAAAGCATCTACTAAAATAAAATAAAATATGTTGAGTTTGAATGACATTATACCTAAGTACAAGATATTGTATATTTCTAACTCGTATTTTTTTTCTCGAATTATGTGTAAATACATCTTTTCTCTACTTAACTAACTTAATAAACTATTTATTTTTTAGTTTTTTAGTTAAAACGTACCAATGTTGTTATATTTTTTATAAATAAACAAGCATAACCGTTACCTGTAACAGTGATAATTTAAGATTTATTGTATATCTTATTGTTACTGTGCCTAAATTAATAAAATAAATAGGTAAATGGTATACCGAATGTACAATAAGTATTTTTCCTAACAGTAACCTATTAACCACCTAGGGTCAGACAGGCAGGCGTGAGTTTCCACGCTACTGCGTCCGTCAGCAGCGTGTGGCGTGCAGTACCGGCACGCCGCCGCACGCCGCACGCCGCACGCCGGCAGCGTGCCTCGCATCGGGCGCACGCCGGCGACCGGCGCGGCGTCACGGCGCCCATTGGCCGCGCGCACGTGGCCTGATCTCGCACCATGGCAACGGCCCCGCGCGCTCCGCCCCTCATAACCGCGCGCCGCGGCCGCCGCGCCACAGTCGCACGCCGACCGCCGCCTTAACCACGCGCGTGTCACACGCACACGCCACGCGCCGCCGCCGGTCGATACGCAACACTCGGTGACGCACCAGTAATTAGTGCCCCACACTCGCTCCGTGTCTGGAGACCGCATTCCCTTCCCGAGGAGGACTCCTCGCTCGCACGGCGGCTGCGGCGGACCGACTGCACTGCTTTCAGTTTTTTATTATTAGTTATTGAGGTGAGTTAATTAGTTTGTGTAGGGTGTTAGCCAAGGCACTGGCACTGTTTACAAAAGTCTAACTAAGTCAACGCAAACTATTTAAACTGAATCTTTTATAAGTGAAACTGAACAACATTACCCAAGAAAACTATAGCCAATTCTGCAATGCTAATTGGACTTCCCTTTCCCATTCTGAGTGGGACGATCAGCTGATCGACTTGTTTGAGGAGCTGATTCTGTTTTCGCGGAAATGTTCTTATCCATCATTCAACGTACCGGTGTAGGTGAATACACCCGGTGTAGGTACTTAAGTGTCAGAAGCAATTTCAACACCCCTTAGCGTAGGTAGTACTCCTGTATATTTATTTACAAATAAGAAGTACCTAGGTATAACGTTTGTACCTACAGCCTACGTTACCAGTGAACTTGAATCTGGTACCTAACTTTTATAGTTCTTTCTTATCCATCAGCATCAGCTGGACTCAGTAATACCTGAGCAGTAGTGGGTTTCACTGCACGCGCCTATACTAGTGTTGTTTTGGTTGACAACTCCCTTTTTAACTTAACAGAAACCGAGATACAAATTACAATAACAATTAAAAACTCTTTGTATTTTTTAAACTATTCTTTCATAATAATTGTTCATTCACATAATTAATTGGTCAAGTGTTTAAGTAATTTTTTTTTTTTTAAGGCCTTTGTAAAATATCTTTGTTTGGAATTAATGTCACGTGTGCCATCCCTGGAAAGAGTATTGTCGTGTCGACTTGATCAACCAACACCCTGTATACATATACAGACGCCGCAGTTAGTGCGTGCGCGCACTCGGGCGCAGAAACCGCAGGAATACCTAATAGATACCTATACGATCATCGAAATAATTGTATACTACGACGCAGTCGGTCACCCTGTGTGCGTTTATTATTATCGTACTTGCCACATTCGGAAATCGCTAAATAATTTTCTAAAATCGTAGCTGCAAATATTTTATTTAAAACTAGAATTAATAATACTATAATACTATTGATAGTGTAATATATAATGAAAAAAAAATGAAGCAGTAACGAGACAGGTTCCTTTAAGTGTCTGCTGTCGTATAATTTAACCAATTTAATAATAATAATTCATTTATTTCAGACTACATAATATGGTCCATATACAGTTCTGTTAGTAAAAACTTAAGACACTAAGTTAGTAATTAATTAATTGAAATAAAATTATAATAAAATACAATACAATACAGGCATGTCAAAATTGTCCAAATAAAATGTCAAAATATTACAAACACAAGTCAAAAACAAAATCCGGCACATTTTATAGGTCTGGCTACAAGTATGGCGTTCCAGTGCCTGATAATTGGGCACTCGTACTTGTCACCGATCATCCTCAGGATGCTGCTGTCACTCCCCCTACAAAATTAAAGAAGAAACAGAATTAAACTCAATTTATGTTACACGTAACGAACGATAAACTTTTTATTATGCACAATTGAATACTTTACTTGCTGTAGTTACCAAATCTATAATCTATTTGAGCGTGATTACCCCATAGACTACAAATATACTGCACTCAAAGTGAAAGAAGTATAGAAATCTAAAACATGCATAAGTATTATTTAGAACTATGGAAAGAAACTCCAATTCAAAATGGTCACAGTCGTACCACCAGCTCCGAGCGCAGTGAACATTCGAGGAGCGAGTGGTCGATTCGACGGGAAGCCATGGGAGTTGCTATTGCGCAGCGTAGGCATCGCTCGCACTTCGACGATTCACGGAAATGACATGAGCTAACGTGGCGGTGCCGGTGTTTATCTGGCGACAAGAATCACATTGATTTAACTAATTATGAAGTATACGGCAGTATTTATTCTTTTTTGTTCAGCTGCGAATCACGTGTTTAACACGTTTTAAAATCACAGCCATAGCCATAACACTTAACAGTAGGGTTAGCAGGTTAACACATGTCGTCGCTTGTTTATGATATAATGATATTACAGCTAAGGAAATGCGGCGCGCTAATAGCGCGTGTAGCTTGCAGCGTGTAACGTCTGTACTGCCCTCATGAGAAAAAAGCCGCAAAGTATAAGGGACCTTCATATCCTTTACGGCCTTCTTTCTAATGAGCCAATATTTCGGCGTTCTGCTTGTGGAAATCAGTGGAAATGTTGTCGCGGACTGCAACTTGCATGGTTGCATGGGTAGAGGGTTCTCTTGGCGGTCATGACCAGCGCACCCTTGCGCCGCTGGGCCAGCCCTATGGGCATAGAATAAGCAATTTGCCAAAAATAATATGAATCAACCAAAGACAGTGCTTTTAAGAATCATTATAATTTAATCAACCAAAAAACTGTTCGAACTGAACGAAAATTACATTTCACATTCCTGTTCTGTGACATATCCAACCATGTAGGTATTTAATATTTCACGATTTTCCTGCTGAAATCATTACATACATACCAAAGCACCTCGGTCGGATTAGTGTTAGGTAATAGCTTAAATGTAAAAAAACCTCAGATAAAAAGAACTGTCGACCGGCTGGTTGAGCTAAGCGCAAAGAAAAAATGTAAAATAACTGTCTGTGCGTTCCCTTACTGCAGTAATGAAACGCATAGCTACAACAAAAAATTATACAATTTAAATCTATACTTGTATAACCTGACTTGTAGTCATAGTGACTATGTATTATTTTTTGATACAAATAGTTTTGTAAATAAGTATAGATTGACTCAGGATACAATGTATCTTTCTTATGTACAGAAAAAAAGACTAGCTAATTCGTTAGCTTATAGTATTTTACATCGTACCGACTGTATTCAGTCGGTAATTACTTGCGTAACGACGGAGAAACCCGCCGCCGGTGGCGGTGCCACGGGTATGGCGCAGCCCATAAACGTACTAAATAGTACAGCCTGTGATGCCGTCGTCTGCAGTGGGGCTCGAACTCCAGATTTAAACTAGATTTAAAGACAACGAAGAAGCCTACCTGTTTTAATTTAGTTCAACAAAATATACAAGGCTTCATCGGCAAAGAATTTGAAGTAGAATTATTTTTGGAAAAATATAATATTACCATATTTTGTATTACGGAACACTGGCTTAAAGAACATGAAATGCTTTTTAATTTTGAAAATTATAGAATGGGAAGTGCTTTCAATCGAAAGACTACACAGCGTGGTGGTTCCGCAATATTAGTTGAAAATTCCATAAAAATTAAAGAACGGAAGGATGTCGTCAGTCTTTCGATTGAAAAAACTATTGAACTATCTTGCGTGGAGCTGGAGAACCACATAATTATTTGCGTGTATAGACCCCCATATGACGATAACTTTGTTCGTTTCGAATCGGCAATGGAGGATGCATTAGATTTAGTTAGTAAAAGTAGTAAATCGGTAATCGTTTGTGGAGACTTTAATGTAGATTTGTTAGAAAAGAAGTCTCTAACAACTAGAATCACTTGTCTTTTTAAGTCGTTTGATTTAGATTACATTTTTTTGGAACCAACAAGAAAAACAGATACTTCTGCAACTTGCATAGATAACATATTTTGTAACTGTAAATTTGTAGAAAAAAAAGTTATAAATTGCTTAAGATCTGATCACAGCGGATTGCTGGCTAGCTTCCCTGTGAGATTTATTAAAGAACAAATAAAAGTTCAAACAAGACCTGTCACTGTTAATCGAATAGAAAATTTTAAAACAACACTAATTGAAAAGCTGCCCATACCAAATTTTGATAAACACGTAGACGCGAATAGTTTTTACAATGATTTTTTCACAGTGCTTGACAGAGAATTTCAAGATATATTTAAAACAAAATCCAGAAATATTAATCATCAATTCAAATTTTGTGAGTGGGCTACTGTAGGTATTTATAAAAGCCGACAAACTTTGTTTGATCTCTATGACAGAAAAACCTATATTTTTGATAATAACTTTAAAGAGTACGTAAAAAAGTATTCGAAAATCTTTAGACAGGTATGCCGTGCAGCAAAATCGAATTACTTAGCCAGAAAAATAAAATTATCAGATGATAAAATTAAAACTGTTTGGAATATTATAAACAAAGAAACCGGCAAGGTCAAACCCCGCGATAATGAATATGTTTTGCAAACAGATCAAGGTAAAATTACAACAAATGCCGATGTAGCCAAAGAATTCGAAACTTTTTTCACAAATATTCCACTTAAGACCACTGAGGCCTTGAATTCGTCACCTGTGCATGCTAAACAATTGTTAGAAGATAATGTCAGTATTTGTAATGAAAAATTCTCCTTCAGAGAAATTGAACCAGACACTATTGTCAAAACTTTTAAATCTCTTAAAATGAAAAGAACTGAAGACCTTTGGGGACTATCAGTAAGTTTAATTAGTAATGTAATTATGACTTTAGCGCCATATTTAGCTTGTCTTTTTAATATCAGTATTGATAGTGGCGTATTTCCGGACCTAATGAAATGTAGTAAAGTGATACCCCTATATAAGTCTGGTAACAAAAGTGATCCGGGAAATTACAGACCAGTTTCTGTACTACCAGTTCTCAGTAAAATTTTTGAAAAAATTATGCTCAACCAATTACTACAACATTTTAATGAAAATAATCTTCTGCATAAACAACAGTTTGGTTTCACAAAAGGTCGATCTACAACCGATGCAGGAGTATCTCTTATTCGTAACATCTATGATGCTTTTGAGGAATCACAGAATGCAATAGGAGTGTTCTGTGATTTATCTAAAGCATTTGATTGCGTTGAACATCATACATTGCTTATAAAGTTAAAGCATTACGGTGTCGAGGACGGGGCCCTCAGTCTTCTTAATTCGTACTTAAGCAACAGAACGCAAAAAGTCCAAGTAAATGGCACAAATTCATCCGGCTCTAAGGTTAAAATGGGTGTGCCCCAGGGATCTATATTAGGCCCTTTTCTTTTTCTTACATATATAAATGACTTGCCATATATGGTGCAAAATTTGTCAAACATTGTGTTGTTTGCTGATGATACTTCTCTTATTTTTAAGATTGACAGGAAAGATAGCAAAATTGACGAAGTAAACAACACTCTTTCAGAGATTCTAAAGTGGTTTACTGTTAACAATCTACTCTTAAATGCAAAAAAAACAAAATGCATAAAATTCTCATTACCAAATGTAAAGAAAATTGAAAACAGTGTAATTGTAGATAATAATGTATTGGACTTTGTAAATAAGACCGTTTTTTTAGGTATAACTTTAGATGCTACACTGCAATGGGGCCCACACATAGAAACCTTAGCGGGACGGCTTAGTTCAGCTGCATATGCTGTTAAGAAAATAAGACAGTTGACAGATGTAGGTACTGCGAGACTAGTGTATTTTAGTTATTTTCACAGTATAATGTCTTACGGAATCTTACTCTGGGGACATGCGGCTGATATTGAAACGATTTTCATTTTGCAAAAAAGGGCGATTCGCGCAATCTACCAGATGCGATCCCGCGAGTCGTTGAGGAATATGTTTAAAGAAATTAATATTCTCACTGTTGCTAGTCAATTTATATACGAAAATATCATGTATGTACGTAAAAATTTGCACTTGTTTCATAAAAACAGTGACAGACACAATTTTAATCTAAGAAATATTAATAACATAGATGTTGCCTATTCGAGACTGAGTAAAGTTAAGAAGTCATTTATGGGGCAGTGTGTAAAATTTTATAACAAAATACCCGAAAATGTGACTAGTTTGCCAGAAAACAAATTCAAATTGCATGTGAAAAATTGTTTATGCTCTAGAGGGTATTACAAAATACTAGATTATGTAAATGATAATGATATATGGACATGTATAGATCCTCCAGCTCACAATTTTATTGTTGACATGAATTGTAATAGAATTTAAGATTTTATTTAAAAAATGTGTTGAAGCGAGTTTCTTTTGGGCTCGACGTTTCTTCTCGCTTCGCAAACACTTCCCGAAACGTTGAGTGTACAAGTCCCGCGTGGTAGGGACTTTGTACTAGGTAGAAAAAAATATTGACGATTTAAAAGCATGTGTAAAGCATCTACTTAAATAAAAAACATTTTGAGTTTTGAGTTTTTTTTGAGTTTTACGTACCTACCTATTTCGAATACCTAATCAGTATAGGTATTCTACAACGCGACAAGTTTCTTGGAATTGGATTCATGCGATAGTTTTTTTTTTAATATCATTGAAGAAAACCGGCCTTTAATTGTTGGTAGCTTTAATGGAAGTAGTACGATTTGTGATTGCTTCTTCTTTGAAGCTATATTATTTTTATTTCAAAACTAGCTTCCGCCCGCGACTTCGTCTGCGTAAACTTCAGAATTGGGCCCAGAGGAGAGATAGAATATTAAGGCAGCGCCATCTAATGGAAAAGTAAAAATTTAAATTTTTAGCCATTCCTCCGAGAACCTTCGAGTTTTCCGGGATAGAAAGTATCCAATGTGTTAGCCGAGTGCTTTATCTATCTACCTACTAAATTTCATCCAAATCCGTTCAGTAGTTCCAGCGTGAAAGCGGAACAGACAAACAAATAAACAAACAAATATCCATACTTTCGCATTTATAACATTAGTGAGAAATGAGATGAGATTTCAGTTCGGATAGTATTTATTACCATAGATCAAGTGACAGGTAAAATCTGGGCCATACAAAAGACATCAACGAGAGCTGCACTGCTATTCTTATGTTGTGATTCCCGACGTAACTGACACAGAAAACAGATGTAAACAATGTGAATGTTAACAAATGTTTGTAGTAACAAATTAACGTATTATCCATATATCTATCTAAAACACAATCTGAATTTTTAGATCATCTAGCATTGTGTAGCTGCGATGTTTCATCTGGTTTGGAGTTTATTTTTCAAATTTTTTTATGCTTTTAACCTTTCTTTCAATATATTTCACTTCAATCCATCCAGTAGTTTTGAGGAAATATCTAATTCTCATTATCAGCCTGTATTAGGCCTCTGGCTACCAAATGTCCAAACATAGCCCCCCCCCCCAAATCGCGGAAATCGCGGATATGTAAATAAAACACACATAACAGCCGAAAACAAATTCACTTTTTTATTAGATATACTTTACCATTCTGAGTTTAACCAATATTTATTTATCGACTACTGCTTGGCGCTCACCGCAGTCCACAGCCACACGCCTATACGCCTATAAACCCGCACATACAAACAACACATATATACATGTGTTTTTGCTGAAATCACGAAAAATGGTTTTTCATATGAATTGGTCAGCGGTTTGGTCTTTGTGTAAAGAAGGGACTTTTTACCCGACTGCTTCCAGAAGGAGGGTTATGTTTTTCGAGTGTATGTATGTACGTATGTTATGTATTTTCTTGGCATGTTCTGTAGCCTAAACAGCTTGATGGTTTTTTTTATGTCATAGGTGGCAAACGAGCAGGCGAATCACCTGATGGTAAGCGATTACCGCGGCCCATAGACACCCGCAACACCAGAGGAGTCACAAGTTCGTTGCCGACCTTTAAAGTAGGGGCGGCCTGGACGTTCATGCTCAGGAACGTTGTGTCCTGAGCATGGACGTAAAAGAGAGGGATACTCCAGCGCTAGCGCAGCTGGTACCCTCCTGGGGTAACAACTCCGTTATCATTGGAGAGGGGGGGGGGGGGGGAAACTTGAAAGGTGTCGTTAGATTCGTCTTGATCCCGAGAGTGACATAGGACACATTTTAATGCAGTCGGGTTAATACATATAAAGAAATGGTTATTTTTATTGCGATTTCAACAAAACATTACATCCAAAGTTATTCTGTAACTACTATTGCAACTATTATTTTGGTTACATCCTTTATGTATGGTTTCTTCTTGTCGCGAACTGTCGTTTATACTCGTATCGTTATACAAGGTCATACAAAGTCAAATTCAATGTCATTCATTATTTCATTATACGTAATTGTATCTAGCGTTGGATGTAGAAAACCGCGGATGCAAGAAAGCTATTGGACGAAAAGGCACTCATTTCATTCACATCACAAAACAGTAACAAACTCTAATACAAAAAGTAAGAAAAGAATGTGAGTGCAGCCGGCTCGAGCGGTGGAGAGCAGTGCAGTGGTCGCGTCGTTCCATGGCGAATATAATGGCTATAAGGCAGGCGAGGGGCTGGGGTCTGCCGGGGAGAGCGGGGGGGGCGGCAGATCGCGCGATGTGACGTCACTCGCCATCAGCTGACTGTCAAACCACCATGACCGCGCCCGGGGTCAAGCACCGCGCAGACGCACGCCGCCGCTCGCTGCAATGACCCAGCTCTGCGCTGTTGTGGCTCACGAGTGACCCAGAAAAAAAACATAGCAATAAGCGCGTGTATCAAACGCACATGCTTACATGAATCATAGTCATCCTCACTATTCCTTATCTTGACTAATATTATAAATGCGATAACGAGTTTGTATATTCGACCTTCCTTTACGTCGGCGTCGTCGCAACGGATCAACGGATCTACATGTTTTTTGCGCAGAGGTAGTTGACGGAGTAGGGAGTGATGCAGGCTACGTTTTACGGGAATTTGATGGGGTACCTCAAAAATAATGCAATGCAACTTGACAAAACAGCGCCATTTATTGTTATACATCTAAGTTGTTAAGAAATTAGTTGTCATTACTTAAACCGGGGCTTCTACTAGTGAAACTGAACAACTTTTCCCGAGGAACCAGTCAATTCGCGAAAAAATCTTGTACTTTTCTAACAAGTCGGTCACCTGATCGGCCCGCTTAGTATGAGAAGTCCAATTTTTTTTTTTGCGAATTCACTATGGGTTCCTTTGGGAAAGTTGTCCAGTTTCATGAGTAGAAGCCCCGGTTTAAGCAATGACAACTAATTTGTTAACACTATCTATAACTTCTCGACTCGACTGATTTCATTGAAAATTGACAAAGAGCTTAGTTAGAGAGCGAGGAATAGGCTAGTTTTGTCCCGAAAACCCGTACCAGTCTTCATGAGTGGCGCGCGGTGCGCCGGGCACCCATAACGACAGTCAATAAAACGATAGCCATGCAGGCAATATTTCTGAAGAAAATGGCGAAAATTGTAAAAATTGCAAAAAAATAACACAGTCGGACTCAGGGATCAACAGTGAATTTTTGTAGAATTTTTCGGTTTAAAGACGCTGCAATTTGAGATCAAATAAAATTATGTATGAGCGTTCGCCATAGTTCTCTCATCACCAAGCTTTCCTTCAAAATGGAACTTCCAACGCGTTCGTCGGCCTGTGTTTATAGCCGAAGCCAGCGTATCCTATAAGGGTTCCTTTTTAACCGACTTCAAAAAAGGAGGAGGTTCTCAATTCGACCGATGTTGTTGTTTTTTTTTGTATGTTTGTTATATATTCTTTTTTTGTTTGGTAGGTTATACTTCTCATATAATTTTTATCGAAAATTCAGCGCTTTTTAGGGTTCCGTACCTCAAAAGGAAATAATCAACAACGCTGAACACGTTAAAAAACCGACTTCAATCGTAACAGCTACAATTTTGCTTTTTTTTGTTTTTGATGTTTTTTTCAAAAACCGCAGAAACAATTTAGGTAAAATTTATATGAGAAGTATAACCTACCAAACAAAAAAAGAATCATCAAAATCAATTCATAACTGGCGGAGCAATCGCGTAAAAACATATATAAAAGACATAAACTACAGCTCTACTTAAATGATCTCTACTTCCAATATCTTCTTCTTATCGTGTGGCACATTTAACCGTTCTATCCACAAGGTATAGACGGTATTTCCAATATGAAAAGACAGATAGAATGGACGACTATTTATTATGCGCTACGAGAGTTCAAACTTTCGGTTGAATCAGTTAAATTTTTCGACGCGAAGCTTTTCTCAATATGGAGGCTGACCACACTCAAATTGATTTAGAACTGTTAGGAATATCAGGTTCTCTATTATTACACCAACACGGTAAAACATAAGTGGCTATTATCATGTGTAAAATTATTCGAGTAAACGATTCTTCCTAGTCAACCTTGTGAAAATTTGCATTAATATGCAAAAATCTGCAACAAAGTCATCTAGTCACTGGTCGCAGCTCACCGCATGCGGCACCTAGCTGGAGCTGAGACTAGTGCGTAGAATTTTAAAATTTCAACTAAATCGATCGTAACTGAGAAATATGTCTGACATTTAAACATATAATTTACATAAATCAAATTTCCCTTCAGATTTTAAAGACAAGATAAATACTTTTTATTGCACACAGAAAATACCTACACTTGGTTAGTTTTTAGGATATGTGGTTGTGCAACTTGGGTGGTCTTATCGCTCAAAGCGATTTCTTCCAGGAACCCGGAAACATCTATTACTATATAGCATAGCATACAAAAAGGGGTAGAAGTTGAATAAATCTTAAACTTTAAACTCACGATGTGCACACTTTCTTTTATATTTTTTTGAACTCTTATTAGTGCATGACAATCGATTCCCGTCAAAATCTCACGCATTTTTTTGGTATTACTTTATTTCCTTACTCCTTACGGAAAACCGGAAAATAAGGCCACATTAGGTCTTTATTATTGTTATTTATTTACGTCAGATCACATGGATCTATATACAAATATACGCATTCCTAAATGTATTTTTTTCCTACGCCATAATGTTTCAGCCATTTGCTTTTCGAAAAATCTAATAATTGCCACTAACAATGAATTGTAAGAGGAAAAATAAAGCGCTCAGTTAAATTGATTTTCCCTCAGCGTTGTCACTGGCAGACTTGTTGGGACTGAAGCTACAACAAAAGGCAATAGTGTTAAACTGTAAGCCTTCCAATGAATTGTAATAAAAAAATATAAAGCGTATTTCCAATAGACGCCTTTCATCCTCTGAAACCGGAAAATGAGCTTAACCAAATTGAAGGCCGCTACACGTCCAACACGTAAAAAATATGTATTTTGTTCGCGAACCCACTCTTTCAGAGGTGACAGTATTCACGGTATATTACATGACGCTCGTACCAAAATAATATTCCCCAAAAAATATGGATCCGTAAATAGTTTCTCTCAGTGGCATATAATTATATTAAAATTTTAACTTATGCTAACATTTTAAATGCACTTTGCATTTAATGCAACATGCTCCATACAAAAATTTGAAGATTGACTGGCCTAACATAGCCAGTTCCCCATTGCGTTGGGGAATCTTGGTAAGCCCGCTTCCATCTTCGGCATCATCATCACTTACCATCAGGTGAGATGATGCCAAGGGCTGGTGGCACAATGGAGGGTAAAAAAAACTATAATTGCAATAAATAACTTTACTCTAAAGTCGGGTTTAAAATTTTAACTTTTATTGAATTGTTTCATTTTTATAGGATATTCATAGTGAATTGAGAAAAATTGTACTAATACTTATTTATTTATTTATTTTATTTTATTGACGGTTCACACCTACCTACGACCTACACATACAAAGCGTGTGAGATTCATAACCATTCCTGTTGGTTTTACCGTAGTCGTGAAAAAAGACATCATATAGGACATAATCAGCCTATAAGACCGACGCAACAATCTAGCTCATCTTCGGAAGCGCGCTGATTGGCGCACAAAAGCTGGCCCATTGTGGCTGCCTCGCCGCGCCGCCGCGCCGGCGGCATGCGGCACTCGCTTCCTGCATGCTATAATGTACCTACTGATAACCATCATCTGTCCTGAAATAATGTTCCCAATAGAGATATACGAGTAACTGTATTGTTCGCAGACCAAACAATATTCAAATCTTAAAACACATATCAATTTAAAATTGCTCAAAAGGAGGTAACGAATTTAACTGATAAGTACATATCTTTTTTGCGCAGATCATGTAAGTTGAGATAATCTTTGCACTTTTGTAAGTTGTTATGATTTGCGTAGGTAATTGCCAGAGGTCGAGTGGCTGACCACATACTGCGTGTGTGTATGTGCGAATGTGTGTGATAGTTGTGAGAAGGTCGAAGCGGTCACTCGGAGCTGCAGTAGGGGGCTGCCACCCCGGTGCGGAGCAGGCGCCGGGGTCTTCCTGGGGGGCCGCGGGGACATCGTCGCGAGCGCAGGGGAGGTCGCGACTGCGCCGTCACCTGCCCGGCTTAAGAAGACGAGGAAGAACACGGCGACCTTGTCCGTCCTTGCGGCACGCGGCGATAAGCGCATGTCATGTGGAAATGTGAGGCGAGGGTCGCGACCCGCGCCGCTATCGCGCCCTTATAGCCGGCCGCGGACCGCGCGCGACTCATTCGTACCGCCGCGTTCCCATCGCACGCTGCGCCCCAAACACTGCCGTGCCGCAGCCGCATCTCGATTCAAAGTGTCCACTGGACACCGTTTTATTATTGTCTGAAACAGGTTCGAAGCGTTCACTTGTTAAGCATTACCTGGACCGTTCCGGTCGTGCCCTAACAACACCGGATCTGGATCGCTCACGAGTTCCGCACAGCTGACGCTGGTCTGTCCGCAGGAGGCACGATGCCGGCCGCAGTGAGGAGCGCCGGCGCCGACGACGTGGTGCTGACGGGGCTGTCGGGCCGCCTGCCCGAGAGCAACACCATCGAGGAGTTCGCCGAGCAGCTGTTCGCCGGCGTCGACCTCGTCACGGGCGACGGCCGCCGCTGGACCCCAGGTGGGTACTCCACTCTACTCCACCGGCTGAAAGGTAGCCTACAGCGTCGTGTAACTTAAAAAAATCTGGATAATAGATATAAGGCCAGTCCTAGGGCAAAGTGTTACTTCGACGTACGTACAGTGCCTGCCCGTGCATCGCATATCTGCAGTTAGCATCCACCGTGCTGGTTAGTTAATATGATTTACCAAAAGCTGATACAAAACTATCGAAAGTACAATTGATTGTGTCCAATCACTGACACCACTCACTAAACATCCCTGACCAGTGGCTGGTCACAAGCATATAGGAGCAAAACCATTTTCACACAGATTAATGAGTATCCATTTAAAAGTTAGTTCAACGGATCTAGGTATTTTATTTCTGCAATAATTTCTGCATTCGTCCATGTTGACATGTGTATAAGAATGAAATAATACTTGATCACTGATAACGGGTTGCTAATCGACGTATGCGCGTGCGCTGTCACACCGGCCTGTCAGGCAAGCGGCGCGGCGGCGGCAGGCGACAGGCGGGCTCGCTCGCAGTGTGCGCCCGCGCATTCTGCGCAGGCAGAGTGCGCCGTCCGCGTCACAGGCTTTTGCACCATACATAAGAACATAATAAGGCGTTCATTGTGAATGAATGCTTAATGAGATAATAACAAACCATGAGTCACCGCGAAGGCTTAACTCACAACACTCTCACATACAATGTTGAAAACCGCTTACAATTAGTTACTGATACTTTGTGACTTTGTGGAGTGTGTCGCAGCCTCCGCTGTGGTCCGCGACGCGATGTGACGTCCGCGCCTAAGTTTACTTTTCCGCAAATACTCAGTTGGCTTGTAGGTAATGTAACGCCGTGTGGCAATTACTATTAATAGACATTACTTGCCACTATTGTTTGCTTTATCTACGTTATTATTGTCTTCGGCGGTTTACTGCCGCGTACTAAAAGACGTGTTAATATCGGCTCCGGGTTTGCGCATCAATTAGCGACGACGGCTGTGCCTCACTGAGAACAGATTGCCCCTCATTACGTAACGCCAGTGCCGATAACGATTATAAACTTCGCGTAGCAGGTGTTGGAAGTAGTCGAATACTATTTGTGATAACTAAGGGGTCGTCCATTAATCACGTGATGGTTTTAGCAACTTTTAGCCCCTTCTTCCCCCCTGGTCATATATAGTGAGGTTTTAGACTACCAGTTCCAGTTACCAGACTACCGTTCCAAAAGTCCAATGGGGTAAAATATTCAGTTTCGGACAGAACAAAATACTTCTGTCTCTTTTCTTCTTGTTTACTTTTCAAAATCTCAAGCTTTCTATCAAAACGATAAGATCCGACTTAGATATAGTTAAACCGAACTAAAATACTGTTGCTTTCACTAGCGCCTTTGATTTGTTTCTACGCAAATTGAAAACTTATCAAACTTTAAAAGGTCGCGCGTTACCAGAACCTAAATATGCTACACCATTACGAAACGGATGGATAATATAATGTAGCTGAACCCCTCTGAAAACAACATTGTCAGCGCCCATGGTTGTTTATCTACATATGAACGCCACTTTGGTTATTGTCAAATCTCAAACTGGTAATTACTGGTAAATCGTCTATGCTATGCATAAAAATGTTTGCCCTGGTCGAGAATCGAGCCCACGACTCTCGGATCAGTAGTTAGGAGCACTACTTACTGAGCGACTGAGTCAATCGAGGGGCGAGTTTCTTTTGGGCTCGACGTTTCTTCTCGCTCCGCTAACACTTCCCGAAACGTTGAGTGTACAAGTTCCGCGTGGTAGGAACTTTGTACTAGGTAGAAAAAAAGACGATTTAAAAGTATGCGTACAGCATCTACTTAAATAAAAAATATTTTGACTTTGACTTTGAATCTATACGGCTATACTTACCGAGTTGTGCTGATAGTAGTAGATATGTAATGCGCAGAAGCGAAGATCAATGTCAAGTAGTGCTCGCGTGCACTAGAACCAGTCGCGGCTAATGTTTGCGGAGCGCTGACGCAGCCGCAGTAAAGGTAGCGTGATTAGCATACTCGAACTTACTCGCACTCGCCCGCCGCCAGTTCAGCTACACTTTGGCCGACGTAGAATACCAAACGGCCACCAATAAAGAGGGATCCTGTCTGAGTTATCTACTTATTTCGTCATGCCTTTGTTTGCCAATAAAATTGAGCGTTCGCGTGTATCCCGAGGGCCGAGTTGACCTCGCGTGACGCGACGTCCGCGAGCCGGTAGCGAGATGCGATCAGTCCTCTCGTTCCGTTCAGTTTATTGGTTTTGTCACGACAGACCGTTTAAGTTTAGTAATTTTTGATGTTCCAGGACTTCACGGTCTACCAGAGCGCAATGGGAAACTTAAAGACTTGTCACACTTCGACGCGACATTCTTCGGCGTGCACGCGAAGCAGGCGCACCTGATGGACCCGCAACTGCGCATGCTGCTGGAGATCACGCACGAGGCGCTCGTAGACGCCGGCATCAGCCCCGCGGAGCTGCGCGGCTCGCGCACCGGCGTCTTCGTCGGCGTCTCCAACTCCGAGACGGACGAGATGTGGTCCTCCGGCGATCCGGACAAAATCAACGGCTACGCGCTCACCGGCTGCTGCCGCGCCATGTTCCCCAACCGCATATCCTACACGTTCGACTTCAAGGGCCCGTCGTACGCTATAGACACGGCCTGCTCGAGCTCGATGTTCGCGCTGACGCAGGCGGTGGACGCCATCCGCGCCGGGCACTGCGACGCGGCCGTCGTGGCGGGCACCAACCTGTGCCTGAAGCCGGCCACGTCGCTCAACTTCCACCGGCTGAGCATGCTGTCGCCGGAGGGGCGGTGCGCGGCGTTCGACGCGGGCGGGCGCGGCTACGTGCGCAGCGAGGCGGCGGTGGCCGTGCTGCTGCAGCGGCGCGGGGCCGCGCGGCGCGTCTACGCCACGGTGCGCGGCGCGCGCGTCAACACGGACGGCAGCAAGGAGCAGGGCATCACCTTCCCCAACGGCGCCATGCAGCGCGCGCTCGCGCAGGAGACGTTCCAGGCGGCGGGGCTGCGGCCGCAAGACGTCGTCTACGTGGAGGCGCACGGCACGGGCACCAAGGTACTTTTATTATTTTTTATCATAAAAAATGGCAAAAGGCTGACGGCCCACGTAATGGAAAGTGGTTACCGCCACTGGGCAATACCAGGGGTGCTATCAATGCTTTGCCGATCCTTCTTGCTGCTAGACCTTTTCAATACCTTCTTGAAGAGTCCCATACTGTAGATCTCGGGTGGAACCTCATTCCAGAGCTTGAGGGTCCTAGGTAAAAAGCACCTCTGAAACCTTACGGTTCGACTCCAATTTGGCTTTAGCTGGTGGGTAACTAGTTAACTACCGCTCTCTTCTTGTGTTCCATTGCATGTATTTGGAGTGGCGTGCAAAAGTAACTAACACAATACTTTAATTCCAGGTCGGAGATCCACAAGAAGTAAACGCGATCGCAGATTTCTTCTGCAAGGACCGGCAGAAGCCGCTGCTGCTCGGCTCCGTGAAGTCGAACATGGGCCACTCGGAGCCCGCCTCGGGGCTGTGCTCCATCGCCAAGATCGTGATCGCGATGCAGAGCGGCGTCATCCCTCAGAACTTGCACTACCAGGCGCCCAACCCCGACATTCCGGCACTCAGCGACGGCCGCATTCAGGTGAGGCGGGGTGACCACGTCGTGACGAATACGGGAACTATCGTATGAATGTATCGGTGAATATCTGGTCGTTCGGTGCAGGTGGTGGCGCGCAATACGCCGTGGGATGGCGGGCTGGTAGCCGTAAACTCTTTCGGGTTCGGCGGCGCTAACGCTCACGTGATCCTCGAGTCGGAGAAGAGCTCGAAACCTACGATATCGCCGAGCAACTCGGGGCTGCCGCGTGTGGTGCTGGCCTCGGGCCGCACGGAGGAGGGGGTGCGAGCGCTGCTGCAGCACGCGCAGGCGCACCGCGACAGCGCGCCGCTGCACGCGCTGCTGGACGCCGTGCACGCGCTGCCCATCCCCGGCCACGCGCACCGCGGCTACTGCCTGCTGACTGACCCGCCGCAGGAGGAGATCCTGGTGAGTTTCTACGCCAGGCTAGGTGTACTAAGAGTTTTTTGTAATCTTCTGGGCTAGATCTATTCGGAACCTATTACTTTTAAAACAACACACTCTCCAAAGGCTCGTTTGATATGGTTCCCTAATGTTGTTCGTACACTGTCTTTTTTTTGTACTATTTGCTTCTGTCACTTATTAGTGTCAAGCAAGATTTTTAGACTTATATATGCGAAAACTTATAATATAAGTGATTTAATGTTTAGTCGTCTAATTATTAAATAATATAAAAATAAAATATAAAATAAAACTAAGCACCGTTAGCTCTCTGTGCAGCGCTGAGTGACGATGACGCTCTCTCTTGCAGGAGGTGGAAGGCGGCGGCACCGCGGAGCCACGGCCCGTATGGTTCGTGTTCTCGGGCATGGGCTCGCAGTGGCCGGGCATGGCGCGCGCACTGATGGCGCTCCCCGTGTTCGCGGCCAGCATCACGCGCTCGGCTCAAGTCCTCAAGCCGCACGGCTTGGACCTGCTTCACGTGCTAACGCAGGCCGACGAGAAAGCCTTCGACAACGTCATCAACTCGTTCGTGTCGATCGCGGCCGTGCAGGTGGCTCTTGTCGATGTACTACGAGAAGTTGGCATCACTCCTGATGGCATCATCGGGCACTCCGTCGGCGAAGTCGGTGAGTGTTTCCAATCTCCTTAAGCCCCCATCACAGTATATTAAATAGGAATATTGGTAAGCCCGATCTTCGGCGTCATTATCACTTGCCAATAGGTGAGATGATGTCAAGGGCTTCAGTATGAACTCTCCCTGCCGCTCTCTGAAGGTGCCCTCAACACCTTCCCCTACACCCCTGTGGGTACGATCTGCTGGCTGTCCATACAGTCGTCACTCAGTTATCTCGCTCACTCTTATGTGTTAGAAAGGCATAACTCGCGCGATTTGTACAGAATGAAGTGTTCGGGGTGAGACTCTATTCAAATCGTTCGAGTTATTCGCTTATTATGTACTTATAACACGAAGAAGCAAGTAAGATAACTGAGTCACGACTGTGTGGACCGACCGTCACCACAGTGGGGTTGGGGGTGCAGTGCGAGAATTAACCTATGTGTGCGTTTGTGTGCGTTTGTGTGCAGGGTGCGCGTACGCGGACGACACGCTGTCGGCGGAGCAGGCGGTGCTGTGCGCGTACTGGCGCGGGCGCAGCATCGTGGACGCCAAGCTGCCGCCGGGCGCCATGGCGGCCGTGGGGCTCACCTGGGAGCAGGCGACGGAACTCTGCCCGCCTGACATCGTGCCCGCCTGCCACAACGCCAAAGACAGCGTCACGGTCAGTTAATAACTCCATCAGTTTCAAATTTGGTCATCTCTCTTCGTCCTTTTTTGTTTTGCGTAAATCTTTCAAATAAGGGTAGTGTAAATTTAATGAGTATACAAGTTCCAAGTGGTAGGAGTGTAAACCGCTACCTCCGACCAATAAATATCGAATAAATATTTTTGATTTGATTTGCAAATAACACGCTGTCGTTGATTTGTTTTTTTGCTAACTAGCAATACAGAAACAAATAGAAGTTAGGTTGTTTTAAATATCATATTACTTTGCTGCAGGTGTCCGGACCAGTGGAGTCAATAGAAAAGTTCGTGAAGGAATTGACCGCCAAAGAAATATTCGCCCGACGCGTGAACAGTTCCGGGGTGGCGTTCCACAGCAAATACATCGCGGCCGCGGCGCCGCAGCTGCGCAAGAGTCTCGACAAAGTGATCCCGCACCCGAAGCCGCGCACCGCGCGCTGGGTGTCATCCTCGCTGCCCGAGGAGCAGTGGGGCTCGGAGCTGGGTGAGCTGCAGCTCTCTTTTCCCTTATCTTGTGGCGCAATTTAATCGTGCTATCCACAAGGTACAGACGGCGGTCGCCTGGTATATTGCGCTTAGCATCACCCGCCGTCACGTGTAGGGCATTTAGATTTTTACCTACGAACGTGTGCTACACGACCATCATACACGTCTAGAAATCAGAGATGTAGGTTTCCTCACGATATTATCCTTCACCGTTAATGCAGTCGGCATGAAAATGCACGGAAGTTTCGAAAAAATCATTGGAAGGTACATTTTGAACCCGTTACCTCTGGTTAGGAGGTCGGAGTCACTACCCGCAGAGCCACTGACGCTCTAACAGTTTGCAGCGTGGAGTAATTAGATATGCCAGTGCCGTTCCGGGGTGGCAGCGAGAGTAACGCGCGGCTTATGTTGCAGCGCGGCTGAGCTCGGCCGAGTACCACGTCAACAACCTGCTGTCGCCGGTGCGGTTCGCGCGCGCTCTGGCGGCGGTGCCGGAGCGCGCGGCGGTGGTGGAGGTGGCGCCGCACGCGCTGCTGGCGGCCGTGCTGCGCCGCGCGCTGCCGCGAGCCGCGCATGTGCCGCTGGTGCGCCGCGACGCCGCCGATGCCTCGCGCCATCTGCTGGCGGCCCTCGGCAAACTGTTCGCAGCGGGCTGCCAGCCGCGAGTCGGCCGCCTGTACCCGCCGGTGCCGTTCCCCGTTCCTCGCGGCACGCCCTCGCTCGCCTCGCACGTGCGCTGGGACCACTCGCTCGAGTGGAGCGTGGCCGACTTCGGCAACCAGCAGCGCTCCGGCGAGAACGTCATCGAGTTCGACCTGTCGCGCGCCGAAGACGCCTTCATCGCCGGGCATAACATCGACGGCAGGGTGCTGTTCCCCGCCACCGGCTACCTCGTGAGTATCTACCGCTTGCGCTCGCATCGTTCTTGTCTTTCTCCTGGACTGCAATACGTAACGCGGAGTCTTTCTCTTCGCAGACACTGGTGTGGCGCACCATGGCGAAGCTGCACAACAAGAAGCTGGAAGAGACGTGCATCGTGCTCGAGAACGTGCAGTTCCGGCGCGCGACGATAGTGTCGCGCGAAGCGCCGGTGCGGTTCCTGGTTAACGTTCTGGAGGGAAGCGGTGACTTCGAAGTGTGCGAGGGTGGTAGCGTGGCCGTGAGTGGCTCCGTCCGGCTGGCGGGCGACCGCGCGGCCGAGCGGCTAGCGCCCTCGGATCTGCCGGCGACTACAGCTGAAACCGATGCCGACCTGCTGCCGCTCGACACCAACGACATCTACAAGGAGCTGCGCCTGCGCGGCTACAACTACGGCGGCGTGTTCCGCGGCATCCGCGCCTCGGACGCGCGCGGCACCGCCGGCCGCCTCGCCTGGGACGACAACTGGATCTCCTTCATGGACACGATGCTGCAGTTCGGCATCATCGGCGTGGACACGCGCGAGCTGTACCTGCCCACGCGGCTGCAGCGCGCGGTCATCGACCCCGTCGCGCATGCGGAGGCGCTGGCTAAAGCGGACGGCTCGCTGCCGGTGCGCATGCACCGCGACATCGACGTGATCGCGTCTGGCGGCGTCGAGCTGCGCGGCGTGAAGACGAGTCTGGCGCCGCGGCGGCTCAACCCGCAGCCGGCGCCCAAGCTGGAGAAATACACGTTCGTGCCGTACGACAATGCGGCTGTTGCCACTGAGGACACCTCGCGCTCCAAGCGGGACGCCCTGGCCGCCAGCTTGCAGCTGGTGTTGGAGAACGCCGGCTCGCTGAAGATGAAGCTGCTGGAGGCGGCTCTGGAGCGCGCGCCCGAGGCGCTGCTGCTGCCGCCCGCTATGCAGCTGTTGGAGAGCGAGCCGCAGGTGCGCGTGGACCCCACACTAGCTGCCGGCGCCGCCAGTGCCAACTACGCAGCGCTAAGCGACCTGGGCGTCAAGGTGAGAAGATCGTGATTTGTTTCCGCCTGTTCGATAATCATATCGTCCCCACTGCAGGGGCACAGGTCTCTTCCCATGACTCGGGAAGGTTAGGTTATACTCACACAGGGTCCAAGTCTGAATTGGTGGAGGAAATGAAGTGAAATGAGTCTTGAATGAGGTTGTGGGGCTAGAGGCCAGCCCCCTGTGTCAGAAGTTTTTTTAATATGACTTTAAGCATTGTTTAACGACTGCCATCTAGTGATAGCAGCCGACACCAACGGCTTAACCTGTCCTAATTACTAAGCACGGAAACGGTCGTATTGAATGCCACTAACAGTCAAACCCATCCAGGTGAAGACCATGTATTTAGTCAGTTAACTTCCGTGATCGACTCTACCAAGCCAGCCGCACTGAGCCACAACTGCTTCAATGCAATTCGAAATATCTGTCCGTTCCAGGTGACAAACAAGGACGTCCGGTCCGGTGCCACGGAGACCGAATGCCACGTAGTGCTGGCGGCGGACATACTGGCCCGTCAGCCGGGCCTACTGCCCGCTCTGGCGGGTGCTCTGGCGGCCCGCGGGGCTCTCCTGTTGCAGGAGCCCCTGCGAGCCCTGGACGAGCGCGCCGCCACCGACGCCATCGCGGCCGCTGGACTCGTCGTGCTCTCCAGACAGGTTAGCGCCACATTCTAACCATACTTCTTCCTATTTATCCAACCCTCTTCCTAATTCTACTGGGGTCTGCTTTAGATAAATCAATAAACAGTAATCAGTACTCTTTTCATAAAGATTTGCGATCGATCGAAGGCAGATCATACTGCTGTGGAAGCTCGTTTTTGGCTCGTTCTTGTTACATAAATTGTTAAATAAGGCTGCAAGCTCCCCAAATAAAATAAAAAAATCAGAATAAACAAGATCGCGATGTGCAGGTGGCGGCGAGCTGCGAGTACCTGGTGCTGGGGCGGCGGGCGGTGCTGCCCGCCAAGCGCACCGTGCTGGAAGTGACCGGCGACAGCGCCTACGCCTGGGTGCCGCAGCTGCAGGCCGCCATGCAGCAGGCCGACGGCGAGGACTCGCGCCTGTACCTGTGGTCGCGCGACAGGGATAGCGGCATCCTGGGGCTGGGCACGTGTCTGCGCGGCGAGGCGGGCGGCCGCGCGCTGCGCGTGTTCCACCTGCCCGGAGCGCGCGCGCCCTTCGCGCCCGACGCGCCCGAGTACGCGGCGCAGGTGCACAAGGACCTGGCGGTGAACGTGCTGCGCGCCGGCGTGTGGGGCTGCTACCGCCACCTGCCGCTCGCCGCGCAGGACGACGCGCCGCTGCTGCAGGTCTGCCGCCTTCGCAGTGTTATTACTTATTAACAACCGATATCGTCCCCACTGCAGGAGCACGGGTCCCTTCCCATACATACATCGGGAAGGTATGACCGTATTCCACACGGGGGGCAAGTCCAGATAGGTGGAGGTCGTGGGGCTAGTGGCCGACGCCAACCTCAGTCCTATGAAGACTCCGACATGGCTTAACGACTCCCATCTAGTGATAACAGCCGGTACCAATGGCTTAACGTGTCCTGCGAAACACAGAAACGGTCGAAATAAATGTCACTAACGGCCAAACCCATCCAGGTTGTGACCGTGTCTGTAGTCAGTTACCCTGCGTGATCGACGACATGACCACGCAAGCCGAACTGATCCACGACCGCTTCACAGTGTGGAGCGGAGCGAGCAGCGTCGCTGATGTGTCTCCCTCTCCCCCGCAGGTCGAGCATGCGTACGTGAACACGGTGACGCGCGGCGACCTGGCCTCGCTGCGCTGGATCGAGAGCGACCTGCGGTTAACCGCGGAGCAGCCGCAGCCCGCGGGCACCGACCTGTGCCGCGTGTACTACGCGCCGCTCAACTTCCGCGACATCATGCTGGCCACGGGCAAGCTGCCGCCGGACGCGCTGCCGGGCAAGCTGGCGGGCCAGGAGTGCATCCTTGGGCTGGAGTTCAGCGGCCGCTCCAGCCGCGGCGAGCGCGTCATGGGCATGGTGGCGGCGCGCGGCCTGGCCACCAGCGTGCTGTGCGACGAGGCGTTCCTGTGGCGCGTGCCGGACCGGTGGTCGCTCGAGGAGGCCGCCACGGTGCCGGTCGCCTACGCCACCGCCTACTACGCGCTGTCGGTGCGCGGGCGCATGCGGCGCGGCGAGGCGGTGCTGGTGCACGCGGGATCGGGTGGCGTGGGCCAGGCGGCCATCGCCATCGCGCTTCACGCCGGCTGCACGGTCTTCACCACCGTGGGCACGCCCGATAAGCGCGCCTTCCTGCTGGAGCGCTTCCCCGCGCTGCGGCCCGAGAACGTGGGCAACTCGCGCGACACCTCCTTCGAGCAGCTGGTGATGCGGCGCACGCGCGGCCGCGGCGTCAACCTCGTGCTCAACTCGCTGGCGCACGACAAGCTGCTCGCCTCCGTGCGCTGCCTCGCCGAGGGCGGCCGCTTCCTCGAGATCGGCAAGCTCGACCTGTCCGAGAACACGCCGCTGGGAATGTCCATCTTTCTCAAGAACACCACCTTCCACGGCATCCTGCTGGACGCGCTGTTCGACGCGGCGGGTGACGACGTCGACAAGGCCGCCGTGGTGCGCTGCGTCAACGAGGGCATCGCTAACGGTGCCGTGCGCCCGCTGCCCGCCACCGTGTTTTCCGACCAACAGCTGGAGCAGGCCTTCAGGTGAGTGTCGTCGCTCGCGTGGGAACGTCGGCTCGTAACGTGCGCGGCCTAGTACCGGGCTCGTCCCATTTTGTCGAAGCTATATACGAGCGCGTTTATTCTTTATTCTATCCTCGTACTACCGGGATGCTATTCGTTTTCGCAGGTACATGGCCACCGGCAAGCACATCGGCAAGGTAGTGCTACGCGTGCGCGAGGAAGAGCGCGCGGGCGCGGCCCCGGGCGGCGCCAAACTGGTGTCGGCCGTGCCTCGCACGTACATGCACGCGCACAGGAGCTACATACTAGTGGGCGGACTGGGAGGATTCGGGCTGGAGCTCGGCTCGTGGCTCGTGGCGCGGGGTGCGCGGAACCTGGTGCTGGTGTCGCGCAGCGGCGTGCGCAGCGGCTACCAGGCGTGGTGCGTGCGGCGCTGGCGGGCCGCGGGCGCGCGCGTGCTGCTCAGCTCGGCGGACGCGGCCACGCCCGCGGGCGCCCGCCGCCTGCTGGCTGCCGCGGCGCAGCTCGCGCCCGTCGCCGCCGTCTTCAACCTGGCCGCCGTGCTAAGGGACAACTTCTTAGAAAACCAGACGGAGGACGACTTCCGTGCTGTGGCCAAGCCCAAAATCGACAGTAAGTATACTTCTCACCTTTTTCGTAGAAAAAATATGTAGGAAATACCGAAATAAAATAACCACGGCTTCTACTGATTAAACTGAAAACTTTCCCTAAGGAACCGATACTAAATTCGTGAAAAAATTTTTGGACTCCCCTTACTAATTGATAAGCTGATCCGCCAATTTTGTAAGGGAAGACAAACATTTTTTTTGCGAATTCAGTATAGGTTTCTAGGGGAAATTTATTTAGTTTCATGAGTAGAAGCCACTGCCAAATGTATTTTAGAAGGACCCTACAGTTATTGCGTCAAAGATTAACTTATTTCTAACCCAGACACTTATGATCTTCAAAAAATGCAACACAATTCCTATTTCCTTCTAGCCACGAGAGCCCTGGACATAGCGAGTCGGGAACTGGCTCCGGAGCTGGAGTACTTCGTGGTGTTCTCGTCCGTGTCGTGCGGGCGCGGCAACCCCGGCCAGAGCAACTACGGGCTCGCCAACTCCGCCATGGAGCGCATGATGGAGCAGCGCCAGGCCGACGGGCTGCCCGGCCTCGCTATCCAGTGGGGCGCCATCGGTACGTGCCCACACCACTGTGTCTCTGTCTATCTCTCTCTTATCGTGTGGCACAATTCAACCATGCTAACAAAGTATAGACGGCGGGTGCCTGGTGTTGCAGTTAGCGTCACCTGAGCCCACACCGCTGTCGATAACACTAAAGAAACTTTTTCCCCTTCCAAACTGAAGCTTCTGTAATGTGCTCCGCAAATGTCAATAATGCAAGGAATCATCATCCAAAAGACGTCCACTGCTAAAAAAAAAGGCCTCCCATCCAGCGGCTTCCCGCGATCTTCACCAGGTCCACCGAGTGTGAGGCCTACCCACGCTACGTCTTCCGATGCGCGGTCGCCACTCGAGAACTTTACTGACCTTACCGCCGTCTTTGAGTGTTCCATTGGGATAACACAAAATTGCAGACAAGTTTTCAAAACGGCTTCTAATTGAACACTGAAAATGTACTCAAATAAAATTGACCAACACCGCGTCAATGCATTTAAAATTAGGTTGAGGACAAAAATCAGTATTTATGTGCTCTAAGACGCATTTTGAATCTGTCACTATGACTGTATGTCAAATTTTAATACAGCTTTTACTCTTGGTGTCTTCTGTTATCGGTTGTTTTGCAAGGAACTATCATAAAAACATTATCTAGCTGCCTAGTTAAAGCAGAGCATGCAAGTAGTAAAGGTTTTGCAGGAAACTAAAAACGTTATCTAGCTGACTAGTTAAAACAAAACACCCAAGTACTTACCTTGTAAATGTTCTGCCGGGAACTAAAGAAATTGTAGATAGATAGATAACTTGTTTATTTGTTACTACAAACACACATATTATACATCAATACACAAATGACACACAACTTTGCAAATAAGTAAATACAAAATAAAGCAATACTTAAGAATATGTGTGTGTACTGTGTTGCATTGTCTAGCTGACTAATTGTAAGTAAAGCAGAGCACCCGAGTACCTACCTAGTAAAGGTTCTGCTGGGAACTCTTTAATGTCTTTACATTATCTAGCTGACTAGTTAAGGCAGAGCACGCGTGACTATTGACAGTCGCTAACAAAGGAGTGGTTCCCAGGCGAGGTGGGCCTCGTGGTTGAAGCCATGGGGCTGGCCGGCGAGGAGGTGGAGGTGGGCGGCACGGTGCCGCAGCGCATGGCCTCGTGCCTGGAGGCGCTGGGCGGGCTGCTGGCGCGGCCCCACGCCGTGGCCGCCTCCATGGTGGTGGCCGACAAGCGGCGCCAGGCGAAGGGCACCACGCAGGACATCGTGCACGCGGTCGCTAATATCCTGGGTCAGTGATCATTGCTGTTTATGGTACTTTTGATATACAGGTTGAAATCTGGGAGTTGACTGCATGAAAAATAAATTACAAAATGTTATTAACTAAATAGCTCTTTCATTGAAATTGTTGAAAATCTTAATCACTTTAATTGTCATCACATTTTCAATTTTTTATTTATAATTATTTATAAGAATTCCCTAATTAGTATGCAAACTACTAAATTATTATTATTAGCAAATAAAGAATTATTATTATTATATATTGAACTATGACGTCATTGTACAAAATTTCAAACAGTTTTAGAACAAAATGCCGTTTTTGACATTTGATAAAAAGTAACTCAAATGACTAGCAGTCAACTACCGGATTGAAATCGCGGACCAAATTTTAACTGTGATTTCTGCTCATGAAACTGAACAGCTTTCTCTAAAATACGAATTCAATCGCAGGAAAAAAAAATGTTTTCATACAGATTCATAGATCACTCTTCATACAGATTGATGAGCTGAGTAGCCAACTGCTTATGGGAAGTCCAAATGTTTTGCTCTGACTGAATTTTTTGTTCAGTGTTATGACTAGAACCACAGTTAAAAGGTGCACGATTTCAATTTCACCCTATATAAGAATATTTAAAATGTTAAAAATGCATGCAATACAATAATAGGAATATTTTACGTCCCTTAGGCATTTTCTGAACCGAAAACATAAACTGTGTTATATGTATGACACCAAGTGTTACCCTTGCAGGCATCAAGGACCCGAGCAAGGTGTCGCAGACGGCAAGCCTGGCGGAGCTGGGCATGGACTCCCTGATGGGAGCTGAGATCAAGCAGACCCTGGAGCGCGGCCACGACGTCGTGCTGGGCGTGCAGGAGATCCGCGCGCTCACCTTCGCGCGCCTGCGGGAGCTGGCTGGCGCTGGTGGGGATCCCGCTCCCGCCGCCACTCCCGCCGGGGAGCCAGCCACCCCCGCCGGGGATCCAGCCCCCACCGCCGCCGGCAACGGACACCACGACGGCGCCAAGGGCACGGATGAACTCGTACAGGTGACTTGTTGCTTTATTCTTTTCCAACGGTGAAGCAAAAAATGAGTAGTCATTTTAGAAGAATCCGGACTTGGCCCCCATGTATGGAATATGGCCTTATCTTCGCGAGGTATGGGAAGAGGCCCGTGTCCCTGCAGTGCGGACGATATGGGTTATTAACGAACATCATATAACAGGTGTAACATAAATAGTAGTCTCAGCGGCCAAGTTAGAAACAGCAGTGTGTATGTTGGTTGCAGTACGCGACGCAGGGCGAACTGGTGCCCAAGCAGGTGGTGGTGCGGCTGCCCAGCGCCCCGCCCGCCGCGACCGACGCCAGCCCCGTCTTCATGGTCAGTTGAACCTTCTCCTTGCTCTTATTCCGTGTAGGATCCTTCAAGAATACTTGAAAAAGACTATCGTAGCTTTGGCGCATTAAACTGAGTAACTTTCTCTAATATGTGCCTGAAAAAAAAAAACTACCGTGGCTTCTACGCATTAAACTGAGTAACTTTCTTTAAGAATCCTACACGCAATTGGCAAAAATATGTTTGTACTTTCCATACAAAGCTCACTTACCTGATTAATTAGTATGAGAAAGAAGTGTAAAATTTTCGTTTAGAATTTTGTAAAGTTTGCTTGGAAAAAATTGATCAGTTTTAAGTGACGACGTTATATCTACGAAACGTCTCTGTTACCTTGGCAAAATTGAAGTGTCAAGAGCGAGACCATATTGAAAATCGCGCGAAGAGTGCGAACTGTGATAACAGGATTGAAGAATCATGAATCAGTCTGTGATACACATAGTTTGGTGTTCAAATGTGTAATAAAAAATCTGAAGCTTGAAGGGGGTGAAACAGGGAATGAAAGTTTGTATGGGGAACCGATCATTTGTCAGGTCATGAATATAAACATTCACCACGTTTTATTCTTGTTATGTGAGCATCAACTAGTGTTATATAAAGTGTTATCGTCGGTCCCAGGTGCACCCGATCGAAGGCGTAGTGGAGCCGCTGCGCGCGGTGGCGCGCGAGGTGCGCGGGCAGGTGCTGGGGCTGCAGTGCGCGGCGGCGGCCCCGCTGGCCGACATGCGCGCGCTGGCCGGCTACTACGTGCGCCACGTGCGCGCCCTCCAGCCGCGCCCGCCGTACACGCTGCTGGGGTACTCCTTCGGCGCCAGCGTCGCTGTTGAGATGGCGCTGCAGCTCGAAAAGGTAAGGACTGTCATTCATAAAACTTTGATATGCTCTGTCTGACTTTCGACTGAAGACTCAACTGATAGGTTTTCAATTTCATTATTCAAGACTTACGAACTTCAGATCAGAATTTTACATTGTTATAGTACAACTTAAAAAAATATGTTAGCTATCACAAGTCTATATTCATGCATGGATACACAACACTTACCTGCATTTTTTTTTTTTTATTTGCGTAGAAAGCAAACGAAAGTTTTGTTCCTACTGAAAATCTTTGAAGTGTGAAAGGAACACATTGTTGTCAACTAAACTTTCGCCTAAGTATTTTAAAACGATTCGTACAGTATTGCGTCTTATAACCTGCGCAGGAGGGTTGCGAGACGCGCGTGGTGCTGGTGGACGGGTCGCCGGCGTACGTGGCGACGCACACGACGCGCGGGCGCGGCCGGCGCGCGCGCGCCCCCGCCGCGGACGCCGCGCCCGCCGCGCCCGCCGCCGACGAGGCGGACGCGCTCGGCTTCTTCGCGCAGCTCTTCAATGAGACTATCGATATTAACAAGGTATGTGCTGACACTACTGACGCCTTCCTTATAAACTTGCTTCCCATTAAACCTACGATTAAAATGGTTTGATAAGACGCTTTCCTGGATCGATATCTGCCGGGGATAACATTTGTTAGTAGTTTTTGAGATAAATGTATATTCGAAGACCGCAGAACGTGTGATATAATAGTTAAACTGATTAACATGGAAAAAATTTACAGAGAACCATCTCAGGAAGTACTGAAAATCTGATAGATTTTTCGAAGGACTTGAGCTCATATTCTTTTCCTTTCACATTATTTACATTAGCGTTCTTCCGTTATCTATCTCTGAAGCTCAGTAGCATTTGTTGTCTTAAAAAATCATACACATGCTAAGCGATTTCCTCATAACGTCGCTGTTAATGCTGCAAAGTCTGAAATGCTCCTCTCATTGGTCCGAAACAACTACATAAAATTATCTTGACATTCGATACTAACTTGGCATGGTGTCGGTCACAGGTGACAGCGGAACTAGAGCGTCTGTCCTCATGGGAAGAGCGCGTGGAGCGCGCGGTGGCGCTGGTGCGAGCGACCGGCGCGGGCGCGGCGCTGCCGGCCGCCACGCTGGCCGCCGCCGCCGCCTCCTTCTACCGCAAGCTGGTCATCGGCGACGCGTACCGGCCGCAGGGCCGCCTGCGCGGTCCCGTGACCCTGTTCACCGCGCGCGACAACTACGTCACGCTCGGCGACGACTACGGCCTGCGCGAGATATGCGCCGGCGAGCTGACCACGCGCCAGCTGCCGGGCACGCACCGCTCCATCTTAACCGGCGAGCCAGCGCGCGCCATCGCCGAGCACGTGTCGCAGCTGCTCGCGCCGGCGCCGGCCCCGCGCCGCTAGCGCCGCCGCCGCCGCCGCCGCCGCCGCCACTAGCGGCCCGGCGTGGCGCGGCGCATCACTAGTTGCAACGAACTGACATTGTAGTAGCTACGACGAGTAGTGGGTTTTGAAATCTCATGTAAAAAATAAAAATATTGTAGGTAGATAAGTAGATGTTAAGTGTAACCCCGGTTTGCGGTGCAACCGTAGGTAATTAATAATTATTGATTGTGATAACGATGAGATGTAAAGCGTGTTTGCTTCAGATATTTATGATTTGTAATTGGTGGGTGGAGAGGAGAGCCCGGTCGCTGCGTCACTACATAGCAGTGGCAAAGCGACGGACTAGTGAACAACATCACATTTCCTAACTGTAGTTAGTTAGTCTTATTATCAGGTACAAAGTACCGACTGCATAACATAAGTAGTACAATACTGTTATATTTTTTACATAATCTTGAATAAAAAAGTGACCATTAGCTGGAGACGGTAAATATTTCTACCAAGTTTGGTACCCATACTTACCTACTCCAGCCAAATGTAATTTTGTTAAACTTCTTTGTACATTTATAAGACAAGCACGCATTCGAACAAATATAAAGGGTATGTATAAACATATGCGAGGTAGTCGTAGGAAGGTTAAATAACAACATAGGGTTTATTAAGTTATTTGTAATAAATTATTAGTGGGTACATTCTGTATTTGAAACCAAGTAGGTAGCGCACAGTGCACTACTATACACAGAAAGGTGGTTTACTCTGTATAGGGGCAGTGAGATACTGTCGTACTCTCATGTAAAGTACAATACCTTAGTACTGGATACATATATACAGCGCATAATCAACTGACAAGATACACTTAGTTTTTGTATGTAAACGAATGTAGTTATAGTATTTTAGTCAGATGTAATCAAATCGCTATGGTAGTCCCAGTGTTTTGATATAAATACTTATTACCTGTTGTCAGGGTTTGTTTTGAAGTGATAAGTATCTTGATAATAGTTAATATAAAACAATATCATAAAACAATACAATTAATTAAAATTATAACGCTTTCATACGCTTTACGTGTGTCCAAATGCGATTTGCCGCTTCTGTGCGTATGTAAACGCATTAAATTTCAACCAAAAAAAAACGGTCAACACACATAATACATACTTAGTACAATTTGTATTCAGTTTTATCACTATTAATGAAATTGTCATTTGTTAGTCAAAAATTAAAACGATTAAGTTATGAATCAGCACTGATAATTATCAAAGAAAATAAATGATCTTGATAATTTCCAACCCTGCCTGCTGTACCGTCCCCGCCGGACGGGCGCGGTCGCCGGTCACGTGAGCTTGTTGCTGCTTGGCGATTGTTTGTAACTATTTATTTATTTATTTGTTACTTTCTTGTATCGGCTCTCACTGGTGTGACGTGCTCTGTGATTAAAGTGCATTATTTTTTTAACTGACGTCTTTTTATTACGCTTAAAACCACCCAGTTACTGCAATTAGAAAGTACAATAATATTCATGTGAATATGTTGATTAACTCAAGAGTGTTTGCGTATTAATAAAAAAACACGATCAAATTATAAAATGAAACAGCCTTCACGCAATGTGCACTGTGCAGTCGGTACTAACAAAGCTGCACCTAGTCAGCGGCTCCCCAACGAATGAAATGAACGCCGATTGAATTCCAAATAATAATGTAATTTTTTATTCTGAAAAGTTTCATCGCTAAAAAGTTAACAATGCGCGGCTGTAGAGATAATAATCTCTAAAATACATAGGTTATTAAACTTCTGTTTTTAAGAACTGACAAAACTGGACAAGACATCACAGTAGCTTCCCATCGGCCGAAACACGTCTGCTGATAAACAACAGCTACACTATACAGGGTGTAACAAAATTGGTGTAGGACCCGCTAACTGGGGATTCTACTCATATCGTACTACTCATCCCCAGTTATCGGGTCCTACACCAATTTCGTTACACCTGTATATAGCTATACTTATATGACGAGCGATAGATACGTGATATAGTTGTAACCATAGTCTCTCCGTACTACAAGTTCAGGGAAAAACTATAGTGTTCAGTACAGAGGCCCTGAACCTGAAAGCACTTACGGAACGATGTGCGCTTGCGCGTACGCTGGCGAGCGCGCAGTCTCCCTGTCGACATCGGGCGGCCGTACGCAGTGCGCAGGCGCGCCAGTCCCACGCGCACGTGTCCGCCTGCGCCCGCGCACCTCATTTCTGTTTGTTTACTATATCTCGTGACCCTCGCGAGGACTCAGCAGCATCTTTGGAAACTGCAACTTCCAAGTGCTTAGACTGCCTCGGTGGGTGAAGCGTGCCGGAGTTTTCCTGTTTGACGTCACAGAACAGTGCTTTGTAGTAAATAATTAGATTGGTTAATTGGTGCTTTTCCCCGAAAAGTGTAGTTCGAGTACGGCGGTGACGGTGCAGCCTCCTCCCAGTGCGGGCAGCCCGTGCTGCCGGCCTCCAGAGCATAGAAGAAAGGTCCAGAGGTAAGTACGGAGGCTGTATCGCTGTAGAGAGGACGAATGAAAACACGGATGCAGAATCTCAATCTACTTTATACGTTTCTTATCTTGCACGAGGGTTGAAGAGCGCTTGTAAAAGAAAATAAATGCACCCTAACCTACACGATCTCTATCATCTTTTATCGAAACTGCTGGACGGATTGGAGTGAAATTGCTAGTTACTCCATATTTGGGAACCCAAAGTTAAAAAAATGCAGCTCTCGTTGATGTCTTTTGTATGGCCGTGCGTGACATTTCACTAGTTCTATGCTATCGTAATATAATAAATATGAAAGAAACTAAAGAGTGTATATAGTTTATATTTAATTCAAAAAAAATTAAATATAAGTCGCGATCCTATAGTACAGGGTGTAGAAAAACCACTCCCGGAAACTTAAACCGTGCGTTCCACTCATGAACTCCATTCAAAATTGGCTGATGGACCGTAAAATTTATATGAAAAGTCCTTTTTTATTTTCAATTTCAGTATAGTCCCCTTAGGAAAAGTTCTTCAGTTTTATGATTAGAGCACCCTGTTAAGATTCCGGGAGTCGTCTTTTTACACCTGCATAACTCAAAGCTTTGGAATCATAAACTTCTTTGATGTTGGTTGAAAGATATATTAAAAACAAATTAATACCGATAGTACCGATCAAATTATAGTACATAGCTTTGAGGGCGAAGCTGCGGGAGCGACCGTTGACAGTAGCTCGCGCGTGCCTAATTTGTGTCAGCCGAGATGCGTCAGTGTCACTGCCACAGTTGTCGCTGCAGCAGCCGCAACTTCTAACCGAGCTAACGTAAGCAATTTTAGTGTTCCATCGAGTGTCTATCAAAATGGTGATTTTACTTTCATTTAGTGAGGTAGTCATTACAGTTATGTATTATAAATAGTCTCTATCCCATTAACATAAAGATAAATAGATAAATTGATAATTCGGGTTTGACTAAGGTCCTATTTACAGGACCTCTTTATTTCCAGTTTATTGTATTTCTTTTCTCTTTTATTATTCTAATTTGTATTGGTTTTATTAAATAGTTAAATTAGAGACAAGGTTCTAAAAGCAAAGAAATTACAAGCACCAAGCATCAATAAAATTTAAAAAGTCAGCAAGAAAAATACAAGAACACAGATCGCATTCGTTTCACGCATGCACGGCGCTTGCGACTGCCGGGGAAATTGCTGTAACACGGGCCCGTGGGAATCGGCACCGGCGCGGGCGCGGGCGCAGGCGCCGGGAATAACCATCACCCTCAGATCAGCAAATTGACGCGTTCAGGGGCCCGCGCCGCTCCTCTCAATTGCGTCCAAACAAAATGTGTTCGATGCGTGTGCAGACATGTCAGACAGACAGACATGTCTTTCTATAAATTCGGAAATGATAACTGAAAACCTAACTCAACCTAAATTTTGGTCATATCGGTCTTAGTTTCAAACCGACCATTCGCAAGAAAGAGGTAAGATCGCCTGCCACCGAGTATACAGACAACCCAGAACAGAGCTTTCTGGCGCAGACGTACAAAGAGACTCGACCCCAGCTGAACGGGAAGAGGGTTGGACAAAGGAGAAAAAGGTCTTAATTTCTAACTTAAAATAGGCCTTGTATGATTTGAGAAGTCAATTGCGTGACCTGTCAAGGTTACAACTGAGCTGGTGACCTATGGACCCTATGAGCTGCGTGCGGCCCAGCACGTCGTCCGCGACCGAGCTGGGCCGGGCCGGGTCACACGCGGCCGCCATGCGGCACTCGTGCGCAGGCCCGCCCCCGTAATTGCGCGAACTCGACCGGCCAGCCCCGACCCGACCCAGCGGCGGGTCCAGTCGCGTTTTCCTCTAAATCATGACTGTTATATAATAAAGAATTAACAACACGTGAACATCGCTTTGTGAATAACATATAAGGGTTGGTTACCACGCTGCAGTGCTATAAGCAACATAATTAAATTATACTTTTTCCATTTTAATAGACGGAACATGCGCATAATGATTGTAATAACTTTCCTTTCTTTGAATTTAAAAAGGTGTTAAACTTTCTAGGTATTGTGTACACAACCTCTCTTGTGACGAGTATCACACGAGCAATCTTCGACGTCGTATTTGTGCTAACAGCAAATTAATGAGAGCCCACTACAGTACACAGATCGTGGGACTTTCCTCAGTGCAGTGAAAACGAAAGCAGCAGAGCCAGCAGACAGTTTACATGTGCTCCGAGAGCACTCAGGGTGCTGGGAATTGCAATGCACGCATAAATGCTCGCCACCCCAGTATGGATTGAACTTGCATTTATAGAGTGACTTTAAATTAGTTTTTGATACAAAAGGCTATGCATGTACTCATGATAACAAGTAACTTTCCTTAAGGAACCCATAGTCAAGTCGCAAAAATTGACTCTTCATACTAATTTGGCCGGTCAGTTGATCGATCTATATGGAGATACCAATTTTTTTTGCGATTTGACTGAATTTTTTTGTTATCATGAGCACATGCATAGCTTTTTAAGATCTTCTAATTAAGATCATTGTATACTATATTCTGCAAATAAAGCTCTTGAATCTTATATACAGGGTGTAAGGGACAGGTTTCCGAACACTTTAAGGGCTTGCTCAGTAGACGAAACTGAACAACTTTCCACAAGAAAGATTTTCAGGAAACGAAAAAAAAATCGGCTTCTCCATACAAAATTATAAACTTGATTGGACAGTTTGTATGGAGAAGCCGATTTTATTTTTCGATTCCTGAAAATCTTTCTTGTGGAAAGTTGTTCAGTTTCGTCTACTGAGCAAGCCCTTAAAGTTTTCGGAAACTTGTCCCTTACACCCTGTATAAAATAAAGACAAGTAAAAATGGAAGAGGTACTGGTAACTTCTGCTGCCCAGAGTTTGTCTCCTCTGAGCGCAGATTTTCTGCCACTGCCTCCCCAACTATGTACTAAAATACAGTTAACGAACGCTTCCCTCCTTCGTTCAATCCTCGATCATCAACAGTAACGGTATTTTTTATTTATTTTAGTATGCCCCATATACATTTACTACTAACCGATACACCCACACCGCAAAACGGTACCTACCGACACATCTCATTAAAGGAATGTAACATGTAAGCAACTTAGTCGTCTTGCTTGATTCGATTAATGCAAAGGTCGTGATCGTTCATACTGTCAGTCGGATAAGTAAAGCGGGTTCTGATTACTATGAGATTCCTGCAGGCCGATAGTGGGTGCGACGGCGCGGCGTAATCCGTCCCGAGTGGGACACTCGTAGGTTCACCTGTCCAGCGGCGGCCGCGCAGGCGTCGGGCGATATCGGTGCAATCGGATACTTGTGACGTAGCCGAAGTAATCGTTTAGAGAAAAAGTCAAGTAACACATTAAACCTAGAAATGTTTTTTTGAATTTTTAAGTTTATCTATGAATGTACTTTTTTCGGTTCACTCTAGCGCAGTGGGTGGTGGTGGTGGGGTAATCGTGAAGTGCCCGTCCACCCACCAGTGGAAAACTCCAGTGGGTGGATGGGTCGGGAGGGGTTTTTTCCACTGATCATTAAATATTATTATATCATCGGTATCCAATCTGAACATATTTCCATGGAATGCACGAGTAATGTTCCGCACAAATATGAGATGGAGCTTAATTTGCTAAAATCACCAACCTTCTTTCGCCGGCAGTAAGAACATATCCTTTGCTCATATTGACACCTATAACAGTTAGCTTTCAGTGGTGGAATAAAACATTCAGTCGTAGGATACTACTCTTATTATCTTAACTTAACTCTTATTTAGAACGAACTATAGAGAAAATTCTTTCTTGGTTCGTACTTTTAAAGCTTTTAATAAACTTGATCCTGATATCGATCTCTTCTGCACCAGTGAAACATCGATTCGGCGATCTATCGCTAACCTATTTTTTACCAATAATATTTAAAGCTGCTAAGATTTTGTTTTTAAACTCGTATTTCTTCTGCTTATTTTCTGTATTTATCTTTATGATTTAGTAACTTTAGTATATATTTACATTTTTTCTTTTTTTTCTGTTCTCAGCTGAATGCTACTCTTTATATTGTTTATTCAACATTTTTCTTTATATTGCTATGTTTAATTTTAGTAATATAAATATCTATTGGTGGAAATTCTTAATTAGCATTGTTAAGACCGATAAGTTTGATATATTGTATAATTTGTCTGTGAATTTTCCTAAAACAAAATAAATAAATAAAAATAACAGTAACAATCATTCATTTGCGACCATCTCCAAACATAATTAAGTATACTTACGTAACATATTATGTTCAGATAAGGCGTATTAGTTACAACCAGCATTACTAGTGTCAAACAATTTATAGGTACTTAGAACCCGGTGCAGCTCGCTGGTGTGGCTGGAGCGGCACTCGCGAGGTGTGACCAGTTCACACGGCGGCGGCGGGTGTCGACCGCAACCACACAGCTATTGGGTTACATTGCACTCCCGCCCATTGCACACTGCATCAGCATGCGACGGCATTGTGTTGCCAGCTTTAATGCGGCTAATCTATCCGGCAGGTTCGCAACAGTCCATGGAAATTGCAGATGTTCTATGGTGAATACGCCTGTTTCAATTTCGTCTTCTCTGACCATTGAGGATGGGATGAATGATGACGTTTAGTGAAGCTAGCAAGAACAATATCACCATTCTCGGACAGTTGTAGCAACACCTAATAGATGTGCAAGTTTCTTGAAATGAAATGAAATTTTTAATTTGCTTAAAATATGGTTAATAATATGTTAACATCATAAAAGTATCTCATATATTACCAGCAGAGCCTTGGCATGCAAATATTATTATAACAATTTAAGAATAAATTTAATAAAGTAGATCATACTTATTACAATAATTAAGATTTATCAAATAATTCATTTACAGACTAAAACAGTTTTTCCATAAGCCATGTCTAAAGTTTACATTTAAATAATCTATTAGATAATAACTTATGTCATTAGGTATAGCATTATACATGTATATATGAACACATATCACGGTACATTGTCTTTTGTAATAAGTCAATCTTGGGATACTATTCAAAACCAATTTGTTAGGATCTCTAACTGTTCTGTTATGTACGTCTCTAGTTTTTTAAAATATATTAATAAATTAATATTATTTTTTACAAAAATGGCTACCTCGAGGTTATACATACAAGGAAAGGGCAAAAAAAATCCTAATGATTTAAGCAATGGCTTACATGACTAAAATAAAATAAAATTAAATGTGTTATGTATATTTGTATTGTAGTCAATAAAGAGTATTTGATTTGATTAGAAAACTTTATTGATGTGTGTAGAATTTTCCCAGATCAAAAGCCCATAGTTAAGAATGGAGGCAACATAGCCGTGATAGGCGGATATATACTTCATTCCAATCAAAAAAAAGCAAAAGGTAAACAAAGATAGTATGCAGATGACATTGACATGTGTCAGTTCCATAGTAAGTTTGTTTACGTTTTGCTTTTTTTTGATTGGAATGAACCATAGTTGTTTCTATTGCAGAAGTTAACATAACCTATTTGATACTGTAGCGACCTTGCAGATTCCACAAATCTGCATATTATCACATCTCCGAACGTGCTTGCAAAGAGCATACTAACATGTGTGACGTCAGTTATAATCTGTATAAATACTCTTACTTTATACCAATAAATGTGCAGTATCCGTGCAGTATCCGAGCAGTACCTGAACAGCAATCATGGAGTAATCACTACATCCTATCCTCCGCTCCGCCACCAGGCGTCGAGATGATTACCTAGCTGCAACCTCCTCCATTTACCCTACAACTCTGTCAACTCAACTTTACCACCAAATTAGTTACCACACATCGGCAAATTGGTGACCCCGACGTTGGCAACACACATATCGGCAAATTGGTGACCCCGACGTGATTTCACCTCACCTTGACCCCCGAAGTTGGTTACGACATATCGGCAAATTGGTGACCACCGACGAAGAACACGCATTTCTGAAGACATGGAACAAATAACTGGCAAGCATCATCAACGGGTCAACTTCGAAACAACTCTTCAAATCAACTACAGTGTAACCGCAACAGTGTTGTACTAATCGTATCAATAACCTCTGCATCAACGGCGACGAGCTAACGACGATCGAAGAAACGACGAAACCAAAAAATGTATACAACTACAGCATCCAAGATTCGTTGGCTGACAACGCGACAATCTTTGGCTAAAAATAAACAGTGGTTTATCAAAATATTCAAAGCGCTCCAGGCTCTTCCAATGGCACAACATATCCACAAGAAATCACTGCAGCCCACGCCGGAACTTATCTGGTCGACACACTCACCGGCGCTTGGCAGACTGCAACTTGTGAAGATATCATCGCGACCGCACGAGACGGTTTCGCGCGCTCCGCGACAAGCGTTGAGCAAATAAATGTGGCGTTCCGCAACAAGCGTAGATCACAAACGCTCCGCAACTAGCGTAGAGCACAAACGCTCCGCAACCAGCGTAGAGCACCAATTGCAATGAATATGAAGAATATAAGCCTGCGCCGCAAATCGCTCGTCTCGACTCACTGAAGACTTGAGCTGAATAACGTCGTCATCGTCAACTTCACGTACAAACTGTAGACTTCAAGATGAAACCCTAGATTGGAGGATTATATTAAAAACATCGTAACTCTTTAGCTAAAATATCATCACTCCATTTACTGCCTGCACCGTTTCAGAGGACATGAATTAAAAACTGAAACTGCTGCTCTGCTCTATACTACAAGATAATGTATGCAAGCTCGCTACGAAGAAGAAACTAAACGTGACTTTTGTTTACAGCCGATAAGGCATCATACATAATAAGGCACGTAAAGAAACTGCCGATATATCACAATCGACGGAACGTAAATCAAATTTGCACTATCTGCATTTTTCATCGCAACGATGTGTCTAGGTCGAGTGTAATGAATAATTGTTTTGTGTATTATGTAATTACTACCTATGTATACGTTTTATGTAACTATGTAAAAAAACTTCATTTTTTTCCCAAGGGGGGTGTAATGTAGCGACCTTGCAGATTCCACAAATCTGCATATTATCACATCTCCGAACGTGCTTGCAAAGAGCATACTAATATGTGTGACGTCAGTTATAATCTGTATAAATACTCTTACTTTATACCAATAAATGTGCAGTATCCGTGCAGTATCCGAGCAGTACCTGAACAGCAATCATGGAGTAATCACTACATCCTATCCTCCGCTCCGCCACCAGGCGTCGAGATGATTACCTAGCTGCAACCTCCTCCATTTACCCTACAACTCTGTCAACTCAACTTTACCACCAAATTAGTTACCACACATCGGCAAATTGGTGACCCCGACGTTGGCAACACACATATCGGCAAAGATACATACACGTAACGATTAAGTTTATCTCGTACAATCTCTAGGTGATGTTTCCAGCTGGAAGCGTCACCTAAAACTAGTATCAAAAATTTAGTTCTAGCTACCTCTTGCAATTCTATACCACAAGAATTAATATTAGGTTTCAATTTATTTTGTCTGTGTGTACCAAATTGTATTTATTTTTTCCAAATTCACATTTAAATTATTTTCTTTCATCCAAGTGTGGATATCAGGGCTCAAATTGTTTTTGTATCTAAAAATTTGTTGCAAATAAAGATATTATTATTATCCAATCGATTATTTTTTTAACTGTAGTGTTTATGTCTGTCTCATAATTTAGTACTATATTTTTAGAGGGTCTGATGACTGAGATATGGTGAGTGGTCACCTCAGGAAGGTCATTTATATAAAATTCAAAATTCAAAAATTCTTTATAGCTTTCATGAGTGATAGTAAAGGTGTTACATAAAGTACAGTAGAAACAGTAACGAACCAAGCACACATCCCTGAGGTAAACCACAGACATTCGCCTTATGTTCCGACTGTTGAAGCTACGCTGTGTTCTTCGTCCAAATGTTTTATTTCTACAGCCTGAGTTCTATCTCTTAAATACGATATTAACCATTCTAAATCTAAACCTCGTATACCTATGTTACTTAGCTTTTTAATTAATATGTTGTGGAATACAAAATCAAAGGCACGCGTCATATCAAAGAATATCGTCGTGATTGAAACGTTTGCATTGACGTTTTCAACTACTTCGCGTACCAAATGAAACGTTGCCAAAACTGTAGACTTTTGAGCCTGGAATCCGAATTGTTTATGTCGTATTACCTCATGTTTCCTGCAAAAATCTAAAAACCTCATTTTCATAGCTTTTAAAAAAAAAAATGGAATCACCGGAACTAGTGTGATGGATCGGTAGTTTTCCATAGAAGTTTTGACGCCTTTTTTGAATAATGGTTTCACAATAGATTTTTTAATAATTCTGGAAATACACCATTCTCTAATGACAAATTTATTAGATATAATAGTGGTGAAAGAAAGAAAGAAAGAGGTTTATTCGGCAAAATAAACAAAGTACAACATTTTTAATCAATACATGATAACTTAACTAAAACTAAATTAAAATAAAATAAACTAGATGGTGCTTTAAGTTCATTGATACAGAACTTTATTACTTTAGTTGATATTTCATCATAACCTGTTGCATTTGCATTATTTAATGATTTTATTATAGTTTCTATTTCCTTTGGTGTTAAGGGTTTTATAATTTTTTTTCTAATATACGAAGTTTATTCGTGTTTTTTTCAGCTTTATGTTTAGAATTAGTCAGTTTTATTAAATAGTTATTAAATTCAGTAGTAGCAATTTTTTTTGGATCGTTAATTTTTTTGTTATTAATAATAATTTATATAAAATTCTCGTGACTAAAGCTGTTCGTTTTGTTTTTAATAATCTGCCTCAATGATTTGCACTTATTGTTTGAGTTTCTAATATCATTTTATATTTTTTGTGAAGTATGCATACATCGACTTAAAATCTGAGAATATGATCTGTACTGTTGTTTTTTTTTCATCACTTTTGTTAGTATAATATTGATATCGTAGGATTCTTTTAGTTCTCCAACTTTATGCAATTCCCTTTGTAATCCACTTGGGCTTCTTATATGTATTTGATAATTTAATCCTTTTAAATAGGAAATCTAATTTATATAATGTTGTCAAGATATCATGAAAAACTTTAAAGGACATGGTTACATCCGATTCATTGTACATAATTGTCAGCATCCGATTCATTGTACATAGCTGACAATGTAATGTATTTTAAACAATTACAGAACTTTATTAAGTTTTGTTCACTATAATCCCTAACATTCACGATGTCTTACTTTACCTCTAAAGCAGTCGATATGAAAATGCTCCTAAGCGTCGAGAAACTTACTGATACATTGTGCAGGATACGTAGTACGCACCCGAGACCTTTGGTTAGGAGTTCGAAGTCATTATCGTAGAGCCACCGACGCTCTTGCACATTACTATTGAGATCACTTGCAAGAAAAATAAATAAAGTAGGTACCCGTAAGTTGTCTGATAAAAGTCTCACTAATATTAAAAATGCAAAAGTATGGATGTTTGTTGGTTTGGTTGTTCCACTTTCACGCCGAAACTACTGAACGGATTTTAATGTTTGGTAGGTCGATAGATAAAGCACTCGAATAAAATATAGGATACTTTTTATCTCGGAAAACTCGAGGGTTCCCGGAGGAATAGCTAAAAACTGAAATTTTTACTTAAAATTTTATTTATCTCTGGACCTAATTCTGAAGTTTACGCAGACGAAGTCGCGCGCAGAAACTAGTGTGTAAGAAATGGAAGGTTCAAATATTTATTCCGGGAAGGTTGATCCCTTAGCGGCAGTGCGGCGCGGCCGCGCAGAGGTTCCCTCGCCGCTAATCGCCGCCGCTGCGCCCGCGCCGCTGTTTAGCTGCGCTGTAAACTGTAATGCTCTTTTGTTTGTTAGTTGTTTTTGTGGCAAAACGTCGAACTATCAAACAGAAATGTTTAGCTTAGAATTGCACCTCAAGATAATGATCAAAACAACCTTACGGGGAACTTTACTATCTACTTTCTTCATAGCTACACTTGTACAGTGGAGCTCCAGTGCGATTCGCAGCTTGTGAATTTTATTTTTTGGTTTTAAACTTGTTTTAAAGTCACATAAAATCTATGCTCTCGGCCAATCTAAGGTTCGCATGAGGCGGGCACTCTGGTTTCATGTTCAACATATATTCAGATTGCAACAAGTATACTTTAAGGACTGCGTACTACTCAAGGCCTACAGCTTCGCTGGAGTCGCGAATTGTTTACAATTTTCATACAAATCGATCACTTTCATACAAAACTGGTTGACCAACTTTTTATGGGCTTTCCCCAAAATTTTCAACAAAATTGTTTTTTTTTTTTCAATTTCATGAGAATTGATAGATCTTATTACATCTTGTATAGGTAAGACCTTCCTGTTTACTTTGGCAGATACTTCGATGCAGCTCACAATAACCGCGGCGCGTGCGCCCGATTAAACTGCTTCGTGGCAACTAAACAAATACCCTGTGTTTGTTTAAAAAAGTGCGTTTGAAATCTTAAAGGGTTACCCAAAATGAAATATAAAATATAGGAAAAATTAAAAAAAACCGATCTGCAATTATTTTTTTAGCTTCCCATACTACTAGTATATCTGAATAGTGAATGAAGAATTTGTGTTCGAACTGAAAACAATTGAAGACCGGATTTTTTCCCCAAATTTTATACTTAAGTACTTGATTCTGAGTAACCCCTTAAAATTTTAAATGCTCTTTTTTTAACACCCTGTACAGGTACTCGTGTCCCTCTAGAGTCTAGACAGACGCGAAGCCGACCACTAGGACTGGGCCATCCGGCCAGTGACAAGTGCCCCATTTCCGCTAATGCTGCTTTCATTAACAGCTACTGGCGCGACTGCCGACACCTGTCACTATCACTTGTCACTTGTCACCTGTCACTTGTCAGAGGCAGTCAAGTCGTAGATCGATAAGAATGACTTCATTACTGCCAAGTTGCAACGAGAAACTAGAAGCTGCGCTGATTTAATAATGATAAATAACTTGAGAGCAAGAAGGAAAATGTATTTCAATATAGAGTCCATTTAGCTATAAAGATTTGTATGGTAACATTTTTCAAGTGAATGTGTGTTTGTTTTTTGGATGAGGTCTAAACGTTTTCCCACAGATATGTACCCCGCTCCCCCCCGAAGCGAAAATATAAAACTTCTTTGCGTTTACCTATGGATGTTAGATTTGTCTGTCAGGGTTCCGCTCGCGTGGATATCGTTCTAACTGCTTTACAAAACGAATTTCCACATCGATGCAAATTTACACACTTTTAAACATAAAGCTCCTTGGAGTCATGGCAAAGAGCTACGTGTGTAATTCAGGATGCTTGGTTGCAAGCACGGCTCTACACTGCAAGACCACATTCCACCATCATATCCCCTCCGTGTGCCTAGCTAACCGTACAATCCTCTAATTATTGATGTTTGTTTTATAATATCAGTTTTTATTTATGGAACTACTTAGCTATGGAGCTGTAGAGCCCCAAGTACCTTTCGCATCATGTGAATCGCGGTCAATCGAATTTTAAACGACTGTTAACAAGTGTGTCTCGACCGGGCAGGCAGGCACCGGGGCGGCCGGCGGCCGGCGCCGCAGCCGGCAGCACGCCGCTCGCGGTCGCAGCCGCACAAAAACCTCCTCCGCGACATTCCACCTCTCCCCGCCCCTCCCGCGTCCACCCCGTCCCTCCCGACTCCCGAACTATGTCACTCAAATGAATCTGGCGCGAACTGAAACCACTCCGACAGGCTTTGTTCCGAGACGCGGTTTTCCGCGTACTCATTACACGCACCTCCCTATCTACGGCAACCTATTTTCATCGACTCCATATTTGCGTAATCGCTTTCCGGTAGCTTCGTGCGATTACTTTTTATAACGTCTGCAATAGAACATCGATATAACAACCCGACTTACTTAATTGGAAGAAGGTCTGCGAGTGCGCGCTTGTTTAATTGAAACGCGCTTGAACTTTTTATCCATTAGACAAATTGTGTAGAGTTGAGTTGAAGTGGCCGTCCATCGAAGTCAGGCGCGACTCCTCAGTCCACAGGCTCCTACCTGACAGCGACAGGCGAACCGCCGAGTCACGGCACGTAACGACCGACTTTGTTGTGTTGACGACGCACGTGGTTAACAAGACGCCGACATGACCGGTCGCTTGGTGATAGCCGAAATGGTTCCTCATAACGATCGCTCGATCTCTCAAAGAGATTTTTTAACCGCCTCCGTAGCCCAGTGGCTTGTCCGCTCGCTTCACATCAGGAGATCGCGGGTTTGATTCACGGTGGGGTCCAACTTTGTAGGACTCGGTTTGGTTGGTGGTAGGGCATTTTCGAGCCAGTCTGTCTAGCTACCACCAATGGTCCACCATCTTATCTAAGTCTTGCCGCCAAACATCAATGTTAACAATATTGATGTGTTCCGGCATAAAGATAAGATAGCCAGTTCCCCAGTGCGTTGGGGAATCTTGGTAAGCCCGCTTCCATCATCACTTACCATCAGGTGAGATGATACCAAGGGCTTACCAATTGAGGGTAAAAAAGGCCTCCAAGTCATACGCGAGTGTATGCCAACAATTTATTTTGCTTGTACTTCTTCTTGAGAATCACGCCTTGGCTACTTAACCTGAAAGCTTTTGAATATGGCTCTGGCCGAGCTGCCACCACCGCCGGTGCTAACAAGCCGTGTTGTAGTGGCGACAGTCTAGGAATATGATCGTGTTTCCGGCCATAAATGTCACGTTCGCATCTCCTGCAGGCCTGGAATTAATTAAACTCAAATTAGCCTGCACTAAACCACTTCCGTTCGTTATAACATGATGCTCCTATAGACTAGGGAGGACGTGAATCTTCGCTAGATATTTGAAGGTAGCTCATTAAAATACCCATATTTACCTACGTAGTCGAAGCCTCTTGAATTGTATGGATAGTGAAAAGAAGAAAAATATAACATTATGTCACCGGTTTCGTTAGGTTGCCTCTAGACGTTTAAGTTTCAATAATGAATTAGTGCTACCTAAGAAGATCTATCAATCCTTAGAATCTTATTAATTTCAGATACTTTCTTCCGTCATTTGGTCATTCCAGTGTTTGACTTGAGTTTATTCTGGCCACTTTATATAATAGTTAGCGTCTGTAAAACCAGTTAAGAACCGTCCCTTATGTATACTGCTACAGTATGTTTTTTATTTGTCATTGTTTCAGTGCATTAAGGCAAGGTGCGGCGCAGAGGGCGGCTGCGGCGAGGGGCGCCATGCGCGCGGCATGCTGCTGCCGGACCAGACGTACGAGGGCGCCCCCGCGGCGCCCCCCGCGGCGCCCCTCACAGCGCCCCCCGCGGCGCTGCTGCAGGCGCTGCTGCGCGCGCACCGCATCAAGCCGGACTTCTTCTGCGCCAACCGGCCGCGCCGCCCGCGCGACCCTCGCAGGTACCACACACACCACAACCACGTACAGTCTGACTACGATCTTTTGGCGTGTGGATGACATTGACAGGAGGCGCTTTTGTCGCAAATCTGACATGTATTTCATACAAATAGTGTCATTTTTCAAAATGGCGGCGTTAGTTCCGGCTTTTCACCACACGCCAAAAGATCGTAGTCAGTCTGTAACTTGACATATCATCGCCAGCCCCTCTTCCCGCAATCACATGTTCACCTGTCACCCTGTTCAAATAATTACTCGACCGAGCCCTTTGCCTCCACTGCATCAATGGCAGCAGGACGACGTTTCTCGTGCGCAATGCTGCCGTCATAAGAAAGAAGGCCGCGAAGTATATGGAGTTTCCGTTATCTTTGCGGCCTTTTTAACCGACTTCAAAAAAGGAGGAGGTTCTCAATTCGTCGGAATCTTTTTTTATTTTTTTATGTATGTTCACCGATTACTCGAAGACGCCTAAACCGATTTGGAAAATTCTTTTTTTGTTTAAAAGTTTATACTTCACAGGTAGTCCCATATAAATTTTATCGAAATCGATTCAGCGGTTTTTGAGAAAATCTATAAAAACATAGCAAAATTGGAGTTGTTGCGATTGAAGTCGGTTGTTTTTAACGTATTCAGTGTGGTCAATTATTAGGGATTCGTACCTCAAAAGGAAAAAGGAACCCTTATAGGATCACTTCGTTGTCCGTCCGTCTGTCTGTATGTCTGTCTGTCAAGACACTTTTTCTCAAGTACTCGTAGACGTATCAAGTTGAAATTTATATCAAATACTCAGGCCTGCAAACCCTTGAAGCTGTGAAAAAATCAAACTTCTACGCCAACGCAATCAAGAGATACGGTCGTATACGTATGTCGCATATTTGGACACTCGCATGGGAATCAAAACCTATAGTCGGGGATTTAGTGCGATGAACCGTTTTATTTTGGATCCGGCGCTCAAACTTGGCATATAGTTGTTGCCTAGGTCATTCTGAGTGGATTAAGCCCAGGAGCCATCGGGAGCCATCCCCCGTTTGGTAGGGGGAGGGGGGGAAAGTTTGTTTCTGCCGCGCTCCATTTGAGGGCTAATATCTCCAAAACTATTGGTACTAGGGCAAGTGAGATATCATTTTCGTATGATTCAAGGATAAGGAATTCATTTCTGTAACAAAAAAAATAACTTTCAATATATAAAAAAGAAATATTTGATAAAACGTTAAAACATGACTACCTTTTTTCCGCATATGTGTCGATTAATTTTTAATGGTCTAAGATATTAACATGAAAAAAATATATTCTGAAAGCCACATTACCAAGGATTATAAAAATTTTAGTTTTTTTAGAATAGCATGATAAATACTGCGTGAAAAAAATGAAATTCAATGCGTGGCAGCGTGGCATAAAACGCGCGGTCCGCGCGGTTCTAAATTACAGGAGTTACATTTCTTTTTTTTTTTGTTGTAGAAATGAATTTATCATCCTTAAATATCCGAAAATGATATCGGACTTGCCCTAGAACATAAAATTATGGAGATATAATCCCCAAAAGAAGCGCGATCCAACAAGTAGATAATGAAGTGTGGGTGGTTTTTAGGGTTCCGTAGCCAAATGGCAAAAAACGGAACCCTTATGGATTCGTCATGTCTGTCTGTCTGTCTGTCTGTCTGTCTGTCCGTCTGTATGTTACAGCCACTTTTTTCCGAAACTATAAGAACTATACTGTTGAAACTTGGTAAGTAGATGTATTCTGTGAACCGCTTTAAGATTTTCACACAAAAATAGAAAAAAAAAAAAAAAATTTGGGGGTTCCCCATACTTAGAACTGAAACTCAAATTTTTTTTTTCATCAAACCCATACGTGTGGGATATCTATGGATAGGTCTTCAAAAATGATATTGAGGTTTCTAATATCATTTTTTTTCTAAACTGAATAGTTTGCGCGAGAGACACTTTCAAAGTTGTAAAATGTGTGTCCCCCCCCCTGTAACTTCTAAATTAAGAGAATGATACTCGTAAAACTAAAAAATATATATGATGTACATTACCATACAAACTTCCACCGAAAATTGGTTTGAACGAGATCTAGTAAGTAGTTTTTTTTAATACGTAATAAATCGTAAACCGCAATTTACCTACAACGAACTACAAGAACTTTTATATTATGTTACTTGCTGCTACGGAACCCTTCATGGGCGAGCCCGACTCGCACTTGGCCGCTTTTTTTCCACATACGTGTCGATTAATTTTTAATGGTCTAGGATATTAGCATGAAAAAAATAAATTCTGAAAGCCACATTTCCTAGAATTATAAAAATTTCATTAGAATAGCATAATGAATACTTAGTGAATAATTTGATGGTCGGCAGAGTAGCATAAAACGCGCGGTTTTAGTATCTGTTGTTCGTTTGTAAGTAAGTAAATAAAATGAATCATCTAGCGCCCAAAAATGACTGTTAAGTAACATAATAAAAATAGGTACATACAATTATTATTTAAATATTTATCAAAATATGTATCACGTAGAACAAAAAATATTTTCCTTAAAAAATCATATATGAGAAAATTCGAAAAATGTGACTATTGTATTTTTCATACGAATTATGGTGGTTTACTATCTATCAGCCGAAAGACCTCCACTGCTGGAAAAAGGCCTCCCCCAAGGATTTCCACACCGACCGGTCCTGTGCGGTTCGCATCCAGCAGCTTCCCGCAACCGCACCAGGTCGGCGGTTCACGGAGTCGGAGGCCTGCCCACACTGCGTCTTCCGGTGCGCGGTCGCCATCGCCACTCGAAAACTTTACTGCCCCAACGGCCATCTATTCTACGAGCTATTTGCCCTGCCCACTGCCACTTAAGTCTAGCGATTCTAAGAGCTATGTCGGTAACTTTAGTTCTCCTACGTATCTCCTCATTTCTGATTCAATCACGTAGGGAAATACCAAGCATAGCACGCTCCATCGCCCTTTGGGTGACCTTGAGCCTTCTTATGAGGTCTATAGTAAGAGACCATGTATCGGATCCATATGTCGTCTCATCACTGGCAACACACACTGGTCAAAGACTTTAGTCTTGAGACACTGCGGTATTTTGGACGTGAAGATATTGCGGAGCTTTCCGAACGCTGCCCAGCCAAGTTGGATTCGACGATTGATCTCTTTCTCGAAGTTGGACCTACCTAACCGGACAGCTTGTCCCAGTTATACATGTTCTTCAACAACTTCGAGAGTAGAGTCTCCAACCTTCAGAGGAGTGGGGGTAACACGGACGTTTGACATGATTTTCGTCTTATCCATGTTCATTTTAAGACCCACTTGTTGAGAGACTCTACTGAGTCCATCGAGCATTGCGCCTAGGTCCTCCAAGGTCTCAGACATGATCACGATTTCGTCAGCAAATCGAAGGTGAGTGATGTATTCGCCATTGATGTTGATGCTGAGTTCACTCCAGTCCCGAAGCTTGAAAACGTCTTCCAGTGCAGCGGTGAACAGTTTCGGAGATATAACGTCTCCCTGTCTCACCCCACGCTACAGCCGGATAGGTTTCGAATTCTGATCCTGGAGGTGGACCGACATGGTGGCGTTTTCATACAAGCACTTCATCACTTCGATGTGTATCGATAGTTAATTTGACACTGTTGGAGAGACTGTAACACAGCCCAGGTCTCGATCGAAACAAAAGCTTTCTCATAGTCCACAAACGCCATTATACTCTTCGGTCTTCTATATAATCTGCCGCAGCGTATGTATGTGGTCTATGGTACAGAAGCCTTTTCGGAAACTAGCTTGTTCGGGAGGTTGGAAGTCGTCAAACCTGCGTGCGAGACGATTCGTAATGATTCTCGACATGGCTTGTAGACACGGCTCAGGAGTGAGGTGGGTCTGTAATTCTTCAGAAGAGTCTTATCACCCTTCTTGAAGAAGAGCACCACCACACTTCTGTGCCCTGTGTACCTGTTTTCAGAAGCTCAGCCGCAATTTCGTCATCACCGGGTGCCTTGTTGTTCTTAAGCTGCTTGAGAGCCATTCTAATCTCGCATAGGCTGACGTCTGGGATATCTTCGGAATAGTGTCAGGTCAATCCGGCTCTCGGATCTTCAGCCAGATTACTGACAGGTAAGCATGTAGTCGTGTATAATTGTCCGTAGACCTCTCATCCTCTTCCAACAGCTTGGGCTTGGACAACACGACTCTGCCATCCTCGGTCTTAAGCTTTGTCAGTTGACTTTGACCAGCAGACAGATCCCTTGCCAATACTTTTGACCTTTTATTGCGCTCGATAGCCTCTTTAATACGATTGGTATTAAATTGGCGTCAAGGACTTGGAGATCTGTCTGTTTAGTCGCCGATATTGACAAGCATCTTCAGAGGATTTCAGAATCAGGCTCCGTTTTTTCTCCATGAGCTTGCTAGTGAGGTCCGAGATCCGATATGTCTTTTTTAACGTCTTGTTTTGAAGGCCTTATTCCCAGCCGTTTGGACAATTTCCACAAACCTGTCGTTGTATTCGTCCACATTTTCACATTCTCCTAGGCGTTCGAAGCGATTGTGCAATTCGATCTGAATGCTTTCGGGGTTTTGGAGTTGTATAGGCGCTGGTCGAAGCTTCATCAGTTGTCATGAAAATAATTTGACGTGGCTTGCGAAGCACGGAAACGGTTACGAGATTAATGCGCCAATAAGAGTCAAACTCATTATGGTTATGTATGACCATTTCTGAAGTCAGTTAACCTGGGTGATCAACGTGACCACGCAAGTTACATAGTAAACTACCATAATACAACGGAAGTTAGATAGTAAACCACCATAATTCGTATGAGAAATAGTTAGTCACGTTTTGCGGATTTTCTCAAATACGTTTTTATAAGGAAAAAATATTTTTTGTTTTACGTGACAAATATTTTGTGTGTGCGAGAAATATTAAAATAATAATATAATGTACCTGTACGAGCTCGCTCTACATTAGTTTTACGTTATTTTACTTGCTTACATTGCGTTTCTGTACATCGCGCGCCGACCGTGTAATTGGAGATAGTGTAATAAAGACGCTTGGTGAGAACACACGTTTTTAACAATTTCCCCTGCTGTCCTACACTCCTGGGATACATCTACACATTTCCCAATTCTACATCGTTCGAGATCAGCTCGAACAGTACCTGTTTATACTATGTTACTTAACAGTCATTTGGGCGTTCGATGATTCATTTTATTTACTTACGAACAACAGATACTAAAACCGCGCGTTTTATGCTACTCTGCCGAGCATCAAATTATATTTTTTTCCACTAAGTATTTATTATGCTATTCTAATGAAATTTATATTTTTATAATTCTAAGAAGTGTGGCTTTCAGAATATATTTTTTTCATGCTAATTTCAAAGACGAATAAAAATTAATCGACACATATGCGGAAAAAAGGTAGTCATGTTTTATACGTTTTATCAAATATTTCTTTTTTTATATATTGTAAGTTTTTTTTTTTTTGTTACAGAAATGAATTCCTTATCCTTGAATCATACGAAAATGATATCTCACTTGCCCTAGTACCAATAGTTTTGGAGATATAAGCCCTCAAATGTAGCGCGGCAGAAACAAACTTTCCCCCCTCCCCCTACCAAACGGAGGATGGCTCTCGGTGGCTCCCGGGCTTAATCTACTCAGAACGGCTTAGGGAACAACTATGCCAACTTTGAGCGCCGGATGCAAAATAAAACGGTTCCCATACTAGGCGTTGCACTAAATTCCCCACTACTATAGGGTACTTCAATTTTTTTTTGTGATGTAATTAAAAAGTTTTGGTTTTAGGACTTTTCCCTTTACTTTTGTTATAAGTATTTCTTCTTGCTAAATTTATGATTCTAGGTCAACGGGAAGTAGCCTATAAGTTTTGATTCCCATGAGAGTGTCCAAACATGTGGCATAAACGGCCATATCTCTTGATTGCGTTGGCATAGAAGTTTGATTTTTTCACAGCTTCAAGGGATTGCAGGCCTGAGAATTTAATATAGAGTTCAAGACATCTCTGATTATGAATTTATACGGAACCCTCGGTGCGCGAGTCCGATTCGCACTTGGCCAGTTTTTTTTTTCTTATGAGAGCAGACTACGACTCGATAAAGCGACCGTCTTGCTCTATCGCCGAGATAGTGAGAAAGACTAGAAGAGGGTTTCTTTCGCTAAGCGCGATGAACGGTTTTGTCTACGCCTTCATGCTACCCATGCAGAAATTACTACGATATTATCTGCATATTATGGTCCATTGTCACTTCTGTCTGGTACGAAAGCATTTATTGTACTTTGTTACCTGCCGGCAGGTCCCAGTCTCCGGCGCCGGAGTCGCAGCACTCGCGCGAGAGAGGCGCCGACAGCCGGCGCACGCGCCGCCGCGCCCGCCACGCCGCCGCCGCTGCTTCCCCCACCGGTAAGTACCACTGCACTGCTGAGAAGAGACAGGCTGCGGCCGTAGTCTGCTTGTTTTTTTATCCTTAATTGGTAAGCCTTTACCATCATCTCACCCGGTGGTAAGTGATGATGATGCCGAAGATGGAAGCGGGTTTACCAAGATTTCCCGACGCAATGGGGAACTGGCTATCTTATCTTCATGCTGGAACACATTAATGCTATATCACTGGATTGTCCTGAACTACTTTCTCTGGTATCCATAAATACTCCATCTAGGACACTTAGGATGTACGTATGTACCTCGTTCTTAAACCAATTATCGTACTAATTCTTTCCTTCTAAGAGCATGTGGCAGTTTTAACAAATTGTTTAAGGAGATATCGATCCATTTTGTACAAGTGTAGCGGCGGCGAGGAAGAAGAGGCTCAGAGGTCTTTCAACCCATTAAAATAATTCGTGGCGAAATAAAAATGTTTTGTTGACTGTAGATAATTAGTACTTTGTATGTACATCCTGTCGACTTATTTTTTCTAAAGTATTTCTTCCTCTTGCGTAGTTTATTAATACTCGTTTCTATATTTAATGTCTATCTATTTTGTACTGCTATTTTATGTATCCAATTTCTACTTGTGAAGACCTATAATTGGCTCTATGTTTTTATAAAATCTATGTATTATATTTATAAGCTGTTGGTTTTCCTAATAAAATAAAATAAATAAAATAAAGAAAATTAACATTAACGTTTGGCGGAAAGGCTTAGATAAGATGGTACTAACTAGCCTTTGATAACTACTAGCTAGATACTAGCTAGATTGTAGTAAAATGCCCTACCACCAACCAAACCGCATCCTACAAAGATAGATGAAACTCAAACTCAAACTCAAAATGTTTTTATTTTAAGTAGATGCTTGATTCTGCCGAGAATCGAACTCGCGACCTCCTAATGTGAAGCGAGCGGACTAGCCACTAGACCACGGAGGAATCGCTGCCATCAAAATGCAAATATTATTAATATTATAATCCCATCGTAAACTGAGAAGATCATATATCTCCTGATTATCGTCATACGAATAAGTGAGCTGTAAGACCTCGTTACTTTCCTCTAACTCGGCGTATAATCGATAGCGCAGATCGAGCTACTGCACGCAAAAACCGAACATCAATTTGATCGAACAGCACCTTAAGTAGAGATGTATCTTTTTTCGCGGCACGTCGTCGCCGCTACAATGGTCGACAAAGCGCCACAAATCTCCGTGGACAGCGGGTACATAATTTATACGGTCGTACAACCGAGTCGAGCTGCACTACGATTGCATCGCTGCAAAAAGTTCCTAAGTGCTGGTGCGAGCTGCCGCGCGGCGACACCGATATGTCGCAGAGCGCACGACGCGCCGCCAGCGCAGCGCCCGGCGGCAGCGGCGGCGGCACTCGGCACTCGGCACTTGGAACTCGGCACGCGGCACTCGGTACGCGGTACTTGGCATTTAGAACTTGGCACGCGATACTATGAGAAAGGTCACTTATATCCAAATACAAATTCGAATTATGGGAAACACTAAATGTAAGTAAGTACTACTACTGTATGCATACGGTACAATCCTGAATTCGATTGTCGTATGGCGTTACTGCGCGCCTACACATGAATTAAGTTTTATTACCATAAATCCCTCTACATCCGAAATATACATATGATGTGAAACTGAAATCGCGGACCAAATTTAAACAGTGGCTTTTAGTCAAGCATGACGCTGAGCAACTTTCTCTAAGGAACCCATTAAATCGGAGCATAAAGAATTGGGACTTTTCTTACAAAGTTGGCCACTCAGCTCATCGATTTGTATGAAGAGTCCAAAATCCAATTTTTTTGCTCGGGTTGAATTAGTTCCTTAGAATAATTTGTTTAGTTTCATGAGCAGAAACCACAATTAAAGGCCCGCGGTTTTAATTTCTATAATTTAGCCGTCAACACAAGATTGAAGAGTTAGCGATCGATTTAGTGCATGGGACGCAGTAGCCATTCTGCGCAGTAGCAATACTATGACTTGTTTGGCGCGGCGGCGGCGGCGGCGATGCAATAAACAAGTCGGCGGCGGCGGCGCGGCGTTATCGCGCGGCGCTTAATTGGCACTATCTGTCGTTGCGAGCTCGGGGCAGCCCGCACCGGCACCTTGCCACAGCAGCCGCCCATTCTTGTCAGATAGGTGTGATTGTTTCCAGTGCTCCTGTTTTGAGGACTGCAGAAGAAACTCGTTTGAAAAGCAGGCCGAGTTGACAGAATCACAGAAACAAAGTCCAGAAGTTTTGTTGATACTTTATAAAGTGGAGAAACCGTAATGTACAAAAAAGCGATCAAATGCGTGTCGGGAGACGCGCAATGTAGGGTTCCGTAGTACTTCGCCTCGATATTTTTGAAAGACTTATCCAACGACACCCAACACCATGGGATAGTCGAGAAAAAAACATCCCCACTTCACGTCCAAGGGGGGGTATCCTGGAAAAAAAAATTTTTCAAGATTTTGTTTCACCACTTTGTCGGCGTTATTCATATCCATATCCGAGCCAAATTACAGCTCTCTAGTACTAATAGTCTCTGAGCTAAGCTGCGGACAGACAGGCATGGCGAAACTATAAGGCTATAAGAGTTCCTTGTTGACTACGAACCCTAAAAAAGCAAGCCGACAGAGACAACTTCGGAATCTCCTGAAGTCAGTAAGCCTAGATAAAGTTCATTATGACAAAAAGCTATCTATCCATAGACATTGTAGAAAACATCGCTTCGAGCGGCACAGACAGAAGCCGGTGATCAAACTGCAAATCGGGTTAGTCATATCAGACTGTAGAGTAATAAAATTAGCTAGAGTTCATTAGACCAACAACCTCAAGCGCTATAGACAGTTTCAGAAGGGGGTCGACTTAATTTGTTCCAATGTTACCCCACCAAGACACAGGTTTGCGCGTTCACCGCCAAAAAAACGCCATTTGTCTTATCACCTCGTTTTGAGAACACTCCCCTAAATGCCTCAGCCAGTATCGGAATCCTTGGTGTCGACAAATCGAGTGAAGTCCAGTTCCGTGACCATCTAGAGGGTAAGGCTAAATTAGCCTCAAAGAAGCTTGGTGTGCTCAATAGATCGAGACAGTATTTCACTGCGGCCCATCGCCTGTAACTTTATAAGGCGCAGATTCGGCCTCATATAGAATACTGTTCTCATCTCTGGGCAGGGGCACCCCAGTACCAGCTTCTCCCTCTGGATCGCATTTAACGGAGAGCAACTCGAACCGTCGGCTGACAGGATATTTCAGATCGACTTGACCCCTTGACGCTGCGTAGAGATGTAGCCTCGCTCTGCATTCTCTATCGCATGTACTATGGGGAGTGCTCCGAGGAATTCGCCCTGCCAGGAATCCCTGCCGCCTCTTTTCGCCATCGTTCTACGCGACAACATTTTCATCCATATCAATTCGATGATTGGCAGTCCACAACTGTTCGTTTCACTAGAAGCTTTCTGCATCGTACAACCAAACTGTGGCATAAGTTGTCGCCTGCGGTATTTCCGGACTGATACGATATTCAAACTTTCACGAAAAGAGCGTACTCCCATTTCAAAGACCAGCAAAGCACTTGTGACTCTTCTGGTGTTGCAGGTGTCTATGGGCGGCGGTAATCACTTACCATCAGGTGATCAGTCTGCTCGTTTGCCACCTCTGTCATAAAAAACACATTGTAAAAAAGATCGGACCGAGTGGCACAGACAGAAGCAAATGATCACAGAGTAAATCGGTTTAGTCATCCCAACTAGCTATAGTAAAACCCCGGGGCTACGCCTAGTTCCCCATCCCAAGTGCCGTCGCGTCGCCGATAAGCACAGGTGCAGTCACGAGTCTAGCGTAGCCGGTGCATCGGCAGTGGCAATGCGATTCATTTATTGAATTACCAAATCGACAATAAATAAATAAATGTATATATTTTGCGAAGCTAAGCCATTATATATCATCCTTCATATCATCTTGGACAAGTTGTGATAAATGCTACCGCTTTATAACCTGAAACCAAATAAACAAACTTAATTTCGTATCACAGAACAATAATAGGGTATTGCTTTTCGATTTTGTTATTGCGACTGTCAGTATTCCATGTTTATCCTGATTTCGACTTGTATGTAAAAGCACGAAACTCTGGATTGATTTGGATTGGAATACATTATGTTGTTGTTTCTTGTTTTCGTTTACTAAACTTGCTTTCCGCCGTCTCATCCTGTCCGTCTGCGTCGCCATATCGCATAAGGAGGGCATATGTCTGTCCATCCGCAAATCGAGCGGCATACATAATGCATCGCTGTCGACCTGCGCCGGAGTGCGGAATGCCGGCGCGGGCGCAAGCGATAACGCGGCCGCCGCAGCCGCAGCCGATCCGACTACCGACCGACCGAACTGCCTTTTAAAACCACATCAACACAGTTATAAGCTCATATATTTATTCTTTTCACTGCCTTATTAAATTAGAGAAAGTCCTTCATTTTTCCACTTTTAGACAGGAATCTTCATCGTAGCCGAAATCAAATTTAATATCACACACACACACACACACACACACACACACACACACACACACACACAACACGCGCGCGCGCGCACGCACAAGCACACGCACATGCACACGCACACACACACATACACACACACACACACACACACAACACACGCGCGCGCGCACGCACAAGCACACGCACATGCACACGCACACGCACACGCACACGCACACGCACACGCACACGCACACGCACACGCACACGCACACGCACACGCACACGCACACGCACACGCACACGCACACGCACACATGTATTTTATAAGGTAATTACTGTTCTGTTTTTAATATTTAAGAATTATTATTTTTTGTTCAAAGTTTTATTGTATGTTCACCATTTTAGTTCTTTTTATTTTATTTTTCATACTAAATATTAAAACTAAAATATGCACTGATTTGTAGTTACAATAAAAAGTGAATATTGTTAATCTGATTTCTAAGATACAGGGTTACCCTAGTTTAGAAATCTGCGCAACACATTGATGCAAGCTTACCTTTATTATCAATAAGTTGTTTTTGTTCACAAAATTGTTAAGCCATTATAGACCAATAAATATATTCTTATTCTTATTCCTATTCTTAATAAGTACAGAGGAATCATTAACTCCTGAAATACACGTTTTTACCTAGTTTAAGAGTTAAAGTCGAAGTTTTGTACCTCTCTTTGTTACAATAAAGATTTTATTATTATTATATCTTTTCTGCTTGAGAATCCCTAAGTCGTCTTCGTCTGTCACGCAAACTGGTACTTCCGATTTCTTGTAAAAACGTGCCTTTAGAATAGGCAGACTGTACACGTAAATAAAACTTTGAATAAGTTTTTAGGGAGAACATTATTTGTTGTAAAGCTTGTAACCGCAGGCAGAATCCTAGCTAGGATGTAGGTTCAGTTAAGATTAATTATATTGGCAATGCCTGCCAATATAATTATATATTAACTTCCCAGTTTCACAGCAGTTTAACTTGAGTTTGAGTGTACCATCCTTGCCTATATCATCACTTTCCATCAGGTGAAGTTAGTCAATCCCACTCAAATTAATAAGAATAAATTTTATTTTGTAACAAGGTCAAAAGGCTAGAAAAAGCTTGCCGTAGACAGGGATGAAAGGCAAGGCGTGTGATGAGGCCTGGTTCAAGCTGCTGACTGAGCGAAGGAACCAGAGATACCTATCCGTCTATTGGCAACTTTCTCTGTCAGTCCTGTGGTCGACTGTGATAGAAAAACTAATACTGTAAAGCTCAAATCAAATATCAAAAAAACTACATCGCTCGTTGAAGTCGTTTGTTTGGCCGATACAATTTACTTGGTCTATGGTAACTAATAAATACAAACAAAACAAAAAAGCAGCATATGATACAGTACAGCTGCTTCATTGTACTTAACAACTTTTATCATGAACCTAACAGCGAAATCGCAAAATATATTAGTTCAACCCATACGAATTTAAAAATGTTCGAGATCGATACGTGTAAAATAAAATAGTATCCTGCACCCAGTGTAATACTAATAAAATCTATTTGTACTTGAATATTTTTTAAATCTTGCTTTAGTTCGATGACCGTAATATTGTATAAAAGCATATTTTAGGGTTCAAAAGGAAAAAAGGATCCCTTAATATACTTTGTTGTCCGTCCGTCTGTCTGTCTGTCACAACCCTTTTTCTCAGGAACGCGTAGTCGTATCAAGTTGAAATTTATATCAAATACTCAGGCCTCCAATCCCTTGAAGCTATGAAAAAATCAAACTTCTATGCCAACGCAGTCGAGATACGGCCGTTTATGCCGCATATTTGGATACTCGCATGTAAATGAAACCTATAGGGTACTTCTCGTATACCTAGAATCATGAAATTTGGTAGGAAGCAATGCTTATAGCACAAGTAAAAGAAAAAGTCCGAAAACCAAACAATTTTAGTTACATCACAAAAAAATTTTGATTGCCATGCGAGTGTCCAAATATGCGGCATAAATGGCCGTATATCTTGATTAGGTTGGCATACAAGTTTCCCAAATTTTGAGTTTGTAGTCACGAAATAATTGCTTTCTCGCACAAAAGACATCAACGTACCTATAAAGCCCGTTTACCGCGCATGCGTATGTAGCGTTTCCGCCGTATTTAAGACGAGAGTTGATCGGTTCAGTTGGTCGGAATAGAACGCCGGGATGTTTTGATACAGATAATAATAAACAATATCTCGGCCAAACCTCACATGGACATCTGACCTCAGAAATAGAATTTTCTATTACAATTAAATATACGTCAAAAGAATGACTGAAACTCGCGATTATTGTAAACCGGTATATGTTGATAATTAACATTCACCGATTCAACGCTAGATTTGGGTATCACAATAGCATGCAGTGGAGCGAAAAAAATCTCTTTTCTCAAAAAAGGAGGAAGTTTTCTTACTATCGGTATATGTATACCAGGGTGCAAAAAGACCCGTCCCGGAGACTTTAACAGGGAAACCTGCAGTTTCTTAACACTCGCTCTGCTCCCGCTGCGAACCCTTGACAACTTGAAAGTGTAATGCTTAGTTTTTCGCAGCTTCCTTAGCAGTTTTTTTATTTATTTATTTAAGTAGATGCTGTGAAGTGTTTGCGAAGCGAGAAGAAACGTCGAGTTTAAAATAAACTAGTCCCAACACATTTTTATATTTAAAAAAAAACTTCATTTCTAATACAATTGATATCATTTCTGGAACTATGAGCTGGAAAATCTGTGTATTATATCCAGATAATACATTTTATTATTTACATAGTCTAGTGGTTTATAATAACACAGGAACACAAGTATTTCTTCACATGAGTTTTGAACTTATTCAAATATACAAAGCTATTCTTTTTCTGTCAAATAAATGTATTTTCTTTCTTTCTTTCTTTCTTTCTTTCTATTCAGACAAAATTTATTTTTGTTAATGAATAAATTATTATTATTTATTATTTTTCTTCTTCTTATCGTGTGGCACATTTAACCATTCTATTCACAAGGTATAGACGGCGGTTGCCTAGTGTTGCACTTAGCATCACCCGCGGTCACGTGTAGGGCATTTAGTTTTACACCTACGGACGTGTGCAACGCGACTATCACACACATCTAGAAATCAGATGTGCAGATTTATTATTTAATGAACTTGAACTTGTCAGGAATTTTATTTCAGAATTTAACACACTGACCCATGAATGACTTAGGTATTACAAGTGTTCATATAAAGTGGGCCGGCGCCGCTACCCAGTGCGTGGCTCACTGCTGCTAGCTGAGCCACTTCCACCACGCGTCATCGTATGCTGTGGTGTGGCTACGTCGCAGGTTTTTGCACCAGTGCTTGCGGTTTCAGAGGTTCGAAACGGAATTCGTGTTGTGACTTGCAATACAATTTCAATTTAGTCTGCAATTGATTCCACGCACAATAACGCTTTACGCGTCGACGTTTCATTTACAATAAAAGGTTTATTATTATGTGCCAACCTGCGTGTGGCTGGACACTAATAGGAGGTACGAAGGAAACCAGTTCATATAAGCTATTTTCTAATGATCTTGTTTAAGTTTATTTGTTGTTAAAAAATATTTAGATGTAAATTTTTAGGGTTTTAAAACAACAATTTTATAGTTACTGTCAGTCAATCAACTAATTAAGAAGCCAAAAAAATCACACTAAAAAGGGTCGTGTAACAATAATGCTGATTTTCATAATTTTTAAAAAATAAATTGAAAACCCAAAATCTTATACTAATAAATCAATTATTATGTATGGTTCATTCCAATCAAAAAAAAGCAAAACGTAAACAAAAGTACTATGGAACTGACACATGTCAATGTCATCTGCATACTACGTTTGTTTACCTTTTGCTTTTTTTTGATTGGAATGAACTTTAATAAGGCAGACAAAGAAACTTTCAAAACTTAAGGTTGCCCTTTCTGATGTTGGCGTGAATTTAAAATCTTCCGACGATTTTCATGATTTATACATTAGATTGTTAGCGCAAATCTTTCAAAAACTATTAAACGTCTTTCATCAAAATATGCTTGTAAGATGGCAAAGACAAAAATCTAAAGAATATTACTTTTATTCTTATCCCCCTCTTTTGTTTCTTTTCTTTAATATCAATTCAGTCTTAATAACTAGAAACCGACACAGAAAGAAAAAAACTAGCGACTACTTTGTCTACCTAATCGTTAAAACGCACATAAATAAGGCCCGCCAAAAAGAAGTTCCACGCAAACGTAGTGATTATATTCTCTTTGCACACAAAGATACAGCAATACCTTTCTCTACTCTACATTATTTTCATACCTACATTATTATTAGTACGACAGATATTGACAACAAGTAGACTTATTAACACTATCAATGAAATATAATATAAAAAACAACTTAACATGTCAAATTGCATTTATAATAATGCTACCTACAGTCATCTAGCGCCATCTGGCCGTTCGTTGAGATTGCCGCCGCAGCGCAGGAGGCTGCGGCGGCGGCTGCGGGCTGGCGCGGGCGCAAGCAGGCTCGGTGCGGCGGCGGCGCCCGCGCAGCGCGGTCATTCTCTGTTTAAATGCCGCCATGATGGGCAGGTGGCGCTAGTTTCAGCAAAACTAGATGCTGAGCCTCTGTTGTGATGGCTCCCATCTTATGGAGCTTGTATCAAATTTATTTTATAATTTAAGATCTTTTGTCAGTGTGAGTGGTGAAATCCCTTCTCTTAAGCCCTTTTATTGCTCTTTATACAAAACTTATGATCGTTCTTTCCCTTCCGTGCTTTCTTTTGTTTTAATTAATTGGCCACGTTTCATAAACACTTTAAACTTCTTTATTTTCCTTATCATTATCAATCATCTTTTTCATTTCACCAGAGAAAACAGAACAGTGTTACAATGCCGTAAGGTGAGATTTAATTTTAGAAAATGATAACATTACACCTCAAATAATTTCATTTTTACCTACACAATAAATATACTAAAATAAACTTTACCAAGCTAATTGTTGTTTCTATAAAATTCGTAGCAAAATCGTAGCAGCGTGATGCTCGCGTTGATGTCTTTTGTACTGCGCGCGCGCACCGACAAGCGCCCCCGCAGCCGCAGCCGCAGTCCCGTAGTTCGCTGAGACTGCCTAGCGAAAGACATCAACGCGAGACACACGCGTAGACTGTTTGCGATATTGAAACAATACAAGCACATTGTGAACAAATTGTAATTAGAATAACGTTAGTTAAGTTAAAATGGGACACATACTTGTATGCTACTCTACTACGCCACTCTAGCGACTAAAACTATCGAGCCGTTGCGTTGAGGCTACTGAAGATACTTATTGATTCTGTTTAATCAGTGTTCATTGGTGATCCTACGATTGATTGATTGGACTGGTACCGATTTCAAAATATTTCAGTTCATTATACATAATTCAAAACATTTCAAATGTATGACCCCAATTTTTATGTGTATTTCGCGGAGAAAAGGCATTATTAAAACACAATTTTTTGTTTGCTGATGATACTTCTCTTATTTTTAAGGTTGACATGAAAGATAACAAAAATGACGAAGTAAACAAGACTCTTTCAGAGATTCTAAAGTGGTTCACTGTTAACAATCTACTCTTAAATGCAAAAAAAAACAAAATGCATAAAATTCTCATTACCAAATGTGAAGAAAATTGTAAACAGTGTATATGTAGATAATAATGTATTGGACTTTGTTAATAAGACCGTTTTCTTAGGTATAACTTTAGATGCTACACTGCAATGGGGCCCACATATAGAAACCTTAGCGGGACGGCTTAGTTCAGCTGCATGTGAAGAAAATAAGACAGTTGACAGATGTAGATACTGCGAGACTAGTTTATTTTAGTTATTTTCACAGTATAATGTCTTACGGAACCTTACTCTGGGGACATGCGGCTGACATTGAAACGATTTTCATTTTGCAAAAAAGGGCAATTCGCGCAATCTACCAGATGCGATCCCGCGAGTCATTGAGGAATATATTTAAAGAAATTAATATTCTGCTGTTGCTACTGTTACTAGTCAATTTATATACGAAACTATCATGCATGTACGTAAAAAATTCACTTGTTTCATAAAAACAGTGACAGACATAATTTTAATCTAAGAAATATTAATAACATAGATGTTGCCTATTCGAGACTGAGTAAAGTTAAGAAGTTATAGTTTGCCAGAAAACAAATTCAAATTGCATGTGAAAAATTGTTTATGCTCTAAAGGGTATTACAAAATACCAGATTATGTAAATGACAATCATAAATGGACATGTATAGATCCTCCAGCTCACAATTTTATTGTGACATGAATTGTAATAGAATTTAAGATTTTATTTTAAAAATGTGTTGAAGCGAGTTTCTTTGGGCTCGACGTTTCTTCTCGCTTCACAAACACTTCCCGAAACGTGTGCAAGTCCCGCGTTGTAGGGACTTTGTACTAGGTAGAAAAAAAATGACGATTTAAAAGCATGTGTAAAGCATCTACTTAAATAAAAAACATTTTGAGTTTGAGTTTGAGTTTAAAGGACATATTTCTTAGAAAAAAAAATACCAATTAGGGTTTTACAGGCTGTGTGTACATGTATGTTGCCTGTGCCAACAGGGTGACAACTAATTAAAAAAAGTTTTGAACTCGATTATGATTTAAAAAAATGTGTCAGTTACATATTTTGGTATTGTCTTCGAGCTCACACACTATACATACCTTACGCAACATACACGCTCGTGCCGCGGCAAGTGATAGTACTTACTTAGAGGCAAACAAACAGACACGCGAGTTAGCGGCGCAGCGCGAAGCGCGCGGAGGCGGAGGGTGCGCGTGCTTCGACGCCGCCGCGCCGGAAGTGGCGCATGGCGCCCGGACCTGCACTAGAACACATCGCATTGCCCTGAGAGAGTACCGTTGTTGTACCGAGTATTTAAATTATATCACATAAAAAAGGGGAATCTATCTTGTCTCTGATAATGTAGGAAAAAAATTGATATTTTCAGATTGAAGTCATTGAGAGACTTCACACATAAAACACTAGCCTATAATTTGAGTGAAGCTATGAACGAGGAGTTGAGGACCATACATTTTATAGTTCGAGAACAGATGAATACCTACCTTAATAGTGCTTGTAGGAAAACTAAGTTTTTGTCGATGCTCGCGCCACAGCAGGCTTGTACTTGTGTTGTGTTGTGTGTGAGTGTAAGCGATTGTATTTGGTGGGTTTGTGTGCGCGGGCGCAGGCGAGGGAGGGTGGTGCTTTCGGCGCACAAATAAATAAACCAGTTCCCCTCCCCGCCGCCCTCTGCCAGCTATCTACATGTCGCTAGCACTCTGAGAATTCTGTCTGTTTACAAATCACGGCGTCAACGAGAGCTTTTTACAGAAAATAACGATAGTAATACCTTGTATCCTTTGAAAATACCACAGAAATAGAAATAAAACGCATTATTAAAGCGGATTCGTAAATGAACACCGACGTTTCCAAACGGACAAATTGTACAAAACGCCAGCGACCGACATACACACAGCCTCCCGCCGCCGCCGCCGCCGCCGGCGCCGCCGTCCCCGCCTGCATCTGTGCCCGTGGCTGTGCCTGCGACCGCGGTTTAAACGCTGAGTGAACTTCAACGGTCGGGAAAGCTCCGCGCCTAGGTACCTACGCGCCTTGCTCTGTTGTCTGATACCTGCCTGCGCTGCGCCTGCGGCTGTTTGGTTATAAAAAATGCATTCCAATAGGACTCGTCATAACACGACCTAATTAAGAAATAAGATTCTTTAAATCACGCCGTCGATTACCCCTGATTCTTATGGTCTGTCAGTTTCTGTTTCAGCAGTATGACAAGTCAACATGATATTTTTATGTTTACCTGAGACTGCATTTCCCTATAAGTAAGTTCATACAGTTATATAGGTATTTTAGTCCATCACAATATAAAATGGAAATCGATATAATCTGCACTGATGAAATTGAAAACGAAACTCTTTGATCTGTAATGCAGTGCATAAAATGCTTATTGAATTTCCTGAGAAGGCTTCAAAGCTATCAAAAGCTCGTTGGGTGTGAGATTGTTGTCGTGGCGTGTGGCGGGGCAGGCTGCGGCTGCGGGCGAAGGGGGGAGGGGGGAGGGAGGAGGGGAAGGGGGGCGGGGCAGGCGCGGGGTGTAGCCAGCAGTACAGTGCGCGCGCGGCTGACGGCAAGTCGCATATCGACTGCGCGGCGCGGCCGCCGACTGGGATGCGAGCGCGCCGCCCGCCATGGCCACACTCGGCCTCTCCAAGGTGTTCATACTCGACAAGTACTTCACCGAGCTGCAGAAGTTTTGGGAGACGGAGAAAAAACTGCAAGGTACCACTCGTTAGCGAGGGTCCGTCCCGCGCGACCGCCGCGAATGTGTTATTACCACTTATTACCTTTTTCGTGAAGCTTCTCTCTCCCGTGCTTGAATGAGTTATCGTCGTCCAGTGAGGCGGAAGTTTTTGTGTGCCAGTGCGCGGAGAGGTGAGGTGGTTTCGGCTGAGTGTGTAGTGTACCTGTCGCCGCGGTGCGCCTTTGTGCGCCGCCACCGCCCGCGCCCCCGCTGTAGCGTAATCTACCAACAAACAAAGCCAAATAGAGCCCGCTCTGTGCTCGGCTTGTCACGTAGACACAGGTAGTAGTATATCTCAAAGAAATTGATTACAGGCCAGGCTCGAGACGTGGGAGTGAAACAACCAATATATGTACAAGTAAAAATAACTAGCCCCTTTAACTGCACTCTGACTCTTAATACAAATCGCAAAAGATTTTGTGTAAATGCCAAGTCCTATAAGGCAGCCCTCTTAAGTGCACTCCAACCGAAAAAGTACCTAAGTGAAGCGACTAGCGAGGAGTACTATCTGTTCAAGCCATCACCATGCAAAGTGAAACTGGTTGCCGCACCTGGAGGGCGGGCTGGCCCGCAGTGTCAATGTCCAAAGGTTATCGAACGTGCACATTCGGCGCTAAACGGCCCGCGTATGCAAAGTGCAGCAGAGGCTGCGAGGACCAGATGGGGGGAGGGTGGAGGGGGCGAGGGGAGGGGGCAGGGACTAACGGCACGTAATAGATAGCTGCAGCACAGGTGCCGGTCCCCGCAGGTTCCACTCAGGCCTGGATAATAGGGACAAGGGATCATAACCCGATACCGTGTTCCATTCCAATTTCCGACCAACTGTGTCAACTAAATATGTAATCTGTATGTTAATTTATGTAAGAGCCTATTTTTCTCGGGTTCTAAAATTAGGAAGCGAGCTCAAGTCTTTACATCAGAACAACAACATAATTCATCTTAAAACCGAGAGCTTGTACACGACGATATACTGAAAAGTTTAGTCCAATGTTTAGTTTTGCTATTCACTGATTGTTAAATTATTTCATTGCATAACTAAAACTAAGTACTGGATTTTTACGTAAGATAGATGACAAAACACTTGCTTAGTTGAAATCAAGTTTTCAAGTTCACAGTCTGTTCTTCAAGCAATATAAACAAAACTTTTTAAAATAAACTTTGTATACCTATTTACCCAATTTATGAAGATTTTGTGGCAAAAGCCTGGCATCTAGAGCATTAATCACACTTCAAACACTCTGCATATCATCAGCATATAAAAGCATCCTAGAAACAAGAGAAGAAGAAGAGCTGAGATCGTTACTAAATATGGCACAAGATGTGTGTGTTAGCCCTTTTGGTACGAGATTTCAGTCAATGTTGAACATGCTATCTTTGTTAAGCAAGGCTGATAATAAACATTGTGTTTATTATCCGAAATACGTTAACGATTTTCCAACTATACATATAAAGCAGAACGCAAAAAAAAAATATTCTTAGCTCACAGAAGTTTATTTCCAAAAAAGGAAACAACTGAGACAAAAAATTATAGGCAAGTGACTGCATCAAATGAGTCGACCCGAACAACTGGCCACCAAACGCTGGGTTGAATTTGAACATCTAAATCAAATGAAAACCAAATAAAACACGAATATTAAGTGAAATCGTTTGAAGCCTGTGGGAAAGGAACAAACATGAAGCTTGAAAAGCATTCCAGAAGTTTCGTCTCGAAACGTCTCCAAAGTTTAAATCGAAGCCTTTTTAATCGAAATCGAGACAACAGACAACTGTTTGTGTAGGTGGTTGAGCGACGACCAGTATCGCTCCGAGTGGCGGCGGCGGCGGTACGAAGAGCCCGCGCACGCGCACCCGCGACCAATGCATTCGTCGCGTTCTCGCCTCACGCGTGACATGCGTGAGCAATGGGAATAGATTCCAGGCGTAATAATGCAGCACGCAAAAACTGCACCACTCGGCTCAGCACGCGCAGGTCATTACATGATTCATGCCATGCGCGATGCCGCGCCTCGTGTGCTGCGCCGGCACGGTTCATGGTTTCGCGGCAATCTGCGAAGCGCAATATTATTAATTATTTATTGACCAACGCACAGAGCTTACAACCTTAACATAACTAGTCTCCTGTGCTAGTTTTCTTCAGTGAAAGTCAAAAAATCTGGGCTACCGCTGATCGGCTGTCTTGTGAGTAGCATTGTAATTTGGCTGAAAAGTTTGGTACCTACGCATGTAGTTACGTCTTAAAAGCTGCAAATGTTTAGAAGCGCATAGCCTGTTCCACGGTCCTAGTGATATCTTTTACATTATTAACTACTAAATTAAGCACTCCGCGAGTCATCGGCCGCCCGCTCACCCGATCCAATTCATTACCTCCCAAATTCCAATAGGACTGGTTTGTGAGCTTCATCGTCGGCCTAATGACGGCGAGCGCTCGCGCCGCGACGACGACGGGAGGCGCAGGCGCAGCGCCCGCTGGCTGCTATGCGAGGAATCTGCGCAATTACTTGTGCGTGTTATAGTTTTATTGTGCATTAGCACAGGCTGGATGGAACTGATGTTTGTTCTGAATCTGAAGAACTATCTGGTTATGCCCATTGTCTTTTTGTCTGTCCGATTATCTAATACATACTTGACACTACATTTCTGAGTGTTCTCTTGCGTTATTTAAAGTCTCAGTGAGATGTTTTTGGATATTCAACAGATTTTTATTATAAAATAATACGCTAGTAAAACGCTTTTTACAATATAAACGTGCTGTGTTGTGATACGATGTTGAAATTATTCTAGCATGATTAGATTGTTTCACTGACATATTATAATAAGTTTGACAGTCCGTTGTTCCTTCTCGTGCAGTTTTAAGCATGCTACAATACACATCATTAATTCAAATTGTAGTCTTGTGAAATTGTTTATGAAAAGGCTATACGAGCTATTATTTGCGTACTTTCTGAGCTTCATTGCTCTTGTACGTGGACAATGAGTGGATGAAAACGGTATGTTTTGAATGCATGATAGAATCGAGAGGTGTAATTACCGATCGCAAACGAAACCGCGGTCCGCACTACCTGGAGGCTGCGATCTCGCGCTGTTACCGTTAGCGCATGATAGCGCTGCGAAATAGCTCATAGTTACCATTACCACCGGTTGGTTGCCGGGACTTGTACCGAGCGCATGTCTGCTGAGTTATTTTTTTAATTATTTCCGTTTTAGAGTAGTCTCAACGTTATTTTTGTGATGGGAAAATAGCTGTGAAACCAATTCAGTGATAAGCGGTCATAAGAAGAGGATTAACTCGGGAGACAGCTCCGTTTTCCGAGTTCCAGCAGCAAACCACCACGTGGAGCGTCTTTAAGTGCCCATCACCCTTAGGGCCGCGTCTTTCACTTGACATTGGCGTTTCGCCATTTTTTTATTGAAGATTCTCCCATTTTTCACTTGACATTGGCAAAATCACGCTCGTTATGAGAAGTGGAATGCCAAATAGAAAAATAGAATAGAATACCATAACCACGTTTATTGTATAGTGAATCGCATACTTTGATCACTTTATAGTTCATACGCAGGCTGAGAAAGTCATTATCGTCGCCTGAGAGTGAAAAAACCTCGGGAATGCAAAATTGCTAATTTATCTCTTATATCTCTCACGGTATAACAATTTGAAATGAATTGTAGAAGCATCTGAAACATCATCAAAATCATATAACAGAATTGATAAAAAAAATATATCCGTCCTGATGTAGCTAAAGTTTCACCTGTATGTGGAGAAAAGTATGAAATTCACGCGAATGATCTAGCTAGCTCTGTCAAAATTCTGATGTCTTCTTCTTTCCAAATTAACAAAAATAATAAATATAAAGAATGTCAGTGTACGTAAAATGCAACGAAGCAGACTTTTAATGACAACAAACAGAACGGCTGAATAAAAGACCTGAACGCGCGACACAGCCCTAGTGAAAAAGGCCAGGCCAGTTGTAAGCCCTATTACGCTGCTAAAATCGCTGATTATAAAAAAACAGAATAATAAGTACAAGACATAGAAACAAATGTTGTTGCTTTGATATTATAGAAATATAAATTGAGACATTTACTAGAAAAATCTTTACCTTAGCGATAGATAGCGACGGAATTGCGTTTGCTCTAAGGGTGAATGTACGTATGGCAACTTAATACCAAGAATTAAACATGGATACACTGACAAGCAACACGACACGGTATAATTTGTTTAAAAAGGGCTCCAGTAAAACGTATGATTTACTTCCGCAGACGCATTCACCCTTGACCGCGAACTGCAGCCTGCGTTTGTGGCTTTGTTTACGTGTAACAAAAACAATAACTACAGAAACTAAACATATAAAAAAACAACACCCATGTATGATTTAATCGATCTATAGGTATCTGTCATTAATACAATAGTGAATAGACAATGCGATGACTTGTAAACTCTAAGTTGTTCAGTAAAATACTAATAATAAAATAATAAAATGTTTATTTCAGTATCATTTTCTTACAATTTTACAAACATTGATCGGTCCAGATCGGTCCATCCTTTTAGTGCCCCAGGCTTTGCAGTGATACTGGCTAAGGCCCTAAGCACTCCGAGCGCGTGCTGACGCGCGTTTTTGCCGTGGAACGACGTGAAATATGTGTTCTCCTCCGAGAAGCGACAATTTGTCGTCGCTTGTACCTGTCACTCCAGTTTGTTATCCCTGGGACCCGCCGCTGCCTGCCTCCCCCTCCCTGCTGCCGCGCAGCTATCTTGAACACAGACCTTTCACAGAACGACTTTTACGTCAAATTCGACTTTTACGTCAAACATAGTGTACTCTGAATTAGGGATGTTACGAATATTCGCATTGGCTTTCGCATTCGCAAAATATTCGCATCATTTTAAACATTCGTAATGATGTTCGCATTCGCATCATTTGATGCGAATATTTTGCGGAGATTTCATGTATTCTTTTGTTTTTGTTTAATTTTTGAGGGACTATTAGTATGTCTCGGAGAAAAAGTGTGATAAGGCGTTATTTTACAACAGTAGGTAGATAGAGATCACGCTGAGTCCAATATCTGTGAAAAAGTTTATTCCGTATCGGGCGAACAACTACGGGATTGCGACTTCATTTAAAATCTGTTCATTCGAATGAATATAACTTGCTAATAAAAGCTTAAATGTGTATGTATGTAGTCTTACATGCAACGTGAAGTTTATATTAGATTTTAATAAAACTTCTAATAAAACCTTATGTTTTAATGCCTTACCTAAATATTCGCATTTGCATTTGCACTCCAAACATTCGTATTCGCATTTGCATACGCGAATGATGAAAATATGACATTCGTAACAACACTACTCTGAATCTTACTGAGCTGTAACCGTCATAACCGTGGGATCATGACTAACTATAGGTACAGCCTACAAGGTAGTCTCTAGTTAATTGACATAATAATATATGGGCTCCACTCAGACCACAAATGCGGTACCACATTCATTAGAAAAGTTCTTACAAGTTTTTGAACCAGTGAAGCAGGTAATATTCTGGGACAATTCACACACGGTCATCTAAGCCCAAAATATTATCCCCTTTGCTATGGGAACCAATAGAATAATATACAATATTTAGCAAACAGATCTATTCATCTCACCATTTTTTTAAACAAATACTACTTAGTAGATAGATATAACCCAAGTTGGTCGCAAAACAAATGGGGCCAACGCTTTAAGAAGCGACAGGTCGAGCGAGAGCTATTTACGTTACATCTGGGAAATAGTCATACAACTGGTTACAACTGTTACCTACCTGTTAGTTTGTTTAGATCAGTTTTCCCGCTTAACTGCTTATTATGTTGCATAATGTATGCGTCACATTCTCCTGTTACTATGATTCTGTTTTAAGAGAAGTCCCCTTCAAAATAAAGTTTCTTCTTTATTAGTGCAATTTTTAGTAGTCCAATATTCATAAACGAAACGTTATGTCGGTAAATCATTCACATTTTTAGGGTTCTATCGGCGAATTACTCACAACGAAACCTTCTGTCGGCGACTTAATATTATTATATTATTATTAAAAATTATATTAAATATTAAGTGAAACGAAGGCAGTGTTTGTAATTGATTTGACTTGTACTTGTACGCTCTCTTTGCCGCACGGTCCTATGCCATCCTCTGTAGGTGGCCAAGCCAGCGAAGACGAGCGGCTTTTGCTTCGCTTGTAATATTGGGCTCGGAAAAACGCCCGACTTTGGAAACGCCCTATTGGGTGCTCCCGGTACTGCTAGTGACAAAGTCCAATAAGACCTGAATTCCCTTCAAAGAGCCAATTGGCGTGATGCGGTACAGGACAGGAAAGAGTGTCGGAGGCCAAGATCCTCTTTGGGTCGCGGAGCCAGTTAATTAATTTAATCGGTATTGTAACGAAGCAAACAGAGCACTGCATAAATTGCACTTTTGAATATACAATTGGTAAGCCATAGACCATAATATATTGTATTAGGTACTTTAGATTTTTTACTGTTTGCAATGTCGAATAAGACTTCAAATGGATAAATCTTTGTTAAAACATTGAGAATTCAGTCGACAGTGCGTGCGGAGAAAATGTTAATTGGGCCTAAACACCTCGGTGTCTGTTATGAAACTCTCTCATAATAACTAGGAAAGAATGCACAGTTATAATTGAAACATTCTCTGAGCTCAGCACGATACGAGGGCCAGGCGCGGCACTACGCTACACGTATGCCGATGCCGCCTCTCCACGCCGCGCGGGAGGCTGCGAGCGGACATAGCGCGCATTCTCGCCGGCGCACGCGCACTCCCGGATGCTGCCGCCTGCGCCGAGCAGCCTCGCGGTGTCGATGTGGCGAACAATTTAGTAATGAAACAATTTACGTGGCAACGACCTGCCTGACTCATTTCATTTACGTTGGGTCTCGCTTCTACTGAACGAGAGACGATCGATTTAACAATGATTGAATCGATTTTTTCTTTTTAAAACAGTTAAAACTGACAGAACTCCAAAGCAAACAGGTGATGTAGTACATAATACGCTGTGGACTAAAAATCTGTGCAGTCCGTTTTGAGTATGAGTAAGATGGTCATATTTCCCACACTTTCGATATCTTAAATACATCATTGCGCTTGGTCATCGCGCCACCAACCAGTCGGAATTAAAAAGATGAAGGTCGTATAGCAACGTGGCTTACTCTACTTCCCTTGACACGACTGCCTCGGCAGACTGCAATGTCAAAAGTACACAACAAAGTTACGGAATGTTTGTGTTAACGACGCTTGAGATTCCACTTTAATTTCCGCCGCCCAATTCAAACACAGCTTTGTAACTTTTGCGATCGTTAAGATAACTCCATTTTATGTCGGCAAGCTTTGGCGGATCAACCGCAGCGGCTCTGCGGTCTAGAACTTTATCTCGTTTGTTGTCTCCGACGGCCGCGCTTCATCTACATTTCATAGAACGCGATGTAAGTTCGCAAAAGCGTGTTTGGGGCGACCTTGTTCCGCGATTCGTCGAATGTAGGCTCTACTGGCTCTACTACTGCGCCCGCGCCGCGACCGTTAACATCGCGATATTTCTAATAGGACAGCGATGGCGGTGGAGACTGGCGACTCGAGTGGCCCGGTATCAGACCCCTCCCCCCGCGCCCTCTCGGCTCTGTACCTAGGGCTTCTAGACTGCTTGATACTTGTTATGACGAAATAGCATACTAAACTTTTGTGGATTACAATCTCATCTACTATGCGGCTGTCAGAAACTTGAAGCTGTGTCTTCTATCAAATATTTAGGAGTTATGCTTGACTAACATCTTACTTTCCTACCACATATTAATTTATTAACTTGTAGAGTTCGGAAACTTTCATATGTATTTAAGCAAATCCGTCACTTTACTGGTCACGATATTATTAAGTCAGTTTATCAAGCACTATGTCAATCATTAATCATCTATTGCATTACAGTTTGGGGTGGTGCAGCAAAAACGCATTGTATAAAAGTTGAGCGAGCTCAAAGGCTCATACTTAAAATAGCTACATTTAAACCATTTTTGTTCCCCACATCCGAACTCTATCAACAATGCCAAATTCTTACAGTACGTCAACTTTTCATTCTATATACTGTCCTTAAACAACATTCACTTACTCCTCTGCCTGATCCTAATATTTCAAGACATAGACCTCTTGTGTGTAAAACATATAAATGTAATTCCTCTTTTATCAAAAAAAAATCTGTTTTCTTGGTCCATTCCTTTACAACAAAATTAATTATATCCTTAAAATTGTATTTATGAGTAAATACGAGTGTAAGCAAAAACTTATTATATGGTTATTACAGCTAAAATATAAGGACACTGAAAACCTAATTTACAGTTAATCTCATAAAACACACACATACACATACTCACTTTCATTTCATTTTTATTGTTGTATTTTTTTAATCTCTTCTTTTTGTATACTTCTTTTTGTATATGTCATTATAAGTGACATATTTTAATGTTATTTGTCTTGTATCAACTCCGTAGGGTGGGGGCCTGGTGACCCGAAACACAGACTTTTAAAGGTCTAGCTCAGGCACCAGTCCACCACATCTTCTTTAGTTATAAGTACAAAACTTATATATGTAACCCGAGTTTATAATGATGTGGTGAGAAAATAAACGGATATTTTATTTTATTTTTATTTATTTTTAACCTCAAGGTATAGAAACAGTTTTGTACATAACAATACCTCTCTTACCTGTATCTACAGTGAAAGCCAGCAGTTCTTTTCGTTTAGCTCGGAAATATCGTTGGTTTAGCTAATTCAACTTATTTATCTTTATCGAATATTTTTCGTCGTTTACCTCAAAAATATATCTACTCGACACACGTGTGGTCTTCGAGAACAAAAGCGAACAAAGCGAAGGGCTAAACGAACATTAACTTTCTCAGCGTTTCACTTGCGAGCCGCGAGAAAACCTCTCGCGCTGCCAGTTTCGGAGGCTGCGCGGCGTGTCCTTCAAGCCGGCCGCAATAAAAAGGTCTTTGACGCGGCTGCGAGCCGTGCCGAACCGGACCTTATCCCGGAGGCAGAGAGGCTCCGCCCTCGCCGCTCCACCCCGCGCCTGCGCAACTCTTAAAGTATAATCCCATGATCAGTGGGTCCCCGTCCCGTGCCCCCCGAACCCCGACATGGCTCTTACCTGCAGGACGCAAAGCAAGGAATGGACGCCACCCTCCCACTCCGCCTCCCCCTCGTCCACCACACGGTTATTAAACAGAGAGAAAAATGTAACCTGTTCCATGTGAATTTCGACGTTTTCGTGTTTTTCTTGCCTTCTTTATGAATCGCATTGCTTTTTTCTGTGAGCCACATTTATTTGTAAGACGCTAAGTTGGAGTCCAAAGTAACCGGTTTCCGACTGGAGCGTGCGCCGGCTGTAATAAGTATAAACGTAGATACGTATATCTGCAGAAGGTGAAGGGGTGCCAGTTCCAAACGTAGAGCTATTGCCATCTACATCTACATGTACACTACCTTCAAAGTTTTAGCTACTTTTGTCCTTTTCTTTGTTAGCCCTATCACTAGATGGAGAAATTAAATGTCAGCAACTAAAACTGTAAACACAAACAACTTCAAACTTCTCTTGTAAAAGCTCTTTCCTTTGTTGAGCAGTAATCGTCTGTAGGATGAGATGAAGGTAAAATAATATCTACTTACGCTATAATATCTACAACTACTCATGCAGTGTATCGTCGCCGTGTGTTTCAGACGCGTCGTCATCGAACGAGGCGGTGCACCTGCAGCGGCGGCTGTTGAGCCTCAGCTCGGAGCTGGTGACCCTCCGCAACCACCTGCACGTGGGCGCGGGCGCAGCCGGCCCGGCGGCAGGCGCGGCAGGCTCGGCGGCAGGCCAGGCCAGCCCCCCGAGCGGCAAGCCGGCCACGCCGCAGCCCGCCGTGCCGCCGCGCGCGCCGCATCTGCAGCCACCGCAACCGCCGCCGGCGCCCACAGGTCAGCTCACCACCGACCACCAATTCCCTGAATCTCTAAGCAACCAACTGTTATTTTACTTGAGCGATGGCTGCCTCTCGCGTTATACTCGTGGTCGGGTGCTGTCCGTGTGTGGACTGGCCAGCTCTCGTCGTTGGCATAACGTAATTGTTAGCTTATTGAAATTTACTTTTATCTCTTGAATCCTTTCTTTTTTAAATTTGTTAGAGGGAGTTTCTTCGGACCCGTCGTTTCTTCTCACTTCCTGGAACGGAAAATAGACAAGTTCCGAATGGTAGACAAAAGAATTACCTTCGATAAGTGTACACTGCTACCTACTTCGAATAAAATATTTTCATTTCATTTCACTTTCGTTTTGTTCTGTTGGTTACAGAGCCGAGATGGCGCAACGCCCCGCCAGCGCCAACCCCGGCGCCGGCCGCGTGCGCCCCCAGCGGCAGCGCCCCCGCGTACTGCGCCCCCGCAGCGGCCAGCAGCGGCGGCGCCCCGGGCGCGGGGCAGGCGGGCCCGCCGCTAGGGGACATCGAGGACCTCATCCACCTCCGCGGCCCCCTCACTGAGGACGCCGTCGTCAAGGCGCTACAGGCGCGCTTTTATCACAATAAGTTCTATGTAAGTGATAAGGGATTGGGTGACGCAAGAAAACAATATTGCGCATGCCGAACCGCAAACGGAAACTTAGCAACAACAGCCAGCAATAGCTCAGCACAGCCTGTATGGGGCGCAGTGGCGATCTATGTACGATATTTCCATAATGTCTTTCAAATTGATAATTAAATAATATTTTTAAGCTCAGCTAACCCTGTACCCTTTGTGTATATTTTTTGTTAAGTTTATCTTTTGTACATAAATATAATTATATACTTACACAATAAAATATATACAATTGTGTGAAATGCTGAGACAACGTGATTTGCACATATTTTTCCCAATTTTAACGTAGGTACCTACAATAAAAATTTCACATAAACATAATTATAGAGTACATAATTAATGGATTAGGAGAAAAGGGAAGGGAAAATAAAATAACTAAACTCAACTGAATTAAACACGTTAGCAATTTTCTGAGATCTGCAGATTTAGGTTTATAATTGAAAAATAATAATTGTCATTTGTTTTATATTTTTACCACGCTACGGTGTGGATATCATGCATGATTAGTGCATCGTATCTTCAAAACACGTTTAATCAAAGCGTAAAAGGCACAACAAGTGAACCATTGTGGCGGCGCGGGCGTCCAATCCCTCGCGGTGCTGCCCTCGGGCCCCCGGGCGTATCGCAGGCTCGTCGAGGTTCCTACGCGTCATTTATCAGCTATTCGGTCAAAAGGACCGACATTTTTCGACGCACCTCGTCCTCATAAAACTACCTGCTGTGGATGCGAGCGACGTGACAATGGCTGATTCATGAGAACACATTAAAAGATTATTTTTTTTCTATATCAATTGTGGTACGCTTATAAAAACAGAAATAGGAGATTCATTTCTTTGAATATTACTTAGTATCTTTTTTATAATACTTAGTTACTTAGAGAGTGTGCTGATTTATTTATTGTACTTAACTGTGCATGAGTTAAGAGAAACTCTATATTCATTAGTTCTATCAATGCTTCAAGTCAAATTGGGGGAAATACTCTCTATTATACACTCCCGCAGGGTTCAGTGCTGGCGCTGGCACCGATGCTATACGTTACAATACAGCTTCACCTCTGCTCTACCCATCACTCCTGATCTTTGAAGACGACATTACTTAATTGCATACTATCCAGCCATCTTTGGCAGTTAGCAAAAAACTCCAAAGAAAACTTGATGAGAAGATAACTCATCGCCCGACTCCCAGTGGTTGGTAATACTGCTCGCTCTATGCTTGCCGTCAAGAAGCACGCTTTGTTCCGGCGGGTGGTGCAAGGTAGCCAGCGTAATTACCGGCAAAAGAGGCATTTCATCTTAACCCTCAAGTATCGACAAGGCACTATTATCCCTTCTGGAATTATAGATGCTCATAACCAACGGATGCCATCAGGTGGGCCGTCAGCCTTTTATCATCTTACCAATAATAAAAAATCTTTGATTTTCATGCGCATGATTGCAGACATGGATCGGGCCGATCCTGGTGGCGGTGAACGGGTACACGGACACGGGCAACGCGCTGACGCTGACGGCGGCGCGCGCGCAGCGGCCCGAGCTGGCGCGCCTCGTGAGCACCGCCGTGCGCCACCAGGCCGACACCGGCTACCCGCAGGCCATCATCCTCTCTGGTACGTACCGGTGACGTCACATTGAAATAAAAGCCACTAACAGTCAAACCCATCCAGATTATGGCCGTGTCTGCAGTCATGTCACTTGCGTGATCGACACGACTGAGCTATACGTACCTATTACCGCTTCTATATACAAACAGTATGAAGAGATATTAAAAGAAAGACGTTGTCCATTGATAGCTGCTATATTCCTGTGTGCTCTTAATAGACCCTCAGCCAAGTCCTCAAACTAGATGTATCGCCTTGCGCCAAGTGGTGGAGGTTGTTGGAAAAGTTCCAGAATTTGTAAACGTACCAATCTTACCAAGAGTTTTGAATAAAGTTTCTCTTTACATTTCAAAACAGTCTCTATCGTGAACACAGAAAGGTAAACTTCGTTTCTTTCGCAGGCGTCTCAGGATCAGGCAAGACGTACGCGTCGATGGTGCTACTGCGGCGGCTGTTCGACGTGGCGGGCGGTGGACCTGAGACTGATGCTTTCAAGCACCTGGCGGCCGCCTTCACCGTGCTGCGCTCGCTGGGCACCGCCGCCACGCCCACCAACTCACACTCCAGCCGCATCGTTAGTACCTGCTGTTGGCTTATGGGTCCCTGGTAGTACGACAGGCAGGGGTGTTTGGGGCTCGAGCACCCACGAGAGTTAAACAGTGGCTGCGGGGCACCAGCAAGAATAGACAAAAAAAATATCTGTGATTATTATAGGGTTTTGTCCGATATACAAACAATTCTTCTAGACTAGAAGGACATTATGCATGCATATCTTTTCTCGCACTAAGTCCGTCTTGAAATATGCGTGAGCATCCCCGAGATTTTCCAAAACCCGGCGCCACTGACAAAGAGCATTCCTTAGTCATCCTAAGGCGCTTCAGTGTCCGCCTTGAACTTGAAGAGCTGTAGCCCGCCTTGAGTAGTCGTAAACTTAACACCGTCTCTCATCCCTTACTTCGTGATATGAAACTAAGTCAAAACATCACCACAAAAGCCAAAAATGCCAATTGCCAAATACATTTTAAATAGCTCCTGGTCTACAAGTTCCAAAAGTCTTACACGTCGTAATAGAAGTTGATTAAGGGTAAAGAAACTTTAGAAGACATCAAGCAGTGTATTGACGATGTGTCCCCAGGGCCACTTCATCGAGGTGCAGGTGACGGACGGCGCGCTGTACCGCACCAAGATCCACTGCTACTTCCTGGACCAAACGCGGGTGGTGAGGCCGCCGCCGGGCGAGCGCAACTACCACATCTTCTACCAGATGCTGGCCGGCCTCACGCCTGAAGAGAGAACGCAGCTGCATCTAGATGGATACACGCCGCAGGATCTCAGGTAATACTCAGTTACTAGCGACCACGAGTGTTGATTCAGTATTTCAAATCAAAATATGTTTATTCGAAGTAGGTAGCATTGTTTTTTATGTTTTTCGAAGGTCATTTTTAGTCTACCTTATACAAAGTTCCTGTTACTTGGAAATCGTATACCTTTTCAACATTCTACTTCGTATACTTTATAAAATATAAGTGCTTACTCAGCAACTTCTCCATTTTCAGTAGTTTTTTAAAGCTAAATTCGTCGCCATTCCCACCAAAAGTAAGGATGTGGTGATGAGAAGTTCTCGAATGAAGCGGTCGATTCAGTTTCGCGTTACCTTATCGTTCACCTTTCTCGAGCCATGTAAATCACTGCTTGTACTGCGACAAACAGGTACCTGTCATCGGGGCACCACCGGCGCGCGGAGCCCGAGGACGCGGCGCGCTTCCACGCGTGGAAGACCTGCCTGGGCATCCTGGGCATCCCCTTCCTCGACGTGGTGCGCGTGCTGGCGGCCGTGCTGCTCCTCGGCAACGTGACCTTCGCGGAGACGCCGGAGGGGGGCGCGGAGGCGGCGCCGGGGGAGCCGGAGCTGGGCGCCGCGGCCGCGCTGCTGGGCGTGCCGGCGGCGGCGCTGCTGCGGGGGCTGGCCACGCGCGCCGCGCCCCGCGCCGCCCGCGCCCCGCCGCGCGCGCCCGCCACCGCCGCTGCCGCCGCCGCTGCTAGGGATGCGCTCGCTAAAGGTACCTATCTATATCTCTTTTTTTATCCTTTTTTATCCCTAATTGATATAAGCCCTTGGCATCCATCTCACCTAATGGTAATCGATGATGATGCCAACGTTGGAAGCGGGTTTACGGGGTTTAACAAGATTTGATGATTGGCGACAAGACTTAGGCGGTAGCTAGCCAGCCGGGATCAGAAAACGCCCTAACACCAACCGAACCGAGTCCTGGACCCCGCTGAAAAACGAATCCGCGACTTCCTGATGAGAAACGAGCAAACTAGCCACGAGACCATGTATCTAAACTATTCCTAAGCCTATTCTTGGGGGTAGCACAAATTTTGATTGGTCCATCGTCAATATGTCATGATTATGTACTTCCTGTAATACTAGCGACGTCTCATCTAACAAACCACTTTCAGGGCCTTGCTCCTTGTAACCGGAAACATCACGATGATCAGTATAGAACCTACTATGATCTTTCTCTTATTTACTTGCAGCTCTATACTGCCGAACCGTAGCCACCATAGTCAGACGAGCGAACTCCTTAAAACGCCTCGGCTCCACCCTGGGCACGCTGTCCTCGGACTCCAACGAATCGGTCCACAACCAGGACGCGGCGTCGCGCAAGGCGTCCACGGTCAGCGGCGGCGGGCGGTCGCGAGCCGGCGCCCGCTCCATGGCGGCGCTGAACGACGCCGTGCGACACGCCACCGACGGCTTTGTCGGCATTTTAGACATGTTTGGCTTCGAGGATGCCGCGCCCAGCCGCCTGGAGCACCTCTGCGCGAACCTCTGCGCCGAGACTATGCAGCACTTCTATAATACTCACGTCTTCAAGTCGTCCGCCGAGTCCTGTCGCGAGGAGGGGGTCGCTTGTCCTCTTGAAGTGAGTACAAAACAGCTGGCCATTTACGAAAATTTATAACAGGAGTGATATGAAATTAATAGCAAGCTAGATAATACTGAAAATCCCTAAGTGTATTTCAAATTCAGTAGAGATAGGTAGTGTCTAACCCGAAAAGCGTCCGTCTCCTACAGTAAATCTGGCTCCACACGTATTGGGTTGCCTTTCCTGTGAAATCAGCCAACGAAGCCGAGAGGGTAGCGCAAGTCCTGGGCAACTCTGCGTTTCCTTAACTCCGTCCCAGGCGGTACAGTATCTGTGAAGAGGTCACTCCACACAGCAGCTTTGCTGCATGGCTTACATGGCTAACAACACGGAAAGTGGCAGTTGCAACAGTATTCAGTATACATCTGCCGGTAACTTCCCTGTTAGACCTGCAAGCAAGTCTGTCACGCTGGCACCGATCTGGTAAACCATCAAAATTGTTGCGCCACGATACTGCAGTGAATCGTCTAAGACGCAGAGCCCATCGGTTGATGATTGAAGTCAACCACAGTCTTCTTCTTTATCTTAAGAATTAGGCTGTTGTCGGTGGAGGAACTGTCATTCTCTCCTACTCCTCGCCGACTCCTCGACTTCCTGGTTCGACACGACGTTCACTTTGGCCTTAGGGCGAGGCCACAACACTGTGTTGCGACATCGTATCGCAAAAATCTGCGACGCAAGCTAAAGTAGGACACGCGTAGTGCGGTCCATGTCTCACTAGAAAATGAACTGAACGCATTTTTGCGATGCGTTGTCGCAACGCCACATCACTAAGTGGCCTCGCCCATAACAATAGTGCTGGACAATAATGCAGTGTCCCCCGGTCCCCGCAGGTGGACTACGTGGACAACGTGCCGTGCATCGACCTGGTGTCGTCGCTGCGCGGCGGGCTGCTGGCGGCGCTGGACGCGGAGTGCGCGGCGCGCGGCTCGCCCGACCAGTACGTCGCGCGCATCAAGGCCGCGCACAGGTAACTCAACCAGCATTAGGTATTAGTCATAAAATCTTGTTTAGGAAAAATAGGGCGTGTTGTCGTGTCATGTGATGTGGTGAATATCGGCACTTTGCGAAGACATTGTATACATTTTACACTGAACTTTCCTCTGATTTTCTTGGTCACAGCACTCAACTGAAGCATAAACCTAAGCGTAGCTCCTTGTTAATTTCCTATTTCTCACACCGCCAAAATTTAGGGCCGATGCTTGCGTTTGGTGAAATGCATCGATATTTCCTATGCTATCAAGAATTTCCTATGCAATCTAGTATTTTGACTGTTTTACGTTGGTATTGTTCTTGAGACTGCACTATACATATAGTTGAGCACTGCAAAATTATGAGACTAATGCTAACCATCCCTCTCGCCAGAGGGCACCCGCGTATGTGCGAGGCGCGGCCGGCGCACGCGCGCCGCTTCGCCGTGCGTCACTACTGCGGCGAGGTGACGTACGACGCGGCCGACTTCCTGGAGGCCAACCGCGACGCCGTGCCCGACGAGCTGCTCGCCGCCTTCGACACGCGCGCCTGCGAGTTCGGCTTCGCCACGCATCTGTTCGGCGCCGAGCTGAAGGTGCAGGCAGACACTGCTTGGTGTCTCTAGTTATAATAAAGAATAAAGCAAAATGTGTAGTTGTGTACATGCAGGCTGCTAGTGATAGCAAAGGTCCGTTGCTCTTGCATGATTATCTATGATGTAGCCTGTAATGTATGATCGGTCCGACTGAACTCCGCGCTACACTCGCGCTGCTGAGGAAAATTTTTATTTTCCTTCCGTTTTCAACTTTCCTATGTTAGTTTTTAGAAAACTAAAGTTAAGTACTTATCATAGTTTACATATTCTATGAACTGTTCCGTCTTAGATACGTCGTGAAGACTAGTCCTAGTTACATTACAAGATGAGGTTGCAAGGAGGTGGGGTGGATATATTTTTAGCTCGCTAATGTGTGTTGTGTGGCGTTTAGGCGCTGGCGGCGGCGGGCGGGCCCACGGGCGCGCAGTTCCGCGCGTCGCCCACGGCGGCGGCGGCGGCGGCGGCGGCGCTGGACGCGCCCGCCAGCACGCTGACGCAGGACTTCCACACGCGGCTGGACAACCTGCTGCGCACGCTGGTGCACGCGCGGCCACACTTCGTGCGCTGCCTGCGCGCCAACGCCGCCGAGACGCCCATGCTGTTCGAGCGGCCCACGGTCGCCAGGCAGGTCCGTTAACCCACTATCAGCGTCCAGCTTTACTAAGAGAAAACTTTGGGATTTGAATTTTCGTGAACCGCGATCTAAATAGTTGGTCTATTCGGAGACACGCGGATTTAGGAGCGGTAGGAACTTTGTACTAGGTAGAAAAAAGGACGATTTAAAAGTATGTGTACAACATCTACTTAATTAAAAAACATTTTGACTTAGACTTAAAAAAATCTGCATCCGCAACATCCCTGGTCCGTATCCGTACTATGTTCACGTCTGCACGTGAAAAAAGCCTTTAGTCCCAAACAATGATTGGCCAGGTAACAGAGAGCACCACCGCGACAGAACTACTTCCAACACGTTTATAAAAACAAAGGCTATTGTTTAAAATTAATAGAAGACTCACTTAGTGAAATGTTGAGTAGATGTATGGGTTCTAGTTATGAAAGTAAACAAGGAACCAAAGGCTAGGTATAAGGCGATTCGCCGACTTCGTATGGGAAGTTTTTATTTTAGCAATATGGTACGACGATAGTATAGTAGCTCAGCACACGAGTAGGTATCATTGCCATCAAAGTGTACCTACAGTACGCTTCAAAGACGACGAAATCTTTCTTCGACGGCGTTGAACATCGGATTTGAAAAATTCGTCTCGCGTTATTACAAGCTCATCTCACAGAATCCTAGCTTTAAATAGTATCGTCGGTCTTAGGTGCGCGCCCTGCAGATCCTGGAGACGGCGCAACTGATGGCGAGCGGGTACCCACACCGCATGCGGTTCCGCGCGTTCGGCGGGCGCTACCGCGCGCTGTGGCGGCGCGGACGCGGCGCGGGCGGCGAGCGCGAGTCCGCGCGGGCGTGCGCCGCGGTGCTGCGCGCCGTGCACGCCGCCGCCGCGCCGCCCGCGCCCGCCTCCGCCGCCGCCGTGCGCTGGGCCATCGGCACGCGACACGTCTTCCTCAGCGAAGGCATGCGACAGGTATACTTTATTATTGAATCCTTTAATGAATAAACTTGGCTCTTGGCTTTTAGAATTTAATTTAAGTTTTGTTATTTTGGTGTATCAAGCTGTTGGTTTTTCGAATAAAATAAAATAAAATAAATACCACAAGTCCTCCAGAATTAGACTTTCACAGTCTGCTCCTTACTTCTTTTCGCAAGAGCGCCACAACATTTTTCAGTTAATCAAAATGTTGTTTTCTTCCCAGGTGCTGGAACGCATGCGGCGCGCGCGGCGGCAGGCGGCGGCGGAGCGCATCCAGGCGGCGTGGCGGCGGCACCGCGCGCGCCGGCCCGCGCCGCCCGCCGCGCGCCCGCGCCCCGCGCCCATCGCCGGCACGCCGCCGCCGGACCCCGCCGACGCCGCCGACCCCGCCGACGACGCCGGCAAGTGCGACCCCGCTGTCGTCAAGCGCACCTGCTCGCTCTTCGGCCTCGATCTGGTACGTCGCTAAATTAGTTTAACAACTGATATAACTATCAGAGATATAAGTCATAAAACTGTACTGTCGGCAAATAATTTTAATTAACTACAGTTATGAGAATTATTATTAACAACTAAAAATAGCAGCGGTCCCAGGATACTACCTTGAGGTACACCATATTCGACAAATCTATTGTTAGAGGCTCCCGTAACTTAAATTTCAGTAATCGTGGTTAGATACGTTTTATTACTACTTCTGTATAATAAATTCAAAAAATGTGCGCTGTAGGTATGACCGGTATTAATCATGAACAAAACTTCTTACACCTCAAATGTATGTCTCTACATGATCGAAAGCTTTGCATTGTCCAAGAGTAGCCGTGCCATCTATTACTGCTTGCACTACTTGGCTGTATACTTTTCAGTGCAACACACACAGAGGCGGCCGCTTGGCAGTAGCGTTCCGAGGGCGAACCTGCGGGAAGCGAACCTAGAGCGGACGCCTTCATCCCGCCCGGTTTTGGTGTGAAGGGTTTCATAGTAATCCGAGCATTACAAAAAATACCGCTCCCGGAACGCTTCCGCACTGCTCGTGTCTGTGTTGCGCTTTAGTTGCATGAGACTGTACGTAAAGCGGTCAAATAAACAGTTGAAAATAGTCGATACTGATATTTCCCTGTTGCGTGTCGCAGGAGCGGCCGCCGCCGCTGCCGCCGTCGCGCGCCTACACCGTGGCGGGCGGTGTGAAGCTGGGCTACCCGCAGCAGCGCACGGTGGCCGTGGACTGGGCCGAGGACCAGGGCGTGCGCCTGCGCGCCGGCGACGCCGTGCTGGCCGTGGGCGCCGCGCGCCGCGGACACGTCGCCGTACAGGTGCGACACGCTACTGCCGCAGCGGCACGTGCACTCTCCACCGTTTTATTGTGTGAGATGAAGTGCAAAAGGCTACCTGATGGAAAGCGGCATCCGCTGCCTATGAGCTTCTATAATCCCCCCAGTGCCATGCCGATCTTTAGGGCCTAGATGGAGTGTCTCTTATGCCGGCAATTACGCTGGCTATCTCGCGCCACCCGCCCGCCGGAACACAGCACGCTGCTTGGTGGCAGGTATAGAGCGACCAGTGGTATCCACTCAATCGGACCTTCCACAGTTTTGTTACGAAGAGATAGAATTGATAAGAAAACTTAGTTATTATTCCACAATTATCATCAGCCAAAAGACATCCACTGCTGGATAAAGGCTTCCCCCAAAGATTTCCACACCGATCAGTCTTGCGCATTATTCACCAGGTCATCCGTCCATCGAGTGGGAGGCCTACCTACGCCTATTCCACAACATATCATGTTAAAAGATCTTAAACGAGAATCTGTACTCATCCATCGTACTTAATAAATCTACCCGTAGGAACCCTTACGACATTCCTTCCCATTCGACCGATTTTATTTGTCTGAACTCGTGGCTCAGTGCGGCTTGCGTAGTCGCGTCGATCACTGTTACAGACACGACACTGACTACAGACACGGTCATAACCTGCATGGGATTGACTGTTAGTGGCATTTATCTCAACCGTTTCCATGCTTCGCAAGACACGTTAAGCCGTTGGTGCCGGCTGCTATCACTAGATGGCAGTCGTTAAGCCATGTCAGAGGCCTTATACTGCCTTCACAAGAAAGAAGAGCGCAAAGTATATGGAGTTTCCGTGTACTTTGCGGCCGCCTTTCTTATGACGGCAGTATAGGTGGCTTGAAAACATCTGACACTGGGGTTGGCTAATCCGGACTTGGCCTCCGTGTGTGGAGTCTGGCCTAACCTTCCCAAAGTATGGGAAGAGATCCGTGCCCCTGCAGTGGGGACGATATGGGTTGTTAACAATTGTTTATTGGTCCTTCCAGTGGAGCCGACTTTAATATAGAAACTTTGTGTTGTGCGCAGGTGGGCACGCGCACGGTGGCGGTGCCGCACCGCGTGCTGGCGCCGCCGCGCCTGCAGCCGCCGCCGCCCGCGCCGCCGCCGCCGCCGCACCCCCCCTCCGCCGTCGCCTGACCGCCACCCGCCACCCGCCATCGCCAGCAAATGATTGGACGCACACAAACTGATGTGTGTCCATCCTTCTCTAGCGCAGAATAGAATAGTGCAGAATAGAATACTTTTCAACATGTGGGTCGGGACCCCTAGGGGGGGTCGCCAAGCCTTTCTCAAGGGGTCGCGGGTAAAAGAAAAAAGTTTCTAGATTCTACATTGCAATGAAAAAATATGATTTCAGTGAGAAGGCTGGGCCTGTTTATTTTTTAACAATTTGTCAAAACGCAGTTCTATTTTGGAGACGTGATTAACTAAATCATTTTCCAATTGAAGAAAATTATAAATGTACCTTCAAAACTAACATTTTGTATGTTTATGGCCTTAAGGGGGGTCGCAATAATATTTTTACTTGTAATGGGGTCGGGTATTAAAAAATATTGAAAAACACTGGAATAGTGTAACACGTTTGCATAATCTGTCTATATTACTATTTGCCCTGAGACCTTTCTAACTTTATGTAACCGTTCCGATGAACGTGAAGAGCATAAACGTCCTCCTTGGGACTTCATTTACAACAGTACGTACGTACTTACGTAAGTACTTGTGCTTGCAGTGGCTGTCACGCTCCTCCGTGTCAGTGTAGTCCTGCTACCTACTCTACTCACGATTTTGATCATGCCTCTTAAACTAAACTACGGATGTTATTGTTTGCCACGTATTTCGAAACAAATTAGTAATCTTTTTTGTTTTGAGCAGTTATTCAGAATTAATTTTAATATTTTTTTTACCCTCAATTGGTAAGCTCTTGGCATCATCTCACCTGATGGTAAGTGATGATGAATTAATTATTGAAGTCTATTTTCAATCAACCCGCTTTGATTGAAAAGGTAGGAACTGCTGAGTGAACTAATTGTAAGAGGTTAAAACACACACCTTCGAATTAAAAAAAAAATCTCAACTAATTTAATTTAACAGTATCTCAGAATCTTTTATATTATATCGTCCAACGTATTTTAGCGTAGAAGAAGCCTATATTAAGCGGAGAACTGAGGATACAGTAAGATACCTATAATACTATATTGGTGCCTTATAATTTAGGTGTAAGTGTATATAGTAGAAGTAAGTGTATTTATGAGCGTCAGCAACTACCTACCAGAATAATAAAACTAACAAATAGAATTTTTTACACGCACGACAAAGTTTGAGATTATGAACTCGAATTATGGTAACATTTATGAAAAATGTCTGCAAAATTTCATAGTCATAAACTCATAACTCATAATTGATCTATTTAACTACCATAAGAAATTTACAGCCGCTAGCCGATACAAAAATACCTATTAATATTATATCATATACTACAGTATTATTATTTATTATTATAATACTAACACGAAAATAAACGTGTCAAGTGAAGCAGTATTTACAAAAGTTGTGCATCAGTGGTGCTAAGTACATATAACCAGTGCAATGTAACTCACGAATTGGGCAGTTAACTGGAGCGAAAATAATAAATAATTTTATTATATTTATTTTTGCAGAACAACTTTATGGCTTGGTATTCTTGTAACATCGTATTTAGGGTTCTTCTTAAATACTTTTTATAAAAATTAACCGTGTGTTCTACTCACGAATCTCATTAGGAAACTGGCTTGAATTGGTTTTTTTTTGACATAGGTACCATTCTATAGTTTTCTAAAAAGTAACTTAATCAACTATCAGTAACTGAACTACCTACCTGAGCGTATATTTATAGCGCCCTAAGAACTGTTTTGTCCGTCTTTTATCTTGATTTTGAGATCACACATACTATAATAGATGCAGCCACATATACTCTGTAATAATACTCTTAACTCCGTGTAAAACAGATCCATTTATTTTACCTATTATCTGTATTATCATGTATACTGAAGCCTTGGCTATGTTTATTAGCGAGCAAGTTCTGCGAGTAAGAGTGAGTGTGAAATGAAATCCAAAACTTTACAAAAGGCTTCAGAGCTTGCCAACAAGAGTCTGACTATCTTATTGTATTTTAATTACTCAGAAATATACAACTTTATTGTAATGAACTATAGCAGTAAGTACAAAATAAATTATAAGTTTATATTTTAAAAATATTATTTTATTTATTTGACATCCCATTAAATTAACTTTTAAGTTTTACAATTCACAAAAAATAGATCCTGGAATGTGATACAATGGCAATTTCATCAAGGATAATACAAGAAATATGAACAGTGGAACTTCAAGATATTTTTTCTGTTCTATATCTATAACTTGAACACGACACGTAGAGGTACAAGGATGTGATATCAAGAGAGCTATGTCGTTTATAAAGCTTATTCGTTAGATATATGTATTATATAAAACATGCATTCAGCAACAATTTTATTTTAAACGACAAATTTAAACATCAAGGCAAAATACGTTTCTCGGGGCAGTTGCAACAAGAAGTATCCTAAACCTAAAATTTGTTCGATTCACATATTGCGCAGTAAATTATACACAATATTCGAATATTAACTTACTACAACTATAACGAGTTCAAACAACTGTGAATTGAAATAGCTAAGCTACACACAAATCACGTATTGTCTGTTATGTATATGTTAAATTCTCTCTTTATAAAGCTATAAATAAAAATACATTAAATATCTAATTAATTAATTATCAAGTAGGTATACAATAAAAAGATGGCAATATCTAAAGTTTGTTAATATAATTTCATGACAAAAAGAGTGTGGGTGTAAGTCTACTTGTATTAACAAACCGGTTCCCCACTTGTAGCGACGGGTTAGAAGCCCTTCTCTTGTACAGAGCGGGCAGCGGGCCCCATTATTGAAATATATATAATATTTAAATAACAACATTAATTACATTCAAATACTTTTCGTTGAGAAATCACGTCGCGGTTTCACACACCGAATTCAATTTCTAGTAAACCCCACATCATAGAAACAGGAAAATTTATTCTCTAATAATGACAGTAACAATCGTTCCAGAAAAGCGTCGGAAATTAAAAATCGATGTAAAGTTATTTACATATAAAAATACAGCATCATTTTGTCTATTGAATACGAAAAAAACCTCCAAAACTTTTCGAGTGTAAGACTTCAGAAATATAATATTTCATCTGTAGGGCTGGGTTCAGTCAGTTTTATTATAGGAAATGCGAAAATGTGGGAAGGAACTGAACAAAACAAAAGAAAACAGAACAAAAGAAACCTGAGATCAAAGAGGTAGAGAGACATCGAGAAGACACGAGCCGGCGCGCACCGGCAGCTATAAAAAATTTGGCCACGATTTCTCCTGAAATATCATCAAGAGTACGCCCCATGCATCACTACTCTAATCTACTTACATCTTGTAATACTGCCAAAAACTCGAGCGCTACATTTAAATATAAAACATCTTGATTGTTGAGATGGAAACTACATCGAATTACAATGAATAATGAACTATAGCTTACTATAGCAAATATGTTTCTGATGTTAATCACAACTTCGCAAAATCTTTGACAAAAACATCCAATTAGATAATTTATACAATTGTAGAAATACATGAAAAACGAACAAATATAAAACTTAGTCTAGTTATTCCATAACATTAACATAATTTTAATATATATATTTTACGATATAAGCTGTGCTAGCCGACGTATAGCTTGTATGCAATAAGTATTTATAAGGCAACGTGCAACACGACACACCCACTGCTCGCGGTCCCGAGAAAGAACCCGAAACATCGGATTAAACAAACCATGACACATACTTACAGTGTTAAAAAAGTGAGTTTGAAATTATGTATAGGGGGTTTCTCAGAATCACGTATAGAATACAGGAAAAATATTGAAAAAATCCGATTCTCAACTTAAATTCGGTTTCCCATACTAAATCTGAACCCCTTGGAATTTCAAACGTACTTTTTTATCTGATATCTATCACCATCGTGGAATACATACTTCATAAATCATTCAAAAGATTTGCATCAAAATATTTGAACACATAATTACAATATAAAACAGTTTTACAAAAGGCACGAAAAGCTTTTCTTTAGAAATGACTCCACTTATTTGCCAAAAGTGAAAACGTGACATTTTGTGCAGTTTTTTGCAAAACTCGAGACCAACAATATGTATTAATAATCAATTACAGTCGATGACAAACGAAATTTTAAGAGATGTACCTTTAGTACATTCCAATCAAAAAAAGCAAAAGGTAAACCAACTTAGTACAGTTACATAGTAAGTTTGTTTACGTTTTGCTTTTTCTTGATTGGAACAAGGATATACCTTTGTCTGCCTAAAGTTACAATAGAAGGCCAAAAAAAGAAAAAAAGTATATGCTATGCAGTTTAGAGATTGCGACCTTTAGTAATTGAGCGAACTTACTTGTTATTTTAACAACATCTAGGTATATGTATAATTTAAGTTAAACTAGTAAACGTTAACGGGTTAAGATATCGGCGACCACGGGCCGCCCATCGCTGGCAGTTTGCGCGATTTGAACACACGCTAAGGCAGTGCTTGTTTGGATATCAATAGACTATACTTTAAAATATTATAATATTATCTGCATACTTATATAATTTTGTACTCACACATTACATACACACTTAAAAGCGGCTGTCGGTTATAAGCTTTCTTTATACATTTGGAAAATATTCAAGAATTTAACAATCATGCTCATAAGCTTTCCAAACCGCTTCTGAATCGGTTTCAACATTGATGCATGACGTAAGTCTGATAAGCTCTGACAGAGCTAGTTTCGGCGATCCCGGCATCTGTAGGAAGTAACACTAAAATAGTCCTGCATCTATGTCGAGTGCTCGCCGTCAGCCGATTACAAAATTATAAAAATAATTTGCATGCGTCAATTCGACACATCACGCTCGTAACAGACACAACACAACCGATATTAATAACGCTTTTATAGCCTCATAAAAGTATATTGTTAATCTACATTAAATATTGGTTAATTCCGCGAGCGAGATTAATGGGTCTGGCGATATGTGGGGGACTGATCGAGAATACAGTATACAGCGTTTAGCCAGTCTAGGTTTGACACGCGAGATGCAGCGGAAGCCGCAGCGGGGGCGCTCTAGTCCTTTGCGATGGGCGTGCTGCAGGCGGCGGAGGGCGCGCGGCAGGCTAGAGGCGACAGCGGCGCCCCCGTGGCCGGCGCCCCCGCGGGGCTGCGCTCGCCGGCGGCGGGGAGGGCGCCCGCCGCCTCCGCCTCGGCGCCCCCTAGCGACCCGCTGTCCCCACACATGGACACGAACACGCTGCTGTTGGACACCTCCGCCACGCACCGCCGCTGCTCCGCTGGACAACCAGAGAAGAACCAATCAGTCTATAATAGGCGTGGATTTTATATAGAGAAGTACCTAAGATGATGGCGGTTCGAAAGCGTATAGCACCAGTAAAAAACTTAAATTATGATCGTATGTTATGTACTGTATAAATATAATATTCGTTATTTACCTATACTCAAATTTTTATCCTAAATCTAATTCCAAAAGAGTCAGCTAAATGGAAACCTTGAATTGACAAAAACTTCCACTGAAGTATCATCTAAAGCAATATAATTCCACAGAATATAGCTTATTAATTACCGATCCTCAGAGTTTCTTGCCAGTTTCAAAAAATAAAGTGAAAACAGAAACAGTTTCTTACTGAAACAGCATCCTCTTTAAGTATTTAATATCGAAAAGCTTCTATAAATATAAATTAGGAGTTAAAATGTTTTAACTCTGTTTTGAATCTAAATGTCGCATGTTCACTAATGAATAATGATGGACGACCTTACGCGAGTAACTGAGAAAACTAAATTAAAGCGCCGGGCTTACAGAACTAGTTTTGTTGGTAGGATCATTTCCTTTTGTGAGAGGCGCATTTCAAGTTTTACTGTCCCTCCCGGCAAGTGTAATAAATCCCAGGGCAGACAGACAATAGGTCTGAATTGCGACCGCAGTGGACGACACGAAAGCAAAACAACGTAGTGCTTGTGTAGGTACCATGTTTGTTATCATTTGCATGGGAAAAGAAAACAAAAACTACTTCCTAGAGAAGAGCCATTATTTTCAATACAACGTAGCTTTGTGTGATTTTCTATGCTAGATACCTAAATTATAGCAATTCTGAGAGTGGTCTGCGGTAAGATCAAATACATAAGAAAATGAATTTATCTAAATAGGTTGAATAATACTTAAGTGATCGCTAACGGATTCTCTAGTTAGTCCCATAAAATGTATGATCCTACTTATATGTACCATAATAATTATTATAGCCATAATCAATCACCAATCATCATATACAACAATTTTATTACTCAAGCGAGCGCTTACATGATCAGACCGAGATCGACAGCTCGAACTCAACTGGGCGATGGATATTAAAATTAGACTCCACGGATCATAAAAGCATGTGAAAACAAATAAATAAGTAAAATTTTCGTTTCACTAGTTCTATGGTTCGTTTAAATCATGTAAGGATTCACTTAGTACAACCAATATTAATATACAGGGTGTAAAAAATCTATCCCGGAAACTTAAACAGAGCTTGCTCCTCAACATCTGAACAGTTTTCCCCAATAAATTTCTTTTGGATATTTCATAGAAATCAGTCAGTTGATCTGCTATGTGGTGTGTCGAAAAATTATTTTGATAATTCAGTGTGGGTTTCTTGTTCTGTATAAGTAGAAGCCGCCGTTAAATTTTATTTATTTCTTAATGAAATCAACACCTAGCAAATTAATATTTTCTGAATTAAGTTTACAATATTAAAGACCAAAATAGATTTCATAAAGTTACCGGGAGAAGTATTTTTACAACCATCATTTCACATATCTACTTCTAAAACTGTCTTCACTTATTTTTACAACTTTCTGTATACCACAGTAACAGCAATGCAGTGTACGTCATGTACGTCGCGCTCACCGATCAAGTTGTGCAGGTTGTCGATGACCACCTCGGAGTTGCAGGTCGCGTCCACGGCGCGCTGCAGGAACGCCGTCCACGCACTCAGCTCCGCCTCCTGGAGGCCAATGAAAATTCATTTACATTACATGCTTTCGCAGCTTTCCACAGTTAGTAAACCCCGCAGTTGAACGTGTACCTAGCGGATTAACTATATTATCATCAGCCAAAAGACATCCACTGACAAAAGCCTCCCTCAAGGATTTCCACACCGACCGGTCCTATGCTGCCCGTATCCAGTGGCTTCCCGCAACCTTGAACAGGTCATCGGTCCACTGAGTAGGAGGTCTGCTTATGCTACGTCTTCCAGCGCGCGATCACCACTCGAGAACTTTACTGCCCCAACGGTCATCTGTTCTACGAGCTACTATGTACCCCGCCCACTGCCACTTAAGTTAAGCGATTCTATGAGATATCTCTGTCGTTACTTAATAAGTCAATGATATATAACTTAAAAAAAACAATCAATAACTTCGTCAAAAGGTATCCCGCTTCACAGCACAGAGATACCATTTCATTTGGAAATCTTACAGCTATACAGAGAAGAAAAAGGAGTTTAACTTTGCCTCCAGGTCCTTCAAAAGAGACATTGCCAGGGCAAAGTCAGCGCACATAGGCAGAATTGGCGAGAGACTAGAGCGTCTTCCTTCGGGAACTCGTGCGTTCTGGTCTCTGGCCAAAGCTGTCCAGGGGAATTTCTGCACGCCATCATTTCCACCACTGCACATGGGAAATGATTCATTGGCCCACGACGCAAAGGAGAAAGCCGATCTTCTAGGCAAACTCTTTGCGTCCAACTCAACGTTGGATGACGGGGGAAACGAGCCGCCGACCATACCGCGGTGCACGAGCTGTATGCCGGATATCCGGTTCCACGAACGCTCAGTGCGTAAAGCACTTTTTTCCCTCGACATTCATAAGTCGAGTGGGCCCGACGGAATCCCTCCTATCGTGTTGAAGGTGTGTGCTCCAGAGTTGGCTCCAGTTTTAACGCGCCTTTTTCGGCTCTCATACTCCACTGGCGTAGTCCCGAAGTCATGGAAGACAGCTTTGGTGCACCCGATCCCTAAAAAAGGTGACCGCTCGAATCCGTTCAACTACCGGCCGATAGCCATAACCTCCTTATTCTCAAAGATAATGGAGTCCATTATCAACAGCCAGCTCCTTCGGTACCTAGAGGACCGCCAGCTGCTTAGTGACCGACAGTACGGTTTCCGTAAGGGCCGGTCCGCTGGTGATCTTCTTGTCTACCTGACACATCGTTGGGCACAGGCGATCGAGTCTAAGGGGGAAGCTTTGGCCGTTAGTTTGGACATAGCGAAGGCCTATGTCGGGTCGGGTCTGGCACAAAGCACTTCTTGCGAAGCTTCCTTCTTATGGGCTTCCCGAGGAATTACGCAATTGGGTCACTAGTTTTCTTGCAGACAGAAGCATAAAGGTCGTAGTCGACGGTGCATGCTCAGATTCTATGTCTGTGAATGCTTGGTGTCCCTCAAGGCTGTGTGCTTTCGCCTACACTGTTCCTTCTGCATATCAATGATATGCTGCAAATCAGCAGCACTCATTGTTATGCGGATGACAGCACAGGTGATGCCTTCTATACCGGCCGTGCCAACATTTCTCGGGAAAACGTCATCGAGAGCCGAAACAAACTTGTGTCGGAAATTGAGGCCTCTTTAAAGAAAGTCTCAGAATGGGGTCGACTTAATTTGGTCCAATTTAACCCCACTAAGACACAAGTTTGCGCGTTCACTGCCAAGAAAATGCCATTTGCTACGCTACAGGCTGCGTACAGACGTGCACATCAATGCAAAATAAAAATCAATTCATTTTAATTAATTGTGACCTAGTTTTCGTTCATCGTGTGTTGCATGTTTGTGCGCTCAGTGAATAGTTTTAAATAATGAACAAACTGTAAAATAATCAGTGTGGTTCATACATTTTTTCGGCAATATGGAGCATGTTCGCTCCCCTCCGCCCTCGCCCGAAAGGACAAATCAAGGAGCTGAAGAAATTTTAGAAATCGTGTCGACGCCCGAAATTCAGTCTTGGATGGCTTCCATTGAGAAATATCTTAATGAAGTGTGCCTTATTGCTACTGAGGGAAAATTGAATACCGAACAGAAGCTGAGAATTAATAATTTATGCCGTAAAGTTGGACATGGAACTTCGCAAATGGCAGTCCAGTATCAATCACTAAAGCAAAAAGTATTGCAAGCACATAGTTCGATACAAGCCCTTAAAGAAAAAACGAATATAGCCGAATGCCTATCCGAGATCAAGCAGACCTTACAAGACTCCAGCACAAAACAAGCCCTAACTAATGTTTCCTTCGCCGATATGGTAAAGAAGGGCTCCAATAACTTCCTGCGACTAAACAACTTGAGTTCTGTAGCTATTTATCCCAATGACAAGATGAGGTCAAGTGATGAAACCAAAAACTTGGTACAGAAAATAATAAGTCCAGAACAAATGAAGCTTCAGGTTCGAGGTGTGCGTAAGACAAAGAACGGGGGAGTTATTATCAGCACGGAAACCAAAAACGACATTGAAAAACTTAAGCAGTCTGTTCAGCTTTCTACCTCTGGCCTCAGCGTCGATGAACCCTACAAACGCAAACCTCGCATTATAGTTATTGGAGTTCCCGTAGTACTCGCAGAAAATGAGGTGTTCAAATGCATTTATGATCAAAACCTGGCAGAAAAACTTCCAAACATTACTAAAGAGGCGTTTTTGACCATAATAAAATTAAGCCATAGATCAGGTAAAAAGGACGCAGAGACCTGCAACTATATAATTGAAGTTCCAACCAACATTCGTAAGGCTCTGATTACCCAGGAGAGAGTATTTGTCAACTGGACATCCTGCCCTGTTAGAGACTTTACGCTTGTGACGAGATGTTTTAATTGTCAACAGTACGGTCACGCAGCTAAGTCGTGTCGTGAGACAGCCCCTACATGCGGACATTGTGGCGAACTAGGCCATTCGATCGCCGAGTGCACTAAGAAAACCGACTCACCAAAATGTGCGTCATGCTTGCGCTTCAAAAAACCTAGCGACCACAAAACAGGTGACGACGAGTGCCCAGCAAAGAAAAATGCCGAATATAGATATATTAATTCAATAGACTATGAAGGCAATTAATTAGTTAACATTTTATTAGTGTCAGTTATTCATTTTGTGCAGTAATGCAATAATGTTTTTGTGCCTATCCTTAAGGTATTATTTGTTGAAATTTTTACGATGACCTCGTTAACACGGCCAATATTAATTACATAATTATTTAAAACTATTCACAATTTATGTTTATTTAGATATTTTTTTGTATTTTGCTTGTAAGTAGATATATGTAAGCACTTTGTTGCCTGAGATACAGGTTTATCCTAGTTCAGGCACCCATCAATATGTACTTTGTTTATTTTAAGAAACCTTTGTATATGAATCCTTTTACAGATGAATAAATTATTATTATTATTATATATTATATTATTTGTCGTATCACCTCGTTTTGAGGACACTCCCCTAAATGCCTCAGCTAGTATCGGAATTCTTGGTGTCGACATATCGAGTGAAGTCCAGTTCCGTGGCCATCTAGAGGGTAAGGCTAAATTAGCCTCGAAGAAGCTTGGTGTGCTCAATAGATCGAGACGGTATTTCACTGCGGCGCATCGCCTGCAACTTTATAAGGCGCAGGTTCGGCCTCATATGGAATACTGTTCTCATCTCTGGGCAGGGGCACCCCAGTACCAGCTTCTCCCTCTGGATCGCATTCAACGGAGAGCAACTCGAATCGTCGACTGCCAGGATATTTCAGATCGGCTTGACTCCCTGGCGCTGCGTAGAGATGTAGCCTCGCTCTGCATTCTCTATCGCATGTACAATGGGGAGTGCTCCGAGGAATTGTTCGGATTGATCCCTGCCGCCTCTTTCCGCCATCGTTCTACGCGACAACATATTCATCCCCATCACATAGATGGTTGGCAGTCCACAACTGTGCGTTTCACTAGAAACTTTCTGCCTCGCACAGCCAAACTGTGGAATGAATTGTCGCCTGCGGTATTTCCGGACCGATACGACATTCAAACCTTCAAGAAAAGAGCATACTCCCAAATCAAAGGCCGGCAACGCACTTGTGACTCCTCTGGTGTTGCGGGTGTCTATGGGCGGCGGTAATCGCTTACCATCAGGTGATCCGTCTGCTCGTTTGCCACCTCTGCCATAAAAAAAAAAAAAAAAAAAAAAAAGAAGAGTAAATTATGTAATATCTAAAACCCAATTACATACAAACTTTTCGCAATGACATGCAGATCACACGCACGAAAATGATTGCTAAGTACGCGACAACATTTTACGTTCAATTATTTTAACAGGTAAGTACATATCTGAAACCTTATGAAGAATTCAGAGCTCTTCTCCCGCCTACACCTGCCTTGAGATGTCCATTATTTATGAGAAGCCGCCAGATCTGGATCTCAGGGTGCTCATAAATAAAGCTGACATAGTATAGCTAGATGTGCCTTTATCACAGGTCACGGGCGGACGGGGTGGCGGTGGCGGGCTAAGTAGGGGCGCGGAGGTAACCCGCACACAACTATGTACTTACAATGACGCATCGTTACTCGATATGAAACAAACGAGCTGCATGAAGCCACACAGGGCACGCTCAGATTTCTAGTCAACAGTTTCTTGTATGGACAGAGGTAGTACGTACAAAACACAAGTATTGTCAACACGTGCGTGTTTTGGTTCATAACCTCGCCGCGCTAGTCATTCACTCAATCTGAGCAAACGCCAGATGACCAACTCGGATAGTAACATCACGGGCTACATTTATTCTAAACAGCGCATCACTACTATATTTATCCAGCCAACACAGCGGACCTAAGGGCTCGACGATCATTTTTGTTTCTCGTAATAAGATCAGCATGCAAGGTCCATCTCTATTTTTATTTAACAATAGGTTACAAGCAAGTTTTTTCATGTAGCGATTTCAGATTTCAGATTCGTATTTTTAACGTTAAACACGGCTACAGTATTTTACGCTGCTTCAAACAGATCTTCAAATATTTGGATCTGACCGTGATAAGTTTGGTCAATTCAGTTCAGTTAACTGAGATCCTCAGATCTCCTACCTCCTCAGACCTCAGAGACCTCAGACCTCAGAGATCCTAGCTTCCGAAGTGTGCAAATTAAAGATTTCTGAGCTCCACACCTTTCGGGCGGTGTTAAGGATGCTACTTTGCATTCGCCAAATTAAAGATGTAACAAGTCCAGCTTTGGATAGAAGCTCCTAACTCCCATTGGAAGTTGGTGAGGGCACGGCGGCGGAGCGCCGCCGCCGGTGCAGCGACCCGCGCGGCCGTGACCGCGACCGCGGCCGCGTCACACCTATAAATACGACGGCGTCTCGCTGTTACTAACGTCTTAGATAACTGGGTGATACGCGGCGCGTGCGCGACTGTGATGCAAGCAGCTGTCACAGAGTCGCTCAACGTGTGCTCTATGATTTAACACGTGTATAATTGACCACGCTGAATACGTTAAAATCAACCGACTTCAATCGCAACAACTCCAATTTTGCTATGTTTTTGTTGATTTTCTCAAAAACTGCTGAATCGATTTCGATTAAATTTATATGGGACCACCTGTGAAGTATACCCTTTTAAACAAAAAAAAGAATTTTCCAAATCGGTTCAGGCGTCTTCGAGTAATTGGTGAACATACATAAAAAAATATATTCCGACGAATTGAGAACCTCCTCCTTTTTTGAAGTCGGTTAAAAAAATCACAAGGGCGCGTGCCATTGTACATTTTACCATTGCTGGCTGCTAATTAAACTAAAAGCACAGGTTAACTGTCAAAAGATTTAAACTTTCAGTTTACGGCGAAAAGTTGCACATTAGAGAATAACACAAAATCACAAACAGAGTAACATACAATAACTCAGGAAGATGTTCTTCAAATTATGACTCATCATACACTTTAATCACTTAGCAGACATTTTCGCGAATCGTCAGAAGAGAAAGTGAAACGCTAAGTGCCAGAAGCGAACCAACGCACTTATGATTATTAGAACACAGGTATCCAAATATTGAAACATGCTCATCGAAACATTTAATTAAGAATCAAAGGAGGATCTAACAGGTTCTATTGTAGTTTCAGATACTGAGGATTTTTTTATAGCGATCACCACCACTGGTACTAGGTACCTGGTCACAAATCCTACGCGTTATTAGTAGGACTATCTGAACAGCGAGTGATATTAGATGCGAGGTCGGCACATAATATGAGTGACACCATCGCACCCACTCGCCTGGGAAGGCGACAGCTATTGCTCTCGTGCCACTCTTTAAGTAAGAGCATTAGGTATTTGCAAAAGCACATGTACTTGCTCAGTAACAAAAGAAAACGTGGGGAAATTCGCACACAAAAGAAAATTATTATGTATAAATAGTTATTTGGACAAGATGGGAACCGGACCAGAAAAGGCCCCTAATGGATCACTGCGACCTAGGTAGATCTAATGAAACCTATACAGGGTGAAATTGAAATAGAGGACCAATTTTTAACTGTGGCTTCTAGTCATGATACTCGTACTGAACAACAAAATATAAAGAACCAACTAATCGGACGATCGGAGCAACAAAAATTTTGGACTTTCATTCAATACAAAGTTGGGTATGAAGAGTACAAATATTTTTTGCTCCCATTGCATTTGTTCCTTAGAGAAAGTTGTTCAGTTTCTTGAGCAAAAACCACAGTTAAAATTTGGTCCGTGATTTCAATTACACTCTGTAAGTATAAGTAGTTAAAATGATGGGAGTAATTATTCACGTGAAAATAATTTCTATCTGAAACAACGGTTAAAGGATTCCCCATTGGACTACGGACCACTATTAATTATGAAGCGAAAGCTACAGATTGTGCGTCCATCAATAAACCGCGTCAATAACCTTTAAAACAATCATACACCAACAATGTGGATGCTAATGATACCAACTCTCATTGATCAATCTGTCGAACTCAGTATCCACCGTGCGTAGGCTCTTGACAACAGGCAGTTTACTTTCCAAGATCTTTTATTCCACTTCGCCGCCACGAGCCCAAGGTGGTAACATAAACCCAATACCAATGACAAATTATTGATCGCAATAAATTAGGGGCACAAGTCTTCTTTCGGTGTTGAGGGAGTCATACTATATAACAATTTTACTGAAACACGGTTACGCTTAGTAGAGATTGCCGACCGCCCACAGAATAAAACAAAGCCAGTTCACATACTGCCGTCATAAGACGGCCGCAAAGTACACGGAAACTCCATATAGTTTGCGGTCTTCTTTCTTGTGAGGGCAGCAAGGTACTAGACCGTTAATCTCACGCCGTGTGCGACCCCGCGATGGCATGGTTTAATTAGTGCCACCTACGGCCCAATCAACAACGGTGTAATGTTTTGGCACGCGCGGTGTGGGCCATGGCCCACGAACGAAGGTCGGAGACACGCGTGGTCGTGGGACTGCTTTCTGGAACTGATTATATCGTACACGGTACTTAGTTTTTTGTTACGTGTGATCTTTTTAAAGTGCTTGGTGTGGAAAACGGTTAAACATCAGAGTAACAATGGTAGTAGAGATGTATGGGATTTCAACGTTTTGTGTTAAGAAGGAGGGTTCAAATTAATATATGACATTAACGGTGACTTTACGAAAGAGATCCAGTAATTGTGCATGGTCCTTCAAATAATATTAATTCTTATTAAATTTCAGACTAAAAGTAACATGGCAATTTATAAATGAACAAAACGTACCTAGCTCCACCTAGCACCTAAAAACTTTAATCATATCATAACTCTGACGTCCTTTACTTTTCTTCCCTAAAAGTAACGTCGAAAGATCGGAAGTAAATCCTATTACCAGAGCATATTAAGATATGTAGGTATGAAGTTTACGAGCCGAATTCGGCCGTGACCCCGATCCGACCCGTGACCCACAGGACTAAGGAAGGCTTTCACCGTTTTCTTACGAGTACTACCCAGGACAACATTCTCTGGCCCCGTTCCAAAACATATTATTTAACATTATTTACAAACACTCCATTAAGCATAGAATACTGGTAAAAGGCAACGAAGTGGCGAAAGAAAATTCGTTTGTAATAGTATGCAACTAAGCTAACTATATTTTTGTTGTTTACCTGAATTATGTAATAGCATTTAAGAATTTTATTTAAAAAAATGTGTTGGAATGAGTTTCTTTAGGGCCCGACGTTTCTTCTCTCTCCGCAAACACTTCCGGAAACGTTGGGTATACGAGTTCCGAGTGGTAGGAACTTCGTATTAGGTAGAAAAAATATGACGTTCGAAAAGTGTACAGAGATACCTACTTCGAATAACATATTATTTCATTTCATTATTTCATTTTAAAATAATAAATGGTTTGGACTCTACCTATATCATCACAGTTTATACAGGATGTTTAAAAATACGTTTGAAATTTTAAGGGGCTTACTCAGATTCAATCAGATTCAAGTATAGAATATAGGAAAAATATTGAAAAAATCGGATCTTCAATTTGCTTTTTCAGTTTCCCATACTAAATCTTCAATAGTGAATCAAGAATTTGTATGGAAAACTGAAAAAATAATTGTAGATCGAATTTTTTCAACATTTTTCCTGTACTCTATACTTGGTTCTGAGTAACCTCTTAAGATTTTAACACACACACTTTTTAACACACTTGACCATGTATACTACAATTCATAAAAACAGTGTTAAAAAAAGTGCGTTTGAGATTTTAAGGGGTTACTCAGAATCAAGTAAGTATAGAATACAAGAAAATCCCATGTACAACTTTTTTTTTCAGTTATACATTTAGTATAAACAGAACAGAACAGAACACTGAACAGTGAATCAAGAATTTGTATGGGGAACTGAAAAAAAGTTGTAGATCGGATTTTTGTTGTATTTTTCCTGTATTCTACACTTGATTCGGTCGGAGTCACAAGAACACCTTTATACCTACTATGTTCTTGCAAATAAATGATTTGACATTTGACACCCCTTAAAATCTCAAACGCACTTTTTTTAACACCCTGTATGTAATTTAAGAAATAAGAACTAGTAGAGCGCCCGCGACTTCGTTCCCGTACAGTTCTAGATCCCGTCGAACCCGTTCTGTTCTAATCTTTTTTGTGACTAACGCAATCATGGAAAAAGGGTTTTTTTAATTTTATATAATAGCAGTACATAATAGTAAAAAACCCACACTGAATTCATAAAAAAATTGGATTCTCCACACAAAACTGGCAAAGTCCTTTTTTTGCTATCTCAAAATAGGTTCTAGAGGAAAAGTTGTTGATTTTCATGAGAAGATCCCTCATAGATCTAAGGAACATACGAGTATATTCCACAAGTTTCTAGTTTAGGCTGTGCGTTGTATGTCTGTCAGTCAGGTTTTATGTAAGTATAGACAGATACAATCTACACAGTGAGTACTGTAAAGTCGCACCGTTACGTTATCCATTTTAGGAGCCATTCAGGAAACGTGTAATTTTCGCTCCATAAACTATCTAGCGCCCACGCAAGGTATTATTATGTTGTTAACAATACATACATTCATAATTACAGTCATAAATGTACAGCGAGTGCGTGAGGTAAGGAGCTCCCATTCGATCGTGGGGCGTCGCGGCGAACTCGGCCACGAGGCGCATACTAATACTAAACAATACTCGATCAATAAGTTATCTGTCACATTGTATTTATTTTAACAATCGGAAGTTGTTCGATATCCTCGGGCCGGCGCTGATACGCGTTATCGCGGTCTTCTGCCGTCTGACCCCGTTTAAAACCCTCCTAATGTTTATTGAAAATTGCATTATCCGCTCTAACGAACTTGGGTCCTGTAAACTCCTGTAGGAAAAGGACCTTACTTTAGCAGGATAAAATTAGTGATAATGATCAATAACATCTTTACTCCCTTAAAAATTATGATATGAGATTCTTTTTTAATTCCATAGCTCAGTCGAGGGTAAGAGTAAAGGAGTTCTTCGGTAGTTGATTAACGACTTCACATTATGAATTTTATTGCTCCAGTGAAAAACCAGAACCCGACGGGGCTTTTTTCTATATGATTTCCCATTCCTGATTAATTGGTACAGTCCGGTGCACCTAAAAGTATACAGGGTAGGCGTGCCATCTAGTACTACTTGCACTTCTTGGCTGTATACTTTTAGTTGCACGAGACTGTACTTTATAACTCGCACAAAAGGCGCTCCTTTGAAACCAGAGTTGAAACTACTGAAAAACTAATGTTCACGCAGTGTGTCTGCGCACGCGGTGCAGCGGTTATCATCGCGCCAGCGCCTGCGCTTTCACTGTCATTAGCGCAATTGGCGCGCCCGCATTAGAAAGCGAGTTTCCATTTATATGCAGATCCGCGGAATCGCCATTGTTCTGACGAGTGCCCCCGCGCACCGCCCACGCGTCGTCGCGTCACGTCACGCCTGCGCGCGACATGTCAGCGTCTCGTCTGCCGCACGCCGTAAACTGTGACTGAGCAATGTGGAACACCAGTAGCAGTCCAAGTCATAGACAGCGGAAGTACAGAGAGTGGTGCAGACATTCGTGAACTGAATTGACGATAGCAATCAGCTTCAATGCATGTATTTAAATTTCGCAGGAGATCATTTACATATAATGCGATACTGTGATGAAACAATAGCGCTCTTTGTGCGTAGGAAGCTGGCGAATACAAGACGGTAACTTAGCGGGATAGCGGGGCTTTGTTAATTAGACTGTAGATGACAGTTTCAGCGTAGGACGCCGCGACGCTTGCGCGCTCAGACCAGACAATAATGTCAGAGCTTTCCCGTCTATGGCTTTCCAGTGCAACCGGTTTGGTCTAGACTCAGGTTTCACCAAGTCCCAGTGGAGCGAGCTTTCGGTAGTTGCCTCATACTAGTCCACTTCAGTTGCGAACGGCCAGTGCAGTAAAGACAGTTATAACACATCGTTACTAGAGCTTGCACGCTTTATGGTCGGTCTAGACGAGCTATACGTTCAAGACGATAAAAATTTATGACATTGGCCGCGCAGTTATGTATATTCTCACTTTAGCGACGTTGTCATTAATGTTTCATTTTATGAATTCTTTTCCTTTCGTTTTAGCACCTATGTTATATTTCTATACTTCTTTAGAAGAGACTTTATCGTCTTTTATCATTACCCTGCGTAGACGAAAATGAAGCTCGGGTAGCATATCTCTTGCTTCCTAAGGTAGCCTGATCGGAGATTAACTTCTCATCATACCTAATTCACAACGGTATTACAATTAGCTAAAACTGCGAGGTGTTGCAAGCGGTCGGCGCTCCCGTCACAGTCTGCCGCCTGTCATTATCGCGCTGCGCGGATACCGGAAGCGCGGATCTCGTCATATCCACACATTGTGCCATCATCGGCTCCGATACGCTCCGGCTGGCTGCCGATGGAAGCATTAGCCTCTTATCATCGGATTACCGCGGAGGTGTTAATATCACGTGCCCTTTGCTCCGCTACGTACGGTCAACGGCTCCCTTTTCCGCGTGAAAGAACAAGCGTTGTAAATTTATACGTAACAGCAGAGATTTATTTTTTATGGTAATAGGTACCTTATTTATACCGCCTCAATGGCACAGTGGCTGGGTCATTTGTTTCATATTAGGGGGTCGCGTGTTTGAATCCCGGCGAAATCCAACTTTTTAGGACTCAGTTTGGTTGATAGTAGTGCATTTTCTGAGCCCACTTGGCTAGCTACCATCATCTTATATAAGTCTTGCCGTTAAACATCAATGTCGACGGCATTTATGTGTTCGGCATGAAGATGAGATAGCCAATAATATTCCTCATTACGTTGAGCCTGCTACCATCTTTGGCATCGTCATCACATCACTTAACATTAGCTGAGATGGTGCTAAGAGCATACCAATTGCAGGATATTATGTTTCCATTTACCCTTAAGGCCTATATGTATTCTGTAAGAAGATAGCCCAACAATTGTTTTGTTAAGTTCTTTTTTATCCACAGGCGAAAAATATTGAAAAACTAGGATGATAATGCAGAAGGTAAAACGTGTTGTAAAATAAATAATTTATACATAGTAGGAAAATAGCATAATATCGTAAACGAAAATAAGGTGCTCATAAATGGAATGACTCCACACAAGGCACCAATCGATCACTCAAATGAACGCGACTTACTGCGAACACAGTACAAGCTCGGAGGCGGCCGCCTCGCCACCCAACACCCTCACCGACACCTCTCCAACCTGACTTTATCATCCGCATTGGGCACCATTACCACGACGAACGTCGTCGGGACATATTGACACAAATGGAATGGTAACATTCACCCCAGTCTGTCTCTACGTACGTCACAAACCTGAACGAGCATTACGAGACTTTTCTTCGTATACCTCAAGCCCTCTTTTATACTTACAGACTTTCTAATTGAATTCCCTATACGACATCATCACCTACTCCTTAATCATTTCCGAGAGATTCGCCTCAATATTACCACCAATTTAGCTCCTTAAGCCTTTATCTGATCGTGCCAAGTTGCTGGAAATGATGCCGCGACAGAAAAAGATAATTTCTATAGCGAGACGACTAAATTAAAGCTGATTGGTGAGTCAAACAAGTCGGTGGCAAGTGTCTCAATGTTGATCCCGGCCTCATCGCGCTGGGTGCGTCTGGCGGGTCAAGAGTGCAGCGCGGTCGAGGACGTCGTCGCCCCGCCGTAATCTTCAACACAACAAGATTAGACAATAGTCAAGTTATAAGTTCTCCGTAGGTAAAACTAATTTTAGCCTCCGTTCTGATGCTGAAGAAAACGATTTCTGCTATCCTTCTTTTGGAAAAGTGGTCATATCGGATCGAAATATTGCATATTACGCATTAATAGCAAAGAAAATAGAGCGATGCATATCTCCATTTTCTAAACATACAGAAAAAATGAAAATCATTTATTTGGATATCACGGCTTGGCATTCTAAAATTTGCATCTGCCGCACCAGCGACTGAATCAGCGTCTGCGGATGGTGCTACGAAAAAATTCCTCGAAATTGTTTTTTAAATGTTAATTAAAAGGAGTGTCACTGTGAAAAGTTCAAGCAGGGTCAGCATAGTGCAGTTTGAGGCGACGGTCGCCGACACCGGCGGATTATTCGAGGTAATTGTGAACAGCGATGCAGAACAGAGGACGCGCGCACTTTGCAAAAAGTCTAATAAAACTTAGCTGATAAAACCCCGCGAGGAATTAACTTGAACAAAGAGCTTTGCAGCATTCGTTGATTGTCATAATGGATGAAGAATGAGCTTTTACACAAATTAAACTGTAGAGTAGAGAGATCAAATTAATTTATGAATAACAAAGTAAACTTAATTCTTCGAAAAGCTTGCTAATTGCTCTTTTACCAATGACTTTAACAAAGGTCTCGTATCGCTTTGTATTTTATATTTTTGTTTGCTTGGGAACAAAACTGTTCCCCGAGGGAAAATATTTGACTAAACAAGACAGTTTAGAGCGAAATACGAAAGAGCGGTCGACGACACCACTAAACTGTATTTTATGCCGAAGACGTGCCAGTCTGCTCCCGTTGCAAGACCGACTCCTTCCAAGATAAAAGTATGTATGTAGGTACACATGAAGAAGTTTTGTTCCATAAAGTGCACATTACGGAATGACGGCGTATAAAATTCTGACGGCGAGCCAGCACGATGCATTCGATGCAAGCTAATGGAGCCGTCATAACTGCATGCATGCAATAAGAAAAGCAAATAATGACAACAATGACCTCCACGAATTAAAATGTTTATTTGATGTAAATTGGCGTAGTGTGGGTGTGTGGAGCACGTAATTTTTATTGCAAGCGGTTTCCTTTTTTATTTATTTATTTTCAGTGGCCAATGTAGCAGGTAAACTGCAAAGGGAGAATCTTTGCTGTCGACCTGAAGAGCTCTTGGGATTTTTATAGAGCTAATATGAAGCTGCTATGGTGGTAGTAATGTATCCAACATTAATGACAACCTAAACTACATTTATTAATTACTTACATATACACTCAAAATAAATATCTCAAGTTATGTTATAACAATGTTGAGAGGGTCAGGTTAAAGATGGCTGATTTTGCTTAATTTGTTTGAATGTGACTTCGTGTAGATAGCAGAGCGGGAGCTAGTACAATAGCAGAACGAAAATGTCTCCAAGTAAGCATTACAGTAGATGAAAGTCTAAAACCGCGGAAGATGAATGACTGAATAGGTTGATAGCAGCTACCTGCCAAGAGCGAATGGCTTTCAGTTCAAAATAAGAGACCAGATATAAATACCGGGCACAGACATGGTACACCTTATGATTATAGGTAATTATATGCGCTCATCCAAAGTTAAATCTAATACTGAACACAGATTAATGCAGTGATCTCTAAAAAAAATACATTGCAAGGAGGCTCAATGAAACTTGTGCTCACCATTATCTCGATCGCGTGTGGCGCTTGGAGCGAGCAACAAGTAGATAATTTACGGTGAGCTCATCCTTGCAACCAGCGACAGATGGCAGCAACCGGGAGAGGAGGACGTTCACCTGATGACCACAACACCTGATGGCCTAAGCAGCGAGTACACCGCACGGATACGGACCATCCTAGTAACGAGCATGCGATTATGCGATGCGATTATGCGTGATTCAGATGCAATATTTCTCACGTGTCGTCGCGTGAGAAATATTGAGGAAATTTTTAATCCCACAGTCTTTGCAAAAATGCTTCCGCTGTTTAACATAATTTTTTGGTCTATTTTTTTGGAACCAGAAAGTGAAAATTTTGGTTATTTGTGTACTCGATAACAGCAGCATTTTCTTTTGCTGTGTCGATCAAATTTGACAACATCTCGCAATATACTTGCAAGAGCAATGCAAATGTATATAAATATGTTAACAACCCGTATCGCCGAGGCAAGGGTCTCTTCCAATCGGGAAACTTAGGCCATACTCCATAGTCCACACAGGGAAGCCAAATCCTGATCATGTCGCCTATAAGGCCTCTATCGTGGCTTAAAGACTGCCATTTAGTGATAGCAATGTAACAGTCGTACCAAATTACTTCCACCATCATCTCAAGAAAGTTACAAATAAAGCTAAAACTTTACCCGGCGGTCACAGGGTCAGCGAGCTAATGGCCACGAGACATTGTTACCAGGCTTTCAACATTTCTAATAATTTTATTGTCCCCACAGAAAATGCTAGTCATGTTAAAAGTAAAGACACTCTCAAAATTAATGAGTTCATTGTCGGGCCAAACGGCTTGAGCATGAGAGGTCACGCGCTTTACTGTAGCCGACAAAGCGCAAATTATTATAATGGCGTGCAAAGTTCAGGGGTTTTATTCAATTAGAGTAACAAAGCGCAGTTGTAGCTTCATTAGCGATGACCGGGTTTCGCGCGGTGCGCGGTGCGCGGTGTGCAAAATTGACGAATGACCGCGATCATCTCGCAGTGTCGCACACTCCCACCGGTAGATAGTAATTGTAAATTATATGAAATTTAAATAAATATAAATTAAAACTACACCAGACAAGAGAACTGAAAAACTAGACAAATAACTGTGCGCTAATCTTGCTTTTGGAGAAATATGCATAGCTTACCTACTTTACTGAGGGAGTCGTGTATGGTTTAAAAGGCTGACACGGGCCTGTGTAGTGAGGTAATCACAATGTTCCATCATTCCATGCGCAGGTTCTTTCCGCAATAATGTCTACCTATCTAGTAGATTAGTGCTATGGTGTTATCTACACTTCCACTGGTGATTTTATTCAAGGTCTTAATTACTATGTGCCATATAAGTAAATTTACGTCCTCATGCACTTACACACTCCGCTGTGTTTCCACATCTTGGCAAGGCTTCTGTTCTGGCAAAGCTCAACGACCTCAGGCGGGCGGGCGCCTACGACAGCGGCGGGGGCTAACAACCCCGCAGCCTTAATCACAGCCTTCGCCTACCGAGCCTCCCCGCCACGCTAGTACTACTACACTGCCAACACCATTCATAACCGCTCACACTTGTTGACAAAGCGCCAAGCGCGCACAATGCCGCCGCCACCATCGCGCCGCATTCTGGCCAGCCTAGAGGCAACAACACAAAGAGGTGATCGACGTCTGATGCGATTAACAAAATCACACAATGATACGGAAAGTTTTTGTATGTCAAATGATAGCGAGAGTACTACACTTACGTTACGAGTAGAAAATACAATAAATCAAGGTAACAGATTTGAGAATCATATTTTACCCTTATTGAGTTGCACCAATAACCTTTGAATAAAAACAAAAGAACAAAAGGAGTTCGCCTTATATACTGGGTACTGGGTAGATAACTGTAGAGTCTAGATTACCTTTTCCAATGCTTGAACAAAATTATTCAAGCAAAACAACACTAAAGGTTAAACCTATAAAAATACCTAAATGTACATTCGTTAATACCATTAAAATAGCCACACTAGACCTTCGCGAAATGTCAACAACGATAAACAACCCTGCGAACGTTTCGGGGAATTAGCTCAGATGGCCGGGTCTCGAGGGTCGACGAAAATGCCTCGCTCGACATTGAGACTGCTCTTCGGAATTGGGAATTTCGACAGTGGACGACATTGTGATCCCAAGTCTACCTTGTCGGAAAGTAAAGGTTTAAGGGTAGAAACATGAATACTATAGAGATGATTGAGATGGACGCATTATGTAGTTTAATACCAATGTTTCTCAGGGTGCACAGTGAAACTATAGTGCAAGTGGAGCCTCTCAACGTCACGCAAACCCATCATTGACATTGTCGGCTAATCGCGAAAACGACAACCAGTAACAGGGGCGGGCAAGTTATTGCTCTTCAGTGTGTAGTTCTCGGTATTATCCTGTTGTTTTCTCTGCTTTGCGCGATATTAAAGATGACATATTCAAAATCAACACGCTTATATTGTTTTAACAGTATTCTTGGTAGGTAATGTATACAGTGCGTAAGAAAATAGGGGTAGGACTGTTAACTTGATGCTTCTGCTCATCGTATGGATTATGGAACGTCTTCGCTAAAATCGGTTTTTTAAATCGATCAGCTGATTGACTAATTTTGTACCTATGATGAATCCAAAAGTTTTTTTACGATTTCAGCAAAGTCGTAGAGCAAAAGATGTTCAGTATGTGTTCAGTATGATGATCAGAAACCCGAAATAACGGGCCCTACACCCATTTTGTTTCACGCTGTATAGGATATCTACGCCGCGCGGTTTTGGTGTGAAGGGTTTCATAATAATCCGAACATTACAAAAAATACCGCTCCCCGAACGCTTTCGCACCGCCCGCCCGCCCCTCGGCCACCTCTGTGTGTGTTGCGCTTTACTGTATCTTCTATTCATAGTGAATAATTTTCCCCAACGACACTATTTATTTCGCAAAAAACTATAATTTAAAACGGCAACTTGTAAGTTCAAATTATTTTTTGTCTTTGGAGACCGTTGTTTCATGAGTAGGTGATATACAGTAAAAAAAATTAAGGTAATTTTCAAGCAGGATTCTATACATATATTCTTATCCTATAATGGAGTATTTACGATCCTGCGGGACCACCCCAGTCACCCCCTGCGCCCATCCCGGAGTTTTGACCCATTATAGGTCACACACACACACATAAATGATATGTGCACTAATGGCATGGCACACTTCGCCGCGCCGACGAACGCCTGTGCTCACTCTTATGCACCATCAATCAAACGCACCACGTGCCTCCCTTTATCAGCGCCGCGGATCGCGTCGGCAGCCGACACTCGGTAACAAATTACAATTATCAAGATTGGATTCTAGTTTTTACCGATCAAGTCTGAAAATTGTGTTTTTATAACGATCTTGATATTTTCTTTGAAACAATCACTATCACACGGAAACCTACATTAACTCTGAACTATTGTCTATCTCTTTATGTTATTATTTGCAGATGGTGCATTTTTTGCCTCATCATTGGAAGACTATTGTACATTGTGTTTAAAGTCGCGTATCAGATATCATTAGTTTTTGATTCTTAATATTCTTAGCAATTCCTTTGTTCTGCATTGTCACTAGCCGCGCTTTTGTAATCACATATGTATTTGCGTATGTTCAGTCCACTTCCTAGTTTCGGCAATCTTGTGTGATTACTCGACAGTCGACCGGTCAGACTGCGTGCGGTAATGTCAGTTTTTCGCGGCCCGCAATTACCGCAGCCCTTGAGCTGACCCGGAACTGGGTCTGAGAAGTCTCTGCCTCACCTGCCGTAGGTACCTCTACTGACACAAAATAGCTGCATCATCGCGCTTGTGTTTCGACTTTTTGCGCTGGTGCTGGTTTCCTCTATTTTAACTGGTTTGTTAATGAACCGAAAATAGACGAGAATTAAACCTATTATATTTGTTCACGTCTCAGTTGTTTATTTAGCGCGACTACGTTTGCTCAGCCGAGACGTTCGATTTTTCTATAGGAAATACAAAGCAGACTCAAACTAATAATCATACAAATAAAATACATTATGTCCGTTTTTACCAGGGAAACTTAAAGTAGGTAAAGCATACTGTCACATATCGAGCACATAAGAGTTTAACAAATGATATCGGAAGCCTCGAAACCTCCTTAGCGAAAGATAAATATGACCTAGTGTATAAAGATAAGTAAACATTCACCTAACTGTCGCCGAAAACTATAAAGTTTGCAAATCTCGAGTGTCGCGCTCCAGTTTGCGGCCACCACCTACGAGTACTTGCATTTAATAAATAGATAGCTGATAGCATAGATATGTGTAGTAATAAAATAATAATGTATTTTCTTTCGAACTTTGCTTCAGACTTTACGAAAGCGGCTTCCGATTTTGCTATTATCATGAAGAGATCTTTTTGGTTTTCAGGGGTCATTTCGTAAATGACTTAATCGACACAATGGTCACGCCACACTGGGCATGGGTAACAAGAAAGTGGGTAATCAGGGAAGCACGCGAGTTGCGAGTGGCGTCACGCGCTGTGCGTCGCTACTCCCCGAGGTGACCGCTGTAATCCGGATTACGCGCGGCGACGTAACAACCTGAATGTCTTCAGTCATCGACACCAAAAACTTTTATTGTATTCAAATTCAATTTCCCAACGCTGCATTGCATGATCCCCAAAACCAGTCAATTGCGCCACTGAAAGTTAATGCTAGCCTACTGTAACTGAAACTGGGATCTGAGAAGTGTAAGCATGGCGTTAGCGGAATCGTTCAAACATTTGCTATAAATTCTAATACTGAGAAATTCTCGGGAGGCGTGAAATCCGTGTTTTCGCGAGACAATTATAGAACACTGACAAAATCAAACACGATGTCGAAAGTGTTCCAAGCAATAAATTAGTCGCGGTATTATGCAGTTACTTCATAACATTACGCGTAAAATTATTTTGACTGGTACGATAATTAATATATGGTACTCAAAACTGAAGCTAATGTGAGCTAAAACATATGGGATATACACAGGTTCTGTGTAGAGTCATGTCGATGGTTTCTGCTACAAAGGTCGTAACTCCAAAATGCATAGTTTTGGCCATAGCCAAAAAACCAAACAAATAAAATATTTTTAACATTTTTTGTTTTTAAAGTTATAAAAATTAGGTTCTAATGGTTCTTTTATTATTTAGACCTTTAAAAGGCTATTGCCAAAACTATGCATTTTGGAGTTACGACCTTTGTAGCGGAAACCATCGAGATATAGGCTGTTCTCTGTGATATGAGACACATAAAGAGATCAAGGGAAGGAGAACATTCTAACTAATAGTATCAACGTGAAGATATATTATGCCGGTAATTACGCTGGCTATCGCGTTTGCCCACAGGTTTCATGCAACCAGAGAAAAAACGCAGTAAACTGCTGGCGGCAGTATTGATATCCACTTGTATAGTCTATGACTAAAGAAACTGCTGCTGACATTCTGTTGGATTGCAAGGAGGTAGCATCGCACAGGGTCGCGCACCTCGATGACCAGTCACTCCAGGAAGTTATCAACAACCCCGGCTTGCTACTGGACTTCCTGGAGGACTTGAGCTGGCAATGACACCGGCCTTCCTCGCAAAATGGGCGCATTAGACACCTGGATGATTTCCAGCCAGCCCCGACCTAGTCTGTGACCCGTAAGGCCTTACATAGTAGTAAGGTAAATAAATTAAAATAGATGCTAGCCATCTGCTGTGATTATATAATAGCGATAAGAGGTGTCTCGAACATGACAAACCTGCACCTGAAACTCACACACTAGTCTGGCCAGGCAAAGGAGCGCTGTAGCCGCAAATGCGCAGACTAAAAGAGATGCAGACTCACCATCTTGGCCAGCATGCTGTCCATCTGTGGCTGGTGCGCGGCGGTGAGCAGGCGACGGATACGCGCTGCGTTGGCAACGCATTGCGCCATGCAGCGCTGCAGGGGCGCCGCCTGCCGCACCAGGGCAGCACTCAGCGGCACCCCCTCGCCCCCGGCGCCCCCTGCCCCGGCCCCGCGAAGCACAGACTCCAAGACATGCGCGTGCTGAGATACGTATTCCAGGCAGCGTCGCAGTTCCACCGCCTCGCGTCGCTGCTTCTCTGTCAGGGGAGGAAAGACCACGATCAAGCATAGCGCGTTTCAATGATCGGAGTATCATCACCAGCAGCCAAATATGTCCACTACTGGGCAAAGGCGTCCTCGCATTTCCACACCTGGTGACGTTGTGAAGGTTGCGGGAAGATACTGGATGCGGGCAGCGTAGGATCGGTCGGTGTGGTCGGAGTATACTTAAACCAATTCAACCTTGATGTTTACTTGGATGATACTGATTGAGGAGTATGGTCTAATAACTGCTTGAAATTACTTAGACCCAATTTAATCGCCAAGAGAAAATAGCACTGTTGACCCTAATTAAACAAAATTTAACTTTTAAATTAAGAGGTCTACAATTCATGTTAAAAAAAGCGGCCAGGTGCGAGTCGGACTCGCCCATGAAGGGTTCCGTAGCAGCAAGTAACATAATATATAAGTTCTTGTAGTTCGTTGTAGGTAAATTGCGGTTTACGATTTATGACGTATTAAAAAAAACTACTTACTAGATCTCGTTCAAACCAATTTTCGGTGGAAGTTTGCATGGTAATGTACATCATATATATTTTTTTAGTTTCATCATTCTCTTATTTATTATCTATCTATCTTATTAAGTTACAGGGGGGGACACACATTTTACCAATTTGGAAGTGTCTCTCGCGCAAACTATTCAGTTTAGAAAAAAATTATATTGAAAACCTCAATATCATTTTTGAAGACCTATCCATAGATATCCAACATTGTATGGGTTTGATGAAAAAAAAATTTTTGAGTTTCAGTTCTAAGTATGGGGAACCCCCAAAATTTATTGTTTTTTTTTCTATTTTTGTGTGAAAACCTTAATGCAGTTTACAGAATACATCTACTTACCAAGTTTCAACAGTATAGTTCTTATACTTTCGGAAAAAAGTGGCTGTGACATACGGACAGACGGACGGGCGGACAGACAGACAGATAGACATGACGAATCCATAAGGGTTCCGTTTTTTGACATTTACAGAACCCTAAAAAAGCAGTGAGGATTGAGAATGGTAGACCCTGTCGATGAAATAAAACATTACCAAAAAAGTCACCGTTTCTAAAAAAAGCAAGTTAACTGATTACAAACACGGTCAAAACCTGTATGGGTTTCACTGTTAGTAGCATTTATCTAGACCATTTCTGAGAGGCCTTAGAGGCGGCTTGAAAACTTCTGACACTGGTACTGGCCACTAATTCAATTTGTTTTTGTGATGATTTAATTAATTTTGTTTATTAGGCTAAACTTATTTTCATTCTTTCTTTTATGAGAAGGTATAAATAGTGTCAAAACTTAAATAATTTCCTAAATAAATCTGACATTTGACATAAAAAATTTAAGATAGCATTATAAAAATTAAAATACTAGCCACTAGCCCCACAACCTCCACCAATCCGAACTTGGCCCCATAACCATAACATATAATGGCATAACCTTCCCAATCTATGGGAAGAGACCCGTGCCCCTGAAGTGGGACGCTGTGTGTTTAAAATAAAATAAAATTAAAATTCACAAGGAACCTCATATAAAGTTGACAAAAGAAGTGTAACTGCTACTTCAATCATTTTTTTAAACCCTGGAGTGTATAGGAGGTATCCAACTAGATTTGTCCTACAATAACAATTTACCGAGTGTAGTAGGTAAATGTTGTGGCTAGGGGCTGTGACTTTTTAAATGTATTTTATTAGGCAGCCTTCTAAGCGAATTCCAACCAGCATTTTTCAAAACTAAAGAAGGTCAATTTATATATAAAATGCACTTGTAATAGGTAAACAAGTTGGTAACTGATAAAATTCAAAATGCGAAACTGTAAACAAAGAGCAGGGCTTGTGGGTGCGTGCTTACCGTGGAAGTCGTATATGCGCTGCGTGCGGCGCAGGTACTTCTCCTCCTGCAGCTGCCGGTCCGCCTGCGCCTGCCGCTCCCGAGCTTCCAGCACATCCAGAAACGATGATAGCACCGATTTTCCCTCGCTCGACTTTGTAACGGTTTCTTGCATTTTGTAACAGAAAATAACACTATTCTGTATGTAAGAAAATTTCAAAACAACTTTTGCAGATAAATTACTAAAAGGAAAGTGTGTTAATTGAAAAACTTAAATGAAAACGGAATTTTTGATAACGCAAAATAAATATAAATCAAATTCAAATCACACAACTCCCAACCTCGCCATACAAATGTCAACTGAACTGTCTGAACTGAAGTTAACTGAACTGACTGACGGCCGGCATCATTATGACCACTTTGTCATTAAAGATTCTACCAAAAAATTCAAACCAAAAATACCTACTATGAGTTTGTGTAGTTTATTAAGGGGGTCCATTATTCACGTGATGTTTTTTAGTAAGTTTTTATACCCCCCCCTCCCCCCTGGTAATACGTGGTGAGGTTTTAGATTACCCCCCCACTCCCTACCCAAAATCACTGTATTTTTTGGTACAAAATATTATCTTTAAATATAGGGTGTATATGCAAAGGCGAGAAACATTTAAGGGTATGATTGTATAACTGATGTATAAATATTTTACAATAATAAAAAAAATCTGTAAGATACCAGTAACACACAATCACACGATTTTCTTTTCCTTAAACGTACAAAACTCATACACAATTTACTGGTCAGTGAACTTTGATAGCGTTAGTACCTACTTATGTAGTCTTGTGAGCAGAGGTTTGGCAACAGCGCAGCGGTGGGCGGCACGAAACAGGCAACAGCGCGATCGGCTCGCTACTCTGATGTTTACGTGAAATGAAAACGCATTTTTAGCGTATTTAAAAATCCGAAATTTACACTTATTGTAAATTACAAAATGATTTTACAAAGTAATCGTAGTAGGTACACAAGAAGTGTTCAAAGTGGCCGCCGTTTTGGTACAAGACACGCTGACATACCTACCTACTTCTCCAAGCCGTGACAGGATTCAAATCTTCTTGTTTTTAACTCGCGGAAAGCACTTTTAATAACTAAGTATTTTTAACTCGCACACAGTTCACACTTCCTCTTGGATAGAGTACACAAACTTCCACAAATACAACGGCTAACGTGCTCCAGCCTCCCCGACCTTGAGCATGTAAAGGGGTTTTAAACTTTAGAAAAATAACTGCTTGACACGTTTCAGTCAGGAAATCATTTCATCCACCAGCATCCACGTTGTACGAGTCCGTGAAACATTTTGGTTACTTGTTAAGTACAAATGATACCATATCAAAGTGTTTGATATTTGCAAAAAAAACAGCCACGTCGACGTTGTGGCGTATTTTCAGCCATGATTTAGGTATCTAATCGAGCGATCGATCGCGGCGACGTACATCCGCTCGATAAACAAATTAGCAACTGTCTTCGACCTGCGCACCGACTCGAGCGCGAGGGGGTGTACGTCGACTGCTTGCGAGGGGGTGGGGTAGGAGACGCGCGCATGCGCGGCAGTGACGTGGCACAGCTAAAGAACCAATAGCGCGACGGTGCGACGGCGCGACCACGCGATGACGGCCTTGACCTTGCGATTGAATTTTGGCCTTGAATTTTTCCATTCCTGCGTAAGTACTATCCAGCGACCTACGCGAGCCGGGGGCGCACGGGGTGAATGAACTAGCTGATAAGAATGCGTGGCTAGAACTTAGAAAAATAATGGATATTTTGGTAAAAAAATAAGGTATGTTTTTTTTTGGTGAAATGCTACCAGAATCGTTTATACTTTCACCTCCTTAAAGGTTTCTTGGTTATGCATATACACCCTGTATAATGTAATTTAATTCTGGAAAATTAAGCACCGTGATAAAAATTTTCAGACATTAAGATTACATGTTGTTTCCGACTGCCTGAAGCCATTTCGAACCTTGGATAGAATTTTAAACAATATAACAACAACATCCAACGTTTGGAAATTACTCTAAAAATCGCGCGTTCGACGAAAAAATAAATACACGTGATATCTCAGTACACCCCCCCCCCCTCCCCCTTTGTGATATTTCGTGATTTTTTCTGAAACCCCTCCCCCCTTCTGAGCCTCACGTGATTAATGGACGACCACTAAAGACTGTATACAATAAAAAAGATGCATTTATCGTTGATATCTCGTACAATCCCTTATGCTGGAACACGGGTCTCTTCCTATAAGTATACACTGAACAGCCTTAATTAATATTGATTGCGTTAACAACCCACACCTATCGTTCCCACTGCAAGAGTCACTTCCCATACTTCTCGGGAAGGTTAGGTCATACTCCACACACGTGCACGGGGGCCAAGTGCAGATTGGTGGAGGTAATATTGATTTGTATTTATAATGAGAAAATAGTACAGAAATTGAATTCTAAATTACTTTGAAATTATTTTATGTAAAATGTGAGTTACAAGAAAACCCCCTATGTATCTCACTCACTCAACCCTGTGTATGTTAGGTGCTGATGCTGATAATGATAAGGTTTGATAAGCATATTTTTGTAATTTAAACCTACCAATATAGTAGAAATTTATTAAAAGTGGTCACACTGCAAGGCTGATTTTGTAGTCCCTTAGTGTTACCAGTTTTCTATCTATCTTTCCCTCATAAAAAGCGCCAACAACTACCAAAACAGAAAGTAACTATGATATTTTGATTTGAAACTGAAAAAATGCGTAAACGTTCTAGTTGAAAGATCGTCCAAAGCCGAAGGAGGGGTAAATGAATTAAGCTAATTAGTAGGAGGAAACAGCACGCTTTCTGTGGTTTTAGATAGAGATAGAGAGAGATAGAGATACATTTATTTAACAGACAGATTTATTTTGTTTAAAATTCTCACAGTTAACGTCAATTACTACTTCTAGTAACCCTGGCTTGTCAAAATTCATAGACAACTACCATAAAGAAATGAAACATGTGTACGTTTTCATTACCAAAAATCCTAATTTTTGATTGGACAATGTTTAAATACTACACGATGATTAGTCAACAATTTTCAGATATAGCAGTGAAATCACATTGATGAGAATTGAAAATTGATAGAAGCGAGCGTACTGGCGGCTGTCAAAATAATTTTGTTGAAAACTTGTAATTTTTGTATAAATACGGACAAAAAATGGCTCGGGAAAGTAGCGCAGGGTTTGATAGACATATTACTATATTTTCCCCAGAAGGACGATTATACCAAGTTGGTAAGTTCCGAGATTTTTTGCATATCATGTTCACGTCAGAGAACTGTTTATAAATTCGGTTTTTGCACAAAATTATGTCCTATATACATTGAATTCTTAGTAAAACTATATATTTTCTGTGGAATTTTTGTTAGTATAATCTAGCAGGGCCATAATTGTACTTTTACAGAAAAAAAATCCTTATTCTAACCTTTTGGTCGTCGTATAGGTATTATAAGCTATCAAAAACCCAGGAATTAGTCTTCATACAAACGTGTACCTCGGTTGGGGTGCACTTAAGACGGCTACCTTATCAATCAATCAATCATTCCAGGCCGATTTCGGCCTCAGCAACTGCAATCATAAATTGGAGCATCGTTCTTGTGAATACATGTTTCATGGCTACCTTATAAGACTTAGACAGCCCTTTTAAGTGCACTTCAACCTGTACCTCCAGCTTCTCTTGTCTTGTGGCATAATTGATGAACTATTCGAGCTATACATTTTATAATGTCATGGTTGCCTCTTAAACTCCCTTTAAATAAAACAACCATTCGTCCACCTGTTTTTTATTTCACTAAGATCGGTTTGTGTTCACATTGTTTGTAAATTTCGATCAAAATTTCTCATAATCTTTTTGATGGCCCACAGAGTATGCGCTGAAGGCAATCAACCAGGGTGGACTGACCTCTGTAGCACTGAGAGGCGCAGACGCGGCTGTGGTGGCAGCCCAGCGCAAGGTAAAGTTAGCATTTATTTCTACACAAACCCCCAAGGCCTTAAAGGTAGCAGCAGAACGAGATGGTGGGATGAGCTAGATAGGTTCGAGGTTCAATGGACGCTGGTAGCTTGGGATCAGCATATGTGGAGAAATAGAGAAGCAGCAGTACTCAGCAGTGGGATACTATGGGCTAAAAATAAAAACTAAGCTTTACTGGTATAGCCAAAATTAGTTGATAAGGTTGTGGCTCATTTGGTCTCAGGGTTCGTAAATATCCGATATTTATAATAAATATCAAAATATCAGATATTTTTGATATATATCCGATATTTTCGATATCTTTGATATTTATCAAAATTACATACTAATTTCAATTTCTTACTTTAATACATGATTTTCGAAATAGCTTAATTTAAAATGTAGGTATATGTTTGATAATTGGAAGATTTTTATTAAAATAACATTCAAATTTTATACTCTGATATGTTTTTTCGAAATAACTGAATCTAAAATGTATATTTTATTTTTGCAAATTTGAAGATAGTTAATTAAACTAAACTCATTTATTTATTATTGTGATAATCATATCTTTATTCTTTGCATTTGGCACATTCATTCGTAAGAAGCAGCTCTTAGAAGCTAGGAAAATATAAATATCAATATTGATATATATCAAGCATAAATATCAATTGATATATATATCATGATATATATCGGATATATATCAATTGATATATATCATGCGAACCCTGTTTGGTCTGCATTCTACTGGAGCAAATACAGCTTTGCACTACTTTTTCTCCAGGTTGCGACCATGACTATCTCTGGCCAGCTTTTCTCTGGAAAAGTGACTTCTAATGCTACTGTCCTCTGCCAATTCGCCTTTTTAAATTGGCAACATAGTCATTAAATATGTTAACTTCGAATTTAAAGGTACCAGACCGCCTGCTGGACCCCGCCTCTGTCACACATCTCTTCAAGCTAACTAACCGCATTGGCTGTGTCATGACGGGCATGATCGGTGAGTGCAGTACAACACCCTGTATGTAGCTGCTTTGAATCTTGCCCAGTGTAATATTTGAAGTTGTTGTTTAGATTTTATATTTGATTAATTCAAGATGAAATTCTTAAATTTTTACTTGATCATTGATGTCATAAAAGTAGACTTTGAATAGGGAAAGAAAAATACAATTTATTTGACTGTCAAAGCCAAAATTCACATTGTTTGTAAACTCTTTATTTAAAATCTTTGTAGGATTTGGTTTGGTTGGTGGTGGGGCATTTTCTCAGCCATCCTGGCTAGCTACCACCATCTTATCTTAAAGTCTTGCCGCCGTCAAAATCAGTGTTAATAGAATTGATATATTCCAGCATGGAGATAAGATAATCGGTTCCCCCTTGCATGATAATTTTGCTAAAACCGCTTCCGTCTTTCGGCATCATTATCACTTACCATCAGGTGAGAGATGAGATGATGCCAAGGGTCTACCAATTGTGGATACAAAAAACTCTGCAATATATTAAATACATATTCAAATTTCCTAAAATGAAAAACAATCCATCTTTCATAAAATATCTTGACCAACTTGCAGCGGACAGCAAGTCTCAGGTGCAGAGGGCTCGCTACGAAGCCTCCAACTGGCAGTACAAGTACGGCAGCGAGATCCCCGTGCACACGCTGTGCCGCCGCATCGCCGACATCTCGCAGGTGTACACGCAGAACGCCGAGATGCGCCCGCTCGGCTGCAGTGAGTATACCCCACATGCTCGCATTTCACACGCATAGCGCACACAGCTGGCAGCATACTAGCTACGTTAGTTTGTTTACTTCAGTCATCATAGGCTTTGCTGCCATTTATGCATGGCATAAGCCTTTAGATAACAGACGATTCAATCAGTATCGTGGATACTAAACCTCAAGAGAATGAATAGTCGATACATGCAGAGCGAGTCAGCTGCAGTATATAGGCATATGCTATTTATTCCTTTCTACAAAGAAGTTTACTATTTGGTGCCTCTGTCGTCCCCCTTGGGGTGGACGGAAATACTGGAATAAAGAAACAAGTACTATCGTATATCTATTCGCAGCAATGATGATGGTCGCGTACGACGACGAGACCGGAGCCAGCGTGTACAAGACGGACCCGTCGGGCTACTACTGCAGCTACCAGGCGGTGGCGGCGGGCGCCAAGGCCGTGGACGCCAACGCCTACCTGGAGAAGAAGCTGAAGAAGCGCTCCAACCTGTCCGCCGATGACGCCGTGCAGTTGGCCATCTCGTGCCTGTCGCAGGTCAGTTTGCGAAAATTTTACTTCATTCTGAGTAGCCCCTTTTTCAAACGCACTTTTTTAGCACCCTGTATTAGGGCAATAGGGTACAGATTGGTTTAAAGAGATAGGGACTGTTCAGATAGGAATAAAATGTTATTTTGAAAGGCTTAAGATTCAATTTTATTTAGTCTAATAAAGTTATTGTCTGAAAAACCGTCATTTTTCATGTATTTAGGTTTTTTATTTATTTAGTTTCTACGTAAGTTTTTGACAGTTATTAGGGTTGCGTTCCAATACCAAATATTTCACTCGGGGTGATGCGAATTTTACCCTAAATCGTTCCAAAACCGAGCCGAGTGAAACCGAGGGTAACCGAATGATCGCCTGACAGTTCTCCGTCGGGATTTTGGAACGCCTTCGTAAATGCGATTTTCACTCTGACAAGTGCGATTTTTAACGCTGTTTGATTACCGTTAAAATTCGCCTGACAGTTTATTCGGCGGGAAGTTCGTAGTCAATGTCAAACAGACTAAGACATACAAACATTTTATCTTCGGAATTGTTTTGAAATACGATTGCTTGTATCTGCGAAGGTTTTAAAGCCATAAATAAGACAGAATACTACTCAAAAAAGCTAGAAACCTTTCTGAATTATTTTCGATGACATTTGTTACCCTGTCACTCTGGAATCACTCGCAAGCATTCCAAAATCATATTTACTTTACATACTTTCATTTCTCCGAGTTAAATTCTACCTCACCCTACCTTGGTTTTGGAACGACTTCTAGCCATAAAACGTAGATCGTCGATGTAGATTGTAGACCAAAGAGAGGAATGGCCCCAAAATGGTGCCTTGAGTTTTTACGCGTGCGCCCGATTAAACCATTAAATTGTACCTTTGGCTTCTGTTATCTATGAATAGAGTAGACATTTTTATAAGTATAATTCTAACCAGTTCAAGGCCTTATTTTTAACTTTATAATGTTCTAGCTTAGTAGTATGGTTCTACGCAAACGAATGTCTTTGACAAGTTACAGAAGAGAGCTTTTTGGTCGCATCATATTTATTTATTTTGTTTATTCACGTTACGCTTAAGGAACACTTTCATCATCAGCTGTTTTTTCTTGACCTATTCTGAACAATGACAGATATTCATTGCCGGCATATAACTTGGGTATTACAACTTTCAAATAAATCATCTCATTTTCCATTCAGGTACTTTCAGTAGACTTCAAATCTTCGGAGATCGAGGTCGGCATCGTTAGTAAAGAAAATCCCAATTTCCAGTGAGTATTGCCTAAAACTATCTCTTCATCGTTATTTACAATATACATTTGTATGTCTGTTTAGTAAATTTAAAACTAAATGACTTCCTGTCCTTTCCAGTGTGCTAACGGAGAGCGAAATCGACCGACACCTCACTGCCATTGCTGAGAAAGACTAAAGGGAAGGGTTAAATCAATAAGATTGTCTATAATACATTCTTTTATTATTAAATTTCAATAAACTCTCATTACTTTTTTAACTTAATGCTATTCTGTTGTCCTCACTACTTAGTGTAGCTATAGATGCGCTGTGCCCAGGAATATTTCTGAAAGACAGAGACAGCGCTTTGTGATAAATATAGCACCGTCCTTTCGGAATATTCCTAGTAATTTACTCAAGTCACGGCGCTATATCTAATACAGAGCGTTGTCTCTGTGTTTGGGAATTGCTCCCGAGCACGGTACATCAGTGACTGTAGCAAGTAGGTATACCTAAACGAACTTATCGGGCTAAGCATTAAAGTCTAGTAGCATGCCGTTGTTGCCGGGGGGCACAGTGTTAAGCGCAGCACGAGGCATCTCGCCGACTATACCGGTGAAGTTATGCAACTCGCAGCAAAAGGCTAGACCATACAAGGGGCTCTCGTAGTTTCTATGACGGCGTAATTCATGAAGCCAACTTACGCGTCCGCAAGCGCTCTCACAGAACACAGCGTCTCTGATCTCGCTGACAGACACGAACGGGTCGTTTAGAACTGTCACTGCCAGCGCGCGGTTAGCCTGCTTATCGTGCACTACCGTCCAGATGTACTTTGGAATCGGGAAGCGTCCGGGCTTGAGGAAGACTTCCTTCCGGCCATGGCCCACGCGTAGCGACATTACCCCGTGCGTGCCGGAATAAACGTCGATCGTCCGATGAGGCCGCGTCATCTTCAAGAACTTTGAGATGTCCTGGTGCAAGTGATTCAAATTGCCTTCAGCCACGCTTTTCCAGACCGCAAGTCTGTTGGACGCGAAATCCGTCGCACCCATGTTTTGGTCCTCAAAGTAATGCGGGCTTAGCAGCTTAGCTGAGGTGAGCATTTGATCGGCGAACGTGAATTTATCGTGCTTGAACATCTCGCGAAGACGTCGGTTCATGCGAGCGTCGTCGGAGTATAGTTTTTCGGCTTCGGCCCGAGTATGCGCATCGAACATGTGGTTGAAATTGCCGAGGATGCTTAGCGGCGCGGCGCGGTCGCTGTGTGTAGCCAGCCGTAACGCGTTGTGTGGCGCGTTGGTCATGCGGGCAAACTGGACCAGTGCGCGGTCCTCGTCGTAACACAGCGTGGCTAGATGCCGGCTCTGTGCGGACTCACGCATTTGGTAGGCGCGTCCTTGCAGCGGCGGCCCGCAGTACTCCACCTGGAAAACGATTGACAAGTTGTTACTGAATCCGAAATTTTATGCTAACTTTAGTGCTTAGACTTAGCTAAAGTAGCATTGATTTAAGCGAAGTCGCTAAATACAGTTGGATATTTATAACCGACGAGTATCAAACAAAAAGATTTAACTGCCGCACTCCCAATGCCCATCGTTAAATGGTTTAATTATTTGCTAGTTACATCTAGCTAATTAGATTAAAAAACCGAGTTAATGTAAACAAGGAAAAGAAAAGGGCTTAAAATAGATCCCTGGGGAACACCTATTTAGAGCTAAGATAATTTGTGCCTTTTACTTGAACTTTTTGTGTCCTATTGTTTAGGTAAGAAAGAGTTCAACAGAGTCAAACGCTTTAGACAAATCACTTATCGTATTGGCATTTTTTTTTATTCCTCAAAAGCATCAATGTTTAGAATGAGTCCTACTCCTGCATCGGTAGTTGATCGACCTTTTGTGAAGACAATTGTCGGTCGTGCAGCAGCTTGTTTACATTAGTCTTGCAGTTTTCGGTTGAGCATATTTTTCTATTAAACTTTACTAAGGTTAAATAACCTACATCGGTTTTGGTATCTGATTTATGAATAAAGGGGTATGTATCAAAGGTAGTATCTGACCTGGTGCAGCACATCCTCAAAGATGCTCTCCTGGCAGCCGAGCTCCAGCACGTGCCGCAGCGCACCGTCGTGGCGCACGCGCAGACGGCCGGCCTCGCACACAGCCATGAGCGTGTCCAACAGCGGGTACAGTAGGAACTTGCCGCCGCCGCAGTGCAGAGCCACCTCGTCGCCAGCGCGCATGCGCACGGCGCCGCCCGCCGCGCGGTGTGACGTCACCAGCGGCGCGTGCTCGGGCATGCACTCCGCGCATTCGAGGTCGAACACGCACGCCGACTCTTCTGCTGCTAACGTAGGAACACGATATTTCTATGATCAGTGTTTTTACCGTGAAATTGTCGTTGTAAATGAAATTAAGGGGACACTCTCCTCGAGTTTGCGGGAAGCTATTGGATGCGGGCAACGCAATACCGGTCGGTGTAAAAATCCTTGGGGGAGGCTTTTGTCCAGCAGACGACGTCTTTTGGCTGATGATGATATCAGTGGATTCCCAGAACGAGGAGGCGTGTGTGCAATGAATGTAAAACAAAATAATGAGTCGATCGTGTTGTCAATCCCATGTTTTAAAAGATCGAAATAAAATCGTGAATCAGAGGGTTGGAATCTACTGTAAAACGATCAGAATTTCAGTTGGTTTGGCTTGGAAGTACAACTGATAATAATGCTCTACTATTCCCTGTGTGTTCTCGAAAATAACATGTGCCTATACATAGTAAATGAATCATAGGACTTTGGACTGAGAGCAAAATTGAAAAGAGAGAAGCGTTAGCTCTCCTCTAACTAATATCACCAATTTGCTATTTATCTAGCAGCAGCAGAGACTTTTAGTAGTCAGTCATCATACTAGAGCAATTCAAGAGCACTAGCCAAGTATGTAATTGTAAAGGCGGATATCAATTTTCAAACTTGTTGTGTACATGTTTATTGAAACTTTAATGCTTACTTACTTAAAACCTATTTGGCTTCTTGAATTGCTTATCTATCTACTTTTAATGCTGACTACGTAGCAGTTACCATTCAATCACTTTACAACCCAAACTGAACATACAGATTTCAATTTGAAATGTAACTAATGTTGCATACGTAATCAATCATTTAAAAAGACCCGGTACTTACGATCACTGAGCGCTGCCAGCTGGAAACAGCACACCATCAACAACAGCTCGAACTTGCTCATGGTGTTTTTGTCTACTCTTAACTAGATGGCTAGGAATATTCTCACAACACTGACACAAGCACTGGTCGACTCCGCGATGTCCACTCTACTGCGCTCCCGCGGGCGATAGCGCGTCCCCGTGACCTGTGCTAGATAAGCGCCGCCTTGGGACGAGACAATACCACTCCACAGAACAACAAGATGTTGTTTATGGGTGGGCCGTTTCCTATAATCGACAAGGTCAAGGATCTTGATGAGGGAGCGCCCTAGTTGAAATATTTATTTACGTTAGTTATACAAAATATTTTTGCATATTTAGTATTTAACTTAATGTGTGCCACGGGTAATAAACGTCTGCTCACACAGGTAGTCACAAAAAATGCAAAAAAGTATGTAGCTCTACGCTGCGGTTTTTTTTTTAATCGAGTTGTATGAAAAATCAGAATTATTTTATTATTATTATTTAGTAATAGGCGGGCAGCTAATAGCTGATATGTATATCTGTGTTGGTGTTACATGATAGTCCATTTAAGTTCACTTTGAGGATACACTAAATTGGATTGTCTTGGTACCATTTGTTTTGGGTAAAAGGTTGTTGTCTATTCTTAAGTGTGTCCTGTGTATATAAATTAGCAGAAATTTTAAAAAGTGAATCTATTTTTTTTATAATTAAGGAAGAGCAACTAATTTTAACAATTAACTTTTATAATGGCAGTAAACATGTAAGATAACACAAAACAATATGTTTACAAAATCATGGTAATTACGCATTAGGGCTGGGAACATCGAATAATAACACCACGGTTTCAATAGGTAGTTTAATATGAACATAATATACAATGCGTTTGTTTGTTTATTTATAAAAGCGGGTAAAAACCGTCGAGACACATACAGTACACCATACAGTAAAATAGCGATTCACTTATTTACCAAAGTAAAGAATTAACTAAAGAGTACATCACTAAACAATTATTACTTACAGCCATCGACCGTGTAACGCTAGTAACACAGAAATTCTGTTTTCCTTGTTACTACGTTTCTGCACACTTGTTGTTATGGTCGTACTTTATTCTTACAATATGTACTAAATGTATTTTTAAAATAAAACAATCACCATCAAAATATATTGGATTTGATAGCGTAATTGTAAAAGTACACCTTCCAAAAAAACCTTACTTATTAAAAGCAATGTTAGCGTGCCAACCTAACACAGGAGGTCCATACTGTCTTTTATAAGTTAGGTATGAATATAGAATGGAAGCGTGTTCCGCACTCACAAAACACTACAATTAGTAACTAGACATTCGGTCGCCATCTGTTCACCGGAAGTATTGCTCTCTTAGATATGTGTCGGTAAGAGATTATTCGGCTAGTCATCAATCCAAAAACCGTATAAATATTTCGTGAACCTAGTAATATTCAAAAGTTAATTTTATACAATAAAATAAAATATCTTAAAACGTTATTAAAATGTAACAAAATGCTAAAAATATTAATATTTTTACTTAAGTAAGCGTCCGTTAGATACAACTGAGAAGCGAAATAGTAGATGTAGCCGAGTAATAGTGAAGTAGTCATTTATTACATCACACAGATTGCAAGCATCGTTTCAGAGCTAAACTACATTTCATCTTAATTCATAATTTTGATACAATACAGCGATGAAAATCATTTGAGATAAAAATTTAAAATGCAGTTAGAAGGTCAATAGTACTATAAAGACAAAAGGCAGATCCAATTAACATTCCGTCACTACAATTTCATTTACATTTAAGATTTGCGAATGTCATACACACTAAAACGACTGTATGAGCCGGTGAGCCCTCGTCTACCCTATTACCCCACTATTATGCGACTAGACGACTGACGCGACGCGACAAGACTCGTCGCTGCCGATGCCGGTCTGCTTGGAACTGTCAACATCTACCGCTCAAATGAAATGCGGCGCCTGTGGAGTCGCTTGTGCGGGAAAGTGGCAGAGACAGGTTATAGCAGCTGTTTCACTTTATGCTGTAACAGATGTTGCACAGCGCGCGACTTTCGGGAGGCGGCCTTCGCACCGCGCACCATTCTTACCCACAGGCGTTGTTGTTTCAGCGGAGCGCAGACCTGTACCGTTCACTTGACAAAGCGGCGTGATTTCTATACACACTCAAATCCATGGACTAAATATTGCAGATAGATCAAAATGGTCCGCTGCAACAGTTGTGCTGGATATGAGGTCACATCGTTATTCATCTTAAAAATAAACATGAAAGCTAAAGATGTCTCAAATAATATTCCACGTTAATGAAACCAGAGACACTAGAGATTTGATTTTACTAAATGACACGATCACCCTGTAACTCTGGTTTCATCGTGAACACTCATACACTTACACACGTGTTACTTAGTAATACTTACAGATAATAAATCGTCAGTTAAGCTGTAAGGGCGGACGCAGGTCGCATCCCGCAATCGCGTGTCGACTTCTCTCTGAGATCGTCGACCCGACTGGCTTGATAATGGATTTGTGTGGATGATGAGTTTGGAGGGCAGTAAAATGATCAAAGTAAGCTACCTACCTTCATAGCAACACTTACCACGTAGTAATATCGGACAACTAGTTTTTTGAAAAGTTATAATAATATTTATTTTTCTATGTTTAATAACAATTATTCCGCCATTATCATAAAAGAAAAATCACAGTAAAATGACCATGATGAGTCACTAAACTAAAAACTTACCAAGTGAGCTCGTATGTCTACTTTGATAGCCATAAAATTTCATTCATATCGCGTCATGGAGACTATAGTATTCCTAGCGAAAATCGGCTAGTACTTTAAATGCCACAAGAGCTAATCCACGATTACTGTGCTCAGAACGAACAGCACAGAACAGATAAAAGTGCAGTGAAAGAAAATTATCAAACTGAGGACGTTAACAAAGGGGCAAAACGGAGATGACGTCGGAAAACCCTTGATCTAAGTATTACTTTTATAGTACGGGCAAGTTAGGTGAAGCTAGTATGGCGAGGTCGAAAAAAAAAACCTAAAGCTGATTTTTTGCACAGTCGTTCCTTGGGACCATAGAAGTATACCCTGAAAAGTCCCAACTCCTAGGGTGCCGGCGTCCCCCTCTCCCCCCCCCCAAAAGGTCCCGATTTTCAGTATTTTTCATTTTACTCAAAACCAATAGGAGTTAGATGAAAATTGTCAAAGAGGCAATTACTCCTTATTAAATTACCTATCAAAAGGTACTACTTTTATATCAATAAAAGTTTTAGTTATTGAGATATGCTTGTCTATATATGACAAAAAATTTAAAATACCCAATTTTGTACCAATTTATTGACTTTCTGAGAAAACTGTAAAAGTATTTATAAAACATTGTTAGTAAAAATTATTCCTTTCGTGTTTAGCAACAAAACGAGACTACAATAATAAAAATTTACAAGTAATTAATTAAGTTGTAGTTCATTACATCTCAGCTGATAAATATGATTAATTTTCTACATATAAATTTCAACTCTAAAGCATCGTGACTGACGACTTGTAGTTATTATCTATGTATAAAGTTGTCACATGGATACAAAAAAGCCTTAAAATAGAAATAAAATAAAACATACGATTCCTTAATATTTACGAATTACTATATTTATTCGCCCTTTTGATCATCGATATCTATGTTATCTTATTATTTACGAGATCAACCACGGTGTCGACCCATAGTGCCTGCCACATTATATTAAATAGTACTATTTACATTAAGTATGAATAATCAGCTTTAGGTTTTTTTTTTTGACCCTAAACATTAAATTGCCCGTACTATTATAGATCGATGCTGAAAGCGGACTCCGGTTCTGACCAAAATACCGCTAGTTATAAGAAGGTAGCTTACAATTTCCATTTCACTACGATTCACTAATATTCACTCGCTAAGCGCACTGTGTGTGTATGGTGTATGGGTGCAGTGTGTGGGGGCTGCCTACGTGTTGCAGCAGGCGCGGGCGGGGGGCGCGCGCGAGGGCCGGCGCTCCACGGCGATGCGCGCCGCGTCCGCGTCCGCCTCGCGGCCCGCAGTCTTGTCCAAAATGGCTTCTGCCAGCTCAGAGAACGCGCGGTCGATGTTGATGTTGGATTTAGCTGAGGTTTCCATGAAGCGGATGCCGTGCTCGCGCGCTATCTGTAGCCGGAGGGGAAATTCGTATGAGTGTGGCGTGCAAAATGATACGTGCAGGAAGTTTTTTACTCGATGAAATATGGCAAATAGATTGTATGCAGTATCGAAGTCCATACATACTTTAAAGGCTAATCAACTATTTCCCGCTCTTCATCGACTAAAAAGTCAGAACAGGATGTTCATACAAAATTGTATTGTAAAGTGAACAATTTTATGTTTCTACATATAAAAACGAAATCAAAACACATTCATTACGATACAGTGAATAAAATGTATCTCTTTATTATTTTGTTTATAGCTAAACAATTCAAGTGATTGATTTTAATTGGGACCACATTCTCAAGAGTTAATATCTTGTGCCTGTCTAATCAATAACATTTGTGTTGGAATGATACCGCCCGCACTTTTTTAACAAAATGAATGATGATAGTATTCTGTAAATACATATGACAACTTACAATCAAAAGGAAGTACACAAAACAAATGCATATTATTTATTCACGAGGAAAAATATCATCATATTATATTGAAATGAGGCACTTCCTCCTAAAATCTCAGTTTGCATTCATGTAAGTGAATGGCTGCGTGTGCACTTCGGCGGGCGATAATTAATGCCCAATTTCCACTAATTAGCGAGTATTGCGCGGCCGCGATCCGCGCTGTTTGGTGAATTCGCACTATTATGGTAGCTGAGGCATCATGTGCTGGGCAGACGGATAAATGGAATAAAATATTTTTGGGTAATAAAACCTACCATTTACTGTGCCTAACCTTCACTGATTATCAAACTTCATATTGTAAAGTGACCTTAGAAAAGTCAAAGCTATCAACGTTAAATAAATATTTTTGATTTGATTCGTTCTGAAATCACGAATACCTTATTAAATTATATTTTCAATATGTACTTTTTAATACAGATCTAGATGTATCTTTGACTTGGTTAATGATCATTGACCAGAGACATAGTTAGAAAAAAAATACTATTCTGGGCCCGCATAATAGTATATTGCTATCAACGAGAAAACTTAAATGTTCGTGCGGATGGTGGCGTATCGGGGGCCGGGTCGTTCCCTTCCCTCAAATATGGTTAAGGGGAGCTGTGGCTGACTCTCGCGTTATACTCGTGATCGGGTGAGTCCGTGTGAACTGGCCTGCTCTTGTCATTGATTTTTTTTTGTGTGTAATTCTTAGTTATTTATTAGATTCTAATTTGAATCCTTTTTATTTCTTTTTTATTTTTATTTACAGACATGACATTGTATAATTCATTTATTGACCTAGCATTAAGATGTAATAGAATATAAGACATTTTTCAAAAATGTGTTGGAGGGAGTTTCTTTAGGGCCCGCCGTTTCTTCTCACTCCGCAAACACTTCCCGAAACGGCGGGTATACCGGTTCCGAGTGGTAGGAACCTCGTATTAGGTAGACAAAAGAATGACGTTCGAAAAGTGTACACTGCTACCTACTTAGAATAAAATATTTTCATTTTCACTATTACTATTCCAATATTTAAAAATGGGCATGTGAAACTATGTTAAAACCCTAATGGGGTTTCACATTGTCAACAAGCTTTTCCATCCCCACTGCTGCTGCGCGGGTCTCATACCTCTGGGAGGTAAGGCTATACTCCATACACAAGGGCCAGGTCCGGATTTTGGTGAGATTTAACATAGTTTTTAGCAATAAGACCGCCCAGATTGTCGATTTGTTTCTTTTTATTGTGTTATTATATGTTTGTATGTTTCTTGTATGACAATAAAGAGTATTTGAATTGAATTGAATTGAATAGTTTCCGATAAGCTCATCTTTGAGTACCGATATTGTTGGCAACACTCACCGCTTCGCCGCGCTCCTTGCTGACAACCCGTTTCTCTTCCATGTCACACTTGTTGCCCAGGATCATCTTTTCCACGTCTTCGTTAGCATGCTGCAACACAAATAAACAACATTTCATAAACATATTGGTCGGCTCAAGGGCAAACAAGTGACATAAAAAAGAAGAACACAAACCTCATCTATATTTCGTAACCATTTCACAATGTCATCAAATGTCTTTTCATTAGTGATATCGTAGACGAGCATGATGCCCATCGCGCCGCGGTAGTACGACGTGGTGATGGTGTGGAAACGCTCCTGTCCCGCCGTGTCCCAGATCTGCAGCTTGATCTTCTTTCCGCGTAGCTCTACTGTCTTGATCTTGAAGTCGATTCCTATAATTGGGGATCACAAGTCAATATACTCACTATTCTTTTTATTCTTAGGTCCTCTAACTCCTCGAAGACCATAGGGCCTCAACTACACCGCATTCGATAGTCACTATTGGCCTCATAAAAAAGTATCAAGGTCATCCAAAGGGTGACAGAGCATGCTGCACTTGGAGTTTTTTCTATGTTATTGAATCAGAAATGACGAGATACATGGGAGAAATAAAGTAATCAACATCGCTTATGACACATAGCTCCTAAAACAGGTGAGGCAGGGAAAGTTCTAGAGTAGCGACTGCGCACCTCTCAATAATAAAGAGTTGCCTAGCTCTCTGATTTTATTATTTATTAACACATTTTTTGATTATGGAGTAATTTGGAAAGGCAAAGAGCCAATCTGTGTAGAGAACGGCCTACCTTTTCTGAGCTATGGGAAAAGATCCATGCCCCAGAAGTGGGGATACTATATCTTGTTAACAAAAATTGGTAAAGTGAAACAGAAAATTTATACTATCATTTTTTCAATAAATTAAATATAATCCTTGGTGAAGGGTTTTGGCACTGGCCTTCTTTTGTCTAATGATGATTTTTATTTTCAGATGATGATTTCAGCTCTTACTGTGCTTTTCCATCCCACATGCTATGAATAAATCTACCATCTTTAGGCCACTTCTATTAGTTAATTACAAACTACTTCTAACAAGTGGGAACTTTATATTAGGATCTAATTCCAGAACCCTCAGAAGATTGTGTCCCATTCACACTTACAATATTAACAATAGGCTACTCTACTAAGCCTGAATTTGTGTAATTTTTCTTTTATTTTTATTTTACTGTCAAATGAATGTATTTTCTTTCTTTCTTTCTTAGTATCAGGGTAAAAATTTCTCATGAAAAAAAAAAGCTGACGAATAAATATTTATGATTGGTATAATAGTATGTGTAGTGATCGTTAGGATAATTAAAGTCATTGTATTATTGAACCTTTGTCAAACAAGTGGGTGTGTATTTCAATCAAAAAATAATTTGAAGTGATTATCTTAACGGCAATAGCTGCCTTGATCCCTTAAAAGGTATATTCACAGGTTCAAATACAAAATTACAGTAACAGGTCAGACGAAAGATGATTTAAAATGGTGTAGACAAAAAATATATACAATCTCCAACAGGTTATTCAATAAGCAATAATTATCAAAAAGCATTGATAAGCACAACCTTGAAATGAACTACAAATCGGTAGCATCAGTAGAAACTTCATGATAGGTAGTGTTATTGCAATAGAACCAGAAGTCGGCGACCGGTTTATGGCGCATTTATCAGGAGGAAAGGAAATCACGTCCCTGCGTAAAAGGAAGACGCTCTGAAAGGGCAGGAACGAGGAAACTAGTAAGCCAGTCTTACGTAACTCTGACTGACTAGATTTATCGTGCAAAATACGCGGTACTGGTTTCAAAATAGAGACACTCTGTTAAAGGGAGGATAAGTTAGGGCATGCAGTTACAAAGATGGTTCATACCGATAGTAGATATAAACGTCGTCGTAAAGTGGTTATCTGAGAATCTGAACAATATACATGTTTTCCCAACGCCGGAGTCACCGATCAACAGCAATTTGAACAATAAATCGTATGTTTTCTTGGCCATTTTATAATTTTACGAATAAAAAAATCTGTGAGAAATCCACAATCACTCAGTACAAAAATCTGACAGTTCTGTCTGGGTTGCAAGGTAGGTTATTAGAATATTTTTACATCTTCGAATATGCTTGGGAAATGTGCTCTAAAGGTGAGAACGCACTAGACGGAACTGCACTGCAGGAGCGAGCGACGCGACACTAGGGCGCGGCCAACCACATACGATACGCTTGGCCGCCTCACGCCGCGCCGCGTAGTGCGTGTCTTACGTTTGTATGAACAGTCCAAAGATTTTAACATTCAAAAAAGTGGCCAAGTGCGAGTCGGACTCGCCCATGAAGGGTTCCGTAGCAGCAAGTAACATAATATAAAAGTTCTTGTAGTTCGTTGTGTTTATGAAATTAAATGCTTTTTTATTATTTTTATATTTGAGTTGATTAAACCTAACCTAACACTTCCCGAAACGTTGAGTGTACAATTTCCGCGTGGTAGGAACTTTGTACTAGGTAGACGATTTAAAAGTATGCGTACAGCATCTACTTAAATAAAAAATACTTTGACTTTGACTATTGAATGAAAGGTAAATTGCGGTTTACGATTTATGATGTATTAAAAACTACTTACTAGATCTCGTACAAACCAATTTTCGGTGGAAGTTTGCATGGTAATGTACATCATATAATTTTTTTTGTTTTATCATTCTCTTATTTTAGAAGCTACAGGGGGGGGGACACACATTTTACCACTTTGGAAGTGTCTCTCGCGCAAAGTATTCAATTTAGAAAAAAATGATATAAAAAAACCTCAATATCATTTTTGAAGACCTATCCATAGTTATCCCATACTATCCATAGATTTGAAGAATTTTTTTTTTAATTTTAAGTTCTAAGTATGGGGAACCCCCAAAATTTATTGTTTTCTTTTTTTCTATTTTTGTGTGAAAATCTTAATGCGGTTCACAGAATACATCTACTTGCCAAGTTTCAACAGTATAGTTCTTATAGTTTCGGAAAAAAGTGGCTGTGACATACGGACGGACAGACAGACATGACGAATCCATAAGGGTTCCGTTTTTTGCCATTTGGCTACGGAACCCTAAAAAGTGTCTGTCCCTCTCACACTTCATAGATTTGCAATAGGCTATCTTGCTGTCAGTTTAAAAATTATTCTCACGCATCTTTCACGAAAGGAACGCTTCTTTGCATGTTTCTGCCCAAAGAGTATTTTCTGCCATTTTGTAAAAGTTGAATGTCAAATAAAGTAAACAAAACAAAACAGCTGTGGTTGCTGTTGTAAACAGTACATTTATAAAATTTGTTTGTTACAAGCTGGCTGGTTCACTTGTTAGCAAAATGAGAGTACGTAGGTCGTGCTCTGTATTAGGATGTCCATGGGATGTCCAAACAAGGGCATCCATGTGTTTCCTCCAGACAGTGTAGAACGACAAAAATGGTGTCAAGCTATGCTAAATTAACGCCTTCTTTTAGCAGCCTCCTCCTGATTTGAACAAAACTACAGCAAATTTCGAGACCAAACTAATGTCAAAAATTAGTGCCTAAATAGTGCCTTCCGATACAAAACAATCCAGAACTTAAGAGCTTCTTATTTAGTCATGATCACAAGTTTAAAACCTACATCATTTGCGTTTTGTTATTGCTTAAAATGTTGCTGATGCAAATATTCTAGTTGAGTAAATTACATCTATTATGAAATCCAACATGGCGGCGATGCATTTTTCGAAAATCATTTTCGGGGTGCGGGGGGTGAGACACGTACGGCCGCCATCTTTAATTAAAAAATTGATGTCATTTTTCATAATCAGAGCCTCGAAAAGTACATGTATACCATTTTAGGTTCTATAGTGGATGACATTTTCGTAATCAGCACCTCAGAAATTCTCATTAATACACCCATATCAATATTTTTTGAAAAATGCATGGCCGCAACCTTGGATTCAAAAACAGATGTTTTGTATAATGTAATCAGGTCCCCACAAAACTAATAAAATGACAGCTATATCGATATGATAAGTCAGTTCCTGCGCTTCAACCATGGTATCCTCGAAATATAATCAATTTTGCTTTATTCTCGATACCTACTGAGGTAGTTGATACTTACTTCAAAATTACAAAAATAGTAAGTAAAACCATATAAATTGTAGAATTTATTTTTAAACAACAATTCAATTTTATATACTCAACGATTGGGTATATAACTGGGTATGTTCCCATGAATACCCAATCTACCTTATAAATACCCTCCCGAATAAATAGGGTATGAGAAGATTGCCCATCTCTACGCGCAACGCAGCGCTCAAATTCAAATTTTAAATATTTTTTATTTAAGTAGATGCTGTACGCATATTCTTAAATCGTCTTTTTTTCTACCTAGTACAAAGTTCCTACCACTCGGAACTTGCACACTCAACGTTTAGGGAAGTGTTAGCGGAGTGAGAAGAAACGTCGAGCCTAAAAGAAACTCGCCCCAACACATTGTTTGAAATAAATACTTAATATCTATTACAATTGATGTCATTACTAAGGCTATGAGCTGGAGGATCTATACATATCCATACATCATTGTCATTAACATAGTCTTGGATTTTATAGTATCCTCTTGAACACAGGCATTTCTTTACATAAGTCTTAAACTTATTTTCGGATAAACTAATTAAATTTTCAGGTATTTTATTGTAGAATTTAATACACTGATGCCCCATGAATGACTTCTTTACCTTACTCAGTCTCGAATAAGCAACGTCGATATTATTTCTATTTCTAAGATTAAAATTATGCCTATCACTGTTTTTTGAAAATAAATCTAAATTCTTACGAACATACATGATGTTTTCATATATGAATTGACTGGCAACAGTTAAAATATTTATTTCTTTACACTTGTTCCTCAATGACTCTCGAGATCGCATCTGACAGATAGCGCGAATGGCTCTTTTTTGCAGTATGAAAATAGTTTCTATGTCAGCCGCATGTCCCCAAATTAAGATGCCGTAAGACATTATACTATGAAAATAGCTAAAATACACTAGTCGTGCAGTATCTATCTACATCTGTTGCCTTATTGTCTTGACGGCGGTAGGCAGCTGAACTAAGCTTTCCTGCTAAGGTTTCTATATGTGGTCCTCATTGTAAGGAAGCATCCAAAGTAATACCAAGATAAACAGTGCTATTTACGAACTCTAAAATGTTACTATATAATATTACACTATCGTGAGTTTGCTTGACATTTGGTAATCTGAATTTTATTACTTTTGTTTTTGTGGCATTTAATAGCAAGTTATTAACAGTAAACCATTTATGTATCTCTGAAAGTGTGTTGTTTCGTTAATTTTGCTGTCTATCCTGTCTACCTTAAAAATAAGAGATGTGTCATCTGCAAACAACACAATATTTGAGAGACGTTGCACCATAAATGGTAAGTCATTTATATAAACAAGGAAGAGAAAGGGGCCTAAAATAGATCCCTGGGGAATGCCTATTTTTAACGTAGAGCCCAGAGAATTGGTGCCATTTACTTGGACTGTTTGTAACCTATTGTTAAGGTAAGAATTGAGAAGACTGAGAGCCCTATCCTCCACACCGTAATGCTTTAGTTTAGGAAGTAAAGTTTGATGTTCCACACAATCAAATGCTTTAGATAAATCACAAAACACTCCTATTGCATCTTGTGGTTTTTCAAAAGCATCATAGATGTTTCGTATTCGTTATGCTACTCCTGCATCGGTAGTAGATCGACCTTTTGTGAAGCCAAATTGTTGGTTATGCAGAAGTTTGTTTAAAGTGAAGTGTTGTAGCATTTGATTGAGCATATTTTTTTCAAAGACTTTACTAAGGACGGGTAATACAGAAACAGGTCTGTAATTGCCCGCATCAGTTTTGGAACCTGATTTATAAAGAGGTATAATTTTACTACACTTCATGAGATCTGGAAAGTCACCGCTTTCTATACTAATATTGAAAAGGTATGCTAAATGTGGTGCTAATTCGTCAATTACATTACTAATTAATTTAACTGATAAACCCCACAAGTCTTCAGTTTGTTTCACTTTAAGCTACTTTAAAGTTTTAACAACAGTTTCAGGTCCAATTTCTCTAAAATAGAATATTTCATCACAAGAAATGACATTTTCTTCTAATATTTTTTTAGCATATGTGGGTGATGAGTCCAGGGTCTCAGTTAGCTTAAGTGGAATGTTTGTGAAAAATGTTTCGAATTCCGTAGCTATTTCTGCGTTAGATGTTATTTTGCCTTTATCTGTTTGTAAAACAAAATCTTTATCATGTTTCTTGACTTTACCGGTTTTTTATTTATTATATTATTCCAAACCGTCTTAATTTTATTATCAGATAGTTTTATCTTTCCGGCCGAGTTATTAGATTTGGCTGCGCAGCATACCTTTTTGAATATTTTTGAATAACGTTTTACATAATTTCTGAAATTTTCATTTATTTTTATTTTATTTTATTTTATTTGGAAAACAAACAGTATTACATAACTTTTAAGAAAAACTAATTAATAACTAGTTACCATTTAAATGTTTTCACATGTACACGTCTACATACACGCTAGCCAAACATAAAACAGTAAAAAATAAAGAAAGAGAAAACAAAAACAAATTACCTAATTAGTTAGGGAACCATGTCGAACCAATATTTAGAAAGCAGAGCTTTAAGTGTAATGACCTTAGTGTTAAATAAATCAATTTGGGGAAAAACAGATAACTTATTAAATTCTTTCGAAGCACGTACGAAAAATGAGTTACGCCTATAATTTGAGTTTGTGTTAGGTATAGACAGGTAAGTTGGATGTCTGATTGACAATCTTGAAGGGACATGAATATTAACTTTAGACAGAAGGTCAGACGTATCAACCAAAGTTTGTGAAATTTTTACTAATAGTACAATGTCAGATATGTTGCACCTGACCTGCAGTGGAAGTATGTGGTGCCTCCTACACCTCGCTTCATAGCTCACATCGATTTGCTTGCATTTATACTGAAGAAACACTCATAAAATGTTTTTGGATAGATTCCAGTCTATTAATATAGACATAATATTGCGGATTCCAAACCTCGGAACAATACTCGAGAGTACTACGCACATACGAACAATATAGAATCTTGATCGCTTTTATATTTGTAAATTGAGAGCTACTTCTAATAATAAAACCCATGGTTTTATTTGCTTTCTTGACAATATTGTCAATATGTTTATCATATAATAATTTACCGTCATGTAGAACACCCAAGTCACGAATCTCATCAACACGTTTAATAATAAATCCCTTAAGTTTGTAATTGAATTTATGGTAATTAAGTTTACGTGTGAAACTGGTAATAAAACATTTAGATACATTAAGGTCTAATAAATTTTGAATACAAAACTGTTCAAATCGAACCAAATTTTCTTGCAAAAGTAGGCAATCGTTAAGATTTTTTATTTGTTTAAAAATTTTCATATCATCTGCATATAGTAGGAAATTGGAGTGCTTAAAGCAAGTACTAATATCATTTATGAAAATATTAAACAAAAGGGGCCCTAACAGAGATCCCTGAGGGACGCCTGAGGGAACTTTGTGCCATTCAGAAGTATAGCCATTTACAACGACTGCTTGAGATCGATTTTCGATATAAAACTTAAACCATCTAAATAAATTTCCGTGAATTCCTGCATACATTAGTTTCGGTAATAGCATTTTATGATCTATGCGGTCAAAAGCTTTACTATAACCAGTAAAAATAGCATCTACTTGTCCTCCTTTATCCATAGATGATGTTGTATAATCTACAAAAGAAATTAGATTAGTAGTAGTAGACCTCTTTTTTAATTTCATCAAATATATAACTTTTTTTCTCATAAAGATCAAACAAGGTTTGAGGGCTTTTATAAATTCCTACAGTAGCCCATTCACAAAACTTAAATTTATTATCAATATTTATAGATTTCGTTTTAAAAATTTCCTGAAATTCTAGCTCAATTACTGTAAACAAATCATATTGTACATATTGTTGGCTTCTGGTTCATTATCAAAATTTGGTATGGGCAGCTTGTCATTTAATGCTTTTTTATACTTTTCTATTCTTTAAACAGTGACAGGCCTCGACTGTATTTTAATTTGTTTTATAATTGACCTGAAAGGAAAGCTAGCCATTAGTCCGCTATGATCAGACCTCAAGCAGTTAATTACTTTTTTCTCTACATGGCTACAGTTACAGAAAATATTATCGATACATGTGGCAGAAGTCTCTGTTTTTCTAGTTGGTTCTAAGAATAAATAATCCAAATCAAACGACTTAAAAAGACAAATAATTCTTGTTGTTAGGGACTTCTTTTCTAATAAATCAACGTTATAGTCGCCGCATATGATGACAAATTTTTTACTTTTACTTACTAAATTTAAAGCATCCTCCATTACTGATTCGAAACGAGCAAAGTTATCGTCACATGGGGACCTATATACACAGATAATGATGTGATTCTCCAGCTCCACACAAGATAGCTCCACAGTTCTTTCAATCGAAAGACTTACGACGTTTTTCCGTACCTTAGTCTTTAGGGTATTTTTAAGTAATATAGCAGAGCCACCGCGAATCGCAGTCTTTCGATTGAATGCACTGGCCATATTTTCAAAATTAAAAAGTATTTCATGTTCCTTGAGCCAGTGCTCTGTAATACATAAAATATCTATATTAATTTTTTCCAAAAATAATTCTATTTCGAATTCTTTGCCGAGAAAGCCTTGTATATTTTGGTGTGCTAATTTCAAAGAGTCGGGCTTCCTTACAAAATTATATCTCAATCCCCTCCCGTCTTTCAAGGTCCTGAACATTTATTTATTGAAATATCTTTCCATCACAGCAGATCTATGCTGGGTGTCTTCTACAGTCCCTCCCGTAACGTAGATTATTTTGCCTCGTTAGAAAACACCTTAGCTGATTTCCGGCATCAGTTCGACCACTTAATCCTCATGGGTGATTTTAACACTTGCTTACTTAAAAATGATTCCCGCTCCAAGAAGCTTCTTTCCCTTCTTCACTCTCTTGATTTACATTCTCTTCCGCTTAACGCAACTCATTTTCCCCATAATGGACCGCCATCACTCCTCGACCTTATTATTACCTCTTCTCCCGAATATGTCGCCAGTCATGGTCAATTTCATGCTGGTGCCTTCTCCGCCCATGATTTAGTTTATGGGTCCTTCAAATTTCAGTTACCTAAACGACGTCACAAAGTACTCTTGCTTCGTAATCTCGAGAGTATTGACCATCAAGCGTTTATGGAAGACTTTTATAAAGCTGACTGGGACTCGGTTCTTTCAGCATCTGACGTGAATGTGAAAGTTCTTGCCTTTAACCGCATTATCTTTGCCTTATACGACAAACACGCTCCACTCAGATCAGTCCGAGTTAAGCATTAAGCGCTTGATGGCTAAACGAGACAAAGCTCGCCTAAAATTGCGTCGTGAGCCGACGGATAGGAACCGAGAAATCTACACAGAGCTGCGCAACCATTGTAATAAACGTTGCAGGAATGCTAGACGCCAGCACATACAGTCTTCTATTGAAAATTGCCCACCGAATAAACTCTGGAAGTTCCTTAAATCACTGGGCGTGGGGAAAGCTAAAGTGAGTAATTCCTCTGATGTTGATCTTAATGCCCTGAACACACACTTCAGCTCATCGCCCTCTAGTCTCGATCCACTATCCAAATCTCATACTCTTTCCCAATTAGCTACTCTTGCTCACCCTAATATCACTCCTTTTGAGTTGGGAGAGATAACTGCAGATGAAATTCTTAAAATATTAAAATCAATCAAGACAAAAGCTGTCGGCAATGATGGCTTGAGTCTTAGCTTGATAACTCCCATCCAAGAGCACATTTCCCCGATTCTCGCTAACATCCTCAACTGCTCTCTCTCTTCTGGTGTGTTTCCATCTTCGTGGAAGTTCGCTTACATCATTCCTCTTCCTAAAAAGCCCAACCCTTCTTCCTTTTCCGATTATCGTCCCATCTCCATCCTTCCTGTGCTGTCGAAAGTGCTTGAACACTTTGTTCATGACCGCTTATCAAATCACCTTTGCAGACATAGTCTTCTGTCTCCTTTCCAATCTGGTTTCCGCAGAGGTCATAGCACCACTTCGGCATTAGTCAAAATCACCGACGATATCCGCATGAACATTGAAAATAAACATCTCACTCTCCTTGTTCTACTAGATTTCAGTAGTACGTTTAACACAGTAGATTTCGATATTATGCTAGCCACCTTAAGAACCCTTAACTTCTCTTCAGCGGCTCTTTCCTGGTTTCATTCCTACCTATATGACCGTCATCAATTGATGAAGGTTGATGATAGGTGCTCTGACTCCTGTCCTCTTACTGCCGGCGTTCCACAAGGTGGTATCCTCTCCCCAGTCCTTTTTTAAATTTTTATTAACAGCATAACCTCCTCACTTTTATCTTCCTTTCATTTATATGCCGATGACCTGCAGATATACTCCTCTGCACCTCTATCAAATTTTCAGCAGGCTATTGAAACAATCAATGAGGATCTCGCCACAATTGCTGAGTGGTCTAAATTGCATGGGCTCTCTGTTAATGCTGCCAAGTCCCAAGCAATCGTAATAGGCAGCCCTCATTTTACTGCAAAATACCGAGACATGGTGATGCCTAACCTGGTTTTTAATAAAACTATATTACCTCTTTCCTCCACCGTTAAGAACCTGGGCATCATTATGGACCAAACCCTCTCCTGGTCTGCACAGATTAACGAAGTCAGCCGCAAGGTGTTTGCTTCGCTGCACTCTTTGAAGTGCCTACAAAATTTCTTACCCACTGAAACCAAACTTCTCCTTATTCGCTCTCTTCTGCTCCCTTTACTGGACTATGGTGATGTAGCTTATCTTGACCCAACCGCTGAACTACTGGATAAGTTGGATAGACTCCAGAATCAGTGTATTAGGTATATTTTCGGTCTCCGGAAATATGATCATATCTCAGAGTTCCGCTCTCAGCTAGGTTGGCCACGTATTCCCCAGCGGAGGAATAACCATATATTATGCCTTCTTTATAATGTTCTTTTTAACCCCTTCGCCCCACAGTATCTCAGAGAAAGGTTCCAATTTCGCACAGCACTGGACAACCGGTTGCGCTCTAGTAAAAACCTGGCTCTTGTGATCCCAACACACAGTACGGAAACATACACCAGATCGTTCACGATTCACGCTGCCCGTCTGTGGAACGCACTACCAGTAGACATAAGAATGTGTCCATCCATCTCCGCTTTCAAGGACTGTCTTAATAAGACGACTTGACTGTTAGTTCCTGCCACATTGAGTTATATATATATTAGTATTATGTATGTATTGCATATATATATATATATATTATGTATGTATTATTTTTAATATTTTATATAGGTGTGTTTATTTAGCCATAAGATAGCTTTTTAGATAAGTTAATAAATAGTATTGTTATCTTGTTATAGTAATGGTTTGTAAGTAGTAGTTTAGTTATGTCACAAATTCTTCTTTGTACAGACGTGCTTTCTTTGCTTATTCTCCTTTCGATTGATCAAAAGGTTGGCTGGAAGAGATCCCTTTATGGGATAAGTCCGCCTTTGTACATGTTTTGTTACTTATGCTTATGTATTTTTGTCATATTAGTGCAATAAAGAGTTTACAAACAAACAAACAAACAAGTGCCAGCACCGCAGGGTGCACTGTCTAGTGCAATTAATTATAGGCTGCGCCATGCCTGCGGTGCCGTCACCGGTGACAGGCTCCTCCGTCGTTAAGCAGGTAATTACCCGGCTGAATACAGTCGGTACGATGTAAAATACTGTAAGCTAACGAATTAGCTAGTCTTTTTTTCTGTACAAATGGTAGATACATTGTATCATTGGTCAATTTAAACTTATTTATAAAACTATTTGTGTCAAAAAACAAAACAAAGTCGCTATGACTGCATGTCAAATTGTATAAATACAAATTCAAACTATGCAATTTTTTTATTATAGTCGTGCGCTGCATTAGTACAATAAGGAAACGCACATACTGTTATTTTACATTTCTTTTCTATGCTTAGCTCCACAAGCCGGTTGAGAGTTTTCTTAATGTGAGATTTTTTAACATTGTTAGTATTACCTAACATTAACAAAACTGAGGAGCTGTGCTCAAATGAACTACTACAAATTTTATCAACTATTTGTTCTAATGAGGCATCGGGATAACACCTATTTACCACCCTGGAAGATTCAATGCTACTTGCAAACAGCGGCCCGAAACCTATACCTAGTCTATCAGAGAAAATAATGGTTCTTTTCTTAGGATTTAGCAATGTAAATTGGGTGCTCCGTGTAAACACCCGAGGCAAAGTAGGAGCAGCGCTTGGCGACACATTCCGGCAGCTTTCCGAAGCTCGGCCTACGCATGGGTCTGCGGCCGGCCCCTCTCCGGTGAGAGTTCGCTGGCCGCACGCGCAGTCACACTGATGATTATTTACTAAACACTCAAATCGCTCTGAATTATATTTACAGAGTTACAATAACTTATCCGTGGCCAAAACATGCTCGTCTATTTGCTTCTCAGCTTGTTTGTATTTTTGTGTCATTTCCGTAAGACGGTCCGTTAATCTAACAATCTCCGACTCTAAATTCCGCGAGTGGATGTCATATTTGATTTTATAATTATCTAATTCAACACTATATGTATAAAATTGCGCTAATAAGTCCCTACGTTCCGCTCTAAGTTTATCCGATGACCTGCATTTACTACAATACTTTTTTATCTGAAACGCAGACTTTTTAACTAATCTATTAATTCTGCCATATTTTTTACAAATGTTACGGCTATTACAATTGCCTACAAACGGCCTAGACTTCTGACCAACCAACTCATCATACAGGGTCTGAGTGTCCTTGAGTTGCCGCTGGTGTTTCTCCGCCTCCAGCTGTTCGACGCGGCCCTGCGCCGCGGACAGCTCGCGCTCCAGGTTTCTGACGCGGTCCAGTTCTTCCTCATAGAGTTCATTGCACTGGTCATATGTGGAGACGGTGGTTTGTAGCCGGTCACGTTGGTCAAGAATGTCGTGATACCTGATGTCATATTCAGTTAGCTCATTTTTAAGCTCCTTGTTTTTGTTTAATTTCCTTTGGAGCTCCACCTCACTGTCCTCGAGTTCCGCTAATAGTTTGTCACACAGAGTCCGAGTTGATTTCAGTTGGTCCAGGGCAGAACGCAGTTTGGAGTCCAGCTCAAGTGACTTGGCCATACTTCTAGTAGTAATTTCTCTGGAATGTTAGGTTTTTGTAAATTTAAATCTACTAAAACCTATATTGAATATAATTAACTATGTACCTATTTGTTTACTGTAAATGCTAGCTAGTTTGTTTTCCCTAAAATTATGTGATACAGTCCAGATCGTGCTTATAACTCAGCAATAACTATAACTAAGTATAGCCAGGCCAGCCAAGCGACATTCAGTAATGTGCGTTATCTACCTGCTCGTTTAGTACCTATCGCAGCTGCAGAGTGCAGAGGTAAACAAACACGATTTGTTTCGGAATAGTGGTATAAAAGAAAGGATTCGTGGACCAATACAAGTTAAAATTGTAGAATGTGTATCTTAACAGAGATATTAACTTAATTTGTTGTGATAAGTGACCGTGTGTAACGTTTATATCATTCAACAGTGTTTTAATAGTGATAAACAAAGGAATACCAAACGCTCACCCAGTCACAGAAAAAAAGTGCACTAATATTACTCGAAAGGGTTACGATGTGGGTGCCTTAATACCTAGATTAACTGTAAGTACATTTATAATGAAAACAATACTCCCCAGGTTAAACTCTAATGTAATTTCGATGCGTTAGGTTTTTTAAATCCTTGTAGGTCGTCCATTATGAATGACGGTCTCAGGCTGAGACCGTCATTCATAACGGACGACCTACAAGGATAAAAAAAAGCATCGTTAGATGAAACGGCTGAGACTCTCAGCTGTTTCATTTTACGATGCTTGTTTTTTGTTTAAAACCACTCAGATCTTGTGCAAAATACTTTCGTCCGTTGTTTGATTATCTTCTGATTATCACAATTTAACTATATTTTAAGATAATTAACCATTTAATTTATAATAAAATTAATTTTAATACGGAGAATGAACTGTCAACCGCTTCAAAGTTGGTGTAGTTAATCCGTTCACACTAAATAAGTCTTTAGTTCATGTACTCGGTGCTCGGTGTCCTTTTGGCATGGCAACACTTTTTTTGACATTGACAGTTAAAAAAAATCAACAAAAATGGCTGTCGTTTTCGTTGCGCGCGTCTTGTGATTGTGGAAGTTGTGTTGTTTTTTTATTTTACGAATCAATATTTTCATGCGGTGACTGAAAAGTGCAGAAAGGAACTTATAATATGCGATAGCCCTAAGTACCTATAACCATTTTGTTACAGTTGTGTCGTGTTTCCATAAAACGCCGAAGATGCATCGTCGCGGCGGGAAACGTATCCGGATGGATGATCCTCCACCAGAGTACGAGAACCCAATGACGCCGGCGACTCCCATGACGGACTACGGCGGGCGGTCGGTGCACGAGCCCGAGACGCCGGATCACGGTTTCGGAGGTGCGCCGGTAGCGAATTCCACAGCGGCTGATATACGTGGAGACGATGACTCTCACAGGGATGATGATGAGGCACGGTCGCCGTCTCCGGCGCCGACGAAGCGTATAACGCGTAGCCGTGGCCGCGGTGGAGACGGTGGTGGCGTGGGAAGACTGGCGGAATCGCCGCCTCCGCCGCCGCTGCGCCGGCGGGGCCGCGGCGGTGGCAGGGGGCGCGGCCGCGGCCGGGGCGCTGCCCCACCGCCTGCCCTGTCTCCACCGCCAGTTCTACTCCCTGGCGACGATGAGAACAGTCTATACAACATACTCCGCTTCAACAAGTCAGCCATCAACCAAGTGGTGGACATGTGGATCGAGCAATACAAGACGAACCGCGAGGGTGCGCTGGTGCAGCTGATGCAGTTCTTCATCAACTCGTCTGGGTGCCGCGGCAAGGTCACTCCCGACATGGCGCAGATGGACCATACGCTGATTATCAAGAAAATGACACAGGAGTTTGATGAGGTATATTTAAGAGCTTGTTTATTTGATACTAGCTGTGGATATTGTATTTATGACGTTTCTTGAGAATGGCATGGAAATGTTACATCTAGATCCCTCTTAAACTATGTTCTATTATGTTGTTTTCCAGCATTTATTTAAAAATATTCTATGTGTTAACCGAGTGCTTTATCTATCTACCTACCAAATTTCATCCCAATCCGTTCAGTAGTTTCAGAGTGAAAGCGGAACAAACATGATGAACAATAAATTTCCCCCTTAAACTATGTTCTACTATGTTGTTTTCCAGCATTTATTTAAAAGTATTCTATGTGTTAACCGAGTGCTTTATCTATCTACCTACCAAATTTCATCCCAATCCGTTCAGTAGTTTCAGCGTGAAAGCGGAACAAACATGATGAACAATAAATTTCACTTTTAGCCATTCCTCCGGGTACCTTCATGTTTTCTGGGATAAAAAGTAGCCAATGTGTTAACCGAGTGCTTTATATATCTACCTACCAAATTTCATCCCAATCCGTTCAGTAGTTTCAGCGTGAAAGCGGAACAAACAAATAAACAAACATCCATACTTTCGCATTTATAATATTAAAGTGATATGAAGGGATCCAACCAGGGTTGTTTGACACAATCCTCAGTAAATAACAGTGAAAAAAAATCTGTGTTCAGAAGTATTAGTGAACAACCCCCTACAACTGCAACTGAACTAATAAAGAGGATCTCTTCTTTCTATTGACATGATCATCAGCATTGAATAGGACTGAGTAAGACCAGGCCTCCGTCACTTCCTCAAGTACTTGTGACTCCTCTGGTGTTGCGGGTGTCTATGGGCGGCGGTAATTACTTACCATCAGGTGATCCGTCTGCTCGTTTGCCACCTCTGCCATAATAAAAAAAAAAAACAAATTGTGCAGTGAGTGGGTGCAATAATCAAGTTAATAAAAATATCTTTTTTTACATTGCCGAAAGATGAAGAAATACGCTTACAATAACTAAGACATTTTAAATAAATTGTATGTTTAGTTTAATTACCAACGTACTATTAATTTCCATCAAAATAAATTTAAATTTACTTTAATCTGACTGACTTTTGTCTGAATTTGGTAGACATGAAATTGTTGTACTTAACATTTGCATTCTGTAACTACTGACTAAGTTAGTATAGTAAATTTCTATAATAAATATTTAATATTATGGTGTTTTGGATTTGCGATTGAGTTTGTGTAGGCACATTTGACTAAAAATGCATGGACATAAAAACTCACAGTCCACTCGGTACAGAATGCAATTAATAAGTACAACAATATACAAGATTTTTATTATTATTATTATTTATTATTATAATATAATACTTTGCTGTATCGCAGCGGCGGTTGGTAATAATAATAATATTTTGTAGGTAAATATAGCGTAGGTATTTTCGTGTTTGTATGGGAGTGAAGTATCTGTACGTAGTACTATTATGTAATCTGTGGTAAGACTATATGACATACCACAATACATAAATATACTACCATCAAAAGTCTTCATAACAATAAACTGTAATTAAATCCATTGCAATATCACATAAATTCTGTATTTTTATTTACTAGGAGAGCGGCGAGTACCCCCTCATAATGTCGGGGCAGACGTGGAAGAAGTTCAAGTCAAACTTCTGCGAGTTCATTCAGACCCTGGTGAAGATGTGCCAGTACTCCATCATCTACGACCAGTACTTGATGGACAACATCATCTCGCTGCTCACCGGGCTCTCTGATTCCCAAGTGCGGGCCTTCAGGCACACTGCTACTCTAGCTGGTGAGTAGCAGGTTTACAGCTTAAATTCAGATATTATATTTATAATTACAAAACAGATACAGCAGGACCTCTTTAATAAAAAAAAAAGTTAATAAATGTAAATAAAAAAGGGTTAACGATTGATAAAAAGTATCTCAGATGACTGGCAGTCAGTTACCAGATTTTATGTCTTGTGTTTGTCTAATCCCAACACGTTGGCACAGTGATGAAGCTGATGACGGCACTGGTGGATGTCGCTCTGCTAACGAGTGTCAATTGCGACAACTGCCTGCGCCAGTACGAGGCGGAGCGGCTCAAGGCGCGGGACAAGCGAGCTTCGGAGCGTCTTGAGGTAACTTAGAACAGTTTTTTTTTTCCTTTTGTTGTAGCTATGATAAGCTGAAGCTGCAATAAGCTGCAGCTTCAGGCCCAATAATTCTGCTAATGTCAATGTTAAAGAAACCTCAATTTTATTGAGGAGATTGATTGGTGAAGCTAAAAAATAATTGATTTCTGTAAAACAGTTTTAGCACTGCTAACAGTTTCACCATTGCTCTCATGATAGTAAACAAACTTTGCTGAAATCGCTGGATGTACACTCGCCTGTATTAATAGGGTCAGCCAAGAAGGCTTATAATCGCTTACACATATTTATTCTTATTTACTCACACATACAAGAATGCTTTTCTGTTTAGGAAAATTCTACCTTCAGTCAATGAGTTTAAACTCAAAGTCGAATATAACAGTTACTTAGTGACCTCTATGTAATATAAAGAGAACTGCTTTGAAGTGAACAAATACTGTCTGGCTGGAGGATTATTTAAAAATTGGCGATACTAAATTCCCTCAGACAACATAAAATATTGACTTGACCACTAGCGCCACTGTCTTTGAAGCATATAACTAACTTTATGTGGCACTAGCGTAGCCAAACGTAGCGGTATTTCATCCTAGAAGTTAGCTGCGATTGTAGCCTTGTGGTTACCGTTTCTGCGTTCGCGTCAGCGATGCTAGGTTCGGATCTTTCTATGAGTTAAATTTTTTTTTTTTTTTTGTAAAACATAACAGCTACCAAATATCATGTATCATTTTAATACTGATATGATAATTTATATTATATATAAATTAAGATATATATCAACGAAATAAAAACAAAACTTTGAATAAATATTAATTTATTATCCTGATTTACATTTTTTTGGGATAACATTAGGTATTTTATAATCATAATCATATAATTACTTACTAATTACTACGATTAATGTCTTAAGGTTAAGCTTAATTATTCGTTTTGATGATGAAAAGATTATTGAAGCTAGACCTTAAGAACACCAAAACTTAATATAAATTTATAAACCAAAAACTACTATAACATGTATAATAAGCTGAAAAATAATTATATTGAAAGATGACAGAAAATACACTCGGATTCAAAAAAATCGCACCTTTTAAGAAATCTATTTTAAACATCTTTTAATCGTATTTGTATTATGAAATATTGGTAATGTTCGGTATCATTTGAAAGGTAAGGAAACAGAGAATGCAAAAACAATAATTCATATTTCAATGCTTTATTATTGGAACTGAGAAAAATTTACAAAACAATAAAAATCCTTAAAAAACCCAAATGAAATCTGATTAATTTTTCAAAACAAAGTTGCTTAAAACTAACCTAAAACCTAGTGTTACCCCCCTAGCCCTAATGACGTCTTCCATGCGCTCCCTCATGGATCGCACCAACTTTAGGACCTCTTCTTGAGGGATTCTGTCCCATTCCTCAATAACGGCGTCTTGGAGCTCCTGAAGAGTCGCGGGAGCGGGATCACGGGATCTAACCTTGCGTTTCAGCTGGTCCCAGAGGTGCTCTATCGGGTTCAGATCTGGACTTCTCGCTGGCCACTGCATGACAGGGATCCCAACCTCTTGAAGGTAGCCCTGCACAATTCCAGCAGTGTGCGCGCGAGCGTTATCGTGCATTAATGTGAACCCGTCGCCAATAAATCCAGCATAGGGGACCACATGTTCTTCCAGGATCTCTGTGATGTACCGGTGAGCAGTCATCGACCCTTGCCCGCGAGCACCGCCGGTCCGAGAGACGCAAGAAAGTTCAGTTTTGCCGTCGGCAGATATGCCGCCCCAGAACATGCAGGAACCGCCCCCGTATTCTACCGTCTCTTGGATGCAGGCTTGGGCAAAACGTTCCCATTGTCTTCTGTATACTCTTTTGCGTCTATCGTTGCAGAAAAGGCACACTCTCGTTTCGTCTGAGAAGAGAACAGCTCTCCATTGGTCCAGGGTCCAATTGACGTGGGCGCGAGCAAATTGCAGGCGTGCTCGCCGATGCGCTGCGGTTAATTTTGGACCCGTGGCAGGTCTTCTAGCCACAATATTTCTCTCCTTTAGTCTTCTTCTAACTGTAGAGACACTCACGGCCCTTCTACGAACTGCTTGAAGCTGCTGTTGCAACTCAACAGCATTAGAGAACCGATTTCTCAAAGACTTCGATACGACGAATCGGTCATCTCTCGCAGAAGTGCAGCGATTTCTACCAGACCCTCGCCTTCGGACAAAGCCACCGGTCTGCAGGAACCGCTGGTACACTCTTCGAACAGAAAAGCGACTCAAGTGCAATTGCCGAGCAACATCACACTGACGTAGTCCTGATTGCAGTAGTGCGATAACTTGGGCGGCTTCAGCAGCAGTAGTGTCCATCTTCAAGGACGTTTTTCTGATGAAAGATATTCTTCTGTGTCTTCTTCGACTGTTGGTAGCAAATTTATCCCCCGATAAGCTGTATCGACCCTTTTATACCCAAAAAACAAAACAATACAAACAAAATTTGAAGAGGAGAATCAGTTCCATTGTCATTCACAGTGACTTAAAGTGTCAAGTTTTTTCTTTAATCAAATGAAATGGATATTTTTTTAAAGAGTTTTTATAGGGCTCTCAAATGATACCAATATTGCTACGAATAACTGCTTGTCTTAAGGATTAACAGTGCTTGAAACCTATTTTTACGGACGTGCGATTTTTTTGAAGCCGAGTGTAGTTTAAAATTAAACAAATATATAGAAAACTAATATTTTGCATAACCACCATTATTTTCTATAATAGATAATAAACACCGCGGCGTTTATTATAGAACTGACGATACTGGAACAAATATCTTAATTCTTCCCACACTTGCTGACAGTGCGATGAATATTCTCTGGAAATGTTAGCCTATTCCGTTTGTGCTCATCGATTAAGCTGGGTTTCTTTGTATTCCTTGCTTATGTAGGGCTCGCCGAACGGTATCCACCGAGGTATAAAATCTTACGGCAAAGTCGTTAGTTCGTAAGAAACCATTTTCTTCATAAGCTTCAATCATGTCTTTCTCTTGGATGTCATTAATTAGACATTATACGCGAGCGGCCACTTCGCGGTCGAGTTATTAACGTTACCCTCCTGTTTGTAAAGTGTTATCTAACGTTTCACAGTCCTCCACTAAAACAATAAATACCTGATTAAAATTGGTATTGGTATATTTAAAAAATGTTAAACGAGTACACAAAACTTTGAGATATATTATATCCTATATTGTGCGATGCAACAATACGATGCTTCTCCTCCAAACTTATATTATTATTCATTTTAAAAATAAAACACAGTAATATTAAACCAAAATGTAAAAGACAGGAACAGCTGACTATTAAAAACACACCGGCAGCCAGCACCCTCAATAATAGCGAACTTACAACGACAAATTGCAAAATCATTCCGAAACTAACTTCACTGCAGTTAAGATCACTTTCAAATTGTTGCTGGTATAAAATAAAAATGGATTCTATAATATGAAAAACTTAAAAAAACTAACTCCTATTTAATACTAAACCTCGAGGATTCGAACCATCGTCGTCGGCTCGCTTATCTCCGCTGTTCTAACCGTGGAAGCTATGAAAAACTTAAAAAAACTAACTCCTATTTATTACTAAGCCTCGAGGATTCGAACTACCGTCGACTCGCTTATATCTGCTGTTCTAACCGTTGGAGCTATGAAGCTTGCGTCTGATATAGTGAAATTGAAGATATTACTCGGTGTATATAGTTATCTATCATATCAACAAGCTGCGTCATTTTATGTCAATGTGTGAGTATACATATATCTACAGCGGGCGATGCGCAAGCAACTCGTTTTCTTTTAACTGACCCTAGTTTTGCGGTTGACCGTACAATATGTGGGATAGGATAATTTGTAAATCAGTGGAGGTTATCCCGCTGATGTGATGGTGACGTAGGTGTATGATATGATGTGTCTGCTGGCAGGTGCTGGTGGCCAAGCGGCAGGAGCTGGAGGAGAACATGGAGGAGATCAAGAACATGCTCTCGTACATGTTCAAGTCTGTTTTTGTGCATAGATACAGGTGAGCCATAGACATCTATCATCTTCCTGCCCAGGTCCTAATCATTTGGGGTCGGCGCAACATGACTTCTTCCATTCATCTCTTCTTGCTGTGATCTCAAAGCTCATGTATATCTTATGAGAGCAGCATACTCATATCATCTTTCACACAATTCAGCCATCTCTTCCTTGGCCTTCCTCTTCCCACTAATCCATCCACATTCATATTCAACACTCTCCTAGTCATATGACTTTCGTCTGCCCTCATAACATGCCCACAGAGTTCTACATGTAGGTTAATTAAATAAACAACCCTTAGCTTCTGGAGTACAAGTCTCTTCCCATAGCTCGGGAAGGTTAAGTCATCATACTCCACACACGGGGGCCAAGTCTGGATTGGTGGAGGTTGTGGGCCTGTGGGGCTAGTGAACACCCCCATTGTCAGAGCTTTGTGTGTTTTCAAGCCGCCGCCTCTGACATGGCTTAACAACTGCCATGGGCCACCAAAGTTTTTGTAAATAGAAGGTATGTCTGTGTGTTGCCTGAATCAGTGTTGACTAGTAGTCGGTTAGTGGGGTCCTTAAGTTAGAATTAAATAAAATGACAAACTAGTCTTAACAATTTTAATACAACTTTTCATAATATTTAAAACTAACATAATCTTATAAAATGTTTAATAAGTTAAGGAAATAAAAGGCTAAAATAAATAAATAGTGTATTTGGTATAAATACTTGCCTGCCCCAGGGACACGCTGCCAGACATTCGGTCCATCACGATGGCAGAGATCGGCATCTGGATGGAGAAGTTCCCCGCGCACTTCCTAGACGACCTGTATCTCAAGTACATCGGGTGGACATTGCACGACAAGGTAATTTTTTCAGCCAAAAAGAAGTCAGCAATGGTATATTCAACAAGGAGCAGTCTGACTTTTATTTGCTTACTTACTGCGACCCAAAGAGGCTCTGTTCCTGACTTATGACCTGACGTGACTTATTTATTATCTGTATCGGTGTCCTTATTAACCCATGCGGCTGTGTTAATCGCTGGGAAGGTGGGCGCGGTATTATGTGTCCTTACTGTCGTGTTAACCGCTCGAGTGTCGTCATACTGACCCTCACCCCTACATTCACCAGGTGGGCGAGGTGCGTCTCCGCTGCCTACAAGCGCTGCAGCCGTTATACGAGTGTGAAGAGCTGAAGGGCAAGCTGGAGCTTTTCACGTCCAAGTTCAAGGACCGCATAGTGTCCATGACCCTCGATAAGGAGACCGAGGTCGCCGTGCATGCCGTTAAGCTCGTCATCGCTATACTCAAGTGAGTGCATTTTTTACTTTGACTTGTTTATTTAATTTCAAGGAGTGCTTTTAGTAACTTATGGAACTCTTCAAGAAGGGATTGAAAAGAATTTGAGGTTCAGTAAAGCATCGACAGCACCCCTGGTGTTGCAAATGCCAATAGTAACCACTTTCCATCAGGAGGGTTGTCATCCTTTGCTATCCTTAACATTAAATAAAAGTTGAGTTCTTTCAAGCGGTTTTGTGTAGCAACAGTTTCCGCTTGCAGAATGCACCCGGACGTACTGACGGACAAGGACTGCGAGAACGTGTACGAGCTCGTGTACTCCTCGTGCCGCGGCGTGGCGGCCGCCGCGGGGGAGTTCCTCAACGTGCGCCTGTTCCGCGCCGAGCCCAGCGCGCCCGGGGCCCCGGCCCCCGCGCCCGCCAGCCCCCCGCGCTCGCGCCGCGGCAAGCTGCGCTCGCCCAACACGCCGCTCGTGAGGGACCTCGTGCAGTTCTTCATCGAGTCCGAGGTACAGTGGCACGCAGCCCCCGGGGCCCCGGCCCCCGCGCCCGCCAGCCCCCCGCGCTCGCGCCGCGGCAAGCTGCGCTCGCCCAACACGCCGCTCGTGAGGGACCTCGTGCAGTTCTTCATCGAGTCCGAGGTACAGTGGCACGCAGCCCCCGGGGCCCCGGCCCCCGCGCCCGCCAGCCCCCCGCGCTCGCGCCGCGGCAAGCTGCGCTCGCCCAACACGCCGCTCGTGAGGGACCTCGTGCAGTTCTTCATCGAGTCCGAGGTACAGTGGCACGCAGCCCCCGGGGCCCCGGCCCCCGCGCCCGCCAGCCCCCCGCGCTCGCGCCGCGGCAAGCTGCGCTCGCCCAACACGCCGCTCGTGAGGGACCTCGTGCAGTTCTTCATCGAGTCCGAGGTACAGTGGCACGCAGCCCCCGGGGCCCCGGCCCCCGCGCCCGCCAGCCCCCCGCGCTCGCGCCGCGGCAAGCTGCGCTCGCCCAACACGCCGCTCGTGCGGGACCTCGTGCAGTTCTTCATCGAGTCCGAGGTACGGTGGCACGCAGCCCCCGGGGCTGTGAACTTCAGCTCATAATTAATTTTTGATGCATCATCTATTTATAGTATTAGTAATAGTAAACCAGCTTGGCTAAAGTTGCCTCCCCTTGTGTGTATCTCGCTAACACCATCTTCCTTCCAGCTACACGAGCACGGTGCCTACCTAGTGGACTCTCTGATCGAGTCCAACCCCATGATGAAGGACTGGGAGTGCATGACCGACCTGCTGCTGGAGGAAGCCGGGCCAGGAGAGGAGGCTCTGGACAACCGGCAGGAGTCCTCTCTCATAGGTTATTATACAACACTAGACTAGTTAATTCCAATAAAAAAAAACAAAAGTTAAACAAAATAGGCAACTGACATTGACATGTGTCAATGTTCTCCAAGTTTCTCTTTGGAGAAAAAAAGAAGAAGAACTAGATGTTGTACATGTTCCACAACAATAAAGTGTGATTTTGCCAATGTCTAATTCTAAAGAGATAAGCGAATATTTGGGAGAACCTTCAGTATAATAATGGCGAAATACCAATGTCAAGTAAATGTCACGGCTATAAGGGTGATGGGCACTTAAAGACGCTCCATGTGGTGGTTTGCTGCTGGAACTCGGAAAACGGAGCTGTCTCCCTAGTTAATCCTCTTCTTACTATCGCTCATCTCTGAATTCACAGCTATTTCTCCATCACAAAAAATAATGTTGAAACTATTCTAAAACGGTAGTAATTGTAAAATTAATTCAACAGACGTGTGCTCGGTACAGAGTCTCGGTAACCAAACACAATATCTACTTAAATTAAAAAAACGGCCAAGTGCGAGTCAGACTTGCGCACCGAGGATTTCATATAAATTCATAATCATGTGGCGACATCTGTCGCACTCGCCACAAACTAAGCTTGAACGCGATATCGAAGTTTCTTCGCACGTACACATACACAGGTGTAACAGAAAGGTGTGATAATACTTCAAGGTGGGCTTTTACCCATCAAACTGAACAACTTTTGTTCTACAACTTTGTTCAAATCGTAAAAATTTTTTTGGACTGTTCATACAAATCGATCAGCTGGCGAACCAAGTTTGTATGAAAAGTCCGAAAATTTCTTTGCGATTTCAACAAATGTATGTACGTGCATGTGTACGTGCGAAGAAACTCAACGGTTGGACCGCGGCCGGTCCCCGGGATACCACCTCGCCGTGGGAACACACCGTTTCTACAATCACACAGGCCTTGAACTTTATATCAAATTCTCAGGCTTCCAATCCCTTGACAAGAGCATAGTATAGCGCCCGTTTGTCGTCCTTTAATAAAAAAAATCATTTTGACTTTAACATTTTCTAGAACTGATGGTGTGCTGCGTGCGCCAAGCGGCCACCGGCGAGCCGCCCGTGGGCCGCGCGCCGCGCCGCCCTCATCATCAGCCGGCGCCCGTGTCCAAGGTATTATAATGATAATCTCCGAGACAGATCACACACGGTCATCTAGCCCTGAACTAGGATTCCCAGAGATTGATTTACCATCGCCAGTTTGTCAGCACGGTAAGAGCATTGCCATCCAGACAGTAAAGTAACAGCACAAGTAATCACCAGTAAAGTAACAACATTGTCAGTTTGTCAGCATAGTTAGAGTATTGCCAGTTTGTTAGCGCGGTTAGAGTATTGCCAGTTTGTCAGCACGATTAGAGTATTGCCAGTTTGTCAGCGCGGTTAGAGTATTGCCAGTTTGTCAGCACGATTAGAGTATTGCCAGTTTGTCAGCGCGGTTAGAGTATTGCCAGTTTGTCAGCGCGGTTAGAGTATTGCCAGTTTGTCAGCGCGGTTAGAGTATTGCCAGTTTGTCAGCGCGGTTAGAGTATTGCCAGTTTGTCAGCACGGTTAGAGTATTGCCAGTTTGTCAGCGCGGTTAGAGTATTGCCAGTTTGTCAGCACGGTTAGAGTATTGCCAGTTTGTCAGCGCGGTTAGAGTATTGCCAGTTTATCAGCACGGTTAGAGTATTGCCAGTTTATCAGCACGGTTAGAGTATTCCCAGTTTGTCAGCACAGTTCGAGTATTGCCAGTTTGTCAGCACGGTTAGAGTATTGTCAGTTTGTCAGCGCGGTTAGAGTATTGCCAGTTTGTCAGCGCGGTTAGAGTATTGCCAGTTTGTCAGCGCGGTTAGAGTATTGCCAGTTTGTCAGCACGGTAATACGAACTGTCGGCTAGCCGTCACGGTGACAGCATCGTCAGCTACCTCCCTCGACTTTTTTCACACGGACCGATCCTGCGCTGCCCGTATCCAGCGGCTTCCCGCGACCTTCACCAGGTCATCGGTCCATCGAGTGGGACCTTGCGTCGCCACAGGACTTTGATGCCTCACGGCCATCTGTTCTACGAGCTATGTGCGCCGCCCACTGCCACTTTAGTTTAGCGATTCTGTGAGCTGTGTCGGTTACTTCGAAGCGTGCAGTGTAACTTTAAAAAAATACGACTTAAAAGAACGTTTACAACATCTACCTACTTAAATAAAACTATTTTGTTTTTTCTGTCTGTCAGCAAGTGGCCGAAGACCGCGCCAAGATGACGGCGCACTTCATCTCCGCCTTGCCGCCGCTGCTGGACAAGTTCGGCGCGGACCCGGAGAAGCTGGCCAACCTGGCCTCCATCCCGCAGCACTTCGACCTGGAGCTGTACACCACGCAGCGGCAGGAGGGGGTGCGTGACTGCGTGACTGCGTGACTGCGTGACACTCTGCCCTCGTGGGAAAGAAGGCCGCAAAGCATACGGAAACTCCATATACGATAGTTAGCGGCCTCCTTTCTTACGAGGGCACCACTGCACACTAAAAGGAAGAAAGAAACAAGACACAAACTCATTACTCACTGCGCATGCACATTGTCCAGTAGTAATTGTACACTATCCATTGTTTACTTCACACTACCCACTGCTCACTACTTACTACTCTCTGCTCACTACCTACTACTCACCTACCTACTACGCACTGCACATTACCCACTATTTATTGCTCACTATCCACTATTCACTGTTTACGTCCCACTACTCACTGCTTACTATTCACTAAACTCATTCCCACACGGCTAAACTTTAGTCGCTGTTTCAAGTACGACTGTGAAAGCAAACTATGTCGTAGACTTCTAGAGCTAATGTTCCAAAATCCAAATATATTTATTGCATTGCTACAGGTATTGATAAGATGTCTTAGATATAATACAAAGAAACTCCGCAGCGTACCAAAAAGGTGTACAATATATAAATGTGATAAAATCATTACATTACATAATAAGTCATTCGAAACTAATGAATCCACGCATTTGAGTATAAAATCCATTAAAATATAATAAAAAAAATTAAAATGTCAGTTTTACATAAACAGAAATATTATATCAAGTTTTGTCATTATTATCATTTATAAATTCTTGCACACTATAGTATAATTTTCTCAATAGCCAATAATTTTTTTAATTGTATGTCATTCAGTTGTTTATAGTTATTTGGAAGCTCGTTGTATATATATACAGCCATAAAATAGCCAGCCATATGTTAAGGATAAAAACCAAAATAGTTGTACCTTTCACAAAAAAACTTGTCCTCGAACTTTGTATTAAGTCTTTACAGTTAACTAACGTAGCGGCCCCTCCCCCTCAGAACCTGACGCTGCTCCTGAACAAGCTCCGCGACATCGTGATCTCGCAGACGGAGGCGGAGGTGGTGGAGACGTGCGGCCGCACGCTGGAGTGCCTGTGCGACGAGCGCAGCGCGGTCTACACGCGGTGCAACGTGGCGCGGGCCACGCTCACCGATGCCGTCGTGAACCGGTACAAGGAGGCTATCGATGAGTACAGATCGCTTCTCGAGGGGGTGAGTAACATACGTAGTAAAGGGTGTCCAGCGGAAAATGTTGTTTTTTAAACTTAAATAAAAAACATATTATTAAACTCAAAATATTTATTATATTTTTAAAACAAAGCACGTTTCTGCGGATTTAATTTTTTAAAAATAACGTCCTCCAAGTGACGTCCATTTCGCGCAACACACTCTTGTAAGCAAACCCTCATATCGGCGACTACGCGCGAACAGTGCTTGGGGGATTGCATCAATTTCACGCCGGATATTTTCTTGTAGGGCAGATATGGTGCGGGGATTATTACAGTACACTGTAGACTTGAGGTATCCCCACAAGAAAAAATCACAGGGCGTCGAGTCAGGCGATCGTGGTGGCCAGGCTATGTCTCCGTACTTGCTTATTAATTTTCCAGGGAAAATGTCCCTTAACTTCGACATGGACACCCTGGAAGTGTGCGGGGTTACCCCATCTTGCTGGAAATGTGTCCTATTGTTGCGCCCTGGAAAAACTTGTAATTGCGACATCAAAAACTCATCAATCATGCGGCAGTATACAGAGGAATTCACAGTTTCCCCCTCATTAAAAAAATACGGTCCGATTATTCCTTGAGCTGAGATGGCGCACCATACTGTGATTTTAGGGCAGTGCAAACTTTTCTGATGACGTTCTCTTGGGTTGTTGGGATTCCAGTAACGCATATTTTGCTTGTTTACGTAACCCCCGATGTGAAAATGTGCTTCGTCGCTGAACAATATGTTTCCAAGTGTTCTGGGGGTTCGAAATCGTTCCAAAGCCGTTCTGGTGTACCTTTCCCTTGAAACATAGTCGTTCTCATTCAATTTTTGGACAATTTGCATTTTATAGGGATGAAGCTTTCGTTTTTTTTTTTCAAAATCGTATGCACAGTTGACTTCTTAATGCCTGTAGAGGCGGCAATCTTTCTTACTGATGCATGCTCGCTTAAATGTTCGTGCGGATGGTGGCGTATCGGGAGCCGGGTCGTTCCCTTCCCTCAAATATGGTTGAGGGGAGCGATGGCTGACTCCCGCGTTATACTCGTGATCGGGTGCTGTCCGTGTGAACTGGCCTGCTCTTGTCATTGGTGTTTGGTCACAATAATTACCTGTTTGCACATTGTACTTGTATGTTTTTGTTGATCCTTTCACATTCGTTTGTAATAGTATGCAACTAAGCTAACTATATATTTGTTGTTTACCTGAATTATGTAATAGCATATAAGAATTTTATTTTAAAAAATGTGTTGGAGGGAGTTTCTTTAGGGCTCGCCGTTTCTTCTCACTCCGCAAACACTTCCCGAAACGTTGGGTATACGAGTTCCGAGTGGTAGGAACTTCGTATTAGGTAGAAAAAATATGACGTTCGAATAGTGTACAGAGATACCTACTTCGAATAAATATTATTTCATTTCATTTCATTTCATTTCTGATTTCCTTGGATTTCTAAGAATTTCTTGGCGCACCCGTGTCACTCGTTCTGGTGTTGCTGCCGACGTAGACGGTCCTGGTGGCGGCCTATTGATCATTGTCCCTTCTTCTCGAAATCTTTGCACCCACGTTCTGATAAGCTGCGTACTCGGACCATCGCTTAATCGCCGAATGTTGTAATGCAAACAAAAAGCACGACGCGCTCGAATAGGCGAATTGCCGTTCATCAAATATTGTTCCACCGCGTACGCGCGGCGAACAATATTTGATGACTCATGGCGACTGACAAATCCGCAGAAACGTCGCTTCTAACGCCACCCCCTCCGCGGCCCTAACCCCGCTAACAAATGAGTAACGTTGATTTAAAGTTGAAAAATTCCCGCTGGACACCCTTTATAAAGTGTATGTATATCAGTCTCCAAGTGCATCGACAGCCGATGTGGAATATGCGAAAAATATGAATCGTAGGTACAGTCAAGAGCACTGTAGTAGGAGTCTTACCTCTACGATTACTAAATGAAAATGTGTGATTTTGCCCAGATATTTATTGTTAACCACCCATATCGTCCCCACTGCAGGGGCACAGGTATCTTCCCATAACTTGGGAAGGTTAAGCCATACCCCACACACGGGGGCCAAGTCCGGATTGGACAGTACAGTAACACACGAAATTTAAATGTAAAAAACACGACAGCCGTGACAAAAATTTAACTGTAAGTTAAAAACAAACCTAGCCTATGTTGCTGGGACTTTCGCGAGAATTCTACTGATCATACAATCATTTTTATTTATTTAATTATTTTAAGCCATTTAGAAGGTAGGTCATACTTCGGAGGTGGCCCCATATAAATTTTATCGAAATTGATTCAGCGCTTTTTGAAGAAATCTACAAAAACAAAAAACAGCAAAATTGTAGTTATTACGATTAAAGTCGGTTGATTTTAACGTGTTGAGCGTTGTCAATTATATGTATGTATTGTGTTTTTTTGTCTTGTGTAAGTATTATTTGATAGATTATAATGATAGTGAATTTCACTTTGAATTTTATTAATTGATGGGCAGGGCGAGACGCCGGACGCGGACGAGGTGTTCAGCGTGGTGAACTCGCTGCGCAAGGTGTCCATCATGTACATGTGCCACAACCTGAACGACACCAACATCTGGGACTCCCTTATGGAGGACCTGCCCAAGGACGGCTCCGACCAGCCGCACTTGCCCGACCAGGTACTGTGATTATCATCAGCCGAAGGACGTCCACTGCTGGACAAAGGGCTCCCCCAAAGGTTTCCACAACGACCGGTCCAGGGGCTTCCCGCAACCTTCACCAGGTCATCGGTCCACCGAGTGGGAGATGCCTACACTGCGTCTTCCGGTGCGCGGTTACCACTCGAGAAGGTACTGTCATCATTTTTCTCGCTCCGCTAAAAATTCCCGCTAAACGTTGAGTGTACAAGTTCCGAGTGGTAGGGACTTTGTTTGTACCGAGTAGAAAAAAGGCGATTTAAAAGAATGTGTACAGCATTTACTCGAAAATATTTTGATTTGATAAAGAGACAATAAGCTGCCAGACCATCTGAAGGGAAGTGAAATCGCCGTCTGAAGTAGTTTACAACATCATGGGCCCGCTATCTCTGATAGAGTGTTATTTACTTAGTCTATTTTGTTTTATTTACTGTCAGTGTTAAAAATAAGAGAAGTATCATCGGCAAACATCATTTTTGACAGATATTACACCATAGATAGCAATGATAAATCTATATTTAGAATTAAGGAGAGGACCTAGTATTGATCCCTGGGGCACACCTATTTTCATATTAGAATCAGCTGAATTTATATATTTTTTATTTATGCCATTTTTGTATACTTTTTGCGTTCTATTGACTACATACAAATTAAAAAGACAAAATTCTGTGCTGGACTCCGTTATGTTTTAATTTTATAGGTATATTTCATGTTTAACATAATCAAACGCTTTAGAAAAATTACAAAATACTAATTGCTTTCTGTGATTTCTTAAAAGCGTCATATATATTAAGAATGAGCGCAATTTTTTGTAAAACGAAACGGTCATGCGGATTAAGAATGTTACCCTTTTATAAATTTTTTTGAGTTCCTTATCTCAAAAGGAAAACGGGAACCCTTATAGGTTCACATTTTGTGTCTGTCTTTCTCTCCGTTTGAATCATCAGGGTGCGAGTCAGACTCGCATTTGTCCGGTTTTTTTAAGTATTAAGCTGTAACTGGTGTTAACCTGTGTGTTTACGTGTGTCGGCAGGCGCTAGTATACGTGTTGCGCGCGCTATTCTACGCCCTCGCGTGGTCCCTGCACTGCGTGGAGGAGCGCTGGAGCGGGGGTGCGGGGGGCGCGGGGGGCGCCGGCACCGGGGGCGCCCTAGAGGCCGAGAGCGAGGCGCTGCGAGTGCGGCTCCACGCCTACGCGCAGCACTGCACCGCGCTCATAGCCGGCAGTGCGCCCGCCGCGCTGCAGGAGGAGGTCAGTAACAATCGGCATTACCTGTGTCTTGTGTCGGCAGGCGCTAGTATACGTGTTACAGGCGCAATTCTACGCGCTGGCGTGGTCGCTGCACTGTGTGGAGGTCAGTGTGCGTGTGCGTGCGTGTGTGTGTGTGGTGGGGGGGGCGCTGCGGGGTGTGTGCGTCCGCGTACACTGCACCGCGCTCACAGCTGGCAGTACGCCCGCTGCGATGCAGGAGGAGGTCAGAGTTTTTATACTTGTAGCGCTGGGTTTTACCATTACCGTGCTTTTTGATCGGCTTCAAAAATTACAGTTCATGTATCAGTTAGTCATGTATGTACCTATTTGTGTTATCCTGGATTTTAAAGAGAACCACTGAACGGATTTCGATGCGGCTTTCACTGATTTTTATCATGTATAGGGATAAGCCATTTCGATGATATACTGGATGTTTCGCACCCAGCGCTGCAATACATCGCTTTTCTTACCGGCTGCTATCACTAGATGGCACTCGTTAAGCTATGTCGGACGCCTTATATGTTTTTCTCTCTCTGAAAATAGCTAACTCGGCCCCAATCTCCGATCTACACTGCTCACTGACTTGACTCCATGATGATCACGATCCCCAATCCCTTGAGGTTCGGACTTGAAAGAAGATTGTAGTACTAACGTGTCATGGCAGGCCTACACGAGCCTCTGCGACCTGGTGCTGATATTCGCGGAGGGCGCGTGGGCGCGGCAGGCGGCGCCGCCCGCCCTGAGGCAGCTGGTGCTGGAGCCCTCGCCGCCGCTCGCAGACCTGCTCAACGCCTTCATACAGCAGTTCGTCTTCGTGCACCACAACTACGGTAACTACACCTGCATTAACACTAACATACTGACACACACACACGCACATTGACACTAACACTCACATTAACACTAACGTACACACTGACACACGCATTAACACTAACACTCACATTAACACTTCACATACATTAACGATAATACTCACATTAACGCTAAGACACACAACACACTCACATTAACACTAACACATCAGCGCCTTCATACAGCAGTTCGTCTTCGTGCACCACAACTACGGTAACTACACCTGCATTAACACTAACATACTGACACACACACACGCACATTGACATTAACACTCACATTAACACTAACGTACACACTGACACACGCATTAACACTAACACTCACATTAACACTTCACATACATTAACGATAATACTCACATTAACGCTAAGACACACAACACACTCACATTAACACTAACACATCAGCGCCTTCATACAGCAGTTCGTCTTCGTGCACCACAACTACGGTAACTTCGCCTGCAGTAACACTAACACACGCATTAACACTAACACACACATTAACAATAACACTCACATTAACGTTAAGACACACAACACACTCACATTAACGCTTTCATACAGCAGTTCGTCTTTGTGCACCACAACTGCGGTAACCACGCCAGCACTAACATTAACATATAAACATCTGCACACATATACAGTAACACTCACTTTAACACTAACACACATACTAAAATTAACATTAACACACACATAGAGATAAACTAACACACTCTTTTTATTATTAAAGAATGTAACCTGTAATCAGATGTTAAGATCATTGATTGATTGATTTTATTTGTAAGGTGGTTAAATGAACATACAAAAGCTAGTGGACTTTAGACGTATGCTGTTATACAACTACAAAAGATTTGTTAAATGTTAAGATTGCCGTTGTTTAAAAAAAACAAATATTAATTTCGTCGTAGTTCATTAGCTTATTTTCATTTAAACTTCTGTGCAGTTTTTTAATAATATAAAATGAATAATTATTGAGAACGTAGGCCAATTATTTATCGAGGTATATCTTTAATGATGTATTTTTGGTTCAGACTAGAGCATTATTTTTATAATATTCACTGTGAATTTATTTATGTGCCCCGCCACCCATGAAATGCAACAGCAGCGTTCTTACATATCGTGGGAGCAGATCGCGTGCTGCTCATTAATTATAATATTTATGATGAAAGCACCCATGAGAATAGTAAAGATATTACTAGACATAGGACGGGTACCCGCTATGGATCCGGTAACCGGCTGATCCGACACTTTTTTCGGATCCGAAACTTTTTTAGGATCCGGCCGGATACCGGGTAACGGTGCCGGCTAATTCAGTGGACATAAAAATAATAAATACCATTTGAAGACGTTGTTTAATGAGTAAAAATTAAAGAAAAAATAATTTAATAGGGTAAATTGTGATGCAAGAAAACCAGTTTTTTTTCCCGATTGGCATTATTTTTCAAACACTATAAACCCTGCTTCAAAAAACAGCTGTTCACTGTAGATGGAACTTGCGGTCGTTGATAAATATTTGGCCACAACTTTTATAGGATGCCGATCCGATTACCCGTAGTGTCTCGTTTTAGCGGGTCAAGTGAAACGCACGCGCCTTAGCAAGGCAGCGCTGCCGGGTACCCGGCATGGACAGTGCGGGTGCTCGGTTGCCGGATACCCGTCATGGACAGTGCCGGTACTCGGTTGCCGGATACCCGGCGAAACCATTGCCCGTCCCATGTCTGTCCCGCATATTTAAGATGATGTAACGCGCAGTGGTGAAGCGGTTCTGGAGTGAGCGTTGTATGTTGCATGTGGCGCCTGCGTCGCCGCGCCGCCGCCGGTAAGCGCCCCTCGCACCGCCGCTCGCACGCGGCTCCCTTAGTAATGCGGGCGCATAGGTCACCCCCAGGCCCTTGCAGATTCCGCGTTACAGTCACTTTAATAATAGCGGCATGGGCGGGGCGCGGGGAGCGAAAATAATCCATAATCCATCTTCTTCAAAAGGAGCAGTGCTCGCTTTCGCCATTTAGCACGGTCTTGTGCTAATTCATAATAATAATCCATATTTATTGGTAATTAGTAAATTACATATCAATTTAAAGGTAATATACAGCGCTGTGATTGACTAATCAAATGACACGCGAAAACTCTCAGTTTCACTCAGTAATAAAATCACCATTGTAACTTGAAGTCAACGTTTTAATTACGATACAAACAAATAGTAAGATGACTCGGTCGATACTGATTTCGTGCGTAGTTTGTAAGTGCCCGCCTGCCCATAATTATGAGCGATGACTCAGCTGCCCTGTTAGCGGACCTGTGCGGGTGATCTGTGTGCGAGCGCGGGGCCCGCCTAGCCCGGCTCTCCGGCACTCCCGCCACTCCCGGCACTCCCGGCTCGCTCCCTTTGTCTGTCGTATTAGTGCCTTACGTAGTGCGAGAAATTGATGCAGCGGGGAGTGCGATATTGGATGTTATTAAACCCCAAAAACACAAAAAGTGGGAACAAAAAACATATTGAATACAATTTCATTTCGCATTTTCGCACATACGACGATCATCGTGCCTAAGTCAAACTGTTTGAATGTTTTAGCGCATTTCGCGTGCGAGCGTGCGGCGCGGGCCGCGCGACTGTAATTGACAACATTTCAAAATTTATCACTACTTTTTATGAGTATTTTATGTAGGAAATGCAAAAAAATCCGCAATTTTTTTTAATAGTTAGATATTTCTCGAGATAATTACTTTTTTACTGTTAGGCTGTATAGAATATGAATTGTTGGTGTTTGTGTGGAATTTGTGGGTGATTAATTATTGCATTTTCTACATGAAGCACTCATAAAAACTAGGCGTAAAAAATGTTGTCAGTTTTCATACATATACATGAGTACTATCACTCCGGCCGCCCGCTAGCGGCCCAGGCCACGATCCATGCAAGTTTGGCATCATTGGCATGTTTATTTACTTGCTGCCACGAGAAATGATGCTGAGAGCTTGTCTATCAGGAACTGTGTTATCCTAAACTGGAGGCGGGCTCCGTCGCTCCGTGTGACATTACTAAGGGATTGTCGCGCCCGCTTCTGGACTAGAGTAGCGATCCGATGCCGCCGGTGACAGCGCGTGATTGCCTAAAGAAATGGGGTAAAGCAAATTTATAACAATTTCGTAATTAGTTTTCAAATCACAATACGAAATTTTGACGTCATTGTTCACAATTTCAAATATTTTGGGAACAAAATGTCGTTTTTGACATTTTAGATGACTAGCAGTCAACTATCGGATAAGGTCAACGTAGAAGCTATGACTATCTGTGACAACTGAGGCCATCTATACGATGGATTGTTGTGTTCACTTGCAACCTTAATTGATATGGTATAAATGTTGCCTACGGTATCGGATCTAATAGGTTATGATTACAGACTTATTATAATAGTAACACCGTTACTATGTTTGTTAGCGCATGCGTTCTATCATTTAATGAGTTTATGCATCTTTAACAGTTGCTTTTGTTTACAAAAGGTATTATTGTCACAGTAATTATGAGTAATATAGCTGTTTTTATACAGTTTTATTGTTACGTTGCTCTTCTATAATTTTGATTAAATAATTTACTATTGATTTTTGGTGCAGGTTTTAACATGAAACATCACAATGCATGCCTTATTTTCGGTTACTAGCTTTTCTTTAGTATTTTTTTTGTTATCGTCAATAACTTGGCATCATTCTGCTTGTTCAACTTACACGAAGAGTGTCACATCAATAGAGGCTATCCGACTGGCGGGCGTTGAAGAAAACATATGACCGCTGCTCTTTTCCTGCCACAAAATGAAATTAAACGATCCACCGTCTTTGTTCACCGGTGCATAATAAAGATTGAAAGCATTTAACAAGTACTAACTACTTATAAGTTATTACAAGTATATAGGTTAGACAGATTTGCTCTTTTGTGCATAAAAATAACAACAGAAGGGCACAATCATAAAAAAAGAGATACAGAAAGTCACAAATTGAATTTATACAGTGATTCAATAAACTTATCGTACCCAACGGGTTCGCAGAAGGGTGCTCACACGAAGACCTGCTATACGCAGCTAACGATGATGTGTGCGTTCCTTAGTATGCCTGCAACAAAATATAAATAAGTGACAACTAGCAGAGTTGTCATATAATATCGAGACTAAATAACGTTTGGTTTTAAAAAGGTTATCTAGTGGTATCTCGGATGTAAAAGAATTGTGTTATAGTATTTTATACGAAAGTTTAGTCGTATAATACTTGGATGTATTTATTACATTAACAAGACGTCTACACAACTAATTTGTTTTTAATACAACCATATTAAGACCTTTACACGATTTTAAATCGAACAATTAGCGCCCTTTTCGCGTTATGTAAACGTTAACACAACCATTACACGACGAACTTTTGCTACTTGGGTAACCATAGACTCGATAGATGAAGAAGACTCTTTAACTCTTCAGTTGATATGGGGCTATTTAAGTCTTATTAATATTGTTACTGAAACGGGCCTCTGGTAGCCTCTATTGATCTGACGCAAACAAGCATGTCGCGGGACAGCGTGTGACATGTGACGTGTGGCGTTGCAGACGGTCAAGACGAGAGACGTATAGAGGAGCTGCACAAGCGGCGCAACTTCCTCGCGGCGTACTGCAAGCTGATCGTGTACAACGTGGTGCCTATCCGCCGCGCCGCCGATGTCTTCAAACATTATATCAAGGTAGTTTGCTGTGCGCGATAGTTACATTCACATGAAATAAGATAGAAACCTCCCCCCCGCCCGATTCCCCCATCCCCCATCCCATTTCAAAGGTCGGCAACGCACTTGTGACTCCTCTGGTGTTGCGGGTGTCTATGGGCGGCGGTAATCGCTTTCCATCAAAGTGATCCGTCTGCTCGTTTGCCATCTATCACATAAAAGAAAAAAAAAGAAAGAAAAAGAAGCTACCCATTTGATATATTTTTTGTTTTTTGTAGTGTTCCAGTTTTTCTTTCTATTGGCATCGAATGACCAGGACGTGTGTTCAGGTCCTATCTAAGTCTTCACGATTAAATCATACTTTTAAGTTTTCAAGTATAAAGTGGACCTCTTGATCAACACTAACTGCCCCCCCCCCCCCTTCCTGCAGTGCTACAACGACTACGGCGACATAATAAAGGCGACGCTGACGAAGGCGCGCGAGATCAACAAGCTCAACTGCGCGCTGACGATGGAGCTGGCCATGCAGGCGCTGTTCGCCGAGTGCCGCTCGCGCCACGCGCACCCGCACCGCCAGCTGCCCGAGATACAGCAGCTCAAGGTAAATATACGGGACAAATAACACACGGTCACCTGGCCCCAAACTAGGATTCCGTGTATTATGGGAACCCGGGACTGATATACATACATATATACGTTTAAATATATACATAGACATATAGCTATTGTATAATACACCCAGACGCAGAGCAAACAAATCTGTTCATCTTAGAAAAGTATGCCCTGGGTGAGGATTGAAACCACGACTTTTGGATTAGTAGCGATTAGCACTAACCACTGAGCCACCGAGTCAGTCATGATCACTATCATTATCATCAGCCGAAAAAGTCCACTGCTGGACAAAGGCCTCCAGCGGCTTCCCGCAACTTTCACTAGGTGATAAGTCCACCGAGTGGGCCGAGTGGGCCTGTCCACGCTGTCTTCCGGGTTTTAATTAATTTATTACTTCATTCATAACTTTTAGTTAATGTGTTATATAAGTGGTTGAACCATATCTGGTCGCACGGAATCGCATTTTCCCGTAGCGCAATCTTTTTCTATTGCTTGAAACCGACCATGCGGAAGAGTGCGGGCGCCACTCGTATTCTCTTCTCGCTCTAGCGAACGATGTTTCTGAGCGACAAAAAAGGATAGCGCTACGGGAAAATGCGTTCCGTCGGCCAGATGTGGTTTAACCCTGAGGCGTATCTTGAATCCACCGCGGGCTTTGCACGGGCATTCCAAGCTAAAGAGTGTGTGCGTTTATCAGGAGCTAGCCAAGCGGTTCTCAGTAACGTTCGGCCAGGACGCAGTAAGGAACCGAGAGGCTCTAATGGCCCTACACCTACGCCGCATAATCTGTTGTTTCTAAAGCCATTTATATTTATGACATCAATACCTGTAGTAATACAATAGACGAAGCGTTCTTGTAAAGTAAGCAAACCCCCTGCTGTCTTCAGGAGCTAGCCAAGCGCTGTAGTAGCTCTGCACCGCGCCGGTTTGGTTATATATAAGCATAACAGAATACTCCAAGACACTACAAGTACATACTAAAAAATATAACAGACAGTAATAGGACAAATACACGACTACACGCTTACCTGTCAGCAATCTGGCTGAAGACCCGAGAGCCGGATTGACCCGACACTATACTATACCGAAGATATCCCAGACGTCAGCCTGTGCGAGATTAGAATGGCTCTCAAACAGCTTAAGAACAACAAGGCACCGGGTGATGATGGAATTACGGCTGAGCTTATGAAAGCAGGTGGAGAACCGGTACTTATAGCTCTTCAGAAGCTATTCAATTCCGTCATGCTCGAGGGACGAACGCCTACAGCATGGCATAGGAGTGTGGTGGTGCTGGTGCTTCAAGAAGGGTGATAAGACTCTGCTGAAGAATTACAGACCCATCTCACTCCTGAGCCATATCTACAAGCTGTATTCGAGAGTCATTACGAATCGTCTCGCACGCAGGTTTGACGACTTCCAGCCTCCCGAACAAGCCGGTTTCAGAAAAGGCTTCAGTACCATAGACCACACACATATGCTGCGGCAGATTATACAGAAGACCGAAGAGTATAATCGGCCACTATGCTTGGCGTTTGTGGACTATGAGAAAGCCTTTGATTCGATCGAGACCTGGGCTGTGTTGCAGTCTCTCCAACGGTGCCAAATTGATTCAGCCCTACAAAAATAAACTTAAAAATTGGTGCAGCTCTATTTTGTCTAAAACTGACCAAGATGGTTAATATGCAATACACACATACATGTTACACATACCTGTCAGCTCTTGTTTGCTACATAACCTCATTTCATAGTTTTCGCGGCCTCATTCGGAAACAGTGAGTTTTACAATATTACTGAGTAACTGAATCTTATTGTTTTCATAATGACTAGCAAGTTAAGATATTGTTCTATCAACCGCAATAAGTTTTCTTATATTTGTGGTATATATATTTTAAAAGACCAGCGGAAATCGACAACGGGGCCGCGGTTTGCCGCTGTTCGCCGCTTTTTATTTACTTACTTCAAATTTGAAATTCTTAATCAAGATAAGGTGTGGGTCCTTCACAGTGTGTGTAAAATGTGCGTTGAAAATTTGCATCAATGGGTAAAAGGTACTCGTAAATCGCTGAAGTTTGGGGTATCCACGATTTAAAAGGAACAAAGAAATCATAATGAGACTGCTATTTTTGCATAACAAATATTGTGGGCATCAACAAAAACAATGCTGTAAGATATGCCTTGGTAGTTGGCGAACAAAATATGATAAATGAGCCTTTAGTTCCGCGTGAAAAAATCATACTTCCAACTTTGCACATAAAATTAGGGTCAATAAAACAATACGTGAAAGCTCTAGACAAAAAAGGTCAATGTTTTCAGTTTATTTGTCGAAAGTTTCCTGGACTAAGCTCTAAAAAACTAAAAGCAGGTTTTTCGATAGGCCCCATATACATCGCCTCATTAAAGACCCTGCAATTTTTTTTGTCACCTGTGGACTCAAGTCGAACAGCCGGCATGGAAATCCTTTGCGGCGGTCACACAAAATTTCCTTGGAAATAAGAAGGCTGCTAACGATGTGGAGTTGCTTGATGAAATGACTGGGTGCTTTAGAGATTTGGGCTGTAATATGAGCGTAAAGTTGCACTACTTTCACAGCCATATCGAAAACTTCCAAAACAACCTTGGGGATTTAATCGATGAACAAGGAGATCAAGTTTTTATATCATCAAGATATAAAAACAATGGAGAACAGGTAAGGGAGATAGGACGATCATATGCTGGCAGATTACTGCTGGGGACTTATGCGCAATTGGGTATGCTAAATTTTTTGTAAGGTATGAAAATAAAAAAACCATTTCGAGATATTTTGATTCAAAGCCATATTTTTATATTTCCCACTCGAAAAAGTAAAAGATTGAGTATAAAAATCGAAAAAAGACAATAACCTTCATTTGTATCCCTGTGACGTCACATGCTCACACACTTTTTGGTGTTACATTGAGTTGTTTATAAACAAACGAAATGACAATTGGCCTGACAGTTAAAGTTTAAGAAAGCGTTCCAGAACCCTTTCATGACAGTATTTTTTTACCCTGACAGCAGGATAAACTATTATAAATATTTCAAGTGTAAAAGGGACAGACTATCTCAGGTATATTTTGCCTTGTCCTGGAACGGGCCTTATTATAAACAAACGAGATGACAATTGACTTGACAGGTGACGTTTTAGAGAGCGTTCTGGAACACTTTCATGAGAGTATATTTTTAACCTTACAGCCGGACAAACTATTATAAATCTTTTAAGTGTAAAAGGGACAGACTATCTCAGGTATATTTTGCCTTATTCTGGAACGGGCGTTAGTCGAGATTAAGGCCTGTTCATTTCATCGTCAGACATTTGGGCTGTTCGTTTCATAGTTTGTGAACATGTGACGTCATCACGGCTCAAATATAAAAAAATGTATTTAAAAATATCCACAGTCTTAAAAAAGGAAATAATCAAATTAGTTTTTCAAAATGGTCTAAACTATCAGAAAAAAAATTAAAAAAAATACATTGATTTTTTTTAGCATACCCAATTGTCCAAGCCAACTTTACCGAAAAAAATAATTAAAAAGACAGTTTTGTCATGTAGACTGTTAAAATAAGATGCTTTTATTGTAAAATCGAGTTGTTTTTGCCATCTCTTAAATTAGAGCTGGTACAAAAAATATAATCACGGTTTTGACATCGTCTCAATAGACATACTTAAAATCAGGTCTTAAATCTCCGGCACCAAAATGTGTGTAGGCCTGTATCGATACATCGAGGTGTTGAAGTGTTTGTATGAAAACGCCACCATGTCGGTCCACCTCCAGGAATTCGAAACCTATCCGGCTGCAGCGTGGAGTGAGACAGAGAGACGTTATATCTCCAAAACTGTTCACCGCTGCACTGAAAGATGTTTTCAAGCTTATGGAGTGGAGAGGACTCGGCATTAACATCAATGGCGAGTACATCACTCACCTTCGATTTGCTGACGATATCGTGATCATGGCTGACACCTTGGAAGACCTAGGCGCAATGCTCGAAGGACTCAGTAGAGTCTCCCAGCAAGTGGGTCTTAAAATGAACATGGATAAGACGAAAATCATGTCAAACGTCCGTGTTACACCCACTCCTCTGAAGGTTGGAGACTCTACACTCGAAGTTGTTGACGAATATGTATACCTGGGACAAACATTCCAGTTAGGTAGGTCCAACTTCGAGAAAGAGATCAATCGTCGAATCCAACTCGGCTGGGCAGCGTTCGGGAAGCTTTGCAACATCTTTACGTCCAAAATACCGCAGTGTCTCAAGACTAAAGTCTTTGACAAGTGTGTGTTGCCAGTGATGACATATGGATCCGAGACATGGTCGCTTACTATGGGCCTCATAAGAAGGCTCAAAGTTACCCAAAGGGCGATGGAGCGTGCTATGCTTGGTGTTTCCCTACGTGATCGAATCAGAAATGAGGAGATACGTAAGAGAACTAAAGTTACCGACATAGCTCTCAGAATCGCTAGACTTAAGTTACAGTGGGCAGGGCACATAGCTCGTAGAACAGGTGGCCGTTGGGGCAGTAAAGTTCTCGAATGGCGACCGCGCACCGGAAGACGCAGTGTGAGCAGGCCTCCGACTCGGTGGACCGACGACCTGGTAAAGGTTGCAGGAAGCCGCTGGATGCGAGCCGCACAGGACCGGTCGGTGTGGAAATCCTTGGGAGAGGCCTTTGTCCAGCAGTGGACGTCTTTCGGCTGATAGATAGAATAGGACAAAAAAGGTTGTATCTAAATAACAAATTTGCTAAATTTAATTTAATAGATAGTACTGGCAGGCATCATACTTTCAATCAGTCGCTTACACTCAAACATCAGGCATCCAATCGTACTCTCAAACAAGTCACAGTGCGAAGACGACGGCATGCCGCGACCGCGCGAGCTGCGCGACCAGCAGATGTTTGCGTGCTCGTAACTATGAGACGGGCACAAATAGTTTCAAAAATGTATTAAGGAGAGAAGTAGAATCAAAACGATTACGGAACAGACACAACACAAATTTAATTAGGAATATTGATGTACGAAGTTGAAGTGGTGATTAGGTATAGTCTTAAACGAAGCGTCGCTTTAACTTGAGTGCAGTCTTAAAACCAAACCCCCTGCTATCTACAGGAGCTAGCGAAGCGGTTCTCAGTGATGTTCGGGCAGGACGCAGTAAAGAACCGCGAGGCTCTGGTGGCGCTGCACCGCGCCGGCATCGCCTACGCCGCCATCGACGCGCCGCCGCCGGCGCACGGCCCGCCGCCCAACCTGCTGTTTCTGGAGCCGCTGGCCGAGTTCTCCGGGAAACTGCTGAAGCAGGATAAGCGGCAGGTGTTAAAGGTGAGGCCTGGTAGACCCCTAGTTGAGATGTGTGTTTTTTAGGCCACGATTGGCGAGCCCTTGGCCTTATGTCACCCGGTGGTAAGTAATGATGCCGAATATGGAAGCGGGCTTACCGAGATTGCCCGACGCAGTGGTCACCTGGTAATGGTTTCCTTTGGGTTTTGTTTACTTTGATTTACGAATATGTGCATCTTTGATGTCAAAACTCCTAGAATGGAAACGCTTGAATCGACTTGTGGTATGTACTGTTACTGACACTCCATTGCTATGTATAATGAGAGTATATAGTGTGTTTGCACATGCATATCATATGCATATGCATAGGCATATGCGTATACGCCCTTTGAGCCCAGAAGTATCGATATGTATATGTTTTTTGTCGATCATTTCCGGTTCTTTTATTATAATGGTATGCAACTAAATTACAATGACGAATGTTTACCAGAATTGAATAGCATGGAAAAATTTAATTAAAAATTTTTTGGATCCGAAGTTTATTTTCTTTCCGCAAACACTGGAAACTTTGGGAATATGAGTTCCAAGTAGCAGGAACTTCGTATTATTAGGTAGATTAAAAAATAACCTTCGAAAAGTTCTACAATCATCGATATAGGAAAACTGTAGATGCGGTTAATATTGCACGATAACGTAGTCGCTGATAGTGGTTTGCTCCACTATGAATAATTCAGGTTATATCTTTATGCTTACACAAATTCTTGGGTGGTTATTTTATGTCACTAATAGATTAAGATGTCACTAATAGATTAACCAATAAATGCATCAATTTTATGGATATTAATCAAACTCATAAAATTGGAGCATTACGGCGTGAGGGATAGGGCACTCGGTCTCCTTAAATCTTATCTTGATAATAGAATGCAAATGGTACAAGTCAAGGACGTTAATTCTTCTGGGTTCACTGTGAAAATGGGCGTGCCACAAGGATCTATTTTAGGCCCTTTCCTTTTTCTGACGTACATCAATGACTTGCCATTCATGGTGCAAAACCTTTCAAATATTGTGTTGTTTGCTGATGATACTTCCCTTCTTTTTAAGGTGAGTAGAAAGACAGTCGAAATTGACGAAGTGAACAACACTCTCTCTAAGTTACTATCTTAGACTGGTTTACTGCTAATAATCTATTACTAAATGCGAAAAAAACAAAATGCATCAAGTTTTCTTTGCCAAATGTTAAACAGACTCATAATAAAGTAATGTTAAATGGTAACGAATTAGATTTTGTTCCTAGTACAGTTTTTCTCGGCATAACTATAGATAGCACGTCACAGTGGGGCCCACATATTGCAACTCTAACGGGGAGGCTTAGCTCGGCTGCCTACGCCGTCAAGAAAATAAGGCAATTGACGGATGTAACAACTGCCAGATTAGTATATTTCAGTTACTTTCACAGTATAATGTCTTATGGCATTTTACTGTGGGGACACGCAGCAGATATTGAAACCATTTTCATTCTACAAAAAAGAGCAATCCGAGCTTATTATTTATTATTATTATTATCCCGAGAATCACTTCGAGATAGATTTAAGGAAATAAATATTTTAACAGTTGCCGGTCAGTTTATTTACGAAAATATCATGTACGTTCGTAAAAATCTTAACTTGTTCTTAAAAAATAGTGACAGACATAATCATAATTTGAGAAGTAAAAATAATCTTGAGGCTTAGTAAGGTGAAAAAATCATTTGTGGGGCAGTGTGTACGCTTTTATAACAAAATTCCGAATGACGTGTGTGAACTACCAGAATGTAAATTTAAGAAACATACAAAACGCTGTATTTGTTCAAGAGGATACTATAAGACTGCAGATTATTTTAATGATAAAGACATTTGGAATAATCCTCCAGAAAAATGATATGACGTTTATAAGAGGGCTTAATGTACCCACGTAAAGAAATAAATGATTTTGAATTTTGAACTATTTGATATTTAACAAAACTGTTTCTCCGCTTCGCCCAGTTTTTGTACCGCAAACCGAATACGCTGGCCTCGAAACAAACTAAGCGACTAACCATATCTACCGTTTTCCATATCGATGGCTACAATGCTACCTATTTCAAATAAACGTATACCGTCGATTTGATCCGATTCGTTACGTTTGTGGCTGCGGCAGGTGGTGGAGAGCCGCATCCCGTGCATCGGGTCGCAGTGGGGCGAGGAGTGGGCGGCGCTGCACGCCTACCGCGCCTCGCTGCTGGCCGACGCGCCCGAGCCCGCGCCGCACCCCCCCCACCCGCCCCGCAAGCACTACGCGCGCGCCCGCCGTGAGTATGCGGCACTGTGACATTGGGACATGCGGCACTGTGACATTGTGACATTGGGACATGCGGCACTGTGACGTGCGACACTGTGACGTGCGACACTGTGACGTACGGCACTGCGACGTACCCATGCCATACTGTGTCGAGCTCGTGCGGCACTGTGGCATTCTCGTGCAGCACTGTGATATGTTGCACTGTATCTTGGTGTAGTGTGGCAGGCTGCACCGCGCTGTGTTGCTCTGTGTTATTTTGCACTGTGCCATGTTGTATTATTATGCGGCATTGTAATATGCTACGATATGTCATGCTGCACTTTGCCTACTATGCGTGACTGTAACATAGCGAGCACACTAACAAAAATCGTTCACTTAATGACAGAAATGTTTCCTGGATGTAGATAAATGGTTCCTTTATTAGCTCTGTCTCTTTACCATTCTTAAATCGGTGACAAAGATTGACGTGCAAAGACAATTTATTAAACATTTGATCTCCGTTCCGCAGGTGGTCAACACGACGACGACGACGCGGATGACAACGTGGACTCTGATCAGGAGCAGCCCGGGTGAGACACACAGCACTCTCCGTAACGTAGGATAATAGATTTACATTACAGTCGAGGGATACAGTGTCTTCGTATTTTGTATGAGAATCCGAAGTTTTCTTAGTGCATATGTAACGTTAAAACTCTGGACTAGAAACGCTTGAACCAACTTTGTGCTTCCGTTACTTACAGTGTACTAGGCTCATGTACAGTCTGTTTTGTTTTCTGAAGCAACTTGAGTCGATTTTTTATGTTAAAATATAGTGAAGTTCTTCGATTCATTTAAACCGTATTAAACAACAATGAAAAAATTGCGGAAACATGGTTTTTTCATTTCTTTTGTTATTTAAAAGGAAAGCTTTTAAGGGTAACAAAATCGGCCAGATACAAACAGTACAGTCAAAAAGGTTTGATGACAACTTTATACCTACAAAATACGAAAAGACTACCCCCGACCTATTAGTAGTTTCGCGGCGTGCCATGCGGTAGTTAGCTACATATTTTAGATTTCTTTTATCATAATATAAAGCGCAGAGGATACGCACAAATAAAAAAAATCCATTCAGAAACGCGCCAAATATTCAAAAATACACAATTATTTTTCTTCAAAATATTACTCGCATGACGCACCGCGAATCGTATTTTATTGTAGTTTTAGTTTATGATAGACAATAGACATTTTTATATCAATAATATTATTATTATGTACGAACCATTTAATTATGTAGAATCTATTCCTGACTTTTACAATAAATATTATTTGTTGGTAATGAAATCAAGTGAAAATGTTTTATATTGTTATATGAATTATTTATGTGAATTATGTATTTATTTATGTATGTAGTTATATGGTAGTTATACAATGAATTATATGTGATTGTTCTGCGAATAAACTCGCCCAATATCTACGAAGTTGTGTCACTTCGACTTCATATTTTACTATTGAATTAATTAATATTGTAATTAATTTGTGTATGTTTATTATTTTATCATAGTTATTTTCATAAGTATCTTAGTAAGTTATGGTGACAAAATGCAGAATTAACTGCGCAGTTTCAAGTGCTTACTGAAACTCGCAGTCGCTTCTGCATTGTGTTCTTGTAGTGTTTGTTCAGTGAGAAATTGGAACTGATTTGACAATGTTGACATTGATTTGTACCGAGGACTTATTCGTGAATGTGAACGAGTACAAATAGTAAGAGGAAACACTTGGTGACTTGGTGTAGGACTCGTTAACTGAAGCTTAAATCATAAAAAATACATATATTTAACTACAAACTGGTCAGCTGTTTTGTCAGTATGTAAAATGTTATAAAACTTTGCGGTCCTACAGCATTTTTTTTCATCGTATGTAGGAAGAATAAATAAACCAAGTGGGAGCCCGACTCATGCGCAGTGCTGTTATCATTGTAGAGACTATTGCACGCGTATTCAGTAACATGTGTTTCTCGAGAAAGTCCTTCGTTCAAAATGGTGCAGAGATTTTATTAATCTGTACGTCTGTAATTAGAACAAGCTTGAGACAAATAAACTGAATGATATTGTTATTTTGAGACGATATGTGACGACTGTATGGGATAAGGTATATTTTTGTAATATAATAAAATACATTTGTTGTAACATGTGGCGTCCCTTATTTACTGCTAACATGTAGCTCGATACTAACTCGACCACACTTCCAAATTGTAGGTAAATATCAGAATATTTAATTATATATCTGTGAGCTAGATTCATGCAGTTTACTTAATTCCCAAACGTAGTCAACTTTCCGTTCACCTAGAACGCGGACCGACCGAACAAATGGGAATGAATGAATGAATGAAAACACTTTATTGCACAACAAAACAGGAAAATAAAAAAATAAACATTTAAAAAAAGTTTGACAGGTAGGCGGTATTAAATGGGACAACTTGTACTCTGTACAGTCGGCCAAAAACGTGGTCTACCACCCTAGAGTTTAAGTTAAGGGGAAAATCAACCTTGTTGTGTTATGACATGCAAATGAACTTAAACCGTAGGGTGGGTAAACTACATTTTTAGCCAACTTGACAAGCCGTCTAATTTATAAATAAATAAATATCCGGGACAAATCACACACGGTCATCTGGCCCCAAACTAGGATCCCCTGTGCTATGAGAACCAGAGACTGATATACATACACATATACGTTTAAATACATACATATATAGATATAATACACCCAGACATAGAGCAAACAAATCTGCTCATCACAGAAATGTTTGCTCTGGGTGGGGATCGAACCCACGACTCTCGGATCAGTAATCAGGAGCGCTAACCACTGAGCCACCGAGTCAGTCGATACACGCTGGAGGCGTATTTAACTCTACAGCGTACAGTCGGCACAGTGTGAACGAAAGGTACACTCTGTCTTCTTGTTCATACTGGTGCGCACTTTCTTGTTCATACTGGTGCTCACTTTCTTGTTCATACTGGTGCTCACTTTCAGCGTCTGAGTAAACGTTACGTCTGAAGCGGCTTTATTGTTTGATTCACTATTCAAATATTAACAGAAATTTTGCCAACCGACTACTCTGACACTTGTAGGTTACCCAAAAAATATACTTTAAATTGCAAGGAGATTAGTTTGAGGAAGGATTCTTTTTAAATGGTCTCATGCGACAGTTTATTTCCTGTTAGTAATTTCTAAGAACAGCAATTCATTTGGACACGGCGAACACAAACAAACAACACATGGTGAGTTGGAATACTTTACGTTGGTGTGGGTTGGTATGTTTTGGTGCCAGATTATTTATTTTTGGTTGCAATCACGTTGCAGTGTTATGGAGGGTTTTTTTTGCATTTTTGATTTGTTCGGCTTTCACATAATTTTTTTGTCCATTTTCCTTGGTTTAGAAACTAAAGAGATTGGGCGTAATGATCAGAATGAAGTAAAAAATTAACAATGAAGTTTGTATTTATATTGTGTTTATTTTACATTTTTTTTTTATGTGATAAGGAAGGCAAACGAGCAAGTGGGTTAAATATTTAAATATTTTATGTGAAAAGTTTTTGCCCACTTAAGGCAGAGTGTTTTAATTTTGTACGCTTTTATGCTTGTTTTATAGACAAATTTGATGAATCCCATTATGTTACAACTAAGTTATACCTATATGCCCGCAGCCGGCGTCGCCGCGTGCGAATGCCGCGGTCCGCCCGCGCCCCGCGCACCCCGCGCACCCCGCGCACCCCGCCGTCTCGACGCAGCGCTCGCCTTCAGAAACTAGACGTCACTGTTACTCCTACTGCCCTCCCCAGGAATAGAACCCGCAGACTGACCTCTGAGACTTCCAACGAATGCTCCCCCTCAATCCACACCCACTCCACCGCCGCCCACTCTGAAACCGATACCGAAACCACTACCAATACACGGAAGAGAATTCGCGAAACCACCTCCCACGATGAGTCTTCCGATGTTGAAAATGTGGCTAAGAAATTTACACGTGATGCGCTTGAAGCGGTTCTTAGCGGCCACGAAGATACGCCGAAACGGAATGTTAGCGTACGAATCAGAAACAAATCTAAAAATATGTCTGATGCTAATGATAGTTACGAGGAACGGAACGTGACTGTCAGAACTAAAGCCGCGAGAAAAGAAATGTCGGATAGCGGTGTAACCTCGAACAGTGTTGAAACAAATGAAAACCAAAATGTCACGGCAAGAAACAGAAATGCGACTCGAAGCACAACAGACAGCGATTTCGTAGCTACGAGGTCAAAACGCAAACGTGTATTCGACAGTGAATCTGAAGAAAATCCAAATGAAACCACCAACGTCGAGAACCCTAATGCAACACAGAACACTGCAGAAAGCGACGTCATAGTCGTAACAACTAGATCGAAGCGCAAACGTGTTATTAACAGTGACTCTAACAGTATTGAGAGATTCGATGAAAAAGTTTCTAATACGAATAACAATATCGAATCGCAAGGAGAAAAGTCTGACCTTAGTACGGCGCCTAACAATAATTTGAACAAAACAAAAGAACATTGTAAGATAGTTGAAACTGCAGCAAGTTACATAGACACTAACGAAGGCGTAGAAGTGGGATATACGAAAGAAACTGTAACTGTAGCAGATTACATAGACGCTAACTTAGCGGTAGAAGTCGCAAGCAGTAACAAAGTTAGAACTGCAGTAGGTTACATAGAAACTAACGAAGGGATAGAAGTGCCGACGCCGATTAGCCACCGAACGGCGGGCGAAGCTGCGGCCAAGCGCCTGCGCATGTCGGCCGACCGGTGCGGACAGCGCAGCTTCCAGATGTCGAGGGAAGCTGAAACGCAGTCGAGGTAACGTTTTGTTATTATTTTATGTTTAACTGGATTTGCCCTGTGGACTCGAATTGTCATGGTTAAAATAGATCATATGTTAAAATTTTTTTTTTAATTCAAAATATGTTTATTCGAAGTAGGTGTACACTTTTCGAAGGTCATCTTTTAATCTACCTAATACGAAGTTCCTTCCACTCGGAACTCGTAGACCCGCTGTTCCGGGAAGTGTTTGTGGAGTGAGAAGAATCTCCCTCTAATGCATTTTTTTCTGGTTTTAATCCACGGCGGAGCCCCCGTGTGGACTCCTGAATTGTCATGGATAAAATACATCCTATATGTTTTAATCTTAATATATTTTTGTAAATTATTTGCCGTTGAGTTGATTTCCTTATTTTATTAAAATACAGCCGATGAATATGTGATTGTTTTAAAAATTTTGGAATTATGGGTTTTTTATTGTTGAGACGTAAAAATTGGGGGTAAAAATATTTGTAATGTCGTAAATTATAAAAATCTGCCGACATGGAAATCTTTGGGGGAGGCCTCTGTCCAGCAGTGGACGTCTTTCGGCTGATGATGCAATTATAATAATTATTATAAACATGGTATAAGGTTTAACCCTTAAATGCATGATTTTTTTCTGTCTTGCCGAAATAAATATTACGACACAACACTAAGAAATTGTTGTTATGTTACTAATTCCGCCGTATTTGTGCAGCCTATAAAATGTTCTTACGGTAACCACTAATCATTAATCGGTTATACAAATAATTTAATAAAACTGGAATTAAACTAATTTAAACTAAAGGTACATTTATTACACTAAATCCTACAGTATGCATTTAAGGGTTAGGTCCTGGGCAACCCTGCGCTCCCAAAATTGTGTCCCAGGCGATGCAGTGTCTGTGTAGATTGCTGACTAAATCGTCTGGCATAGACGTCACAGGGCAGTGATGATGATGATGAAGCAAGGTAATCGACGGGATAACGTCCACGCAGGCGCAGCAGCTCCGGCAGCTCGGCGGGCGCGGGCGCCGGCGCCGGGGAGCGGCGCGTGGTGCGCGTGGTGCGCGTGGTGCGCGCCGTGGTGCACCGCGACGCGCGCGCCGGCGACGGCGACGGCGACGGTCCGGCGACATTGTAACTACCCTATTACACCACACCACTACAGTATACACATTTTTAGTTCATTCCTATCAAGAAAAGGCAAAAAGTAAACAAACTTATTAGGCAACTGACGTTGACATGTGTCAGTTCCATAGTAAGTTTGTTTACCTTTTGCTTTTTCTTGATTGGAAATAGGTATACATACAGTATTGATACTTCCTGCCCCTCTAAGGGCCGAAACACAAAACTGCGATACGACGTCGCATCGCAAAACTGCGAGTTTCACTGTACTTGACCAATGTAAACCCTCGTCTAAAATCCGGTGACGGTTAGCGCAAACCACGCAATGCACATATTTACGCGTGTACAAACGTCATCTTTTTATGTAGTAGTCGCAGGTTCCAGGTGTGATTAGCCTAGCTGAGAACTGTTCGTTGCCTGGCGGCAGGCGCATGTTAACCGCCGCATACAGACAGGACCAAAGAGAAGGTCTATGTTAAACAAACAATCTCCCATTTGTCTATGCTATGGCATCGCCTCACCAAGCGATGAATGCTAGTGACTCCGAAAATGACAGTTCACTTCCAATATTCCCCAATGCATTTTTTTCTTCTACTGTTAACTTGATATCTATATTGTCGTGTTCCAGGAGCAGCGGCAGTCGCGAAATGTCTTTCACTTCGCCCGAAATGGAGATAGCGAACTACGATTTTGAGTAGTGTGCACTCAGTTGGACAATATTATGTCTTCATTTCGTTTAAGACTTAAAAAACTGTGAAAACTTAATGTAAGATTATTTTTGTGGAGTTTTTTGAACTGTTACTCGTTAAAACGTGCTATGATTGTTAAATTTACTAGTTGTAACTGATAGAGGTTTTCCAATAAGTACAAACTTTGAATAGAGCGTGATCTCGTTTGTATTATGTTTATTTTTGTAACTTTTTGCTTTTGGAGCGCAGTTTTTCTAACAATAAAGGTTGTTATTTTATTTTGATTAATAAACGAGTTGTTTTCTTTGAACACATCTATTTAAAAATAGAGGTAGGGTGGACTAAAATTATTTATTTATTTTATTTATTTTACAAATTTATTGCACACTTAAAAAAGATACACACACATGATTACACATTTTATGTACAATTGGTATGAATAACTCTGTAAGAGTTTTCTTCCTACATACTATAGGTGATGAAGAGACAAGATGTGAAGGTTGTGTTGGCGTGCACGCGAAGTATTTATACAATAAATTATGTGAGTATATGCACGACTTTTTACGCAAGTCGACACAAAATTTCACCACTTTTTACATCCATAACTTTACTACTCTAGGTACTTATAAAAAAACATTTCGCACCTTTTAAATAAACTCTTGTTCAAATGATGACATGAAAGTCCATGTGTTTTGATTCGATTTCTTTCATTTTAAAAAGTCTCGAGTAACCAAGTGAGATATACATGAGAAATGAGAAAATGATTAAATCTATGGACGGCGGTCGCTTACCATCAGGTGATCCGCCTGCTCGTTTGCCACTTATGACATTTAAAAAAAAATGCTTTTAAAAGAATTTATTATTGCGTATTGTCATATAGTCATATGTGACAATTAACAAATCACCACAGACGCAAAAGCACAATACGCCGTGATTGCCCACATCACCGGCCGAGAGCACAGACAGAGGCGGCGCTGGGCGGCGGCCGCGCCCTTGACCCCGGCACGCCTCCCTACCAGTGATTGTTGATTGCTGCCTCAAGGAAATGATACTGTTTTCCTACAGGTGGGTACTGTCGCCGAGAAAAGTGTTACGATGTTCTTTGAATTTTCGCTTTAAGTTTCGAGGAGCGAGTGTTACAGTCGATTGCGGTCTTCAAAGCCATCTTCATATTAGGGTCTACGATAAAGTGTAGGTAAATTTCTTTTGACCTTAACTAATATAAAAGTAGTCGCCTATAACAATAACTATAAAGAGATATAGTTAGACGTTCAATAAAGGGTACAAATAAAGAAACAAACAGTGAAATGCTATGACCTTATAGGGCTTGATCGCTACGACTATGCAACTGTACGCAGTGGCGTAGCGTGGGTTTTCGCCGCCCGGGGCCGATCGAAAATTTGCCGCCCCTTTCTATTTTGATCATTAGTAAAAAAAAGTCAATATACTATAATGCATGCTACGATTACTGGCCAAGAGTGAATCGGTGGGACTACGAGTAATCGGTCAATTACTCGTCGACCCACCAGTGGGACAATGCGGTAGGACCACGTTTCGGGAGCGAAATAAAACAGCCAAATTCTGTAAACAATTAAAAATTATGTACTTTTCGTGTTTTTTTTCAAGCAAAATCTTTTATATAATCGATGTTATATCACGATCGATTGCTAATTGCTGATATAGCTAAATTCGAAATCCGTAATACTAATTGAACCCCGCTGGACATCGAACTTGCAACCTCCTGATGTGAAGCGAGCGCATTATATTCTTCCGTGGGCGAGTGCTTACGAACATAAATTATATTTATAAAAAGCGCGAGCGAAGCGAGCGCGAAATTTTTTAAGATATCTAAGAATGTTTATGTTAAACCAACAAAAACCCTTTTACTTGGAGCGCTCAGCGCCGTTTCAGTTAGGGTAGGTACCCCAACTAACAGGGTGCTTGGACTGCTTGGCGCCCCCATGAGCTCGACGCCCTGTGTCTGTGCACGGGTGACACGACCCAAAGACCGGCCCTATTTAAAATGTAACTGTGCGCCGCTGCTGTACGGGTTTCATTCTTCATACGACAACATTTGTTTTCATGACGTTTTATCTGGGTCATGTAACTTTGAATATTGCCGCCCCCCTGGACATGCCTCGACCTTAGGTAATTTTTAATTACCTTCAATTTAGAGATGCTTCTCTCACACTTGGCACTGCTAATGGCAGCTGTTAAAAATATTCTTAACATTATGATAATATTTGGTAAACACTCTTCAAGTTTATAATATATTTTAGTAAGCCCAGTGAGCCAGACATAATTATGTATCCCTTTTTTAAGTCTGGGTCTGTTGCAGCTACAGAAGTGCGAAGAGGTACATGTTCAAGTTTGAACTCTTCACTATTAGTAATATCTTGAGGAGCGTGATCTAAGTCCAGTTCATCGACGCCTAATAACACCTAATAACACTAGGTAAAAAAAATGTGGCGCTCGCCGCCCCTATTCATGTGCCGCTTGCCGCCCCTATCCATGTGCCGCCCGGGGCCATGGCCCCCCCGTCCCCCCCCCCACGCTACGCCACTGACTGTACGAGCTGCACTGAGTCACGACCGGCTCCTACAAAAAAGCCAATCTACAAAACAGCCCTTCAAAGTTTTTATCGCTTTCAGTTTCGTGGTCTACTGGTGGGCGTGGCGTTGCGGTTTTGACAGGAAAATACTTGTATGCACTATTTAATCCTCCCATTGAATGGTAAATCTTTTGTATTTGGTGCTTAACTATGAAGTTGCCGTTTCAGTTTTGAAAGTTAGTTACTAAATGGATTTGTCCCAAAAATGAATTCGTCCCCCTTCTAATTATTTATTGTATTGTAAATACATATATCCATATCCAAGGGATTTCGTGCGTTAGTTTGCGTGATGTCATGTAAAAACCCACTGAGGAAAATTCTATTGAATACATTATTGGCGTTTCTTGGAGGTAAAATATTTTTGACCAAAAATTTTTATGGAAATATTCTCATTACCATGAAATATCATATAATTCGATTCGACATTTCAAAAATGCAAGTGGTAGCAAAGAAAGAACGCGCTGAAGCTAGTCTAGCGCTTAGAAAAAGAGAACACAACTGAAAAGAGATTTTTCAGTGACGAAAAATCCGTTTTCATCCTACACCACTGTGCTGTCAAAATATAATAGGGAACATGCCTTCAGCAAGCCATTATTTAATTCTCTCTATTTAATTCTACATGTCCCGTGCTACTTTGAGAATAGCAATTTTTTTTTCAATACAAGGGCTTACCATTTGAGGGTAAAAAAAAAACCTTTTTCTTTAAACTTTTTAAACTAATCGGCAATTTCACAGGTAAGCACCTAGGCAGCGATCTGTAAAGTTTGACCACGAAGGAGGTCGAATGTACCTACTAGACAATATACCGGTGTCCCAAAAGTAGTTGCTGAAACTAAATGTATATTTTTTTCCCTTTACAATTTAAGTACGAGTAGTGCCTGTCCTTTTGAGGTAAGCATACCTGAGACCCTGCAGTTTTATTCTAGTCTTCTTAAAGCAACAACGTTTGAGTCAAGATGAGTGACCTTAAGGACGGAAGAAAAAGTTTATCTTGTCGAGTGCTTCTATTCGAGAGGAAAAGTGTATAGTTCGCGTCACGTAAAAAGAGCGCTGGCGGGCGTTCCGAGGATGCACTCTGACAGCAACTGTTTAGTACCCCCTCTTTCACACTTACGCGATTTATATTATGCTATCCTGTTGTCAGAGTGAACTGTTGTGCCCTCGGAACGCCCGCCAGCGCTCTTTTTACGTGACGCGAGCTGTATAGTGTTGTTTATAGGGAATTTTGTACTAAGTACGGAACGCATGGAGTTGCGAGCGAAAACACTCATTCTTGCACACATGCACATTAATATATTGCGTCCTATCGGGTCAGCCAGTGGCATGGTACTTTTTGCCATTTTTCTTGTTAATTAAGTCTTTTTAGGGTTCCATAACTCAAAAGGAAAAAAGGAACCCTTATAGGATCACTTCGTTGTCCGTCCATCTGTCTGTCTGTCAAGACCCTTTTTCTCAGGAACGTGTCGACGTATCAAGTTAAAAATATCAAATACTCAGGCCTGCAATCCTTTGAAGCTGTGAAAAAATCAAAATTTCTGTGCCCACGCAATCAAGAGATACGGTCGTGTATGCCGCATATTTGGATACTCGCATGGGAACCAGTTTATAGTTTATAACTCATTCCAATCAAAAAAAAGCAAAAGGTAAACAAACGTAGTATGCAGATGACATTGACATGTGTCAGTTCCATAGTAAGTTTGTTTACGTTTTGCTTTTTTTTTGATTGGAATGAACCATACATATAATCAAAATAAACCTCCATCTTTTCTCTATCAAACGCTACAAATGTTTTTTGAAAACCTGCAAACTCTAAAAAATTACAAGACTGGGTGACTAAGTGGTTAGCGAATCTCTGATCCGAGAGTCGTGGGTTCGATCCCCACACAGGGCAAACTTTTCTGTGATGAGCAGAATCGTTTGCTCTGAGTCTGGGTGTATTATATCTATATATGTATGTATTTTAAAAGTATATGTGTATGAATATCAGTCTCTGGTTCCCATATCACAGGGAATCCTAGTTTGGGGCCAGATGACCGTGTGTGATTTGTCCCAGATATTATTATTATTAATTAGTTACAGCGACTACTTTTGGGACACCCGGTATAAAAAAAACCTTAATACAACCTTATTTCACCTGTCCACTTCCCCGACATACTCTAATGTCTACCTGGAAACAAAGGTCGTCTTTTGTGAGGCTGCCCGCGTCTGCCCCTTCCACCGTCTGATTGGACCCCGCTGCGCCACTTACTGCCTATATCAAGGTCACTTGTGATACAAACGCCTTATTGATGTAAGATAAGATTCACATGATTTTCGTCAAGCTTTATATGTCGTGGCCGGATAGGTGACTGCGGTGTTATTGTATAAAGGAGAACCGCAAAGGGCTCTCCGTTGACTTTTGTTTTGTCGGACCTCCTCGACGATATGGCTAGTCGTTTCATTATCTGGCCAATTCCTTTGATTTGGTCACGACTTATATACTGAATACAGGATACAGGGCTGTATAAGGCGTTATGTAAGATGAGCTGCGGCCTATATACACAAAACGATTAATAACTAACTATTAATGCCAAGAGCTTACCACTTGTCGGTTCTGCCTCTCAACGTCGCTTCATACAAACTCTCATTTCTAATTATGAAAGTACAATAAAAGTCAGTTAAATATACCTATAGGTAGTCAGTCAGTCAGGATGAGTAGATATGCAGTATTAGTGTACTTACGAATGCTATGTAACGGGACCACTCCCAGACTCCATAACTCCCCAACGATAGGACCCACTCATGAAATTGAACAAGGAAGTCCCGAAAAAAAAAATTGGACTCTCCATACTTTAATGACTGATTGGTCGAGCGATTGTATGAAAAATCCAAAAAACAAATACCAGTGCAGTATAAGGTAAAAATACTCTCACGAAAATAATTTGAAACACTTTCTAAATGTACGATACAACTCGTGTAATCCGCGTCGTAGCAACTAGCCCCCGTAGCGCGTTGCCTAGCGGTCGGGGGCAACAAGCGCCGGCGCCGGCGGTCCCTGCGGAGGACAAGTGACGACACGACAGGTAATAACACCACTCAAATACGGCTTTACAAGTATTTCATCATGTTACGATTGTTTGCGTTGAACGCTGTTGAACACATAACTTTAATTGGTCTGCGATTAAACATATCGTCGTAACACATACGAAATTAGGCGTCGAAAGGTAGGTTTAAAAAAATTTGATTTTGCGAAGATCCTTTAGAAACTGTACATTTTCTGGGTTATAATATCGAGGGTTCACGGGCGACTTGTATTAAGCGACATTTTTGGAAACACAGGTAACCTCTACTTTAAAAATTTATTTCTTACAAAATACCTCACAAAAAATAACTTCTGAATAATATTTAAAATATTAAGAATATCGAGAATCTATATAATACTAAGAAGTTAAGTTTTAATGATTATTTTTCTTAGAAATATTTTTTTAAATCAGTCTCCTGAACATTTCTAAAAATGTCGCTTAATACAAGTCGCCCGTGAACCCTCGATATGTATCATATGTGGTTCTCTGCCCTGAACATACAGGGTTATTTTTGGACCCCCCACCAAAACTTTACAGTGGCTTCTACTCATGAAACTGAGCAACTTTCTCCAAGTACGTAATGGTCAATTCGCAAAACAATTTTGTGCATCTCCAAAATCTCCATACAAAATAGGCCGATCACGTGATCAAATTAGTATGAAAGGTCCAAAAAAATTTTTGCTAATTGACCATTGGTTATTTGGGGAAAATTGCTCAGTTTTATGAGTAGAAGCCACTGTGAAGTTTTGGTGGGGGGTCCAAAAACAACCCTGTATACAGGGTATTAAAAAAAGTGCGTTTGAAATTTGAAGGGATTACTCAGAATCAAGTATAGACTCCAGGAAAAATATTCAGATTCACTTTTCAGATTTAGTATGAGAATCTGAAAAAAAATTTGAAGAGCGGATTTTTTCAGTATTTTTCCTGGATTCTATACTTTATTCTGAGTAACCCCTTAAAATTTCAAACGCACTTTTTTAACACCCTGTATATACCTACGTAAAATTACAGTGATGTCGGTTTAAGTTTTAGCGTTTTACTGATCACTGGGGAAAAATGCGTTTTCTGCCCTGCTCATATTCTGGGGTTGATTGTCTTGTTAATGAAAGTGTATTGCTGTTTTACCTCGCATTATTATTCGGTAACCTGTCAAATTTCCCCGAGAATCGGGTTTTTACGAGATAAAAACCGAAGTCACTTCCTAGTCCGTCATCTTTCCCTTAGCATAAGTCATGTCGAACCGTTAGTACTTCGCGACGTCCAAGCAAGAGGGACACATAAAACAAATATACGTCTTTGTTATATTAAATTAAATTGTACTAGGTAGAAAAAAAGACGATTTAAAAGTATGTGCAAAACATCTACTTAAATAAAAAACATTTTGATTTTGAATAATACATCACTTTTTTAATTAAAAAAAATATTAACTTAGGTCTTAGATTAATTACAAAGAGTCATGGGGGTAGTTACAATCGAAAAGAAAACTGAGTAGATACAGTGGTAACAGGAAGACTTATAAGATTTCTAAACTCCTTCCAAAATGTCCGAACAGAATTTCAGGATATTGGACGAGCACTTAAGTATATTGGCGTAAAAAGTACCGCAGGCCAATAGCCTCTACGGTTAACTGAACTGCTGGCCTCGTAAGAAAGCTGAAGTAGTAAGAGATGAATATTCAATATTTAACCTCCTTCATGTTTGCTCTGTCTCACATTACGTGGGATCGGCTCTTCTAATTTTTCTGCGCCAAGCCATTCGGATTCGGTCTAGGGTTAACGGGTTGGGTAAATCCTCCTTATCTATCTGTATAAGTTTGGCCATGATGGTCCACCACGTCCATGGAGGGTGGCCTCTGCCTCTTTTCTTCCGCGGCAGGTTTAGGGCTCTGTTGACTACGTACTCCTCGTCTCTTCGCATTGTGTGGCCACACCACCTCAGTCGGCTTTCTTTAATCTTCTAAGAGATAGATACTACATTGAAGCTGCCTCGTATATTTTCATATTTATTAACCACTTGCATTTTAATCGATTCATAGGTAGCAAATCTGAAAATTACACTGACGTCCATATGTCCAATTATGGTCACAGTTGTAATATTTGATTCGCCATCTGACGTCACGGGAAGGGAACATGTGTCCGGAGCTCGGAGGAGACTCCCGACCCGTTAACTTGTTTGTTGGTAACAGCGCAAAATATACGGCGGCGCAAACACTGCGAAAACATGCAAACGTGTAAGATATAAGATTAAAATGTTGCATACTAAATTTAAAAAAACATAACAATAAGAAAAACACACAAGATACATCAAATTATTTAGTCGTTTTGAAAGTGAAACGATAGCGGGTAATATTCGATAGTATTATAAATTAAATTATTGAGTAATCAAACCTAAGTCAAAAAACATTATTAAATTAACTTAATTATTGAATTAATAGGTAAATTATAAATAAATTAAAATATATGTTTCTGTAATACTAATAATAAGAATTCAGTCCTTAAATAAATGTTACTGTGTGTTTTTTACGAATCATGTTTATACATATCAACATAAGTACTTACCTTATCTTGAAAATAAAAACATTTCCATTCCTACACATGGCTGTAATTTTTTGTTGACCCAAAAACACTGATAATATTTTCTAATGACGTCTACAGAATTAATGTTAAGTTGTCAATTAATATACGTACAATCGCCAGAAGTGTCGCCCGACGCGCCCGCCAGATGTGCGCCCGCGTCGGCACGCTGTAGTGTAGTGTTGTGTAGCATAGTAGGTATTCACGCTGACGGGCGGGAATATCCTGCGCGCGCGCCGACCCGCTATTTAAGCTACCGCCAGCCGACAATTCGCTATCATTTGCAAGCCAACGCGAAACTGAGCACACGCCTCTCAACAACCAGTTAAACTCTAACAAACATGTCTTCCCACATCATCATCGCACTCCTGACCACGACGTACCTAGCGGCGTCTGCAGCTCTACCAGCTGGGAACAACCATCCACAAGCAATGGACCTGAGAGACGTCATCAACAGGACCGTCTGCCCCATCGAGTTGGACATCGATGAAGATCCCGACCGGATCCCACAGATCATAAAAGTGACGAGATGCGCTGCCGACCCCGTCGGGACCTGTAAAGCTCACGGCATTCCCCAAGAAGACTGCTGTCCGCACATCCGAGGAGACCACGTCACAGAGTGCGTGGAGATTCGAGATACCACGTACGTTCACTACCCGAATAGCGCCACTCCAGACGTGGCGAAGGCCTACGAGGTGTCAGTCGGGTGCGCCTGCGTGCACCAGCAGAGTGTCCCAGCGAAGTTCCTCACTAGGTGAACGATATCTGGAGATTAGCAGGGCCGCTAGTTTTACCAGTTCCTAGTCCTACAGGAGTCACGTCAGCAGAGGACGAGGAAACAGTCCATGTCAGTCGCTGCACGGATCCGTGCAAAATGACTACAGATGGAGAAATGCTGAAGAAGACGGAAAGACGAGCAAAACTTTCTTTCTCGCAATTTTTGGTGCTTTTATGTTGATGTAGGATGAATTTTATTTTCTGTATTACTAGATAGTTAATTATGTTGTAAAAAACTTGTTTTATTGTTGTTGTTATTTGTAGATATTTTAGAGCTCTTCTCCAAGATCAATGTCGAACATTGTGAATTCCAACTGGTTGTAGTAATTTTGTTACGTAAAATTGTGAAATAAGTATAATAATTTCAATTCAATATATTATTATCTGTCAAATCATTAAATTAATAATTAAATATATATATTGATTTTATTACTATTATATATTAACGTTTTCATTACAGTTATCACAACAAGCTACAAAAAGTCCGAATACCTTATCACTTACGATCTTGTGAGTCTGAGGAATTTATTTTGAAATAAATTTGATTTAATTTAATTAAACCTGACTCTTGTTATACTTTACTACACTTCTACTGATTGAAGAAACAAGAACTTTCAAGATATCAGTGCAAAAAAGCCTTCTCTTCATTCGAATGAGAGTTCACTTTGTTGTGGCTCCGATCGTATTGGTGCCCCGGGGAAGCTTGTACACTTTTATGGGCAAAAGCCACAGTCAATTGGAATGAAACGAACGAACGAAACGAATATCGAAAAGAATGTCATGAAGACGACTCAAATACAATATACAAGGAAAGTATCAAACTTGGGAATCACAGATTACCGTAATTTAAATATTCTTATGTCATTGGGCAGCCCACCCTCATTACTTCCGTGAAGTGGCAGAATGCAATTCGTTTTCATTCTCGAGAAATATGTATAACTTCAATTATTGTTTAACCCCCGACGCAAAAAGAGGGGAGTTATTTAAATTTAATTTTGTAATTTATTTTCAACCGACTTCAAAAAAAGGAGGAGGTTCTCAATTCGTCGGAATCTTTTTTTTTTTTTTTTTTCTATGTATGTTCACCGATTACTCGAAGACGCCTGAACCGATTTCAAAAATTCTTTTTTTGTTTGAAAGGGTATACTTCACAGGTGGTCCCATATAAATTTTATCGAAATCGATTCAGCGGTTTTTGAGAAAATCAACAAAAACATAGCAAAATTGGAGTTGCTACGATTGAAGTCGGTTGTTTTTAACGTATTCAGCGTGGTCAATTATATCCATACAGAAGAAAGATTTATAATGAACCTTAAAGCAAATGAAATGAAATCAATGACAATACATACAGTTATCAGAAAAGTCCATGTTTAGTTAATTAAAATAACATAACTATCAGTATTATCATTTAAATAATAACACAGGTCAACATGGGTAAAATTGTCTGAAATTGAACAATGATTCTGATCGATTTCGATGTTCTTATTATCGAAAAAATAATTGAAAAAATCCATCACGTAAGGTTTTTTAGAAATCCTTATAAATGTAATAGTATCCAAATACCAAGATGCTATTATCAAAATATTTTACTTGAGGATTGTTATCAAACAAATGCAGTAAAATGTGACTCAGTGTGATTATAAATATCATTTAGGTCTTGAATGTGACAGAATAAAAAAACGTTATAAAGTTTAGCCCTAATTCTTCTTTTTTTTAATAACAATTTATTACTTAATGACAAATACTTACTTAAGCTAGTACAACAAAAACCTTAACAGATTTATCCGTGCACTAGTCACTCGTCGTCCTACACGCATTAATGTAGATTACTTATTTACATTAGGTAACGAAAAACAATCGTCTAAAAATCGTAAAACTCAAGATATTCGAAAAAGTGGGCAATAACAGTAAAGGTTTCCCTTTGGAATTCCCTTGAAAAGCTTGACTACAAAATACACAAATGGGTTGTATGTTGTGATTTAAAAGTTCTATGTTAAAATAAATATCTATCTAAAATATCTATGTTACTTGAACAACATGGGGGCTATACAGAAATTTTACGCTTTTTGTGTGAGTTAGAAATTAGCCGATAGATAGGACTGCTAGACTGCAAAAAATCCTTAAGACACGAAATGTGAAAATTTGGTTGATCTAACAAAATTCTACTTCATATTAAACTTGGACTCATAAAGAAATTCGTAAAAGTATTATCAAAGAGCAAGGAGAGTGTTTTAAATATCTATGTAATAGACTATAAATTTTTAGAAGCCAATTAGAATTTTCGTAGACCAAGATTTTCGAAAACTCATCATTGACGAAGACTTCGAAATTAAAATAAACTCTGAATAAAAAAAAACACGAGTTTCTTAAAAAAAAACTAGTGACAAAATTCTGATTAATAATAAAAGTTCCAATTAGTGGGAAACATGTTAGATTTTGAAAATCGTGATGCAACATGAGCTTAAAAGTACATTTTCTAAAATCTCACATAGATTATTTTCCAAAAACTCTTGGAAGTTTCAGTGACAATCAAGGGGAGAGATTCCAACAAGATATAAAAGTATTGGAAAGGCATTACTAAAGAAGGCGAAATGTTAACATGATTGAAGACTGTTGTTGGATGTTGACGAGGGACAGTGAGACAAATGTACGCAGGCGAAAATCTTTAAAAAGGAGCTTCAATGATAAGCGAAAGAGGTACTACAAGGATTTCTAGCAGTTTATTTTCTTCCTTAGTTTAGTCTTAATGTCATAAGAATTTATATGTGTAAGTTGATTACGTATTTAAAATATATATAGGGTGACTTTAAATTAGTTCTTGATACCAAAGGATATGCATGTGCTCATGATAACAAACAACTTTCCCTAAGGAACCCATAGTCAAATCACGAAAAAAATTTTGGACTCTTCATACTAATTTGGCCGGTCCGTTGACTGATTTGTATGGAGGGTCCAAAACTTTTTTTGCGATTAGACTATGGGCTCCTTAGGCAAAGTTGTTTGTTATTACGAGCACATGCATAGCCTTTCGTATCAAGAACTAATTTAAAGTCACCCTATACAAAAACAACCTTATAAATGCAATAAATAGTATTTTTTTCATCTTTAATATATCTAAGAAACCTTACATGATAGAAAAAAAATAAAACGGTATTCTAATTCTGCACCCCAAAATTATGTAACATAGATACCTTTTAAATAAAAAAAAATGTAAAAGGTAAATTTTGCAGGCCTGTTGCATTTAATTATTATTTAAATGATAATACTTATAATAACATTAATTAACAAAACATGGACTTTTTTTAAAAATGAATGTATTGTCATTGATTTCATTTCATTTGCTTTAAGTTTCATTAATTATTTTTTTTGTATGGATAAAATAAATTAAAAATAAATTACGAAATTAAATTTAAAAAAATAATTGAAATTATATTTCTCGAGAATGAAAACGAATTACATTCTGCCACTTCAAGGAAGTAATGGGGGTGGGCTGCCCTACGACATATATTAAAATTACGGTACTCTGTGATTTCCAAGTTTGATACTCTCCTTGATAGACAATACCCCCCCCCCTCACCCGCCCCCTCTGTTGCGACGTTGTCAGGCTTATGCTAAAATATTGCATGAATTACGATATTTAAGTGACACTGTAATTACATGTATTTTATGACTGAATACGCTTACTGGCATAACATTTATATAATATCTGTATTTATGATATAAGTATTCTTGCAAATAAATTATTTTGATTCTGAAATGCTTTGTTAATTTAACAATCTTCTTTACGTGTGGAACATTTAACCGTGCTATCGCAAGTGATAGACGGCGGCAGTTGCCTAGTGTTGCGCTTGCATCTCCCGCGGTCACGTGTAGGGCATTTAGATTTACACCTACGTACGTGTGCAACGCGACCATCATAAAATCAAAAAATTCAAAATTCAAAATAATTTATTTCTTTACGTAGGTACATTAAGCACTCTTATAAACGTCATATCAGTTTGCTGGAGGAATATTCCAAATGTCATTATCATTAAAATAATCTACAGTCTTATAGTATCCTCTTGAACAATACACATCTAGTAATCAGATGTGCAGGTTTCCTCATGATGTTTTCCTTCACCGTTAAAGCATTCAGTATGCCGTCTCTTGTTATTCTGCAGACAGCACAGTACAAAAGGGAAAATCTTAAGATATACCAAGAAAATGGCGATCGTCATCCCTATAACCTTCGTGACGCTCACAGACTGGTTCTCATTCCGCACGCTTTAGAGGAATCCGCCAAACTAACGCACACAATGGGACCCGCGGTGCAATGGGAACCGACTACCATCCCACGTGAAAGATGCGCCATCTCTCCCCTCCTTCAAGTCGCGGTTGAAGACTTGGCTTGTCGAGCGAGCCTTCTATAGTTGGGAAGAATTTATTAGCTGTAAGACTTCCTAGCTATTAAAGAAAAATAAAAAAGAAATGCTTGTTAACAGCTCTGTATTTTACGACTTGTAAAATGAAATTTTATTTTATATTTTCATTATATTTTAATATTGACCTGTAAATTTATATTATGATTTACCAATAAAAGACTATTATGACTATTATGCGACTGCACGTAAGTTTCGAAAAACTCATTGGTGCGTTGGCCAGAATTCGAACCCGAGACTTTGGGTAAGGGAGGTCGAAGCCACTACCGCGGAGAAACCGACGCTTTTTATGTAGATACACATATTAAGAATTATATATCTATTGTGTATTCCAAAATATGAAATATAGTGTGTACGTCTTAATAAAATTATCTCGGTCATTTGGTCGCTTTGGCAAAACAAATGCTCTGTAAATGTTTTTTTTTATTTTTTTTAAGGTGCTAAAAGGCCCACTTAATAGAAATTAGTTATCACCACCTATGTTTATTTATTAATGCCTTACAGATAATAGAGGGAACATATTACCCAGAAAGCCTTATTACCCTTCTTTTTTATTTTTAACGTTGGGAAATCCATCATGGATACCCAGTCACTGCGGGGGCAGCAACCGGGTTATGCCGGACTCCTACCGGCTAAAACCCAACGGCGTTCCCGCTTCGCCGTATGGCAGGGGTCTGGGAAACCGGCAGAGAAGCCTAATTACCCTAAGGTAACTGAGATAGTGCGTCTTCATTGACGCAAGAAAATTAGGAGAGTCGACCGGACCTAAAGTGGGAAGTGGAAAAAGCTTGCACTGCAGGTGCGCGTTAGAGCTTATTTTCTTTCATTGGCCACGACTCCCCGCAGGCGCGCAAATGACCTTGTGAAAACGAGCCCTGAAGTAGGCGGTGCGCACGCGCCAGACGGAGGCGGGGCTGCGCTCGCGCACGCCTCACTTTGCGGTTGGCTCACGGTCATAACTATATTTGCTGGCAAAGTCCGCTTTTGTTCGCCGCTTTCTTGATTTGAGAAAAATATATCCCATGACACACGGGGGGTTAAGATAAGATAACCCTTACTAATATACCTAACCTAAAGGACGTCACACACTAGCGCTACACTGTGTTATAAAATCCGCCAAACTCATGGACGGATATAATACTAGCATGCTGCTTCTAACTTCACGGTCACCCCACTCCGTCCATGAGTGTGGCGGATTTTATAGCACAATATAGCGCTAGTGTGTGACGCCCTTAGAGAAGAGATAGTCGAAAAAGATTGCACGTGATGTAAAAAAATACTAAATAGTAATTGTCGTAGTACCTACCTACGTATATGTATCTAACATACGTACTAGTAGTGAAAAGCGCTTAAATTTTACACATCTTTAAAAACTGATAACTAATACAATTTTGTATAATAGCTACGACGACGTTGCGTAGCCAACACTAGAATTAGGCTCGTCTACGTTATTCCCTACGGCGCCGTTGTTTGTCTGTCTGGCACTGTGCAGTGTTGTATCTTTTAAACCAGAGTATACCGGTGGTCAGTTACAATTTAATAGGGAATAGATATGCGTAACTAAAGCAGACACAAAGCAAACAAATTGCTCATCACAGAAATGTTTGCCCTGAGAGGAAATCGAACCCACAAACCTTGGATCAGTACTTAGGCACTACTAACTGATAGCTAGGAAAAACGTAGCGCGATTTGCTAGCTCTATTAATCGCATTCTCACGGAATCCTCATACAGGTAAACTTAATAGATAAATTGTAGGTAAATTAGCCTAAACGTCCGTAGCGACAGGGTGGAGGATGACACACGAATGCAAGCGAGCACTATTGGCTGGGCTGGTTGAGTCACTCGCCTCGCCGCCGGGAGAACTGACTCACCAACAGCTAATCTACAATACATAAAATGAGATGTAGGCACCAGCTGCTCACTTTCTGTTTGGCTAGTGAGTAAGGTGCTTCGAGATATCTATTTGGAATCTATGAATTAACGTCAATTATGTTTAATTATTAATATTATAATAATTGACGTAATTATTATAAAACCGGACTTGGCCCCCGAGTGTGCCTCTAACCTTCCCAATGGGAAGAGACCCGTGCTTCAATATACATATATACAAAAATATAATATAATAAAATCCGGTAAAGTTCCCACGACTTTACCGGATTTTAACGAACTGTATGAATTAAAATGGAGCTTTTCATTTAATTACTTCTATGTTTATTTTCCTATTTTAATGCAAATATTACATGTGTTTTTTATTTAATTTAATTTGTTTTGTGAAAACTATATCTTTAACAACGTACAGACCTTCTACACAGTCTTTCTACGATATATCCCTGAAAGTGACGTTACGCCAACAAAATATCTCAGCTCCACAGGATTCTTACGATCTTCATCTTCTTATCGTGTGACACATTTAACCGCTACGTTATATAAATATACGATTTGTTAAATTAATAATTTGACGGAAAGTTAAATATGATTTTTTAAAATATACGCTGCATTTTAATAAAAAATACTGTTGCTCAAAATGAGTCAAGAGAAACTTTTGCAGTAGAGAAAGTTTCAAAGAATTGTTATTAATATTTTTTGTAGGAAAGCTTCAACGAATTGTTATTAACTTTTTTATAGGATCCATAAATTAAAAAAATATATATATTAAAAAACAGTCATTTATTTTATTTAACAAAATTGAGCTAAAACATTCCCGATACGGGAAATTAATTACCTAAAACTAGCACTTACGGCAAACACATAAAAAATATGGTAGGTAAATGTTACCTAAGTTAATTATCCTCCCAACAGTGGGGTCACAACCTTGTTTTATAATCTATAAACTAAAATAAATAGCGTCCACTCACACTTTCACTCAAAATAAATTAAGATGCACTCGCGTTCACACTGGCTACATCGCGTTTATTCTCTTCTCACTGGGGTAGGAACTGGTCGGGTGCGGGGTGCGGCCCGCGGCCGGTTGCGGCGGCGGCGGCGGCGGCGGCGGCTGCTGGCTGCTGGCCGGTGGCTACTGCTGGACGCTGGATCCTCGCGGGGCTCAGGTGGCGAGCGAGGCGCGCGTGCTCTGCTCGAACAGGCACGTGCAGCCCACGGGCACGCGGTACTGCTTCGCGCGGTGCGGCGCGTCGCTGTTGGGGTAGTGCACCAGCACCGTGTCCACGATCTCCACGCACTCCATCACGTGGTGCGCGTGGTGGTGCGCGCAGCAGTCCCGGCGCGGGATGCCCTGCTCCAGGCAGCGCCGGCTCGGGTCCGCCGCGCACTTCAGCACCTTTATCCTCCGGGGCACGCGGTCGGGGTCCTCGTCGATCTCTATCTCGATGGGGCACACGGTCTTGTTGACCGCGTCCGTCAGCTCGACCGTCCGCGGGTGCGGGTGCGGCATCGCCGCCGCCATCGTCGCGGCCACCACCACGGCTACCATCGCAAACTTCTCACACGACATATTGGGCTAGTAAAGTTTGGCTAACTTCGAGGACGACAGGTGAGTCCGACGCGTGCGCTGTCGGCGGCGCTCTCGTGCGAATAATACGGTGGTGCCGCGGTCGGAATTGGTATAAATAGTGGTTGAGAAGGCAAGCTGCGCGGCCCGCGGCCGGCGCGGCGCGTGCGGGCCGCGGGCGGCAGACGCGCGCCAGACGCCGCGCGCACGTGGCCGCGGCCGCTCGCCCGCGCGCGGTGTACATGCGCTTCCCAGTGTGCTCTGCGCTTCCCAGTGTGCTCTGCGCATCGATATGTAACACGCGATCGCAAACTTTAAAAAGTGTGCCGTGAAGTGAAAAGTGCGAGTTGGATTCGAATGTGCTCACGACATCGGATTGTCAAACTAGCTTTTAGAACCTAAGTGAATCACTCTACGTAAATTTGAAGTGTCTCTAGCTACCGATCCATGTAATTCATTTTCTATGTTGAAAGATTTTGATTGCATGAAATTTTGCTTTTTTTTGAAAAATGAAAATGAAAATGAAAATTTATTCGCATAAAACATGGTTATACATAGATGTTAAATATTGTTGTAGGTCCCTCACGTTTTACCAAATCTGGCATGCAAATATTAATAAATTAAATTAAAATACTAATTAAATCACATTAAAATATACATGGCATTACAATTCCCATATGTCACAATTCAATTAAATTATCAATAATGTTTGTTGAAAAGTTCATTAACTGAATAAAATATTTTATCTTTAAGAAATGTCACAAGTTTGCGTTGAAATAATACATAAGGTAGTGATTTTATGTCATCGGGTAAAGCATTATAAATTCTAACACACATTACTATACATTGTTTATTATAATATGTCAGTTTAGGAATACTATTTAATACTAATTTATTTCTATTATGTATATCTGTAATCTTTTTAAAAAGATGTAGATTATTCTTAACAAAAGTAGCCACTTCAAGAATATACATGATATATCTATGTATATGAATATACATTTTTATGATATATCATATTTCTGTGTTATTTTCAAATTATACTGTGTATGATTAATTAGAGCAAATTGTTACTTGCATTCAGCGATGTCTATATAGCTTAGTTAATTAGTTAAATATACTTTTCACACAAAAGTTAACAAATCAGTCACCAATTTGTATGAAAAGTCCACGAAAAAATTTTGAGCATTTTTTATAGAATACTATCGCCCCTACAAACGGGGTTGTCGAACAATATCCAAAACCACACCTGTACAGTAATATAAGAAACAATAGTTATTTTTTCAACTCGTGATTCTAATATAGACTATTGAGCACAGTGAGTGATTTAAAGCCAAGAGACACAAAAATAACTTGCTCTCGTGTTAATCATACAAATTTTCACCTCGACCAACGAGAAAAGTAAAAAAGTAGTTGATTAAATTCTCTTTGGAGACAATATAGTTTTTTTTTATTATTTTTTTTTTACTTTAGAGGTTGCGTTCGAAAACTGCACTGCTTGACATTTTTATGAAAATCTAAGATGAAAACCAAACATGATATTTTAAAGTACTATTAATGTTCATTAATACAAATTTCTTTTAAATATTATGTCTTTAAAAATGCAATAGCAAAATTAATAAACTTTTTCATTAAATAACATACTTACAACATTTTGTGCCTATGAGTAAAATCGCTAGGCCAAAATGAGTTTCTGAACGAAACCTCGCCCTTATTTTTTCAGCGCCGCGCAAAAGCTAGTTTTCTAAATTCAAATAACTTTTCCTCACGCACGCAGAGAAAAGCGTTTTTCCTGCGAATTTTTACGGACCAAAGGCGCCCTTTTCGTGCTGGAGAGGTGAAAAGATAATTAACGACGTGTATGTACGATTGTACGTATAATATGTAGGTAACTTCCGGTGCTGCGGTTACCGCGATTGCCTACTGTTAGCTCATCGATGTCCAATCACAATCATCTAAATTGTGTTAGCCACAGTGGGCTGCAGTTACACATATTGTCACGACTAATGACCAATCGGAACATATCACTGAGCGACCGATAAGCGCTTGACCAATCATAAAATAATATCATATCTGATGCGTAGTTTTGACAAAAAGTTGAAAATGTGTTTCCAAGTGGTAGAAACCTCGATTAGTAGATAATTTTTGTATCCGAAAAATGTACACTGCTACCTACTTTCGTAAAATCTTTTTAATATATAATTTGGCAGATACCTAATGGAAATGGTTTGCAAACCTAATTATTATTAATTTATATTTATGTCAACTACCTATATCTGTGAAAAAACTATCGATCAGTTGCTACATTAGGGGTCGTCCATTAAACACGTGAGGCTTGAAAGGGGGGGGGGGAGGGAGTTCGGAAAAATCACGAAATACCACATGGGGGGGGGGGGGTGTAGTGAGATATCACGTGTATTTTTTCGTGGGTCAACAAATAATATGATTTAATATGTAATAACGGGTAAAATATAAAATATAAATTCTGATCACAGTGCTTAAAGCTTCAAATGCAGTAATACTTATTAAGTTATAAATTTTATTTCTATTGTGGTTTTCATAAAATAATTTTATGTTTTTAACTTTTTTTAACAGTTTCTAAAAATGACTGATTTAATGAAATTAAAAATACACGTGATAGTGGAGGGGGAGGGAGGGGTAGTCTAAAACCTCACAAAGAATCACCAAGGGGGAGGGGGGTATAAAATCGCCTAAAAAACCTCACGTGATTAATGGACGGCCCCTTACGTCTTCAAAGAAGTACAAACAAACGCACTTTAAAGAAAGGAAAGTACAGATGGGTGTTGCCAGCGATGACCTGTATTACTTTAGGAAACTCAGATGGAAAATTGAATATTAAGGGATTTTCATTTTCGTCACAACAATACGGCAGTGGAATCAATTTGACGCACAGGGACAAACATGCGAAAATACTTGCACACTCATTGTAAACAAGGCTACGTCACACACGCATTTTCGCATTACTCTAGCTAACGAAATAAGTTACTACATATAGTATTGTATATGTCGCAGTGATATTGTCAAACTCGTGATATTATAATATCAGTAGGGAAATTATAATTACACGGATTTTTGTCAATCGCCTCCATTTCTTACAATTTCACTTACAAGTTTCAGTGAATTGAATTCCTCTAGATGTTACTGTAATATTGTTATGTAAAGAGTGGATACATTTATAATTTAAATGGATGTGCAATACTGTTAGATTGTCAGACGCTCACTAATTGACCCGTTTTAATGTCAATGGCGGATGACAAAGAAACAACCAATCAAAACGCAAGAGGACACCTGCCAAATTTTCAACTCCTCATGATTTATCTAGAGTTATTATAATATCACTAAAGCGGCCCCATGAGATTATAAAAACACTAAAAATATGTAGGCCGGTTAATCGTATGAACTGGTCGCGATTGACAATAATAATATCACGAGTTTGATAATATCCCTGCGACATATACGTATACATGTATTCTGTTATGAATGTGTACCATAAGTTAACTCAATAAGAATTCGTCCTTGCCCCAATGACGACAAGGTCTCAGCTGATCTAACGACATCGCCCACGGACGAATAAGCTTCACTATGGTGATTTTATTCTTTTGCATAGTATTCAATTCAAAATTTATTCATAATATTATTCATTACATGTCACTAAATAATAACAATATATAATGTCATTAAAGTTCAATAACCTTATAAAATATATGTATTTTTCTTTACAACAGTTTAGAAAGCAGTGTTTCTTTCATATCATTACAGTGCCAATACAACACTTGACAATTTGACACCGATAGATATACGTATCTTAACAAAAACAGTCCTATTGTAACAAGTGCAGTGTCCTTCAGTGTTAAACGTTTTGACTCATCCATTAAGAATAGATTTCGTCTAACAGTAGAGTAAGATCCAAAATTAATAATTCAGTTTAGATGTAACATTACTTTTGCCTTATTATTAGAATCGAAGCATATATGATTAAGTACGTAGCAGTTATTTACGTAGGTACATACGATAGTGGATATTAATTTAAGTATAATATTATATGTAGTTAAAGGTTTTTACAAATTTAAACACCAAGTTTATTGACCTGAGATTAAAAGGAAATATTATAGTATAAGACCTTTTTCAACTTGTGTTAGCATAAAATCTGTTATTTTGCACTTATCGGTGTAGCTAAGCTCACAGATTATCATCTAATCATTTATTATTTGAATCTAATTTACTTTCTGACAATCGTGTCACACTTTGACATTTTATTATTATATTTATTGTAATGTAAATATGAATTTGGTGACATGAAATAAATTATCTAATCTAATCTAATCTAATCTAATCTAAGCCTGTATTCACATTGAGCTATTTCTACGAAAAATTTGCCAGAACACACACCTACGCCACAATAACATACCCCGCGTATTGAGTAATTCTCAAATCAAACATGTAACAGTCACCTCGTGAGTAAGGGGGGAACCCAGACTGATGCTTTTGCTTACTCTAGTTTCATTGAAGAAATCGCGTGAATGGATGACGTCATCGACTCTGTTTCAGTTTCGGTCCACTCACGCTCGGTACTGATTAGTTTTATGTGTGTTTGTGTGTGTTAAGACACATCTGGCAACTGGTTTGTGACTCAATTTGTATGTGTGTTCATCTGAGATCAACATGTGTGGAAGGATTTGCAAACTTATTGTTTGATATTGTAGTTAATATTGATCAGGTTACTGTTTAATGCATTTCAATGCGACTGTATTTGTAAGATATTTTTGGACTATCTTCCTAGAGTCCTAGAAGAAAGGTTATATTTCGTGTCTATCGCATGTCTGTTTTTTTAACTGAAAATGTAGTCTTAACGGATGGATGAACTTATAAGTGCGATATGTTGAAAGATTGTTATAATTACCATGTGTCATAGTCATAGGATAAATTATTTTTTTTTGGATTTTATTTGTTACATTTTTATTGTTATATTGTAATTATTACAAGAGTGAAACTGATAACCCGTGGTTTTTGTCGAAGTTTACCGCATCACTATGGAGGATAATTATTTCTATAACTATATAATTAACTGTCAGTTTCCGTATTTGGTTTCGGATTCCCACTTTGGCTTAGAGGTGGATTAAGCTACAGATTTTCCCATGGGTATTCTATGATAATTACCCAAAGGGAAATAATATGTTTATTCATGATAGTGTATGCATGTTATGTTTATATTGTAATAATTTATACACGGTGTAAGGGACAGGTTTCCGAAAACTTTAAGGGCTTGCTTTAAGTTTCGTCTACTGAGCAAGCCTTTAAAGTTTTCGGAAACCTGTCCCTTACATCCTGTATAATATACAGAATATACGCTACATAACAAAACAAACTTGTATGATTTGTACTGTACAAAATTAAACAAGTTTAAAACATTATCAATACCCACATTAAGTAAGATTTAGAAATAAATATGTATATTTTAGTGCACTTTTAAACTGCGAACTAAAAAAATTTATGTAAGTAATTATCCATTTTCAATAAAATATTTTAACTTACAATAATTATTTTTTATTTCTTATAAATGTCTAACCTAAACACATCATATTCCTACAAGCTAGTTCTGTAGAACTAGCTTGTTCTACAGAACTAGCTTGTAGGAATATAAATTAGGATGTATCCTAATTTACGTTAAGGTGTGTAAAAGTTCATAAATTAAATGTCATTCCCACCGAGCTACGCGCGGGCGCAAGCGCTCTACAAAAGACATCAACGAGAGACGCAGCGGTCTCGTAGCCGTAGCGTAGCACTTTTAACATTTGATAAAGTTTATTTTTAAAAACATGTTTTTAGAGCATCATAGAAGATTTAGGTTTTTTTTAGATATTAACTGTATACAATTCTATAGATACATATTATACTCCCCAAGTACATATTACTCACGATGGAAAAACCATCAAAGTTCATCATATAAAATAAACAAAAAAAAATGCACGCTTACGTATTTTTTGATAGAACTTTTTAAATAATTAAATGTACTACTATGTACTGTATATGTGTATGTATATCAGTCTCTGGTTCCCAAGATACAGGGAATCCTAGTTTGGGGCCAGATGACCGTGTGTGATTTGTCCCGGATATTATTATTATTATTACCTTAAAGTTATGTAAATAAATCTTATTTAAATCTTAATTGGCGAATGCAGAAACCGCAGAACGGCAACGGCTTATTAAATAAATTGCAAACTATAATATTGATCCATAGTAGAAACTAATTACTTTCAGAAATTTTTCATTTTTGTGAGTGACTTATACTTAATTTTATTGAAATAAAATGAACGAATAAATTAAAATTTTCTAGTGGTGACCGCGCACCGGAAGACGCTGCATAGAATTTATAATAATTGCGTTATAATGTCATAGTAAATTATGCAAAATTATAGACAGAGAAATCGATGTTAAGAGAACAATTTAGATCAACGACCTTGAGATACCTTGAGAGATCAACACACCATTACCCGCGGCGCGTGTGACTCAGCAAGTTAGGTCTGCCAGTGGGCTGGCGATAGGACATTACATAAAAAAATATATTAAAAAAATAGTCTGTGTGTTAATTCAGTGCTTGATCCGTCTACCGACCACACATTCAGACCCGTGCAGCAGTTTAGGCGTTAAAGTGGAATAGATAAACAAACAAACGAAAAACAAACATTTGAATTTATAATATTAAAAAAACTTTAATTTAACAAATTGTTGAGATGAAAAGAGATTATACTCAGTGCGCATCTCAACTTTCCAAGATTCAGAGCCAGTTATAAACAATTAACATATTGAGAAACGACTTACACAGTCAGCGAGTCTGAGAAGTGTGACTCAGTCACTCAACGCTCGCGGGATACCTTGACGTCGACTCAGTCACTCAACGCTCGCGGGATACCCTGACGTCCTGTGACGCAACCGTTCTGGTAGTTGTTATGTTAGTACAGAATGTAGCGTCTTGGAAGTAATTGGCCTCAAAGCGCGCTCGCTGTGTGTGTCATGTGTGTGTAATGCTCGCACTCCACCAAACCGGAGTGGAGATGTCTCATATTTGTAAGCAAAGATGTGAGGTGTGCTTCTTAAGCTGGCGACGGTTATATAGACTAAACAAAAGCATAGACAAAGACGGAACGTGTAATTTCATATTTATAACCGTCTATTCTTAAAGATAATCTCATAAGAAAGTGAGGGATAACCTTTTTTATTTTGCGTCTGCTTATCTTACACATCTTTGATCCACCTCCGGTCAAGGCACTACGCATCTCAGTACAGCTTCAAACATCTCCTCTCTCCACATTAGAGGAGTCACCATAACTGAAAAAACATCTGCTATAACCTCTCCGATTCGCACGCATCTCCGGTTTGGTGGTGTCAGGGGCTTAGGACATCTCTGCGAATCTGTGATATGATGAGATATGCGTCACTCATCCGGGGGACACACTGTCCTGTGACGCAGCCATTTAATTGACGAGTGTTCCAGGAGTCTCATTGCTTTAATGATCATCGTCATTGGCTTTTCGTGTCTACAACACGTATCGACTCATCGTTCGGGGTTCGTAAAAGCTTGTTATAAGTAAGCGAAATGAAATCAAAATATTTTATTATATTCAGGTTTAGTATTGTACGCTTTCTGAAGGTTATTTTTAGGGATCCGTAGTCAATAAGGAACCATTATATGTAGTTTCGCCATGTCCGCCTGTCTGTCTGTCTGTCCGCGGCTCAGAGACTATTAGTACTAGAGAGCTGTAATTTGGCACGGATACATATATGCATATTAATCACGCCGACAAAGTGGTATAATAAAATCTTTAAAAATAAATCTCCTACACGTGAAATGGGGATGTTTTTTTTTCTCGACTATCCCATGATGTGGGGTGTCGTTTAATAAGTCTTTCAAAAATATTGTGAGTTTGTGACTTTGTGAAAACCATTTTTCGATTCACGGATCCGTTTTCGATACGCTAATTTTCAAGTCATGTGTTGGCTAATTATAATAATTTAATAATTTTATTCGGTAGTCAAATAGAAAATATGTAATAGAAGCGGAAAATCAAATCAAAGGCCGGCAACGCACTTGTGACTCCTCTGGTGTTGCGGGTGTCTATGGGCGGCGGTAATCGCTTACCATCAGGTGATCCGTCTGCTCGTTTGCCACCTCTGCCGTAAAAAAAAATGAAATTAATTGATCTAGAATAAAAAAAGGTTACACTGACACCTCATATCACATTCCAAATGAGGTTGTAGAGCCGTAAGCAAAATAGTGTAAATAAAGTGTTATCGTCTTATCAGCCAATTCTTTTTTTTTAAACTTACTATCGAAACATAATCCGCATTTTATTATCAATTACTTACATTTTAAACACATCTAGAGTTAAGCCACTCACTTTCAAATATTTTTCCCGAGAGCAAGAAGTGGATTTTCCCAAAGATTACATTTCACATTTCACAAACTTACCAGGATCCAATCAACTCCGCTTTCTATGTAGTAAGTCCCAATAATGCAAGATCTAGTTCCAATATGTGCTAAGTGCGTGCGTACTTGCGCAGACCCACGTCGTCGTCGACCGGTGCGCGTGCGTCAATGCCCGCGCCTGCGCCCCGCCCCCGCGTCGACGCCGGCGGCGGCGGCGGCGCCGCGTCGGTCAAGGACGAGAGAAAGAGGCCAGCGAAAGTGCGGTCCTGTCCTGTTGTGCTGCAGTGTGCGCTACAGTTATGTCACACGTGCACTCGTGATGACCACGTGCCAGATCTGACATGATTTTTGGTTCATGCTCGCAGCTTCCGGGACAGGAAGCTGGCTTGTTGAGATCAGAGCGATTTTTCTTCAACACATCTTTTTTCATTGTCTGTAGTTTGACTTAGTTACTTTAGTTTTAGGGAATTTAGATTTCTTATTCGAATAATAAAGATAAGTTATTCCTGTCGAGATGATTGTTTGTTCTATTTTAAAGTTAACGTGGCAAATCAAAAGAGACCTTAAGTTTGGCGCACTCCAAACACTGGTTCGAAAGATACTGAAAAGCACGGCCTAGGAGCTCCAGACTAGAGATAGGTTAACGAAAAGATATGTTGGTTAGTTGTATTGAATGATATATAAAATATAATCAAAATACTTACATTCTAAGTCACATCCCGGACACTTCATACAAACGCGCCATTGTTTACTACATATTAATTCATGTTTGTACACATGTAAATGTGTGCGTGATGTACTAGGGTTGCATCGAAGTTCAATAACCCCTCATTGTTCTTTATTGTTAGCTATACTTTTATAGCCCTTGTCCTTGGCTTATAGCTTGGCCACCAAGTGGCAGTGGGCAGGGCACATAGCTCGTAGAACAGATGGCCGTTGGGGCAGTAAAGTTCTCGAATGGCGACCGCGCACCGGAAGGCGCAGTGTGGGCAGGCCCCCGACTCGGTGGACCGACGACCTGGTAAAGGTTGCAGGAAGCCGCTGGATGCGAGCCGCACAGGACCGGTCGGTGTGGAAATCCTTGGGGGAGGCCTTTGTCCAGCAGTGGACGTCTTTCGGCTGATAGATAGATAGATACTTTTATAAATAAAGTTAAGGCTGTATACACCAGACAAGGCTGTATAGCCTTAGAAGCCTTTAGCTCTTTCCTTAAAAAAAAATTTCTTTGGTTAATAAACTGTGCTTTGGTTTGCTAACCCCTTGACAAATGGTCACATATCGGTCACACGGGGGGGGAGGGGGTTGAAGTAACTTTCACAGAGCGGCAGAGAGTGTCCATACCGTATAATGTCCTTATACCTACTGTGATTCTAAGTTAAGCGCAATGTGACTTACATATATTATTTTACTCGTGTGACCAAATTAGAAGTGCATTTGCAATACTCATGCTACACCTCCCCCGAAAAGTAGAGGGTTATACATACCCCCTTTACAAAAAAGTCTTATATGTACATAAAATTTTACTTAATGCAATTTCCTATATATTTCACCACGTGTGCATCACACCACATATTCGACTGATGAATAACATTCGCTTGTTTTTGCACATGCTGGTTTTGGCCATTACATCCGTTGAGTCATTGGCTCACTGGTTACCGTAACAGCCGCTTGCAACCTTGTGCAACCCTGCTGACGTCGGTGCGGACCGCTAGACCAATTGTGTAACCCTCGCGAGTCAACATCCTTGAGCTGCCGACATTACTATGAATTGATAACGGAACTATCGCAACAAGCCTCACTCATAAATAAACAGATGAGAGCAAACCTGCGCTAGCGCCTTGACGCAAGTGGAGGCGACTCTAGCAGGAATTGTTAAAAATAAATACGATTTGTGGACTTAACATCGGCTTAGTTTATAAGTGTGAATGACGGAATGTTTTTTTTTGCACAACGTAAAATAGGAAAATAGTATAAAATACATGAAAAACAGTTACACAAGTAGACGGTCTTATCGCTAAAGCTAAATAGCAATCTCTTCCAGACGACTAGGGACAGACGAATTTACTTTACTCTCTTCAATAAAATTATATTGATTTTCTTAATTTAAGTCATCCCCATAGTAACAACTAAAAAATAGGGTCATTTCATTGTAGATTCGGACTTTCTTTTTAACTAGTTTTAATTAACTTAACCCTGATATTAAACTTTCTGCACTAGTGCCACAGAGATGCACTGAACTATTGCGTGCCTATTTTTTGATACACAAAACCAAGTTTCAGTAAGTACATTAAACTCACAGATACCAGGACAACTCCTGCTGTGAGCTTTTTGAATTGTTCAATTCTAACTTATGATTTGCAAATATATCGAGTTTTTAATTGTTTTTTTTTATTTATTTATTTATAAAATGTCATATAACAAGGCAAACGTGTACAAGCTCATTCTTAGCTTATAAAAGTTCACGAAAGTTATCAGTTAGTAAATGATATAAATGTGGTATAACATAATAAAAAATTAAGTTGGCTAATAGCAGTATTTTATACCGAGTTTCATATTTCTTTTTCCTGGTTCGTGTTTTGGTGTCAATTTCTTCCATGGAAAGCTTTCGAGATAAATATATACGTATGTTTCAGAGATAAAAATACATTATCAGTATTTTTCTATTCTTTGTTCTATCCTATTTTCGATAATGCCAACACCATGACGATCTTTCATTTTGTATTTTGTCGCTCATCAGTTAAAAAAAAACAATCAATTTCCTGAAAACAGTGCGAACAATGGCGGATGCGGTTACAATTTATTTTTGAGGTTGTATACAACGCTGTTTAATTTCATGATGAGTTGAACTGTCGGGAAAACAATAGCAGGAAAGGTGTTTCGCCGTCAAAGGTCAGCGGAGGCAGTCGGCCACGTGGACGCTGATGGGGTCACTAACTAAACGTAAAATACCGGTTTTCCACGTGTAACTTAGATAAGTTTTCACGAGATCTTTGACCAGTCTACATCATCATCATCATCAGCCGAAAGACGTCCACTGCTGGACAAAGGCCTCCCCAAGGATGTCCACACCGCCCGGCCCTGCGCTGCCCGCAGCCAGCTGCTTCGCGCAACCTTCACCACGCCTACGCGACGGGATTAACCGCACCTTCGAACATATTCAAAGCTAAGATTCCATCAAGAACAAAGACGATCAAAACCACATTTAGAAATCACCAATAAAGTAGGAAAGTATGCACTAGGCATAAAGTTACCAGTATGGGCTCTCCTTATCTCCAGTGCAGCATCGTATTATGGCTCTTAATATTGATGTTTGGCGGCGAGATGTAGTAAGACGTGGTATAAAGCTCTAGGCGGGTTTAGAATATGTCATCGTATATACGTAAGTTCTGAAAGTTTCAGTGTGAAACAGCCAAGTAGTAGTACTTACCCTTACCTTGCACTTTTAAAACCTTGAACTGATCAAGACTTCTGGCTTTATTTTAAAAGTGAGTACAGTAGGTTATTGACGTAAAAGCAACAATGCGAATGATTCATGGTTCATTCCTCTAAGCAGAAGAAAGGAAGATCTAAAAAAACGTAACAAAAAATCGTTAATTTTATCTCCAACCCAAACTATTTTATAATAATGTGTGAAAACGGCGTTAACCTTATCTCTTTGAGATGCCGAATACAAAAGAATGCCTCGGTGACAAACAGGAATAAGAATGAAAAGCAAAGATTTGAAAGTGCATCCGCTCGCAACAATGAGGCGGGCAGTCAGCGGGAACACTGAATGGGATTGTTTGTTTGCAGAATGCAGATTTATGGAAGCGCCGGCGCTTCATCGGCCCGTCAATGAGATTGGACGGATGCACTTGAGACCGTTACTTGTAAAAATGTTTCCTCCTCCTCAAGCTCCTCCATTGCTGGCTCTAGGAAAATGTATTTTATTTTTAATTTTTATTAAAGATATGAGTGCGTTTCACATTGCCGAAGATGTATCACACAAGCTCAAATAGTGCCTATTCACTTGCACCTTAAAGATTCCTAAATATGCACTGATCTCCCCTCTGCTACCAGATTAAGCAATGAAGTACTTAACCTGCGTAAGTTTGATCTTGTATTCACGTCTCCCATAACAAGTAGATATTTTAGCAATGTGGTCACGATTGTCACAAATTAATGACGTTACATATGTCGTCGTAGCTATGACGTAAACAACATCATGTCTTGGAAATTCGAAATGACGTTCGGAAGCCGGAAAACAAACAAATAATTTAAGTACAATTTTGCATTTTGTTATGTAACTAAATAAAATAGCCTTTTGTAAGTTCTGTTTTATAGACGATTCATACCGTCGAAATTTAGTGAATCACTAGCACAAGGTCGCCACCAGTTACTTCAGTCTACATAAGATGCCCTGTGGTCATAGTTATAGCATGACACAACATTTGTTAACGCTCAGTATGGCGTAACGATATTTCGGGGTTCCCAACTTGAAAGCTCCATTCATGCAAACCTCAGACCGTTATGAATGAATGAATCAGACGACGCAGGCGCCGTGCGCGTGCGCACAAGAATTTTAGCATAAATGAGTAATTATCATTTTATAAACTACGTAACGAATGCTTTTTTTAAATTTTGTACTAGAATTGGTCATTGAAATAACTTTTCACTAATGTTTTGTCACCTTGAAACTTCACTGTGTAATAAAAACAAGAAACATGCATGACTCTAAAAAGTGTCAAAAATAAAAAAATGAAAGTTACCGGGAGATAAAGTTATAAACAAAATTTGAGAGAGAGCGTTTAGAAACTGTTGGATTTTTTGTCATCTCACCATGATGGCGTCATTATATAAATTAGCTAATCTAGGTATCTGATCTTGCCTAGTTACTAGGTACACTTGTGTTCTCGGAAGCCACATCCATCTCCTCATCCGTGGACCATTGACGTCAACCCATAAACCACAAGACGACAGCAAACCATTGTTCCTCCTGAATCATCGGCCGATACAGGATTTGGTTTCATTTTTATTGAAAATCTTAATCCGTATTCTTGAGATTGTTTGCAGTGTTAGTCACATTAGCAAATATTTTTGTGAATGGAATTTTAACTTACACTTAAGTGTATATTTAATTGGAAATATGGGTGTTTATGTCAAAAACACCAAAATCTATGAAATGGTGACAAGGTTGCTATGTCTCTACTATCAGTGCTAGTAGGATCATGCTCTATGTCTAAATGCAAAAATATTAAGTTTACATGTTTGGCCATTTTCGAATAAACGCGCTTTAGTACATGTTTATGTATTTTTATCAATAACTAGCTTCCGCCCGCGACTTCGTCTGCGCAGACTTCAGAATTGGGTCCAGATAGAAATAAAATATAAGGGCAGCGCCACTTAGTGGCGAAGTATAATCTTCAGTTTTTAGCCATTCCTCCGGGAACCCATGAGTTTTATGGGAGAAAAACGTACCCGTACCCTATACGTTAGCTGAGTGCTTCATCTGTCTACCTACCAAACATCCAAATCCATTTAGTAGATTCGGCGTGAAAGTGGAACAAACAAGCAAACAAACAAACAAACATCCATACTTTCGCATTTATAATATGTATTAGTGAGATGAAATTGGTAAATTCTTGGCATTATCTAATTGGTGGTAAGTGATGATGATGCCGAAGATAAAAGCGAGCTTACCAATATTCCCCAACGCAGTGGCGAACTGGCTTTTTATCTCCATGCCGGAACACATCAATGCTATTAACATTGATGATTGGCGGCGAGACCTAGATAAGATGGTGGTAACTAGTCCAGGCAGGCTCCAAAAATGCACTGCCACCAACCAAACCGAGTCCTACTTTGGACCCCGCCGTGATTAAACCCTTGACCACGGAGGCGGTTATGGGATGGCAACCAACGAAATGGTGGACACGTGCCACTCAAAGAACTTGGTTTGACAGTCTCGAGGGCGATGCCCCTACGCGAATCCCTCCTTCACAACAATAGTTCCACAGCTCGGCATGACATGTTTGAATTTTGATACTTACAACGTCGGCCGAATTAACTTGAAAATTACGACACATCATGTACCCTGTACCTTTTATCTATCAGCGATTGTGTCTATTTTTTAAGTTTCTTGGACTGTGTTTTTGTGTTGCTATCTTTAATTTGTAAACCTTTCAAACATTATTTTCACACTCTCCATTATTACCTTAACTCCAAACTCCAGTTTCAACAATGAATACCAAAAACAATATCAAACAAAAGTGCTGCCAAGCCACGATCACTTAGCGTAATCTTCAGATAACATTTTTCTTGCGAGGCCATTGTCCGAAGCGTCCGTCTGTCACTCCCGTTTCGCCGACACATTCCCAAGATAATAATGAATGAAAGTGCAATGCATTGAAGTCCTTGGAGTCGGCGTAGTCGCAACCTGTGCCGACCTGTCGTCACTGCAGACTGGGTCGGATTTACCACTCCGCCCCTTAGTCACAGGTTGACTCGGTGTTGTATAAGGCATATGTAATGTATGAGAGTTAGCTTTGCTACTCGTTTTTACTTGAAGGGGGGTGAGCTTCTATGTATCACACGGTAGGTAAGATGGAGGATTAGTAAAAGGTATGTACCTATGTATAAATAAAAATGTGCTATTTTTCTTATTTTTAAGAATATAGTACGCACAAATAAATACACTATACTTAGTACCGTTAACTTATCAACTTGCGAATTTTGTGTTTCAACTTTCGAGGGAACTACAATAATTTTACAGTCGTAATGAAAAAATGTGACTAGCATGAAAAGTGCGATTTAATAAGATATTTAAATTATAAAGATTAGTTCAGTCAACGAGAATTTTATATGTATGGATAGTACATAAATCAGATGACAAAAAAGCCAAAGGATTTTATGACTGGAAGTACTCGTAAGTTCAATACTTTATACCTCAACATAAAAATTGCATTGATGACGACCCGACACAGATACAACATGTAAATCCGCTCAACGCCCGATGCAAGCTAGCGCCTGCGCCTGCATCCACTGCGCCAGTTCATTGACTAACCAGCGAGGAATGTGGCAAAAAACGCGCGGTTTTGATCGTCCGAGTCCGCGCCCCGGGCAGCAGAAACGCCATAAACGCGCAGCCGTCAGACCCTAATGAGTTCCGAGGAGATGGGCCCGCGCCACGCCGCCCAGCAACGGGACTGCGGCGGAAACTTTTGAATGTGTGAATGGACCACCGACACGGTGACGGTGGTGGAATGTTACGAAATCATTTCGGTGAAATGTAACCGACTATTTCGTCATGTTTTGTCATTTTATGATGGGGGTTGTTCATTGTTATAGGGCTGGGGGTCGGTTAGAGTCCTCGAACAATTCCTACTAACGGCGCACCTCATTTACTTATTACAATATCAGTTTACTAAGTGGTCGTAGCTCAATATACGTTAGGCGCATCGATCACGAAAGTTAACTGAATACAGACACGGCCATAACTTAGCTGGAATTGATTTGACTATCAGTGACATTTATCTTGATCGTTTCCGTGCTTTGCAAGGCTATATTTAAGTTGTTAAGCTCTTTCAGAGGCTTTATAGGTAACTCGAAACTTCTGACACTAGGGTTTGTCAATAGCCCCACTACTTCCACCAAATCCGGACATGACTCCGGCATGTGGAGTATGGTCTAACCTTTTGCGAGCTATGGAAGAGATCCGTCCTCAGCAGTGGGGATGGTGTGAGTTGTTAACTACTACAATTTTTGTTTTATAATTCCAAAAATTAATTAACTATTTATAAAAAGGCTGGCTCAATATTAATGCATATTTTTGTAGGGAATGGACTTTTACGAGTTCATTTACTTTACGTTGTGTACAGCAAGTGTCGAATGTAGGTCAGTTGCGCCGCCTCCATGGCCGAGTGGCTAGTTTGCAAGCTTCACTCTAAAGTTCTTGTAGTTCGTTATGTATATGAAATTAAATGTTTTATTTTTATATTTGAGTTGATTGAATGAAAGGTAAATTGGGGTTTACAATTTATGACGTATTAAAAAAAACTACTTACTAGATCTCGTTCAAACCAAATTTCGATGGAAGTTTGCATGGTAATGTACATCACATATTGTTTTCAGTTTTATCATTCTCTTATTTTAGAAGTTACAGGGGGGGTGGGGACACACATTTTACCACTTTAGAAGTGTCTCTCGCGCAAACTATTCAGTTTAGGAAAAAATTGATATTAGAAACCTCAATATCATTTTTGAAGACCTATCCATAAATACCCCACACGTATTTGATGAAAAAATTTTTTGAGTTTCAGTTCTAAGTATAGGGAACCCCCAAATATTTGTTTTTTTTTTTTGTTTGAAAATCTTAATACGGTTCACAGAATACATCTACTTACCAAGTTTCAAAATGTAGTTCTTATAGTTTCGGTAAAAAGTGGCTGTGACATACAGACGGACAGACAGACAGACATGACGAATCCATAAGGGTTCCGTTTTTTCCCATTTGGCTACGGAACCCTAAAAAACTCTGTTTAGGAGAGCCGATTATCTAACGTGGTGCTACTACCACTTTTAATTCTGTGTACTTTGAAGCTGATAATTGTTCGGGCATGGGCTGACCTGACACCAACACCTCCTACTGATAGTAATGTTGCTGACACACCATAGCGCGGGATGTGCATGGCGTATGTCACGTATGCGCGTACGCTGACGCGGGCACCTCGGGCGGAAGTTCAGCCGCAGAGCATGCGCTGCCCATTGTAATAAGCCCAATATAGTCTGCTTTAGCGCGTGCGACCAACAACGGCCTGAAACGGGGTAACCGCACTACACCGCATTAATATTGTATCACATATCGGAAATCGATGCCCTAACTAAACGAACACCTCACTCTGAACAAAGAGGGTAAAACCCAGAGATCTAATAGAACAAAAAAATATGTTTAAAATTAAACTTTTGATGTGTATGATGGTCGCGTTGCACACGTAAATCTAAAAGCCCTACACGTGACCGCGGGTGATATTAAGTGCAACACCAGGCTACTGCCATCTATCTTTAGTTGAAGTTAACTATTGTGTGAAATTGTGCCTCGTTTTACAATATTATACATATGTATACACATGTGTATTGTGTACACGTATTTATATGTATAAAAAAAGGTACATAATATGTATAACGTTGTCATTGCTTTCGTCATTATAAAAGCACGTAACTCTTAAACCGCAAGTTAGTTTAATGAGTACAAAACTACTTAGGATTTATCTCTATGGTGACTGTGACGCTCAACAGTTTGTTTTGGAAGAGCGATGACGCTAACTTCCTGTCGTTTAATCATAATAAGTATAAAATAGAGGATGTTAAATAAAGTGCGTTTGAGATTTTAAGGGGCGACTCAGAATCAAGTACAATTGTATACTTGATTCCGAGTTACCTCTTAAAATCTCAAACGCACTTTTTTAACACCCTGTAGAAAAACGTGGCAAATCTTTGTAAGTCTAAACCGCGAGATTCCAAACCGCTTTTGAAAAAAACTATTAATTTCGGCGCTGCCAATACCTCCGCGACACTGTACATACAAGCGAGTCATTACCTAACGGTCTATAAGCCCACGTAATATTTGAAGTTGTGATACTAATGTTATAAGGTTTGGGAACTTTTACAGGCGATGTACCTACACACAGACCTAAAATCGAATATCTCAATTTTGATCAGATTTCTTGTAACTATTCCATTTTTCATAAATAACTTATAGAGAGTGTGTTTTGGGTATCTAGAATACAACTAGTCTCGCAATACCAACCACATATTCTGTCAAATGCCTTTTCTTCTTAACGGCACGGCATATGCAGCTGAACGAATCCTTCCCGCTAAAGTTTCTATGTGGTCCCCATTGCAGTGAAAAATCTAAACTGTACTGTACACGAATACTTACTTGCAAATAAAGTACGCAGTTTACTGAAAATAGCAACCCTTGTGTAGATGGAGATCTTATATCAGAAACTTATGATTGTGACGAAGTGTTTAGGAACTGCAAAGTTATCAATTCAAAATTGTACAATATTTTACATCTTGAAAATATCAATTAGGTACCGAACACCTGTACTCCTTCATAGTCTACACCGCTGGAGTAAATCCACTCTCTCTCTCTCTTTTTCGGCACATTTAATTAACCGCGAAAATCACTGTTCGCGCATGCCTTAACACGTTGACTGCGTAAACAAAAACAGTGACTTACATCTGGTGAAGTGGCGATCCAAAAACGCACCCATTAGACGTGACAGGCCCTTTCGACCCGACACCTCTAGATGGTATTAAAGCTCTATTATCTTAGCTAGGGTGCAGTGTACATTACAAAATATTTTACTTGCATAATGCTCATGAATCACTTGTGTACAAATAGGTCTCGCCCCTAGATTCTCCAAGCAGAAAGTGAGAAATTAGCAATCGAAAATGTCGGGTCAGTAAGATCCGATACAGTACTAAAATGTAATTTGTGTAGTGATGGGATAGAAAAAAGAAAGAAAATATCGAGTCACTTTGGTACATTATTTATTATAGTAAGTAATTATGAATCAAACGAAATATACAAGCCAAAAATAATATTGAATTAGATGTGCCTATCTTTGTAACATGTAATGAAAAGAGACTAATTACACTTGCCACAAACAGTTTTAAGTGTCTTACTGTTAGTCTACTTACTGTTGTGTCAAAAAACTTTTCCCGCGGCCCTTTTTGACTAGGTAGTTGTAAGTTATTTTCCTGAACACTTCATTCAGTATATCATGTTTACTTTAAATGAAACCGCAAGTTGGAACCTACGTCACAGATGAAACCAGTGGCGGCCCTAGGGTGGTGCAAGCGGTGCGACCGCACCGGGCGCCGTTTGTAGAGCGGCGCCAAAATCATCTAAAAACACCAGCGCAACTCATGAGATGAGCGGCGCATTTGCTTACTATACTCGTACGTGTACTTTAAGGTGTCGAAAACAGTATTCTTAACTAACGTTCTCAGGTATTCCTTAATGGCTGTGGCTGCACTCTACTAAATCTTACTAAATCTTAAAAAAGAAATACTTTTTAAGATAAATCGAAAAAAGAGCAGAATTACGAGTACGAGCCAATAAATAAATGCATCAATGCATAAACTTTTGCATACAAAGGGGGCGCCATTATTAGATCTCGCACCACCTAAAAATTTTGCTAGGGCCGCCACTGGATGAAGCTTGCCCATTAAGTAAACTTAATTCGTATTTGCGGTTTCTCTATAAACAGATATCTTATTATAGATACGCTTATAGCTACGCTCGGTAGTCGGTAATATTAATTAGTGGGACATGACAGCAGAACACATTGCTTGAAAACATCTTTATAAATTAAAAAACGACTGTGACACGTCGCATCGGCGCCGAGCTGTCTGTCGCGCTTTGCTACCCGCCGTAGTACTGCAGATACAGAGAAACCAGTTAATAGTCAATGAGAGTAAACGGTGGCAGAGATAAGGAAAATAAGGAATTGTCTGCTTCTGATGTTGGCCGTAAACACGTAATGATATAGATACGCCACATATTTTTATGAAGATCTCAGAGCATAATAAATGTATTAAATTAGATATTTTTTAGCTGCTTAGCAGAGTCATGCATTCTACTGATTTTCCATGTGCCTAAGTGAGGCTTTCCGAAGGTGTTCCTTAGTGAACATCGAAAGAGCAATTCAGCGATGTTCAAAAGGTCGGTCACAGACAGTAAAAGCCCATAGATAGTCAATCAACCAATCGATGGCCTCTGCATCTATTACAGATGGTTTACTGGAGTCTTGGCGCTAAAACGTACCAGTAGTAAATTAATATAATATATACTTTCACAAAGTAAATCTCCATATGACTAGTTTATATTAATACAATTTATGTTAATTTTTTCAAGCCACAAATGTGAAAAAGAGCAGATCCTCTCTACATTACTGGCGCGCGTTCGAGATAAGGGCAACAGCACTAGCATCTGGCAGCATCTTGTTTGCGTATTTTTTTTTTCTGGGTCATCAACATATTGTTAGTTTATATTTAAAATGTCAATCTTATGAAACTCAGGCTGCTACCTATTAGCTATTTTAATTTGCCATTGAGTTGAGTACTTGGTGGAAGAGTTTACAACTCTACGTTGCCAACGCAGGTTACGCAGGTAAAGGGTAGTAGTCCACCCACTAGTATCCGAATTACTTTCTTATTTGTAGTTGTACTACTAAAATATATGTATTATCGGATTATCTGTTTAGTTATAAAAATAAGGGCCATTTTTATCAATTGAGATTTACAATATAACTATTGCAATTTATCACTTGACAATAAAAAAAATTACCTAACAAATTGAGTAAAAAATTGCTGCTTTGCAAAACTTCACTCACTTGATATAATTATAAAATGAGTTCAATTCCATCATTACTCTTTTTTAAGTTTATAATCATGTTAAGATTCACTGTACTCGGTTTTGCATACTCTTCAAAGGAAAATCAAGTGATGAAAATTACCCAATTAAGTTGGGTTTTTCCGATGTGAAAACGCGCGATGATATTGGGAAACCCGGCTGGTTCCCAATTCGCTATTATCAGCTACCACCACCAGCGCCGCCGCGCCGGTGGGATGGAAGGAGGTCGATAGGCAGTGGCGCGTGGTGTGGCGTGACTGGAAGGTGGAGGCAGGTGCGTGGTGGTGTGATCCTGGCGTGATGGCGTGACGGCCTGCCCTATTAGGACATGTGGCGAAACATGTTGGGTCTGTAATGAAAACTCATTGGTAATCGGTAATTGATTGTATTTGTAAATACTTATGTTATAAAATATAATTTCCAAAGCATTAATTGCATCAAACTTATTTAAATTCCTTACTAAGATAGGATATTTTCGAAATAAAGCCATTGAGGTAGGTTAATACTCACAGTTATAATCACGACTTCAGTTATATAGGCACACTTATATTACAGAGTATCACTTATCACACTTAGTACGAATAAACAGTATTCACAGGACTTGTTCACACATTCACACCTCCCGAAACGGTGGATATACGAGTTCTGAGTGGTAGGAACCTCGTATTAGGTAGACAAAAGAATGACGTTCGAAAAGTGTGCACTGCTACCTACTTCGAATAAAATATTTTCATTTCATTTAATTGAAAGCCAAAACTCATGTTAGAGCAATCGCCAAACCGCCCCTGACACAGCCTCGTGTCTCCCACCACCAGTCAGGGAGGCGGGCGGGAACACGTGGCGACATCAATAGAGTTAATCTAGCACTTTAATTAAATTAAAAATAATTGACAACGCTGAATACCTACGTTAAAAACAACCGACTTCAATCGCAACAACTCCAATTTTACTATGTTTTTGTTGATTTTCTCAAAAAGCGCTGAATCGATTTCGATTAAATTTATATGGGACCACCTGTGAAGTATACCCTTTAAAACAAAAAAAGAATTTTCCAAATCAGTTAAGGCGTCTTCGAGTAATCGGTGAACATACATAAAAAAAAAAAAAAAAGATTCCGACGAATTAAGAACCTCCTCCTTTTTTTGAAGTCGGTTAAAAATATCCTGGATTATTTATCATTATGTACCACTATTCTATTATAGCTATAAATATATTTTTGTTTTATCTCTTTTGAATCCTTTCTTTATTTTTATTTTTTCATATTTTATTTAGACATGACATTGTATAATTCATTTATATGTAATAGAATATAAGACTTTTTTTAAAAAAATGTGTTGGAGAGAGTTTCTTTAGGGCCCGCCGTTTCTTCTCACTCCGCAAACACTTTCCGAAACGGTGGGTATACGAGTTCCGAATGGTAGGAACCTCGTATTAGGTAGATAAAAGAATGATGTTCGAAAAGTGTACACTGCTACCTACTTCGAATACAATATTTTCATTTTCAGGTATATTAAATACCTAACTAAATACCTGTAAAATATTAATAGATAACACTTATCTATTGGATCCAAGTAACTACAGAGCTATCTTCGGTCGCAATTTTTTCTAAAAGTCACAATGTGAGTAATATGCTGTTAATAATTCATAATTATGTATACGCAATTTATTGCCTAGGCAGGTTTTGGTTGCTGTGCCTGGTAAGAAAATGTATTTTTTTGGCTTCGTCTGAAATAAAAAAGGAAATGAACAGGAATGTGACTTTTTGTCGCTTCGTCGACAAAATGACCTAAATTATACTGTAGTAACTTATTATATAATTGTCTGGAAAAGATCGATTTTAGCAATAAGACCGCCTTTATATTCATAATCTAACATTTTTATTTTGTAATTTTCTTCTTGTTTACAATAAATTGTTCATACATACAATTGTATTAATCAAGGCAGAAAATATTTTAGATTGTATCATGGTCATGGATCTGACGCAATAAACAATAAAACATAAAGCCTAAATAACAAAATTTGAAAACTGCGCCAGTATCAAAACGTTCTATCTTAACTTTACACGAATGTGCTCTCGCTTGGTCAATAAGTTGCGTCATCGATGTTTCTAGACACATTATGTCAATAATTAACAACCGCGAGTGTTTTTTTTCGCCCTTGTTGAGCAGGCTAAGGCTCCATGGCCATACCGCCTCGTCTTTAGTTATGTTTTTTCTTTTTTGTTTACTTTTCAGTTTACGTCTTCAGTATTATTTTCTTCATTTTATCTTCATTTTATTTTCAAATTTTTACTCTTTGTTAGTCAATTGCCCTATTCTTCAGCAAAATGATAGCACTTTTGATGAAGATTTCATGGACTTCTTGAGAGCACTCGAAACTCAGTCTACACACTTTTATTTCATTATCCTACATATTAGACACTTAAATGGCACTTTATTGAACAATACACTATCAATATTATGCATTAAAAACCACGATATCTATATTTTAGGATAATAAAAGAAAACTGACAAACTGTTGCTATGGGTTCCCGCCAAAAAGTCCTGTCAATAATTAACTACCGCGAGTGTATTTTCAAAGGATGGTTGCCGGGACTCTGTGCCGAGCACACCTCTACCCAGTTATTCTTACAGTTATTACCGTTTTAGAATAGTTTCAACGTTACTTTTGTGATGGAGAAATCACTGTGATTCATATTCTGCGATAGGTGATAATGGTAAATGATAATAGATAGATAAAATATTTATTTCACTCAAACCCAGCACAGTGTAATAAAGAGGCTTCTTAAATTATTTAGATTAACAAAATAACTTACTTTATTAAAGTTATCTTATAGGTACTTATAACTATAAAATGCCAACAAAATAATCAAGAAAAAATGAAATAAAGGAAGAAGAACAGAAGTATTACACAACATGCCAGACCAGTGAAAAAGCTCTAGACTCAGCACAATTATTGTAAGAAAAGGTTTTCTTGCAACGCTCTGGTATTCTGCTTAGACCAGTGATAGAAAAGAGTGTAAAAGTGTAAAGAAAAATAATAAGAAGAGAATTAACTCGGGAGACAGCTCCGTTTTTGGAGTTCCAGCAGCAAACCACCACATGGAGCGTTTTTAAGTGCCCATCACCCTTAGAGCCGTAATTTGTTTAAAGATTCTCCTATTGTTCACTTGACAAAGGTTAAATCTAATTTGGAATGCCAAAAAAAGGAAGGAAGGAACCTTTTAAAAAAAAGTATCTAATTAACTAGCCATTTAAATCAAAGTTCGATCTCTCATAGTAACACGCACGAGTTCTATTCGAAACCCAATTTCCTGTCCGGGTTTTCCCGAGATTTTCCGAACGGCAGCTGTCGTGTCGCCTGCAGCCTAAATGATTGCTGCGTGAAATAGCGGGTAACGCTGTTTACCCACGTTACGTCACGCGCTCTGCGACGTACGAACTTATGCGGGTGTGTCTAGATACTGCTGTGATAAGGAGGCCGCAAAGTATACGTAAAGTAAACTCCACTTTGCGGCCTTTTTTCTTATGGCGGCAGAATATAATATGCGTGCGCTCATGAATAAAACGAGAGCATTAATATGAGCATAACAGAATTATGTAATATTTTTATTTACAGTTATAGGTAAAAAGACATGTTGCTAAGTTTTAAACCCATTTTGTAAACTTATGATTACAAATAAATTAATTTTTAATTTGAATTTTGAATAACAACAACGTTGCAAATGTAAGTACATCAAATGAAAGTGATTAGTAGCTGAAATATTCGCTTTAAAATACAAACTGTTCTAATTTTGAATTTCAAATTATGAATTAACAGCAATGTTGCAAATGTACATCAAATGAAAGTGATTAGTATTGTAAAAATAGTTGAAATATTCGCTTTAAAATACAAACTGTTCTAGAGTTTAACGACGTGTATTTTTTTTAACAACAAATATGTTTATGATGATGCTTATTATGTTTATGTTATGTTTATGAAAATCACACTTCATACTAATATTATAAATGCGAGAGTGTGGATTTTTGTATGTTTATTTGTTTGTTCGTTCGACTTTCACGCCGAAAAAACTGAACGGATTTGGATAAAGTTTGGTAGGTAGATAGACAAAGCACTGGGCTAACACATACGATACTTTTATCCCGGAAAACTATAGGGTTCTCGGAGGAATGCTTCAAAACTCAAAATTTCCACTTCGTTTCTAGATGGCGCCACCTTAATATTTTCTTTCTCTCTGGATCTAGTTCTGAAGTCCACGCAGACGAAGTCGCGGGCGGAAGCTAGTACTTCATAAGGCTACATGAAAAACCAACCGGTTTCATTATACCTTTTAATGAACAAAACGGGATATAATTTATTTCCGTAAAACATTGACATCTCTCCCTCGATCTAAAAATGTTACCAATGTACCTATATTTTGCCATAAGTATAACTATATGAGACTCAACATAATATAATTAAAATCTCTGAAAAACTCGTTTCGAAGCATCTTCAAGGACATTCATAATAAAACAATATTCAAGCGGATAAAGCCACGGGCAAAAGTTAGTTAATAAGTTATATAATAAATATATTTTTTCGTTATAATTTTCCACTTACTCATCGGAAATCTTGCCCCAGCAACGCTCCGGGTAAAGTTTTGAGTAAATATCTTCCGCATATACAGGGTGTAATAGAAAGGTGTGATACTACTTCAAGGTTGGCTTTTAGACGGACGGAAGTACAGAGACGCAAGTTTAGAAGCTACAAATACATAGGACAGCAAGGAAAGGCGAAAGTGGATCCGGAAGTGAAATTTAAAGCCGTTGAAACAAAAGTACCATTATATATTTCGAATGTGTCTAAAGAGACGAGTATTGAGGACATTAGTAAGTACATTAAAAGCAAAATAAATGAGGATGTTAGTTTGTTCAAAATTAATATGAAACAGGAAAGGAGTTACAATGCATATAAACTTTATGTCTCAAAAAATAAACTGAATTTATTCATGAACGATGAGTTTTGGCCTAGTGGTATATCTTTTCGACGCTTTGTATATTCTAAGTACAAAGCGATTGATCGTGATCAAGCATCATAAATAAATATTCTACATTATGGATTTAAGTAGACATAATAATATACACAAATTTGTTAGTTTTAACTGTAGGTCTGTAAAAAGATCTGAGGAGAATATACGGCGTATTTGTTCCACATCGGATTTGGTAGCACTACAGGAGACATGGCTGCTTCCATGTGACATTCCCTTTCTAGGTACCATACACAAAGATTTTGAGTACACTGGAAAGTCAGCGGTCGATTTATCAAAAGAGTTGCTTAAAGGGAGACCTTATGGAGGTGTGGCTATTTTATGGCGTAAAAATGCATTCCAGTCGGTTTCACCAATTGAGTGCACTAGCACTCGACTTATCGCTATAAAAGCCACTTTAGATGACGATCGTTCCATACTTTGTTTTTGCGTGTATATGCCCGTGGACTGTCTAGATAATTTAGTTGAATTCACCGAGTGCCTAAGCGAGATGAGTGCCATAGTGGAAAGCAGCGATGTCGAATCTGTTTTTGTGCTAGGGGATTTCAATGCTCATCCGAGCGAGCTTTTCGCAAGGGAATTACTAGAGTATTGTTCGGAACAGAATCTTATATGTGCAGATCTTGATAAGTTAGGCATTGACTCTAATAATTATACCTATGTTAGTGACGTACATGGCTCTAGACGGTGGTTGGATCATTGTTTGGTAACCCAATCGGCCTGGCAGTTAATTACGAATGTATATATAGCCTACGATGTGTACTGGTCCGATCACCTACCGTTGGTTGTACAATGTAACCTAAATTACGTAAGGACTAAATTAATATACAAGACTGATTTTTCTAGCAAAGTAATATGGGGTATTAGAAGTGATAATGAAATTGATATGTATGCCAAACTCTGTCACAATAAATTTCGTGAAATTGACTTTCCGTCCGAGCTATCACAGTGTTGCGATGAAAATAGCTGTACTAACAGTAGCCATTTTGAAATAATAGATAAAATGTATCGAAATATTGTTTCTATTATGTCAGAGGCGGCCATAACCTCATGTAAAGGCAGAGGGTCTCACAATAGGGATAGGCGCGTGACAGGCTGGAATAAGCATGTCCGCTGCTCTCACAGTTTGGCTAGAGATAAATATGATATCTGGCTTTTATATAATAAACCCCATAGTGGCAAGATTTTTGAAGAAATGCAAATTTCTCGTAAAGTTTTTAAAGCTAAACTTAAATGGTGTTTAAATCACCAGGAGCAGATAAGACTTGATATACTGGCAAAACATCACAGTAATAATGATTTCAAAAATTTTTGGAAATCGACAAATAAGTTAAAAACAAAACCTGGTCAACCTGTGAGCGTGGCGAGAGTGACACAGCCGGCAGACATTGCCAATCTTTTCAAGGAACACTTTACAGTGAAATCACCCTTGGGTCCTTCGCTTGGGATGGTTGATACTGAGACACGCCCTGTTAGACGGCCTCTTCGTTTCTCAGGCAAGCAGGTAAAGGAAACCATTATGAAAATGACCAGAGGTAAGTCTCCTGGGCACGACGGTCTCAGTATTGAGCATCTCCGATACGCGGGGGTCCATCTTCCGAGAGTATTGGCAATGTTTTACTCATTGTGCCTGAGTCACTCGTATTTGCCGTCTGATCTGATGCGGACTATTGTTGTGCCGGTGGTGAAAGACAAAACTGGGGATATTACAGATAAAAGAAACTACCGACCCATCTCACTGGCGACGATCGTGGCCAAGGTGCTGGACGGTCTGCTTGAGTCTCAGCTTCATAAATACATAGAGCTTAACGATGCACAGTTCGGGTTTCGCTCCGGCCTCTCAACTGAATCTGCTATCCTGAGCCTCAAGCACACAGTCCGGTACTACACCAAAAGACTGACGCCAGTGTACGCGGTGTTCCTCGACTTGTCTAAGGCGTTCGACCTCGTGTCTTATGATAAGCTCTGGGAAAAGCTGAGGAATGCGGGGGTGCCCTCTGATATGTTACGCGTTTTTCAGTACTGGTACGGCAATCAGGTGAATCAGGTACGGTGGGGGGCAACGCTCTCTGATGAGTATGGTCTAGAGTGTGGGGTGAGACAGGGGGGGTTAAGCTCACCGTTGCTTTTTAATGCATACATAAACGACCTCATCGCTGGTCTCAGCAGCAGCCATGTCGGATGCTATGTTGATGGTATTTGTATGAATAACTTCAGCTATGCGGATGACATGGTGCTGCTGGCACCGGCGGTGAGGGCACTCAGGGAGCTTCTGCGTACTTGTGAGACCTATGCCTCGAAACATGGCCTCATTTATAATATTAAAAAAACTGAATACATGGTCTTTAGGGCGGGTGTCAAGTGTCCTGCTACTGTACCTCCTATTTGTTTAAATGGAGCGCCTCTCAGTAGAGTATCGAAATTTAAATATCTAAGACACTATGTGACGGACTGCCTTAAAGACAATGTTGATATAGAGAGGGAACGTAGGGCATTGGCGGTTAGATGTAACATGCTGGTGCGCAGGTTTGCTCGGTGTAGTGAGGAAGTTAAAATAACGTTATTTCGAGGTTATTGTCAATCCTTCTACACCAGCAGCCTGTGGGTTGACTGCAAGCAGAAGTCGCTCAATGTCCTACGAGTACAGTATAACAATGGTTTCAGGATGCTGTTGGGGCTGCCTCGCAACTGTAGTGCTTCCGGCATGTTTACGCAAGCAAGTGTCGATGGCTTTCATGCCATACTGCGCAAGCGGGCAGCCTCACTGCTGAACAGACTGCGGGCTAGCCAGAACAGCATCCTGAGGGTAATAGCGGAGAGATTCGACTCTCCACTGTTTTCTCATTTCATGCGTGTGCTGGTCAGGCAGGGGCCTTATGCCTCCTGCAGCTAGTGCATGCATGGAAGGTGAAAGCTGGACTTTGTGTATTTTTATTTATATTTTATATGAAGCCTGTTACTAACATTAGTTTTTAGAATTTTTACTAACACCACTGGACCCTGTAGTCTGATTGAATAAAGATAAATTAAAAAATTAAAAATTTTACCCATCAAACTGAACAACTTTTGTTCTACAACTTTTTTGAAATCGCAAAGAAATTTTCGGACTTTTCATACAAACTTGGTTCGCCAGCTGTTCGGTTTGTATGAAAAGTCCAAAAAAAATTTTGCGATTTGAACAAAGTTGTAGAACAAAAGTTGTTCAGTTTGATAGGTAAAAGCCAACCTTGAAGTATTATCACACCTTTCGGTTACACCCTGTATAATTATTATGAGTTATGTAATAAATAAGTAAAAACAAGTGAGAAATTATAAATGATTATGTAAGTACAAATTTTTTATCACAATTTTTTTGTGATGTAACTAAAAGTTTTTGGTTTTCGGACTTTTTCCTTTACTTGTGCTATAAGCATTGCTCGTCACCAAATTTCATGATACTAGGTCAACGGGAAACACCCTATAGGTTTTGATTCCCATGCGAGTGTCCAAATATGCGGCATAAACGGTCGTATCTCTTGATTGCGTTGGCATATAAAAATGAGTTTTTCACAGTTTCAAGGGATTGCAGGCCTGAGAATTTGATACAGAGTTCAAGGCATGTGTGATTTGATTATGAATTTTTACGGAACCCTCTGGGTGCGCGAGTCCGACTCGCACTTGGCCGTTTTTTTTTGGTTAGAACGTTTATATACATATGTTACGTGCATCTTTAAAATAAAATACGTTCTACAAAATCATTAAAGATAAAAACCTAAACCTAGGTCAGGACTTATTAACGCTTTACGGTTTAAGGCATTTTGGTACTATGCTGTGTAGAGAAGATGATGTGTTTCGCTAATAAAACCTCCCTGCGTGCACTTAAGTAAATAGTGATCTCATATTTTGCCGACATTTCTCTTCGCTTTTACTTAGCAGGGGCCGGGAAACCCCCATGAGTTGACGCATTCACGCGACTGGTTTTCAGCTGCGCTCGGAGGCAAGCAACGTTCGTGCGAGATAATTTCCGCCGAACATGTCTTTTGAAGTTTTCACCTCACTTTAAGTGCAAATATGTATATTTATTCTATTTATTCATGACAAACCATTATACTGGACAGAAAAACCATGGAAAGCCTCCTTCATCTATGAAAAACTATCTCATCTAAATCCTAAACATCTAATAGAATAGATTATTGTTATGTATTTACAAAAAAAAGTTTTCTTCCATTCATTTGGCATCCTTAGTGTGAGTCCGACTCACACTTGACAAGTCCTAATTATTTTTTGTTAAGTAACTCTGCTGTTAAGAAAAATACGATTGGGCAAATTGAGCGCTGTGGCACCAATCACAGCCATATGCTGAGTTAAGATCATTTTTCTGGCACCACAGCAGACTCACCTTGTTATTACTTTTGATTATTGGTTCCTTGGTTTAAAAAAAAACATGTTTTGTAAGTAAAACTCCATGTATCGCGAAAAGCCATGGAGCGAAGCATGCTGGGAGTAAAAAGGATCGATAGGCAGACCGCAGAGGTCGTGACAGACCATAAAGGAGGTCGGGACGAGCTGGAGACTGGATGGGAGTAGCCCGGGATAGAGATATGTGGAAGAAGCGAGAGGAGGCCTTTGCTAAGCAATGGGACACAAATGGCTTATAATATTGTAAGTAAAACTATTTTACAACTTTAAAGTGCTAGCGAAAATGTTTTTGTCTAAGTCGGGCGGTGTCTTGGCTCGTCACTCTGAGCTGACGTATAGAGTGCCTGGTGGCGTGAGTCAGCTGGTCTCACACGCGATCTGATTACTGTACTTCGCATGCGCCGCGCGTGGCTGCACTGCATTCACTATACTACTAAACTAGCCAACCGATGGATCAGTGCGAAAGGATGTCTAGTCATGGTGGAGTCACAGAGTTCGTAAGGAAAGCAGTCAGTAGGTTAACATCGATAACATATGATGAAGTGGTCAACTGGTGAATTTTGCTGAAAAGAGATGAACGATGAAATGGGAGATGGATATGAGTAAGAAAGATAAAACAGGGAGTCTATCAGGATAATGATATCGTCAGAGAGATGTCGTAATATATCTAAAATAAGAAAAGGATAGTGAAGTTATATTTCAAACTAAAGGAAATCTGCACCAGACTCCAGACATCACAATAATCTGTTAAACTTTAGTTCATTAATATTATTAAATAATATTACATAATATTATTATTATGCCTGAGTTGTAGAACGTAAGACTGTGCTGTATTATTTAATTTGTTCATTAATATTTAATAAAGTTTGTTTTGTAAAAAAGAGGAAGAAAAATTGTAGTATGTTACCTATGTTCAGATTTTCTATGCAAGCTATCCTGTGACACTATGTCGCAATCCGCCTTTCGATCAACCACGCCGCCACCCAGGCTGCGTTTACGCACGCACGCAATAACGCGAAATCTCTTTCTGCATCTCCGATGCAAGCGGAGCCGCCGTCGTCGCCGGCGCATGACACACAAAGCTACGTATCTACCTGATTGACAGCTGTCAATGTTACATACTATAGGGCAGGTGGGTACCTGGAAAAGCACACTCATCGGCTTTACATATTTATTAGAACAAATCGTGAGTCTACTCACAGTGTTTATGGTCAAGATCGTAAAGATCAATTGAAGTGAACCTGTCTATTTAGTTTATATGACTTAGACATTAAGTATGGCTGGAAGAAATGTAAATATAGATCATCTTTACATTTCATCCACCTAAATATTGACGTGGCATACTTGTAGTTCTGTTCACTTTTTAAAGAAATTAAATGCAAGATAGCTGTTTTTTTAAATTCACAATTAGTAAGCTCTTGCTCTAAGCATTATTTGCGCGCCGAAAGTGCGGGTTTAAAAAGATTGTCCAACGCAATGGGGATCTTATCCCTATGCCGCAACACATCAATTATATTTTGTTTGGGGCAAGACTTAGAAATGACGGTTGTAGCTAGCCATCTGGGTTTGAAATGCCCTACCACCAACCAAACCCAGTCCTCCAAAGATGGACTCGGTCGGGAATCGAACCCCAAATCTTACTTCTTGTTGTGAAGCGAGTGGACTAGCCAATAAGACACGGAAGCGGTTAAATACTATATCCAAAAATTAAACACCTGCGCAATGATGTAACATCTATAATAGATCTCTATCGTTCAACTTCCGAGTTGTAGGACATTGTACTAGAAAGAAAAAAAAAACAATTTATAAGAATGTGTACAGCATCTATTTAAATAAAAAATATTTCGATTTTTTATTTTGTCCTTTATGTTATCATTGCGTAAACATACTTCATACGGAATTTCAAAAGTTCAGCTATAGAACCTACTTGCCTACTTGCGTTTGCAATAAGACCAGCTTTGTGTTCAGGACCTAAAGAAGGATCCTACATTCACCACGGAGTCAACATTCACCAAGCTGTCGCAAGCCGTGTACACAGCAGAACCTTTCAAACTCCGGAAATTCTTGACGTGCATTTATAGGTTGGTAGGCATACATTGCTAACTTTGTACAACCCTTTAGTTTTGTTTTGTAAATAGAGAACGCAATGGTCTTGGAAGAGGCTTGACGGGAGCTTCGGCGTGGGAGTGTGACGCACCGGAAGCGGGCGCATACTGAGTCGTAGCCGATGCAACGGTCGCCGACGACCGACAAAAAGGCCAAAAAGTTGGCCCATATTGCATTCTGCTCTCGTACGGATTGGGCTTATTATCGCTGAAGTACTTTAGGCCTGTATCCACTAAGTCGAATTCAATGATATTTAACTTGTATGATATTTTTACTATTGATCGTATGGTGTAAGTCAACAAAAACGTTATCCCAAAATACTGCAGTGAATCGTCTGTAATTTATGCAGAGGCCATTAACTGGATCGTATGGTCGTAATAAGGTATAGGAAAGGTAAATACTAAACCTCCTTTTAGTTCAACATCTTCGTCATTATCATCTTCGTCTTAATCATTAAAAACCCGACTGCATAAAGTGTATCCTGTATCAATTTGGAGATTAATATGAAACTAAACAGAACCTTTAAAGTCGTTTTGGCTAGAAATAATAAACAATTCAAAAACATCCATCACATCCTTTAGGTGAGGCTTAAATAAACTGTGTACTGTCAAGCTTGTGTTGAAGTCAGTCTACACACACAATCAATTTTCAGTGACGTCTAATTACTTTATTTAAATAGTCTGAATGAGTTTATGACCTGAAAACATTCAATTGCTACCCTGTTACATTACTACAAGGCTCATCTGTTGAACTGAGGCCAGGATCAAATCCAGATGTAGGTCGCCGACCCCTCGCGTGTTTGTAAACAAGTCCATACTTCGTTTGCGGTTACGTTATATCAGCGTTATCGCTCGTTTATATGCTCATGCGCAGTCATCTCGCGGTCGCAGTCGGTTAAATCTATACTTTTTGTAGTTCCACCCGCCGCCCGCGCCGCTGAATCATCTTAATTGTTTGGGAAAATACCTGTGTTGTGATGATTTGGTGCAATGGCACGCGAATAGATAAAGTCAGCACTAATAATCCCTTGTCATGCGAGTAACTATAGTTGAGTAGAGAGTAAACAAGCAGGTTTTAGGCGTCAAGGATTCAGCACTAAAGCATCTTGTAACTGCTGCTCTGTAATCTGAGTAGTTGCATCCCTAAGGCATAAACCCTATAGACATTCCAATGTGAATTTATAGAGAGTGTGGTTGATTAAGCTAGAGTCGATAATATAACATGCACATAACCTGGCAATGGATGCATATGGGTGATCGCAATAACAAACAACAAAAATTCGTAAATTAATTTAGGTTTGCCAGTGCGTGTGTTACGATGGATCGAGCTCCTCAAAGTACAGGAGTAAAAGAATAAATCTTTTATTTATTTCGCATAGCTAGTAAATGCATAGATTACCTATAAATACATGGTAACAGCGTAGATAGGTACTCGAGATTAAGCTAGGCTAGTAATCAACAGACTAAATATCTCCTTTGATGTTATCTTAAGTTATTGAGAAATCAAATTAAAATTGGCTCTTTGACAATGTATCCTATAGCTTATCTCATCCCCGGGGCACCTTATACGTTATTATAAAATGGTTTGTCTGTTTATTAATACGTTGAACTTTACGTAAAAGCGGATTCTTTTTAACACGCTTGAAAAAGTTACCTTTAAAATACGTTCCATATTTCTTTTAGTCATACAAATTATGCAAAAAATCATTTATCAGGCGTTCCTGTGATTATTACAACAAATTCTTGAATGATGTTGACATATTGGCAGTAGTTTAAACACTTTTAAACGTAATGTGTACAAAAAATGAAACAAAAGTTAAAATTTAAGCATACCTAAATTAATTCAATATTATGAATTGTTTGTTTGTAAACTCTTTATGTATGTGTTAATATATTAAAAATAAGTAATTCATGAACCCACAGATATTATGTTGTGCTATTGTTAAGTATCTCACTTATAAGCTCAATTAATTTTGTATTTTTTTCATCCACGATTTGTAAGCCCTTGGCAAATTCGAAGACCTTTACCTAATCACAACATTCCAGTCAGCGTTATATCTCACGTCACGTTACAGACGCCAAGCGGATGGTGCAACTGCATCAAGAATTAGAGGAGACATTTTTTGTGGCCGCATCTCGCATTGGGCAATGCGCTGGGCCCTACGAGCTACGTGCGCGCGCGCTCGTAGGGAGAAAGTGTTCCCTACGTGACGTAGTGCACGCGTTACTTAAGGGACAGGCGCCTAGATATGCCCTAAATGTAAATAGCTTGGTCGAATGGTTCTAATATTTAAAAAAAAAACAGCATATAGCTTGGAATGAGAATAAATAATAATAATAATTAATTGAACCCATAATACAAAGTGATACATACTGTTGTCCATTCCTCTCTTTACTGGTAATGAAAAGTCCATTTAACTATATCCACTGAGTATCCCTTTCCATTAAAGATCTTGAAAGCGAATCACCTTTTAACTATTACTATTAAACTACCATCATGAATTGAAATCCTCTAGTAGGCACACCGAAAAAGAAATAGCTACGAGAAAAATGACTTCTTTTAACTAATTCTTCTAGACAATTTCTAGCAGCTTTCCGGTTTTGGGACATTTGATTTGGAATTTTAACCCAGAACCCATTTTAAAAATGACCAGTAATGCTTTCTGATTCTCCTTGCACCTGCACAAAATCACGTTAAAATTTCACTAAAACCCTCGCCGCCTTAAGTTATTGTCCCACATTCCGCCTACACTGGGACACAAGGTATAAACAGACGCAATACCTTCTAAATCATCGTAATCTCCAACTGACAGCGCGGGGCCAGTTTAAGCTTTGACCGATGCGCTCGCGCCTTTGTGCTCTATATTATCTTGTGTCAATACCAATAGCCAGTGTTGCATTTATCTAGTGGTTTGTTAAATTGATTGTAAAGAAAGGTTATCTTTGACAAATATACTTAAGTACATACATGTTTAAGAAAAAGTATGGAGACAAGTTTAATTTTAATAGTTTCATAAATAGTTACTTAGTTGTATTTCTTTGCTAGCATTTGTTACACAGGCCGAGTTCGTTGAAGAAAGAATTGACAGACAATACAAGACCTAAACCATTGAAGTTAGAAAACATACGTTTCTTAGAGGCTTTAGTTCGGTGGAGCATTAGAAAGGATTTTTCAAATATCCGTATCGATACTAGTTAGTGAAAAGGCACTAAGTTAAAGTTTGTATGGAAACTTGAATTTCCAACGGGTACCTCCAAAGTCCACGCGGACGATGTCGCGAACACTTCACTAGTGTGACTAAAGATTAGAATCCATTTGACTTCTTATACAAAAAAGTTTCAAGCTCCAATTTTAAGAAATTTGCTCTCTAACTTTTGTCTTTACCATAGAGAAATCGGGTCTCGACACGCATACCTATTTTCTTCTTAATTTTTCCTTAGTTACTGGATAATGTTCCTGCTATTTTTTGTGTGAGTGTTTCATAGAATTGACACAGGGGTTGGTTCACCAGGCGGAATTTTAATTTATGTGAAGGGTTCATGTTTTATGTTCTTTCAGTCGAATGTGTTGTATTTCTACGAAACATTCTCAATTTTTGGTCGGTCGGTGTAACTCTTTAGAGTTGGAAAACCCGAAATTGGCGGTTAGACGTAAAGATAAAAAAAAAAACTTATTGTGAACAAATCAGGCGCAGTACCCTGAACCAATTAAACCTGTGCGGAGTTCTTTGAACTCGCATCACCTCGTCGTCCAGAACCCTTGGGTTAATCAAGTCACTCCCGCTATCGAAGTTGCATTAGATTTTTTGCCGTTGGGTGATAGGCCCTGAGGCTGGAATGCGTTTCATTGAACCCTTCCCAAGACCTTCTTTAATATTAAATTACTTTCGAGGACGAGGTATGTATAATGTACAATCTGGATTTAAATTCAAGCCTCTTGTTATATTGGGGCTGAATGTGTCCACATGTTACATAACAATTACATGGTCAATGCAGGATCCAACAGTTTCACCTAAACAAGGGCATTTTTCAAAATAAGTCTTAAAAAGGTGTAAAGGCTTTAATGGTTCCCGTCAGACAGGGGCGCCAGGTTTTAGAAAACCTCGTGGGTGGTTATGCACATTTGTTGGCTTATTTCGAAGGAAATTTGACTTAGTGCTAGAAGAAAAATGCATGCATAATGTGTCCGTCCGGAACAACCGTCCGTGTCCCCGGCAAAGGGAACTTATACAAAATGTCAATAGTCGTTTGACCAGCATCAAAGCCGTAGTAATCACTGATCAGGTTTGTCTATTCTCGTGGGTGCTCCGCATCTCTGTTTAAGGCGGATAACACAGAATCAATTTGTCACTTTCCATAGTAAACAAAGCGTCGCACCGCACACCGCACCGGAGCGAATTCCAGAGCAGCGTGTTATCCGTAAGTCCCTGGGTGCCCGAGCCCCCGAGCACCCACGTAGTCGGCGCCCCTGTCGTCGAGTCCCGTTGGTAAAGGTCCGTCTGCGCCGCCGTAGGTCCTACACATAGAGGCCAATAACCGCACTGCAGTTCGCGGAACTCTGACTCACCTGAGTGACCTGAGAGAGCGCAGCACTAGCCAGAGCACAGGGCCGGGCTAGGGAATGCCCTGCGTGGAAATAAAAAAATGTATTTATAAGTTAGTTTGTATTAAGATGTCTTATTTCAACAAGTTAGTTTACCCAGTGCAGCCTGTTTACGTGGTAGGTTAATAATAATTTTAGTGATTAGACACTTGAGAAAAAAATGTTACTTAAGTTTGTTTAAATCATTACTTCATGAAAAATATGATATTTAATGGCATGTATTTATTCACACTTTACAATTAATGGAAATAACAACATCATCATCGTTACCTAGTGATACAGTTGGATGGAAGTACATGGGTATTAAATAAAATTAATGTGAAAGAAATTTAAGTTAATTTACATAATAAATCGAAAATCAGGATTTTACCGTCACCAAAAGCCTCACTATTAAATTTTAACTTCTCTTCTGAATCCGTGCTGTTTTTCGCAGAGTGGCGGCGACGGCGGCTGCGACTGCGCCGCCCTTGGTTACCGTTTGTCGAAATACCTTCCTTTGCTGCCGCCGCTGCATCCTGCCTGCATCTATAATGCTACCCATGGGTACCGCCGCCGCATCAAACGCCTTCCTGGAATGCACGCATTTAAGTTACCTACCATTTCATCAGCTTTTTATTTTTACGACGCACCAGCCAAAATCTAAACCAACCCAAATCAAAGATACGCCGTCTGTGAGGTCCCAAGGTTCAAAATGGGCAATCACAAATTTTTGTTAAATTCTACCCGACGCGAGCAGATTCGCAATCTGCCCATCAAACCGAGATTAATTGCACTGTGCTGCATTGTCCGCGCCCGATCGGAATTTCAAACGGTTGATTTTCTCCGAAAGGTTTTGGTTTCTCCGATTTTCATTTGTAAATAATTATAGTAGGCTCGCAAAGGGCTGTCTGGAGCCTGATTCAACCCCGCAACAGCGTGATTTGCGAGGGATTCTGAAAACTGACGTCTCCTGTTCTTTTATGAGAATTAGAATACAATTTAAAATCTAATTTAGTCAGTTCGGTTTTTCATAAGTATGATTTGAAAATATATTTTCAGGGACCACCGGTGTTTAGAAGTGACGACTCACGTGATAGCCTGGTGGTGTCTTCTCTAATTAATAAGATACGATAAAACACAATTTAAGATTCTAACATTTATTTGACATCACATTTTGTAAAGGGGGTGTGTAACCCTGTACTTTTCGGGGGAGGTGTAGCATGAGCATTGCGAAATTACCGTATAATTAGGTCACACGAGTAACATAGGTAAGTCACGTTACGCTTAGTCAGTAAGTTAGAATGTAAATATTTTTGGCTATTTTGTATGTCACTCAATATACGACCAGCAACTGAACAACATGTCTTTCTGTTAACTGGACCACCTACCTGCCTCCAAACCAGAGCGTCTAGGCCACGCTCCTCAATTCATTTATTTTCAAGGCCTTCTCCTTGACTTCCCTGTACGAAATCAAGTCAACCTTTTTAATTTGGTCCATATACTTACTTATAATAAGTTATCCTCGGTCTTCTGTTAGGTGTAGGAAATTTATTTTCAATTTGTAAATAATTCGTCACGAAAAAAGTTTTACAAAAAGGAAGGTTTCACCGCCTCCGTGGTCTAGTCGCTAGTCTGCTAGCTTCACATCAGGAGGTCGTGGGTTTGATTCCCGGAGGGGTCCAACTTAGACTCGGTTTTGTTGGTGGTAGGTCATTTTCGGAGCCCGCCTGGTTAACTAATCATTAATCAATGAATAACATTTATATGTTCCGACAAGGAGATACGATTTGCACTAGATAAGAAAAATCGATTTATAAGAATAGTAGGTATCTACTTATGAGAAAAACATTTTGATTAGATTTAGATAAGATAGCCAGTTCTCAATTGCGTTGGGAGATCTTGGTAGTCCCGCTTCCATCTTCGGCATCTTCATCACTTATCACCAGGTGAGATGATGTCAAGGGATTACCAAAGGAAGGTAAATAAAAGTTGAACTTGCGCGCGCATTGCTGGCGAGGTAAATTTTCAATTCAAACCGTGAAATGAGTGGAAAACACGCCGCGGTCAGACAGTGGCTTCATTCATTTTACCAAGTAGGTACGGCGCAACGGGTAGTGACTCCGTCCTCCTAACCAGAGGTCTAGGGTTCAAATCCTGGCCAGCGCACCAATGAGTTTTTTGAAACTTCGAAAATTCTCATGCTCACTGATTTAACAGTGAAGAAAAACATCGTAAGGAAACCTGCACACCTGATTTCTAGATGTGTATGATGGTCGCGTTGCGCACGTCCGTAGTTATAAATATAAAAGGCCCTGCTCGTGACCTCGGGTGATGCAGAGCAACATGAGGCAACCGCCGTCTATACCTTTGAGATAGCACGGTTAAATGTGCCACACGATAAGAGAAAGGCTCAAAGACTGATTTGTAGTCTTCGTTCCCTCTCTCTCTTTTCGTATCATCTGGTATCATGCAGTACAAGAAAAAAAACTAAACAACTTTCCCCACTAAACCTAGTTATACTAATTTACAAAATAATTTTTGGCCTTCTTAGGCAAAGTTGGTGAATTAGCTGGTCGATTAGTATGAAAGGACCAATTTTTTTTTGCCAAATGAGTATGTACCTATAGGTTAATTTGGGTAAAGCTGTTCAGTTTCATGAGTAGAGTAGAAAGTACAATTAAATTTTTGTAGGTATTTCAGGCCGACCCTTTATAGTATAAAGTATAAAGTTTATACTGTGACAAAGCTCAATCCTTCATTTAGTTTACATACGCCGTTTGTCAATCGTGTTACTAACGGCGCTTGCGCACCGATCTAAAACGGCGCGTGCGCAGCGCGGTTATTCCGCAGCCATATTGGGTTTTCGAACGACGACGATCGCCGGCCCGCATTGTTTGCAAGCAATTGTTGTATTTTAAAGTTTGTTGTCATACAATAGTAGTTTGCTTATAATCAATGATTGTTCGACTGTGACGTGATCTGACCAAATGCGTTCGTTTCTTGCCCTTCCATATTGTAGACAGGCATTTATTTACGTACACATTGGGGGCTTTGGTAGTTAATTAAGAAAAATTCTAGTTTGTACCTGTTAATCATTTTTTAAACATTTTTAAAGTATCCGACCTAGATGGTAATACAGCGCTAGAGATTATTATTTACAAATTTTAATCCTATTTGCACCTATGTATTAAAAATTGCAGTTTGTTGAACTAAAGTAATTAAGATATTATTTATACAATAATTGTGAGTTATGTGATTATAAGAATAATCAAAATCAAAAATAATTATTAAATACATGTTTGGCATTTTTTCAATAACCTAACTTTGAATGTGAATACTAAAATATTTTTTCGGGAATTGATTATAGGTAATCTGGAAGAAATTGCTATCTAGCAAATCCTAGCAATAGCTAAATATATTGTAATTTATATTATCTAAAAGTTCTTTATCTTTAGGAAAAGTTCTGTAATATACGAATCTCTCTTCTGGAATACTTCAGTCATTCAAACTGTGTGTGTCTCTATAACTTAGTTCAAACAGTTTAGAGCTCATAATCTTATCGTAAATCGCGCATGACAGTTCAGTTCTTCGTCACGACTTAGCTGATCTGCATGCTAATGCTAAGGTGAGTGATCACAAGGCCGTCGCCGACTCCGGGCTGCGGGAATCACCGCCACGTGCCTTCTTATCAACGTATGTTTTGCATCGCTGAGTAAGTAGTAATGATCACTAATCCAATTGCAAACTTAGTGCCTATTTCGTTACGATAAATAAACTAATCATAAATTTAAAAAAAAACAGATATTCCTGGACAAATGATACACGGGTCTGTTTGTGGGTCGGAAATTTGGATTAGATAGATAAATACGTATAAATATATAATATGAAACAGAGAGAACAAATCTGCTCATCACAATGAAATGATTGATCTGTGTGGGAATCGAATCCATAGTCCTTGGATCATTAATCAGGAGCACTTACGATTGATCCAACGAGACAGTTCAAAGGCGGCTCCAAAGAAGTCCCGCCGAATTTCAAGAGACGGTGATTTTTACACTTCATATATGAGTGTACAAGTCCCGCGTGGTAGGGACTTTGTACTAGGTAGAAAAAAAATTGTCAATTTAAAAGCATGTGTAAAGCATCTACTTAAATAAAAAAACATTTTGAGTTTGAGTTTGTATAGGGTCCTTATGAAATACCTGAAAAACATTTAATCACGGCTTCTACTCATGAAACTGAACGAAACCTAAACTCAATTCGCAATTTTTTTTTTGACTTCTCATACTAATCAATCAACTGATCCGCCGATTTTGTATGGGAAGTCCAACTTTTTTTGCGAATTGCGTATAGATATAGATTTATTTTGTATTAATTATTCATTGTCATTTGTCATTTCGTCATTTCGTCATATAGGTTCCTTGGGAAAAGCTGTTCAGTTTCAGGAGTAGAACCCACGGTTAAATTTTCTTCAGGTATTTTAGAAGGACCCTATAGTATATGCGTTCCCCAAGAGAAAACCTTAGTAAAGGTTAAGTGTAAACTGCGAACTACTTATCTGTACAGGGTCTAACTAGGCCACTGCGTATCGCGGTCTAGTAGTACTATTTCTAATCTGTAGTCTAGTTTAGCCTAGTAAATATAGTAGTAGGTGTAGGTTTAGCTAGGAGAGCGATTATACGAATAACATAGAGGGAACAATTCGCTGGTACCAATGGATGCGGACGGGAGGGTCCAAGATTATTGCAATAAGCTCAGGTCGAGTATAGCCTTAGGGAAAGCGTCTCTCCAATAAAGGTAATACGAGCTGATGATTATTGGTGAATACCTATGAGTCAAAAACTCGAGAGCGGTAATAAAAGTAGCCTTTTTATTTCGCCCAACGTTTACCTTCCCGCGTAAACCCCGCGCGCCCACACAGCTCCTTTGACGTGACAGCGATGGCCCAGCGTCACGCCATGACGTTGACGGGAGGAAAGTAACAACATTTTCCTCTATTTTCCACATTGGTTTCACCGCTGTCATCTTCTTATCGCGTGGCATAATGTAACGACGCTATTATGAGGGATAGACTGCGCTGTCCTCATAAGAAATAAGGCGGCTAAGTATACGGAAGGTTGGTTGCCGGGACTCTGTACCGAGCAAATCGTCTGTTGAGTTATTTTTACAATTATTACCGTTTTAGAATAGTTTCAACGTTATTTTCTGATGGAGAAATAGCAGTGATTCGAATCCGAGATAAGCGATAATAAGAAGAGGATTAACTCGGGAGACAGCTCCGTTTTCCGAGTTCCAGCAGCAAACCAGCACGTGGAGCGTCTTTAAGTGCCCATCACCCTTAGAGCCGTGTCTTTCACTTGACATTGGCGTTTCGCCATTTTTTTTTAATTGAAGATTCTTCCATTTTTCACTGACATTGGCAAAATCACTCCTTAAATGAGATGTGAAATGCCAAATAGAAAAATAGAATAGAGTATACGGAAACCCCATAAACTTAGCCGCCTTCTTTTTTATGAGGGCAGTGCGGAGGTTGGCTGGTGTTGCACTGCAGCATCACCCGCGGTTACGGGTAGGGCATTTAGAATTGTCAATTTTTCTTCAGGTGTGATGCCCACAACATCTTAGATTTGATACGTACGGATGTGTGTAACGCGAACTTTGTACACATCTCGTAATAAGGTGTGTAGGTTTCACAACGTTTTCCTTCACCGTTAAACCAATCAATATAAAAATGAACGTAACTTTCGAAAAACTCATTGTTACATTAGCGAAGAATTGAACCCGAGACTTCTGGTTAGGTCCGAAGTCACGAACGTGGAACCACCGACGCTTTTTATTGAAATCTGTTAAACAATTTATTTGTCTGCCCATGTTTACATTTGTAGCATTTACATAACTAGTACCAAACAATACACTAGGTATAAAATAAATATATTTTAGTTCTCAAGTAGGCACCGATGGTGCGCCATACATAGGTAACCTTTGATTTAAAAAAATATACGATAAGTATGCCGGATTTATTGTGATCCATTAGTAAAGGATTTCTCAACACAATAAAACTAAACATCTTGAACATTAACTAACAAAACTGGCCACGAAAGTCGGTTTAGTTGACGCTAACTCAAGCGTTCACTCAAATATGATGGTGGTATGAACTATGACTCTGCTGGCTTGAAACTTGAGCAGACAAATGGTATGACGATACAAAAATAAATAGTATGTATTCTAAAATTCTTTATTGGCACGAATTTAGTTACAATAATTCATATTATTCTTAAAATAAACCTTATACACAAAGAAGCGTGTTTATAACTTGGTCAGTATGTGTGTCGGACCGGACGGACCAATTATAATGCGGTTTTTTCAACGTTTTGTAATGTAATATCCACCAACAAATGTATATAACCTGGCCACTATGTTTGTCCGATGTATCATAGCACCAAAAACGGCTGCACAAATTTTTTGATTATAGCTGGCTATTTTCTCAGCCATGTTAAGCAAAAAAAGGTTGAGATGTTCACGAGAGATTCATCTTTAAGAAGAGATCTCTGAGATATTTTTTTGTTTAGTAATTAATTCTTACTCCTATAATCCTGGGAGACTAATTTTAATGATGGCCAGGGTCATAACGTGAATCTCAGTATCCAGAAAAGCCAGAATCTTAGAGTTAGATATTAAATATCCAGTTTAGTGAGTAATTTATCATAAACACAATTTTGATTGAAGCACATGAACGGTATTGTGGATAAATACTAAGGATAAGAGCTATATGTTTTTTTATGTGGCAGGGGTTATAATATTAGTAATCTTATTGTAACGGATGTCACTGGCACTGGCTGCAGTTGGACCACTGGTCAGTGGCGGCGTGTTCAGTTGGGCTTGCAGGTAAACACCTGTAAAGACAAAGTAGGTAATTTATTTAACAAAAAATATAAAATGGCAGGTTGCTATAGCTGTCGCACACGCACACGCAAGCGCACGCGGACGCGCACACGCACACACACACACGCACACACACACACACACATACACACATACACACACACACACACACACACACGCACCCACCTCGTAGTCGCGCACAGTGAAGCTGTAGTCGGGCGCGAGCGAGGCGGGCGCGCCCTCGCCGCCGTAAGAGTGCAGGTTGCTGTAGCTCTCGCTGTTGGCGTTGCAGTTGTTAGCTATTAGCAGGTCTGCGCCCGCGCCGAAGATTGGGCCGCAACTGGATAGAGATGAATGAAATTATAAAAGACATAGGCATAGACAAAATTAAACAAGCGATAAAACTAAATAAAACGAACAAACTACAATAGAAATCAGATTTTTTTTGTGCTAAGAAATGGTCCTCGACTCAGCATGAGGTGGGTCAAATAAGTAATCAAATTGTTGATAATAGCTTTATCAGAGGAATGTAGTCAAAAGAACCACACTACAGCCTTATAGTGTGGCGCCATTAGCGATCGTTTGCGAAATCACTCGGTGTGGTAGCAGTGCGCGACGGCCTTCTTCAACATCGGGTACTGACGGAATTTACTTTACACCTTTATCGTGTGGCGCCATCTAGTAGTCGTTTACGGAACTCACTCGGGGAGGTAGCAGATCACGAGGGCCTTTTTTAACAGCGGACGTACCATATAATGTGGCGCCATCTAGCGGTCGTTTGTGGAACTCACTCAGGGTGATAGCAAGAGTGCGACGGCTTTCTTCCGCAGCGGGTGCTTGGCGGGCGCGGCGGGGGGCGGGGCAGGGTGAACAGGCGCGCTTGGCCACTACGTAGCTGCCATCTAGCGACCATTGGCGGAACTCACTCGGGATGGTAGCAGAGCGCGACGGCCTTCGTTGTGGCGCCATCTAGCGTTCGTTTCCGGAACTTATTCGGGGTGATAGCAGAGTGCGACGGCTTTTTTCAGCAGCGGGTACTTGGAAGGGAGAACAGGAAGGCGCGCTCGGCCGCGACGTGGCCGCCATCTAGTGGTCAATTGCGGAACTCACTCGGGATGATGGCAGAGCACGAAGGCCTTCTTCAGCAGCGGGTACTTGGCGGAAGAACTACGCTACAGGTTGTGGCATTATCTGTCGCTCAGTTGCGGAACTTACTCGTGTGGCGCCATCTAGTGACCATTGGTGATACTCACTCGGGATGGTAGCAGAGCGCGACGGCCTTCTTCAGCAGTGGGTGCTTGGCGGGCGCGGCGGGGGGCGGCGGCAGGGCGAACAGGAAGGCGCGCTCGGCCGCCACGTAGCCGCCGGCGCCGCCCGCGCTCCACGCCGTCTCCGTGTAGCCGCCGACAACCTCGCCTCGGGGCAGCTGGAATGTAACGCGGTTTACATGTTCACTATTAGGTACTTAAAAACTGAAACAAGTGCTTTTCGAGCAACACGGGAGTAGCACAGGGTTTTCGGTGTTGCGAACTTGGGAAACTACTGCTAGGGGTTAAAAAGATTTTAGCGTACATAGTACACCAGGAAAACGATCTTACCTACTTTAGCACAAGGGAACCTTGAGTTTTATAGCAATAGCACACCAAATTCGCTCCGTGTGCCTAGTGATAAATAGGAGCAATGAAGGTTGTTAGAATTATGTTTTAGTACGTCTTACTTATTAAAGGGATTAAGATATCCATACTATCGACCGGAAGACGTGATTCTCTTTCTGCCACGTATGAGTATTTGAATTTGAGAGAATTATGAGCGAGGGAGTTGCATTTATCCGCAACAGTGTGGCTGAGGATTTCCCCACTCAATTTGCAAACGGCTACGAAATAACGCCATACGACTAAATAGATAAGTGGTTACAATGCTACCCACCTGCACCAGAACCACGAGCGGCGCGACGCCGTCGCAGTGCGAGTGGAAGGCCTGCGCCGAGAAGCCGTGCGTGGAGGCGCGGAGCACCAGCCGCCACGCCTGCTTCGGCGTGCCGCACCTGGGGGCAGGGGGACGTAGCAGTTTTCCACTCGTAGATTCCATATCCTCCTCCTTAGTCGGGCCCTCGGTGCTGAGGATCCTTAGTTTTTACCAATGGAAGCACATTTTTATGCAAGGACCGACTGGGTGGGTACCACTATTCGTTCTATACCAGAAGTGGAGCAGCACGCTGTGTTCCGGCAGGTGGCGCGAGATAGCCAGCGTAATTACCGGCATAAGAGGCATTCCATCTTAGCCCTCAAGTATCGGCAAGGCACTAATAACCCTTCTGGGGATATAGATGCTCATAGGCAGCGAAGCTTCTTTCCATCAGGTGGGTGGGCGTCAGCCTTTTGTCATATTCTCATCTCATCTCACTAATATTATAAATGCGAAAGTATGGATGCTGGTCACAAATTTGTGTAATAATGGGCACACTTGTTGCGGGTTACGTTACGTTTTTATGAAATGCATAATACTATTGTTAGGCGATAGGAACTAAGATCTCAGTTACCACTGATTTATACAAAAAAATCGCACCTTTTAAGAAATCTATTTTAAACATCTTTCAATCGTATTTGTATTATGAAATATTGGTAATGTTCGGTATCATTTGAAAGGTAAGGAAACAGAGAATGCAAAAACAATAATTCATTCAATGTTTTTTATTGGAACTGAGAAAAATTTACAAAACAATAAAAATCCTTAAAAAACCCAAATGAAATCTGATTAATTTTTCAAAACAAAGTTGCTTAAAACTAACCTAAAACCTAGTGTTACCCCCCCTAGCCCTAATGACGTCTTCCATGCGCTCCCTCATGGATCGCACCAACTTTAGGACCTCTTCTTGAGGGATTCTGTCCCATTCCTCAATAACGACGTCTTGGAGCTCCTGAAGAGTCGCGGGAGCGGGATCACGGGATCTAACCTTGCGTTTCAGCTGGTCCCAGAGGTGCTCTATCGGGTTCAGATCTGGACTTCTCGCTGGCCACTGCATGACAGGGATCCCAACCTCTTGAAGGTAGCCCTGCACAATGCCAGCAGTGTGCGCGCGAGCGTTATCGTGCATTAATGTGAACCCGTCGCCAATAAATCCAGCATAGGGGACCACATGTTCTTCCAGGATCTCTGTGATGTACCGGTGAGCAGTCATCGACCCTTGCCCGCGAGCACCGCCGGTCCGAGAGACGCAAGAAAGTTCAGTTTTGCCGTCGGCAGATATGCCGCCCCAGAACATGCAGGAACCGCCCCCGTATTTGGTTTGGAGACGTGACAGAAATTACTTGTCGACACGGCAAAAATATGGCGGTGGAGTTTTGTTAGCCGTGCGCCGCGAGCTGGCCGCCGTCGAGCGGCCCGCCTGGCGCTCCTCGACGGAGGACATATGGATCTCAGTTACTTTAAAAAATAGTAGAAGCTGCGATTTCCGTAAAATACACTTTTGTTCCATATATCTTTGCGCGGAGAATTTAGGTAATTCATTTAATACGCAACTTACGAACTTTACAGATAAATTATCGACGTTAGTAAATATATACCCCAATGACATGTTTGTAATCTTGGGTGATTTTAATCTAAGCAATGTAGACTGGATTTTCGGTTATGGGGTTCCTCCACAACCAATTGGTATATCTGGTGATAGTCAAATTTACTTTTTTGATACCCTCGCTCAAACTAATCTTAGCCAGTTTAATCTATGCAGAAATATAAATAATGCAATATTGGACTATGTTTTGTGTAATGGGGACCTTAAAGTTTCACACTGTGATGACCCCTTGGTACCTGAGGACGATCACCATAAATCACTTAATATATTAATTCCCTTAAGCTGTACTGAGTACCTAGGATCTAATCCTAGAATTAAATATTTTTATGAGTCAGCAAATTTTGATAATATTAAACTTTCACTATCGAATATTGAGTGGGAAAATGAGCTGAATCAAAAAAATTTTGATGCGGCTGTTGAGTATTTCTATAATATTTTATATGAGCTCCGAGATAGGTATGTTCCTCACAAACTTGTTACCCCTACTGACTTCCCCCCTTGGTACAACGCCTCACTTAAAAAGGTACTAAAGGAGAAGCTTAAATTTCTGCGTAAGTTTCATGTTTATGGTAATACTGCGGACTATGAGGCATTTTCTTTACTTAGGAGTAGGGCTAAAGAACTCGAACGTGAGTGCTATAATTTGTACATAAAACGTATAGAGGATGGAATCACTAAAAGTCCTAAGCTATTCTGGACGCACGTTAAAACATCTAGTAATGGATCCCGCTCCCTCCCATCTACCATGACATACGATGGTCAATCAGCTGACACCGGTGACGGAATTGCTAATTTGTTTGCTAACTATTTCCAATCAACGTTTTTGTCTAACTCCTCTAGTCATAATATTTCTGGCATTTGTGATCACTCGAATTTTATTAACTGCTTAGGTGACATCGAAATCAATCCTGATGTAGTTCATCGACTACTTAAGACGCTAGATCTAAATAAGGGTGCTGGGCCCGATAACATATCACCTATATTTGCCGTTAAATGCGCGGATAGTCTAGCAACACCTTTGACTATATTATTTATACGTTCTTTAAGAGAGGGGTCTGTTCCAGTCATCTGGAAATCCGCATTTATATCACCCATTCACAAAAATGGTAACAAAAATGATGTCACAAACTATAGGCCAATTTCAAAATTATGCCTATTTGCAAAAATCTTTGAGAAGCTAGTCTATTCGCAATTATTCTCTTCCCTTTCATCTAGCTTTATCCAAGAACAACATGGATTTTTAAAAAAGAGATCAACCACATCCAATCTTCTGTCATTTATAGACTTCACGTCATCATCTATAGATCTAGGTGGTCAAGTAGATGCTATTTTTACAGACTACAGCAAGGCTTTCGACCGGATAGATCATAAAATCCTGTTACAAAAGTTGTTAGCTGCCGGAATACATGGTAATTTGTTTAGATGGTTTACGTCTTACATAGAAAACCGATCCCAAGCCGTTGTGATTAATGGCTTTATTTCTTCATGGATGACTGTTCCCTCTGGCGTTCCCCAGGGATCTCTGCTGGGACCGTTACTTTTTATTATTTTCATAAACGATATAGGCTCCTGTTTTAAACACTCAAAATTTTTATTATACGCCGACGATATGAAAGTTTTTAAACAAATTAATAGCATCGAGGACTGCTACTTTTTACAGGAGGATCTTGGTAGATTTGAGCAATACTGTGAAAGGAACTTGTTAGATCTAAACGTATCCAAATGTTACTGTATAACATTTACTCGTAAGCCTAAATTTACTAAGTTTATTTATTCACTGAAAGGGACTTCTCTGGGTAAAGTTGACAGTATTCGCGACCTAGGCGTGATCCACGATAGGAAGCTAATATACGATAAGCACATAGATTATATTGCGAAAAAAGCAAATAAGGCTATGGGTTTTATTATGAGAATGAGCTCGCAGTTCACGAGCGTTAAGGTAATCAAAATTCTTTACTGCTCCTTCGTGCGCAGTGTACTTGAATACTCATCTGAAGTATGGAATCCTCAGTATGATAAATATATCAATCGCCTAGAGTCAATTCAGAAAAGATTTGTGAGGTTCTTGCAATTTAAATGTAAAAAGTATGATAGTTGTTACGAAACTAGGTGTAAGAGGCATCATTTATTACCCTTGCAACTACGACGCAAAATAGCTGATATCGTGTTTCTTAGTAAGATAGCCCAGAATCAGATTGATGCTCCACAACTTCTATCATTAATAAACTTAAAAATTCCATTTAGAAATTCTGTTCGGCATCCTGTTTACTTATCCGTTCCACATACTTTTACTAACTATAGGAAAAACACATTTTTTATTCGTGCACCAACTGAGTTTAATAAGCTTGTGGAATTCCCTGAGCTAGACCTATTCAGTTCGAAACCTATTACTCTGAAAACAACACTGTCTAAAGGCTGGTTTGATATGGTTCTCTAACTCTGTTTCTGTACTTTTTTGTTAAACTTTTTGTGTACTCTGCTTCTGTCACTTTTTATTGTCAGGCAAGTGTTTCTAGACTTTTATATGCGAAAACATATAAGTGGTTTATTGATATTATGTTTAGCCGTCTTATTAGTTAATAATAACCGTTTGTTTTCCGAATAAAATAAAATAAAAATAAATAAAATAAGTATTCTACCGTCTCTTGGATGCAGGCTTGGGCAAAACGTTCCCATTGTCTTCTGTATACTCTTTTGCGTCTATCGTTGCAGAAAAGGCACACTCTCGTTTCGTCTGAGAAGAGAACAGCTCTCCATTGGTCCAGGGTCCAATTGACGTGGGCGCGAGCAAATTGCAGGCGTGCTCGCCGATGCGCTGCGGTTAACTTTGGACCCGTGGCAGGTCTTCTAGCCACAATATTTCTCTCCTTTAGTCTTCTTCTAACTGTAGAGACACTCACGGCCCTTCTACGAACTGCTTGAAGCTGCTGTTGCAACTCAACAGCATTAGAGAACCGATTTCTCAAAGACTTCGATACGACGAATCGGTCATCTCTCGCAGAAGTGCAGCGATTTCTACCAGACCCACGCCTTCGGACAAAGCCACCGGTCTGCAGGAACCGCTGGTACACTCTTCGAACAGAAAAGCGACTCAAGTGCAATTGCCGAGCAACATCACACTGACGTAGTCCTGATTGCAGTAGTGCGATAACTTGGGCGGCTTCAGCAGCAGTAGTGTCCATCTTCAAGGACGTTTTTCTGATGAAAGATATTCTTCTGTGTCTTCTTCGACTGTTGGTAGCAAATTTATCCCCCGATAAGCTGTATCGACCCTTTTATACCCAAAAAACAAAACAATACAAACAAAATTTGAAGAGGAGAATCAGTTCCATTGTCGTTCACAGTGATTTAAAGTGTCAAGCTTTTTCTTTAATCAAATGAAATGGATATTTTTTTAAAGAGTTTTTATAGGGCTCTCAAATGATACCAATATTGCTACGAATAACTGCTTGTCTTAAGGATAAACAGTGCTTGAAGCCTATTTTTACGGACGTGCGATTTTTTTGAAGCCGAGTAGTGTAGTATCCATAGTGTAGTATAATGACGCACGCCCTACTTTAGCGTATTGATGACTTAGCGTTAAGTACTTTTAGTAATATTGTATTAGCCTTAATTTTATGCATTATAACTTTGTACACCAAACTATGTGTATCTCTTAACCAACTCCGAACGCCTTCGACCCTGCTACCACAATCGGAACTCACCAGTTGTTGATCACGGCTTGGAAGGCGCTCCTTTCCTGCTGCAGGATGACAGACCCCGCGAACAGGTTTACTGCCAAACTGTTTGAAACAACATACATGAATTCGCAAATTAACTGGTTCTTGTCGCAAATCAATTGAATCATGCAAGTTATCATAATGATTCTTAGTCTTCTTCTTGTTTTGGTGTTGGTGCTATGTATGGGGGCACAGGTACGGGTGTTGTGGGTATATGGTGAGATGTTGTGTCATCATCATCATCAGCCGAAAGACGTCCATTGCTGGATGAAGGCTTCCCCCAAGGATTTCTACACCGACCGGTCCTATCTAGCGGCTTCTCGCAACTTTCAGCAGGTCATCGGTCCACCGAGGCTTGCCGGTGTTGTGTGTTATAGTACTTATATGTAATATATGGTATGTGATGTGTGATGTGTAGTGCATGTATGTTATATGTAGTGTAGTATGGTGTAGTGTAGTGTGGTGTGTTACCGGTGCGCGGCGGGTGGGTGCTGCAGCGCGGCGCGCCGGTAGCGCTCGAGGGACAGCTCCAACAGTGTGTGTAGTGTAGTGTGGTGTAGTGTAGTGTGGTGTGTTACCGGTGCGCGGCGGGCGGGTGCGCGGGCGGGTGCTGCAGCGCGGCGCGGCGGTAGCGCTCGAGGGACAGCTCCATCAGTGTGTGTAGTGTAGTGTGGTGTAGTGTAGTGTGGTGTGGTGTAGTGTGGTGTGTTACCGGTGCGCGGCGGGCGGGTGCGCGGGCGGGTGCTGCAGCGCGGCGCGGCGGTAGCGCTCGAGGGACAGCTCCATGGGCACCGCGCCCGTCGGCTCCACCTCTTCAGCGAATACGGCGCTGTCTGTAGTCACCATCGTCAACCACAAGTTACAATCAAAATACTTTTATATTCATGTGTTCTGGCATGGGGATAAGATGGCTAGTTCCCCATTGCATTGGGGAGTCTTCGTAAGCCCGCATCATCGTCACTCACCAACCACCAGGTGAGATGATACCAATGGCTTACCAATAATGGATTAAAAAAGTAGATGCTGTTTGCTGATGATTTTAAATCATTTTTTTTAGAAAAAAATTAGGCAGACCTAGTATGTACAAACCTTCTTTACCATTCGAAACTTGTAAACTTTAACTAGGTTAGCAAAACAACCCTATCTTAGGCTTGACTTTTTAAAACCGCCGCCGTGGCGTAGTGGCTCGACTTCGTATCGCTTACTTTATTTGGCGACATCACGCGATGCAGGTCATTCTAGTCTCAACTTATTATGTAACTTTCTTTATTGGGTGACAAAAAATGCATTATCTTTTTCTTGTTCTTGACCCACTCCCCACCCGCGCACATGCTGTGGTATTTCTTCTTCTTCCCGTCCGACTCACCGATAAGCAACAGCCGCACATGCTGCATGAGCGGCGCGAGGTGGTGGCACACGCGCGCGCGCTCCTCGCCCGTCCAGTGCGCGGTGGGCTGCGTGACGCCGGCGCGCTGCTTGGCCCACGCCAGGGCGCAGCGCCACACCTCCTCCTCTTCTAGGCAGAGCTGAGGACCGAGCAGGACTAGTCAGGGTGATGAGTTATCAAGATATTCTCGCATAAATATCCGTCTATTCCCGTTGTCCCTTTTTTCCACCACTAGCGGACATCGGGGAAAAAGTTGCTATGTCCTCAAAAACGTCGTATTCCGTTTATTAGTAAACGTAAATATCAGATAATTATCTGTCTTGATTCATAACTTGTTTTCTTTAATTTTAGATTTAAAATGATAATTTATAACTTACATTAAAATAGTGGTAAAACCAAACACAAATCCAAATGTTACAAAGTATTCTGCGAGTTAAACATAGTGTGTATTAATGTCAAATACGCCTTTGTAGATGCAAGAAAGTGGCAAATTGTTTTATGATTTTTATAATTATCAAGATTATCAGAGATAAGTAACACTACAAACCCTGTTCATAATAGCAACAGCACAATATCAGTAGATTTAATAAAATATATCCTAACTTTCAAGATTTTACATGTATATAAATAAGTTAAAGACAAAGCGTAGTTCAAAATATATTATAAAGAGAACAAGAATGAATAGGCACAGTACAGGCAGGCATGATTATAGGGGAATCTATTGAGATTATTTGAAAAATATAAGAACCATATTCTGGACTTTACTGTTTTATGTTATATTGTTGTTCACGTCCGTAGGTGTAAATAGTAAAGTGTAGTAGTAGTAGTATCAAATAAATGTTTTACTTACTTACTTACTTAAATTTAAATGCCTTACACGTGACCATGTGTGATGCTAAGTGCAACCACCGTCTAGACCGTGCGGATAGAACAGTTAAATGTGCCACATAATAAGAAGAACATTGTTGTTTGTTTATGACATCATCTTTTTTTGGAACGATAATTCCAAAATGGGAAGATATTTAATGCTCAACTGAGATACAGAAAAAAATGATAGGGACCTTAAGCTTTTGAGTGTGATTTATCTTTCAATTGCCTTTGTTCCTCAATCTTATTTTTTTACCTTTTGAGTGTATACCCATGTTTGACTGCCATATGTAAGGCAAGGTAAGATATTTGTGTCTAGTATTATTTGTTTTAGGTTTGTTGGGTATGTTCCTTTTAGTATTCTTTTAGTATATCCTTCTGGGCCCAAAATTTATTCCAACTCATAGATATTCTTCTTTCAATCTCTTCCTCAGTATTTGTTGCATTAAAGGATACCTGTTTTCCCAGATAGACGTAGCAATTTACATATTCTAACTCCACACCTTCTAGGCAGATTTTGTTTTTCCTGTTGTTTGTCATAATTTTTGTTTTTCCTAGATTCATAAATAGCCCAACCTTGCGACTTTCTTCATTAAGAGTGTTGATATTTTTTTTCTAGTGTTTTGCTAGTGTTAGAGAAGAAGATTAGAACGTGCCAAAGAGCAATGAAAAGGTATATTCTTAAAATTCGAAAAATTGAAAAAATTAGAAGTGAAGACATCAGAAAAGCAACAAAAGTGAAAGATGCTCTTAAACATGCGCTAGAACTGAAGTGGAAATGGGCAGGGCATATATCCAGATGCAGAGACGAAAGATGGTCAGGGTGACTGGATGGAAGGGGCCAACAGGAAAAAGAAAAATAGGAAGACCAAGGAAAAGATGGAATGACGACATAAGAAAAACAGCGGGAAACAATTGGCAACATCTAGCAAAAAATAGAGATGAGTGGAAGAAGTTGGAGGAGGCCTATACCCAAGAAGGGGTCCTTAACCTAGAAAATAAAGAAACAAAATCTAACCAAAGTAACAAGTAACACAATTTTTTATTAAACTTTAACTAACAAAACTAACCAAATTCTTTACTTAAATTTCAATGTTTATAAGTTGAGGAAATAAAGAGGCTTAAATAAATAAATTGTTCCTCAAACCTTCAAGAAAAGAGCGTACTCCCATTTCAAAGGCCGACAATGCACTTGTGACTCCTCTGGTGTTGCAGATGTTTATGGGCGGCGATAATCGCTTACCATCAGGTGATCCATCTGCTCGTTTGCCACCTATGCCATAAATAAAACTCCATGACAAACCATAACTCTATCAAAACATATTCATAGTGCATACTAACAAAGTCAGAGGAGATGAGCTTGATCAGCGCCTCCTTAGGCAAGTTGAGGAATGCATTCGTCTTGACGCAGTCTGTTGCATTGTCTCCGATGAATGAGATGCACCGCTCCAGGAATGAGGAGGCACTCTTGCCACCCACTCCTGCAAATTAAAAATGATCAAGTTATGATACAGTCAGTGCAGGACTATGTATAAACACTGATAAATAAAAGGTTACTCACTTTTATGGTTTTTGAATGTATGAATATATTTGATTGAAAAATTTAGAGGATAGGTACCTAAAACTAAAAGGATATTCTGTAAGGATTCTTTTATTCATTTTAATTGGTAGAATGACTGCTCAGTGACCACAACAAGGAATCAACTTCCAAATGATAACTATCAATCATTCAATGGCCTCTGTATCTATCTTCTTCTTAGCGAGTCGAATTAAAGTGATTCAATGCAGTGTCTTGGCGGAGCTTATTCATGATAACTATACATAAACAAATAACAATTTACACCATGGGAGAGCCATGATTCGCACGAATGGGCCGGTTCGACCGGAGTAATACCACGGCCTCACAGAAAACCGGCGTGAAGCAACGCTTGCGTTGTGTTTCGCCGAGTGAGTGAGGGTACTGGAGGCCCAACATCTTCCCCCCATCCCCCCATCCCATTTCAAAAGTCGGCAACGCACTTGTGACTCCTCTGGTGTTGTGGGTGTTTATGGGCGGCGGTAGTCGTTTACTATCAGGTGATCCGTCTGCTTGTTAGTCACATATCACATAAAAAAAAAATAACAAAAAACATCTCTCCATCTGTGAATAGTTTTAAAATAAAAAACAGGCTGGTCAAATGGTGAAAATTCAATCTAATTTAGTGTGTTCTCAGTATGGACTTCGATAAACATATAGACATGTCAGCTGTTTACTTATTATTGGACTAAATATTATTAAATTATTGATGACCTATTGTAATATTATGTTTCTGGGAAAGCAAGTAAAGAGTTACAGAAAGTGACTCTGGACCTAAACACTGGACAGTTCAACCACGACCCCGCAGAAAGGAAAAATAAAAGCCAATTTGTACCGTAAGACTTATATTTAATGAGAACACGTTACAGAACCTCTGGCAACATGTCACACACCGGACCACACTTAGATCTGCTAGGAATGACTGTCCTCTTAGCTTGTAATACTTATAACCTAACTTTACACCGTCGCGTTCGGGTTCACGTTTTGTATGAGCGTTATAGTGTCTCCCTTCATCATAATTCTCCCGATTTGCTTCCGGTTCTTGGTCTTCATGTGCACCTCTTCCGCGTCGTCCAGAACAATGTTCATGTATTCATCGAAGCCAACAATGTGTCCCTCGATCCTCAAGTTGACGTTTTCGTACAGCCAGATTTGTACACGACTCCGGTTTTGCAGGTACCTGAAGATGAGGTTGATGGGTTGCACCATCACCTTCTGCACTTTCGGTGGGCCTTTGTAAGCCATTTTTAGTTTTTATTTGGCAGAGAAATACGAAATAATCGAAAAACAAAAACCGCGAACGCCGGTTCGCGTCCTAACGTCAAAAAGGAAGCGACGTTCATAGACAAATAATAAGCTTTATGATAACAAAATGGCGGTCGCTCCACTTGTTTAGGGTGCGTTTCCACTGAAGCGAAAGTGGAGCGGATACATACCGAATTGACCAATCATACTGCACGAAATCAGGGATGTTGCGGATGCAGATTTTTTTCAAATCCGCGGATGCGAATATTTAAAGGCGCATATCCGCGAACGCGAATAAGGATGCGGATCTTAAGATTTTTTGAAGAAAATTTGTATAGGTACGTTTAAATAAAACACAATATACTAATCCTTATTTTTTTTAATTAAATAATTAAATACTTAGTCATCAAGGTTGAAAACTGGACCAGTACATTTGATTAAAAGTAACTTTGCTGCCTTTTGGTGTAATTATGTACTTTGTTACTTACTTGAAAATAAAAGTGGTTATAGTAAAATTGAATGAAAGAATTCTTATTTATATACTTACCGTAACTAATTCTAATACAATGTACAAAATTAAATTCCTGAAACTAAACTTAACAATTATTAGCTATTCTGCCCCAAATCTGCTTCCGCATGAAAATCCGCATTGAATATAGCGGATGCGGATGTCAAAATCGATGTGGAAGCTCCGCATTTGCGGATGCGAATATTTGCAATATGCCTGCACGAAACGAAGTGGAGCGGGAATTTTTAGTAATCTGATTGGTCAATTCGGCATGTCCGTCTCCGCTCCGCTCCAGTGGAAGCGCACCCTTACTTTGTCCATGGTTGTCTATTGAGCGATTTTTTTCAGCGGTAACACTTACCTGATGTGTCTGTTCCTTTCACACTTTAAAGATTATTAATAGGCTTTCCTTTACTATCTATGTCAGGGTAAGAAAAACGCTTTCTAAATAATAATTACCTGATTTGGAACAGGATGTAAAGGTGCGCGTGAAGTTTTCAATCAGCCACTGTTTTGGAAAACTATTTATTTCAAGTGGCCGCATAAAGTAACAAAAAAATGTGTGAAATACTTAGAGCGCTTTTAAAGTCACGCGGGTTTCTGCCCGCATGCGTGCGGCGTTTCCAAAGCGACCTGCATGCGTGTGACACGCATGACAAATAAAAGGAACCTAAAAATTGTACTGAAACGATAGGTTGTTTCTGCCCGCATACGGGCTGTGCCTGCATGCGTGCGGCGGGCGGCGGCGTTTCCAAACCGACCCGCGTGCGTGTGACACGCATGACAATAAAAGGGCACTAAAAATGTACTGAAACGGTAGGTTGCGGGCGACACGCATGCGGGCAGAAATCCGCATGACTATAAAAGCGCCTACAAGTCCTACAAAATTGACAAAAAGTGTGCGATGGCCGGGAATCGAACCCGGATCAACTGCTTGGAAGGCAACTATGCTGACCATTACACCACCATCGCAGCTGTGCTAACGGTTAAAATTACTGGTCCGTAGCAATATTAAAATTACCTGGTCGCTCTTGGATTTCCATAGCAGCAGCTAACAAGGTGCAAGCACTTTCCACACTTAAAGTTGACGTCACATGGTCTTCACAGGCTGCTCGGAGGTCTTCTATCCCCAAATCAGCTGCAAGTGTCATCATTTCAAACACTCCTGAATCTTGGAGCAATAGCTGCAAAAAATAATTAAATTTAGTTACCGTAATTTCTGCATTTGCATATTGCATAAAATACAACGCACGTACCTACCTATAATAAAAAAAAATACAAAAAATGTTTTATGTACGCCCTCTATGTTACTTCATGAGAACCAACATACGTGTACATACAAAGCAGCCCAACGCGAGGCACGGCACTGCCACTACTACATAGTGCTTATTAGGTTTGAGAAAGTTCCGCTACTCCATAAAAGGTGGCGCTACAATATCTAAATTCTAGAGAAAATATTATAATTTATTTATTCTGAGCTCTGAAACCGGTTAAATTGAAGATTTATTTGATGACGATTAAATATTATACGTACCTTGCCCGTGTAAACGTACTGAATAGCGAGGCGGAAGGTCTCAGGCTGCACGTGCGGCATGCGTATCGGCGCCGGCTGCCCCCCGACAGATGGCGACACAGTGCACCCAGGGATGCGGCACACCTCGCCGCGCTTTGTGCTTTGGAAGCTCTTGCACCTGTTGAATAAATGTTTCTTTGTCAGTAAATGGGGAATTAAGTTATTTTAGTTCATACATACATCGTTAACATCCCATTCGAGTGGCAGGAACCTCGTATTAGGTACCTAGATAAAAGAATGACGTTCGAAAATGTACACTGCTACCTGCTACTACGAATAGGTATAATAATTTCGTTTTAAATAAATAAATATTTTTTAAATAAATTTTTATTTGGGTCACTAACAGTTAATAACTTTATAATTGATACAATACAAAGTAAGAACTTATAAACCCCACTAATGGGAATACTTGAAGCTTGCAGGTATTTAATATTTGAATAAATAAAAATTTATTCAGTTCAGTTCAGAACTGAACTGAACTGAACTGAATAAATTTTTATTTGGGTCACTAACAGTTAATAACTTTATAATTGATACAATACAAAGTAAGAACTTATAAACCCCACTAATGGGAATACTTGAAGCTTGCAGGTATTTAATATTTAATAACTAGAGAACAACATTTAAGGTTAAGTGCGGTTTATACAGTTTGTTAGAACTTGTTTTTTAAATTGAGTTAGAGAAAGGGCAAAAATATCAATAACATTGTAGTTTTTATTGTACGTACATGTAGATCTGTAGAAGAATTCATTTTGAGAATACTTTTGTCCCAACTGAAGGCTGAGCAAATACTGGTTTTTTTCTTAAGTTTTCATAGCGTCTCCACTGCGAGGGCACGGGTCTCTTCCCATTTAGATATTTCATACATAATTGAAATCGTTAAATAATTGAATTAATCAGTTAATTAATAATCATCATTGTCATCATCGTCATTATCATCCCCGGCAGCTCTATTCCTAAAACTGGGGCGTCTACTGTTTGATGAACCACTTTCCCTAAGGAACCCATATTCAATTCGCGAAAAAAGGTAACTTTTCGAATAATAAAAACGGCTTATCGGACAACTTAGTACCTATGGGAAATCCAAAATAGCTTTTTGCAAATCGACTAACTTATAGGTTCCTTGGAAAAAGTTGGGTAAAAGCTTCAGTTTAAACAGTTTTAGCTAATTTTGTTAGACCTAGAATTTTGTTACAAGCAAATAGTAGAGATTTAATTTAGCTAGCAACCAGACCACACATGCTAGTTGCAGCCCCCGGCGCCGCCTCTCGCGTGTCGCTGCACTGATTGAGTCGCAAATTCAATTTAATTGCTCTAAAACCAACGTCGCGTTTATCCCGAATTTGCATTCGCAAGATTTGTTAACATCAATGACATTTGAACTGATTAAGTGCAAATCAGTTAATGAATACAGTATGCGAATCGTTACAAATATTACGAAGAGGTTTAACAATACTTATTAGGCGTCTGTTTGTTTGTTTGTTTGTTTGTTAACTCTTTATTGTACAATAAAATCACATAACAGAAATTAACAGAATAATATAGGTGCACAAAGGCGGGCTTATCCCTTAAAGGGATCTCTTCTAGCCAACCTTTAAAAATATAAAAGAGACTTATAAATTAGTAGCAGGAGCAGAGTAATCGTCTGTAGTAGGCGTCTGTTCGTGAAACTGAATAACTTTTCATGTAAATATATCAGCTGATTGGTTACTTTTGTAAAGAAAATCCAAATAATTTTTGAAGAAACTCGGCAAAGTCAAAAGCAGGCCTAGAACGAAACCTGTACAGCTTCATGAGTAGACATACACTTTAATTTAAAGTAAGTTAGTCTAAAGATATTTATTTATTTATAAAACTTGTACTTAAAAACTTTAAAATTTGTCAATATTACTTACAATTTTTAATTGTTCTTTATCACAAATAATGTTCATTCACCACAGACAAATGTCAAACACTGTATATTTGTATGTTTATTATATGTTTAAGTATAGGAAAATCTGTAATTGGCTTATGATAAGTAAAATTTTTCTACATTACTTTGTGTGTTGAAAATTTGTTGGTTTTCTAAATAAAAAATACCTATTTAAAAAAAACTTAGTGTGAGATGATTGTTTTACTAATGTAACATAAACTTTATTGACACCGGAGTCCATTATTAGGTATTTATTCAAAATTATTAAATTAAAAGCCATCAAAAGTTCGCTCATGAGCATTTGAGCATTATGGTTCATTTCAATCAAAAAAAGCAAAAGGTAAACAAACTTACTATGCAACTGACACTGACATGTGTCAATTCCATATAATAGTTTTGTTTACCTTTTGTTTTTTTTTGATTGGAATAAACTATACGTGCGTGTACTATAATGAGCGTGTAAAAATCTTCCAAGAAAACCAGAATACTTTGAGCTTACTAATAATTAAGGATAAAGAAAAGGTAAACAACATTTGGAATTAAAGTACAGACCACAACCGAAAATTCCTGAAACCTGTCAAAGCGACTGGAAGTCCCTAAGGCAGGGCGAGTTCCAAAACTTGGCGCGAAGCTAGCGGGGTGTCACCGGTACAACACGGATACAAAACAACCCCGAACAGGGTATAATCTTTGTTTATGTTTAAGCCACTGTCACCGACCGAGTTGGACAGTAATTTATCATCTGGAGTGGATGGCTGGCCTTAAATCCCCCGGCGGGAAGATTAGCAGGAGATCCTCTTGCCGGAGAGTTTGTCAAATGGTTTTGCTGCTCGTTATTCTATTAGAAAATTTAAAGTCCAGTTTTGGAAGATCCCGAGAGCGATAGCTAGACGTAGTGAAGGTAGAACTGATTGAGAAAGATCTAACTACAGCGCATTATGAAGAACATGTGGATAAAAGGGGCAATCCTGTCATTTCTAGAATTACGTTAGAATGTATGCTTACATAGGTGAAAATAATGTTTTTTTTTTCTAAGAGCAAAAATCGGCCATCTCCGGATACGTTTCATACGTTTTTTTGGTGAAATATCGCGTACCTAATCCAGCGTCAATTACGAGATTTTTTAGTCTTATGCAGGAACTTTGGCTGAATCCCAGTCCTTACAAGCTTTTCTTACAGGCTCCAGGGGCGCTGCAAGAACCACCGAGGCGAGGGGTGGCTATTAATTAATTTACATCCCAGGGAGGCAATCAGGTGGGGCATCATCTCAGGCGACCCAGAGTCGGTCGCGACATTAATCACTGAGCTACGTGAGCCGTCGAAGTTTAAGCGGGAACCGATAAATTACAAGATGGCTGCCATTAATTATTATTTGAAATGAGAATATTGAGTTTTTATACATCAGAGTAAAAAAGTCTTTATTGTTTTATACCAACTGTTTAAATGCTTTCAAATTGAAATGTACTCGTACATATTCTTATTTATTGCCAGAATATAGTTTTTTGTGCAATAAAGAGTTCACAAACAAACAAATAAACAAAACAATACTATGTAATTTATAAAGCAGAACACCACCTTTTTTAATTAGTTATTAAAATATAACATATTTTGAACACTTTTTGGTATAAATAGTCGCTCTGTTATCAGATAGAAAATAGTAGATTTTTATTCTGTCCTGTATTTTATAATACAGGACAGAATAAAAATCTACTATTTTTTTAACGAATACGCGGTCTTACAGAATGTAAACAGTATTGTACCTACGTGGTAATTGCTCGGTGTTACACTGAGCTTAACTCATAGACTATCTCAAAAGACAACCTTCATATTGCCTGGGATACGGACCCCAAATAATAGTGACGTCACACCGGTCTACCGGCACAGATTTCCCGAGGCTCTATAAACACCATCTGGTGACTAATGGCTTCGCTGCTCGACACAAAAACTCCACTTTTCTCCTTGTGGTACTTTTTGCAGCCGTAGCCCGTAGCGGTTGACAAGCCAGTGGCATTCGTCGTGTTAAGGTTTTTGCTCAATTTCAGACGGGATTCGGGAGGCTGTGGTGAGATACAAGTGATGCATTAATTTGAATAAATAGTTTATATTACATGCTATAGTAGTCTTGTCTGAGTTTTGGTTAGTGGTACAGCATTTTCTGAGCTCGAGGCTAGCTACCACCATCATATTCTACAATTAGTCTTACCTCCAAAAAGGGTATTGTAAAATCCTAGTATTCAAGCTACGTTCAAGTATTCTACGTATCTTTTATCAAAATCAGTTCAGTGGTTTAGCCCTGAAAACTAAACAGACAGAGAGAGTTACTTTAATACTTTGATGAGTACAATAGATAGAGTGTGGCATCACGTTACCACACTAGGTTGAGCCATTTATTCTCCTTCTATCTTATCCTCGTGAAGGATACCTATAGGGACTCTCTGACATCCCTGAAAAAAAAAATGTGACTTGTTCATCAAACTGAACAGCTTTTCCCAAAAGAAACTGCTGTCGATTCGCAGAAAGAAAGCCAGCATTAATTACCTCATCATTCTCCGTTTAGTTAACATCCCGTACTGCGGTGCATCTTTCTGAATACATTTACATTTGCATACAGTTTGCATCTGAGGCCGGAGCCGGCAGCGTCGAGTCGGTCGGGCTATCAAGAAAACATTATGCAAAACGTCCATCTGGCTAAAATGCAAAGGAAATCAAACGTTTACAGCGGTTTGTTCTTAAAAAATACTTATCGTTTAATCATCTGTTCATCTTTAAGAATATTTTAATTGTTGTAGAGGATTTATTTTAAGAAAATAAGAAGAGGAATACGCCACGATAGTACTTAGTTTGAAATAAATAATATAGGTACAGATAAAATGGCTAAAGCCTCAAGTAGAGCTGGTTATCAAAAATTCGTCATATTAATAAAAGTTAACGTTTTAAGTTTTTTTTTTCATTTCTTCCAAAAAATATAACACGCTTTATAACAATTTGTAACAGTTCTTTAATACGCCGTTTATCAGAATTAAACTAAAAAATTTGGAGAAAAACAGTATTTAATTTCCCATTAAGTTTGGATCACATTGTGAGGTTGTTACCGCGGCGCGGACGCATGCTTCAAGTGAGAAACGGCAACGGTAAGTTTAGCTGGAAGTTAGATTTGTTTCTGGAGGTATTGTATTGTACTGTAATGTAAGGTATTGTACTGTCGCTTACTGTATATTTGTATTTGTGTGTATTGTTGCTTTCCGCTCGCAGTTTGACGTGGCATTGCCACTGTTTGTTTTGTATGGGAGTAGGGCGACAACGTTTCGTGAGTTTTTTGGAAAAGGTTGGAAAATTTAGGGCGTAAAAAACTTTAATCGGAAACATGTCTGAATGAATAATGTCTCATTCAGACAAGTCTTTATCTTGTTTCTGAAGTTTTATAAGTACCTATTAAAGTAACTTTCTACGAAACAGGAAATGATTATATTACGTTACTTTCCTGTAGTGTAGACTTTCTTACTTAGGTACTGTACTTGTTTCTTTCCTGTTAGAGACTTTTCTCATACTCAGGCACTTTTCGCGTTTGTTTCATAGAGCTTCTTCAACTCATAATTATTTTTAGTTTACTTAAGAAAATAATGGATTAAAGGCTTCTCTTTGGTTTTGACTTAGACGATGGACCATATACAATTTAATTTGATTCCAAAGTTTTTGAAAATCCTAAAAGCGTGGTCTTACTGCAATGAGCGGTTAGCGTGAGTGCGGCGCGGCGGAGTTGTAATTGCGATTCGTTACCTGCTGTGTGTTTGTTTGTTTGTTTGTTTGATACGCGAACGAACAGAGCCGGCTGGAGGCATGGCAATAAATTCTATCCGATAGTGGACATAGGTTTTTTTTGTAAACGTGCGTAACTGTAACTAGAAACATGGCGTGGTAATGTGGACGGTTTTATCGCTCAGAGCGACTTCTTCCAGAGCTGTTTCAACAGTACGTTGTTTGCAAATTCTTTATTGTACTTAAACCCAGTTACATACAAAATAAAATAAACTACAAAGGCGGACTTATCCCATAAAGAGATCTCTTCCAGCAAACCCTTGAACAAGGTTCGGAACCGGTTAACAAATACCGGTTAATTTCGTTCGAATTTCGGTTAACGATTCCGTTCAGGTTAAAACCGGTTTCCAGCTTAACCGGTAAATTTGAATAAAATATCGGTTAATCAGGAAGCGGTTTTCTAACCGAAATAAGAACTAAATTAACCGGTTAAAACCAAACTTAGTCAAGTACAGGCGCGTCGCGCGGGTGCCACTGCCCGAGTCTTCTGCTCACTTTCTCGCACGCTTTCAATTGATTGCACGCGGCAAACATGCCTACAAAGTCGCATATTCTTCAAATGAACCGGTTAATTCCGTTCGAACGAAAAAATATCGGTTTTGGTTAAACCGGTTAAATATACCGGTAACCGAAACCTGAACGAAACCTTAACCGAAATTATTTCGATATAGGGGTCAATGACCGAAACCGGTATTTTCAAAAAACCGGTTTCCGAACCCTGCCCTTGAATTAAACAGAGGACTTATTAATTAAGGGGCAAAAAAGAAAAATGGTACAATAACTATCTAATTGTAGTTTGATAATTCACTTTCGTTTTATATTTACTTGAAATCAACAAAAAATTCAACGTATAACGTATAACGTTTTTTCTAGCTACACTGTGTACTCGGTAGTCACTAGCCAAGGAGCGGTTTTATCGATAACAAGCACAGTTCCAGGTGTAAGGAACTTTAGCACTTTAAACTTAGGCAGAGGCGCACAGTTCTTAAGCTTTCTTTACATTGTAAACTTCCTTTCCTACGTTATTTCAAAGAACTGTGCTGGATGTTGTTTAAAATGTTTTGTCTCTAATGTAATGTTGTATGAAAAACTTCCTTACTTTTACGATATAAGTAATACATGCTCTAAAATGTATTGCTATGTTATAGTTTACGATTTTGCCTACCTTACATAATGATTCCCTAAGCGTAGTTTCCGCAAGATGTTGCATAACAGCTCCTAACAACAAATTATTTTAGGCGCAAAGTAAACAACCGAATTTATCCCTGATTTTGATTAATGGCTGTAAATTGATGCACCGGCAAGCGCTCAGTGTGCCTGCGGAACGTAATTAAGGGTTTCCCTCTTTCAAAAACAATGATGCTAATGTCTTTCAGCTGATTTATTTTCATTGAAAATTTTCCTCAATACCTTTATAACGTTACGAATTGAAGGCATTCCAAAAGAGTAATCTGAACGACCTTGAAATGCTTAACTGGGTAAGACTTCAGTTTAACTATTTATGTAAAGTATCTATTACCGCTGAAACTACAGCACCAAACAACGCAGTCAACCTGCAGTAAATATATCCAATAAGTTGGTTTTCCATTTTGATCCATTATGTGATAAGATTTAATTAAAAGTGTCCGCCGCTCCACGACCGTAACATGCACCTCTTAACCAGAGGCCCCGGGTTCAGATCCTGGCCAATGTATCAATGAGAAAGAAAACTTATATACATACATGCTTTAAAAATACTGTGAGGAAACGTGGCTATGACGAAGGGCGATGTCTAAGAACAAATGAAGCACTGATTGTCTAACTCCTTATAGAAGAAAAATAGGTAAAAAATATTAATAGCACAGTTATAAAAGAAAAACTTGATCGGTTTCATGAAATGAGAAAAAGCGCAGCATTCCATTTTGTGACACCCTGCATCTGTGCAGTATCAAGTCTTTTGCATAATCTGCATATCCCTACGGAACGTCTTTCTCTAAAATCTGAATAAATTAGCTTACATAACTCCTCTTAGAACACGTGAATCATCCTCTCTACTATATCAGTCTTAAAGCAGATGAATTCCTTACAAATGTGGATAAATGAGCTTACGTCTTCCATTACGAATCGTCTCCCATATACAGCAAAATGTTGAAGGTTGTTTAACTGATGTATCTGATTCAGTTGTCACAGAAGGAGTACTAATTTTATGTAATTATAATATATTTAAGTAAAAAATAAGTTTATGGAAAGTTAAAAAAGGTCTAAGTTAGAATAACATACTCGTGCATTGTTACGTTAATCGGTTACTTTATAACGATATCAAAATTGAATAAAAATAAGCAAAATCTCCAAAAATAACAAATTTTTTCTACATTTCATACATTATATAATAGAATAGATCAGCCTGATTGATATTACGTAAAACTTTTTACTGAAAGTGTAGAATCTTCTGGAGAAACTATTGTGTTTCATTATTATTTTTCACCATCAGTGCATGTATAGTGTCGGCCCTGGAAAGGGAGTTATAGACCACAACAATACCCTGCATAACAAACGACAAGACTTCAGCATCTAATACATGCTATTATTTGCGCAGGCGACGCGATATAGTCCTACGGTTTGTTTCTCCAAAGTCCGAATAAATGAACGAAAGCCCGGTTTATCATTTAGCTGACGCGTCCGTTCGCGAGTTGCCGAGTTGCTGAGGAAAATGGCACGAACTGATGTTGCTGACTGCGCGCTGGCTCGTCGCCGATCAAGATTATTCAAATTGCGCGTCAGCAGCGAGTGCTGGTCAGCGCACCATCCATCACTGACGAAGCAACTTTGCATTGTCCGACACGATAAGAAAACGAAACAGTGACGATTCTGCTTAACTGTAACTGTGATTTGATATGAAAAAATATAAAACAGATATTAAAAATGTCAGACTTGAAAAATTAGATAGAGATTTAAATAAATGTCTGAAAATTGTATCCGTAGAAAAGACACACAGTATACACAGACACTCCTTCACTTATTTTGAAGCATTTTCGATATTATGGAATGCACAGGACCAGTGTAGCCCTTTAAATGAAATGAAAATATTTTATTCGAAGTAGGTAGCAGTAGCAGTGTTACACTTTTCGAACGTCATTTTTTTATCCACATAATAAGAGGTTCCTACCACACCACCAGGAGCCAGCACACACTGAAAGATCGTGGATTAGAATCCAGCACTGCACCATATTATAGGCAGTTGTCGTTACGGAATCTGCTTAAAATAATATCGTTCGTTGTAAACTAACTTATACTGCTAACTTGTCACCAGACTTGTGACATTTCGTCGTGAACAAGTACAAATTGTTGTTGTTCAAGCTTCTGCACTGTTTAGAAAATTGAGCTTATGATCGATGATGTTGAGTTTTCTTGTTTAGTTTAGGTGCTCTGTCATGTTTTTGCGTATCATTTTAACTTCAACGTTTTTTTTTTAAAGTTGAGACGTTTATAAAATATAATACTTGTCATTAAAGCTTTAAATTCGTCACGTATTCTAAGGTATATCTGGATTGTGATCAAGTACGTTGCTTAGTATTAGCGAGAAAGGAAAAATAAACATGTTTTGTGCAATAAAGTATATTTGATTTGATTTCAAACAGTCCAAGTGTTCCTCCACAAAAAATTCAACCTTTGACGAAAACTCTAATTAAGTGCATGTTTTTAAACAGATAAACAAATGGTTTCCCTTGGTCTTATGTGACGATGCTGCCTAGGATGTATCATTCAAGCTAAAAAGTTTGTTCTCGACTTTAATATTCCTATTTCTTTGACTTTTTGATTTTCGACTTCGACGATTCGACTTTTATTTTGTCTGTGCAGAACTAAAATCTCCCTCTATTTCTAGCTTAAAGCGTGTCCCATATAAACCCCTTATGGGCAAAAAGTCAATAGTCTCATCTATACAGTAAAGGCTACACCGACTATTAGGCACGGACAGACGAACTGACAAGTTGATTAGCGGTGTCAGGCGTCTGATCTCTGGAAGGGTGGGACTGCTGTCAATATGGCAGGGTAGACTGCTTAGTGTGATTGTAGTTGAGCAGAAAAAGTCCGATGTCAGTCTTATCGTGTGGCACACTTAATCGGGCCATACGTATACCTAAACCCTCAGTATATAAAATACTATTACATATAGTATAGAAATTCCCTGCCGTTCTCTGAGGCGACCTTACCTTACACCCTTGTGGATATGATCTGGTGTCGGTGCATAAAGTCGTCTCTCAGTTATCTCGCTTGGGTCAAAAAAAAAAAATGAAATTCGTGTGACGTAATTTATGGATGGCCCTTAAATAATTTCGACGATTTTTATGGAGTATGGAGTGACTGGGGTGTAAGAAAAACGGCGGCGGTTAAATGATGTTGCACTTATCATCGCTCCGTAGGGCGTTTAGTTTTACAACTACTTACGTATGCAACGCGGCCTTCTTCAAACGATCTACAATAAAATCCTGATGTTATAATAGGTAACTATAATTCTCTCGGATTTTGGTACGAAACCTAGAGGGTTTTAGAGGGGTAGATTGGGTTGCTCGCTTCCTTCTTTCGGCATCTCAATATCATCAGACCATCAGGTGAGATGAAGCCAAGGGCTAACCAGTTGTATAAATAAGTTGATACTGTAAAAACATTACAGTAATATCTCTCCAGAAGATTCTACTTTCAAAATTCGAATGAATGAACTATTTCCGTCGACCGATCGATTCCGGTCATGGCGACCTTCGACTGAAAAACTTCGTTCAAAATTCACAACGTCATCCAAAACAGTAGACACTACGCTACGTAAGGAAACATACAGTGTTCACAGCGGGAGTAGTATACAGGGTGTTGCTGTCCCTGGCAGCGGGTATTGTGTGCGCCGCAAATTACACCCACTCTGTAGCTGCAGCGAACAGGGCGACCTCTGCCGGCTGCCGGTGACTGCTGTCTCATTACTCTTATTATGTGACACGTTTTTACTTCAGTCAGGGGAATATTCTGGATTAGAAAAAAGTCACAAGCCAGTCAGATTCATGTATAAGAGCTCAGTATCTTCGGAGAATGCGGCTAACGTATGTACCGCACATTTTTATGATATTTGCCGTAAGCGAGGGCATAGTAAAACGTTTTCGTGTTAATTTTTAATCGTTTGTCTTTTAAAGTTAACAATATATTTATTAAGAACTGAAGCATCAAAGATTGCTTTGATTCTTCAGTTCGCCGCCCTATTTCTTTCTTTATTTTTAAAAATTATTAATTTTATAGAAATTAAATTAAATTTTAAAACTATTAATTTTATTAATTTTATAGAAATATTATTTTCTCGGGTGTTGGTACCTTTGGTACGCTACGCAATGCATCACACACGTATTCATTCATTCTTATAGTAGCTATCACAAATATAGGAAGCTATATTCATAAATCTCGGTATCGGAGTAAATTGCGATTGAAATTCTTTGATCTTTGTACGAATATGTATTTTCCTGCGAAATGAAAAAGCACACACAGATATCAAAGGTGTCGATTGAAATTGCCCTCAATCCAAAAAGATTGAATTAGCGCAATCAGCATTAGCCAACGATTCATAGACACGGAACGCGACGGAAAAAAAAAGAAAATATACCAAACGTTCATTAGGACTTGCACTAGATGTAATTCCAGTATTTGAGTAATATAAGGCTGCGTATACACGTGACTCTGACTAGTAGTTTTGTGCCATCGTTGGGAAATTGGCGGCGCCACTAGTTATATACAGGGTGTAACAGAAAGGTGTGATAATACTTCAAGGTGGGCTTTTACCCATCAAACTGATCAACTTTTGTTCTACAACTTTGTTGAAATCGCAAAGAAATTTTCGGACTTTTCATACAAACTTGGTTCGCCAGCTGATCGATTTGTATGAAAAGTCCAAAAAAAATTTGCGATTTGAACAAAGTTGTAGAACAAAAGTTGTTCAGTTTGATGGGTAAAAGCCCACCTTGAAGTATTATCACACCTTTCTGTTACACTCTGTATATACATAGGGTGTAACAAAATTGGTGTAGGACCCGTTAACTGGGGATTCTACTCATCACACTGTACAACTTTTGTTCTACGACTTTGCTCAAATCACAAAAAAAATTTGGCCATTTCATATACAAATTGATCATCTGTTTTATTATTTTTGTATGGCGAGTCCAAATTTTTTTGCTTTTTGAGCAAAGTCGTAAAACAAAAGTTGTTCAGTACGATGAGTAGAATCCTCAGTTAACGGGTCCTACACCAATTTTGTTACACCCTGTATATTTAGAAGTCTGGGTATAGTAAAACCAAAGAAGTTTTATATTGTCGCTCCGCTCGGGGGCGGGGTGCAAGTCTGTGAATAATATACCTAGTCTCTACGAAAATCTCAAACTGTGCCCGCATTGACTCACTCCATACTAAATGCTCCTCAAGGAGATAGAGACCAAAAAGAAAAAGAGTACATTTACGTTTCTTCTCGCTTTGTTTGTTTTATTGTTTGTAGGTCGAAAAAAAAATGATTTAAAAGTATGTGCAAAACATCTACTTAATAAAAAACATTTTGATTTTGATTTCAATTATTTCCCTACTGGGTGTAGCATCTTTGGCGATTTCCTCAAAGCGCTCGAACAAGTCTAGAAACCGTCTCGGATGTGCAGTGTGCACGATGCCCGTGATGGCGTGTGAATGGGTCGAATTGGAATGCAGTCGCGTGCTCCTCGCTGCACCTACGTGCATCTATGCCTCGCTACCCTTATGCTACTAGCTACGTCCTATAGTGAGTTATAGATGGAGTGATAATTCTAGACTGGGTGTTTTAAAGCACAATTAGTGCTCACATAGCCTTGCTTACCTATAGCGTTTACCTTGGCTACACCGCTGTAGTAAGTTATAGATGTTGTATATAAAGTGCAGTGATATATGTATATCCTAGCTTGGATCTTTTATGACACAATTCCACTTAATAATTTAATGTAGCGCCTTTTATTTGTTAATAATTTTGGGGAACTTTGTATTATACCTATGTTTGGTATTAAAAAAGAAATGGTGACTGAAAAAGTTATTCTCTACACCGTCTATGAAACTTATCCTCCAATATCCAAATTTCTTTCTTTCTATGTTTTATGAGTAAGTTGGGCGGTCTATGAGTCAGTCTTGTCATTTCAGTTAGGTATTATTTTATAAGTTTAGTTATAGAGGGTGTAACAAATTGGTGTAGGACCTGTTAACTGGGATTGTACTCATCGTACTGAACAACTTTTGTTCTACGACTTTGCTCAAATCGCAAAAAAAGTTTGAACGAAAGTTGTTCAGTACGATGAGTACAATCCCCAGTTAACGGGTCCTACACCACTTTTGTTAGTCAAAGTCAAAGTCAAAGTCAAAATATTTTTTATTTAAGTAGATGCTGTACGCATACTTTTAAATCGTCTTTTTTTCTACCTAGTACAAAGTTCCTACCACGCGGAACATGTACACTCAACGTTTCGGGAAGTGTTAGCGGAGCGAGAAGAAACGTCGAGCCCAAAAGAAACTCGCCCCAACACATTTTTTGAAATAAATACTTAATATCTATTACAATTGATGTCATTACTAAAGCTATGAGCTGGAAGATCTATACATGTCCATACATCATTGTCATTAACATAGTCTTGGGTTTTATAATATCCTCTTGAACACAGGCATTTCTTTACATAAGTCTTAAACTTATTTTCGGATAAACTAATTACATTTTCAGGTATTTTATTGTAGAATTTTATACACTGCCCCATGAACGACTTCTTTACCTTACTCAGTCTCGAATAAGCAACTTCGATATTATTTCTATTTCTAAGATTAAAATTATGCCTGTCACTGTTTTTTGGAAATAAATCTAAATTCTTACGAACATACATGATGTTTTCATATATGAATTGACTGGCAACAGTTAAAATATTTATTTCTTTAAACTTGTTCCTCAATGACTCTCGAGATCGCATCTGATAGATAGCGCGAATAGCTCTTTTTTGCAGTATAAAAATAGTTTCTATGTCAGCCGCATGTCCCCAAATTAAGATGCCGTAAGACATTATACTATGAAAATAGCTAAAATACACTAGTCTTGCAGTATCTACATCTGTTAGTTGCCTTATTTTCTTGACGGCGTAGGCAGCTGAACTAAGCTTTCCTGCTAAGGTTTCTATATGTGGTCCCCATTGTAAAGAAGCATCTAAAGTAATACCAAGAAAAACAGTGCTATTTACGAACTCTAAAATATTACTATCTAATATTACATTATCGTGAGTTTGCTTGACATTTGGTAATCTGAATTTTATTACTTTTGTATTTGTGGCATTTAATAGCAAGTTATTAACAGTAAACCATTTATGTATCTCTGAAAGTGTGTTGTTTACTTCGTCAATTTTGCTGTCTTTCCTGTCTACCTTAAAAATAAGAGATGTGTCATCTGCAAACAACACAATATTTGAGAGACGTTGCACCATAAATGGTAAGTCATTTATATAAACAAGGAAGAGAAAGGGGCCTAAAATAGATCCCTGGGGAACACCTATTTTTACTGTAGAGCCGAGAGAATTTGTGCCATTTACTTGGACTGTTTGTAACCTATTGTTAAGGTAAGAATTGAGAAGACTGAGAGCCCTATCTTCCACACCGTAATGCTTTAGTTTAAGAAGTAAAGTTTGATGTTCCACACAATCAAATGCTTTAGATAAATCACAAAACACTCCTATTGCATCTTGTGATTTCTCAAAAGCATCATAGATGTTTCGTATAAGTGCTACTCCTGCATCGGTAGTTGATCGACCTTTCGTGAAGCCAAATTGTTGGTTATGCAGAAGTTTGTTTAAAGTGAAGTGTTGTAGCATTTGGTTGAGCATAATTTTTTCAAAGACTTTACTAAGGACGGGTAATACAGAAACAGGTCTGTAATTTCCCGCATCAGTTTTGGAACCTGATTTATAAAGAGGTATAATTTTACTACACTTCATGAGATCTGGAAAGTCACCACTTTCTATACTAATATTGAAAAGGTATGCTAAATGTGGTGCTAATACGTCAATTACATTACTAATTAATTTAACTGATAAACCCCACAAGTCCTCAGTTTGTTTCACTTTAAGCGACTTAAAAGTTTTAATAACAGTTTCAGGTCCAATTTCTCTAAAATAGAATATTTCATCACAAGAAATGACATTTTCTTCTAATATTTTTTTAGCATATGTGGGTGATGAGTCCAGGGCCTCAGTTAGCTTAAGTGGAATGTTTGTGAAAAACGTTTCGAATTCCGTAGCTATTTCTGCGTTAGATGTTATTTTGCCTTTATCTGTTTGTAAAACAAAATCTTTATCGTGTTTCTTGAATTTACCGGTTTCTTTATTTATTATATTCCAAACCGTCTTAATTTTATTATCAGATAGTTTTATCTTTCTGGCTAAGTAATTAGATTTGGCTGCGCAGTATACCTTTCTGAATATTTTTGAATAACGTTTTACATAATTTCTGAAATTGTCATCAAATATATAACTTTTTTTCTCATAAAGATCAAATAAGGTTTGACGGCTTTTATAAATTCCTACAGTAGCCCATTCACAAAACTTAAATTTATTATCAATATTTATAGATGTAGTTTTAAAAATTTCCTGAAAATCTCGCTCAATTACTGTAAATAAATCATTGTACATATTGTTGGCTTCTGGTTCATTATCAAAATTTGGTATGGGCAGCTTGTCATTTAACGCTTTTTTATACTTTTCTATTCTTTTAACAGTGACAGGCCTCGACTGTATTTTAATTTGTTTTATAATTGACCTGAAAGGAAAGCTAGCCATTAGTCCGCTATGATCAGACCTCAAGCAGTTAATTACCTTTTTCTCTACATGGCTACAGTTACAGAAAATATTATCGATACATGTGGCAGAAGTCTCTGTTTTTCTAGTTGGTTCTAAGAATAAATAATCCAAATCAAACGACTTAAAAAGACAAATAATTCTTGTTGTTAGGGACTTCTTTTCTAATAAATCAACGTTATAGTCACCGCATACGATGACAGATTTTTTACTTTTACTTATTAAATTTAAAGCATCCTCCATTACTGATTCGAAACGAGCAAAGTTATCGTCACATGGGGGCCTATATACACAGATAATGATGTGGTTCTCCAGCTCCACACAAGATAGCTCCACAGTTCTTTCAATCGAAAGACTTACGACGTCTTTCCGTACCTTAGTCTTTAGGGTATTTTTAAGTAATATAGCGGAGCCACCGCGAATCTATCGCTATTATATATATTTCGGGACAAATCACACACGGTCATCTGGTCCCAAACTAGGATTCCCATATATAGATATAATACACCCAGACACAGAGCAAACAAATCTGCTCATCACAGAAATGTTTGCCCTGGGTGGGGATCGAACCCACGACTCTCAGATCAGTAGTCAGGAGCACTAACCACTGAGCCACCGAGTCAGTCGCTGCGATGCTGTTTTCCCCTTCGCCGCCGTTATTATTATTTTTTTTAGTGACATTTTCAGTTCAGTTTAAAATTTTTGTCTCTGGCATACCTATTCTGCTAAACAAACTATAAGATTATTACTCGCTTACCCCTCGCTTTTACTGGAGGACCGTTCTAAAGGCGGGCTTACACGACGTTCGTGAACTAATGAGATAACGAACACTTGCTGGCAAATTGCGCGCTATTACATGATCTATACGTCTATCTGTGTCTACAGAACCCCCTGTATTTAAATTAGACTGGAATTAAAGAGTGTTCAAAGTAAGATTAAGCAGTTTTAAAGGAATACTGAAAGTATAGTGATGAATATTTATAAAGGTGAGTTTTTAAATTAAACCATCTTCGGCATCATCATCGGTTATCGCTTCGGCATCATCATGTGATATGATAAACGGAATTTTCTTTCTACTCCTAATCATAAAAGTTATCAACGTTATCGGTGTATTAAGAACAGTATAAATAAGCTTTTTAAAGTAATAAATGCGAATCGATACTTTCTCTTTAACTAGTTAATTGATTGGCGAATAATTGCAAGTTTTGTTTATTTATTTATACTTTAAACAGCATGACTTCTCTTCCGTTAAAAGTTACCCAACTTCTTTAAATTGCTTCGCCCCGGTAAAACTTCGGGATTCCAGCAACTATGTTCATACCAGCCTTCAACTCTTCAAGGGAGGTAAAGTTATCGAAAATTTCTCAACAGTTTATGACTTTAAAGTGTAATTAACGATAACTCGTGAGTAAGCTTTGGTTGATGTTGATGTATGTTGGGTGTATTTCACTTAAAGGGTTAAGATTTAATCGCAATGAAAATACCGAAGCTTGGCGTGGTAGTCAAAGACTTGTAAGTAGAAGTTAGCGTATTCAGGAGTTCTCGAGTTCGATTCCCGATAGGGTCTAACTTGCGGATTTATAGGATACGGTTTGGTTGGAGGTAGGGCGTTTAAACCGTATAGCTTAGGGAGTTAAGACAAATTTGTCTAACTCCCTAAGTAATTCCCTAAAACAATCGACACCAGAAATCTGTCAGCCAAATAGACCGAATACAAATTATGCATACACGTACCAAAAAATATTAAATGACTCCTAAACTCCTTCTATAGAAACGTTCTCCTGAAAAGTGTCAATAAAAACCCTGAAGTTTTACCTAAGATGAATGATTTACTAGTGTAAAAAATATGTAGCGTTTATTTGTTTGTTTGTTTGTTTGTTAACTCTTTATTGTACAGTAAAATCACATAACATAAATTACAAGAATAATATAGGTGCACAAAGGCGGGCTTATCCCTTAAAGGGATCTCTTCCAGCCAACCAACTTTATTTATGGGCTTCTATGCACGAAGTGCAGCATGTTGTTTTCCTAGGATTAAGCTGAAAACGCTAGAAAGGACTATTCATAAAACTAGTTCAGCTAATTGGCCAACTTTTTTATGGAAAGCCATTTTTTTTCAAAACGATTTCTTAAAACAAAATTCATAAACAGATGTCCACTTTTATGTATTGCTTGAACCTTTGTTACACCTTGCCTGTTTATAGTTTATATTTGTATTACATGCTGTGTATAGTTTTCACTGGGCTATTATACAGATTAAGCGGTGTAAAACATAAGCTTAATGTAAGTAGTTTTAGTTTGTAGTCTGTACCTACTGAAATAAAATAAAATAAATAGAATCTGGGTAGGTACACCTAGTTTAAACAATTAATTTGTAAATTAATCTTCTACTGTGCAGCAACTTAGAAAGTTTTTAAAACAAAATGACAAAGCGAAGAATAATCGCTTCTCTGACTGCGCAAGTAGCGCCATCTAGTAGAGAGTAGCAACACTATAAAACGAACTTTCATGCCATGGTTGATGAATAATGAGGGAGTTTTGCGATATTTCTGCTTCTTTATCCAACTTGGTGCATTTGTCACTTCTTTTCAAAGTTCTTTGATATAATTTGCAAGGATTCTTCACTAATCTACTGAAAAATTAAAGATAGTCTGACAGGAGGTATAGTGTGTGTTGCGTTGATGTCTTTTGTATGAAAATGCACTGTGTCTAAGATTAGACATCAACGAGCTTTAGAAATATATATTTTTTACTCGACTATGTTTTTGTAAGTTTTGCTTGACCTAAAGCTTGTCTTGAAAGATCTGAGATTGGTGCCGATTGTAATACCTAAAATAACATTTGTAAGTAGGTAAATAGATTTTGGACACATTTTTCTCAATTTTCGTAAGAGTATTAAGTAATAAAATATTATCATTATCTGGCACTGCACTGTATGTATATCGCAACACTCATATAGGTATTAAAATGTTTATTATTAAACAGAGCAAATTTAGACCTTGGCAACACAAAATTTAAATCATTTATGTGCTCGTTTATCTGGAAAAAATACTTTGGATAGTTTTCATAAGAGTAAATTAAAGTATGTTTTGTGATAATTAGCTTGAACGAGTGCTGGGCAAGCGACGCATGATTGATCACCGCAACTCCAGCGCGAGGCGGGAACTTTTTGAATTAATCATACAATTTGTAGCAACACCTGCGGCCGCCATTTGCGTCTCACTGGACCGCGTAAACTTCGGTTTCCAAGTTTTACAGTAGGATATTTTCTTAATGATTTTTGTATAGGAACCTGAGTAATTTTGTACCCAGTTTATCTATACTCTGGCTTGAACTGTTTGTACGTAATGATGTAATTTAGCGAAATAATCACCGTTTTATTTTAACCGTTTTTGATTTGGTTTTTGCTTTATGATGAGTTAATTGAGGTATGGATGTGTGGAACAACTACAATAATAGTGGAAATTTTTGGTCTTTTTTATTTTGCGACCTTTGTTTAGTAAGTAATCATCATCTTCTTGCCCTGTTCCCATTCATCTCTTCAAAATTTCATCTATCAGCGGTTCCCAATTTCTTCTTGCTGTGGAACCCTGACTGATTTACCATTATTTGGCGGAACCCTACCTCGCCAATAGGAATCTTCATCTTTAAGTCCAATCTAAACCTCATTAAAGTTTGAAATTTGAATTATTTTTTTGTGCGCGCTATGTTTGTACCATATGCGCGAAAGAGTAGAAATACTATGTGTTGCACAGGTCGGTTCCGAATTATACCGATCTGATTGATAAAAGGGCGTGTTTCCTATGTAGCTACGGCAATAAGGCCTAATTCTCGGAACCCCTGTGACCCTCCCACAGTACCCTAGGGTTTCGCGGAACACCTTTTGGGAACCGCTCGCTGATCTAAGTGCTCACTCCTTTCATACTAATCTAAAACCGATCCTCCACAATCCAGCCACCTCTTCTTTGGCCTTCCTCTTATTACTAATGTCACTGATCTCCTCTACCCACTTTGTTTAGTAACTATAATTTATAATTTTATTGTGGCGCCAAAAATTTACTTTTATTGTAATCGTCTATGTCTATTTAACGTAAAAGTTGGTACCTACTTGTAGAAACAAACTTGGGATAGCTACGGAAAGTAAAATAACGTTTAATATTCACCTATTTGGAACAGACGGGGTTCAACATACTCGACATTAGTTAGAACATCTTAATGTTGCACAAAGTCGTTATTCAATTCGAATTCTAAAACTTTTCTGTCCAAACAAACTCAAAATACTTCGAACTTTATCTCATTGAATGTCATATGTAATAAATAGGCACCGTCCCTTATCTGACCAATCAATAATATTATCACAAAACTCCTTATATTTCGCTTCTCAGTATATTCCTTCTGGGATATTGAAGGCGTATTAAATGAAGGATAATCCAGCCGCCCCGCGCCCGCGCCGTCCGGCCAAGTTCCAGAATAACTTAGGCTACTGTGAGTAACTCGCTCAACTAACTTCCAATAAGCTTTCGGCCACATGTCGCCATTCTCATGCGAACCGATCACTTTTCTTTTAGGTCTTCTTGGTGAAATATTTTCTTTTTTTACATTAGTTTTTTGAAATACAATGAATTGATCTCTTTTATTTTATGTCTTTTTGGTAAACACCGAGCACGGAAATGACTACACAAAATAATGAAGTCATCCAAAATGGACCTTTACATTCAGGGCTGGGCAGTATTTGAATTACTTGTAATTGAAATACGTATTTGAAATACAAATACATTATTTCAAATACAAATCTAAAATGTATTGTGTTTTTAATTAGTCCATGCAAACGTATTTCGTAATAAGTATTTCAAATACTTTATGTTGAAAATACATTTCGATCAAAATACTATTCCAAAAAATAGTTGGGCAAAAACACATTTCGAAAGATTGACTAATCTTTTTGGACTTTGTATCCGGATTTTATATTATTTAATAATTAAAAAAAAAAACGAAATGGATTAAGAAAGTAGAAGAAGCAGCACCAGTACGCAAGATGAGAATGATTTTATTATTTAGTACGCAAGATGAGAATGTTTAGTTTTTATTTTCAATACATCTAGAAAATAGATACATCATTCATGAATCATGAGTATTTTGCATTTGTATTTCCACTACCTACTACTTGATGTGTATTTTGCCCAGCTTACGTTATTCTTTTATTACCCAAATGCTCTTGTGTACGTTTATCAGTATTGTATCTCAGCATGTAATCTGTCTGTTTCACTTTTAATTCGTCGTGTTCTCTAGAATCTAGAGTTTAGTAGGATACATTGATTTAGGTTTTTATTTTGTAGTTACAATAGCATCCTACAATAGTTAGATTTTTTACTTAGCTCACACCATAGAAAAATGTGTCTGGCTCACACGTTCACATCACTAACATCATGCTAACATCACATGATGCAAGTACTACAGTTGCGTTTTAATTCCAATAAATTGTAATAGATGGCGCTGCCAATTTTATTTAGTTGCTTAGTCGGTAAAACCGCTGTTGCTATCATAGACTACGAATATTTAGAAGTTACAGATTAGTTATTATAATTAGTATTAAATTAATTAACGATAAATATAAAATAAGTATCTATATATTATAATCAAAAATTTCAACCGATCTACTACCTCCCGTATGGTCTAGTGGCTAGGATACCTGGCTTTCACCCAGGAGGCTCGGGTTCGATTCCCGGTACGGGAAAAATACTTTTTTCTTACCTGGCCATGAGAATAATCCTGTGCGCGTAGACTTTTTCTTCCGAAGGTCCAAGGATGAACACCAAATCGGCCGTATCCTGGTCTTCGGAGAGACGCTGCAGATCTCTTAGGAGGCCGGGGAGACCTGCCCTTTCTACGCAAGCTGTACAACACGTTCCTGTTACACGATTTGACATTTCTAATGTTTATGTGTCACAGAGCAGATATTAATATATACTTAGATTTACAGAAAGTATAAAGTGAAAAACTGAACGCGTTTTATAAAGGATCTCTATTGGTCTAAGTTTGTTGATTAAGTAAACACAAGTGTTAATTTATGTATGGTTTAGGCAAAATTTAGGAACTTTTAACACTAGGAACTGTCCTGGAAAAAAACACCACCCAAGCGTCCACAAAATCGTCAAAACAAAACTTTCACGGACATTTTGCGAGTCTTTTAAAGGGATTTGTCTCTTTTCAAACAATTCCTAACTAAGAAATCACAATAACACATAAGATGTAAAGTTTCAGATGAAATCACACTACTATTTCAGTCACAAAACTTGAGTTTTCCCTTAAAAGTTTACTTGTCAACATAACCTCAACGCGAATAGCTGAGCTTCTATCAAATACTTTGAGCTTGAATAGCAAGTTTTCCTTGTACTGTGCTCTACAATAACCAATCTTTTTACCTGACGATAGTGTTTGGATTTGTATAAAACCAAAGTTGTAAAGGTTCAAAACAGGTTTACAAACTCAGGTAGGCGCTTCTATTCATATCTCTATCTTTGTCATTCGTAAACGGTGTACACTTGAATACTAACTTGTAATTTCAACCTCGTAACTATCCGCCTCCGTGGCGCAATTGGCTAGCGCGTTCGGCTGTTAACCGAAAGGTTGGTGGTTCGAGCCCACCCGGGGGCGATCATTTTTGTTTAATTTCATGACGTGTAAAAAAAATTATTGATGCAATATCTTCTGTAAGATATGGTCGTTTACCGTATAACCATATTTCTTACAACAGAAGCCTCGCGATTCACCCTTGCCTTGCTGTAAATTCCTGATTATCCAAAGCCGCGCGATAGTGGCAGGCTGACAGGAAATGTTCCCGCGCTGACTGGCGGTTCGGAAATTGCCGCCTATCAGCCGTCCAGTCAGCGACTTCAACCGGATCTGCAGAATGTGATGACTGGCGCTGGGTTCAGCAGAAGCAGTCCTGGCCGTTAAGCAGACTTTAGTAAGGTAGGTATCTTGGAAATACGTTCAGTCTACGCACTTCCGACTTCCTAATTCCTTGTACTCAAACTGTTTCTCTGGTCTACCCTTACATGGCAGTATGTTTTGAACCCTATTATAACTTATGGCATTGATATTTATTTTCATACAAGACCACTTTTGTTTTTGAGATGAATTCCTTGGTTGTTCAAGTTGTTCAGTTACATCAGTGGAATCCACCGTTCAAGTGTTTGGAAATGGTATTTTTACAAGTACGTACTAACATATCGAAGGTTGAAATTGAAAGGCAATTTGTATTAAGCGAAATTTTCAGAAATTTTCAGATAGAATAGAAAAGATAAGATAAGATAAATATTCTTTACAGACAGTGCAAAGGCAGCCTTACCGCTTTGAGCGATTTCTTCCAGGCAACCTTGGAAACTGATAGGATTGTATAGTTTTAAAAGCAAGTAACGGGTGACTGCAATTGTGGTTTTTATTTGGACATAATATATAGGTATTAATAAATAAATAATAAAAGAATATTTTTTATTTGCAAAGAATACACGTAATATATGTATAGTTAATTCCAATCAAAAAAGCAAAAGGTAAACAAACGTAGTATGCAGATGACATTGACATGTGCCAGTTCCATAGTAAGTTTGTTTACGTTTTGCTTTTTTTTGATTGGAATGAAGTATACAAAAAAACATTCATACATTCATTCACTTCATTTTTTTACTTTTATGGAAAAATGATCATTGAAATAAACTTCTTTGTAAGTATTATTCAGATTCTTGATAGTTTTAATATTAATAAAAAAAAATGAGTATATTCATTAGAAACTACTTTTTAAAACTATCTGCTCAATATTAATAAAATTCAAATGTCGCTTAAATCAATTTGCCTTTCACCCGTCGAGTTACCTCTGTATCATGCGCATGCGCTATCATTTATTACATACATTACAATTTACAGTGTAACTACTCGTATTGTAATCTGTGGTTCGTACGCTTATCTACGATTCGTCCCGTGCCACTGAATCCGCATGCTATCGCTCAGATTCTAAACCATTGGCTACCAACGTGTTCATATTCAATGTTCAATGCTTCGTGATAGGCTGAGTGACGTGATATACAGACCCAGTACAGAACCCAAACAGGAAACGGAACTATCGCTACATTGGGTTTTCATCAACAGCAGTATACATGGCAGGAACTATTCCAAGTCTTGGTGGTGTATTTCATTATGTTTGCTTATGTTGTTGAAAGTTGCATCTGCCGCCTATGAGAATCTGTAAGCCTAGAAGGGTTATCAGTACCTTGCCCATTCTGAGGGTTAAAGTAGTACTATTATCTAATCTGTGGTTAAAGGTGGAATGCCTGTTATGCCGGTAATTGCGCTGGCTATCTCGCGCCATCGCCATCCGCCGGAACACAGATAGATAGATAGATAGACACATTTATTCCAAGACAAAACACAGTTCACATACATATATCAGAGGTATAGTTTGACAGGATTCTTATAGGAAACGTACAAGCTAAAAGAGAAGGTGAAAACTTCTTCTTCTACTTAGCATTATCCCGGCTGGAGCCAGGGTCCACTTTCCTACTCAATCTACTCCACTTTGCCCGATCTTCAACATTCTCTTCAGTGAGGTCATTGAGTGAAAACTAAAATATAAATATTATGACCTGTGCCAAGCCTAGGAAAAGGTACTGACTCAGCATTTGTTGTAGGTGGTACACATACAACGCTGATATTCTGCCAGCACCTTTACCTGCCTGCGTACCAAGATGGCTTCACATAAACAAAACAAAAATATTCCAATATACATTAAGGAGCACGCTGCTTGGCGCGGATATAGAGCGAGCAGTGGTACCCACCCAGTCGGACCATGCATAGTCAGGTCCTTCCACTAGTATACATAGCTATACAAAACATACTTACTGGTGGATCTCACGGAACAATTCCCCAAAAACCTATGATAATTACAAATAAACCATAATATTCAATTTTCATACAAAATTGGCTTACCAATTAATAGCAGTCGTCCCAGATATGTTTTCGTTTTATGGACAGACAGATCATGATGATTTCGTTATTGTCGCATTTAACGAATAGGTAGAGAATAAGACAAATTTCATTGGTAACAATTTGTATAATTCATAATTCATTTATTTCTGCATAACATGTACATAACATAAAGATGGTAAGTGCATTTTGTAGATGCACCCTGTAAGGGCACAGCAGCAGATCGTAATATTGTCTTTGTACAAAGATTAATTATGTACTTACTACTATTTAATATAAGATTAAGATAGTTATATTTATTTGTTTTTATACGAAATATTATATTATTAATATTTTTATTTGTTTTTATACGTACTGGTTTAAATAATGTCTTTGAATTCATCGTGAGTGTAAGTGGACCACATACTTTTTCTCCAAGCCTGTAAAAAGGACACAAAAAATTGTCCAAAATTATTTCATTTCAGTACTTATCATGTACATGTAACTTACTTACTGCTGTACTGCAACTTTATTATGCTTCCTTATTGTTTGACGTAATCAAGGCCAAAAAACCTAGCTATTTATACGAAAAACTCACCTGGCGGTATTCCAGCCATCATTATGCTCCCAGAACAACGTCATGGCAGTTTGTTTTACCTAAACACAAAACAACTGCCTTTAGGGGTAGTTTCAGATATGCAGCTTCCAAGTGCTGGAATGATATTCCCCCTCCTCTTCGCAGCATCACTTCCAAATTCGGATTCAAAATTAAACTTCGTGAGTGTATTTTAGCGACTCAAAAATCTCAACAGTCAGGCTGTAGTTTACCTCCTATATTTTAATTTATATAATTTTATCAATGAATCTACTTCATTTCAATTATTTATTCTTCAATCAACTATTTATATTATATTTAAATCGTATTTCATTGTTAATGACTATTTCACATTGCAATTTAACTGAATTTATAATTAATTACTTTAACTACTTTTATATATTCATGCATATTTTAAACTTGCTTCGCGTAGGCGCGCACGACGTCTGTTATGGTTCCGGCAGAATAACAGCGCTGTAGGTAGTTATCTACCTTCAGCATTATGCTGAGTCAGGACCGGTTCGGAAAGCAGCACATTTGTAATTAGGATATTTAAGTGAGTTTTCTTTTTCTTTTTCTTGTTATTGTCCTATTTTATTTATTTCTTGTTTATCTTTTTTTCCTTTGTCATGTTTGTTTGTGTGTACTCAACTTTGTAATGTGTTGTTTTTTGAATAAATGTATTGTATTGTATTGTATTGTATTGTATTGTATTGTATTGTATTGTATTGTATTGTATTGTATTGTATTGTATTGTATTGTACATGTACTAGTTTCGTAACTGATTAATATGCTCTCGTCACGATGATGCTAAGTGTAACACTAGGCAACCAAAGTCTATACCTTGTGGATAGAACGGTTACATGTACCACACCATAAGAAAAATATGCTTCTATTTAACTGTGTTTATGTGTTTATTTGCTGACTACAATTAAGTAGTTTTAGCAATAAATTATTCATACCTCATCAACATTACGAGGCTAGGCTATTAATAAAATTATAGCTATAAAGACCGCAACTTAATTCTGCCTTCTTAAGGGAGAAGGCCGCAAAGCGCAAAGGAATTTCCGTATATATTGCGGCCTTTTTTCTTATGACAGCAAAATTGACCCCATTCACCAACACAAGCGTACTTAACGATTCTTTATTGTTAATGGCGTTTTAAATAACACTGTTATTGTGTTTTACATCAAATCGACTATCATATTTTAGTATGTTTATTTGAACAGATGTATTTCTATGGGCGCTAAATGGTCTCGATGACTGATATAGGTATCGGTCTCAGCTCTAGTATCTTGAAGATTACTCGCATTCAATCACGTAATTATAAGCTTGTCGTCTCGTTTCAACGCCAGGGTAACGAAAGAGACAGCAACACGATAACTAGGGTGAAAGAGCATCTTCTTAGTGTTGTAATATCGGATATGGTCTGGTTTCTATGCGCATCGCCATACATTAGTCACAGCAATGGGTAAATATCGATAAAGTTGTTTCTTCTTATCTGGTTGCTAAGTTAGTTTGTTTTCGTTTGTTTCCCTAACGCCGGCTGATGACGTATTAGTAGACTTATTTTCTTTGGAATGTGTTTTCTTAATGCTCATAAATTCAAGGTTAATGTATACGACACTGTTTTATTTCCAATTTCGACTGTGTGTACACTGTACATACATATGTAGCAAAGCGTTGTCAGCATATATTTGGAACACGTTAACTTTGGCTTTTGCACATAAAATTAAATAACTTAAAATTCTCACAGGTGTTAAAAAAGTGCGTTTGAAAACTCAGAATCAAGAATAAAATACAGGAAAAAATATTGAAAAAATCTGGTCAATTTTTTTTTTACAGTTTCCCATACTTAATCTGAATAGTGGATCAAGAATTTATATGGGAAACTGAAAAAAAAATTGTAGATCGGATTTTTTCAATATGCTTCCTGTATTCTGTACTTGATTCTGAGTAACCCCTTAAAATCAATCAAATCAAACGCACTTTTTTAACACCCTGTACACAGGTGATTGTACTGTACTTGCCTGTAAATTGTTACTGGCGTTTCTACTCATGAAACTAAAGAACTTTTGTTTTACAAGTTTTCTGTAATCGCCAATTTTTTTTTGGAGTTTTCATACAAATCAATGAGCTTGTAAGCAAAGCATTTTACCGGTGTGAAGTTAGCAGCCAAAGTTAGCAGCCGTTATAACCCGACCAAATAAAAGTGTCATCGTAACGACAGAGTAAAAAGCATTGAAAATCGTAAATTAACAGTCATAATAAATCAATAGATCTAGACTTAAAGATTTTTTTGGACACCTAGGCACAATAAATATTTTTTTTAAAGAAAAATATTCAATGCCAAATTTTGAACTGTTCCAAGGACTGTAGGTCCAAACGACCTACAGCACACGTTAGGTAATATCTTTAGGTATCTACAACATTATTCAGATCTAGACTTTTCGATTTTCTAGATACCTAGGTATAAGGTTGAAATTTTGTTAAAAAAATAATTCATGATCAAATCTCGAATTGTTCCAAGGAGCGTAAGTCCATGGGACCTGTTGTGTTTGTTAGGCAATATCACTAGCCAACTAGAACATTAATTAAATCTAGACTTTTCGATTTTCTTGACACCTAGACGGAAGCTTAAAATTTCATCGGCAAAAAGTGACATGTCCACATTTAACAAACGAAATGTCCTTGTTCCTGGTGGTGTAGGTCAACCATAACCGATACAAAATCTAGATAATGGACCAGGCTAGCATATTCAGCTAACTCAGGTAGGCTGTGATTCCTAGATTAGCTCTCAAAAGTTTTCTGCCATTTTCACTCAAACTAGGGTTTCGAAAATGAGGGTCAGAATTTCGACCACTTCCAGGGAGCGTAAGTCAAATTCGCGTTTCAAGTGATTAGATATGGTGTATATGTATCCTAGGCTACCTTCAAATCTAGACTTTTCGATTTTCTAGACGCCTAGGTATAAGGTTGAAATTTTGTTGAAAAAAAATATTCATGTTAAAATCTCAAATTGTTCCAAGGAGCGTAAGTCCATGGGACCTGTTGTGTTTGTTAGGCAATATCACTAGCCAACTAGAACATTCATTAAATCTAGACTTTTCGATTTTCTAGACAACTAGACGGAAGCTTAAAATTTCATCGGCAAAAAGTGACATGTCCATATTTAACAAACGAAATGTCCTTGTTCCTGGTGGTGAGGTCAACCATAACCCATACAAAATCTAGGTAATGGACCAGGCTAGCATATTCAGCTAACGCAGGTCGGCTGTGATTCCTAGATTAGCTCTCAAAAGTTTTCTGCCATTTTCACTCAAACTAGGGTTTCGAAAATGAGGGTCAGAATTTCGACCACTTCCAGGGAGCGTAAGTCAAATTCGCGTTTAAAATGATTAGAAATGGTCTATATGTATCCTAGGCTACCGTCAAATCTAGAGTTTTCGATTATCTAGACACCTAGATATAAGGTTGAAATTTTGATGAAAAAAATAATTCATGATCAAATCTCGAATTGTTCCAAGGAGCGGAAGTCAATGAGGCCTATTGAATTTGTTAGACAATATCACTAGCCAACTAGAACATTCATTACATGTAGACTTTTCGATTTTCTAGACACCTAGACGGAAGCTTAAAATTTCATCGGCAAAAAGTGACATGTCCACATTTAGCAAACGAAATATCCTTGTTCCTGGTGGTGTAGGTCGACCATAACCCATACAAAGTCTAGGTAATAGACCAGGCTAGCATATTCAGCTAACGCAGGTAGGCTGTGATTCCTAGATAAGCTCTCAAAAGTTTTCTGCCATTTTCACTGAAACTAGAAGTTCGAAAATGAGGGTGAGAATTTCGACCACTTCCAGGGAGCGTAAGTCGAATTCGCGTTTGGTATGAATAAGCATGGTCTATATGTATCCTAGGCTACCGTCAAATCTAGACTTTTCGATTTTCTAGACATCTAGGTATAAGGTTGAAATTTTGTTAAAAAAATATATTCATGTTAAAATCTACAATTGTTCCAAGGAGCGTAAGTCCATGGGACCTATTGTGTTTGTTAGACAATATCACTAGCCAACTAGAACATTCATTAAATCTAGACTTTTCGATTTTTTAGACACCTAGACGGAAGCTTAAATTTTCATCGGTAAAAAGTGACATGTCCACATTTAACAAACGAAATATCCTGTTTCCTGGTGGTGTAGGTCGACCATAACCCATACAAAATCTAGATAATGGACCAGGCTAGCATATTCAGCTAACTCAGGTAGGCTGTGATTCCTAGATTAGCTCTCAAAAGTTTTCTGCCATTTTCACTCAAACTAGGGTTTCGAAAATGAGGGTCAGAATTTCGACCACTTCCAGGGAGCGTAAGTCAAATTCGCGTTTCAAGTGATTAGATATGGTCTATATGTATCCTAGGCAACCATCAAATCTAGACTTTTCGATTTTCTAGACACCTAGGTATAAGGTTGAAATTTTGTTGAAAAAAATAATTCATGATCAAATCTCGAATTGTTCCAAGGAGCGTAAGTCAATGAGACCTATTGTGTTTGTTAGACAATATCACTAGCCAACTAGAACATTCATTAAATGTAGACTTTTCGATTTTCTAGACACCTAGACGGAAGCTTAAAATGTCATCGGTAAAAAGTGACATGTCCACATTTAACAAACGAAATATCCTTGTTCCTGGTGGTGTAGGTCGACCATAACCCATACAAAGTCTAGGTAATAGACCAGGCTAGCATATTCAGCTAACGCAGGTAGGCTGTGATTCCTAGATTAGCTCTCAAAAGTTTTCTGCCATTTTCATTGAAACTAGGATTTCGAAAATGAGGGTCAGAATTTCGACCACTTCCAGGGAGCGTAAGTCGAATTGACGTTTGGCGTGATTAGATATGGTGTATATGTATCCTAGGCTACCTTCAAATCTAGACTTTTCGATTTTCTAGACGCCTAGGTATAAGGTTGAAATTTTGTTGAAAAAAAATATTCATGTTAAAATCTCAAATTGTTCCAAGGAGCGTAAGTCCATGGGACCTGTTGTGTTTGTTAGGCAATATCACTAGCCAACTAGAACATTCATTAAATCTAGACTTTTCGATTTTCTAGACAACTAGACGGAAGCTTAAAATTTCATCGGCAAAAAGTGACATGTCCATATTTAACAAACGAAATGTCCTTGTTCCTGGTGGTGAGGTCAACCATAACCCATACAAAATCTAGGTAATGGACCAGGCTAGCATATTCAGCTAACGCAGGTAGGCTGTGATTCCTAGATTAGCTCTCAAAAGTTTTCTGCCATTTTCACTCAAACTAGGGTTTCGAAAATGAGGGTCAGAATTTCGACCACTTCCAGGGAGCGTAAGTCAAATTCGCGTTTAAAATGATTAGAAATGGTCTATATGTATCCTAGGCTACCGTCAAATCTAGAGTTTTCGATTATCTAGACACCTAGATATAAGGTTGAAATTTTGATGAAAAAAATAATTCATGATCAAATCTCGAATTGTTCCAAGGAGCGGAAGTCAATGAGGCCTATTGAATTTGTTAGACAATATCACTAGCCAACTAGAACATTCATTACATGTAGACTTTTCGATTTTCTAGACACCTAGACGGAAGCTTAAAATTTCATCGGCAAAAAGTGACATGTCCACATTTAGCAAACGAAATATCCTTGTTCCTGGTGGTGTAGGTCGACCATAACCCATACAAAGTCTAGGTAATAGACCAGGCTAGCATATTCAGCTAACGCAGGTAGGCTGTGATTCCTAGATAAGCTCTCAAAAGTTTTCTGCCATTTTCACTGAAACTAGAAGTTCGAAAATGAGGGTGAGAATTTCGACCACTTCCAGGGAGCGTAAGTCGAATTCGCGTTTGGTATGAATAAGCATGGTCTATATGTATCCTAGGCTACCGTCAAATCTAGACTTTTCGATTTTCTAGACATCTAGGTATAAGGTTGAAATTTTGTTAAAAAAATATATTCATGTTAAAATCTACAATTGTTCCAAGGAGCGTAAGTCCATGGGACCTGTTGTGTTTGTTAAAAAATATAACTAGCCAACTAGAACATTCATTAAATCTAGACTTTTCGATTTTCTAGACACCTAGACGGAAGCTTAAAATTTCATCGGCAAAAAGTGACATGTCCACATTTAGCAAACGAAATATCCTTGTTCCTGGTGGTGTAGGTCGACCATAACCCATAAAAAGTCTAGGTAATAGACCAGGCTAGTATGTTCAGCTAACGCAGGTAGGCTGTGATTCCTAGATTAGCTCTCAAAAGTTTTCTGCCATTTTCATTGAAACTAGGATTTCGAAAATGAGGGTCAGAATTTCGACCACTTCCAGGGAGCGTAAGTCGAATTCGCGTTTGGTATGAATAGGTATGGTCTATATGTATCCTAGGCTACAGTCAAATCAAGACTTTTCGATTTTCTAGACATCTAATTATAAGGTTGAAATTTTGTTAAAAAAATATATTCATGTTAAATTCTCAAATTGTTCCAAGGAGCGTAAGTCCATGGGACCTATTGTGTTTGTTAGACAATATCACTAGCCAACTAGAACATTCATTAAATCTAGACTTTTCGATTTTTTAGACACCTAGACGGAAGCTTAAATTTTCATCGGTAAAAAGTGACATGTCCACATTTAACAAACGAAATATCCTGTTTCCTGGTGGTGTAGGTCGACCATAACCCATACAAAGTCTAGGTAATAGACCAGGCTAGCATATTCAGCTAACGCAGGTAGGCTGTGATTCCTAGATTAGCTCTCAAAAGTTTTCTGCCATTTTCACTCAAACTAGGATTTCGAAAATGAGGGTCAGAATTTCGACCACTTCCAGGGAGCGTAAGTCGAATTCGCGTTTGGTATGAATAGGTATGGTCCATATGTATCCTAGGCTACCATCAAATCTAGACTTTTCGATTTTCTAGACATCTAAGTATAAGGTTGAAATTTTGTTAAAAAAATATATTCATGTCAAAATCTCAAATTGTTCCAAGGAGCGTAAGTCCATGGGACCTATTGTGTTTGTTAGACAATATCACTAGCCAACTAGAACATTCATTAAATCTAGACTTTTCGATTTTCTAGACACCTAGACGGAAGTTTAAATTTTCATCGGCAAAAAGTGACATGTCCACATTTAGCAAACGAAATATCCTTGTTCCTGGTGGTGTAAGTCGACCATAACCCATACAAAGTCTAGGTAATAGACCAGGCTAGAATGTTCAGCTAACGCAGGTAGGCTGTGATTCCTAGATTAGCTCTCAAAAGTTTTCTGCCATTTTCACTGAAACTAGGATTTCGAAAATGAGGGTCAGAATTTCGACCACTTCCAGGGAGCGTAAGTCAAATTCGCGTTTGGCATGAATAGGTATGGTCTATATGTATCCTAGGCTACCGTCAAATCTAGACTTTTCGATTTTCTAGACATCTAAGTATAAGGTTGAAATTTTGTTTAAAACATATATTCATGTTAAAATCTCAAATTGTTCCAAGGAGCGTAAGTCCATGGGACCTATTGTGTTTGTTAGACAATATCACTAGCCAACTAGAACATTCATTAAATCTAGACTTTTCGATTTTCTAGACACCTAGACGGAAGCTTAAAATTTCATCGGTAAAAAGTGACATGTCCACATTTAACAAACGAAATATCCTTGTTCCTGGTGGTGTAGGTCGATCACAACCCATACAAAGTCTAGGTAATAGACCATGCTAGCATATTCAGCTAACGAAGGTAGGCTGTGATTCCTAGATTAGCTCTCAAAGATTTTCTGCCATTTTCACTCAAACTAGGATTTCGAAAATGAGGGTCAGAATTTCGACCACTTCCAGGGCGCGTAAGTCCAATTCGCGTTTGGCATAAATACGTATGGTCTATAGGTATCCTAGGCTACCGTCAAATCTAGACTTTTCGATTTCCTAGACATCTAAGTATAAGGTTGAAATTTTGTTTAAAAAAAAATATTCATGTTAAAATCTCAAATTGTTGCAAGGAGCGTAAGTCCATGGGACCTATTGTGTTTGTTAGACAATATCACTAGCCAACTAGAACATTCATTTAATCTCGAGTTTTCGATTTTCTAGACACCTAGACGGAAGCTTAAATTTTCATCGGCAAAAAGTGACATGTCCACATTTAGCAAACGAAATATCTTTGTTCCTGGAGTTGTAGGTCGACCATAACCCATACAAAGTCTAGGTAATAGACCAGGCTAGCATATTCAGCTAACTCAGGTAGGCTGTGATTCCTAGATTAGCTCTCAAAAGTTTTCTGCCATTTTCACTGAAACTAGGATTTCGAAAATGAGGGTCAGAATTTCGACCACTTCCAGGGAGCGTAAGTCGAATTCGCGTTTGGTATGAATAGGTATGGTCTATATGTATCCTAGGCTACCGTCAAATCTAGACTTTTAGATTTTCTAGACATCTAGGTATAAGGTTGAAATTTTGTAAAAAAAATATATTCATGTTAAAATCTCAAATTGTTCCAAGGAGCGTAAGTCCATGGGACCTATTGTGTGTGTTAGACAATATCACTAGCCAACTAGAACATTCATTAAATCTAGACTTTTCGATTTTCTAGACACCTAGACGGAAGCTTAAAATTTCATCGGCATAAAGTGACATGTCCACATTTAGCAAACGAAATATCCTTGTTCCTGGTGGTGTAGGTCGACCATAACCCATACAAAGTCTAGGTAATAGACCAGGCTAGTATGTTCAGCTAACGCAGGTAGGCTGTGATTCCTAGATTAGCTCTCAAAAGTTTTCTGCCATTTTCACTGAAACTAGGATTTCGAAAATGAGGGTCAGAATTTCGACCACTTCCAGGGAGCGTAAGTCAAATTCGCGTTTGGTATGAATAGGTATGGTCTATTTGTATCCTAGGCTTCCGTCAAATCTAGACTTTTCGATTTTCTAGACATCTAGGTATAAGGATGAAATTTTGTAAAAAAAAAATATTCATGTTAAAATCTCAAATTGTTCCAAGGAGCGTAAGTGCATGGGACCTATTGTATTTATTAGACAATATTACTAGCCAACTAGAACATTCATTAAATCTAGACTTTTCGATTTTCTAGACACCTAGACGGAAGCTTAAAATTTCATCGGCAAAAAGTGACATGTCCACATTTAGCAAACGAAATATCCTTGTTCGTGGTGTTGTAGGTCGACCATAACCCATACAAAGTCTAGGTAATAGACCAGGCTAGCATATTCAGCTAACTCAGGTAGGCTGTGATTCCTAGATTAGCTCTCAAAAGTTTTCTGCCATTTTCACTGAAACTAGGATTTCGAAAATGAGGGTCAGAATTTCGACCACTTCCAGGGAGCGTAAGTCGAATTTTCGTTTAGTATGAATAGGTATGGTCTATATGTATCCTAGGCTACCGTCAAATCTAGACTTTTCGATTTTCTAGATATCTAGGTATAAGGTTGTAATTTTGTTAAAAAAATATATACATGTTAAAATCTACAATTGTTCCAAGGAGCGTAAGTCCATGGGACCTGTTGTGTTTGTTAAAAAATATAACTAGCCAACTAGAACATTCATTAAATCTAGACTTTTCGATTTTCTAGACACCTAGACGAAGCTTAAAATTTCATCGGAAAAAAGTGACATGTCCACATTTAGCAAACGAAATATCCTTGTTCCTGGTGGTGTAGGTCGACCATAACCCATAAAAAGTCTAGGTAATAGACCAGGCTAGCATATTCAGCTAACTCAGGTAGGCTGTGATTCCTAGATTAGCTCTCAAAAGTTTTCTGCCATTTTCACTCAAACTAGGATTTCGAAAATGAGGGTCAGATATTCGACCACTTCCAGGGAGCGTAAGTCGAATTCTCGTTTAGTATGAATAGGTATGGTCTATATGTATCCTAGGCTACCGTCAAATCTAGACTTTTCGATTTTCTAGATATCTAGGTATAAGGTTGTAATTTTCTTAAAAAAATATATTCATGTTAAAATCTACAATTGTTCCAAGGAGCGTAAGTCCATGGGACCTGTTGTGTTTGTTAGACAATATCACTAGCCAACTAGAACATTCATTAAATCTAGACTTTTCGATTTTCTAGACACCTAGACGGAAGCTTAAAATTTCATCGGCAAAAAGTGACATGTCCACATTTAGCAAACGAAATATCCTTGTTCCTGGTGGTGTAGGTCGACCATAACCCATACAAAGTCTAGGTAATAGACCAGGCTAGTATGTTCAGCTAACGCAGGTAGGCTGTGATTCCTAGATTAGCTCTCAAAAGTTTTCTGCCATTTTCACTGAAACTAGGATTTCGAAAATGAGGGTCAGAATTTCGACCACTTCCAGGGAGCGTAAGTCGAATTCGCGTTAAGCATGAATAGGTATGGTCTATATGTATCCTAGGCTACCGTCAAATCTAGACTTTTCGATTTTCTAGACATCTAAGTATAAGGTTGAAATTTTGTTAAAAAAATATATACATGTTAAAATCTACAATTGTTCCAAGGAGCGTAAGTCCATGGGACCTGTTGTGTTTGTTAGACAATATCACTAGCCAACTAGAACATTCATTAAATCTAGTCTTTTCGATTTTCTAGACACCTAGACGGAAGCTTAAATTTTATCGGTAAAAAGTGACATGTCCACATTTAACAAACGAAATATCCTGTTTCCTGGTGGTGTAGGTCGACCATAACCCATACAAAGTCTAGGTAATAGACCAGGCTAGCATATTCAGCTAACGCAGGTAGGCTGTGATTCCTAGATTAGCTCTCAAAAGTTTTCTGCCATTTTCACTCAAACTAGGATTTCGAAAATGAGGGTCAGAATTTCGACCACTTCCAGGGAGCGTAAGTCAAATTCGCGTTTGGTATGAATAGGTATGGTCTATTTGTATCCTAGGCTTCCGTCAAATCTAGACTTTTCGATTTTCTAGACATCTAGGTATAAGGATGAAATTTTGTAAAAAAAAAATATTCATGTTAAAATCTCAAATTGTTCCAAGGAGCGTAAGTGCATGGGACCTATTGTATTTATTAGACAATATTACTAGCCAACTAGAACATTCATTAAATCTAGACTTTTCGATTTTCTAGACACCTAGACGGAAGCTTAAAATTTCATCGGCAAAAAGTGACATGTCCACATTTAGCAAACGAAATATCCTTGTTCGTGGTGTTGTAGGTCGACCATAACCCATACAAAGTCTAGGTAATAGACCAGGCTAGCATATTCAGCTAACTCAGGTAGGCTGTGATTCCTAGATTAGCTCTCAAAAGTTTTCTGCCATTTTCACTGAAACTAGGATTTCGAAAATGAGGGTCAGAATTTCGACCACTTCCAGGGAGCGTAAGTCGAATTTTCGTTTAGTATGAATAGGTATGGTCTATATGTATCCTAGGCTACCGTCAAATCTAGACTTTTCGATTTTCTAGATATCTAGGTATAAGGTTGTAATTTTGTTAAAAAAATATATACATGTTAAAATCTACAATTGTTCCAAGGAGCGTAAGTCCATGGGACCTGTTGTGTTTGTTAAAAAATATAACTAGCCAACTAGAACATTCATTAAATCTAGACTTTTCGATTTTCTAGACACCTAGATGGAAGCTTAAAATTTCATCGGAAAAAAGTGACATGTCCACATTTAGCAAAAGAAATATCCTTGTTCCTGGTGGTGTAGGTCGACCATAACCCATAAAAAGTCTAGGTAATAGACCAGGCTAGCATATTCAGCTAACTCAGGTAGGCTGTGATTCCTAGATTAGCTCTCAAAAGTTTTCTGCCATTTTCACTCAAACTAGGATTTCGAAAATGAGGGTCAGATATTCGACCACTTCCAGGGAGCGTAAGTCGAATTCTCGTTTAGTATGAATAGGTATGGTCTATATGTATCCTAGGCTACCGTCAAATCTAGACTTTTCGATTTTCTAGATATCTAGGTATAAGGTTGTAATTTTCTTAAAAAAATATATTCATGTTAAAATCTACAATTGTTCCAAGGAGCTTAAGTCCATGGGACCTGTTGTGTTTGTTAGACAATATCACTAGCCAACTAGAACATTCATTAAATCTAGACTTTTCGATTTTCTAGACACCTAGACGGAAGCTTAAAATTTCATCGGCAAAAAGTGACATGTCCACATTTAGCAAACGAAATATCCTTGTTCCTGGTGGTGTAGGTCGACCATAACCCATACAAAGTCTAGGTAATAGACCAGGCTAGTATGTTCAGCTAACGCAGGTAGGCTGTGATTCCTAGATTAGCTCTCAAAAGTTTTCTGCCATTTCACTGAAACTAGGATTTCGAAAATGAGGGTCAGAATTTCGACCACTTCCAGGGAGCGTAAGTCGAATTCGCGTTTTGTATGAATAGGTATGGTCTATATGTATCTTAGGCTACCGTCAAATCTAGACTTTTCGATTTTCTAGACATCTAGGTATAAGGTTGAAATTTTGTTAAAAAAATATATTCATGTTAAAATCTACTATTGTTCCAAGGAGCGTAAGTCCATGGGACCTGTTGTGTTTGTTTGACAATATCACTAGCCAACTAGAACATTCATTAAATCTAGACTTTTCGATTTTCTAGACACCTAGACGGAAGCTTAAAATTTCATCGGCAAAAAGTGACATGTCCACATTTAGCAAACGAAATATCTTTGTTCCTGGAGTTGTAGGTCGACCATAACCCATACAAAGTCTAGGTAATAGACCAGGCTAGTATGTTCAGCTAACGCAGGTAGGCTGTGATTCCTAGATTAGCTCTCAAAAGTTTTCTGCCATTTTCACTGAAACTAGGATTTCGAAAATGAGGGTCAGAATTTCGACCACTTCCAGGGAGCGTAAGTCGAATTCGCGTTTGGCATGAATAGGTATGGTCTATATGTATCCTAGGCTACCGTCAAATCAAGACTTTTCGATTTTCTAGACATCTAATTATAAGGTTGAAATTTTGTTAAAAAAATATATTCATGTTAAATTCTCAAATTGTTCCAAGGAGCGTAAGTCCATGGGACCTATTGTGTTTGTTAGACAATATCACTAGCCAACTAGAACATTCATTAAATCTAGACTTTTCGATTTTCTAGACACCTAGACGGAAGCTTAAATTTTCATCGGTAAAAAGTGACATGTCCACATTTAGCAAACGAAATATCCTGTTTCCTGGTGGTGTAGGTCGACCATAACCCATACATAGTCCAGGTAATAGACCAGGCTAGCATATTCAGCTAACGCAGGTAGGCTGTGATTCCTAGATTAGCTCTCAAAAGTTTTCTGCCATTTTCACTCAAACTAGGATTTCGAAAATGAGGGTCAGAATTTCGACCACTTCCAGGGAGCGTAAGTCGAATTCGCGTTTGGTATGAATAGGTATGGTCCATATGTATCCTAGGCTACCATCAAATCTAGACTTTTCGATTTTCTAGACATCTAAGTATAAGGTTGAAATTTTGTTAAAAAAATATAGTCATGTCAAAATCTCAAATTGTTCCAAGGAGCGTAAGTCCATGGGACCTATTGTGTTTGTTAGACAATATCACTAGCCAACTAGAACATTCATTAAATCTAGACTTTTCGATTTTCTAGACACCTAGACGGAAGTTTAAATTTTCATCGGCAAAAAGTGACATGTCCACATTTAGCAAACGAATTATCCTTGTTCCTGGTGGTGTAAGTCGACCATAACCCATACAAAGTCTAGGTAATAGACCAGGCTAGAATGTTCAGCTAACGCAGGTAGGCTGTGATTCCTAGATTAGCTCTCAAAAGTTTTCTGCCATTTTCACTGAAACTAGGATTTCCAAAATGAGGGTCAGAATTTCGACCACTTCCAGGGAGCGTAAGTCGAATTCGCGTTTGGTATGAATAGGTATGGTCTATATGTATCCTAGGCTACCGTCAAATCTAGACTTTTAGATTTTCTAGACATCTAGGTATAAGGTTGAAATTTTGTAAAAAAAATATATTTATGTTAAAATCTCAAATTGTTCCAAGGAGCGTAAGTCCATGGGACCTATTGTGTGTCTTAGACAATATCACTAGCCAACTAGAACATTCATTAAATCTAGACTTTTCGATTTTCTAGACACCTAGACGGAAGCTTAAAATTTCATCGGCATAAAGTGACATGTCCACATTTAGCAAACGAAATATCCTTGTTCCTGGTGGTGTAGGTCGACCATAACCCATACAAAGTCTAGGTAATAGACCAGGCTAGCATATTCAGCTAACGCAGGTAGGCTGTGATTCCTAGATTAGCTCTCAAAAGTTTTCTGCCATTTTCACTCAAACTAGGATTTCGAAAATGAGGGTCAGAATTTCGACCACTTCCAGGGAGCGTAAGTCGAATTCGCGTTTGGTATGAATAGGTATGGTCTATTTGTATCCTAGGCTTCCGTCAAATCTAGACTTTTCGATTTTCTAGACATCTAGGTATAAGGATGAAATTTTGTAAAAAAAAAATATTCATGTTAAAATCTCAAATTGTTCCAAGGAGCGTAAGTGCATGGGACCTATTGTATTTATTAGACAATATTACTAGCCAACTAGAACATTCATTAAATCTAGACTTTTCGATTTTCTAGACACCTAGACGGAAGCTTAAAATTTCATCGGCAAAAAGTGACATGTCCACATTTAGCAAACGAAATATCCTTGTTCCTGGTGTTGTAGGTCGACCATAACCCATACAAAGTCTAGGTAATAGACCAGGCTAGCATATTCAGCTAACTCAGGTAGGCTGTGATTCCTAGATTAGCTCTCAAAAGTTTTCTGCCATTTTCACTGAAACTAGGATTTCGAAAATGAGGGTCAGAATTTCGACCACTTCCAGGGAGCGTAAGTCAAATTCTCATTTAGTATGAATAGGTATGGTCTATATGTATCCTAGGCTACCGTCAAATCTAGACTTTTCGATTTTCTAGATATCTAGGTATAAGGTTGTAATTTTGTTAAAAAAATATATTCATGTTAAAATCTACAATTGTTCCAAGGAGCGTAAGTCCATGGGACCTGTTGTGTTTGTTAGACAATATCACTAGCCAACTAGAACATTCATTAAATCTAGACTTTTCGATTTTCTAGACACCTAGACGGAAGCTTAAAATTTCATCGGCAAAAAGTGACATGTCCACATTTAGCAAACGAAATATCCTTGTTCCTGGTGGTGTAGGTCGACCATAACCCATACAAAGTCTAGGTAATAGACCAGGCTAGTATGTTCAGCTAACGCAGGTAGGCTGTGATTCCTAGATTAGCTCTCAAAAGTTTTCTGCCATTTTCACTGAAACTAGGATTTCGAAAATGAGGGTCAGAATTTCGACCACTTCCAGGGAGCGTAAGTCGAATTCGCGTTAAGCATGAATAGGTATGGTCTATATGTATCCTAGGCTACCGTCAAATCTAGACTTTTCGATTTTCTAGACATCTAAGTATAAGGTTGAAATTTTGTTAAAAAAATATATACATGTTAAAATCTACAATTGTTCCAAGGAGCGTAAGTCCATGGGACCTGTTGTGTTTGTTAAAAAATATAACTAGCCAACTAGAACATTCATTAAATCTAGACTTTTCGATTTTCTAGACACCTAGACGGAAGCTTAAAATTTCATCGGATTTGACGGTAGCCTAGGATACATATAGACCATACCTATTCATACTAAACGCGAATTCGACTTACACTCCCTGGAAGTGGTCGAAATTCAGACCCTCATTTATGAAATCCTAGTTTCAGTGAAAATGGCAGAAAACTTTTGAGAGCTAATCTAGGAATCACAGCCTACCTGCGTTAGCTGAACATACTAGCCTGGTCTATTACCTAGACTTTGTATGGGTTATGGTCGACCTACACCACCAGGAACAAGGATATTTCGTTTGCTAAATGTGGACATGTCACTTTTTGCCGATGAAATTTTAAGCTTCCGTCTAGGTGTCTAGAAAATCGAAAAGTCTAGATTTAATGAATGTTCTAGTTGGCTAGTGATATTGTCTAACAAACACAATAGGTCCCATGGACTTACGCTCCTTGGAACAATTTGAGATTTTAACATGAATCTATTTTTTTAACAAAATTTCAACCTTATACCTAGATGTCTAGAAAATCTAAAAGTCTAGATTTGACGGTAGCCTAGGATACATATAGACCATACCTATTCATACCAAACGCGAATTCGACTTACGCTCCCTGGAAGTGGTCGAAATTCTGACCCTCATTTTCGAAATCCTAGTTTCAGTGAAAATGGCAGAAAACTTTTGAGAGCTAATCTAGGAATCACAGCCTACCTGAGTTAGCTGAATATGCTAGCCTGGTCTATTACCTAGACTTTGTATGGGTTATGGTCGACCTACAACACCAGGAACAAAGATATTTCGTTTGCGAAATGTGGACATGTCACTTTTTGCCGATGAAATTTTAAGCTTCCGTCTAGGTGTCTAGAAAATCGAAAACTCGAGAATAAATGAATGTTCTAGTTGGCTAGTAATATTGTCTAATAAATAAAATAGGTCCCATGGACTTACGCTCCTTGGAACAATTTGAGATTTTAACATGAATATTTTTTTTTTACAAAATTTCAACCTTATACCTAGATGTCTAGAAAATCGAAAAGTCTAGATTTGACGGTAGCCTAGGATACATATAGACCATACCTAATCACAGCAAACGCGAATTTGACTTACGCTCCCTGGAAGTGGTCGAAATTCTGACCCTCATTTTCGAAATCCTAGTTTGAGTGAAAATGGCAGAAAACTTTTGAGAGCTAATCTAGGAATCACAGCCTACCTGCGTTAGCTGAATATGCTAGCCTGGTCTATTACCGAGACTTTGTATGGGTTATGTTTGACCTACACCACCAGGAAACAGGATATTTCGTTTGTTAAATGTGGACATGTCACTTTTTACCGATAAAATTTTAAGCTTCCGTCTAGGTGTCTAGAAAATCGAAAAGTCTAGATTTAATGAATGTTCTAGTTGGCTGGTGATAATGTCTAACAAACACAACAGGTCCCATGGACTTACGCTCCTTGGAACAATTGTAGATTTTAACATGAATATATTTTTTTAACAAAATTTCAACCTTATACCTAGATGTCTAGAAAATCGAAAAGTCTAGATTTGATGGTAGCCTAAGATACATATAGACCATACCTACTCATACCAAACGCGAATTCGACTTACGCTCCCTGGAAGTGGTCGAAATTCTGACCCTCATTTTCGAAATCCTAGTTTCAGTGAAAATGGCAGAAAACTTTTGAGAGCTAATCTAGGAATCACAGCTTACCTGCGTTAGCTGAACATACTAGCCTGGTCTATTACCTAGACTTTGTATGGGTTATGGTCGACCTACACCACCACGAACAAGGATATTTCGTTTGCTAAATGTGGACATGTCACTTTTTGCCGATGAAATTTTAAGCTTCCGTCTAGGTGTCTAGAAAATCGAAAAGTCTACATGTAATGAATGTTCTAGTTGGCTAGTGATATTGTCTAACAAATTCAATAGGTCTCATTGACTTCCGCTCCTTGGAACAATTCGAGATTTGATCATGAATTATTTTTTTCATAAAAATTTCAACCTTATACCTAGGTGTCTAGAAAATCGAAAAGTCTAGATTTGACGGTAGCCTGGGACACATATAGACCATATCTAATCACACCAATCGCGAAGTTGACTTACGCTGCCTGGAAGTGGTCGAAATTCTGACCCTCATTTTCGAAATCCTAGTTTGAGTGAAAATGGCAGAAAACTTTTGAGAGCTAATCTAGGAATCACAGCCTACCTGCGTTAGCTGAATATGCTAGCCTGGTCTATTACCTAGACTTTGTATGGGTTATGGTCGACCTACACCACCAGGAAACAGGATATTTCGTTTGTTAAATGTGGACATGTCACTTTTTACCGATGAAAATTTAAGCTTCCGTCTAGGTGTCTAGAAAATCGAAAAGTCTAGATTTAATGAATGTTCTAGTTGGCTAGTGATATTGTCTAACAAACTCAATAGGTCCCATGGACTTACGCTCCTTGGAACAATTTGAGAATTTAACATGAATATATTTTTTTAACAAAATTTCAACCTTATAATTAGATGTCTAGAAAATCGAAAAATCTAGATTTGACGGTAGCATAGGATACATATAGACCATACCTATTCAGGCCAAACGCGAATTCTACTTACGCTCCCTGGAAGTGGTCGAAATTCTGACCCTCATTTTCGAAATCCTAGTTTGAGTGAAAATGGCAGAAAACTTTTGAGAGCTAATCTAGGAATCACAGCCTACCTGAGTTAGCTGAACATGCTAGCCTGGTCTATTACCTAGACTTTTTATGGGTTATGGTCGACCTACACCACCAGGAACAATGATATTTCGTTTGTTCAATGTGGACATGTCACTTTTTACCGATGAAATTTTAAGTTTCCGTCTAGGTGTCTAGAAAATCGAAAAGTCTAGATTTAATGAATGTTCTAGTTGGCTAGTGATATTTTTTAACAAACACAATAGGTCCCATGGACTTACGCTCCTTGGAACAATTGTAGATTTTAACATGTATATATTTTTTTAACCAAATTTCAACCTTATACCTAGATGTCTAGAAAATCGAAAAGTCTAGATTTGACTATAGCCTAGGATACATATAGACCATATCTATTCATACCAAACGCGAATTCGACTTACGCTCCCTGGAAGTGGTCGAAATTCTGACCCTCATTTTCGAAATCCTAGTTTCAGTGAAAATGGCAGAAAACTTTTGAGAGCTAATCTAGGAATCACAGCCTACCTGCGTTAGCTGAACATACTAGCCTGGTCTATTACCTAGACTTTGTATGGGTTATGGTCGACCTACACCACCAGGAACAATGATATTTCGTTTGTTCAATGTGGACATGTCACTTTTTACCGATGAAATTTTAAGTTTCCGTCTAGGTGTCTAGAAAATCGAAAAGTCTAGATTTAATGAATGTTCTAGTTGGCTAGTGATATTTTTTAACAAACACAATAGGTCCCATGGACTTACGCTCCTTGGAACAATTGTAGATTTTAACATGTATATATTTTTTTAACCAAATTTCAACCTTATACCTAGATGTCTAGAAAATCGAAAAGTCTAGATTTGACTATAGCCTAGGATACATATAGACCATATCTATTCATACCAAACGCGAATTCGACTTACGCTCCCTGGAAGTGGTCGAAATTCTGACCCTCATTTTCGAAATCCTAGTTTCAGTGAAAATGGCAGAAAACTTTTGAGAGCTAATCTAGGAATCACAGCCTACCTGCGTTAGCTGAACATACTAGCCTGGTCTATTACCTAGACTTTGTATGGGTTATGGTCGACCTACACCACCAGGAACAAGGATATTTCGTTTGCTAAATGTGGACATGTCACTTTTTGCCGATGAAATTTTAAGCTTCCGTCTAGGTGTCTAGAAAATCGAAAAGTCTAGATTTAATGAATGTTCTAGTTGGCTAGTTATATTTTTTAACAAACACAACAGGTCCCATGGACTTACGCTCCTTGGAACAATTGTAGATTTTAACATGAATATATTTTTTTAACAAAATTTCAACCTTATACCTAGATGTCTAGAAAATCTAAAAGTCTAGATTTGACGGTAGCCTAGGATACATATAGACCATGCCTATTCATACCAAACGCGAATTCGACTTACGCTCCTTGGAAGTGGTCGAAATTCTCACCCTCATTTTCGAACTTCTAGTTTCAGTGAAAATGGCAGAAAACTTTTGAGAGCTTATCTAGGAATCACAGCCTACCTGCGTTAGCTGAATATGCTAGTCTGGTCTATTACCTAGACTTTGTATGGGTTATGGTCGACCTACTTCACCAGGAACAAGGATATTTCGTTTGCTAAATGTGGACATGTCACTTTTTGCCGATGAAATTTTAAGCTTCCGTCTAGGTGTCTAGAAAATCGAAAAGTCTACATGTAATGAATGTTCTAGTTGGCTAGTGATATTGTCTAACAAATTCAATAGGTCTCATTGACTTCCGCTCCTTGGAACAATTCGAGATTTGATCATGAATTATTTTTTTCATAAAAATTTCAACCTTATACCTAGGTGTCTAGAAAATCGAAAAGTCTAGATTTGACGGTAGCCTGGGACACATATAGACCATATCTAATCACACCAATCGCGAAGTTGACTTACGCTGCCTGGAAGTGGTCGAAATTCTGACCCTCATTTTCTAAACCCTAGTTTGAGTGAAAATGGCAGAAAACTTTTGAGAGCTAATCTAGGAATCACAGCCTACCTGCGTTAGTTGAATATGCTAGCCTTGGCCATTACCTAGATTTTGTATGGGTTATGGTCGACCTACACCACCAGGAACAAGGACATTTCGTTTGTTAAATGTGGACATGTCATTTTTTGCCGATGAAATTTTAAGCTTCCGTCTAGGTGTCTAGAAATCGAAAAGTCTAGATTTAATGAATGTTTTAGTTGACTAGTAATATTGCTTAACAAACACAATAGGTCCCATGGACTTACGCTCCTTGGAACAATTTGAGATTTGATCATGAATATTTTTTTTTCAACAAAATTTCAACGTTATACCTAGGTGTCTAGAAAATCGAAAACTCTAGATTTGACGGTAGCCTAGGATACATATAGACCATATCTAATCATTTTAAACGCGAATTTGACTTACGCTCCCTGGAAGTGGTCGAAATTCTGACCCTCATTTTCGAAACCCTAGTTTGAGTGAAAATGGCAGAAAACTTTTGAGAGCTAATCTAGGAATCACAGCCTACCTGAGTTAGCTGAATATGCTAGTCTGGTCTATTACCTAGATTTTGTTTGGGTTATGGTTGACCTCACCACCAGGAACAAGGACATTTCGTTTGTTAAATATGGACATGTCACTTTTTGCCGATGAAATTTTAAGGTTCCGTCTAGTTGTCTAGAAAATCGAAAAGTCTAGATTTAATGAATGTTCTAGTTGGCTAGTGATATTGCCTAACAAACACAACAGGTCTTATGGACTTACGCTCCTTGGAACAATTTGAGATTTTAACATGAATATTTTTTTTCAACAAAATTTCAACCTTATACCTAGGCGTCTAGAAAATCGAAAAGTCTAGATTTGAAGGTAGCCTAGGATACATATACACCATATCTAATCACGCCAAACGTGAATTCGACTTACGCTCCCTGGAAGTGGTCGAAATTCTGACCCTCATTTTCGAAATCCTAGTTTCAATGAAAATGGCAGAAAACTTTTGAGAGCTAATCTTGGAATCACAGCCTACCTGCGTTAGCTGAATATGCTAGCCTGGTCTATTAACTAGACTTTGTATGGGTTATGGTCGACCTACACCACCAGGAACAAGGATATTTCGTTTGTTAAATGTGGACATGTCACTTTTTACCGATGACATTTTAAGCTTCCGTCTAGGTGTCTAGAAAATCGAAAAGTCTACATTTAATAAATGTTCTAGTTGGCTAGTGATATTGTCTAACAAACACAATAGGTCTCATTGACTTACGCTCCTTGGAACAATTCGAGATTTGATCATGAATTATTTTTTTCAACAAAATTTCAACCTTATACCTATGTGTCCAGAAAATCGAAAAGTCTAGATTTGATGGTAGCCTAGGATACATATAGACCATATCTAATCACTTGAAACGCGAATTTGACTTACGCTCCCTGGAAGTGGTCGAAATTCTGACCCTCATTTTCGAAACCCTAGTTTGAGTGAAAATGGCAGAAAACTTTTGAGAGCTAATCTAGGAATCACAGCCTACCTGAATTAGCTGAATATGCTAGCCTGGTCCATTACCTAGATTTTGTATGGGTTATGGTTGACCTACACCACCAGGAACAAGGACATTTCGTTTGTTAAATGTGGACATGTCACTTTTTGCCGATGAAATTTTAAGCTTCCGTCTAGGTGTCAAGAAAATCGAAAAGTCTAGATTTAATGAATGTTCTAGTTGGCTAGTGATATTGCCTAACAATCACAACAGGTCCCATGGACTTACGCTCCTTGGAACAATGCGAGATTTGATCATGAATTATTTTTTAACAAAATTTCAACCTTATACCTAGGTATCTAGAAAATCGAAAAGTCTAGATCTGAATAATGTTGTAGATACCTAAAGATATTACCTAACGTGTGCTGTAGGTCGTTTGGACCTACAGTCCTTGGAACAGTTCAAAATTTGGCATTGAATATTTTTCTTAAAAAAAAAAAAATTATTGTGCCTAGGTGTCCAAAAAAATCTTTAAGTCTAGATCTATTGATTTATTATGACTGTTAATTTACGATTTTCAATGCTTTTTACTCTGTCGTTACGATGACACTTTTATTTGGTCGGGTTATAACGGCTGCTAACTTTGGCTGCTAACTTCACACCGGTAAGCATTTTCAGCATAGTTGTGGAATGGAACACGTTAACTTTGGCTTTTACACATAAAACTAAACAACTTTCCCTTACGAACCTATTCAATGAGAGACAAAATAAAGTGGACTCTCCATACAAGATTGGTTAGTTCATGTGATTTGAGTGAGATAAGCAATTTGAGATGATCAAAATTGTGTTTGCTTCGATTGTATGGGCACCTAGGAGAAAGTTGGTCAGTCTCATGAGAAAACGCCACAGTTGGCGGTAAAGAAACGAATACAATTTAACCCATTATGGTCTCGTTTCGGTCCAGAACAAAAGTAAGATTTACTGACAACGGTCTGTCATTTACGATAGGCTATGCTGCTTTCAGGGTGAAAATTACTACCACGAAAGTATTCTGGTACGCTTCTTTCTTTGTATAGGCATTATAGTTCATTCCAATCAAAAAAAAGCAAAAGGTAAACTAACGTAGTATGCAGATGACATTGACATGTGTCAGTTCCATACTAAGTTTGTTTACCTTTTGCTTTTTTTTGATTAGAATGAACCATAGGCACCTATATTTAGGCCGCGCTGGCGCCGAAACAGTTTCAAGTTTAATAAATTCTTAGGTGCTTCAATAGGTAAAAATCAAATTTTATAACCGATATCGAGGGAGCACTCCCAGCAAATATTTGTTGCTGATTATCTGTATCAATCACTGTCATGCCTGGTGCGTCGATATCGTCTGCGCCTGTTTGTTGATCATAAAATAAACATTCAATACCTGGATTATCGTTTATTCGGACGACAACGTTATTTTTATTTGTTTACACATGTAAGGGCTGATGATAACGAATCGAAATGTCAATATGGGGATAGCTTCTGTAACTGCAAAATTATTTATACAGGATATTAAAAGATAACTCACAGAAACTAAAACGTGGGTTCCACTCATGAAAGGAACGACTTTTTTCAAGGAACCCCTACAGAATTCTCAAAAATGTTTGGTACTCTCATACTTTGGTTGATTGATAGAATAATTTGTATGACAAGTCAATTTTTTTTCGAGTTCATTATTGGTTCCATAGGCGAAGTTAAAGATTCCGGGAGTGGTCTGTTTAGATCCTGTATACTTACATATTTAAGTCCTTGGCAGGAGAGATGCCCCCGATCCACAGATTTTTCACTGTCTTTCCCCTAGAGACAATCTTCCTTGGCCGAAATGCAAGTCTTTAAACCGTCTCCGGACTCAAGTTGGCCATTTGTAAGGAAAATAAGTGTAAAAGCCTATGTCCTTCTTCGAGTGACAGGTTATTGGTTAAGCCTTTAAGTCGTCAAGAAAAACAAAAAATAACAAATAAACACTTTCTCAGTTATTTATTAAATGAGGATTCATAGCCAAATTGTACGTCTAACATCTATCGAACGAAATGGAACAAAGAGAGGCACCTTCATTGTGAGGAAATAAGAAAACCAATTAAAACAGAACACTAAACGTCATCTTGCTGTTGAATATGAATGGTTTGGGTTCTTCACGAAGGGCGACGAGCCCTCAGCGACTGAGGAGACAGTGAACCTTAGGATAAGGGTCACGCACTCGTCCGAGGCGATCTACCCGCAATTACGCCACAAAAGAATCAATTATACGCTGCCGCGGCTTTCGCAAAGTGGAATTCTGAATGACAACAGTATTGCACTCGTGCGCAGCGCTTTGGATCGTCAGTGTTCTCGTCCTTCTCATTACAACTTTACCTAAGGAACATAATATTGTCAAGATTGTTTGTTATTTCCATACAAAATTGATCTGTACAAATGATCGGTTTCCAATTTTATAATATAAAGTACGTATAATGTATGTATAAAGACAGGGTGTCCCAGAATGGGTGAATTATAGGTTGGCTAATTAATATATGTATAAAATAACAATATTTTCTTTCTCTCTGTTCCTGTATTCTTTATAACAGCACCGTCTCTGAATCTTGCCTACGTATGTGTACGGCTTATCTCGCGAGATCATCCTCTGTCTCTTTGAGTTGCAGATCAAAGCACGCGCCGTTCTATTAGCCCTGATTACAGAGCGGCACACGCGGCCCTCTTACTCGCTGTTGAGCTGCTGCTTATACCTAGATGCTGTAGGTACAATTTGAGATTTTTATACTAGTTAGAGATGCTAATAAACTGGGTGGAATGTTGTGGAACTTTCCGTAAAAATTAGGCAATTCTTCTGATTTGATAGGTTTATAAAATCTGTTGAGTAAAAGTCTGTGGAAATTACCTAAAGTTAAAAGCGTTGTTACACTAAATCAAAATCAAAATCATTTTTATTTAAGTAGATGCTTTACACATACTTTTAAATCGTCTTTTTTTTCTACCTAGTACAAAGTTCCTACCACTCGGAACTTGTACACTACGTTTCAGAAAGTGTTTGCGGAGCGAGAAGAAACGTCGACCCCAAAAGAAACTCGCCCCAACACATTTTATTGAAATAAAAACTTTATATATATTACAATTGATGTTATTACCAAAGCTAGTAGCTTTTTTTAATAGGCCGCTTGAAAACTTTTGACGACAACCTCCAGCAATTTGGACTTGGCCCCACAACCTCCAGCAATTTGGACTTGGCCCCCGTGTGGGCCGTGTGTGAAGTAGGGTCTAATCTTCCCGAGGTGTGGGAAGAGACCCGTGTCCCTGCAGTGGGGACGATATGGGTTGTTAAAAAGAAATAGACTAAGATAAAAATAGAGTAAGAATAATGTTTATTGAATAAAAACACATGTTTAATTTGCACATTTGTGCAAATTAAACAAAGGTCATGTACTTAAATTATTCAAAGTTACATACAATATAATATGTCAATACGTCTTATTCCTATTGGAGTCAACAGAAACCGTGAAACTTCTACTCATAAATCTCAACCACTTTTCCAAGAAGTATACATATAACCAGATCGCGAAAAAAGTTTTAACATCAAACTGATTATTAGCTGATCTTGCGCCATATAACATTATAACGTAATGGGTGAAAGGCAAAATGTATTAAGCGACATTTTATGAAATACTGAGTAGTTTAAAAAATACTGTCTAATAAATACTAATTGGAAATAAACTTCTTAATAATACAAAAAAGTTTTTTTTAAGAACATCAGAAATCTAAATAAATAATACAAAGAAGATTCTTTTTAATAATTATTTTTTCCTAGAAAGTAATTTTTATAACGATCTCCTGAACATTTCCAAACATGTCGCTTAAAACAAATATCCTTTTACCCGTCCATATTATTTTTAATTTATTGTGTCGTATCATCGTACTATACTTTCACTATACCTCATCGCGACATCATGCGGCATATTGTCTTTGTGGCGGGCTCGGGCGCTGGAGGGTTAAGGCACTGGAGTGTCATTGCAAGTTTAATTAGCTCTGCCCTGGGGCGGAGGCGTTTGAGCCTTAAAACTTGCACTTACCTGGAGTGCAGCGATGGGAAATTGTTATAAAACCCCTTTGATGTTTATACCTTTGCTTTAAAAATATTAGTTTGGAAAATAAGCTAGGTATTTAGTACAATACTGGTCTAGAGTAAAATATGTAGAGAAAATAAATAGGTAAGTTATTCGAGTACTTACCTATTCTAGTTAATACCTATCTGACCTCCAAACCCTCTGTGTTCTGTCTGTGTTCTACTTACGAAACTGAATAACTTGTGGGAAAAGGAACTGGTCGAAGTAAAACATTTTTAGTGTCAAAAAAATGCCCTGTTAGTATGGGTTCCTTCGAGAAAGTTGTTTAGTTTCATGACTAGATAAATACGTACATACATTTATGGCATAGGCCACCTATGACACTAACAACAATCATTTGCACCCTCAATAGACGCCAAGAAAAGGTTAAATTCTCAGATTTTATTGAGAACTAATCACTTTGTATTTTTAATACCTATAAGGGAAGAGTCTGGTTATCCGCAACACAGGGAATCCTAGTGTGGGGATCAGGGTTACTTAATGAACGCACGCTGAACTTAACCTTTTTACTTTTTACTTATTTTTAGGGTTCCGTACCTCAAAAGGAAAAGAGGAACCCTTATAGGATCACTTTGTTGTCCGTCCGTCTGTCCGATGTAACTAAATTTTTTTGGTTTTCGGACTTTTTTCTTTACTTGTGCTATAAGCATTGCTTGTTGCCAAGCTTCATGATTTTAGGTATACGGGAAGTACTCTATAGGTTTTGATTCCCATGCAAGTGTCCAAATATGCGCCATAAACTGCCATATCGCTTGATTGCGCTGGCGTAGAAGTTTGATTTTTTCATAGCTTCAAGGGATTGCAGGCCCGAGAATTTGATATAGAGTTCAAGACATGTGTGAATATGAATTTATACGGAACCTTCGGTGCGCGAGTCCGACTCGCACTTGACCGGTTTTTTAAATACTAAAGAAACCAATAAAATATTCTATTGTACATACACAGGTACATATTCGTACATACAAACATGAACTAATAAATCATAACCCTTCTTAATTGTAATCGGTAAAAATAAGCAATTACTTACTACTTTTAAACATGTAGATATGCTGATATGGCGAATACTTAATTTAATTAATTTATTGTGATATGATTGCGTAACGACAGTTGCAGTGATTATAAACCTAAGTAATAGATAATAAAAAGTAAACGTGACCTGTTATTTCGATCCGTCATCCAGCTGCGTTGGTGGTGTAATGGTCAGCATAGTTGCCTTCCAAGCAGTTGATCCGGGTTCGATTCCCGGCCAACGCACATTTTTGTTTTTTTTTGTAATTTTTAACAGCATGATTGATTATTGATAAGTATCAGAACTTAAAAAACCCGACTCCGAGGCAATCAATATGCACGTAACTATTAAATAAAACTATAATCAGAAAGTATGATAATTATGCAAGCAAAAAATACACATAATTCATTTATAACATAGGTACACTAAAGTTTACAACCAAGCTCGCTCCAATTCATTCGCTTAAAAATTAAATAGTACATTAAATATTTTTAGGGAAAAATACAATGTCATTGTCAACAAAGTTAAAATTTAAAACATTAAAAACTTTGTAAAAATAAAGATAATAAAAATCATATTGTTGTATATTTGAGTAAAATAATAACTAATGTATCAATGTGGATGCTACAAATATTATAAATGTGAAAGTTGGATGCTTGGATGTTTGTTATCAATCAAACAAAAAGGGCTAAACGGATTTGGATGAAATTTTGCACATAGATAATTTATACCTGGACATGTTTATAACCCATGTGTTACATAAGCTGCTTTTCCCCAATTTCCACGTGTACGAAGTCGCAGGCATCAGCTAGTATGTTCACATTCGCAATTAAAAAAAACCTTGTATCACCCTACTAAATTAATAATTGTACTTTGCCGTTACATTCTCGAGATTAATATACACAATGCAGTGCAATTCTCAAAGTAATGCTGCCGTGTGAGGCGCAATTAGTGTATGTTGAGATACACTAATTAAGCTTAACAGGACAGGTCTTATTGAGATCGTCTAGTCCTGTTCTATATGGGGCACTTTAAAAAAATGAATTTTGTTCCTGAAATTTTTCAGTAACAGGCCTGCCACATTAGTGTAACTCTGGAATTTTAAGCGCGCGTTACACGGTCCACGTGTAATTTGAGTTATCGCAGATAGGCATAAAAGGCGTGAGCGCCGGCCGCCGGCTAAACGCGGCTAAAAAAATTCGGACTTTTCAGACAAACTTGGTTCGCCAGCTGATCAATTTTTATGAAAAGTCCAAAAAAAATTTTGCGATTTGAACAAAGTTGTAGAACAAAAGTTGTTCAGTTTGATGGGTAAAAGCCCAAATTGAAGTATTATCACACCTTTCTGTTACACCCTGTAGATACACGATATAGGCGAAACAAACCTGTACGAACAAAGTTGAGTCTTTCGCTTAGCATGTGAGACCGGAATCAAATCATAGTCGGGTCTGGTCTTTTTGTTTAGCGCAGCCATTTTTACTAGTTCGTCTGCACGCTGCACGTTCGTTTCCAGTCATCCCTGCATTTGCCTTGATTCTTGATTCAAAATAGTCTCATTTGTTTATTTTGTCTATAGGATAGGTGTATTTCAGATTTTTTCTAATTTTAGCGGTAATGGAATGGCTGGCAGCTTAGTTTGCGATTGACTCTTGGGCAGATCTTGAGGGCAGAGATTTCTTGCGTCGCGTCGCCTTATACAAAGCCAGCAGTTCGGCTTGGTACACGATCGTGTACAGTTGTACACGATCGATGGATCCAGCATTTTATTGCCATCCGTGTAGATTTTAATTTTTGCTCTCCTTTTCCTGCCAGTTGGTCTGCGTTTCTAGACATTCAAACTCGAATTTTATGTGTACTGCTGGATATGGCATTTCGGTATGTGCGACTCGTTGCTCAATCTCTCGGTCCGTCACTATTTCTTTAGGCTCACCCTTTTTAATTAAATATGAGAGGGCGTCTCGTACCCTGAGGTCCAGAGGAAGCAGCCCAGAGGGCAACAGTGCCGAGTTGAGACACACTGTCCTATAGGACTTGCAGATCCTCTGCGCAAAACCTCGCCGTACGATGTCAAGTTACTTTTCCCATTTTCCCCATGTCTGATAGAAGGTCTATCGGTCTATATGACTTGGGTTGTAAGTAATCGTCTTTACCCGGTTTCCTCAGTATCACCATTATCGCCTCTTTCCATGGGTTTGGGAAGAGTGTTATTCTTAGGCATCTGTTGATAATTGCCAATAAAACTTAGGGATTCACTCGGATGGCCTCCCTACATAAGTCTGCTATTAGTCCGTCAGGTCCAGGTGCCTTCTTAAGACTCAAGGTAGACACTGCCCATTCAAGCTCTTGACTCGTGAGTGGCGGGTCACATGTTTCATCATGTTGTGGCGCATTCACCTGTTCAGCTTTCTCTCCGATTTCTCTATCGTCAGCAATGTCTTCTGTTGCTTCATCCGTTGGGTATAATGTTTCGGCGAGCAGTCTTGCCGATGACGTCTCTTCAAGAGGCTTACCATCTATGACTAGTGGCACATCTAGTCTAGTTGTTGTGCGCCTTATAACCCTGTAGATACTATCCCATATACTTTTCCTCTCCTGTTTTCCACAGAACTCTTTCCAGTTGGATGTTAGGGCTTCTTTGCTTTTTTTTGGTACTTTTGCCTGCAAATATTGCTCCACCACGCATTGTTTTCTTACTGGGGCTGCGTACTATGTCTAACATTTCTTAGTGTTGACGTCGTGGTTAAGTTTGGCGAGCTCTTCATTCCACCACGGCAATTCTAGTTTTGATCAATTTTTTTAGTTTTGGGAAGCATTCATCTTAGGACACCGTTACATTTTTCATAAATATATTGATCAAGTATTATTTCTACTTCGTCGAAATTTATGTAACTAAGAACTAGTTACATACATTTTTTTCATTGATGATTTAGTGACATAGCTAATCCGGCACTATGATTTACAAAAATATTTTTTTATAATAACATAACAGATGTATTGTACATACATTTGAATTTCATATTATGTTTTCTATATGATTTCATTGATTTTAATATCCATAAAATTTTGCCTACTCCGTGTAGTTTCAATTACAACTGATAGGTTTGTTTGAATAGACAAACGACTTGTCGCGCGGATCGCGTGTAACTTAGATACACGCCCACGCGTAACACGATTTGTATGGAAATTGAAAAAAGCTAAAATTTCAAATCGCTCTTAGCAATTATCTTATTAAGATATTTAAAAAAATACTACGGCCTTGTTTTAGAATTTATGCTTTATTTTTTGGCTATTTTTATTACTTAAATTTGTAATTTGTTTAAGAAATAGAAAGAAAAAACGGTTTTTACGTTCAAACGCGTTTTTCTCAAAACAAGGTGCAAAAAGTTACACGGAATACGCCTCACAGGGCAGAATGGGCGTTTTGCACAGTTTTAGAGCTATTTAATTAAGTGCTTTACAAATAAGTAAAAAAGCTTCGTACTGTCATTCGTATTAATTAAATTAATTTATCGACTAGTCTCTCAGTCCCAGGGCCTTTGACATTTAAAATACCTAAGTGACTGAAAAGTATGCTCTTCTCGATGGAGTGAACGCAAGTGACTGCAGTATTAGATTAAATTTAAGACAACTTTATTTTTTTATTTTTTCGAAAAGCAAACGGTATTAAACGTCTATGTTATACTGCATATAATTATCATATAGGAAACTAAAAACTTGCTCGTCTTATAAACAACTTGCATTCTTATTTAATTCAGACCATTTTTCTGGAAAATTGTACATCAGCACAATTTCCCCAAGTTTTCCTTCCCACAACCGACCTTACTGGCGGTTGTTGCAAAAACGTTGTAACTCGGGGGCTGTTGGGGCCATTTGGGGCACACATACAGCAATTAGGCACAAATTGTGCGGAACTCATCCCCTTGTTCTTGCGTCCTGCGTCCCGACTTCATAGGACGCGGAAATTGTCTTCTGTACTCTTTTTTCAACATTACAGGGAACATTGTGGACCAACTTATCTTTACCGTTATCAAAAGACATCTTCCAAAGAAATGCAATAAAATTAATTGTTTAGTCGACTGCAGGTATAAGTTTGTGAAGGTTTTCTTATGTTTCCAATCGTTTGGGAAATAGTTTAGGGTGCAGTGGGGAGGGGAGAGAAAATAAATAATTTAGATGTGTTTAATGAACCTCGTGATTGATTTCACACAATTAGACTGAAGAAAAAGGTTTTACATATTATTGGAAGGCGAAGACCTTTTAGACAATAAATATGATGCAAATAATATGATTATCTACACCTACAGAACTGACCTATCTAGTATCTACATATAGGGCGAAAGTTCAGATTCATAAGTAGAAGAAATGTGATGTTTTCGCGTGGTTTAAATAGTTCTCTATAATAACACGCTTTTGTAAATTTTTCACTTACTGCAATTAGCTAACTATTATTTTCAATTCACCTATTCTGATCTCGAAAATACCAAACTTTTTCACATACTAGCTTCAAGCATCCACATTTTCTCCATCCACCTATATCCAAACCAAATGAACGGAATTCGGTACTTCAAACGATTTTCTTTATTTTGTCCCTCGCAAAATCAAAATTCGAAGTCTGATTGGAAGGTCTGCTAATTGGCACTCGTGACGTCACGTGAAGTTACGTCATCGTGTGCTCAAGAGCTCCCTTTGAGCTCCGCTGAGCAATGTCTCGAGCGAGCCAAATGGGTAAATGGACCTGGTGTAAGTACTTATTTTAGCTCGAATTTGGGACACTTTTGAACAAAGTTTGGTATTGAAAATGGATGAAAATTTTTGTTGTTTCGTGTTCATTTTTCTCTTTATATTTTTTCTTTTTCTCACAATAAGACAAGTCTTGCACAAAATCAATCATTGTATTATATGTTCAAATGTACCTATACATATTAAATATTACCATAAATGCAGTTCAAAATGAAACTCAATATTTAAGGCTTCGGTCTTTATACTATGATCAAAGATTTTACGTCTGTGATTGGAATTTTAAAATGGTTCTTTTAAATCAGATGTTTTTTCTCTCTCTGCAATCTTTTTTGCGACAAGTTGGCTAAACGAATTCCAACACAAAATGACCTTCGAAAATTGTGCTGAGCCACCTACTTTGAATAAAATTTGATTTGATTTGATTACTAACTACGCAATCCCTTTACAGCAATATCATCGTCAATTTCATGCAAACTTTCCAAACAAATTCTATTTTCTGACACCTTCGAACCACAAATAGTCCCATAAAAGGTGATAGAGCCACTCAATTAGGTAATTTATATGCAGCATCATAGAGGCTGTAGATAAGACATCATGGTGGAGACTAAGTGTCTTGAGTCTCATGTCGCTCGCTACGATTGCGATGTCAAACAGAGATACCGCAAATGGTTTGAAAGGATGTAGGTCGCGCCCGCCCGCGGCCACTCCTTGCCGGAGCTGTATTCTGGAAACATCTTCTTGCAACTTCTTGTCTCCTGGTACTTTACGAGGAAACATCACGGAATACAGATTATTGAAATCCTAGCTTGTAGACTGAGAATGAAGTAGGTCGCGCAATCGAATGACCTAAATGGCGGAGTTCTGGAAACGTCTTCCTAGAACTTCTGGATTCCTGGTAAATAAGAGCGCAAGGAAAGTCTGTTGTACCGTTGGTTATTTATAAATAATCTGTAAGGATTTCTGTTAACCTTATTTAACTTAAAGACTTCCAGTAATTTTCTTTGACATGATGGCAATCCTTGTATTTAATACCTTACAATAGAACCATCCCAACTCTTTCGTAAAAGGTGACTAAGGGATTAAAATAATCAGAGGATGGGCAGCAGAGTCCTTTCAGCGTACCACGCCACGCACTACGGTCACCAACCTGCCTGCCAAGTGTAGCGATTACGGCAATGATTAGTTGATTACCAATGCCCAATGCTACTGATTAATGCTTTTATTACCAACTGAGAGGTCTTTCATTTTCATTCATGTAATTTTTTGCTTTAAGTGTCTAGGAACTTATACAATCCTGGTAACATTCAAACTGAGCGAGACTAGCGTCAGTATTACATGACTAGAATAAGGGTATCGCGGAGTCGCAACCTGGCAGGCTAATTTCTAAAAGTAAACACGACTGTCTTATGTCCGACAGCGCAAAGAGTTTCTTTTAACCGTTTCTTCATCGTTACTAATGGTTCACACTACACTTCGCAGTGAGTTCCCCTACTAGGAAAATACTTCGTATCCGGGAACTATCGACAGACTTGAAATGGAGATTCTTAAGATATCTTGTATTCGAGTGTGACCATCCTGCATTGTTCCTGTCTATTCAGGGGGTACGTAAAAAGTTGGAATCTAGTAAATGTTTTTTTTTCTAGGAACAATGGTCAAATCTTCTCACTCCATAGGATTCATGTTTTATTTTAAAAGCTTTAATGGAACAATTAGCTAGGAAAAATGTGTCCTCATTAAGCTAACATGCAAGTGAAGGGTTACATTTCGTGTCCTGAAAAAGTAATGGTCACCTACATTTTCATAAAACAAACTTGTCTTGAGCATTGTTTTGTTTATCAATCGATTTTAAAATGGCTGAGTAGTCATTTCCACAGAACATTGACGTTTTGTTAACGTTCTTTAGACGATCTTTAGTTAACGTCATCATTATCACATGCATCGCGCGGAAGACATCGATTGCTAAACAAATGCCACCCTCATAGACTTTCATTTAGTATGATTTTGAGCTACATACGCCCTGCGTGTTCTTGTCCTGTTAATTTAATTTCCATGATTTCACCGCACGGAAGAAAGATTTTTCCGTGGTTCGTCTAGTGGGGGCCGTGTAACTGCATCTACCGGCCAGCATCTACATTGACTTCAAGCCTAATACGATTTAATTAAGTAGTCTGTAGTTAAGTATCACTGTCGCATATTCATATTGAACCTGCATCGTGCATCAGTCAAAGAAACTGCTTATTCCGAGACCACTCAGCCGCTACATCACAAGTGACTTTCATTACAAAACAAGCGTTGAAACAAAAACTAGTGTAGTCCCCTACTACTTGAGGACCCCCCTCGCTACCTCACCCCCGCGGCACTCCACTAAAAAGCCATTACAGCGCCTTTGATCTGTGCCGCCGCGCTGCTTTGATTGCGCTTCGAACGGGCACTTATAACTATTGCTGGCTGGCGGAAGTAAGAAGTTCTGTTTATTTTATTTCCTGTTCTTGGACACAAAATTTAATTATTTTGATTTCAAAAATTGGATGTCACTTGTTACTCATAAAATTGAGTACGGATCCTCTACAGTCGGACCAAAACAGTTTTGAATTTTCATAAATACTAGATACTACAGACGAGAACATGTCAGTATAAATGTGAAGTCAATTTGCACACTTTGCATGGAATGTATAATATTTTTTGCATCACTTGTGTCGATTCGGTTTTCACGATTAAACATATTAACTCGTTTAATAGTATAGGATTTGACAGAACTAAACTTAATTTAAGTGTTTTGTCTTTTTCTCTGTGTGTCGAAAAGAAAGGTTTTTTTTTTATTTATTTTTTTATTATTATTCGGGAGTCTTACAGCAAAATAATTTACGTTATCTTATCAAATTAATAGGTCTATGCTAATTACAAGTCTCCACCTATGTGTAACAAAGAAGGAAGTTATACAAGGATATATAGGATAGGTTATATAGGATAGGATGCTTAAATTAAGTTTAGTCCTGTCAAATAGGTTTAATCGTAAACACCGAATCGACACCAGTAGCGGGTTATGGGAAGCAAATAGTGACGTTTAAAGTTTCCTTTTACTTAACTTCTTACTGGAACCGCATCGAGAAATTTAAACATCAATATCATAATAATATGTCAAGTTTACTCTTTGACATGGCTCGTCGCTTCGCGGGTTAGCTTGAAGACGGGAGCCATGATTAGCCTGATCCTTTGTACCTCAGCACTTCATACTTCACAGAAGACTTGCTTTAGTGCCCTCACGGTTGGAATTAGCTCTCAACACTACTTTGTGAGAGGCGCTTTGATGATGCACAAGCAATATATGGAACAAAGTGGTTGATAAAAATTGGCTGTACATGCATATTGAAAAATAACAATTTTTAATAACATCGTTGCCAAACGATGTTATTGGCGCCCAAGTTGTGACCATTTCTAAAGTTAGAAATTATAAGAATTATTTTCTTTAATGCAGGTTATACAAAACTTCTTTGCATACACTCTGTAGGATTAGTTTTGTCTAGTAAGGAGATTATAATAGAGGGTAATGTGTTTCGTGTGTACGTATGTAAGTATGTCTGTTTTACTTTTATCATCTGTAGCCAAGGCGGGTTCACTACGCCAGTTCGAAATACATTTCAACTTGTTACACTTCAGCTATGACGTTTCATCACACGCTTAGCTTGGAGTTTGAAGTGCGAGATGTCTTTTCAATCATTTTAATCCCCAGATTAATTGTCTACATTTTATGGAGTCAAGTTTTTCAATATTTTTTTTCGTTTAGTTTTCAGGTATATTTTAATTTTTCTTTAGAGTGCAGTTTAGCTTTCGATAAACTGCGATGTAAAAATATAAATAGGGATACCATGACAAGTAGGTCACGAATAAACAACGTACTTATCTTGAGATCCTCGTAAATAATAAATACTCTCTTCATGTCAGTTCACATCACGTTTTATACGTGTATTTACATGTCATTGCGAGCAGAGAGCGCTTCCAGTTCAGTGAGTATCCCGGCGAATCAAAGAGCCTTTAGCAGCGCTACTTGGTAAAAGCCTTCTTTAAGCTTTGTGGAGTCTGATGACGTTCTGTCACAGTTTATCAAACGAACTTTGCGATTGGTTGGAGTCATGTTCGGAATTTTTGTGATGTGTATATGACACGTAAGTTACAATGTTTGTATGAATATGTATGGCGGTGCTCACTACGATCTTTTAGCAGGTGGTAAAAAGCCGGAACTAACGCCGCCATCTTGAAAAATTACATTATTTGTATGAAATAAATGTCAGATTTGCGACAAAAGCGCCCTCCTGTCAATGTCATCCATCTGCCAAAAGATCGTACAGAACTGTAAAACAAAATTACGCTGACCCTATGTCATGATTTGTGGAGCATATATGTATATATTTTATTCTTTTGTACTTTTGTGGGTGTATTTTTATTTATAATGTGTGCATAATATAAAATAAAGTATATATTTATCTTCGTATTCAAATAGAAAATCGTTGTCTAACATTGTGAGCACCTGTGTGTAGTGTATGTAGTTATGTGTATCACTTTAATAACTAAACTTTTAATTACACTTTGTCGCATCTGGAAATTAATAAATACCACAAAAATCATAATTTATACAACACGTTATTAACATGTCATTGTGTAAATTTTTGTGTTTGCATAAATACCTGGAAAGCTGTTTGAAAGTCAAATATAGAAGTAGTTTCATAAAGGTGTTATGTAAAACAAAAAACAAAAGCGATGTGTTACCGCCAACTTACCGTATCCAAAAGTTGGTCAATAAATAAACAGGTGAAACTCCAAGATAATATTCGTTTGTTTATGTCTGCGAAAATATTCTATCTTGAGGCTCTCTTGAGGAAAGAAGTTGTAAGAAGTCTAACTTATACTATATTTCTTTGGCTATTGAATCAAATATATAATATGTCTTTTTATACTTGCATATTAAAAATTATCAAACGAGTAGAATGTTTGCGTGTTTAATAGAAATGCAAAAGAAACTTTAGTACCTACGTATGCAAGAAATATCAGAATTTTAACTTGTTTTTTTTTTAAGATTGTTAAGATAGATAGATAGATAAAATCTTTATTGCAACTTACAGGGCATCACTGATATTACAAAAGCAAAAATACAAACATAGAACTTAAAGGTAACAATACAGAACAAAAAATAAAACAAAAACAAGAATACAAACATAAAACTTAAAGGTAATACAGAACAAAAAATAATACATGGAACAAATCAGTGCCACCAAGAAATTGCAAATGGTCCAGGCTCAGCCTGGATGTTATGAGTCACAAAGTACTCATAACGCTGTTTTTCAGCCAAAACCAAAAACGCACACACACCACAAGTACAATTGCATTGTACAATTGCACACAGTTTACTTTTTGATCAGTACTTAAAGAAATAGAATATAAAGGGTGACTTTAAATTAGTTCTTGAAACAAAAGGCTATGCATGTGCTCATGATAACAAATAACTTTCCCTAACAAAAAAAATCCAAAAATTTTTGGACTCTCCATACTAATTTGGACGGTCAGTTGCTCGATTTGTATGAAGACTCCAAATTTTTTTATGATTTGACTATGGCTTCCTTAGGGAAAGTTGTTTGTTATCATGAGCACATGCATAGCCTTTCGTTTCAAGAACTAATTTAAAGTCACCTGTATATTGTTGGTTAAGAGTTTTCGCCCCACTAGCTGAAGCGTAGCTTTATGTTTTTCGGCTGTATTTATGTCCTTTCATTTTCAACCGACTTCAAAAAAAGGAGGAGGTTCTCAATTCGTCGGAATCTTTTTTTTTTTTTTTCTATGTATGTTCACCGATTACTCGAAGACGCCTGAACCGATTTCAAAAATTCTTTTTTTGTTTGAAAGGGTATACTTCACAGGTGGTCCCATATTAATTTTATCGAAATCGATTCAGCGGTTTTTGAGAAAATCAACAAAAACATAGCAAAATTGGAGTTGCTACGATTGAAGTCGGTTGTTTTTAACGTATTCAGCGTGGTCAATTATCACTGCCCTTATCTCAAGCAATCACCCGTGCTTAAGCCGTTATAATATAAATTTTCTGAGAAAATCATACTCTATCATATAAAAATTCGATTATACCTAAGTACTTGGCTTCGTCCTCTAGATTAGCATATTTTATTAGAACTTGATGGGTTTCACTGTTAGTGGCATTTATCTCGACCGTTTCCGTGCTTCGTAAGGCACGTTAAGCCGCTGGTGCCTGCTGCTATCGCTAGCAGTCGTTAAGCCATGTCAGAGGCCTTATAGGCGGCTTGAAAACTTCTGACACTGGGGTTGGCCACTAGCCCCACAACCTCCACCAATCCGGACTTGGCCCCCGTGTGTGGAATATGGCCTAAACCTTCCAGAGTTGTGAGAAGAGACCCGTGCCCCTGCAGTGGGGTTGTTAACATTAGGACTTGTAGTGACGCCCAGCGATCGCACCACTACAGTGGCGATAATGATAGTATTTCTCTCTAAATAGACAGTCAAGTGAATTTCATAAACAATCAAGTCAATTTCCCGTCCTCCCTATCTGAAATTCCTTTCTACCGCCCAACAATACCTAGTTCCCTTTGGTCCTCTAGTACCCTAAAAGATAGCGATCCTCGCGAGTCTCGCTAGAATCAAGTAGGCGGTACTTGCCGGCCTCATCAGGGATTCCCTTTGCGATGAGTCGAGTACCCCTGGTACCATAGTGCAGGTACTGAATGGTTCCGTGACTGATTCTGCGTTTAACTTTTTTGCTAGATGTAGTGGTATTACCTACAATAGTTTAACATTAATACGTATATCAGAATGAATCTTTCCGAAAATGTTCCGAACTTTTATTAAGTTTGTAATCTTGGTAGAAAATCTCAAAAATGTTGACTGATACTGAGTAGTATCGTCAAATTTTAGACGTATTTTTTAACATACAAACGATTTTCAATAGAAAAACAAAATGTATTTAACAATGTCTCCGTCAAAGTTATTCAGTTGCTAACTATTATTATTAAACAGCTGGCCGCTAGGTTGCGTTAATTTAAAATAGGTAGACATCATTTAATGATTGAAAAAGTCTTTATTAACTGGTAATTTAAGGACTTTTGCACAACAGTGAAATATAACTGTTGTAACGCGCAGCTCTACGAACGGAACGTAATCGTTCCGTCTCACTCACTCCACCTCTCGTTCGCGGATATAGATACTTATATTTCATTCTAATCAAAAAAAAGCAAAAGGTAATCAAAAGTAGTATGCAGATGACATTGACATGTGTCAGTTCCATAGTAAGTTTGTTTACATTTTGCTTTTTTTTGATTGGAATAAACTATACGTAACTTCCGTTTGGTGCTCTGAGGCCGACGCGACGTCTCGTTACTTATCTCTGTAAAAACCCCGTGAAATACTTAAACTGGAATTAAATACTCATCATAATATATCGTGTATGATTCTTATACTATAGTTTTTTATACAGAAATTATAACAAAGCATTGAAAATTTTAAAATTGGAAAGTATATTCGTAAACTTTCTCAATTCTCATCGGTTCGTCTATAGCTACGAAGCGTAGCACGTAGCGTATCCCTATCACTTTCCCTACTCGTACTGTTATATGCGAGTCTTGTTCACTGTGTTAGTTTTATGTGATAGAATTAGTTTCGAAAAAATATACATTACAGTACTACCAATTGAATAAAGAAAATTTAAAAAATGGGATTATCAAATGAGGATAAAAATAAATATACATATTGCAAGAATACTTCGGTCATTATAATGATCAACACGTTTTCTGTTCTATTTTTTCATAGAGTTTCAATATCTTTGTTTACCTAACTTGAAGTGTCATTTTAAAACAAATGCATTACTCGTTGATGTCTTTGGTAGGTATAGCTGAGACATTTCACTTAACGGTGTTTGCTAAAAATACGACCAAAACTGAAAAAAGGAGAAAATAATATATTTAAATAATAGTTTAAAAGCTGAGGGTACCGGCAAGGCGGCCCAACATCCCTCCCCCCCCATTCCCCCATCCTCAATCTCATTTCAAAGGTCGGCAACGCACTTGTGACTCCTCTGGTGTTGCGGATGTCTATGGGCGGCCGTAATCGCTTACCATCAGGTGATCCGTCTGCTCGTCTGCCACCTATCATATTTAAAAAAAATCTAAGTTATCATGGCATTTTAGAATAACTTTTCGCATGCTATCAAAAGTCAAGGGAAGCTTGTAGTCGCATTTATTTTTTCTTTTTTATTGATTACAAAAATGTTGTACTGATTTATTTTAACAAGCCTCAATAAACTTGAAATTAATATACAGATTCTATTCATCAAACTTATTAACTTTTGTTTCACAACTTTGATAAAATAATAAAAATCTTATGAACTAAAACTTTAAACGTTAGCTGATTGATTTGTATGTAAACCAATATTTTTTTGAGATTTCTGCAAAGTTGCTCTTGATTATCATGAGTACTTTAAAATATAATTATTTTTTTGTTAACCTCTATTTTATTTATTTTATTTTAGGAAGACTAACAGCTAAATGTTTACAGTAGTAACATTACACATGAATAGATACAATGCTATTAATAATGCTTTTTTTTCAGTTTCCCATAAAATACTACAATTACTTTCTTAAAATTATTTCCAGTTTGTTACTTAGTTTATGTGACTGTTACTTCTTTCCAAACGATACAAAGTTCCAACAAGCAGTCTTCAAAATCGATTCTATGGTTAGCCTGACGTTTCAGACGGCATGCACCCCGACATTCCCTCCGAATCCGCTATCCCTTTCACTCTTACAAAAAACTATATCACCCCTCCTTTTCATGAAAACGTCATTGCGTGGCGCATTGTCTGGGAAACTCCGCGTGGCATTCTCAATTCTACTCCCAAAAGTTTAAAGTCCATTTTGATTTTCCGTCGAATCCGCTAAAGGAAATTAGCATTTGCATCGGCAGTGGAAAAGCTAGTTTTCCACAGCAAAAGCGGCTAATAGAAGTCGTATGTACAATGCTGCCGAATTGAGAAGTTCGCGCGATTGTCAAAGTCCCTTCGAAATTCTGTTGGAAACTTTTTGTTGGAAATTGCGTGTAACTTTGGCAGGGTTATTTGGAGTTGAGTTTCTTGCATTCGGCGGTATGCGCCGGCACGCGTGTTTTGTTTTCCTTTTCCGAAATTAAAAAAAAAAAGACTATCGCAATGTGATATAAAATTTAAAGGCTGCGTGTTTAATTTTTTAAGAATATTCTTCTGTATTTCGTAGTTAGTTGTGGTTTTGTGGAAGTGAATATAAACAGAGAATACGGTGGCCTATTTTGTATACGAATTAGATTAGGTAATAAATTTAATTAACTAGTTTAGAGTTAGATTCTTAGCCTTAAATTAGATATTTAAGGATTTTATTTAGAGTGAATAAAACTACGTGTAATATTTATTAATACATTAAATCTTCAAAAAATTAAATAGCTTTCAAGTTCATAGTGCTATAACAATAAAATAAGTTTAACGATATAAAAAAGTGAGTGATTTTCAAAAGTGTAAACAAAAAGCGAAGGATTTTCTCTACCACTCAGGTAAGTTTATTTTAGTGTCCATAATATCAAGTATCAAGATTGAAAATACGTGTTCGTAGACGTAACCTTAAAGGTCAAACTAGTGGAGAACGTAGGAAGGGAAGGCTTGGAGTCGAAGGCAGTGGCGGAAGCGCGGGTCGGTGACCCCGTTGCCATGGCGACGCGCCACCACGAAGCCTGCAGACCCCGCCTGTGGGGACTGATTGCTGCAATTTGGGCCCCCGAAGGCTTAATATTAAAATTTCATTTTGTTTACTTTGGTGAAGCTCCTATAGGCTACTAATCTCGCGTTTCAATGTTATACACACAAAGTGTTAAAAATATTTAGTTTAGTTGGGTTGTTGTTGTGGGCTTATTAGATCAGCAAGTAGCGGTAAGTAGATACTTACGTGCATCCAATTATCAGGTACAGGTGTACTTGATAACTGAATGCATCTCAAACAGGGCATAGGTAACTAAAAACTTTGCAGTTTATAACCAGTTCGTAAATCATAACATAACCCTTCTTTGCTTTGACGTGTCGTCTTTTCCAAATAATACTTACTCAAACTCAAAATGTTTTTTATTTAAATAGATGCTTTTACACATAATCAATATTTTTATATCAAGTGTAGTGTACTTATGTTTCTGGTACTTAAATATTTCCTTTTTTTTTCTATCTACTGCATAGATTCAGGTCCCGTTTCAGAATCAAGTTAAGATTTACCTGAGAAGAGTCTGTCTCTTTCAAACTTAAAAGAATTACAATATGCTATCCTGCTGTCAGGGTAAAAAATACGTTGACGCATAGAAAAGAGAATCCGGAAAGAGGGGCCTAATTCCGTGCGTGTGTGCGTGCGTGCCACAAGCATGAGCAAATTCTATCTGATCTACTTATATAAAGGACAGGCCCTACGTAAGCGACAAATGGCACCATTTTAATTGGTCCCAAAACTGATATTAGAATTCTCTGAATAAACTCCCTGGCCTACTTTTTGAGTGAAACTACCTAAATAAAAAAAAGTGTTATCGCAGTAACAGTATACGGTACATAACTCATTTCGCTGGTCATATAAAGGACACGGCCAACAGACGCGGCAAATGGTTGATATTTTGGGACCAATAAAATGGTGCCATTTGTCGCTTCCGTAGGGTCTGTCCTCTATATGTTTAAGTAGATGAGTAAATGTGCTAATAAGAGTCGATGAACGATGACCACAAAAGAATAAAGTACTCAAAAATAATTTGGAATTTGCTCATACTTGCGTGCGGCACGCTTGGACAGTGGGGCCCTTCTAGTGGAATCTCTCTTCTGTGCTTTCACGAAAATATTCTGGAACAAATTCTTATGCTCAATAGGGTATTTTACTCTATACAAGAAAAAATCTAAAACTGCTTATTTACTGTGGTATTTGTAATAAGTAATCGATTTAATATGATTTCTATACAATAAAATGAGAAAAAACATTTTATTTTTGATTTACAAAAATCAAGCTTTTCAATCTGTTATTCAAATGTCTGAAACGACAGCCGCCATACTGGTTGTCAGGTGACGTCACAATAGTGGTAAACAATGATATTTTGTTCGCGATATGTGTCAAAATTTTAGTACAGAGCTGTTTTGTTTACTCCTTAAATGACGTCACGACCTAAGCATCGTGGCGGCTATCGTTTTCGCGCGCTTATTGGCAATGGTAATTTAAAATGTACTTTTGGGGTACTTATAGGTTTCAAAAAAAATTAAAAAAAATTTTTTTTACTTTTTCCCACCTAATGATCAATTTGAGATACTTTTCAAAAAAGGTGAAAACCCTATTGGAACTTACAAATTCTTACATCTTTCTTTTAAAAATATGATTTCTTAATGTCTTAATCAGCTGTATAAAAACCATTCAAGTTAGGTTTACTACACCCGTCTTTTAATACCCTTTGTATCTCGATAGTTTATCATTCAAACGGCGTGTAACAGTTTAATTGCAATCAGGTGATCCGTCTGCTCGTTTGCCACCTATCACATAAAAAAACAGCGGTTTATACGTATTTACTGGCTATTCGGACGAATACTTCACTACGGTGTCAATAGATGGCGCTGTGTGGATTATATCTTATATCGTAGAACGCGCTAGTGTTTTGTACATGTAATTCTAATGAGTCCAATGAAATAGTGGCTGCAGGTCAAGATCTATAAGAAATTGTTATTTTCTGTTGGAAATTTTCATAGTTCTTATGAAAGCATATTCCAACAACCCTGACTCTCAGTAAAAATTATATTTATTGAACCCATTTTTAGTAGGTACACTCGCCTGTATTAATAGAGTCAGCCAAGAAGGCTTATAATCGCTTACACATATTTATTCTTATTTACTCACACATACAAGAATGCTTTTCTGTTTAGGAAAATTCTACCTTCAGTCAATGAGTTTAAACTCAAAGTCGAATATAACACTTACTTAGTGACCTCTATGTAATATAAAGAGAACTGCTTTAAAGTGAACAAATACTGTCTGGCTGGAGGATTATTTAAAAATTGGCGATACTAAATTCCCTCAGACAACATAAAATATTGACTTGACCACTAGCGCCACTGTCTTCGAAGCATATAACTAACTTTATGTGGCACTAGCGTAGCCAAACGTAGCGGTATTTCATCCTAGAAGTTAGCTGCGATTGTAGCCTTGTGGTTACCGTTTCTGCGTTCGCGTTAGCGATGCTAGATTCGGATCTTTCTATAAGTTAAATTTTTTTTTTTTTGTAAAACATAACAGCTACCAAATATCATGTATCATTTTAATACTGATATGATAATTTATATTATATATAAATTAAGATATATATAAACGAAATAGAAACAAAACTTTGAATAAATATTAATTTATTATCCTGATTTACATTTTTTTGGGATAACATTAGGTATTTTATAATCATAATCATATAATTACTTACTAATTACTACGATTGATGTCTTCAGGTTAAGTTTAATTATTCGTTTTCGTGATGAAAAGATTATTGAAGCTAGACCTTAAGAACACCAAAACTTAATATAAATTTTAAAACCAAAAACTACTATAACATGTATAATAAGCTGAAAAATAATTCTATTGAAAGATGACAGAAAATAGTTTAAAATTAAACAAATATATAGAAAACTAATATTTTGCATAACCACCATTATTTTCTATAATAGATAATAAACGCCGCGGCGTTTATTATAGAACTGACGATACTGGAACAAATATCTTAATTCTTCCCACACTTGCTGACAGTGCGATGAATATTCTCTGGAAATGTTAGCCTATTCCGTTTGTGCTCATCGATTAAGCTGGGTTTCTTTGTATTCCTTGCTTATGTAGGGCTCGCCGAACGGTATCCACCGAGGTATCAAATCTTACGGCAAAGTCGTTAGTTCGTAAGAAACCATTTTCTTCATAAGCTTCAATCATGTCTTTCTCTTGGATGTCATTAATTAGACATTATACGCGAGCGGCCACTTCGCGGTCGAGTTATTAACGTTACCCTCCTGTTTGTAACGTGTTATCTAACGTTTCACAGTCCTCCACTAAAACAATAAATACCTGATTAAAATTGGTATTGGTATATTTAAAAAATGTTAAACGAGTACACAAAACATATAAAATAAGTAGGTAGCTATACAAAATAGTAATTAAAATACTTACACTCACGCTTAGATTAGTCGCATTCATAATTTGAGATATATTATATCCTATATTGTGCAATGCAACAATACGATGCTTCTCCTCCAAACTTATATTATTACTCATTTTAAAAATAAAACACAGTAATAATAAACCAAAATGTAAAAGACAGGAACAGCTGACTATTAAAAACACACCGGCAGCCAGCACCCTCAATAATAGCGAACTTACAACGACAAATTGCAAAATCATTCCGAAACTGCAGTCAAGATCACTTTCAAATTGTTGCTGGTATAAAATAAAAATGGATTCTATAAAATGAAAAACTTAAAAAAAACTAACTCCTATTTAATACTAAACCTCGAGGATTCGAACCATCGTCGTCGGCTCGCTTATCTCTGCTGTTCTAACCGTGGAAGCTATGAAAAACTTAAAAAAACTAACTCCTATTTATTACTAAGCCTCGAGGATTCGAACTACCGTCGACTCGCTTATATCTGCTGTTCTAACCGTTGGAGCTATGAAGCTTGCGTCTGATATAGTGAAATTGAAGATATTACTCGGTTTATAGGTTATGTAAAAATCTCAAGTTCAAAACAAATTAAACAAAAGCCTAAATAATAAAAATACAAAAACAGCTGTTAATGTATTCAGTGTACTTAACTAGCTCTTTAACTAGTCAAAGATTAATAATAATCTGTCTGTAATACAATTTAACATAGAAATCTAACAAATTCAAATAGAAAAATGTTTCGTCAATTTATAAAGGCTTTAGAGCGATTAGAGCCTGGAAGATTTTCGTGGGCTCGCTCTTCGATAGGATCTGCAAGTGCTTCCAGCAGCGGGAAAGGAGGAAGCACAATTAGCTCGAATCAGGGAACTCCTGACATCGCAAAAAATGAAACTTCCGTTAGCGAGAAACAGGAAACGCCGACTGTCGAGAAAAAAGCAACCTCAACCGCTTTCGAACGCAATAGTGTGACCAAAGAGCAACAGCTGACCCAAATATTGAAGAAATCTATTCCTGGCATCACTTATGTTAGCATTCAGGATATTTCTGGAGGATGTGGTGCTATGTTTGAGATCAATGTAGAAGCTAAAGAATTTAATGGTCTCACACGATTGAAACAGCATCGTCTAGTGACAGATTCACTTAAGGAGGAGATACCGGAAATGCATGGCATTCGAATCAATACCAATGCACCGCATCCCGAACCCCCAACACTCAGCAAGTGATAGTTACTATTAATTCTTAACATATTATTTTCTGTTGATATTATTATAAATTATTTCTAGGTATTGTTGTAATGTGGCCTGTGGTGTGGCCTTAGAATAGCACCACCCCATCTCTTCCCGTGGGTGTCGTAAAAGGCGACTAAGGGATCCATAAACCGGAGGATGGGCAGCAGCGTCTTTCCCGCGTACCATCTTGGCTCACACCACACTGCGATCGCCAACCCGCATGCCAAGCGTGGCGATTATGGCAACTACCCCCCAAATATGATTAGGAACCCGAAACAACGGCCCCTAGTCCCCGGCAGCCCCGCTATTCCTGACTCCGGTAGCGGCCACGGTAACGGCGGGGCATGGGGTGCGAAGAATCTCCGGCAGAGGCCAGGCTACCAAAAACAAAAACCTTTGGCCCTGGCAACCTATAACACGCGCACACTGCGAACGGACGAAAGACTCGCTGAACTGGAGGAGGAATTGAGCAGGTTACGATGGGATATTGTGGGATTATGTGAAGTCCGAAGAGAGGGTGAGGACACCATGATCCTTAAGTCCGGAAACCTGCTCTATTTCCGGGAGAGCGACCAACTGTCCCAGGGTGGTGTCGGGTTTATTGTCCACAAGTCCCTTGTCAACAACGTGGTCCAGGTCGAGAGTGTTTCGACGAGGGTAGCGTACCTTATACTCAGAATCACCAAACGGTATTCGCTGAAGGTCATACAGGTATATGCGCCGACCGCGGAACACCCCGACGAAGAGGTGGAGGCTATGTATGAGGATATCTCCAGAGCCATACATAGCTCCAGGACCCATTTCACCGTTGTGATGGGGGACTTCAACGCGAAACTAGGCAAACGAAGGGACAACGAGCTGAGAGTGGGGAAATTTGGATACGGAGAGAGGAATGCGCGGGGTCAGCTGCTGGCTGGCTTTATGGAGAAGGAGGGCCTCTTCATGATGAACTCCTTCTTCAAAAAGTCAAAACACCGCAAGTGGACATGGCTGCATCCCAGTGGCGTAATAAAAAATGAGATTGACTTCATCTTGTCGACAAAAAGGCAAATATTCAATGATGTCTCTGTGATCAACTCGCTGAAGACAGGAAGCGATCACCGAATGGTAAGAGGCACATTGAATCTAAAAACAAAGCTAGAAAGATGTCGACTGATGAAGTCCACGCTCCGACCAGCGCCTATCCAACTCCAAAACCCCGAAAGCTTTCAACTCGAGTTGCACAACCGCTTCGAATGCCTAGGAGAATGCGAAAATGTGGACAATTATAACGACAGGTTCATGGAAATTGTCCAAACGGCTGGGAATAAGGCCTTCAAAACCGGCCGTTTAAAAAGAACATCTCGTATCTCGGACCTCACCAGCGAGCTCATGGAGGAAAGACGAAGCCTGATTCTGAAATCCTCTGAAGATGCTTGTCAGTATCGGCGACTAAACAGACAGATCTCCAAGTCCTTGACCCGTGATATACGCCAATTTAATACCAATCGTATTAAAGAGGCTATCGAGCGCAATAAAGGGTCAAAAGTATTCGCAAGGGATCTGTCTGCTGGTCAAAGCCAACTGACAAAGCTGAAGACCGAGGATGGCAGAGTCGTGTCGTCCAAGCCCGAGCTGTTGGAAGAGGTTGAGAAATTCTACGGACAATTATACATGACTACACGCTTACCTGTCAGCAATCTGGCTGAAGACCCGAGAGCCAGATTGTCCCGACACTATACCGAAGATATCCCAGACGTCAGCCTGTGCGAGATTAGAATGGCTCTCAAACAGCTTAAGAACAACAAGGCACCGGGTGATGATGGAATTACGGCTGAGCTTCTGAAAGCAGGTGGAGAACCGGTACTTATAGCTCTTCAGAAGCTATTTAATTCCGTCATGCTCGAGGGACGAACGCCTACAGCATGGCACAGGAGTGTGGTGGTGCTCTTCTTCAAGAAGGGTGATAAGTCTCTGCTGAAGAATTACAGACCCATCTCACTCCTGAGCCATGTCTACAAGCTGTTTTCGAGAGTCATTACGAATCGTCTCGCACGCAGGTTTGACGACTTCCAGCCTCCCGAACAAGCCGGTTTCCGAAAAGGCTTCAGTACCATAGACCACATACATACGCTGCGGCAGATAATACAGAAGACCGAAGAGTATAATCGGCCACTATGCTTGGCGTTTGTGGACTATGAGAAAGCCTTTGATTCGATCGAGACCTGGGCTGTGTTGCAGTCTCTCCAACGGTGCCAAATTGATTATCGATACATCGAAGTGTTGAAGTGCTTGTATGAAAACGCCACCATGTCGGTCCACCTCCAGGATCAGAATTCGAAACCTATCCGGCTGCAGCGTGGGGTGAGACAGGGAGACGTTATATCTCCGAAACTGTTCACCGCTGCACTGGAAGACGTTTTCAAGCTTCTGGACTGGAGAGGACTCGGCATTAACATCAATGGCGAGTACATCACTCACCTTCGATTTGCTGACGATATCGTGATCATGGCTGAGACCTTGGAAGACCTAGGCGCAATGCTCGAAGGACTTAGTAGAGTCTCCCAACAAGTGGGTCTTAAAATGAACATGGATAAGACGAAAATCATGTCAAACGTCCGTGTTACACCCACTCCTCTGAAGGTTGGAGACTCTACACTCGAAGTTGTTGACGAATATGTATACCTGGGACAAACAGTCCAGTTAGGTAGGTCCAACTTCGAGAAAGAGATCAATCGTCGAATCCAACTCGGCTGGGCAGCGTTCGGGAAGCTTCGCAATATCTTTACGTCCAAAATACCGCAGTCCCTCAAGACTAAAGTCTTTGACCAGTGTGTGTTGCCAGTGATGACATATGGATCCGAGACATGGTCGCTTACCATGGGCCTTATAAGAAGGCTCAAAGTCACCCAAAGGGCGATGGAGCGTGCTATGCTTGGTGTTTCCCTACGTGATCGAATCAGAAATGAGGAGATACGTAGGAGAACTAAAGTTACCGACATAGCTCTCAGAATCGCTAGACTTAAGTGGCAGTGGGCAGGGCACATAGCTCGTAGAACAGATGGCCGTTGGGGCAGTAAAGTTCTCGAATGGCGACCGCGCACCGGAAGGCGCAGTGTGGGCAGGCCCCCGACTCGGTGGACCGACGACCTGGTAAAGGTTGCAGGAAGCCGCTGGATGCGAGCCGCACAGGACCGGTCGGTGTGGAAATCCTTGGGGGAGGCCTTTGTCCAGCAGTGGACGTCTTTCGGCTGATAGATAGACTCGGTTTATATAGATATCTATCATACATATCAACAAGCTGCGTCATTTTATGTCAATGTGTGAGTATACATATCTACAGCGGGCGATGCGCAAGCAACTCGTTTTCTTTTAACTGACCCTAGTTTTGCGGTTGACCGTACGTGTAAATAAAAGCTTGTTTTTAAAATTTTTTTTTCGATATCGCTCTTTGCTCATTCATAGCAATCATCATTCATCACTAACTGTCAAAACTTATCGAAAAAATTGTTTACGTGAACTTAACATAAGATTTATTAAAAAAATGCCGCGTTGTGTGGCGATTGGTTGCAATAATAATGGAAATCATTAATTTCCTAAAGATTCTCAGATGAAGCAGACTAGGGAAAAGTTACGTTTTCAATTATATACTTTTCAACTTCGCCTTTAATTGAGGAACAGTCCAAGTCGCACACATTTGCCATTTAACAATTTTACAGAAAAAAATACTATTTTATAACATCTCGATAATAAAAAATGAAAGTTGTTATGAGTTAAGTGTCCGTAGCGCCATCTGCAAATAGCTCTGCGTTTTCTTCTCCATTGGGAAGATGACTACATGGTACATAAAATAAAATAAATTATAAAATATCGTTTACTAAATTAATCTCAAAATAAAATTTCGAAAAACCTTGTCAGTTTTGTTTTACGTCCCATCTTCAATTTCGCTCAATGAGGCGCAAAAAAACTATAAAATCTCGCATTGGTATTTCAAAAAAAAATTGAACAAAATATCGTTTTTGACAGATGTTAAAAAGTAACTCAATTGACTAGTAACCACCCGACAATGCTAGTCCTAAAAAGTAAAACGTTAAAATTTCGGAAGCAGCGCCATCAAGACTAAGTGACTTTAATGAGTCCCAAAATAAAACTTTAGCAAAAGAAAGTTTCTTGCAGCATAGAGCTAAGTATAAAAACTCCTTGTTCGTACCACACACACCTCACCTGAAAGCCCAGACAAAGGCCAAGTTCAAACAGTTATCGCTGACTGGTTTTATATTCCTCTCAATAAAAAGCTATCGTGTCAAGGAGATTGTATAACCGGCAGGTGCGAGGGTAGGCGCGAGCGCTGCGTCGTCGTCGGTCGGACACCTCGGGTGCCGCCGCCGCCGCCTGTGGGGATTCCCGCGGGGATCGATCCCGTAGTGCAGGGATGTAGTTAGGGCGATAAAATACGGGGACTAGTGTAAGTGTACGAACAGTCCCGTGCACCTAAAAGTATACAGGATAGCCGTGCCATCTTCTACTGCTTGCACTACTTGCCTGTAAACTTTTAGTTGCACGAGGCCGAACAATGAACATACTTGAAAAACATTTTTATTTATACTTGTGTGTGATCTTTTGTTTGTTATTCCAAATAAATGATTTCTGATTCTGATTTCATTTCCTTGTATATGACCAAACTGTTACGCGTGTCACTTTCTTCATTCATAACTCACACCACAAGAGCACTGCTTTGTTGCCCTTTTGCCAGCCATTGCCACATTGAAACAGCACCATGGCACCCTTAACGGCACGCCTTTATCCTAGCATACAGTCTTAAATATTTAAAATGTCATCATATTTAACAGTTACAGACGTAAAATAGTAGAGATACGACGAAACTAGCGTTTCGTAGCCTACGTTATGGTTATGACTACATCACTCAGATCAAAAAAGAACTACTACGCTGTCATGTCACCACAGCGGGTAGCGGTAGCGCTCTAGCAAATCCTGGACTGAACACTTTACCGAAAACTAACTACAATTACTTTATTTTACTTTAACTACTGCTACAAAAAATGTGACGTTTTTACACGAGTAAATGTGTGTGTAGCGTAACTTGCCCAGCGAGGTCATCTTCAGAGAGGGGTAGTGAGTGTCCATAGTCCATACCTTACAAAATATTCAATTCAATTGATATATTGTACTTTATTGCTATAACACAGATAAAAGAATGAAGTTACAAAGGGAAATAAGATACAATGGGCGGCCTTACTTTTGGGTACTAACGTAATATGTATACTGTGGTACTAGTTCGTAAAATGAGAAAGGGGGTGAGTTTTCCTCCAGCGCGAGTCCGTCCCTGCGGCCTCCCCTACACCTTTATTATAATTCCCGTATTCGTATGTAGTTAGCGCAAAAAGACGCCTCTGAAGGGTTCGGTGCAGGCGGGAAGTGCAATTCATTTCGCGAGGTTTTGCGTTTAAGCTCTTTGGAGAATTCTCCTTGAAAGACATGACTGGCGGGTTTCACCAGCTTTTTGAGGGATTTCTATGAAATAAATACTTTTTTGACTGAGTGGATTTCCTCCATGGAGGTTGCGATTAATTTTAAAATAAGAATATATAGATTTTAATGGATTACCAAGAGGATATAATGGAGCTGAACCAATAAAGTTTTATTGTAACTAATCTTGATAATAACAAATCAAATCCAAAATATTTGAAACCGGTTGATTAGAAAGTCATCTGACTTACATAAAGGATGTTACAACATACAATAATCAGTTAGCAGACTTTGCTGAAATCAAAGAATCATTTTCAAACTTTTCCATAGAATATCAATCAGCTGTTTGGTCAATTTTAAACATTGATTTGGTATTGGAAAGCAAAAATTGGTTTTAAAGATTTCAGAAAAGTTTATAAAAAATCTTTCAGTATTTTATAATGAGTGAGTGAGTAGAAAATAATTAACATCTATTTGTAAACATTCTGTATAGGGCCTTTCTGAAATACCCGAAAAAACATCGTGGATTCTAGGCAAGAAACCGAGCTTTCAACGAGGAACTCATAGGCAAGTCTTAAAAAAAATGGATTTCCTTACTGAAAGTTGGCCGAGTTTTTAGAAAATTCTTTTTTTTTTGCAAATTGACATATGGGTTCCGTAAGGAAAGTTGTTTACGATAGTTGCTCCCAGAAGCCTATTTGCTTCAGCTGATTTTGGTACTTTTTTTTTATCTACAATTAGTAATTATCCATTGCGTAGGTACCATCTCACCTGTGGTGGTAAGTGATGATGATGCCGAACATGGAAGCGGGCTTACCAAGATTCGTCAACGTAATAGAGAAGTCCCTACCTTAGGCCTAATCCAAGTATTTTTACTTTGCGATTGACTGACTCGGTGGCTAAGTGGTTAGCGATCCTGACCTCTGATCCAAGAGTCGTGGGTTCGATCCCCACACAGGGCAAACTTTTCTGTGATGAGCAGAATTGTTTGCTCTGAGTCTGGGTGTATGATATCTATATATGTATGTATTTAAATGTATATGTATGTATATCAGTCTCTGGTTCCCAAGATACAGGGAATCCTAGTTTTGGGGCCAGATGACCTCGTGTGATTTGTCCCGGATATTATATAACCATAACATAAACTGCCACGTTTTATTTGCGAAAGTGCATCATGCGTCAGTCAGCTGATACCGCCGCGTGCAACCAGAGCCGGGCGCGTTGGTGCGAGGTGTGAAGCAATAACCTGATACATTATACTTGCGTTTGCGACGGTGCACCCCTGCGGTATCGTGTTACAGATTAATAGCTAGAGGCGCTCTTTATTAAATTAAATATAATACAAACATTTCAGTGAACGTAGGTAGAAGTCAGGAGCCAATTTATGTAAGTTATTATTTACAAACCCACACATTCTGATAAAAACGAACATTCTGCCTGAAAATTATGTATGAAACCGGTAGCTAAATACGTAGAAGTGCAGTTTTATTTTAAAATGGGGAATAAGTAAAAAAAACCCTACCGAAATGAGTGATATAATGTTCCACCAAGAACCTATAATCAGAAATATGCACTAGCCTTAGTTACAAATATTTATAATGTTTTATAATACATTTCGCTTCCACTCGTTGGAACGATGACCTGGTGAAGGTTGCGGGAAGCCGCTGGATGCGGGCAGCGTAGGACCGGTCGGTGTGGATATCCTTGGAGGGGGGGGGGGGTGTTGCCCAACAGGTGGACGTCTTTAGTTAGGCTGATGATGATGAATACATGTCAGTCTCCACGATAGTGTATTTGCCTAGACGTTTGGAGATTAATTTTTAAGTAGGTATGTTTTTCCTTCAACAAATTTATTTCCTTCCTTAGCATAAGGAGAAATGAGAACACTTCCATTATTGCCTAAAGAATAACAAAGGAGGAACATTAATTCTAAAAATCTTACAAGTGTCCGCAATGAATGTACAGTATCAGTGGAAATACAATAAATAAATTACCAACATTATCTCGTGGCCCGCGGGCATTATCAGCTTTGTTGTGCGAAACGAACAAGCGCGGCACGTACATTGTACATTAACCGTACATTTTTGTACATTACCGTACAATTATGTACTGAAAACAACGGCTTACTTCAATTGGTGTGGTATTTAGAACTTTATTACCTTGCAATAGAGGTGGGATGCTAGCTGAGTAAGGCGTAGTTCACACGCGAGAAAGTCGTAAATTTGCGCAAAAATTGCGCAATAAACAAACGCTAGCGTAATCTCTGCTGTAAAGTGATGATGTGTGTTGTTAAAGTTTGGGATGCACCAAGAAATTGTTTCCAAGGAAACATTTCCGTTTGATTATCATTAATGAAAGCCAAAATTATTTTATCATAGATACATACCACATCAGAACTAAATATCATATCGTAATGAAATGAAATGAAATGAAATTATTTATTAATAACAATGTGTTACAAGTCAAACCATATCAAAATATGTGTATATGTCTAACAGATATAAATTACAATATAAATATAAAAAATATAAAATTATTATCATATTCTGATTATAAAGTAATAAAATAACATTAAAGTAAGTTATTGCAATTATAAAATATTTGTAATATTTATTACGTACATTTGTCATGACTTAGTGTTATAGGTCTTTGAAAGAACTCACTGTAGTCGTAAAAAAGCTCTTCATGTAACCAGGATTTCAGGGACTTTTTAAACACGTTAATGGAAGCTGCACTTTTTATAAAGACCGGCAACCTGTTATAAATGTCAGGTCCCACCACATACACTGACTGCTCGGTTTTTTTCAGTCTGTGATGTACGAGAGATAGCTGTCCCTCATTTTTGTTACTACGGAGGTTGTGTTTATTTAAACCTCGCCTCGCGAACAGGTTACAATTTTTATATGTAAATAGTGCAACCTGCATTATATAAAGACAGGGTAGAGGGAGGATCTCATACAGCCTGAAATAATCACGGGCTGACACGTCATCTGCGACCCCCGCCATAGCGCGCACCGCTCGCTTCTGCAGCACGAATGCGCGGCGGCGGCGTGGCGGCGCGGGCCCACAGCTCGGTGCCGTGCATCAGCAGCGAGTGCACGGTGGCGTAGTAGCAGTCGTAGTACTTATCCTCTGAATGTAATTTAGGATGCTAGTGTTAGCCGCCTCTGCATATATCATCATTTTTTTTTTCATTTGATTACTTAATACGTTAATCAATCACTTTAGAATAAGGCGGTCCAGAGTTGATCTTGGCCCTATTCTTTTCTTTATAACGTTATATGTATTTTACTATTCTGTGCTATATCCACCCAGAACCAGCAAAGTCGATTATTTGTGGTCTTGACTGTTGCATTAAGTATTTTTTCTAGTGATTTGGCTCTTACTTTTCTACTGCATACAACTGAATCGTTCCATAATTCTATAAAAGAACCTTACATCCTAAAACCTCTTTTTTAAATCCTCTCAGTGTGTCTCAAAAGCGTTTGCGCGATATTGTGTAAAGTGGCGCTACAACGCCGAGCGTGAGCGCGTTTACACACCAATGAATGCTCAAGTGTGCTCTCGCCTTTATATCGCTGGCTGTTACAGTACGAATCACTGATCAGATCTTCTTCCTAATATGTAGATATTCGAACTTTTCAGTTTTGCATAACTTAAGGTACTCTAGCACATCCAGGACACTCCATCGAACTATCACGTTATAATCCTATTGCAACTACATAAAAGTAAGGAATTTGAAAACGCATGAATGTATATGTAGCGTTGCATTTTCTTGTAGTCCGCATCATAATGAGGAATCATGTAGCGCATCATGCACTGAAAAAATGTCTGGTACATGTAACTAGAATCTCGTTATCCGTACGATATTTTCTAGTTCTATTTGTGACGACAAAACGCTTTGTCGTCATTACTATAATAATCTAGTTAAATCAATTTGTGAGTATAACAGAACATATTGGTATGTGTACAACATTTCATGTTCACCTTACAATCCGATTATAATGACAACAAACCTTATTGTAAAGAGTACCGTTTTCCAGTATTCATTACCATCGCATCATTAGTGCTTACTATGCAGTGGTAAACACTACAATCTGTGTTTTAACTAGATTTAAAAAGTAAATATTACTAATCGTACATGCTATTAGTACATGCTGCAAAAAATTATGTTACTTATAACTAGTTTTTGGTTAGAATAACTATTTTTTAAACAACTATACGTTTTTGTTGTATTGTAGTCAAAAACTTTTTTCGGTGTGCGAAGGGTATATGTCACAAATGTTTTAATTGGGTAGAACAATAATCAATTATCGAATCAGGCAGGCCACAACTGTGACTGTGGTTTATACGTAATATCGTATATGCTGACTTTGTGCATTACCGGCTGATAACCGGCTCGTAATCGAGTTAGCCGGGCGCTCCCGGATGTCCGGTTTACCGGCCGGATACGAAATTAATGATAGTTAATACAATGTACGGTTATTGGTCAGTTCATGTTAATTATTTAATTTACAGTCAATGCAAATGAGAATGACGACGAGAATTATCATGCTTATTACGTGGAATTTGTGTTGAATTTTAAAGTATTTTTTCGAGGCGATGATTAAATTATTAGCGGACCAGACATTATCAATAATACTGACAATATTTTCAAGTAATGACAGTATACTGATAGTGTAGTGGTTGGAATGAAGGTCTGACGCATACTAAACGACGGAATGACAATACACTGATGTAAAAATATTGTCAGTATTATTTATAGTGTCTGGTCCGCTACTGGATTAATGAATTGAATCTACAAACTTAGTATTTTAATTTTAAATATTAAAAGATAATATTGGTAAGCCCGCTTCCATTTTTTGGTATTATAGATCACTTACCACGTGGTGAGATAAAGCTGGATGAATCCAAGGGCTTACCGATTGGGGATAATACAAGACTAAGGACTAACCTCTGCGTTTATTGCCCACAGTACTTAGCTCAGGTGTACCTGTTCCGCTAATGAGCCTCTTGCCAACTCCCGAAGTGCTGTAACCTGACACCGGCACTGGAGTACCCTTCAGCTGAAACTTGCCCGTCAGCGGCAGTTATAGAGGAAATACAATAATTCACCTTTGAGTCCTTTGACGTTGCCGATGTTTTGTTTGATTGTCATTAGTTGTGTATTGACGAAGGTAGAACTCCCGTGTGATAATTGCACATTGATGGAGATCAAAGTTTTGGAGTGATTACTGAATTCGAAAACAGTCAACGACCCATATCGTCCCCACTACAGGGACATTCGGGTTTTTTTATTTTATTTTTATACAACCTTTACTGTTATTGCCCACTTTTTTGAATATCTTGAGTTTTACGATTTTTAGACGATTGTTTTTCGTTACCTAATGTAAATAAGTAATCTACATTAATGCGTGTACGACGACGAGTGACTAGTGCACGGATAAATCTGTTAAGGTTTTGGTTGTACTAGCTTAAGTAAGTATTTGTCATTAGGTAATAAATTGTTATTAAAATAAATAAATAAAAAAATCTGTTAATTAGAGCTTATTGTTCCCCCCCCCCCCATTACACCAATGATGCCGTTTGTTTTTAACCGTCTTCAAAAAAAGGAGGAGGTTCTCAATTCGTCGGAATCTTTTTTTTTGTATGTATGTTCACCGATTACTCGAACACGCCTGACTCGATTTGGAAAATTCTTTTTATGTTTAAAAGCGTATACTTCACAGATGGTCCCATATAAATTTTATCGAAATCGATTCAGCGGATTTTGAGAAAATCAACAAAAACATATCAAAGTTGTTGCGATTGAAGTCGGTTGTTTTTAACGTGGTCAATTATATACATATATTAAGGTTTTTCTATGATTAAGGTAAGAGTAGCTGTAAAAGTTTTATTTCTCGCAACTCTGTTCGAGTGGTAGCAGAATACCAATGTTTTGCCTTTTAAGGCAAAATTGCACTGAGCTACGGCCCACAAGTATTGACTTTTGTCGTAATTTTAAATTATTTGTGTAATTTTAAGTTGCATTTTGGTTTTGTTTTCTGTGTTTACTTTTTATATCTTCTTTTATTCTCGTAACGTTTGCAATGCAACAAATTAATTATCTATTTATTTAATTCTGTTCGTCTATTTTTTTCTATATGTTTTTCTCTTGAATATCCTTTCTTGACACACTAAGTTGTGAGGTTAAGTGCCTGTTATGTTTATAAATTTCCCCTTTGTAACGTTCAACTTACAACATTTAAAATTACTGTAATACATTGTTCTGGGGAGTTTTTGTATTTAAACAAAACATAACAAACATAACAAGATAAGAGTTTCTAACATTTGCGAAACATAATTAAAACATTTCACAAATTCCCAAATGCACAGCAACAAGAAAAAGACGCAGGCAACAAAATAGTTTCCAACATTTACGGCTGAATTTCGTGTAATGTAAACCGTAATCTGATGAACTAATACGAGAATTCAGTACACCCACCGCGCCGGAAAAAAGCGGAGATTTCTTAATTAAAACACATTTTCGTAAAGGCTAGTTTAGACTTGTGGGTTGCGGGCGGGGGTCATGTGAAAGGAGCTAAGGATGTAGTGGGAGGAATTCGAAAGAAATACGTAGTTGTTATAAGCACAAATTCAAAATCAAAATGTCTTTATTGCTAGTTATAGGTACACAATACGTACTATGAAACTGTAGTAAAAATCAATCAGGAGTTGGTATACCATAAGTTAACATAGTTAAACCATCTTTGCGAGCTCTGAATTTTTTCAGACTAGCCAACAGTTTACTAAATGTCGGAGATACATGTTCGAAGTTATTGTAACTTGACAGCTACAATAAATTATGGTTTATTGATATTCGAAATAAATGCGTATTCTGTTGGGAGGCCCCGATGGATCGCCTGTTGCAGCAGATGAAGATCGGTGGTGCGATAAACTACGTCAGCTCATATCAGCTCGCACGCTCAGCGCAGGGAAAAGAAAGAAAGAAAGAAAAAAGTTTATTCAGCAACAAAACAAAGAAAATAGAATAAAACATAAATCAAAAGATCTTATAAACTAGTGAGGAAACAATACAGGGTGATGGTGATACAGCAAACAACGTCTGGACTTGCGAGGAGGTTTATTCCATAATAAACTTAACACAAGTTAACTACTACTACTTAGTTACGACTATATCGGAGACATGACAGGAAGGAAGTGACAGAGCGGAAACAGGATAGAATATATTGCCTGCTTAGGTCTGTGAGGCCATCGAAGAAAATATGTATATGTAACGCAGACACACGAATAAAAGGCTTCGTTCTAACATATTCATCTTGAAAGTATATGCCCCAGCAGGGGCGACGATACCGGTTATTAACGTAAACACATATTTACCATTACCACCTTTAGACTTACTCCACTTTCGGATTACCGCAATCCAGTTCCTTTATAAAACAGGATAAAAACTTTTCCACTGTATTTTCTGTAACCCGCTCTTTTCTACCCACCTCCAAGTTGGTAGCTTGTGAAGTTAAAGTTTCAAAAGGCTGCACTTTACACCTCGAAGCGCTCAGACGCCGGCGGCGACGGCGACGGCTCGACGATGGAGCGACGACGACAAAATAAGCCAGCCTGTAATTGGGCTCAAGGAAATTAACGTGTTACCATGAACGAGTCTTTAGAAAATTCAACGTTTTGTAGAAAAAAACGTTTACACGTGTGTGTGGTAACAGGAGGGATTTAATTTCTTATTTTGTACCTCGCACTTCTTTAAAAATGCGCAATTTTTAATAGGTAAAGTAGTTTCACATTTTTATGGTTTGCATTATTTTTTTGCCTTTTAATGCCATGTTTTTATACATAGAAGTAGAACCATTGTGCAAATATCTTTCTGACAATAATGTAACGCCAAGATACTTGTAGTTGTTAGACACATCTTTTATTTATTGGTAAATTGCTGGTATACGTGTTCCTCAGGGAAATCTTCTTAGTTTCTTAAATAGAATAGAAACCACAATGAAATAGTTCGATTTTTTAGAACTTTACAAGACGTCTTCGTTCAGACGATTCATCATTAAATTAGTCGATTTAACAGCTCAATAGCTAAATAAGTCGATTTACCGTAGTAGCAGACATTGTGCAAAAACTACACAAACAGGAAAACAGTTAACTTACTGGCCACTAAGATAAAGAAACCCATCAGCTCTATAAGTATCTACACTCTATATTTGAGCAAATTCCCTCCCCTATATTTAAGTGTAAACGCTGGAACTGGTAGAAGAGTGTAGTAGCACAAAACACATAGATACAGAAGGTCCGCTCAATACGCTCACAAGAATCCTAAGCATATACATGCTTATAGACGTATACGGTCGTTGTAGGCAAAATCACGTACTGTGCGATCGTGACCTTGCCTCGAACGATCGTATATTTCTATAAGCATGTATATGCTTACGATTTTAGTGGTTTGTATTCAGCGGACCTTCTGTGTCTATTTTGTGCTAGTAGTAAGTCATTAACATTACAAGACTTCTACAAGTCTTTAGAGAACGTCGACTCTCTCGCGTCACAAACAAACTAATGATCGTGGTACAAGAAAGATAGTATTCTATTCGAACTGTTAAACACCAAAAACATTGCTACGTCATCGGACGTATTTCTTTAGAGTTCATTTCAAAATTAACCAATTTAAACAACAATATGTTCACATAAAGAAACTGAAGATTTGCGCTGATTTTACCCAACTACTGAAACAAGGGGTAATGATTTTCGGGTGTATGCATGCATAAAATAAATAAATATTTTTTTGTAAGATTCATCTTGATTCCCAGATTGACATAATATACATTTTATGCAATATTTTAATTGATAAGTTTATTAACATCATAATTATATAAGATAGGTAGGTTTATGAACCCTAAAAGTTTGGGAATAAGAGAAGTTTGGAACCCATGGAAAACTACCTTAGTAGTTACTGTTAAAAACAAACTTTATCCGTGGGAGAGCCATGCTTCGGCACGAATGGGCCGGCTCGACCGGAGTGGATACTACGGCCTCACAGAAAACCGGCGTGAAGCAACGCTTGCGTTGTGTTTCGCCGAGTGAGTGAGGGCACCGGAGCTGAGGCCCAACCTCCCCCCCTTCCCAATTCTCCCATCTCCCATCCCATTTCAAAGGTCGGCAACTCACTTGTGACTCCTCTGGTGTTACGGGTGTCTATGGGCGGCGGTAATCGCTTACCATCAGGTGATCCGTCTGCTCGTTTGCCACCTATCACATAAAAAAAATGTTTTTATATTTTACAAAAAAAAAAAGACTCTCATCTTTGCTTCAATTTGTTCGAATTCTGAAGTTTATTGCGTCGACAATTAAAATATGATGTATCATACTTGTTAGAAAACGTCATCTGTGTTGGCAAAGGCACAGAAAACTAGGTATTACCATCTCTTCTTTTGACGTGCCAATGGGTTTACAACCGCCGCGACGTTTATGAGCCAATCACAGTCACTAGCCCAAGTCAGTCAGAGGTAAACAACTTTCGGCACTTCGATGAAAACCGGCGACGCTTTGTCTTCTCATAAGTTTCAGTGGCTGTCTATTTGATTCCGACATAATTTCGAAATGAGGAAACGAGAAACTTTATTCGCAAAGATGAAGTTTGTGACACTTTCTCAGAAATCAAGGTTTTATACTTTTTTAGCCGTAGAGCTGACAAGGTTTAAAACAGTCAAACGATAAATCGAATAATTTCTGGCTTGAAAATAGCTACAATAAAAATAATAAAGTGTATCGAAATAGGTTTAGAATCCATAAACTAGAGAACTAAGAAAAACTGTTGAACTAAGAAAAACTAGAAAAAATGTTGTGTGACATATTTTTTTAAATTTACAACTATTCTACCGAATTTTTGTAGTATTTTTTTATATAAATCGTTCAACTTGTTAGTTTTGTATTACAAAACTAAATTATGCGAATTTAGAACTGTCGTTGATTTTATTTATTACTAAGAGTAGAATAAGCTCTAGTCCTGTTTTTACTGATCCTATGCCTATTTTTAAAACCCTGTATTATAAGTAGATATGGCCTCTATAAACTGAATATTAAGTAACATGTACTATTTCAATATAAACACGCATTTTTTACCATCCACCACAAAATAGCTCACCAAAAATAACACCACAGAAATAATAAAGCAATATTATTCTTTATTAAAAGCGCATCTCAATAAGGGTGAATTTACATGACAAGCGACGGCTTACAATTCCTCAATTCCATATCAGCATGACAAGAAGATTTCCCGTCAGTCACGCACTGCGTGGATAAAGAGTGACACTACTGTAAATTGCACTTTTGTTGCGGATTGCAGGCTCGCGGTGCAGTGAGAGCGAGCGGCGAGCGAGTTGGGGCGAGCGGCGCGGCGTGTGAGTTGGAGCGAGGTGAGTGTCAAAATTGAAGAAATATTCTGATACTTTTTTACTGGAGAGAGATAGTATTTAATTATAGGTTTACAATAATATACATTTGTCGTGTAATATTTCTAAAGATGACTGTTTATTCCTGAATAAAACAAAATAAATAAGAAGTTGGATGGCCCCTCGCCACTGGACTAATGATCTGGTGAAGCATGCTTGTATAAAACCCCCGTATGACTAAGGCTTAGCATTGTGCCGAGTTGAAATGTATGTGGTACATGTATGATCAACAGTGGACGTCTTCCGACTAGAATAATGAAGGCTATATGACATTTTATACCTAGTTATTTATTCATTCCAAGCTGAATTGGTGAATTGTGTTAAATAAAATATCTAATAATTTCGAACGGATACAAATTGTATTAGCTATTGTTTATAGCATAGTATATCGTAGCATGTATGTGGAAACATTAGAAAAATATTAACATTACTTAATAAATAAATCTGCGCTCACCAAGCATCGCTCCATCTATACCACGAGCCTTACACCTTGCCCGAAGCAGGGGTGGCCAACCCCACTTCATTACAGGCTGCCCTTCAAATTGCAGCGCGCGTGTGCTGCGTGCACAACTAGGCGACGGACCCCTGCGGCCTGCGTCCAGGGAAGGTTGAGCTGCCCTGCTGATTGTAAATTAGAATTGATGTGAACCAATTTCAAGGTGTATTGGAGGAAGATGTAGTGTTTGTAATTGTCCGGAGGGGTGTGTAGAAGTAAATTAAGAAATGTGGTTTGCCACAGGGTCTTGATAAGGTCGCGTTCTTTTATTCCTTAATAATGTGGCACAAAGATTGACCTTGGTATACCAAGGAGTAGATAGCGATTACCTGGTGGTGCATTTAGCGCCACCTGCGGTCACATGTAGGGTATTTAGATTTACACCTGGTTAAACACTACGCGTCCCTTCATATTATACATTTACGAATTATACGTAGTTACCCAGATATGCGAGTTTCTTCACGGCATTTCTTAGTTAACAGAATATAAATAATAAAATACAATAAAATACAAAATACTTTAAAAAATACAATCGACAACTACAAAAAAACAAAATCGACACTATCTTCTATCTTCTGGTCTCTACTATATATAATTTATTGTAATTAAATTTCAAATCTGTTTATTATGCAATGCCCTAACAGGGCTCATGTACCATACTATGTTTTTGTATATGAGACCTTTCAATATTTTGTACATGTTTGCAAATTATGAACAAATATGAAAATATGAAATAAGTAATTTATAAAACCTATCTAATTGGTCATCCTATGAAAATCTCATGTCGACGGAGGAGATCAATCATGAAGTCTACATTGGAGTGGATTATTTAGCTGAGCGTAACTATGACTAATGATCTGTTAGCAACGTTTTGGGACGTCCGTTAACAACACATATCGTCCCCACTGCAAGGGCACGGGTCTCTTCCCATACCTCGGGAAGGTTCACTCCATACTCCACACATGGGGGCCAGGTCAGGTGCAGGTTGTGGGGCTAGTGGCCAACACAGTCAGAAGTTTTCAAGCCGTCTATAAGGCCTCCGACATGGCTTTACGACTGCTATCTAGCGATAGCAGCCGGCATGCTTTGCGAAGCACAGAAACGGTCGAGATAAATGCCACTAAAGGTTATGATATGACCGTGTCTGTAACTAGTGAACCTGCGTGATCGACGCGACCACGCAAGCCGCGCTGAGCCACGACCGCCTTTGGGACGTTACTTTACAATTCTTATTCGTTTGGTCGCTTATACATATTTTCTTTTCTAACGCAAGGGTCTCCCTTCGCTGGGTGCACGCAAATACAGGGAGGGATCGTGCTTCTCGTGACTGACGTGACACTTGCTGGGAAATTACCAAAATTACACTGAATTCGGTCCACTGCACAGACAAGATAATTTATATTATTTTTGTAGCTGAAACAAGGAAAATATTTCGTTTTAGAAAAAAAAACCCTAACCAAACGGGGCACACTGACCTGAAAACTGCTGGATAAAGCGAGTTTTATAGTGGAGACTGCGTTTGGGCAAGTTTAGCGTGAGAATCCCTTCGGCTAGGTACAGCGATGATTTGTACAGAGTTGCTGGTAATAGCTGATTGCGCATGGCCGAAGACAGGTATAAGTGGCGTGCCTTGGAAGGCCTATGTCCAGCAGTGGACTGACTCAGGGTCATGATGAAACAAACGGGATGGAATGAAATAATATTAGCTAAGTATTTTTAGTAGAACTGAAACAAAGCGCTTAAAAATCTCGGGAAACTTAAATACTTGTTTGTTTGTTTGTAAACTCTTTATTGCAAAAAGAAATGAATGTACAAAACTTAAAAGTAACTGTAAAAATACGCAATGGCGGACTTATCCCTTACGGGATCTCTTCCAACTACTTCAATGGTTCTTCTTTTAAAGACTTTGGACTCTGACACTAGACTAAAAGTATTTATTTTATAAGTCAGCTTTTGGTTGGTTGCCGGGACCTGAACCGAGCACACGCCTGCTGAGTTATTTTTTTAATTATTTCCGTTTTAGAGTAGTCTCAACGTTATTTTTCTGATGGGGAAATAGCTGTGATTCCAATTCAGTGATAAGCTACATAAGAAGAGGATTAACTCGGGAGACAGCTCCGTTTTCCGAGTTCCAGCAACAAACCACCACGTGGAGCGTCTTTAAGTGCCCATCATCCTAAGAGCCTCGTCTTTCACTTGTCATTGGCGTTTCGCCATTTTTCTTTATTGAAGATTCTCCCATTTGACATTGGCAAAATCACTCCTTAAATGAGATGTGGAATGCCAAATAGAAAAATAGAATAGAAATGTCAGCTTTTAGGAGGGCTAAAACCACAGATGAAACACCTCCAGACAGCCAAAAGAAAGTTAACAAGAGAATGTCTTACCCGCTTTGGAATGAGATTACCATCTGTTGGGAATTTAAATCGCGCGTCGGTTTCTTGGTGCGATTTGCATTTATTATTTCCTAACTTCGCTGCTCAGTGTAAGACTTCTTAACTGATATAAAGAATCGCGTATTAGCTTGACTTTCATTTAGGAAGGGAACTTTGTTAAAATCTTTTTAAATGAAAGAAAATTGGGAAGTTGGAGAAGCAACAGACAATAGTAATTATACAGGGTCTAACAAAATAGATGTTACTAAATTGGCGAAACAGTTAATCGATATGTACGTAGATATGAAAGTCTTAGAACAAAAAGTCTTCACTGTGATGAAAGAAGCACAAGTTAACGACTTTCACACCTATTTTGATACACCCTGTATTTTCTCGCAAAGATGGACCTCGTTAGCATTGGTCTAAAAACAATCTACTACTTACTTACTTACTCCGCTGTCTCAGCGACCCAAAGTGTGTCTTGACCTCCGATACGAGAAGTCGTCACTGGTCTCGGTCTTATTGTGTGATTTCTCGCCAGTCGCTAGCTCGGAGCTCGCGCAGATCCGCGTTCACCACACCGCCCCATCGATACCTAGGGCGGCCAACCGGACGTCGACCTATTGGAAAAATCTAGAAAAAGAAAACTTTCAAAAGGAAACCCTCATTGAGTCTCCTTTAGGCGCAATTAGGGTTTCACCTGAAAATGTAGCAGTCTCCTTCAGCCGATTAACGTTCCATATATTTCACGTCATTCCTGCAATTTCAGCCGGTGAGACTGAGAGAGTAACGCAGATCTTTGGCAGCCCTGATACGTTTTATTAATTGTGACCCAGACAGTGTTTATGGAGAGAACACTCTGGACACTTCCACCATTACCAATTTGCCGCCTGTTGTAGTATTATCGGCGACACTGGCTGAGTTGTTTGTTTTTATAGAAGCAAAAAGCAAATGCTCCCAAAAAACGAATCTTAAACTTATTATTTATACATATCGTATATTATGCCAAAGCATTTGACATAATATACGATATGTATAAATAATAAATTTAATCGTCTTTTGCCTAGCGTTGTCCCGGCTGGAGCCAAGGCAAAGCCATATTCCGCTTTTCGACTTAATCTACCTCATTTCGTGCGATCTTCAACATCCTCCTCAGTGAGGTTATTTGCTCTCATGTCCACTCTCACTACGTCAAGCCAGCGCTCTCCGGGCCTTCCACTATTTACAATTTAGTAAAAAAATTAAAAATTGTCTTCTATTGTATATGTCGCAGTAAGATAGTCAAAGCCGTAATATAGTTATATCCCTAGGGATATAATTATTTACTATATTCTGGCATATCATTATATCCCTAGGGACATAGCTATATTACGGCTTTAACTATCTTACTGCGACATATATATTTTTTGCTTTGATTGTGATTGACGTTTTACAAATACAAGGCTTAACATTCTTTGACATTATTACCTTAATCTACTAAACAAACTTATGACAACGATCTTAAGATCACGAACTGTATATAAACTTTAATTTTAATATGCATATTAGTTTCCAAAGCCCCGAACCCCCGGGAGTGCTCTTCCTTCGCCCTACGTCACAACCCTCGGAGGAAATCACTGATGACGTCACTCCGCGTCACTGCACATTGGGATGACACGTGCAAGAGAAACTCCAACTAAGTTTCCCAAAAGATTGGCTGTCAAACATCTTGCCATGATTTTGAGAGGTGAATGAACAAGGGTAACAAATTACCATAAAGAAATAACTATTTCTAACAAAACTAGCAGAAAATAATATTTAATCTGGAGCTCTTAACCAGGAAACTGAGCAACGTTCCCCAAGTTTTTTTTTACCTTCAATTGATAAGCCCTTGGCATCATCTCACCTGATGGTAAGTGATGATGATGCCGAAGATGTATCATTTGTGGGGCAGTGTGTACGCTTTTATAACAAAATTCCGAATGACGTGTGTGAACTACCAGAATGTAAATTTAAGAAACATATAAAACGCTGTATTTGTTCAAGAGGATACTATAAGACTGTAAATTATTTTAATGATAATGACATTTGGAATATTCCTCCAGAAAAATGATATGACGTTTATAAGAGTGCTTAATGTACCTACGTAAAGAAATAAATGATTTTGAATTTTGAATTTTGAATTTGAATTTTGATGTAAGTGGGCTTACCAAGATTCCCGACGCAATGGGGAACTGGCTATCTTATCTTCACGCCGGAACACATCAATGCTGTTAACATTGATGTTTGGCGGCAAGATTTAGATGAGATGGTGGTAGCTAGCCAGGCGGGCTCAGAAAATGCCCTACCACCAACCAAACCGAGTCCACAAAGTTGGACCCCGCCGGGAATCGAACCCGCGACCTCCTGATGTGAAACGAGCGGGAAGCCACTACGCTACGGAGGCGGTTAAAATGTATGTGAGTTACAAGTCAATTCGTGGGAAAAAATCATTTTTATAAGAAGAAACAGCAGCTGGTCGACTTGTTAGGAAAGTAAAAAAAATACCGGCCAAGTGCAAGTCGATGAAAAAAATTGTGATGTATTTAAATATTCATGGTTTTCGAACTTTTTTCTTTACTTGTGCTATAAGACATTGCTTCTTGCCAAATTTCATTATCCTAGATCAACGGGAAGTACCCTATAGGTTTTGATTCCCATGCGAGTTTCCAAATATGCGGCATAAACGGCCGTACATATCTCTTGATTGCGTTGGCATATAAGTTTGAATTTTCAGAGCTTCAAGGGATTGCAGGCCTGAGTATTTGATATAAATTTCAACTTGATACGTCTAGGCTTTCTTGAGAAAAATGATCTTGACAGACAGACAGACAGACAGACGACAGACGGACAGACGGACAGACAGACTGACGGACGGACAACGAAGTAATCCTATAATGAGGTACGGAACCCTAAAAAACATGAAAAAAACAAGCAGTGACGGAAATAACTGTCCGAAAAGTTTAATAATAATGCTCTCCCTATTTCTAATACTAACAAATAATATTTTTAATATTTCAATCTAATTCCTTTTTAAAGAATATATAATATAATAATAGTTCCTGTAGTTAATTAAGTTGAACAAAAAACATTATTTAAGTTCAATCAAGGCGGCGGCAGCGGTCGAAAGAAATCTATTTGCAACTTCAATCGAAAAGTGCCAAACTTCTTATTGGATTTGTTACGTACGGTACGTCCAAACTGCAAATACCAATTATTTTTTTACCGCAAAAATTTCGCAATTAGCGCCACCCCGGGGCTAAGAAAGTTCCTTTTTTATTTACCTTCAGAAGTAGGAAATGATACAAATTGGTACAAACTCCAGTTAGAAAATGTTTCGAAGTAATTAAAAATAATCTCAGCCCGGATTTGTTTGATGATACGCCCCACTTTGTTATGGGAAAATTTATTTTATGGTTGTTTCGATTAATGACCAACTTAACAATATTTTTTCGGATTTCGCCGATTTTATTTTACCTTTTTTTATTATGATATATAGGGACTAGGATGTTTCTTTTATTATAATGAAGTTAATCAGCCCTCATTACTATGCTATGGGGAAGACTTGAGTGGTCCTTCCTTTTAGAATAAAATTAATTTATAACTTTATCAGTCGAGTATAACTTCGTCTGCGTCCGTCCATTAAAACCAGTATAATTTATTTGAATATAACATAGTCTGTACATTTGTTAATCAATATCCCACTTTGCACACAGTGTTCCGAATTCCACTAATATCGGTTCAGCTGATTAAGTAACAGACTGACACATATTTTCGCATTACTAAAATTAGGATAAAAAACCGTACCTTACCCCCATACCTTTTCAAAGCGTTTATCAAAGTACATCGCAAACGAACTTCATAAAGGACGAATGAATTTAATTTAGGCTATTACGTTTTTTTTTATATAGATCTGCACTTTTACCCTTTTGATTATATGTATTTTTTATCATCCTTAAACCGGCCCGATTGTTAGAGTGTATAGAATAAATAACTAAAATTTACTTTACTCGATCCCTTTCCATATGTAACGGCTTAACAATGGACTGAGGCCTACAGGAATGGCTACTTAACATTTGGCCTCTAAATCTCGACGGCCCCAAGTAAGTCGTAAGGAAGAGCATTCCTCAGAGCTCTCATAACGGAAGCTGAAGGAACGTACCGAACGTAAGTAGCTAAGGACGAAAATGCAAAAATTATGCAAATCGCCTGCCGTTAGCAAAATAGGGCTGCACCGTGAGAAACCACAAACGGTTTTTGGTATTTGAAGAGTTTCGTCAAGCTACAGTGCGACATAAAAGAGTAGATAATAATTGAGGGCGCCACTGTCGTTCACATAGCAACCCTGCTTTTAAGGGCGTCACACACTAGAGCGATACTGTGCTATAAAACCAAAATCTTCTATAATCTTTGTATAAAACCGCCACACTCATGGATGGAGTGGGGTGTCCGTGAAGTTATAAGCCTCATGCTAGAATATCCACCCATGATGAGTGTGGTGGATTTATAGCACAGTATCGCTCTAGTTTGTGACGCCCTTTATGGAGAAATTGATCTTGATACTTAATATCATAATAATTCTCTTTATTTCAGATAATACAATCCATATTTGTTAGTAAAAAACTTACAAACTATGCTAGTAGGCATATCAAAGAGGGGAAAAAATAAAATAAAATAGAAAGGTGTGTCTATCAGGCTGCCACAGAAGAGGCTACCTGATAGCCACCTGCACACAGTGGCGACGCATGGGCAGTCATACTTCGCTGCTATTGTCTTTAGGATGTTGTTATTGCTGGCCGGCATTCTGAACAGTATAGATGTACATTTCTTACGAATGATAGTGGCACATTATGATATGATAATAAATTTATTAGAACACAATAACTGGATATCTGATTGACGGCAATGTTAGTTAGATTCTTAGTTAACAAATGAAATACCTTTATAATTTGTTGGGGTTGGGACAGGAACAATTGACGATCTCAAATAACACCATTTCGATATCGCACAGTAGAATTACACACCGACTGACGCGGTGGCTAAGTGGTTAGCGATCCTGACCTCTAATCCGAGAGTCGTGGGTTCGATCCCCACACAGGAAAAACTTTTCTGTGACGAGCAGAATTGTTTGCTCTGAGTCTGGGTGTATGTATATCAGTCTGTGGTTCCCAAGATACAGGGAATCTTAGTTTGGGGCCAGATGACCGTGTGTGATTTGTCCCAGATATTATTATTATGATTATTAAATAGAAATCATAAGCTAGTCGATACACAAATAAGCGGAAATCATCGGCTATTTGACGAACTTTTTATGGAAAATTCAAAAGGAATTGGGAGAACAACTTTCGAGTTGCTTAGGTAGCAAATCAAAATTGAATCCTCTACACTACATAATTTTTAGACATTTTTTTTTATGTGATAGGTGGCAAACGAGTTGACGCATCCATACAAGAGGTTCATTGGCCAATCAATTTATATGAAAAGTCCAAATTTTTTATGCAATTCGCATACAGTTCGAGTACAGATTCCATAGAAAAAATCGTTAATTTACACGAGTAAAACAGCCTGCTACAGTTTTCGTGAGTGGTTTTCTTACAGTCCGTAAAAACGAAGTTCATCATCATCATCTCACACACCTCACAGTGTGTGGGGAGACCATTTCAGGGTTTTTGTCCCTTTTTGGTGGATTCCGCGCTGCCTCTAACTAGAGCCAGGTCATTGGGTAGTTTCCGACTTAGATTTTTGCGGTGGGGCTAACTGTCCGTGTGGGGGACTGCCTCGAGAGTTCTCGAGGGAGGGCCCGGGATCTTCTGTCCGGGGGACGGGCGTGCAGTGGCACGATGTTCTTTAAGTGCTCCCACGACGATGAGTCAGCACGGTCGAATAAGGAAGTTGACGAATTCTGTCAAATACGTCGCCCATCTCTAGCGTTGCCTGATGCCATGCCCCGCGGGCGAATCGCGACGAATATTGCTCAGCGGAGCTCCTAACTCCTGCCCGTGTAATTTTATTCTTTTGCTCGAACTCATACTCAAGTATCGAGCAAAAAATATATCTTTGTTTCTTTTTTCGTTAAAGTCCTTCGTTTGACGAGAACTGTTTCCGCTTTTTGTTTGTAGGTAATAAAGTTTTCTTTGTGGATTTATTTCTTAAGAATTGTACGAAAATGTAGTTAGACGAACAACTATAGGACTGTTTTACATAGGGCGAGGTACCATTCGCTTTATTTTGAATTATTGTAGTCGAATCTATGCATTACAGTGGCTGTAGGCCAGTTGACTTAACACAGTACATTTGCTGAAATCTATGGACTTTGACTATCCAATGGCGAAAGGCAACTTACAAAGGCAATAGCCATCTAATATTTGTTATGGCACGTTAACTGTGTGCCACACGATAAGATTCCTTGTTGACTACGAAATCCTTAAAATGCGCCGAAAGTGTCATATTGTCTTCGAGATTTCGATGTAAATAAATTATATCACATGTTTTTTTATTATGTTTTTAATATGTAGGAAATATCGACTTTGAATACATTCACGCGTAAGTCTGACATTGGCATACCGTTTATTTCACGACGTACGTTCCGACCACTTTTACCTATATAAGATTGTGAAATAAACGTCGAGAGCTGAAAAATATTAGGTACCACATACTTCTACCAAACTTCTCAGTACCTGTACACTGTACAGTATACCTGTACATTGTATAGTGTACAGTAGCGCACTCAATAACCGGTGAGTGCACACTTTGTGCTCCGACACCTCGGGTCGCTGTGGGCAGAGGTCTACTCGTATTTTATGTACAGTCGACAAAAAAATATTAAAATACAAATATATATGTAGCAGATAGATGGCATAATCCGCTGTTTTACAAAACCGCTAGTGATTTCACAAAACAGCGCCGTTTTATAAAACAGCTGAACGACGTTCAGATGGATTGCCATTGCGCTACGTTTAACAAAACTGCCAACCACGTTTAGACGTATTGTAGAATGGCTACAAATTACAAAATACTTATACTTAATAAAGTTAAACTATAACATTTTAACCATATTATACATCTTAATAAATCAACAGCTTATGCTTATAAGAAAAGGAAACAGTCTTTTTCGTACTTAAAAAATAATTTAAGTTATATATTTTTCATAAAACTCTGATAACTGTTTACTAAAACTGTTCCGAAAATCACTATTTTTACTTCAGTGAGATCATTTTCACTCATATTACTCGATTTATTTATTAATTTCGGCAAACGACTTTCTATTTCGGACGCCATTATTGTTGTTATGACACACAGAGTCACGAGTGACAAAATTTAGAACTAAAATCTACAATCTGACGTTTTATTTCACGCTGTTTTACAAAACCTCTAATCATTGATCCGCTGCATTGAGGAACGCAAAACGTTTATGCAATTCTGCGTATTATAGCCCAGTTATTATGAAAAACCGCTAAAGGTCGTTCAGCTGTTTTACAAAACTGCGCTGTTTTGTAAAATCACTAGCGGTTTTGTAAAACAGCGGATTCTGCAATCCATCTGCGACATAATTATACAGAGTATGAAGTGCGAGGGTCGCCTGCCTAACATTACTGCCTACACCAGATAAAAGCTCTTGAAAGACTTTAACACCTTTATTTGGCCCTGACAGGCAACAGACTACACTGACACACGAATGACTATCAAAAACATAAAAATTTATAAAAATATACACCGTCCTTGGCTGCCAACGACACAGTGTTAAAAAAGTGCATTTGAAATTTTAAGGGGTTACTCAGAATCAAGTATTAGAATACAGGAAAAATAATGAATAAAATCCGATTTACAATTTTATTTTAGTTACCCACACATAATCTTGATCCACTATTTAGATTTCGTTTGAGAAACTGAAAAAATAATTGTAGATCGCATTTATTCAATATTTTTCCCGTATTCTGTACTTGATTCTGAGTAACCACTTAAAATTCAAAATGCATTTTATTAACATTCTGTATGTTAGTGATTGATAATAAATTGATTGCATATAACTATTTGTTTAGTATAGTTAACTTAAATTTTAATTTAATTTGGTTCTGCCAAAGAACACCTTCTCATCAAAACAGCCTTCGAAATACCAGGCAGTCAGTTTGGTTTTTCGTAATGTACATTTCAAGTAAATGTACTACACTTACCAATTCTACTTTGTGACACCCGAATGACCCAGAACCACAAACGATTGTTTTGCAGACCGTACGCAGGTGGTACGCCTTCACTCACAAGTATTGGTGTTGCCATCACCTGAGCGATACAAGCTTCCAGATTAAAGTAAAGTAATGGATGAGGTACAGTAATTGTGATTTGGAAACTAAATACCAAATTACGAAAGAAAGTTTGGCACTGTTCAGCAGTGGTGGAGGAAATCGTCTATTTATTGATTCGACAATTCTTAAGCCGCAATATTGACGAGCGCGCACCGATAGACGTAGAGTAGGCAGGCCTACACTCGGACCGATAGATGCGGGTAGCGCAGGACCGGTCGGTGTGGAAATCCTTTATCTAGCAGTGGACGTCTTTTGGCTGAAGATAATGGATGATAACGCAGTATTCTAACATACTTATACTTAGTTATGTAAGCTCTTTTTTGCCTGTAATACAGGAATACCTAGTTCAGGCACGTATGTTTTCTGTACTCTAATAATATGTTTAGTTTTTAGTCATTAGCATGTCAATTAAGTTTTCTTTCAATAAATATTATTATTATATTATTACTTATTAAACAAGACATATTTTATATTACATTCCCAGTAAAGCTGTCAATAGTATAATCTTATGAAATGCCACGTCCATACGTTCTTTGCGGGGCTTGTTCCTAGCGTAGGAACATGGAACGCTACGGCGGCGGCGGCGGCGGCGTGGCGGTCTCGCCCCGGGGGCGCCCGCGCCGCCGCGCTGCTACGCTTATTGAGAACATCACCATATTTTATCTCGAACGAATGCTTATGTATGCTGTGTATGACAACGTAATAACTGATATGACATGAAATTTTCGACCTAGATAGGTGGCGGTATAATTTTGTTAAAAAAACTTTATCATCCACTTGGGTAATCAGGTAAACATTGTAATTTGATATTTTTACCTCTACGACGTTTGAAAATAATGGAACCTATATTTTTGGTGACTACAGAAATGATGTTGTAACTCCCTAACCTACCTAAGGTCTAAATAGATTAAGCACCTACCTAACATAGCGAAACTTAAAATATAGCGGAACTTAAAATATACATGTATGTATGGCCAGTGATCGCTAGTAGCGAGAACCTTAAATTGTGATCGTCTAGAAATAAGTAACCCTAATTCTTTTAGAATGGATTGAGATTAAAGAAAAGTCAACTGAACGGATTTCCCTAAAATAGAACCTTAAATCCCTGAACCATAAATTCTAGAACCTAATACGATAAATACTCTTTGTAAAGGACCCCTCCCCAAAGGGAGAGGGAAAGTTGCCCCCTTAGCTTAGTATAATGCGTAACTAAAATTTAGTCGCACATTATTTTTGATATATAAATGTAGCCAAAACGAGCAAAGGTTAATTAATCAGAGAACTGAACTCTGTACAAACAAATAAGTTAAATTTAGGCGCTCCCGCAGCGTTCCATGCACCTCAACCCTCCTAAGTTGGATAGTGCTCTGTCCCCATAATTTAGTCCATATTCTTTTCTCGTAAACATTGGAAACAGCGCTTGAAACAAGAATGCTTTTCACTCTTTTAAAGTATTCAACAATTATTGTAGATAACAGCGTTGTTCCGCCCGAACACATCCCACTGGACAACTGATTGGTCGAATACTCAAATCTCGTAGAAAGCTGTAGTTCTCTGTATGTCGAGTTTGTAGAATTTCACCGTAGATTGTAGCTAACTAAATTCATCCAAGACTCAGGTCAATAATGCTGTCATAGCGTAGTACTTTTCAGGTTTCGCGACACCACTAAGAACCCAAGTGTAAACGCATAGGTTTGGAATGAATCCAGCGACGTTGGCGAGTAAACATGAAGACTTTTATAGTAAAGATGCAGTTCTTTAATGCTTTAAAGCTTAGTACTTTTCAGGTTGGGCAGTAGCACCAAAGAACCAAACGATAACGCTTAGGTTATAAATAATGATATTAATCAAAGGCAAATGCCGCAGTTCTTTAATGTTTTAAAGCTTAGTACTTTTCAGGTTCGGCAGTAACACCAAAGAACCGAAATGAGAACTCGGAGATTGTTTACAGCAGATATCTGAGTAGTTTGATCTCTCTATGATATTATACAGAATAACTTCAGCCCTCGGCGATATAAAAGTTCCATAGAACTAAATAGCAGGATAAAATATAATAGTTATCAAGCATGCTGCGTAGTAGAGATTTGTTTCCAAGCAAAACAAAGATGTCACATTATAAAACACATGAAAATAGACAAATAAAAGCATGCAAATTCAAACCGCATATTAAATAAAACTAGGTCCAAATAAGAAGACACCCCAGAGTCCCGTGTAATTAATACACTTATTATTTCAAACCATCACTCGATCCATACGTAAACATAAAATCCATGGCGCTTCTAAGGAATCGCCCTAGAGTGAATACTTTACCGATTCGTCCACTTTCCTAGCTAAAACCCTAATAGATTCACGAAATCTATTTTAATACAAACACTCATAATCTATCCCGCACCCCCTCTGTCTATCTAAATAAACTAAAAGAGAATTCCCCACTTGAAATTAATAAAACTAAACCACTCGGTTCCGAGTTCGATTCCCTAAGACCCCCACAATGTCAAACACCTTATTCTTCTCTATAAAAATATTACAATAAACTTGTCAGTTTGTTTGTATTTTTAATATCGCTGTCCTTAGTTTTCCCTTAAATAGTGATACTATTATAACAAAAGTTATAATGCATTAATTTCTGAACCTCTTAGAACTATTTATTATTTAAATAACCTCAACAGATGCGTTTTAATAAAAATTATTTTTCCACAATTAGACACATAGACTAAGTCACGGGTAAACCCTTAGTATTCCGCCAAAAATCAATAATTTGCTCAGCAGCAAAAGCTGTCAGTAATTTCCTTTTAATTTCTCGCAGCGTAAAGGAGACGAATCTATTGAAATAGATATTATTTCTGAGAATTATTTGCAAGAAGACTGAATGTGAAGGCTTATTTCTATTAGTCCTTAAAACTATTGAAATTCGTAAAGGTTTTATAAAATAATTGCATTTGTGAATATGTAACGTAGTTTGGTCCGTTACAATTCAACCCCCAAAATTTTAAAAAGGAAACCCGTTGAAAATTTTAAAATTCTAAAACCCACAAAATTCACAAAGCCATTTTGAATCAAACTTTTAAAAACTGTAGAACCCACTAAACAAATCAAAACCCCGTGAAGCTCCTTGTGGCACCTCCCTCAGAATGCAATTTGTAATTATGACAATATATTTAAACCAGGCATTTCATTTATTAGTCTTCATTTAGGTGTACAATCCGAGATCTAGCCAAATTTGAAAGGCACAATTCTCTACCAGCATCGAGAAACCCGGACAAAGACAGGGACCTTGGTCTCAAACAAGGCTATTCGAAACGGTAAGTATTCAAGCTAACAATCAGTCATCCAACCCCCGGCGTACCAATCGCTATGAGAGGCATCCCCAACGCAAATGAAAGTTGGCCTTCTAATATACCCCTTCTGAGAATCCCAATGCCTCCGTCAAGCAGGTCCGGAGAATGTTACAATGCAAACCAACCGATCCCACAAACTGACACCTCACTGAATGCCAATACAATCATACCTGGAGAATGTAGAGTGTTACAAGTTCTATTCCTAGCTTCTTGTCAGTATTAGCCAAAACGCATCAAAATTACTCTAAAACACAAAACGATGCATTTGACTACTTTTGTTGGTTGGGCCTCGTGTCGGTGAGTCCCGTGAATATCCTATCTGATAGGAAGCACCAAAAGGCTAACCAGTTTTCTTTCGTTGTCAAAACTTGAAACCCTACTCCATACATCTCTTACAAAAGAGTTGTAATAAACGCTAATCTTATACCAGAGTAACAATTAGAGTTCATTCCATCTCTACACCAAATATAACTTGTAAAAGTCCCTTGAATTCTACGATCCTTCTCATATTCCGAATTTCAAATACCAACAACAAATGCCACCCGGTTAGATTGGAAAACAAATGCAGCGAAGATTTGTAATAATTTAAGTATACATAGATTTATTATTTTTAATAAATTTTACCCATTTGAAAACATCACCCAAAATATAAATAAAAAATATTTCCCATTTACCCCTTTTCACCCCGCTGTGAAATAAAACAAGAATATAAACAGTTCACCTTCCCCGTTTACCTTAATGTAAAACCATAAGTAAGATTTCACATTCACAGATGCAATGCAATATTATGATATTTTTGTTAAACGAATATCAAGTCCATTTATTTAAAATTCATTATCTTTGAAAATCACCCCAACAACTTCATCACCTTTACCTCCAATATCCTAAATTTAAACCAGAAACTTAAGACCGAACACATTACGCTTAAATATTATTTTACCCTTTTTTGTGAAACCAACTGTAAAGTGACACTCTCCAAATTCTACCTCATATGAAAACCTGACAGAGATATATCAATCAATGAATACATACTTACTTAAAACTGAACCACCATAACTTCTGAAGTTTATGACATAAGAAAACCTTTTATTAGTAGGGAGGGAAGGATCGTTTAAACGTCAATGTCCCATAACAAATCACGAACGCACCCCGAGTTACCAAATGTTTTACTTTTCGCGTTTACCTTAGCCGTTGTGCCAGCTATTATAAACTCTATGCAACAAGAAATTCTAATCGGTTACTCACTACGTACGCTTAGACGTACCCCACGGGTGACATAGATCGAATTGAGTTTCAATACAGTACTGCACCTCAATTGGCCTACTCCTTTGATAGGCTTTGCATCCGACCAAAGGCCCTTGAATGAATGCAAGACTACAGATTTTCCCGAGATCAAAAGAGACCAATCACGAAAACTATTATTTAAAATAAATACAAATAACACAAGGCCCCGAACAAGTGACGCAACCCGCTATGTTTGGTAAGTCTGCAATTTAAAGAAACAAAAGCCTGGTGAACCATTTTATTTCAAACTAAAGTCAAACCCAAAAGACCATGCTACCACCGCTTCAGAAGGGAAAATCTTGGTATGAAACAGCGCAAGATTCCCCAAGATCCAAACGAACTGCAAGCCATCAATCAACTCAGTATTAGCCCTACACATCGTTCTAATTTATATTTCTGAATTCTTAACTACTTTCAGTTTTACTAATTAACTTTCCAATGAAACTTAGATAAGACATCAACCCCCCATTTATTAATCTATCGACACATTGGTAAAAAAATAAAACTAAACAACTTTTGTAAAAGTGAACAACTTCCACAAAAGTGTACAACGTCCCCCAAAATGAGCAAGTCTCCGAATTGAACACCAGTCTCCAAATTGAAACATTCCCAAAGTGAACACCTTTTAAAAGTGAACAACTTTCTCAAAATTGAACATCTTTTCAAACGTGAAAGACTTTCTCAAAATTGAACAGGTTACCAAAAGTGAACGAATTTCCCGAAGTGAACAACTTTTTAAAGTGAACAACTTTCTACAAAACAAACAACTTCCATCAAAGTGAACAACTTTCTTCAAAGTGAACAACTTCCACCCAAAACAAGCAACTTCCATCAAAGTGAACAACTTTATCGAAGGTGAACAACTTCCACCCAAAACAAGCAACTTCCATCAAAGTGAACAACTTTCAGAGACGGAACATCTTTCTTCAAACTGAACAACTTATATCGAAGTGAACAACTTTCCGCAAGCGAACAACATCCAACAAAAGGAGTAACTTCCCTCAAGACGAACAATTTCCACCGAAGTGAACAACTTCCCGCTAAAGCGAACATCCTCCATCGAAACGAACAACGTTCACCAAAGTGAACAACTCTCGTTTGCCAAAGTGAACAACTCTTGTTTTGTGTAAAAGTGCATATACAACCCCCCCATTGTACTAATCTCAAAATAACAAATGAAAGAAAAACCAATTTCCTGTTAAAATTTCCTAAAACCATTTTCAAAATATAAATTAAAATCAAAATTCCCTTTTTCTTGAGATCCCTAATCCGTATCTTACCTAAATACCTGTTCAACTGACTTTCCTCAATCCAATCTCATTCTATCCATTTCACGGTCAGCAAATTGTGGTAAATCCACTTTAAACTAACTACCTTAAAACACAAAACAAAACAATTTGAAACTAATACCTAATGTACCAACATTCGAATCCTGGTCACGGCACCAAATTGTAACAACCAAAAGACCTAACCAAACCTAAATAGAACTAAATGAATAAACAAATCTGGAAACCGGTAACAGATTGTAAGATCCTAAAAGACTTAGACCTAAACTTATCCTGGTCACGGCACCAAATTGTAACTCCCTAACCTACCTAAGGTCTAAATAGATTAAGCACCTACCTAACATAGCGAAACTTAAAATATAGCGGAACTTAAAATATACATGTATGTATGGCCAGTGATCGCTAGTAGCGAGAACCTTAAATTGTGATCGTCTAGAAATAAGTAACCCTAATTCTTTTAGAATGGATTGAGATTAAAGAAAAGTCAACTGAACGGATTTCCCTAAAATAGAACCTTAAATCCCTGAACCATAAATTCTAGAACCTAATACGATAAATACTCTTTGTAAAGGACCCCTCCCCAAAGGGAGAGGGAAAGTTGCCCCCTTAGCTTAGTATAATGCGTAACTAAAATTTAGTCGCACATTATTTTTGATATATAAATGTAGCCAAAACGAGCAAAGGTTAATTAATCAGAGAACTGAACTCTGTACAAACAAATAAGTTAAATTTAGGCGCTCCCGCAGCGTTCCATGCACCTCAACCCTCCTAAGTTGGATAGTGCTCTGTCCCCATAATTTAGTCCATATTCTTTTCTCGTAAACATTGGAAACAGCGCTTGAAACAAGAATGCTTTTCACTCTTTTAAAGTATTCAACAATTATTGTAGATAACAGCGTTGTTCCGCCCGAACACATCCCACTGGACAACTGATTGGTCGAATACTCAAATCTCGTAGAAAGCTGTAGTTCTCTGTATGTCGAGTTTGTAGAATTTCACCGTAGATTGTAGCTAACTAAATTCATCCAAGACTCAGGTCAATAATGCTGTCATAGCGTAGTACTTTTCAGGTTTCGCGACACCACTAAGAACCCAAGTGTAAACGCATAGGTTTGGAATGAATCCAGCGACGTTGGCGAGTAAACATGAAGACTTTTATAGTAAAGATGCAGTTCTTTAATGCTTTAAAGCTTAGTACTTTTCAGGTTGGGCAGTAGCACCAAAGAACCAAACGATAACGCTTAGGTTATAAATAATGATATTAATCAAAGGCAAATGCCGCAGTTCTTTAATGTTTTAAAGCTTAGTACTTTTCAGGTTCGGCAGTAACACCAAAGAACCGAAATGAGAACTCGGAGATTGTTTACAGCAGATATCTGAGTAGTTTGATCTCTCTATGATATTATACAGAATAACTTCAGCCCTCGGCGATATAAAAGTTCCATAGAACTAAATAGCAGGATAAAATATAATAGTTATCAAGCATGCTGCGTAGTAGAGATTTGTTTCCAAGCAAAACAAAGATGTCACATTATAAAACACATGAAAATAGACAAATAAAAGCATGCAAATTCAAACCGCATATTAAATAAAACTAGGTCCAAATAAGAAGACACCCCAGAGTCCCGTGTAATTAATACACTTATTATTTCAAACCATCACTCGATCCATACGTAAACATAAAATCCATGGCGCTTCTAAGGAATCGCCCTAGAGTGAATACTTTACCGATTCGTCCACTTTCCTAGCTAAAACCCTAATAGATTCACGAAATCTATTTTAATACAAACACTCATAATCTATCCCGCACCCCCTCTGTCTATCTAAATAAACTAAAAGAGAATTCCCCACTTGAAATTAATAAAACTAAACCACTCGGTTCCGAGTTCGATTCCCTAAGACCCCCACAATGTCAAACACCTTATTCTTCTCTATAAAAATATTACAATAAACTTGTCAGTTTGTTTGTATTTTTAATATCGCTGTCCTTAGTTTTCCCTTAAATAGTGATACTATTATAACAAAAGTTATAATGCATTAATTTCTGAACCTCTTAGAACTATTTATTATTTAAATAACCTCAACAGATGCGTTTTAATAAAAATTATTTTTCCACAATTAGACACATAGACTAAGTCACGGGTAAACCCTTAGTATTCCGCCAAAAATCAATAATTTGCTCAGCAGCAAAAGCTGTCAGTAATTTCCTTTTAATTTCTCGCAGCGTAAAGGAGACGAATCTATTGAAATAGATATTATTTCTGAGAATTATTTGCAAGAAGACTGAATGTGAAGGCTTATTTCTATTAGTCCTTAAAACTATTGAAATTCGTAAAGGTTTTATAAAATAATTGCATTTGTGAATATGTAACGTAGTTTGGTCCGTTACAATGTCCTTTCTCTTTTCTCTTGATCGGTTAGGCGAAGGGTTATGTTTTCGGGTTTTATGTATGTCCGTTTCTTCGTTACTGTCTTTCGACAAAAGGCCTTGATGGATTTTAAAGTTCAAGATATCCTTCAATTCAGTTTTTATCCTCATATCGACATGAGATACGTTTCATGCACTCAGTATTTCTCCGTTAAATTGGTTAGATTAATGTTGAGAATTACATTTATTGAAGATTTTCGATACAACAGCAAATAAAATCAAATTGTAAAGCACTTAACGTATAAAACCTTGAACTAAATCACAAAGTCAGCTCAGAGCATGTGCTATCTCCATCGGTGGCTGATCAGGACCGCGTCACCCTCACACTCGCGTCACAAGTGGCTGAGACACTGGAGGCGGCTCTTTGGAGCGGATCAAAGGCTATATACACATGTAATCTGCTTGTTATACTTCTAAACACCCAGCATTATACTGTCCCAAACGGTCATTTAGTGCTAAATTGAATGACATGAAATAAATTGTCATAAATATAACAATGGACTGGCACGTCCACTATCTAATTCCACAAAACAAAATCAAAGGAACCGACTCAAAAGCCTTCATAATAGGCCACATTATGCTGATCAAAATTTCAGCTCTCGCGCCGGCCGGAAGTCGCAGACCGGAAGTGACGCGGCAGATGTGGCTGCCTCTGCCTCTTTTTATTGCCGGCCAGACAAAACCTGCGCTATGATATGCAAACTCTTTGCTGCCAACCTGCGCAAAGGAAACTCTAATTTCATTGCAATCTGAATTCTAAAGAGAGTATGTTTTGGCATGTAATTATTCTAGACATTGTTGAACGTTTGTCTACGAAGGAAAAATGTGAATGTTACATGAGTATGCTTTGATAACTTTGCGGTTATGTATAAGACTAAAAACTTGCGTATAATAAAAACTTTTTGTGAAGTATCCGCCAAAAACAAATTGTAAATATTATTTTAAAAAAATGTTGCCGGACAAAATTACATAAACTAAATAACCTTTACCCAAGGAATTTATATGTAGATAGTAGATATAGAAGTTATTTGCCTTTACATCAGTTGAAAGCAACAAATAGTGAAAGATATGTCACATAAACTGAACAACTAAGAGCAACCTACACTACACAGTAAAGGAAAAAAACGACTCTTTACCTTTCTGTTCTGTTTGTCGCAGATCAAAAATGTTTAAACTGAATTTTAAATTTGTATAGGTTTATTAAATGAATGTTCATTGATAACTCCGTATTATTTCTCCCTAAATAGGAGCTATACTCACAGCTAGGGTTGCCAGATGTCCGGTTTCCGACCGGACAGTCCGGTTTCCTTATGTCTGTCCGGGCAAGAAAACCTTGGTAAACCGGACAAAAGATTTTAAGTTTTATTGTAATTTGGTAATTTTGTTAAATAAATAAAAATAAACTTGTCCGGTTTTTTTGCACCACACCTGGCAACCCTACTCACAGCGCAAGCGCCGGCAGTATGTCTAAAGCAGTGTTTTTCAACCTGGGGGTCGCGACCCCCCGGGGACATTAATATAATAACTAAATCATTTTCTAATTCAAGAAAATTATGCGGCATTATAAACGTAGTCTTTCAAATCAGTAACATTTTGCATGTTTATGGCTCTAGAGGGGTCGCAAGAATGTTTTAACTTATACAGGAGTCGGGTATTAAAAAAGGTTGAAAAACACTGGTCTAAAGGGTCACTCTGACACATGGTTCCCAATCGGGCACTTTGTCAGTGATTCTTCCCGAATGCGCCATTATGCGATAACGACCTCCATACACGGGAGAGGATGGTCCAGATTCGATCCCTGAAAGTGATTCACCTTTGCACTTTCTATTGGTATCCTAAAGAATTTTATTGGCAATGAAATTTATAAATGGCGACAGATAATAATGAACCATTTTACTTATTTATATGTTAACAGCAGTGATGTGTTCAAGAATGGAGATAATTTTGGTAAGTCCGCTTCCATATTCGGCATCATCATCACTTCCCATCAGGTGAAATGATGTCCAGGTCTATCTAATAATTGTGAAATAAAAAAAGCCCACAGATATTCCTACAAGTTCCTGCTCTCTCTGGAAGTATGTACTACATATTGTGAAACACAATGAAGGTATGTGTAATATTTAGTACATATTTACTATCAATGCAAACAGTGATACGAAAGATGCAAATATACTTAAGGCGACGTAGGAGCCGTATAGAGTGGGGGTTGGCAAATATTGACCGTATCACATCAGTCGTGGACTTCAACCGTGATATTGGACGTTGCCCCCCACGTTACGCTGGAGGCCACAGGAACGTACTCAGGCGGGGGCGTCACGAACTGGACCGGAATTTACCATGAAAGAACCCATCCTACCTTAATCTGTTAAAAACAGTTAATCCTCAAATCGAAATAAATCTCAGAAACTAAACACACGTTATAAATTATTTTTTGGTCTTTTGTTGAAACTTTAGGCCCAATAATAGGGCCAATGTCCATCAATTTAACTGAGAAGATGAATCAGTGAAGCTAAGAAAGATTCGATTTCTTTGAGTTCGCATTTGTTTCCTTACGTTATCAACCTTAGACGATAGTTGTCATTTGCAAAATTACAAAAAATAAACTACATGTAACAACGTTAAACACTGATTCTTCTTTTTTATAAAAATAACTAACCATAGAGATTATATTAAAACATTTAGGAGTCTTCGTGAATTTTCAGAATTTTCTCTTTAAAAGTCTAATGAAATTGTTTTCGAAGACAACAGTGTCATTCATATCACCAGTTACAAGTCTACTTTTCACGAGGGGCATCCACAGAACACCCTGAATCCATCTCTGCTCTGTTTGACAAGCCAGCGACACTAACACCCGCAGCGAAGTCTTCCGATACCTGACTCTGTGATGTGTAAGATGTATCGCTTCGTATCTATTCGCCGGAAAAATCCTTCCGGTCCCATAGATAAGTTTTATGGAGTTCGCGTCTGTTGAACAAGGATTCTTATTTTACTTATTTACAAGCATAGAGATTTGTTTTTGGACCTCTGGGAAAAAGTTAATATTTGTTATTTTTTAACCCAGACGCAAATGAGGGGTGTTCTTAGTTTGTAATATCTGTGTATCATTTGTGGCATCTTAGTTCGCAAACGGGTAGACCAATTTGAATGGATTTTTTAAATCTTGAAAACAAGTTTTATCGCCGTGGTTATTAGCTTTGTTTAGTGAAATTCAGTTTAATGGTTTTCGAGGTATTTACTGTTGAGCTTTCGAGTTATTTGCGACTTTAATGACTATATATTTCTTTTCCAGGAAAAGCTGGTGACTTTGTGATGGTCTAAGTGATAGTATGGTTACTATACTTGAAAGGATGTCGAAGTTCTGGTAAACTTGGAAAGCAGATCGGGATTCAAGCCCGGACCATGCTTGTTAATATTAACAATCTTTTCAGTATCTTCTTGAAAAGTCTTAATATTCTATAAATCTCAGGGAAACCTTCCGATAATTTTATTTTTCAGTATTTTCATATCAGATGTCTCTATAGTTGACAAAATACTTCCTATCTTGGATTTTAGTGAATAAATAATACAGGTTCCTTTCCTCGTTAGGCTTCTATTATGTGACAGGCAGACTTGTAATAACAAACAGCCTTCATTACAGCTCCCTTCACACAATACGCCTACTAAATGTATACTTAGGTATCGGGAGACAGCAATACAAAGGACCCAGTAAAAGGGTTAAGTACGAAATTAATAGCATAACTGGAAGGGTCACGCGAGGCGGCCCTGTAATTAGTCCAATTAATCATCCCGCCCGCGGGGGAGAGAGACGAAACTATTGCTGAAGCCTTTAAGTGGAAAAGAGAAAGTAGTATAAGAAAGCACTGAAGAAATAATATTTACGAAATTCGCACAGTTTCGGCAATGAGAGTTAAATGTACTGTTAATTCGTAACGCGTGGCAAAAATTTACAATTCATTTTCTAGTGTAATTTACATACAGTGTATTCCCTCAATAGCAGAGCAATTTAACTTGAAATGGACTTTTAGAATTCCATTAATCCCGCATTGAAAGTACACCTTTCCTGATGAAAAATCCCTTTTTCACACCATTTTGTTGTGCAAAACAACTTTTTTAATCACAAAAGTTGGTGAAACCGCAGACTACGGCATCGGAGGCATCCCGGTGTGGTTTGTAGTAATTAATCTATGCATAACATTTTACTGGCAACCCCACGCTTGTGTTTATATAGGACGCTCATAAACAATAACTATACCTAACCAATATGTCCCCTTACTTAAGTAAAACGACAATGTGGACTCTATTTGCCTTCTTTCAAAAAAATTTTTAGTGAATTTTTAAATCTAAACTAGAAATTAAGATGTGAGTCCGTACACATTCACAGACACATACACACGCACACACGCACGCACGCACGCACGCACGCACGCATGCACGTACGCACGCATGCACGTACGCACGCACGCACGCACGCACATACACACACACACACAGACACACACAATTTCAAACTTCGGATTATTTACTTGCCGTTGCCATGGTACTGAGATTAAAGACACCGTTACAAACTTTTCTAATGATGAAGTTTCTATTGAATAGCCATAACAGCTATTAGCTCCAACCTGACTCGACTGCGCAATTAAAGAGCGATGCATTAGATGCACTCTGCCGGGGTAGGGGGTGCAGCCGGGTGTCAGGAGGGGGGGGGGGGGAGTAACTCACTTATGCATCGGAACGACGACGCTCATCTGATTCAATTCCCACCGTTTTATTGAGTGAAAATTGCATCGCGCTGTAGCTCTGTCCGCTCCGCCTTTGCAATAGTTTCGAATACTCGGCCGATCTACGTATGGGGAAATGTGCTGGATTTGTTTGTCAGGGGCAGGAAACATGAGGATTGGTCGAGAGCAGAATAAAGTATTATTATTTTGTCGGACCTAATTATACAAGGTCCTCATCGTGAGTATCACTGCTAGATATATACCAGTCGCTGAGCAGGGTGCTGTGTTTCAGCAGGCGAAGTAAGATAGCCAGAGATATTACTGGTGTAAAATGCATTCCTTCTAAGCCTCTAGGACCTAGTCACTTAAAACGAGAAAAGAACATATGTGTCCTTCTTATGATATTAAATGATATTAATGATATTAAATATTTCATCTAGAGTTCACTATTGCGACAGAGGTATTGAATGTACTTTTGCTAGCTTACATAATAAAAAAGTTTAAAATTTTAATACATTTACCTGTTGAGGATCTAATCATATTGTCTGCTTGCATATTACAATGTAATGCATATAATTTAATATCTAATTTAATGGGGTTTATTAAACAACAAACAAAAAATACTATTCCGGCATTCTGCGACGCGTAGCGTGGACTGTATGGGTGTACCGCACCTACGCTATGGCTACGCTATATCTCCGTAGCACTTTCAAGACGACGATGTGCGTCACATAATACTTATTGCAAGTTTCCTTTCGGAAAACGGGACAATAGAACAATTTTAAGCTTTTTAGAACAAAAAAATTACTAATAGCAAAGTGAACTTGCAAATATTTACAAACTATGAAAAGGAAGTTGTGGATTTTGAACTGTGCTTTACATAAATTTTGCATCTGACGACTGCAGCGCAGCACTCCCGGACTGCGCACCACTTTGTGCGCAAACACCACTCTGCTTGGAGATTATTTAAATAAGACGCATACAAATGAAACGCTGTTTTTAAAAGGTTTTAATGGAAACGTATGAATATGGAAATGGCGGAGGTTTTGCGGTCGATGCCTCGTTTTTAATTGTTATTATTTGAACGAAATTTAAATGAAATCGTTTCGAGTTAAGGCACTTGAGAGGACTCTAATATATGTTACTACATTCATAAGTTTTGATGCAAAACAACCTAGTTAGACCAGCTTTCTGCAAACAATGTTATTATCGCTGTAATTTAGATATCTCACAGAAATCACTTGAGGAATTGAAATTAAAGATACCCTAACTCCTTTTACATATCACAGGCTTCGTGTACGCCAAATATCTTCAAAATCAGTTAAGGCGTTGAGGCATACAAGAGGGAACAAACAAAACACATTTTGGCATTTTTAATATCGGTTACGTTTTGATAATAAAATCTGACAATTCATCGTCAACGAACGCCTTGTTCCATTAACTATTCAATAACAACACAAGTTTTTGAACAAGCTCTGCACTCTTAAGAAAGAAAGCCGCAAAGTATAGGAAAACTGCAAATACTTTGCTGCCTTCTCTCTTATGAAGGCAGAATAATTTATCACCCATAAAGTTTATTTACAACTTATTTATTAGTTTATTACTGGTGATTTGATCCAGGGGCGCCCACCGCGACTACAAAGTCTGGCACCCTATATCTCCCTCAAAGGAAAAAGGCCGCAAAATATACGGAAACTCCATATATTGTACTTTGCGGCTTTATTTCTTATGAAGCAGTATAGTGGAATACGCAATGGGGAGCGTAAACCGTTTTATGGCATTTCTATAGAGTAGTCGCTAGTCGGGGGAACTTTTACGACTGGTTGGTTAGTAGTCAATTGTGGACGATTATTAGTGACAGGGTTGTAAAGATTATCTGTGTCTGTACCCTGAATTCTATGCTAGACAGAGATAAAACATTCGTCTCTTTTTGACGTCAAATGTAAGACAAAGATAGCAACTGTGTTCGAAGCGTTGTAGTTCAGAATATCAGCGCCGTCTCCGACTCTTTGGTACAGATAGATGATCTGTATTCTGTGGAACTGGTTCTAGAATTTTCTCCAAGTGAATAGTCTAGAAGACGTAATAGTCGTTAGAGACGAGAAAATACAGTGATTTATGTGTTTACTTGGCTAAATTGAGTTGTTATTCGAAAACAATTTTCTTTGGCCAAGGAAGGAAATTGTGCGAAAACGAAATTAGGAGGCTGTAAATAGTTAACATAAGTTATTGTTAGCTGTGAAATTTAGTGAATTTATTATTTAAAGATGTGTCTTAGCTTCCGATAACGCTTGACACATTTTGGGTTGCTATTCCAGCGGAGTAAGTAAGTATTATTTCAAAATTAATAGGTGAGGCGCGTGATTTTCCTATACATTACGTTAATAACCCACATCATCCTCACTGCAGAGGAACAGGTCTCTTCCCATACCTCGGGAAGGTTGGGCCATGCCAAGTCGGGATTGGTGGAGGTTGTGGGGCTAGTGGCCAAACCCAGTGGCAGAAGTTTTCAAACCGCCTATAACACCTGCGACATGGCTTAAGGACTGCCATCTAGTGATAGCAGCCGGCATCTAGTGATGTTTTAACGTGCCGTACAAAGTACTGAAACGGTCAAGATAAATGTCATTAACAGTCAAACACATTTTTTTAATATTCATATCCTAACTAACACAATAAACGTAGAAAATTTGTAGTTTGCTTCCTCTGGGCGCCTCAACGAATCAACGAATTAATAATAAATAATAATAATAATATCTGGGACAAATCACACACGGCTATCTGGCCCCAAACTAGGATTCCCTGTATCTTGGGAACCAGAGACTGATATACATACAAATATACTTTTAAATACATAAATATACGAGTACAGATATAATACAAGCAGACTCAGAGCAAACAATTCTGCTCATCACAGAAAAGTTTGCCGTGTGTGGGGATCGAACCTACGACTCTCGGATGAGAGGTCAGGATCGCTAACTACTTAGCCACCGAGTCAGTCAATTTTAACAAAATTTGGCATGCACGTAGCGAGAGATACCAAAAAGGTCGTAGACTATATTTTATCCCGGATTCCCGTGTAACCAAAAATTTTTGCGACCGAAGCCGCGGACAAAAGGTTTGTTAGCAATAAACAGAATCTAAACAACAGTCAATTTTCCGAGTTGCCAATCAAGATAAAAGCACTCGTCGATCATTAGAGCGAGCAACAAATGAAACGTCAATGACTAACGACTTCTGTTGGCCCCCGCCTGCTGGACGGACCCTCATAGTCCCTCGCCCCATCAGTTTTGCCTGACGACGGCCCTGCGCTTCGGTCATCGCGCTGTAATTTTGCCAAATGCAGTTAATTGCTTGTGTTTATGCGTGTCAGTGTTGTGTTACTTACCAGAGTCAAATTCAAAATCTTTTTAACCGACTTCAAAAAAAGGAGGAGGTTCTCAATTCATCGAAATCTTTTTTTTAACCGACTTCAAAAAAAGGAGGAGGTTCTCAATTCATCGAAATTTTTTTTTTAACCGACTTCAAAAAAAGGATGAGTTCTCAATTCGTCGGAATCTTTTTTTTATGTATGTTCACCGATTACTCGAAGACGCCTGAACCAATTTGGGAAATTCTTTTTTTGTTTAAAAGGGTATACTTCACAGGTGGTCCCATATAAATTTTATCGAAATCGATTCAGCGGTTTTTGAGAAAATCAACAAAAACATAGCAAAATTGGAGTTGTCGCGATTGAAGTCGGTTGTTTTTAACGTATTCAGCGTGGTCAATTATTATTTGAGTAGACGCTGAACGCATTCTTTTAAATCGTCATTTTTTTTCTACCTAGTACAAAGTTCCTACCACTCGAAACGTAGTAAGGTTGGAAGTTACCTTAGTAAGGTTGGATGGAAGAAATCCCATTAATTAAATTAAAATTAAAATTCTTCGGCAATTAAAATTAAAACTAACTACTAGAAGAAAATTACTTAATTTGTTTGGAGTACTTCTTATGCATGTTGTAATCGTTAAACGGAATAGAAATATAATGTTTATTTTCGGTAAAAAGATTACAATAAAATCTCTAGCAGCTAGGATCAAAAATCAACAGCGAGTTAAAATCGTCATTGTCTTAATAAAAAAAAAAAAAAAAACATTAAAACCGATCCACCTGTTTGGGTCCTAAAATACCAAAGACACTTAGGCTTCAAACTACATACGTATAAATACATCACTCCCTATTATGCGATAAGGATTTAAAACGAACAATGTCAGAATTGTCAGATTATGTAGGTACTGTGGGAACATGTCATATAAACTGGTTTTAGACGACTGGTTGCCGGGACTTGTACCGAGCACACGTCTGTTAAGTTAATTTTACAATTATTACCGTTTTAGAATAGTTTCAACGTTATTTTTGTGATGGAGAAATAGCTGTGATCCCGATTTGAGATAAGCGATAATAAGAAGAGGATTAACTCAGGAGACAGCTCCGTTTTCCGAGTTCCAGCAGCAAACCACCACGTGGAGCGTCTTTAAGTGCCCATCACCCTTAGAGCCGTCACTTTCACTTGACATTGGCGTTTCGCCATTTTTTTTTATTGAAGATTCTCCCATTTTTCACTAGACATTGGCAAAATCACGCTCGGAATGAGATGTGGAATGCCAAATAGATAAATAGAATAGAATAGAATATTAAGGACGACAAACAAGCCAGCCAACACCTTCCCGATGGAGGGATAGATATGGTGAAGAAACCTGTGCAAGGGATAATTCAGAGGACAGTTCATTCCACCTACAAGCGCAGCCAATGGAGAGATCTTATTTGTGGTCGCAATCCTAACCATTGCGGGACGGGGAATAACAGGAAGACATTAGGGCGCCCTGGTTTTTTTTTTACTACTTGATGCGGCCCTGTTTAATTATCCCGCGGTAATTTGACAGCAGCGTATGAGCCTCGTCACTGCTTAGGCACGACACTCATTAGGACGCGTTCGGAACGGGAAGAATGACTTGTTGTAGGAGCACAGACTCTGCAATAGTTACACGTAGCCCTACACGTAGGGTTACCACAAAAAAATATAACCGTGACTGGTTACAATAAAAATTGAGTATTGTATGCATGAAATGGGTAAACGAATGATTTTTTTTAATAACCTGTAATGACTTTATTTTAATCAGTTTAACAATAAATCATGAAACTGAACAACTTTACCCAACGAACTCATCGTTGTTCAGTTTCAAAACTGGCTAATTGGTCGAATCATTTTTTATGAATAGTCCAAAATATTTTTTTGAGAATTTAGTGTGAGTTCCTTGGGAAAAAGTTCAATTTCACGAGTAGAACACCTGTAAAAGTTAAATATACAACCGTTAAAGTTACATATACATCCTTTATTTGCATAGAATTGCCCAGAGATCATTATTATTTCCTTTCCTTTAATATCATTTAATTAACGTAAGCATTGCAAGTTGCAACGTAACGAACTATTTCCAATAACATTTTAATTAAGAAAACTTCGCTCCCGTGTCCAATGAATCGTGAAAACCAGTGAATTCCAAGTACTCGTCTACTTAGCTACCCAGTCTGATGGTAACGTTACTTGTGTTTGTTACTGGTGCCCACTGAGTCGGCAGTTCGCAGTGAAGCGGTGCGCGAATAAAAAGCGAAAGATGCGATAAAGCGAATAGCGGCGCGGCCGGGTCGCTCGAGCGATCGCGTAGCGGCGTTTGCAGAGACGCCGAAATCCGTCCCTGCGCTGCTTACTCGATCGCGGTGTAAAAATACTGCTTTGATGATGAAATTGCGGTATTTTTGAGTTACACAGTTTTTATGATATAATTTTTGTTGGTATCGATTTGGTAGAAAATTTGATGAGTACAAAGCGAAGAACTTAATTTTTAGTTTCAGAATATGTATTTAATTTAGTTTACAACCCATATCTTCCACGCTGTACGGGGTAATACGGGTATCTTCCCAAACCTCATCTTAATTATTATTATTATTAAAAAAATCTATACAGGGTGTTAAAAGTTCACTCCCGCCGGAAACTTTAAGAATGTTCTGCCTATGAATCTGAACAATTTTCATTGTCGAACCTATACTGAATTAGCGAAATAAATGGACTTTTCATACAAATTGATCGACAATTAGTCAATTCTTCTTCTTATCGTGTGGCACATTTAACCGTCCTATCCACAAGGTTTAGATGGCGGTTGCCTGGTGTTACACTTAGCATCACCTGCGGTCACGTGTAGGGCATTTTTTTTTAGATTTACACATACGGACGTGTGCAACGCGAGCATTATACAAATCTAGAAATCAGGTGTGCAGGTTTCCTCCCAATGTTTTCCTTCACCGTTAGAACAGTCGGTATGAAAATGCACGTAAGTTTCGAGAAACTCATTGGTGCACTGGCCAGGATTTGAACCTACTACCTCTGGTTAGAAGGACGGAGTCACTACCCGTTGCGCCACCGACGCAACTTTGTTTGAATGAATTAGTCAATTTTGTATGAAGATTCAATTAGTCAAATTCATTGGTTCTTTTGGAAAAGTGTTTCAGTTTGAGTTGTCTTTTATCGCTTGTATGTTGTTTCTATACCACTAACTTAAAACCTTTACTATAACGAATTACTTCGAGGCAATTTTAGTAGATTACAATATTTGCCCATGGGCAATCAGACCCCTATTCCACCAGGTATCAATTTAGTACCAAACTTTGCCTCCCATATCACAGCAAGCAACGCAAAAGTTACGCAAAATTTTATCACAAGCTGCAATCGAACTTCTGTAGATTTGAATCGAGTGAAAACTTTTTGGATTTCCAACTCTTTAGCAAAAGCCAGTCGCCGGATCCCAGATCGAGTTTCGCGTTCTTTGAGACTTCTGCTTCTTTCATATAACGCCGCTCTGCTGCATAGTTGGGACAAGTTCTAGAGCGACCCTCGCCAACTCGAGGCAGCAGAAATTTGCAGTCATTCAAGTGTGAATTTATCCGGGAACGGTTTCTGCTTGTTCCGCCGCCGACGCCGCCGCCCCGCGCCGTCGGCTAATAGGTACCTGAAATGAAGAGAAATTAAGAATTTGCATTGCAGTAACTTTTTTCAGAGTTGAGTCGAGGTACGTTGAATATCAGAAATTAATCTGAAAATAAAGTATCCACTCTTTGCAACGGAATATTTTGTTTCAAAATATGTAGCTGAAGTAGGAATATAAAATGTATAAGTATGGTACTATTATTTTGGGCTCGACATTTCATCTAGCTTCGCTAACACTTGCCGGAACGTTGGGTGTACAGGTTGCAAGTCACAGAAACTTTATATTAGGTAAAAAAGAAGAAGATTAAAAATATCTTTGGCATTTACTTTTGTTCCGTTCCGCGGTGGCTCACTGAGCAGAAGTTCTTCTGCAGGGGCGTTGAGGTCAGAGCATAAGGGATCATGGGCGAAGTTGTAACAACTTAAATAAAAAATATTTAGAATTATGTTTGGTTGAACGATCTACAATTATTATTTAAAAAAACTTTATGCTTTAGTTAGCCTATGACATTCCTTACACATTTCGTAAATTGTCACGTATAAATACACATAATATTGTGCTAGTAATGTCCATGATAAAAGGAGACTTACCAAATATCATAAAAATTACGAAAAACGCTTATTCTAATTATTTACACTCGCAGCATAACCAAATAAAAAAACACTACTTGGTAGCCAAATCTAGATATTTCGTCAATTTCTCCGCACCCATCCGCTGCAGCATGCAAATCGAGTTACCCACCGCGCCTGCCCCAGCCGGGACTCGAACGGTGAACGGTGGGTGTGCAGGCAAACACTGCTTGTGCTTCTACATGCTCGGTTTGCCACGACGACGGCGCAAACATTTTGGCGACGGAGCGTTGCCACATTGAATAGAATAGAATAGAAATACGTCGATGGAAAACGTAGAATACTTATACCACCAATATTATACATACCAAAGTGTGTTTGTAAGTACTTATTTCACATTGCAACGGTGAAACGAACGGTTCGTCACACCTTTTTGTATAAATACTGTTGACGGGGTAGAAGTGACAATATATACTCATGGACAAAAAAATCGACTTAAGGTTTGTTCCACGACTTTTGAAAAAATAACTCAATTTAGCAAAAAAAACATTAAACCAAAAGTTCAAAATCTGCGTGTTTACTCTTTATGAATTTAGTTTGGTGGTTTTGTTTTTTTGTATTTAGTAGTTTTGTAGACTGAGTTATTTTTTCAAAAGTCGGGCAACAGATTTTGAGTCGATTTTTTAGTCCACCAGTGTAGTTATTTTCGGGAATCACACCGGGATCCCAAAAATAGTGCAACTTGACTACATTACACTTTTTACTGCTCTACCTACTCTGATAAGTTATCAAAAGCGTTGCGCCAAGATACTGCAGTCCGAGATACTAGACGCAGAGGTCATTGTCTAAGTAACTCAGCCGAGTCAGGGGACGTAGTTTTCCTATGTCGTTACATAGGGATAGCTTTTGCGGTTCGCGGACTGAGCACCCTTAAGATAAGTTTTAAAAACAATATTCGTTCGGGCAGTGCAAACGCTTAAGTAAAACAACAAAGAATAAAAACCAACCAAGAGTGAGTTGAGTTGACTCATTTTATACCATATGCGACACGCACTCGGCGGACTTTTTAATATTTTTACATCCATCCGCGTCCATAGGCTTAGTAACTTCGTTCGAACCCGCAGGAAAATCTAATTTCTCTTCAGGCTCTCACAGCAGCTTTGGGCTACCTCCATATTCAAACTAAACCGCTGCTGTGGGGACAGGCGGCTGTGATGGAATTAGAGCGCGCTCCCATGGGGCTTGGGGGCTGGGATTCGCGGGCTCGGGGACGGTCTTAGTTGATCTATAGGGAATGTATGGCTATGAAAATAGATAAACATATTCGTTATTGTACACACAAAGATAACAACAACAAAAAGTATAATATTAAAGATGCGGTGGTGTAATGTGGGCGGTCTTATCACTAAAAGCGATTACTCCCATATAATATTAGGTCTTTCGTGAGTCGACGCCATCTTTCAAAGGTAGATTTTCTGCTACCCAACGCTTTGGGAAGGTACTCGTAGAAAGAAGAAACGTCGATTCCCATTGAAAGAAACCACTTCATATTTTTGGCAAGAAAATAATCACTTAAAAAAATATATATATTCGCAGTAAGCCGGCGACTTGTACAATGCAAGTTCGTATGACACTTCCTATAACCGTAGGTTGGGGCTGGATGTCTTCATGTCGCATTTAATGATCACTTTTCCCACTGCTTAACATAGTTCTCCTCAAAAGTTCATACTGTGTATAATTTATTTTCAAACGAGGACCACAGGCCCACCTATGCCTTAGTCCCTCCCTGTCGTGAGCTAGATTGGTTTACTATTTGCACAGAGAGAGGCGGTGATTGCGCGATTCGAGTATTTCGAGTGTCGATTCCGGTGTAAAAGCGGTTTGAAACGGTTAGGTGTTCGAAGTGTGCTACGTCAGAAACTGTACAGAGTAGGTGTGTGCATACATGTTGCAAAAGCTGTGGTTACAGGATAGAAAAAACGAAGAGAGAGGCAGCGGTGAAATTTTGTATGTATTTCAATGGAGTATGATATTTTCACGTCTTCTTGCAGGGTTTTTTTTTCGAAAGGTAGTGTACGAGCTTTTTCTTTTCTTTTTTGTATTCCACATCAAGGAGAAGTAATGTGCCAGTGAGAAGTGGCAAGAGATAAACAACTATAATAATTGAAGGAATCTTTAGTACGATACAAAATGGCGAGAAGCCAATGTCAACTGAAGTTCAGGGCTCTATGGATGCTCCAGGTGATGGTTTGCTGCTGGTACTCTGAAAATGGAGCTGTCTTGTGAGTTAATCCTTTGGGTTTTTATTGTAAAGGAACGCATAACAAGAGGTTGTCGGCCCACCAGATAGAAAGTCTTCTTCTTGTCATAATCGCTTTCCACTGAATCCGAATTACAACTATATAGTTGTAATAACTAAACTAGTGTAAGGATTTAGTGTATATAACTAAACTATCTCAAACTACTCTCTGCTAAAAGAAGGCGGCTAAGTATACGGAAACTACATATACTTAGCCGCCTTTTTTCTTATCAGGGCAGCTCGAGCCATTGATAAGTTTCACATTTTAATAAAATGGACAAAATAGTATTTTACGGCAGGTTCTTTTGCGAAAGTTGTTAAGTTTCTCGTTCTTTCGAATATAGGATATATTTTTGTAACAAAATGATTTAGGTAAATTTTATATACTCATGAAATAAATAACTTTCTTTTACGATTTTGCTGAAACAGCATTAATTTTTTTTTTTGTATTTTTATTAAAAAGTTTTTTTTATTATTATTTTATACGAGTCTATCAGTTGATTCGAAAACTTTGTATTGAAGGTCGTTACAAAACAAAAGCAGTCCAACTGCATCAGTAAAATATCCACCTATAAAGTATGGCATACACCTTCTGGTCACACCCTATATTCGAGTAGTAGCTGGTGGTAGCTGCGGCTGCCGCGGCCTCCGTCAGCAAACAAATTACTAGGAAATTGCTTTCCTTTTTCGATTTCTGCTGTTTGTACGATTATTTTGGAAGAGTTGGTGCTTGGGGTGCGGTCTATGTGTATTTTGGTTACCGTTGCAGGGATGTTGATCTCGTTTTCTTATTTCCGATGAGAAAGTTGAAAATATAGCGAATTAGATGATGTGTTTACGCTTTCAATCTTGCACCTCTGCTCTATTTTGTCTGTCTGTCATTGGAAAGTAATAACATTTTTTGTTTTGATCATATTAGTTTACCATTACGATTTATCAGAGAACAAATAGAGTTCTACAGGGGTTGGGCAAAGCTAGCGCCCTCCGGCTAGTGGGTACGATAATTTGCGCATGGTTGCTGATGACAGCTGGATGTCCAATAGTGGACTAATACAAGCTGGTGATAATGATTATGATGATGATGACTTATTAGAGAATTTAAAAAATCACCTATCTACAATCTACATATACGCAGCACGTACTAATGTCTTATCTTGGAACGAGAATTTTTTTTTTATGGCAGAGGTGGCAAACGAGCAGACGGATCACCTGATGGTAAGCGATTACCGCCGCCCATAGACACCCGCAACACCAGAGGAGTCACAAGTGCGTTGCCGACCTTTGATATGGGAGTACGCTCTTTTCTTGAAGGTTAACTAATTTACTACTGTTAACTTGTTCATTACTCCTTACAACCAAAAAAAAAAACCCGTAGTAAAGCGAATACTTATCTCGCTACTATCAGGTAACCATTTCATCTTTCACTCACAGCTATACATACCCAATACCCGATACTCCAGTACCCCATGATACCCCTGGTCGTTCGAGCTGATCCGCCCGCAGGCCGCAATCAATCAGGCGGGTTCAGCTTTCTTTGTGTTGGGATTACCGGGGTGCGGGGAGGTGAGGGGTGCGGGGGGAGGGGTACTAACACTAATCATGTTATTGGATAAAGTTTAGGGCGTTAGTGCTGTGTTAACAGACAGTGGAGGCAAATGTTAATAGTGTGTGGAATTGGCGACAAGGGTTTTCATAGCTGCCAGTGTTAAAGAGATTTTTCGAATATAACTTTCTTCAAAAAAAATGCATCCTGATTTTTATGATAGCCTAGTACCTACAGTATAAGACTTTGCGTATCTATACCTCCACAAGTATATACCTTCTATTATGAAAGTGTAATTTAGCTCCTTAAAACATATCCTTCGAATATTTTTGAAGTTTTTAAACCAATCTTCTTCTTATCGGTCTATCTACAGTATCTAGACGGCCGTTGCCTAGTAGTGCACAATATTGCACTTAGCATTACCGGCGGTCACGTGTAGAGCATTAAGATTACACCTACAGACGTGTGCAACGCGACTTTAAAACCAATTATTATAAAGCTATATCAAGTATTTAACCTAACATAACCTGTCCATACATACGATACTTTTTTTCGACGAATAACAATTTTCAGTGCTCAGAGGAACCGTCACTTATATTTACATAAGTAAACAGCTAGCTCCAACATTTTCGGTCTAAATTCACGAGAACCGACGTAATGACAGCGTCAACATTATCATTTGCACATTCCCTCCACTTCACGAGACACCTTTATAATTTCAGCCCGTCAAGAGCAATATGAATCATTATTCATTACTCTTCCTTTTGGCGTCGCCGTAGTCGAGTAAAAAGCCGTGCTTCCGACCGCGCACAATGCGGTCTCGTTCTGTACTGTTTTATGTTTTTTTTAAGTTTATTTTGTGCCAGTTCTGTGCTGTCCGGATGGAATATGAAAAGATGGTTATATGTGGGAATCAACAAAGAGTTTAATTAAATATTTCAGTTTATTGGAGCCATACGTACAATACAGTGCATCTTCGATTACTTTGGTGGAATTGCCTTAAAGCAGAGGCCACAGTTAAAGTTAACCAAGGTTGAGACGTTAACAAAGAAAAAAACATTTGAGAAATATTAGGGTGTTATATTATTGCATTTTTTCCTTAAAACACACATAAAATTGGGGTTCATTGTTTTATTCCAAAAATCTAGCTTGCGAGTATCTATGTTTCCACGTAACAGTTCGCAAACCAAACATTTCCACAAGTAACGTCGCATCGTAACTATTTAATGCAGATTCTCACATTTCTGTGTCGCTGTTGACATAACGACATCGAAGGACGTGATTCTATCTGCGCAGGAGCGTGGCTACTGCTACCGTTGTCGTTGAATGGCCAAAGTTGAATTGATGCAGGAAACGTGAATCGTTCTGCCTGGAAGTAGACACGATGCAAATAGAGATAACTTACTTTAAAATAGTAAATATTTATGCCTTGGTAATGGTCGGGAAGCTGCTAGATGCGGGCAGCGCGGGATCGGTCGGTCTTTGAAGGATATATCCTTTGGGGAGGTCTTTGTTTAGCAGTTAATGACTTTTGACTGATGATGATGAGGTAACACCATGTCGAATAGAGCCTTTTCTTGGTGAATGGTGCTTGAAGCAGCACCAGTTAACTGCATAGCAACTAATTAGTATATAAGATCTGTTTTGAATCAATGTCAATTTGAATAAATAAATCATTTTCATTTTCTATTCTAAATATAAAATTTAACAAGCAAAAGACTTAATAAAAAATTACGTACAATAGCTTTAACGCTGTGTCCTTACTCCTGCCCAGAAATTATTTGACAGATAGACAGACGACAAAGAGATTTAATTGAACATTTTTTGATTTCCTTTGCCTCCAACCCTTTTACTCTACACTGTTCGTAATTTCCCAACATAATTAATGCATATCTCATTAAATTTTCCATTAAGTGGCACTTAAGCGAGGCAGCGGATAATCCGGGCATCTGCATCGCGATGGAAGACGTAATCAGGATGCACCCTGCAAGTCTTGCAGTTGGCAGTTCCCAGGATTAAGCTGCGATGCGCTGTAAGAATAGTGGCTTATGGGGGATACTGACACGCAGAGCGCTATCTATAATACAATTCTTTTTAATCTTAAAAATAATAACAACAGCTGTTTGTTAAATCGTAATTTTAAATAAAAATAAATTATCTTCATAAAGCCGTACATGTGTGTCGACTATCATTGTTCGTGAATGTTACATGTGGTTTATACCTACAGTTCAGTCTGTATACAAGATAACTTCTGTGTAATCTGTATAAAATTGTTGTAAAAATAAAAAGAACCTTGAACAATGTCGTTGCTTTATTTTACACCTAGTTAAATACACGATACGGAGTTTTGAATAAAAATAAAATGTAAGATACCTAACCTATTTCCCCGTATTCATGAAATTGTAAAACTTTAAAAAAACTGAATTTCCTATCACTTTCCAAAAAAATTGCACCCTTCATACAAAAATGGCCGAACAGGTGACCAACTCCGTTTTTGCGATTTTTGCAAAGTCGTAGAACAAAAGTTGTTCAGAATGATCAATCCCCAGCTAACGGGTGTAGGACCCGTTAGCTGGGGACCCGTTTTCTGAACAACTTTTGTTCTACGGCTGGGCTCCAAAAACAGTTTTCTTAGGTATAACCGTCCAAAAACAGTTTTCTTAGGTATAACCATAGATTCAAAACTTCAATGGGGTCCTCACATAGAAACTTTAGCAGGCAGGCTTAGTTCAGCTGCCTATGCTGTTAAAAAAATTAGGCTCCTGATAGATATAGAAACGGCGAGACTAGTATATTTCAGCTATTTCCACAGTATTATGTCTTACGGTATACTTTTATGGGGGCATGCAGCTGATATAAATACTATTTTTGTACTACAAAAAAGGGCTGTTCGCGCGATTTACGGAATGCGATCTCGAGATTCACTCTTAGAAAAATTTAAAGAAATCAATATTCTAACGCTTCCCTGTCAATATATTTATGAAAATATAATGTATGTGCGAAAAAACTTAAATCACTTTACACTGAATTCTGACAGACATACTCGTAATCTCAGGAATAACAGTAAGCTTCAGCTTGTATCTACTAGGCTCAGTAAGGTTAGTAAGTCGTTTGTGGGACAATGCATACGAATGTATAATAAAATACCAGAAGATATTGTAAACCTAACAGAGAATAAATTCAAAAGTTATGTAAAAAAGATACTATGTAATAAAGCTTACTATAAGACATGTGAGTACTTAGATGATAGAAATGCTTGGACGGTAAGTGTTTCTCCAACCAACACAGCAACACTTTCATGACATATTGTGAGACAATAAAGATACAAACTCTATTGTGAAAGAACTGAAGGGATTCGGTAAGACATTTTCTTCTCCTTTTTCTTTGTCCATTGATCGGAGTGGTGCATGCTCGCTTAAATGTTCGTGCGGATGGTGGCGTATCGGGAGCCGGGTCGTTCCCTTCCCTCAAATATGGTTGAGGGGAGCGATGGCTGACTCTCGCGTTATACTCGTGATCGGGTGCTGTCCGTGTGAACTGGCCTGCTCTTGTCATTGGTTTTTTGGAATTTGTTAGTCATTAGCTACAAACAATTTTTACTTTTATCTCTTTTGAATGCTTTCTTTATTCTTATTTTTGTATATTTTATTTACAGACATGACATTGTATAATTCATTTATTGATCTAGCATTAAGATGTAATAGAATATAAGACTTAAAAAAAAAAAATGTGTTGGAGGGAGTTTCTTTAGGGCCCGCCGTTTCTTCTCACTCCGCAAACACTTCCCGAAATGGTGGGTATACGAGTTCCGAGTGGTAGGAACCTCGTATTAGTTAGATAAAAGAATGACGTTCGAAAAGTGTACACTGCTACCTACTTCGAATAAAATATTTTCATTTTCATTTTCATTTACACCAATTTTGTAACAACTTGTATCTGTATATAAGATGTTACAACATTGGTGTTGCAAAACTGGTATTGGTTTAACCCTGTGGTTACACTGAAATGCCGGACCTTTAACTGTGGATTCAGTTATACCACATTTCTTTACGTATACTTATCAAAACGCAAACAAACATAACATGCCTTTTTATTCAAACGTGCATGTTAAAATTCTGATATTTCTGGCAAACGTGGGTACAAAGTTTATATTTCATTTCTTTTAAACACGCAAATACATTCTAGTTTGTGAATTTTAACATGCAGATATCAATGAAAAGTTATTTTACAGTTATTTAAATACCTAAACAAATGGAGTATAGTCATAACACTGAACAACTTTCTCCATTAAACAAATTATGAATAAAAAAAAACAAGCGGAGCAATAAAACTAAACTTAAAAAATAGAACTTTTTCATACAAGTGCCAGCTTTGTTTTCTTTGTGCCAAAATTTTTTTTTTTGCTGAGTAGCCATACTCAGATCTTCAATTTGTTTGAAGTGTTCAAACTATTTGTTTGCTCCGATTGAATTGTTACCTTAGAGAAAGTTGTTTATTCCGTTGTTTAGTCCGCAATTTCAATTTTAACCTTAATGTATGGATGAAGAGACCCGTGTCGCTGCAGCGGGGACGATGTGGGTTGTTAACACAGTACCTATGTATTAGAGACACAATCTCCAACCTGTATACAACCTTCGTAACAAAGAAGGCCGCAAAGTATACGATAACTCCATATATTATAGGTACTTCGCGGCCTTATTTCTAGGGCAGTATAGTACCTATCACACCCCGACACTTCAAACAAATTTCGCGCCATTGTTAACTACATAGACATTCATGTTTGTACACATGTAAATGTGTGCGTGATGTATTAGGGTTGAATCGAGATTCAATAATTATCCTCATTGTCTTTATTGTTAGTTAGACTTTTACAAATAAAGTGAAGGCTGAATACACCAGACAAGGCTGTATAGCCGTAGAAGCCTTTAACTCTTTCCTTAAAAATAAAATTGTCTTTGTTTATTATTATACTGTACTTTGGTTTGCGAACCCCTTGACAAATGGTCACACATCGGTCACACAGCGACGACGGTGAGGTAGCATTCTGAGAGCAGCAGGGAGTATCCATACTGTATAATCTCCTTATACTGTGGTACCTATGTACTGGAGACACAATCTCTCTGAGCACATCACATCAGCTCGGAAGGAAGCGCCGATAAGCGGCGGAAGCTGTGAGCGACGGAGCAGGCGCGGGAGTGGTGTTAGCATTATGTTATGTATAGTGTCGAGATAGACTTGTTTATTCACGTCTAATGCTTGTACGTGCTTACTTACATAATGGATTCCTTTACCTATTCCCGAAAAGGTTTTCTTACTATAGTACAGATGCATGTATTATAGTAAAAAATAAAAATTGTTATTAAAATTGCACAAGACGTATCTAAATGAGTCTGTCATTAATATCTATAGTCCAGGAAAAGAGTTTGACCCACGACACTTCCTTGCGGAACGCCAAAAGTTACGGGCAATTCGCTTATGTTGGTACTCTGGTATTTTTTTTATTATTATTTTAATTCTTCAAATTCGCAGACACACGCTCTTTGATAAGAAACATGAAGGTTATCAATAACTATTACGTCACACCAAATGTAATTATTTATTAATTTTATCAACACAGCCATAAGCATCGGTGGTTCAGTGGTAGAATGCTCGCCTGCCACGCGGGCGGCCCGGGTTCGATTCCCGGCCGATGCAATCCTTTTTGAAGTTGTTTTTTTTATTACGTTTCCGATGTTTTATTTTTTGTGTGTATTAAAATGTATCGTTTTCATATTTTCCCGATATATTGTAATAATTAACAATAATTGAACCTAATCATTTCACCATGGTGAATGACGATATCATATTATACATTTTTTTTATCGTTCTAAACAAATAAGTTTTATATCGTCGCTCCGGTGGGGTGCAAGTATGTGGTTCTAAACATGACAGATACCAAAAACTAGAAGTTTTTTTCTACAATTTGAACAAAGTATCGATTTTTTACATTTTGTCAAATTGTGACGTCATCAAGACAAGATGTAAAAAAACGACAATAACATTGTTTTTAAAATTTTTAATAGCGTTATTGTTAAATATGATAGTTTTTTTTTTCTTTTACACCGAACTGTAACGCAGGTGCCTAGAAGTTTTAAATAGCAATTGCACAAAATACTGTACTAGAAATAGCTACCTACCTACCCATCACTTGTTTTGCATCTGCCTGATATTAATCACAAACTTAACCTACTTAGGAAACGTATCATTACCAATTGACATTTTATACGTATGCGGTCGTTTACTAAAATAGTCATCAAAATTAATCCAGCTGTTTTAGATACATGTGGTAACAGCTATAGAGACAGACAGAAACAGTTTTTTTTTTAATCGGTAACACAACTTTATTATAACCACTCAGGCCTCAGGCTGTACAAGACGATAGCGCGTTTCAGTATTGTTCTGCGCCATCCATCTTAATGATTCCATATAGATTGACTTTATATATCAACTAAACATTACCTTCCGATGGGACTGTCAGCTAAACACAATAATGAGAACTCTAAACTGTCATAAAGTAACAACTTTGAAAATCCCCATGGAAAAGACATCAACGTGGAATGTAAATATTTATAATTACTTTCGAATATTTTCAATATTCTTAACTGCGATATTTTTCAGTACCATATTAAAAAAGAAAAAAGCCGTATACGTTTTGACGACATCGTCAACTTATACAAATACAAATACAAATAACTTTATTTGCTAGAAAACAGTAAAAATATAGTTCTTATTGAATATAGCGTACACAGTGTTTTCAGCTTAATATTATATAAGCATGCAAATTTTTTTCATTAAAAATATTTAATATTATACAATGTCAAAAGAATAGAACGTAATGTCAAATAAAATGTCAAAAATAAAATAAAATTGAAATAATAATAAATTCAAGTTAATAATAAATTACAATTCTGGTTTATATTCAAAAAATTCCTTAACACTATAAAAACAGTGCTGAAGCAGCCAATTTGTCAAATTGCATTTAAGAGCGGCTTTATTCATTGTCTTGAAATTGTCAGGAAGTTTATTGAAAATTAAAATGCACATGTTGAATATGTTTTTTCTGTAAATATATTTAAGGGCAGGAGGTTGGTATAGCATGTTCGTAACCTTTTTTCTAGTTTTCCTCTGGTTAATTTCGCCTCGGGTTTTCCAGAAGTGAGGATTTGATGCAACAAAGACGCAAACATCCCTTATATACATACATGGTAGTGGCAGTATGTTCAGTTTTTTAAATAGGGGTTTGCAGCTATCATCAAATTTTGCGTTGCAAATCGCACGTATGCTCTTTTTTTGCAGTATGAATGCTCTATCCACATCTACTGAGTTACCCCAAAGTATCAGACCATAGCTGAGCACAGACGATACGTATCCGTGGTATGCCGTTAAAGCAGCTTCTGTTGATACTGTTTGTCTCAGTTTTCTCAGCGCAAAGACGAAGCGATTTAATTTACTACAGACTAGTTCTATGTGGTCCTTCCAGTTTAAGTGTTTATCCATCATAATGCCCAGGAACTTGAACTTTTCGACCTCAGCTACAATTTCATTGTTATAACCGAGGTGTATAGGATTAGTATTTGAGTTATATTAACGGAACTGCATGAACTTAGTTTTATCCAAATTAATATGAAGATTATACACTTTTAACCATTTAATTAGATCCTCAAGAGCACGATTAGTATCTGCTTCAAATGTGTTTTTATCCCTACATTCTATAATAAGCGTAGTGTCATCAGCAAATTGTAAACATTTTTGGGTAGTGGACCCTGGAAGGTCATTTACATATAGAAGAAACAATAATGGGCCCAGTACACTACCTTGGGGTACTCCTGTATTACTTCTTCTGAAGTTGGATCGATATGTCTGCTTTAAAACAATATTGTTAGTTTTACTGATTTTAGATATTTCCGTGCATTGCTGTCTGTTTTTTGAGAAAACTGTCCAACCAATCAAGCGCTTTACCTCTGATGCCATATGTACTAAGCTTGTGCAGCAACAGAGAGTGATTAACAAAATCAAACGCCTTGCTCATATCCAAGAACAAAGCTAAGGAGGGTTTATTATTATTAAGATTCTGAGTAATCATCCGCACTAATTCAAAGCATGCATGAACTGTCGACAGTCCCTTTCGGAAACCATATTGTTCCGGTCGAATAATATTGTACTTTATTATAAATTCATTTAATCTAGTGTGCATTGCTCTTTCAAAAATCTTTGATAATATAGGGACCAATGAAATGGGTCTGTAATTGGAAGGATCTAACTGGTCTCCTTTTTTATACAGGGGTCTGACTACACTCATCTTTAGTCGCTCCGGAAATACACCTTCGACGAAAGACAGGTTTATGACGTGAGTAAGAGGGTAACATAAGTATATGGCACACTTCTTAAGCATCTTCGTGATTATGCCATCATATCCACAAGCCATACTGTTTTTTAGTGACAAAATAATATTATAAATTTCAGATTCCGTTACTGGTCTCAAAAATATTGTGTAATGATTGATTAATTCTCTATTCAAATTAGAGGTCTTATTATTATTTTGAACATTATTCTGGGTGGATGTCAAATCTATGAAATAATCATTAAAAATATTACAAATGTCAGTGGGATTTGAAACTTCTAAATTATTAAATTTAATTGAATTTATATTATTATAATTAAGTATGTCATTTGAAATTGTCGAAGAAATAGTGTTCCAAGTTGCTTTGCATTTATTCTTATGATTTTTTATGTACTTCCTATTTTGTAGTCTTTGAGCAAGGTTAATACATTGTTTTAGAACGCCATCATACTTTTTAAAAATATTTTTGTTTAAACGTTTGTTGTGATTTGTTTTCCTATATTTTAAATAAAGAGAGCGTTTTGTTCGACAAGATTTTCTCAAGCCTTTGGTTACCCACGGTAACTTCTGAGCCCTATTATTGACTTTTACTTTGACTATCGGGAAACATAAATTATAAAATAAACAAATCAAATCATAAAACGATTCAAACGCTAACGTAGCATCTTTACAATCCATTACTTCTGAGAAGGTCAAAGCGGAAATACACTCACAAAACTTATTTATGTTCTGGGTACTATAGTCTCTTTTGTGCTCAAACCAGGTATTATAAGCTTTTTCTTTCTTGACGCTAAAGGTTAAAGTCTGTGCAGTCTCGTGATCTGAAAGACCCAAATGCAGTATATTTGCCTCTACAGACTTTATATTGCTAGCTATGAGGTCAATACAAGCTTCTTTTCTTGTGGGAGATAGGATATGGGGCTCAAAATTATAATTAAGAAGAAGATTTCGTAGATCTTTAGCATAATTGTCTTGTTTTAGTAGATCAATATTCCAGTCTCCGCATAAAACAATTTTTTTGTTTTTAAATTTACAAGTTAATCGCTCCAATAATTTTTCTAATTTATATAAAAATACACCTATATGGGCCCTTGTTTTTTTTGGTATTCTATATATATTAATAACAATGAGATTAATTCCAGTGATCTCCGTTGCACAACATTCAAAGTAAAAGTCATTCGCAAGCTCCGAAACAATACCTAATTGCTTACAGTCGAAATTATTTTTAACCAAAATTACACTACCGCCTCTACTTTTCCTGCGACAAAATGATGAGGCTACTTTAAATCCATTTATTCTTATGTTAAGTTCTGAGCCTTGGCTTACAAATGTTTCGCTAAGACACACTATATCAACCTCCCTTCCTTCTTCCCTCAACTCCTGAAGTGTAATCTCTAAAAGGTTCATTTTGTTACAAAGTCCGGCTATGTTTTGATTGAGTATTGTTAATTTTTCATGAATATCAGACTGAGAGTAAATTTGTTTATTGTTCGTATTGATTGGTTTGTAAGAAGTGACATGAGACAATTTATTTTCATTAGCGAAAAAACTTGTAAGAGTTGGCTAAACGGTCAATTTCTGAATATATAGGGGACTGTTGAAATATCTACCAGGGTTCCAACTAGGGTTCCAACTAGGGTAACTCTTCTACAGGGAAACACATATTCAATTCGTCAATTCTACAATATAAAAAAATCTGTTTGTACGAAGAGTTCAACAAATCTTGGAATTATGTGTTTCTTGGAAGAAGGTGTTCAGAAACATGAGTAGCAAAAGATATCGTAAGCGCACCCTAAATAATCCTCGCCTTATATAAGCCACCATTATTTGTTCACAACAAACTCTAGATTAATCTACACTATAACGAATCTCCTTGCAAAATCCGAACCCCTACCTAATTGACAGCCAAGAAATGAATGAATGAATGAATGAATGAAAACACTTTATTGCACAACAAAACAGGAAAATAAAAACATAAACATTAAAAAAAAAAAGTAAAAAAAAAAACAAAATGCACGAAATGCACAAACAAATAAACATAATAAACACACATAATAATAAAATAACCAGAATTCCCCACAGTTGTTTAGACAGCTCTGCCCGCTTGACCCGGGTAAGGTGGGGCAGGGTAAAGTCGCCAGTCGTCGGCGCCGGCGTAAGTGGCGTTTAATTAAAAATATGTCAGCCACTACGAGCTGGAGGATTAGGTAGGGCTGGGTTGATAGCACCCGGCCTCGGTGGGGCATGCGGTGCAACGGATATCGAGCGACAGAGTTGCATCTGATACCGGAATACTTATACAACACGACCAAAGGCTTCAGTTATTGTATCTAAAGATGTCAGTGGGTTTTTGAGTAAGGGCCTTTTCATTATATTATTCAGTTTTTTCGTCAGAATTTTAGGATTCCGTAATCAAAAGGTCCCATCCTGTCTCAACCGCCGCACCTGCACCATACTTACAAAGCCTACGACGATGTCTTACTACAAAGACTACGAGGGTTTTGATAAATATTGGTAACGACTAACGCTTCTTCCCTGTATTATCCCCCTATAGATGCTACGCTACGCGGACCTTCACAAAATGTATTATATTATTTGCTTTAGTGCACTAGTTTTACTTGTACTCACTCTTTTTTATTATCTTTTGCTTGCAAATACTTAAGATGGATCCTCCTCCTACTACTATCACTACCAGAATAATTATAAATCAACATCACAGAATTCTATTTTAATTTTTTTTTTCTACAAATAATGTAATTCGTCATCTGTTGCACCTCGAATATGATTCCGGAGCTGGATGCAACGAATCCGATTAGTTTATTGGTTCCGCGCTTGCTCCCGGTTGCCACTTGCTACAACGGACCCGGTCGCGTACTGACAATGCGATTGTAGGGTTAATTAAAGTTCTTAGTGGACTGTCAGTTGGACGGGACATGTAGAAAGGCCTTTATAAAGAACTAGTTATTGAAATCATGAGTATGGAAGGATTTTCAGTGTAATTTTCATGTCAATACAATTAACTTAATTTTCTCAAACACGGTTACGCAATGATATTTCAGTTTTTAAAATTGAGGGAGGTTGAACTCACATTACCGTTGCCTTATTATAATAGCCGGGGTATGAGAGGAAAAACCCAAGAATACCCATTTAATCCTATTTCTGAGTAAATAAACCTAACACATCTATTAATAACTAGTAAACGTAATATGAAATATTTGGTGCGATTAATTCAGTCCCCTATTCCAGTCTAGTAAGCGCGAGTGAACTTCTAAACGGCCAGTTTCCGGCCTAAGCCAGAATCTAGCCAGCTGGCCGCGACAGCCTGGCCAGTTTACGTACTTGCTGAATAGAGCGTTGTAACTAATTAATTTATGGACGTAAATGTTCTGCCACGGATATAGACGTATTGAGGGAGTCTCTTTTGTTGCTGATGGTACCTGAAAATGTTTTGCCATATAAAATACAGGTAAAAACTCACTAGCTATCGTGTTTTAAAGGAATAATGGCTTTAAGTTTGCATATAAGTAACATATCTGGTGGGTTAAGGGTTTTCTTTCCTACCCTGTAATTAATAAAAATAATCTAGGAACTTAACACTTTTCTAGGAAAACATTTCTGATATCCCCATGTAATAGGTGAGCTACACATGACCGCGGGTGATGCGGGTGGTCCATTATTTAGTTTATGGCTGAACTAGACAGTAATTCGTCTATAGCAAAAACTAAAAAAAAAAACACTTTCATAGTCAAGTCGGGAACTTTAGTTCTACAAGTGAATGAAAATCTTCGCTCGGCGCGGCTAGTTTGGTGCACAGCATTGAGCAATATTGCAACGTTGCGATGCCGTCGTGTCCCGGCGAAAATGCACCAGGCAGGACGAAACTTCGTCTAAGCTCCGGTGATCGGGAACATAGTTTCTAGTGGCTAGTGACGTGTGATACATACTGTATAAGGTATGTTTACGGCAATATCCGACGTGACATACAGCTTAAAAAATAATTATTTTTATTCTAGTCTTCTTATAGTGTGGTACAACCGTTACTGTCAGAAAGAATAGATAATCAATTTCCTGGTGTTGCACTTAGCTTCACCCGTTTGGTAACAGTTTACTGTGACTTCTAGTCATGAAACTGTATATATTTCCTTAAAGAAACCATACCACAGAATTAAAGAAAACGGCGTCTCCATCCATGTCAAGAATGTGAGCAATTGTTATGAGGAGTTTTCCGTCTGCGATAGACTCTTGTGAGATTGCAGATGTCTTGATGTGATAGCCACTTTCCATAAGGTGGACTGTCAGCCATTTGCTAGACCTTTTTGTTAACAACCCATTACGTCCCCACTGCAGGGGCACGGGTCTCTTCCTATAACTCGGGAAGGTTTAGGTCATACTCCACACACGGGGGCCAAGTCCGGATTGGTGGAGGTTGTGGGACTAGTGGCCAACCCCAGTGTCAGAAGTTTTCAAGCCGCCTATAAGGCCTCTAACATGGCTTAACGACTGCTAGCGATAGCAGCCGGTACCAACGGCTTAACGTGCCTTGTGACCCCACACTAAATCAAAAATACCTTCAGATTGAATCATAAACACATCACTAACTTACAGAAACACTATCACAATCAATTTCCCCTCCCTCCTCCGACTAACTACGTTAGCAACCCCATAACTCGGCCATAAGTGCTTTAACATTTAATTCATCCCATGTCGCGCTCTGTTGCCCTTGATGGAAAAATAAAAGTTTTATGAACCATTCAGTGACGCAGAAACAATGGTATGGGTGTCGGCGGACTTGACAAATAAATCTTTTTTTATTTACCTTATGTTATGACGTGTCGCAGTCAATTTATCTGAATCTTTTTTTTTATAGACAAGTTGTATGAAAAAAAGAAGAATACATGTGTTTAAAACCCCTTCATCGCAGCTTCTCTTCGAGAAATTTAACAAAGTGTTTTCTACGCCTTGTTTACAAATCGATAAGGATTTTTGGAAATAACAGATTTTAGACCCTTCTGAAATACATATCTGAAAAACAATATATTACTCCTACTCTAGAAACTGGGTTAAGTTTGGAAATTGGTTCATTTCTCCAAGACTCCAACTCTCCAAAAAATGAAGACGGCAATATTTTAATAAAATTATGATGCTTGAATGGACGGACAAATGAACGGAACTAAGCCACACAACAGGTGAGATGATGCCAAGGGCTTACCAATTTATTTAATTTTATAATGGATTTAAATAAGTGCTATAAAGTTTCCTCGTGGGCACAACGGAACACAAAGAAATACACCAGTCTCTTACCACCAATAAACCTATTACAACTATAACCGAGTACCTTTGGGCGGTTTTAAGCGCTCACTCGGGGCGCCCTGCCTCACTCGCCGCCCAAAGCCCGCGGCGCCCGCCCGCCCAGCGCGCTCGCGACACTATACACATACGATATACTTACGATACGAATCAAAGCTTACGATAAAAACATGATAGAGTAACTACTGAAATGGTAATAAAACTTGGAATTTAATAACATGTTACATCTACATCAGTGAATTAATAAACTGAAATCAGTGGTAAAAGTGTACTTTTAGTGATTTTTCAGTGACTTAAAATTCGTAGGTCTTACTAATAATTAGTTTTAGTAAACTCTGTCGTAGATATTCATTAAAATAGGCACGATATTTTAAAAATTAGATAATATATTCTATTTAAAATCTACGTGCAACTAGAGTAGGGATTAAATAACTTAAAAATTAATTTGCTGACATAGCAGCGATAATTTAAGTTGAACTAATTAACCGAAAACGAACGAATTACTTTACAATTAAAATAATCTTAACTGAACTAGTATAGTAGTATCTTCTTGAAATAACCATAATAATAATAACATAACATAGCATATAATCATAATAAAGCACCTCTTCAGTTCCTGTAAATGTTAAAAATAAAACTCCAAACAATTGCTACTAGTTTTTAACGGTTTGTTTATAATCTAAAGCTCACAAATTACGCTCGCGTTAATGGACTTATGACTTTGGCTTTGACAAGCTATTATAGTACCTAATTACACGTGTTTAAGGGCGATATTGGTGTCAAGTTGGTGGAGCAGGAAGGTGCGTTGTAGGTAAATATTTACGTGGAAGAGCTGGACTGTTTTCGGAAATTGGAGCGAATTTGGAAGGTGTAAGAAAGGTGAGTCTTAAAGAGATATTTATAGGTAAGAATTAGGAGGCATTGGAAACACAAAATACATATTGTGACGTCTTAAAACAACTTCAAATTAGGCTTCTACTTGTGAAGCTAAACAGGATTTCCCAACTAATTCAAAGGGGGTTCTGCACGAGAACGACTCTTAAATACTTTATATTTTATATCACCTAAAATAATATACACAAAAGAAATAAAAATTACAAAAAAGGGTACAGTGTAGGCGGCCTTATTGCTTAGAGTAATTTCTTCGTGGCAACTTAAATAATGTAAAAAGTTATGCATAAACAGTGGGCTGTGCAAAGTAAACAAGAGAGCAAAGTTACATCGATTTCGAATTCTAAACTATGTAACTTGAAATAAGTTTTATTCTACAAATAAAGAGGTGATTTGATTTTCCCATCGCGTAATAAAAATAACTGCTTAGAACCTTTAATAATGCTTAGTTCTGTAATGTCACTTCAGCCTTCGACTGATATGACAAGCAACATATATAATATGCTCCCCGCATGCTGTAACCTACTAAATAATCTAAATATATACTTTATGTAAAATAAATGACACATGTCTTTATCATAAAACTATTTGTGTACCAAAATATATGGACTAAAATCCAAGTTATAATATAAAAAGAAAAAACATCTGTACCGCGTTCTTAGCGGTGATAGCTATTTATTGTCATACAATGTCACATAAAAAAATGTAAAATTTTATAAAATAACACTTGGGTTTTAGTTGATATATTTTGGTTCATAGATAGTTTTATAATAAATTGTTCCTCTGAAAGAGTGCCTTATTATGTTTATAAACATTACAATAACTATTAAAAAAACATGACTTTCTCACATGTTTAATAATAATAACACATAGGTAACACATCACCTGAAACTCGAAACCGGGTATCGGAACAAGCGCGCGGATCTACATCAACAACAGCATAAGAAAGAAAGCCGCAAAGTATTGTATATGGAGATTCCGTATACTTTGCTGCCTTCTTTCTTATGCTTATGAGGACAGACTGCCTCTCCATGCAAGAATGCTTTCCAAGAGAGTATAACTTCCTCGAGAGCGGTCGTCTTCTATCCCAGGTACATACTGCCCTCATAAGATAGATAGATAATCGGTTTGTTGTAAGAGAGAAGGCCGCAAAGTATACATAAACTCCATATACAATACTTTGCGGCTTTCTTTCTTATTAGGCCAGATTGCCTCTCCACGTAAGAGTTCTTTCCAAGAGAGCCTAACTTCCTCGAGAGGGGTCGTCTCCTATCCCAGGTACATACATTAAAAGCTCGAATGGCGCGTTACAGACGGGAAAAGTTTGATCTTTACTTGACGATATGCTTTCGTCTTTGAGTTATTTTTATCGCTAATCTACTATAAGGAGGTTGTGCATAGTTTTGGGTAAAACGCTACTTTGTACTTAACTTGGGAAATAACTGTAAGAGTTAATGTTTTTCTCGTATTTTTAATTTGCAAAAGAATCTGCAAAGCATCTACTTATCTTTTATTGTATAATACATGAAAAGTGTTAGTTTCGATAAAGTACTTCCATCATTTATTATAGACTAAAACCAGGAATAGCACATTTTTGTAATTTTGAGAAGCTTCGTAAAAGCCCTTAGGTAATATTGGGGTAAAAAAATAAGTTTATAATATTTTACAAATCACGAATTTAAAGTTTTCATTTTCCGCTAAAATCAAAAGATCTTGAAATATCTCAAAAAAGTAAAAAAAAATCAATTTTTGGCACCCCGTCATTAATGACACAGTTATTCGTTCGAAAAATGTGACTTATCGCAGTAGTTATGGATACCTACAAACACAACCCAAATATTCATGTAATTCAGATTTTTTATAAGGTTCAATGAAACACGAATTAAATACACGACAGATTAATAGAAACCCTAAACACTACAAATTTTAAGTAATTTGAAATAAAAATGACTGATTGATTTATCATTTAAGAATTTTTAAGGTAGAAAACAACAACCATTTAAAAGTATGTGCAAAACATCTACCTTAATAAAAAACATTGCGATTTTTTTATTTTGAATCAGAGAAAATATTTTCCTTGCTTGTCTTACCGTGTCGTAATTCTAAAAAGTCATGATTTTTAATCTGCGCTACGTTAAAAAGCCAACATAAGAATTATCAATCGTTACCAACCCTGAAATAAAGTACGCAACACTAGCTGGTAATAGCCCTAGCTAAGTAGTGTCTGACTAACTGCTATGAATATAACACTGTCCTCATAAGAATATAACATAGGAACTACCAATCTTTACCAATCTCTGAAACAAAGTACGCAACACTAGCCAGTAATAAATAACACAAGCTAAGTACTAACTGAGTAACTGCTAAGAACACTGCCCTCATAAGAATATAACATAGGAACTACCAATCTTTACCAATCTCTGAAACAAAGTGCGCAACACCAGCCAGTAATAAATATCACAAGCTAAGTACTAACTAAGTAACTGCTATGAATATAACACTGCTCTCATAAGAATATAACATACGAACTACCAATCTTTACCAATCTCTAAACAAAGTACGCAACACTAGCCAGTAATAAATATCGCATCAAAAACATAAATGTGAAAATGGGAGCCAAGTTCAATATTATGATATGGTGTGGTTGTCAACTTTACTGAGAAAAGAATTGAGATCTAAATGGATGCCAAGTTCTGTAGATAATCCTGAAATTTATTTATAAGAACGTATAACATTCTTAAGTAAATTTAAAACACAATTTCTTGTTTTTTACTGCTACAACAATGTTTGCTATTTAAAAATATGACTTTCTAAATTTAAATAGTAGAATTATTTACACAAAGCAAATAACTTATGATTTATCAACGTATCATCTTTATGTTATACGCAAGTTCTTATTTTTATACTATAAGGTTCTATTCTTCTGAATATTTCATGTGCTGGTAAAAACTAGCCAAGTCAATGATGAGGTTAAACAGATCATAAGTTATTTGCTTTGTGTAAATAATTCTACTATTTAAATTTAGAAAGTCATATTTTTAAATAGCAAACATTGTTGTAGCAGTAAAAAACAAGAAATTGTGTTTTAAATTTACTTAAGAATGTTATACGTTCTTATAAATAAATTTCAGGATTATCTACAGAACTTGGCATCCATTTAGATCTCAATTCTTTTCTCAGTAAAGTTGACAACCACACCATATCATAATATTGAACTTGGCTCCCATTTTCACATTTATGTTTTTGATGCGATATCATTACTTTTTGTGAGTACATTTATTAATATTATTTAAAAGTGATTTACTAATAATAAAAAAACCTGCGCTTACGCCGTCACACCCCGGACACTTCATACCAATTTCGCGCCATTGTTTACTACATAGACATTCATGTTTATACACATGTAAATGTGTAAAACTTTTAGTGCTTGATCTGATAAGTGTACTTAGTAGGACAATTTCCATGTTCTACCGGCAGCTGTAGGAGCCTATGTATTGTGAGTCAGTATATATTTAAAGCGGCAATGCCAGTGGATGCAGCTACTGCAAGTAATTTGTCATTCGCTTCGTAACCCAACTTTTAATGGTATTGATATAACTTTTTCCTGTGACACCTGTCCTACTAGCAAATTCTCCAAAACTGCAGTTTTGTCTAACAAAGTCTTACCAATTGTATCGAAAATACGTTTTTGGTCTAACATTTAGACTTTTTATCATTTGTTCGAGCTCATTTTCTGATATGAAATCTTTGGCATTTCTGAAATCTTCCATTGCATTTACAGCTTCAACAGGTCAGAAGTCCAACGGGTTCTCTAGACCGTCATCTTCGTGATCATGTTCCTGTCAATTTCTTTCAATTTCTCCTACTTTTTCTGCAATCATTTCGAATGCTCTCTCTGTATTGTCTAATGTCACTGACATAAGTACATTATCCCTTACTTACTAAATCAACACAAGATATCTCTTCTACTTTGGGCATGGCAGCAACCACCGAATCTTATCATTATCAGTTACAACTTACAACAGTACACCTACTGGCTACTATGTGTAACTTGTGCTCTGTTTGAAAGATATAATTTTTCTTAAGTTATGTACCTACTGCAGAAGATGTGTTTCATCCCGTAAGGAATCGACCAACCGGTAGGCCGGTATAGAGGGCTGCTTCAGTGAGAAAACTCTTGGTTCAAATCCAACATGGGCAACTTTATATTTATTATATTTTCAGCTTATTGTTAGTAATAATGAAATGCTAACATATATTTTTATTCTGTTTATATTAAATGAATTAAGTTTATATGTAATAGTTTTTATTTAAATATTTAGTAGCTAGTGCTTTTATTACACAGGTTTTTTATACAATTTCAAGAATCTTTTATTTTTGTTTCGTCTTACTATTTTCCTGTTTTCCATTAACTAATTTGTATAATATTATCTTTATTTCACCATTGCCATAACAACCTCGATAGCTCACTTTATATAGGAGTCGCACATGTAACGCGCAGGTGCGAGTTCGAACCCCGCGATAAGTTACTTTTTGAGCCTTTTTTTTATTTTTTTAACACATAGTTTTTTTAATTTTTCCGTTATCAGTACATGAAATACTAGCCGCACACCAAATTTAAAGCTCGTAGCCTTGCTAGAAGTACCTTAGCTTTTTGATGACGGTGAGTGTGTCTTTAAATCATAAAAAATATTGTATTGAAAAAATTTTTTTTTCTTAGAAATTCAGTGTTTTCTGATTTTTTCCTTTGCATACACACAATTACCTAGCTTGATGCAAAATTTGAACTTTCTAGGTCATCTGGAAGTGGGTAAGCTTTTTGATCTATATGTCAGTGAGTCAGTCATAAAAATGACGATTTTCGGACGTTAAAATCTATACCAACCGTTTGAGCTGCGTTTATAAAATTTTGAGTGCTCGTTTAGCTAGGAAGTCGTAATACATAAACCAAATTTGGTGTGTTTATGTTAAATAGATTTTGAGTTATGAAGGTGACAAAAGTGGCTCCAAATGGTTCGTGTAATATTACACACGGAGCTACTCGCCAGTTCTTTTTTGACGTGAACTTGGCTGGACACGCTCCGCGTGTCTAGATCACAAGCTAAGTACTAACTAAGTAACTGTTATGAATATAACACTGCCCTCATAAGAATATAACATAGGAACTACCAATCTTTACCAATCTCTGAAACAAAGTACGCAACACTAGCCAGTAACAAATAACACAAGCTAAGTAGTATAGTAACTGAGGCAACCCTGAGCGCTCCCTGGGGTAACGTTAGTAATTCCAACAACGTCCACGGAGGCGCTAAGTAATACTCGAGTAGGTGACCGGTAATAGGTGTATGTTGCTCTGTGGCTATCTTGTTATGTTGTGTGGTCGAAGGATTAAGGAAGGATGTTTAAGGGAGTAAAACAGGATGTTGAAGTAGCTAATTTAGCATCGAACAGGAAATTTGATGAAACACGTACAGGGTAACATAAGAGCTGAAATGCAGCAAGTGCTATTGGTAGATGGTTATTATGAAACGAACACTTTTCCTAAGGAACATATTTAAGGTCTAACAAAATTAGCCAAAACTGTTAAAGCTAAGGCTTCTTACTTATGAAACTGAACAACTTTACAACCCATAGTGAGTTCGCGAAAAAAATGTTGTACTTTTCTAACAAGTTGGTCACCTAATCGGCCAACTTAGTATGGAAAGCTCAACATTTTTTTCAGGAATTGACAATGGGTTCTTTGGGAAAAGTTGTTCAGTATCATGAGTAGACGCCCCAGCTTAAATATTCTCAGCTAATCTTGTTAATCAGAGAACTATGGATCGTAGTCCTAGTAGATGCAGTCTTAGATACACACATAAATTTCGTCGACTGCCCCAATTCATTTCACATAAAAAAACTGGCCGACGTGCTTCTTATACGGGATAAAACGGACTATTTACAGAGATAGCATTTAATATCGAATTATTGCCGCTACCCCACACACTAGACGTCACGTTCCAAGCCCACAAGTAGGCGAAGGGAAAGATTCTGGAAAGTTCCGCGATTGGGATTCCATGGGCAGCCAATCAGGCGGCATTGTGGCTGGTCCCGCGCAATTCAATTACAGAGTTGCCAGGGTATAATATAACATTTCATTTCAGTGTACTGACTTATCATAATCTAGCTTCTGCCTAAGGCTTCGCTTCGTCTGCGTGTACTTCAGGATTGGGTCCAGAAAAAAAAAAAATGTTAAGGTGGCAATATCTAATGACGAAGTAGAAATTTTGAGTTTTTAAGTATTCCTCTGGAAACCCTTAAGTTTTCTGGGATAAAAAGTATCCTATCTGTTAGCAAAGTGTTTTATCTATCTCCCTACCAAATTTCATCCAAATCCGTTCAGTAGTTTCAGCGTGAAAGTGAAACAAACAAATAAACATCTATACCTTCGCATTTATAATATTAGAGAGATCAGATGAAACTAGCTTTACCAACGGCTCCGTTACTATAGATATCGTTTTTGTGATAGTCTTTGAGGGTGAGCAGTGCGCGAGCTGCTTGCGGTTTTAATACGCAAATTAGTTTTAGGGAAAAACTATTCTATTCTATTTTTCTATTTGGCATTCCACATCTCATTCCGAGCGTGATTTTGCCAATGTCTAGTGAAAAATGGGAGAATCTTCAATAAAAAAATGGCGAAACGCCAATGTCAAGTGAAAGTGACGACTCTAAGGGTGATGGGCACTTAAAGACGCTCCACGTGGTGGTTTGCTGCTGGAACTCGGAAAACGGAGCTGTCTCCTGAGTTAATCCTCTTCTTATTATCGCTTATCTCAAATCGGGATCACAGCTATTTCTCCATCACAAAAATAACGTTGAAACTATTCTAAAACGGTAATAATTGTAAAATTAACTTAACAGACGTGTGCTCGGTACAAGTCCCGGCAACCAACCTAGGGAAAAACTATCGTATTATTATGTTATTCCCCGTCCTCTATTCAACCTCAATATTATGGAGAGATAACGAGCTTAAATAAACTGCAAAATTATGATAACCAGGTTAAATTTTTATGCACTTATGCTACTGGTTCGCCATCTCTGAAAGCATGCTAGCTCAGTTATTAAGTTTATTTCATAAATTATATAGTTTACGTTTAGGTTATTTTCAAACCTTCTCCTTTGCATCCTTTACACATAGACAGACTGACTATCCAGTTAATATACATCCATATCTTTCAACAGTAACCGAGTCTGTCTAGGACCACCGGAAACAGGCAACACAAGCAGGACTGCCACAATTAAATTACGCGCGAGGTTCAGCGAGTCTACGCCTGCAGAATGCAAAACGAGAAACTGCTGATTTGTCGGCAATCCGGCATGTCCGTATTGCCGATTACATTGGCATGGTATCGGCATTTTGGACATGTGATTTAGCCGAGATGAAATTTGAAAACCGATGATGGCAATCTTTAACTGAACACGTTAAAAATAACTTACTTTAATAATCGTACAGTTTTAACGCTTTGTTTTGTAAAGTTATCTTGAAGAAGATATCTTGTAACTGTTACGCCGTAAACAAACAAAGAAACGCGCAGAAACAAAATGTGCGAGATGATAGATTTAAATGACCCGAATTATGAACCTCTTCGGTTTTTGGAAGTTGACTAAAATAGGCTGTAGGTTACTTCAGCAATAACTGAAACTGGAATTGATCTGGCTGGTAGATTCAATATCCGATTGAATAATATTAATAAAATTTGCATACTTTTTCATTTGCGAATGCCATCTAGTGATACGTAGCAACCAGCAATAACGGCTTACCTTTGTATACCTCGAACGAATGCCACTAATATTCCAACCGATGCAGATTGTAGTCAGTTTACTTGTATAATCGACTAGTCCACGCAGAACCGAACCACGACCCCTTCAAAATTTGGAATTTGATGCTGACAAAGATTGAAAATGCTTCGTATACAATACCAAACCATCTGTCACACTATGGAACCTACAATATAAACGTTTACATTTCGCAAAGTAATTTCAACAAATATGTAATAAAATTATTAAGATTTGTCACGCACGCATGGGATTTCATTTTGTCACAGAATCAACAGTAATTATTATATTTGACACATCTGCGAATTCAGATCCTTTATGTGTCGAAAATATTGAGATTACGAGTATTACTATTTAAAAATGCCATTGCAAAATATGCCTTGTAGGGTCATTAATAAAGATGGAATAATTTGCGGAGTTGCACCCGTGTGTGGGACAGGAGTGATTGATGGCTCTTTGCCATAGATGAGGCAAAATGTACAGCGTCGATAGATGTGCCGCGCTGATAGGTGGCAATGTGTCGCGTTGATTGATTATGGTTATAGATAGGACAGCACACAAAAGTGGAATTGTTGACACTTTATTTCGTAAATAAGGGCAAAGGATAACGCCAAAAACACCTTACAATATACAGGGTGTTAAAAAGTGCGTGTGAAATTTTAAGGCTTTACTCAGAATCGAGTACAGAATACAGAAAAAATATTGAAAAAATCAGATCTACAATAATTGGCGCTGCCTTAACATTTTATTTCTTTCTGGACACAATTCTTAAGTCCACGCAGAAGAATTTGCTGACGGAAGCTAGTTTACATTCAAAATAAACTGTGGTCAGAAATGAACGGTTTTAGAAGTTTGGCAATTTTCCGAAAAAAAATAAATAAGTTTATTGCTATTATTTAAAAATCCTCAAAATAACATCAGTGTTTTGTTTCAGGTAATCAATTATATTCCAAAGTGTGATTTTGATTCAACAAGCAAGTAACAACCAGTTTCCCAAAGGTAAGCTATGATTAATAAAATAATAAGTATCCAACAATCTAGCACAGCTGTTTCATGAACACATCTATAATCTACACACAAGTTTAGGTATAACTCGTTACCTATAATCCTGATTGGGGTGTCACTCAAAGCTCGCAGATGCTCGGGCGCGTTCGTCAATCATCGGCTATGATCGATGGATCGGCATGATGCCACATAATGTTATTGGATGTCGAGTCGAGTCGAGTATCAAGTGCCTCGCCTATCTATTTAAATCTATAATCTATGACATTTAAGTGATGTGTAGCAAAAATTATTCATGTTTCCAACTTTATCTGAAAGTTTAGTAATTTCTCATATAAATTTTAAGATGATAATGTGTCACAGAGTTCGCTTAGTAATATTCAAATCACATTAAAGCAGTAATTTATCCTTGTCCCAAAAGATTCAATTATAGATGGATTCTTCTTAATGCACTTAAAGATCTTAAGCATCCAATTTTGTGATCTTTGGATGCAGAAAAGCGTAGCGTAAAAAGCGTAGCATAGCGTCTATTCTGTATAAACAAAAGCAAAAGGCTTAAATCGGAAGTCCCCAGTTCGGATTCCTGGCCAAAATTCGACACTGGGTTGATTCCATACGTAAAACAAACCGATATCTTGAACGGTGAAAAATAAGATCGTAAAGAAAACTTTGCATCAGCATAAATGTGTAAAGACATTTAAAAAATTAGAAAAATGTTTTACACGTGACCGCGGGCGATCCTAAGTGCAACACCAGGCAATCGCCGCATTGTGCATTGTGCAATGTGACGGACAATCAGTCGATTGTGCCATACTGTAGGAAAAGACTGGGGAAGTATTAATCTGTTTTTACCAGATCTTATTGGATTTTAACGAACTTCCTCGAAGAAATCCAATAAGATCTGGTAAAAACAGATTAATACTTCCCCAGTCAAAATTAAAACTACATAGCGACAGTCCATACTACATGTCATTAAAAATATTTAATAAACTCCCTTCAGTTATAAAAAAATTAAACAAAACTTTCTTTGTTTATAAAAACTTTAAAATCGTTTTTGTTAGAAAAATGTTTTTATAGCTTAAAAGAATATTTAAATGAATAAAAAACGGAAATATCGGTCCTTCTTCCATTATTGCTGTGCCCTACCGGTGTCATATGAGCTCTGTTATTTTTATTATCCATCTTGTAAAACCATATGAATGCAATAAATAAATTGAAATTGAAAGATATCATTATAGCTAAATCAAAATCAAAACTTTTTTTAACTAGACGCTGTAAGCGTTGTTTTAAATAGTATTTTTTTGTACCTAGTACAACTCAAAGTTTCTATTTATGTAGCACTGGTACATACATACTAGGAAAATGAATAAAAAAATCCGTAGCGATGAATTTGGGTTCACTTGTCTCTCCAGCTTTCTGCTGGATTTTCTATCCGTTAGTCACTGAAAAGGCAAAATTAAACGTTAAATAGCAGCAAGGATTTCACATGGAGCCTATTATAATATAAATGGAAATTTCCTGTAGGTGACAGCTCGCTGAATAGTCAATCAAATGCGCAGGATACGCCAAAATGTACCCTATCATAATGGAGTATAATACAAATCAAATATCTAAGTGTAAATAGTGCACAGGGCTACGGATGTGAAAATGATGTATTAGTTATAATAAAAGGATGGGGCTTGGTTTCGGTTCTGTTACGGTACGACTTTAATTTTGCTAAACCTTTTTTCACTTCCTGTACATTTGATATAGTTTTTTAAATATTTAAATATCTGCTAGGACTGAAACTGGTGGTTGATGTGAACCTAATCAACTTTCAGCAAGGAGCATATGATCAATTTGCATTTTTCTCGTGACCGCGAGTGATGCTAAGTGCAACACTAGGCAACCGCCGTCTATATATTTCAGGGCGAGCGAAACGAAAGTGTGTTTGTTAAAGATAAAGAGCATTTATTTGTCAAAACATGAGTAAATATAATTTTTACATGCAGATGTTAAATTGCACAGAGATGAATTGTATGGTATAGACTATAGAGAAACTCAAGAAACCAAAGATGTTTTAGTTTCGGTTCCATTCGCCACTATTTATTCCCAACCCTATCGCCAATGCATTCGCAGGCAATTAAAAGGGGTGTCGTGTCCAGGATCCTGCGGGGGAGTGGAGGGGAGGGGTGACGTCATCCATCACCGGATTACAGGGGACACCATTATTATTAGCAGCCAGCGATAACCGGTTTAATCCGCCTTTTGTCCGCCAATTTTCGACAATCGCCAAACTTTACCGCTCAGCATTTTCGATTAAACAATAGGTATATATTATTTGGAGCAAAACTATTTGTTATTTGGTGACTCTGCAAATGTCAATAAGGTCACGGTTGCAGAAATAATATGTAAACTTTAGTTTTATTTGTTCGTAAATACAGCAAAATAAATACTTTGTTTGCAGCTACGAATAAATATAGGTGTTGGACCCTTACTGGGCTTCTTAAACGTAGTACTAAATAACTTATTTTTCTGACACTGGGGTTGGCCCACAACCTCCACCAATCCGGACTTGTCCTCCGTGTATGGAGTATGGCCTAACCTTCCTGTGGTTGGGAAGAGACCCGTGCTCCTGAAGTGGGGACGATGTGGGTTGTTAACAAACCAAATAACTTTATTTATAAATTCTAAAAATTGTTGCTTAAAATGATTAGCTGTGTGGCAAATATTTTATTTGGGGTTCAAAAATCGTAGAAAAGAACTTATTCAGTTTTGGGAGTAGGAGTAGAAACTCCAAGGCTCGCTCGCCCATTTTTATCGATACTTTTAAATATTCAGCATTGTAGGTGTACCTAATTAATACTAATTAATTCTTACCAATCTGCATTTTTTTTTATGTCATAGGTGGCAAACGAGCAGACGGTTCACCTTATCATCTTATCGTATTTAATTCAATTATGACACCTAAAAGTAGCGGCAAATTTTAGGTAAGTATTTTTTTAACAAGCTCAAACAACCATAAAAAGGTGGGTTACGATACGAATAATTTTAAAATCAGTTAAGTTTTTAAACATACCAGTACGAAAAAATCCCTGATAAAACATTTGAAAACGCAAAAAAGTTAAGAAAATTAAATTACATCCACTTGGAGGTGAAAAGCCACGGTTTTAAAAGGTAGAGGAAGGTACAGGGTGACATAAAGAAAAAAAATATCCTCTTGACTTGAAACCGCGATCGTTTAGACAAATGAAGAGTAATCTACCCTGATAAAAAATAACGCCGCAAAGTGTAGGGAAACACCATATAATTTGCGGCTTCCTTTCTTATGAGGGCACTAATATCTTGCGCGGGAGTTGCTGCCTACAGTGAGGTAATTGATATTCATGGCGCTGACTACGCGTTTTTTTACCGCCTCCTCCTCTTTTATTTGCGAGCTTTACGATCGATTTGCTGAGATGTGCGATAGAAAACGATGACCTTTGTCTTAAAATTCACGAATAAAGTCTTATATTAATAATAAATAAATAAATATCTGGGACAAATCACACACAGTCATCTGGCCCCAAACTAGAATTCCCTGTACTATGGGAACCAGAGACTGATATACATACACATATACATTTAAATACATACACATATAGATATAATACACCCAGACACAGCGCAAACAAATCTGCTCATCACAGAAATGTTTGCCCTGGGTGGGGATCGAACCCACGACTCTCGGATCAGTAGTCTGGAGCGCTAACCACTGAGCCACCGAGTCAGTCTGTTAATATAATTAAAATTATACCGCAGTTTTATCCGCCTGTCCCAGAACTTTTGGGCCAGAAGAACCGTACATTCTTATAGGTTAACGTAATGGGCTTCATTCATTAATTTTAGTATTAGTATTAGTACCTTGAGTGTTCTAAATAAATTAATGAAATAAATCGTTAACGTTATGGTAACATGGTGCAGGTACATCTATTAACATGGCAATTGTAACATTGAAAATGATATTTCTTTTTTGTTTGACCTCGAATTAATTTGAATTGACTTATTTTTTTTTTTTTTTTTTAATAAATAAAATTAAGAGATGATATAGAACTAAAAGAAAGAGAGAAAAAGAGAAGGTCTGCATTTAGTTGCAGTTGCAACAGTTCCTCAGTTGTAAATACTGCATCCTCAATATTTTTGTAAGACAAGTAGCTGGCTACGAGTCTCCTTGAACAACGATATTTTTTAGAATATGAAAGGTCTCGTCCACAAGTAAAGTCTTTGTAAACCTCCCTGTTTGACGGATAGAGGTGCCTCTTCTGATGTAACGTTTATGTGAGTAATAAAGTATTGAATTATTATGTGCTATTTAATTTATATTGATACTTCTGGGCTCAAAGAGCGTATACGCCTAAGTTCTATTTAGCGTATACGCCCTTTGAGCCCAGAAGTATCGATATGTAGGAAAACAGGTTAGAAAGATTTTTAGTAGTAAGCTGTTTGACGAATTTTTTATGGAGAGTATTTTTTTTTTACTCTTTCAACAAACGTAGAAAAAAATTGACCAGAATTATGAGTTACCGGGTCCTACAGCTGTACAGGGTGTTAAAAAAGTGCGTTTGCAATTTTAAGGGGTTACTCAGAATCAAGTATAGAATACAGAAAATATATTTAAAAAGTCCGATTTTAAAAAAACTTCTTTTTTTATTTTGCATAAATATTCATAAAAAAATAAATTCCTTTTTTTAAATACCACGAAACAAGTTTTTCTTTTCAGTGACATCCTAAAAATAATCGCTCTGTAAAAGTTTATTATTATTTTATACGAGAAAATACGATCTTGGACTACTCCTTTAGGAGAAAAGCTGCCACAATAATTCACTTCATTTGAGATTAGTCGTTTGAAATGGGCCCTGAGAGAGGACACAGGAGACGAGTAATAGCGCGTGCTTCGATCGTTTCGCTCGCTTCGCTCAGGAAAGGAACAGATTGAACTACGTCTGTAATCTTCAAAAAGATATAATAGGTTTTAAGATTTTAAGACGACTCAATCTGAGTAGTAATAAAATAATATCACCCGTAATGTTAAAACGAATGAGGGCAGCATCACGGCGGTTACTTGGAAGCAAAATGACAGATTCTCGATGATTTTTTATTACTTTTCTATAAGTTGAAAAATCCGTTCAAGTGAAATTGAAAATTGAAACTTTCAACTTTATTAAGTTGTCGATTTTTGTGTGTTAGTTTCAACATAAACGAATGATTTGTTTTCGAGAAATGCAATTGATACCAAAACAGGGTTAGGAGGTTTTTTTTACGTCGAAGTTAATAACGTTTTATTGATTCTGTTCAAATAACAGAGTTCGAATCGGTCCACCCGTTTCAATGGCACAAAGAGACAAAGAAACACATAAAGTCTCAAAACTTAATAATATTCCTCTTTTACAAGGGTTAAAAAGTAAATGGGATCTCCAACTTTCTCAACACAATTTACCTTTCATTCCACTATCTCCTGAATTAATTTGAGGTAAGAGTTTGTAAAAAAGCTCTCGCCCCAGTGAGCGTATTATCCCTTCAGCGTTCATTTTGCTACGCCCCACTCCTCGTGTCCTTTATCAGGCAGCGCGGGCGGCGTGACGCGGGTCCATTTTTTAAGCCGACCCGCGAGACCGCTCCTTAAATTATTCAAGCCGCCAAGAAAAACGGCAAGTCGGGGCTGCGAGGCGGGAAAAGTGAAAGTGGGAAGTGTGATAGGACTGCTAGGGCTGTTACAGTAAAGGCAGAGGTCGTTATTACAAATATCTTGAACTGGTTATGAGTGCTAAGGCTTTCACATGTCGTGATAAGACGTAAGTTTTTTGAGAGTCTTATATTAACTTTGAAGGTTGCCAAATGTTAGAAGAATTATAAGTGAAATATAAGTCTTAATATTTAAGTAGATTTTGTATACAATCTTTAAATTGTATTTTTTTTCTACCCAGTACAAAGTTAGTACCACTCGGAACTTGTACACTCAATGTTTCGGGAAGTGTTAGCAGAGCAAAAAGAAACGTCGCGTCGAGTCCACAAAAAACTCGCCCCAACACATTTGAAAAGAAAGAAACTTAATTTATAACAAAATTCATGTCATTACAGGAACTAATAGCTCGAGGAAATTTACATGTTCAATGTCCATATATATATATTTCTTATATATATATTTCTAATAATATAAGATATAGATATTTCTATATATATATATATATATCTTTATCATGTAATAAATAGTCTAGTGTTTTATAATAATCTTTCGAACACAGGTATTTCTTCACGTGAGTTTTGAACTCATTTTCTGGTAAACATTTTACATGAATTTTAGTATAAAATAATAATAATACACTGCCCCATGACATCCCTGAGTATTCGTGTGTAGTGTCTCTTATGCATGGACGCGTCCCACAGCTGATAAACGGCCCAACCGACCGCAGCTGACCTCGGGAACACAATATTTCGTCGTTCTACTAAAATTTCAGCTGAAAACCAAGATGATGCATGGCTCTTGTTGCAGTGATGGGGAAGCTATGAAGATGTGTGTGGATACGGTCTTTTTTATCGCCTTACAAGGATATAATTATTAATAATTTGCGTGCTTTTTGATAGAGATTGATAATACGTTCAGAGGAAACCTGCTCATCCGTTTACAAAATCTGTACGAACGTCACGTTGCACACGTCCGAACCGAATCATAGTAAACAACATAACTGCAACAGTAGAGAATCTCCTTCCTCAATTTTTTTAAAATCTTTTGCCCCAAAAAGTACTATTCCAAAATATACTAGGTAATTATGTATAAGAAATATCACAGTTCATCGTATTATAGAAAACATTTTTTTAAGTTTCATTGTGCAATTTCTTTGTACTACAATGACTCTTGATCTACTTGGCTCCCTTACTGGATTTACTTTATGAAGTTCACTGGCATGTCAGTTATGTATGTTTTGTTCTATCCTTTTTTTTAGGTATTGTTTGTGAGCTTATTGTCTGTGTCTAGATTCTAGAATAAACGTTTATTCTATTCTACTCTATGTCCTATTTTAAAGATCATGATCAGCCAAAATGTCTCTCTTCCTTGGGTAGGCTGAAGCTCTCACCTGAATCCGTTCATTTATTGAAAGAAAACAGTTTTATCTCAAGTCACGGTTGCGGGTCCTTTGTGAGGTTGCCCCATCCGATTTCACTTAGTTCAGTAGATCATTAATAACGCTCGCTTTGTGCATATGTCGGCAATCTGAAAGAACCCATTTACCTGCTTCGCCAAGTGATTTCGCATGAAGAATATCTTAAGGCGAAGTGATGCGGAAAAAGGTTCGTTGGTGGTAGGAACTTTGTACTGTGCTAAGTAGAAAAAAAAGATTTAACATAATTGCGACGGGAAAGGCTATTTATATCAAGCGACATTTTTGGAAACAATATTTAAGATTGTTTTAAAAATTGCTTTTTTATTATTATATAGGTAGTTATTAAAAAATAACGTTTATATAATATTAAATACATCAAGAATCTAAATAATACTAAGAAGTTTTTTTAATGATTATTTTTCTGTGAAAGTATTTTTTAAGTTTTATCCCGTCGATTTGTTATTCAACGTGTTTCGATACTAAAATGATCCTGTCATACAATCCAGTTTTTCAACCAAATAATTTATTATTCAGTAATAAGAATACAGGTTGTTAAAACAGTGTGTTTGAGATTTTAAGGAGTTACTCATAATCAAGTATAGTATAAAGCAAAATATTGAAAAAATCCGATCTACAACTTTTTTCAGTTTCTATACTAATTCCTGATTCACTATTCAGATTTCGTAAGGGAATCTGAAAAAAAATTGAAGTCCGGATTTTTTCAATATTTTTCCTGGCTCCTATACTTGATTCTGAGTAATCCCTGTAAATTTCAAACGCACCTTTTTTAACCCCCTTTAGATTTGAAAACAATTTTACACTTCTACGGAAAATTTTGTTATTCAAAAAAGTCGCCAAGTTTTTCATTTTTACATTAAATCTAGGAAAACGTTTAAGTATTTGAGTTTCCGCTTTCTTGAACTAAGGGTGTTAATACAAAAGAAGTGTAAAGAGGTGTGAAGTTCAAGATCTCTCCTGTTCAATAACAGATTGAACAGAGTCAGCGACCTAAAAACGTGACATACTGATTTAGTCTTATAATAACCTAGTTCACTAAATTTTATTTTGTATAATAATCATATTTTAGATTTATCTGACGCAAATTAATATTACGAAATACTCTTGTATAAATAGCTAAGACTGATGTAAATAAACTGGGATTCAACCTGGAGTTGTGTCTCATTCCACCTCCACTATACCCAAGTACGCCTAGGGGAGTACCCTGGGAGTATTCCATTCCACATCCACGCCAACTTCACTCCACCAAACCACCCCTCACTGTGGCCAAGACACCCTTAGCCGTCAGCTTAGGCAACTGACCAGTCGTCGTTGGTGAGTCTGCCCGACTGACAGTGAGGATTTGTTTCCACTATACCTTTTTCCTTTCACTTCCGCCTGCTATCTAGGTCTCGTATTAGCAGGTATCCCGCACTTATCTATATATAAGTATTTATTTATATGATACGACTTAGGGCGTTAGGGCTTTAGGTATTAGGGCTCTAGCTGTATGTCCCCTATTAATTTCATGTGCAGTTGAATAATAGCCTTATTCACTTGCTATAATTTAGCTGCACATCTCCTTCAAGTTCAAGTTCTTAGTGTGTAACTTATCTTATTCATAATTTAGAATAATGTTTATTATTCCTTACGTTACGAATTTAATCGAATTAGTTGGGCCTTACTACTACTTAGGTTGGCATTACATTGAGATATAAGTACAAGGTGATAAAACAAATTTGGCAATATTTTATCAAACTGAACAATTTCCCGCATGAAACTCATACTCAAAAAGCAAACAAAATTTTAGACTCTTCATACAAATCCATCAGATGGTTGATGAACTTTGTATGGGAAGTCCATTTTTTTTGCTTTTTGAGTATGACTTTCATGCGGAAAGTTGTTCAGTTTGATGAGTAGAAGCCACTGTTAAAATATTGCCAGACATTTTTTTATCACCCTGTATTTTGGAGGAAGGCTTTTTGTACTGCACAGCCTTAATGGATGACTACCTAGATTTTTTTCAACCGTTGTTGGACGTATTTGTCACAAAACTTTCATAATACGTTACATCAAAAAGTCTCAAGTTCGATTCTCACCGAGGTCATTTTTTTCAAACTCGGTTAAGGGCGCAAACATAAGGGCAAGCAGTGCTGATATGTCCTGTCCACTTGGAAATATAACTGAATTAAATAATTACAGAATTATTTTAGTTATAAGAACTTTCTGTTTTTCTGGAAAAAGGTCTGTACTATTGTCATAAACTAGTAAATATTAATATAGCTATAAGTAAATAAAATACTGAAACCAACCCCTCGCAGACGTACTAAACAGACATACACCAATCTTCTCGTCTGCTAACCACGATCGATCCCGGAGGCGTCGGGAGGATCCCGCGGGATTTCCCGGGGATCGGGGTTTTGTGGGGAAAACGCATTTGTTTGGTGTTGGATTTTTGTGTACGTGTCAGTAAATAAACCAGATAACAAAAAAATGTCACGTTTAGCGTTTTAGGAATTCAATTAATATATTGTTTTTGCAAACTCACCAAGTAGGAGACCAGAGCTTGATGCTAAAGCCTTCGTGAGTAGGTATTATCAAACTCGTCATAATCCCATAAATCAGTCAAGTCTGAGTCATAATACTTTAGTGTATTAGAATTGGTGTAGCACCCGTTGAGTAGAAGTCTACGCATATGTAACTGAACAACATTTTGGATTGATGTACAATAATTTATCAGCTGATACAATGATAAAGTCGCAAGTAAAACTCATTTTATATCTTCTAAGTGGACCGTATTAAGGTAGCAGACCGCGTATACCTCAGAGACCCGTCGCATGCCAGGTGCGCCGCCACGACGGGCATGCCTGTAACGTAGGGTGCATCATCCTTGATCACCTTCTTTATCCGCTGATATTAATGCCCTTGCAGAAGTGCTACTGGAACGGGACGGAGCCTTACATTTTGGTATGTGAGAGCGATGGACGCCATCTTATCTCTAGCAAGCAGTGCTGCCACATTACACAAAAATCCAATATCTAATGTACGAATGTACACCGTCTGTAGGAAAAGTTGTTCCTTTCATGACTAGAACACCTTGTTATCGTTTCCTGTAATGGTCTTTTCTCACTTAATATATAATAATATTATATTATATTATCTCATCTCATCTCATCTCACTAATATTATAAATGCGAAAGTATGGATATTTGTTTGTTTGTCAGTTTGTTTGTTTGTTTGTTTGTTCCGCTTTCACGCCGAAACTTCTGAACGGATTTTGATGAAATTTGGTAGTTAGATAGATAAAGCACTCGGCTAACACATAGGATACTTTTTATCCCGGAAAACTTAAGGGTTCCCGTAGGAATGCTTAAAAACTCAAATTCCAACGTCACTAGATGGCGCTATCTTAACATTTTCTTTCTTTCTGTACACAATTTTGAAGTCCACGCGGACGAAGTCGCGGGCGGAAGCTAGTATTCTTATAATTATGAAAGAAAGTACTAATTATGATAATTAGTTTAGCAAAATCCTGCCGCTAAGCAGCAGTGCTTGCACTGTTGTGTTCCGGTGTGGAGAGTAAGACAGCCGAGGAAATTACAGGCACAAGAGGCATTTCATCTTAGCCCTCTAGATTGGCAACGCATCTGCAATCCCCTCCGGGGTTGCAGGTGTCTATGGGCAGTGGTGATCACTTACCATCAGGTGACCCACTTGCTCGTTTGCCTTCCTTATCACATAAAAAAAAAAAAAAAAAAAAAAGTCTGGTCTAGCATTAGCAAAAAGATGAAAATGCGGTATAGAAACAAATGATTTTTGCGAGAGCTCATGCAAAGGACTGGTCTGCAGCGCTGCATAGTATAATACAATGCAGCCGGTAGCTGTGTAGCTGCGTGGCCTAAGGGCAAGGGCACACATCACAGTAACCTGCATGTTTTATAGTTAGTATATTAGGTATTATTTTCAAAAGAGATTTGGTTTAAAATAATTGTTGCTTTTGGCTACTTAGTCATAATTTTTATTGTTTGCTACAAGGAACCCCTTAAGAAGAAAAATCCTTACAATACTTTTTATACTGGTTAGTTTTGAAAGATAATCAGTTTATCATATTGCACACGTTACAAAAATAAAAGAAAATATGATAATAAATAAAGTAAAAAGAAAATACATTAAAATTACGCTAATGACAAAAGGGGATACAACACATATTGTTAGGATTAGAACGTATACATTTTTGTATTATTATGTTTTATCGAATGTTAGTCTACTGTTTCTCAGTCATTTACAGTGAAACCTGGATAATTTAGACATAAAGGGACTTGCAAATTTTGTCTCATTTAAAGAGGTATTCCACTAACCCAGTGTCTCAGATATTCAGGTATAAATAAATATCTGTCTCATGTACAGATATTTCCATAAAATGAGATGAAAATAGAGGTGATTTCAGTTATAGAGGTGGGATTATTAAATAAAAGACATAAGAAAGTCCCAGTTAGAGAAGTAATAAATTGATGTTATCTCAGTTACAGAGGTGACTACCTATGAAATTCAAAGAAACAATTTAGTAATAGTATTCTTTAAATGTAGTCTCAGTAAACGAGGTAAAATACACTCGCTGTCTCAATTATACACCTGTATAATTATGACGATAGAATCGAAAGAACTAATCCCAGATATAGAGGTTTGTTTTGTCCTAGTAACAGAGGTAATTCAGTGCAAAAGTGTCGGTACCTCAGCATGAGTCCCAGCTATGGAGATTTCTTACTTATCCAGGTCTCACTTAACCAAGTTTTACTGTATTACATTCCATAAGTTTTTAAATAGATTTTAAAGTTGCTGTGTGTATTGCAACCCTATCTCAAGCGAACGCTGGCCTGCCGCCAACCGCACACTGCACGGCGCACGCGGCGCATAATGCAACACCGAACAAAGAGATACTAAATCCATTTCACATTAAACCGGATATTATTTTATAGGGCTAATATTTTACTACAATTTAATTGTAGCAACAAATTCTTGACTTTATATTTAAGTGTTTGTCCAGAATATAATCTTATTAAAGTATTTTTGCAAATTCATTATAGTACCTATATACAGAATACGCAAAATATTTTTTTATATTCAAATTCAGAAAAAAACAGGTGCACTTCTACTCATTTGCAAAAATTTTGGACACTCCAAAAGCGTTAATTTTTTTTTTGTAATTACTGTAAAGACGTAGAACAAAAAAATATTAGAATAATGATTATAAACCTTAGTTAACGGATTGTACACCAAATTATAAACAACAATATTCCTGATCACTTACTAACGGTTATCCGGCTATTTTCTGGTTAATTGGTCGACAAAATGTATTTCCTTTTGCTACCATTATAATGTACCTGACACAAGCAAATACGGATACCAGTATATAACAGAACTGTGCTATGGAGAACTAGCTATCATATTTCTATGCCGGAACACATCAATGTTATTAGCTAAGAAGATGGAGCAGCCACTTGAGCTCAGAAATTTCTCTAACATCAACCAAACCGAATCCTATATTTGGATTCAGGCGAGAATCGAACGCATGTCCTCCTGATGTGAAGCAAGCGGACTTGCATCTAGGCAACTCTCAGGTCATGTCAAAATTAAAAGAGTTCCTGATCGGTAACGCGTTCTATACCGTAGACGAATTTCTCGAGACACGCGAAAATAAAAAACGTATTTAAACAGATGCTTCACAACATTTAATAGATGACAAAATCTTGTAAAATAATAAAAATAACTTAGTACACCATCATAATTTAATTGTATATATTAAGTGACATGTAATTAATAATATTATGAATAAATTTTTCAATTTGAATTGAATTGAATTGCCATGCAGGCCGTCAAAACACAGTCTAGACTATATTCGAGAAAAAAAGGCTCCAATTCGTAGCAAGTAAATTGAATTGTCTGTCCTCTAACTTCGAATTTCCATGGAGACAAATCCGCAACAAAAGTTTGTTAGCCACTCGTTGAGGGTTCTTTATTGCCATCGGGTGATAAAACCGCAACTTTTTCACAGGGCAGACCAGACTCGTATCTCCTTGGTAGTTTCTGAATTTAAAAAATATTCTTTTTTTTTATTGGAACTTAAAAACTAGTCTTTTAAAGTGGTGGTGGGATATCGCTTCCAAATATCATTACTAAAATTATTATATTTTTAACCCTGTTTATTGAAGGATTACCACAGAAATATGACACCTGAAATTTATAAAACTCTCCAAATAACTATATTTACGACAACATTTTTATAAACTACAGAACGCCCTCATTAACATTTAATTTTATTAGTTATTTTATTGGTTTTTCCTCGAACACTAACGAGACCTCATAAAATCTCAGTCTATTGTGGTTTTCAGAGCTTAGGTGCCTAAATAGGCATAAATTATAGATTTGATGCTATGTTTAATACTATAGCATCAAATCTATAATTTATTTTAACAAGTTATCACACCTTTGTTATGAACAAAAGGATCTGATACCTAAGCTACTTATAATAATGCCTGATGCCCAAGGCATTCACCTCACCCCCCTATATTGCTACTCCACAATTTCCCTGCACCACTTAATAAGCTACTAATGATAGACTTCCCTTTTTGCCGTCCGATATTAAAGCCATACCGTCCTCAGCATTGTTATTGGGAATTGGAAACAGCAGCGCCAGGTTCGATATTTCATATTTCAGTATTTTCTGCGCTTAAGTAGTTTGTTTGGAGCCATTGTTTCTCGGTTCCCTGCGAATGAGGCAGAGTATTTTTTTTTAAGTTTCTTGGCCTGGAGTCGAGTCCTACAGCCGTAGATATAATATTTCGGTTCGGTTGCTGTCTCTGGCTGTTTATTTTTCTCTGTTCGCCTTATACGAGTACGTACAATAAAATCTCCTTACTGGGTCGTTGGTATAATGAGAGACTCTTACATTTGGCATTCATAGGCCTGATTGCGTAGTTATAAGTATTTTTCATACGAGCTTCTTTGGCGACTTTTTCTAGTACTTTTCATTTTTAGTAAGAACAAAATAAAATTTGACTAAAAATAACGCGTAAAGCATTAACTTGGACTTTGTCTTTATTCGGCAGATGTCGCTATTACAAAGATATGCGCCTTAAACCTAGACATTAATGCCTATGTTTTGATATATTGATAAAAAAAATTATGTATATATTGTGATATTTGAGTAAACACAATGTTCCTTCATTGCCTTAAATCACACTTCCTACAATGCCTCAAATCGCAGCGAAATTAACATTCTTAAATTTTTTTCGTTTATTTGCTCTTCCCATCTTCCTCATTACAATCCGGAAGCCACGTCCACTGCTAAGGAAGCAAATCCGCCGAAAGCAATCAATCAGTAGCCCGAAGCGAGCGACACACCCCGAATATATAATTTTGTTTGTGCCTCAAGGACTTTGGTCCTTTAGAACAAGAGCTACGAAGTATTCTATTAACTATAATATTAAGATGTAATAAAATAATAAGACTTTAAAAAAAATGTGTTGGAGGGAGTTTCCTTAGGGCTCGCCGTTTCTTCTCACTCCGCAAACACTTCCCGAAACGGTGGGTATAGTTCCGAGTTGTAGGAACCTCGTATTAGGTAGATAAAAGAATGACGTTCGAAAAATGTACACTGCTACCTACTTCGAATAAAAAATGTTTTCATTTACTATTGAAGATTTCGAGTAGAAGCAATCGCTTCCAAACACAAATATTCAAGTACATATTCAGAACATACATGTTTTGTCACACAAGAATAAGTATGGAGATTGTTATCTCATATATTCATGAAAAAAAGGAATCCGGTAGTTGACTGCTAGTCATTTGAGTTACTTTTTATCAAATGTCAAAAACGGCATTTTGTTCTAAAAATGTTTGTAATTTTGTACGATGACGTCATTGTTCAAAGTAGTAGTTTGCATACTAATTAGTAAATTCTTAGAAATTAAAAATTGAAAATGTAATGAAAATTTAAGTGATTAAGGTTTTCAACAATTTTATTTCAAGAGCTATTTAGTCAGTAATATATCGTAATTTATTTTTCATGCAGTCAACTGTTACATAATATGTTCTGAGAGTTAGATATACGTACCTATGTATGTATGTAGGTTTCTGTGTACGATGTGAAACGCAACGAATCAGTGTCAAAATACAAATATTGTTTTTTTTTTTTTCAATGTGGAACTTTTGTGTCAAAGCGTGATCATAAATGCTCTAAGCTAAGTAGAATTCTTATGGCTCGATGTCATTTGGTTGCACTTTCAAAATTTCATATGTTAAAGCTGAATACGGTTACTTTACTGTGTCCACAAACTTACTTTTTTATTTTTTATGACTTATTTTTTTTTTTTTTTTTTAATAAATAAAATTAAGAGATGATATAGAACTAAAAGAAAGAGAGAAAAAGAGAAGGTCTGCATTTAGTTGCAGTTGCAACAGTTCCTCAGTTGTAAATACTGCATCCTCAATATTTTTGTAAGACAAGTAGCTGGCTACGAGTCTCCTTGAACAACGATATTTTTTAGAATATGAAAGGTCTCGTCCACAAGTAAAGTCTTTGTAAACCTCCCTGTTTGACGGATAGAGGTGCCTCTTCTGATGTAACGTTTATGTGAGTAATAAAGTATTGAATTATTATGTGCTATTTAATTTATATTGATACTTCTGGGCTCAAAGAGCGTATACGCCTAAGTTCTATTTAGCGTATACGCCCTTTGAGCCCAGAAGTATCGATATGTAGGAAAACAGGTTAGAAAGATTTTTAGTAGTAAGCTGTTTGACGAATTTTTTATGGAGAGTATTTTTTTTTTACTCTTTCAACAAACGTAGAAAAAAATTGACCAGAATTATGAGTTACCGGGTCCTACAGCTGTACAGGGTGTTAAAAAAGTGCGTTTGCAATTTTAAGGGGTTACTCAGAATCAAGTATAGAATACAGAAAATATATTTAAAAAGTCCGATTTTAAAAAAACTTCTTTTTTTATTTTGCATAAATATTCATAAAAAAATAAATTCCTTTTTTTAAATACCACGAAACAAGTTTTTCTTTTCAGTGACATCCTAAAAATAATCGCTCTGTAAAAGTTTATTATTATTTTATACGAGAAAATACGATCTTGGACTACTCCTTTAGGAGAAAAGCTGCCACAATAATTCACTTCATTTGAGATTAGTCGTTTGAAATGGGCCCTGAGAGAGGACACAGGAGACGAGTAATAGCGCGTGCTTCGCTCGTTTCGCTCGCTTCGCTCAGGAAAGGAACAGATTGAACTACGTCTGTAATCTTCAAAAAGATATAATAGGTTTTAAGATTTTAAGACGACTCAATCTGAGTAGTAATAAAATAATATCACCCGTAATGTTAAAACGAATGAGGGCAGCATCACGGCGGTTACTTGGAAGCAAAATGACAGATTCTCGATGATTTTTTATTACTTTTCTATAAGTTGAAAAATCCGTTCAAGTGAAATTGAAAATTGAAACTTTCAACTTTATTAAGTTGTCGATTTTTGTGTGTTAGTTTCAACATAAACGAATGATTTGTTTTCGAGAAATGCAATTGATACCAAAACAGGGTTAGGAGGTTTTTTTTACGTCGAAGTTAATAACGTTTTATTGATTCTGTTCAAATAACAGAGTTCGAATCGGTCCACCCGTTTCAATGGCACAAAGAGACAAAGAAACACATAAAGTCTCAAAACTTAATAATATTCCTCTTTTACAAGGGTTAAAAAGTAAATGGGACCTCCAACTTTCTCAACACAATTTACCTTTCATTCCACTATCTCCTGAATTAATTTGAGGTAAGAGTTTGTAAAAAAGCTCTCGCCCCAGTGAGCGTATTATCCCTTCAGCGTTCATTTTGCTACGCCCCACTCCTCGTGTCCTTTATCAGGCAGCGCGGGCGGCGTGACGCGGGTCCATTTTTTAAGCCGACCCGCGAGAGCGCTCCTTAAATTATTCAAGCCGCCAAGAAAAACGGCAAGTCGGGGCTGCGAGGCGGGAAAAGTGAAAGTGGGAAGTGTGATAGGACTGCTAGGGCTGTTACAGTAAAGGCAGAGGTCGTTATTACAAATATCTTGAACTGGTTATGAGTGCTAAGGCTTTCACATGTCGTGATAAGACGTAAGTTTTTTGAGAGTCTTATATTAACTTTGAAGGTTGCCAAATGTTAGAAGAATTATAAGTGAAATATAAGTCTTAATATTTAAGTAGATTTTGTATACAATCTTTAAATTGTATTTTTTTTCTACCCAGTACAAAGTTAGTACCACTCGGAACTTGTACACTCAATGTTTCGGGAAGTGTTAGCAGAGCAAAAAGAAACGTCGCGTCGAGTCCACAAAAAACTCGCCCCAACACATTTGAAAAGAAAGAAACTTAATTTATAACAAAATTCATGTCATTACAGGAACTAATAGCTCGAGGAAATTTACATGTTCAATGTCCATATATATATATTTCTTATATATATATTTCTAATAATATAAGATATAGATATTTCTTATATATATATATATATATATATATATATATCTTTATCATGTAATAAATAGTCTAGTGTTTTATAATAATCTTTCGAACACAGGTATTTCTTCACGTGAGTTTTGAACTCATTTTCTGGTAAACATTTTACATGAATTTTAGTATAAAATAATAATAATACACTGCCCCATGACATCCCTGAGTATTCGTGTGTAGTGTCTCTTATGCATGGACGCGTCCCACAGCTGATAAACGGCCCAACCGACCGCAGCTGACCTCGGGAACACAATATTTCGTCGTTCTACTAAAATTTCAGCTGAAAACCAAGATGATGCATGGCTCTTGTTGCAGTGATGGGGAAGCTATGAAGATGTGTGTGGATACGGTCTTTTTTATCGCCTTACAAGGATATAATTATTAATAATTTGCGTGCTTTTTGATAGAGATTGATAATACGTTCAGAGGAAACCTGCTCATCCGTTTACAAAATCTGTACGAACGTCACGTTGCACACGTCCGAACCGAATCATAGTAAACAACATAACTGCAACAGTAGAGAATCTCCTTCCTCAATTTTTTTAAAATCTTTTGCCCCAAAAAGTACTATTCCAAAATATACTAGGTAATTATGTATAAGAAATATCACAGTTCATCGTATTATAGAAAACATTTTTTTAAGTTTCATTGTGCAATTTCTTTGTACTACAATGACTCTTGATCTACTTGGCTCCCTTACTGGATTTACTTTATGAAGTTCACTGGCATGTCAGTTATGTATGTTTTGTTCTATCCTTTTTTTTAGGTATTGTTTGTGAGCTTATTGTCTGTGTCTAGATTCTAGAATAAACGTTTATTCTATTCTACTCTATGTCCTATTTTAAAGATCATGATCAGCCAAAATGTCTCTCTTCCTTGGGTAGGCTGAAGCTCTCACCTGAATCCGTTCATTTATTGAAAGAAAACAGTTTTATCTCAAGTCACGGTTGCGGGTCCTTTGTGAGGTTGCCCCATCCGATTTCACTTAGTTCAGTAGATCATTAATAACGCTCGCTTTGTGCATATGTCGGCAATCTGAAAGAACCCATTTACCTGCTTCGCCAAGTGATTTCGCATGAAGAATATCTTAAGGCGAAGTGATGCGGAAAAAGGTTCGTTGGTGGTAGGAACTTTGTACTGTGCTAAGTAGAAAAAAAAGATTTAACATAATTGCGACGGGAAAGGCTATTTATATCAAGCGACATTTTTGGAAACAATATTTAAGATTGTTTTAAAAATTGCTTTTTTATTATTATATAGGTAGTTATTAAAAAATAACGTTTATATAATATTAAATACATCAAGAATCTAAATAATACTAAGAAGTTTTTTTAATGATTATTTTTCTGTGAAAGTATTTTTTAAGTTTTATCCCGTCGATTTGTTATTCAACGTGTTTCGATACTAAAATGATCCTGTCATACAATCCAGTTTTTCAACCAAATAATTTATTATTCAGTAATAAGAATACAGGTTGTTAAAACAGTGTGTTTGAGATTTTAAGGAGTTACTCATAATCAAGTATAGTATAAAGCAAAATATTGAAAAAATCCGATCTACAACTTTTTTCAGTTTCTATACTAATTCCTGATTCACTATTCAGATTTCGTAAGGGAATCTGAAAAAAAATTGAAGTCCGGATTTTTTCAATATTTTTCCTGGCTCCTATACTTGATTCTGAGTAATCCCTGTAAATTTCAAACGCACCTTTTTTAACCCCCTTTAGATTTGAAAACAATTTTACACTTCTACGGAAAATTTTGTTATTCAAAAAAGTCGCCAAGTTTTTCATTTTTACATTAAATCTAGGAAAACGTTTAAGTATTTGAGTTTCCGCTTTCTTGAACTAAGGGTGTTAATACAAAAGAAGTGTAAAGAGGTGTGAAGTTCAAGATCTCTCCTGTTCAATAACAGATTGAACAGAGTCAGCGACCTAAAAACGTGACATACTGATTTAGTCTTATAATAACCTAGTTCACTAAATTTTATTTTGTATAATAATCATATTTTAGATTTATCTGACGCAAATTAATATTACGAAATACTCTTGTATAAATAGCTAAGACTGATGTAAATAAACTGGGATTCAACCTGGAGTTGTGTCTCATTCCACCTCCACTATACCCAAGTACGCCTAGGGGAGTACCCTGGGAGTATTCCATTCCACATCCACGCCAACTTCACTCCACCAAACCACCCCTCACTGTGGCCAAGACACCCTTAGCCGTCAGCTTAGGCAACTGACCAGTCGTCGTTGGTGAGTCTGCCCGACTGACAGTGAGGATTTGTTTCCACTATACCTTTTTCCTTTCACTTCCGCCTGCTATCTAGGTCTCGTATTAGCAGGTATCCCGCACTTATCTATATATAAGTATTTATTTATATGATACGACTTAGGGCGTTAGGGCTTTAGGTATTAGGGCTCTAGCTGTATGTCCCCTATTAATTTCATGTGCAGTTGAATAATAGCCTTATTCACTTGCTATAATTTAGCTGCACATCTCCTTCAAGTTCAAGTTCTTAGTGTGTAACTTATCTTATTCATAATTTAGAATAATGTTTATTATTCCTTACGTTACGAATTTAATCGAATTAGTTGGGCCTTACTACTACTTAGGTTGGCATTACATTGAGATATAAGTACAAGGTGATAAAACAAATTTGGCAATATTTTATCAAACTGAACAATTTCCCGCATGAAACTCATACTCAAAAAGCAAACAAAATTTTAGACTCTTCATACAAATCCATCAGATGGTTGATGAACTTTGTATGGGAAGTCCATTTTTTTTGCTTTTTGAGTATGACTTTCATGCGGAAAGTTGTTCAGTTTGATGAGTAGAAGCCACTGTTAAAATATTGCCAGACATTTTTTTATCACCCTGTATTTTGGAGGAAGGCTTTTTGTACTGCACAGCCTTAATGGATGACTACCTAGATTTTTTTCAACCGTTGTTGGACGTATTTGTCACAAAACTTTCATAATACGTTACATCAAAAAGTCTCAAGTTCGATTCTCACCGAGGTCATTTTTTTCAAACTCGGTTAAGGGCGCAAACATAAGGGCAAGCAGTGCTGATATGTCCTGTCCACTTGGAAATATAACTGAATTAAATAATTACAGAATTATTTTAGTTATAAGAACTTTCTGTTTTTCTGGAAAAAGGTCTGTACTATTGTCATAAACTAGTAAATATTAATATAGCTATAAGTAAATAAAATACTGAAACCAACCCCTCGCAGACGTACTAAACAGACATACACCAATCTTCTCGTCTGCTAACCACGATCGATCCCGGAGGCGTCGGGAGGATCCCGCGGGATTTCCCGGGGATCGGGGTTTTGTGGGGAAAACGCATTTGTTTGGTGTTGGATTTTTGTGTACGTGTCAGTAAATAAACCAGATAACAAAAAAATGTCACGTTTAGCGTTTTAGGAATTCAATTAATATATTGTTTTTGCAAACTCACCAAGTAGGAGACCAGAGCTTGATGCTAAAGCCTTCGTGAGTAGGTATTATCAAACTCGTCATAATCCCATAAATCAGTCAAGTCTGAGTCATAATACTTTAGTGTATTAGAATTGGTGTAGCACCCGTTGAGTAGAAGTCTACGCATATGTAACTGAACAACATTTTGGATTGATGTACAATAATTTATCAGCTGATACAATGATAAAGTCGCAAGTAAAACTCATTTTATATCTTCTAAGTGGACCGTATTAAGGTAGCAGACCGCGTATACCTCAGAGACCCGTCGCATGCCAGGTGCGCCGCCACGACGGGCATGCCTGTAACGTAGGGTGCATCATCCTTGATCACCTTCTTTATCCGCTGATATTAATGCCCTTGCAGAAGTGCTACTGGAACGGGACGGAGCTTTACATTTTGGTATGTGAGAGCGATGGACGCCATCTTATCTCTAGCAAGCAGTGCTGCCACATTACACAAAAATCCAATATCTAATGTACGAATGTACACCGTCTGTAGGAAAAGTTGTTCCTTTCATGACTAGAACACCTTGTTATCGTTTCCTGTAATGGTCTTTTCTCACTTAATATATAATAATATTATATTATATTATCTCATCTCATCTCATCTCACTAATATTATAAATGCGAAAGTATGGATATTTGTTTGTTTGTCAGTTTGTTTGTTTGTTTGTTTGTTCCGCTTTCACGCCGAAACTTCTGAACGGATTTTGATGAAATTTGGTAGTTAGATAGATAAAGCACTCGGCTAACACATAGGATACTTTTTATCCCGGAAAACTTAAGGGTTCCCGTAGGAATGCTTAAAAACTCAAATTCCAACGTCACTAGATGGCGCTATCTTAACATTTTCTTTCTTTCTGTACACAATTTTGAAGTCCACGCGGACGAAGTCGCGGGCGGAAGCTAGTATTCTTATAATTATGAAAGAAAGTACTAATTATGATAATTAGTTTAGCAAAATCCTGCCGCTAAGCAGCAGTGCTTGCACTGTTGTGTTCCGGTGTGGAGAGTAAGACAGCCGAGGAAATTACAGGCACAAGAGGCATTTCATCTTAGCCCTCTAGATTGGCAACGCATCTGCAATCCCCTCCGGGGTTGCAGGTGTCTATGGGCAGTGGTGATCACTTACCATCAGGTGACCCACTTGCTCGTTTGCCTTCCTTATCACATAAAAAAAAAAAAAAAAAAAAAGTCTGGTCTAGCATTAGCAAAAAGATGAAAATGCGGTATAGAAACAAATGATTTTTGCGAGAGCTCATGCAAAGGACTGGTCTGCAGCGCTGCATAGTATAATACAATGCAGCCGGTAGCTGTGTAGCTGCGTGGCCTAAGGGCAAGGGCACACATCACAGTAACCTGCATGTTTTATAGTTAGTATATTAGGTATTATTTTCAAAAGAGATTTGGTTTAAAATAATTGTTGCTTTTGGCTACTTAGTCATAATTTTTATTGTTTGCTACAAGGAACCCCTTAAGAAGAAAAATCCTTACAATACTTTTTATACTGGTTAGTTTTGAAAGATAATCAGTTTATCATATTGCACACGTTACAAAAATAAAAGAAAATATGATAATAAATAAAGTAAAAAGAAAATACATTAAAATTACGCTAATGACAAAAGGGGATACAACACATATTGTTAGGATTAGAACGTATACATTTTTGTATTATTATGTTTTATCGAATGTTAGTCTACTGTTTCTCAGTCATTTACAGTGAAACCTGGATAATTTAGACATAAAGGGACTTGCAAATTTTGTCTCATTTAAAGAGGTATTCCACTAACCCAGTGTCTCAGATATTCAGGTATAAATAAATATCTGTCTCATGTACAGATATTTCCATAAAATGAGATGAAAATAGAGGTGATTTCAGTTATAGAGGTGGGATTATTAAATAAAAGACATAAGAAAGTCCCAGTTAGAGAAGTAATAAATTGATGTTATCTCAGTTACAGAGGTGACTACCTATGAAATTCAAAGAAACAATTTAGTAATAGTATTCTTTAAATGTAGTCTCAGTAAACGAGGTAAAATACACTCGCTGTCTCAATTATACACCTGTATAATTATGACGATAGAATCGAAAGAACTAATCCCAGATATAGAGGTTTGTTTTGTCCTAGTAACAGAGGTAATTCAGTGCAAAAGTGTCGGTACCTCAGCATGAGTCCCAGCTATGGAGATTTCTTACTTATCCAGGTCTCACTTAACCAAGTTTTACTGTATTACATTCCATAAGTTTTTAAATAGATTTTAAAGTTGCTGTGTGTATTGCAACCCTATCTCAAGCGAACGCTGGCCTGCCGCCAACCGCACACTGCACGGCGCACGCGGCGCATAATGCAACACCGAACAAAGAGATACTAAATCCATTTCACATTAAACCGGATATTATTTTATAGGGCTAATATTTTACTACAATTTAATTGTAGCAACAAATTCTTGACTTTATATTTAAGTGTTTGTCCAGAATATAATCTTATTAAAGTATTTTTGCAAATTCATTATAGTACCTATATACAGAATACGCAAAATATTTTTTTATATTCAAATTCAGAAAAAAACAGGTGCACTTCTACTCATTTGCAAAAATTTTGGACACTCCAAAAGCGTTAATTTTTTTTTTGTAATTACTGTAAAGACGTAGAACAAAAAAATATTAGAATAATGATTATAAACCTTAGTTAACGGATTGTACACCAAATTATAAACAACAATATTCCTGATCACTTACTAACGGTTATCCGGCTATTTTCTGGTTAATTGGTCGACAAAATGTATTTCCTTTTGCTACCATTATAATGTACCTGACAAGCAAATACGGATACCAGTATATAACAGAACTGTGCTATGGAGAACTAGCTATCATATTTCTATGCCGGAACACATCAATGTTATTAGCTAAGAAGATGGAGCAGCCACTTGAGCTCAGAAATTTCTCTAACATCAACCAAACCGAATCCTATATTTGGATTCAGGCGAGAATCGAACGCATGTCCTCCTGATGTGAAGCAAGCGGACTTGCATCTAGGCAACTCTCAGGTCATGTCAAAATTAAAAGAGTTCCTGATCGGTAACGCGTTCTATACCGTAGACGAATTTCTCGAGACACGCGAAAATAAAAAACGTATTTAAACAGATGCTTCACAACATTTAATAGATGACAAAATCTTGTAAAATAATAAAAATAACTTAGTACACCATCATAATTTAATTGTATATATTAAGTGACATGTAATTAATAATATTATGAATAAATTTTTCAATTTGAATTGAATTGAATTGCCATGCAGGCCGTCAAAACACAGTCTAGACTATATTCGAGAAAAAAAGGCTCCAATTCGTAGCAAGTAAATTGAATTGTCTGTCCTCTAACTTCGAATTTCCATGGAGACAAATCCGCAACAAAAGTTTGTTAGCCACTCGTTGAGGGTTCTTTATTGCCATCGGGTGATAAAACCGCAACTTTTTCACAGGGCAGACCAGACTCGTATCTCCTTGGTAGTTTCTGAATTTAAAAAATATTCTTTTTTTTTATTGGAACTTAAAAACTAGTCTTTTAAAGTGGTGGTGGGATATCGCTTCCAAATATCATTACTAAAATTATTATATTTTTAACCCTGTTTATTGAAGGATTACCACAGAAATATGACACCTGAAATTTATAAAACTCTCCAAATAACTATATTTACGACAACATTTTTATAAACTACAGAACGCCCTCATTAACATTTAATTTTATTAGTTATTTTATTGGTTTTTCCTCGAACACTAACGAGACCTCATAAAATCTCAGTCTATTGTGGTTTTCAGAGCTTAGGTGCCTAAATAGGCATAAATTATAGATTTGATGCTATGTTTAATACTATAGCATCAAATCTATAATTTATTTTAACAAGTTATCACACCTTTGTTATGAACAAAAGGATCTGATACCTAAGCTACTTATAATAATGCCTGATGCCCAAGGCATTCACCTCACCCCCCTATATTGCTACTCCACAATTTCCCTGCACCACTTAATAAGCTACTAATGATAGACTTCCCTTTTTGCCGTCCGATATTAAAGCCATACCGTCCTCAGCATTGTTATTGGGAATTGGAAACAGCAGCGCCAGGTTCGATATTTCATATTTCAGTATTTTCTGCGCTTAAGTAGTTTGTTTGGAGCCATTGTTTCTCGGTTCCCTGCGAATGAGGCAGAGTATTTTTTTTTAAGTTTCTTGGCCTGGAGTCGAGTCCTACAGCCGTAGATATAATATTTCGGTTCGGTTGCTGTCTCTGGCTGTTTATTTTTCTCTGTTCGCCTTATACGAGTACGTACAATAAAATCTCCTTACTGGGTCGTTGGTATAATGAGAGACTCTTACATTTGGCATTCATAGGCCTGATTGCGTAGTTATAAGTATTTTTCATACGAGCTTCTTTGGCGACTTTTTCTAGTACTTTTCATTTTTAGTAAGAACAAAATAAAATTTGACTAAAAATAACGCGTAAAGCATTAACTTGGACTTTGTCTTTATTCGGCAGATGTCGCTATTACAAAGATATGCGCCTTAAACCTAGACATTAATGCCTATGTTTTGATATATTGATAAAAAAAATTATGTATATATTGTGATATTTGAGTAAACACAATGTTCCTTCATTGCCTTAAATCACACTTCCTACAATGCCTCAAATCGCAGCGAAATTAACATTCTTAAATTTTTTTCGTTTATTTGCTCTTCCCATCTTCCTCATTACAATCCGGAAGCCACGTCCACTGCTAAGGAAGCAAATCCGCCGAAAGCAATCAATCAGTAGCCCGAAGCGAGCGACACACCCCGAATATATAATTTTGTTTGTGCCTCAAGGACTTTGGTCCTTTAGAACAAGAGCTACGAAGTATTCTATTAACTATAATATTAAGATGTAATAAAATAATAAGACTTTAAAAAAAATGTGTTGGAGGGAGTTTCCTTAGGGCTCGCCGTTTCTTCTCACTCCGCAAACACTTCCCGAAACGGTGGGTATAGTTCCGAGTTGTAGGAACCTCGTATTAGGTAGATAAAAGAATGACGTTCGAAAAATGTACACTGCTACCTACTTCGAATAAAAAATGTTTTCATTTACTATTGAAGATTTCGAGTAGAAGCAATCGCTTCCAAACACAAATATTCAAGTACATATTCAGAACATACATGTTTTGTCACACAAGAGTAAGTATTATCTCATATATTCATGAAAAAAAGGAATCCGGTAGTTGACTGCTAGTCATTTGAGTTACTTTTTATCAAATGTCAAAAACGGCATTTTGTTCTAAAAATGTTTGTAATTTTGTACGATGACGTCATTGTTCAAAGTAGTAGTTTGCATACTAATTAGTAAATTCTTAGAAATTAAAAATTGAAAATGTAATGAAAATTTAAGTGATTAAGGTTTTCAACAATTTTATTTCAAGAGCTATTTAGTCAGTAATATTTCGTAATTTATTTTTCATGCAGTCAACTGTTACATAATATGTTCTGAGAGTTAGATATACGTACCTATGTATGTATGTAGGTTTCTGTGTACGATGTGAAACGCAACGAATCAGTGTCAAAATACAAATATTGTTTTTTTTTTTTTCAATATGGAACTTTTGTGTCAAAGCGTGATCATAAATGCTCTAAGCTAAGTAGAATTCTTATGGCTCGATGTCATTCGGTTGCACTTTCAAAATTTCATATGTTAAAGCTGAATACGGTTACTTTACTGTGTCCACAAATACGTACAAAAAGAAAGGTATAAAAAAAACATACCTATTTTAAATCGAAATTAAGTTAACGAGGCAATAAAACTATTTTTTTAATTCAGAATTTGACTCAAATCTCACCTCATGAAAAGTGACGTCAACGGTGGAAAACTTAATCCCAAATAAAACCTATTTAACTCTCGCCTTTAAGAGCTCTTGGGCAAAAGACACCGACGCAAGCAAGGAATTGCACTCCCTTGGAGTTCGCAGAATGAAAGTTTAATTATCACATAAAACACAATAAATTATTAACACAAAATCAAAAGGTAAAGTGAGGCTTATAGTAAGTGCAAGTTTTGACGTTTAAGACACAGCTATTTGGAATCTAAATTCAGCAAATATCGGCTTTTATCGTTTAGCAACCCATGACCGACAACAAGCAAGAGTCATTCCAAACTATTGAAACTCGCTGTACCTATACGTTGTGAAACACATCGATATTGGATGGTGAAACAGAATCAGCTGATACAAATCTTATAAAAGAAAATAAAAAAATCGTAGCAGGTAGCACTGTACCCTTTTCGAAAGAAATAGTTGAGCTATAGTAGTTTTTACCACTTGGGATTCGTATTGAAAACAATGTAGTTTTCCTATACATGAACTAAACATCTGTGTCCCACCTACCGTATGTATGTATAATGAAATACGGAGTTCACGTAACCCCAAAAACATTGCAAATACACGAAGCGCATGCGCGAACCACCCTAAATCCAGGCGGACATTTTGATGGATCACCCCTAATGACAGCACGGGGCTAGGGCTGCCCGCCGTTATCGATAGTTTTTATCGATAACTTGTTTCTAGGAAATTGGTTTGATAGCATCTTAATGGAAAGGTCGGAGTGAAATTGAGACGGGGAATCGACTTATAATTGCTTTGTAATGGTTTCTGATTGTTATTGTGTTGTTGAACTTGTATAAGAAATACATGAGCATGGTGTTTGGTCAATATTGTATGTAAAGTGGATTAAAAATTCAGTTTTATCAGTTGCACTAAAGTTGTACTTAGAAGTTATTTAGTTCGATAATTAAGAAGCCTCAATTAAAGTATTTCTGCTTATTCATGTAAAACAAAATGTAATGTAATCAAAATCAAAATGTTTTTTATTTAAGTAGATGTTTTGCACATACTTTTAAATCGTCTTTTTTTTCTACCTAGTACAAAGTTCCTACCACGCGGAACTTGCCAACGAAATTTAATAAAGAGCAAATAATAATTCAAACAAGACCTGTCACTGTTAACCGAATAGAACATTTTCAATAGGTCTTAATTGAAAAGCTGCCCATACCTAATTTTGACAATCACGTTGAAGCTAATAGTTTCTACACAGATTTTTTTACAGTGCTGGACAGGAAATTTCAATCTATATTTAAAACTAAATCAATAGCCATAAACAACAAACTAAAATTTTGTGAATGTGCTACTGCAGGTATTCATAAAAGTCGAAAAACTTTATTTGACCTATACGACATGAAACTTATATATTTGATGAGAATTTTAAAGAGTACGTGAAAAAATATTCAAAAATTTTCAAACAGGTATGCCGCGCAGCTAAATCTAATTATTTATCCAGTAAAATCAAATTATCCGATAATAAAATAAAAACTGTTTGGAAAATCATTAACAAAGAAACTGGGAAGGTTAAGCCTCGCGATAAATAATTTGTGTTGCAAACAGATCACGGTAAAATAAAAACTAATGTTGAAGTAGCCAAAGAATTCGAAAATTATTTTACAAATATCCCACTAAAGACTCCATCGTGTCCTCCATGCCGTGACCGGCAACGGCGACTCCTTCATTTTCATTATTTGACTGCAGCTAATCAGTGGTTATGTCGTGCTCTGATGTGACTCGCAAAACCAAACTTCGTCCCAAATACACGATCACAAGGCACGCAGTAAAGTTGGCCAGAAGAGTTGTAGGTGTACGTGTAGGAGGACTTCGGTTTACTCTTCCGTACCTGGCGCTTAGCTTCAAGATCTTCCAGTCGCATTTGCTCAAAGCGGTCCACACTTTTATGAGCAGTAGAGCGCCACTCCGGTCTAAGCGAGGCCTGAATTCATCACCTAGAAATGCCAAAATATTGCTAGAAGAATATGTCAGTACTTGTGATCAAAAATTCTCTTTTAAAGAAATTGAACCAGATACTATTGTCAAAACCTTTAAATCTGTTAAAGTGAAAAAAACCGAGGACCTTTGGGGACTTTCAGTAAATGTAATCAGAAATGTTATTGATACTTTAGCTCCATATTTAGCTTGACTTTTTAATATTAGCATTGATAATGGCGTTTTTCCAGACCTCATGAAATTCAGTAAGGTCATACTCCTTTATAAGTCTGGCAACAAAACTGACCCGGGAAACTACAGACCAGTTTCTGTGTTACTCGTTCTTAGTAAAATTTTTGAAAAAGTAATGCTAAATCAAATGATACAACATTTTAATGATAATAACCTTCTGCATAACCAACAATTTGGTTTCACAAAAGGTCAGTGTACAACTGATGCAGGAGTAGCACTTATTCGCAATATCTATGATGCTTTTGAGGATTCACAGAATGCAATAGGAGTATTTTGTGTATCTAAAGCATTTGATTGTGTTGAACATCAAACACTACTTATGAAATTAAGGCATAATGATGTAGAAGACGGGGCTCTCAGTCTTCTAAACTCATAACTTAGCAACCGAACACAAAAAGTTCAAATATATGGCATCAATTCTTCCGGCTCTAAAGTGATAATGGGGGTAACCCAGGGATCAATATTAGGTCCTTTCCTTTTTCTTGCGTATATTAATGATTTGCCGTTTATGGTTCAAAATTTCGCAAACATAGTGTTGTTCGCAGATGATACTTCTCTTATTTTTAAAGTTAATAAAAAAATTAACAAAACTGATGAAGTAAACAACACTCTTTCAAAGATACTCAACTGGTTCACTGTAAACAATCTACTTTTAAATGCTAAAAAAACCAAATGTATAAAATTCGCATTACCAAACGTTAGAAATATTGACGCTAGTGTAATCATAGATAGTAATAAATTGGAATTTGTTAATAGTACTGTTTTCCTGGGTATAACTTTAGATGCTACATTGAAATGGGGTCCACATATAGAAACTCTAGCGGGAATACTTATTTCAGCTGCTTATGCCGTCAAAAAAATTAGGCAGTTAACAGATATAGACCCTGCACGGCTAGTGTATTTTAGTTATTTCCATAGTATTATGTTTTATGGAATTTTACTTTGGGGACATGCAGCTGATATCGAAACTATTTTCGTGTTACAAAAAAGGGCAATCCGCGCAATCTATCAGATGCGATCCCGCGAGTCGTTGAGGGATGGATAAGTTTAAGGAAATTCATATTTTAGCTGTTGCTAGTCAATTCTATCTCTTTTGAATCCTTTCTTTATTCTTCTTTCTTTATTCTTATTTTTGTATGTTTTATTTACAGACATGATATTTTATAATTCATTTATTGATCTAGCATTAAGATGTAATAGAATATAAGACTGTTTTTGAAAAAAAATGTGTTGGAGGGAGTTTCTTTAGGGCCCGCCGTTTCTTCTCACTCCGCAAACACTTCCCAAAATGGTGGGTATACGAGTTCCGAGTGGTAGGAACCTCGTATTAGGTAGATAAAAGAATGACGTTCGAAAAGTGTACACTGCTACCTACTTCGAATAAAATATTTTCATTTTCATTTGTATATGAGAACATTATGTACGTACGCAAGAATCTACATTTGTTTCGTAAAAACAGTGACAGGCATGATTTAAACCTAAGGAATATAAATAACATTGATATTGCCTATTCGAAACTGAGCAAAGTTAAAAAGTCGTTTGTAAGGGCAATGTAGGTATACGATTCTATAATAAAATACCAGAACATGTAACAAATCTGCCTGAAAACAAATTCAAAATGCATGTAAAAAAATGTCTGTGCTCAAAAGGTTATTATAAGATAATAGATTATGTGAATGACAAAGACATTTGGAAATATATTGCTCTTCTTGATAACTGTATTGTTGATAACATACATTCTATTAGTAATTAAGAATTATTTTAAAAAATGTGTTGAAGCGAGTTTCTTTTGGGCTCGACGTTTCTTCTCGCTTCGGAAACACTTCCCGAAACGTTGAGCGTACAAGTTCCGCGTGGTAGGAACTTTGTACTAGGTAGAAAAAAAGACGATTTAAAAGTATGTGCAAAACATCTACTTAAATAAAAAACATTTTGATTATTTGATTTTGTACACTCAACGTTTCGGGCAGTGTTTCAGAAGCAAGAAGAAACGTCGAGCCCAAAAGAAACAATGCAGCAGGTACAAACAAAAATCTAATAATACATAAATTCTGCCAAATGTTGTATAGTTCGAAATATTCCTAGTCCTCAAAACCTGCAGTAGGAATGGTTACTACTGTAGGTAATTTGATATTTTAACAGGATAAAATTTAACCTGTATCACTTCCCATCTTATCAACTATCCCTGTGCAAAAAAAAACATGTCGACCCGGTACTATTTTCCGACGTGAAAGAAGGACAAATAAATAAGCAAACTCATTTTAGTTGAGACTAAGAATATCGATCGATATAAATCAGCACCATTCCCAACACTATAGCCCTGCGCCCGCCCTAGCTCCATACCACAATCGCGTTAGCCCGCGGAGCGCCACTCGTGCACTCGCCGCCTTTTTGTGCCTCCGCCGCTACTGAGTGAGATCCTTGTTTGATTTTACACTTTGCAGAAGTTTCAATGGCGGCCCTGGTGAATTGGGCCATTGATGGACAAAGGTTTAACGTGAAATTTACCCCAGAACTCAGGCTTAATGCCTATCAGATATTACGATCAACATAAAATAACAGTTTAGGACCTTGTGTTAGTTGCTAAAATAAGTTATATTGAATTAGCTCGTTTTCTTATGTAGTAGTAGTCTTTGTAGAAGAGGTGTTTTCTATAATCTGATCACTCCATCTTTCATCATCAAAGAATTTCAATTAGTCCAAATTGCATTATGGAATAAATAAACCACTAAAAATGCCAATTTTTATCGTCCTAATATAATTGATAATTAATTATTGTAAAAATACATACCTACGCAGCTTACACTAGTCTATAGAATTTATTTTATCGCCTCCTATAGATCCGATCGATTTCGACATTAGGAGGGCGCAAGTTCGATTACCGGCGAAATACAACTTTGTAGGACACGGTTCGATTTGCGCGGTAGGGCATTTTTTTAACCCGCCTGGCTAGCTACCACCATCTTATCTAAGTCATGCTGCAAACATAAGTATGAATAGCATAGCGATAATATGCTATCGCTTCCCATTTGCATCTCAATTCCCATTGCAGCCCGCTTCGATCTTTCGACATAATCTTCACTTACCATCAGCTGATATAAAGTCAAGGGCTTAGCAATTGTAAATAACTATCGCAAAAAATCTTTCATCAAATTCCAACACCAAAACTAAAAGGCTATAAAAAAGGGAATGCACCTCAAAGCATTCCCCGCAGCCATGCACGCGGCCGGCTGGACATCACACGTCAATATTGGATGCCTTCAATACCCGATGCCATCAAAAATGCATGCGACGCGAGCGGTAATCTGCCCTTATAAGAGAGAAGGCCGCAACGTTATATGGAGTTACCGTATACTTTGCGGCCTTTTTTATTGAGGTCAGTAATGGACGGACACACGGCAGGCGCGCGTTAGGCGATGTGTGTCCATGGGATTGCAGGATTAGAGGGTGCGCAGTTTAATAGGACTATGATCAATCAAATAGGTACTTAGGTGCTTATATTTACTGATCTATGATCGCATCTAATTATGCTGAGGACAATGACATAAACATGCTACATGTACTCTAAAAACGTTACCCTCTGCTTGGGTTAAATCACAGGTCATTATATACGTATATCATATGTATAATAGGTACATATTTTATTAGGTGAGATGTAGTAGACAAATGAACTCAAATAATAAATTTAAAAAGTAAAACTCAATAAAAAAGACTCAAGTCTTATAATTTTATAATTCTGAATAATTTATAAGACTGACTCGGTGGCTCAGTGGTTAGCGATCCTGACCTCTGATCCGAGAGTCGTGGGTTCGATCCCCACACAGGGCAAACTTTTCTGTGATGAACAGAATTGTTTGCTCTGAGTCTGGGTGTATTATATCTATATATGTATGTATTTAAAAAGTATAAGTGTATGTATATCAGTCTCTGGTTCCCAAGATACAGGGAATCCTAGTTTGGGGCCAGATGACCGTGTGTGATTTCATGATTTGTCCCAGATATATCCCAGATAATAATAATAATAATGGCAGAGTCAGCAGCACGTTTGGTAGATACTCGCTTGCAGGAATGAATTTTGGGAGGACAGGCACAGCTCGAGTAAAACTCCAGAAAATAAGTTTACGGCTATATTGTTCAAAATATAGGCAAACTTAATGCTATAGTTACAATTGATTTTGGACGATGATTAAATTAGAAAAATACAGATTATCCGTAGCAAACAAAAATAGTCTACGTGCAGTGAAACTGACAGAACGGAAGAGGAACGAATAGATAAGAGAAGTTACCGGATACAGTGCCAAAGTCATCGATTAAAAAACAAAGATCCGTTCGAGAGCGGTCTAACTAAATGGTTACGTTTAGAATATATGTACTTCAAAATATTTACAGTATGACAAAAATTATACAGTATGACAATACAATTACCGCCAATTTTTTTACTAAGGTTTTTACTAAGCCTAAATAATTTTGATGAACCTATACTTAGTCAAAATCTTATTTAGGCTTAGTAAACCTTCAGCCCCAGTACCTCCTCTGTGTGACGACGTACGATTCCCTGTGGAGTCACACTCTAAAACCAATTGTAAATAACACACAAATAATCAACGCTGAACATGTTAAAAAGCGGCCAAGTGCGAGTCGGACTCGCCCATGAAGGGTTTCGTAGCAGCAAGTAACATAATATAAAAGTTCTTGTAGTTCGTTGTAGGTAAATTGCAGTTTACGATTTATGACGTATTAAAAAAAAACTACTTACTAGACCTCGTTCAAACCAATTTTCGGTGGAAGTTTGCATGGTTATGTATATCATATATTTTTTTTTAGTTTTATCATTCTCTTATTTTAGAAGTTACAGGGGGGGGGACACATTTTACCACTTTGGAAGTGTCTCTCGCGCAAACTATTCAGTTTAGAAAAAAAATGATATTAGAAACCTCAATATCATTTTTTAAGACCTATCCATAGATACCCCACACGTATGGGTTTGATAATAAAAAATTTTTTGAGTTTCAGTTCTAAGTATTGGGAACCCCCAAAATTTATTGTTTTTCTTTTCTATTTTTGTGTGAAAATCTTAATGCGGTTCACAGAATACATCTACTTACCAAGTTTCAACAGTATAGTTCTTATAGTTTCGGAAAAATGTGGCTGTGACATACGGACGGACAGACAGACAGACAGACAGACATGACGAATCCATAAGGGTTCCGTTTTTTGCCATTTGGCTACGGAACCCTAAAAACCGACTTCAATCGTAACAACTACGCTAAATATTATTTGTTTTTATAGATTTTTTCAAAAAGCGCTGAATCAATTTCGATAAAATTTATATGGGACCACTTCTGAAATATTATTTAGCCAACAAAAAAAAACATTAAAATCGATCCATAACTGGCGGAGTAATCGCGTAACAAACATACAAAAAAACAACATACAGTCTAATTGAAAACCTCCTCCTTTTTTGAAGTCGGTTAATCAGATACCCTACTTTTTTGCTAAAACCATAGACACTATTCCAAACTCTTTTCTCCACTGGATTGTATATCGCAGTCGCCTGTAAATCCATCGTCGCTGCCATAACGCTGTCGCCAGGCTGCGCGCGCGACGGTCACGTTGCCTGCACATGCACATGCCACCGCGCACAAGTCACTTCACCAGCCTGAAACAGACGCCGTTGATTGTCTAATGTTTCCGTTGGATCTGTGCTTCGATAAGATTTTAAATAACGCAAGCTCTGAGTACTATGTTAGTTTAATCTGTATTTTTTGCAAGACAAGAGGTGGCTAAAGATGAGATGCAAAATTTATGTAGCACTAGCTTCCGCCCGCGACTTTGTAGACGTGGACTTCAGAATTGGGTCCAGAGAGAAATAAAATGTTAAGGCTGCTTTATCTAGTGATAAAGTGAAATAACTTTTTAGCCATTCCTCTGGGACCTGTAATGATTATCGGGATAAAATGTATTCTATGTATTTAAAATCAAAATGTTTTTTTATTTAAGTAGATGTTTTGCTCATACTTTTAAATCGACGTTTTTTTTTACCTAATACAAAGTTCCTACCACGCGGAACTTGTACACTCAACCTGTTACCTGAGTGCTTTATCAATTCTATCTACCCACCACATCCAAATCTGATCAGAAGTTTCAGCGTGAAAGTGTAACAAACAAATAAATAAACAAACAAACAAAAATTCATACCTCCGTATTTATTAGTGAGATTTTTTTTACAACCATGTTTACAGCAAATACCTACATTATTTCATTTGCGTCCGGTCTATTAACATAATCTCAAAATGCCTTTTTATAGCCATACAGTCTAATCTCAAATTTTCATTACGACAAGGATTTTTAATCTCGTTCACAATCGACCGCATTATTTTTTAAATACAAAAACTAGATTAATTGAATAGCTTGCAATATCTTCCTTCATAACCTATAAATTCTAAGTAGGTAATATGTTAGTTTATCATTATTTATCGAAGCAACTTTACGATGCAACTCGCCCACTAGTTCGCACCATATTCTGCGCGCACGCACTAAATACAAATAAAATTAGATTTACTGTCCGTCCGGCATCCTTGAGTACCGACATATCAGTGTGGCGTATATTTTGGTCATAGTATTATTTGGTCTTCGTAGACAATTGAACTATATACAAATTTTATAAATTGGACATTTTAACATTCTTCAGAAATTCAGAATTCGGAAAAGGGTACCGTTGACGACTCAAATTCAGAATGTTTTTATTTACATAGATGTTTTACACATACTTTTCCTATCATGCGGAACTTGTACACTCAACGTTTCGGGAACTGTCCATAATGACATAAAAAAAATTCGGTCTCACCATGGAAGATACTCAAGACAGATCATGCGGTGCCACGCATGGCGAAGAGCCGAGCCTGTCTAAAGGTGAAGATGCAATGTAGAAGAAGAAGAACTTTCTTCAGAAATACCTTATCAAATTAGCTATGATCTCTACTCATGAAACTGTTACTCAAAGAATACTCAACTGATCAAAAATCAAAAGTTGTTGAATTTGTTGATCAATTATTGTCATTGTGAAAAGTTATAAAAAAATTATTGATTTCTTGAACAACGTTATTCAGTTTCATGTGGATAAACCTTTTTTCCAAATACAAATTTTAGAAAACCCTTAAACACTAATGCTGAAAATTTACTCGTAAATATTGACTTTCATAGTAATTTACTAACTAATTTGTTGAAATGGGTATTATAGTTGTTAATTGCTATTCATAATATTATGAGTTACTTTTTATCATATGTATTATATATTTTTTTAATAGAAATCGTAAAATATTATGATGTCATAATTTAAAATTTAACAGCATCGTTTCCATACGATTTGACATATTTAAAATTATCTTTTTCTCTACGTCCGTAATGTTCTTAGATATCTTATCTCTGTCTAGAGCAACATTCTGGGATGAGGACGTTATGAATTCACTTAAATATTATTATAATATTATGATAATTTAATTTTGAATCGGGTGAAGGTGACAAAAATGGGGTGACCTCCGCTCTGAGACCTTCCTGATGCAAAGGTTGTCCATCGCTGTTCAGCGTGGAAACGCTGCAAGCACCTTTGCATCTAGAACGTCTAAGGGTGGACTCTTTGACTAACGAAGCCTTTTGGTGTTTTTTTATTTTATTGTATTTTAGTTTGTATATTTGTGATATATTAAAATTTAATTTTGAATCGAATCTAAAACAAATTAATATTGCAAGTGCTTCCAGCCTTTCTAACGGTAGTGTAGTCATATTGTCGTCTTTTCAACAGTGACGAACTTACAAGATTTGTGACCAACTGACACTGTGACCAATAAATTAACCCCTACGCAAGCTGGGTGGTCGGCGGCGCCCGCGCATCGTCATCCGCTAACTTATTTGCCAGTTTGACGTCCGCTCTAACTCATTATTGACACACGCTCACTTGCAACATTGTCTTGTTTGCGACAATATTTAAGGTCCCAAGTCTTACAGTCTGCCGCTGGAAAGATGAAGTGCCCAAAGACCTTGGAAGAAAGCTGAAAGTGCCCGATTGGTGAAACTTGGCACAAAATATTATAGGAAAGAGTGGCGCACTTTGATATCGGAGGCCAAGATCCACTTCGGATCGCTGAGCCAACGAAGTAAATAATCTTAGTCGAAGTAAGTAAACTTTTGAACCGACTTCAAAAAAAAGGAGGTTCTCAGTTTGACCTGTATGTATGCGTGTATGTATGTTTGTCCGCGATTGACTCGCGTTTGGCTGAACCGATTTTAATGCGGTTTTCAGAAAAGTATTTGTTGCATTTAGGAGAAGGTTTTAGTATTTTAACCGACTTCAAAAAAAGGTCAAACTGAGAACCTCTCAGTTTGACCCGTATGTTACGCGATTGAAGTCGGTTTTTTGACGCTTTCAGCGTTGTCAATTATTATATAGTATACTTTATTTTGACTTACAGGACCTGCAAATTATGTATATTAGATCCTTCTATTTATCTAGACTGTAGTCAATATTTGTTATCCGTTTTTACTGTGACAAGCAGACAGCAATCATTAGCAAGAACTTATTTGTAAGTACGATAGGCTTTATTTCTGGAAATGAAAACATTATTCTCAAGGAACTCATACGCAGTTGCAAAGCGGGACTGGACAAAACGACTATTCGGAACCTGGACGCAACTGTCACGGGAAGCGAGCGGGAAACTTGATTCTCAGGTCTTGAGAGGCAGCCAAAATAAAGATTTTCTGACAAACGCTTGTGTCATTCAATTCTCCACCCAAAACCAAATGACTCAAACAAATGAAAAAATGATTCAAAATTTCAAGTGTCAGTGGCGACAGACGGAGCACTTCCACTTGGCGACATGTGCATATGCATTGCGTTCGCGCAGGTAGCGGTATAGATAACGCGGTGGTGATGTTTAGGGATGGGATAGTGACGGTCGATGAAAGAGTCTAGTCTAGAGATAATCGATAAAAATCAAGTTTAATTTAAGGTTGATAATAAGGTCCTTTTTTATATTGTGTAGCACAATTAAATTAACTCTATCCCCCAGGGGCTTTATTACATCATAAGTTTTACGGTTGACTGTTTAATGTAATAAGCTGCTACCCCAGCCTTTTCAATTAAATATTTCTTCTTTTACTTTCTACAAAGATATTCTCTATGCAACAGATAGCCATCATAATTAGATACGTCGGTTCATGAAACAAATTCAGAAATATTAATACATATTATTAATGTTCTAATATTAATATTTCTGAATTTGTAAGACATATTAATATTATTATGTGAGCAGAGATACCAAACCTTTGTTTTACATTCGTGGTTGAAACTCCTTTCTTTACTTCAACCTGCTCCATCCAAAAATAACTCCGTTGGCATCATCACCATTTGTATTAACAATGTAATTTCCCATCTTTTTTAAGTATCTCTATTAACCTATCGCCGTCTTTTTTTATCGGAATACGACGAAGCATCCTATTTGTACAGACAAGGCCCCGAGTCCCGACCGTAGCCTTTGCCTCCCAGACACGCTACGAGTAAAAAAGTAAAAAACTTAAGTAAATAGACGAGCATTCGAACGGTACTGGAGCTCATTTCGATATTTTAATTTATAAGTGCACTTTTTTCTGCAAATGTATTTCAGACTTCGTTTTTAGGGATCCGTACCCAATGGCTGAAGACGGGACCTTAACTTACTAAAATTACGTTGTATATCTGTCATACGTTAAAATGTCTGTATAATTTAAATCTAAAAGAAATTTAGATTGAATCTATAGAACTTTGTGTATAATAAGACATTTTATATTTTTGTTTGCATAGTACTATATACGGAACTAATTACTACGGAACCTTCGATTTAAAAGACAAGGTATATATGTGAGGTAATTAGGTTACTTACATTGAAAATTAAAGCTGTTTTTGTAATCTTTTTTTTAAATGTATTTTTGAATCGGTTTTTATTATCCCCTTTTTTGATTCTAATCCCATTTGATATCGACGATGGATTTAACTACATTAATACCTGCCTAGGAAATCGGCCTAAACAAAACATACACTGATAAACATAACCCTCTCTTTAATCGATAGGAGATATGTATATGCAAAAAAGCGGCCAAGTGCGAGTCGGACTCGCCCATGAAGGGTTCCGTAGCAGCAAGTAACATAATATAAAAGTTTTTGTAGTTCGTTGTAACTTGAATGAAAGGTAAATTGCGGTTTACGATTTATGACGTATTAAAAAAAAACTACTTACTAGATATCGTTCCAACCAATTTTCGGTGGAAGTTTGCATGGTAATGTACATCATATATTTTTTTTAGTTTTATCATTCTCTTATTTTAGAAGTTACGGGGGGGGGGACACACATTTTACAACTTTGGAAGTGTCTCTCGCGCAAACTATTCAGTTTAGAAGAAAATTATATTAGAAACCTCAATATCATTTTTGAAGACCTATCCTTAGATACCCCACACGTATGGGTTTGATGAAAAAAATTTTTTTGAGTTTCAGTTCTAAGTATGGGGAGCCCCCAAAATTTATTGTTTTTTTTTCTATTTTTGTGTGAAAATCTTAATGCGGTTCACAAAATACATCAACTTACCAAGTTTCAACAGTATAGTTCTTATAGTTTCGGAAAAAAAGTGGCTGTGACATACGGACAGACAGACAGACAGACAGACAGACAGACAGACATGACGAATCCATAAGGGTTCCGTTTTTTGCCATTTGGCTACGGAACCCTAAAAAGGAGACAAATGCATTTTTTCTGCTATCTGCATACCAATCTAAGTGTCTGCGACCACCAAGATTTCAGGGTCTACCTGACTCAGACATCCGCTATTCTCAGAAGCTTATCTGCGTCGCCAAACCATACTCGTAGACAAGGCATGGCATAAAGCCATAAGAGCCATAACCATAAGGTATGCATGCCAAAACACTTGACTTCGGCCTGCACTCTGCAGTCCCAAGATTGTAAATCTCTTTTATCAACCGCACAAAAAATACGTTTGAGTGTGATTTACTCTACGTTACAACAAAAACGTGCAGCAATAGATTAAAATGGGTTTCTACTCAACAAAATTAATACACTCACTTTGTTCTAAGATTATTGATAAGAAATAGCCAAAAAACAATGTTTGGTCTTACCGTACTTTTGCAATCAGTTCACCGATTTATTTGCTAAATCCATAACGTCGTCAAACAAATGTAGTTCAAATAAATAATTTGAGTCTGAATTTAAATTTCAGTTTTTTTTAAACTATGTGGACACTAGAAGCACAACCTCCACCAATCTGGACTTGGCCCCGTGTTTCTAGAATGGCCCTACCTTCCCGAGGTATGGGAAGAGACCTGTACCCCTGCAGTGGGAACGATATGGGGTGTTAAAGATGTAGGTATAACCTAGCATGAATGATTTGTTTTGTTAGTTACTTAGCTTTAAAGTCATATCACCTATCTAGCTAGGAGGTGCCTATCTACTTATAGTTTGGAAATGGTTTCGAGCTTCTAAAAACATGAAATCTTCACCACTCAAACTGATTAGGGACACGGAACCCTAAACAATATCATCGTCGGTTCGGTTCTATCTCGATTCAATTTGCTCCACATTAGGAGTACTCCGGTATTCATTCGTTAGTCATGTGTTTGCCGAGGCGGGCGCGTTCCGCGACTTTTGTTTTGAATGTGAATCAAGCGAGCGACGACGCATGGAAATGTTTTGGTTCGTTTTTACTTGCAAGCTTTTATTATAGCTTCAGGATTATGTGGTTTGTATTTTGTTTGTACATCTAATTTACAATTATAATGAAAGCTTATTACATTTAACATAGGAAGTAAAGAGGTTTCAGTTGAATTTCTTAGAAGTACTTTTTGAATCAGAAAGCTAAGCATTATAGGCGATGGCTTTGAATAATAAGTACTTTACTGAAAATTTTTCTCGGAACAAAAAAGTGATTCGCAAAAAATGTCTAAAGAGCTGTCGGTAATAAATTAGTGAAAGCCTCACACAGAGCCCTTCTGATACAAGTAGGGCGCGAGGAGTTTCTTTACGACCATTCCGAGCCCAAAGACAAATCCGTCGCTAACATATTTTGGAAGGAACTTCAAATATACAGCAAGGGTACAACCCAAGGTGCCATTTAAGCATGGAACATGAAATAATTGAAACAAGGAACTAATAACTGATTGTTTACTTAGGGACATGATAGGAAAATAATCATATGATTGGGATTTTAAATGGCAAGTTACGATTAATTTTAATTTCATTTATTCAAGACCAACTTCGGATAAATATATAACTTAAAATAACTTAAAACGTTAGTTATCTAAAGAACGCATCGAAACACTATCTCATCTACTTACATAAAAAAATATTATTAATTTGTAATTAATTTCAATAGGAATGGTACCGTCGCTCCCATGGAATACGTACAAAAAAGCAATCTCACTTTGATGTCTTCAGTGCTTTTTTAATAAGATTAAGCGTCTCTCAAATGATTTAATATTCAAAGAAAAGGTTATAAATGTAGCCGATATCTTCTTTTTTAGACAGACCAAGTACTGTTACCCGACTACCCCAATGTTGAGTAATGTTTTAACCTGCTACGTTACACTCACAAGATCTCTCTCCCAACACTTCCGCGAAAAGCGTCCAGGGTCGAGAGCCAATTTTCTCTGAGACTCACTTATTGCACCCCTATTAGGTCATAATTCATCCCTTAGAGGTGGAAGCCGTCTCTGGTGGCGCCGCCTGGTAGAAACGTTTCAATTTAGGAGGTCCAGTGGAAAATGCGGGATTATTTTTATGACTGTTACGACCTTTGGCCAAAAATCTAACACGCCCCAGTACGTTTTAATTTAAGAGGTCAGGTCAGTTTAACTGAACAGCTGCTCTTTGAACTTTGCAGACTTTTTTGGGGTATCTGAATACGAGTATAATGAACAAATGATTTAATCGATTATGCAGTTAATTACATTTTGGCCACAGATCCCGAAATAAACTGGTGAAGTTTAGTTTTTTACTTTGCACATATTGTACCTATTTTTTATTTTATTTCCTGCATTGGTACCTATTTAAGACTGCTATTACGAATATATTGTACCTGAAATAAGAATGTGAAGACCTGGTGAAGGTTGCGGGAAGCCGCTGGCTGCGGGCAGCGCAGAACCGATCGGTGTGGAAATCCTTGGGGGAGGCCTTTGTCCAGCAGTCTTTCGGCTGATGATGATGAAGAATGTATTTAGTATTATTACTAATAGCCGACCCGACAGAAGACCGCAGCGCCACGTAGCGGCTCCAATTGAGAATCCTGTCCGGGGAACGGACGCACACAAAAAATATCATTAAAATCGGCCCAGCCTTATAGGAGTTCAGTGACATACACATGTACAGAAAATGTTTTTGCTTAGATGTTTGTGCTGTGATCACGCAGCACGCTCTAACCGCTGAACAGATTCTAAAAAAAATTGGCGCACATGTTCCACTTTATTTTCCATCTTCAAAGTAAATGAACACTAGAAAATTCTTGCGCAAAAGCTTTATACACGCATTTTAGGAGTAAATCACATTTAAATGCTGATTTCGTATACCTGAAAATGTTTTTTCGCTCTCACTGCCATTGTGGAAACCTAAGAATGTCTTTCTTCGACAAAAACCTTTCGTTCCCTTTCCAATACACTAATGCAGGTGTTTTTACGTTCCTTTTTAGATTTTCGTCTATTGTGCAGAGGTGCGATTTCTCTATTTTGTGGCAAAACCAACAAACAGTGATCAACGTTAATGCTTGCGTAGGTAGACCTTTTATTTCTCCTCGAAATCGTAAGCACTTAGCACTCCACCTCACAAAGTAAGTATTGAAAGGTTTTAAATTGTATTTTAAGGGAACAGACAATAATTTAATTTTATAAGTTGCCTCGTAATAATAGGTATCAAGAATGCACGTTTTCAAGTTGTTAATACTGCTACCTAATTTCTCATAGATTGAGTTGGCAATATTTAAAACCCACGACCGTCCACGCATACTCCATGTTATATTAGTATAAATTAATTGTAAATATCTCAGGACACTTTTACACAGTAACAATTTGCAAGGCACTTCCCTTGGTTCGTCATAAAAAAGTCCAATCGCTTCATGATCTCAGCCCGCTTAGAAGGAAGCCTGCGAGACTAGTTTTTGCACTCGACTCTGCTCGGTGTCACATTACTGGCTCATGAATAAAACATCGGATAGTTAACAAGTTGCAGTGTTCATTTGTGTCTGTCGATCTTTACAAACTATTCGCTCAATTGTAGGGGTACCTTTATAGGTTTCTTTTGATATACCAAAAAGTAGTTTTACTGTACCTATTGTAGCTTGTACTTAAGAAACTGTTCAGCTTACCGAAATACGAATATTAGCAAATTACTGAAATAATAATAATAAATATCCGGGACATAATTATCACACACGTCATCTGGCTTCGAACTAGGTTTCCCTGTATTATGGGACTCAGAAACTGATATACAACTATAATACTATATAATAAACCCAGAGCAAACAAATCTGCTTACCAAAGAAATGTTTGCCCCGGGGTGGGGATCGATCCCATGATTCTCGGATATCAGTACTCAGGAGCGCTAACCACTGAGCCGCAGTCAGTAAAATAAATAATAAAGATTTAAGTGAATAATACACGCTAGAACCCCTTATAAAGAAGAAAGACAGATTTATCAACAAAAAATAAAAATTATAAGCGACCTGTAAAAGACATCAAGGAATTCAATAGGTATCTAAACTGATAGAATCTAACATAAGTATTATACAGGGTGTAACAGAAGTGTGTGACAATACTTCAAGGTTGGCTTTTACCCATCAAACTGAACAACTTTTGTTCTACAACTTTGTTGAAATCGCAAAAAAAAATTTGGACTTTTCATACAAACTTGGTTCGCCAGCTGATCGATTTGTATGAAAAGTCCAAAAAAAAATTTGCGATTTCAACAAAGTTGTAGAACAAAAGTTGTTCAGTTTGATGGGTAAAAGCCAACCTTGAAGTATTGTCACACACTTCTGTTACACCCTGTATATTTTTTAAATATATTTTTTTCGTTTAATTGGAATTGGAACACGAAAGTATTGCAACACAATTTAGTGAATGGTCTTTAAAATGGCTCAATAAATGGGCAGTGTAGTGTCATACAAGGTTCCCTGCTATGGCAGCCCGCGATAAACTCCTCTCTATTGACCGGTCGAAGTGTTCTGCACACACTTCCACGACCACAAGTTAACAATTTCATTTTATATGTATATTATATTGCACTCACCGCGATGGAGACAAATCCGAAGTGGCGTTTGGTCCAAGTGATTATTTTCTTTAGAGAGAATTAGAAATCTTTTTAGTAAGAAGAAAATATAACGATTTAAAATTATGTGTAAAGCATCTACTTAAATAAAAAAGATTTTTGATTTTTGATTGTTTTTTTTTTGATTAAGAATGTTTGCATATAGAACATCTAAATCTGTTAAACAAACTATCTATTGTAATATCATATTTATTTATTTAGTCGTATGGCATTTTGAGTCGCTCTACATGGTCCACAAATTAATATCTAAGTTCTTCACCCACTGGGCTGCGTTTTCTCCTTTACCTAAGGAAATGGTAATATTTTTCGAGTGTACGTATGTATGTAATATGTATGTACGGCTTGATGAATTTTTAGTTGCGATGTGTCATTGGATTTTGTTTTTTTGGTTCCTAGTTTGATATAAGTTTTGTTTTATGCATTGGGTTTTACGTTTTGTTAAACTGATTGTGTTGCATATTCTATATTATCTGCCCTATCGAATCGAAATAACCGAGATTTGCAAATTTTAGAACGGAAGAACTTTTCGAACAATACATAGTCTACAAGATACATAAAAACCCTTGGCCGATAGGTACAAAATATCTTGGATCTACTTTGTAAGCACATTTAATAAGCTATTAAAAACCCCTACTATTGGTAAAGAACACAGCTCGTAAGTTGAACCTCGAACGACTCACACGCATCGTTTGACTTGACGTTTAAAATATTGTCATCTTTTTTACTCCTTTTACGAAACGATATATTGAATCGTAAACTTCAATACAATATACTGCCCGATATTCAGCGACAAACGTATACTTCACCTTGATTATACAGAAAATCTACAAATATCAACTTTAACATTTACTAAGTAAAGTTCAAATGTGCTAAACCGGTCTGCACTAATAAATTTGTTTATGAACAGTGTGAAATGGATCCGCATATTGATTCAAGTATTTTATGTTCCAAGTTTATTTGTGAATAAATTCACGGCAATATCATATTTCGTTTGTTTGTTAACAATTGGCCAATGAAAACAAGTTTAAACGGATACATGTGTGAATGGAGATGACATAAAATAAAAAATATAATCCGGTTACAATAATACAGACTGCTAGTAATTTAAGTTACTTTTTATGAAATGTCATTTTGTTCTAAAAATGATTTCAAATATCATGTCATTTCCATACTAATAACAAAGTCGTTACAAAATAAGCGTTGTTACATAATAATAATAAAATAATAAAATATTTATTTCCTTCAACATTGGTAGCTTAATAACTAATATTACTAGGGCTTCCTTTTAAGCTTATTTGCCTGTGGTAGGAAGCCCCGCTCTTCCATAGAAAAGACCAAACATGAGCAACTTAAATTAACAAGCAGTTGTTATGGGGTACTTATATCCTATTTTAATCAAAGTAACAAAATACATAATTAACAAAGATAAAACAACATGCAGTTTTTTTATATATATAAGTACAAAATGATATAATGAGTGTGTGTGTGTGTGAGTGAGTGTGTGTGTGTGTGTGCATGTGTGTGTGCATGCGTGCGTGCGTGCGTGCGTGCGTGTGTGTTGACTTTCATATATTGGTATGTTAACTTTGTACAAGCAATGCCTCTATCTCATCATAACTTTTATCTTGAAGCCATGCAGTTATGACTTTTTTACACTCATAAATAAGTTTATTGTATAAATTTATTTCTTTATTGATTTTATTATAAAGTTCAGCTGAGCGTCTGTTGAACTGCCTACAAGCAAATACTGTATTTGTTCTAGGTAACTTTGTGACAATATCGTTCCTTCTTTTATTTAAATTCCCACAGTCATAGGGTAACATTTTATGTTTTGTTAAAACCGTATTAGTAATGTACAGTTTCCTAACCGATAATAGGTTAGTTATTTCATATAATCGTTAAGTAGAAAAACGCCTCTTTTTAAAATACATGACCTTAATCAAGCAGCGTTGAGCCCTCTCCAGTTCAAGAAAACGCGTCTTTGCCGCCCCTTAACAATTTCTTAATATTTCTTATTATTAAAAAATAATATTAAATAAATAGGGTAGATGATGACCAGTCATTTTAGTTACCATCTGCAAAAACTTGACATACCAAGAAATAACGTCATGATCTTTTTAAAATCATAAACGGACAGATTTATTGATGTAACGAAGATGGGTTAAAAAACCAAACTAATGTACTTTTTTTTAAAAGTTCAGCTAAAGAGCAATTTAATAAACAGTAGCTCATAATTAATTTTTTAAAGCATTTATCTGCCCTATTGCAAATAGAGCTTGCGATGCGAAAATAAGACATTTAACTATTTATAAAGACGAAATCAGTGTACTGTAGTAAGCTAGTCTAAGATGGCGGAAATGAGGTGTGCTTCCGGCAGCGCGCTCTTCCGGCCGGCGATTTCCGGCTAGTTTAGCGCAAACCTCTCTCTCCATTCTGACCTCTTTTGTAATAGCTATAGTTACTATCAAATTTACCATATTTTTTGGTCTTTTGCGTTTTCTAAGGAGTTTAAATTCTACTTGCATTGCATTGCAAATAATGTGTTGGAAGGAGTTTCTTTCGACCCGCCCGTCGTTTCTTACTCCGCAAACACTTCCCGAAACGGTGGGTATACGAGTTCCGAGTGGTAGGAACCGCGTATTAGATAGACAAAAATCGCCTCCAAAAAGTGTTCACTGTTATCTACTTCGAATAAAAAATATATATATTTTAGTTGTATTTTAACTTAAATTAATCAGCTTTATAATACAAATCTGAAATACCAACTCATTCAATGCAAATATATATATTTTTATATAAACCTGTCAGTAATGTAGGATGAAACAAAGTAATATACCTACTAAATCTTGAAAGTAGACTATGATCAAAACTTTTTGAAATATCTCTAACAATCTGTCAGCTAAACGATTTCCCTTTATGAAAAGTCAAAGTAGTTTTATTTGCTATTTCAGGAAAGCCAAAGTTCTTTACTTTCATTAATAGTAGTCTAAATTAAGGTATTATAATTGCTACACTTCTTCTTACTTCCTTTATATCAGTGATCAGAGCTAAACGACGGAAGGTAATTTAGACACCTAACTAACACCCTGCCTTGGCGTGAAAAATTCACCAGATACAGAGACGAATTACATCATCAGCATTAACGGGCGCGAATCGGCTCAACTCTCAAAAGGCTTCGCCGCAATTTGTTCCCGTCGGTTCATTTTTCAGTTCACCTGAAAGCGGCTTGCCAGGTGAAAAATACAGGGGTTCGTGAGAGATCGGGACGATAAAAAGTTACAGTGCGGCGTGACCCTTGATCCCTCTCTGTATTGTAACTTGTAGTGATTAGTCAGGTATGATTTTTGTCGATTTGGAAGAAATACCTACAGCGCATGAATCCGAAATGTCTTATGTTACTCACAGTGTAGTGTCCAGGATTCTGTTATTATGTGTTATACCTTTTTTTTTCATCTCACCTGGTGGTAAGTGACGATGTTGTCGAAGATGGAAGCGGACTTACCAAGATTCCCCAACCCAATGGGAAACTGGCTATATTCTTCATTCCCGAACACATACTATCTAAATACTAAATCTTAATAATTGACTGACTCGGTGGCTAAGTGGTTAGCGATCCTGACGGTCGTGGGTTCGATCCCCACACAGAGCAAACTTTTCTGTGATGAGCAGAATTGTTTGCTCTGAGTCTGGGTTTATTATATCTATATATGTATGTATTTAAAAAAATATATATGTGTATGTATATCAGTCTCTGGTTCCCTAGATACAAGGAATCCTAGTTTGGGGCCAGATGACCGTGTGTGATTTGTCCCGGATATTATTATTATTAAATCATTTATTTGAATGAATTAGAATAGTTTTTTTTATCCACAGTGGGTAATCCCTTGGCATTCTCTCTCCTGGTGGTAGAATAAACCATTTTTATTTAAGTTCACTTATGTATTTAAATTGTAAGTCCACACTTAAACACATTAGATTTACGAGTCAGAACTTTCCTAAATTCACTGGACCGTGTTGTCTGAATTAATAATAATAAACTTGCCAAGTGAATAGGTAATCAAAGGAAATATCGACCTGTGCATAACATAACACAAGTATGCAACATGCAATCTGGCCTAATAAGAAATAAGGCCGCAAGTAGACGAAAACTCCTATACCAAGTAACAAAGTGTGGTGATTGATATATCAGTGATAGAAACGTTTCTATCACCGTGAAATGGCCCCAGTTTTAACACCATTTGGTTGATATAAGGGTTGTATTTTAGCAACGATTATCACTATTTGGTGATATATTTAATACATTTTTATTTTATGAACTTACGTCTGAATACTTATACTAAATTATGACTTGAAATGAATATTATCAATAAAAATATGTCTATGTGTATCAAAGAGTAAAGTAATACACCGATGTGTATGTCTATCGGTGATATTTCAGAGTTAGTGACGCCAGCCACCGCGTTGCTTTTATATCACCCTTATAACACTATTTTGTGTTAATTGGCCCCTTTTATCATTAATAACTCCATATACTTTGCGGCCTTCTCTCTTGTGACGGCAGCAATGCAGTGAGCGAGTGCAACCAAACACGCTTCAAATCTCACGATACGATACGAGTTTTTCTTAGAAAAGTGACGATAACGAGATGCAAATATGCGACCACACAAGTGGAAGCCTGTCCGTTGGGGGCGTCATTAAAAAAGCTAACAAGATAAGCTTAGATAATTGATTAAAATTTAAATAATCGCATACGTCTTATGTACTGGACTTGTAGGGTTTTGAGGAAACGTGGTGTGTTATTTTGTGACAAAAATGTGTTTCAGATACGAACAAGAGTTTTGTGACAAATTGTATATGCCCGTGTTTTAATACGTACAAGCTTGTTAAATTATCCCGACTCTTACTTTTTTTACGCATTTACCGATTGAACTTCGAAAGGTCATTTTTAGTGCTGATTCACAATTTAAAGGTTGACGGTTTTTGGTAGCTCTGCCTTTCCTGCGTACCAGGCAAGCAGTGTCTGAGGAGAAGACATTTCACCCACGACGGTTCTGAATATTAGCAGTCACCAAAAACCTAACCATATTAAAAAAAAAATTAAACCCGATTGCATTAAAATGTATCTTATGTCAATCTGGGGATCAAGACGCGTCTAACGACACCTCTCAAGCTTAAATCCATCAAGTCGTTTAGGCTACAAAGCGTGCAAAAAAATATACATACATACATACTTTACACTTGAAAACATAACCTTTCTCCTAGCGCAGTAGGGCAAAAATTGACACTACATCAAATATTGCCTCATTTTTTTATAGAATTTTGTTATTTTTTAATCATCTTAGTGAATTAAATCGTAAAGAAGCACTGAACTACCTTTTAATTATTATAAAGGCTTTGTACGTGAATTTCCAGACATTCCCCATTTTCTTCAATTACAACCTTACATATGCCTCTCAATATGTATTCGTAGCGGATTTCCCTCTGATTAATGACGGGCCAATGTTATTTATGTTGGAGCTGAAAGTAAGGGAAAAACGGCAGGGGGGGCGGGGGTGAGGGGGGAGCGGCGGGATCCAGCCGCGGGTCACACCGGTTCATTAATACAGGTGCGAGGGTTGCCAGGGATGAGTGTGGCAGAGGTGACGTTACATGAACGAGGTCTGTAGGCGACTTTGTGTTATTCTAGATGAAAGTGACCAATAATAGATAATACCCCAAAATAATCTATAAATTAAACAACTTTTTCATACGAATCTAGCCCTTTATATTCTTCTGATTGTCAATAAATCATCAGAATACATTGTTTATGGTTTTTTTTTTTGTCTGATCAGAGAAAGTAAGTACAGTTTCATTTGTACAGTAAAGCTCGAAAGTGAAACCCAATTGAACGCAGAATACCGAACTTCGCAAAAAAGATGAAATCGTGTATTTACTATAATATAGAGCAAAAAGTCTGCTAATATAGAGTTGTTACCTAATTAATTAAAATATAACAAAAAGGCTAGCTGATTATACATCGCCTGTACACATTTTAACATCAAATCCACTACAGTGGTCTACAAATCCTTCGAAAAATCAGTTATTTTCTGTGTCACGCCTCTGCGTAATCTGTTCTATGGGCTAATGTAATACAGGGTGGAATAAATCAAGATCGTCGGCGGTCACGTGCGGTTACAAGCGAACTGTCGGATTTGGGGCTCGCCGCACTCGTGTCGGTACACCCTGTGTGTAGTACGTATATAACTGGTACTGTCTGTGTCTATAGGTAGGAAAAGGTAAAACTCAAGGAAAACCTACATGGTAACAAATATAAAAAAAAACAACACTTAGTCATCTGGCCTTTTAAGGTCTGCTGTGCCATGGGAACCCGATCATACATATACATACATATATATAACTGTAAAAGCCCGTATTTGGTAACTCTTAGGTTTCTTCGTATCTTAGGATTTACCAACATTTTAGGTTAGGTTAGGTTCAAGGTTGGACTTTTACCATTAAGAGTTGGTAAATGTTATAATTTACCGTACTCCGGTTTTTTTTTTATTTACATACATACTGCTTCTTCTTATATTTAAGAGCTTCTTGCTTATGTACATTTAAACTTTTTTTACTGTATAAAAATCCTCATGATCCATTTGATGAAAAGTGGTGGAAAAGGACTATCAGCCTAGCACACTAAGGCACTAAACCGGTACTCTAGCGGTCAAGCAATAATTAAAAAAATTAAAGCACTAAACATTTTATACCTAAATCCTAAATACTCAAAAGGTCAAAGTTACTGATTGCTAAAAGGTTAGGTACTAAGTGTAATGAAGTCATTAAAGCTTAAATGGATCTAAATGGAGCTGAAAGGTATTTGTGTGAAGGTTTCAGACCCCAGTAATAATTTTAGAGAGGTATCCGTTCAGCTACCTAAAATTTCAGCCTCATTTCTCAAGTTTCAAAGTTTGCTAAGTATTTACGTATTGAATAATTGCTTTAGTTTTTTATATACTCATGGACAAAAAAATCGACTCAAATTTTTATGCACGACTTTTGTAAAATTAACTCAATCTAGCAAAATAAAATTAAACCAAAAGTTCAAAAACTGTGTGTTTACTGTTTATGATTTTTTTTGATGGTTTTCTAGTTTTTTGCTTTTAGTGTTTAGCAGTTTTGTAGACTGAGTTATATTTTCAAAAGTCGAGTAACAAATCTTGAGTCGATTTTTTAGTCCACCAGTGTAGTTTAGTATTTGAGAGATTTGGTATAAGTTACTTGTTTCTTTTTACTTTTTTGTTTTTGTATGTACTTTTTGTTTTTTTAGTCAATGTTTTTTTATGGCATAGCTGGCAAACGATCAGACGGATCACCTGATAGTAAGCGATTACCGCCACCCATAGACACCCACAACACCAGAGGAGTTACAAGTGCGTTGCTGGCCTTAAATAAAGAGTATTTGATTTGATTTATGTATATTAAAATTTATAAATTAGTTGACAATACAGAATGCCGAAATACTTTAATAGGCAGATATTCAGGGATTAATGTTAGCAAAACAAATAAAAGTTCCTTTAACACTAGAAGTACGGGTAAGGGTCAAATGACCCATTTTGAAATGACAATGTGGATAATTAAATAAATAAATAAATTTATTCATAAACCAGTTTGGTGCTTCTGTTATAAGACTTATAAGTTACATGACATTGGCCAGTTAATTCACATATAATGTGGAACAACTGCTGCCGAACTAGGTACAAAGACCTGTATTTCAGCATTCAGTGCTCTTCCAAGTTACACAAGTTATCTGTACTAGCCTAAGAGTTTAGGTACATAGTTTACATTTCAACATTACAAGTTTACCATTTCACATGTTTATTGGCAAGTATAACATTGGTTTTTCTTTGGTATATTTTATAAATATGACCTACTATGTATTCCATCCCTCTAAAATTGTACACATTGAGTCCGAGGAAAATGTCAATAGCATATTTTAATATGAGTCACATACCTTAAAAATATTTGAGGATGTTTACAAACCTTTAGATTACACAATTTTTGTCTTGCAACTCACTGTAACAAAATTCCAACGAAGTTTTATATCGTCGCTGTAGGGGGGGAGCGGGGTGCATGTCTGTGCAAAATTCTATGAATTGTGTTATTAGCATTCTTTGGTCATGTGGATGACCAAAGACTGTTTTTATACGTCACTCTATTCTATTCTACCGCTTCTATTATTCTACTCAATTGTCTTAAATCAATAATGTGATTATTTTGGACTGTGTGGAAAATTGTTCTGAAAACTAAAAGTGCTTCGGTATTTACTAAATTAAAGCCAGTAAGAGCTTGGCATCATCTCACATAATTCTGAAATCGCGATCCTTTAGCTAATCTTTTCATGAGACTAAGCAAATAGTAAAATCTACTTTGTACACAAATGTTTGTTAACCATTGTTGACTTTTCTTACAACCGGGGCGTCGCATAAACGAGGGACATAACAATTTCCGCACAAAAGCCCAAGCTTCCGACCTTTGCGCGCTGAACTTACTTGGAATGTAACATTGTGCTACTTGTTTTGGTCATTTAACGAACCATAGACTAAGTTTAAAAAAACTATGTAAACAGGTCGAGTTTTATTCTATAGGAAGCGTTCACATTGTTATGTCGTCTTCGACTTTTTGCGGGAACTAGCAGTAGCAGTTTGTCAATTAATTTCAAAAAACTAGATTTCGTTATTTTAAGTACATAATTTTAATACTGCGTTATTCAATAAATTACAATTTAATTTTCTTATACATAGAATAGGATAGGGTAATAAAATAAAACTATTTGTAGACTGTTTCGAATTCCCTGAATTTGCTGAAGAACTGACTTTCGGTGTACTGCCATAGAAAAAACTGTCTCTGATATTTTACTAACGACAGAAATGAAGATAAACAAAACTTTATTTTTACTTTTACAGCAGACATTTTGTAAGGAAAAGATTTTATAAGTCATACAAGGCTAGAAATCTTTGCCTTTCTTCTTTCCGGTAAAAACAGGAAAGAATTGACCAAAAAAAATCTTCGCTCCTTCTGAATTCAAATCACCATGCGCAAAGAAAAGTGTTATTGAATGAAAACTACACAATATTGAGGCGGGCGCGTGGCAGGGCTTAGTCCCGGCTTTATCCAGCTGTAACCGGAATTTACCGGCCACCTGTAACCGCTGGGGCCGGTTAAATTTTCATGGCCCTTGAGACCGAGTCGAGGCGAAGTGTTCGTGCATATTTTAGCAATAGAGCCTCGAGGACGCGTCGCGTTGTTGTTTTTTCTATGTAAATTGTCGTTGTTGCCCGCCTCTGCTAAAAGTTGGTGTGGTGTATGTTAAGTTTTTTGTGCAACTCATAATGATGCGGGGAGTTGCCATTTTTATTTCTAAAATAAAATTGTAGCATATATTTTCTGTTTCATTTTCATAAGTGAAATACGAGTTCTGAAAGTGACGTCTCTTTCCACACTAGATAGATCGTTTTTCATTGAATTTAAGCTTCATTGACATAAAACACTTAAAGACCATTAGGGAGTTACATTCTTCGGTACTTCAATTAATCCTGTTCGACCTTTTATAGGTCATTTAACAGCGAACATTCGATCCCACCCTCACAGGTGATGAGGTGACCCTTGAATGGTGCCCGGATATCCGCACGGATCGGCGTGTTCGACCCGGATAATAAAACCATTTGCACGCCCGCCCGCCCCTGTTTGGGTCTGGCGGCAGGTGAAATTACCCAATGCTAGCAGTAAATGTTAGCGCTTTTCAATGCGAGTGTACTTGTTTGAAAATTAAGTAATATTGCTGATCGAAAATAGAGCTTGTATAGTAATTAATTCAGGGAGCAGTTAGCAATGGCTTCTACCCGAGATACTGCGCAAATGTTCTACGATTTAGCTGAAACCGCAAAAAAAGGGGTCACCATGAAAAGTCCAAAAACTATTCTGATTTTTGTAAAGTCATAGAATAAAAGTTGCTGGTATAATGAGTAAAGCTCACACCTGTTTCATTACATCCCTGTACGTATGTGCATAATGCGCTATGAGCAAAATATAGAGAAAAGACAAGGAAAATGCGGAGGAAAAGGGAAAAATATTTTCCTTTTGAACATATACCATGTCATAATGGTTCTCCTGCCGAGTATTACGCATAACTCTTGCCACAAAGCATTTTGAACTTTGAACTAGCTTCTGAAAAATGTTATCTTAGGATCGAAAAAAAAATAAGATTAAAACCTCTTTATTTCTGACATATCATACGCTAATACCTCAGACTAAAAAAGTATTTATTTCATGCTAATACTATAACTTTGAGCTGGTCAATTGCTCATTCAAAAAGTTTAGGTCGTTTTAAGACCGTACATTGTGGCAGAATACCACTGCTGTAAATTTGCCGATTGCTAGTGAAACAAATGAGTCACCTCTATATTTGAGCAGTATGATTTTTAATCAATTTACAAATACAAATTTTATTGAAAGAAAGAGCAGTTAAGTAGGTCGACAAGCATTTGGTATTTATTCTAATAAAGACATAACATTCATCCATCTTCTTCGATTGTTCATCATTCTTCTTTCGATCAACCACCTCTCATCAAAGAACCTTCAGCGCCCCTTTATCTCACGCCTTCAGTATCACGTCATAGAATTTAAGGGTAATGTGAAAACGGTCACATACAATAGGGTAACAGACGAGCATCCCATATGACGAGCCTCGGAGTTCTCAGGCTCAGAGGATCATGGGAAATCAATGAGGGTTTAACGGGCTTTTCTGAACCCTTTCAGGCCTTTCATGGTGGTGTAAGTGTTAAGAAGACTATTGGGAAAACGTAAATTTTGTTTTGAGGCCACCGTATGTACGTAATACTAATGTGTTAATATTGATGAAATGAAATGAAATGAAATAATATTTATTCGAAGTAGGTATCTCTGTACACTTTTCGAACGTCATATTTTTCTACCTAATACGAAGTTCCTACCACTCGGAACTCGTATACCCTTATCAATGAAATGATAACCTTATCAATGAAAAGTAACTTATTTATTACATATACAGTGTGTAAAGAATATGTGCAATAGTTACACATTCATGAAACTAAACAAGTAACCCACCATAAAATATTGTTGTCCTACATTCTCCCCATTTAAACTCCATTCAAAACTGGCCAAATTGGCTAATCTAATTTTATAAAATGTCCTTATTTCTAAAAAGTCGTAGTTGTTCAGTTCAGGTTCAATGTGATGAGTAGAGGGCCTAGGCAATGGGTACATTCGTGGTTTCATTCTGTATAGTTAAAGCTCGAAATAAAATTTTTGTTTATTAATAATATATTACTTTTATTGTTTCAGATACATCTATCTACCTATTGACTGCAGTTTTAAAATAAGGTAAGTCCACATCGCGATTTTTTTTTACTATTGGAGCTTATAATATCTCTTCGACCTAAACCACCTGCGATTACTTTCCGTATTCCTTGTAGAGCATCCGACTCACGAGTACCTGCGCTATTCCAACTTGTACGGTATAGCCGCGCACGTTAGCGGATAGTGACGAACGGCACCGTACAATGGGGTGGTTCAAGGTGGTTCCAACGAAAACAACGTCTTCAAGATGTACTATAGCCGGGAAAGCCGAGGAGCAGGGGTTCTGGCCAGCTTTTCTATTTTTCTTCTATTTTCTTCTGGGAGCTGGTTCGAACTGCACTGTAAAAATTGCACTGTCACACTGGCCCTACGTACCATGCCTCTATTTATATCAAAAAACAGCTGGCCAGCGATCCCTTTTCCTCACCCCCGATTTGCTTTATTTTTGAATAATATAAAAACTATAATAGTTGAGCTTCGCCCCTATTTGAATTCTACAAGAGTACCTATTTTGCTATGTTTTTACATAATCGGTGTCATCCGCATGCGCTCGAGCTCGAAATGGCAGCCGAAAATGCTTGTTCGCTATATTTATACCCCCCGTCCCGCACTTCAGGACTATAAATATCGCCTGTAACGATTTTTTGCTTTTCAGTCGTCTAGCGAGCGCGCGCGCGTGCGGACTGAACTGGGAATGCTTTATTTATGCTATACAAACTTAAATCTATCTATTATAACTATCCTGTCTAAGATTTAATGCTAAATTTAAAATTTACATACAAATAAAACACCCTATCTATTTGTCTCTACCTAACACATACCGAACTATATCTGTCTATCTCTGTCTATTTTCTAGAAATTTCTTTATTAAAATCCTATCTAAATACCTATAAAAACGCTATAAACTCTATATCTAGTTATTCTACCTATTAGCTTAACCTAGTCTAAGTAAAATCTTTATTAAAAATCAACTATCTATCAAATAAAATAACAACAAACTATAAGTAGTATAACGAGTAACGATATAACTATGACGAACTTATCAGCTAGAAACTATGACGTAATTGCTATGACGTATCGTCTCGAACAATTCTCCCGCCGTGCAGCGACGTAGCCCGGTGCGGCGCTGCATTCACGATGGTGTGGGAGAGACGATGCGCTGCGTCGGAAGGATCACCAGTCTCTTAGTCGGTCTCCGAAGTACTCCTCCTCTGGTTCGGACGTCCACCACTCGAACTGCGCCGTCCTGGCCTGGGTAGGTTGCTGTGACTATCCCCCTCGGCCAGGTGTTCCTCGGTAAGCTGCTGTCCACTATCAGCACGACGTCCCCTTCTTTGATTGGCTGTCCACTTCCTCGGGGCTCCCGCCGCTGTTGCAACTCGGGAAGGTACTCGCGGATCCAGCGGGCCCAAAACATGTCTGCGAGGCGCTGTGAGGCCCTCCAGTGAGAGCGGTTGATGAGGTCACTGTCGTCGAACGTACCGGGTGTTGGTACTCGTGCTGATCCGCCGAGGAGAAAGTGGTTTGGTGTGAGAGCTTCGGCGTCGTCTGGTTGGACGGACACGTGCGTGAGGGGGCGGCTGTTGACTGTGTATTCCGCCTCCGCGAGCAGGGTGGTGAGGACTTCTTCGGTCGGGTGGCGTTCCTGGAGCACGGCTGCAAGCGCTATCTTCACTGACTTCACGAGTCGCTCCCATACTCCTCCCATGAACGGAGCTCCTGGCGGGATGAACTTCCACTTGACCGCGCGGATGTTGGCTTCCTCGTTCATGGCTTCTATGGCGGCTCGTCGTAGCTCTGCATCTGCCCCATGGAAGTTCGTGCCGTTGTCCGAAAAGACGATGGTAGGGCAGCCGCGGCGTGCGAAGAATCTTCTGAGCGCGAGGATGGCTGAATCTGTCGAGAGCGATGCCGCGAGCTCCAAGTGAACTGCCCTGGTGGTGAGACACGTGAAGAGTGCCACGTATCTCTTCTGGTGCTGTCTTCCTACTGTGACGCTGACTGGGCCGAAGTAGTCCACGCCAGAGTACGTGAACGGCCTCCTGTGATGAGCGAGGCGACTGGGTGGATGGTCTCCCGTGGGTGGAGATGGAGGAGCTGCCCTGCGGATTCGACAAGGCAGGCAGCCGCGAACTATTGTGCGCACGATGGGGCGCAGACGAAGGACCCAGTAGTGTTGTCTGCATTCGTTCACTGTGGTCTCGACTCCGGCGTGTAGCAGGCGGCGATGGGTGTGTTCTATCCAGAGCTGCGTGGCTGGATGGTTCCCGTCTATGACAGCTGGAGATTTCTGATCTTCTGTTACTCCTACAGCTGCGTTGATGCGACTTCTGATACGAATGGTGCCATCTTCTATCTTGACTGACAGCTGGTGAAGTCGACTGCTGTTCGGTACGGGCTTCCCTTTGTTGAGCAGCTCTATCTCTTCCAGAAAGGCTTCCTGCTGGATCGAACGAACTATTAGCTTCTCAGCTTTCCACAGCAGGTCAGCTTCTATCGGTATGAACACCCGATCTTCTATCTTCTTTGCGCCTTTCGGTTTCGAAGTCTTCGGCGTTTGCTTCTGTTTTCTCCAGTCCGGATCTGTTTCTCTGTTCTTTTTCGTTCTTCTATAATTGACTATCTCTGTTTTCTGTTTGCACTTCTCTATAAACTGTAGTACTCGAGCTGTTGTGCGGAGGTACTTTTCCCATTTGGAGAATCGTGACACGTCCGGAACTATTCGACTGACGGCTGGCTGTTTGGATGTCACGTGATGCGTTCTCTCTTCTCCTGTCTCTGTGGCTTCTATGGTGAGTCCAGCTGGCCATGAAGAGGGGTGGTCGCGCAGGAACTCTGGACCTCTGTACCATCGATGATCGGTGTCGAAGTTCGATGGGACGCCTCTGGTGGCATCGTCTGCCGCGTTCAACTTTGATGGTAGCCACCTCCACTCACTGACTGGCGAGATCTCTTCAATGGCTGCGATGCGATGGGCGACGTACTGCTTGTAGCTTCTGGCTCCGTTCTTCAGCCAAGCCAGGACGGTTTTACTGTCTGTCCAGAAGAATCTGGCGTCCGGCTTTCGTTCGTGCTCCTCTGTGACTGTCTGAGCCATTTTCGCCCCCAGGACTGCACCTTGAAGTTCGAGGCGAGGGATCGATGTGACTTTCAGGGGCGCCACGCGCGCCTTGGCCATGATCAGGGAGACGTGCACGCGGCCATCTGCTGTTTCCGTTCTCCAATACAGGGCGGCTGCGTACGCTGTGCTGCTGGCGTCTACGAAGATATGAAGCTGGAGAGACGCGGCTTTACTGTATTCTATGTAGGCCCTCGGTATCTTGATCGTCTTCAACTTCTGCATCTGTTCTATGCATTGTGTCCACTGCTCTGCTAGGTCTTTGTCGACTTGAACGTCCCAGTCGATTCCTCGGCGCCAGACCTCCTGTATGAGATGCTTGGCCTGTATGGTGACTGGTGAGGCCAGGCCGAGAGGATCGTAGACTGACATCACTATCTTCAGGATTTCTCTCTTGGTGGGCGCGTTCTTCTGTAGCAGGTGTGGAGGTACTCGCTCGAAGTTGAGGTTGAAGGCGAGCTCATCTTCTTGAGGCTTCCAGACTAGTCCCAAAACTTTCTCTGTCTTCGTACCGTCGTCCAGCGTAACTTGAACTGTCTCAGTGGGCTTCTCGTCGAGGTTCAGCACCACACGTCTTGAATTGGATACCCAGCCACGAAGGTAGAAGTTCGCTTCCCGGTGGATGTCACGGACCCGCTTCGAAACTTCTATAGCTTCATCTTCTGTCTGGAAGCTGTGCAGGTAGTCATCCATGTAGTGAGCGTTGACTATGGCTGAGGCTGCGACTGGATACTCCTCCTCATGCTGTTGAGCGTTCAAGTTCTTCACGAAAATGGCTGTTGCTGGCGAACTCGTAGCACCGAAGATGAGGGACTTCATTCTGTACTCATCAGGTGGGCCATCGCGTCGATCTCCGCGCCAGAGGTAACGTAGCGCGTCTCTGTCTTGCTGTTTTATGCCAATGCGCATAAACATTTCCGCTATATCCGCTGTTACTGCTATGCGATGCTGTCTGAATCTCATCAGAATCCCGGGTAACGATTGCAGCAGATCCGGTCCTGTTAGAAGGTAGTCGTTGAGGGAGACTCCCTTCGTCTGTGCCGCTGCGTCGTGCACTATTCTGACTTTTCCCGGTTTTCTAGGGTTCAGCACGGGAAAGTGCGGTAGATACCAGGTTTTCCCCGGCGTCTTCTGTATGGGTGCCCTTTCTGCATAGCCTTTCTCTACCAATGCTGCCATCTGTTCTGTGTACTTCTTCTTCAGTTCTGGATCTTTTTCGATGCGCTTCTCTGTGCTGTGGAGCCTCTTCAATGCGTTGTCATAGTTGTTAGGCAACTCGCAGTCCTTGTTCTTCCAGAGCATCGCTGTTTCGAATCGGTCTCCTATTTTCTCTGTGCTGGTCTTCAAAATGTCGAGAGCCTTCTGTTCTGGATCTGACTGTGGCTTCTTCGGCTGGATTCCCATGTCGTCCAGGGCAAAGTGGTGCTTCAGCATGTCGTCCATCTTCTCGTCCACTGTTGCCAGGTGATGAACGAGGTGCACCTGGTGCCCGATGGTGCGTGAATCTGTGCCATGTAGAACCCAACCCAGCGGTGTGTGAGATGCCACTGGCTGTCGACGATTGCCTCTTCTGACTTCTGACGCTATCAAGAGATGCCAGTTGTCTTGACCTATGAGGATGGTTGGCTGCATTTCTTCGTACGTGAAGCGATCTTCGAGGCCCTTCAGGTGTTCACAGCCCCATACTGTTTCTTCCTTGATGATCTGCGGTGACAGTCTGAGGTCAACTATTGTACGTGCTTCTATCTGGTGAGCTTCCTCTGTGCCCTTCAATTGGACGGTGACGCGACGTGATGACTCGGACTTCAGGTTCGTCGGTGCTATTGTCTCTATCTCCAGAGGGTCTGTGTGGCCTCTGGCGCCGACCTTCTTCGCCACTTCTGAGTCTATGAGTGTCACTGTTGATCCGTCGTCCAAGAGAGCGTAGGTATCTGTGTAGCTCTCTGCACCAGACACTCTGACTGGAACTATCTTCAGGTAGGTATGGGTCTTCCTGTTCTCGAATGTGGAAGCGACCTTCTCTGTTTCTGTATTCTTTTCTCGCTTGAAATGCAGCAACGGGTGGTGGCTTCTGATGCATCCATCTCTGTTGCATGTCCTATACTCGCACTTGTGTGACATGCTCTTGTAGCGCAGACACCTGTAGCATAGCTTGTGTTCTCTTGCTGTTGCCCATCGATCATCTGTTGAGGCTTGCAGGAACTTCTCGCATTTGACAGGCGCGTGACCAGGTTGCTTGCATATGAGACACGGTCTTTCTTCTGTCTTCTTACCGCCTTCTATCTTCTGTGTCAGATGGGAACGCTGTCTTCTGAATGGCGGTACACTGTCTTCCATTCCTATTGGCTCTGGAGCTGCGTATCTTGCGCATCTTCTTGATTCTATTTCTATAAAATCGCAGAACAGGAGAAGTTCAGGTTCGTCCTTCCTCTTTTCTGTGTTTTCTATGTTCTCAGCGAAGTCGAACCAACGATATTTGGTAGTTGATGGAAGCTTCTCCACTATATTCTTGATTATCTCTGGACTGTAGAGGTATCGGTCCTTCCCCAATAACTGTAGAGTAGCGACGCTGTTGACGATCTTGTTGGCGAAGAGGCATATATCCCTCGGGGAGTCGCTCGTTCTAGGAAGGTTGCGTAGCTTTTCTAGCTCGGCGATTGCTATGGCATCGGGGCGGCCAAATCGATCTTCAAGTGTCTTCATGATGACAGCCGATGAAGAGTTTGCTATAAGTAGACTGGCCACAGCTTCTTTCGCTTTTCCTTTGAGAGCTCTTCTTAACCTGGCTGAGTTCTCTGCTGCGGTCAGGTGACTCTCCGTTTCTATATATGCTGAACGGAAGGCGAGCCAGTCGCTGTAGGCTCCGTTGAAAACTGGTAGCTCCCCCAGGTACTTCGAACTTCTGTGCTGTGCTGTACTATGAATCGCTGTGGTGATGGCTGAGGTGAGCTGTGCTATTTCGCTCGGCGCCGACTGCTTCTGTACTGTATATTCGGGTGCGGGCGGCGCGGCGACATTCCAACGTGCTTCTGTATTGCGTGCTTCTATATGACGTGCTTCTGTATCCTTGGACAGCTTCAGGACCGGCGGTGGTACGATCTTCTGTGCTATATTCTTCGCCGATGGCTGCTGGATTTCTTCTATGCGAACTTCGGGTGCTACGTGCTGTTGCTGTTGCTGTTTGTCGCGTGGTGTAGACTGTAGCGGGGCCTGAGGCGCTATATGGAAGGCTCCCGCCGGTAAGGAAGACGATGGAGGCTGTACCTTTGGTGCTATCTGTGGGTCCTCCACCGTGCGCTGTGTTTCCAACCACGACGTAACTCTATCTTCTGCACCCTGTGATACGACGGTGCTGCCGTCTTCTTCTTCCTCGGATTCCGCTTCTATTAGTTTCATCTGTGCGACGGCGAGTTCCAACTTCCGTCGTGCTACCTCTTCCATGGCGCGCGCAAGCCGCTTCGATTTGTTATTCTTACTGGACACGCTCTTCGTTCTTTTCCGTTCTGTCGGCGTGGCATGTTGCTGTACGGGCACGGACGGCGACTTCGGCGGGTCTTCATGGCGTAGCGGGAACATACTGTCAGGTGCGGGATCCTCTGGAACTATGCGATCTTCTATATTCTCGGCCGGCCGCTCTGTGGTTTCTTCTATATTCTGTACCGGCGGCGGCGCTTTCCCGGACTGCGAGCGGGTAACGGGCATCTTGAAGGCGAAACGAACGACGAAAAAACAGGTAGGAACCGTAGAAACTGTAGTACTATAAAATCCGGCTCGATGCGACCAAAACTTTGTACGGTATAGCCGCGCACGTTAGCGGATAGTGACGAACGGCACCGTACAATGGGGTGGTTCAAGGTGGTTCCAACGAAAACAACGTCTTCAAGATGTACTATAGCCGGGAAAGCCGAGGAGCAGGGGTTCTGGCCAGCTTTTCTATTTTTCTTCTATTTTCTTCTGGGAGCTGGTTCGAACTGCACTGTAAAAATTGCACTGTCACACTGGCCCTACGTACCATGCCTCTATTTATATCAAAAAACAGCTGGCCAGCGATCCCTTTTCCTCACCCCCGATTTGCTTTATTTTTGAATAATATAAAAACTATAATAGTTGAGCTTCGCCCCTATTTGAATTCTACAAGAGTACCTATTTTGCTATGTTTTTACATAATCGGTGTCATCCGCATGCGCTCGAGCTCGAAATGGCAGCCGAAAATGCTTGTTCGCTATATTTATACCCCCCGTCCCGCACTTCAGGACTATAAATATCGCCTGTAACGATTTTTTGCTTTTCAGTCGTCTAGCGAGCGCGCGCGCGTGCGGACTGAACTGGGAATGCTTTATTTATGCTATACAAACTTAAATCTATCTATTATAACTATCCTGTCTAAGATTTAATGCTAAATTTAAAATTTACATACAAATAAAACACCCTATCTATTTGTCTCTACCTAACACATACCGAACTATATCTGTCTATCTCTGTCTATTTTCTAGAAATTTCTTTATTAAAATCCTATCTAAATACCTATAAAAACGCTATAAACTCTATATCTAGTTATTCTACCTATTAGCTTAACCTAGTCTAAGTAAAATCTTTATTAAAAATCAACTATCTATCAAATAAAATAACAACAAACTATAAGTAGTATAACGAGTAACGATATAACTATGACGAACTTATCAGCTAGAAACTATGACGTAATTGCTATGACGTATCGTCTCGAACACAACTAGAGCACCTATCCAAGGGTCCTAGCACCTGCGAAAAATATTTATAAAATTCAATAGATGCTCTACGAGAATAGCTCAAAGCTCAGGTGTTTTAGGGTTCTGTACCCAAAGGCCAACAGGACTTATTACTAAGCCTCCCCTGTCCGTCTGTCTGTCCGTCCGTCCGTCCATCACAGAGGTTGTATTGCAAAAAATATATTTTAAAATTAAAGGGGGTTCCCATACAAGAGACATGTTTTTTGGAGTTTCTTGTACGATCGATAATAGGGAACCCTACAGGCGCGAGTCCGACCTGCACTTGGCCGGTTTTTGAAGTAGGTGTTCTCGTGACGGTTGCTCTACGAGGAATACCTCACATGTTCTAGTAAAATGTTTTAGCAGTAAAACCCAATCTCTAAATAGATGGTTCCCGCCACGGCGTGTTATCGTTTACGGCGCGGCGTCTAGTTAATTGATAGGTAATAAATACGGGTTGGGTCGCGTTACCGGCTGCTGGGGCTGGCCAGGGAAGCACTCAGGATGGAAAGATACGTCATTTGACTGACTCAGTGGGTCAGTGGTTAGCGCCCCGATTGCTGATCCATGTTTCGTTGGTTCGAGTCCTGTGATGAGCAGATTATTTTGCTGTGTTTGAGTGTATGTATTTAAACGTCTACATGTAAGTATATATTAGTTTTTTGGTTTCCATAATATAGGGAATCAGGTTAGGGCCAGATTACCGTGTGTGTTTTGTTTTGGGATATATATATTTTTTTTTATGGCAGAGGTGGCAAACGAGCAGACGGATCACCTGATGGTAAGCGATTACCGCCGCCCATAGACACCCGCAACACCAGAGGAGTCACAAGTGCGTTGCCAGCCTTTGATATATTTATACTCAGCAACAAAGCATAAAACAAGTTTTGCACATCTAATTTAAGTGTAACAAGACTAATAATTCTAGCGGCTTTACACGCGTAATATAATAAAATTCCGTCAAAATCAAAAGATTTTTTATTTAAGTCGATATTTTTTTAAATAGTATTTTTTTCCAATTTTTTAATCGTGCCTTAGTAATCGATAAATTCCGTAAAGTTTAATCTGCATGAGTAATCGTTTCAGTGTTTCAGTCTCAGGCCTCGGCTGAAACTTTTATTCAGTCTACGCCTCACTCCCACAAATCCTTAGTTTTTTAGGGCCCAACTTCGCTAATTGAATTTAGATCGCCTTTGTTCAGAACTTCTTACAAGTTTCACCCCTCTGCGGAATACCTAAATCCCTCCCTGGCTGCGATTCCCGGGAGTAGGAAATTCGACGCAATTAGTAGAAACCTGATACCTGACTTCACCGTTAACTTAAGAATAAATAAATATTTCAGAAAATAATTCATTGTACAAGAATGAAGCGGTCGTGGCTCAGTGCGGCTTGCGAGGTCGCGTATACATACTTCATAGTTTTCAGGATATGTATTAAATTGTCATATTTCAAATAAGTATACAATAAAAAAGAATACTGGCCTTAGGCTCAGAATTTTCTGTATTCTGAGGCCTTAGGTTGTGCTTAGAAAAAAGTTCAACCATTTTTTTGGTAGCTCTGCTGACAAAAGCAAAAGCTTTCCGTGGCAATTTCAATGGGAAATAAATAGTATTTTTCTTTAGCTCTCCTCCTTGGTTGAAGACAGCTTTTCCTTTATATAAACTACAAAAAACTGTTCTGTACGTAAATAATAATTCGCTATTTCCCTTTGTGAAACTTTCCGCGTCCACAAACTTATATCGGTGCCGCTGCCGTAGCGAGCGGCAAATAATTGCGACTGATACAAAAACTGTCGTGAACTTGTGAAGTTGGGCGGCACTTTCAGTCGATTCAGCCGCTAGTCGCCTTTCTCTGTGATTTATACAGTTATACTCGTAGTTCCCGATGAAGACCTTGTATCTCTCTTCCTATGGACGAGACGGTCTTATTAGCAAGTTCCTAGGTAGAATGTTTTAGGTTGTGCGTTGTCTATCCGTCAGTAAGACAGTATGTCACAGTCATAATGCTATTTTATAAAGAGACGATAAGTGAATTAAGATTACGTACACTAAAATATCATCTAGGCTACAGACTCAGACAAACAAACAACCATACAGACATCACCTAAAAATTTTACATTTTTACACGCGTGCATGCATGTGTGCCGTGTGATTTGCACTGTTTGCGCTGAGCAACTGTCGTAGCTCCGGATTTTACCCGCAGGGGAAGTGATGTCGTCTTTAGAGAGAGGCAGGGAGTGGCTAATACTGTAAATTCCTCCTTCTGAGACAGTCGTACAAAATGGTACCATTTTCAATGTTTAGACAGCCTCGTCTATAATTTGAGGTATTCGATTCCTAGCTAGTTAACATTTCCATGTTTACCCTGTCCCACGCTTCGTATAACAAAGTAATAGCTGGCATATTGTGAGATGTTTTGTTGCGGCTCTGCCCGCGCCGCGCCGCTTGGTCGTCGTCTGCTGGTTTTGTTGTCTAAGGACATAATACCTTATTTATTAGTTATTACGGTAGGAAGTTCATATTTATGTCCTTCATAAAGTAGAACTTTTATCTGTAAGTTATAACGAAGAATTCACAGCACCACATTATCTATCATGTTATCTCATAGTAGTAACAGCCTGAAATCTGCCTTAGCCTGTACTGTTAAGTATTCTGTGCCTAAGGCTAGTTAATTGCATCCAAAATTAATTATGAAAATGTTATCAATAAATACAGTGAATAACTCTTTTAATTAAACAGTAGAAAAACTTATTAGCTTTGAATTTCAATGCATGTGCATCTTTATATTTCGTTATTTCGTAAACAAATCGTAATGAGTATGAAAACGACTACCTGTATTAAATTATGACGTCACAGGTCATATTTCAATTTTTTTTAAAACAAAATTAACCTTTTTGACATTTGATAAAGTCACTTAAATGACTAGCAGTTAACTACCCTATAGTACAGTCTGACAGCTGTCATTATTACCATGTAATGTCATGACCTATCTCGTCTTTCACGCGGTTGGCGTGCAAGATGATCATCAGATGATGTGTGTCAAATTACTTACAGTTGGTAAGTCAAGGCCTTTACAGAGCAATCATTTGAAACCTTACCTCTAAAACAGTTTTGAGCATCCATCTTTGCCCCCTTACCACGGAAACTTATTCGTAGCTGTATTAAATATTTAGATATCGTAACGAAAGTTTCCTTGTACCTTAGATGGTTAGTGCAAGGTTAAGATAAATACATATCTTGGGATACTGATGTAAAATGTCAGTCCAGAGAAAAGATCATTTCAAAAACTGACCATAAGTTTGAAGATGAGCTGACATGAGTATTTATTGTTTACAGAAAATGACTGCAAGCGAAACAAATACTTTTTGAAAACGATCGAACATGACACATAATTTATTTTTGCTACGATTATTATAAATACATATTGAACTATTGAAATCTTCCTGTAAAAAGAAAACTGCAAACGATATAGATATGTTTATATTTGTTCTTCGATCTCGTGGTACAGGGAGCTGGCATTCCCACCGCATAAACTACAATTATATTCGCGTAACTGTCCACCGAAGTGTCTTCGTGTTCTGCCCCCATAAGAAAGAATGCCGTAAAGTATATGGAGTTTTCTAATACATTGCGGCCTTCTCTCTTATGAGGACAGCGTTGTAAAGCTGTCGTTACGAACGCTGCTACGCATTCCCTTGTCTTTATAGTACCCACCTAGACGCTGGGATCGAGTGGACTTTGTTCTAGTCATTCATTGAACTTGGCTTCATCTACTTAAGAGTAAGTGGTACAACGGTAAGTGATGGATGATTATGCCGAAGATGAAAGTGGAGTTACAAAGATTACCCAACGCAATTTGGATAGGTACGCCTTTTTTCCTTAACTGGACACATTAATCAATCAATCAATCAAATACTCTTTAGTGTTCATTTTGGTGTCTCATTAGTGTTATTAAGACTTACCCAAATATGATGGTGGTAGGTGGTGATCATTTCCTTAAAAAGAACCTAAATCAAGTTACCTTCCGTGACTTTTCCACTTATTATTCCTTCAGTTCGCAATACACTATTAGAGCAGCCATCTATTTAAATTTTATTAAAAGTTCTGTTTTCAATCGTTCCTTCCACCTACATTTGGTAGAATTAATCTTACATAGTTACTTCTCAAATTCTTACCCTACACTACCCATCCCAAATCGTGTCTGTTCTCTAATTAAAAATGAAAGGCATCAAAACATATTAAACTCCCAAACTACAAAAAACTATTAACATCTTCCCTACTGCACCCAGAAGCAATGTAAACTCAACCCGTAAAAAACATGTGAACTACATATTTCCTGATATTTCCACTTGAAAGATCAAATTGATGACTGCGACACGACGTAAGCGACGTTCGGAAGACCCTGTCATGTTATCCCGTCGGCATTGGGGGCACCGGGCACCTTCTATCATGTTAGACCTTCATCAGGTTCCGTGGCCACTGGCAAATGCGTCGCAAATTGAATCTCGAGCCCCGGATCGATTACTGACAGCCGAAGTTATGAAATGTCTCATCAATGTCTACTCGAAATTTTATTTTAGAAAGGTAAGATAAGTTTGTCAGTATAAAGTAATAATATGTATGTTTCATCTGACTATACCGCATTCTATACTAAGTACATTTTTTTTACTTTTTATAGTACACAAATCTATATGTAATAAACAACAATATAAGAAATGTATAGAATCTATAGAGATTTGTAGAATTCACCATTGCGTTGGAGAATTATGGAAAGCCCGCTTCCATCTTTCGGGATAAACACCATTGACCACCATGCGAGACAATCAATGCCAGGCTTTACTGTGTATTAAAAAAAGACACCTTCATTTTTCAGTCGTCGTGCGAAATTCAACAGAATAGATCATCTTGATTAATTGTACCAGTGCAATGTCAAAAGTACTAATAAGTATGTATTTCTATTGTATTAACTCTTCAGACAAAAAATATTGAAGTTCTGTTTTACATAAATACACTATACTCCAAAAAAAACTCAATAACTTACCATTGCAACACAACACTACACCTCATCCTGCATTCTGGTCTAAATATACGCCCTCTGCATGCGCAGGGCGACTGCGCTTGCGCACAGTAAACCGCAGAGTAAACAACATTACCAGTAAAGTCTGAAGTTAATTACGTTTAACAGTGGATAAAATTACGAGAAATTTGTTAAAGTTTAGGTTACTAAAGCTTTAAGAAATTTGAGGACATTTTCGTAGTATTGAGATAATTAATTTAGCGAGAGTAAGAAGGTTCAATGAAAATCCAAGCTGTAAACAGTTTTATAGGAAATAGTACCGAAATTCCAATTTTAAAGTAACTTCAATGAAAGCGATGAGATTTTCATCTTTGTTGTTACCTACTGCAAAAACGATGGATTCCATATTATTTTATAATTGCCCAGCCAGATTTTACACGCTTTCTCGCAAATCCTCATACAGTCTTGCATGAACAGGATAATCATCAAGTTTTTAATAGACGTATTTGGAAAACTTTCTAGTATTTAATTAACAGACATCACAGTTTCTATCAACGATTGCTTTTAAAACAGACACCATTAAGTTGCAGTCAATAAGTTAACCACAAACTGGTAGTTAAGCGAAGTCTGTTGTTCTCGATTTAGATGCCGTAAACACTGCCGAGTGGAGTGTAAATTTATAATGATAAATAGATGAGCAGTGTCCCTAACTCACTACTCACAAACTTATTGTTAGTTACACTCGCGATAACAAGGTGAATTTGAAATCGAGGACCAAATTTAAACTATACAGGTTATAAAAAAGTACGTTTGAAATTGTAAGGGGTTACTCAGACTCAGAATTAAGACAGAATACAGGAAAATTTACAAAAAATCCTAACTCATTTTTTTTTCAGTTACAAATTCTTAATTCACTATTCATTATAAAATTTCAAACTCGAATTCTTATTTATCATTATCTGCGTAAAATACCACCTCCTTTTTGGAAAGTTCGATCGAGAAGTATGAAAACATCACTTAAAAAAACTAAAAATAACAGTATATTTGCCATCTGTAAATTGTAGTGATTTACACAAACTTCAAGTGTTTACATAAACTGTGTCAACGACAGCCAACGGACATTTTATTACATCTGTTCGTATGCGAGCGCGCGCGCAGCCGAATAATCGACGTCGTAAATCCCGCGTAAATCAGATAAATAGGGTTTGTAATAAGGTCCGACCGAACCTGAATTTTCGGTCTCGGCTGAGACCGACACCGAGAACGAGAACGAGAAAAAAATGATTTCTCGGCCGAGGCCGAGACCGAAACTAAATAAGGTATTAAAAATATAAGAAATAAAAACTAGATACTTAATAAAAAAATATTATATTATTATTTAAAAAAGTATTCTTTCCGGCGTTAAACTTTGTCAGCTTTCATCGTACAGATGCCCAGGGTTGCTGAAAAGTTGTTCACTGTCAATACTGATAATAGGCGCAGATAAAAACTTGTGCCGCGTAGAATAAAATTTCAAACATCACCGATCGCTAACTTCGCGAACACTGTCTCGGCCCTCGGTTAAGCCGAGAATCTCGGCGTTTCTTTGTCGAGACCGAGACCAAGATCTCGGTCAAGCCTTAGTTTGTAGTGTTTAGGGCTTCCTGCACTGTAGTGCGCCTTATAATGTTGTCAATGTTCGTAAAATAACAGAGCTGTTTACTGTAAAATACACATAAATCACAAGTCGACAAGACAGTTGACAGACTGGCAAATAGCAACATGTGAAGAGACTTTCTACAATACTTTCTGAATGTGATTTTCTATGCAATGCAGTGTTAATGCACCGTAAGCTATAAAGTTCGACAAGATTATGATTATGAATGGAGCTTTGTGCAGACTGAAAGTTTAATAATTTAGTTTTGAACTTTAACTTACAAAAACTTTCAGTAAGTAGCGCGGAACAAAAATATTGACGATGATACAAAAATTCTAGCTCGAAAATGTCTTATTAACTTGTGCCTTTGATGATTGGTGTAACCAGTTTAAAAAAAAAATACACCGCATAAAACTGCGTCCTGTGACAATCTAGGTACTTTAAAAAGCGGTTGGTAGAAATAACTTTGTAAAATCGCCTTGTATTTTAATTTTCAAGACCTCAATGTAAATGCTATAAATTCTAGAATATTGACTCAGCCTAAATTATTACTACGTTATAGGAATATAAAGAAAATGTATACTAAGAAATAACGTATTTGATCTAATTTGGACGGTACTGGAACACCAACTACTCGTGAAAATTAAAACATGACCGTATCGTATGAGAGACAATAGCTTCACCGACAGATCAATCACATCTAATTTGAGCTGCCATCTCCCAATGGCTTCTTCTATGCTGCTCCGAGAATAGCTTCCACAACCTATATTTTCTTTCTCAGTATAATTGAAATAAATGTTATCTTAAAGGATATTTTTTTTTGTTCGCTAAATTCTAGGCTATCGACTCGATAAGAAGAAAAAGAATGTTATCCTTGAATAATACGCTCAAACAGCTTTATTTTAATATGAAAATCTAAATTTAATGAGTTTTCTTAAACATTATAATATCTAGTTAGCACTTAATCAGACATTACCTTTGACAGGAGCCTTCTTCCGGCTGATAGGAGGATTATAAAAGATTAAGACCTAGATCTTTACGATTTATCATAAACCGTTGAGAAATTATTTTGTATTATTTGCATGCTACATGGGGTTGAATGTATTGGTAATAAAGAAAATAAAGATAAAAAAAGAACAACAAAAAAACGTAAAAAAAACGAAAATATTATAAACGTAACTGTACTCCAATCTTACAGTTATGTTAATGTTATTTCCTCCTCCTCTTGACTTTAGACTCCCCTTAACTCCTCTTGCAGATTTATCATTCACATCACCTTGCGCTACAGGCAACTGCTGTCTATCATCTCATAGGACAGTGCGGTTAAATTGTGCCATAACAAGAAGAAGAACTTGCGGTTATATTCATATCGAGAGAAACAATTCTGGTGCAAAGTGGAACAAGTCCCTAAACAGTCGCAGGCGCAGAACGATCCATCATTTAGCCGGTGTCACACCAATCGGCTGTTCCGTGAAACTCTTTCTCTAAATACATCCTTATTTATGCAGCTCTCTTAATTTTGTCTCGTTTACTTTGTTGCAGTCGTCGTTCTGATTGATAGATGACTTAGTTCCATTTGTTTCAATTCTTAACTCTATCTATAACATAATCAGCTGTTTACAGAATTAAATTGATTAAATATACGAGTAAACGTGATCTCTGGAACTCGCTTTGTCCAACGCATGTTTGCTTAGCGACAGATGTATTTAAGTTGTTGATGCTTTAGCTGCATGTGGGTAAAGTCGATTATTTTAGTTCTGTAGCGAACTATTTCAGAAAAGCGTTTTTATTACTTTATATCGGGTAAAATAATACAATATACTGTACACAATTACTTACTATATACGACATGCCAGTACTAATTAACAGGAATTCATCTCCGAAATGTGTTTTAACTATCGCTCTAACCTACATACAATTAACATTTGAGGAACTATGGCTTATTAAATTATATCTCAAAAAAGTTGTGTCGATGTGATAGGCTCAACAAGGGAAATTAACTTCAGGCTAGTTTCAAGATTCAAGATCAGGCTTTGTAAAGTTTCCTAAAGTGGACAGCATTATGTATAGCCATGTTATTTTAATATCAGGACTATCTAATGGCTGCTTTTAACCTTCCAGCCTCTACTCTCTAAAGTGTCGATTACTGCATGGCATCAGATAGCCGAGGATAGGAAGCGATCAGTCACTCTGCGGAGACCATCGCTCAAACTAACGAGCTTTGATAACAGCCTAATGTCTGGGACAGCGTACGATGGGTTGCTTAGCTTATTGTTTCATCTTTTTATAAATCAGCTCAAAACTATAATATAAGTGATTTGTCGTTTATACATAACTAGCTTCCGCCCGCGACTTGGTCCGCGTTGACTTCAGAATTGTGTCTAGAAAGAAATAAAATGTTAAGATAGCGCCTAACCTAAGATCTAGTGACGAAGTGGAAATTTTGAGTTTTTAAGCATTCCTACAGGAACCCTTAAGGTCTCCGGGATAAAAAGTATCCTAGTATGTTAGCCAAGTGCTTTATCTATCTGCCTACCAAATTTCATCCAAATCAGTTCAGTAGTTTTAGCCTGAAAGTGGAACAAACAAACAAACATATATACTTTCGCATTTATAATATTAAGTGAGATTGTACGGGTTTATAAACACCTTAATCGAAATAAATTCGGGGTGTATATGATATTGTAAATGTAGTGCAGTTTACATGGCGGATTTTTAATATCAGTAGAAGAAAATCAGGAAACGATAGATGCAAGTCATGGAACTGAACATTCGGGTAATAAATAAAATAAACAGCAGCCAATACAATTTGAAATTGCAATGTTTATCGTCGCTCCATCATCGTGGGTTCCAGATTACTTCCTTGTCCAATCATGTCACAGCACTGGAGACTACGGCCATTCCCTCACAGGCAGTACATTCCTATTTCCTTAGCATTCAGTCAATAAACCTGTCAGATATAGCCAGATGTTTGATTAAACAATCTTCGGGTTTCACTTCAAGTTTGACTCCTAAAGTTTCATAGTTTAGGTTGGTAGCTGAATGGTACGTGAGGGCAGAGTTAGGACGTTTTAGACAGTTCTAAATGGAGTTGTAGGTGTGGAAATAACAAGCGAGCTTGTTGAATGTAAACTGTGGACTCAATCAAAACGCTGTTGGCTTCTGAACGGACGTACTGGTAGGAAGAGCTCGAAATCTACTAGAGGTGACACTTTGCTTGGCTATTTTTTTATTATATTATTTATTATTTATTTATTATTTATTATTCGGTAAATTATTTTGACTCTTGATCATCAGAGCCTAAGCTATCTAGATATTAGGGTTCATCCTAGTAAGCGTTTTTAAAATGTATTCGCAAACTCTTTTAATTCGTATTATAAATAATAATTTCGATTTTGTTTAACACTCCGATGATCTTACAGTATTGATTGTATTGTATAAATGAAGACCGTAGATTCATTCTAAATAAAGTGAGCAAGAAATTAGTATTCTTGACATCAAGATATTTTGCGAATGGGACTTTACCGTCCGAATCCCAATCTTGGGGTCAAGGCGAGAGTGAATAGGCATTATTTGAGTATGCGTGTACCATTCTCGTTCCTCGACTACATGGTCACTTTCCATCAGGTGAGATGTAGTCAAATGCACTCAAACTTTTAATAAAAAAAATTAGAAAAGACATCCATTATCGACCACTGAAATTTTGATAAGACTAAAATACCTGAAGATTTTCTACTCTTCAGACGTCTTAAGCCTGTAGGGTAAAGATTAGATAACAGTTCTATAGGATAACCATGTCGTATCTATGGAACCATTAGCTCTATAACCTGGAACTGATGCCCAAACGAGGAGCGTTCTATTCGCGGCCACACGGCTGCTACACAAACAAATAAAACCTAAAATCACGTGTGGCTCCGTAGAGTTTTACTGCAACATTGTGTAAGTCCTCGACTATGAAGACGTTAAGGTTTAGCTGTGGCTTGGACTCAGTTTGGCCTCGAAGTGGCTAGCCACAATGGGGACGAGTCTTAACTATGTATCTATTACTTTATTTAAGTTTGTTTATATTGAACCGTTGCGTTGAGGAAACTTTTGCTTTCGAGAAGATAAATTGAGGGAGACTTATGTATCTTTAAATGCAAAGTGTAGAAAGTCAACGTTTTTTGTGTCAAAATATGTCTGTCTTTGTAGTGACCGCGGAAGTGGAGGGGCAGAGGGGGCCAAATGCCCCCCCTAAAATGAAACAGGGGGGCCGCGCCCCCTCCAAAAAAGCACTTCTTCGTCGAGACTAGATACTTGCATGTGTGAATGAGGGAGGAAGGAAAGCAAAATATACTTTCTTCTTCAACTGAAAAGTTCTCTCGCTCCCGGTCAAGTAGACGTGTCGTGGAGTACTATGTTCGCGCCATTACGGCATCAAAACGTACGTACTTAACTTTGTAAAAATTACACCAATATACACAAAAGCGCTTTTCTTCATCTACGAACTTATAGAAGTACACAGTGGCGTAGCGTGGGTTTTCGCCGCCCGGGGCCGATCGAAAATTTGCCGCCCCTTTCTATTTTGATCATTAGTAAAAAAAAGTCAATATACTATAATTCATGCTACGATTACTGGCCAAGAGTGAATCGGTGGGACTACGAGTAAACAGTCAATTACTCGTCGACCCACCAGTGTGACAATGCGGTGGGACCACGAGTTGGGAGCGAAATAAAACAGCCAAATTTTATAATCAATTAAAAATTATGTACTTTTCGTGTTTTTTTTAAAGCAAAATCTTTTATACAATCGATGTTATATCACGTTCGATTACTAATTGCTAATTAAGCTAAATTCGAAATCCATAATACTAATTGAACCCCGCTGGACATCGAACTTGCAACATCCTGATGTGAAGCGAGCGCATTATATTCTTCCGTGGGCGAGCGTCTACGAACATAAATAATATTTATAAAAAGCGCGAGCGAAGCGAGCGCGAAATTTTTTAAGATATCTAAGAATGTTTATGTTAAACCAACAAAAACCCTTTTACTTGGAGCGCTCAGCGCCGTTCCAGTTAGGGTAGGTACCCCAACTAACAGGGTGCTTGGACTGCTTGGCGCCCCCATGAGCTCGACGCCCTGTGTCTGTGCACGGGTGACACGACCCAAAGACCGGCCCTATTTAAAATGTAACTGTGCGCCGCTGCTGTACGGGTTTCATTCTTCATACGATAACATTTGTTTTCATGACGTTTTATCTGGGTCATGTAACTTTGAATATTTTTATCATATATTCTGATCGCTCAATTTGCCGCCCCCCTGGACGTGCCTCGACCTTAGGTAATTTTAATTACCTTCAGTTTAGAGATGCTTCTCTCACACTTGGCACTACTAATGGCAGCTGTTAAAAATATTCTTAACATTATGATAATATTTGGTAAACACTCTTAAAGTTTATAATATATTTTAGTAAGCCCAGTGAGCCAGACATAATTATGTATGTATTTTTTAAAGTCTGGGTCTGTTGCAGCTACATAAGTACGAAGAAGTACACGCTCAAGTTTGAACTCTTCACTATTAGTAATATCTTGAGGAGCGTGATCTAGTCCAGTTCATAAACGCCTAAAAACACCTAATAACACGAGGTAAAAAAAAATGTGGCGCTCGCCGCCCCTATCCATGTGCCGCTCGCCGCCCCTATCCATGTGCCGCCCGGGGCCATGGCCCCCCCGGCCCCCCCCACGCTACGCCACTGGAAGTACAGACTTATAATGGATCCTTTTAGAAGTATCGGTGCCTTGCCGATCCTCGAGGGCGAAGATAGAATACATCTTGCTGGTGATTACCTGTATAATTTATCCTAAAAACAAAATAGGAATCAATTTGGTAAGTACCATAAAAAGATCATTCCCGAGGTATAGGAAGAGACCCGTGCCCCTCCAGTAAGGACGATATGGGTTGGTAACGCTAAGTACCATAAAATACAACAAATATTTACTTGAAACTTTGAACCATCTCCTTTAACTATAGCATAGATACAGCAACAGTGTAACAGTACTTACTCATCTCGTACTCACCACAGTCATATCCTGCGCAAGCGTACAACTCAATCACCTGCGTATGACATCCCGAAATCACCGCATGATTTATGATTTCTTCGAGTGAGCCGAAGACACGCTTCCCACAATTATCCAATAATATTGCGATGCGACGGCGCAGGGCGGCTGTCGAGCGCCAATCACAAGTGACGGATAGAAACGGGATATAGCTTGACAAAGGGCAAAGTTCAGAAAGAATAGTTTAAAGTTCTCAGCAGACTTGCACCCCGCGACGATATAAAACTTTTTGGTTCTGTATTTTCTCAAATTTTCCAACTTAGTATCGTTAGTTTCTAATAGATGGCGCTTAATGATTATAAAACTCACTATCGAGATTCGATTTCCATTCGAGTTGTCCTATGGTTTATTATTATGAAATCAACGTTGATGTCTTTTCTGTGTTGCACTTGCAACGCATTAGTTTTTGTAGATACGCTGCTGCTATGTATGTTGACTGGCAGGTAAGCATCTTAAACAGATGTAACAAAAAGGTGTGGTGATACTTGAAGGTGGGGGGCATCTATTCACCAAATAAATAAATAAACAATAAAATAATAAATAGTACAATAATCCGGGCAAATCACAAGATTATCTGGAGCCAAACTAGGATCATTCTGAGAACCGAACCAAAGAGTATTTTACTCCAGCCTACAAACACACTCAGTACATACCTACAGGGTGTTTGTGATTATATGGGGTTACTCAGAATCAGGTATAGAATACAGGAGAAAAACATCTCGTATACTGAATACTTTATTTGAAAACTGGTGTAATAAGTTGTTAAAGGAGTAGTTAGAGCCCTCGGAGTAGAACCCTTGTTGAAGAAACTCCTAACATAAAGGTGACGTCATGAAAATAGGTTCTACATATTTACGACAGATGCCGCTGAATGGATTATAAAACGCGCTATGAAAATGTTATTTCAACGGCATGGTAATTTCATGCTTAGCCCGGCGCGAATCACTACTACGTAAAGTAATGACGTTTTGTTTTTGGAAATTCGCTACTTATTTAGTTAAGGAAGCGAATGTAATCTGAAATTAGTTAAATTGGAATTGTTTATTTTAGTCTTACTTCTGCAAGTATGCTGCTGCACTGATCCGATCCGATACGATAGGAGATGACGTCACAGCCCGATTCAGTCGCTATAAAATTTGTATGAACGCTGCTGTAGCTGCACTCATCTGACACCGATATTTTACATGACCAATAACGGGTCCTGTGCTGCCGCACTCATCCGACACAGTCCAACACCGACATTTTTATAGGAGGAAATGAAGAGCTGGTGCATAATTTATCATCGATTCTAATCGAAAGTCATCAATTTACATACATAATTATAATTATATTAAATGGATATTGTAGTATTTTTATGGTAAGTGATGATGATGCCGAAGATGGAAGCGGGGTATCCAAAATTCCCCTACACAATAGAGAACTGGCTAACTTCATGCCAGAACACATCAATTCTGTTAATATTGATGTTTGGAATGAATGGGAAAAGACCCGTGCCCCTGCAATGAGGACGATATGCGTTGTTAACACAACATACCGTAAGGTAAGTCAGTCACCTGTAGGTTTATCAGTACAGTTTGGTTCTGACTGATTGCTGATTGCATTACATGGCTCGCTTGTTAGTCGCCACACTGCGTTGCTCGACAATCCAGCCGGCAAACTATGTATGGAGTGAGTCCTGTAGCACAGTCGTAGTACTAAATATGAATAACATTGATGTTGCCTATTCGAGACTGAGTAAAGTTAAGAAGTCATTTATGGAGCAGTGTGTAAGATTGCCAAAATGTAACGTTTGCCAGAAAAGAAGTTTAAATTGCATGTAAAAAATTGTTTATGCTCTAAAGGGTATTACAAAATACTAGATTATGTAAATGACAATGATATATGGACATGTATAGATGCTCCAGCTCACAATTTTATTGTTGACATGAATTGTAATAGAATTTAAGATTTTATTTAAAAAATGTGTTGAAGCGAGTTTCTTTTGGGCTTTACGTTTCTTCTCGCTTCGCAAACACTTCCCGAAACGTTGAGTGTACAAGTCCCGCGTGATTTAATATTGACGATTTAAAAGCATGTGTAAAGCATCTACTTAAATAAAAAAACATTTTGAGTTTGAGTTTGAGTATGTTGGCACAGTTGACATAGGTGCTAACGCGCACCATTTGCATATCAAATCAAATTGCAGGTAGCGTTGTACAATTTTCAAAGGTCATTTTTAGTCGTCGTTGGGTTCAAAACAAAAGAAACTCCCTCCAACACATTTTCAAAATTGGCCAGATCTTGAAATGACTAGGCCATAACGACGAGGCTCCGATAAACCATAGTCAATAGAGCCTCGCGGGGCTCCTTTATGCGGTAACACCAGTAACTTGACCTAACCTACATAGATTATTTTCGGAGCTCCTCAACGATAATAGCCAGTTATGTCATGGTCTACCCAATTGTATGATCTGGCCACGACATACAAGAAAGAAAATAAAGAAACACTTTTATGATACTTGATTCTGAGTAACCCCTTAAAATTTGAAACACCTAGCTGCTCCATCATAAGGAATAAAACAAAACAAAATCCTGGCATAAGCCGCTTGTAAACGGCCCGGTGACAACTCTTTCCTTCCTCCGTATGTTTAAATAACATACTTAAGTGTTATCCCGGATTTAAAGACAGCGTAATGTGAGTCCTGTCAACGCGATTCGGGATACTCTTATACGTAGGTATAGGATGGTGTGATTTGTAGGAAGGCGGGACTAGTACATAGAGTGGCTTTTGACATGACGGAATGAGTTATTCCTCAAGTAAACTCTATAATCATCACCTTTATGGACATAAAATTGTTGCCTTTCCATCTGCTTTCCATAAAAAAATATCACATATTCCCATACTTCGCACTATGAAAAATCTTCCAATTTTAGCAGCACTCCTGTAGGACGGATGATTCAAACATTCTCTCGTATAATCCTCGCTGTGAATCCAGTCAGATGTTTTGTTTCTACCCTTTGGATGTCCTGCTCGACTAATACTAATTACTGACGCACACTAAAATAGCTTTAAACTGCCACTTTGGAGAGAGTGTTGAGATTTTGCGAGATGCCCTCACTGCTGTTGATTCATTCATCTTTTGTGAAATTAGGGCGCCTGCCTTAGTGAGAAGACGACGCACACAATTAATTTATAATTATATCTTTAATTATAAGATTAATTATATCTTAATGACTGTAGAATATAAATAAGGAGCCATAAATTATATTTTCTTTTTTTAAGACAGCCAAGAACCATTTTTTACAAACCCTTGTAAATTAGTTAAAATATATTCTTTAATTTTAAGGTATTCAGACGAACGTAATGAAATGACACATTGTATCCTAGAACCCATAAAACCGTCATTCAAACATATAGGAATAACACATAACTTAAAACCGGAAAACATTACTAATCTTCTGAGGCAGTCGGGTAGAAAAGTCACGTCGACGTATAAGTTTTAAAAAAACCAAAGCTGCCACACCTTCCACTTAACCCGCATTATTCGAACAATAAATCCCTTAAGGTGACAGACAGACAGACGGTTATGGAGTAAGTGACAACTCGGGCCCTTTATGTGTCATGAATGCAGCATAAATTGACACAAAAAATACTGTTGCTGCCTGCGCCAGTTGATCCTTGGTGCGCGTTTCCACTGTTGATGCGAAAATAACCGAAATTGATCAACTATAGGTAACTGTTGCGTAAAGATTACTGAAAAAGCGAATGTTATATATTTATACAAGCTTGAAATAACTTTTTGCGGCAAAAATTGTTTAAAGGACAGTAAAAAATGGAAGAGAAAATTCAAGCACACAATACAAGTAAAAAAATCATGAGGTGCAATTGTTTTTATACAAACTTTAAAATCGAATAAAGAAAGCATCAACTTATAAACACAAGAACTTAGCAAAGGGCGACTAAAACACGGACGGACAGAATATCGTATCGTATACTTAAATGGAAACCATCAGTAGACAACAAAGAAAAATTCTGTAATAGAAGCGTTTAAGAGGCGTGCGTGTATTCGCTTAATGCTACAATTGTTTGGCAAATCCTTCTTGGTGCATTTGGCCAGAACAGGCTGCGGCTGCGACGTCCCAAAACGAATGAGGTTCCTCCATTCATCGGTTTAATCACAATATTGTGATCGGATCAGCTATTGTGTTGCTCCCTATTGTGGACAGGGCTGCTGCTTTTAATTAAGATTTGAACTGTTGCGGCTTGCTCTGCATCTTTTAAACGTTCAACATTGTCTTAGTTAGGGGTGGCTTTCATAATAGATTCAACATCAACAATATTGTCAAATTATTATATTTCTTTTTCTGATGTAGGAAACGCCAACATGTGCTGTTCCTAGCTTACTATTCAATATTCTTAATATGAGGAGATTAGATTTGTTTTTGTCTTCTTTTGCTTGTGCTCCCTGTAAGCTGCTTCTTTGTTTTACTGCAAGGATAATATTTTTCAGGTGTACTTTTACTTAGATTTATGTCCATTTCAAAACGACGGATTTGAAATACGAGGTTTTATTAGATTCCTCGAGATTTAATTTAATTGATTACGTTACTGTCTACTCTACGAAAATGAATTCTCCACGTCCAATATCCCTGCCTGTTTCCAGCGTTATTTTCCATGATCTGCGACCGACCTAGCAGCCCTAACCTAGCCCCCTAGATAATCACTTACAAATTTTATGCATTTAATTGTGTGTGAGTGAATGAAAGGAGCAATTTTCGACAATTGTCGCGTTTCCGTCGATTTCCGGCTGCCGGCACCTCCGGTAAAACGTGTCAGTACTAAAAGCTGGTGTCGGGTGACGGCGCGGCGCATTGTGAGGCACGGCGTAATGCGAGGTGTTGCTAGATGTGAAATATGGGGCTCGGAATACAAGACCAGGGTGTGACGCCCCTTATTTATTAAAGAAATATGAGTGTGGTTCAAAAGTGAAACGATTTGTGGGTGCTCTCTTCTCTGCATTATGTTGCTACTTGATCCCACTATTTTGGTTCATATTTTCAATTGGAAGTTTTTTGTAGGGCATAATTTACGAAATCTGTTAGAATTAGAATTAATAGAGGGCCTAAATTAAAGTTAAATATTAAAGACGCCAAAGTTTTTTCGCAAATATAATTATGTACACATCAAGATATACTTACCCTCATTCGATTTAACACTTCATAAATGTTCATAATACAATATTTTGTTGACCGAGTTTATTTAATTATTCGCCTTGCTTTCCATTTAGAAGAACATTGCTAACATACATAACCTTCCTGCCTCCTGCCTGTCTGGTAAACTCCCATAATAAGTTAAACTAATTCTGAAGAGGGTTGTTAACAAATTATGTAACGCCATGTTGCAAGCTTAAAGTAACGTTGAATTAATTAGACATGTATAATTAGAGTTTATAAGCGATTAGCATATTTGCAGATATGCATGATGTTTTAATAGCGAATATCCTACTATATTTGAAATGTGACAGTTAGGTCGTTGGTACTCAATCACGCAAAAACAGCTGAACCGATTAAGATGCAATTTCGACATACTGAGAACAATTCAATTTTAAAAGGGTAGCACAAAAGTTGAATAAACGATGAATTATTATTGAGTAGCCAACTTTGAATGGGAAAGTCAAATTTTTTTTTGCACCGACTGAATTGGTTTATTAAAGAAAGTTGTTCAGTGTCATGACATTACTAGAAGACTCAGTTAATATTTGGTCAACGATTCAGTTTCACCCTGGTTTTTTTACCCAGAAGGAGGGTAATGTTTTTCGAGTGTATGTTATGTAACGTATGTCTGTATGTATATTTCTTCGGCACGCTCTGTAGCCTAAACGGCTTGATGGATTTTAGCTTGAGAGGTGTCGTTAGATTCGTCTTGATCGCGAAAGTGACATAGGATACATTTTAATGCACTTGGGTTAATTTAAAAAATATAAATGGTTAGATTATTTTCAATTTTGTATTGGACGCATTTGTTTTCTGACTGTATGTGTGAGGAGGTTGTACGTATGTCTTGCGCTAGTTAATGCGCTTCAATCTATGTATACGGTTTCGGTAGGTGTTTGTTGGTTAAACCGTTAACTTTGATGATGCGATTAGCGGACCGAGCCCCGGGGCGAAGGGACGAGGGTTCCGTAATGTATTCAACATATTTAACATGTATTACAGGATCGCGGATTTGCTTAATGGCTTAAATTCGCACCCGGGCTTGCTACGATTGAGTGACTCGGCATAGAGAATATACAGCCTCCTTTGAATTTCCCTCAGTGGTATCTTACCAAATAGTTGGTATACGTAGGTACTTGCATATGTTCACATTCCGCAATCCGCCTCCGTGGTCGAGCGGCGAGTCCGCTCGCTTTACATCAGGAGATCGCGGATTTGATTCCGGGCGGGGTCCAAGCATTTGAAGCAAGGGGGTTTGAAGGACTGGGTTGGTGGCAAGCCACATTTTCTGAGCCGGCCTGGCTGAGTTCTACCATGTTGACAAATTCTTGTTCCTAAACATCAATGTTAATAGCATTAATGTATTCCGGCATTGAGATAAGATAGTCAGTTACCCATTGCACTAGAGAATCTTAGTAAACCCCCTTCCATAGTTCGGCATCATCATCACTTACCATCGTGTGAGATAATGCCTAGTTTTGGGACACGAATCTCTTCCTATAACTCAAGAAGGCTATACTAAACAGAAATCTAGTACAGATTTCAAATGCACACCCTAGTTATGTATACCCTAGTCTAGCGTCTGTTTAGTAAATCAAACCATAACTAGTTAGAAAGCTATTTCAACAAAGAACACGGAACGGCCCACAGCTCATACTTCCTTGCCGTACCAGCTGATTTTGGCCTGAACAAGGCTTTACTTTAGGCACAATGCGACAGGCGTCCCACGACTAGGGCTCGACCACACCGGTGTTATATGTAGTCTGCCAGCGGTGGGCGACAACGGCTAAGCTGCTAAGAATGGTCAAAGAGTATGATTTCCATTCAACCAGAAATGGCATTGTCTAAAACTACCTACATAAAAACCTTGGTAAGTCCGCTTCCATCTTTCGATATCATAATCAGTTATCATCAGGTAAGATGCCGAGGACATGATATTGTTATATAAAAAATTTAGTCTTGATAAACTTAATATTCATGTACTAATGTCACAGAGATTTAAAGAAAAGAAGCAGTTACACAAACCCCAGAGCAATAAACCTTCTTTCCTTGTGCGTCTTTGTAATGCCCATTTCCAGTACCTCAAGAATTTAAATACAATAAATATTTGTCACCTCTGCTACACGTTTCCTGTTCCATCTATGACTGAAATGATTACTAATTTGGCGTGTAATGCGATCGAGGTGACACGCAGGCACGCAGGCTGCGCGGGCGCCAATGTAGGCGGCGCCTTGCGCACGCGTCGGCCTGCATTTCTGCACGATGACAGTGCGTGGAAGGACATTTGGTACTAAGTAGACATGATAAATAATATCATGATTACATACTAAGTCACTCAATAATCTTCCTGTTGTAACTACTTCATCTTCTTATCGTGTGGCCAACTTAACCGTATAGACGAAAGTTTCCCGGTGTTGCATTTAACACCACCCGCAGTGATATATAGGGCATGTCAGATTTACACCTACATAACGACCTTCATATACATCTAATACAGATGTGCAGGTTTCCTCACTATGTTTTCTTTCACCCCTTGGGGATGGCTAGCGGCTACTGGCTACGCTAGTTCTGACACAACTGAAACTGATATTCCCATAGCCAAGTCCAACCAGCAAACGGTGAAATTATAAAAAATGCTGACCGCAACTAGCAACTGCGTGTGTTACCGCGGTGAAACCACAAACCCTGTTGGACCCGGAACTGACAGTTTACAACGCGGGCATATTGGATAGCGCCGTTTTCAGGATGCGGTTGAAGTCGTAAATGGCAAATGTGTTACGCTGACAGCTTGTTTAAGATATACGGGAGATACGAGTATTTTACAAAAAAAAAACAATAATATAGTACCTATATGATTTTACAAAAAAGTTGATACGTATAAGAGAAGTTTATGATATGCATTTTTTATCACAATTGGTAAGCCCTTGGCATCACCTCACCTGGTGGTAAGTGATAATGAATAAAGTCATTTTCAATGCGTCCCCCCAGAAGATCAAGGAGGTATGAACTTGTGGATTTTTCCGCCGAAAAGCGGCAAATCTTAGATGCGACTCATGCTAAGACATACCATAACATACCATACATATACGAAGAGATGCAGTCTCTTCACTAGTCAAATAGTTAATATTTTATTTCATATATTAATTTAACTATCTTCCATCCTCTGCATCCGTGTGTCCGCATCAGATAACCCAACGTACTAGTACATACAATGCATACAACTAAAATACCTTAGTAAACAAAGCTTACACAAAGTCGCTGGCGCCACCTCTGGAGACCAGGATGTCATAAACTCGTTAATTAGTAACTTGTTACTTACTCAGTACTCTATTTGCGGAGGAGACGGATGGTGGACCACCAGCAAGAATCGCAAGAATATTTAGCATCAAACTTCACCATTCATCATCACTTCACTAGTTCCAACAAATCTCAAGAAACTAACATACGTTACATGTTTATGCGTTTCAGTTAATACCTTTAACTTTAAGGCAGTCTTTATTAGCTAAGAGTGTTTTTAAAATATCAGTCACAGCTTAAACTGAACAACATTCTCCAAGAAACAAATGGTCAGTTCGCAAAAACAAGCTGTTTCTGGATTCTACAAACAAATGGACGGCTCGGTACATAGCCAAACGAAAATAATAAAATATGAAAGTGACATAAAAAAACATGATCATTTCGGATATTTCTTCGGCTGACCTGACAACTGAACCCCTAATTCCGATTTGCCTTTCCTAGTGTCATAGGATATAGTTGGTTTATCATTTTTAATAGTCTTTGTTTTAAATTAAATTGGTATTTTTGGTCGTAAATGACCTTTTTTTTTAACTTGGTGTACAGGACTGCCCTTGTCGTTCAACAAGCCTGAATATACTATACTTCCCCATCCCAAGAATAGAAGGTAACAATCTCCTTTGTGACTACATATTTACTTCCTAAGCTATAACATCTTTTTGACGCATAGTACCAGATAGACGAATTACCTGGTAATCACCTCACTGCTTTCAAGCCAGGGATTTAAATGTGCCGATCCAGGAATTTGTCAGGCGCGAGAAGAGTGCTTGTTCTGAACATGCTGTTTGCATACTAAGCAGTTTAACTGGACGGAAAGATTTACTACGACGGGTCGTGAAGTCACACTCTATTCCTGTTTTACCAATACGAGACTACGAGTATATTAAATTCCCTTACTCTTGACAATCCATATTGCGAATCTAATAACAATAATTTAATAACAAACGAAGCCAATAACATTAATAATGTTGAGATTATTAATATTTGACATATTAACTTCGTTATTATTGTTTTTAATTGGTTTTGATTTGTTTGATAAATATTGATGAATGTATTTTTTTAAAATCGGAATATTGTCATCTAATTGAGTAAATAACTCTATTGCTTAGATCGCTAATTACGTAGCTTTGCAGGTTAATAATAACACTATCTTTAAATTACTTATGTAACTTAAAACTTTCCAAAGCTTTTTCCAAGCACTCAAGTTACTTATTTACCACATTAATATGTAGCTTTGTATTTAAATCAGCTGCGTGTAACGGAACGCATGAAGACGTGCACTCTCTAGCTGTAGATCGAATGAACAGTTTCCACAAACAGAGAAGTCGGTACCGGTAGCAAACAGTAATTAGCCTAGCGTTTGCTTAGCTAACAATGCTTTGCGGATATTCTGCTAACATTAAAAGTGGGCACAAGTTGACTAATGTAATGACAATAAAGCTCTTGGCTTGGAAAGCGTAGCTGTGTCGTTGCATATGACCTCATGTTACTTGTACTATTGGGTATTCTGTGCTTATGTCCCATTGATATAGTGCAACGTTTCTGATTTCTACAATCTTTTTAGGGTTCCGTAGCCATATGGCAAAAAACGGAACCCTTATGGATTCGTCATGTCTGTCTGTCTGTCTGTATGTCACAGCCACTTTTTTCCGAAACTATAAGAACTATACTGTTGAAACTTGGTAAGTAGATGTATTCTGTGAACCGCATTAAGATTTTCACACAAAAATACAAAAAAAAAACAATACATTTTGGGGGTTCCCCATACTTAGAACTGAAACTCAAAAATGTTTTTTTCATCAAACCTATACGTGTGGGGTAATATAATTTTTTTCTAAACCGAATAGTTTGCGCGAGAGACACTTCCAAAGTGGTAAAATGTGTCCCCCCCCCCCCGTAACTTCTAAAATAAGAGAATGATAAAACTAGAAAAAATATATGATATACATTACCATGCAAACTTCCACCGAAAATTGGTTTGAACGAGATCTAGTAAGTAGTTTTTTTTAATACGTCATAAATCGTAAACCGCAAATTACCTTTCATTCAATCAACTCAAATATAAAAAAATATAGAGTTCAAGACATGTGTGATTATGAATTTATACGGAACCCTTGGTGCGCGAGTCCGACTCGCACTTGGCCGGTTTTTTAACAGTTTTAACAGTTTTTAACAGGACAGTTGGTAAGTCCTTTGCATTATCTCGGGAAGTGGTAAGTGATCACGATACCGAAGATGGAAATGGGCTTACCAATATTCTCCACCGCAATGGGGAACTCGCTATGTTGTCTCGATGCCGGAACACATCAGTGCTATTAACATTGATGTTTGTCGGCAAGACTTAGCGGTAGCTATAGCCAGGCGGGCTCCGAAAACGCCCTACAATATTCAGTCTGAAGTATATGACCATGTGAGAGATATTATACCCAACTCTGATCTATTTTGCTCACCCCCATGTAACCCGATGACCGGATCGCAGTCAACACCGTTAAGTAACGTTTATCAAGTGCTAAGGAGGGATGGGTAAAGTGCTCCAAATTGCTGCGGTGTCAGATTACTCTGACATGTCAGGAAATGGACTGGGTGTTAATAGGTAACAATATGTTCTAATGAAGAGTGTCATAATAAAGCAGTTGTCGATGTCGGTTAATATACTACCTCTATTGATATTGATTGACCCTTTAACGTCACTAAGTGATGTTATTTTCTGTGGGAAATATATGGACATTTGTTATCATGTTGTTTGGAAGATAGCGGTACGAATCAAAGGGTTTTCATAGCTTTGAATAAAAGTTAAGAATTTGGGTCATAGTTTACAAGAATAGATTAAGAGCATTGTTGTACTGTTTTTGTGAAAATTAAAACTTAAATATTTTTTTAACTGACCGGCTGATTAAAAAAAAAGATTATATAAGTACCTGTAATCGGATAAGGTATTTTATTCATTTCAATAAAGCATTTTTCTTTATCTTAGGGGCGGGCCTGTTGTTGCATAAAGTCATAAAACAAACATTTTTCAAGTATGATGAGTAGAAAGCTCAAGATAAAGTGTCCTACGCCAATTTTTTTGTATATGTATATCAAAATTATTGCATTACTAAGAGTCAGTTTTTGATGATGTTCAGCGCACTCATAAGAACTTCTTCCTCTTTTCTTTCTTTTTCTATTTCAAATGATTCCTTTCCATATTTACTTAAACTTTACACAGTCGCTAACCCGCCTCACTTTAGTAGCTTGATTCAACTTTAAGACGTAATTTGGAAATACCTGAGGCTTTCACTTCAAGTGAACAACTCAACTTAACTTACTTCTATATTGTGTTAGCTTATTCAATAACTCAACAAGTTCAGGAGATTCAAAAAGTGTAATACTGGCTGTGACAGCGGGAGTTCTGTGTGTCATTCGAGAGCTGGCCTTACGCAAGCCAAGGTATACGTACCGAATGCGGTCAAATATACATATTATTATTAATATCAGCAACAAAAAACTACGGCTTCTCATTTCGTCTGGTATTCGTTAACATTAAAGTCTTATATTTCTTTCAGAATTCAGAAACACTGCTGTGGTTTCTTTCAGCTTAATCACGGAATATTCAGGACCATCTTGCCTTTTGTCCAACACCCCTGCGTTTGTCCTGCTACCTGATACACCCAAAATGGCCGCCAGTGCCAATATTACATTAGCTAATGGCAAGTGGTACTTGATTGCACAGCTGTTGATAAACCCATCGCGAACTGCCTGTACACTTATTGTTCTATATTTTCTAACCATTCGCATCGCATATTAAAAAATAAGTTCCCATTAGTTCAGTTATGTAGATGTTAATTTATCACTGAAAAAATGGTATAACAAAACCCGTTCTTCTTCTTATCGTGTGGCACAGTTAACTGAACTGTACAACTGAACTAATGGGAACAAAGGCAACCTTCACACATTCCTTGGTTGTAGTTATTTTTTATTAATTACTATTTTAGTATATTTGGTAGCACCTCATCGGTTGGCAAATGATAACGTCGAGAATGTATCACGCGAGCCTATACATAGTGCCTTTTTTACTCGCTTTAAAAATTCTTATATTATACGAATCAAGAAACGCCAACGCCATCAGATAATTCCACTTCTTGGTAGCCTGCGTAATAAATAAGAGTTGACACACCACTTTGTAAATCTTGATGAGAAACCTCTGATAAACCCCTTATTACCTTCCCATTCAGGCCAGTTAAGTTAAATAGATCGTAATAGGTAAATAACTCGGACGATTTGTACGGCGTGTCCGAATGTGCCTTCGATACTAGCTAATGTAACCAAATTGAAGGCACTAAGTGTACCTATCTAAATTCCTTCCAAATAGTGGTATATAATGGAACAACACCCCAGCCTTATAGACAGGTTTGCAAACATTAGATTTTATGATACCCATATTTACCCCTCTTTAGGGCATAATATAAGGGTATTAGGCGCCAGTGCTAGCCTACAAAAGCAGTCCGGATCGCCGGATCATCTGGTCGCATCAGTCATGCAGGTTCACTCACTACAGACACAGTCATAACCTGGATGAGTTAGACTTTTAGTGCAATTTATCTTGAACTCTCTTTAAATCTTTGTAAGGGACGTTAAACCTTTGGTATCACTAGATGGCAATGGTAAAAACAAGTTAGAGAACGGCTTAAGATCTTCTGACAGACTTCATTAATCTTAGCTAGACTTAGTACCCATGTATAAGCCTAAGTTTCCCGATGTGTTAGCAGTGGGGATGCAATGAGTCGTTAGCATGTAGTTAGCAAACTGGCCTGCATCTATCAATAATCTATAAGTAGGTATATTCATTTACATTCTACAACCATTTAAAGAAATTAAAAAGAAGACGGTGGGGCTTAACAATTTTAAAGCTTAAACTTAAGATTAGTAATTGTAGAGAGTACTTGCAATGACGCCGATTCCATAGGGCCTGGGGGAGCCCAAGCCCCCCCCCCCCCATGACATTACCAGTCCCCTCCCAATATTTTATGCTAAAATATTGGTGTGGCTCGCAAATTGCGGCCCCACAACGATAATCACAAAAATGAAAATTACGATTTTTTTCCGCCCCCCCCCCAATATTTTTTTATGAAATCGGCGCCTCTGAGTACTTGTCTAAAACAGCTTATAAATCTGTCGTTCATGTGTGAATTAACATGAACAAACCAACATGAGGAGTTATTCCCACAATGCGTTTTCCACGCGTTGTACCCTTTCTCAGAAAAACAGTTGACTAATTGCATTATTGAAAGATCCTCTCCCTCCTTGGTACAAAAAGATATTATTTCATTAGAGCTTCCAATATTCAAAATAAATTATTATTCGTTTTATATTCATATCCTCCACAAGGGACGCAGTACAGTGCACTAAAGTGTTTTCATTCATTAATTCATAGTTATCATAAATCGGACAAAACATAGTTTCGAAGCTTAAATTTACAAACAAAAAGATCTATAGCAATGCAGTCAGCATTGCACTGGAATACCTTATATTCTTTTACCACAAGCTGCGCAGTGACAGATTTAGCGTGGGACGCGCACGCATCGTCTGACTGAATGACAATCGCAAGTGTTCATGAGTTGTCGTGTAATAAACGATGCAATAAAATTTGTTGCATTGTCTTTGAGATCATTACTATGTCAACGGGATGGTAACTTTGGAAAAACAGCTTCGCCAAAACTTTACTTAATATAGTTTGCTTCTGAATGTTCTCTCGTTAACCTACTTGTTATTGTGATACTTTACAATGATACTTGTGTCTTCCGACTATCACAGAAGGAGGGTTAAAAACGTGCGTTTGACATTGGTATGGAAAACTGAAAAAAGAAGTTGTAGATCGGATTTTTTCAATATTTTTCTAGTAGGTATTCTATATCTGATTTTGAGTAACCCCTTAAAATCTCAAACGCAATTTTTTTAACGCCCTGTATGTATGTATGGTTCATTCCAATCAAAAAAAAGCAAAACGTAAACAAACTTACTATGGAATTGACACATGTCAATGTCATCTGCATACTATGTTTGTTTACCTTTTGCTTTTTTTTGATTGGAATGAAGTATACATACGTTACTTTCTTATGTATGCGTGTGTATTTTTTGGGAGCATGGAGATTTTCTAACTGCAGTAAAATGTCCTGGTAATTTGTCAACCTAATCGTAAAATATGTAACTAGAAAATAAAACAACAGATTTAGAAATCCGCAGGTATGAATTATAATTTATAACATGTTGACAAACAATAAGTATTAAAACTTAATAAAATGAATTAAAGATAAACGGTGCCGCATAAAAAAAAATGCAAAAAGCAATGATTTATATCTCTGGCATAATTCATAATCGGATATCGTTAAAAAGGCAAAACAAATAAATCAAGTGGCTACCAAGAAGTTTGTATACCCGCCAATCTACCTCTTTAGTGCGAAAAAAATGTTATATTTATAAAGCACAAGTTTTTATTGCAAAGTTTAAGAGTTATTGGTTTTTTGCCGCGACTCGCCACTCTTGTATGGAGATCGTTATTCTAAGAAATATGTTGTAGTTATAAATTAAACGTCACAGAGCTAGGAATCGAGACTTGTATAGTTAGATGATAATGTTTAATTCATGAAATATAAATTACTCGCGCACTAACGATCACAGCGGTGCTATTTTAAATTAACATTAATTTTGAAGTTATATTGCAGCTATAAAAATATTTGTATAGGGTGTCTAACAAAATATGCTGAAACTGTTTAAACTGGGGCTGCTACTCATAAAACTGAACAACTTTCCCCAAGGAACAGTTCAAAGTCAGTTCGTGAGAATAAACAGTAAATTAATCACATTTTTCAATTTTTATGTTCATTTTATTGGATTCTGTCTTAGCCAAGATTTTCTTTGCTGTTTGAACGACAATTTTATTTGCATAGCCTACGTGGTCTAGTGGTTAGTCCACTTGCTTCACATTAAGAGATCGCGGGTTCGATTCGCGGCGGGGCTCAACTATGTAGGATTCGGTTTGTTTGGTGGTGGGCATCGACTTGGTAGGACATTTTCTGCTAGCACATAACTAGCTACCATTGTCTTATATAAGTCTTACTACCAAACATCAATATAAATAATATTACATATTTTTTTCCGGCACAGAATAAAAACAGGTAGTTCTCTATTGCGTTGGGGAATCTTGGTAAGCTCGCTTCCATCTTTCGGCACCACCATTACTTACCAAGAAATAAGATAATATCAAGGCACCTACTTATTAAATATTTTATTCACTGAGTCTAGGTCTTATAAATGCAAAAACATTTAAATAAAGTTTTAAATTCTAGTTCCTTTTTAACGCTCTATAACTACATCTCGTAGCTGTTGGCTCGTTGCACTGCGCCCACACACAATTACTTTTTCATGCAGCGATGATTGCATTTAAATGCAGTCTGACTGTAAATGCAGCTTTATTTCATAAACTATGCAAATACATAATTTACTTTTGTAGAGTTCGCGCTTGTTGGTACAGTTATATATCTGAAGCTAAAGCTGAAGGTAATGAATAAATAACAGGGAATAAGGACAAAGACTTTTCTTTCTCAAGAGTTAAGAGCTTGCAAAACCAAACTGTGATTTTCATTTTTATGATTTTACTTAACATTTGTTTTTGATTCCGTTTTGCACATAGGGAGGCTATTAATTTTCCTATAATCAGCAGATGATGTATACATACAAGTTTTCCAAAAGAAAATATATATTGGGAGCAAAAAAAAAATATCTTTCCATACTTCCAATACTAATTTGAAAATTTTATGTGGAAAGTCGTCAATTTTTATTGATCATATTGTATGAGTTCTTTAGGGAAAGTTGTTCAGTGTATAAACCGAAAAAGTTTTGATCAAGATAACATTATTTTGAGCTGTGAAGTGGGCTGATTTTTATTGTTAACCCTTTCAGGTTAATAATGGACTGTATTCTTTAAAAAAATATGTTTAAATTTTTATACGGCATTGATTATTGTGCCGTGGCTACAGCTCACATAGCAGGAAAAAGAACTATGTGACGTCATACCACGACAGTGACGTGTTGCTATTACAAATATTTTATTTTAAAGGATTCAGAAAAAATATGTTGAGTTCTTATAAGGAACTTCTTCTAGCGCGCCACGTGCGTGTTTCCGAGTAGCGCGCAACTCGATGCGCGTGCCGTGCGCGTTGAATCTCAATTGCGCGTGATTGCACTGAGTTTATCTTTCGCACCATCTCAGACGCTGTGCACCCGATAGCCAGGACGATCACGACGTTATTAGATCTGCCCTGTTGTGAAAGAACGCCGCAAAGTAAAGTCACAGAGTAATCCAGAGAGACCGCTCAATACGCTCACTAAAATACTAAGCATTATACATCGCACAGTATCGTGACCTCAAACTCAACTCAAACTCAAAATGTTTTTTATTTAAGTAGATGCTTTACACATGCTTTTAAATGGTCAATATTTTTTTCTACCTAGTACAAAGTCCCTACCACGCGGGACTTGTACACTCAACGTTTCGGGAAGTGTTTGTGAAGCGAGAAGAAACGTTGAGCCCAAAAGAAACTCGCTTCAACACATTTTTTAAATAAAATCTTAAATTCTATTACAATTCATGTCAACAATAAAATTGTGAGCTGGAGGATCTATACATGTCCATATATCGTTGTCATTAACATAATCTAGTATTTTGTAATACCCTTTAGAGCATAAACAATTTTTCACATGCAATTTAAATTTCTTTTCTGGCAAACTAGTCACATTGCCTTGACCTTGCCTAGAACGACCGTATACGTCTATAAGTATGCATATGCTTAGGATTTTAGTAATTTGTATTGAGCGGTCTCTCTGGATTACTCTGTGGTAAAGTGGTATACTTTGCGGCCTTTGTTCTTATGAGAGCAGAGATGGAAGCTGAAATACCAGTCGTTGAGATTTAACGAGGTAACTTGATATTAGTGATTCACTAACGACCGCTGCAAAAGTGTAAGTAGAAATCCCACCTAGGGCAAATATTTCTGTGATGAGCAGATTTGTTTGCTCTGTGTCTGGGTGTATTTAATTTAAACGTACCTATACAACTTACATAACAACTTATCTATCTATCTATCTATCAGCCGAAAGACGTCCACTGCTGGACAAAGGCCTCCCCCAAGGATTTCCACACCGACCGGTCCTGTGCGGCTCGCATCCAGCGGCTTCCTGCAACCTTTACCAGGTCGTCGGTCCACCGAGTCGGGGGCCTGCCCACACTGCGCCTTCCGGTGCGCGGTCGCCATTCGAGAACTTTACTGCCCCAACGGCCATCTGTTCTACGAGCTATGTGCCCTGCCCACTGCCACTTAAGTCTAGCGATTCTGAGAGCTATGTCGGTAACTTTAGTTCTCCTACGTATCTCCTCATTTCTGATTCGATCACGTAGGGAAACACCAAGCATAGCACGCTCCATCGCCCTTTGGGTGACTTTGAGCCTTCTTATAAGGCCCATAGTAAGCGACCATGTCTCGGATCCATATGTCATCACTGGCAACACACACTGGTCAAAGACTTTAGTCTTGAGGGACTGCGGTATTTTGGACGTAAAGATATTGCGAAGCTTCCCGAACGCTGCCCAGCCGAGTTGGATTCGACGATTGATCTCTTTCTCGAAGTTGGACCTACCTAACTGGACTGTTTGTCCCAGGTATACATATTCGTCAACAACTTCGAGTGTAGAGTCTCCAACCTTCAGAGGAGTGGGTGTAACACGGACGTTTGACATGATTTTCGTCTTATCCATGTTCATTTTAAGACCCACTTGTTGGGAGACTCTACTAAGTCCTTCGAGCATTGCGCCTAGGTCTTCCAAGGTCTCAGCCATGATCACGATATCGTCAGCAAATCGAAGGTGAGTGATGTACTCGCCATTGATGTTAATGCCGAGTCCTCTCCAGTCCAGAAGCTTGAAAACGTCTTCCAGTGCAGCGGTGAACAGTTTCGGAGATATAACGTCTCCCTGTCTCACCCCACGCTGCAGCCGGATAGGTTTCGAATTCTGATCCTGGAGGTGGACCGACATGGTGGCGTTTTCATACAAGCACTTCAACACTTCGATGTATCGATAATCAATTTGGCACCGTTGGAGAGACTGCAACACAGCCCAGGTCTCGATCGAATCAAAGGCTTTCTCATAGTCCACAAACGCCAAGCATAGTGGCCGATTATACTCTTCGGTCTTCTGTATAATCTGCCGCAGCGTATGTATGTGGTCTATGGTACTGAAGCCTTTTCGGAAACCGGCTTGTTCGGGAGGCTGGAAGTCGTCAAACCTGCGTGCGAGACGATTCGTAATGACTCTCGAAAACAGCTTGTAGACATGGCTCAGGAGTGAGATGGGTCTGTAATTCTTCAGCAGAGACTTATCACCCTTCTTGAAGAAGAGCACCACCACACTCCTGTGCCATGCTGTAGGCGTTCGTCCCTCGAGCATGACGGAATTAAATAGCTTCTGAAGAGCTATAAGTACCGGTTCTCCACCTGCTTTCAGAAGCTCAGCCGTAATTCCATCATCACCCGGTGCCTTGTTGTTCTTAAGCTGTTTGAGAGCCATTCTAATCTCGCACAGGCTGACGTCTGGGATATCTTCGGTATAGTGTCGGGACAATCTGGCTCTCGGGTCTTCAGCCAGATTGCTGACAGGTAAGCGTGTAGTCATGTATAATTGTCCGTAGAATTTCTCAACCTCTTCCAACAGCTCGGGCTTGGACGACACGACTCTGCCATCCTCGGTCTTCAGCTTTGTCAGTTGGCTTTGACCAGCAGACAGATCCCTTGCGAATACTTTTGACCCTTTATTGCGCTCGATAGCCTCTTTAATACGGTTGGTATTAAAACAACAACTTATATTCAGTGACATTTTTAATAATACATACAGGGTGTTAAATAAGTGCGTTTGTTTTAAGAGGTTACTCAGAATCAAGTATAGAATACATGAAAAATACACAAAAAATTAAAAGATTTTCTACATTTCCCCATACAAATTCTTGATTCACTATTCAGATTTAGTATGGGACACTGAAAAAAAATTTGGAGATAGGATATTTTCAGTATTTTTCCTGTTTTCTCATTCTCAGTCACCCCTTAAAATTTTGAACGCACTTTTTGAATACCTGTATATGTATGTTGTATACATATATCAGTCTCTGGTTTCCATAATACAGGGAATCCTAGTTTAGGGCCAGGTTTGTCCCGAACATTTATTTATTAACATTTTTATTTATTTGAATCGTGACTTGCAAAAAAGACACATGACAATTATTAAGTTTTACAGTAGAGACAAAAAACACTTTTAGTTATTGAACTAATTGAAGTTTTTTGACGAAGCTTGGACTGATTCTTTTGCTGTTTTTTTTTCTTGCATTTAGTTTTTGACGAAGCTTGCGGCTGATGCTTTTTGTACATAAATTTTTGTATGTTTTTGTCACTAATAAATATATTAAAGTATTATAACTGTACTTACTTTCCTGATTTCGTGTCCTTTTTGCAAAACATACTGTGTGACAAGTTGAAATGACACGAAACCAAAAAAAGTAGAAATTTAAAAAATGTTGCCCTTTTTGAAGTCACGATTGATTAATGATCCAGAGGTCTTATTTTTTGTGGTTTTCATTTGTCATAGCATCCAAATAAATTTAAGCGCATCTAAATAACGTTCACTACCAAATAATTAGTATTCTTATTCGTATAATACTGAACTGCATGCTGTCATCGTCATCTACAGCTTATTTCCTTACAATCTCGCCAGATTGTAATGATGATGATGCCATTGCCAACCAAGGGAGCTAGCTTACCAAGAATCCCCCAAGCAAAGGAGAACTGGCTATCTTATCTACAGAGTGCAAAAAAAAACAATCAATGAGAATTTTCCAAATTAAATAGACTAAAAATATCTAGACTCTATGATCAGCCTGCCTAAAAAAAATATAAGCTGCGTTATTTTACCGCGTATGAAATATTTTTTGTAAAACCCATCTCGCAAATACACGACGAAATGTAGACGCGAGGTTTGTTCTACGAAGCACCCTGTTGTTAAAATACTCATAGATGCTCCCCAAAATGCAACAAATTTCTAAAAAAATAAATAAAGTTAAAGTTTTTTTTTGTGAAATAAACTATTTCCAGTACCTACATAGTAATTATTTCAACTATATTCTTTTTCCCCGCTTTAGACAATGAAAAAAAATACCTACCCACAAAAAATCCAAAAGGTGACAACCAGTAATGCACATAATTTTCTCTCCGCGCGTGTCTCGGTGCTAAAAGAACCCCTTTTTATGAATTCTCACCGAGAAAGAAGCGCTATATTTTCGTCACGCATATCCTTAGTCTGTATATAGGCAGTATACAACACCATCTTGTGACTGAGTCATAAAAAATAATAAATTCTGACGTGCTGTGTTCAAGACCTCGCTTGCGGTTGGAGACTTTCATATACATGTATAAATCACCGCGGCAAATATGACTCTTCTTTATTTTTTTGTTCTTGGGTTTTGCGAAAAATGATATCAGCTACAGTAACACCTACTGGATCTTGGATTTTTTGGATGTGTATGAGTTATTTTTTGAAAAATATTTGCCTGTATATTTGAAATATCCGTAGGTAGATGTAACAAAATAATTATGTGAGGTAAGGATGAAAGGAAAAACAAGGAGATCACTCAAAATTTTGATTGACAAGCCTGGATGGGATTGACACATCGTGGTATTTATCTTGATCGTTTCCGTGGTCGATAAGGAACTTTAAGTAAGATACTAGGGTTGACCTGTATCCTTCACTAATGCAGACTTGGCCCCGTGTATGTAGTAGAATAGAATAGAAATCTCTATTTTTATATAAACTTTCTGAGTTATAGGAGTAGACCCTTTTCCTGCAGTGGAGATGCTGCGGGTACAAAAAACTTTTAGCCGGAAGGCATTTTTTTCCAACAATTAAATTATTATACTCTACTAAGCAAATAAAATTCAAAATTCAAAAATTCAAAATATTGTACATGCTGTACGCATACTTTTAAATCGTCTTTTTTTCTATATTTCTTATAAACTATAAAGTATCGAAAATTTATGTGCAGTTGCTTTTCAATAATATTTTATATTCAAAAAAAGTTGAGCTTACTTAAATCACTATTACTTATCTATCTATCTATCAGCCGAAAGACGTCCACTGCTGGACAAAGGCCTCCCCCAAGGATTTTCACACCGACCGGTCCTGTGCGGACTATTACTTATATATAGCACAGCTTATAGGTAGTCAAAAATAAATTCGACATATTATGTCGATTTATTAAATTAATTTCCCATGTCGGTTAACATCAAAAGGCATTCACGAGAAGCTGCCTCGTCGATCTTATGGTTCATGTTACGAATAATTAGCAATCAATATCCAACACTGCTTAATGTATGAGATTGTATTGTATTATATATATGTGTGTATGTGTACGTATACAGGGTGTTAAAAAAGTGTGTTTGAAATTTAAAGAGGTTACTCAGAATAAGTATAGAATACAGGAAAAATATTGAAAAATCCGATCTGCATTTTTTTTTGTTACCCTTATAAATTCTTGATTCAATATTCAGATTTATTTGTGGATCTAGGCGTCTGTTATTTTACTATTCTCTTTTATAGGTAGTTGTTTTAGTCATTATTTTTAACATATCCTCGAAAAACATTTATTGTTACCCATAGACCTTTCTTTCACACTATTAGCCTTTTAGCGATTCACAAAAACGTTAAAAGCTGCAAAATATCGCTCACAATCTTAAATCTGTCATCCCCAGTCCATTTCTTATCGTGCGGAAGTCCTTTTCAAATACTGTCCATTTTTTCGCTCCGTCTGACGATAGATTATCGGAGACTTTTGAATATTTGCATTTAGCATTTGATAGTTTTTGTGCATCCGGACTATTTCTTAATCATAAATCGTTATATAAATAATTATATAATGTATAGCTTTTCTGAGACAGAATCAATAAAACGTTTAATTTAGGACCAGAAGAGGACCAGTTAATAATTTGTTAACGAAATAAAGGATTGTAAACTAAATTCTAACTGTCACACTAACAGTTTGATTTATTGATTGTGTAGTGCTAAGTTTATCGAATACTTGAGTTTTTTTTCTTTATAGTTTCAAACATACTTTCCTTTTTTAAATGCGATAAAAAACACGTATTTCGCAGTAACTTGCGATTTATAAAGTTACTTCAATAACATCAAAATTGTCATCTTTCATTTAATTGTCACCTCGAATCTTCCCCAACCCCGTCAGGTAACAAAATCCAACGTGTCAAATCGAAGTGTCCAACTATTTTGACATGACGATGGCGACGACTTAGCGATTCTTGTTACTCTGACAATAGAATGTCATCTTTTTTGTCCGACAGTCAATATCATCGGATTAGCGTCTAGCCGAGAAAAGAGATTATTGTTTTTTTGTCTATGGCCTGACTCTGAGAGCTGTACGCAGACGCAGGTGATGATGAGGTTTTATTTATAGACGATCGAATTTTATTTTGTGTTCTCGCTTTGTTTGATTCCAGAAAATTGTTTTGTTTTGGTTTTGAAATTTGGAACATTTATTTATTCATTTCATTTCATCAGGTTCTTTGAAAACAACTAACAATAATTGACCACGCTGAATACGTTAAAAACAACCGACTTCAATCGCAACAACTCTAATTTTGCTATGTTTTTGTTGATTTTCTCAAAATTCGCTGAATCGATTTCGATAAAACTTATATGGGACCACCTGTGAAGTATACCCTTTTAAACAAAAAAAGAATTATCGAAATCGGTTCAGGCGTCTTCGAGTAATCGGTGAACATTGCGCATGAATCGAGTATTGCGGGTGGTAGGACCTTGTGCGAGGTCCGTCCGGATCGCTACCACCATCTTACTCGCTAATCCTGCCGCTAAGCAGCAGTGCTTGCACTGTTGTGTTCCGGTGTGGAGAGTAAGACAGCCGAGGAAATTACAGGCACAAGAGGCATTTCATCTTAGCCCTCTAGGTTGGCAACGCATCTGCAATCCCCTCCGGGGTTGCAGGTGTCTATGGGCAGTGGTGATCACTTACCATCAGGTGACCCACTTGCTCGTTTGCCTTCCTTATCACATAAAAAAAAAAAAAAAACACATTAAAAAAAAAAATTTAAAAAAAGATTCCGACGAATTAAGAACCTCCTCCTTTTTTTGAAGTCGGTTGATAAGTACATACGATTTTTATAAAAAAAAACATGCTCATGTAATGAAATTCCATTTCTTTTCTACTGTTCCATTAAAATAATTACGTATTTAAGGAAAAATAACCACTAATATTTGTTTATGTAATCAACTACCCTATTAGGAAGATACTAGAGGTTCACTTCACGACCTCCATTCCCGCCGGAGGAGCTGAGGTCCTAAGGGGCGTTCCGGATCCCTCAATTACAACCTTAACGACCGCTCTATTGATTTCCAACACTTCGGCTGGCTTCAGCAAGCGATAATTATATGATTTTACGAGACATAAGTGTTTTGGGTCAAGTATGTACCTATTTTAATTATTTTGTGTGGTTTTGGTTTCTTTATTTGTTGTTATTAGTATCGAATTAAGTGGAGCGTTGTGGTTTTGTTTACTTTAATGTGTAGGTTTAGGTAAATAAGTAATTTTATCGAAGTTATAGGCAGTCAATTCCATTTCATTCATTTTGTATGAAAAGTCCAATTTTTTTTTTTGGGATTTTTACAAAGTTGTTCAGTTTGATGAGTAGAAGGCCACCTCGAAGTATCACCACACCTTTTTATTCTTTATGTTACACTCTGACTGAGTTTGTAATAAAATATTACATATATTTAACTTTTTTGTTACAGGTGCAACATCTTCAAAATCGACATCATACCTTCATAATATTCCTCTGTAAGTAACAAAATCATTACATAACAATAGGGAGTTTTCAGATGACGCATATCACACCGTTCATAAGGTTCTCAATAGATAACGTTTCTAAGCTTTGGCAATTTATTTTTAAAAGCAGCGTACATTTTACGGTAGCAAAATAGATTTAATATTGTTGAAAATATATAAAAAGCCACTTGAACATAGATTCTTATTAATTGAATTAACAGAAACGATAAATTTCCAACTTGCTCAAGTATGGACGACTTGGGTGCGTTCTGGTTTCTCTGTTATATGTAATTTCTTAATACTCAATATCTTTATTGCATTCCATATTGTTTTGTTTATTTCTTCTTCCGAACTATGCAATTAAAATGCAATTTATAACTCGGTATCATGTTGGAATTCTTTTAAGAAACACTTAATAAATACTGATAAGCTTTGCGCATCAAAAATTATGAAAAGTATTTTTTGGATCAAAATACAAAAAAAGATTCATGGAAAAGTAATCTTCGAAAGCTATTCATCGTTATTATGATATTAGTCAGTAATATCAATCAGTTTTGACGATTTTTTTGAGATTTTCTTATTTCCAATTTCGATTAGCGCCATCTAGTTGAGTTTAGAGAAAGCCGTGGAAAATTCCCTATTATCGTATCATCGCTATCGTAAACAACCCATATCGTCCGCAGTCTGCAGTCCGCACTGCAGGGGCACGGGTCTCTTCCCATATATCGAGAAGGTTAGGCCATACTCCACACACGGGAGCCAAGTCCGGACAACAAGTATGCTTTAAACAAATTAAAGTTAATTAACCATGTACATAAATAGCTTTAGCCAAATCAAACATATACAAACATATGGACAACTGCACATACCTAACAGATATAACTCCCAGCGTAAACTGAACCATACTACAAACAAATCTTCAAACAAACCGAGCTCAGCTTATACTAATTTAGTACCATTCTGCCCTCATCAGAAAGAAAGCCGTAAAGTATAAGGAAGCTCCATATAGTTAGCGGCTTTCTCTCTTCTAAGGGCAGCATCGACCGTACATGCTTACTAAACACATTGAGATAGGCCCGGAGCTACGGGTGAGCTGGCGAAAGGCGATACTCGTGCAGATAGGCCGAGAGATAGGCAGCGACATGACGCGACTACTGGGCGGCAAACACTAAAGAAGGAGGCAAAAGAGACAACGTATAAAACTTGTAAGAATTAAGAAATCTGTGACGAAAAACCGACGATAAAATTTTGGCTCCTAAATCACCTGCTCTTAAATTACAATGAACTCGAACGTAGAATACGTAATCCTTAACAAAATCTATTCACTCTCGCCTTTTTAAAATCTACAATTCCTTGAAGAATTCTATGTTAAAACTCGGGTAACACCAGTGTTGCCAAACAATTTTACTCCTTTGTAGTTGGCCTAATGAAAGATGAAGCAAAGCGCTTCGTACGTATCGGTGGAGTGTCTACGCTTGACCGAAGGTGGAATGGACAAGTTGCTTGGTGTGACCGTCGTCGTCATTAAAGAATAAGTTGAAGAAGATAGAAATTAACTTTGTCTAACCATTCCAAGTTCGAGAAACTCTTTGCATATGAAGACAATTTTATGATCAGGATTTAATGTTATGCCAATGTCTTGAAAGAATTTATTAAAAACCTAAAATTTATTGAAAATGAAACTTTCTTGAATAAACACATTACTTGCCATTATTTACTCTGTCTCTGAAACTCTGCTGAAACACACGCTGCCCTTAGGCCCAAACCTCAACAACATTTTCACATTCACCTTCTTCGCTCTTAATCTATGCCCGTCCGTCCTTAGCGTTATCTTCGCACAGACATCGGGTCGCAACTCCACAAGACGTTTGGATAACGAGCCCAGCTCTGACCCACTGGGGCTCCATGGTTTTATTGTCCACCAGATCACTGATTAGACACTGGCTGAGAAAAAGGTCTAGGCTGAGTAAATTGGATAAGTTTGGATTTGCATTTAGAGAAAAGAAAGAGAGGGTTGTTACTTAAATGAGACCTAATGAGCATCTTACCTTATCTATGAGAGAACCTTACCAATCTAAGTCTCATAATTCAGAATTAATTATCTATAAATCGTATTAGGTAGACAACAAAAATACCTTCGAAAAGTGCACAGTGCTCTAGTGCAACCTTTCTCGAATAAATATTCTTTCTTTTACATTACAGTAAGTATACAATCCATTTTCGTAATATGTATAATATTCTGTGAATACTTTTGAAAAGGGTTCTTGTTCGGCATTTTGATCAAATTGGGCAAATTGATTTACCGTGGAAGTGTGTTTGCATTTCCTGCTGTCTCAATATTCAATTTAACATCGATCTTTTCTTAATGGATCTCCTGTTTCTTCTGCAGAAATGTTAAATTTTTAGACGAGAAAATAAACGATAACTTTAGTGATTGTTGCCTTCAATTAAAAAATATTGAATTTACTAACAACAGTTACTATCTATAAAAGAATCTCAACGACAAATCGTTCAATGCATATAAATTTTGAATAAAGATCCCATCTAAAACACCAATTTTCAAAGCTAAAGATGTAGAAACTGATTGTGAAGCTATAGAATTCGAACAGGCAACATGAGTATTTCATAATGTTAATATTATCATATCGAAAAAGATCTTAAGTAATCCGATTACGTTCTCACTCGAATTACCATATAATTGGTGCCTTGACGTGTTCGAAATCTAAATGTGACATTCTTGCGATCTCATCTGATAGCTGTCATTGACATTTGTGATTACGTGTGTTGAGGGCTTAAAGTAAGTATGCATAAGTTCTTTTTTTAAACAATTTTATTTGAAGAAATATACAAGTTGTTACAAGTAGACTTCACAAGAAAAAGCATTGAAGTTTTTTACAAGAAGGTACTACTGAAGTTTTCTTTAAAAATTAAGATAATCGTGATTGGTTCATGCAACCCTTGAATTTTCTAGTCTACATATTTATTTAGTAGATACGCATTTCCCGTTTCACCCACACGTTTTCAATATCTCGATTTTAATATTGATAACGAGAGAACTCGACACAATCCATAAGCCGCTTGTCGGTTTTAACAGCGCTCGCGTAATTTCATTATCCAGTCAGACTTGTTGTCGTGTCATGTCGTGTCGTGTCGTGAGGTGCGCCTTAGTCGCCCGCGCGTGGAGTGTTGAGATCATCGTGTTCACTTGAATGGACAGGTAAAAGGAATCTCTCGTGGCTTAGCGCGGCTTGCGTGGTCGCGTCGATTGTACAGTAGTTAACTGAGTACAGACGCGGTCGTAACCTGGATGGGTTTGACTATGAGTCGTATTTATGTCGATCGTTTCCGTTCTTTGCAAGTAACAAGCATTTGATGTCGCTGCTATTAGGACATGTCGGAGGACTTATAGGCAGCTTGAAAACTTCTGACACTCACTGGGGTTAGCCACTGTCCAACAACCTCCACCAATTCGGAATTAGCCCAAACTGGAATTATTAAATCAATACTCTTCTACCTATTTAAATTTGTTTTTTTTTTTGTGTGTTTATTAAGTTTTAAGTTTTAATTTTTGTCATTCTGTTATTATTTCATATATATTTTGTATTGTATTATGTTCTGTGTGTGTGTCGAATAAATGTTTGAATCTGAATCTATGTACTTAACATTTAACTATGTATTCCTTAAAATAAAAATAATATCGGTCTTCTACCCTTTTAAAGGCAAAAAGGAACAGGCAGTAACTCTAAAGTTTAGTTTATCGGAAAGACATTAGCCAATAAAGTATCTAGTTCCCCGTGAGTTAAACGCTCTTTTATCCCTAGTGATAAATGTCAAAGACTGCTAAACTCTATTGACTTGTAGAAAACTGTATCTATATCCTGTATGTAATGTTTAAGTACACGTTTTGCTACATACAGTGTGTCACGACAAACCTAAATAATAACAATAATATGCTAATAAATAGGCCTAACCTTCCATGTTTATAGAAACAAGGTATTTACAAGTTCATTATTAGTACCTACGTATAGTTTACCACACAAACAATCGAACCACAAAGCCATGAAGCAATTCAAGTTACTGTTAAGAAACAATCTCATTTTCCATATACAGTAAACCAATCTATTTAAATCACAACTGTAATTTAAACATTTCACAAACTGGAGCAAAGCAATCGATATTGCAGCTCGCAGAGCGCAGAATAGCGCTCTCATAGAGCCTAATCTAGAAAATCTTCGATTTCTAAACAGTAAACATTGCAGTTTGGCGCCATTCTCTCAACGGCCATTGTTCCAAGATGGCGGACGCACAAAAGGCCTGGCCACCGTCCAAGAATCCTAGATGCAAGGCCTAGGAGCAGAGTTAGATGCTCTAGATTTAGACAAAAGGAGCTCCTGCATTTATGGCTAGAAAGAAACATCGGAAATTTAAGACGTTTATTTCCTGTTAGAGGTATGAGCTTGAGATGAGATATTATTTCATATCAAGTGCGTTAGGTTTTTTATTATGTAATGTATTCTTAAATGCAATTCTGTCGCGGTATATAAAATGAAGTTTATATTGTTTCTTCCCTGAAAAACAGCGTTTTAACAGTCAAATTAAATACGCTTACAAATATCTACCTACACTAAATAAGTACCATGAATTTCAAATTATAGTATCTCTGAATTTGCTTTAGCTTCTTACGACTAGGTCGTATTAAATCGAACCGTTCTAATTCAGTTTCAAAAACAAACCGTTCCAATCCCGAGATTCCTGTCCCAACTCCCAATGTTGCACCGCGCGGGGAATGGCACTAAATCTGGCGGCTTCCGTGGGTTCCGCAGGTAAACCTGATTTATATTCACCGCGGATGCACCTCTCTTCGTCTGCGTTAGGCTTTAGAGCTTTACGTGTATTGGAGACTTTGGGAATACCTATCCCTAACCTGTCCACTTTAATGAGATGAAATGGAATAGCAACTTTTCCACGAGTGTAGTATAATTTGTGAATTTAAAAAGCAATATCATTTTTTTTTTTTACCCTCAATTGGTAAGCCCTTGGCATCATCTCACCTGATGGTAAGTGACGATGATGCCGAAGATGGAAGCGGGCTTACCAAGATTCCCCAACGCAATGGGGAACTGGCTATCTTATCTTCATGCCGGAACACATCAATGCTGTTAACATTGATGTTTGGCGGCAAGACTTAGATAAGATGGTGGTAGCTAGCCAGGCGGGCTCAGAAAATGCCCTACCACCAACCAAACCGAGTCCACAAAGTTGGACCCCGCCGGGAATCGAACCCGCGACCTCCTGATGTGAAGCGAGCGGCAAGCCACTACGCTACGGAGGCGGTTAACATCATCTAATAATCACGAACTATCCTTAATTGAATCATATTTTTCCAACGCACAGGTCCACCTCAAGGAAGTTTCTTGGGCCCCTTTCTATTCCTACAACACCAAAAAGATTCCATGTCACTTCTGTTCTCAAAATTAATAAAGTACCGTCCACCAAAATTAAGACAAATTGTATTTGAGTTGCTTGCTATACATCCTCAGGCTTGATGACGTCATGGCTAAGGCAGAACTGGAGCCGCAATATTATGGGGTCGTTGCATTATTTATCGCGCGGTGACACCCGCGCCGCTGTCCAAATGTTATTTATATCAATTCTGGCTTGAAGGCGACAAGGACATAGCGCTGGGAGTAGCGAGAGCGGACACAGCTGCCTTTGTTGTAATACTTTAAAGAAAGAAAAGAGATTTATTTCTTTTTAGATATCATAATCATAAAGTTATAACGAACAACTCAGTTTTAAGCTATGTACGAGATTAGAACATAAGTCAGGAACAGCTTATCAAGCGCAAAAACAAATACACTTAAATATTACATAGACACAAAATCTTTATGTGTTACAAATAGTAAATTAAAATCGCAGTAATTTTAAATATAATATTTTACCGAGGATTGTCCTCTTGTGTAAGAGTGTTTTATCGCACAATCAAATAAAACTGCTTGAAATACATAGTTATAAAGACATATAAAGATTGGCTTTAGTTAGACTGAAAAAAGCAAAAAAAAAGAAAAAAGAGAAGAAATAGAAAAAATACAATTAAAACATTATGACATTCGCAGAGCACTCTCGTATATCTACCTATGTCATGTCATGTCAAACACTTTTCGTGAAACTTAATACCACAATGAGACACATATTATAATAATTTCAGTATAATGGTGTATTTCTTCAAAAACATTCCATTTCCTTGTTCTTACGATCCCTTGATATATGAAACTTTTTAAAAACTTCCCCTCTACGCCTTTTCTATGACCCTACGGGACCTACCTAACCCTATCCTAGACGAGGCGCAGCGTAAGCACATTTACCAATAAATATGTAATTAATAACAATAACACGGACAGAGGGAATAACTCAATCACAGCGAGGTCACACACACTGCCCTCATAAGGAAGAAGGACGCAAAGTATACAGGGGGTAATAAAATTGGTGTAGGACCCGTTAACTGGGGAACTACTCATCGTACTGAACAACTTTTGTTCTACAACTTTGTTCAAATCGCAAAAAAAATTGTTGACTCTCCATACAAAAATGGCAAAAATGGCAAAATAGATGATCAATTTGTATGGAGAGTCCAAAATTTTTTTTGCGATTTGAACAAAGTCGTAGAACACGAAGTCGTGGACATCGTTGTTCAGTACGATGAGTAGAATCCCCAGTTAACGGGTCCTACACCAATTTTGTTACACCCTGTGTACTTTCTTGTGAGGGCAGCACAGTCACCGGTTGTCGGCATGGAGGGTGTTAAAACCAGAAGATTGACTCACGAAATTAGTTCGTGACTTAATCAAGATTAAATTAGTTTAGACTTACTCAATGTTTGTAGTTTCAGTGATTTTGGGCGAAGTTAGTTTAAGTTTAGACGATGATCTTGATTGGATGAGTTTACATCATTTTGATGTAATACTAACGAAGTTGTAAAAGAATCAATTGTTTTGTTATTCAATCAAAACATGTATTTCTAAATATGAAGATTTGACTAATAATATCTTCTATCTTTTTATCTATAGTTTCTATATGCAATAAATAGTTTTTGATCATCATCATCAACCGAAAGATGTCTACCGCTGGACAAAGGCCTTCCCCGAGGATTTCCACACCGACCGGTCCTGCGCTGCCCGCATCCAGCGGCTTCCCGCAACCTTCACCAGGTCATCGGCATCGGTCCACCAAATGGGAGGCAGTATAGTTAACTAATCAATACATTATTGGTCTCTCAATGGCATTAGTAAAACCTACCTATCTTTCTTGTGACTTAACGTAAATCATTATTAAGTAATAAGCAAGCTCTTCCTATCAAAGTAAAAAGACACAAAACATCAGTTACGAAACACGTAAAACTAATCGCCGTTACTCAAATTCCAAATGAGCGGTCATAACAAAACATAACAGGTGAATATTAATTTAAAGAGCTACACAACCAGACGATACATAAATTATGGCATAAGCACAAAAAATTCTAAACTTCCGAGTGATCGGAGTCGATAATATCAGACGCAGGTAGAGATCGATGCGCGTGAGCATCGCTGGAGTGGGACTCTAAATTCGAATGTCAGATGAGTGTTGTAAGAATGGGCATTACCTGTAGATCAGTATACATTGCTTGCTTGCAACCGGGTTCAAAAAACGACGTCTTTTGCTGACTGCTAAAATGTAATTTGAAAATGAAAGTGTAACAACTCCCAAAAAAATAAGAGACAGTAAAATAAAATAAAAATACTATCAAACATCTTCAGTGTGTATTTTTAAACAGAATATTAAATACTTCTACTAATCGGAACTATACATATTATACTAGTTTTGGGTTTCAGGAAGTGTTAATGAACGTGTTGCACGTTATTGTACAAATAGTAGGTATATAGTATTATCGATGGAATATCACTGCTATCATATCATGGTTATCGAAAGGACAAGAAAAGTCGAGGTGAAATGAAATTCATATCAACATATTTTTGGTAAAACAAACTTAATTTCTATTGTAATTTAGTTTATGACTACTCTTCGTGACTACAATTATAAACTGGAGGATCTGTACAAAACTTCGAGAAGAAGCAGATCGCTGAATCACAGCAGTCCTAAGACTACACCGGCCCACTGCACTGACACAAAAGACAGCAATGAACTCGAAAGTAGATGTTACGCTCACCTGATCCTCGCAGTGGTACCATTGTATTTTTTGGTGATCACGACGACATTAGTCACAAAACTGTCACAATATATCACTGGATACGATCTCACGGTGTAGGCTGCATTGGTTCACTTTATTATACACATGGCTCGTTTGACATTTTGAGTAACAGGAATGCAGCTTGAATGCCGGGTGGTGGCTCTATGATTTTGGTGGCTCTATTGTCTATGGTATTGGGTGACAATTTGAGATTTTAGGAATTGTTTTTCTTTTTTTTTAGTCACATACTATCCACTTAAATTCTGATTTTTAGACATTTAATACAGGGAGATTATTTGTTGATTAAAATCATCTAAGTGACGGTGCTTTCACAAATCTTGCAAATCGACAGTTTGACGATTGTTGATTACTACGGGAAAAGTCAATTTTATTTTGTTCCTATCATAATACCCTTGAGAATAGTTGTTTATTTATAAAGGTAGAACACTTGCCACTATTCAACGACTAAAAACTCATCTCATCTCATCTCACTAATATTACATTACACTATTACATTACACTAATTTACACTTTACATTACACTAATATTATAAATGCGAAAGTATGGATGTTTGTTTGTTTGTTTGTTTGTTCCGCTTTCACGTCGAAACCACTGAACGGATTTGGATGAAATTCGGTAGGTAGATAGATCAAATATGGATTAACACATAGGCTACTTTTTGATCCGGAAAATGCATGGTTCCCGTAGGATTTAGAGACAGTCAAAAAGCGTCATAAAGCGTGTCTCAATAAATTATCTTTGTCGTTCCCTGACCTGCAAATGAATCATGATAATGTAAATACGATTTAAGCTTCCTTCTTTTCTTGTCAAAAAACAATAAAATCTGTATACGACTACAATTATGTCTAAAGAAACTGTAGTTTCTGCTGCAAACGCTTGAAATCATCAAGTGAGATGATGACAAGGGTTAACAAAGTAAGGACAAAAGAAAAAGTTGAGTCATAAAAATACGTCGTTCCGAAACTGCATGTGAGCTTCCCATTTATTTACCTAATAGTAATAAACCTGTAATGAAAGTTAGTAAGAAAAGCGAGTCTTGGCTCAATTAGGTGAGACTCGTATTAAAGAGTCCCCGGAGTCTCGCCACCTTAACTCGCCACTAATTAACACGAGTTGAGTCAAACGGCGAATTAATTGCGCCCCTCCGCACAGGGTAATGTTGTGAATGTTAGCTAGCAGCAGCACCGCCATTTGGACTGTAACTTATGAATCTTTTTGGAAAAAGTATTTAAAACTAGCTTCTGAAGAAAAATATGTCGCATACGCCTTTGAATTTATAAATAAATTGAAATTGCTTCTCTTCATATAGATATACCCAGGTCGCAGTGATCCAATAGGGCCCTCCTTTGGTTTTAAACCCCTTTACCCCCCCCCCTCCCCAAATAATACATAATACCTGACATTAAATATTTGATGTCACTGGATGGATCACTGCAACCTGGGTATATCTATATGAAGAGAATTTCAATTTATTTATAAATTCAAATATGAAAATATATTTCAAATATGTTCAGACTTCTATGTCCATAAATATTAATAAACAATGTGGCTTATAGACTATGTTAATAAATAAAATTAAATAAACAAATACATAGAAATCTCTTAAAAAAGTAAAAATAAAGTGTTTTCATTCATTCATTCATTCATAGAAATCTCTTTAAAGCAATTGTGCTCTTTATTTTGCAATTAGGCGTGTTTTAACCAACATTCCTAATATTTATGTGAGTGGCTCTACAAAGTAAATAAATTATTAATTAAAATACCGCAGTTAACAAAGTAAATATAATAAATGCGATAATGTGCTTCAGTTCTCGGAAGATGGTAATGTAAAACAAGACAGACAGAAGACGATTATTGATAAAATCTTTGAAGAAATAAATTCATGAGAGTTGTGAACAGAGTTGATTCAATACGTAAGATAACACCAGTAACAATTTTAAGAAATTCAATTTACTAAAACATATTAAGTAAAATATTATATCGTAGATTGTAGACTGTTTCCTAAAATAAAATTTTAAAAGTTAAACCAATAAATTTTAACAATTGCAAAAACCAAGTGCCTCCTTCTAACTTGGCCCTCAGCCATTAACTTGTTTAATAGTTAAACTTTAACTATTAAGTCATTAATCGAGAAATTCTCTGAACCATCGGTCTCCGCGGCCATTTCGCGTTTCCGCGCCATTTTGGCTCAACAAGATGGCGATTGGCGCTAAAACAAAACATAATCGCGTCGCACGTGTGCGGTGTGCGTTAAATCGAGAATTTCCTGGAGCGTGTTTATAAATCATTTGCGGATCTCTGAATCCGTTCACAGCTAAGCAAACACCATTTGCTTTTCTCTTCTCTATTGATATTTAAGATTTCTAGTTCATTGTCTTGTAGACACCTCAATCCCAAACTTTATGCAAAAAGGAACACACACCCTACCTTTTGTAATATAGGTAGAAGTTTCCTTTTATTATAACTAGACTTTATATAAAAATAATAGGCTATTTTATTTCTGAATGTTTTGTAACAGTTAAATGAAAGTTAATTTCCACCTTTGACACGAAACTTTAGCAATGACCCCTCATAGCTGACCCTGTTACCATTTACTTACTCATATCTAAAATTATTGTTCTCTCGCTACCGTTTACTTACTCTATACGTAACTATAATTATAATGTTCTCTCTCTTCCCCACTGCAGCGTCTATCCTAACTCCAAAGTTGGAACGAAACGCTAAATAAATATAAATGCATTTTGTTCGCCGAGAATTGATATTTATGCTCGAAAAAAGGACGTCCCATGGAGACACAGCTGCTTCGCTGCGTCCAAAAAACGTGGGTCCTAAAATTTTTTTGAGTGTAACCACGAATCGAGGAAGGAATTTCGTTAGTTTTAATGAATGATTACATTATTGTATTATGTTAAACCGCTGAATTAATAGTTCCGTTAACATTGAGTGTGGACGGTTGGACAACTGCCGTGAACATTGTGTAGAATCTAAATATGCAGTTGTTTTCTGATGATTGTGATCAATTCGTTGTGGAACCTTGCAGTAGAGACACAGTCTCAGAAATTATATCAACCGTCTAGTTTTAGATCAACATTCATATGTTTTAGGTCAACATTCTAAGACTGACTGGAAGAGATCCCGTTAGGGATAAGTTCCTGTAAGTTCGCTTTTCCATAAAATCTGTGTCATTTTGATCTGATTATTTTATTTTTGTTTGAAATTAAGATAGGTATCAAACTGTCTTCTAAATATCAAAATTAACGAAGTTACTGAACTATAAACCTGCATAGTTTTTCAAATCTGTTAGCCCAGCTATGTCCAAGGAAGTTCGGCTATCTCGAAATCTGAAATTCTCAGAAGCAGGTGGCGCTCTCGAATTAGCATACAAATTAATTCTGCCAAAACCTGGTCAAAACTAATAGTGAGACCCCTACCATCGGTCTCGAAGTAAACTTAGACAGATCGAACAGATTTGAAGACAAAGACATCAAATATAACTAAGGATTTAATGCAATTCTTAGTTTCAACTAACTTTACTCGTTATTTTACTACTATCTAATCTGATATAAACTGCTAAGAATCTACTATCGTATAATAAAAGCTGATGCCTACAGGCGAAAATATTGCTGTTTGCAGTCAATGCAAAGCTTTACTTTTTTAGACCTGCAAAGTTTTACTTTTTTACTAAAACAAAGCTAAATTGCAAATTCTTCTTTTTTATCAATTCACACTTCACTCTTATCCTTGTGGTCATCATGACATTTTTGGTGTCTAGTCGAACAAAAACTTTCATTAATCTCTAAATACAACTCACGGCCATTTATTTAAACACATTCATCTAGATTTAACATGTGTGGAAAAACTGAGGGAAATTGTTTCGAGAACAGATAGTAACCAGCAATTTATCATTCTCTCGCTACGCCCTGTAGGTATTAGAGGTGAGCGGCTGTTTTAATGATTCCATTAAAGTTGTAACGAGCCGAAAAATATGGCCGCCCGTTGTCGCACAATTTATTGCAAAAGGAATGCTATAAACGTCAACTAACAGCAAAACATTGTGAAATGCCTAGCCATAGAATATAATTTAGCCAGGGCATAAAGTCAATGCAATTTAATTTAAGTAAATCTTTGAAACTTTTGTATAAAAACAATTAAATTGCTTATTAGAAACTTGCTACTTTCTAAAAATACTTTTGGACCACCAATGGAACTTCTTCAATACCCCGTAACTTCAACTACTTATAATCTTTTGAAGTAATCAAAACTCCAAGAGAAACAATATTTCTGATTTTAATTCCCAGTCTATTCTTATTTCGTCGACCGGATATAATCCTCTTTTCGACACACGATTATCACAAAATCCTCAAAAGTTTAAACAACACGTCATTCGAAAGGGGTGTTTTATTTTCTCCCTAAAACTTTTTCCTTTGTTATTCTCTGTGGACCGTGACGAATGCATTTTTGGACAGCAAAAACAAACACACGCGGTTAGGAGACGAACCTTTTTATTTTTATTTTATTTCACTTTTACTCCGAGATGCGGGCGAGATGTGGAAATAATAAAAATTTAAAATTGTACAAATGGTTGAAGTGGTACTATTATACTTTTAAAGCCTGTCAAACTGAATACATTTTTTCTCCGTTTCACTGAAGGTCTTCTTTAGCTACCTAATACAAGGCTCCTTCCACCCGGAACTAAACTAATATACCTAAGTACTTAATGTAATTAACTGATTAATAGATCATTTTAGTATCAATATGCATTAGCGATGGGCATTTTAAAACGTAAATAGTTTCTGTAACTATGTATTGGTGCAATAACCGAAATACGGTATTCGGTATTACGAAAACTATGTATTTCCCTATTATTTACAACAAACTATTTATTGGGAACAACTGAGAAGCATGTTTCAAATCTCAAGTTATTGGAAGTCATGCATTATTTGACAAGAGTGTCCCTTTCTCACTTAGAAGGTTTGCAAAAGACCGTCCTGCTATCAAGGAATAATTTCTCGTGCGGAAGTGTTTCAGAACACGTACGAGCAACGAAAAAACACAGGAGGACGTTCCAAGTCTACGTTCTGAAAGCAACGGTTCGGTCTGACAACAGGACGGAATATAGCAAATCACGCAAGTGTGAAAGGGACAGCAATACCGCACAATACCATGTTTACCACAATAACGCTATAACACCGATAACCACAGATAACTGGTAACGTAGAAATACCAATACCCTCCAATACCAGTATCGTTTTCTCGGTCGCCGATACATATTTATTAAAATAAATAGTTTCAAAACCCGTTATTGGGTACTGATAACCAGTTACGTTTCGGTATTGGAAAATCGCGTACCGACCCACCTCTAATATGCATGCATCCATGCATTTAGCAACACCTCACAAGTCATGCTTTTTTTACTTTGGCTTCTGCTTGTAAAACTGAACAACTTTCCCCAAGCTACCTACAAAGTAAAAAAAGTTGGCAAACCAGTTGATGAATCAGTATGAGAGGTCCCAAAACCTTTTTTTGCATTTTAGCACTGAAGCACAAATACCACTGAAATAAGCGAAACTTAACTATAGGAATACCAAAATTTCTGCTATATCTTATCTTTTAATAAAAAATTACCAAGTCAGAAAAGCCTCGTCCTTAAGTGAGAATCGAGTGAGTTCCACCACATGAGTACCACTGCACAGTTGACAATGACATTCAACTCTGAAGGGGCGTGCGAGCGGTTCGAGATGTTTGGACACAAAACTCATGATTGCGCTTGCCACCCACAACCAGCATTGCTCTTAAGCCAAGCTTGGCATTGGATTGAGTTGAAAGAGGCCTTTCTGTCTCAGAATCATATTGCATACAGGTAAAGTATTATAATAATAAAGAAATGAAATGAAAATATTTTAATCGAAATAGCAGTCGGAACTCATATACCCGCCGGTTCGGGAAGTGTTTGCGGAGTGAGAAGAAACGACGGGTCCAAATTCTAATTAAATTTTATGCGCGTAAGCACGGCTTAATGCCTTATACAATAATAAAAATATAAGCAGAAGTTATATCTATTTAAAGATTCATTATCGTCCACTGCTGGACATAGGCCTCCCCTAAGGATTTCCACACCGACCGGTCCTGTGCGGCCGCATCTAGCGGCTTCCCGCAACCTTCACCAGGTCGTCGGTCCACCGAGTCGGAGGCCTGCCCACGCTGCTTCTTCCGGTGCGCGGTCGCCACTCGAGAACTTTACTGCCCCAACGGCCATCTGTTCTACGAGCTATGTGCCCTGCCCTCTGCCAAGTCTAGCGATTCTGAGAGCTATGTCAGTATTTAAAGATTAAAGAGGTGCTATAAAACAAAATGACTGTAATTTATTGACGACACTTTTTATAGAAAAAAATATTTATTAACTCCTAATGTCTCGCTTATGTGTAAATGAAATTTCACCTACTATTTGTTTTCAAGAAGTTTTATTTATGAATCCGCATAGCGTAAAGTTTTAGAAAGCTTTATGTTAGCCAATCATTTTTCCTAGTATGAACCATGTTAAGAGTTACAAGTTGATTTAGACTGTTGCAGGTTCATAGAAAATTACTTTAATTACTTCATTATTGATGTGTAGGTAAAATAAGTCTTTTGTCTAAATTCAGCCTTGTCTTGGAATGTATGAAACTAGAGCAGCTTTTTCTTGTCATTAGTAGTAGGTAATAAGAAACAAGAACTTTTTCTCAGACGCTACACGAAAGCCATTTCGTGTTTACCTGGTCATTTCATTTCTAAAAATGCCGCACTGGCATTTAAACAATCGTATTTAAATCGTTCAAAGCAAGTCCCAACTCTGCATCTATTATCTGAATCTCCGTAACCGATTCTCCATCCCGTCAAACAACCAATAAATATTCCTCCCATAAACTTGGAATATTGACGGTAAAACAAACTTATTCATAAGTGAGGCCATAAACACATACGGGTGGGGGCGTCCCAAGGCACTCTGGCCCACGACCACTAACAGAATCAATCTCTATTAGAATCTGCATGCATAATGTGCCTGTGCGCCCGCGCATGCACAGTGAACATGAGCAGGGTTAGTGTAGGGTTGCCACTTTGCCAGCACGTTGTAAGACTTATAAGAATATGGGATAGTATAGCTTCGCTTCTATTGTTTCTGTCTAAATTAATCTTAAATTGAAGAACCACTCTACACTATAGAACCCAGTAAGAATTACTAAAACATCTGTCATCAATATGACAATGATTGTTAATAATGAATTTGGACGCGGAATACTTACATCGCGAAATTTGCGTAAACAGGTATAAATAAATATCTGTCTCATTTACAGAGGGTTCCATTTATAGAGGTGAAAATAAAGGTTATTGCAGTTATAGATGTGGGATTATTAATTAAAACACACAAGAAAGTCCCAGTTAGAGAGGTAATAAATTGATGTTATCTCAGTTACAGAGGTAACCTCTCCTGTGAAATTCAAAGAAACAATTTAGTAAAAGTATTATTTAATATCTAGTCTCAGTAAAAGAGGTAAAATATACTCGCTGTCTCAATTATAGAGGTAATTATGGTGATAAAATCGAAGGAACTAATCCCAGATATAGAGGTTTGTTTTGTCCCACTAACAGAGGTAATTCAGTGCAAAAGTGCCGAGACCTCAGCATGAGTCCCAGCTATGGAGGTTTCTCACATATCCAGGTCCCACTTAACCAAGTTCTACTGTATTACATTGCGTTCATAAACCACTTAATATTATATTTACTTGGCCAGAGTCATCCCCTTTTCCACGAGATTTACAGTAAGCTGTCTAGGCATCTCAGTAATGATTGCATCAGTAATATCTAAGAGAGTATGTTTCGGAACGAAACCTTAGTACCGAAATTAAAAACACTTTGCTTCTTATTTAAATGTCATCTATAAACATCGATTTTTTTACTTTATACCTCTTTGTTTTCCATGAAATCGATACCACACCAGCTCATACTTTTATAGATAGTAAAGAAACTTGTATTTTATTATATATTGCCCCAAACTTATTGTGGAAGATATTATCTACTAACAGCCCTACAAGGATGCGTGTGCGCCGCAACAGGCCCACGCTATCCCATTGTACCCACCTACTTGCGCTCACCTCAACACACACATTTGCCGTGCAATAAAAAACATATCCAACTACCTTCTTCCAGTAGACAGTGCCACCAACTGCAAATATAACTTTGTCAAGCAAGGACTAGACAAATATACTTTTGCGGGTTAACAACAATTTTATCTCTACAAATTGTTTGGGAGTTTCCTTCGACGAACAGCAAAATCAAATTTGTAAGTAATGTAAACTAAAACGAACAGACACCATTCATGTCCTGCCCGGCGCGGGCGCAACATAAACATTGCGTTAAATAAATCATTGGAGACATGTTTTGTGACGTATGTATTTTTAACTTGGCATTTTTTTAAACGACGCGTCTTCTTAGTGTTTATTTTAAGCGTTCAACGTCAGGTATTTCAAGAGTTTGACATTTAGCAGAGAAGTGGCATGAAGTGGTGCTCGCATCGCTTACGTCTGTTACTGTCACGCTGTTCGTATTGCGTACACACATAAGAAATACAGTTTTATTTTTTATTTCGCAGAACAGTAGGTAATGAAGATTTTATTGTAAAAAAACTGCTAAAATTTCGATTTCAGTGGAAGTCGGAAACATTAAGTAAATTGTTTCCGATCTTGACTTTAATAATTAATTTGTGAAAGGAAATGTCTGACATAATTATTTACTTTAGTTTTGACAGAAATATGCTAGTATGTTGAGTAGTCTCTTCAAGTATGCATAAGCTGATGAATTACGTGAGAGATGATTAGGGAACAAATCAAATTAAGGAGGTACCAACCACAATTGTGATGCTTTTTTTCTTACTTAAGATAGATAGGTTTATGCAAATAAATAGGAAAATTCAAACACAGATACCTCTTAAACATTGTATTGCACGTAACTGTTTAAAGCACTCAAAAGAATTTTCTCCCGAGTTTCTCCTCACTCGCAGCAAACAAAGAGAGCGTTGAGGTGATAATTATGATTTATTGCATACTCCGTACACTGTTGCAGGTTGCTGCAACTAAACACTATCTTTGCACAGCAACGCCATAAAATTCCGCTAAAATGTAGTAGCAAAGGGACACATTGTTCGTCCCTTCCATCTATGCACAAATCATGCTTTACTAGGCAGTAATCACCTACGATTATCTTCGAAACTCCCGAACGGGGCTCTCTATAAATAAACATGTACTATTCAAGCCGCAACCAGCTCCCAGCTTTACCAAACCAACCGCAAGCTTACCATACAGCACACGGCACAGATTTTTTGTCCAGACAGCCGGCCGGTACCTTCGTCGTTTTCTTTTTTGTCATGCTGCAACACTGTCTTTTTGGCGCGCTCTCTCGAGTCTGCTCAAAATGGCGTCCGTTAGATGGAGACATTCGATAGCATGCAAACCGGATTGATAGTGCCGGGTAGTGGGACCTCGGAGACATTTATTGCCTCTCTGCCGATCCGGGGGGCAAGAGTTATGGCCCCACCACTCGCAAAAGTTTGCCTTAAAACTTATTTTATTGGCAACACTCCAGAGCAGTAAGGAAGGCGATGTCCTAGGGTCCCGATATTAATTCATTCGTTGCTCAGCTGAAAAACATCATATTTTACACATAATGGCATATGTCGGTGCCAGGGAGGGTTGTAAATCTTTTTATGCAAATCTCCGATCTAAAGTGGTTTAATGGTCTTACAAAAATATAAGGTTTAACGCAACAGCAAACTTTATCTGCTTTATAAACAAAAGTATTAAGTAAAGTTGATCAACCGTTAAAATTTTGACAGCTTCATCTAAACAAAGATATTGTGAAGGTAACAAAACGTTTAAGGACAAAGGAAGGACGCGCGCCAATAGTCAAGGACGTGCAAATTCAAAAACCGTAAAATATTTCTAAAGCTTACGGAGATCACACAAAAAACTAATTCATTATTGTGAACGCCTCGGCTGTTGTGTAAACATCCGATGGACGAGCATCGGAAAGCATTTGTGGGATGCCTTATGTCAGTCAACCATTTTGTTTTTTGCGGCGTTTTGGCGGGAAGATTTATGAGCAGTGACAAAGTCAATTTCATGGGACGCCAGGATGCTGATACGGCATGGCGCGGGCATGGTGAATGCCTTTATCATGGAATTCGCCATGGGCTTTTAGCTCAAATTGCCCTTAAGTAAACATTTTACCTGCCAACCGTGATGAATCGCTCCCACTGGACGTGAAAGCATTTGTCCACTTTAACAATTCAATTTCCACGAAGAGATTTTAAAGATTGCTTATGTCAGGCAATCTGTATAGATAAGTTTCGTAACTTCAGACATTTATGTCCCATAGATCAATTTATGCAAGCAGGTAGATCTGTGAAATCTAAAGTCATTAAAATAAAATGAAAGTTATGTATGAGTTAGATAAACCAGCAGATTCTTCACATTCTACTTGAATATTGTGAAGTGCAGACTACAGCGTTGTCATAGACATCTGCCTGATATCTGAAGACGAAAACTTCCTTGTAAAAACAAAGTTACATTGCGTATGAGTAAAAATCCTGAACCAAAAAAAATCTGAGAACTAATAAATCCGTAACAGTAAATCGACAATCCAACGACAAATTCCGAGCGCGTAGCCATTTTACTATTCACCAGTTTGCGTGAGTCAAATAAGATATTAGAGAGCGTCACATGTGAGAGATATCACCGTCTATTAGTAATTAATATGTCACCAGCGAGCGCCGAAACTCGACGCTTCAAGGAAATGCACCAACAGAACTAATATTATCACACCAAATATCTCACGTTCCCGCTACCGATTCCTCGAAACTTCACTTTTTCTTTTTCTGTCGCGAGCACAGCAACCCTGTCATTTTTATCCAGCCATTCCCGCATTTTTCATCTCTAAGATGACGGCTGGGATAGATAGGTTGTAGCGTTTTCGTGGCAATATCAAATTTCACGACGCACCTGTTGGGTGGCGTGTCGGGGATGATATATGCCGATGATAAAACTTGATAGCATCAAGTCCTAAGTAGGTAATACTTATTAAGGAAAGTGAATTATGTATATTTATTTACTTGTACCTCTCCCACAAAATGCCTTTTCCTTTATAACCGATGCTTTTAAAAGAAACATCACATTTGTTTTCTGTGCCCCATTTGCCAAACATCGTACCACTTTGTGTCAAATTAACGGTATTTTCGTCGCAAACCCGATACCCCTGTCTGATCTCATGGTGTTATTCATCAATCCCCACTGTAATGAGGAGATGGCTTGATACTGACAGGTCCGCGCGAAACGCGAGGCGTGGCTGCTAACGAGCCGTGTCTTGCCGCGCGCGACAAAAAAAGAAAAAAGTCAACACGCATGGCGCCTCCCGAGCGAAGAGACTGAATAAACTTTTATTAAAAACTCCTTGTGTCAACTATCAAGATTTGTCGAGGAACTCCAATTACGGAATCGAGAGCTCACGAGCGGGGGGTAATCGATTGGATCTGTCACGAACTTGTACGACACGACGTGTTCTGTTGGCGATCGGAATGAGAATACGATTTAATATAATGACGTACTTAACTCATCGACAGTGTTTGCAGACATGTCTCCATAATAACATGTTTTAGACATCTCTTCAAGACACGTAATGTATCTAATCTAACCTTACCCTCCGTTCAGACAAACGTCGTCGACTGAACGATTTTGTCATTCAAATCCCTTCACACAGGAAGGACAAATAAAATAAAGAAATAAGTGTTTTGCGTGAAGCTGAACTAAAATGTCATGACGTTTCAGGGTTAAGGGTTCATATAAGTCCATACATAATACGATATTTAGTAGTCCGACTAATCGGATGATCGGCTGAATTCGTCTGAATGTAGCCTTAATGCAGATCTCATTCATTCAGTTATTTAAATTTGTCACCTTTAGATCAGTAGGATAAAGTTTGCTATTATAACTAATCTTAACGTGTCACATTCACATACCGTGCAAAGTCGTTTAGAAAACTTTCTTCTATCCTATCTTTAGTGTGGAAATAAACGAGTGGTATCGACGTTCCCCTATATCCTATCACAAGCAGGAGGCGAAACTCCATTATTACACATTCTAACAGAATCTCTTCAAGCGTAGGTGGTCCCCTCGGACTATGGACTTCCTATGTCAACATCTCTAGCTGTGCTTTTGTCACAACACTATTGTCCAAAAGAAACAGACACAGAGAGAGACCTCCAACCGATGCCATGCCACCGTCGACGCCACTATAAAAATTCGCAGTATCCATCCAACCAGCCAGCGTTTTGTATAAAATTTGCTCGTAAACACATCCATAAACTTATGTCAGTTCTGTTTCGCACAGATTAGATAGAATCGTTTTATTTTTTTTATTTTTACGGCTGTATCGCCATGAGTCTGGGTGGTAGTGCTGAAAAAATATATTCTTCACATCTGGACTCAGCGTGACTGGCCACTTGTGTCGCAATGCGCCGGCATAATATCTGTCAGATAATAATTAAGGTCCCAGTATAACAAAAGCTGTTTGGTTCAACATTTGAATTGTAAAAGATCTGATTCCAAATTTGAATATTTGAATTTATATGGCGTGTAGTCTTGTGAATCTTCTGAATTGAAAATGGAATCTGACCACGCGTTTTCAATTTCTTTATTTCCATTTTTATTATTTGAGCATTATTTTCCTGTCTCGTATAATTTTCATATAGCAGATTTTATCATTCTTACACTAATAATTTATCATTCCGTTAAAGCATTGGCAGTAAATAATAAATAACTATAAATCAAATGGAAATTCAAATCAATACCCATCTTGAATAATACCCAAAAACTTGAAACTACTTAGTTATTTGAGACACGATTGGAAAACAACAAACCTCGCTAAAAGTCCGAATAACAGACATTTTTATTGATTCGACGCGTATCGCCCATACTTGAATAGGTATATCTGTGGATCGGCCTGGACAGGCACCTCGCGTTGGCTTTACCACTGTTGAATACTAAACGCCTTTGCTTTAACAAATCACAATCAATTGCATTTTTTATCCATTTGTTTCTGTTAATTCGCTTGCAGGGAGTAACGTTCGAGGAAAATGTTTTAGTTTAATTTAGTATCTACGAACGTATTATAAAAAGCTTGGAACAAATTTTAGAGCAAGTAGTTTATAAACAAAGTATGAATAACAAGCTATAATTACAACCTTAAGTAGAATATTAATAAGTGTAGGTATCTTATACCGAGAGGTTTAGGTAATACCAACCAACATTAGCAGGAAATTTAATGTTATTGTTTAAAAGTTTCTTAGCCTGGTTGGGTATTCTGTGGCCTGATTTCAAGTCCTTCAGCCGGATTCAGCCGGTTCTCACATTCTGTTCACCGCTCCAGCAAACGTAACAGTTTTTTGATCATTCTGAAGTGTACTCGAAAAACAGTTCACATAATTTTGGAACATAAGTACTTAATGTTTAAAACAAAAATTTGAATGTCTCGAGTTGTCAAAAAAGTTTATTGAATTCCCATCGGGTTCCTTATTGGTTTCCCTTTAGTTGGTGGAAGAGCATTTTCTAAACCACGGCTTCCATCATCTTCTCTTAAGTCTTTATGTCAAACATCATCTGTTAAAAGCATTGATGTATTCCGGTATGATGACAAAATATTCAGTTATGGAGCGCTTAAAAAAATTTCTTATAGATACGCTGAACATTAAGCAAGTGATCTAAACGCCTCTGATCTGATTCTGCCCACTGTGTGCCCACTGCGACAAGTCTGTGCTACAACTGTGCTAATACAGCAGCACCGCCCTCATTAGAATAAAGGCCGCAAATTATATGGAATTTCCGTATACTTTGCGGCTTTCTCTCTTATGACGGCAGAGCATGCGACAGGTATGTGTTGAACAAACGTAACCGGAGCACGCCTATCGCTGTTTGTCCGTCCGTGTGTCCGGGAGCTGCACCGCGTCAACTGATTAAACAAATATGTACTGTCGACTGTGCTCGCTATGTTGTTTCGATGTTTGAGCTTTGAGGCTGTGTTCATAGTGACACATATAGATAGGTAAATCTTGTCATTTAATAGAATACGAGTTAAATGTAAACGTTACGTGAGTGAGCCTGCTGGAAACTCAATTTCCATACAAATTTGAACAACCTAGTTCTCCCACTTAGTGATATAATTTCTTAGTGATTTTCTAATCTAACTAAATTTCCAGTTTGTATCATTTCTATAATTATAACCGACTTAAAAAAGGAGGGGGTTCTCAATTCGAATGTATGTTGTTATTTTTTTTGTATGTATGTTACGCGATTACTCAGCCAGTTATGAATCTATTTTGATGATTCTTTTTTTGTTTGGTAGGTAATACTTCAGAGGTGGTCCCATGTAAATTTGGTCTAAATTGATTCAGCGCTTTTTGAAAAAATCAACAAGAACAAAAAACAACAAAATTGTTACGATTGAAGTCTGTTGTTTTTAACGTATTCAGCGTTGTCGATTATTCTAAGATGATATTGTACGTTGACTATCAGTCAGTATATAACCACGGTATTTTTTTTATATCATAAGTTAAACTTCGAATATAAGGCGTGAAGCAACGCTTGCGTGTTGTCGTGCTTATTTCGCCGAGTGAGTGAGGGTACCGGAGGCCCAACCTCCCCCCCTCCCCTATTTCCACCCATCCCCAATCCCATTTCAAAGGCAACGCACTTGTGACTCCTCTGGTGTTGCGGGTGTCTATGGGCGGCGGTATTTGCTTACCATCAGGTGATCCGTCTGCTCGTATGCCAGCTATCACATAAAAAAAGGTTACTTTTCATTTGCTCATTTATACGATCGTATAACCACAACCTTATGAATTCCAGTAGTTTTACTCTAGATTTACATATTGGGGTAAACAATGATTTGCAGCTAGCTGAGTAAGCATTTCGTTTGCTAGTCTTTTCATTTGCCCATATTTCTTTATTGACTGTACTTATGAAAGCTTTCAATTCAGTTCTTTATTTGCCAAGTTACAATGTAACATTACTTTTAGCTGGTCCAATACAACAAAATTTTGTAAATAATATTTTACCTAGTTGCCTGAAAATAAACGTTTAAATAAAATTAAATGAATAGATAATAATAAATTAATTTTAATATTATTTTCACTTCTGTTGAAACATCAAAAGTATAACTATATCAGATGTATTTCTTCAAAATATGTAAGCAGTCTTAAGACATCTCCGTGGTGTGGAGATTAGTCCACTTGTTTCACATAAAGAGATCGCGGGTTAGATTCAAATTAAATATACTTTATGGATGGATGGACGGATTGTAATATCTGAAACAGAGAGTTATTATTATTATTTATTGCAAAAAACGTAATATACGGAGAAGTAATATTATACATACAAAGAATTATCAATAAGGTTTCTGGAGGAATCCGGAACAAGAATCTAATTGTAAGACACCGTAGACTTCAAAATCTTCGAAGCCGTGTAATACAAGTAAGCCTGTATAAGCCTCATACAGTTGTTAAAAAAGGTGTGTATGAAATTTTAAGGGGTTACTCAGAATCACTGAGCCGTGGCCCATTTGTGATTGCTGCTGCAGCACACATACCAGGCACATCATAGATATTTAAGTTTACTTGTTTTTTTTTACTTATTGTTTTATTATTTTGCTTTTCATTATTTATGTTTTGTTAATATGTTATTATTCTTATTTATTTTTCCTGTGTTTTATCATTTTTGTGTTCAAGTTTGCTTTTTGTCAGTGATCGATCACAGCAATTACAATAAATGCTTATCTATCTATCTATCTATCTAATCAAGTATAGAATACATGAAAAATATGGAAAAAATCCGCTCTTCAATTTTTTTTCAGATTCCCATACTAAATCTAAATTGTGAATCAAAAATTTGTATGGAAACTTGAAAAAAAGTTGTGGATCGGATTTTTTAAATATTTTTCCTGTATTCTGTACTTAATTCTAACTAACCCTATACAATTTCAAACGCACTTTTTAACACCTTTTATGTGTATATGATTTCCTTCCTAAAACGCTATCCTCCTTCTAGGGCAGTATTTCAAATAGATAGCCGCAACATTCGTCAATTCCTTTGAGACCAAAGACTAAGAAGATTTAATATCAGGAAGTCCACTGGCAACCTCACCAAAATTTTAAAAAGTACCCGAAACGAAGGAGATTTTATGAAAGAAGATAATATATCTCCATTTCCAGCACATTCCCCATGAAATATAGTTGCAGAGTGTTGGGAGCCGGGCGCAGGCTCCGGGCGCGGTTGTTACAAATAGCTCCGTAGGCAGTATGGCGGTGTTTGTGATTTATACGCTAATTAAAACTGATGCTGCGTCACCGTCTTTGCAGATAGGTTTACTTAAAAAGGCCAAACTTGTTGCCATAGTCATGTCACAATAAATACATTGGTAATACATACATACAGCGTAGCCATTTCTTGCCCCCCTGTTGTGGCGAACTCACCCCCCTGCGGGTAAGGTCCAGTGATGGTTTCTTAACGCAAGCCATCGCAGCATACACATGAAAATGTTTCGTTCTAGAAGTGGGGGATAATGAAAATGAAAAATTTGTTGACATTTATTGCAAGTTATTGTACAAAATAGTACAGAGTATTCTAAGTAAGTAAATAATAATTTTATAAATCATTATAATCATTTAAGATACCGTGGACGAAATAAGTTTAGGAATCTGGGTCCAAAATTATGGTCATGGTATAAATTAGTCCAATAAGGCGCGTTCAACCCTGCTACCTGATAATTCGGCCAACATTAATACGAGTCGTTAAGCAATTAGGCCGAGATGGTCCTCGATTAATAGGTCATTATTGGTAATTAACAATTTAGCTGCGATAAGTAATGTAATTTGCACTCGCCCTTACAAATTAATGGATTTAAGTATTTATGTCTTTTTTATTAATTTGAAAGGAAGAATGATGAAACTTGCGATGATTTTATAGAAACTGAAGATCGCGGAAGACCGCTGAATTCCGGAAGAGGTTCGGTTATAGAGATACGGCGGTCGGTATGGAAATCCTTGGGGAGACCTTTGTTCAGCAATGGACGGCTCTTGCCTTATGATGATGGTAATTTCATAAATTCGCGACCTTGCGACGGCTTGCATAGAGTTATACTAAGTTATGATTGCAACTTCCTTTAAATCTCTTTGAAATTAAACTGAAATTTACAATAAATATCCCACCACATTTATTTCGGCCAACTGAATGATATTACTCAATACTCAATACTTTATTGCTGTCATATACAGTACAAGAGGTCTTAAATGTACTTAGTTATCCTATTACAAATGTATATGACACCGGCCAGGGCACTGCAACTTTGGGTTAACAAAGTCGACCTTGGTATACAATATTAATAATTTTAAATATTATCTTAATATAAAACAATTTGGCATGCATAGAAGAAATAAGTATTTGTTACATATAGAATAGATAATACCATTGTAGTATAATTAAGAAGAAATCATTTTTCATTAAAAAATCTTGCAGACGATAACATTTTTCAGTTAACATTTTCTTAATTTTTTTGTGGAATATATTTATCTTTTGTTCAGCTTTATCTTTTGTTTAGCTATTAGCACTGTCGATGATAGATTTCGGAGTCGTATTTATCAGCACAGAAAGATCAAGTGATGTATCTTCATAATCCCTTTTTAAATTTTTAGAATCATAGATCTTATAACCTAGGTCCTAGCCTAGCTAACATTGTTCCCCCGGCTAAAATGTTCCTTTAAAAAAAAAACAGTCCAATCCGTCAAAAAATTTTAGTGCACACAGAAGTAACTTTTTGACTTTGCCGTAGTCATCATCATCATCAGCCGAAAGACGTCCACTGCTGGACAAAGGCCTCCCCAAAGGATTTCCACACCGACCGGTCCTGCGCTGCCCGCTTCCAGCTTTGCCGTAGTGCTTAGCACAAAACCATATGTTCTCAATAAAAAGCATGTAATAATTCATTGCATTCTTTTAATTCCTCGAAAATATTTGCATAAACTGATTCATTAAGTACCCATTTCATTAGACAAACTAATGGTTTCCCGTGGCGCACACCTTGTCCATACAAATTACTCAAAAAAGGCCATCACAAATCAAGCTAAAAACCCAATTCACTTAAACCACACTTAAATAAGTTTGTTAAAATATGTATATTCCTGAACGCCCATATCTTCCCCATTGCAGAGGCATGGGTAACTCCAGCCACGGGGGCCAAGTCCGGATTGGCGGAGGTTGTGGGGCTAGCGGCCAACCCCATTGTCTGAGGTTTTCAAGCCGCTTTTAAGGCTATCAAGCGCATCAGAGTTCTAATTTTATATGTGGTTAGCTTCATTCTTCGATTGCCATAACTGTTTGAGAACCAGAGATCCCGCATGGTTTGTCACCGACCTTATTCGATTTGCCAGCAAACGGATGTCGTTAAACCTGCGCGGGCGCCGGAATAACAACTAGACGTGTTTCCCATTATCAGGCTTAACGCGTCTATGTCTTATTTATCGGAGAATTATGCGCGTGATTTGTTTATAGGTGGATTGGTAAGTAGTAGATTCTGTGCTGGTTGGTTGTGTGTATTTTGATCGACATTTATATTATTGCAGTTAAGGATTTACGTACGAGTTCAAAGATAGTGATACTTTTTTTAACTGTGGCATTATAGAGGGTGTTAAAAAAGGTGTAGCAATATTTTAGTGTGGCCTTGTACTCATGAAACTGAACAACTTTTGTTTTTCAAGAAGAAAAGCACTTCGAAGAGACCTAGAAGAGCTGTAGGCTGTAGGAGAAGATATCAGCTGATTTGTTTGATTTTATAAAATAAAATATAAAATAAATAAAAAATCAATTTCCTTAAAACCGCTTCGAGGTGGGAGAAGATAAAGTTACAAGTGTACCAGCACAGAATTGTAGAAACCTTGACTATCAGAAAAAAATGTTGATTAAAGTAATGTGCAAAGCATCTACAGCATAGCATAATTTAAAAAAAGCTTTACGGAGTTCATAAACATTGCTCATCATTTCTAAGTCTACCACATCATTACACCGATGCAATACAATATAAGGTGAGTATTATAAATAAGACAGCTCTAATCGACCCGATGGCCGCAAACCGGCCGGCCGGCGGCCGGAGGTGTGAATCTTTACAACTTTCATTTGCATTTTAATTCCAGCTATAATAGGGTTGTCCGCAAACTGCTGCTTAGTGGTGATTACCTACTTGCACGCTTTTTTTTTATATTAATTTTACTACATTCAAACTCCGTGTTATAGATAAAATGTGTTGTAAATATTTTATTTTATTTTGTAGGATCTCTTTTTTTAGCTATCAAGCTATGAAAAAAGCTCAAAATTGTTCAGTTTCATGAGTAAAACGCACTGTGTTAAACCTGGGGTGCTGTGGTCTTTTGACACGCTGTATAAGTCAATCTTAACTTTAAAATCATTCTGTTACATTACAAGTATGTATTAGCTTTCTATAGCAGCGCGGCTGCATTGTAGCAGGAAATCTCCCAAAACAAAAAATTATGGAAAAGTTGACAACCCTATAAAATCGTTCGTTCACCCACTCCTCAACGCCAAACAAATTAGTCGATCTTTATTGTAATAGATAGTGTTTGATTTGATCTGTCATTTGCATTCCTGCTTATTTTATGCGCAAGCGGCGATCGTACGTAACGGACGCCTGAGGTCAAACGATTCGATGACAACAGAATTGGAATAAATTGATTCAAATTACGGATTCTATAAATACAGTTACTGTAATCGCACGCTTGGCAGGCGGGTTGTGGCAGTATGGAACGCGGAAAGAACGCTGCTTACCATCCTCCGTTTTTTGGATCCTTCAACCCTTAGTCCTTGATGACACCCCCAGGAAGAGATCGGGTGGTGCTATTCTAAGGTATTCTATGCTATTCAAAGAATGTCTTCAAGCGACTTTCTTTTAGGCTTGACGTTTCTTCTCGCTTCGCAATCACTTCCCCATAATCGATATACAGGTCACAAGAAGTAGGAATTTTGTACTAGGTACATACAATTTTTCTTTTGAAAGATCTACTTAAACAAAAACATTTTGATTTCAAGTATGAAAAGTCGTGACTTTTCCATCTGAATCAATATAAAATCTTATTATCATAATACAATAAATTGTCTGGCCTTGCCTTGGATAAAGTAATTCCTTTACTCTGTGTCACTATTATCTAATAAATTGACCAGACAGTTATTATTAGTCTAGTCTAGACTTGGCCATTACCGTTCATTATTGGCTTATTTAAGGCAAATTCTCGTACATGACAAGTTTTGGTAAACTATTTATTTATTTATTTCAGGCGACGAGGCTAATTATAATTTTGAATAATGTTTTTTTTTAGATTTGAGTGCGTTTGGCAACACCTCACCTGATGTTAAGTGACGATGCTGCCGAAGATGTAGCACGCAAGCTCAATAATACTTTGTTCAGCAGTGGACGTACCCATTTTGAGTGTTGTTGAATTTATGTGTGATATTTTTATGTGATACTTAATAATGGAACTTGGATAGGTAGGGTAGCGAGCCACTGATAATTTTGGGTCCCGTTCCAAAACTACAGTTTAATTTAATAAGCTGTCCTCACGAATGTGTTCTGGAGGGCTTTTCTAGTAACTTGCTTTTGAAAACCCATTCGAGCTCTTGTTCAATTTATATCATAAATCATCATTCAATCTTAAGTTAGCGTCTATAAAACCAACAAACACTTTTACATAGTTATAACCAGGCGAGCAGAAAACAGAGGCGTAGGCGAATAATGGAGATTAATAAAAAGATTAACATATCGGTATGGGTGTCGCAAGGCAGTAAATAGCTCCGACGGGTATCGATTACTATCAGACGCCTCCGACCGTCTCCCGCAGTTTTATGCTGCCTTGGTACCAAGGCTTCTTCGGAATATTCGATTTCTTTACGATTCCGATACGATTTCACAGATAATTGAGGTAGTTAATTATAATAGAAAATACATTGTTGCATTCAGTTAAGCTTTTTTCTTTGATTTGATCTAATTCTAGTTCTGCTCTATTGTAAATGGTAATCTCACTAACCTTTCATTCTACATACAACCCGATTTTCAGAAAATAAGCAAACTTGTGGGGCCCATTCTGCTTTTTTTTTATCCGCACCCATATCAGGAGCCATTTCCGTAAACTTTCTCAATCAACTTCGGAACCTTTGACAACAAACAATAATTAAAACGTTAACATATCGTATGGTATAAACACTCGTTGTTATTTATATCAAGAGTTAATTTACTAAATAAATAAAGTAAATTATTCACCGCTTGTTCGGCGCGAAACACTCGTTTCGAACATTAATAATTTAATACTAAAATGTTTTTATAGACGTTTTACTGTCTCATCATTCATAGGATAATGATACCATTGGCACTTGTTATGAATCGTGTGTAACTGAATATTTCTACTGCCGAATTTTAATGAATTTTCGAGGCAACGTCTGAGTCATTCAAGAAGGTCATTGAATTACGTTACAGAAAATAGATTTTAAATAAAAATGTTAGATTCAAAATTACAGCTCTACAGAGTAATATTTTTTTGTAGGAGTTATAAAATATACTCTTTATAAACTGCGATAGCTGATTACACTAATATACATTACTGGATTCCCATCTAAAACCCCTCTGATAAGCTGAATTAAGGTTTTTATTGACCCCATTCAAGCTCGTCCCAAAGTAACCTGGAAGCGTTCACTGAATGAGGAACTAAAGGCGGCTGACATGTCCTGGGAGCACGTGAGCGTGAAGTCTACAGCTGGGAACAGATTCGAGTGGAAAACAGTAGCTCGGCATTATGCAAACCTAGTGTTACAGGACTTAAAGAAGAAGAAGAGAGATTGACCCCATCCATCTTACATCTTTCTGGTACTATATCACCACCAACATTCCATACACAACCAAAAGATTCTACTAGAAACAATAAACAGATACCCAGATACCATACCGAACACAAGTCCTGCGACAATCATAGGCAGTTCCATCGAACTGCATCCAGACTTGCGCGGTGCACTGCATGGAAACAATTGCTACTCGCTTCTAAGGTTACCAACTTACCAAACACCCACCGTTCTCGGCCCGCACACGATTATTAGGTCCATATAAGTTCGATACTAAGCTGCGCATGAGTTTTGTAATAGTGAAATCTGATATAATTAAAGTATACAATATAAAAAGTTAGAACACAAATAACTGTCAAATGACTTTATTATTTCAACCGATTGAACCACTGGGCATAATTTTTTTTAATCTTTAGTTGTATATTTCCCTCAACGATCCCCTTGTTATTTGGTTACCCCAACGATCCTCTTCGGGGACAGGGAGGGGGGGGAGAGCCAAATGGGACGTTGGGAACATTTCTGTTTTTCAATTCGTATGTTATATTTGTATTTATAAAAACGGACGTTCGAGCCAAAGATTTCGGCGTACCTATTGGCGATCGAGAAAATGACATTCGAAATCAAGCAGTAGCAAAATATGTTCATAAATCTCTTACCCTCTTACTAAGCGTTCGATCCTTGGTTTTTATTCATATCATATTATCTTTATTTATAATATATTTTATTATTCATTATCTGTCGTTAATTTATTCAGTTTCATACATAATGCATTACTGCCAATCTGTTTTTGAGTCTGAAATAGTCAATAAACGTTTAACTTACTGTCACCCTACTCACAATGGGCAGATAACTGGTCCAAGGTTAAGTACTGTATCACAAGACCTGCATGGTCGCCACATACGGTATTAGACATACCTACATAAATCCTTCGTACAAGACATACATAGGTGTATTACCAATATGGACTTCTGCCTCGATTCGACGAATTGTGGCGCCGTTTACGAGAGGTTATGCGAAGGTTGAATTCCAGGGATTGCTTTTATACATTAGTACTTAGACCATAAAGAACTGAAGACACCTTGGGCTGATGTGTGTGCTAGATTTTTTGCCATTTTTGCAGGGGACGAGGTAAATACTCACATCACATTTCTACGGTAGACCCACATATGCATACAGTCCAAACGTGTCGCTATGAATATGCAATTACAATAATTGACCACGCTGAATACGTTAAAAACAACCGACTTCAATCGCAACAACTCCAATTTTGCTATGTTTTTGTTGATTTTCTCAAAAACCGCTGAATCGATTTCGATAAAATTTATATGGGACCACCTGTGAAGCATATACCCTTTTAAACAAAAAAAGAATTTTCCAAATCGGTTCAGGCATCTTCGAGTAATCGGTGAACATACATAAAAAAAAAGATTCCGACGAATTGAGAACCTCCTCCTTTTTTTGAAGTCGGTTAAAATTTAGTCACACCAAAACTTTTACGCGCGTAAATTTAGTTTGGCAGAGGAGTTTGCCCAAATATACCACCTCCAGTTTCTAATGCTCTAAGATATTTATTCATGTAAGCCTAGCAAGCGAAGCAATCCATTTAAATCATGTAATATTCAGTAAGCTTTTAACAGACACTTTTTCCACTCCAAAAATATATACCTTACCTTTGGTTTAACAGATCTCAAAAGCAAAGGCTGTCTGTTCACAATCACAAACTAGGGTTCCCTGTGCAATTATGAAAATCAGAAACTGATTTAACCCTTTAAAATTGCATATAACATGCAACCAAATAAGTGGGACAACTATTAAGTAGGATTTTAACTTCTGTCCTACCACTTCCATAGAATCGCAAAATAGTTTAGGTCTTTTAATTTTCGTAAAAAATGCCCAAACGGCTGATATACTTTAACAACCCATAACGTCCCCACTGCAGGGGCACGGGTCTCTTCTCATACCTCGGAAAGGTTAGGCCGTACTCCACACGGGAGGCCGAGGACGGATTGGCTAAACGGCTGATATACATATCTGTGTATAATACCATAGTTATCGTTACTAGTACATATTTATAATGTGTATGACAGAAAATAATATTGATTTTATATTGTCTACAGGTTTAAGTCTGCATCGTGTCCTGGCTTTTCACGTCAATTCTGTAAGGGTAAGTAAGACACTCCTTTGATAAACAGCTTGATTTAAATGCAGCCAAAAAGATGATCCGTATAACTGAATATGGCAAATAATCTGTGAAGTAAAAATATTGCTAAAAAAAGTGGAGAAAATAACTCTATATTTTTGATGCAGGCATATAGTGTAGAAAACACCCGAAAATCATTGCACTCTGCTTTGGTAGTTGAGTTACAGGCACAAAATATCTATGTTCATTAGATATCAATAAGTTCAGTCGTTAGCCACCACATGCGGTCGCGAGCCACGGCGCGGCGGCTCGGTGCGGGTTCGCTTCCCGGCAGCACTCACGCGTCTAACATTACAATATCACTTGATATTACACTGTTTTTACTTGTCGCTTTTTGTTGACACCCGTCATAGCTCAGTTAGTGGTTAGAGTATCAGTGTCAGGCGTAAAATCTATTTTAGTCTACGCGCGTAGAATTTCAGGAGTGGCCATAAATTCAATTTCACCTAAAAACGCAACTTAGGGATACAGGCTGCAGAAGATATATATTTATTTATATTGGTGTTTACGAGTTCGGTAGACTTATAAAAAAAATACTTTCGATAAGTGATAAAAAAATATGGAATAAATATTTTTGATTTGATTTATGAAAACAGTATCAATACCAGTAGAGACAGAGAATGAAATAAAATATTTTATTATAACATCAGAACATGCATATTACAATATTTAAGATGTAACAAAATTAATTTCTCATACAAAGTTGTTTAAATTTTTATTACAATTTCAGCCAAGCTTAGTTGTTTTAGTTTCAATCATAGACCTTTTAATACTTACGCTTTGTATATAATATTTGTTTACAATATCACCCATACACCAGGCATTTTTAAAGCAACCATCAATTTGTTAAAACCGTGTTAAACACCATGCCAACATACAATACCACTACACCCTTCCATATCCAAGCGACATTGTACAGCCTGGCTCTAAAGCTCTAATCCCTTAGGCCTTAGGGCCCTAATCTCCAAGGCCCTATGGCCCAGATGGATACCGTGACGGCTTAACCCTTCCGTTAATCCGCTTCTAGTTTAAGACGAGGCCCTTCTGTTGTGCCGCGATGTATTTAGAACCGGTCGATACTTGAGGGGACTGTTATTTTGTCGCCAAGAAGGATTATTAAAGTGCCACGTTGAGAGACATCTTGTGAATGTCATATAAATAATTTAAAAAACTTCTCCTTTGCTGCACAAAAAGTGTAACGTTTTTGAGGAGCCTATGACTGACTAAAGCTTCATACGAAAAACGTTAAAAAAATAATGTATTTAACAAGGATTTTAAAAGTTAAGACAAACGTATTGAACAACCCGAGTGCATTAAAATGTATCCTATGTGACTCTCGGGATCAAGACGAATCTAACGACACCTCCCAAGCTAAAATCCATCAAGCCGTATAAGGCTACAAGAGTGTGCCAAAGAAATATATGGCGACTTTAAATTATGATAACAAACAACTTTCCCTAAGGAACCCGTAGTCTAATCGCAAAAAAAATTTGGACTCTCCATACAAATCGATCAGCTAAGCGGCCAAATTAGTATGAAGAGTCTAAATTTGTTTTGCGATTTGACTGTGGGTTCCTTAGGGAAAGTTGTTTGTTATCATTAGCACATGCATAGCCTTTCGTATCAACAACTAATTTAAAGTCACCCTATATACATACCTACATACATACATACACTCGAAAAAGCAACCTTCTGGCGCAGTCGGGTAAAAATCCCGGGCAAACTAACTGAAAAAATCTTCTAACTACACAGATATAAATAAACACAACTCTATAAATAATCCTTTAGTTTTGCAATGCCGAGATACTGACCTACCCGCATGCAGTGACCGATCCTGAATGACCGTTACCTGTTTTCAAATTCAGAATATTGCTTTCAAATCATTCCTTTTCCACCTGCCTGCGCGCATTGTCTCTGGTCATGTCTGGCCGCCACAGCCGCACTATGCGGGCTGGTTTGGTTTGCAATCTTTTTACGATTTCCGTAGGCCCGTATGCTTTGTTACCCTTTTACAGTTTTATTGTGTGGTTACGACACAGATAATATAATAATTACACTACGGATAGTTGCGGTATTCAAATGATTTATGAATAAATAACAGCTTCCAACATTTTACCCGACTGATTTTTGTGTTTTTCATGCATATCTGAATATGTATGTACGAGTATGTGGGAATCGAAAACTCAAACTCAAAATGTTTATTTTTTTAAAATTTAAGTAGATGCTTTACACATGCTTTTAAATCGATTTGTTTCTACCTATTAAAAGTTCCTTTATTAAAAACCACGCGAAACTTGTACACTCAACGTTTCGGGAAATGTTTGAGAAGCGAGAAAAAACGTCGAGTCCAAAAGAAACTTGCTTCAACACATTATTAATACATCCATCATCGTTCTATAAAATTAGTACTAAAACATGTTTAAGTCAAACCTAAGATAAATCTTATAATTATCCTCTTTTTATTTATCCTGTAAGGACGTATTCCAGATGTTAATTCTGTGTAAGCTGAATAAGCCAACCCTCTCCCTCGGTCAATCTGTTTCCAATAACAATAAAATTCATAAAGGACTGGATATTGCTTACAACACCCTACGATAATATAGTTGATTTATTTTCCTTTGAAATGCGTTTAATGAGCTCACAGAAGCAATGTTTTGCCAAGTTTTACAGACTAAACAACACATGATATGATGGGCGATAAATTTAATTATTTTATAAAGTGACATTAGGTACAAAAAGACTAGATACCTATTTTTTTTTATAAAAAACAATGAAGTGTAGCTTCTACTCCTGAAAGTGCTGGAACGGAACAACTTTGTCCGAGGCACCAATGGTTAATTTTGAACAATTTTATGGTTCTTATCAACTGATTTATGTACGGAATTTATGGGCGGCGGTAGTCGCTTACCATCAGGTGATCCGTCTGCTCGTTTGCCACCTCTGCCATAAAAAAAAAAAAAAAAAAAACGGAAACTAAGTAAGTAGTTAAGTTGGTAAGGAAAGTGAATTTTTTTCCGAGTTAAATACGGGTAACGGTATCCGAGTGGCGTGGTAAATATATTTTTTAAGCAGTGGTTTATTTCAAACACCACAGCACTTGAAACATATTAATAAAGATGTGGATAGAGTAGCTCCTGCCATTTGACCTAGCGCCAAGTGTGCAGAGTAGCCCAATTTTATATTCCGAAATAATAATAATAATATCCGAGACAAATCACACACGGTTATCTGGCCCCAAACTAGGATTCCCTGTATCTTGGGAACCAGAGACTGATATACATACACATATACATTTAAATATATACATATATAGATATTATACACCCAGACTCAGAGCAAACAATTCTGCTCATCACAGAGAAGTTTGCCCTGTGTGGGGATCGAACCCACGACTCTCGGATCAGAGGTCGGGATCGCTAACCACTTAGCCACCGAGTCAGTCAGACATTGAAACTGAACGCTATAGCTGAGGTTAAAAAAGACGCGCGAGTGCATTATCTTAAGAAAAGGTTATCTGTTATTACTATTACCCTGACTCCTTTATCAGAACTCTCAGAAATATACCTAAACTCGAAAACAAAATAACTAAGTACTTGGTATGATAACATCACCAAACGGTAATTGGATTTTCTTGGAATAAATATTATAAAAATAACCATTGTTTTATTTATTGCTTACCTATATCAACTCGAATTCTCTGTCTGTTCACTTTACTTTGATTATATCTTTAAAAAACTTATATTCCGTTAGTAAAGTTAGAAATACTTATTTATACAGGCAGGAGCATTGTTCCCAAAAAAAAGATTCATAATTTTTTTTCTCCGTACAAGGTTCATTAATTCAATTTCACTTCAAAAATATTTATTAAAACTCTTTTATTAAATTTTACACATCTACACCTATTTCGTTACCTTCCTTAATAAACTTGCATTTTTTTCAATAATAGAAAAAAAGAGTAACAAAGAAAAAAAGAGATAAAGAATAAGCAATAAAGAGATTACAAACAAACAAACAGTAACAATTATTGCTATCAAACCATATACTCCACTTATTTCTATTTATAGAAAACCATCTTCACGCACAGGTACTTACAATACTTAAGTGAAGGCAAGTCTTGCCAACCAGTCTCTTTGCACAGTTGCACTCGTGCACGCGTCAGTACAAATTACATACAATAATAATACCGGTATTCGCTCAAGATACACTTCGCCTCACAGTACTGCAGATTATTACTGTCCCCTACACTTACATTGTATGCAACGACTGCATGGACGAGTGCAGCATTGTGTGGTCGACTGTACACAGTACTGGACGCGCGTTGCACCGCTTTGTAGCTATGCTACCCTGGTACCTCTGTCTAGGAGTTCGTCTAGGATTTCACTTCAGTTTTGTTTGTTTTCTAATTCCGCGTCGTGAAACTAGTGAACGGGATACATAAAGACGGCCTGTGTATCTGTCTGTCAGTTTTATGAAACAAAACAGTCATTAATTTTATCTAATCAAATCAAACATAAGACTGTTTCTATACTTAAAAATATATTATTTATTAATATTTATCTTTGGATTACTTTAATATTTTTTTAAACTTAAACTTTACTGTTCAAAACAAACACAAGCATGCACTAATATACAGTATATGTATTTATATGTTTTTAATTAATCTTTTCTAATATATATCACTTATCTGTAATTAAATTTAAAACTAAAAATAATCTTTGTGTGCGCGTTATCTTAATTTGTCTAATTAATTGCTTTGTATTTGTAATAAAAGTCAGTAACGTTTATTAAAAGCCAATTAAAATTGTCTGATTATACTGTTATAAACGCATAACGATTATTTTTATAATAGTTAGTGATGTGTTTAATGTAAAGTAGATTTTTAATAATTTGAATAATTATTTTAAGGTCATGCCGGACATTCAAGATCAACAGATTAATTAAAATTAATCAAGATGACATTTTATGTAAGGCTAGAGAATTTACATATTGAGATACTTGCAGGAATGTAATTATTTTATTCATATCTAGTAGTAATTAAAAGAAATGTTGTAAAATACCAGTTATATTCAGATATTTTTGAATAGTGAATCAAGAATTTGTATGGGCAACATGCCTTACCTTCCCGATGTATGGGAAGAGACCCGTGCCCTGCAGTGGGGACGTAATGGGTTGTTAACAGCTATCCGTTTGCCCAATTTTATTGTAGATGCCATAAATAACGCAAGCATGGTTACTGCCTGCTGTATTAGAGACTTTAACAATGTTGATGTGGCCAATAGACTTAACAGTTAAAAAAAACGCAGATTTAATTTATGGTAAATTATTAGTTGTAATCAGCACCCACTTGCGGGTAACGCGATAGCCCGCTATCTATCCAGGCGTCATAATAATTGATTTAAGGCCGGCTTCATACTATAAATCACGCGTATCGCCGCGTATCGGCTCCATTGTTTATGGTCCACTATCATACGTCATTGTACGGCGCTGGGCATAGACAAGGGGCGCCTGGTTCGAGACGATTGCTGCGAGATTAGGTGGCGTGGGTGTTTTTACAGTAATATGTATATAAGGTGCTACTTTATTAGTGCCCGATATTTTAGTCAGTGCTTCTACTCCTGATTCTGATCAACTTTCCCCAAGGAACCCATAGTCAAATCGAAAAAAATGTTTGGACTCTTCATACAAATCGATCAGCCGAGGCGCCAAATTAGTACGAAAAGCCCAAAAAAATTTTTGCGATTTGACTATGGGTTCCTTGGGGAAAGTTGATCAGAATCAGGAGTAGGAGTACTGGCTAAAATATCGGGCACTAATAAAGTAGCACCTTATATATTGTAAATCTAGTTTAAAGTAAAATATTATAGAAGATAAGTTTCCAGTGAACTGATTTACACCAAACGTAACTATGAACAACAGTATAGAAATTGGCTTTCACTTTAGAAAATCGCATTCAAATCGGTCCATTTGTTTTAGAGCTATATACGGTATGCCCCAAACAGACAGATTCACATAAGCTTTCTTTAAACATACAATCCGACTACGATCTCTTGGCAGGTGGTGAAAATCCGGAACTAACGCCGCCATTTTGAAAAATGACACTATTTGTATGAAATAAACGTCAGATTTGCGACAAAAGCGCCCTCCTGTCAATGTCATCCACCTGCCAAAAGATCGTAGTCGGACTTTATTTCCTGAAGCGTTTATAAAAATGTCAAAAAACATTTTGACAGCCAGGGGGTTGAGACAACATATATCTACACCTCGATCTTTAATCCATGCCCACTCCGAAGAAAAAAAAGTGAAGCTCATTTTGTCAAATCGAAGACCTGTCTACTTCATTTATCAAAGCCTCCATATTCCTCAAAGCTTCTCTCCAAATACTTATGAGAAAAATATACTTATTTCAATCAAAATCAGATAATCTAAGAATTTGGATCAAATAAATACCTAAACCGTTACAGTTCATTAGCGCAAGAAAACAATTTCTAAATCTCTTTGCGCGTTTTCGTTTCATTTTCACCCGCCTGGAAGCTCGTCGATGGCAGATAAGCGCGATGGGTTTCCACTAACTTTAATCGATTCTCGCCCCGATTCCGATTCGAAGATGAAATCGAGTTCTTGCTACGAAGATGAGACATCTCAAAAATATACAGGATGTTAAAAAAGTGCCTTTGAAATTTTAAGGGGTTAGGTTTAAAGAAAATTTATTCTCATTAAGACAAGTTTACAAGTCACTTACATGAGAACAAAACTATTTTATTTTAAATATAGTCGTTAATATCCTAGAGTTTTATAGTGCTTATTAATTTTACAGTATATATAGAATAAGTACATAAAATAAGTTACATTACATTGTAGGTAAAATTTAAAGATTAAGAAAGCAGTTATGTAGACTGTAGTGCCTTACCAGTGACATCTCCATGGATAGCAAAATAACACGATAAACTTAAGTTGTGTTAATTATCTTTAATATATTGAGCAAGATGTTTTTTAAAAACTGTGAGAGATTCAATATTTCTAATTTTTGAGGGTAAGCTATTGTGCAGTTGTGCTCCGTCTTTTGTTATCATTTTTTTGCCGTAGTTAGTGCGAAACTTCGGAATAACAAGGAGACTGGCTCGTCTTGTGGAGCGTTTAGATACTAGCCTATTTTGGGTAAATTTAATTGATGTGTGGATTGTTCCGTTAAGTAATTTTCGTATAAGGATGCAAGTATGAAATGAATGCAGTTGTTTTATGTTCATTAATTTTGTTTTTTTGTATAATTCAGAAGTAGGTGTTAAGTAGTGGTAATTAAATAGTCTTTTTATTAGTTTATTTTGTAATATTTGTAGTTCAGTTATTTTTGTTTTGCATGCACTACCCCATATTTCAATTAAGTGTATAAGCCGTGATTTTATTAAGGAGTTGTAAATAGTCATGCGTACTCTGTGTGGAATACATCGCACTATCCCACGCAATGAACCCAATAAAGAGCTTAGTTTTTTTAGAATGCCATCGATGTGATTTCCCCATGACAGCCGGCTGTCTAATTGTAGTCCCAAATATTTCTCTGTACTTTTTTCGTAAATAGGTAAGTTGTTAATTAATAAAGGTTTGTGAGTAGGAATTTGTTTGTTTTTTGGTTTAAAAATTATGTATGACGTTTTTGAAACATTTATTGTGAGTAAGTTGGATTGCAGCCAGCTGCAGAGGGCATCTAAATCCTTTTGTGCTGACTCAATAATGTCATGTATGTTGGACCCGAAGTAGAACAAACACGTGTCGTCTGCATATAAAGTTAAATAGCCGTTGAGGCCTAGGTTTGTGATGCTGTTTATATAGATTGTAAACAAGAGAGGGCCCAATATGGACCCTTGTGGGACACCGTAGTTTATAGGACAGGATTTACTTTGATAGTCTTGTATTTTAACAATCTGTTGTCTGTTTCTTAGGTATGATTCAAACATACTCAATGCAGCGCCCTCTACACCGGTTTGCTTAAGTATTGTGATCAGAATTTTGTGACTAACCGTGTCGAATGCTTTTTTAAGATCGACAAATATTCCTAATACGATGTTTTTGTCATCGATGTTCTGTCTTATCTTTGTAACAAGGTCAATTGTCGCTGCAAGGGTGCTTCTTTTTGGCCGGAATCCGAATTGTCTATCTGAGATAAAATTAATTGATTTTAGGTAGATTTCTAAACGCGCGTGTAGTAGTTTTTCAATAATTTTGGAAAGAATGGGGAGTACAGATATCGGCCGGTAATTACCAGGGTCTGTTTTTGGGCCAGATTTGTGAATAGGACTAACCTTTGCTACTTTAAGTGTGTCGGGAAAATGGCCTGTTTTAAACAAGGTATTTATGCATTGTACTAGTATTGGGGCTATTACAGACTTTACGCACTTGACGGCTTTAGTAGATATACCATCAAGGCCGGTGCTAGTGTTAGAGTCGAGGTTGTTTATAATTTTGGATATTTCGTCAATGGTGCAGGGAGTTAGGGTTTTTAGTGTAGGTGTGTCGTAACCTTTTGGAAGAAAGATTTGAGTTTGGTAATTTTGAGCTAGGGGTTGTATTTTTTCGGCTAAAACTGATCCTATTGTAGAAAAATAGTTGTTAAGTTCATTACAGACATCAACGGGGTCAGTAATTATTTTGGAATCACAAATAAGTTTTGGTGGAGCACAACTAGTTTTAATTTTGTTATTGGAGAGTTCACTAATCAGGCCCCACATCTTTTTTGGATTCCCAGTATATTTAGAGAATAAATTAAGGTAGTAGGACGCCTTCGATGTTTTGATTAGTTTGGCAGTAGCATCTCTTTCGTTGTTAAATTCTGATTTCAAACTTGTATTTTGAGAGTCTTTTTGTAGCTCTGCCCACAGCTCATTTCTTCGATTGATTCTGTCAGTTATATCTTTTTTTATCCAATCATCTTGTGGCAGATTAAGAATCTTTGTTTTTGTCTCAGTACTTTGTTCTATATGCTTTTTGAGCATAAGTTCGAGTTCTTCAAAATTGTTTACTGTATCTGGGTCATTACCTACTCAGGTTACCTACTCAGAATCCAGTATAGTTAGAATACAGGAAAAATATTTCTAAAATCCGCTCTTCAAAGTTTTCAATTTCCACAAATTGTAAATCTAAATAGTGAATCAAGGATTTCTATGGAAAACTGAAAGAAGTTCTAGGTCAGATTTTTTTTAAATATTTTTCCTGTATTCTATAAGTACTTATTATACTTGATTCTGAGTAACCCTTAAAATTTCAAACGGACTTTTCTTTAACACCCTGTGTTATGTACTTATCTTCGTTTTGGTGTCGAAAAATGCAACGAAAGGAGTTATTTCGTTCGCTTTTCAAATCGGGTTCCTTAAAGAGGGCTGTACTTTTAGGCTTCAAGGCTTTCATTATACTTCGTACATGTATATGGCTATTTAACTGGCTATACATATACATGTAATTGGCTATACATATACATGTAAAATTAAATTAAAATACTACTTTAACGATAACTTCCTTACCTACTGCATAATTATGTTGTGGCCAGATCGTACAATAGTCTAAAAGATGAAAATATTTTACATAAAATCAAAATCAAAAGGTTTTTTATTTAAGTAGATGCTGTACGCATACTTTTAAATCGTCTTTTTTTTCTACCTAGTACAAAGTTCCTACCACGCGGAACTTGTACACTCAACATTCTAGATGACTATATCAAAAATTAATTATGAGTGAAGTTCACTAAATTTAAAAATAAACATAGGTATTTGATTTATTTTCCATCTCATGTTTATTTTTTAATAAATAAAATGACGCTAAATAACTCTATGAATGTCACGTCTAAATATTCCAAAGATTTTATGAACAAAATGTTGTTTCATCTACCCTATTGGCCATATCATAAAATGACTCGCCAGATCGTTTAGGAGCTCCGAAAAAACTCTAGCTTCTACAACTCCTGCACTTATAATTATTTATTTATCTATCATTTACGTAAAAGAAACTCACTGCAATCCACTTTAATAACCTTAATTAATTTTCCAACTAAACGCCACAACTGTTATTTGGTCTGAGCACAACTGTTTATCGCTCCCAGAAACTAACCAAAGCGTCACAAACGCTAATATGACTAGGCCATGACTAGGCTCTAAGCGAAATTCGAATTTTGAACTGTCTAAATTGAATTCCGAACACTGGATGAAAGTAAACGTTAACGGTAATCATAGTAATGATTCGAAACGTTCCAAATTTAAAGCGGACGAAATGTTTGATACATTTCATGGAAAAATCGAGGATACATATTTAACAGGATCAGATAGAGCTACCGAGTTCGTTCGTTGAAAATGAAAGTGAATTAAAATGAAAATATTTTATTTGAAATAGCTTTGTACTGTTTTGGAAGGTTTTTTATCTTACCTATGATAGGTAGGTATGATAATTCGAGATTTCTACTAGGTACTAGGAAAGAAAAAGTTTATTTAGCAAGTTCCAAGTACTTGGAACTTGCTAAATAAACTTTTTCTTACTTTACTTCGTAGGTATGTTAGCCACCGATTCGGTTTAATTAGTTTTTAACTAGGTTGTTTCGTAAACTAGTTTGAAGGAAAGCTGACACCTATTATTAATATTATTATAAATCCACCTTATAAATCGAAAGCTTCGAAAAGTTATCGAAAAATTAATTAACCACTACAAGGTTTAGTTTATTTTTGTTTTAATCACTGAATAGGGACAAAAGAAAAACAATTTTATAATACTAATATGTATATATCCATTTTCTTTGATGAAAAATCTTGTGTAGACGATTCAAAAGCACCCAACAAATGCTCAACCACCCGCTAACGCCATCTATCGGCGAGGGGCGTCGCCCTACTACGTGTAGTTCCCGCCCCTTCCCCTCCCTCCGCGCGGAAACCGCTCCCCGCGCCCCGTTCATTCACTCAGCCAGTCCCGCTTCGCGCGTCGTATGGAGTGTTTGCGTCCGCTGTTCCGACTGACGCAAAAAACGCCGGCATCATTGTATCAAACAAACGCTCAGCTGATCAGTGAAATTGCCTTGCTTACAACCAAAATATAAACGAAATCAACACAAAAACGTACAGTGAAACAGTGTGTGTGCTCAATAACGGAACGTATCGTGAAATATCTGTCTGGTTTAAAAATATATGCGTCGCCGAGAACGGCCCGTTCCGTTTAGCCCCAAGTGACTGAAGCTGATCGATATTTTAAATGATAACATGGATTCAATTAGGTGTTTTAAGACGTTGAGATAGTACCAGTTTCTGTGTTGACTTGTTGTGTTTTGTGGACAGACCGTCAGCCAGTTCGGAGCCTTGTAAGTATTTTATCTATTGATTCAGAGTTCGTTTATAATTTGCGATGCCTGCTGTGATAAGCATTGTTTTTGCTGATAACCCATCGGGTTGATAACAATTCGGTGATTTTGCATGTCGACGCAACGATTGCAATTTAGAGGTCGTAAATCTCGTAGGTAATTAAGGAAGAAGCTTTAATTTAAACCTTACCTGAACTATGATAAAATCGTCTACCGCTCGCTAGTAATGGAAAAGAATTTGTTTTTTTTATTGTAAATTACAAATATCTACTCTGTCTCATACATTTTTACTTTTTAGCTTCAACCTATATTAACAAAAATAAAGTGAAATAGAAATACCCTCAAAAAATCTGTTTTTAATCATAAACTCATTTTAGGCAGGCATAAACTATACTCGTGGACAAAAAAATCCACTCAAAGTTTCATGCACGACTTTTGGAAAATTAACTCAATCTAGCAAAATAAAACTAAACCAAAAGTTCAAAAACTGTGTGTTTACTATTTATTGTTTTAGTTTGATGGTTTTTTAGTTTTTTGCTTTTAGTGTTTAGCAGTTTTGTAGACTGAGTTATTTTTTCAAAAGTCGAGCAACAAATCTTGAGTCGATTTTTAGTCTACCAGTGTATATACTCAGGCAGGCATAAACTCATTTTAAAAGGCAATCGTCGAAATATTCTTAGATTCTCAAATTCCCTGGAGGTAAGAATTCCCTTGAGAACATAGGTACCTACATTTTAAAACATAAGAAACATGACATGTCATTTTAAGTCCTACCAAAAACAGTCATAACTTAATAAAGTCACAAAGTAATAACTAAGGACATCCCCAGAGCCGTATTTAGCAAGGTGACAGTTCGCCGACCCGCACCTGGTCCGGGCAACAACACCTCAGCCGATAGGTACCTATCTGCAGGGCTGCGATGCATTCCGCAACGCATTTGCAAGTCGAAAATAGCCGCCTCTCCGCCCTGAGTCACGGCTTATTTACGAGGCGCGTGTACTTTCTTCGGCGCAGGGACGAATTCAGGGAGAATTAGAGACCCCTAAGGCCCTAAACTATTTATTTTATGTATATTTTCTTCCATTGAATTTGTATAATATTTTTACTTGCTTATTTGTAGAACTACAAAATTATAACTACGTCAACGCTCATTCACGTAAAAATAAATCATTTATGAATCTATTCACGCTACAAGTACAAACATACGGTTCTATTTACATTTATGAATACTTTGTACGGTCATTACGTAACAGAAATAACAACATTAACATAACTGTAATAACACGGGAACATAACATTTACATTTGAATCATATTTGGTTTGTAATGTCTTCTTAGGCAGCACTGCTTACTTACACAAAACGTGTTTAGATTTTTAATAGTGTCTACGCTTAATTTGTCAGTAAAAATGTGCAGAATGCTATCGCCCCTAGTTTGTGATACTGTTTGGCTCTGTTCCCGTAATTCTGTCGAACGGGGCAATAACTCCTCGAATATCTGCGAATCTAGGTACCTACTACTCGCCAATAGCGAGGAAACATGTGCGGGGCCGGTGTACTAAAATTTATTGTTATTGACGAACTCAAAGCACCCTCATTTAATAGGCAGATCTGTTAAAATGTCACCAGCTAATGCTACAGTATTATCACAATTGATTATAACATATTTCAAGATACATAAAAATGTTGGAAACATGCGCGAAAATCTTTTATGTATTCTGTGTAATGTGTTACAGTGTGTTTTATTTTATTTCTTCTCGTTCTCGATTTGTAAACATAATACACGTATACTTACCTATATTTATTTTGGATCTGATAAATAAAACGTTTAATATCGAGCGAGAATAACCTTTGTAGAAGATAAAATAACCATTTTATTTTGCATTATCTCTACCCAAATCTCAAACGATATTGTCTTGATAGGTCTTTAATCTACGGTACGGTATATAAAGCAATTTTATTATAGAAGAACACATGAAAACGTTGGAAAATCTGTGAGTATGTTTACAATAATCATTACATTGCTCATCCGAGTGTTTGTATTCGCGAGGCGCGGCGCGGCGCGGATGGTGAAAACATCTCATAAAGCAGTCTATTCGTACGCAACTCCGTAAACACAGATACACTGTCGAAACCGTTAAACACTGTTTCACATTTTCTAACACCTTCTAATTACAGGTAAAACGCATTAAATATAATTAGTGGTTATTTGAAGGGATATAAACGCGGAGGTGGAGTTCGTTGGCCGGCGAGCAAACACTCGCACTGGGAGCGATGGCACGCACCGGACAGAACAGTGTTTGTTTCCGCGCTCACTGTGCTTACTTACAAATTTACTCGCATACATCACACGAGATTACGCATCATCAATAATTCATTAGTTTAAACCATGTCGCTTTAATTAAAACCAACTCGCAGGAATAGCAGTAAAATCATTATCTTTATTACCATAATTCACGTCCATTATTATGCGTGACCTCATTCTTCTGCTAGTGTAATAATTTATAGCAATAAGCAATTAGTCATCTCTAATGCAGCCGCGAGCATTGCTATTCCGAGTGCGTTACCTCAAATACAGTTTCAAAGCTCACACGGCAAGGGACTAGGACGAGGAGCGATTAACAATATTAACGACCAGCGCCATGCGCGCCCGCTGGGCTACCGTCCTGCCCGTCATTTATCAAATTATAAATATACATACAGCACTGCCTACACGGCCCACCCATCGTCTTTACGGCCCTCAAATGTTTGAATAACATTCAGAGTTTGGACAAGATCAGGCAGGTCGATGTTAAAGAATTTTATTGAATTAAATAATGTTGATGTCAGATTTAAAGTTTTCATTTGGGCCTTTGCATCTGCAGTTAAACTGAGAGCTATAAGTCAACGACTGGTTTTAAAATAGAGGACAAACAGACAGCAAGCTGATGCTAGATCCGCTTGGCCGACAACCAAGTCTCCGCAACGCACGACACTCCAGCCTCGAGACTAACGCGACTCGGATTGCAATCCGGTGATATGTCGCGTGATGGGCTGTCCCAGACAGTGTGAAATGGACGCGACTTGTTCTCAGATAGAGGATCTCTTGGAAGATGGGAATGTAACTTGAATATTCTGTTTTGATCTCAATGTTTAGCACTTCATTGTATAAGTATGTTAAACATTCACGTTACGTACTTTGAATACATTACGCTTGAGTTAAATGGTTGATTCCGTAATTATAGTATTCCCTTAAGTAATGTGTACAAAATAAAAGCAATGTCCGGAACAGAATCCACCAAAACTAAATATACTACGATTATACCCCTCAGGGCATCATTCATTCAAAATCCTGAACAAACAGAGGCGCGATCAAACGCGTGTCAGGGATTTACAGCGATAATATTATTCTCTATTAATATAGCAATTTTATGCCAGACATGTCGCATTAATCTATTATCTAATCGAAGATTATCAGCACTTCAGCAGTGTGTCTGGTTAATTTGAGACATAATCTCATTTTATATTCGCTCATGTTTTAAACTAGAAAGGATGTTTAAAGTTTAAACACTGTCGTATCTAAATTAACAGCCCATCTTCTCTCCCCACTGCAGGGGCACGGGTATCTTCACATAGTTCGGTAGGTTAGGCCTTACTCCGCACACAGAGGCTAAGTGTCAGAATTGTTCAAGCCGCCTTTAAGACGTGGCTTAACAACAACAACACCTTACGAAGCGCGGAAAAATGCTTAAGATAAATGTCACTAACAGTCAAACACGTCCGGGTTATGATCATATCCTTCCTCGGTTAACTTGTGTGATCGAAAAGATGCTTTAGCACATATACAGCAATTTCCATTGCTTTCCCACATGTATCGATCTACTCAATCAAACAGATAGCTATATAGAATAGAGCTACTGTTCCAATTTAAACTAAGCAAAGTACGGCATCAACCGCCTGCGCCTGACGGTAACTAATACGTAACTAAATCAACAGTCCTTCTTACAAACAGCATATCATCAGACAAGCGTAGGACGTACTCGGATGGAGCTTCGATACTTGTTATTACAAGTATCATGAGACAAGTGCTCGTTAAACGATCACAACTCGTGCACACACCATTAACAATGAGTGTTTGTTAAATATTTAACTTGTTAATATAACATAATGACTGTTGTAGATTAAACAGAAGCGTTACCTGACACGGAAGTGTTCCAGAGCATCATTCGTAACAAAGATGTTTGTTGGGATTTAAATAACTAAGATTACGTTGGTCGTTTCTTACTCAAAATATTAGTAGCAGCATAAATGTTGTATGAGCCGATCGTATGTATCGATTAATTATCGAGCAATGTCAATAAATTAACGTGCTACGAAGCCTATGAAAATTATACTTCAACATTACTTTGGGACCCACCAGTCCATCACTTTCACTGTCGTCTGTTTCTCTATTCTTGTCGCCATTGTTATAAACATTATTTGGTGACCATATGAAATAAAATAAAACATTTCTGCTTAAGATGTTTCTATGAAGTGTTCTGCGGCCCGTTCGCAAAAAACAAATCCAGATTCTTTTGTACCGACCGACAAAGAAAAATGAAACAAAGGAAGAGTGCTAAAGAAATCGCAAAGGACTCTCCGACAAAGTGAATTATTGGAAACAAAAGCGCCCTACGATTTGCGAAAACACAATTAAAGTTTCAGTTTTCTATATAAAAGTTTGTAGGATAGAATATTAAAAAAAAACATGTATACTGTAAGTATATCGAGTTTAATTAGATTGAGTGGTCTTATGTTTTCATTTTTTAACAAGTAAGTAGGCACTTATTCTTATCTGAATTTTGAAAATATTCAACAGCAATAAAAATTCTATTTCTTCATTAAGAGACAAAATACTGTGCAACGGATCACTATTTATAATATTTCTTATCTTTAAGATTTATCTGCAATCTGGCGACAGGACATATCATGTAACGATGTTCTGTTACAAGTTAGCAACCATGTTAAACGAAATGAAATCAGTTTCCATTTCAGATTACTTATTTTTATCTTGCTGATAAAATGAGATTAGAATTACATTACCTACGCATGTAACGTTGAATCCGTTCAGTAGATTTTATGAAACCTGAAACATATTTAGTGACGGTAATAATATTCTCAGATTTTTTTATGCTACTAAAACTTTTTGGACAATTGTGCTAAATTCATTTCGGTCGTTTTATGCTCACTTATATGCTCTTACTGCTCAGTTATATCTGTTGATTCTGTCTTTCGTTCGTACTTTTTTCTGTCGGTATTGTTTTGTAGTAAATATTTTGTTCATTTTTTTGTGTAAGTATCGAAGTTTAGAAAATAACAGCCCAAATCTTCAATCACTGCTTCGCATCACGAGTTGTTTGTACATCTAAATCTCTCGATTATTTCAAGGCTCAAACAGAATAAGTTTTTGATTTATTTAATTTGCAACGAAAACAATAACAGTAATTTGATTTAACCATGCATGCATCGTTAATAATGTACTTTATTATACACAAATGCGTACAATCCGATGACTCGTCGATTTAGTGCTACAATAAATTCGCACTGAGATGAAGCAAGCTCTTATATTGTCCAAATATTTCTGTGAGCGAACGGAGAGTACTGCACGCTGAGCATTAGCCCGAGATGCGTGGAACGGCAACAACCTGAAATAGTTCTTTTGAAGGCCTGCTTCATGGCTCATTTCGGCGCCCCGTCACAATTTTGCCATGAATCGATTATTTGAACAAACAAGCCCGGCAATAAATCATGGCTCCCGGTTACCTGCGGGCTGCGAGGGATCGATACGAAAAAAGCATCCCTTTGAAACAAAAGGGAATGACATTTTGTAACGTTCGGGGGCGTCGAGTCGCTCCCGATATTTAAATGTCCTTCCTTAGTCCGTACCTGATCAAAGAATGAATCTAAATTAGTTTACAGAGTAATTTGATCGGGTATGGTAATTTTGAAAGTTTCAATTTTAATTACGCAGGTTTTCGTGACTGATTAGGGATCTGCCTGTGTCGTTTAGTTTTAAACTAATTTGAATGTGATTGACAAATTATTTATGTATTGCAGCAGGTTAATGTATTATTTATGAGAGCAGTAAAAATGTGTAAGTCTCTAATTAAACCAGTTCAAATGGAAATACGATTACATTACATTATTTGTAATTACTGGAATTAGAGAAACCAAAATTGCATGACTTCATACATATATTAATTTTAATACTAATTCTGTGATTTGCACTGCATATTTGAATTCGGAAAGCTCATTCGGTCGAATCGTATATTGCATTGTCTTGTCTCGGCTTTCAAACTAAATAGCAAGAACCGTTAGCGAGTTAGTTATCGTCGCTTTTGTCACTTACCCTAGCTGCCGGCGGTATGCGGTTCCAAACAATTTAAAAAAAAGATGTCGCAACAACAGTCCCTGGACCCGGTCCCATTTCGCCGATCATAAAATTCGCTTTATTTTCGCAAAGTTGCAAACAGGTATTGTTTCAAATTCTTCTAAAACTTAATGGCTTTACGAGTATAGTCATAGTACCTGCCTTTTTCTGAATATAGAATTCTGTCTTTTTTGTTTGTTGTTGTCTTGACATTTATAACACTCTGCCAATGTTACAATATTTTATGATGAAAAAGCAAAAATGAATATAAGCAAAATGAATACGCAAATGTATTACAATGCGTTCACAGCTTTTCATGTCACCTGAGACTCCAAAGATTCGGTACTGACTGGTTGACCAAAAATATCTCAATGATCCTTTGAAAAGTGTAAGCGGTTGAAGGAAAGAGCTGCGCGTTTCAAAGTAATTTGTAAGCTTCAGTGTGGCCGGACGTCCATTCATCAAAAATCAGTGTTTCAGAATACTCACCAATATCTACGTTTATTATTTAGTTCGTTTTCAGCGTAACTTTAAGTGATAAATAAAATATTACAATAAAAAGTTAAAACTGAAACCCAACTGTCTAGTTTCAGAAAGTAACAAACAACTACTGGGTGCTTCAAACTTTCAACCACAAGTCCACAACCGGACCCGACAAAAGCTTATTTTACAGAACTATATACCTATCTATTCACACGAAATTTTCATGGAAACATAATTTAAACAAATTATAACTTTCAAGACGATTCTATGATCATTGTTGTTCTCTTAACTCCATTACGTTGTATTACTTCAGCCCAAATTTGATTTGTCAAGCGTAAAATTGGGCAGAACAAGAAAACGTTGACCCAATTGCGTTACGCTGAGCTGTACTCTCGTAATTAATGGCTGTTTTACCGCCGAACGTTTCCCGATCACTTGCAAACTACGCCTGATTGCTATAACAAATTATAATTGAGTTCGCCAAACTTAGTTTTCCTAACAACTTGTCCAATTTATCCGGCAACGAAAATCGTGCTTCCGACCTATCTATCCAGCCTCGAAATTGTAAGCAACGTTTATCAGCGTAGGCCCATATTCCATTAAAACTTTGGCGTAATAAATTTTAGGTGAATCAAATACATTTCAGTCTGAAACATGACGTTAGGCTGGAGAGAGACGTCTACTTTTGTAGGTATTTTTCATTAGCTTTGAGAGCATCATTCTGTCTGGTGGCTGCATTATGTTGTAACCGACGCGACGGGAAAGACAAAGAACAAGCAATCTATGCACATCCAGTATCTAGCGGAATCCATGCAACGAGTCTCGTTGTTGTTCATTTGCCTGTCCAATTGGATTAGTAACGACCGGAGCGTTCAGCTTGCTTCCTACCATCAAATGTACCGCCGACATTACATTTTATTTTCTTATTTTAACTGCACCTTAAATATAAGTAATGTAGAGACTGTATAGGTTAGGATTTAAAATATATAAAAAACATCAAATTGTTTGCATCGATCCCTACAGTAATTTAGTCAGTAAGTGAATAGAGCGTTGAGCAAAATTTGACCTTTTGTATAACATTATGAGTGCAACGATCGAATCTATGCGAATTGCGACCCGAATATGTCAAAATTCATAATTGATAACCAAGTCGTTATGAACTCAATCGATAAACCCGTTCAATTGAAGCTCAATTCAGCTCAACGGCACTTGTGACAAGTGAATGTCCTATAAATAAATAGAAGTGTTGTATAATATAAATGATAAGAAATACCTACTGTTCTATTAAAGTTACTTTTTATAATGCTAACAGGACATGTGTGTATATCGTTAGCGTACAAGATATTAATCACGTAACCACCGAGCAAACGCAATTAGCGAGCGAGAATAGCCGGGTGAGTCACTAGTGCAGATAAAGTGAACAATGGCGCCTTCTCTTACCCATAATGCATAGTACATTTGCGTAAAAATGCACTATAAATGAAAGCATAATACTCTTATTTAAGCCCACACGCATGCAATGGAAGTTGGAATGTAGCACGCGCTAAGTTTATTTGAGCCTTCTACGTTTTTTCGAGGCCCCTTCTTTACCTCAGTGCGGCCCTGTTCTATGCATTGTGTGCAAAAGTCTTATCATCCCCACTGTAGGGACATATATACCCATATAAGTATTTTTGAACACAAACAAATTTCATTTAGGAAATAACCAAAATAAGATCAATTATTATTTATTATTATATTGGTAAATTGGGAAGAAAGTACCGATGTAGTTCGCGTCTAACCATCACAATAATAGTGAAATCTGACCTACAAAATGTGGACTCCATAACAATCTGATCTTTTATGGAATTTTTACGAAGCAAATAGAAATGGCTATAGACATTGAGAATAAGATAAATGAAATCTTCGTTGCTTGGCACTCAGTTTATTTCATGAATGTAACAAATATTTCTGATGCCCAAGAGTAGCATTATAAAATTCATTCACTGTCTCGCAGTTGCTGAGCCGTGAAATCAGATCAAGACTGTTCGTCTTGAAGCATCGCCCTGTAAATTATTATAATAATGCTCTTACTTTGTTCCTTCAACCCGCGTCAACCCCATGAAATACATAACTTCACTGAAAACCACCAATAAAGCTCACAACAAAAAGTCGAGTGTTCGCATGCCTGAATCAATTTGAGCAGCGATTTTATAGCCGGGTAGTAAAATATCCAGCCAGCGCAGCGCTTATGGAAGAGCGACTTTTGCCCCCGCGCATTGTAAATTTACACGCTTTTTATAGGTATTTCAGATGGAATATCATAGCTGCCTTGTTTGCGATTTGCGTATGGTAATACGGACGATAATATTGTAATGTGGATCGTAAAGGAAAGGAAATCTAATAGAACGTCATTCCTGGTTGTACTTACGGTTCTATCTCTTGGCAAACATAACATACATTTCGCTCGACACACGAATGAATAGGTACAATTTAGTTCAGTCAAGTATGAAGGGTAGGCAGCATTTCGGTAATCTGGGATCTCTTCAATACATCTAAGATTTGTGACACTCTAGTGATTATCTAGCGACTCTGAGCTTACTTGCTTATGTGTAGGCCTACAAAAGGCTTCTATTCACCTAGATTACATGCACCCACCCTTCTCTATCCACTGAAGAAATAAAAATTGTGATAGATTGATATCTGTAGCTGATTTCAGACAATAAACTATAGCATATTATGGCTCGCATTGAAATAGGCAGTCGTTAACCCGTTATAGTATACAGTTTTATACAGTTAGTATACAGGTTTGGTACTGAAGAAACATAAACTAAAAATATTAAAATTACTATTATTAGTACTATTAGTATCAGTATTAGTATTATTATAAGTATTTAAATGCTTGAAATTTTCTACCTAGTACAGCTTCAGTTTTTGCAAGAACTTTAGATTATGATTGATAACCACCATGCTCGAATAAGCACATTTCGTACCTAAAACTTACGGAAACCAAAACCCACATGTATTTACGAAAGAACACCGCACGTCGCGTCGCGACCGCAAGCGACGACAACGCGTCGTAAACGCGAACTGCGCGACCGCTGCGCCCGCGCTTCGCCGCGTTTTATGCATGCCCGCTTCCGGCACGAGCATGGAACTTTGCTTATATGTATATGAATTCTATTATTGGAACTTATACATATAAACCTTATAAGAAATTACAGAGGTTTTATCCCTCCCCAGTATTTAGATAAAAACTGACAAAATGAGCAATAATTCAATATTTTCTAGATTCAGATTGTTTCAACTTTCATGTGCGGTCGTACCTCAACGTAAAATACTACTGTAATAGACTACAGTCGTAGTCAACATTTCAGATTGTAATTTTCCCATGAAATAAAGTCAGAGTTATACCTAAACTAATTCCCGCTTTATCTTTATACGTGAGGTAGACTTCCTGTAAAACTATTTTAGTAAAAGGAGATAAATAAAGAAGGTATTCATTCACCTGTGCAGTTAGTACTTGGAACTAGGTTTACGGCAGTAACTAAAGTTATCTTCAGAGTGGTAGTGTATGTTACGCGGTAGTAAGGAAGTTTAAAGTTAGGTTATGGTCCAATTCGGCAGCTACAGAACACAACACCACAGTCACAGTAGGAGGGTGAGGCGGTTTGAACAAAGCGGTTTGTTTGTTTCTTAATTGCGAACAAGTATTACTTTTACAGCATATTCGATTTATGTAGAATTTTGGAACCTATTTAAACGCTGTGTATTTTCGTATCTGAAAAGCTAATTGTAATGTCATTACGAACGAATAATTAAGTATCTAACGGTTAAATTACGAGTATTTGAAAATCAATATGAATAGCTACATCGTTTGTTTTATGTCTAACTGTTAGATGAAAGATTATTTAAAATTTAATGATAAACACGATTTATGGAAAGCAATGTCTAGTAAATAGCTTAAATTCAATACTTTTCTTCAGTAGAAAACATCTATAGTGATAGATTTCTATCTTACCACAATTTACCTCCTTCATGTAACTGCTCACTCGCAAATTAAATTATTATTAAACATCTGGGGCCCCAATCATTCCTAGAGCCGACCCTGTCCAATTCTGTTTAATCACTTCCTTGTCAAGTTAACAATCAATAATCAAAATTTAAAAATATTATTATAGTCCTAAGATTTAATTACTGATTGGCCATTACGACAAACTTGAGTCAGTCCATAAAATTTACTCAATACCTTACCCAATCAGCGTTAATACAAGACGTATGTTATATGTGGCTATGTCCCACTTATACATACCTGTATTTTATACGTCGTTTAATAAATAAATTACAATAGAAAATTACACTCTTAATGTAATAGCAGTTTAACATTGGAATAAAGAAACCCTTTCATAGTCTTCCCGTTGGATTTCTTATACAGCCAGGGCATTAATGAAAACTTCATTCATTTCAATCATTATTTTACTACCTCAGCATAGCGCAATCTTCGTCAAACGTTAATTTTATTCTGTTATGAGTAGTTTCATTTTGATTTATGATGATTGTATTGAGTTGTGCGACACAACATGGGTTATTTTATATGTATACAATATTCATTACGTTCTTATACTTTTACTAGCTACCGCCTCTGGGTCTGCTTGTGCTATTGTCTAACTTACATATCTAACGTTTTATGCCAGTTTTCTCTTACGATGTCTTCGGTTAATTTACGCTTCAAGATTAGAATTTTATGTTCTACATAAAATATGGAAAAGCTTTCTCATATTCTTAAAGCACAAAACTCCTTTGTACAGTTTACAAAACTCATAAGAAAAAAGGCCGCAAAGCGATCAGATTGGTTCCTAAATGCACCACTGAAACGTAAGGCACCTCCATCTAATAGTTTTCTTTGGCAATATAGTAGTAGTGCACTACACTGGCACAAGTACCCTTTCGTACTACTAGAGTACACTGTTATTCTTTGGGCTGTTTTAGTAGTCCTGTGTACTTATGATCCAGAATAACCTGTAATCCTATTCTCATAAATCTATCTGATTCTGTTTGTTACCCTGCAGATCCGTACCACCAGAGGTACGGCCAGGGGTACGGTGGGTCTGCAGGGGTCTTGCCCTGTTATTTCTATGGATTGTTACTTCCATTTATTTTTTATTCGAATTTGGTTTTTGTCACGTTAAGCTCGTTAGCTCAGGTCCGTGTAGGGCCATAAAGTGTATACGTGGATGGCCCCCGCGCACCTCATGGCCCCAATGCGTACCGTACATATAATATCCAGTATGGAAGCCGTTTTCATTAATGCAATACCAATAAAATGTATACACAGTGGTGCGTGGTGCAAAATGCAGGCGAAGAGCTAAATATTTTTTTGAATTTGACATGTATTTAATAAAAACTTCGATGATAAATGTTCAGTTTACAAGTGTCTAGTTACCAAATAACGAACAAATTAATGTTATTGTATTATGATTTACAATAAATTTTATAGAATCAAAATCAAATTAATTCTTCGCAAGTTAGTGCTTGACTGAGCATTTGCCATGCCGGGTAAAACTAACATGTCCGTACAAATACAAAAAAAACGTCCTATCCTGTGGCGGCGCTTGCCTGGTGTTGCACTTAGCTTCACCCGCGGTCACGTGTAGGGCATTTAGATTAAAAAACATAATACATACGTGCTCATAAAACTATCTTCAACAAAAATCAGTGGTGTTTAACTTTGAGTCGATGTCTTGCCGTGTAGCGTGTCTGTCTTTAGACATTTGGCGCGTCGCCAGCCGATCGCAATCAAGGGTGGACTGGCGTGCGCGCAATTATTGACTCAACTTCAATACAACACTATACATAGCAAGCCTCGTCCTTCCAGAAACGTATCAAGGGTATTCTGACAGGAGATTTAAATTTAGAATTTGCGCCTTTTTTCCTACTATGTATTATTATTGAGTAAATTCAAAATTTCGCGCCTTGTGTTTGAACCTAGAATTTTTATTTTACGAACTTTAGGATTTACGTATCTTAACTCATAACATGTGCACTAAAAATGTCATGTACTATAGTTCTAAGCACCACTATTCGAACTCAAAATCAAAATATTCAAATACTATTATAAAAGCTCATTTCACAAGAAAGACATATAAATTTTGCTGACACTAAGGGCCCATAATACATAATTTCAATAGCAAGAATAAGCAATAACACAACTTTAATAACTATTTCATAAAGTTACCTCTCTAAATCAAACATAACTCGTTATTCTGGGAATGGTTCGTGAGCGAGCGCATACGCATGACGCGTGTACTACCCTCATAAAAAACAAGGCCGCAAAGTATACGGAAACTCCATATTATATTTTGCGGCATTCTTGCTTATGAGGGTAGTGTAATTGGTCGGGTAAATCTAGGAACCTATAAAGTAAATGCGTTCTGAATAACTCAATCATAGGTTAGATTTACAGCTTGGTTCACAATGGTCCTAGGGGTAGGGTGACCATGTGGCGTGACTCGTGAGATTGTGACGTTGAATGTTTTTTGAAACAATTTACAAATAATACATATTATAGTCACTAATTAGCTAAATGTTCATAAACGGCAATAGCTACTTTCCATTAAGTAGGCCGTCATCCTTTTGCCTCCTTACACAACGAGAAAATTTTCTAAACAAAAATAAAACAATAATAAAGAGTTTACAAACAAACAACTCTCTTCTTAAAAATTACTATTATAATATTTCTATTTCAATTTTAAAACAATTCTGTCAACTCCGAACCAAATAAACTATGAACTTATTTGTTATACAAAAGTTCCCCATCAAATGGTCACCCCAATGCGCATGAGTTTAGGTGTTGGCGACACGTTCAGCCCATAACCCTATCGGCGCAACGGCGAGTGTTGCCGGCCGGACTGTATTGGCTTTTCCACTGAACCGACGCAAATTAGCGGCGCAAATAGACATGTGTGGCGCCATTGCAAGCTGCAACTCGGGAAGAAGCGAGCTTAACAACATTTGATACAAATGGAACATCTTCCTAATATGAATCCTATCAAGCAGGGTGGATTCTTCTCATGTTCCTCTGAATTAAATCTGTTTTATATTAGGAATACCGCTACGCATAAGAGATTAGTTGACCAAGCCACACACAAGAGACTTGTGGCGTGACTGGCAGCACCTTAGTCGTCTCATAGACGACGCGGGCTAGCGCGAACCGAATCGCTATAGTAGGATCACTACCACACAGGATCACGAGGCGCCGAGGCAGGTCCGCCTCCGTGTTGTATGGTGTTGGTGGTGACCTACTGATGGCATACGGGTCGTCTATCAGCACCTTTAGATGGACGATGCAAAATATACAGAAGTGACAATACGCAATAGCCACAAAGATTCGCCATCCTTTGGTCATCACCGCACCGCGTATCTTCTGTCTGGCCTGCGCTCTTTTACCACTGCTTCTTCCTATCTTCTTTTTAGAGTTTCTCTTGCCGCTCATAGGTATCTGTATTCAATTACACATCAAAACGAACTGTTTCCTAACCTGCCCGCTGCAACTAGCACCCTACAAGTCTTTAACTAAAACCGTAGCTTAGACTTATCCCAGTAGATATACCACGCCGCCCCGCTCGCCACATACCGGGAAGCGTTGGGTTTACGACTCAAACCATTGTTTACTGCGCACCTTCGATAGCGTTCCCACCAGGATATTGGTATTGGAACTGGATGTAAAACCTTGTACCCAGAGCTTTAAAATTAAAAATAATGTCCCTCTGTTCTTTACGCAGAAACTATGCTTGTTTCGTTTTATTTTATAGCGTATATTTTCTAGGGTATCGTTTTTGTTAAGGATTTCATATTGTGTAATTGTCTATCGCTCTAAGCTACGTAGAAATAAAGTATGAGGAAGAAAATTTCAATAAAGTAAAACTGACTTAACGGAAATTGGATTTCTAAAGATATCTTGTTTTATTCGTCTTCAGATATTTCTTCCTTAAAAGGTTCCTATTCATCTACACAGTTTATTAAACAAGCTACCACAGTTTTATTATTGACCAAGATGTTGATATCATTTCCAAATGTTATTTCAGCTACATTTCGTAACTGGCTAACCATTAAATGAGAAACCATTCCCGTCCTGTTTTAATGAAATAACATCATAATGTAAACACACGGGAAAGTAATTATCAGCCAAACAACGGCAACCACAACCGCAGACTAAAAAAACTATACAAATGCCTACATATTCTGAAGACCTGTCTAATGTAATGACGTCATTATATTTGCACCACCGTTGTCGTAGAAATGCACATAATGCATTCATCTCATAGAAAATGGAATAGGGGTCCATCAAAAAATGTCACCTGGCATTTTTACATCCCAAAAATCCAATATGGCGTCGTCGCTAGACGTCATTCGTAATTAAAAGTTCGATATTGCTATCACTTTACTCTGTTTTTTTAGAGCCATACGATATTATGGGAACTTTTTAGATTATTTCCTTCATATTTGTCCAAGAATCCTGAAATTCATTTCCATGCCCACGCCACCCCAACTAGCTAGGATGTCGCAACTGTTTGTTCGGTTCGCTCGCTGCGTACGCGCACGTGTCGATATCGGCGTCGTTAAAAGCGCATTAAGTCAGACGCCGTCGGATACCGCTCTAACAGACATAGATTAGAGAGTAAATGGAGATAGTTGAGTTGATATTATATGTCGTAAATAAACGCTTTAGAAACTATTGTGAATGTCAATTCTGTTAATTATGAAATAACCCGCTAATAATAACCAAAATATAAGTTTCTACAATACTTCCTATAATTACTAAATCCTTATTAGTGCTAGATGAGATTTTTCCCGAAATATTATTTATACTTCAAACAATTCTAACCAAATCTATCCTAAAAAAACATCAATGAACTAGACTCTCCAAACTATATGTATAATTATTTAATTAAACGTTCTTTGTGTCATAATGAATAGACAATGACAGACAGAATAATTAAAAACTAATTTGATGGTAATGAAGTGAAATGAGGCGCAGATAATTAGGCGTTATTTCAGTCCCGCCTAAAATATACCGTCAGTATACTGTCTATCTATACCGTCATCAGTGTTTTTTTTTTTTTTTTGTTTGGTTCTTTCCTGCTTTTGCAAGGAAAAGGCAAAGGCTTCTCTGGCCATACAGCCTATTCTTACGTAGTTTGCTCTTCTCTAAATATTTTTCTATTTCATTTGAGTTCTCATTTATCAATTTCTGTCGTCTTTAACTTATTCTCTATTCTTCAACAAAATGATAGCACTTTTGATGAAGATTTCATGGACTTCTTGAGAGCACTCGAAACACAGTCTACACACTTTTATTTCATTATCCTACATATTAGACACTTAAATGGCACTTTATTGAACAATACACTATCAATATTATGCATTAAAAACCACGATATCTATGTTTTCGGATAATAAAACAAAAATGACAAACTCTTGCCGCGAGTTCCCGCCAAAAAGTCCCGTCATCAGTGTACCACAGGGCCGCGTTCCAAGGGTGCACTCTAACAGCAACCGTGTTGTACCGTCTCTTTCACACTTACGCGAATTATATTATGCTATCCTGTTGTCAGAGTGAACTGCTGCTGTCAGAGTGTACGCTCGGAACGCACTACAGTGTAGTTTGTCGGTTTGGCCCATCGATGTTTGGGCCAATCATCGCTCTATTTATACTAACTTGCTTGTAGAATGTATGCACATGCAGCGTCCGAAATAAATAAAACTATTTAACTGAACGAAACCAAAACTATTACCAGGAGCTACCTTGTTAGGGAATGTTCATGTCTTTATTTATTTAACCATTGTAAAGTTTTTTAGTTCAATCTGTTTGTCTGTGGTTCAATTTAGGTTTGGAATTCCATATAAGCAGAGATAATAAGGTGAAACGTTTTGATATTTGTACGAATAAAAAAAACAAGTTTCTCGTGATTTGCGCCTCCAGGTGCATTTTTTTACCTCAGATCTATAAATTTTGCGATAATAGGTTAATACATTATTATTTTCTACCTAGTTAAGTGTATCTTATTTATTAAATACTAGACAATTAGGATATTTTAACCACAGAGTGACAAACAAGAGTTTTTCCTTACATTTTCATAGTATTATTTTTAATTGACCGCTTTTTGTTAAATTGCATAATATTGTAAGGTTTTCGCGAAATAGATCTTACGTTATAATAACATTAATAACACATGAAGCTTTAAATCATGAAAGCCCTCAGAAAATTAATTTGCGCCCACTTTTCAAACGCCTATATCAAAACTTACCAGCTTAACATAGATAATAGGTAGCTTTAATCTTTGTATTGTAAATATTGTAATAAACTAAGCAGTAATTTTGTTATTTTCAACAGGCACACAAACTTGAACTGGTACCCCTAATTGGTTTAAAACCGGCGTTTAGAACGTGATCGTAAAAATAAATGGCTTAACCATACTTCAAACATGCTTGCTGACCTAAGTAAATAACACAACCAATAATTGGTTTATTTGAATAAAAACTCGCTTATCATAAAAAGTAATGTCCTATAATTAATTTTAAAGAAGTTCCTTTTGAAGTTGTTTATTAAATTCACAATCCACGAGCATTCTCAACAATCCGCTTGTGATAATCATTTGTTATCAATAAAACTTATCAGTGACCAATAGCAGTAAGTTCGGAAGCAGTAACAGCAGTCTTTACATACAAACACTCGCATTACACGGACAATCTGGGCTGATGATTGCCTTGTAGCTTTGTACGATAACACCCTGATAAGAATGTGGCCTTGAAGGCAATAAAACTTTATTGTGATAGAGCAATTTATGAGCGGACGGTTCTAACACTTTCCCAACCGGCGCGGCGGCGGCGGCGGCGAGCGTATGGGAATGGGATAGATGTCTTGTGGTGGGAACTATGTATCAGTAAGGGTCTGAAAAACTTGTTATAATAAATACATACAGGAAATTTAAATGAACTTGTAGTGTTCTTGTGACAATAAATAGACGAAAACGTAAAATCAATGTTCTGTCTCAAAAATGTATTTTTTTAACACAGTAGTGTTAAAATTCTCAAAATAAATCAAAAATGGTAAACAGATACATCAAAAGCAGAGTTAAATTTATATTTCCGGTGGAAGCCGCGTTTATCTGAACACATATCGCGATAAGATTACAAGCTATAAATCATGGTAACTCGATGCTACTGTCACGAAATGTATGAAGGGAAGATACTTCAAGATACGTAACTTTTGCTCTATCGAACACACCTTTTTTATGAATTATGGGTAAACCATTTCCTATAACATGGAAGTATGCAAATTGTCAGAAACTTCTTACTAACGTTTAACATTTCCTGTTAACCTAGCCTCAAAATTAGGGATAACATTGTTGTTCAACGTCGTGGAAAAAGTCTGCATAGCTTTACTTATTTAAAATCACCTGCTAAAACTTACTAAAATAAAAAGTGTCGTCTGGACATCGCCTAATTACATTATTAGAAGTCGCCGACGTTTATCGTTTACGTGAAACTGTTAAAGTGAACTTTCACCCCAGTCGCAATGCAGCATTGAATACACTGTTCCGACAAAGAGCCAATTCCTTCTTGCGTTCACTATTGTCAAATCTAGACATTTTAGTCCATCTATAGCAATGCCATTACTTTCACAAACTTTCTACAAGTGTAAAAGGAAGATGTGTGAATTATAAAATCTCAAAAATTTCATGATATCTGCTCGGACCATTAATAAACCTACCAATTCCAGCTTGGCCCCCGAAGGGGACGTAGTTATAGCCTTCAGGAATGCTATGAGTTCATAGTGATGATGAAAAACTTCTAGATTATTACCTTGTTCAACTCTAAAAAAAACTCTTTTGTAACCGCACACTCCCCATACCGAATACGATTCGTTCTGAACAAAACTGACTACTAACATAACCTAAAATATAATCACAGAACCGCTAAGCGTAATCTTGTGTCAGAAGCCGCGATAAGTGTGACTGTTTCACTGAAAGTAATGTTTAAATTTTCTTATTTTCCAGATGTCAAGCTAAACACGATGTGGATGTTCTGGATGGCGCTGGCGGCGCCGCTGGCGCTGGCCTCGGCGCTGCAGCCGCGCTGCGAGGAGATCACCATCCCCATGTGCCGTGGCATCGGATATAACCTGACATCCTTCCCTAACGCGCTCGACCATGACACGCAGGAGGAGGCTGGCTTAGAGGCGAGTATTTGCCTAAAATAGTCCTTAAGACAAAGTCCGTGCCATAAACGACTACATTAAGCACATAGTTCAAATACTTTCCAAGCAACAGAATACATGAAGCATCAATGAGATTCAATTAAATAAATACAGAACTTGAATCATTTAAAAAAAATGGCTTTGTTGCATTGTTATTTTCACAGCAAATCTTTTAACACATTTCATTTTCTAAAATTCCAGGTCCACCAGTACTGGCCCCTCGTCGAGATCAAATGCTCAGCAGACTTGAAGTTCTTCCTCTGCTCCGTATACACCCCGATATGCATAGAAGACTACACGAAACCCTTGCCGGCATGCCGCAGCGTCTGCGAGCGCGCGCGGGCGGGCTGCGCCCCTCTGATGCAGAAGTACGGCTTCCAGTGGCCCGAGCGGATGGCCTGCGAGAAGCTCCCGCGAATGGGGGATCCGGACCACCTCTGCATGGAGGAAACCGACCGAGCGGCGGAGCCAGAGACCCCGAAACCGCCACCGCGCAGACCCCACAAGAACTGCAAGGATCCAAAAAACTGCGAAAACGGGGGTGCAAGCGCGGCGGACGCGGAGGCAGGGGGAGCGGGGGCGGAGTGCGCGTGCGCGTGCCGGCCGCCGCTGGTGTCGCGCGCGCTCGGCAACGCCACCGCGCTGGCGGGCGTGGCCGGCTGCGCCCCGCCCTGCCGCGGCGCCTTCTTCACGCGGGAGGAGAAGGAGTTCGCGGCCGTGTGGGTCGCGCTGTGGGGCGGCCTGTGCGCCGCTTCCACGCTCATGACGCTCACCACCTTCCTCATCGACTCGCAGCGCTTCAAGTACCCCGAGCGACCCATAGTCTATCTCTCCGCGTGTTACTTTATGGTGGCCCTCGGATACATGACCCGTCTGGCACTTGGCCACGAGGAAGTGGCGTGTGACGGCGCGCTGCTCAAGACGTCCGTCACCGGCCCCAGCGCGTGCACTCTCGTCTTTATCTTAGTCTACTTCTTTGGTATGGCGTCCTCGATCTGGTGGGTGGTTCTGTCCTTCGCCTGGTTTCTCGCCGCGGGACTTAAGTGGGGCAACGAGGCCATAGCGGGCCACGCGCAATACTACCATCTCGCCGCTTGGCTCATCCCCGCCGCTAAGACCATCGCCGTGCTGCTCGCGGGAGCCGTGGACGGCGATCCGGTCGCCGGAATCTGTTACGTGGGGAACTCGTCACCTGAAAATCTGAAGAAGTACGTGCTGGCGCCTTTGATCGTGTACTTTGCGCTCGGAGCCACTTTCCTCCTCGCGGGATTCGTGTCGCTATTCCGGATACGGTCCGTCATAAAGCGGCAGGGCGGCATCGGGGCCGGCTCGAAGGCCGACAAACTGGAGAAGCTGATGATTCGCATCGGAGTGTTCAGCGTTTTGTACGCGGTGCCGGCGGGGGTCGTCATAGGCTGTCTGGCGTACGAAGCCGGTGGCTACGAGTGGTGGATGCGGCGGGTGGCGTGCGGGCCTACTTGCGGGTCCCGTCCGCTGTACTCGGCGCTGATGCTAAAGTACTTTATGGCCCTCGCCGTGGGGATAACCTCGGGGGTTTGGATCTGGTCGGGCAAGACGCTGGACTCGTGGCGGCGAGTGTGGCGCGGCGGCCGCGGCGGGCACCGCGCGCTGGTGAAGGGCGCCGTGTGACGCGCGGCCGGGGCGCCGCTGCCGGGGCCGCTGCCAGGGCCGGCGCCCCCGCCGCTGCCGCCGGCCCTGGCGCCGCTCGCGCCCTCCGCCCCTTCAGCGCCCTCCGCGCGCTCGGGACAACCGCTGTCTGATTACGGACCTGTGTAAACTTGTGAACTTTACGCGGTGCGGAGAGGAATTGTTGTTTAATTTTGAACCAAAACTGTTTTCTATATGATTAATCAAATAGCGACTTTGATTTTGATTTCTGCTTTTGTTGATTATGTGATTTGAATCGGAATAAGTTTTAATATTTTGACACAAAAGCTGAATTAAGCTTTGCTACTTTTACCTTCTCATTAGACACTGGATCATAGTCCCTGCCTGTAGAAAACAACTCATACAATCAAAACGAGCAGAAATTACATAAAACGAACGCGTGTGTGTATATAAACATAAAAATCAAACCACTGAGCCTCTCCGCACTGAAACAGTGTATTATGTGCCATTAACATTATTATTTGAACATTTCGAACATTCCACTCAAGGTGAAGTGTTTACAATCCTCCAATAGAAAAAGACTGGTGTTTCTCTAGCTCTCATTTTACTTTGTGATATAACGGACAAACTAGTGCTATTAAGAGTGAGACAGCAGATACGATGAGTGAAGGAGAGAAGGAGACGGCGTGCGTTGTCTAGTCTTAGCGTATAACGAACGCGCGCCGCACAGTATATACGTAAATAGTGTAAGTGTTAAGATTGTAAGTAAGTAGTTTAAGGGCGTCACACACTGGGGCGATTTCATCTTACGATATCCATCACACTCATGGACAGATATTCAAGCATGAGGCTTCAAACTTCACGGTCACCCCACTTCGTCAATGAGTGTGGCGGATATCGTAAAATGATATCGCCCTAGTGTGTGACGCCCTTTATGCGGCGTCCGGGAGACTTCTCAACAGGCATTGTCAAAGGCCACAAACAACAAGAACATATACCACAAAATTAGCGCTTAGGGCCTTGAAATAAAACTTTAAAAGCGCCTATCGCCTGCTGCGATTCCACAGTCTTGCCAATACCAAGCGACAGCAAGCTACAAAGCTAGGGAGTGCAGACACAAAATAGACACAGAAGGTCCGCACAATACAAACCACTAAAATCGTTAGCATATACATGCTTATAGACGTATACGGTCGTTCGAGGCAAGGTCATGATCGCACAGTATCATGACCTTGCCTAGAACGACCGTATATGTCTATAAGCATGTATATGCTTAGGATTTAGTGAGCGTATTGAGCGGACCTTCTGTATCTATGTATTTTGTGGTGCAGAACTACAGAATATGTAGAAGAGTGAAGTTGTATTACATCCTTGTCTAACCTATAGCTTTGCTATCACTTAGCAAACGTGTGGCACCTCTTTGCTTTTATATCAAGGGCCTAACAGTGGTAGCTAGCAGGCTAAAATAGACTGCCTAAAGTACCTAAATTCTTGTATTTAAACTAAAGTAATCCAAAGGCAATATGTGACATCAATAATTTTGATTGAGCTGTGACTCAACAAAGCTACCCTAAAACTCAGTTTGACTAAAACCTTATTTTAACGGGCTTAACTTTGATCTATTCTTCCCTAAAAAAAATATATTAATTTACCTTCACTTTTTGGTATAAACAAAGTTACAATTAAAATAGTAAAGTTATTAATATTGAAATATAACATAAACTAACACAGTCAGTTTTAAGAATTTAGTCAAACTTAGACATTAATCGATGTCCACTGCTTACCACAGATCATACAAAACTGGCCTTGGCAATAGATTTTGTAAAAATGTAAGAAATTATTGTAAAATAAGAAAACCTGTATCTCAATTTAGCATTTATGATGCATTTAATAATGAGTTTCTATTTAAAAGTAAATTAAATCGAACATCTCGAAGCTGAATATTACTGTACATGCCTGCCAATATTGTTCTATCACTGCCATTATCTAATTTTTAGAAGACTGTATAGAAAGCTATAACATTTTGGAAACAGCGCCATCTATTTTTAATTTGTTAATGTTATCATAGATGGCGCTGATTAAAATAAATCAATACGAACCATCTACAACGCTCATCTCATCTGTATGTTGAGTAGCTTTAACATGACAACGCCATCTATGGCAGAGTAGCGATAACTAAAGAAATGAAAAATTTCGCTCAAATTACTTTACGTGCAATTATTGTAATGTATGTATACTAAAATAAAGTATAAATACTACTAAAATGAGAAGCAAAAAATTTAAATGTATATGTAACGCCGGAGGCCGCAGTCAGCACAGAAATCATTATGTAATTTATTTTATAATATCTAACTTGTAGTTATAATGAAATTATAATAAATAAAGCGAATTTTTTATGTACAAACTCTAGCATTCTTATTACACTCCTTCTAAGTATAAAATTGAAAAAAAAATATTTATATGTAATAAAAGGTAATCAAAAGAAAAAATATTTCCAGTCTATCGAGTTTATTGCAAAGCACAATTCAATACGTATTACGTATCACGAAAGACATAATTACTATGGTTAAACTTATTTTAAAGTTATTGCTAATTTGAACATCACATTATCAAGATTCAAACAGATAATTCTTATTATTAATTTACGGAAAATACTTACAATTACTCAAAAAGAAGTTTTATCAAAACGTTACGTATTTTCGTTTCGCAGTGGCACAAAATCCTTAATTAATAATAAAAAATACAAATTACGAATCTAGCCTTCAACTATTATAATATTAGTGTATATTGTTTAATATCTAAAAATACAACTACTGGACAAAAATTATCTGCTCACTAACCGATCGATTTCAAAGTCTCGCGAAAAATAAAGAGGAAGACAGTTTCTCTTGTAAGCTAAACCTCAGAGGTTGTTCTGAGCTAAACTCATTTGACCTATTTCATGTAGAGCACCTGAGCTGGAAGGATTGAAGATTAATTAATTAATATATTTTCCCATTGACCGGAGCGATGCATGCTCGCTTAAATGTTCGTGCGGATGGTGGCGTATCGGGAGCCGGGTCGTTCCCTTCCCTCAAATATGGTTGAGGGGAGCGCGATGGCTGACTCTCGCGTTATACTCGTGATCGGGTGCTGTCCGTGTGAACTGGCCTGCTCTTGTCATTGGTGTTTGGTCACAATAATTACCTGTTTGCACATTGTACTTGTATGTTTTTGTCAATCCTTTCACAACTATGCAACTAAGCTAAATATATCTTTGTTGTTTACCTGAATTATGTAATAGCACATAAGAATTTTATTTAAAAAAATGTGTTGGAGGGAGTTTCTTTAGGGCCCGACGTTTCTTCTCTCTCCGCAAACAATTCCCGAAACGTTGGGTATACGAGTTCCGAGTGGTAGGAACTTCGTATTAGGTAGAAAAATATGACGTTCGAAAAGTGTACAGAGATACCTACTTCGAATAAATATTATTTCATTTCATTTCAGCTCATCTTCGTAGAGCTAAGGGTCCGAACATAGTCTGAACACCTGCCGACAATACTTATACAATTGGATAGGTGCTCTAAGATAAATAGCTCATGTACTCTACAAAGAAAATGTCATTTAAATTGTTATATTATGCAACAGTATAAGGTTTGTTCGTGTCACTGTAACAACTAACAGTCAATAGGTACAAAATTGTAGAAACTTATTAAAACAATTTAATTTGAAATAAATTACTACCTATATACAGGGTGTAACAGAAAGGTGTGATAATACTTCAAGGTTGGCTTTTACCCATCAAACTGAACAACTTTTTTCAAATCGCAAATTTTTTTTTGGACTTTTCATACAAATCGATCAGCTGGCGAACCAAGTTTGTATGAAAAGTCCGAAAATTTCTTTGCGATTTCAAGAAAGTTGTAGAACAAAAGTTGTTCAGTTTGATGGGTAAAAGCCAACCTTGAAGTATTATCACACCTTTCTGTTACATCCTGTATAAAATTAAAGTTACCTTCTACCTAATTACGTATAGGATAATTATTTTCTTATAATACGACAGTATACTTACGCAATGGACGCTAATTTCATTAAAATGCTTAAAACTATGGGAAGATCCCCACAGGTATCTATATTATTTCTATAAATTATTAGAAAACAACTTTAACTTTCTTAGTCTTTCTAACATTGCTTTTTTATATTAAAATTACAATAAATGGAGCAGGTAGATACATATTATACCTATCGTTACGCACTGAAACTTACATTCATCTTTATATCAAAATCAAGTAAACCGATAGTACATGAAAACTTTTAAAAAAGAATTGTGCTTCTTTGCAAAAAAAAAAACAAAAAAATTGTGCTTCTTTGCAAAAATAAGCAAAACGCTTTACTGGTGCTTGAACTCAGAAAAATATCAGTTTGAGAAATACCGATTAGGCCTACTAATACAAGTTGCACTTCTGTGCATTTGCAGACATCGCAAAAATCTTATGTAATCGTGTTCCAATTTCAGTTAGACAGTACCTATGTTTACTCTTCAGAATCATCTTGTTTATCATTATTTAAGTATAAAATAAAAATAAATACTTAAATAATAGCACAGTCAAGGTGGTGGATAATGGTCGCTGGCATGCCCTCAGCTGGGCGCGTGGCAGCTTGCGTAGTACGGCCCCCCGTGCAGGCTGTATGCGTCCTGCGAACAACGGTAAAATGGCGAGTGCCTAATGGGGAAGAAAACGCAAAGCTATTTGCAGATGGCGCTACGGACGCTTGACTCATAACAACTTTAAATTAGTTCCGCGTTTTTTATTATCGAGGTGTTATAAATTAGTTTTTTTTCTTTAAAATTGTTAAATGGAAAATGTATGCGACTTGGACCGTTCCTCAATTAAAGGCGAAGTTGAAAAGTACATAATTGAAAACGTAATTTTTCCCACTTCTTCTTCATCCGAGAATTTTTAGGAAATTAATGGTTTCCATTATTATTGCAACCAATCGTTACACAACGCGGCATTTTTTAATAATCTTACGTTTAGTTCACGTAAACAATTTTTTCTATACGTTTTGACAGTTAGTATGAGTCGAGCGATATCAGCGCCTCTATCGGCGAGCTTTGTCAGTTTTCTTCCCCATTAGGAATATATCATGTTAAATACTTAACAGTATACCTACTAAGAATAATTAGTATTATTTCAGTAAATTATAAGTCGAAAAAACAGCATACAATCTGATACAATCGTGAAAATCACGAAATTAGTCTACTACGATTCTGCCATTTGATTTAGCTAACGAACACTAGATGGCGCTGCCAGTCTTAAAGTAGAAGTAGACAATTTGTTGGTGGACGGGATAAAATACTTGAGCTCGATCTATTAGGTGAGTATTCTGTTGAATTTTAACTGTTTTCTTAGAAAAATCATAAAATCATAGAAAGAGTAACGCAGGGCCATACGATTTAAATCGTTTCTCTTTAAAAAAGAGAAGACATTTCTTCAAATCGACAGGTACCTTACCTATATCTTAAGCAAGGTAGGTACCTGAGTGAATGCCCGAAGTTAAGGTGTACCTAACTATTGACATTGGACCTTCTACCTTTGAATCTGAACAACTTTTCCCAAGGAACCCATACTTAGTAAATTCGCGAAAAAGTTTTTGTTTTTCGTAGCAATAAGTATTGTATTGTATTGTATTTATTCATTAACAAATTACATTGTGTATGAAATATTTAAAGTTACAAAATATTAAAATAAATATGTCAACATATAAATTAGTAATACATGTCAAAGAATAATAATTAAAAATACCTGTTTCAAACAATAAATAATTTTTCCTAATGTCAATCTCATTCAAAATAAAGTAATAAATAATACATCAACAATAACACTCAGTACCTGTTCCAGACAATTCAACAAATTTTTGCTAATGTCAGTCCAATTCAAACAATTTAATACCTCTAATTTAAATACTCATTTATACTATAATAACATTTTTCTAACAGAAACAACTTGAGGCTGGACCGAAATTGACAAGTATAATATACTAAACTTTTCAACTCCATTGGTAACTTATTAAACAACCTTACTGCCTGATAGTGTGAGCCGTGCTTAACAACCTCGAGTGTTGGCTGTATCTTATTGACCAAATCTTGCCTTCTCGTGTTTTCTCTGAATTCTCTTTCTTGTGTATTTTCAAATTCGTGTATGTATTTTGCTAGACTACCCAGGACTACCATTATGTAGAGACTAGGCACAGTCAGTATCCCCAACTGCTTAAAATGGTCCTTGCAAGAATCCATTTGTGAGATACGTACCATAGTTCTGATGGCACGTTTTTGAAGGACAAATGCTTTGTGTACGTTGTAGCTATAGCTTTTACCCCAAAGCTGTATGCTGTATCTCAGCATACAGCTTTGGGGTAAAAGCTATAGCTACAACGTACACAAAGTCAATCAGTTCGGCCGACATAGTAGGTACCTACGGAATTCCAAAATTGTTTCGCGAATTCACTGGGTTCTTTGGGGAAAGTTATTTAGTTTCACAAGAAGCCCCAATATAAATATTTTCATCTAATTTTGTTAGACCTACAGAGTATTAAAAAACCTCTCCCACAAACTTTAACAGGCTGTTCTATTCATGAAACTAAACAACTACTTATAGAACCTCTAATGAAATGGGAAAAAAATGACCTTTTCATTCGAATCAATTGATCGGCCAATCAGTATCATTATGTATGTTTGTATGTTTCTTGTATGACAATAAAGAGTATTTGATTTGATTTGATTTGATTCATTATGGAGAGTGGTATTTCTTTTTTTGAGAATTCATTAAATATTGGTTTCTTGGGAAAAATTGTTCAATTTCATAATTAAAGTGAAACTCATCGTTTCAATGTCCCGAATGATTTTTTAACACCTTTATAATGTCTTAAGTAGTTTTGTAGAATTCTTATGGACTGCTCATACGTACCTGGACCACACTATAAGGCATAGTCTCCACGCTGTATCCAGGGTGCTGTAAATACTGCGGCGGGCCGTCGCCAGACTGACTGTAGTTCTGGGGCTGATGCTGTCCTAGCTCTGGCTCGCTGCTGAGCTGCTGGTCTTGGAGTGGCTTTTGAGGGTCGGGAGGTTGGTAGCCCTGGATATTTAAAAAGCGTATGAGTGAGTAGATAGTTTTAAAATCCTTTATGACGGAGGTAACTGACTGAATTGTAAGTGTTGCTAGTTTCCTAGCCTTCTGGCGAATATTGTCCCATTCGGAAAACGTCTCTTCACCGTGTCGCAAAGGAAGCAAAGATTCCACATACGGGACAGACAGTTCATTCTGGCCGTTGGCCTTTGCGGCCGTTGGGGCATTAAAGTTCTCGAGTGGCGACCGCGCACCGGAAGACACAGTGTAGGCAGCCTCCCACTCGGTGGACCGATGACCTGGTGAAGGTTGCGGGAAGCCGCTGGATGCGAGCCGCACAGGACCGGTCGATGTGAAAATCCTTGGGGGAGGCCTTTGTCCAGCTGTAGACCTCATTTGGCTGATGATGCTGATAAAGAGTATACAGTTTGTCTGATTACCTGTGGCGGGTGCTGCGGCGGGGGCGGCTTGCAGCGCTTGAAGCGGCCGTAGAGCGAGGAGTAGGGCAGGTTGTAGTGGATGGCCGCCTGGTTTATCGACATCGCGCCCACCCTGTAGGGTACCGCTCTTTTAGGGCCGATGCACACTTCAATAAGGACAGTGGTGAGTCAAGTAGCAAGTAGATGTCCATTGCTTTCTCGCAACTGTATTTTTCGAAGATTACAGTTGCAAAATAAGCCATTGCTTATTTTGCAACTGTAATCTTTGACATTGTAATCTTTGTAGTCCATTGACTTCTACTTTCTCCTTGACTTAGTGTGTAAATCGGCCTTTAGGGCGAGGCCACAACACTGCGTGCGGCGCGGCGTCGCATCGCAAAAACGGCATCGCACTGCAGTAGGTACGATACGACGATATCGCACCGTAAAAATTTCGTCGCACACGGCATCGTACGACATAACGCTAACCAAAAGGTTCCAGGTTCATTTCGCCATTTTTAGGTTCAAACCGTTAGGTTTCTAGTTCAGATTTTTGCAATGCCATGTCAGAACGCAATGTTGTGTCCTCATCCCCATAGCAAATCATAGAATATAAGGTCTCAAAAAGTAAGTATGCCTTAACCACAATAAGCTTCTGGAGTTTGTACAGTGATAAGTGCCCCAGCAGGGGACTAATTGGTTTGTTTCCAGGTGATTTAGTAAAGTAGGTGAGTTTAAAAGATTTCATTGTTTAACGTTAAGCCGTTGGTACCGATTGCTATCACTAGATGACAGTCGGAGGCCTTGTAGGCGGCTTGAGAACTTCTGACATTGGGGTTGTCCACGAGCCCTAAAACCTCCATCAATCCGGTCTTGGCCCCCGTGTGTGAAGTATGGCCTTCCGCCTAACCTTCCCGAGGTATGGGATGAGACCCGTGCCCCTGCAGTGGGGACGATATGGGTTGATAACCAGTGGTTTACCTGACGGCTTCCAGCGCTTCCCCCATGGCGCCTTCCGACCAGGGCGTGGGGTTGGCACGCGACAGTTCGATGCCTTCCCGTTTGCAGCGCCCGTACAAAGTGCCTGGAGAACAACAAAATATACTTCATCAACATAATATTGCGTCCATCTCACCCACCGGTACGAATATTGCGTGCATCTCACGCACCAGTAGCGGTACTGCGTCCATCTCACTCAAAGTAAGCATAATGCATGCATCTAGTAGAGATATTGCCTGCGTTCCACCCACCAGTAAGGACGATGCGTGTTTCTAAACTGGTGGACTAAAAAACCGACTCAAGATTTGTTGCTCGACTTTTCAACCGACTTCAAAAAAAGGAGGAGGTTCTCAATTCGTCGGAATCTTTTTTTTTTCTTTTTTTATGTATGTTCACCGATTACTCGAAGACGCCTGAACCGATTTCAAAAATTCTTTTTTTGTTTAAAAGGGTATACTTCAAAGGTGGTCCCATATAAATTATATCGAAATCGATTCAGCGGTTTTTGAGAAAATCTACAAAAACATAGCAAAATTGTTGCGATTGAAGTCGGTTGTTTTTAACGTATTCAGCGTGGTCAATTATGAAAAAATAACTCAGTCTATAAAACTGCTAAACTAGAAAACCATCAAACTAAAATCGTAAACAGTAAACACACAGTTTTTGAACTTTTGGTTTAGTTTTATTTTGCTAGATTGAGTTAATTTTCCAAAAGTCGTGTACGAAACTTTGAGTCGATTTTTTTGTCACGAGTATAGAAGGGATAAAGCCACAAAATACACAGATACAGAAGGTCCACTCAATACGTTCACCAAAATCCTAAGCATATACATGCTTATAGACGTATACGGTCGTCGTAGGCAAGGTCACGATACTGCTGTGATACTTTGCCGCGTGACCTTGCCTCGAACGACCGTATATTTCTATAAGCATGTACGTATATGCTTACGATTTTAGTGGTTTGTATTGAGCGGACCTTCTGTGTTTATTTTTAACCGACTTCAAAAAAGGAGGAGGTTCTCAATTCGTCGGAATCTTTTTTTTTTTTGTATGTTCACCGATTACTCGAAGACGCCGGAACCGATTTGGAAAATTCTCTTTTTGTTTAAAAGGGTATACTTCACAGGTGGTCCCATATAAATCGAATCGAAATCGATTCGGCGGTTTTTGAGAAAATCAACAAAAACATAGCAAAATTGGAGTCGAGTCGTTGCGATTGAAGTCGGTCGTTTTAACGTATTCAGCGTGGTCAATTTAGTGATAAAGCGTTCACCGACCGGTGGGGATGCCGTACGCCGCGGCGGCGCGCTGCACGGAGCTGGCGCCGGCGCGGATGGCGGCCAGCGCGCGCGGCAGGTCGGCGCGCCGCCACGCCACGGGCGCCGCGTTGAACGGCGCCGCCAGCCGGATGCCCTCGCGCCGCGCGATCTTGTACAGCGTGCTGCTGGGGATGCCTGCCCGCCATCGCCACTCACAGGGTAATACACGATAGACAATACACGATACACAATAGACAATAGACAACATTTATTTTCGACACCACATTAAAAATAAAAGTTACAAGTCTTTTCTAAAAATAAAACAATAAGAAACCAAGAAATAAAACAAAAAAATTACAAAAAACAAAAACTAAACTTAAACATAAATAATAAAATAAATGGCGGATCGTTCTAGTCTGTAATTTCTCTTTTGACCGCTGATTTTAGCCTCCTCGGCAGTGAGCAAGTCATTGAGAGCCAATCAGAATTTCTAGAAAATAAATACACAGTGAAACTGAAATCGCGAAACTACCTGTGGCTTCTAGTCACTACACTGAAAAGCTTTCCCCAAGGAACCCATAGTCAATTCACAAAAACGCGTTGAACAGCGCAGATAGGTGGATGCCTTCGCGACGCACGATCTTGTATAGGGTGCTGCTGGGGATGCCTGACGACGACAATATACGAGGTCTGACAAAATTCAGCTGAAACTATTTAAACTGGGATTTCTACTCGTAAAACTGAACAACTTTCCCCGAGTAACCCATAATCAATTCGCGAAACAAATTCAATTTCGACCGCGCCGCCACGCTACGTCGCGTTGAATGCCTTTGCGACTAGCTATGTTGTACAGGTTGCTGCTGGGGATGCCTGACACGACAATGTTCAAGGTCTGAGGCCCCCGCGCACTAGGCAGCCTGGCTGAGACAGCCAGTCAAACATATGACGGCGTATATATGGAAAACCGCGCACTAGGCAGCCACGAATTCCTATAGTTCGACTGGTTGCTACTGCTAGTACGCGGGGGACCTAACAAAATTCAGCTTTTTAGCAGTATTTGAACTGGGCATACTATAAGAATTGCTAGGTTATTAGCTGATAAAGCCCCATTATGCAGAGCCTTTCTAGTCAGCTTTTCGTCAATACTTGGCACTGAGATCCCTCAAAGAGACAGTCCTTAAGATTTTCAATGCCTTACTTATTCGACTAGTACGAGCAGAATATGACAACATTTCTCGTTTTCCGCTGTTTTTCTAATCTGAAAATTGACGAATCAAGCTAACTCACCGTAAGCTTTGCTAGCTTTGTTAGCCGATATCGCTCCAGCCCTCAGAGCGTGCAGGGCCCTCTTGAGATCAGCTTCCCCCCAGGACTTGGCGCTGCCCTCCTTCTTGGGCGTGTCGATGCCGAGCCGGTGGGCGCGCTGCCACAGAGTGGTCGAGGGGATGCCGTATGTAGCAGACGCCTGGAGCGGGACACGGCAAAAATAAGATACAAACGAAATACTGGTGTTTTATTTTAATTTTTTTTTTGTGGAAAAGGCAAAAACTTACTACCACCAGAGTAAAAATGAGGATCTCTGCTACCACCGTTTGTAGCCCCAGAAAGATAAGTAGTGCTAAAATGGAATGCCCTTTATACTTGTAAGTAATTACTCTGGTATACAACGAGCAGTAGTGCCCACTCACCCAGTCAGACCTTACATAATTAAGTCTATAGTGTGTGTCTGAACTGAATTAGAATTGAAGCAGAATTTGAAGTATACTCACTCTTTGATATGTTCTAATGCTTTGATAAAGTTTCAATATCTACTTCTATATTTATTTATATACAGGGTGACTTTAAATTAGTTCTTGATACGAAAGGGTACGCATGTGCTCATGATAACAAACAACTTTCCCTAAGGAACCCATAGTCAAATCGCAAAAAAAAATTTGGAGTCTCCATACAAATCGAGCAACTGACCGGCCAAATTAGTATGAAGAGTCCAAAAATTTTTTTGCGATTTGACTATGGGTTCCTTAGGGAAAGTTGTTTGTTATCATGAGCACATGCGTACCCTTTCGTATCAAGAACTAATTTAAAGTCACCCTATATATAGGGTCCTTCTGAAATACCTGAAAAGATTCAACAGAGGTTTCTATTCATGAAACTGAACAACTTTCCCCAAGGAACCTATACTCAATTCGCAAAAAAGTTTTTGGACTTCCCATACAAAATTGGCGGTTCATTTGATCAATTAGTATGAGTAAGAGTATGAAAATTTTTTTGCGAATTGAATTGGGGAAAGTTGTTCAGTTTCATGAGTAGATCGCGTGGTTAAATTTTTTTTAGGTATTTCATAAGGACCCCTATTATTCAAGTCCTAAAACATCCTAAATATATCTACGTACATAACGTTGTTTGAAAATGTTCCTTGTCTAGAAATAGGTATTCTCGGATACGGCTACCTTAGTGAGGCTCATATGGTGATCCTTAAGAGCTGCAAGTGCGTTGTCCATGTCTTTCTGCGTCCAGCCCTTGAGGCTCCCTTTAGTTGGCGGTTCTGTACTGTCCTCACCGCTTCGGGAGTGTTGTTCTGTGAAGGGATTGACGAATGAACTACGTAAATTTTTAACCGACTTCAAAAAAAGAGGAGGTTCTCAATTCGTCGGAATCTTTTTTTTATGTATGTTCACCGATTACTCGAAGACGCCTGAACCGATTTGGAAAATTCTTTTTTTGTTTAAAAGGGTATACTTCCCAGGTGGTCCCATATAAATTTCATCGAAATCGATTCAGCGGTTTTTGAGAAAATCAATCAAAACAAAAACATATCAAAATTGGAGTTGTTGCGATTGAAGTCGGTTGTTTTTAACGTATTCAGCGTGGTCAATTATCGTTTGAAGTCTCACCTAACAATTCCAACCTATCATCTCATCACCCTACGCTAAATAGAAGTACTATCTACATTTATTATTTGAAGATTTTTCGTATACCTTAAAAAAAAAAAGAGTCTAGTGCTTTAGCAATGTAAAGATGAAGAAGAATAAGAAGAAGCTGGAATTTTAAAGCAATTTAGGATCAGTTAAAGAACTTGTAGACTACAAGTCGTGTCACAATCCCCCGGATTGATAGATAGATAGATAGATAGATAATTCATTTATTTCTGGATTGGTGGAGGTTGTGGGTCTAGTGGCCAACCCCGGAGACAGTAGTATTCAAGTCACGTAAATGGCCTCTAGTTTGACATAACTCTTCCATCTAGTTATAGCAACCGGCACCAACAACGGCTTAACGTACCTTATTACGAAGCGCAGAATCGGTCGAGATAAACGTCACTATCAGTCAAACTAAAAGTCACTAAAAGTCAGGTTATGATAGTGTCTGAAGTCAGTTAATCTGCGTGATCTTCGGATCCAAGCAAGCAGCACTGAGCCACGACCGCTTCGATTATAATTCCTAACACGAAAAGTACAAAGTACTCATAATTTGATGCCAAAGAGTAAAATAGCAGGCGTTACAGTTGCAGTATATTTGTATCACAAACCAACTCTAAGTAAACTAATAAGATCAAAAGGAATACCTCCTTCAGATAGTGGCTCTTCCTTGACGATGAGCAGAGGAGTGAATTCCTCCGAGAGTGGCACCTCCCTCGCACCGAGCGCCAGGTGTCGCTCCAGCAACGTGGAGCCCTGGAGTTTCATAAGAATAAGCTACAATCAGAAATGAGGAGATAGGAAGGAGAACTAAAGTAACAAACATAGCTGACAGAATCGCTAAACTGAAGCGGCAGTTGACGGGCACATAGCTTGTAGAACAGATGGCCGTGGGGCAATAAAGTTCTGGAGTGACGACCGCGCACCGGAAGACGCAATGTAGAAAGGCCTCCCACTCGGTGGACCGATGATCTGTTGAAGGTTGCGGGAAGCTGCTAGATGCGGCCAGCGCAGAACCGGTCGGTGTGGAAATCCTTGGGGGAGGCCTTTGTTCAGCAGTGGAGAGGACGTCTTTTGGCTAATGATGAGGTTGATGAACAACTGGACATAGGCAGGCCATATCTCTCGCAAAATCAATAACTTCTTCATCTTATCCCTTAGAATGTCCAAAAAAAATAACAACGATCGCTAGGCTGTCACAACCGGGTCCCGGTTGGGTCGACCTAAAAATTTATCGCGCGACAGACAGGGGTTAGAAATGTATCGGCTGTTGGTTGACAGTCTAGGAGTTATCGTATGGCTCACAATTAATCGTCCATCCCCAAGGTATAGAGAGCGCAGCGCTTGCCTGGATGCTAATCCATAAATCGATGGGTATCGAAGTTTCTCGATTTGACGACCGTAGAAGACTTGTGTTAGGTTAGACGGGCCTCCAACAGGTCTGGCTATTGAATAAATGTGGCTTAGAACCATACAGGAGTGGACATTTATGAAGGGAATCTACTCCTACTCGTACGTACGAATCGTACGATCTACTCAGGCTTACAGGGTCGCTAAATAAATGGTGGCTTAGAATCGTACATAGTGGAAATTTAGGCACTCTATGGTAGCGTCTCGAAAGGCGGAGGTATCTTCGGCCGGCACCTAATTTACTCATCTTAAAAGCAGACAGATTAAATAGTAAGACGCTAATCAAAGGTCCACTTACGGAGTTGCCCCGTGGCGTAGATTCGAGCGTCTCAAAAGTAGCGGCGGTTTCAGCTGGCTCCTGTTTGACGCAGACGGGCGTGGCAGCGGGCCCCGCCGGCGTTGGCAACGCCAGGTCTTCCAGCGCACCATCTCTAGGACACGCCTGGTTAAAAACAAAACATAGAATCACTGGTGCCGGCTCCATAGGGCCTGGGGTGCCCGAGCCGAGCCCCCCAATGACATTGACATTCAAACTCAAACTCAAAATGTTTTTTATTTAAGTAGATGCTTTACACATGCTTTTAAACCGCCAATTTTTTTTTATTCTACCTAGTACAAAGTCATTAAGAATATCCGTGTTACCGTTGTCGTGTAGTCTACGAGTGGCGACTACGAGAACGTATTTAAAAGGAAGGCTGAAATCTTAACAAAAAAAACTATGCCCTCTTCGATACAGAATTGGCAAAACAGCTGATTCGGCAAAAGTCGTAGAAGTAGGTAAATATTATACCTACCTACGTAGAATAGGTATTTAACAAAAAGAAATAGGTACCCTAGTACATAAATGTCCCCTGTCTATCTGTGGATTAAGAAGACTTAAGTTAACTACATGTCTTAAAAATGAAATAACGGACATACATCATACGGTCGAAAAACTGTTCGCCATGTCAACCCACGTAAAAACGTTTTGTTACATCGAGGGGCGTGCATACATTTTCTTTATGCGAAATAAAAGTAATGAAAATTTTGTTATATCCTTTTATTTACCTACTTTACCCGTGTCGTCCCCGAAATCCACTGCAGGGGCTCGGCCCGCCGCGTCCCTTCCCATACCATACTCTACACACGGGGGCAAAGTCTGGATTAATGGAGGTTGTGGGCTAGTGGCCAACCCGCGTCAGAAGTTTTCATGCCGCCCGCCGCCGCCACCTATAATGCTACGGCTATATCTGCGGGCTTCGGCGAATATTCGCGTTATCGTGATAGGTCTGGCCACGCACTTCGTTGTACCGCGAATCATTCGCGCGAAATCTGTCACTTAATGTGTTCTTGATTTGTACGGCAGTCTGTCGCCCGATGATGTGGATTGTACTTCGTCGTAGCGCGAAGACGAAGTTTTATCGCGATAACGCCACACGAATTATCGCGCGCATATCTGGCCCCAGCATAAGGCCTCCGACAAGGCTTAACGATTGCCATCTAACGATAGCAGCCGGCACCAACGGCTTAACTTACCTTACAAAGCACGAAAACGGTCGAGAGCGAGACATATGCCACCATCATTCAAATCCATCCAAGTTATAACCGTGTCCGTAGTCAGTTAAACTGTGTGATCGACGCGACCATGCAAGCCACACTGAGCCACGATCGCTACACCTGTAGGTATTTTCTTTATCCAAGGCGGTACGTACGTAAGGTAGGAATACGAATAGGTACATATCTACTTATATTTTAATAATACCTGCAAATGTAGTAACAAATTTTCATTGCTGTGGCGATTTAGTTCCAAACTAACTGGACGGACTTCCGAAGCGTTCAACTGCTAACAAAAAAGCAACAAGTTTAAAGTTTCGCGCCTTTTGCAAATGTCAAAAATGTTTTTTTTTTTTTTTTGTTTGGTTCTTTCCTGCTTTTGCAAGGAAAAGGCAAAGGCTTCTCTGGCCATACAGCCTATTCTTACGTAGTTTGCTCTTCTCTAAATATTTTTCTATTTCATTTGAGTTCTCATTTATCAATTTCTGTCGTCTTTATTCTTTTTCTCTATTCTTTAACAAAATGATAGCACTTTTGATGAAGATTTCATGGACTTCTTGAGAGCACTCGAAACACAGTCTACACACTTTTATTTCATTATCCTACATATTAGACACTTAAATGGCACTTTATTGAACAATACACTATCAATATTATGCATTAAAAACCACGATATCTATTTTTTCGGATAATAAAACAAAAATGACAAACTCTTGCCGCGAGTTCCCGCCAAAAAGTCTGTCAAAAATGATTGTTAGATCGTTTCATTCATTGAGTACGGCTAAGTGCTAAAACGACATATCTTAAAAATAAAATATTTTTAAATAAAAAATGTATTTATAAATAGCATTAGAAATGGCAATAGAATATTAAGGTTGATCCCTAATCAAGGTAAATCCTGGATTACTATCGCAATATTAATTACCTGATTATTAATAAAGTCGTGATGAAAATGTAAGTTGCTGTCGTCGTCTTCTGATAATGGCTCGCATTTTACTGAAGAAACGCCGTAACTAGGCATCTCCTGCTAAAATGCAATTTTTCATTTGAGTTATTTCTGCTTTAAACAATCGCATATAAACGCTAAGGATAATCTGAACGGAAGAAATATTTACCAAATCTACAAACAAGAGCGACAAAGCATCCCATTTTTCCCTACAAACCAAACACGAATCGTACACTCATAGAGTAGGTATAAGTAGGTTTACATAGGCAATTAAACAAAAAAGGAAGTAGGCCTCTATCGAATTTTTCCTCGATTGGTGCATAAATGAAGAGTGCAAAGTTTTCCCTCCCTTTCTACCGTATACAAGATTCCTACCAGTCTCTCGAAGCTTTTTTATTTCTGTTTACTTTAGGCGCGAAGCGTTTTAATTTTTCTACATAACTACATTTATAATTGTGTTTTGCACCTATAAGATGTAGGCCGCGAATGTTTTACGAAGTAAAGTTTAAAGGCACAATTCCCGCGTATGAAACTGAAAACTTTGTTGGAAACATTTTTTTACAAAATAAAACCATCTTTATGTATTATGCGATAACGTAGATAATCGCTATCATCTGTCAAAAGCGGTTACGATACGAGTAGTTGTGAATGTAAAGTTGCGCGATTTAACCCTCTCCAGTTTCCTCTCATATCTATCACTCTACTATTCGCCGCTCTATTCGAGGAGGAGCACGTCTGCGCGGTCCTGGCGGCATGGCACACCGCGAGATACGAAAACATAATTCACTTTCACGTCTTCCTGAGAACCGCGAAGGACGGTGCAAAGCGGACGCGATAAATGCGTGGGAAACAAAATCGACGAAGATGAGGGCGCGAAACTCAGTCAACTCACCTAGTCGGTCAGAGGAGGCCGCGACATACACCCGCCTGCACAACACATGTACTTCACCAAGGTTTGACGAGGGACAGACCCTCGCGCTGCACCGTGACCTTCGGGAGACGATGAGATGTCGCAAATGAAAGTGAATCCGGCACACACCCGGCCGAGTCTGCGTCGCTGCGTGGCGCATGTTTAGTAGGTGCAGGGCGGCGCGTGCTGAATTTTTTCCGCGCCGAAGAAATAAAAACAAACGGCTTTTTGCCGGGAACCGGCCAAGCAGCGCTACGGGCCCCCTCTCGCTCGCCCACTGCGAGCTGCGACTGTAAAAATATTTGAAAATAACTTCGAAAACCGCAAATCAAAATGTATAGCGAGGCTAAAGCCCTTAATAGTCCTATTTTAGTTTTAGGAAATCATGAGTAGAAGGTAGTATAAAAATAATAACACTATAGACAGTTGCGGACAGGAGGGGGGTAGATGCACTATAGCGAGTTTAGATATGCCGAGTATGGTGGCAGGGGGCCTCCCACCGGTGGCGCCCGACCAGTCGGCGCCCCGCGCGTTGCCTTCTCTCTCCGCTCCGATTGATTTTTATTACAAGAATTTCGCTCGCGGTTTTTTTTTGTTTCCCCACACCGAAAGCTCGCCGACGACGCACACAACGAGATTCGTATAATTCGTTTGTACGGACTCACTAATGGTATTGATTTTTATAACGAAGCTACACTTTACTTCCTACTTCAAAGATCACAAGGCTGCTCTCCTTTGTCTTATTTTGTAATACCTAAGTAGATATCCAAATAGTTTACAATTTGATTTTATTCCCAATCAGTTATTAAAGTTTAAATTCTTTCATTCCTATATTACAGTACTTAAAAATACAAAGAGATTATAATATAGAAGCAAAATCTAAGGTTTCCAAAGCAAAGGTAAATAGGCTCAGTGATTAGCGCTCCTGGCTACTGCTCCGAGGGTCGTGGGTTCGATTCGATTCGGAATCCTTGTTTAGGGATCAGATGACCATTATGTATTTGTCAAGGATATTTTACATTTCATTAAAAATAAATTAGCCATATTATAATCTCACTAATATCACAAACGTGAAAGGATAGATGTTTGTTTGTTTCACTTTCACGCCGAAACTACTGAACAGATTTGGATGAAATTTTGTAGGTGGGTAGATCAAGCACTAACAACTAACTTCCTGTAGAATAGCTATTGTTTTGCATTAAAAATTTTAAAGTAGAGCAAAGTGAAAAAATGATCGCAACGGAGCAACGGATGGACGTGATTTTTTGTACAGACATAGGTAGTTGACAAGATGGCAAGTGATTTAGAATAGGTACTTTTTATCCCGGAAAATATATCATAGTTCCCTATGGAACAGAAAACATTTTTTTACGTTGTGACTGAAATTTGGCTTATAGCTAAAGGAAAGGTTGGAAAACAACATATTAGAACACGGTTAAAGAGGATCTGAAAAACGTTCACGTACTCACTCAGTGACAGTAATAAAAAACCGGCCAAGTGCGAGTCGGACTCGCGCACCGAGGGTTCCGTATAAATTCATAATCACACATGTCTTGAACTTTATATTTTTTATATTTGAGTTGATTGAATGAAAGGTAATTTGCGGTTTACGATTTATGACGTATTAAAAAGAAATACTTACTAGATCTCGTTCAAACCAATTTTCGGTGGAAGTTTGCATGGTAATGTACTTCATATATTTTTTCTAGTTTTATCATTCTCTTATTTTAGAAGTTACAGGGGGGGGACACACATTTTACCACTTTGGAAGTGTCTCTCGTACAAACTATTCAGTTTAGAAAAAAATGATATTAGAAACCTTAATATCATTTTTGAATACCTATCCATAGATACCCCACACGTATAGGTTTGATGAAAAAAAAAATTTTGAGTTTCAGTTCTAAGTATGGGGAACCCCCAAAATTTATTGTTTATTTTTCTATTTTTGTGTGAAAATCTTAATTCTGTTCACAGAATACATCTACTTACCAAGTTTCAACAGTATAGTTCTTATAGTTTCGGAAAAAAGTGGCTGTGACATACGGACGGACAGACAGACAGACAGAGATGACGAATCCATAAGGGTTCCTTTTTTGCCATTTGGCTACGAAACCCTAAAAACGATGTCTACGCGAGCGGAGCTGCGGACAAAAGCTAGTGTAAAAATAAAAACACCCACATTGTTTCCTTTTGTAATCTCATTTCATCTCATCTCCCTAATCTCACTAATATAATATTATATTATAATATAATAATAATATTATAAATGCGAAAGTATAGATGTTTGTTTGTTTATTTGTTTGTTTGTTCCACTTTCACGCCGAAACTACTGAACGGATTTGGACGAAATTTAGTAGGTACCTAGATAGATAAAGCACTCGGCTAACACATAGGGTACTTATTATCCCGGAAAACTCGAGGGTTCCCGGAGGAATGGCTAAAACTGAAATTTTATTGTCACTAGATGACGCTACTTTAACATTTTATTTCTCTTTATACACAATTATGAAGTACACGCAGACGAAGTCGCGGGTGGAAGCTAGTTATTACATTTTCTTCAGAAAAATGATTTTCTTCGTTAACGTTTTAGGCTGTATGCATATGTATCAGTATTTTTATCATATGTAATAAATGTTGTCTATGATTATGTATGGTGCATACGTCATGTGGGTGGCGCTTGATGAAAATAAAGTTGTGACGACACGGTTTCATACCCTATACTGATGGCTTGTTAGCTTCACATCAGGAGGTCGCGAGTTCAGTTTCCGTGCGGGGTCCAATTTTATAGGACTTGGTTGGTGGTATGGCATTTTCGCAGCCCGCCTGGCTAGCTACCACCGTGTTATTTAAGTCTTGCCGCCAAACATCAATGTTATAAGCATTGGTGTGTTCCGGTATGAAGATATGATAGCCAGTTCCTTATTGCGTTGGGGAATCTTGGTAAGCCCGCTTCCATCTTCGGCATCATTATACTTATCATCAGATGAGATGATGCCTAGCCTAGGGCTTACTAACTGAGGGTAAAAAAATACAGCCTAATGTAGAAAAAGTTTATCTCGAGAAATATCGAATCATAAAAAAACAAATAAGGGCATTTTATTTTTGAATTTTCTACAATAACACTTATAAAATAGGGGTCATAAATTTGAAATATTATTAATTCTCCTCATAGTTTTTCGATATAGTTTAAACTTTAATTTATCGAATTATTTTATGGATTTGGAGATAATACAAAATAAAAATGGACAGTTCCTTAAATTATTTTCTTAAAATTCTGGTAGGCCTGTACAAAACATAAATAATAATTCAAGACTCTTGATCAAATAAACAGTTTATAAATGCCTGTAGATTCTCGTAGTTTTTTTTACTAAGAATCCCAAACTTCTAACGATTCTGGTTTTAAGATCAAACCTAGGTACTAAGATAAAAATTACTTTAATTAAAGGATATTAAGTGTAACTAATTAAACTATTGTATTTATCGTGACCTTGAAAGACAAAACTGACACCTAGATACAAACCTTAAATAATACATATTTTGATGAATGACCGTTGGTTAGATATTTTAGTAAAAAATATTTAAAGTTGGCCAATCGTGCTGACAATTTATAAATACCGACATACACGATAAGCTTTGAAGGTTTGCATACTTAAATAAAACATATTCGTATACTTAGCATTAGCACCTACTTTCTCTAAAACACTTCCTTTTGGTATAGTTAGGTACTATACTCTTTGTCTGAAATCCTCAAATTGTGAGTTACGGTCGTTTTTGTGAAGATGTATATGGGTCGATTGGTAGATTGGTTTATACATATAGGTATAACATAGACCGTGTAATTTTTAGCAACTTGTACAAGCAGCAGCAAGCAAGCATAGTAGATTTGTGTTTATAAAAGTACAAGCAAGCATTGCTAGATGGCGCTGTAACAAAACTTCACAATCACATACCTACCAACTTATTTTTTTCACAGGGCAACAAATAAATTTCAAATAGTCAAAGCGAGACTGAAATCAAAAGCAAATTTCAAAACTCGTTTATTTAACGATTCTGTTTAGATTATTTCAAATAACAACAATAACCTCGGAATCACGAGGTGATTTCGTCACTAACTAGGTCAAGGACTTTCATTTCAATAGAAACTTGACTTGAACACATCTTGAACAGTACCTAACCTACCTACTTACTACTACTTCGTTCGAATAACGTTACAAAACGGATAAAAAAAAATTAGAATGTTAATTTGGTTCTATTGATTTCTAGTATCTTGGAAATTTATATTCAAGCTCAAGCTTTCTATTTTTTTACTAATGGCAACATTGTTAGAGCTTATTTTGGGTCACTCGCTCGCACTCGCGAGTCGCGTCGCTTCCATCCAACTTGTACTTCGTTTGATTGGTTTTTGTAGAGGTGCCTTTCTCTAAACTTGCAACATAGGTTTTGTGTTTTCTTTCATTCAAGAAAGCTGGCGGGTGTGGTGTGTGGTGTTAAAAATAAATGTGGAATCGTTAACAATCAAGAAATTGCAATAAATCAGTGTCAATCGTGAAACAGTACATGAAATAACTAAGGTAGGTGATTTAGATCATCGCATAACGAAGCATTGCGAACGATAAGCCCTCTCGCTACGAGTTTTCATCTTGAAAATTTCCACTCGTGAACTTTCGAACTAAAGTTAGACGGAAGTTTCTTTGTTGACTCCAACTTTTCCCAAGTTCAGCGAGACGCGAACACGCCGTGAACTTGGATCGATCTTGCTCCTCGAGGAAACTTTGCCCCGATAATAGTAAAACTTAGAATTTTCGTCGCCATTTTATTTTTTGTCGCGCTGGAAAAGCGGCCATTTTCTTTGTGCCGCGTCGCTACGACGGGTCATATGTGATGTGGTCCGTAAAGTTAATTTAGTTAACTTGGGGCGTGATCTCATCGTAGTATGAGCATAGTAGGTGAGATAGCCCGTTGCATCTAGTGGCCACCTATGTGGGAGTGTTTACGTTGTGATGCCTAGTGAAGTGTTCCTGGTGGCCTAGTTACTGCGTGGTATTTGTGTTCTGAGCGTGCGTTGTTGTAGGGCTGGGGGCGCGACGCACGGCCGACGGCAGTATGGACGACGACCAGCAGTTCTGTCTGCGGTGGAACAACCACCAGTCCACGCTGGTGTCCGTATTCGACACTCTACTGGAGAAGGGAATTCACGTGGACTGCACCTTAGCAGCGGAAGGACAGACCCTGAAAGCGCATAAAGTGGTCCTCTCGGCCTGCAGCCCATACTTCGAGGTTAGTACTATTAGACGCGCTCGCGTAATCTAGGTCAATTGCTTGCTATCGCGTTAAGTTACAAGGCAGCACAGTTTTGCTCTAATAAACATTCCAGTTGGTTCATTCTAGCTTTCATGTGTTAGCAATTAGATTGGTGCATAGATGAGTTGGCAACAGAAAGTTGTTGTTACTACTTTTCCAAATACTTGTTTTGAATATGGAATGCCTATGTCAAATGATTTGCATTAGCCATAATTAACTTAATGATCAGGTCAGCCTTTACATAATGTATACCAAATTCAAATTTTTATCACCATTCACATCAAATTCAATACTTGTTGACCAGTTCTGTGAAAAAACAAAAGATTATGTCATTACTTTTACAGTAAACAAATAGAATCACAAGAACATGAAATACCTACTTAATGAGTTACTTGTCTAACAATAGAACCAATTGTCAGTGGCAAAAATATTCTCACAAGTTGAGATCAAACGTGTTATTTATTTACAAACTGTCCATTTAACAGTAAATAATTGTACACTGGACTACAATAAAACAATTTTGTTCCAGACTGTACTATCACAACAGTATGACAAGCATCCGATAATAATATTGAAGGACGTAAAGTATGCAGAGTTGAGGGCTATGATGGACTACATGTACCGTGGGGAGGTGAACATATCGCAGGACCAGTTAGCAGCTCTGCTGAAGGCAGCTGAGTCGCTGCAGATCAAGGGTCTGTCGGACAACAAGCCTTCGAGGCCGCCGTCGCGCCCGCCGCCGCCCGCGCCGCCCGCGCTCGCGCCCGCCGCGCCGCGCCCCGTCTCGCCGCCACCACAGGTGACCACTTCTTCCAATATTACACGGTCAATTTCGGCTCAATAATGCTTTCAATTTACCTTTTATTTGTTGTCTGACCTTCTCGAGTAATGGGAAGAGACCCATGCCCCAGCAGTGGGGATGTAATGGGGTTGTTTACATTGCTTTCAATTTAATTACTTTAATGGCATTGATAGGTACATCTTCTTCTTTGTCTTAAGAACTAGGCTCTTGATACATCTAAACATACATATTTCAATGCGACACACATCTTACTTCAATATGTTCAATGAAATTGCTTACATTTAGTTGACTCGTGTAATATCGGCTTTACTGAAACAACACTTACAATTTTACTAGGAGACAAATGACAAAACACATTTTCTGTTTAGAAAATGGTAAGTTGTAGCATATCTGCATGTGTTTTATTCAATATCACTGAAGGAAGTTTAGTGTGGATATACCTAACAACAACTATAAGCATAGCCGCAAGAAGAGTGGTAGGAACTTTGTATTAAGCACATACTTCATTGGCTCAGCTCCTCAAAATGGATATCAGCTACATACTTCGTAGGCTCAGCAACTCAAATTGGATATCAACCTCCAACTCTTCACTGCATTGTGTCTCATCTTCAGCAAAACAACAAAGAAAATATGTTTTTTAATTGTATTTACATAACTTAGAAGTCGTTCCATAACCAAGTTAAGATTCACCTGACAAGAGTTTGTCCCTTTCACACTTACACAAAATATAATAGGCTATCCTGCTGTCAGAGTAAAAATTACTCTAACGAAACTAATTTGGAACGCTTTCTTATTTACAAACATTTAAAAAATTAACTTTTTCAGTTTGATTGCTGGACTAATAAAATACAGGTTTTATTAAATTCTTATTAAAGGCATTCTTAAATTGCCAAAACAAAACAAAATATGAAAACAAGCTTAAGAAATAGAACAGAGAAAGTGAAAGTTTAAAAACAAAATAGAATTTTAAAGTATCTAGCATCCAAAGTTATAAGGGATCACCGCTTTGTTGTCCTGCTTAATAAAGTGTCATTCATTTATTCAAACAAGTACATATTTTTGTATAGATAGACGCACATTCCACAATCTTAAATACTTTCGGTGATAAAATTGTTATTATTTAATATTAGGTGTTAAAAACAGAACACCTAAATCTGCTGTTAGTATAACATACTATATAACATTTTAGTAGGTATAACGTAAATTACAAACAAAATAAATTGCTAGCTGTTTTCAATTTCATTCTATAAATAAGCAGAACAAGCCACCATTCATGAAAAGTTTCACTTTCATTCTTCATTCATCCTTGAAACTTGTAGAATGGAGCAAACTTTGGTAGAAACTGAAGTTGGGTTTACGCAAACAACTGTCTCGAGTGAAAACATTTCTTCTATGGGTTGGATCTTTGTGTACATAAAAACATAATGTTTATTTTAACACTCAAATTTGTCTTAACAAATAATTGCAACATATTAGTAATAATTATAATTAGTCTGTTATTTACTAGTAAACAAATCACAATTCATTTATTTGTGGACTGCTGTGAAAGCTGTAGGTAGTGTAAAGAATTAAAAAAAAAAAAAAAAATTATTTAAGTAGATGCTGTATGCATACTCTTAAATCGTCTTTTTTTTCTATCTAGTACAAAGTAGTAAAGTTGATTCCAATCAAAAAAAATACAAAAGGAAATAAACTTAGTATGTAGGCAACTGACGTTGACATGTCAGTTCTATAGTAAGTTTGTTTACTTTTTGCTATTTCTTGATTGGAAAAAGGTATAGATGTAATGTTTTTCAGACATATGTATGTTATTTATGATTATGTTTTAAAATTTAGGCTCCAGCCTCAATCTCCTTACTGCACCTCAGTCTAAAAACATATTTTTGAGCTGTCAGGTCTTTGTTATTGTTTTAATTTTTACTGTACCCAAAAGGTGCTAACGGATCTCCTACTTTTAAATGCTTTAATAGATAGAAATTTGTTTAAAAATTATTATGTATTATTATTGTGTAAATACTAATAACAATAATAATGAAATGAACTGAAAATATTTTATTTGAAGTAGGTAGCAGTGTACACTTTTCGAATGTCATTATTTTATGTACCTAAATATAAAAACTTAAAGGTTAAATCAATTAACATACAAGAAACGAGTTTACTCCAAAGTTTTTTGTTTTTGTCTATTGTTAAAACCGTAATACAAAAGCTTTAAAATTGGTGTGATTATAGTGCAAACTCTGACATAAAAAATAACAAATAATAAAAACAGGCAGTTTGGGGCTGATATGATGATGTTGTTATATTGATCCTCATGAACAGATTCATCCATTTTGTATGAGAAGTATTTTTTTGCAAATTTGTAGATTCGTTTGGGAAAGTTGTTCAATTTCATGAGTATGAAGTATTTCAGAAAATTTGAGTGTTTTTAAAAACTTACTAATGTAATAATTAATAAATATCCAGAACAAATCAGACACGGTCATCTGACTCCAAACTAGGATTCCCTGTATTATGGGAACCAGATACTGATATACATACACATTGCTTAAACTAAGCCTGTATTAACCCTTTGATCGTCCACAGGCCCGGGACGGCAGCATAGACAGCCGCGATGGGTCGGTCAGCCCCACGCGCCGCCGGAAGAAAGCGCGCCGCTTATCCACAGAAGGCGTCGGCGCAGAAGTGCCACAAGGCAACGGCGACGATGCCACATGCAAGGAGGAGCAGAGGGAGGGAGTGGAGGATCTCACTATTGACGAGGAGGCAGATGAGCCGCCTAACGTCACGCATAACGACGTCGTACGCAGTGAGTTTCCTTTTCATTACAATTATTGATTCAAGGTCCAAGATATTGACGTATTTGGGTGGGTACCTGTGCTCGCTCTATACTTGCCGCCAAGCAGTGAGTTCTGGGGGGTGGCGCGAAATAGCCAGCTCAATTACCGGCATAACAGGCGTTCCATCTTAGCCCTCAAGTATCGACAAGGCACTGATAACCTTTCTAGGGTTATAAATAATAGGCGGCGGATGCCACTTTCCATCAGGCCGTTTTTGAAGCGTAGAATGAACTTTGCTTCGCATTATAGAGTATTTTTCCAGTGTGACAAAGAACGCTTTCTATAGACTACACTTCTAGTCACACACTTCGATACTGAAGAGGCCACTTGTAAATAATGTACAGTAATATGTAATAGTGTATCAAGCTCATAAAGGTTTCTATGATTAAAATCCTTTTAGATTCTCTTTTTTCTACTTACAAAGTTCCTATCATATCAGTTGCAACTTATTCACACATTGTTTCATTGCAATTCATATACCTAGATTTCTATGAGTTGTTGTGTAAGCATTTTAAATGTAGCACAAAATCCTATTAATTTCTATCACTACACTTCCATTTCTGTTCAAATAGTACGTGCACAAGTGCCACTTCATCTTCCATAGTCAAGCTGGTTATATATTTCATTAAAACAACTATCTATATTTGCTATCTTAATCACCTGGATCATCATAACATATAATGCCTATTTATTTATATGTATGTGTGTAAGCCACAACACACATAGAATGAAAACTAACAGAAAAACAAACACTTGAAAGCTTAAGTTTCATGTTTACGACAAACCCAATTAACCTTGAGATGATAATTCTTCAAATTAGGTATGTGCTTAGGTAGTTTGTCATAATTAAAGGGAACAAACTGTAAAAGCAGGTCATTGTTGAGTACATAACTTCTTGTTTAGTTAAATTCATGGTAATTCACATGTCTTGTTAAAGATGTACTTAGGGGTAATTAGACAGATAACTACATTGCTCTTTTGTGAGGTAAATATAGCAGAGAACCTATACCTAACAACCAGAGTAGAAGATGTTTTGGTCACGCCCACCTCTGTCAAATAGTAATAAGTTATGAATTTCATGATTCTCAAGAAGTATGAGGAGGTTCAGCGACCCGAAGTGGATCTTGGCCCAAGAATAATGTATAAGTATGGGTGCTCGCGATGGTTGTGAGATGAGTGACGAAATTGTCACGGCAGCAAGTCACCCGCTCTTTAACTGGAAACTAGGCTGTGTTTGTTAACTGTACCTATTAGATTTCCACATATGTATAATAATAAAATGAACTTTTGGAAGATTATACAAGCGTAACTAAATATGTGTAGGGTGAGCTAGGATAACTAGTTATATCTTCCATACAAATTAATTTGCTGATTGGCAAATATGTATGAGGACAAAAAAGTTTTTTGGCCAATGACTATGTATCCCTGGAGAAAGTTGTTCATTCAGTAAGAAGGAATAGTCTCCTTCACCTGTTTTTTTTTACACCCGTGTATGTATAAAAGAACTTTTTGAAAGCCAGTTCCATATTGATAAGCCATGCCAAGCCATTGTATAACTTTGAAACTTTATTGCAGATTTCCAATGGCACATGGAACGATCTCAAGACGAATTGCTAAATTCGAACGACGGGGTACGAGATTCGCAAGGTAAGCTTTTATTTTTACAACACTTCACCATTGGCGGTTGCGTTTTCACAGCATACCTTCAATGGTGCCAATATTTATAAACATATTGCGTTGTTGCTTTTCTATATGTTTTTAAAATAGTAAATAAATTTTCAACGCAATATGTTACATGGGATTCAAAATTGATACTCTGGGACAATGAACTTTTCATTTTTGTTTGGATAGTGTAATCGGCGCGCAGGCGCACAGAGAGTTCATTGTGCCAGACAAACAAGGAACGGATGAAATGCGCAATGTCTTCCCATAACTTGAACATAGACAGTCATTGCTTAAAATAATCTATTTATCATGTTATATATAAATATTATATTTCACGACAGCGGATACAAGAGTGCTAGTGTTTTCACATGTGAAACTCCAACTTTGTATTATTTAGTATCTAATATTAATACTTTTATAAACTACTAATCGTATTACAAACTTTTATATTTTTTATATTCTTTATGATTATTTTAAGAATTTCAGTGCAACAGGTAAAGGTAAATGGTTGAAAGGTTTTGTTTATTGTAGCCCTTTTGGGGCGAGGTAATCTTATAAGGTAAGTAATTTTCAAATTATACACAATCCGGTGACCTTGTTTGCTTCTTGTTTGTGATTATGGGGTCTACTAGAAGTGTTTACTAGATCATTGCATGGCATAATAATGGTATTTGCGTAGAACTTCACACAAATGTAACAGTTAACTTGGATCCGTAGTGCTAACTCCAATTAACAATTTAACAATATGGAGTGAAATGGTTCATACATTTTATTGGTAAGTAAAGTTTAACATATTATTTATCTTATTATTACGTACTATGTCTATCTTATAGAAGTAGATACTCATGCACAATGTGCACAACACCTCACTTTACATTGGACTTTGTTTGGGTGGCATAAAGTACGATTTCGGTGAACACGTATTACTTGCAGTTGCAACTTTACGAGCTAGCTACAAAAATACCGTTAATCACGCGTTGTGTGACATTTGTACAAGAAAATGTATTTTTTATAGAAGATATTTACGGATTGCGACCACACGCCGGAGTTAACATGAAAAGGTAACTAAATTCACATTTATTATTATCGTAGATATTGGTTATGTGGCTTTATTTATCTATTTTATTTATTATTCCTTTTTGCATTCACATGTGATTTCACTGCAGATGTCTTATCTAGCAATTCATGTTTTAAACAAACCGATTATTGCGTCGTCGTGCATGTTCAATAGGCGGAGCGAGCGACTCACGGACATTACTAGGTTATTTCAAGCATGTAGCGGCCATTCATCGGTACCTTGTGGATGCGCATTTCATTTCTCTTCCAACTGTACATCCCTACCCTTAGGAGAACACACAACTTGTAGGGAAAACTATACAAGGTAGGATGCCAGAAGCGAAAATTAGATACGTCGTCATCTAAAGCTGACTGCTTTGACCTTTATTATTTGTTTCCGCACTGTCTTGCTTCATCTATTTGTCCCTGCATTCATTCATCCTGCATACATCTACTTTTCGCTATCCAAAAAAAAACATTTGAATATATTATCACCTGTAACATTCCTTCACACTTGTACATAATCATTGCACACTTTCTATACCTCAGCTCTATCTTCAATATGTTTTGTGCCTAACCTTCCACGGCTTAATATTTATTGTTGCTTTATCATTGTTTGCCCTTCCAGAACCATCCGTAGAACTAACTAGCACCCAGAAATGCGAGAAATACGCCAAAACTCCTTTCCCTATAACCCGCAGCTATCTTAGAAGCGTCGGCGATAGTGACGAGAGAAAAGACGGGGCTAAAAGCCGTAGAGGGCGCAAAAAGAAAAACGTTGCGATCCCAGCCAAAAATACTATCAAATGTCACAAAGTTAAAGTTGAAAAAGGTGTAAATAAGAACCCTAAAGATGTAGAGAAAAAGTACGTTTGTTCGATATGTAAGAAGAAACATTATAAGTACAGAAGGAATAAGCTTAGACACGAAAAGTATGAGTGCATCACTGGGCCACAGTTCGGATGCGATATATGCAACAAGAAGTACTCTCAGAAAAAGACTCTCGTCATGCACTTGGCTCTCAAACACGCCATTGTGAAATCTGAATCTCCAGAAAAGTAGCAATTTTATAGTAGCAAACTATATTTACCAACGTTGATTTGTTAAATTTTTTACATTATGTTGATTTAGTTTTTAGTTAATCATGAAAAATTGTTAGGTTTTAGTTCAGTGATTGAACTAGTCGAGTTTAAAACATGAATTGTTAGATGTATACGCGAAAATATTTAGTGTTTTAGGAAAATATTTTTATTACTTATAGATACATTTTTTGACTTTATATTTTTGAAGTAGACTCTTGTTGATTTTTTGAGTCATCACCAATGTTGACATTCCAGTGAATCAATTAGATTTTAGTGTAAGAGGTCATTCTAAAACTCCATTAAAGTGCGCTACGAAATTGATTTATAAACATCTTTAGAATGATCTTGATCTCAATCAATTATTCTCATTAGGATTATATTTTTTTTGTATTATTTTTTTATATCTACCTCTTGTAGAAACGGGTTACATTGCTGTTGATTTTTGTTGTTTTTGATATAATTTGTTTAAATACAACATTACTTATTTACATTTTGTTTTTATTTAGTATTTTATTTCATACATTAATTATTGGATTCAACGGTCGACTGGCGACTATGCAAAGTGAGAACTGTACGAATCTTTTCTATTGCAGGTCGGAAAACGGTGACGCCCCGTCACATTGTGACGCGCAGTAAAAAGGTTACCGAGGAAACGGAGCAAGTCGCCACTTTCGCTATACTGAAACCCGCCAAGCCGGCCCCGGAACGACCCAAGGTCCTGGAAGAGACTAAAGAGAACAAGAAGCTCGAAAGTCCACCCGCGCCCGCGCCCGTCAAAGCCGAACCGAACACCGAATCCAAACCCGATCCTCTCCTAATCCGGCCGAAAATCCGCGAGAAAGGTCACAAGTGCCCCAACTGCGGACGGGCCTACAATGCGCGCAAGAACCTGGTGCGACACATTACCCTGGAGTGCGGTCGCGAGCCTCAATACAAGTGCCCCCATTGCGACTACCGCAAGCATCGCCGAAACGAGCTCAAGAAGCATATGGAGCGAAAGCACAGTGCGCAATTGCCCGATAGTCCGGGAGTCAGCCCTGCCAACCCCGTTGCCGTCAAGTGAACGAATTAGCGCCGCCAGGCCTAAGCCGCGCGAGACTAGTGTTAAGTTACAAGTAGAACTACAGATCTGGTTAAGATGGCGCGAGATAACACTTTTGGAAGCACCGTTGAATAATTTAGAAGAAAAAAAAAACTGACTGCATAAAATGTATTCAATATAATATATCAAGACACCTTGCACTCCAAAATACATGAAGCCGCTTTTGTTACAGGCAATATCAATGAGTTATACATTAGAACAACCATAAAAAAACACTTGGAAAATGTTGGATAAAATGGTCCAGTACTCCAGGGGTGTATTTAGATATATTTGTTTCTTAGTGGTCTCGTGAAATCAGGCCTAATCTCTTGTGTTCACGCCACGGCTTCTTAGGCGATAGCAAGCCAGAAGACTGCGCAAACGCAGATGATAAATATTCAAGTTTTTGAAGCTTTTATTTTGGGATAAAGGTTTATTGGGGCTTGAACTGCTCACTGAACATTTTACTATAAAGAACTTAACAGTATTTTGAAGAAAGTTTTTTTTTTATAAAATACTGAAAATAATTGGTTTAATGAATTTGAACGTTCTATTATCATGTATTTTTTGGAGCAATTTTTCTGTAATCTAGCGAAATATTTTAAATGTAGAGATTTTGTTTCATTCTTTACATAGTAATTTTTATACCGCGTATATTTAATGGCGATTGACCGCTTAGCAGTAATTATTATAGCATATAATATAACCAGTGATCGGAGTAGGCCGATTGATTTAGGGTCAATGACCGCAAACGTATATGTTAATATTGAAATGCTGCTCGGATTCCGAGAGTTTACAATTTTTAAGCAAACAAACTATTACTTTTTCTGTTTTTCGACATTTAAATAAATTGCTTCCTTCAGAACTAATTGTTTGAACCAGAATTACTTTAATAATACTCAACTCAATCCGGAAATACTGGGACTTTCCGGAAAAAATGATTGTCCATGTTATAAAATCACGATGCAAGTACCGAAAATCAATCTACCTACTCCGATCACTGAATGTAACGTCTCGTGACATGGACCCGTACAGTACAGTGCTTTATACTAGTGCCTTAACTATAAAATAAACTACTCGATCTTCCTTCTAGATGGTATTAAATTCAACATAGTTTTTTATGAGCCTTGTATACTTATGTATTATTAAGATTAAGATTGATATTCAATATTTTTTGAACAATTAAAATTATTAAATTACGTAATTTCGATCTTTCATTTTCAATACGTCCACTCCTCGGTAGCCAAATTTTTATGGGAAGATAAGTTCACAACGAACCAGTCGATGGATTGTGCATGTTTGCATGAATTTTAGAAGCTTCGCCTATTATAATTTTCTAACAGAGATTTTTTTATATTTTTTTAATAATATTATTATTATAACGCATTTCTTTGGTTCCTTAATTTTATTTTAGCCTTTGGTAGTATTAACAAGACTCCGTATGTAGTTACGCTTAACTTTTTATTTGCAATACCGTTAATGTGTTGTATTGCAGAGCTGCACAAGGAGCCGCTGCCGTCGGCGCTGCTGTCGCTGCTGTCGGCGCAACATGCGCGGGCGCATGCGCACTCGCAGGCGCTGTCCTCGCTCGTGCCGCCCTGCATACAAGTCACCAACATCCTGAAACCCACCGCCACCAAAGATATAGCGCCCTTCTCGGCACCGATGCACCTCCCCAAACTACCGCTTGACACCCTCACCAGCCTGCCAGACAACATAAAAGCCCACTTCCTCCAACCGTTCATGCAGAATAACAACACTGTGCCTCCGAACGTAGATTACAAGCCGCCTTCCAAACAGGAGGACCAGGAATCCGATGGAGAATACGACGATACGGACGATATAGTCCTTCCAGAAGAAAACGACACGTTCTACGATAACAATACAAATTTTCAGTTGGGCGCCGCTAACATCAAATCCAACTCCAACGACGCTTTCGATATAAAGCCTGAATCGAAGCATTATGGAAAGCGTGATGGTAGCGGCTCGGACGATCCCAGCAGGCAGTTTGAGTGCAGGCATTGCGGGAAGAAGTATCGTTGGAAGTCCACCCTGAGGCGCCACGAGAACGTGGAGTGCGGGGGCAAGGCCCCGTCGCACCAGTGCCCCTACTGCGCCTACAAGGCCAAGCAGAGAGGCAACTTGGGCGTACACATTCGCAAACACCACAACACAGAGTGGTACCTCTACGCCAACAACAAAGTCAGGCGAAACAAAAAACAACCTATCTAGTTTTTAAACCAATCAAAATCATTAGACCAAAGTAGATACCTAACCAAATCGGTACTGCAATAATTTAATTTATATTTACTTTTATTATTATATTTTTGTTGAAGACGTTTATTATTATTATTATACACTAAAGAGAATAGCTGTAATGTGCACATTCCCTAACGGTTAGAGTTAGTTTTGTTGTTTTTGTTTCATAGTTTATCATTGTAGTTGAGACTGACCCTTAGTATTTCATTCCATTGGATATGTATGAACTAAGGTGAACATATCGCATGTACTTGAAATGAATTTCATATACATAGAAAAATACATGAAAATACAAAATTATTTGTATATTTTGAACGCATTTTAGACAAAGCAACATCAAATGTTTAAGTGGGAGAAAACGAAGCGATATTTAGTTAATGTGTGTATTTTTAGCTCGAATTTGTCTAGTTTTAATAGTAACCTATCATTCCTCCAAAGGGATATTCCAAAATTGATAATTAAGTGCAATGATATTTATTAGGTGATATTTCACGTTATACATACGTTTCGTAGTTAGTATACTTATGAAAGATTAACTAAGTTTTGTGCACTTGGTCCAGATAATTTATTTAGCTGACCTCGTGTTTGTTGACATATATTTTGTTTGACCAATTCATTATTTTCTCAGTAAATGGGACCATATTCCTCGTCTTCCCTTTTTTCTTTTGAGAACCCAAAGTTTATTAGTTGTAATGTTGTTTATTCTATTTATTAGGCTAGGTATAGGGGACAGTGTTTAGTCCAAAGTATATTTTGTGTAGGCGATAGGTACCTCAATGATACGTCGACGTTCGGCACTACTAGAATTTGGGGTAACTGAGTTAGTTAATTGAAAAGCTCATCCAAAATGTGCCTCCAATGTTACCTGTAGTTAATATTACTATTTTATGATATGATCATGTTTTGGTGTATATTTGGTTTACTGGGATATTGATGTGTTCAAAATTTTAAGAAAAGAACTATACATATATCTTGATATTATCTGATATTTATCTGCAATATTGAAGTTTTGTTTAGCATATTGACTGTTGATATTTTGTTGAACTAGGATAACAAAGCTATTTGACCAAAGTCAGTATTAGTGTAACGTGATGATAAGAAATATATAAATATAACGTTATTTGTTGTTGAGACACTCGAGTCATTGCTAAGCATGTGAAGTTTAGAAGCCACGCAATACCACCATCCTACATTGTTATGTTTCGGTTACGGAAATATATTTATGTTTTAGATAAAGTTTTGGATGTTACGATGTTTAAATTGTTTGTTAATGTTATTGGAGAATTAGTTAATCGATTAGTGTGATTTTATATGAATATATTGGGGTTTATTCGGTAGAGAAGTTTAATCAAATATAGTTTAGTGTATCTATTTTGTTGTTTTAATTTCCTTTTGTTTTCCTTTTGTTCGTAGCTTCAATGTTTGGTAACGTTATGCAAATGATAGGTAAGTTCAGCATAATTACCTCCATTTCCATGTTAACTCGCATGTGCACGGATCAGTCTTTAATGTTAGTGTTCACATTTCACGGCTACAGTTTCAACTTGATTTGATTTTTTTTCTTTTTTCCTTTTTCGTTCGTACTAATCTAATTAATAATTTCAGGTAGACAAGAAACCCCCTGGGTCGGGAGACTACATTTAATTAACACAGTTTTAATACCAAAAGACGTGACTAAAACAGTACCAGTAACTTTAGGCCTATCCTCTCTCCAATTTGTGAAATAGGTGCGCGAGCGCAGTCCATCAGAAATGTCTTCTGTATTACATGGAACTGAAAATTATTAAATCCCAAATAAAAAGGATTTAATTCAAAATAAATGTTATGATTTTTTCTTTTGTTCTTTTTTTTACTTTTTTCCTTTTTTGCAAAGCTTTCATCACAGCACTCGGTGGAAACTCACAGTAGAATATCGTATCTATCTTTAGTTTATGTACGTCTATGTATGTACGTTTACGTATGTCTATCACTATTATTTATTCGTATTGTATATAACATGTACTATGTATGCTTGTAACTGTTGTTAACCTCACGGGAATGTTGAATGTTGCGTTGTGTTGTGCGCGCGTTAGATCTTATACTACTTGTGGCTATTTCAGGCGTGCCGGACGACGTGTCTTTCACTAGGATCGGGGGGCTTTCGTGGGAACAGTGGTCGGCGCGGCTGGCGTTGCCCCTGGTGGCCGGCATGCGGGTGCCGCCCTCCCTGCCTCCCACGCCCGGCGAGCCCAGCTTCGGCTGCCCGGACTGCGGCCGCATGTACAAACTAAAGTCCTCACTCCGCAACCATCAGAAATGGGAGTGCGGTAAAGAACCTCAGTTCCAATGCCCTTATTGCTCGTACCGCGCTAAGCAAAAGATGCATATCGCGCGTCATATGGAGCGGATGCATCGCGAGATGAAGCCGGAGCATTACATGAAACATGATGGCGTGGATGAAGAGCGTATTGCTGGCAGGCATGCGCACGCGGTCTAAAAAAGACGCCGATCAATACTCATCTGCGCAAACGCGTGAGATCGCCGTTTTGCAAGTGTAAAAATATTGTTTACATATCATTGCCTTTTTGATGATTGTTTTTTTTATATATTATTAAATATTACAAATTATTATGACAAGGACCAGTTTTGATATCTTTATACATTTTTTTTTATATTGGCGTAAATAGTTTTATGTAAGTAAGTAGATGTAATGTTGTAAATCAGAATCAACGATGTCAAGATGAAAAATTTCCAAGGTAACACTGAATGTGATAAATGTGATGATATATCTTTTTGTGATAGTGGCGCGAACAGTCACGCTAGATGTAACTCGACAGTGAGGTCGCTTGTGCCTTAAATGTGCTCCTTTGTAGAATGTCTCTGCCTCAAGATGTCTCTTGGTAGCAAAATGTCGTTTTCTAAAAATATATTTTTAATATTTTATCAAAAAATATCAGCTGAATATCTTAAACTTAAGTTCAAATAAATAATCGTCTGTCTTATCGTAACCGTGCAAACGGTCGCTACACTTAGCATAACCTGAGATCACATGGCGGTCATTTTGACTTACACCTAAGGGTTTTTGCGAAGTTAAACTTGATAAATAGTAATCAGATGTGCCAATTTCATCGCGATGTTTTCCTCCACCATTACATCAATCTTACTAATATTATAAATGCGAAAATATGGATGGATGTTTGTTTGTTTGTTCCGCTTTCACGCTACTGAACGGATTTGGATGAAGTTTGGTAGCTAGATAGCTAAAGCACTCTGCTAACACATAGGATACTTTTTATCCCGAAAAACTCGAAGGATCCCGGAAGAATGGCTAAAAAATGAAATGACTTTGTCAATAGATGGCGCTATCTTAACATTTTATTTCTTTCTGGACCCAATTCTGAAGTCCACGCAGACAAAGTCGCGGCCGGAAGCGAATTAGTAATAACTAATAATGAACTTAAGTTTTTACAAAACTCCAAGATTTAAGCTAGAACAGAGGGTGGACATACTACTTTGGCGATGCCGACTCTTTTTGAAGGTGGAATTATTACAAAGAAATTGAAATGTGCTTATTTTTTCTTTAAAATAACTAACACCTTTTGCAACAACTCGACAATTTAAGAAAGAGACATTCTGCAAGAAAGCTCTTAAATCGTTACCTACTCATGTTTTTAAACACCTAGAAGTGATCACACTATTAAATATTACTTATGAATTTAATATGACGAATTACTCATAGTATTCACACTGGTGCAGTTAATTTTGCAGCGGTGTATGCAACTGTTGCATTTATCCAGTATGATAAGTTGAAGTGATTTGTGTAAGTTATGTTTCCTTAAGGGACTACCAATATCGGAGTCGAAATTTTAAGAATTACGAGCACTATTGTATTTTTTTTGTTAAATATGAGCTCTAATCACAAAAAAGTTTCGGCCCTTTAATAACTTAATTTTATTATTATTCTCATGTACAGTTTTGTTTAGATTACTTTTATATCATTCCTGGTTTATATTACGATATATGTAGTTACACATTTATAATGAAGACTTTTAGACTTCACAAATAGAGTTTGGAGATATTTCGCATTTGTTACCAATAACAGTTACTATTTAGATATCATACGATCATTAAGAGAAATACCACAGTAATTAACTTCATGTTTCCTATTTATTTTCTCACGTATAAAAATATTCGAACAAAATTCTTTTTAAGAACTGTATAATCTTAGTTTGTAATGGAAACGAAGCTATTTTCGCTTAGTTAGCAATTTCTAGTTTCTTTGCCATAATGCATGTTCCATTTTGTCGTAATACTCATTTAAGTTAATGTTTTTTATTTCAATTTATGTACTTTTAGATCTCTTTAAATCTAATGCATTTATTTTGTTAAATTAGGTTTTTGTATTCTCTTCAATGAGTGGAAATATGTATAGCGATGACTTATGATTATAACCGCCTAGGAGGCGTGGTGGCTAATTCACTTGCTTGACATCAAAAGATCGCGGATTAGTTCTCGGCAGGGTCCAGTTTGGTTGTTGCTAGGGCTTATTCAGAGCTCACCTGGCTAGAGGTCTTGCCACCAAACATCAATGTTAACAGCATTGATGGCAGCAGTGTAGCCAATTTCCCATTGCTCTGGGTAAGCCCACTTCACGGCATGGCATCACTTACCATCAGGTGAAATCATGCCAAGAGAGCGCTTACCAATTATGAATAGTAAAAAAGTTCCTTTCAAAATCTGGTGTTGTTAACGACTATTGTTTCGGGCCCAAATTGTGTGTTAGGTCGCAACCCTAGTGCCTTATGTATGACTTATGACGAGTGAGTGACGCAGTTAAGCCTAAGCACTGCCATTAATGTTGAATTTAAACGATGGATCGTGCACAAACATGTTTGAGAAGTTCAAATTATCTTCCACATAGTTTTAAGTATTTTATACGTATTACCATTTAGAAATTATTGTAAGTTAAGATGTTGGAGCGTCGGCGGAGTTATTACAAAACCTTCGAGAGCATTGCTTTGCTATAGAATAAATGCCATCTTGTTCTTTTCTTAGCCAACTTGGAAGCCTGCAACTCTATTCGAAGGGATGTTATAACTTCGCTAGCGCTTCGACACTCGTTAGGTTATCGCCCGCTGGAGTTACCATCATACAATCAAAATGTTGAAGTTCACAAAGTACAACCATACAAGTCTCTTCTTGTCAGTGTAAAACTAAGTGCCTTTGTATTTGTTAGTCATTAGAATTTAAAAATGTTTCAATCTCTTAAAGTTTGGTGTTGAACTCGTAAATAATTTTATTTATCAGATCGTATGCAACGAGGTGATGCAAAATATCTAGGTTGTGATTTAAGACAGTTTCTGTACCGATTCGTTTAAATTAGTAATTTAATCAATACCATTTTTATATTCACTCAATAACTCAGTTTTTCACATTATTCAGTACAATTTCAAGTGAAAACAAATAGCTGTGATAGCTCGTAACATATTATGAGTCAACCAATATTAAAATAACATATTTACCGACTACAAAATTATGTTTTTGCAACAAAGTAGGATATTTAGAAAACGACTTTAGGTACCACACCGCGACAGTATATGAACATAATCCAAGTGATATTACGAACAAACCTATATAGCTAATAAGAGTTACTGCCTAGAATATTTGTAGGTGTGTAGATAAAAATGTAATCTTTCCATGCTACAGTGATTAAATGCATTTGATTGTATTTTTTATAACCTCTTTGTATTTTAATAAAGTTGCTATTCTTGATAAATGTATTTCGTTTTAATATAAAAAAAAACACCTATTGTACTTTTAAGTTTTATTTCAGGATTCATAAATTTGAATCTTGGTTACCTAACTGGAATGATAGAACTAACATAGTTGTATGCTCTAGATCTAGTGGTGTACAATAAGGGATTTCACATTGCATGCTTAATTACTACGTTCGTTTCTAACCTTTAAGTATAATAACTATTTCCAAATTACTAACACCTCAACTTTCTTTACATTTTGACTTAAATTAAATGGTTCTAAATTGCAAATTCTTCTTAAAAATATTTTCTGGGATTTGGAATCTAAAAGGTCTCTTCAAATCTTGTATACGCTCGTGGTTGCATGCTACCTACAAAGGTAGTTTAACTGAATAACTAGTATATTTACTACCCGTTTGAGTTAACATGGCGCTCAGAGGGGAAGGTGCAGCACTATATTACCGTGATATTACTATGCACCGTCCCACCAACCAAGCGTCACTTTAACCCGGACGGGTAGTCGCAAATCAATGGGAGACATGGTGCATCATCCTCGCTTACGGTAGCACTGGTGGCTTGATATCACGCGTAGTTCGGTCATGCACGTATTTATTTTTGATTTGCGTTTCATTTCAGTTGCACAATTGTACACACCTTATATATTGGGTTACGGTAATCCTGGTTTGAGTGGCGGGAAGGCGGGGTGGACTCTGTACGAATGTGTGGACTGCGGGAACAAATATAAACACAAGGGATCTTTACAAAGGCATATAAAGTACGAGTGCAGAAAGCAGCCGAGCTTCAAGTGCCCGTACTGCGTGTATCGGGCGTATCAGAAACACAATCTGCTGCTACACGAACGCCATCTGCACAAGGATCTGCCGGAGAAAGTGGACTTCGTCTCCGAATGACCCATCGAGGAAAACGTCAGTAACTTTGTGCAGATTTAACGCTTATGACTGTTAATGAGACTTTTACTAATGATTACTAGTACATTTGATTATTGATAATAGATTTTTTACTAACGATATTTTTTACGGGAAGGGTGGTAATTAACTCGGAGTTTAACTTGTTATGTTTACAAAGTAACTAACGTTTATTTTAACATAAATATTCTATACTTAATTCTGAGTAACCCCTTAAAATTTCAAATGCACTTTTTAACATCCTGTATTTTGACTAGTGGACTTTTTGCGACTTCGTTAGCTACCTTACATGAAACTTCGGATGTGAGCCCGTCGAAAATTCAAATTTCCATACAAAATAACACCCTATTTCACCCACTTAGACAAAGATATTTAAAAATCTTTTAAAAAAACTCCTCTAAGAACGCATGTTCCTATTTAATTCTCTAATGGTTAAGTTAGGTGTCTGTCTGTCAGTATCTTTGTTGGTACAATATAATTTAACTCTGCAGCCTTATCTACGAAGCCTTCATTTGTGATTTAATGCTTAAGGTTTTCTCTTTATAATGACGCTAAAGATTATGTTGCGATCAAGACGTCTAAACAATTTTTAGCTAGCTATGTAATTTTTTCAGTTTGCGTAGGTAATGCATGCGGTTTAATGTTATAGATAGTTAAGTTAGATCAATGCGCTAGTTTAATTAGAAAGTTAGTAGGGAGTTATGTAAATAGCAAGCTTTATTTTAGAAAGCACACTGCAAATAAATTTAAATGAACAGTGATTGTAATTAAATGTTGCTACCAATCTGGAATTGGCCCTCGTGTGTGGAGTGTGGACTAACCTTCCTGATCTGTGGGAAAATACCCACCAGTGGAGACGATTTGAGTTGTTTACGATAGTAAAACCCATTAAACAACATTTTTTTACTGTGAACAATTTTATGGATTCCACTGTAGACACTGTAAGACAATATTGTGATACCTTTAGTCTTCATTTAATATACGTAAATATCCGCAATAAATCACACACGGTCATCTGGCCCCAAACTAGGTTTCCCTGTAGGGAACCAGAGACTGATATACATTTACGTTTAAATTCATTATATACACCCAGACACAGTGCAAACAAATCTGCTCATCACAGAAATGTTTGTTCTGGATGGGGATCGAACCCACGACTCTCGAATCCAGTAGTCAGGAGCACTAACCACTGAGCCACCGAGTCAGTCTTGAGCCATCATTGGTCCCTCTCTTCTCTCGTTGCGCAGAATGGCGACCACAACCAACTGAGGAATCTATTGGCTTCAAATGTTACATTAATTACAATCACTGGCCACTGCTCATTTAAAAAGTTTTTATTATATGTTTAAAAAAACTAACATAGCCTATGTTACAGCCCTCGTCGCATCGTGGTTAAAAGAATCAAGACGCGACGGATATCTACTTACCAAGACACAAAGAAAAGCTCGGGAGCTTAACGAAGCAATACTTATAGGTAATATTAATTTAGAACCAAGAAGAATTAAGTGATACTATGATATTTTTGTACGCCAAAAACTATACTCAATTTCAAATGAAAGTATTACAGAAGTAAGATTAAATTGAAAACATTTCTAGAAACCTCTTTAAGATCTCTGAATAAAATGGCAGCTGAATACATAACAATATTCTCAGCCCTAAACAATAAATATTAAAGTATTTCAAATTAAAATTACTTTAAAATATGAATAGACAATAAATATTTTTTATAGATAATAGGTAGGTACGTAAGACATGTTTTGATTTTTTTAAAATTAATATTTTATGGATAGATTGTTATATTTTCTTGTTCTTGTTAATGTTTGTTAGCGTGTGTTCCTTGTTACCAAAGAAGTTTTAAATATACGTATATACATACATCACAAATGCCAAATCTTTAGTAACAAAATGTTTATACTTGTATTATGTATTGTTTAAAGAGGTGTATGTATTAACCAGAAATCTCTTAGCTTTTATAAAACTGAACAGCTTTTGATTTAGAACTAAGTAAAGTACTTACTTATATCTTTTGCGCCCATTTTGCTTGGCAAGTGGGGATATCAGCCCAGATTCCCGATTCCCCCAGGAACTCTTAAGGATCTAGATAGCCATAGTAAATTATTTATAAGTGTTACCTACATTTTTCATTTAACTAATACGAGTGCACACATATACACCTACAAAATTCACCTTCTGTCTACAATTTTTTGAAAGCTCCCTACTAAATCTTCACGTATACGGAACCTGCTTTTTCCAATGTGGTCCCTCGAAGGGAACGCACATTCTGTATTATACACTGAAATATACCAACAGCTGAATCTAAAATATCAGTAATTTCGATTACAGTTTCAATTTTTCGCGAAAAATATCGTTTTCTATATTTAATTATAAGTAATGGACCAAAAATGGCCTTTGTTCAGCAGTGAACGTCTTTTGGCTGATGAAGATGATAAATATACAAAAAATGCTTTTGCGAGTTACTGTGCAAAGTTGGCAGCCTCTTATTCAGAGTTTTAGAACAAGGGTTGTTCAGTTCAATAACAATGCCACCAGCAAAGAGAAATCTGGTTAAATACAAATAACCTTGTAGATTTCAGTATTTTAAATTGTATATTGTTTTTGCATTTGTTACTGTTATTTAAGTTACCTTTTAAAGTTTAAAGATCATGCAATAATTTAATGAAACCAAAGAATCTTCCAGTCGATTCTGCCAGGCGACTGGCGTGTGCCTTATTATATATAGAAATAATACTGTTAAGTAAATTATTATGTCTATTAAGTTTTATTGTAATTAGAATGTGAATATCGAGTTTGTAGAACTAATTTAAAGATTTTTATAAAATGTAATAACGTAAGATTCGAATAGCACCTGGTGTTGTGTGTTACAAAGAAATGAGTAAGGTTTTTATCTTATGGAATTAACCAAAGCAGTGAAAGTTCTATAATCTAACTATCCTTCATAGTACCTGCCTTACCAGTCAATTATCTTAAAAACTTTAGGTAAAGTTAAAAACATGAGAGTAATTTTGCCCAGTATTCTTAAAATATAGATGTTACAATTTTATTCATTAACTGAAATTCATGCTTAGACCCACCTATTTATATGTATAAAACGATGACAGAGGTTCACACAAAATACTGATATTGTAAAAATCATTAATTACGTCATTTAATATTAAGTAAAATATTTTAAAATTTTCAGCGGTGAACAAAAAAGTAGAACAAACATTTTCAACTGTTTTTATTTTAAGTAATTTGGAGAGCACAAAGTAATTAATAAAATGCAAATATCTACTTATTTCATTTTAACTGTTTGATGTATTATTTTCATTGAAATGACGTGTGTTTGGTTTGTTATTTTTAATTGGATTGCATGTGAATAAATGTTCTTGAATCAATTTGTATTTTGCTTTAATTCGAGGCGTTCCTGAAGACCACGAGTACGTTAATATCTTGACTTTCTCATACATACTATATCTTTTTAGCATTTACTTTTCGAGTTAGAACAAGTAGCATTATAAAATACTGACTTATTTTGATACTTTCCTTAATTTTTGTACAACTCAGTTAAACATGTACAATTTCAATCAATCAATTTATTTATTCAATTTGATAAATAGCCACTGACAAATCTCCAAGAAAGTTTTAAATGAAAAAAATATTGTACAATTACTTATGCAAAATATACATACACACCTAACACACAAAGGAACATCTTCCAGCTAGCCTTTGGAAAAGTTACATATTTGGAACTTTTCTTTGTGGTCAGATTTATTAGGTACTTATACATATACTTAACAAGTTGTGATGTTCACATGGTTAATTGATGTAGTTCTGACCTAACTTTACCCTTCTTGAGGAAGTGATTTCCTTGTTACAGGGGACGTGGATTTTTTTAAGACAATGATGCAAAGCATGCTCCCCATGATGCCGATGAAGACAAAGAGCTATTGGACCCACTACGAGATGTCTTTCGAGTGTGAGAAGTGCAAAAGGAAATACCGACATAAGAGCACCTATAGAAGACATGTTACGTACGAATGCGGAAAGGAACCCATGTTCCGCTGCCCTTTCCTAGACTGCACCTACAAGGCTTACCAGAAAACGCACACAGACGCCCACATCAAGACAAAACATAAGTTATTGGAGCTAGAATACAAACGATGATGAACAAAGTTATAGGATAAGTCAAAATTGTGATACTAAAGAGTTAATATATTGTATAAAATTGGAAGTGTACGTTTTATTAGAATTAGAAGAACGTACCATTGATTTGAGAACAAATAAAACGAAATTTTAATTCTTAGAAATCACAAAACAGTTTCCTAATAAAGTTTAAACACATCAATTTTCCCGCGGCGCGCGTCAAACTTTGACTTTGGACTTTTAAGCAAACGTTTCAGAACACTTTCCTATTGTAAATGTAATAGAGAGTACACAGCCTAAAAGCAGGATAGCCATATTGTAAGTCTATAAAGCATATAAAAGTGATAGACTTGTCAGGTAAATCTTACCGTGTTTCTGGAACGGGACCTGATTTTTGAAAATAAATAAAACCATAGACAAAATTAAGGTCATCGTTCATCAGACGCGGAAACTCGTGCACGCATGCAGAGCTATTTACTCTTTCAGACGTATTTTTGAACAAAACCTTGATGTGTATCCGATCCGATGGTAAGAAGTCGTTCCATAACCAAGTTAAGATTCACCTGACAAGAGTTTGTCCCTTTCACACTTCAAAAAAATATAATATGCTATCCTGCTGTCAGAGTGAAAATTACTCTAACGAAACCAATGACGTAGGAGATAATGGACATGGCATACCTACAGAAAAAGCGTGCATACCTAAACTTGCTGAGAAACGAAAATGGTCGTTCGGCATAGTGCATACCCATTATATGAGATATGGTTTTATCGATATCACCGGCATGCAGAGAATGAGCGTCTATTTTTTTTGTACTCTACTCGTACATAAATCGCAACTAATGGAGAACTTTCGATTATTTTATTATTATTTGACGATAATGGTCAAAATTGACATATCCTCCTAAACTAGAGATGGGCAATAACAGATTAACGAAATGAAACAAGAAATTAATTATATTATATTGGTTTTATCAGTTAATTAGTATGTAAATGGTCTGTAATCACCAATATAATTACTATCTACTGTGTCTTTTACACTTAAACAATAAAAGGCAAAAAGTAGGAGACAGAAGATGTGAAATGAGTGTAGATGGCTCGTGTCTTGCAGCGCTATAGGTGTAGGTATTCAAAATAAAGACAAATATTCGGAACTGTATTTTAATTTACAGCTCGGCCGTAAAGAGTTGAAAAAAAATTAATGATAGCGCTGTTGGATGCGAGCAGCACAGGACCGGTCGGTGTGGAAATCCTTTGGGGAGGCCTTTGTCCAGCAGTTGACTTCTTTCGGCTGATGATGATAATGGCGCCACTATCGCTTACATTCCAACATTTAATACTACAATCTAAATGAATTTAATACTTGCAGGTTTTTAATATAAAATGAAATTACTTTTCATCATCAATTGTTTGTTTTCTGCATCCCTATAACTATATGAATGGGAAAATAAACAAGCCTAGGACATTTAAAGAAAATTTATTTAGTTTTATTCACATAAACATTCTGGTCGAAATAAATAACTTGATGATTTACACCTGATATGGCATCAACATTGTCATCTTCAGAATTTGAGCTGCTGTCACTGCTTTCCTTGGTGCCACTGGGTACGAATCCTTTAGCTGTTCCAGGACGTACAATAATACAATGTTTTCCTCTTAAAACATCATGCTTAATGCCTTTCAGATTTTTCTGTAATCAGAATTTAAAATTATATTTAGGAAGAATGCCGTGCCTGACGAAATTGATCAAAATTATTAAGTCGCGCTATGTATATGTATCGCGCTTATCCACTTTTTTCCATATTATGTAAACAGAACAACGAAGAGCATTTCGAATCGTCGGCTACCAGGATATTTCAGATCGGCTTGACTCCTTGGCGCTGCGTAGAGATGTAGCCTCATGTAGGGGTGTCTATGGGCGACGGTAATCGTTTACCATCAGGTGATCCATCTGCTCGTTTGCCACCTCTGCCATAAAAAAATGTAAACAGAAATAACTGAGGGATTATATGACTGACTGTAAATTTGTGAATAAAATTCACCACTGACAACACTCTTAATCATTAAGTACTAACGTGGGTAGGTATACTTACCATTAAAAATCTTAATGGTACAGCTTCATCATGCAATGTTGTTTTGTCCAATGTGCGGTAAACATGATTCATGGAAATGAAGCGAACAGATGTTGATGGCTTTTGTTGATGTTTTCTAAGCCAATTGCTGCCAACCACTTTTTCTTTTTATATTCACTTCGGGGAAGCCTAAAAAAATTATATGTAAGTAACTTTTTCTAAAATTCATCATCATCCTACATAAATATCGATGTCTAAAAGAGCCCCGAAGAACAACACTAGCCACGTTAGAGCCGAAAAATATTTTAATAAAATAAAGTTAAAAGACAGACTGAAATTATATTGAAAAGCTACTTTCGGTTATTTATATCGCTTATCTTCTGCATTAAGACAAATACGTAATTTAGTTTGTGAAAATAAGGTATATTTCAACAAGATAACAATACGTACCGGTGCAGTGTAATGTTCGGCCGATTTCGGCTCATTTTGATGCCACATCTTGTAACACTACAATTAGGCATCTTAATTACTGTGTTGTTTCACTTAATTTATTATTTTCGGATGCTTTATTTAACCATATTTAACAATTTTCAATTAAAACACTCGCGAGCGAAGGCACTTTGACAGCTTATGTACCAGTGACACCGAGAAACGAGAATGGCGAATCGGCCGCAAAGAGGTATTTTGCTGACGTCACGAAAACAAAGTTGCCATTTTGTAAAGGACAAAAATATTGTTGTCCTTTTTTTACTGAGAAGAATTACATAAGTTAGAAAGAAATAAAAGTATATTTTAGAATTCGCTATCAAAATGGCACATATTTGTATAACTGATTGTTCATATAGACAAATATTTCATGTCCTCTAGTTTCTTTGGTCTGAGACCTGACAGCAATTATTCACTCTGACAACAGGATAGCATAATATAAATCGCATAAGTGTGAAAGAGAGGGTACAAAACAGTTGCTGTCAGAGTGCAGATTCTGAACGCGACTCTGTCAATGTCAACTTGGAGAAATACCAAGGTGTTGTCATGATGAAATATTCTCTGAAACCGGATCGTTAAGGGGAATTTTCACTGCCAATTTCTTCCGGCAGAGGGCGCATGAGCGTTTGTGATACTTGAGTAAGATATGTCAAACAAAGTAAAATTGAGTTTATTGACAAGTAATCTAGACAATCTAGATTAATGCGTGTACGACGAGTGACTAGTGTACGAATAAATCTGTTATCTAAAGTTTTGTTGTATAAGCTTAACCTTAAGGTTAAAGCATGTATCTGTTAATTAGTAATAAATTGTTAATAAATAAAATAATAATAAAAAAATAATCCCAATCATTTTGAGCGGCCCTCTGGAACAGTTCAACCAAAATATATGCCATAACGATCCAACTGACTTTAGAGTAAGTAATGACTACTAATGACTAATTATACTAAAATAAAAGCTATTACTAGTTAGAGAGCGCATAATGATTTTGTTAGGTTACAAACAAGTAAGTATGGCTGGCTAAACACATTAAAACCATATTAAATGTGATACAGATTTCAAAGTGCTACTAACTATTATTCTTTTTCGTTTTAAATAAACTACTAAAATATTATTGCCCAGATTTTCTTGATATGTGTATTGTGTATTCTTTGAATTCAATGGTTTTTACATATTTTTGCCAAGTTTATTGCAATTTCCAGCCAAAGAGCAAACAAATCACCACATATTGTATGCAGCTGTCATTTTATCCAATGTCTCATCATAAAAATCACGTAGGGCTTATAAATAAAGGTTATACTGTCTTACTCCTACTTCCACCATTGAAAAAAGAGTATATTTATCTTTTTCTCTGATCCCACGGGGCTGTCCATTAATTACGTAAGACGATTTATGGGGGTAGGGGATCCAAACAAGTCTTATTTTTTCTTACATGGGGGTGGGACCCTATGGGGTCTAGACTGTTCTTACATAAGATCACAAAAGTTAGCTACAAACATGAAACTAAAAAACTTTTCCAAATATTTAATTCGCAAAACATACTTGGGACTTTCAAAATTATACAGAGTGTCCCAAAAGCAACGATAATCCGTAGAGTGCTGATGGGCTAAGTTCTCACTAGCCAGAAAATGTACATTAATAAGTCGGTGGTCTTGTTTTGCAAACTGATATTGTTTGAAGACAGTATGCAGATATCATCAGCGTAGTCAATATCATCTAAACACGAGTCCTTGCCCCAACTGCCTCTTCTCCCTCTACTTACTACCCTGCACATGATGTCGTCAATCACCACGAAAAATAAAAATGGTGACAATAGGCAGCCTTGTTTAACACCAACCATAGTAGAGATTGGTTCTGACAACTACCCACGATGTATGTGATTCGGCATGTAGAGCCATGATATATATAATTGCTGAACTAAGGATGTGATTTTGTCCGGAACGCCCCTCTGTCGGATCAGAGTACCCTCCAAAAGCGCTCCACTACACAGTATCAAACGCTTTTTCATAATCGACGAAGATTGCGTACAATTTGTTCTGCATTTCGTTGCACTGTTCAAGAATAATGCGCAGTAGACTGATTTATTCGGGAAGCCTCCTTGCTCGTCTCTCAGTTTAGGCTCCATTTTGGTCATACATTTCAGGAGGATTTTGCAAAGAATTTTAGAGCACAGTAAATAGACTGATACCGCGATAATTGTTGCAATTCCTAGATAAGTCACCTTTTTTCGGCAGTTTCACGATGAGACCCTCTTTCCATTCTTCTGGGACTACTTCAGTTTCCCATATCTTTTGTAACAGTATAATGCAACAAGTTGCCAGAACGGATTTTAGGTGTTAGGGAAATTGAGTATATTCAATAAAAAATATTTTGATTTGATTTTGATATCAAAACGTTTTTATTTCTTTGCTGGTAGACCCTGATCTTACGTAAGATTGAAAGCGGGGGAGGAGGTTCGTCGAAGTCTTATTTTTCTTACATAGGGGGAAGGGCGGTCATAAAGTGGTTAAAAATGTCTTACGTAATAAATGGACAGCCCCCACTGCCGTGCTTACGATAAGAGCAGTAAGTATAATATGAATGCAGTAACTTCATCCATTTCGTCATGTAATCAATCGTCAACTAAATGATAACGCAGTACAAAAATACTGAATATGAGCTACAGATTTCAAAAATCGTATTTAAAATAATCTAAGGAAACAATAGGGAGTTTTCAGATGACGTATGTCACACCATTCATAAGATTCTCAATAGATGGCGTTTCTAAGATTTAGCAATGTATTTTTAAAAACAGCGTAATTTACGGTACCAAAACAGACTTAATATAGTTGAAAATATATAAATAGCCATATGAAATTAGATTCTTATTATTTGAATTAACAGAAACCTGACAGAAACGATAAATTTCCAACTTTGTCAAGTATGGTTGACTTGGATGCGGGTGTCCTTTGTATCGCTTAGGCATAAAAATCTTGCGCAGAAATATAAATCTGCCTAATTGTAATTCTGCATAATTATTATTCCCCATAAACTTTGAAAGTAATAAACAATAATGTCCTAAATTAGTAATGACTAAACCAGTGGCGTAGCGTAGCTTTTCGCCGCCCGGGGCCCATCGAAAATTTGCCGCCCCTTTCTATTTTCATCATTAGTAAAAAAAAAAGTCGAATAATGCAGCCAAATTCTGTAATCAATAAAAAAATGTACTCTTCGTGATTTTTAAACAAATTTTTTATACTATCGATGTATATCACGTTCGATTGCTAATATAGTTAAATTGGAAATCCGTAATACTAAACCCCGCCGGACATCGAACTTACAATCTCCTGATGTGAAGCGAGCGCATTATACATATGTATATTTCCGTGGGCGAACGGTCACGAACATATGCAACTTATTAAAGAAAAGCGCGAGCGAAGCGAGCGCGAAATTTTTTTAGATTGCGTCGTAATAGAAGCAAGTAGCATTGTCTACACTGCGACCGAAATGGTTGTATGGGCACGTTTATGGTTGTATGGGCACGTTTTGACAAATTCTTAAAAAATAAACAGGTCCAGCCTTCTCACTGAAATCGTATTTTTTCATTGCAGTGTAGGACCTACTCGCGACCCCTTGAGAAAGGCTTGGGTCGCGACCCCCCGAGAAAGGCTTCGCGACCCCCCGAGGGGTCGCGACCCACCCACAGGTTGAAAACCACTGGTATAAAGAATGAAACCCGTACAGCAAGTCAGCGACAGCGCATAGTTACTATTTTACACAGGACCGGAATTTGGGTCGTGCCACCCGCGCACAGACAGGTCGTCAAGCTTATAGGGGCGCAAAGCACTCTGGTAGGTGGGGTACCTACTCTAACTAAGACGGCACTAGGCGCTCCAAGTAAAAGGGTTTCTGCTGGTTTAACCAGAGGTTTAACATAAATATTCTTAGATATCTAAAAAAATTAATAAGCTGCATAAGTGCATGCTGCTTTTCTTTAATAAGTTGCATATGTTCGTGGGCGAACGGTCCTACACTGCAATGAAAAAATACGATTTCAGTGAGAAGGCTGGACCTGTTTATTTTTTAAGAATTTGTCAAAACGTGCCCATACAACCATTTCGGTCGCAGTGTAGACAATGCTACTTGCTTCTATTACGACGCAAGTAGCATTGTCTACACTGCGACCAAAATGGTTGTATGGGTGTTTCTAATTTGGAGACATTAATAACTAAATCATTTTCTTACTGAAGAAAATTATAAACGTAGTCTTTGAAATCACTAATATTTTGTATGTTTATGGCCCTAGGGGGGTCGCAAGAATTTTTTTACCTAGAAAGGGGTCGTGTATTAAAAAAGGTTGAAATACACTGCTTTATACGATAACGTCTGTTTTCATGACCTTTTAGGATTTTTAATTAACTTCAGTATAGAGAAGCTTGTTTCAAAAGTGGCATTGCTAATGGCAGCTGTTAAAAATATTCTTAACAGTATGAAAATATTTGGTAAACCCTTTTCAAGTTTATAATATATGTTAGTAAGCCCCGTCAGCCAGACATAATTATGTAACTCTTTTTTAAAATCTGGATCTGTTGCAGCTACAAAAGTACGAATACGTACACGCTCAAGTTTGAAATCTTCTCTATTAATATCTTGAGGAGCGTGATCTAAGTACAGTTCATCGAAGCCAAATAACACTAGGTAAAAAAAATACGGCGCTCGCCGCCTCTATCCATGTGCCGCCCGCCGCCCCTATCCATGTGCCGCCCGGGGCCATGGCCCCCCCGGCCCCCCCACGCTACGCCACTGGACTAAACAATAATTGTCCTAATTGAAAATTGCATAAATATACTTTTGACTAAATAATAAATGACCTAAATAGTAGTTGACATAACTGAAAAGTTCATAATTTTAATTAGGCCTAAATATTAAAAGCCCTAATTAAACGGAACATGGAAACATGGAAGTCCTAAACTGATGCGGGAGCGAGCGAAGCGAGCTCGGGAATTCGGAGCACCCCGACACGGATAATTTAGTTTCGGAGACTGTTAGGTTTGAGATTGATAAAACATCCACAGATCGACTGCTTGCTTGCACTTTTGATTGCATGCTTGGTTGCTTGCGTGCTTGCTTGCTTGCTTGCATGCTTGCTTGCTGGCGTGCTTCCATGCTTGATTGAATGCTTCCCTTCCTAGCAATCTTAGGTAAGTTTCTACTTACCACTAGCAACCTTAGGTAGGTTGCTACTTACCACTACCCTGTACTAATATACTGGTTCTAACAACCTACGCTATAAGTAGTTAATGAAGTTAAAAATAAATAAAACAAGGTAATTATAATCAACAGAAAGGCAACCTAACTCATATTTGTCTTCTTAGAAACGATAGATATGCAAAAATACTATTAGTATATTTAATGTTATGCAACTTATTATTTAGGCAAATTTTCTATTATTCGAATGAATATTATGCTTAAGTTTGATATGCTATAATATTATTAGGAAATTTAACATTATGCAACTTTATAGTTAGGGACATTTCTAATTATTCCAAGTAATATTATGCCCATAAATTTTAGGAAAACATAAATATGCGCAAAATATTTTATGCACAATAATGTTATGCAAAGGCCAAATAGTTATAAAAAAGTTATGCTATATTATAGAGACCCCTTGGATGCGTCCCGGTTTCTCTGTCTAAGTAATTTATTCTTCCGAACCAAAAATAAAAATAGTTTAATACATTTTTATGATTAAAATGCAATGCAAACTCGGTATCCTGTTAGCATTCTTTTAAGAAAATTCGAAAACAATACTGACAAGCTTTGTGCATCAAACATTGTGAAAAGTATTTTTTGGATCAAAATACAAAAAAATATTCAATGAAAAGTAATCTTCGAAAGGTATTCATCTTTATTATGACATTAGTCAGTAATATCAATCAGTTTTGACGCGTTTTTAAGAGATTTTATTTTTTATAATGTTGATTAGCGCCATCTAGTTGAGTTTAGCTGAAGCCATGGAAAATTCCCTATTCGTAAAATGCAAAAATGTGAGGAAAGCTCGAAAGTGTGTTTCACAGACTTACTGCTCTTATCGTAAGCACGGCAGCCCACTGGCCCGGCGGGACCCCGCCGGCCTAGGCTTGGGACCGGCCCGGCCGGCCCGGCCGGCCGAGGCCGCGGCCTAGGGCAATTTTTGGGGAAAATAAAATATGTAGCGGACAACACTTTCTTTATCAACGTCACGTCACCGCAATGACGTAGGAGATAATGGACATGGCATACCTACAGAAAAAGCGTGCATACCTAAACTTGCTGAGAAACGAAAATGGTCGTTCGGCATAGTGCATACCCATTATATGAGATATGGTTTTATCGATATCACCGGCATGCAGAGAATGAGCGTCTATTTTTTTTGTACTCTACTCGTACATAAATCGCAACTAATGGAGAACTTTCGATTATTTTATTATTATTTGACGATAATGGTCAAAATTGACATATCCTCCTAAACTAGAGATGGGCAATAACAGATTAACGAAATGAAACAAGAAATTAATTATATTATATTGGTTTTATCAGTTAATTAGTATGTAAATGGTCTGTAATCACCAATATAATTACTATCTACTGTGTCTTTTACACTTAAACAATAAAAGGCAAAAAGTAGGAGACAGAAGATGTGAAATGAGTGTAGATGGCTCGTGTCTTGCAGCGCTATAGGTGTAGGTATTCAAAATAAAGACAAATATTCGGAACTGTATTTTAATTTACAGCTCGGCCGTAAAGAGTTGAAAAAAAATTAATGATAGCGCTGTTGGATGCGAGCAGCACAGGACCGGTCGGTGTGGAAATCCTTTGGGGAGGCCTTTGTCCAGCAGTTGACTTCTTTCGGCTGATGATGATAATGGCGCCACTATCGCTTACATTCCAACATTTAATACTACAATCTAAATGAATTTAATACTTGCAGGTTTTTAATATAAAATGAAATTACTTTTCATCATCAATTGTTTGTTTTCTGCATCCCTATAACTATATGAATGGGAAAATAAACAAGCCTAGGACATTTAAAGAAAATTTATTTAGTTTTATTCACATAAACATTCTGGTCGAAATAAATAACTTGATGATTTACACCTGATATGGCATCAACATTGTCATCTTCAGAATTTGAGCTGCTGTCACTGCTTTCCTTGGTGCCACTGGGTACGAATCCTTTAGCTGTTCCAGGACGTACAATAATACAATGTTTTCCTCTTAAAACATCATGCTTAATGCCTTTCAGATTTTTCTGTAATCAGAATTTAAAATTATATTTAGGAAGAATGCCGTGCCTGACGAAATTGATCAAAATTATTAAGTCGCGCTATGTATATGTATCGCGCTTATCCACTTTTTTCCATATTATGTAAACAGAACAACGAAGAGCATTTCGAATCGTCGGCTACCAGGATATTTCAGATCGGCTTGACTCCTTGGCGCTGCGTAGAGATGTAGCCTCATGTAGGGGTGTCTATGGGCGACGGTAATCGTTTACCATCAGGTGATCCATCTGCTCGTTTGCCACCTCTGCCATAAAAAAATGTAAACAGAAATAACTGAGGGATTATATGACTGACTGTAAATTTGTGAATAAAATTCACCACTGACAACACTCTTAATCATTAAGTACTAACGTGGGTAGGTATACTTACCATTAAAAATCTTAATGGTACAGCTTCATCATGCAATGTTGTTTTGTCCAATGTGCGGTAAACATGATTCATGGAAATGAAGCGAACAGATGTTGATGGCTTTTGTTGATGTTTTCTAAGCCAATTGCTGCCAACCACTTTTTCTTTTTATATTCACTTCGGGGAAGCCTAAAAAAATTATATGTAAGTAACTTTTTCTAAAATTCATCATCATCCTACATAAATATCGATGTCTAAAAGAGCCCCGAAGAACAACACTAGCCACGTTAGAGCCGAAAAATATTTTAATAAAATAAAGTTAAAAGACAGACTGAAATTATATTGAAAAGCTACTTTCGGTTATTTATATCGCTTATCTTCTGCATTAAGACAAATACGTAATTTAGTTTGTGAAAATAAGGTATATTTCAACAAGATAACAATACGTACCGGTGCAGTGTAATGTTCGGCCGATTTCGGCTCATTTTGATGCCACATCTTGTAACACTACAATTAGGCATCTTAATTACTGTGTTGTTTCACTTAATTTATTATTTTCGGATGCTTTATTTAACCATATTTAACAATTTTCAATTAAAACACTCGCGAGCGAAGGCACTTTGACAGCTTATGTACCAGTGACACCGAGAAACGAGAATGGCGAATCGGCCGCAAAGAGGTATTTTGCTGACGTCACGAAAACAAAGTTGCCATTTTGTAAAGGACAAAAATATTGTTGTCCTTTTTTTACTGAGAAGAATTACATAAGTTAGAAAGAAATAAAAGTATATTTTAGAATTCGCTATCAAAATGGCACATATTTGTATAACTGATTGTTCATATAGACAAATATTTCATGTCCTCTAGTTTCTTTGGTCTGAGAACGAAACTAATTTGGAACGCTTTCTTAATGGTAAAATGTCATTATGACAGGTTTTTATTGTGTCTGTCGGAGGACTTTTTGGCGGGAACTCGCGGCAAGAGTTTGTCATTTTTGTTTTATTATCCGAAAAAATAGATATCGTGGTTTTTAGTGCATAATATTGATAGTGTATTGTTCAATAAAGTGCCATTTAAGTGTCTAATATGTAGGATAATGAAATAAAAGTGTGTAGACTGTGTTTCGAGTGCTCTCAAGAAGTCCATGAAATCTTCATCAAAAGTGCTATCATTTTGTTGAAGAATAGAGAAAAAGTTAAAGACGACAGAAATTGATAAATGAGAACTCAAATGAAATAGAAAAATATTTAGAGAAGAGCAAACTACGTAAGAATAGGCTGTATGGCCAGAGAAGCCTTTGCCTTTTCCTTGTAAAAGCAGGAAAGAACCAAACAAAAAAAAAAATGTGTCTGTCGGATATTTTCGTTTGCGAAGTTGAAAATGTTATGAATTTATTAATTTTAGCTAATAATTGACTACATTATCAACATGAATCGTTTAGTCTGTGTAATTCGAAGCCACAGTGATGTTTTTAAGAACAATTTTCTTTTTAATTCGCCAGTATTATCGAGAACACCCAAATGTTTTCCGAACGCCTGTATTATCCGTAGTTTACATGAACGCAGAGGGAATACACGATCAACCCTTAACTATATGGTGGCTTTAGGTATTACGACTGTCGGCTTAAGTTATGCGGCGGTTCCCTTATACAGAATATTTTGTCAGGTAAGGTGATATAACCTAAAGACCATCTAGAGAGAAATCCTCTTACCTTGTTTCTTTTGTTGTCATAGCGTTTAACAGTAATAATAATATATCTTTTAACAGACAAGATTTCATTTTCACTAAATATTCCTTCCAGCTCCACAACTTTGCCTGCCTCCTCTAACCTTTTCCATTCAATTCTGGCTCTCATTTTTCTTGTCCTAAGTTTTCCCGCTACTGTCTTTATCTCTCTTCCCATCTTCTGAATTGTCATCCTCGGTTTCTCTTCATTGGGGTGCCAGTAAATGATGTTCAATTTTTTCCCTTTTCTATTCCTCTCACAGTGTCTCCTGCTCATCTCCTTCCTCATCTTTTGTTCTAACCTGTTCAAGTTTAGCTTTGTTTCTGATGATCTGGTTTCTGGTCTTTTAGCATTTTCTAATATTTAACAAGCTGTGTTTTAAATATCTTTGTCATTCCAGGCATACAGTTATGGGGGCACGGTTGGTGTTTCCGAAGCAAGTGACACTGTGAGTAACATGACAGCGGTAAAGACAAGGCCAATCAAGATCCGTTTTAATGCGGACGTGTCATCTTCAATGATGTGGAACTTCAAACCTCAACAGACAGACATTACAGTAAGTATAAGGTTTAATAACACCAACACAGATATAGGCATATCAGCTATTAGCTGCTCGCCTATTACTAAATAATAATAATAATAATTACTGTATAATTAATAATATTCCAATGTAGTTTAGTTTTACTTTTTGCTTAACCACAGTGTTTTTTTTAACCACTTTTTGGCTTAAATAAAGAATTAATTAGCTGATGATGATGATGTGATGAAGTACTTATTTGACAAGTTATATTTTTCTTTAATCACCAGGTAGTCCCTGGCGAGACAGCACTAGCGTTCTACACGGCACGCAACCCCACAGACAGGCCGGTGACTGGCATCAGCACCTACAATGTTATCCCGTTCGAGGCCGGCCAGTACTTCAACAAGATACAGTGCTTCTGCTTCGAGGAGCAGCTGCTTAATTCACACGAACAGGTAAGTGGGAATGGATGAGCAGTAGTCAAATGTATATTATAAGAATAATAATAAAGCCATTTATTACTGACACTTATGTTAACATACACATATTTAAAATGTATATGTATATTGGTTGGTAACAATACTTCCCAAAACTTTGAGTGCAAGTTCCGCATGGTAGGAACTTTGTACTAGGGAGAACAAAATGAGGAAGTGAAAGAATGTGTGAAGCGTCTATGATATTTATATTAAAAAAAAAAATTATTGAAGATAGGTGAATACAACTAACCTAACCTGGGTTCATAGGTGGTCCATAGTCCAGAGAATATTTTCCCAGAATTACACCTTTCCAAAACTACCACAGCCAAGGTGATGTTACAATGTGAGTCACTCAGTCAGCCCAATTTCGCTCAACTCTAGTAACCAAGTTCTTATAATTCTGTTTTATTCTTTTAGTTATTATGAACTAGCAATTGTTTGCCTTATACTAAAGCTGAAGTGTTTCTTTTCAGGTGGATATGCCAGTCTTCTTCTATGTAGACCCAGAATTCACCGACGACCCGCGAATGGAGTTTGTTGACGAGATTGTTCTCTCCTACACATTCTTCGAGGCTAAGGAAGGCATGAAACTGCCAGTGCCTTCCTATGTTAGAAAGTGAACAAATAGTTTAGTTCACGTATTTAGAGTATACAATTGATTATGTGAAAGTTTTGTTAAGTTTTAATAATGAAATAATATAGTGTAAATTATTTTTGAGATTCTGCTTTCAATTGCAAAATATGATGGTGCATCAAATCGTACCTAAGGATATTGGTAAGTCATTAATGTTTTTTACAGTCCTAAACATCTCCCACTTGGGCCTGCTGTAAAGTCACAGTTAGATTGCTTTATTTTTACAATAAAACTACTGAGACAATTAATTGTGAGTAGTTTGATCAATTATAACTGAACTATTGGGACAAAAATTTGTCCTAGTTCAATTGATTTAACTGTTAATTGAACTACTGGGAACAGATTTATATGGACATACAGCTATTGTTGACTGGTCTTCAGTTTCAGAAAGGAAGGATCTGTCCTCTTTAGTAGATACATGTATCTGCAGCTTAGCGCTGTGATGATACCCATGATCATCAAGCGCTGTGATGATACCCATGATCATCACTTTAGTTTTGATAGTGATGATAAATTGTCACCTATGAAAACTTTTCCTACGATTAGATAGCTGCGGTAACCAGCTATAACTCCTGCCATTTCATAAACCATCATGAAGCAAAAAGGCTATCAATACAAATAAAACTCAAACCCATGCATTTTAACACAGTATAATATAACAGACAAGAATATTGAACATTTACATGACATACAATGGTACGGTTCCAACTCGGTGGTTGTAACAGTTCTAGGATTTGATGGCGGCTGTGACTGGGTAGCCCCTGCGAAGCCCCATACACTGATCGCGGTCTATAAACAGCGTAGTGCACTTGTTGCGTAAATCTGCTTCCAAACCAGCGCGCACGCCTAATAAAGTCTGATGCGTGCCTTCCGCGGCTGCTATTTTGGAACGCAGCATCTCCATTGCCTCCTGGAGATCGCATACTTCTTTCACTAGCCTGAAATGAGAGTAGTTGTTAGAAAAGCTGTCTTGTTCAATAAGAACTTGAAAGGATGTCGCAAATTTGACCTTAGCGTTCATAATCACATCTTTCTACATTAAATTTTGAACAAACATGTCGCCATAGAAAAAATTTTGAAAACATATCAAAGACCCTAGCAGAGTAAGATAGGTATCACAATCGTGTCTTTTCAGATCTGTAGCTAAATTCAGGTGCCAAAGATGTGGCCTATGTATTGTTTCAGTTCACGGTGCTTAGGTGCAGGTGCAGGTGCAGGTTTGTGTACAGGTGTAGGTGAAGGTTTAGGTACAGGTGTAAGTGCAGGTGTGTAGTTGCAGGCATAGGTACAGGTGTAAGTGCAGGTGCAGGTGTAGGTGCAGGTGCAGGTGCGCACCTGTTCTGCGCGTCGTCGCGGCACTTCTCGAGGTGCGGGCGGCTGGTGCGCGCCTGGAGCCGCGTGTGCGCCACCTTCATGGGCTGCAGCTTGTCCTCGATGGCCTTGTTTAGCAGCTCCAGTGTCTTCTCGATGTCGAAGATTTCTTGTTGGACCTGAAAGAATTCGATTTTGTATAGTCTTAGTTGGTTACACAAGAAAAGTGTGACACAGAACCAGAGTGACGAGTTACATATGTCTTATAACTATGACACAAACATTTGGCAACATAGGTTTAAGGTGATCAAAGTCACAAGTGATACAGTTGCAGATAGACACGTCTCAGGCGACAATCCTTTTACTGACGATCCTTAGTATTGTATAAATCTTGCCTAAGCATTGCAAGACAGCCGAGAGCTGCTTCGTCTTTTCTTGCCACTAAAGTTATTTGGCTCAGTATGTCGCATCTTTAAGCGTACCCTGCGTGGCCCTTCTTACCGAGTGCTTGAAGGCAAGCCTTCAATGAGACAGGCTTAGCTTAGCTTATTACCTTGTGCAGATGCAACTGCAGTTTGTTCTTGATCTCGATGGTCTCGGCGATGCGGCGCGTGAGTGCGCTATTGGTGTTGCTCCACTGGTCCCAGATTTCGGTGGCGGACGTGTTGATTAGGTTGTCTGTGTCTGGTAGATAGAAATAACAGGGGTTTTGGTTGGGCGTAATGTGGATTGGTGTGACCGTTGGTGATAATTGTATCAACATTTCGGGAATTCAACAGATTATGAAAATTCAAAACGAATTCAACATTTTGCAAATTAAACTTTGTGAATTTTGCATCGACCGTTTCCGTGCTGCATCGGGTCATGCTACGCTCTTGGTGCCAGTTGCAATAACTAGAAGTCAGTCATAACATAAAGCATGACAGTCTCGTTAAGTAATAGGCCGATAGAAAACTTCTTACATTAGGGTTTGGCTAAGTATTGAGTATAGTCAAAACTTCTCGAACTGCGCTTTCTGATACGGGGAAACCCGTGCAGTGAAAGCAAAATTTTCATCTAAACTTAAGGAGAGTGTTGATTTTAACAGTAGCTGAGCCACGAAACCTCAGATTTCTGGCGGTTTATGAGAGTAGGTAACCTAGGAGACTCCCGGAATCCACACAAATAAAATGTGGCTCAGTCTCGTCCAGAGTATCGTCTCCACTCGAGGCGCATTCATTTCGAAAAGAGTCCTACCATTTCTGCACTTCATTCTAGTGGAATATTATCATCAGCCGAAAGACTTCCACTGCTGGACAAAGGCCACGGTATTTCCACACCGACCGGTCCTGCGCTGCCCGCATCCAGCGGCTTCCCGCAACCTCCACCAGGTCATCGGTCCACCGAGTGGGAGGCCTGCCTACATAGCGTAGGATGTACAAAGGTGTATTTCCGCGTGTTGGAAGCCAGAGTCTCACCGGACAGCATCTGTATGGCCTTGGCGCGCTCGGACTGCGAGCGCTGCAGCGTGGCGGCGCTGGCGGCGGCCCAGCGCTCCGTGTCGCACACCGTGGGGTCGTAGCGCTCGATGCCCGCGTAGAATTGCAACCCCTGCCGTTCGCAAGGACATCTTATATTCAAAAGCCGTTATCTATGGCTATCTGTTGGATTGCTTACATAGAATTGCAACCCCCTATGGATCTCAAGGAGATCTCATATTCAAAAACCATAAAATATTGGGATATGTTTTATTATAAATATCTATGTCGTGACCAGATAACAGGAATTCATTGCATAAAAATGACTCGCGGGGCTCCGATGAATGAGTCATCGGAGCCCTGCGAAACCTTATACGGTACCACCAGTACCCTAACGGAACCTTTACCAGTAACTTTTTCGATGCTCCGCAACGATATAACCGGTTGTTTCATAACTGGCCAATTTTACGATCTGGTTATGTTATGACATATACATACTATCATCATGACTTTGCGCTGCGTGTATGTTTCGACCGCATGGGTGGCGCAATAGTTATCTACTAACTGCACATTAAATTGGACATAGCTTGTCACGGCGAGATACTGAGGATACGATATTAGTTGGTGGAAGAATTCCCATTTATAACAACCGTATCCGCCCTAATCGTTACGTTCCCTCCACTCCTAAAATGCTCATTTAAAACAACGCCCACATATTACAAAATTTCACAATACCACAGAGACAAAGACCAGCAGTAACACCTTACCTTGGAGAAGTTGTTGAGCTGGTGGCACATGGAGTCGATGCCGAGCGCGTACTCCTTGTTGCGCATGTCCGACTCCAGCTCGTGCTGCGTGGCGCGGCAGTTCTTCGACTGCTGACGGACCTGGCGTCAAAGGCATTTACGGATCCTTTAAAATTGATCACCGTTACTGGGAGGGACTCGCGGAAAACCGGCTCGAAATGCGCAAACGTATTGATAGAGATAGAGAAACATTTATTCAACAAACACACAACATATTACATCCACAAAAAAGAGAAACAACTAAATAAAACAAGCACAATCAAAAATAAACACAAACAACAAACAGCTTAAGTTTCTATGATCAGTAAATACAAAACATAGTGGTCTGTTGAATTGGTTCCCGACTATCCGGTATTGCGGAGGGTTGAAAGTTATGCGACGATGCCTAGCTCAGAGAACTCTCTGCTAAGATAGAAAAGCCTCACATGAGCGGCATCAGTACATCTGCCGCTAACTTTCCCTTTCAGGCCTCGTAAGTCACCAAAAGCGTTGCGCCAAGTCACTGCTGTAAATCGTCTGTAATAGACGCAGAGGCCATTGATTGTTTAACTTTTCTGCATTCTTCATATGCTATGACTTTTGGAATTGACTATTTAAATGAAGACGTAGTACACTAGGTAGGTCTCCTAGTCGCTTCGGAAACACTTCCCGAAACGTTGAGTGTACAAGTTCCGCGTGGTAGGAACTTTGTACTAGGTAGAAAAAAAGACGATTTAAAAGTATGTGCAAAACATCTACTTAAATAAAAAACATTTTGATTTTGATTTTGACCGAAGCTTAGGATCGGTCGGCGCGAAAATCCTTGAGGAAGGCATTTGTTAGCAGACGTGTTCTGGGTGATGATTATGATGATTTAAAGGTTCCAATCGTGGAATTTAGTTGTTTGGTTTCTGAGTATAACTATTTCAAAGGCACATTCTGTAGGCGTACGTAAAAACCAGAGCGTATTATGCCGAATGAAAAGACTTATAGCAAAAACTTCATGGGCGCTAATGTTGGAGGTAGATTGCCAATTATTCCAGGTCTAAACTGAATGGCTCTATTCGCGTAGTTTTTAATCTTTTATTTTTTAGAAATCGAGCTATAAGATAACAAAAGTATATTAAATTGCTTTGATGATAGACGCGCGGTACCTTTTCGAGCATGTTCTTAAACTTCTGCTGGCACTCGCGCAGGATGGCCACTTCCTTTAGCAGCGACTGCTCCACCGAATCGTGCACTTGCTCCAGACCTGGCCGCGTATTTATTAGTACAATTTACTTTTGACTCATAATATATTAGTAACTCACTTAACCTATGTTAGCTATCATACAATCTAATTATTGTGTGCTGGGGACATGGAGTCCACAGCAGCAGTGTAGTATAAAGGGGCAGTCAAACCTGTACATTATCATCTTCAGGATGCTGTTGGGGCTGACCCGTACATAGCGAACCAGAGACGCGCACCTTTTACGCTTTTTTACTATTAATTATTTTTTACGAATTTAGCATTTGTGTCGTAACAATCAAGATTAGCCTGTGCAAGATATCTCATTCACCCATATTGTGACAGACAACCATCTGAATCTACTGTGACGACACTGATGTAGGGCACTCAGGAAATCACATTCCAGGTGTTCCAAACTCGTAGGAAGCCGCTACTAGATGCGTGAGGCTCACGACTGCGCAAGTAAGTCAAGCTCCCCCATTAAGTATTCCACCTTCTTCAAAAAGAAGAGCATCGTGCACCTGCTCTAGACCTGTCTGCGCATTTTGCTATTATCTCGTAATAATCAACAAAGACGACCAATCGCAAGTTGCCGTTGGAATTGCTATAAAAATATGGACGGGGCACATACAGCAGCACGGGACAGGTCGTTGTGGAAATGCTTGGTTCACCACACATTACACATTTGTCTAGCAGTGGACGTCTTTCGGCTGATGATGATGTGTTAGATAGGCGGGCTTGTGAGATGTTGATTTATACTTCACAAATTCTAAAAGGCTGTTTCTTCCCTCAGCAGATCGATAGCAACAACCTGACGACAGTTTATTTAAGAAAACCGAAGGCTTATGGAATTTCTGGAATTTGTGTGTTGTGTATGTGTCGTGGCTAGATCATAGGAATTGGCCAGATCACCGTTGACTCTGTTTCGTCGGAGCTCCTCGACGATATGGCCAGTCATTTCATGATCTAGCCAAGAAACATATAAGATGGTGCAGACCCTGGCGTTCTCGCGGTGGTAAAGGCAAGGCCTTTGTCCTACAGTCTTTTGGCTGATAATGCGTGTGTAATGTGCATGTCAGATGGCGGTGCCGACCCTGGAACTTCTTTTGTCCAGCAGTGGACGTCTTTGGGCTGATGATGTGCGTGTAATGTGTGGGATGGCGGTGCCGACCTTGCCGCTTCTCCCGGTGGTATAGGCACTCCTGCACGATATGCAGCGGGCCCTCGATGCCGGCCACGGCGCGCTCCAGCTGCCGCCGCGTGTCGTTCAGCTTCTCGCACGTGGCCACCAGCCGCTCCATCTCTATCGCCACCTAGGAACCAATCAGATTACTCAAAATCTCCGCTCCACTTTATTTCGAGCAATATGATTGGTCAATTCGGCACGTCTCCACTCCGCTCCGCTCCAGTAGAAATGAGCTCTAAGAGGCATTCTGTCTTAGCCCTCAAGATCGGCAAGGCACTGAAGACCCTTATGCTCAGGCGACGGATGCCGCTTTCCATCAGGTAAGCCGTCAACCTCGGCATCTCACACAATAAAAAAAGTAAAAAAAGAACGGGACCTCAACTTGCGAACGACTGTATCGCTTATTTTAAACACATGCGACATTTTCTAGTTAGTGCTTCAGTTTACTTTTGGAAGACCTCTTTTAAATTTTGCATGCTTTGACAGACACCTCTATCTGAACCTTGCACTCATTTGAAATTGAAATACACGCGAGATTTTCCAGTTAGTGCTTTGGTGAAGTCACTTCAAAGTCTCTTCAAAATTTTCATGTTTTAGACGAACACCTCGATTTGAACCTTCTGTCTTTGACGATATTACTGTAAACCTTCGAGGCTTACTTCCGATCTACTAAAACTCGCAGGAAGCCGCGGCTGGATGCGTGAGGCTCTAGATCGCACGAAATAGGTAAGTCAGTGAGGCTACCCCAGGAAGTCTTGCGGGTGATATCTATGGTTAGGACACCTTATAAAAGAGAAGATACTAGCCTCGTTTCGCCAGAAAGTGGTGTCGGTGATACGCTCTCCAATTCGTCTGCCGGAATCTCGCTGCCCTTGAGTACCAATCTCGTCAGTTTCCCTAGAAGTTAACAAGTAACACTAGACCTTATTTAATCTTTCGCGAACTAAATGCTACATCAGCTACTTTTTAACTCATAAATTGATTCTCATAGTTCTTATGGCAAAAAAAAAGATTTTAGATTTAGATCTTGATGCTTTTCCGATTGTCACTAGCATAGAGGACAATACTGTGTTCAGTCAGGCCTCTAAAAGGTCATCTCATCTTACCTTAACGCCCTCATGATGTCATTCCTAACTCGTTCCGAGAAGTTCCTCTTGGCATCAGATTCGTTGTAATTCTTGATGCTGTTCTGATTCCACTCGTATTGCGTGTATCTGGTATAGAGGGCTGCCCTGGCCGCGTGCTCCGGGCTCCGGTCGAACCCAGTGACCAGGTTGGGGAAGCGGAGTGGCTCGGCTGCCATGCCGGCGGGCGTGTAGCACGGGTCCACCATCGTGTTGGTTATTGGCTGGGATGGCCTATGGAAGATGGATGAGTAGGTACACAGTCATAGTAATAGTCAAAGTTTATAGGGGGGAGCAGGGGTTCAAATTATGCTTCAAGTCGTGCCCACGTCGTGCCCGTGCGTGAGGAAACAAACCAGAGATAAGGAAAATCTCGTCTCTTTAATAAACTTATAGGTACTTAACGGGATTCATACATAATTATACAGGATGGTAGGGCTCCTAAAATGCCCTACCACCAACCAAACTGAGTCCTACAAAGTTGGACCCCGCCGGGAATCGAACCTGCGGTCCCGCGACCTCCTGCCTGCCTGGTGTGAGGCAAGCAGACTAGCTAGACTAGACTACGGTGGCGCTTTAATTATTTAGTAAAATTATTTCGATTCCACTTTCGATCATACAATTTATAACTTTAGTAACAAAACATGTATTTAAAATTCTTGAGATCAACGGTCGGTGTCGGTCGTAACTTACATAGGAGTGACTTCGATCTCCTCGTAGCCCATGATGGGCCTCCAGGGGTGCTTTTTGGGCGTGTGGTAGCAGTAGCCCAGCGCGGGCGGCGCCATCGGAGCGCCCGCCGTCTCCTTCACCGGGCTCCATTGTTGGAGTTGCTATAAAAAATAACTGCCGTCAGCAAACTTATCTACACATACCATGATCAATACGTCATTCATTCATTACTGTAGAAGGCAAGTTTTACCGAGCACATCGTCACTTCCTTAGCCATTTTGTATGATTTTATTAATCTAAACTCCAAAAATGTTGAATTTTGAAAAAAAATCTAGTATTATTGTATACTAAAAATATTGGTGGAGAAAAGAAATTCGAAATTTCAAATCATGCGACATTTTTGTCATACAGGTCTGCCAACATAATTTTTAAACGAATACATGCAATTATTTTCTCGTTTTTGTAATATGTGTGACAGAGTTAGCAATACCACCAGACATTCTCTTTCTTAGTTTTGTTTTTATCGCAGACTTATTTTAGAATAGGCCCTCATAAAAAAAACAAGTGTCAACGTCAAATTGTGAAATCTGTGGAATTTGGAATTGTTTTTGTTGGACTTTTTGGCGGGAACTCGTAGCAATAGTTTGTCAGTTTTCTTTTATTATCCAAAAAAATAGATATCGTGGTTTTTAATGCATAATATTGATAGTGTATTATTCAATAAAGTGCCATTTAAGTGTCTAATATGTAGGATAATGAAATAAAAGTGTGTAGACTGTGTTTCGAGTTCTCTCAAGAAGTCCATGTAATCTTCATCAAAAATGCTATCATTTTGTTGAAGAATAGAAAAAGACGACAGACAATTTTTATACACTTTTTTGACCCAGAATACTTTATTTTTAGAAGAAAAATATTAAGAGAAGAGCAAACTACGTAAGAATAGGCTGTATGGCCAGAGAAGCCTTTGCCTTTTCCTTGCAAAAGCAGGAAAGAACCAAACAAAAAAAAAAATTGTTTTTGTTTTGTGCTCACAATTTATTGAGAATTTCTATTTGATGAGTTGATAAAAAATCTATTTCTTTAAATTCAGTATCTACAAACATGAGTAGTGTCCCAGAAAACGCGCCACAACGTAAGTAAAATTTAAAAAAAATAGGTTATACGTGATAACATTTCCTTATCACATCGTTCTTTTCATGCTAAAATTGATTTTATTTCGTATAACAGACTGTCCAGGGACCCAAAGTGAGGATGCTGGGAAGGCCTCAGCCTGCGCTGGCTGTCCCAACCAGAACATTTGCGCTTCAGGCAAGTACAAATCTTAAAAGTCCTGTCGTAGAAGTTTTAGGAAAATATTGATCAATTTATTATGCTGTAACTATAGCAATGATCAACCAGATGTAGTATAGAGTGCAATGCACTATCTGTAGTTTTAAACAACCCTGCTTCTCTTTATTGGATTGTAATATTATAATCACCTTAATACCAATGTTCTATTTTCCTATAGACAAAATTGAGCCACTGCACTGGTAGATATTACTCTGTAGGTATTTTGCAGATTGTATTAAACAAATATATCATAGTAATATATTTGCTTAATGAAATAAACTGAGGCAAATAAAGAGAAAAGTGTTATTTTTTTTTTTGTAGCTTAGGAATAAGATACATTTTTTATAATTTGTGCCTTTATTTCTTTAAACAAGGATCAACTGGTATTAGGTAAAATGTCATTGCAATTACTTCTTTACTGAAAACTCCAGGCTTCAAATATTTTTCTTTCTCACCATGGACAAATCTAAAATTATCAATCAGGTTTGCCATCGGGCCCAGACCCTGCCATAGAGATCATAAAGAACCGCCTGGCTAATGTGAAGCACAAGATTGTGATACTGTCGGGGAAGGGGGGCGTCGGCAAGAGCACTGTGACTTCCCTGCTGGCATATGCACTGGCCGGCAGGAACCCTGACATCAATGTGAGTGATATTAAAGTAATGTTTAATCTATACTTGTCTTGGAATAAATGTGTCTATCTATCTATACAGGTGTTAAAAAAAGTGTGTTTGAAATTTTAAGGGGTCACTCAGAATCAAGTATAGAATACAGCAAAAATATTGAAAAACATCCAATTTACATTTTTTTTTTTCAGTTTCCCATACAAATTCTTGACTCGCTATTCAAATTTATCGTAGAATAAGAAACTTTTAACAAAATGCATATCAAATTTTTTTCAATATTTTTCCTGTATTCTATATTTGATTCATTCTGAGTAACCCCTTATTTATTTACAATATTTACTTTAACCCTTCATTCAGACAAGAGTATCCCAAAAATAAATTTCTATGTTATTGTCTCTGTTCATTCATTTTCCTTCTATTTTTATACTCAAATAAATCTACTGTGTATAGCATGAGGCATAAACAAAGGTGTCATTAGCTGTGCATTAAAGGACAAATGATAGACACACACACGGACACATAATATTATGTATGTATATTGCTACTCTATACACATTACTATTTATTTTAATTTTATTATTTTTATCACTTGTTAGTTTAACAAACAGTAACTGTTAATTATGTTGATATCCAGGTATGTACATATGTCTGCTAAATGTTTATTATATGCTTCAGTTTGTTATTTTCAGTGTGACTATGTGTTATTTATTAATTTTCTGATTCGATAACATGTAAAAACTTTTTTACTTGTCAGAGCCTGATGAGCAAATGACAAACTTGCAAATAATTTTATAACTGGTGGAGTTGACACTTTGAATATTACCACAGCTATTACCTATACGGTTTCTGGTATCTCATGAAATAATTTAGAAGAAGAACTGTTGATATTCATTTGATAATTGTATGTTTGTATTGTAACTTTAATAAAACTTCGTTTTATTTTTATTCATTCCCGCCATTTTCATGATGTAGTTACATCTATATTTGCTCAAATGTCTTTATTAATGGATCGATTGGGTGCATTGACTGCATTCTACTAAGTATGGCTTCATTTGATTACTGTTTCAAAAAGGAGCTCTTCAACCAGATGTAAGAAAATTTCTTACATTTTCTTTACTTAAATAAACATTTATACCTACCCTATTGTACCGCGCTCTTCTTTCTTGCGAGTTCCCAAACTCCATGGCGCCACGACAATAAACTCTAGTGTAAAAAAATAAAATAAAAATTAAAAATAAAAACAAGCTAATGCACGTGTAGGTATCGATCCCGCGATCGCGCGGACCTCGCCGCAGCGCGAAGTTTTCGCAACGTCAGTCGCGTGCGGTTGTGATTACATTCTCTTTGGTAGCGTGGTCTCCTTGCCGTACGAGGACGGTGTCCCATCGTACCTGGCACTGAATGCAGCCATCCTTGGGTACTGGTATATAGGTCAGGTTTTATGGGACGCGTGTTTTTGTGCGAATAGTTAAGAGGTGTAAATAGATGGTTATGAATAGGTGAATTGAGGTCCTATTATCAAGTTGTGATCAATATAATGGCAGGACGATTCATTTAGCAGCTAATATGTACTTTTGACACAACTATCGTAGATGAAATAACTTTGAGAATGTTGTTTTGTTTCAACGGTAGAGTGTAATTTTAAAGGAAGTATAATTTTACAATTAAACCCTGTATGGCTACGCACTGAAATAGATACTAATAAATATCCGAGAGCAAATAACTTTGATCTGGTCCCAAACTCGGATGATAGTTACTGTGGAAACAAAACATATTTTTTATAAAGTTTCTATATTATATTTATACACCCAGCTATAAGAGACATAGAGTAAGAAATGTTCGTCATCGAAACGTTTGCCCTGGGTGTGAATTGAACCCACGAACATAGTCAGGAGTGCGAGCGTAAATGCGTAATTATACAATAGGTAAATATTTTATTTAAAAAAAAAACACCAAATCAGTCATGGCCCCATGTGTTGAGCATTACGTATTAACCTTCTAGATGTATGCGAAAATACCGCCAGTATTTTGGGGACAATATGGATTCATAACGTAACGTAAATTATAAAAAAATACGGACGTTTTATTAATTGTCTATTCTACATAAAACAATAATAACTATTGAGAGTAACAAATTAAACCTGATAGCAAAACTAAACAAACATAATACTTTCAGAGAACTAAGAAGTATCTTCTATTCCTTTGCAGGTGGGCATCCTAGATGCGGACATCTGCGGTCCGAGCCAGCCGCGCGTGATGGGGGTGCGCGGGGAGCAAGTCCACAACTCCGGCTCGGGGTGGTCTCCTGTCGTGAGTATCCTACTATAATATTTTTAAATAATGTGTCACAGTATGCATGTACCCAATCACGCAAAAACAGCTGAACGGATTTGGATGGAGGCACAAAAACAGTCTATAACCTGGCTTAAAACATACGAGCTTTTTTTATCCCTGTAAATGGCAATTCGGAAGTCCACGCAGATTAATGATGATGCCGAAACATGTACACCTACGGAGATATTGTCTTTCATAAATGTAGGTTCTTCACGATGTCAAGACTCTTATTTCTATTGTTTTCAGTACGTAAAGGACAACTTATCGTTGATGTCGATCGGCTTCTTGTTGGGTAGTCCCGATGACGCCGTCATTTGGAGAGGGCCTAAAAAGAATGGTAACGAATAGAACTGATTCTCTGCTATTTTTCACACATTACAGTCCTTTGTTTTTCTGCTCTGTGATATAACTTTTTTAAAATTTCAGGCATGATCAAGCAATTTCTGAGCGAAGTGGACTGGGGTGATTTAGATTATTTGCTGATTGACACGCCTCCAGGTAATTAACACCTTTATGTAGCCAGTTATGTATACAGGGTGTAAGGGACAGGTTTCCGAAAACTTTAAGGGCTTGCTCAGTAGACGAAACTGAACAACTTTCCACAATTTTTTTTTCAGGAAACGAAAAAAAAAATCGGAAAAAAAAATTATAAAGTTGATTAGGCAGTTTGTATGGAGTGGCCATTTTTTTTTGGTTCCTGACAAAAATTATATGTACGTATAGTTTAAAAAAGTGCGTTTGAAATTTTAACGGGTTAATCAGAATCAAGTATAGAATACAGGAAAAATCTTGAAAAAATTTGCTCTTCAATACTTTTTTCAGTTTTCCAGACAAATTCTACTTTGTTACATTGCTCAAATAATTCATGCACTATCGCTACCAGTACTTCATGTAATCTTTTATCCTCTGCCAAGGGTTGTCTGGAAGAGATCGCTTCTAGCGATAAGACCGCCTTTGTACACGTAATCCAATATTTTATGTTATGTAAATTCCTTGTGTGCAATAAAGCATTAATACAATACAATACAATACAAATTCTCGATTCACTATTTAGATAAAATATTGAAGAGTGGATTTTTTGCAAATTTTTCCTGGATTCTATACTTAATTCTGAGTAACCCGTAAAAATTTCAAACGCACGTTTTCAACATCCTGTATAGCCAGTTCCTCATTGCGTTGGTTGAATCTTGGTAGGCCCGCTTCCATCTTCGGCATCATCATCACTTACCACCAGGAATCCGGTAGTTGACTGCTAGTCATTTGAGTTACTTTTTTATCAAATGTCAAAAACGGCATTTTGTTCTAAAAATGTTTGAAATTTTGTACGATGACGTCATTGTTCAAAATAGTAGTTTGCATACTTATTAGGAAATTCTCATAAATTAAAAATGTTATGCAAATTAAAGTGATTAAGTGTTTCAATAATTTCAATTAAAGAGCTATTTAGTCAATAATATTTCGTAACTTATTTTTCATACAGTCAACTCCCGGAAATATTAACAAATATGCAAAGGTCGTTAAGCCATGTCTGAGGCATTTAGGCGTCTTGAAAAATACTGATATTGGCGTTTAGTTAGCTTGTTTTTATTGATGAGCTGAGTAAAAAGTTGAAAGTCAAAACGAACAAATTCCGTTTTATTCTTCAGCTAAACGAATGCAGCTGTTTAAAAACTACAATTTACATATATTAAAAAAAATGACAATTCAATAAAAATTTTTACCACGCCAATCAGGCACATCAGACGAGCACATGTCGACCATCCAATACCTGACCGCGGCCGACGTCACGGGCGGCGTCTGCGTCACCACCCCCCAAGAAGTGGCGCTACTGGACGTCCGAAAACAGATCAACTTCTGTCGCAAGAGCGGTTTGCCCGTTCTGGGAGTGGTTGAAAATATGACGCTGTTCGTGTGCCCCAATTGTAATGTGAGTTGTATTGTGTCGACTTTTTTCTTTGCAGGTATTCTAAAAAGTTTTATTGGTCGCGGAAGGAGTGTGTAGTGTAGTTAGAAAAAAATATTGTTTGTTGGTTTAATTCAGGCAACATAGGTATGGTACATGGTATTTGCTCATAAAAGTTAGGTCACCTTTAATAAGACACAAGGAGTGACCATACTGTATGTATATGGACAGTACTAATGTATATGTATACTTTTATATCCGGATATTACCCGTAAGGTTATCTTTAGTGAGGTGGAGGGAATCAATGTAAATGTCGTGGGCAGATTGGCAAATTAGCCAGATCATGAATATATAACATGAATATCGTTGAGGAGCTCCGAACAAACTAGCTTAGGGTACTGGTGTTACCCTATAAAGTTTCGTCTATTTTGTTGTCTTGTCGGAGTCTTGTCTGTTTTTTCGGAGATCCTCGACGATATATTATTATTATTATTAGTTGATACACTAGCAGCTCTGTGAGCTGATGCGTGTATATCACGGCCATCGATATGGGAAACATTAGATAAGGTTACTCGCCCTGTTTGTTTCTGAACCAGCGTGTTCGTCTTGCGGGGGCTGAAGCGGGGTGAAGAGGGAGGCATTTATTTAAACAAATATCGCCGTTGTGTGACAAGCTTAAGGTTTATGTATTTAATGTTATCTACTAGCGACATCTAGCGACGAGTAGGGAGGCATGTAATTAATTAATGTTATCTACTAGCGACATCTAGCGACGAGTAGCGTAGCATCACTATAAAATGACAAAATATTCATAAAATAACAAGAATAAAGTGATAAGAAATGTTTTTTATTTTTTTATTGTTTTAGCACATTTCACTGCTCTGTAAGATATATTTTCATTTAAACACGGGATGTTTACTCGTCGCTTGTCAGATTGCGAATGGTGCGCGAAAAGGCGGCGCTACTCAACATAGGGGAGCAAACCACTATCAGCGACTACGCTGTCGTGGAGTATTAACCACATCTAATTGTTCTCTTATATCGATGATTACGGCACTTGTGTTTATTTGTTTTTTAAATGTTTATCAAGCCATATAGCCAGTCATTTCATGATCTTGCTAACTAATTTTTATGATCTGGCCATGACATAAAATATATATACTGTGATACTAACAATGTCTTCAAATTTAACATCTATCTCATTTCCAGACGCGCAGCGAGATTTTCCCAGCCATCACAGGGGGGGCGCCACAGCTATGCTCAGACGAGGGGGTGCCGCTCCTGGCGCGGCTGCCGCTGGACCCGCTGCTGGCGCGCTGCTGCGACGCCGGGCAAGACTTCCTGGCTGAGATACCCACCTCGCCCGCCGTACGAGCCTTGAATGAACTCGTTGATAGTGAGTCTCTAAATTTTAATATTTAGGCTCAAGGTCACTTATATTTAGGAACAATTGGGCCTCATAAGAAGGCTCAAGGTCACTTATATTTAGGAACAATTGGGCCTCATAGGAAGGCTCAAGGTCACTCATATTTAGGGATAAAGGGCCTCATAAGAAGGCCCACCCAAAGGACGCTGTAGCGTGCTAGCTATGCTTGGAGTTACGTTAGTTTTATTTATTTATTATGTAAAGATACTTCTACACCGGTAATTGCGCTACATGTATCCTTTTACCCGCCGAGACACAGCTCTGATTAGTAAGCGGGCCTGGTTTAACCCATTGCCCGCAATGCTCCTCTTTAACAAATCGTGCCCCCACCCCACCGCCAACGTCGAGCCGACAAAAATGTATAAAAATCTCAAATCCCATGCGCCATGTGGCACAGAAACCGGTTGTCCGCCCTAACCGACTTTGGCGGTCAAAGGGTTAATAACATGTAATTTTAATCTAGTGTATAATTTTAACCATTTTTGTTTCAGAAATTGTTGAAATCTGCGAAAATAAATCGAGTTGAAAGCATGGTGAAATGAAGTTTGGGTGCGCTGCGGTACGAATTCTTTATTAATTTTGAACTAGTCAAAATATTAAACATTTGTTATGCATATTTTATTTGCAGTAATTATACAAATTACGTAACTAGTAGCATCAGTGAAATATACACAGGAAATATATTACTATTTTGTACCTATGTAATTTTAATCTAACTAATTTAAGGAATAATAAAATGTTATTATTTTAAACGATGTTTACTTTTTTAAAATAGAAGTTTATTGAGAAAAAGTACTTTCTTAAAAAAAAAACCTTAAAAATAAACTTCTTCGTATTATTAGATTCATAGAAGTAAATTTTTAAAAAGATTGAATATTTCCAAAAACAAAATGCGCCTAATACAAATTGCCTTTCACCCGCACCCGTTGTCGACTTGTTTTAGAACATTGCCCTTCTTACTTTGCTCCTCCGTGTTCGGACTTCGGTCCGAACAAAAAGCGCAGTGCGGTCTGTTTGCGCGGTTTTTTCAACAGTGTGCGTAAAGCTAAAGCCTAATCATTATTTTCTTCTGGCAACCCTTTAATAAATGTCAATGGCACATGACAAAATTGACAGATCGCGATCGGCACGGATGTCTTCATGAACGAAATATATTCGAAAATTGTGTAATTCATCATAATTCGTTTATTTTCATCATCAAATTAAACTAATAAATTACCTATAGATCCAATGGAATAATTCCCAGAAACTTAATTTACAAATGTAATAGTATTGGAGGAGGTTTGGTGTGCTGTCTTTTTGATGGATTGGACAAATTAGAAGTGGTGTGAAAATGCCTCCCAGTTATCCAAACGAGGAGGAAGACAAGCCTTGTAGGGCTTGTTCAGACTTCAAGACGTGGGCCAAACAGCAGGGGAAGTCCACCCTCGCGTCGCCTACGAAACCAGTAAGTTAGGTTATGTTGTTATCTCACTGCACCCTTGACAGATAGTTCTAGCAATTTTTATATCTAAATACTGATTAGATGCCCACTCAAGACTAAACTTTGTCTTACTAGTATTCCAGCGTTCTCTACATATCAGCAACATTAAAATCATGTGTGCTTTCATTCAACGGTTCTTAATATTTTCAAAGTTTGCGCATTGAAATGTTATTTGGCATATTACAGCAAAAACCACCAAATGACTGCCCGCTAAACAAGGAAGAGCTGGGCTCAGCAACATGGGGGTTCCTGCACTCCATGGCAGCATACTACCCTGAGAAGCCTACCCGGATGCAGCAGAAAGAAATGTCCAAGTTTTTCAACATTTTTGCTCAGTTCTACCCATGTGAACCATGTGCCAAGGACTTTATGGATGAGTAAGTCAAAATTTTGTGTCACTATATAGGATTAACTGATGTGATATGAATAAGCACCAGATTTTAGATTTAAAACCAATCTTGACTGTGAAAGTTGACTCTTTTCATACAGTTTTTGTTTATAATCTTTATATTTTCAAAATATAGACAAGAGTACCTATCAGTTTCATTATTTATTGTTCTATGTTTTTTGTGTGTGTTTTACTGAATAAACATTTTTTATATTCTATTCTAGATCTATTAATTTTGACTAGGACTTGATTTCATCGCTTGCCCCTCAAAACTCCATCCAACAAGTCCAATAGCCTCACACCTAAGTATAGTGCCTAAAAATCAAATTTCTTTGACAGTGTTCAAAAGAACCCACCAAGAACCAAATCACGATTGGAGTTATCACAGTGGTTGTGTGAGCGTCACAATGAGGTTAACCTCAAGCTGGGGAAACCAGAGTTCGATTGTAGCAGAGTGTTGGAGCGGTGGCGAGATGGCTGGAAAGATGGCTCCTGTGACTAACGACACACTACATGGGAATGGTGATGGCTCTTAGATAATTGATCATGACGATACATTGTGTTGGTAAGCTATTATTGATATCATCGTCACTTGCAACCGATGGTGAGATCATGCCAAGGGCTTACCGATTGTGATTTAATTAAAAAAAGTTATATAACATTGTTAAAAGAAGGCAAAGTATGTATTTTATTCCAAGCAACTGTTCTTAGTTCTTAGCTATGTGAGGAGATTTTAAAAAACGAATTGTACTAAAGTTTGGGTGTAGATGTTTTTCAGTTTTGCTTCAATTTACTGTGACTAAACATTTTAGAAGTATTTAGTAGCCATATCTGTTGATACATAATCAAACCTTACTTAGATTTGTACGAACAATGAGCTATCCAGTTCACACATGCACAGTGATGTCTGATACTCTGTTTTTATATATTTATATTATAGTTTTAAACAACTTGTGATGTTACCTAATGAAATAGCTAAGTAGTGTTTTATAGGACTTGTGTACTATAGAAATGTATGTAGAATTTGTTACATTTAATAAATGTTGCTCTTTTGAGAATAATTAACTTGTCTTTTATATAGGGTCCTTATGAAATACCTGAAAAAAATTACCCACGGCTTCTAATCATTAAACTGAACAAGTTTCCCCAAGAAACATATACTTAATTCGCAAAAAAAATTTTTGACTTCTCATACTAATCAGCAGTGATCGGAGTCGGTAGATTGATTTAGGGTCAATGACCGCAAACGTATATGTTAATATGGACATGCCGCTCGGATTCTGAGAGTTTAACATTTTTTAGCAAACAAAAACGAATATTCATTCTGTTATTTTACATATAAATAAATTGCTTCCTTCAGAACCAATTGATTGAACTAGATTTACTTAAATAATACTCAACTCAATTCGGAAATACCGAAACTTTCCGGAAAAAAGGATTGTTCATGTTATAAAATCACATTGCAAGTACCAAAAATCAATCTACCTACTCCGATCACTGCTAATCAGTCAGCTGATCCGCCAATTTTGTATGGGAAGTCCAAATTTTTTTTTTTGCGAATTGAATATAGGTTCCTTTGGGAAAGTTGTTCAGTTTCATGAGTAGAACCCACTGTTAAACTTTTTTCAGGTATTTTAGAAGGACCCTATATTTATTCCACTCCTTTGTTTCGGATGACAAGGTACTAGACTCGGACCAGGGAAAGCTGTGTCCACAAGAAATGGCAGCAAATTAAAAAAAAATTCAGTTGTTAAGAGTCTTAACAAATCTTGAAACTTATGAATATAATTTACGCAAGTCTCTATTTTTAAATTATATATTTTCTTGATGTCTTAAGTGGAACATCAGGCCATGGGGAAGGTCACCTATAGATCATTCCAATCAAAAAAAGCAAAAGGTAAACAAACTTATAAGACGTTGAAATGTGTCAATTCCATAGAAAGTTGTTTTACCTTTTGCTTTTTATTGATTGGAACAAGGTATAATAATTGTGCTACAAGGTAAGACAGAAAGATCAATTTCCGAGTGGTAGGAACTTTGTACTAGGTAGAATAATATGACGATTTAAAAGTACATATGTGTAAAGCATCTACTTAAATAAAAAAGATTTTTGATTTGATTTGATCACCTACTATCCCGAGGGTGTGCGCTATAAATACAAATGCAGGTTTTACACACCCACATTTACTATTCTGAATAACATGGAAATAGCGCAATGGTTTCCTGCAAGTTTTATGATACATACCATCTGTGTCTGCCGAGAGACAAACTCAATCATAACGTTTTTTATCTATAACACTTACTAGTTGCACTAGTGTGTAATGTTAGTACATTGCATAACCAACAACCACTATTACACATTAAAACATAACTTCAGTTATTCCACAGTTTTATTGAAAATATCTATACGTAAAAAATATACGTAAGTAGGTAGCGCCAAAAGTTCTCGGCCTGATACTTACATTTAAAGTTGTATACCGATGACTTAAGCTGTATTTCTGGAAAGCGTTAGACTGATAATAGTTGCAAAATAGCTGTAGTATTAAAGTTTGTGACTTTGAGGAATGTAGGTTTTTTTTAAAGGATAGATGTGTTTATTCCTTGTTTGAATATGTGATTTGAAATAGAGGATGATTATGTTTATTCCTTGTTTGAATATGTGTTTTGAAATAGAGGATGATTAAGTAGAAACACAAATATTTTTCAGTTGTTTCGCTTTTCTTTTTCTTATGAGAACTTTTGGCGCTCCCTACGTATGCTTAAGGTGACATGTTTACAAAATACGTTAACATGCAAACGCATCAAGCCGTTCATTGGTCATCCATTACATAGTTACATATACAAATAAATGCACTTATTAAACCTCAGTTCAGTTGAATCGATTATTTTATGACAGTAACAGACAGTAACATATTATACCATATTGCTACTTATTTGTTTCATATCCTTCAAGAACAGTCAAAAATGAATCGGCGGGACTACAAGTAAACACGGACTACATGTAACGATGGTGGCGCCCTCATTTATTTTCTACTCTTTTATGTCGCACTTTACAATACAATTGTATTTTTTATGTATGTTAAAGGGAAATATTTAATCGCCCATCAAAAAATACTAAATCGCACAGCGAAAAAATCTGTTTCACAATCTTTAGGTTAGGTTAGATTTGCAATTCAGTTAATTTGATGTGCAACCAGTATTTTGATGATGCGTAAATACACTGGTAGACTAAAAAATCGACTCAAAGCTTGTTGCCCGACTTTTGAAAAAATAACTCTAGACTACAAAACTGTTAAACACTAAAAACAAAAAACTATAAAACCACTAAACTAAAATAATAAAGAGTAAAAAGTTTTTGAACTTTTCTTTTGCTACATTGAGCTATTTTTTCAAAATTCGTGCAACAAACCTTGAGGCGATTTTTAGTCCACCAGTATAGTATTCTATCTCAAACAATAGCACGTTTGTATGAAGTGTGCAGGGCGTATCACTATAATATTACATATGCATGGACCACAAATGGAGGTGACTGTCTATGACTCGGACCCGGGTCACTGCTTGGGTAGCTCTCATAAGAATTCCATCTCCCGCTCGATGCCGACGAACTTGAGTTGTTCGGTTGGACCGTATCTGCAACACGAAATTATTGTTTTCGAAAAATACTGTGACAAACAGATACAAGTTGTGAAAAACAACCACTCACAAAAACTAATTTTAACTTGTGAAATAATACAACTTTTCCGAAAAGGTATACTATACCTACACATATTTTATAACCATGCTTTATGCGAATAAACTTTCATTTCATTATTCTTATCATCATGGTCATTCATCAACTATACTCGTACGCTCATCATCATTCATTGCCTACACTACTCTCGCGTCATCGTCATTCATCACCTTTACTCTTCATCACCATTATCGTCATTCATCACCTAAACTATCACCAGCATCCCCGGCTGTATCGCCCGCTTCACCACAGGTATTCGTTCAACACCTAATTGACCCTCATCATCATCCTTCATCAACCATAGTTTAATCATCACAGCATCACCTGTAATCGAAGAACAGCTCCTCCCCCGGCTGTATGGCGCGCTTGGCGAAGATGCCGATGCGGTGGTCGCCGTTCACCATCATCACCTTCGCGTAGCAGTTAGGGTTGATGGAGTGGTTCGCGAAGCGGATTTTGTTGCCTTTGCGTGTTGCGTCAACCACGAAATCTGGAGGAAAAGTTCAAGGCAAACTATTATTTTTCTGCTTAGATTTAGACTTTCAATAATAATATTTACTTCAAGTCTAACACTAGAAAAGAATAAACGTTTATTCCAGACACAGAACATAATAACTTTACACAAGCTCACAAACAATAACTAATAAAAATAGGATAGAACAAAACTTACATAATTTAATAAAAAGAAGAAAATTCATTTAAAAATGCAACTTAGTAATTAGAATAATAAATAAAAGTGTCGTTTAAAAATTAGAATTAATTTAAATTAGCTTTACAATTTAATAATTAGATAAAAATACAAGGTGAAATTGAAGTTGCCAACTCCCACTCACAGTAAGCTCATCGATTTGTATGAAGAGTCGAATTGTTTTTTTTTATAGTGCCTTTGCGAGTGGTATGTTGTCAATGGTTATTTACGACACTAACCGTTGTTAAGGTTGAACAGGAACGAACACATGTACTTATCGTACACTTTGCCCCGGCGGTCCGCCTCATCCTGGAAAGAAATAAACAATTATTTAAAAAGAAACATGGATATACAGGGTGTCTACAGGTTCGTCTTTTAATCAGGGCTCGGCTTCTACTCTACTATTTTTTTTTGTGATTTGACTATAGGGTCCTTGGAGAAAGTTGATCAGAATCAGCAGTAGAAGTCGTGATTAAAATTTGATGCACCTGTAGATATACGACCTTTATAAACTTATTTTTACTGTGGTAATATAAGTCAAGCTACTCAAGTTACCTGCGAGATGATCTCGCCGCAATACTCGGAGATGAACTCATTCTTGTGCGCAGCCTCCTTGAGGAAGATGCCCCAGCCGGCCACGTCGCTTGGCGCCAGTAAAAGGTGCTTGTGTAACCCTCTGAAAATATAACAACGATAACACGTCACCAAACAGGTAAACAGTTTTTTTTTCCTCAATTGGTAAGCCCTTGGCCATCATCTCACCTGATGGTTGGTGATGATGATGCCGAAGATGGAAGCGGGCTTACCATTTCATAATTGTATATGAAGTCAACTAGTCTATTGTAACATTGCGTGTAATTAAAGTTAATAAAGTGAAAAATTGCAATGTTGACATTGCCGGACTCGTGTTGTCTTCTGCATGAAAATCACTGGTTTCGTGATTCTCTCTATAAAGGCACTATTCCGCTGGGTGGAATGTTAAACCACTGGATGCACAAGTGGAGGTGATTAGCTATGTCGCCCAGTAGAAATCCGCCACCGTAACCCTACGAGAAGCGGTGAGTGGTAGTGTAGTAAGTGGTGAGTGTGGTGTAGTGAGTGGCAGTGTAGTGAATGAATGGGTAGCTCAGTGAATGGGCGGTTAAGTAGTAGTGAGTGGATAGTGTAATACTAATAAGTGATCAGGGTAGTAAGTGGGCCGTGTAGTGTGTGAGTAGCTAGAGTAGTGAGCTGTCGCCAATGTAATGAACGGGCGGTATAGTGAGTGAGTAGGAAGTGTAGTAAGAAGGCGGTGTAGTGAATGGTGAGGTGGTAGTATAGAGCTTCAGAGAATGGGCAGTGTAGTGAATGGTGAGTGGTGTTACGTTACAAAACTCTATAGTGGGTAGTATAGAGCTTGAGAGAATGGGCAGTGTAGTGAATGGTGAGTGGGTAGTATAGAGCTTGAGAGAATGGGCAGTGTAGTGAATGGTGAGTAGGTAGTATAGAGCTTGAGAGAATGGGCAGTGTAGTGAATGGTGAGTGGGTAGTATAGTGTTTAAGTGAGTGGGCAGTGTAGTGCGTGGCCGTATCTCCCACTGACCGCTGCACGGAGATGTTCTTGCAGGGGCGATGGGGCGCGTCGGCCCCGCATGCGGTGCACAGGTCGGGGTCGCATTCCCGCACTCCCAGGTAGCACGGACACTGCTTAGTGTTGCATGACGCCTTGCAGCGGCAACCGGGGAAGCGGTTCTGGCCTGACAGAACAAGTAATTATAGGGTGACTCAACACGTTCACAGCCCACGACTCCAAATGGAGTCGTAGACTTGGCTTCAACCGTAAGTCCACGACTCTAGGCGGAGTCGCAAGACGAACATGTCTTGCGACTCCATGGGTATGCGTGGACTTACGGTTGAAGTCAAGTCCACGACTCCACCATTTGAAGTCGTGGACTGTGAACGTGTTAAAATTAGTTCTTGATACGAAAGGCTATGTGCTCATGATAACAAACAACTTTCCCTTAGCAACCCACGGGCATTGCTTAGTGTTGCAGGAGCCCTTGCAGCGGCAACCGGGGAAGCGGTTTTGACCTAGCGAGGAGCAAGTGTATACAGTATAAGTATACAGGTTGTAATTTTTTGGACTTTTCATACAAACTTGGTTCGCCAGCTGATCGATTTGTATGAAAAGTCCAAAAAAAAATTTGCGATTTCAACAAAGTTGTAGAACAAAAGTTGTTCAGTTTGATGGGTAAAAGCCAACCTTGAAGTATTGTCACACACTTCTGTTACACCCTGTATAATAAGGAATATTATTATACGATACTATGTATAGAAGATTCCCTGTATGGAGATGATAATAAGATACTCTAAAAGCACAGCGACAAAGACTAATCTTGCTTGCTCAAACACTATGTGTTTCTCATTATATATAGGGTGTTGAAAACAATTTATTTGATATTTCTCGAGTGGCGTCCGCGTTGGCAGGCCTACGCCTAGGCCTTGGTAGACCGATGACCTGTTGAAGGTTGCAGGAAGTTGCTAGATGCGGGCACAGCAAGACTGTCGCTGTGGAAATCCTTGGGGGAAGCCTTTGTCCAGCAGTGGACATCTTTCGGCTGATGATGATGACTGAACCTGGTGAAGGTCGTGGGAAGTCGCTGGATGCGGGCAGCGCAGGACCGGTCGGCGTGGAAATCCTTGGAGGCCTTTGTCCAGCAGTGGACGTCTTTCGGCTAATGATGATGTTGGCAACAGAATACCAGTGTTTTGCCTTTTTAAAGGCAAAATTACACTGAGCTTGTGGCCCTGTTGTATTGCCTTTTGTCTTGCTTTAAGTTATTCGGGCAATTTGAGGTTACATTTTATCTCCTTTGTTTACTTTTTATGTTATCTTTTATTTCTGTGTAGTTTCTAATAAACTGTTCATCTATCTACGAGTGCACTCACAGTCGCCGCTGCATTGGCAGAACTTCTCGCAGAAGTTTTGAGATTGCAGGCACGGACACAGACTGTCGCATGGCTGGTTGGGGTGGTCGCATGGTGTGTAGTTGTACCTGGGGGGGGGGGGGGGGGACAATACTATACAATATATCCATTTCCTATGGGGAACAACGCTATACAGTATCCCCTACTAAATATTTATAAAACTATAATTTAGATAGGAAACTAAAAAAAAAAACAGGGGAACAATGCTATACAGTTATTGCCATACTAAAGCTTACAAATGAATCAACAATTTGTACAGGAAACGACCTCTCTGAGATCTGAATGACTCCTGGACATTTGGTCCTTCAAGTAAGCTTTTGGGCCTTAGGAGGCTACAGTTCAAGAACTATCGGCCATGAGGAAATAACATAATACGGGTGACCACAATAGATCTACCCAGGTCGCAGTGATCCAATAGGGCCTATCTTTAGTCCTATCAATCAATCAAATCAAAAAGTTTTTTTATTTAACTAGATGTTTTGCACATACTTTTAAATCGTCTTTTTTTCTATCTAGTACAAATACCCCTTTTACCCCCAAATAACAATAAGATCCCCTTATCCCCACAAATGGGTACAGATAACACACTCACACGTGATGCGATCCGCAGTCCTTCTTGAGCTGTATCTTGCGGCAGTGCACGGACCACAGCCGGTGCTTCTTCTTCTTCTTCCTCGGCGGAGTCAGCTCCGCTTCTATGCGGCACTCCTCTTGGCCCGTGTTGATCCAGTACGTGTATACCTGGACAAAATTATTACGTGGTAACTATATTGTTTTTGTGGATGATTACTTGTTTTTTTAAAGGCGCAAAAGAAGGGGTCGTGGCTCAGTGCCACTTGCTGACTACAGACGGGATCCTAACCTGGATTTTTTTGTATTTTTTTAGAGAGTTTTGAGTCCCATTGTATTTTTTTTGTTAATTTCAAAATTTACCAATTTCTTCCATGTTTCGACTTACAAACAAACTGTAAAACCAAAAGGGTTTGATGATAACTATACAAAATGCGATTCCGTGCGCTCAGATATAATAATATCTGGGACAAATCACACACGGTCATCTGGCCCCAAACTAGGATTCCCTGTATCTTGGGAACCAGAGACTGATATACATACACATATACTTTTAAATACATACATATATAGATATAATACATATATAGATATAATACATATATAGATATAATACACCCAGACTCAGAGCAAACAATTCTGCTCATCACAGAAAAGTTTGCCCTGTGTGGGGATCGAACCCACGACTCTCGGATCAGTAGTCAGGAGCACTAACCACTGAGCCACCAGGTCAGTCAAAATGTGAGTCTTTATTTTTAAATTAAGAGAAGTATGTCAAAATAGGAGCAATGGCGATCCATGGTTTCTGCCTACCTCAATGGGAATGAGGCGTGAGTATATGTATGCATGTAATTTATTGTATGTGACAAATAAAAGTCCCCCTTCTCACCTGCTGGCAAGTCTTGGAGAGCATTAACTGAGCTATGGCGCAGTAGTTGGAGGGGAACACCTTGTGCAGAGCCCTAAACAGCGACTGGTCCGAGCCCGTCCACTCCGAGTCTATGTCGTCTTGCGTCAGCCCTGGGGGGAGACACGCAGTCAGTAGGGTAGATGACAACTAAACTCCGCCTCTTTGTGTACTTCAATACGACAAATGTCAATAATCTTGACATGTCTTTTTAGTGAGATGATATATCACTTTAAAAGGACTTTTGATTATTACCTAAATTAGCACACTTTTTGGACAGGTGTACGAGTTTCAAGTTCAAAGGGAATCGACACATAAAACGTCAATTGCCTAATAAGTTTGTTTACCTTTTAATTACTTTGGATTGGAACAAGGATTACCTACGTAGATATAAATGATTTTGCTTTATAATGGTGTTGAGCATTGTTACCGAGCGCATTATACGCGGGATCAGCTGGCTTGACACCGCCGACGCCCCACCCGCTGCCGTTGCTGCTGCTACCTGCCGAAACGAGAACAATACATAAGATAAGATAATTTAAGATAAGTATAGGTATATTGCAGGACAAATCACACTCGACCGTGTGACCAAACTAGGATTCCCTGTATCCTTAGAGCAAACAAATCTGCTCATCACAGAAATGTTTCTTTGTTTCACGCTGCATGAGACTCGAACCCACGACCCTCGAATCAATTAATTAATAACATAAAGACCGCCAATATCTGACCGCGAAATATTAATGTTGATAGCCCGCTTCCATCATCGGTGAGATAATTTCACGGGTTTACCAAATGACAGCATTTGAATAATTTTACCCTAGATTTCAAAAGTTTTATGTAAAAAATTCAATGATTAAACACACACATCTTTTTTTTAATAATCACATATTTCTCGAGAAATTTAAATTTTTTTCGTTAGGGTTTTGTAGAGTGTATGCATATATAAGGTATCTATGCCTACTGGATGGTAATCTAATAAATTAAAAAACGTGAACTTGACCTAACGTTATAGCTCCATACCCTAATCCCTATACAGCTTAACCAATAAAAAAGTAATTATTTCGAGAAATATCTAACTTAAAAAAATACATATATTTCTTATTTTTGAATTTTCTATCGTACATAAAACACTAATAATAAAAACGGGGGTCAAAAATTTGAAATGTTGTTAATTGTAGATAAAAAAAACTTCTTATTTTTACACTCAGTTTCGTATATATAGGGTGAGTTTAAATTAGTTCTTGATACGAAAGGCTATGAATGTGCTCATGATAACAAACAACTTTCCCTAAATAACCCATAGTCAAATCGCAAAAAAAAATGTTGGTCTCTTCATACAAATAGATCAGCCGAGCGGGCAAAATAGTATGAAGAGTCAAAAATTTTTTTGCGATTTGACTATGGGTTATTTAGGGAAAGTTGTTTGTTATCATGAGCACATTCATAGCCTTTGGTATCAAGAACTAATATAAAGTCGCCCTATATTTCGACATAACGTCACCCGAGTGCTTATTTTGTCCAATCGACCATATTAACGAAATTGCTTTTAAATGTAGTTATCGTAAGGTTTAAATTTCTCGTCGATTAGTTATGATTCTAATAATTTAGACCTTAAGAACATTAAAAATAAAATTACCTGTTGAAAACGCAATCTGTAAGAAATCCTTTAATTTGCGTGAAATAATCAGTAAAAACTTTGTAATAATAATAATAATATTTGCGACAAATCACACACGGTCATCTGGCCCCAAACTAGGATTCCCTGTATCTTGGGAACCAGAGACCGATATACGTACACATATACTTTTAAATACATACATATATAGATTTAATACACCCAGACTCGGAGCAAACAATTCCGCTCATCACAGAAAAGTTTGCCCCGTGTGGGGATCGAACCCACGACTCTCGGATCAGAGGTCAGGATCGCCAACCACTTAGCCACCGAGTCAGTCAGTTGTTGTCGTTTAGGACACTGAACAAATAAGCGCTCAGGTGACGATATGCGGTCGCGCTCGTACCCTTGTGGAAGCGGTGGCTGTCGTTGCTGTCCTCGGACGAGGCGTCGTTGGGCGAGTCCTGCGCGCGCACCTCGCCCGCCGCCGCCGCCGCCTCGCGCGCCACCTCGCGCGCCAGCTGCTCCCGCATGCCTTCCTGCGCAACCAGGGTTCGCATCATATATATCGGATATATATCATGATATATATCAATTGATATTTATGCTTGATATATATCAATATTGATATTTATATTTTCCTACCTTCTAAGAGCTGCTTCTTACGAATGAATGTGCCAAATGCAAAGAATAAAGATATGATTATCACAATAATAAATAAATGAGTTTAGTTTAATTAACTATCTTCAAATTTGCAAAAATAAAATATACATTTTAGATTCAGTTGTTTCGAAAAAACATATCAGAGTATAAAATTTGAATGTTATTTTAATAAAAATCTTCAAATTATCAAACATATACCTACATTTTAAATTAAGCTATTTCAAAAATTATGTATTAAAGTAAAAAATTGAAATTAGTATGTAATTTTGATAAATATCAAAAATATCAAAGATATCGAAAATATCGAAAATATCGGATATATATCAAAAATATCTGATATTTTGATATTTATTATAAATATCGGATATTTTCGAACCCTGTGCGCAACACGACACAATTGATTCATTTCAATTCAATATGCGAGTTGCCTGCATCAAAATTAAATCATGAAATATTGTTCACAAAATATACTCGTGGACAAAAAAATCGACTCAAAGTTTCATGCACGACTTTTGGAAAATTAACTCAATCTAGCAAAATAAAACTAAACCGAAAGTTCAAAAACTGCGTGTTTACTGTTTATGATTTTAGTTTGATGGTTTTCTAGTTTTTTGCTTTTAGCGTTTGGAAGTTTAGTAGACCGAGTTATTTTTTCAAAAGTCGAGCAACAATAGATTTTTTAGTCCACCAGTGTAGTTTTTTTAAATTTAAACTGCAGAAAAACATATTCGCTTGAATTTTAATTATATATTAAATTTTTAATTTATAAAACCTTCGTTATACGTGCGCAAACTACTGCATTGAACAATGACGTCATAGTACAAAATTTCAAAATTTTTTAAAACAAACATTCTTTTTTGACATTTAATAAAAAGTTACTCAAATGACGAGCAGTCAACTACCGGATTGATTCACAATTAGGAACCTACCTACAAAATGGTATGGGTAATATAATTGTTGTATGGGTTCCTTTGGGAAATTTTATCAGTTGTAAAACAACAAAATGGGAACGAAGCGCATAAGAGATTTCTCCTTGTGTACATTTAAAACTATCGGTCTTTGTCCTTTGTAGTTTATATCGTCCTCACTGCCAACTCAAGTTGGAGGCCTTATGGCTTGAAATCTTCTGACTCTAGGGTCCCTCAACCTCCACCAATCCGGACTTGGCTCACGTGTGTGAAGTATGGCCTAACCTTCCCGAGTTATAGGAAGAGATCCTTGCCCCTGCAGTGGGAACGATATGGGTTGTTAACATAAGACATCGTCCCCACTGCAGGGTACTGTTTTGTATTGTAGCTAAATCTTAACAAATAAATACTGCACTCACCAGAAGCATATAGCAATTGGTGCCACAAGGTTCTGAAAACGGCTTCAAGTCCGGTCCCTTCCTCTTGGACAGATTCGGTCGCGGATGGCACGCCTGCAGCCCTGTGATACATCGCAATCAATGGTCAACTTATTGCGATACCAGTACATTACGTTTCTGAAACGCAGTTTCTTTGATTAAAATTTTATTTTTTTATTGGGAATGTGGTCTATCTTGTTTCATCATCAGCTGTAAGACGTCCACTGCTGGACAGAGGCCTTCCCCAAGGATTTTCATACCATATCTTGTTTCATTTCGTTTCCATTAAATCATAAATGAAAAAGAAGATGTCAATTTGTCTCTGGTTTCACATTCTTTAGGTAGCGAATATGGTTTACTAAGGAATGGCGATAAAAAAATATACAAGATGTAAAGAGACCAATCCCGGAAACGTTCCAGCTTGACGTGTTCCGGCATAGCCAAGTCCCCATTGCGTTGGGGAATCTTGGTAAGCCCGCTTCCACCTTCCGCATCATCGTTTACCACCAGGTAAGATGATGCCAAGGGCTTACCAATAGTGGAAAAAAAAAACCAGAGTGCTCTAACCATGAATGAAACTGAACAGATTTTTAATGGAACCTATACATTAGCGACAAATTTTTGTGCTTTTTTTTCATACAAATTGATCGGCCAATTAGACAATTTTGTATGGAAAGGTTCTTGGTGAAAAGTTATCGTTTCACGGCCCACAAAAAATTCCAATTACACAGTCGTAAGCAGATTAGTCTCATGAATTTGTATCAAATACCAACCTAACAAATCTTAGTATCTGTTAGCTAACCTAATCATACTTTTATTGCTATTTTTTTTAAAGAAACAACTAAAATGAATGTATAAAAAGCATGATAAACAGTAAATTAAATTAGCAGAATGTCATCGATATAAGAAAAACAATAGATATGTCATGTGGAACAGATGAGAGAGGGGTTTGCTTAATATGACACACATACCACAGTCTTTGCACCTCACACCCCGTCGAGCAGAGCGACTAAATAAAAGTTCTTTGCTTAAGGCCATAAGGTTTAGTTTACATTTTTGATACTAGCGAAATCTATTGAAAAATATAAAGACTAATGTTACTGCAAAGAAATAAAGTTCCATTTAGCTAATTTATAATTTGACAACGGGGACAAATCTTATAATGGTCAACCAGTGAGTGCCTTACAGAAAATTTCATCTGGTGGTTCTCTATCATCCATGGTCGTTGACATAATTATAACGAAATTTTTTTTTGGAAATTCGATCGAATTTTGCAACTTTTTAATTGGAAGACACGTCTTAATAATTTTACATCATCCCAGTGAAAACCGCATTGAAATCCGTACAGTGGTTCTCTTTAAAATCGCGGACAACACAAATAGATATACATATGAAAAACTGGTTGTCATACTTTTTGAAGCCGGTTAAAAATGACAATTTACTGACTTAATTTATAGTAAAAAACAACAAGGCAACCGCCATCTATACCTTGGAAATAGACAACATTTTATTTCCGTTTTTATGAGTGTTTTATTTTAAATAATGGATCAAAATAATGTACAAAAAATTAATATTGTCTATTAAATAAAACAAAGTATTGAATATGACTTGACATTTCGTGTCTGCAATCGTTTAATGTTTTTTTACACTTTGACTATGTTATATTTAAGACATGACGTATCTTTATTTTTGGCACCATAAAGACCATTTTCGTCATACCTTTTTCTGTATTTCATGCTGATTTTAAATTTTCTGGTGAAATAAGTAAATATTAACAAAATGAAAAAAATACGTAAACTTTATTTTGGCATCATCTTTAATAATGAATCAGAAAAGTTGGGAGTAAAAATTTTAAAACGGTCAATTGTGCCATACAATAAGATGAAGACAGTAAAAACAAAAAACTCTGTGTATGTTAAAATATAAGAAAATAATATAGTGATGATAATAATATATGAATATTTACTAAAATAGCGCAAGAATTAAAAAAGGTGATAAAAGTCGTAAAATAATAAAATATCTAACAACAAAACATAGGGCGGAATGACACAGCCTTACCTGTCGCCTGACTTCCTGTCAGCCAAACAGAATAAGACTCAAATCACAAACAAATAGATAGGTAAATACATAAATACGTACACTAAAAAACTATCCTTATCTATTTATCCAAAAACCTACTTATACAATATAAATAAATAAAATTAAAATCTAAATATTATTTTTACTTTATAATATTCCTGTAGATGTGTAATGTATCCTTGGCCGTTGGCCCTATTAATCTCATACAACAAATAAATACCTACTTGCCTACTTTTAATTGAGGTACATACCAAACCTACATAACATATACTTCATTCCAATCAAAAAAAAAGCAAAAGGTAAACAAACATAGTATGCAGATGACATTGACATGTGTCAGATCCATAGTAAGTTTGTTTACGTTTTGCTTTTTTTGATTGGAATGAACCATACCTAACAACAGGGACTTTTTAGGATAATAAAATGATACTGTGAAGTCCTTTTAAAAGAGAACATATTTTCAAACCTTTGATTTACAGGAGGTAAAAATCTCTTTCATGTCATGGTTCGTTTCTTCGAATTTAATAGCTATCTTTTTATCTTATCAAATATTCCTTACCCATCTCAGCGATGTAATTGCTTCTTGGAGATGTTCTGAATAAAAGACCCTGGTAACGGATCCTGAATCTATTTGCATACATCTATACTTACAGATGACTAGCAGCTGACTATGTACTCCGCCAAAAAAGTTTAAATGTTTATTAAATGTTAAATTAAAATAAATAAATAAAGTACCACGTAAAAATACTATATTTACAAATTATCCTGCCAACTAAATACCTACCACGTAAAAAAACTATATATCAAAGTATTAAAAAAAATACCCGAGTAATAATATCACAAATTACTCCGCCATTAAAGTACCACCTACAAAGACTGTACATCAAATCATTTAAAAAAAGAAAAGAAATAAGGAACCTGTACGCTCACGTAAAAAAACTATACAACATATCCTCCAGTATATCAAACTAAAAAAAAAACCCGTATGCTCACTTAAAAAGACTACATATCCTACATTACAAACTATTTAAAAAAGAAAACCATAGACTCACGGTGCAGGAAGCAGTCGTACTTGAAGCAGCGGCGGCAGAATAACGTGTGGAACGAGTGCATTGTCTGGTCGCGGGAGACGCTTTCGGCTAAAGGGCCGTCGATGTTTGGCGTGCACTCGGGCGGTAGGGCGAGAGGATCGCGCAGGGAGGTTAGCTCGATGTACCTGACGACATGTTGTTTTATTATTATTTATTTAATCACAGATTACACAGATCCCCACATTTCGTTAGTAAGCTAAGCCTGGATTAGTGAAATAAATTATGTTAAATTAATTGTATTGGGGAATCTTGGTAAGCCTGTTTCCATCTTCGACATACTAGTATAGCTTGGAATGCCATTACTTCTGCAATGACGTCATAATTAGTGTTCGGAAATTCGAGGGTAATTTCATTTTTTTCCAAGAAAGAATAGTATGGATATGCCTTTCTGACTAAAATAGATTTTCATTCAAAATATTCCCGGTATACCGGGATCGTAAAATGAATGAATGAAATGGAATAAATGTATTATCTATCTATCTAAAAAGCGTTGGGATTCTTAATTGTAATGATCTTATTGTAGTGAATGTTGATCTTTTTGAAAATTTTATGTATGCTATTAAAAAACGTTTGTCAACGTTCTGTTAATTCAAAATGGCATGTCCACATTATGCTAGCTCCCCAACTTAAGGTATAATTTCCCCCGAATTTCCGATCACTAGTCATAATTTACTATTTCAAACATTTTTAGATCAATTTGTCGTTTTTGGCATTTCATAAAAAATAACTAAGATGACTAGCCACCTATCCCATTGTTAAGGCGTTGGCATTATCTCGCCTAGTGGTAAGTGATTGCCGGATTAATAGCACACGATGCCCTAAGCGATCCATGTTTGCGTCTTCAAACATTAACTTACTACTTAAGATTAAATTAACAAGTCATTTGTAGTGCAATGTGTTAATTTCTACAACAAAGTACCCTCAGAAATTCAGGATTTCACGGAAAGGGAGTTTAAGACATAAAGAAAAACCCTATGCAAAAATGCATATTATAAAACTAGCGATTACGTAAAAGATGGAGACGCTTGGAATAATTTTGAGTCTTTTGCGCAAAAAATGTTTGAATGTTTTTATTTTATTTTTATTATGTACCTTTGTTTGCTCTGAGTCTGGGTGTATTATATCTATATATGTATGTATTTAAAAGTATATGTGTATGTATATCAGTCTCTGGTTCCCAAGATACAGGGAATCCTAGTTTGGGGCCAGATGACCGTGTGTTTCGTCCCAGATATTATTATTATTATTATATTTTTCTTTTATTATTATATTTTTCTTTTATTATTATTTTTATATTTTATAGTTATTGACTTTTTTTAAATGTACTTGCTGTAACTACTTTGTTAATGACTTTAATTGTTTGAATGTTTTAATTTTAATTTCATTACGTATCTGACATATTTTTATTTTACTTTTTGTATTTTATGGTATTTGACATTTAAAAAGTGTACATGCTGTACCTACTTTAAATAAATAATTTGAATTGAATTCCAGCGCGTGTGGAAATGCTTAGGGGAGGCGTTTGTCCAGCACTGGACGTCTTTAGAGCGAACAAGTAAAGACCTATACTTAAAAACTAATTCAAAAGCGTACTTTTCTCGTAACTCCTGCGCTGTCCCCTTATCGGGGAACTGCGAGCTGATGGCCTGGAAGATGGTGAAGATCGGGAACTGTTTGTCAGGCGCGGCTTTCTTATCATCCTTGTCTTCGTCCCGTTCCTTGTCTTTGTCTTTTGATTCCTTCGCATCTTTCTGGAAGACGAGGTTTAATTGAAGAGTTCTTTAACGATTGCGATTTGGTCCCTTACAGAATACGACCCCTGGTTTTGGTTTGAGATTGGGTGTGCTAAACTTTAAAAAACTGATTCGTAGTTTTGTGTTAATTTTTTTGAAATATACAAGCAATTTCAATTTTTTGTTGTTTTATTTGAAAATAAGACTATACAAGTCGGTATCTCCTCACTCAATGATATGACCAAGACTGCCCAATTCTACGAACTGGCCACAACATAATATATTGTACACAGTATTCGGAGAGTTCCGTATTCCCAGGTCACAGGTCCCCGCTGCTGTATGGGGCACTCACCAGGGCATCACTGCGGCGCTGCTCCCGCTCTTCAACCACCTCCTCCCTGGTCTGGAACTGCATCAGCGCGTGCACCAACTCCACAAACAGCTGGTCGTCTATGAAGCCGCCCTCTTTGTCTCCTGCCGGCAGTGATACCAGATATTATGATATTGTTGGAGTTTTAATATGTGATGAGTTTGAAGTTAAAGATAGTTTGATGTCTCAATATATCGATGCAAAAAAGCATAAATGCTTTAACCACACATATAACAAACAAAAAACTTTTTGCAGATTCTCAGTCTGTGTCTAATAGAAAATTTTCTACAGCATTGAAATTGTATTTTTTCTGAAATCTCAAAAGTTTTTCGGCTCTGATGTAAAGTTTGCAGTTTGTGGGTTACAGTGTTCATCCTTTTTTGCGTCAATATGTAGACATCAGTTCTATATTGGTTTGGTCTAACATTGGTTGTCAGCTCCATGTCTCCACATTTCAAATTATAGGAAGGCATGTCATATCAGATTTTAGAATTTGGTAGAATGTACTTATTGAGTGTGATGTTAGAAAAGTGTGATATATCAACAGGTGCCTATAGAAATTAAAAAAAAAAGCTTATGGTCCAATGAGTCCGTGACAAAGCACGATAAGCGTGATAATGGTGATGAAAGTTCTTGAGCAATTTCCTTAAAAAAATACATGATATTTTCTACTTTAGTCTTTTAAGTTTTATATATAAAATAAATAAATGAAGTGTCATGTGTTTGGTTAATACTGTTACTATCATGTTAAAAACAAAACTGACTAAAAGCAAAGATGTGTGCTCACTCACACCGATGTGAAATTATTTAAATATCTCTTTGTGGATAAAAAAAAAGGTTGTTGGACTTATACAATACAAATAAAATAATATATTAAACAGGTGTTGTCTTAACCGACAACTACCTTTTCGAGAGTTATGGTATACACAATACTGAAGGGCAATTTTTTTTAATTCGACTTTACAGTTGAATGGTAAACTTTGCTTAATGCCTGCTATCACTGAAAATATTCTTGTTGAAAAAAAAAACAAGCATATACAATAAATAAATCCGACAAAAATTTTTTTATCCACAAACAGACAGCATAATGATGATGCCGATGTACCATGCACTTTCCCGTCGTAGTTCTTTATGAGCTCCTCGATGAATGTACCGTCCTGGTCGAGCACCTCATCGCCCATGTACGGTATGTTGTGGAGCACGGTCTCATCTTCCACCATGAAGTTCTTCTGTGTTGGTGCCCACGTGTACATAGTGGGTATCGGGTTCACAGAGTTGATTATGCGGATCGGAACTTGCTGTGTTGTGACCACGCCTGATGCTGTTGAAAAATACATATCTTAAAAACTTTTTGAATGGTAAGTTTTTTAAATATTGTAACTATGTATTGACATTGTCACTTTTTGTTTTTTGCTTGTGACCAAAGACAAAGAGCTGCACGGAAGGTTCTTTAAGGCCTCTTTGCAGATCCTTCGTAGATCAGAAGGCTTCCGTGCACTGGCTGCATTTCGGAGAACTCTTTGCAGAAACTGAGGGTTTTGTCTGTGCAATACAGGATCAGGTTATAAAGACGAACAACGTTCGTTGGACGTTGGACGTATGTCGGTTCTGCCGTGAGCCAGGTGAAACCCTGCCCCATATAACCTCCGGTTGTTCGATTCTTTGTAACACTGAGTATTTGCACAGACATAACCAAGCAGCCAGGATCCTGCATCAAGAGATCGCTCTAAAGTATGGCTTCATAGCTCGGCGGTTGCCATATTACAAGTACACGCCGGAGTCGGTTCTCGAAAACGACCGCGCCAAGCTCTACTGGGACCGAGACATCGTCACGGACAGGTCTATTGATCATAACAGACCTGATATTGCGTTGATGGATCGGGCGCATTCAAGGGTGTTTTTGGTGGATATCACTATTCCACACGACGAAAACTTCGTGCAAGCCGATGCCGACAAGAGGTTACGGTACCTTAACCAGGCGCACGAGGTTACGGATGTGTGGCAAGTGCAATCCACTGAAATCATTCCTGTAGTCCTGTCCATTAAAGGTTTGATCCCCGCTGACCTGGATTGTAACCTTAGGCGGTTGGGACTTCGAGGCAGACCGATAATAGCGGCTATGCAAAAGGCAGTCCTCCTCGACAATGCCCGGATTGTCCGACGCTTTCTCTCCTCGTCGCACTGACCTCCAGTCGACTGTGCTTCTGCTGGAGTAGCTCCTGCCACTTCGCCTAGCGCTTAGTGGTCAGAGTAGCCCAAATTCATATTTCAAAATAATAATAATAATATCTGGGACAAATCACACATGGTCATCTGGCCCCAAACTAAGATCCCCTGTATCTTGGGAACCAGAGACTGATATACATACACATATATATATTTTTAAATACATACATATATAAATATAATACACCCAGACTCAGAGCAAACAATTCTGCTCATCACAGAAAAGTTTGCCCTGTGTGGGGATCAAACCCATGACTCTCGGATCAGAGGTCAGGATCGCTAACCACTTAGCCACCGAGTCAGTCAAATGAAAGGATCTTCTATAAATTTTTTTGACTCTTAGAGTAATATGTCCAACTGATGCCCTCTCTGTGAATAGTTTTAAAAACAGATTGGACCAATGGTTCACAGACAGCCCAATTTAGTGTATTCTAAGTGTGGATTTGCATCATTTGTTCATCCTTCAACAACAATAGAAGTCAGATGCTAACCACTATGGCACCAATTCAGTAAAAATATACTTGCAGATATAGCTCGCTAGTGAAAGTTAATTAGCAGCTAAAAGCTGTGTGTCAATACTTTTCACATGAAACATGAAGTGTGAACCAACTAATCTTCTAGAAGGAGTCCTATTAAGGTATAAACAAGGTTATTCGGCACAGCTTACTGAAGTAAACGCGAGAATGGCTAGACAAAGACTGATTTATTTCCATATACCTTCAATTACATGCATGTACATAATATATAATACACAACATCATCCCCATAATTTTTAAAAATAATAATATTACTTACTCATTTTTTTTTTTTTTTTTTTTTTAGTATTTTACATTTTTTTAAACATGTACAAATATCTCATAAGCAAATTTAAATATATTAAATTTACATCAAGCATTAATTTATTTATTAATTACATCATATTAGTTTTTAATCACTATTTTATTCACCGATTTTAAATACTAATTTTATTGCATGCTTATTACATGATTTATTATTATATATTTACGTGCATAATCAATAACGAAAACTCATTAATTTCATATAACTGTATCAATAATAAGTGAATTCAATCATGAAATAATACATTTAAAATTTCTTAATTTGTTAGCATAATTACATCAAGTGAAATGTATCGGCCATACAAAAGACATCAACGAGCGACGCAACTCTAAGCGATGTCGAATATATTTAAAACCCCTATGTTAACTCCGAGAACTATAATTAGAACTAGATTTCTTATTCTATTTTTACGTGCATGATCAATTACGAAAACTCATTTGATTTTATAACTATAAATAATAAGTAAATTCAATAAAGATATAATTCATTTATTTGTTAATCTATATTTATTAATTCTTTTATTTTTTCTTTAGCATGTTTAGCCGCAACTCTGCCAGATTTAATTGCAGGCAAAGAGGAGAGGGGATTAGTAGTAGACATAAGGGTCACGTCCTCGCCGATCTCGCTGGGTCTCGCATCAGTGGAGTCCACCTCACTGTCAGTACCTGAGCTGTTCTCCGCGCTCGACCACTTTGACGGGCTGTCTCCAGAAGTAGCCTCACGGCCTGAGTTCTCCTTCGACGGCTGTTCGACTGTACTTACAGTGTCAGTGATGGTTACAGCATCGGCAGTTTGTGGTGGGATTGAGCTCATAGTGTCTACCTTAACTAAGTGACGCCTGTTACGCCTATAGCGCGCGCCAGACGAATCAGTAACGAAGTATGACCTTGGCTCGATTGCGCGGTTCTCCACACGCACATACTTACGCCTGTTGTTATCGATCATTATAACTTTGTCACCCGATTTTAACTCCGGTAATGTTTTTGAATGTTTGTCATAGTTAAGTTTTGAATGTAGTTGCTTACATATAATTTGACGATATTCTGTACTAGTGTCATATTTAGGCCGCAACTTGTCATCGTGAGTCGGGAGTCTTGTGTTTAATTTGCGACCCATTAAAATCTCTGAGGGTGAAGCCACCCCATCACGAGGTGTAGTTCTAAAGTTTAACAGTCCCAAATAAAAATCAGATCCAGAATTCATACATTTGATTAGCATATTTTTTATCGTTCGGACGCTTCGCTCACTTCGACCGTTTGATTGAGCATAATTAGGTGAACTAGTAACATGACTAAAACCCCATTCATTTTTGAATTGTTGAAATTCCTTTGAAGAATACGCCGGACCATTGTCACTTACCAGTTCCTGTGGAATGCCATGTCTTGCGAACTGATCTTTCATAGCTGCTATTACCGCCTTACTACACATATTGGATAATGGGCAAACTTCAATGAAGTTGGAAAAATAATCCACGAGGATGAGAAAATGCTTCTTACCACACTGAAATATGTCAGAGCCTACCTTAGCCCAAGGTATGTCTGGAATGTGGTGCGGGCGCAGGGGCTCCCTTGCGGGGCGCGCGGCGCGCTGCTGGCACGCGCCGCAACGGCGCACGGCGCGCTCGATGTCGCTCGTCATCCCCGGCCAGAACATCACCTCCCGCGCCAGCCGCTTGCACCGGTCTATACCCATGTGCCCATCCTCATGTACTCGTTTGATCATTTCACAACGCAACTCGGCCGGTAAAAAAACTAAATTATCTTTGAATATTATTCCATCTGTGAATTCAAAACTTTCCCTGTATGACCATAAACTCCGGACACGTTCATCCACTTCAAACTTACTGTTTGGCCATCCTCGTTTAATATATTTAATTATTAACTGACATTCATCATTCTTTTCAGTCCAACCCTTTATTAATAACCGTTTGCTATCACTGAACCGCACATTACTGATAAGGAAACATGATTGTTCTGCGATCTCCTCGGATACTTTCTCGCTCATCAACTCGGGCAGAGGTGCGCGTGAAAGCGCATCCGCCACATACATGTACTTTCCCGGGGTGTAGGTCACTTTAAAATCGTATCCCTGAATACGTAACATCATTCGCTGCAAGCGAGCGGGCACTGCATTCAAAGGCTTTTCAAAGAGAGAAACCAAGGGCTTGTGATCGGTTTCAACGGTGACGTCACACCGGCCGAAAACGTACTGGTGGAACCGTTCCAGCGCAAAAACAATAGCCAGTAACTCCTTTTCTATTTGCGCATACCTGGTTTGAGCGTCGGTGAGTGTAGCGGAAGCAAACTCGACGGGGCGGCCCTCCTGCAGCAGCACGGCGCGGGGCGGCCAGCGCGCGCGCGCCGGCGTCCACCGACAGGCGCACGGGCGCGCGCGCGCTGTACAGCGCCAGCACCGGCGCGCTGCACACCAGCCGCTTCAGCTGCTGCACCGCCTGCTCCTGCGCCTCTCCCCACAACCATTCTACATCCTTTTTCAAAAGGGAACGCAATGGAGAAGCGATCTCCGAATAATTCGGAATAAATTTAGATAAGAAGTTAATTATCCCTAAAAAACGTTCCAGGGATTGCCTGTCAGTCGGACTGGGCATCGCTGTAACTGCCTTCAGCTTGCCTTCATCGATGCGCATACCTTCTGCGCTGAACGTGTGCCCCAAATACGTGACCTGATGAACTCTAAATTCACACTTCTCTTTATTAAATTTTATACCTACGTCCCTGGCTCTGTCGAGAAGCTGTTTTAATCTAACGTCGTGTTCCTCCAATGTGGACCCCCATACGATAATGTCATCGATGAAAGAGTCTGTTCCTTCGAGATCCTCGAGGACTTGGCGAATCCTGGCATGGAACACCTCTGACGCGCAGTTGATCCCATAAGGTAATCTTAAGAATTGATACCTACCAAAAGGCGTTCCGAAGGTACACAGGTCTGCGCTACTATCGTCAAGCTGTATCATCCAAAATCCTGATCTGGCATCTAATTTGCTAAAATACTGGGCACCCTGTAACTTACTTGCAATCTCAGTGAGCGTGGGCAGCGGGTAGTGCGCGCGGCGCACCGCGCGGTTTAGCGGCCGCGGGTCGAGGCACACGCGCAGGCTCCCGTCCTTCTTCGCGGCTACAACGATTGCGTTTACCCAGGGAGTAGGATGCGAGACCCTACGAATAACACCCATGTTTTCCATGCGTTCCAATTCCACCATTAACTTGTCACGGACCCCTATAGGTATCTTTCTTACGGGACAGACTAACGGCTGAGCATCCTGTTCGACGATTATTTTATATTTTCCAGGGAGTTTACCCAGGCCTTGAAATAAATCACTGTAGTCATCAACACTGACTGAATATATGCGAGTAATTAAACCTAACTCCTCACAAGCATATTTACCAAGTACACTTTGACAATCATGTTCAGAAATTACAAATTTCAAGTTATATATAACATTTTTATATACCCATTTAATCGAGCATGATCCAACAATAGGTATATAGTTACCACAAAAAGACATGGCTCGAGTTTTATCCGGTTTTAAATTATTTTGATCTAGTCCCAACTTTAAAAAGCTTTTTAATGACATAACATTTAAATCTGATCCTGTATCCAATTTGAAACTGTGTTTTTTATCATTCATATTTAATATTAAAATTTCATACCATTTTTTAGAGTCCTCACAGCCAGTATTATCACCGTCAATCGTCGACACGTAGTACAAGTCCTCACCGTTGTCGTCACTTTCATTACTTTCTTCGATGTAAAACTCTTTTTTCTGACCGGCGCGCACACATCTTTTTAAAGTGACCGATTTGACCGCACCAGAAACACTTCACGTTTTTAGCCGGACACCTTAAACCATCACAGCGGATCCCGGCACACGCACCGCATACACGTAACGGGCCAGGCGAGCCGCCTGCGCCCCTGCCGCCGCTCGCGCCGGCGCCGCCGCCGCCGTCCAGTCGCGGCCGCCCGCCGCTGGCTGCCGCGCGCGCGCCGCCGCCGCCGCGGCCGCCCCGTGCGCCCGCGCTGCCACCGCGCGGCGCCCAGCGGCCAGCACCTGCCGCTCCGGCATACCGGCTACCTCGCGCTTCATACACCACATCCACGGCACAGGCCTCTGCCGTCTCCGTCTTTGTCCCTTCGATCTGACGCTGCTCCTCACTGCATATTTCACCAGCTTGACATATTTTGACCGCTTGCGCAAGGGTTAACTCATCAGCTCGAAGCATTCTATCGCGTAGTTTACTGTTGCTGACGCCGCACACGATACGATCACGTATGAGACCTTCTTCCAGGTGCTCAAACTGACACGGCTGGCTTAGCAATTTTAAGGCGGTTACGTACTCATCTATAGATTCACCTACCTCTTGGTTTCTTGTGAAAAATTTGAAACGTGCAATCGTAGTGTTTTGCTTTGTGCCGAAATGAAGATTAAATTTTTTCACCAAAACTTCCAGGTCTTCTTTGCTTTCACCCTTATCGTATTGAAATGTGGAATAAATGTCATATCCATCAGAGCCTATAAGATTCACCAATAAACTTGCTTGCACTTCTTTAGATTCCTTATAAACCCCGGAGGCTTTTAAAAACACTTCAAATTGACGATACCACTTTCGCCACGCGTCAGCACGTGCGGCCGGGCCGCCTTCCAAGCACAACTCAGCGGGAGGACGGGCGTGCTCCATTGTTTATGGAAACCAACAATGTTTATAACCGGAATTGTTCACTTTTAATGTAGATTTACTCAAAATATACTGAAAATATGATTAATTTCGGACACCGCTGTCACCATGAAGTAAACGCGAGAATGGCTAGACAAAGACTGATTTATTTCCATATACCTTCAATTACATGCATGTACATAATATATAATACACAACACTTACCATCAGTGCAGGACACCTCAGCACGCTTCATGAGGCTCTCGTGGCTGGGACTGGGCGCCGGCGCCGGCCAGTAAGGGCGCCGGCCACCAGCTGCTATCTGGGCATCACGAGCCTCCACCGCCTCCGACATGATGCGCAGGTTGCGCGCCCATGCCACCTTCACCTCATCTGCGCGCTTGAAACGCTGTAAACAAAATGTGATATAATTATTTATTGGGCCAATGACATTCAAAGATTAAAATGTAAAACACTGGGCAGTTGAAATATAAAATAGTTAAATACAGGATCTGTGGTATAATTGGTTACTTCATAAAATCGGTTGTATATGGATGTGACCCCACAAATGGAACAATATTTTAGCCCTTTTCAACACCACAGATATTGGCTGCTTGCTGTGTTAGGTTAAATAATATATATACAAGGTATTTTGTTATCTATTTGTCTGCTTTTAATGTGTAGGTCAAAGGTAACAAGTTTTGTTTCAGTAATTTCGAACGCCGACATTTCATTATCATTTTTATCATGCGATTTGGAACAAATTTTGAGGTTCCCTTTTATCATAAAACCCCATGCATGCATTGTGTCGGAAAAAAGGTAAAAAGCGCCCTTTTATTGCGATCTAAGTGTAAAAAAGCACAAAATGCACAAAAACCTTGGCTTGGCGAAGTCGCATGTACTCCGATTTCACTCGCTTCTTCCATTCTGCTGAAACTTTTGATTTACTCATGGCAATGAGATACCATCACACCTTTTATTAATGATTTCTAAATAAACTAACCGCGGAAAAGTGAAAGCTAATCGGAAGAATCAACAAAAAACAAAAAACACAAAAAGCATTTTCCCCCGCTCATAGCCGGTTAAATAAAATGTTGCCGTTAAGTATTTTAAGTCCCTAGAAAAAAAGAGTTTGTGTAAATTAGACTTTTTTTATCTGAAGTTTGTGTATTTAATAGTGATCGGTCAACTACTAATTTTGCTGATTAGTCGACGTACTGACTAATTTATCATGATTTTGTTGTTAAGTTGCTAAAATTCCCACCGATTACATATTCATAAAATTCCCCTATACATAGCAATAAAGTCACTATGACGGAAACACTGGCTGTCATGTCATCCATTTATGTCATCTAAGCAGTGTTGCCAAATAATTTATTTACTCTATGCGCAATTCTGCACACGCGCGTTTCTTCAGCCTACAGCCATTAGCCAGGTCACGCACGGAACGCGGCACGCGCCACGCGCGCGCCCCGCCGCTGCCAGGCTTAGTGGGCGAATACCTTAAATTAAACTTTTTTTTTCGACCATAGCTTACAACTTCTACGATTTGTATTGTTTATGATCTTTGAGAAGCGAATGTGTTCGCTGCCATTTTTCTGTTGAATATTATTGAGGAAAAAAGCAATTTGAAAAAAGGTGAGCATGAGTACAAAGGTATTTTACATATATTTTTGCATATCTTTATACGCTTTTTCCATAACGCATGCCTTGTCGAAACACCTTCCGCGTATTCGGCTACGGATAACTTACGTAATTTTGTTGTTACCTCGCCTCGTCACAAAAATTCAATACGTACATCAATACAATACAGTTAAAAATTTATCTATGCACGAAGGCGCCTCGAGCGAAGAAACCAGAGTTGTTGTCTACACCGAAAAGTTGTTCTGTTTGTAGGTGTGTGCGTACCTACAAACTGCTGCAGGTTATGAGAAAATATGTCCTCGTATCGCGGTGCCTGGGACGGCGGGCCGCCCGGGGCGGAGGCGGACTACGCGCCGCCCGCACCCGCGCCCGCGCCCGCCATGCCCACCACGGACCCCTGGACCGGCGTTAGCTACAGCCACTACGGCCCCGCCAGCTACGACTACCAGGCGTACGGTGCCTCCGCCTACCCCTACAACTACGACCCCGCCTACTACCGCCAGGATGGAAGTTATTATAATAAATACCCGGACGCTAGTTCCGCTTACCCCCCTCCCCCTAGCGGTTACGAGTACCCCCCGCGCCCCGCTGAGCGCCCGCGAACCCCAGTGGAGTCGAGATCCTACGACCGTCGCCGCAGGTCCTATTCTAGAAGTGTATCACCATACGACAAGAGGGAGAGAGCGTATTCTAAGAAAAGAGATAGCAGCTACGAGGGCAGCCGAAAGGGCAGGTCCAGAAGCAGATCTGCTAAATCTAAGAGGAAATATTCTTCGAGTGATCGCTCAAGCTCTCGTTCTAGATCATATTCACGGTCAAAGAAGGTGTCAAAGAGGAGGTCAGCTTCCTCACATTCCTCTGCATCTCATGACTCATACAGAAAATCTAGCAAAAAGGCGAGAGATCGTTCTTTGACGCCTCCTATGAGGAGGAGAAGCTCTACTCATTCACCGACACCTAAATTACACAGGACTCCCAGTCCCAGGAGATCAGATAGTACCTCCCCTAAAGCAAAGACTGATAAAGAAGTATTGAAATCAAAAGATGGAAAATCTCATTCAAGTAAAGATAAGGGCAAAGGTAAAAGGAGAGAAGTCGCGACACCTCCTAGGAGGAGGGAAAGCAAATCGCCGTCAACTCCACCTAAATCTCGTAAAAAAGATAGATCACTGACCCCTCCCAGGAGTTACAAGAAGCCTGAACGTTCTAATACTCCGCCAAGGAGTTACAAGTACAAAGAGAAGACAGTTGCTAAAAAGGGACGTGACAGTTCACTTACCCCCCCTAAGAGCTACGCGAGAAACAGATCCCCTTCATCTAGCTCAAAGTCGCCGTCTCGCTCGCCCTCCCCGCGGCCGAAACGCAAGCGCACCCGCACACCGCCGCGGTCTAAATCTCGCCGTTCAGTATCTAACTCCTCTAACAGCTCTTCAGCTTCGTCCAGGTCGCGGTCTAAGTCGAAACGTCACCGCCGCTCTGCGTCACGAAACAAAAGCCGCTCGAGACGCCAAACCACCAAAAGCAGGTCTAAATCTAGACGCCGATCCAAATCCAGAGGCCGGAAGAGGTCCGTGAGCTCAAAACCTAAGTCAAAGTCGCGATCCAAGTCGAGGGAATCGAAATCGCGTAGTAAGAGTCACGATGGCTCTGGGAGTGAGGACGAACGTCGTGGACAATTTACAGTGGCTGACAGAAAGCGGTTCTGGAAACTGCACAGAACCAGACAGGAGGAGAGAGATAAGGACAAAACTCCTCCTAAAGAAGTGAAGCCTCCGGCAGATGCGGTTGAGAACACAACGAAAATAGATGACATTCAATACGGAGACCCTCCTGAAGTGGAGGGACCAAATTTCGCCGAATTATTGCCATCCGCTGATCAAGTATTGCACCAATCTCCTTCTACGTCCAAGAAAAACATTCCTATACCGATCAAGAACGATGGTAGTTTCCTAGAAATGTTTAAGAAGTTACAGGAAGTGACCAAGAAAGAGGAACCGGAAAAGAAGCCAGAGATAAAGAAACCCCTGCCGTTTATAGGGAAAAGGCGAGGCGGTAGGGTTCTTAAAACTGGCATGGTGAAAAAAGCCAAAGCAATAGACGAACAGTCAGCTGATAACACTCCTAAGGACGCTTGGTCACTTTACATGCAAGAAGTAAAGAAATACAGGGAGACCTCATGCGAAGAGGAACGTAAAACAAGACCTCTGGTCAAATAAATTAGGCCCACATTTAGCTTAATTTAGGTATTTTAGATGTAGATTTTTTAATGTCACCTGCATTGTATAATTAAAAATGACTAAAACATAAGTTTTATTTTCATAGTTTACTATTATTGTTTATTGTAATCATGCATTATATTTAGCTTCTAATAATAGTTTTAATTTATGTTCTCTGGAGTGGAAGTTCTAAATAAATAAAGTATACTGAGAGCGAATGTGTGTTTGGTTGCAGCATCATGCCCGAGATGATCAAATCGCCCGCCGACATCAAAACCGCGCCCTTTGACCCGCGGTTTCCTAACACCAACCAGACCAGGTAATGAAGATACTCAATTTGTTTTTCTAGTCACTCAGAATGCAGGAAAACTCAGAGGGCAGATGGCAAGCTGAAAGAGAGAAGCATTGTCAGAATGGATCGTACTTCATGTTACTTACAGGGTGTACAAATTTAGGTAGGTTCTACTAGATATAATGAACAACTTTCGTTCTAAGCGTTTGCTGAAATTTCAAAAAAATACTCCATACAATAATGACCAATTAGCTGATTAATTTGTATGAAGAGCTTTTTTTGCGATTTCAACATAATCGTATAAAACAGCTGTACATTATGCCGAGTAGAGGCCCCAGATAATGGGTCTGGTATAGGTAGAGTACCCATACCTATTTTTTTTACACTCTTTCGATTAATGCATTATCTTGCGAAGCAGGTTTGATTCGTATAGGTAATCAATAAAAAGAATTGTATTTATATTTTCGATGTAAACACCCTGTACACCTCCAGATCGTTCTTTATCCCAAGAAAAATAAATAATCTTAAGTAATTAATTCGGTTTATTGTGGGTTTATTTTACTACTAGTGTATTAGTTCGATCGCTATTCATAAAGCTCCTAATGTAATGATTCATACATATTTTGTGATTCAACAGAAATAAGAAAACATTTAAGACATCTGTTTTTTTCACCTACATCTTTTCACCATCGCGTTAATTATTAATTTCATTAAGGACCGTATTTTGCTTATCAAGCAAGCTTGATAAAACAATTGCTTGATTAAACTTGTATCGCTTGTTATAACGAACCATACTTTCATCTGAATAATTAAAAAAAACTTCATATTCTCCATAGGTATTTAATATTTTCCATAGGTACCTATTTAATGTTTGGATTGCCAGTACTATTGTTATTTTATCTGGTTTTACACTAAGCAGTGTCGTATTTTTCATGCGAATGTGCTATTATTTCACATTCTCAAGCGTTTAAAATGACACTTGAAATTAATCCTTTCAATGAAAAATTTTACCCACTCGTGTGCAGTATGTAAACTTGCAGATATCGTCGATGGACCTTTCGTCTGATTATTCCTTATTCCCATATTAAACTTTACCGTAACAAGCAAGTCAATGATGAAGATGAATTAATGCAGTGGTTTTTAGAGATAGATACTCCGAAGTTCAAAGATAGATATTCTTAACCTACATAGCAATAGAGATAAGGTTTTTTAAAGCTGGTTTTACTTTCAGACTACGTTTTTTCTCATTTGTTTTACTTTCGGACTACGTTTTTTCTCACTTTAACTAACATTTCCCTAAACGATAGTAGAAAGCATTATTACAATCATTCATGGACAAAAAAAACTTTTGGAAAATTAACTCAATCTAGCAAAATAAAACTAAACCCAAAGTTCAAAAACTGTGTGTTTACTGTTTATGATTTTAGTTTGATGGTTTTCTAGTTTTTTGCTTTTAGTGTTTAGCAGTTTTGTAGACTGAGTTATTTTTTCAAAAGTCGAGCAACAAACCTTGAGTCGATTTTTTAGTCCAACAGTGTATTATTATAGCATTATGATTTAATTTATTAAATAAAAATACGTTTTGACTTTGAATAACACCTCTCAACTCCACAGGTACTGCTACCAGAGCTACCTAGACTACCACCGCTGCCGCAAGGTCCGCGGAGAGAAGTACGAGCCATGCGAGTACTTCAAACGGGTGTTCAAGTCCATGTGCCCCAACGACTGGGTAAACAAGTGGGACGAACAGCGCGAAAATGGCACCTTCCCCGGCAAAATCTAAACTTCTAGAATATTCTGGAACGTTCCAGGGCGCGGTCTTGAGCGGGTGTTATTGTTAATTTATGCGATTTATAATTTAAATAGGTATATCGTGTGATTTAGGAAAATAAATGATGGATTTATGTTGAATTGATTGTTTTTATTTTATACTAGCTGTTGCCCGCGGCTCCGCCCGCGTAGATGTTGTATTTGTGACGGTTCTTGAGGATGGCATGGAAATTTTATATCCAGATCCCACTTAAACTATGTTCTACTATGTTGTTTTCCAGCCTTTACTTAAAAGTTTCCTATGTGTTAACCGAGTGCTTCATCTATCTACTTACCAAATTTCATCCCAATCCGTTCAGTAGTTTTAGCGTGAAAGCGGAACAAACAAGATGAAGTAAAAATTTCACTTTTAGCCATTCCTCCGGGAACCTTCAAGATTTCCGGGATAAAAAGTATCCTATGGGTTAACCGAGTGCTTTATCTATCTACTTACCAAATTTCATCCCAATCCGTTCAGTAGTTTCAGCGTGAAAGCGGAACAAACAAACAAACATCCATACTTTCGCATTTATAATATTATTAAGTGTGATGTGATGTGATAGGTACCTACAAACTTGTACAGGAGTACAAAGAACGCCGGAAACTTGAAACTGAACAACTTCTTAATAAAAAAATATGAACTATATTAAAAGTACAACAATTATTATTTTTATAATTCAGAATAAAGTCATAGACTAAAAAGTCTTTATTTATGGGAAAAGTTGTTCAGTTTCATAAGTTGTTTCACTTATGTACATATGAAACTGAACCACTTTGAAGTGTCTCTACACCCTGTATATTTTAGAAAAACATTTGGCACCGCTTAGTAGGAGTAAATTAGTAGTTATTACCGCTTTCATTTCTCTACAAAGTAGTGAAAGTGCATCCGCCTCCGCCTGGTCCATCCAGGCCAGGCATAATACATCAGATTTAGTACTCCTGACTAGACTAGTTTTTTTTTATCCACAACTGGTAAGCCCTTGGCACCGTGTCCCATGATGGTAAGTGATAATGATACCGAGAAGCGGGGTTACCAAGATTCCCCATCGCAACGGGGAACTGGCTGTTAACATTGATGTTTGGTGTACTTAGATGTGGAAGCTAGCTAGGCGAGCTCGCGATCTACCACCAACGAAACCGGGTCCTACAAACTTGGACCCCGCCGGGAATCGAACTCGCGACGTCCAGATGTGTGTGACGTGAGCAGAGGTATCTCTAAGCGGTCGTGGCTCAGTGCGGCTTGCGTGGTCGCGTCGATTACACAGGTGAACTGACTACAGACGCGCGGTCATTTTGACTTAGTAGTGGCATGTATGTATCTCGACCGTTTCCGTGCTTCGCATAGCACGTTAAGCCGTTGGTGCCGGCTGCTACGTCTAGATGGCAGTTGTTAAGCCATGTCGGAGGCCTTATAGGCGGTTTGAAAACTTCTGACACTGGGGTTGGCCACTACCACACAAACTCCACCATCTGGACTTGGCCCCCGTGGGTGAAGTATGGCTTAAGCTTCCCGAGGTATGGGAAGAGACCCGTGCCCCTGCAGTAGGGTGGGGACACGATATGGGTTGTTAACATGTTATCACTAAGGATCGTTAGGTCAGTTCACACCAAAATGAAAGAATAGTGGCGGCTTCGCGATGCACTTGTGTATTCCGATTCCGACGTTGTGTTACTGAAATATGAATACTGTAAGGTTGTATCATATAGTATAGATAACTAAACACCTGTGAATACAAGGAGCAGGCGTCGTCGTGTCATGTCGTGTACTCTGCATCGTGTCTGTCTAGATGTGAACGCCATTAACATCCTAAAGGCATGTTCTCTGTTATCTGGTCAATCTATAAATATGACATTGTGGACTGTATGTCTCTGCTTCAGTTGGAGATAAAAATATCTTCAATGGCCCTCATAAGAAAAACAACAAATTAAAATTCAAAAGGTAAATGTATATTTAATAAACAACATCAAAATAGGTCAACTCGCACTCGCTCATATGGGGCCGGGGAACGCGCCCTTCTCACGCAGCTCGTCCCACTTCGCGATCCAGAAGTTGGGGCATATGGTCTCGAAGTACCTGCGAAGATAACAGTAGCTTAGTGAAGGACCGCCTCCGTGGTCTTGTGGCTAGTCCTCTAGCATCAGGAGGCCGTGGGTTCGATTCCCGGCGGTGTCCGACTTTGTAGGACTCGGTTTGGTCGTTGGTAGGGCATTTTCAGTGCCCACCTGGCTAGCTAGAGCTATCACCATCTTATCTAACAATAAGTCTTGCTGCCAAACATTAATGTTAACGACTACCCGCAGTCATCAAAAATGAGGAAAATGACGAAACGTTTAGTCGCCGACTGAGACACCTTTTGTTGGATAATGAATTTTATTCAGTAAATGAATATATTAATAAAATATTTTAATTTCTCGCATTCCTGATCTTTACCATTGTGTAATAGTGACATTTATTATTTTTTATTTTGTATTTATCCATTGTGTGATTATTATTATTATTTTTTAACATTGACATTGAATTTTATATTAATAACTATTTGTATTATTCAATTTTTAATTTCAATTATTTTGACGATCACATTATACTTTGACATTTTTAATAAGCTATTATTGTAATTTGAAATTGATAATGTGAAATAAATGAATCTAATCTAATCTAATCATTGATGTGTTCCGTATGAAGATAAGATAGCCAGTTCTCTATTGCATTGGGGAATCTTAGTAAGCCCGCTCCCATCTTCGGCATCATCATCACTTACCATCAGTTGAGATTATGTCAAGGGCTCACTTATTAAGAAAAAAGGAAAGAAAAGCAGAAACGGGTTATTGTCATTGTGTATTTTATCTATGCATTCTTCGTCACAACTGCTGAGAGTCCACGTAAGATAGGTATAATTAATGTTATTACCTTTTAAACAATTTGCAGTCGTCGGCGGATTCGCCCAGCAGCCGCTGGCATTTGTAAAAGTCACAGTAGTTGTCGAAGCATGCCCTGCACAGGGAACAAGTAATTACGCGCGTTAGGAATACTTATTATACAAAACTTAATGCAAATGCAAACTCATCCTTTGAGATTTGTTTAGTTTTAAAATACGAGTATTATTGAATCTCCTGATGTCATCAGTAAGTTTATTGCACTTAGCTCCCACAAGAAAGTAAGATATTATAGGCTCGTAGCACAAAAAGTACAGGTTTTTGGGATTAAAAACAGAGTATAGGATCCAATAGTTGCTCTAAATCCTGGCGTACAATTTTTTGAACCAAGATGCTGAGAACAGCATCATCATCAGAAGATATGACTGCCAGAAAGATTTATGAAACAAACTTGAAACAGGTTTTGTGATCTAGCCAGATAACCAGGCGCGGATCCAGGGGGGGGGGGGCAATGGGTGCAATTGCCCCCCCGTGAAGCCTGACCGAAGTACTAAAACTTCTATAAAATGCAAATTAGTAGAGGATGCAGCGCCTGCAGATAACTAATGACTTGGCATTCATGAAGCTTTGAATTTCGAGTTATTTTATGATGCTCTAAATCTGCATCATATTTTCTCAAGTCTTGGTAGTTTTTGCGCACCAGGTATGCTTGCTGGGTGGAATCCATCCAGCAAGCACTCCTTTAGACGCTTGTAGCACGAAAAATATAATTGCTCAAATTCTGAGCCTTGGCATGACGATTGCTCTAATTATGCTCTTGAGATATGAAGGATTCTCCTAGAGACTTGGAGAATAAGGGATTCTTCTAGCTAGGACATAGCTGGGGTCAGGAACTCAGGAATACAAATATGTAACAACTAAACTAAGCAATAGGCCCACTTACTTGGTCTGGTTTTGGAACGGGTACCGCGGGTCGATGCGGAGCGTCCTAAATTCTTGGTCACACATCTTGAAATAATTTGGCGAGTGAACGCGAGAAAAACCTTCCAAAAATATCCACTTTCACTGAGATTTCACTTTGACGGACTGAATGAATGACATTAAAATACAAATGTAAACAAATGAAGAAAACTTCACTGGTTTCAAAAATAGAATAATTTAGATTTTAAAAAGTTTTGTTGACCGCCTACGTGGTGGTTTATCCACTCGCTTCACATCGGAGGTCGCAGGTTCGATCCGAGCGGAGACCGAGACCAACTTATTTTTACGTGAATAATAGCATAATTCAAATTTTTACTACTAAATAGAGCGATTCTTACCCAAGTTCCAGAGATTACAAATTAATGGTCATAGATAAAATTATACATAAGTAAAGGAAATTGTTATATCTTTAAATAAGTTTTATTTTTCTGACAATTAAGTTAATTTTAGCATAGTAAATAACAGATTAAGTAGCTAGTTTTTTTTTATAAACAATAAAATAAAGTTTTTTAAATAATTATAAATTAATATTCTAAATAAGTCTAGGTACCTACCTACCTACACTCTACCGAATCGATTTTTTAAATTTCTAACATGATGTTAACGGTGCGCTGTACATTAAATAAAAAAATGATTCATTGTCTTGGCTTTTTTTTTTCAAATATACAACCAATTAAAAATTTCCTTTCTTTTTTTCGAAGCGAGATTTATAAAATGGAACAAACTGTGAACTTCTCATTTTACTCGTCGCGTAAGTAAAACATTGGAAAACATTGAAAATTTGAGTTGTTTTAAAAAGTACCAAGTTACCGATATCGATACCATACCTAATCCGATATCAGATATTTTAACATTAGCCAGCTGGTTTCTTAAAAAAAAATCACAGACCCTGACTCTTCCAAACTCTAAAAGAATAACCAAAAAGTTTTTGAAAGATCGAAAATTTAAATAGTTCACTAACAATAAATAAATTCTCTATCTATATGACGTAACAAGAAATTCAATATGGCGGACAGCAAGAGAACTGCGCTGTCGATAGTTTATCAACTGCAAGCGAACTGTACACAAATCACACCCAAAAAAATATTGTATCAAGCGTTTTAACCACCTCGTTTGCCACCTCTGCCATAAAAAAAAAAAATTCTGGACTTGACCCGTATATGTGGCATATGGCCTAACCTTCCCGAGAAGAAAACAAAGTTGCCCTAACAGTGGGGACCCTATGGGCTGTTATCAATGGAAGTGACGAACAGTTAGCTTTACAGTTTTATAGTATATCTCAGAAGGTCTCTATTCAAAATTTGCCTAATTTTCCACCTATATAAGTAATTCTTAGAAATATCAAGCGTTTCAACAATTCCTGACTTTACCGGTATATGGAATATGGCCTAACCGTCCCGAGAAGTGAGAACAAACTTGCCCTAACAGCGGGGACAATATGTGCTGTTAATTTAAGCTGTCAAAGAACTTCGTATTAGGGAGATTAAAAAATGGGGGTTGGTTGCCGGGACTTGTACCGAGCACACGTCTGCTAAGTTAATTTTTCAATTATTTCCGTTTTAGAGTAGTTTCAACGTTATTTTTGTGATGGGGAAATAGCTGTGATTCAGATTCAGAGATAAGCGGTCATAAGAAGAGGATTAACTCGGGAGACAGCTCCGTTTTTCAGTTCCAACAACAAACCACCATGTGGAGCGTCTTTACGTGCCCATCACCCTTAGAGCCGTGCCTTTCACTTGACATTGGCGTTTCGCCATTTTTTTTTATTGAAGATTCTCCCATTTTTCACTAGACATTGGCAAAAACACTCCTTTAATGAGATGTGGAATGCCAAATAGAAAAATAGAATAGAATAGATTTAAAAATGACCTTCGACAAGTGTACAACATAGTTTGAATTAAATTGAATAACAATAGAAGTGTCTAATGGTTGTCTTCTGCTATCTTGGTGCCGGCGAGAGTGGCGTATTGTTGCTGGCGATGCAGAATGCCCAGACATTGTAGCAGGCACTGCATGGCTGCCGCTGAGGTCGCCTGGAAACAAAGGCAAATGAAGAAAATAATGAAATTTTCTTCTTCTTATCGTGTGGCACATTTAACCATGATATCGCAATTAATGTGTACTACAGAAATCTTAAAAAAATCGTTTTTAACTGGGTTCTGAAATAGTCACCTAGGTGAAAACTTAACACTTAAGGTGAAAGCCTTACAATTAGACTTAAAAAACATAAAAATCTCCGATGGCTCCATTTTGTAAGTATTATTTTTCACACAATTATAAAATCTTTGAACGCCCTTACAATCACAAAATTACCACGAATGCTTGGTAAAACATCAATTCTTTTATTTCCAAACCATTTTAGTCAGGTGTCTTTAATGCGACCTCAAATCTTTTATTTACTGGACTACCTATATATAATCCATACAGGGTGTAAGGGACAGGTTTCCAAAAACTTTGAGGGCTTGCTCAGTAGACAAAACCGAACAACTTTCCGCAAGAAAGTTTTTCAGGAAACGAAAAAAATATCTGTTTCTCCATACAAAATTATAAACTTGATTGGACAGTTTGTACGGTGAGGCCGATTTTTTTTTTCGTTTCCTGAAAAAGTTCTTCTTCAGGTTTTTTTGTTATATCATTTAAATAATAAAAGTAATATATTTTTTTACTAACTATGATGATCTAATGATATAACAAAAAACCTGCTGGCCCTTATTTTCTTTTATTGACAAATTAGCAAGGAGTGTTAGCATATAACTAAAAACGTTGAAATTATAAACGTGCGCCAAATTTTAAGGACAGATTCAGTGACGGGACCCAAACAAAAAACGATAAATAAAATGCCACACAATGAAATGTCCAACACTTTTTTTTCAATGCAGTCATTGTGCAAAGGTTGTTCAATTTCTTGTATATTTCTAGGTTGGCAGTGGTAGTAATCTTGGTACAGATTAGGAATATAATAAATTATCTTAATACCATAATTTAAATTACAATAATAATTACCTTTAATAATAATAATTCAGGATCTGTGTGAGGAAATGGTGCATCTGAATCTTCTATACATCTCGCTAGGGCTGCATCACTGAAATTAAAATGCCTTGTGACATTACTGACCTTACAATTATTTACAGCAAGATACTCTCAAGTGTTAGTGTGTAAGTATGTTACACTCTAAAAGGTTTAGAATGACCACGCTGAATACGTTAAAAACAACAGACTTCAATCGCAACAACTCCAATTTTACTATGTTTTTGTTGATTTTCTCAAAAACCGCTAAATCGATTTCGATAAAATTTATATGGGACCACCTGTGAAGTATACCCGTTTAAACAAAAAAAGAATTTTCCAGATCGGTTCAGGCGTCTTCGAATAATCGGATTGAGAACCTCCTCCTTCTTTTGAAGTCGGTTAAAATGGAATCCGCGACCTCCTGGCGTAAAGCAAGCAGAGTAGCCACTAGACCACAGGGGGAGTTAAAAAAAACACAGCTGGACAATGCAAAGGCTAGAGAAAATGGTCTGGACTGTTATTTTTCTGGACTCAGCTTATGCCATAGTTAACTGTAAGGTAACCAAAACGCTGGCTTTTGCCCATAGCTGACTGACATGTTTACCTAAATACTTCCTACTGCTAAATAAAACTAGTAATTCGATGCTGCTAATATTCAGCAAATGTAGAGCTGATTAGTCCACTTTTATTGCTGAGCAAAACCAACAGTACTGTTTCAAAGTTTATTTTCTTTATTATTATAATTAATTACCTCAGTTCTGTAGCTTGTAACTGCTGTCTAGCCGACTCCATGGCATCATGAACTGCTAGCTGTTCGCGGGGCTGCAGTGGGGGGTTAGCGCCCATTGCCTAGAACATTTGCAGAGAAATTATCATATATATAGGTACCTGACTTGATAAATTATTGTTATTTTTTTTGTATCACTTTCTCCAGAATGTAGTGAATATCCTATTACTTAGCGACTATCTCATTCGAAAGTTCTTTACATAATAACAAGAACAGCAAATGCTTAAAGCCTACGAATTTGTAAGGTTGTTTTTCAAAAATAATTTACTTTTACTTATACATGATGATGGTCAATGGATTTATCAAATTAATTAACTAAATTAATTTGATAAATCCATTGACCATCTTTCTTCATGCTGTGACCCCAGGGATTGGGGATCGTGACCAGCATAAGGTCAAGTCATTAAGAACTTCCTGACCGTGGGAGAGCCATGGTTCGGCACGAATGGGCCGGCTCGACCGGAGTGATACCACGGCCTCACAGAACACCGGCGTGAAGCAACGCTTGCGTTGTGTTTCGCCGAGTGAGTGAGGGTACCGGCGGCCCAACTTCCCCTCCCCCCCCCATCCGCCCATCCCATTTCAAAGATCGGCAACGCACTTGTGACTCCTCTGGTGTTGCGGGTGTCTATAGGCGGCGGTAATCGCTTACCATCAGGTGATCCGTCTGCTCGTTTGCCACCTATCACATTAAAAAAAAAAAAACTTGGCATAAAAAATCATTGTTGGCTCTAGCAGACTGTGGTAGTCAAATTTTTAGCATATTTTCAGTAAGGAAGGTTTATAGTTTACCTTAGTATGGATCTCAGCAATAGCCCTCAGTCCGTTGACCCACTCCTGCCGCGCGCGCGCATCCGTAGCCCTCAGCTTCAGCATGTCCCCCGAAGCACAGTTGATGGTAAACGTCCGCGAGTCTTCATCACTGGGACATATAACTGCTGCAGCTAGATGGGCCTAAAACAGGGCAGTTGAGAGCTCTAAATAATAATAATATCCGGGACAAATCACACACGGTCATCTGGCCTCAAACTAGGATACCCTGTGCTATGGAAACCAGAGACTGATATACATACACAAATTCATTTAAATACATACATACAATGTGTTGTTTTAGTCAACAACGGGCTTCTAAGGGTTGACAGGACAGAAAATACTTGTTCTGAATATACCTATAATATATTTTTTTATAATTTAATTTGACTGAAAAAATTACATACAAATTTTCCTAAAATTATCAAAAAGCATGGCACGCAGTCAGTCAATGACGGCCGGCTCATTCACGACTTTTCCTACAAAAAGGTTGATGACACTTACATGAACGTGACTATCAGAGAAGTATTCCAAGATAGCTTCTTCCTTGAACTTTTGTCTACTTTGGGCTCTATTTAGAGCATGTGATGTTTTTTCGGTGGAACACAATTTGGGGAGTTTGTAAATAATGTTTTTATTGCGTAACACATTACGGCGCACGACGTCACTTCAAATCTCACACACTCGACTTGATTTACACCACACGAAATTTAATATTACATCGCTCAGTTCACGACTGTTGAATAAAGACTTGTTCCTGATCATAGCCGTAGCCGTAGCGTAGCAGCCGCAGCAGACTGCCCGCGCCCGCGACGCTGCCGCAGTCGGGTGCCCCTCGCGCACCCCCGCACACCTCGCCTCGTTGCTACGCAACCATTCATTGTTAAAATACGTTACACACGGAAACAGGATACCATAAATAATTATTTTCTAAGATTTTCTTATGAAAATTTAAGGTGCCATTTTTATATTTTTTTTGGCATCAGTATCATGTATACTATCACCCCTGAAAAGCTTGTTGTCGACCAAAACAACCCTGTATATAAGGTGCTACTTTATTAGTGCCCGATATTTTAGTCAGTGCTTCTACTCCTGATTCTGATCAACTTTCCCCAAGGAACCCATAGTCAAATTGCAAAAAAATTGTTGGACTCTTCATACAAATCAATCAGCTGAGCGGCCAAATTAATATGAAGAGTCCAAAAATTTTTTTGCAATTTGACTACGCGTTCCTTGGGGAAAGTTGATCAGAATCAGGAGTAGAAGCACTGACTAAAATATCGGGCACTAATAAAGTAGCACCTTATATAGATATAATACACCCAGACTCAAACAATTCTACTCATCACAGAATATTTTGCCCTGTGTGGGGAACGAACCCATCACTCTCGGATCAGTGGTCAGGATCGCTATCCACATAGCCACCGAGTCAGTCAAATAACTCCTTAGGATACCCTCTGATCAAGGCAGCACATAAGTGAAACATAATATATGTTCGAATGTGTGGAATTCGTAAACAAAAACTTTGTCATAGGCAGCCTGTGATTATTACTAAGAAAATCAATGGAGGAAATCTACTTTCTTATGACTTACTTCACCTCTAGCCGGCTGGCCAGGCTGTATTGTGTCCCCAGGTCCATCATACAGGTAGTACGATAGGACTCCGGTCTCAGGATCTACAGCAAACCAGCGCTGCTGCCAACCTTTCATCACGTTTGTGTATTTGTACAGCTGGCCGGACAGCGGCCGGAGCGGCCCCAGCGGTGAAGGTTTTATCATTTTGGAGCCTTTACCCTGGCGAGGACAGAAAGAAAACTGGAATTGAGAATTCCACAAGTTCCACAACACCAACAATTTTGTGACGAGTTTTTACAAATTGCGTTTTGTTTATCCAATAGGGTCCCGTTCCAAAACAGTAAGATTTACCTGAGAACAGTCTATCTCTTTTACACTTAAAAGATTTACAATAGGCTATCCTGCTGATAGGTTACGTAAATATTTTGGAACGCTTTCTAGTTGGCCAAGAAATATGTAAACAAAACGTATTTAGAAGTCGTTCCAAAACCAAGGTAGGGTGAGGTAGAATTTAACTCGGATAAATGAAAGAGACGTAGCTATTTTGAGAAAGAGAAAAAAATACGATTTTGGAACGCTTGCGAGTGATTCCAGAGTGACAGGGTAACAAACGTCATCGAAAACAATTCAGAAAGGTTTCTAGCTTTTTTGGGTACTGTTCTGTCTTATTTATGGATTTACCTTAGCAGATACAAACAATCGTATTTCAAAACAATAGGGAGTTTTCAGATGACGTATGTCACACCATTCAAAAGTGTCTCAATAGATGGCGTTTCTAAGCTTTGGCAATGTATTTTTAAAAACAGCGTAGAATTTACGGTAGTAAAATAGATAAAAATATATAAAAAGCCACCTGAACATAGATTCTTCTTTATTGAATTAACAGAAACGAAAAATTTCCAACTTGGTCAAGAATGGATAACCTGGGTGCGTTCTGGTTTCTCTGTTATATGTAATTTCTTTTTTAGAACCAAAAATAAATTTATTTTAATACATTCTTATGATTAAAATGCAATTTATAACTCGGTATAATGTTAGAATTCTTTGAAGAAATACAAAAACAATACTGATAAGCTTTGTGCATCAAAAATTATGAAAAGTATTTTTTAGCTCAAAATGCAAAAAAATATTCAATAAAAAGTAATCTTCGAAAGCTATTCATCATTATTATGATATTAGTCGGTAATATCAGTAAGTTTTGACGATTTTTAAGAGATTTTATTATTTCCAATGTTGATCAGCGCCATCTAGGTTAGAGAAACCCGTGGAAAATTCCCTATTCCGAAGATAAAATGTTTGTTTGTCTTAGTCTGTTTGACATTGACTACGAACTTCCCGCCGAATAAACTGTCAGGCGAATTTTAACGGTAATCAAACAGCGTTAAAAATCGCACTTGTCAGAGTGAAAATTGCATTCACGAAGGCGTTCCAAAATCCCGACGGAGAACTGTCAGGCGATCATTCGGTTACCCTCGGTTTCACTCGGCTCGGGTTTTGGAACGATTTAGGGTAAAATTCGCATCACCCGAGTGAAATCTTTGGTATTGGAACGCAACCCTAAAGTTCGTTTCATTACATGATAAGAAATCATAAATATAAAATCTTCTATTTATTTAAAAAAATATTGAAATATCAGATTATTGATCAAAAAACTAGAATGTTTATGTTTATGTTTATGTTTATGTTTGTGTATGATAGGCCTTGCATTTGTATTACAGTTTGTGGTACTGCAATATGTGAGATTAAAAATTGAGAATAGAAATGAAACGAACGAACTCTCAGATGTCATGTCCCAGTTTTGACAGAACGGACCGTTTTGTTTACGCTTTTGCGCATTTTGTTAACTTGTTGATTTTTGCATCCAATTTCTCCGACACTAAATAAATTAAAGGACAAATCCCTTGTTTTGCGATAAGAAAGATGGTGTTTAAATTAGTGCGCACCGACACTTTGGAGCCCTGTAAAATAGGGCTGCCACTGGGAAAACATTTGTTTGGGAGAGGCAAGTTTCTTGATGTAAGTACTACAAAATATTACTTTAGTTAGTTCAAAGTGATAAATATAGTATTACAATAATTAAGACGTTAACTTAATACCTACGCTTATAAGAAAATTGAATTTGAAAATATACAGCCTAAAACATTCAAGGTCATTCACGAATTGCAATAATTGCGTGAATCATGTTTCTACATATTTTCCCAAAGCAAAAACTTGTGAGTGACAGCAGATGCAAATTTTCCTACTATTCATATTACTGGAGCATTCATATTACTAGTACATTACTTAATTTCACCAAACCATAGAAAACTGTAGTATAAGTCCTACTTCGTTTCAGTGTGAGGATAAGAGAGTATCAAGGAGTCATGGAGAACTTATAGTAACAGATGATACTATCACAATAAAAGCTGTAAGTAAGACTACATAAATAGCTTTTAAGTATATTTAGTAAATTCCAGAAAATATATATCTTTACCTACTTTGTTCCTTTTCTAATACTATTTCCCCATTAGGGCAGAAACATATTATTAACACCCCACCCAACTAGGACTCGGGAGGCGTGTTAATAATATGTTTGCACCCTTAGAGTGAACTGAATGAAACCACAGATTACCATTCACCAATTATGTTTATTTCAGTTACACCAAAACCCCTGCTTCTTTGTAAAGAAGGGCACACAAGAAACACAAATACTTAAACGTAACTGCGAAGTAGAGCTAAATCACGGAGACAAGTTTGGTCTTCTACCTGATGCGTTCTGGTACGAGCTTCTCCACTGCGCTGACTTGGATGTAGACCGTAAGACACCAGAATTAAGCGAAGAGGATTTAAATAATCTTAACATAGAGACAGAACAAACTGAAGCATTGCAGTCTTCAAATAATGATGAGAGTAATAAGACCATCTTTGGGGATAACAACGCTATGAATGGTAATGGGACTTCAATAAACGGTGAAGATCATGACGAAGCTAATGAATCTCAGTCCCTGTTGAGGGGTGTATCGCCATCATTCACACAAGATGATGCTCCAGTGGAACCTACAAGTGAAACTCTACAGGGATCTCCTTTGTTGCTACGTAAGTATAAAATAGTAATAAAAAAAAATTCAAACAACAAATATTCTGATTCCTGGTTGAAATTCTGGCTTATACTGTACTCTATTTTGTTGAAATACGGATTTCTGTAATATTTTACTACAGAGTTAGAGAGGATCACATGGAAAATAAACTAGTCTTTTTTTATCTGAGAAACTAAAAAAAAAGTTTGATTTGAATTAACACTAGATAAAAGAACTACAAAATTATTCTGTGAATAAGATAAATAGATTACAGATCGGTGTAATGCTGTTGTCATTAGTAACCAAAAATCTATCTATCTTTTTCATTCTACAGCTCAACAAGATCAGTCAACAGAACCTTTCGAACCAAATGACCCTGATGCAGAAGATGCAGAGAGAAGTTCAAACAAACGTAGCCATAGCCCGGATACTACTGGTGATGAGGAGGAGAAGAAACCAAGACTGGATGCAATCAAACAGGAACCGGAAGATGTGAAGCCTGGACCGAGCAATGATCAGGGAGTAAGTACATTTTTAACCATATTTATTTATTAAAGCCTATATAATAATTTTACATAGCTTTGCTCTTAAGTTTATTCTTTTTTTTATTATTATTATTATATTATTACGCTCCTCTATAGAACGCTAATACGTCAGTTTCAATATGAAACCGCGTGGACCAAGTTGAGGGGAAAATCTGAGGTGCGTGAGGGGGAAGCTTCATAACTGTTCGAATTTTTTAATCTAAGAATGTCATATGTTTGAATTACGACCAATCACCGCAAGATGTAAACTGTCTAAGGATTTAAATCGTCGAATAGCAATAGAGTATTTGAAAATGACAAAACTCAAAATACGACTGAAATATCTAGTGATGGTTCACAAATATCGAAAATTCTTATGATAATTTTTAAAATGAGGATAACAAAATAAATTAAGCATATTGTTCCTTGTTAAATCTTAATACCTAAACAATACTAATACAAATTCACAAATATAGTACAGTAAAAATACATATTAAAACAAAAAAATATATATTTTAAAAATAAAAATCAAACCGAATCATAGTTTCCAAAACATATCTATAGCCAAGCTGGGCGGAGATGTTAGGAGAAAATTTTCCAGCTGTCGTGTTTGCTCATAGTCTTAATTCTCGTTTAATTTTTATTTGGGTTCCTTTGTAAACTGAAAATAATTAGAAGAAAAAATAAGTCAAATACATTTCATGTCTACTTTGGATAAAACTATGTAAATATGCAGTCGGATATTTTTTGTTGCTAAACTTTTTGCTATATCTATCGAAAAGTCGATGAAGTGTTACATCTCTACCATATGTTTTGCAACAAAGTTATTTAAATAAAAATTAGTCAATATATGGCTTACTCCTGGTATGAAACCCCGCACATTTGATTTATTGAGATGTCCAGTGCGGTTTCCGCATCAGACAACGATGCAACTTGGCATTTTTACGATAAATTTACACACATTTAGTCCGATGTTACCTTGACTATTGACAGAAATAGACTGAAAGCCGAAAATTGAACAAAAATGACATTTCAATTTAACTTGGCCATCTGCCCACATTGCGGCGAGCGGCCGATGCCCTGTATTGCTAGTCTATGGGGGGGGGGGGGGGGGAGCGGGGTGCATGTCTGTGATTATTATATTTCATCCCACTGCTGGGCAAAGGCCTCCCCCTTTTTTTCCATGTTTCTTTACATCTTGCATCTCTGGGCCATGTTATACCAGCATATGCAACTATTTCGTCCCTCCATCTTGTTGTTTTTAACCATATGCTGTAACAAATTCATTACACAGAGTTACAAGTCCCTTGTAGGTACAACCTTATTGTTGAAAAGGAAGTATCCTTTGAAGTATATAATAGGCACCTATAATCCATATAGTGCATGCATTAAATCTTATTTAGATTAAACTTTTTAAGTATAAGTATACAAATCTGCAAGCATTGTTTCTTAATTATATGCACAACGAATTATCTTGAATCAAGTAACATTTTCAAGTAGGCAGGGTTATTATAAGCATCCCTTTCAGATAAGCAATACTTTGCACTATAACAATATGCAAGCATTGCACAAGGTTATTAAAACCTTAACTTATAAATTAATTACAAATATTCCTCTTCTGGCACATCCGTTATTCCAGGGGGCAGCGGACGCAGATAGCAAAGATAAAACCGACGCGGCGGCGCCCCTGAAACCTGCGCCCGCGCCGGTGGGCCGCGAGAGATGCATGTATGGAGCTAGCTGTTACAGGTCAGTCTTGGCATCGTCTCAACCTATATAGTCCCCAATGCAGGGACAAGGGTCTCTTCCCATAACTCGGGAAGCATAGGCCATACTCCACATACGGGGGCCAAGTCCGGATTGGTGGAGGTTGTTGGACATAGGCCTCCCTCAAGGCGCGCCACTTATTTATACCTATTTTCGGCCACGCGCATCTTACAAAGCTTATATTTTTTATTTTTTTTTGTTTTTTTTTTAATGGCCTTTATTGTGTTTAGCCACAATATTATAATTTATTAATGTAATGAGGTCCCAACTTGGTTAGGTTAGATGTCATGAATCTAATACCTATTGCCCTCATAAGAGAGAAGGCCGCAAAGTATATGGAGACTTATACGGCCTTTTTTCTTATGAGGGCTGAATAGAACTTGACTAGTTAGCGTAGAGTTCGCTTTTCGATCAGTTTTTCACTAGTTAAGCCGCTAGGTCTGTGTGGCTCAGAATGTGTTAAAGCGAGTTTCTTTTGGGCTCAATGTTTCTTCTCACTTTGCTAACCGTCTCTTAACATTTCCCGAAGATTGAGTGTACAAATTCCGCGTGATAGGGACTTTGTATTAGGTAGAAAAATAGAAAGATTTATTGTAAAAAAATGTGTAAAACATCTATTCAAAAAACGTTTCGAGTTGAGTACTGAATGTCCACCTTCACTTTATTCCCCAGACGAAACCCCCAACACAAGGCACAGTTTGCGCACCCCAGCGACCCGGACTGGGGCACGGGGCCGCGCGGCGTGTGCCCCTGGGGCGCGGCCTGCCGCAAGCCCGACCCGCGGCACTGGCGGGACCACGATCACCCACCTGGGGTCACGCAGCCACCGCCGCGACCAGGTAAAGATACTGTTGTAGCTATATCGGACGAATTGATGTTGGATGTGTAGATCGAAGCAGATAATACAGTCTCCAGCAATATTAACAATCCATATCGGCCCCATTGCAGGGGCATGGGTCTTTTCCCATACCTCGGGAAGGTTAGCCCATACTCCACACACAGGAGCCAAGTCCGGATTGATCCAGCAACATTGAAGTAGGTAGAAGTGTACACTGACCTACCTGAAGTACCTGACTCGGCCCAAATCTACAGTTCTCACTGATTTGACCTCATGATGGCCACGATCCCCACTTCCTGGGGTTACGACTTAGAAGAAGAAGTGTACACTTTTCGAAGGTCATAGAAAAGTTGTTTACAGTAGTAGTAATAGTAGTAGTTGTTAGTAGTAGAGATGTTTTGTAGTAAAGATCCTTTTTTTATCGAGATACGTCACCTTGCCAATATGGTTCACTGCATTTTTTCAATTTTCTAAACACACTATTGTGGCTTTATATTGAACCAATATTGACTAGGTAACACTGAGTGTTCAGAGATTTTGTAAACCTTATTTTGGTTTTTGATTGTTTTTATTTCTTTTATTTATTTAAGGTTTGTGAAAGAAAGTGGACCATGTCTCTTTGGATAGGATTTTTTTAAAATATTTTCCTCCAATGTGCTTTAACAAACTGCTAATAAATCTAAGTTAACCGTTTTGCTTCCAGGTATGCAAGTAGTGCAACGTAACGGCAATATATTCTACATTAACGCCCACTCAGTTAATTTCTATGAAGACCGTTTCCAAGTTGAAGACTCAGATGGGGACAGCGTTGATTATGACTACGAATTTTAAACCTTCACTGTTCCTATTATACGTATAAGCTGTGATTATCGTTGATTCCTTGAAGATTTTTAGTTAATATGTTACTTTAATAAAACTTATAGGAGATTTGTAATCATTGGATACATGGGATGTTCAATAACCTAATTTTGCCCTACAGCGGTGAAAGTAAAGAAAGTGCCAAAGAGAACAAGGCAATCAGACAGCGATGAAGACAGTGATGTTCCTCCATCAGACCTGATAGTCACGGGCAAGAGGAAACGGAAGCCGCTGCAGCTGCAAGCTTTCAGTGGATCGGAGTCTGAGAATGAGGATCCGTACCAAACGGATGAGTCGGATGAATGGCAACCAGATACCCAGGATGTGGAGAATACGCAGAGCCAAGGTTACACTCAAGACCTGCTCAATTAATGTAACGAACTATCGCTTTGCCCATACAAATGTCCTGATGGTGTCATCATCATAATCTCAAAGTAGGTATAAGTTAAAAAAAGCTGTTATAATCTGTCATTTGTGTTATTGTTTTTTTTTTTACTCTGTAGTTCTTTTGTTACTTGTTAAGCATCATGATCAAAGATATTTTTTGTACAAATGACCGATTGGTTATATGAAACGACAAATACACTAGCAAGTCTAGTTATTCAAATATGTGTAAATGCTCAGTTCAAATGAAATAAATGTTCTTGATCTTTTAAAACTACACTATAGTTTAAATTTGCGAGTATAAGCCAGCTGCATAGCTATCATATCATGATACTATTTGGCCATAGTTATGCCATAACGATCCAACTGATTTAAAATAAGTAAGGGAGAATGTACTTTATGTCACTGACATAAAGTACGAACAAAGTTTCGAACAAAGATCATTTATTCCTCCTTACCTCCTCCTCGTACTGGTTACGAAACTATGGTGACATTGACGGCCGATGGGGAAATAGCTCCAACGGATACCAGAAAACAATAAAACATTACTTCAACTCACTGATACACAGTATCCATATATTCAATAGAACCCTTCGTCCTCATCCCGGTCAGTCTCGTGCTGGTCCCAGCGGGGCTCGCGGGGCAGTAATAGCGCGGGCGGTGCTTCGCCCCCGCGCACGCGCAAAGCGTATAGTGCGCTCTCCACCTTGCTGACGTTGGCACGTGTGGTGCTCATCTTGCGGCCTAGCTCCTTGCCTATGCCGAAGAGGCCTGGAAGTGAAAAGAATGGTGATTTGTTGGCGGGCTCGAAGTGGGCCATGGTCAATCAATAGGCATGCTAGCTAATGAAGTTGATGATCTAACAGCATCCTAATAAACCCAAACAATTTTATAATATAGCCAAAGAAAAATCAAATGTGATGGGCTTCAACCAAAGAAACATCAAACAAAAAACAAGTTACCCTCCTTTTGAGGCATAGGCGGGCTGGTAAAAATGCACAAGCATCATCCTCAAAAATATACTATCAAATATAAAATTTGAAACAATGATTGTCTGATTGAAAACTAGGTATGGTATCTTACTCTTTCTTACCTAAATATCCAGTATACAGTTCCCTCACAACTTGACAAGCCAGGAAGCACTCCTCACTGTCTCCACTTGAAATACTATTAATAGCTCTTCTCATGAGTTCTCCAGTCAAATCTGCTATCCCTAGCATATAGTCTTCTTTTGTTAGCAACGTCACTAAAGTCCTTTCAACTTCCTCCTCTGAATCATCTGCCTTTTCTTTAATACTGTATGTAAACTCCTTTTGGACTTCGGAATGTGGAATGATAACTTGTGTGTCCATCAAGGAGCATAATGTTCTAGCTTCAATAAACTCCTGGAAGCCAGCAGTGACAGCTCGAGAATGCAAGTATGCTGGACTGTTTTCCAGCTCTAAACCAATGCTTCTGATTGGTCCCTTGACAAGCTTCTGTAGTCTCTCATTGGCTTCAGCTACTGCTTTTTCTGTTGAATCTTTTCTGGAATTGGAAACAAGACATCTTAGAAGTTAATGAGAATGTTAGATAACGTCAGAAACCTGAAAGAGTTATACATGATGAATCAGAACAAGCATCTAAGAGGCCATTCCCTGAAGTTAACCAAACCTCCATGTGCTAGCAACCCCAGAACACACTTCTTGCCATATCGATCGCGTGATGAACTTATGGAACTCTCTTCCGGAAACTGTTATAAGTGCTCCAACAGTTAACTGTTTTAAAAATAGACTTGACAAACATTTAAATAATAATTAAAGAACACAAGTGCAGTGATATACACGCATCAGCTCATAGAGCTGCTAGTGTATAATAATAATAATAATTATACTGTGAACTCAGAATTTCAACATGCTTGGATTTTACAAAGATTTTGGCTACAAAATACTTGTATGTTAGGTCCATTTTGATGTGAAATAATATATCTGGTAACAGTAATTTCATTTTCTAAAGAAGTGTACGTTTTGATAGAGCTAATAGTACAGAACTTATGTAAGATTTACTTAGCAAGAGTTAGTTCATTTAACACAATTTACAATGGCTATCCTGCTGTAAGGGTAATAATTACTCTAGAAACATGTTCAGGAGTGCTTTCTTAAAGTAGCAGCTCCTGCCCTAGTAGCATGGCGACATATCTCGCGCGCGACGCGAGTTTTAAAAGCAGTCGTTCCGTTCTAACGCTAAGCTAATGAAAGAGACAGCTGAGCTGTTTTCTCGCGTTTGGCGCGACAAACAGCTTTGTCTACGCCTCATGCTACCCGTGCTGGTCTGATTCTGAGGAGATTTTTAGCATATTTGTAGGAAACTTCTATCAGCCTATGGTCTGAGCACAGTGTACTTGGTCCGAGGTCGCCTAAGAGAACTGTAAATTCCAATGATTAGAAAAACATTTTAATAACTCACGTAATAGCAGAATGTAGCAAGAAAATTATCCTCTTGCTCTCGATAGTGATATCTCTGGACAACTTGACCAGTCTCTCGTGCCGGTCTTGCCGGTCGGTTAGCTGGCTTGCCGCTTGCTTGAACATTGCGAGGACTGGGCTGTCTGCGGGTAAAGACGCGGCTGTCTCCCGCGCCACAGAGGCTAGAGATGGCTTGTGCTGCCGATGGCGAGGGCCACGGTGACGACCTGTAAAAAGTGGATATGCTTTCTGATATTTGGATTTAAAAGATAGGTACCTAGTAAAAGCAGAACTAGGTTGCTTACCGCCACGTCCAGACATAGCTGTGTTAAAGTAAAATTAACAAAAGGGAATGTAAGTAAAATAGGTAATTCTTGAAATGTTTGGGTTTGGATTTCGTTCGTATATAGTGATTATATGCTCAGTGGTTCGTATGCATGGCATGAAACTACTTTTTGCCTAAAATTATATTGGAAAGAAAGATAGAAATAAGAAATCATAGAGCACTATCCTTTTTGTTCAAATTAATGTTGCTCAAACTGCGTGCATTAATAAACGCAACTGACGTAATCTTGCCAAATCATTCATTTTCCATTCGATCAATAGATGTATTCAGTTCAGTTCATTGGTTTCAAAGATTCATTCATGTCAAATTGTCGTTTTTCTCGCCGCAGTGGGGGAGGAATACGTTTAGATTTGTTACGGAAATTTATGTTTTTCTTTGCTTAATTATATCAGTTTGCCCTATCGTTTACTATTTGACCAGTGCCTATAAATAGGGATTCGCGTCGACTGCCCAGAGTCCGCGAATTTCTTCGTATTGTAAACTTTATCGCCGGGTGTGTCAGCATTCCTGTTTACTTCCGATATTCGAGGTACCTATTTATCATTAAAAGTTACTTTACTCTCTATTTTCCACCTCATTTTTATCCGATATTATTTTGTTATATCCATAAATCAGTTTTCTTATTGGTATTTTTTTTTGTATCATTACAGGCAGTGAAGATTGAAGATGGCTCAAACTCTTACATTTGGTGACTCATGCGCTCCAATAACTTGTCACGCTTGGAATAAGGACAGGACTCGTAAGTTAACTTTCTATATTCAAATCGTTTCAGTTGGCTTGCATGTTCTAACAGCATACAGTATCAATATGTAAAGTCCTATATGTATTCCACACTGGCTGGGCAAAGGAGTCATTGATAAAGAACAACAATGATAGAATTTTTTAAAGTCCAGAATAAAGAAAGAATTAAGTTCTGGCCATAGTGTCTCAAAACCCACTTGAATCAGTTTTCTAATTTTTTTAAGTACTTTTCAGAAATCGCCTTTTCACCAAATAACAATGAGGTCCACATCTACCAGAAGGATGGAGCTGAGTGGAAACAGACCAACAATCTTGTGGAACACGATTTGAAAGTTATGGGCATCGATTGGGCTCCAAACACCAACCGCATCGTCACATGCTCCGTTGACCGGAATGCCTACGTTTGGACCCAAGGACCTGATGGTAAATGGACAACCACTCTTGTACTCCTTCGTATCAACCGTGCAGCCACCTGTGTTAAATGGTCACCCATGGAAAACAAGTTTGCCGTCGGCTCTGGTGCTAGATTGATCTCAATCTGTTACTTTGAGAAGGAGAATAACTGGTGGGTTTCAAAGCATATTAAGAAGCCTATTCGTTCTACTGTCACGACGCTCGACTGGCATCCCAATAATATGCTGCTGGTAGCTGGCTCTGCTGACTTTAAGGTGAGGGTCTTTTCTGCTTACATCAAGGACATTGAGGACCAACCTGGCCCTAATGTTTGGGGCACAAAGCTGCCTCTAGGACAGCTGTTGGCAGAGTTCCCCAACTCACCATCTGGAGGTGGATGGGTCCACAGCGTTTCCTTCTCAGCCGATGGTAACAAAGTGGCTTGGGTTGGCCATGACAGCTCAGTCAATGTAGCTGATGCTACTCAGGGAAAAGCAGTCATAAAACTCAGGACTGAATACCTGCCTTTCCTAGGAGTTAACTGGATCACAAACAACTCCCTGGTTGTGGCAGGACATAGCTGCATTCCATTGCTTTACAGACTGGAAGGGAATCAGCTGAAGTTTGTGGCTAAGCTTGACAACACTCAGAGGAAGGAATCTGGTGGGTTGTCTGCTATGAAGAAGTTCCAGTCTCTAGACAGGCAGGCTCGTATCGAGACCAATGATACCTTCCTGGACTCCATTCATCAAAACGCTATTACTAGCATCAGCCTCTACAAAGGAACTAAAGCTAATGCACAGAAGTTTAGTACCTCTGGCTTGGATGCACAACTTGTCATCTGGGACCTGGAATCCTTGGAGAGATCCATTGAAGGGCTCAAGATTGTCTAAACACAAAAAATACCTCTGATTTATTAATGATTTTATTAATTTTAAGGGTAAATAATGCGTGCGAGTTCTGAAATCACTCAAAGTTACAATAAATGGAAAAGCTGTGAAAAGACATCAAATAGCAATCACAGTCCGGTCAGTCTAGCTACAAATTAATGTTAAGCAAATGGCGAGTGAATTCAGCTCGCTGCTGACAGTAAAAACTTTCAGATATACAGAAATAAACTATAATTTATAGATAATATCAGGAGTTGGACTGGAAAATTATACTAGCAGTGTATTTCTGGCATTGGCATTTAGAAATGGGGCTGTAATTGCCACCAAATATTGGGGCTTGAAACAAAATATCAGGGCCAGTTTTCTTTACCAGTCCACCCCTGGACACCATGTCTATAATTTATGTGTTACTATTATACAATAATTACGATATAATTTTTTTTAACTGTTGATAATCAAATTATAATTTATATAAATTAGACATAAGACTACACACTATTTATAATAGATCACTTTTAATACTACTGAAGTACTGATTACTGTCAAATATTACAATAAAATTTAAGGAATCAACGAAATGTATTACTTTTATTTAACATTAACATCAAAGTCGTACTTTAAACCTACAAAACTATAAGGCCATCTGTTTGGAATTGCGTTACCACAATTTTGTCGTATGAAAGTCTACTTAAGAGCACTTTCTCAAGAATGTGAAGAACACTTCTTTTAGGACTTTTTGGTTACGAAGAGGCACAAGAGAGCGAAATACTGTCCAGTCAACACAACTTATGCCCCCGTCTTCCCCATTCTGACACTAGCCTCATTACACCCTCATCCGACAAAAATATGGTCAAGTATAAATGAACGCCGATTATTGCGCGTAAGACACTATGTTAAAGACAGGTCCGATCCGTATGAAGACTCGTCTCAGCACCGAGCGCAGCTCTGGCTTCAGGTCGAAGCACGTGATCTCACACAGCAGCGGGTAGTAACTGGATACGTGCGCCGCAAACTGCGAATAAGGATGTTGTGTTGAGGAAAATTCGTATAAGTCACGATTTGTTAAAAGATAATCATAAGGAAAATATGAAAACAATGAATGTGAAGTAGATATTGGCATTACATGGATCGATGGGATGTTAGAGAAATGGTAATTAATAAATAATCATAAGTTCTTCACGAGGTTTAGTGGGGGGTTCTGTGGAAGAAAAAAATTCTGTAGACCTATCTATTCGACCTAAGACCTCCGCAAATGCCAAACCAGTTAGTACTCTTACTAAAACCAACATCTATGCTGGACATGTTCATTAAGTGTAACAGGTACAAATGATTATGTATGATTAGTTGATTACATCAAATAATAGATTAACCACAGAACACTATTAATGAAGAGTTGTGTGTGATTAACTTAATTAGAATAGATAAGATTGAAATGAATGGAGTGTACCTAATCATTTCAAACTCGTAACGAGCATACTATGTTGAGGCTCTGATAAATAATCATTACAGTACACAATATCAATCAATACCTAACTGAACTGATATGGTACATGAGAGATAGAGAGGCCAAGTATTAGTAACAATACATCCACCTAATAAAGGTAAAAGTATACTGAATTGTCGTAAGTCAAGGTATATGGGCGAGAGACAGAAACGGATGTTACCTAGTTAATCCTAGTCTTTACGAAAATAATGATGACCACAAAGCTGATATGACGTAGAAAATACATGTTAACAGTTATACTCACTCTTTCATCGGGCATCTTAAGTATTCTTGTGAGAATTAGCAGCAAGATTGAAGTCCAAGCATCTCGGTGCGCCTCATTGTTGACCCCAGCGAAGTACTCCAGAGCCTCGCAGCAGATGTTGATCAGGTTCTTCTGGACGGCTTGCCAGTGATCTTGCCGGGCCTCGTCTCCGTACATCTTGAACAATATTCGGAGAACGCAAGCCAGGGATTGTGTCTCCTGTTTCAGCATGTTAGGCTTGACAGAGCCTTTGAAACTCGCCCTCCATAGAATGTTCCTTTGCGCGTGGTTCGTGTTGAAAGTTTTGGCGAAGCGGTGACTACACATCAGGCATTCCACGAGTCGCAGCAGGTGCGGAGAGCTCAGCAGCCGGTACATGCCTTGCTCTTCACGCTGACATTCTTGTTCGGTGCCCGGAGTTCCTCCAGTTAACTCTGCGGCAGCAAGCGCCAAGGTTTCGGCGTCTTCCTTTCTGGATGTTGCCGGATAGAATACGATATTGTCAATAGTTTGAATCAACTCCAGTTGCACTACGCACTTGATCAGCAAGCTGTTTAAAACGCGGTTCGAGGATTTCACTTCGTCACCTCCTCCTTGGGGCTTCTTTAGTATACCGTGACGGACATGCGGCGTCTCTTCATCATTTTCATCCGGTTTCCAAGTCAGCAAAGTTGTCGGTAGTGTGCTGTTGAATATGTCCAACATAATTTGACACGTCTTGCTCCAGGTTTCCTCTTTAAATTTAGTGCCGTTTGAAATTACGAGATTTTCTAGACAGTTTGTGCCGGATCTTGCGAGCTGCTCGTTGTCTTGTTGGACGCACCAGTGCAGTTGCATGTACAGTTGTTCAAGCAGGAGAGAGCCAAGAATGTCAAAGTACTGCGTGAAGACGTCGACGATCGCATACAACGCGTGATTGCAAGTTGTAGTCATCCACTCGTTCTTTTCAAGCTGATGCTCAGGAAGTTTCATATTGTCAAAGATTCTAAATAAAATATTGAATAGATCTCTCCACCAATGCGGACGGAATGAATCGCCGTGAGTTTTTATAATCTCGAATAGGACTGTGAGGCCGCGAGTTCGTACGTCTAATTTGCAACGGCTGACGACACACGAGAGGGAAAAGAGTAGCGGGAACCATCCTCTCAGCCATACTCTGTCTTCTTCGGGGGCTCCTTGCTCCCCTTCCAATCCGGCGTGTTCTGCGAACAACTGCGGAGAGTTGCCCACGGCTGTCGCACACGACCTAACCAGTCTTATCGCTTCCATGGACGTATCGGGGAATTTAGCGTTGCAAGCAAACTCAGATAAACATTTCACTGCATCTTGGAATGAATCTATCATAGCCGGGAACTGTTTATCATATAGATCTGTTATAATTTTGCCTGTGGTTTGGAATGCTAGGTCGACGATCGCCTCGTCTTGATCGCTCGCAGCCAAATGGAAAACTGAGAATATGTTTTTCCAACCTGACCGTATGTTAGGAGCTTGTGAGTTTACCATCTGTGCTATACATCTCACCACCATGTCTCTGATCGTCGGGGAATTGTTTTTCTTCATTATATGTTCAAATGGTCTCAAGAAGTCTTTCTGGAATTTGAAATTGGCGAACTCTCCTTTCTCTATAAACTTCATCGAAAGTTGTCGAAGGGAATCAACAGCAAAGAATGCGATATCTTCATTGTTGCTACACCCAACCTTGTTGAAATGATCTCCGAGCACTTGCCATATACGTGACCACTGAAGCCTGATCCTTCCCATGTTGTAGTAAGATATTTCGACGATTTTCTGCAGGGAAAACATACGGGGGTTTGTAGGATGGCTCAGTTCATCTAAGGACACTTGACAAAGAGCCTTCACGAAATCAACTATTGCGTCGCCGTCAAGTTTTGTTGAACCAGTAAATATTCTGTCGACGGCAACTACAACACTTTGAGAGCTCGTCTCTCCTATATGCTCCTTGACACTGGGGTCTAATGACATTAGACTGAATTTCAAGGAATCTGGTTGTGGCTTTATGCCTGATGCTGATAAGAATTGTGGTCTCACACCTGTTCCTATAAGCTGTGCTAATTCTAGTTGCGATATGCATTTCACAACATCCAACCAACTCGATCCTAAGTAATTTCCATCCGTATGTGCAACAGTTATCAAAGTTTTGATTGTATCAATGTTCTTCGCTTTCATTTCTGTAATAGGCGAGTTAGCAGTCAGTAGAGTAAATCTCGCCAGAGCTTGAACATATGCGTCACGTTCTAATGACATGTGGAAAATGCAAGCGATTCTTATTGCGCATCTAATACCATCCAAACATAAAGATGCGATTTCTGGGTCGTCGCAGTCTTGTAGCCCCACAGAAAACGCGGCGAGGAATGGAGTCCACGCCATTTTGAACATAGGCCGTACATGCTCAACGTGTTTAGCGGTCGTGAAAGGTGTTTGTACGTGAGACACTGACTCCATTAGATTCTTAGCAGCCGTCGATATTTGTTCCATCTCCATATTCCAAATTAATTTACGTTTCTTTTCATTCGAAATCATGTGCTTTCCAGGTTTAGACGTGCTTTTCATTTTGATCTCGTGTCCGGCGATTTCGTCATAGATCTGCGATAAGTACTCACGAGGCAAATCATTATTGTCACTGATACCACTATTCAGCTTAATGTATTGTTCTTTAGTCATTTTATTCTTGACTTGAGGTGAATGCAAATCAGTTGTTAGCATAATTATGGAGAACGCTAAAACGTAAACAGTGTCGGCGCTAGTAAATAGTATGTTGGTCGGATTGCATTCACAGTAGCGAGCGGCGAACTTTTCCATAAGCCTGTCGATCTTCTGAGCTTCCCCAGGCAATCTGAATCCTTCCAAGAAATGCCGAAGTGCCGCAACAATATCCATGTTAGCAAACTTCATAGAATCCACATAGGCATACATAACTTCCTTGGAATGGTCGTCGTTTTCACCTAAATATTCTCCAATGTATGTTTTATCCAGTCTTTCATCAGTAAGAAGCCATTCTGCTATCTCTTTTGTTGAAGAGCCTAATAAACCCTGCTCTTGTAAGAAAGCTACACCTTTCTTTGGCTTCCTGTTAAAAAGATCGATACCGGTTTCCCAAACTTCTTTCTGTTGTTTCAGTACTTCAAACTGTTCAGGCGAATCTAAGGTTTCTCTGTTGCCTATATTACTGGAACCTGTTGAAACCAAACTGAGGCTAGATCCTCCATGAGATTTGATACTTTGGTGATCTGTATCTTCCTTAGTAGTCCTTTCTCCTAGGGTTGTCTGTAGGTTGGGATTGATGTAAAGTTCTTTGCTCCATTCTACCATACATTTCAGTATTGATACAAGACATTCCAAACCTCTTATTCTCATAGATTTCTCTTGGTTTGGTGTAGCGCCCAATTCAAGAGCTTGTCTTCCTTGTGCGATTTTAGAGACATCATTCACAAGTCGTTGGAATAGATTTGCTGCTGACAAATCGCAGTCATAGTTGACATAAATATCTACTACACTTTGGGCGTCTCCACAGATCCTTGTCAATGCCTGGATCACCATCCATTTGTGTTCGAAAGATGAACTGGATGTCTCTAAGATGTTCATAAAGATTTCTTTGAAGAACACTTCTATTTGCTTCTTGAGGTGAACTTTGAAGTTTTGGAGAAGGGCCAGGAAAATGGCGAGAGATAGTTCAAAGACTTCAGGGACAGAACTGACACCGTTTTTGGAAAGCGCAACGCAAAGATATTGTTTAATAGCAGTAATAAACATTTCATTGTTTCTGAAAACTGGTCCAGCATTTTGTAGAATAGAAAGAAGTAAATGCAATGAGAGAATTTTAGATCTCAATTCATGAGATTTGGGGTCGGGAGTGCCTTCAGGAAGAGGTTTCATGGACAACTTGCAAAGAGCTCTGAATACTAAGAATGCATCCTTCTGTAGGACATGGGTGAACTTGGCTGTTACTGAGTTGTCACACTCTGAAGCGGCATCAACACTCTCTTGAGACGGTATTCTTGTCATAGTAGCTTCACTGCCAGGCTGGCCATTGCTCTCTTGGGAAACACTAACATTATCTTGGTCAGGACTTTCATTATTGTCTGGATCACCTTGATTCAAATCCTCTGTTTTCTTAGCAGCTATTGCTACAGCATTATCTATGACAGAGTCAACAATCTGCTGAGCTATTAATTTCGCCTCTAATATATCATCAATTTGCTCACTATGTTGAAGTGATTCTTTATTTTCTTCCTGGACATGATGATTTGGATGGCCATCGTTGGTCACAATATTACCATTCGGTATTTTATGGTGTGGTTCACTTAAATTTCCATTGCCTTCTGATTCAAGAGCTTGATTTTCCATTTTGGTGAAAATTACATTCAACATTTGCGTAAGGGTTGCTCGGGCTGTTGTTTGATTTATAAGGTTTTTGCTTGCTAAATAAATGTTGTAACATGTCCGTACGGCCAGCAATACAGTGCCCTCATGAACTTCTACATGTTGACTTGTTATTACCGTTAGTAATGCTTTTATTATTTGAAGTTGAACACCTTCATCAGTTTGTGGTCCTGTGAAACAACCGCAGATTGTTTCTACAATCCTATCTATGAGAAGTTTTCTAGGTGTTGTGGAGTCCGGGATGTTTCCTGTTAGATGGCCATATGCTATTAGTTTCTGTAGGCAGTCAAGGGCTGTGACCACTATCCGAGAGGCTTTACTCTGACACGCCAACTCGAATGGCAGGAAATATTTTTCTGCTGTGATGATGTTGGATGAGTCGCTCTTTGGTAGAGGAAGAGTCCCGGATGTTGGGCTTTCTGGTGACTCCACTTGCCCTCCATCTTTAAGTTCTGCTTTGATTTCCTCTGCAAAAATACAAAATGTTATATTTTAATTGAAAAATATTTCATTACATATCTTCTTAAAATTATATTGTATAAAAGGTCAATGTTATTGAAATATGGTTATTTTGTTAACTCTCCATAGTTGAAAATATTACAATGGTACAACAAAATAAAGATAAATAATTATCTAAGAAAATACCAATCATGAAGTCAAGGTTTTTTAAAATGAGTGAATTTTTAAACAAGTTTTTAGTCTGAGATTAATGGGTTTGCATCAGGGTCAGTCTTTTATGAGTGGATCTAACAGACTGGTTAATTGCATAATAAGTTGATTATACAATATACACAAGAATGTGGTATAAGTAACAGAAACCGGCTTGACACACATACGCTAATGCTGGGAAGTGAACAAGAAATTTTCAGGTTTACACTAACATGTTAATCAAAAGTATTTCTAACATCGGATTTGGCTACCTGATATGAAACTAATTCACTTATTTAAGAATGGTGCAATAAAGCAGAGGAACAAGAGCAAAAAAATAGGTTGGAAAAAAAAATGGAATACATCAAATGCCAAGTAAATGAAAGCCAAGCCCTAATAGATAATCTAATTCTAATAATTGATGGTGTGATACATAAAATCATTTTTTATTGATTAAATATGGAGGCAGTGTCAGATGGTTAGAATAAAAGCGAGCCATAATTAGTAGAGAGAGTAAAGAAATCTGCCCCTCTCACAACCCTTGGACGGATCAAGACAGAAGGTCTAATGATAAAGATTTTTAATGCTTTCCTTTAAAGTCTACGGCAACATATTTTTCTTTAACATGTTCTTACCCTCGCACTTTATGAAAATATGGATTTACAATAAATTACATACAGTATTGTTAATGTTATGGACTCCTTGCTTTAAAGTACTGGTATTTTTTAGTTTTTCAACAAAAAGACTTGTTGAATTTGAATTTGTTGACTTTTAGATTTGTTTTGTTAGGCTATGCGCGGGAGACGCGACGCAATGCAACTTTTTTAGCCTCCTTGTTTGCATTGGCATGCAACTTTTTTGTAAAAAGTTTTTAGATTGCGGCATTCATCAACATGGATTTTGATAAAAAGGTTGTGTTGTGTGCTCTCGTTGAAGTGAAGAAGGCAGCGAAAAAGGCAATATTGGGTACATCCATTCTGGAATGAAGGATTAATTTCTGGAAAATTTCACACTTCTTTAATTTCTATCCCAATTGGTCGTCTCGATCCTTCACCTCTATTGGTATTGTCATCGGCAAAATCATAGAAACCGCCATTTGTCTCATCGCGTCTCTGCGACAAACAATGTCTCCCAGCTGTCGTGTCGCACCGAGCGCGCACTTCCATACAAGCCTATAGGCTTAATGCTAGAGACGCAACTGTTGCTGAGACAGAAATTGCTCGTGTGCCTTACCACCTTATTGTGATTTTTGTAAATATAGGGTGACTTTAAATTAGTTCTTGATACGAAAGGCCATGCATCTGCTCATGATAACAAACAACTTTCCCTAAGGAACCCATAGTCAAATCGCAAAAAAAAATATTGGACTGTCCATACAAATCGAGCAACTAACCGGCCAAATTAGTATGAAAAGTCCAAAATTTTCTTTGCGATTTGAATATGGGTTCCTTAGGGAAAGTTGTTTGTTATCATGAGCACATGCATAGCCTTTCGTATCAAGAACTAATTTAAAGTCACCCTATATATTTCATGAACTATATTTTGTTATAATTTAAAATAATAATGGTGTCTAACCACTTGAAATTATGTATGTAGGTATTACCAAGTTAGGTAGTTAACAAATAAAGCTTATCTACTCTAGAGTTAGGCTAATAAACTTTTATGTGCTTCACTTAGTAGATTTTGGTTCTGGTATCCATTATTACTTATTATGTTGTATAGTTATAGGTACCCAATATAGCTAATTACAAACTACGGCTATGTATAGTTGACATGTATAGTGACATCTTAATGTGAAAAATCTTAATTACAATAGTATTCAGATTTAAAGTCCAATCTGTTCAAGGCATAATAATTACAAAATTTACAATCCGGGAGTTGACTGCATGAAAAATAAATTACGAAATATGATGTACTAAATAGCTCTTTAATTAAAGTTGTTGAAAAACTAAAAAACTTTAATTTTCATTACATTTTCAATTTTTAAATTATAAGAATTTCCTAATTAGTATGGAAACTACTATTTTGTACAATAACGTCATCGTACAAAATTTCAAACATTTTTAGAACAAAATGCCGTTTTTGACATTTGATAAAAAGTAACTCAAATGACTAGCAGTCAACTACCGGATTTATCTGAAACTTTGTAATTTAGACAGCTGTTTTTATTGAAATAGCTATGCAAATAAATATTATTTATATGTACATGTGGCAATGGCTTGAGAAAATCATAATAGGCAGACGAGTACAGCATACTCTAATGATAAATTACCAAAACTATAAAACATAAACCATTCCTCTTCATTATTGTTCGATGGATGTCAAGTAGATAGATTATAGGCAACGGGGATGAGTACTATAATGAAATATGTTGCCTAACATTCACAGGTTTCTATGTTCTACTTTCGTTTTCAAGGTCACTTCACAATCACCACTTCAAATAACCATATAACTGATCAACCATAACTCAATTAAGGTAAAATACACCTGCGTATGTCTTTATCGCACCGGACGGTGACATGAATACGGTAATCGGAACTTGAAACGCAGTAGAAGCCTTACCGAGCGCTAGTTCGCAGGACTTCTTCAACTGGCTGTGGTACGACCGCTTGATGTCCTTGTCGGCTAGTATCTTTTCCAATGCTCTAACTATAAACATCTCTTTCGTTTTCAGATTGGTTTGCATCGTTATTTTATAATTTTACCACTCCATCCGTTCTTACTGGAGTCGTGCAGTTTGCGCGGAGGTTTCACTGACTTTTATGACGATTCCATTGAGCCGTTGTGGTTGTATGTTCGCAATTTTATTTGTTCGAGTATCAACACAATGTAACATCACAAAATTTTAAGCAATTGGTGATTTTATTGTAATCATTTTCCTGTGAAACTAGCAAAAGATTCACGAATCACACCTCATCACAAACATGTCAATATAAAACTGCGTTCACAAAGACAACACATGACCGTAAGAAGGGAGCATATATTACAAAGTTTTCTGTTTTTATGCATTACAAATTACAATCAAACATAATCAAATAAATATTTATTTTAACTATTAATAATTTCAGCACATAAAGCTTAGCTCCTTACTATAATTTGTACCAAAGTAAATAATTGAAATATATATATTTTTGAACGCTTCTGATACCTGCAACGTTTCATTTTTCCAAATACTGCTTCCATTAAAATATGTATAGTTAAATGCGTAGAAAGAAACTCAAGAGTGTTGCTATCCTAATCAATTATCGCCAATTATTTTCCTCACCAAAATACTTCTCGTTACTATTTTCTTGAATAATGCTAGTAGGTACATAAGTATTTTCGAAATTATATAATAGGATTTTTGACAATGTTGTGTATCGAAGTTGAAGGTAGTTATGAAAAATCCAGTCTGGTTATGTCAGGTGAGTGAACATGTGCTAAACTCCTTAATCTAGTGATTTTCGGTGGATATTTTAGTGGCGACGAGCAAAAAAGTGGTTATAAGTGTACATTAGAGTGTATTATAGTGGTTTTGCAATCAATTGTGAAAATAAAAGTGCTAAATATGAGTATAAAGTTTAGTGAATTTGAGGTGACACATGGTTGCTGGGAAAACTACATCACAAGGTTTGGTTATTGCCTACAAGCAAACGAAATTGTAGATGATGCAAAGAAAAAGGCGAATCTACTGTCGGTATGTGGCCCTGACTTATTTGAATTGATAATTTCATTGATAGCTCCAAGTAAAATATGTGAGGTAACCTATTCAACTATCAAGTCTTTGTTGGACAATCATTTCCATCCCCGACCTAATGAGATTGTTGAATCCTTTAAATTTCATACCCGCAACCAAAAAGAGGGTGAAAAGATTCGTGATTATATTGCAGGGTTGAGAAAATTATCAATCCATTGTAATTTTTCTGATGTTGATCGTACTTTACGAGACCGGTTAGTATGTGGCATCCTAGATAAAGAAATACAAAAGAAAATGTTACAAACAGATAAATTAACTTTCCAGTCAGCTTGTGAGATAGCAATATCGTATGAAACAGCAAACTGTGATTCAAATGTTATCGTAACACCGGGCTCTAGTACACCGTTGAATATGGAAGAACCGATGGATGTAAATAAAATTACTCACAAAAAATATGAGAAAAATTCTGAAAAGCTCACTTGTTTTAGATGTGGTAAGCCTCATAAAGGAGAGTGCAGGTTTAGGTGGTCAAAATGTAACTTTTGTGGCAAAGTAGGCCACATCGAAGCGGTATGCCTAAGTAAAAATAAATCTTCAGGTAATGGCCAGAGCTCAAACTGTAATGGTCTTTATGAGGCATCTGTAAATAATGTAAGACCTAATAAAGTGGCTGCATTTTTAGTTAACATTTCGATAAATGGGTGTGATATTGAGATGGAGATAGATTCAGGCTGTGCATTTACTTTAATAAGTGAACCGACTGCCAGACTCATATGGAAAGGAAACTTACCTAAAATGGAGAATGTAGGTATTTCACTAAAAACTTGGACTGATAATAAGTTGCAATTGTTAGGAAAAGTTGATGTCCAAGTTTCATTCAAGGGAATACAAAAGACATTATGTGTTTTTGTAGCTAAAGGGCATGGACCTAGTTTGATTGGTCGTAACTGGTTTAGCGATTTAAAAATCCAACTGTATGGAATAAATAGTATGCAAATAGACACTACAGATATTACAGAGTTACTGGAGAAATATAAAGTTATTTTTCAAGAAGGATTAGGCAAATATACAGGACCTGTGGTGAATATCACACCAAGAGAAGGGGCCACACCAAAGTTTTTGAAATATAGACAAGTGCCATTTGCATTAAGAGAAAGAGTTTACAAAGAAATCGAGCGACTGCTAGATGATGGTGTTTTAGAACCAGTAACACATTCGGACTGGAGCACTCCAGCTGTACCTGTGTTGAAACCGGATGGATCGGTGAGATTGTGCGGTGACTATCGGTCAACTGTAAACTCTGCAATTGATACGGATACTTATCCATTACCTACCCTTGATGAGGCTTTTACTAATCTGCAAGGTGGAAAGATTTTTTCAAAAATTGATCTGGAACGAGCATATACACAAGTAGAAGTAGATGAGCCTACTTCATATTTACTGACATTGAATACTCCTAAGGGTCTATATAGAGTAAAACGCCTGCCCTTTGGTATAAAATCGTGTCCTGGGATATTTCAAAGACTGATGTCATCGCTCTTGGCTGGCATTGCAGGAGTGGCCGTTCTATTGGATGACATTGTAGTAGCAGGAAATAATCTTACAGAGCATAATCAGAGACTAAATTTGGTGTTAAGAAAATTGCAAGAAGCAGGACTACGCGTGAATAAAAAAAAATGTAATTTTGCTGCACAATGTGTGAACTTTTTAGGATTTATCATTGATGAACAGGGTATTCATCCAAATGAAGATAAAATAGATGCTATTTCTAAAACCCCTGCTCCTTGCAATGTAAAAGAATTACAGGCGTTCTTGGGTCTTTTGAATTTTTATGACCGATTTTGCCCAAATAAAGCTAACATTGCTGAACCTCTATACAGATTGCTAGACAATAATGTAAAATGGCAGTGGAAAGCTTTACAGCAAGAAGCATTTGAAAAATTAAAAAAGATGCTTTCTAGCAAAGATACCCTGGTACATTACGATCTAAAGAAAAAATTGATATTGTCATGTGATGCATCACAATATGGATTAGGTGCTGTATTGGAACATGAAATGCAAGACGGAAGCATAAGACCTATCATGTTTGCGTCGAGAACAATGAATGTTCATGAAAGGAACTATGCGCAAATAGATAAGGAAGCAGCAGCAATCATTTTTGGGTTGAAAAAATTCCATCAGTTTATTTATGGCAGAGCCGTAACAATCAAAACTGATCACAAGCCGTTACTGGGGTTATTTAATCCTAAAAAACAGATTCCTAGTATTATATCTCAAAGGATGTTACGTTGGGCACTACTATTAAATTCATATGATTATCAGATAGAATATGTAGAAGGGAAAAAACTTGGAAATGCTGATGCTTTAAGTCGATGGCCATCTTCAGAAGAAGAGCAATCAGAAGAATATTCTGGGGTTTTGTTAATTGAAGAGACTCCAGTTGAACTAGAATTTTCGGCTGATGAAGTAGCAAAACTCACGGTGAAGGACCCTAAACTGAGTAAAATTTTATTTTGGATTCGTAATGGTTGGCCAAATAAAGTAGAAGAACAGTATAGAGTGTTCAGTCAGAAAAGGGAAGAATTATCAACATTCAACAATTGCATTTTATGGGGCAACAGAGTCGTAATTCCTGAAAAGATGCAGGCCAAAGTTTTGGAAGAATTGCACACAAACCATGACGGTATCGTGATTACAAAAGCAATGGCTAGAAGCTACTTTTGGTGGCCAGCGATTGACAGCCAAATCGAAACAATGATAAAGAAGTGTGAAACATGTGCAGAGAATCGCAACATGCCGGCAAAGGTGAGTCATCACTGGATAAGACCAGACAAACCATGGTCCAGGTTACACATAGATTATGCAGGACCATTTCAAGGCAAGACATTTTTAATAGTAATTGATGCCTATTCAAAGTGGCCAGAAGTAAAAATTGTTTCAGACATGAGTAGTGCAACCCTGATAAAAACACTGCGGGAGATATTTACTGAACAAGGCCTACCTGACACAATTGTAAGTGATAATGGAAGAAGTTTTATTTCTGAAGAATTTCAAAACTATTTAAAATTAAATGGTGTTAGACATGTCTTGGTCGCGCCATACCACCCTGCTTCGAATGGACAAGCAGAGCGAACTGTGCAGTCCGTAAAGAATAAACTAAAAAAACAATCAAACGAACCGTGGCACATAAAGATTCCTAAAATATTGTATGGACTGCGTACAACTCCAAACAGTGTAACGGATAGAACTCCAGCTGAACTTTTGAATAACAGAAAGTTTAGAACAAAGTTTGATTACTTGAACCCTCTCAGGTCTAAAGACATACCACAAACTGAACAGCTGGACAGTAATGAAAACACAAATGTGAGATCTCTGGAGCCTGGTCAAACAGTGTATTTCCGAAACTATAATAGTGGGAATCGTTGGTTAAAGGGTGTGGTAGATAAACGAATTGGCATTTGTAGGTACTGGATCAAATGGAATGGGAAGTTGTTGAAGAGACACATTAACCAATTACAGAACTTTGGGGGGGAAATAGGAGACACTGGTGAACGAAAAGAACAAAAGATAAAAAAACTGGAACTGAAAAATGCATACGACGATGATGACGATATCATATTACCTTCACCCTCAAAGTGGGCAGACATAGTTGGAGCATCAGGACCACAAGATGTAGAGATACATCAAAGTCCGGAAGATGAACCACAAAGACAGAAACGACTTATGTCGGAGTCGCCTGTGCAACCAGAAAATAAGAAGATAGCTTTGGAAAATGAAGTAGAAACCGCTAAACAAGATTCGTTCGAGTCGGAAGATTCGGAAGAAAATAGGGAATAAGTTAAAGTGTATTGTATGTATAATATTTGTTAGGTTAAGTTTGTGTTTGTGAATAATGAAAGTGATAGTGCTGACAAACTTTAAAAAGTGAAAATACTATGAACTATCTTGGGGGAAAGGCATGTTGTGTATCGAAGTTGAAGGTAGTTATGAAAAATCCAGTCTGGTTATGTCAGGTGAGTGAACATGTGCTAAACTCCTTAATCTAGTGATTTTCGGTGGATATTTTAGACAATATTTAGCTAAAGGACATTTGCGCAGTGCGCTGTTTGAGAGGTTTGGAGAAAAAGAAAAGTAGAACGTCTGAGAGGGGTACGCATACACAATATTGGCAACACAGTTTTTATGGCCGCTACCTTGCTGTGGGCTGTCTCGCTGTTTTCTTTCAGATTTTCTTTTTTGAATGTAGTTTTTAGCAAAACTACAAACGTTACATAGTTTTTAACGTAGAAAATTAATAACTAACAAAATTGCTTCCACAATGACTGTGACGCGGGTGGGAGAGTCCCGCACGGAATTCAAATTGAAGAGCCTTCCCGAGGACGCTATTTCCAGCGTCAAATTCGCTCCGAAATCGAGTCAATTCCTGCTTGTTTCTGCCTGGGATTGCTCTGTGAGGCTGTACGATGTCAGCGGGAACTTGGAGAGGCATAAATATTCCCATGAATTGCCAGTTCTCGATGTTTGTTTCAGGGTAAGTATCAGTAGTAATTAACCTCCAAGTCCAGTGAAACTTCTAAAAATCCGTTGATTTCATTACAAATCTTAATCGCAGAGTAGCCTTCTTCTTTACATTAAGGAGTTATTGGTTGGGTTGCACTTAAGAGGAGTTCACACTTAGTTTATAAGGCAGCTCTCCAACCACGATACCCTCTGACTGTACATTCTTGTCTCAAGGCACTTCTACAAAGTAACAATGAAAGGTTCTTGATGCTTTTGCAAGAGTATGTTGATCTCTAAGGCTGTACTGGCCGATCTCCCTTACAGACAACTTATTCAACTGTTTTTTTTCTTCAGGATGCGGTCCACTCCTACAGCGGTGGCTTGGACAATACGCTCAAAATGTACGACCTGAACGCTGGGACAGAGACCATACTGGGCGAGCACAAGGATGCAATCCGCTGCGTTGAGTTTACAAACGAAGTCAACGCTGTGTTAACAGGTAGCTGGGACGGTACTGTCAAGATGTGGGACAGCCGTGTGCCAAACTGTGTCGGCACTTACAACCAGGGGAATGAAAGGGTGATTATAAAATATTTTAAATGTAATATTATTCTTTGCTAAACTTTTTTTCTAGTAGTGATGTTGTAGAATCAATTTCCAGCCAGGATAAAGCTAGGTAGAAGAAAAAGTAGTTATGGAGAGAGTAGAAGAAGAGATTATTACATTACTGGATATCGGACTTTCTGCCCACTCCAATTATTTTAAGCTAAGTACCTATTTTGAATTCATAATAAATGGTATGAAGCTAAAACTTTATATTTTCAAATTACAGGTGTACACCATGAGCATAGTTGGTGAGAAATTTGTAGTTGGCACATCTGGTCGTAAAATCTTCGTCTGGGATGTCCGAAACATGGGCCATGTCAATCAACGTAGAGAGTCGTCTCTCAAATACCAGACAAGATGCATCAGAGTGTTCCCTAACAAGCAGGGTTACGTACTGAGCTCTATTGAGGGCAGAGTAGCTGTTGAGTACCTTGATAGTAACCCCGAGGTTCAGAAGAAGAAGTATGCATTCAAATGTCACAGAATCAAAGATGGCGGTGAGTATTACAGCAGTGTAAGATTGTAATTCGTGCTAGTTAACCTGAAAGAAATGTTCTGTTTGTTTGTTATTATACCACAATCAAATTCCAGAAGTTGTACAAATGTAAATGAGTAGGGATTTCTATTGACAGATATTTTCATTTCATTTTACTTCTTGTTTCCTCCATTCTCCAAAGGTTGCATGGAAGAAATTGCTTAAAGTTATAAGGCCTCCTTTACAAAAAATTATTGTTTTTTGAGTTGATTTTAATGTGTCTTTTTGTTATTTATTTTTTATTATTTTTGGTGTGACTTTGTTTCTCCTGGAATTTAACATGTAAACATTATCATTGCAGGTCTCGAGAAAATCTACCCAGTCAACGCAATAAGCTTCCACTCTGTATACAATACATTTGCAACGGGAGGCTCCGATGGCTACGTGAATATCTGGGACGGGTTCAACAAGAAACGTCTTTGCCAATTCCACCGGTACAACACAGCGGTGTCTTCCCTAAGCTTTTCACACGACGGTTCGGCCCTTGCCATCGCTTGCTCCCAACTTGATGAGTCACAAATGGAAGATCCTAAACCAGAGAACACAATTTACATTCGATACGTGACGGATCAGGAAACAAAACCAAAATGAGGGATGGACTTCGCCCGATAGATGCTTTTTTGTTTCAGTATGTATGCTATTATAAATTGGCTGTAGTTAAGCTATAACAATCCATTTGGCTTTAAAGAAAGTAAGGGATAATGTACTTTATGTCAAAGCCAGTTGGATCGTTATGCCACAACTACGGCCAATTGTGTTAGGTCAGTGAAGGTGATTCTATCGGGCTCAGTCATTTATGTATATTTATTTTGAGACTTTGAGAAGATTTGACTAAGTAAGTAATTAAGGTTAAGCGACAAATAAATAAGTAAGTTTTAATAATGGGTTTCATTTTTGAAACATTTTGTTGTTTTTATAAAAATGAAAATTTATGTTTTTCTCATAGAAGTTGAAATAACGAAACTAGTGTAACATATCAAGGGTATGTGTATTAAAGCTGTAACAGTTTTATGCATTTGACGTGATAGAATCAAGATATTGGTAACATGGTTTATATGTAACTAGCTTCCGCCCGTGACTTCGTCTGCGTGAACTTCAGAATTGGGTCCAGAGTTACTTGGGGGGGACTTAGTGACAAAGTCGAACTTTTGGGTTTTTTAAGCATTCTTCCCAGAACCCTTAAGTAACCTATGTGTTAGCCGAGTGCTTTATCTATCTACCTACCAAGTTTCATCCAAATCTACTGATTCAGCGTGAAAATAGAACAAAGAAACAACCATACTTTCGCATTTATAATATTAGTGAGATAGCTAACATGGCACTTTTCCGGCTGGCAGACTGGTGCTTTTCCAAATCGGTTCCTGTTAAAATATATCAAGCAATATTAACCTATCTACTTTTTGCTAAATCGAACCAGACTATCGAACACTTTTTAATCTGGACAAGAATACTAACCAAAAGTTAGTTCTAAGTTCCTAAAATAAATCCGAATTCTGATATTCCCAATTGCTGACTTACGGAAAAGCTCACTTGTCATAACCAACGTCATCACGTAGAGCCTTAAATTATAAATAGGGGACGCTTACAAACTTACTCTACTTGGGTACTCCATCAGTGCAAGGTAGGTACTGTAAAAGTTCTTTGGGTGACGCTTAACTTTGGAAAACATACATATTTACATTATACCTACTGTAACTTTTAAAATCATAATCATAAAAACCAAAGAGATTTATATACCATTTCACTGATAAAAACCATTTCTCTGTTTCCTTCATCGAAATCGTAGAAATCTTACAATAAAAAAATTTAATTTAGGAACCCAGTACTACCCAGTTCCAATATCCTTTCCAACTATACCATATACCACAAGCCGCGGATCCGAAGAGCAAAACAACAAACAACGCAACTCGTAAACTGCATCGAACCTGTCCTGCATTTAGCACCTGTGCAGTTGCCCTGCCGTAATGAAAGCCACTCCGAATTGCCAGCTAAACACCGGCAGCGCTAATATTTGCGACCACCAAGCCACTGCGGTACAGGTTTTCTAGTTGCCATGCCATATATATATTTTTTATTTTGTTCACAGTTGCACAGTAATTCGAAGGGAAGCCACCCAAACAACAGGTTCTTTTTGTTAGGTATTAGGTATATTAGGCACAGAAAAGTTTGCAGGACTGTGGTAGCTAAGCCTAGATGGGCTTACCACCAACCAAACAGTTCTATAAAGTTGGGCCAGGAATCGAATCCGCGACCTCCAAGGCCATGGACGCGGTTTTTGTATGGAAATTGAGTGAAATCCATCGTTTGCGGGAGTGTTTTTTTTACAGCTGTAAATGAACGGAGAATTCCTAGACTAGGAATTTTACGGATTTTTGTTCTACGCGACTTGAAATATATTCTTGTATGACGTTGCGAGAAACGATTACTGCGTGGGCTTCAAAACTGTCTTGACGAATCCTAAGGCTTGCCGTCTCTACAATTAACATTCTAACATAAACACATAAAGTAAGAATTAGAACGGAGTATTTTATTTGCGTAGGTGAGTCCTTCATTAGCACTGCACTCGAGATGATTTCGAAAAGTAATTTCATATTTAATATGATGATCGGTTAAACGTAAGTACCTACGTACTTACTAGTGAGTTCTTTGTCTTGTCTGTTACGTGACTGCAAAGAGGTTAACAAGACTTGTGACGAAACGCGTATTAGGTATCCGACAATAGTCTTTGCTTTTTGGCTTTTATAGTTTTAGGCAAAACAGTAATTACCTAATTTATAACGATACCTACTACAAAACTAGGCTACTATATTGTTGCGCCTATAAAGTAAGTATCACAAAGGGATTTTATTTTATTAATATAAATAATCATGAATTAAAGTTTTATATTATATTTATAATCCTAAAACTAATACTCCGTCAAAGAAACACTAGGAACTCCTGAATATCAAGCTACTAAACCTAGCACACAACCTAGTTAATTGTCTTGGTGACTAGGATCTAGGGCTTCTAATCCCGCAACCTGTCTTCAATCTCGGTGTCTGCGGGACTGATCATTTTCAATCCCGCGGGATCCCGGTATTTGCGAGATCCTGCATATAATTAATACTATTTATACAAGGTTATTCTTTTTAACCTGACATCCTTTTGCCCACGTATTTTAAAAGGTCAAAAACAACTTGTTCCGGCAATTTCCAAATATCCACCCATTTTACGAAGTTAAGTATTTCTCAATAAAGATTTCTATGTAATGAATAACCGTATGTGCACCTTACTTTACTACGCATAGGTACGCATGTGTGCGATGATTGTGAATGCGGAACTCTTGTTACTAATATTCGATTGATAAATTTTCACTCGTTTGTTTCTTCTTTGAAATTCAATATGTTTTATTTAAACCAGCTGAATTATCAAGAAAATGCTCTTCTTTTGTTGTGCAAGTGACAAACAATATAACTAAAGCATACAAATTTGTCGGAAATAGAAACAAATACTAGGAGAATTTTGCGAGTTTTAGTATAACGTTCGAGTTTAAAAATTTTGGGTATGTATTTTAAAGTTTCGTATGGAAAAAAAATACTTCTATTAGGAAATTTCCTAAACGAAAAGTTGTTGCTTTTGATCTCACAAATACGTAAACAACGGATGTCAGATCAAAAAGAATATCCTTGAATAAGGTTAATAAAGCAACGACATAATCAACAACAAGAGATCACATAAATTACACTTCTATAGAGATCAAATGTTCAGATAAAATAATAAAATATACCTAATTGAAACTTGGTATTCCTTTTAAGGATTTATATGTAAATGTTAGATATTTACCCACTGTGCACGATGGACACATAAAGTACCTGTGTAGTGTATAAATATTTAAGTTCTACATATAACTAGTTATTAGTGTGTGTATGTATAACTAGTTGTACTCTATTGTTTTCAATTTTTAAGTGTTTATTGTGTAGGTATTTGATTATGTCTTGTGTTTGATTTGTTTATATGTCTGTATTTGCCGTGTGTTTTAATAAATAACTGTCATTACTGTGTTTTGCTTGTGAGGTTGTAGGCAGGCTAGTTAGGCTAACGCACGGCCTAGGTAACTTAGATAGTAATTTGGGGTAGTGAGATGGACAAATAGAGTCGCTAGGTCCGAGCAATGAAAACCGCACGCCGTCATACAAAACGGCTACAAATAGGGCCAGATAACAGCGACAAGCGGCGCTCCCCGCGGCATTGTTCAGACCAGCTAAGGTCGCGGTTCTATCGCTCCATCCCGCTCCCCACATAGTGTGTGCCTTCCCGCTTTACGGGAAATGATAGGAATATGCGCGGGTGGTTATTGCGATTATTTCACTCCGCCACGAGACTCCGAAAAGGAACACTGTGCGTGCGCCTCTCTGCGATCTCATAAGAAAAGGATAGCTATATTGTGCAAGAGAAAAAACAACACTGGCGTTTTTATTCCGGCTCGCACCCAACAAACAATTCATCCCATTGTTTCTACGAACAAAGTTTCTACCTGGGTGTGTTTCTGTACCGCGAAGGGGACCGTCTATTATATTTGGTCCTTCGCTCGCCGGATCCCTGAACTCGACATCTGGATAACGCCGCCTCATCTCACAAGAAAATGATACTATCGGTGAAGTCAGCAAAGAACAAGACTACGCCCCAGATCGTCGCGGAGAAGATAGCGTCGGGAGATTCGGATGCAACCACCGTTACGGAAACCAACATCAACACGCAGTCCAGAAACACCGAGTCTACGAATGAAGACGCTGACGTCACGGTTGTGGAGACCCACCCTAAGTCAGTTCGGTCAGGTCGATCTAAGGCTTCTCGCAAGAGGCTCCTCGCGGAGCTGGAAGCCAAGGAGAGGCTGTCCGAGCTGGCGGTCAAAGCAATCGCGTCGGAACGAGCATTAGTGGAGGCGCGACTGAAGCGCATGGAAATGGAGAACGACGACACTGACGAAGACCTGGACCTCGCGGATAATGCCGCTGAAGAGGTGAAGCAGAGCTCCGTCAAAGTGGAGAAGTGGCTTGGCAGACACGATAGTAAGAAGAAGGGACGACCTCACACTCTACCGGGGCCTGCGGTGACCGAACAACCGCGGCCTGCGGCCTCACCTGAATGGAGGCAGGGGCGGGAGGAGTCCGCAGTCATAACAGCCAGCACCCAGCAGACACCGGATAGAGCACCCCATATCACCGAGCCGGCTGCGCCGCAATCAGATGTTGCGGCCCTCGCAGCGGCCCTACAGAGCGTGATTCGCTTATCGGCGGGAGGGGCGCCCAAGTATCTCCAGGAGCTGCCTAGTTTCGACGGAAGGAGTGACGCCGAGGATGTCGCATGCATAAGGAAGAGCCTCACCGAAGCGGCGAAAGAAGCAGCGAGCTGCCTACTCATCGGCAGTCCGGACCCGCTGTGCATAAGGCGCTTCGGGCGGGCGGAGGCGCTCGTTATACGGGAAATCGAGAGAACCCGTGCGTTGCCCCGCATCGGCGACAACCCGCGAGAAATATGTGTGTTCGCGAATAAAGTAGCGAACGTCGTAGCCACGATCGAGGCGCTTAAGAAGAGTGCGTACCTCTACAACCCCGAACTGGTTCGCACTATCCTCGAAAAGATATCCCCTATCCTGCGAAACAAGTGGTACGACTACGCGGCGCGCCAAGACGACACGCAGCTGGATCTAACTCAGCTAGCGGCCTTCCTTAATGAAGAGGCCGATAAATGCGGCGCGTACGCGCCGGCTGAGAAAGCGTCATACGATGCGCCGAGAGAGAGAGCGAGAAATAAGATTGAGCCAAACTTCGCTACCGCGACGGGCTCCGCTACACCCACGTGTCCGGAATGTAGCGGCGTACACAAGCTGGTTGAGTGCAAGCGGTTTACCGGGTCGGATGTCGAGGCACGCTGGGAGTTAGTACGCCGACATCGCCAATGTTTTCGGTGCGTAAGAAGCAACCACAGGCGCTTTAACTGCAAAGCGAAGCCGTGCGGAACAAACGGCTGTCGCGCACCCCACCATCCACTGCTACATTCAGAGCGGCCCAAGGAAGAGGCGTAGGTGGAGGAAGTCGCGTCGGCAATGGAGCTCGCTCATATCACGCAGGCGGGCTCGCGCCGCGCTTATTCGAAGATAGCGCCGGTCGTACTAACCGGACCGCGCAACACAGTGGAGGCGTACGCGTTACTGGACGAGGGAAGTACAGTCACTTCACTATCCTCGACGAAGATCTCGTCGAGTCCCTCGGCCTGGACGGGCTCACTGTACAACTGTGGGTCCAAGGAGTGAACGGCACGCGGCGCAAACACGAGAAGAGCAAGATAGTCGACGTACGAGTGAGAGGGAAATACTCGCTCGCTACTCACTTGTTGCGGGGGGCACGCACGGTCGAGCGACTTGATTTCACTACTCAGTCGCTCGGAAAAGAAGACTTGGAGGACTGCCCACACCTGCGAGAGCTGCAACAAGTGCTCCTGTATGAGAACGGCACGCCGAAGATACTCATCAGGCAAGACAACTGGGAGTTGATCGTCTCACGCGAGGTGCGAGCGAGACGGAGAGATCGGCCCGTACTCTCATTCACACAACTCGGGTGGTGCTACACGGGTGTCGGTCGTCGCTCGCGAACTCCGTGCCTTTCTTCGGCTACCTGGCGGAGATCGAAGAGAAAACGAAGAAAAACGTGGCGACTGGCCAATTTCGACGCCGCGTACAGATGGTTCCGCGGCCCCAAGTTCCTCTATCAACCGGAGGACTGCTGGCCGCGGGAGGAGAGAGGCGCAAGCGCTGAAGTCACCGGAGAGGAGTGCGAGGTGAGCTACGCGACTACGGTGGCTACGGAGCTACGAGGCCACGCCCACCTGCCCGACGATTCTCGCGCTGAATGCGCCTCATTCGAGCCACTGGAGAGATGCCGTGGCCGTACGCAACACATAGCGGCCGCGAAGAGAAAACAAAAGGAAGACAAAGATCCCACCTACAAGAGCCGAACGACTACCAAAAAGATTTCGAAACAAAAGTCGACACAGCAACTTCGGACCGCTCTATAGGAATAGAAGCACATTTACTCATACGCGCTGAGAAGCTATCGGTGCGAGCAGCGCAGCGAGACTCGTATGCGAGAGAGAGACGGCGAGTTGAGAGAGGAGCCCTGCCCACCGGCAACGATAAGTTAGCCGCCTTGACGGTGGGCGCCGACGGGATCCTGCGACTTAAGGGACGAGTGGTGAAGCTGCGAGCCCCGCCGTGCTGGACGGCAGGCACCCCTATACGTGCCTGTACCTGCTACACCTGCACGAGTGACTGAACCACGGTGGGGTGGAGCTCGTCGTAAATGAGGCGCGTCAGCAACTGTGGGTCACGCGCATCCGGCCCACGGTGAAAGAAGTACTGCAGAGTTGCCCAGCCTGTCGCTTGCGGAAGGCGAAACCCGCCAGTCCATCGATTGGCAACCTGCCGGCGGGTCGACTGGCGCACCACGCGCGCCCCTTCACGTTCACTGGCCTGGACTACTTTGGACCGGTGATCGTGATCGTGGGGCGGCGCACTGAGAAGCGATATGTGGCCCTGTTCACGTGTCTGTCGTCGCGCGCCGTACACCTGGAGGTCGCCGTTACACGCTGACTCAGCGATATCAGTGCTCCGGCGATTCGTTGCGCGGCAGGGGCCGCCGAAAGAACTTTGGAGCTACAACGGGACTAACTTCAAGGCGGCGGAGCGCGAGCTAGCTGCGGCCGTCGACGCAATGGGGAAGGAGGCCAGCGCGCAACATATCGTGTGGCGCTTCATGCCACCGTCCGCTCCGTTTACGGCGGGCGCCTTGGAGCACATGATGCGCGCCGTCAAAGAGGCGCTGCGAGCCACGCTACAGAAGAAGAGACGCTTCACGAGCTGCTGGTGGAGTACGAGAACGTCGTGAACTCGCGACCGCTCGCACACGTGAGCGTCGACCCGGCGGAGCCCGAGGCACTGACCCCTAATCACATCCTGATTGGGCCAAACTGTCACGACTTCTGGAGCCCTGGGCCTCTGGAGAGCCCCCTATGATCGGTGACCTGGTAGTCATCGCCGACGGCAACTTCCCACGCAACTGATGGCCTAGGGGACGCGTGATGACGTTCCCGGGCGAGGACGGCGAGGTGCGATTGGTCGAGGTGACGAAGAGCCGAGGAAACGTGCTGCGGCGCCCCACTAAGAAGGTCATCGTGCTACCGGTGCTGGATCGCGAGGGCGACGGCGGAAGAATGTGCACGATGGACACATAAAGTAACTGTGTAGTGTATAAATATTTAAGTTCTACATATAACTAGTTATAACTAGCTCATTATACAATCTACAAAGTCTAGGGATGGCAGAATGGAGCCCACTCTGCCATCCCTAGACTTTGTAGATTGTATAATGAGCGTAGTGACACTATAGATATATTTAATGACACCCTAGCAGGATACCGTAGAATCATTACGTCAACTTGAATTTTTAAGCTAGCTAATTATTTTATTAGTATACGTTTTTTCTTTTACAAAGTTAGCGTTGTTTATTATGTTTGATTAAATTAATAATTATTCTTTCTGTTGTATGGTGCATGCGGTATTCACCTGTAATTGGTTGTACATTAAGCATAAAACATTATGTAGTAAATTAGATTATAAGAATTATTGTAACAACTGTTGGTGGATCAATAAATAAAATAAAAATAAAAAAATAAAACTGTGGGTATGTATAGCTAGTTGTAAGTCTCTATTGTTTTCAATTTGTTTGTGTTTATTGTGTATTTGATTATGTCTTGTGTTTGATTTGTGTATATTATGTCTGTATTTGCCGTGTGTTTTAATAAATAACTGTTATAACTGTGTTTTGCTTGTGAGGTTGTAGGCAGGCTAGTTAGGTTCACGCACAGCCTAGGTAACTTAGATAGTAATTTGGGGTAGTGAGATGGACAAATAGAGTCGCTAGGTCCGAGCAATGAAAACCGCACGCCGTCATACAAAACGGCTGCAAAGAGGGCCAGATAACAGCGCCAAGCGGCGCTCCCCGCGGCATTGTTCAGACCGGGTAAGGTCGCGGTTCTATCGCTCCATCACGCTCCCCACATAGTGCCCCACATGCTTTTCGGGAAATGATAGGAATATGCGCGGGCGGCTATTGCGATTATTTCACTTCGCCACGCACGACCACGAGAATCCGACAAGGAACACTGTGCGTGCGCCTCTCTGCGACCTCATAACAAAAGGATAGCTACATTGTGCAACAGAAAAAACAACACTGGCGTTTTTATTCCGGCTCGCACCCAACAAACAATTCATCCCATTGTTTCTACGGTCATAGTTTCTACCTAGGTGTGTTTCCGTACCCACTGACCCCCAGATTCATAAAGTCATTTATTTTTATGATGGACTTAAGAGCATTAGCTCAAGTGCATTAGTCCCGCAAATCCCGCGGGATCCCGCGCTCGTAATCCCGCAGAAAGCGGGACTGGAAAATAGCGCGGGATCCCGGAATACCGGGATTGGAAGCCCTCTAGGATCATCTACGATGCACATTTTTAGCAGCTATTGTTTACTATAAAGTTAGTCTTTCGCTAATCAAACAAAATGTCAGGTTATTTCACTTGTTCAAACAAACTACATACATATACTTTCCCTCCATTATAAAGACTTATGAATTGTGTTAATCAGAAGCTTGTTAGTTGAAAAATCAACAGACTGCGCCTTAATTAGTCGTATGCCGCGAAATGTTTATAAAATGTTTTTGTGTCAAATAGCCAATCTTGTTTCCGGTTAGTTAAAATAAACGCGTGAATGGTACAGTATACTTAACATAGGTAATCTAACCTCCCAACTCCCAACCTCGATGACTTGTCTTGTTAGGGGTCTTTACTCGTATTTATACAGGCTGATAAAAACTGTCAAAATGTTCAATAAGTACCTCTAAATAAAGACCAATGTTCTAATGTTCATTTTGTATGATTAGCGACCTACTTAACTAAAAGATATACCTAAATAGTGTATATTAGTTAACACTCACACTAAAAAAAAAAAAAAAAAAAAAAAAAAAAAAAATTATTTACTTGTCTTAATGAAACTGAACTACTTTCTCCAAGTCACCTTTAGACAATTCGCAAAAAAATATGATTTCCCATCTTACAAAATCAATCAGTTGACTTTATATGTAGAAATGGATATGTGGGCGGCACCTCGATGTACTTAATCGTAGTGGAGTGGAATGAAACCAGGGGTGTTGATTTTCCGCAGCCGGGGGAGCGAGAGAACCGACCAAGCGAGCCTTTTCCGCCTTTTTCTATTTTACTTTTTCCGAAGCTACTAGCTTGCCGCTTGTCGAATGACTGAACGGATCGCTGACCAACGAGCTCATATTTATATCAAAATTTGCTGGCCAGCGATCCGTGTATTTTCCTTATATAGGCAAACTCGCTTGGTCAGCCCCTCACCCCCGGAAATGCATTTATTAATAATTTTAAGAAATTACATTTTTTCTTAAATAAAAAACATACCAATAGATGGGTTACATTATTTTGCATGCCGTTATCGTAACACAACCGCCCGCCAGGCCGTCGTCTCGTTCTGGCGAGCGATTTTTGTTTGGTGCGTATTTATATGGCTCCGCCTCCCGCCCCCCTCATATAAAAGCTACACGGCTTGTATGGGGAGCGGGAAAATTCGCACAAATTCCTATTTCCCGTGGCTTTTCCGGGTTTGTGCAATCGGGTTGTACTTTCTATTAATGAAACGCACACAAATGACATATTTTAATTAGGGGCAGCTTAATAACTAAGGTAAAAATCAACTTTATATGTAAGAAACCTAAATACCTAATTTTTACCTAGATTACTTATTTCTACTTAATTCTAACGACTTTATTGAATGAATACTATCAAAACTTAACTAATAAATACAAAAGGAAACTTATAACTATCTTAATTAACTATTTATAGACTAAAGTCTTACAAAAAAATGTTACCTAATACCTAACCTAAAATACCTATGTCTACTTAAACTACTAATCTTTATTTAATACAGGTAGACATAGGCTATCTTAATCACAAATAACATTTAAGCTAACTATTAAAACAAAAAAGTTATTAACAAAAACACTTATAAAATTTCAACTTATTGCTACGACTTAGTCTAACTAGCTATAGTTATATATTTACATGTCATGTTTGCCGTTTTTCGTTCTGTCGTGATCATTCTCCCGCCGTCGCGTGAGCGATCACTCCTGGATCACGACCACCTTCTTTGTCGGTCTTCTCAGGACATGTCCTCCGCTGGTGACGACGTCAACGACTCGGGTCACTCCGTCGCTGCCCGGGAACACCTTCTGGACTCGTCCTCGTGGCCAGGTGTTGCGAGGCAGGTTGGGGTCGCAGATCACCACCAGGTCTCCTTCTTTCGGTGGCACGCCAGTCGTGCGAGGCTCCCGCCGGTGTTGGAGCAGAGGAACGTACTCACGTACCCAGCGCTGCCAAAAGACGTCGGCGAGGACCTGAGCGCGCTTCCATTGCTGTTTCGGCGTGACGTCTCGTTCCTCGTACCGTTTGAAGGTAGGAACCCTGGTGTTCGGCCCGATGAGGATGAGGTTGGGCGTGATCCCTTCTGGATCTGCTGGTTCCGTGCCGACGTGCGTCAGGGGTCGAGAGTTCACAGTGTTCTCGACTTCGGCCAGGAGGGTCATCAGGGTCTCGTCGCTCGGGTACTTCTCGTGCAGCGTGACTCGTAGAGCTTCTTTTACCGCTCGAACCATGCGCTCCCAGGCTCCGCCCATGAATGGAGCTCCAGGGGGTATGTAGCGCCAGGTGATCTGATGGTTCGCGGCTTCTTCCTGCAGGGCTTCTACTGCTGCTTCGCTGAGCTCTCTTTCGGCGGCCTTGAAGCAGGTGGCGTTGTCGCTCCAGAGCTCCGTGGGGCACCCTCTTCGTGCCATGAACCGCCGGAGAGCTGCTATGGCGGAGTCTGCGCTCAGCGAGTAGACCACCTCGATGTGGATGGCCCGGCAGGTCATGCAGGTGAAGAGAGCTCCGTAGCGCTTCTCACGGTGACGGCCCACGGTTACCTCGATTGGCCCAAAGTAGTCCAGCCCCGTGAAGGTGAAGGGCCGCTCGTGATGGGCTAGCCGTGCTGCTGGGAGGTCTCCCGTGGCCGGAGATGCTGGCTTCTTCCTCTGGAGCTGGCACGAGATGCACTTTTTGATGAGCTCCTTCACAGTCGGTCGTATCCTCAAGATCCACATCTGCTGGCGGAGCTCGTTGACCACCAGCTCCACCCCTCCATGGTGTAACTTCTCGTGGACGTGCTGGATGTAGAGACGGGTGTATGGGTGTCTCCCGTCCATGAGAGGTGGGTTGGCGGCGTCCTCGCCTATCTGATGTGCAGATGTGACTCGTCCCTTGAGCCGCAGTATTCTTTCCTTGTCGACGAACACACTGAGAGCGGCGAGCCGATCGCTCCCATGTGGTTGAGCTCCGCTGAGTACCCGTTTGATTTCGGGCCCGAAGCTTTCCTCCTGCGATGCTCGTATCCAGAGCTCTTCTGCTCTCCTCATGAGGTGTGCTGGTATCACGCGGAAAGGGACTTTCTTGATTTCGTTCTGTTGTGGTCGCTGTGTCTTCTGGACCGTCTTCTTATTGTGGCGCCAGTCTGGGTCCTTCTCTCGGTTTTTCAGGGTCCTCTTCCTTTTGGCTGCAGCGACCGTCGCTTTCTGTGGACGACAGAGTTCGACGAACTGGAGGACTCTGGCTGTTGTCCTGATGAGTCGCAGCCACCGTGAGAACTTTGAGACTTCTGGAAGATGACTGTGATTTCGTGGTTCTTGGACAACGTGGCACCTCTCCCTTTCTTCTCCAGTTTCAGCTTCTTCTGGCAGCTTCTTTTCCTCTGGCCATTCTTCCTCTGGGAGGTACAGGAAGTCTGGCCCGTTGTACCACCGGTGCTGGAAGTCGAAGCTGTGAGGTGTGCCTCGAGTCGCGTCGTCAGCCACGTTCTCGCTGGACGGCAGCCATCTCCACTCGTTTTTCTTGGTGGTGTCTTCAATCTCCGCCAGCCTGTGAGCCACGAAGGTTTTGAAGGCTCTGGGTTCTGCCCTTATCCAGGCCAAGGCGGTTCTGGAGTCCGACCAGTAGGTCTTGCTGGCCACCTCGAAGTCGTGTTCTAGCAGGACGGTGCTGGCCAGCCTCGCGCCGAGTACAGCTGCTTGGAGTTCCAGCCTGGGTATGGAGATGGGCTTCAGTGGAGTCACCCGGCTCTTTGCTGCCGCTAGGGCCACGTGGACGCTGCCATCGTTCCTGATCGTGCGCCAGTAGACGGCTGCTGCATACGCCTCTTCGCTGGCGTCTACGAAAGTATGCAGCTGACGCGTGATGGCAGGTCTGTAGCCGTAGCACCGAGGGATCTTCATGTGCTCCACAGCTTGGAGTGATGCGATCCAGGCACTCCATTTTGGCTGCAGCTCTTCTGGAAGGTCTTCGTCCCAGTCTGTCTTGTATCGCCATGTGTCCTGAAGGATTCGTTTCGCCGGGGTTGTGACAGGCGAAATCAAACCCAACGGATCGAAGAGCGACATTACCACGCTCAGGGCTTCTCTCTTCGTTGGTGGCCTCAGGTCTTCCAAGATTTCGGGTGGTGTCTTCCTTCTGTTGATGTGGAAGCCAAAGCAGTCTTCTCTGATGTACCATTGGAGTCCCAGAGTCTTCTCGGTTTCACTCGCCCCAATGTTGACTGATGTGGTTCCCAGACTTGTTCCACCGAAGTCTTCTGTGATTTTCTTTTCGTTGGAAGCCCAACCATTCAAAACGAAGCCCGCCTTCTTGTGCACGTGGTCCACCTCCTTTGATATTTTCTGAGCTTCTTCTTTGGTTCTGAAGCTCTGGAGGTAGTCGTCCATGTAGTGGTTTTTTCTTATTGCAGTTGCCGCCTCTGGGTATTCTGATGCGAAGTCTTCGGCATTTCGATTTTTGATGCAGAGCGCAGTGCAAGGCGATGATGATGCGCCGAAGATAACCGATGTCATCCGGAACTCTTCTGGGGGACCCTCCCGCCGGTCGCCTCTCCACAGAAATCTCAGTGCGTCCCTGTCCTCTTCTTTGATTTTGATCTGCATGAACATTTCTTTGATGTCTGCAGACACGGCGACTGGGTATTGCCGGAACCTCATGATGACGCCAGGGAGCGACTGGAGAAGATCTGGACCGGGAAGCAGCATGTCGTTCAGACTGAGACCTTCATACTTCGCAGCTGCATCATGAACCAATCTTGGCGGCTTGTGCGGTTTGGCAGGGTTCACCACCGGGAAGTGCGGCAGGTACCATGTTCGGTCTTCTGCTGGTGGTGTTGTAGCCTTCTCTGCGTAGCCCGATGCGAAGAGATTGTTCATGCGCTCTTTGTATTGGGTCTTCAGCGCTTCGTCTTTGTCCAGCCTCTTCTCAAGGCTGATGAGTCGCTTCTCAGCATCCCTGAAGTTGTTAGGGATCTTCTTGTTTTCTTCTTTCCAGAGGAGTCCAGTTTCGTATCTTCCATCGGGAAGTCGGTGACTCTCGGTCTCGAGAATTTTCAGGGCTCTCTCCTCGGGATCTTCTTTTGGTTTTCGGGGTTCAATGCAGAGCGACTCGAGCTTGAAGAAGTTCTTCATTTGTTCCTCAATTTGGTCTTCTTTCTTCATTGTGAGGTGTCCGCAGAAGGCCACGATGTTCGTGAGAGATGAACTGCAGCCATGGAGCACCCAACCAAGTTCAGTCAGGGATGCGACTGGCTGGTCGCGTCTTCCGGAGCGGACTTCTCTGGTGACAATGAGATGCCAATTGTCTTGGCCAATGAGGATCTTCGGAGTAGCTCGTTCGTAGATGAGCTCATGCTTGATCCCCTCGAGGTGAGTGCAGGTCTCGAGGTCATCTTCATCTATGTCTTGGGATGCGAAGTTCAGCCTCTCCACTGTTCTGACTTGTTCCAGGTTGAACTCCTGTTGTGAGTGTCTTCCTCTGATTTTCAAGCAGACCACCTTGCTGTCTTCGTGCTTCACTTCAGTTCCCACCCCCTGGATCCACATGGTGTTTTGTGGTCCATCTACCCCCAGCACCTCTGCGATTGAAGCGTCGATGATTGTTATGGTGCTGCCTTCGTCGAGCAAGGCGTAGGTCTCGATGCTGGTGTGAGGCCCCCTCAAGATGACCGGAGCTATCTTCAGGTAGGCTCGGCGACCCACGTGTTCTTTTGCTGATGCAGCCACTTCAATTGTTGAGGCGATGGAAGCCTTTTCTATTGCTGGTGGTGGTGTGGCTTCTGGCTTCCTGATGTGGTGAAGCAGGCGATGGTGTCTCATTGGGCAACCGTCTTGTCCACATGGTCGAGCTCTACATGTGAACCTGCGGTGCCTTCCCTTGAGACAGCGGTAGCAGATGTGGTTCTTCTTTGCAATGTCCCAGCGTGCGTTGACATCAGCGTTCTGAAACTGCTTGCAATCTGGTAGCTTGTGTTCTTGTTTGCAGAGTGGACATCTCTGGTCTTCCCTTGGCCTTGCTTCTATAGTGGTAAAGGCTCTCTCTATTTTCTTTCTTGCTCTCTCCTTATCTTCTGCAACGCTCTCTGGTAGTGCGTATGCCCCACACTTGTCTGCTTCTTCATTGAGGAAGAGTGAGATCCTCTTCAATTCTGGGGTGTCTTCTTGTTTGAGTGCTGCATAGTCGTACCACTTGTTCTTCATTATTGGAGTGAGCTTCTCAATGATTGCCCTCATCATCTCAGGGCTATGTAGATACTGTGGTTTCTTTAGTGCTTCCACAGTGACGACGACGTTCGCGATTCTTCCGGCGAAGATGCACAGGTCCCGTGGATTGTCACTGAGCTTGTGTAGTGTCTTCAACTTTTCCATCTCCATCAGGATCAGTGCTTCTGGACGGCCAAATCTTCTCTCGAGGGCTTCTATGATTTTGTCTGGTTCTGGTTCCCCGATGAGAAGACAGGCAACTGCTTCTAATGCTGGACCTCGTAGTCCTCTTCTTAATCTTGCAATGTTTTCTGCTTTTGCGAAGTAGTGCTGAGTTTCTTTAAAGGCTGATTTGAATGTCAGCCATTCGCTGCAGTGTCCGCCGAAACTTGGTAGATCTTGCACATATCTGGGTGGTTCCTTTGGACTTCCTCTTGCTACCGCATGAAGGGCAGCTGCCAGCGTAGCAACGTCGACTGTAGCTTGCTGAACAGGCGGGATGAATTGATGTTCTTCCCTTGTCTTCTCTTCCTGTTGAGTAGCTTCTCTGGATGTAGCGACTTGATGGTCTGCTATTGGCCCAGTTGTCTTCTTTATTGTATCTTGGTTGCTGTTTTCTACTGGAACATCTTCATTTCTTTTTTCTTGGAGGAAGGCAGCCACTGCAGGAGGTGGTGGCACTGCAGTTGTTTCTTTATTCAGCCAATCGTTGATTCTTACTGAAGCGTAGTCATCTTCTATTTCATCTTCTGATGAGGTATCTTCATTTTCTGTTCTTATTCTTCGTAGGCGTGCTTGATCTAGTTCCGCTTCTGCTTGCAGTTGCTTTATTTTCAGAGCTGCAAGCTTTTCTTCTGCTTCTGACTCTGCTATTTTCATTCTTCTCTTTTTCGACGACCTCTTCGACGAGATGCTGGTGGGTCTGATTGTTCCCGAAACTGTTCCGGTTGTTCCCGTTTCATCTGTTGTTGCTTCGCTGCTTGTCGTAGCAACAGGCGTAGCACCGTCCGTCGTAGTCGATGACGTAGCAGGCGTAGTACGTGCGGCAGTAGTGGCTTCAGTATTCGTAGCAGGCGTAGTACTCGTAGTAGGCGTAGCAGGCGTAGCACCCGTAGTAGGCGTAGCACCCGTAGTAGGCGTAGCACCCGTAGTAGGCGTAGCATTCGGGTTCTGGTCCGCTTCAGATCCAGGCGCCGGCAGCTCGCTTGGCGGCGCGTCCCCCGCTCGGCTGCGTGTTATCACCATGCTGATATCTTCTAAATCTTCAATGCGGCTCGTGAAGGACCAAATGTGGGCGGCACCTCGATGTACTTAATCGTAGTGGAGTGGAATGAAACCAGGGGTGTTGATTTTCCGCAGCCGGGGGAGCGAGAGAACCGACCAAGCGAGCCTTTTCCGCCTTTTTCTATTTTACTTTTTCCGAAGCTACTAGCTTGCCGCTTGTCGAATGACTGAACGGATCGCTGACCAACGAGCTCATATTTATATCAAAATTTGCTGGCCAGCGATCCGTGTATTTTCCTTATATAGGCAAACTCGCTTGGTCAGCCCCTCACCCCCGGAAATGCATTTATTAATAATTTTAAGAAATTACATTTTTTCTTAAATAAAAAACATACCAATAGATGGGTTACATTATTTTGCATGCCGTTATCGTAACACAACCGCCCGCCAGGCCGTCGTCTCGTTCTGGCGAGCGATTTTTGTTTGGTGCGTATTTATATGGCTCCGCCTCCCGCCCCCCTCATATAAAAGCTACACGGCTTGTATGGGGAGCGGGAAAATTCGCACAAATTCCTATTTCCCGTGGCTTTTCCGGGTTTGTGCAATCGGGTTGTACTTTCTATTAATGAAACGCACACAAATGACATATTTTAATTAGGGGCAGCTTAATAACTAAGGTAAAAATCAACTTTATATGTAAGAAACCTAAATACCTAATTTTTACCTAGATTACTTATTTCTACTTAATTCTAACGACTTTATTGAATGAATACTATCAAAACTTAACTAATAAATACAAAAGGAAACTTATAACTATCTTAATTAACTATTTATAGACTAAAGTCTTACAAAAAAATGTTACCTAATACCTAACCTAAAATACCTATGTCTACTTAAACTACTAATCTTTATTTAATACAGGTAGACATAGGCTATCTTAATCACAAATAACATTTAAGCTAACTATTAAAACAAAAAAGTTATTAACAAAAACACTTATAAAATTTCAACTTATTGCTACGACTTAGTCTAACTAGCTATAGTTATATATTTACATGTCATGTTTGCCGTTTTTCGTTCTGTCGTGATCAGGATATATTCCGAAAAAAATGCGAATTTATTTTAGGTTTCACGTCCGAATACATATAATAGACTTATATGCAAACCAACTTTGTATTGAGTCCAGACTTTTTTGATTTAGATATATGAGTTCCCTTGCGAAAGTTGTTCTATATTAAGATAGAGGCTATCCTTACCAAAATTCCAAATAATATGTATTAACGAAACTATAAATACTGTCATTCTGTATGTGAAATTACTACGTTCCGTTAGTCGGACTTCGTAGCAAATCACGTAGCGTCAATGATAAGCAAACTCACAATGTTATTTAGAGAGATGCTAAAACATTCTTCATTTCATTCGTCCACACGGAAGGACTCAACGTTTCGGGATGTGTTAGCGAAGCTAGGGAAATGTCCAATAAAACGATGAACCTTTTGTTTAGAGTTAATGGGGAAGGCCTATGTTATAATTATCTATATACCTTGTGATAATTATCCATATATCATTATTAAGGAGCTCTTATACCAAAATTACATTTTTTTGAACAGTTTTGACTTAAAACTACAGAATTTTCAAGTCTAAAAATAATAGTACTTATATTTGACTATATTTCCTAAGATCATACGCCATCCGAAACACGATTCAACAATTTCGGCTCGATAGAAAAAAATCCAAAGATAGGTCTACCGTTACTTAAAACTTAAAACGATTCTCTGTATATCAAAAGGAAAAAACCGGCCAAGTGCGAGTCGGACTTGCGCACCGAGGGTTCCGTATAAATTCATAATCATACATGTCTTGAACTCTATATTTTAGGGTTCCGTAGCCAAATGGCAAAAAACGGAACCCTTATGGATTCGTCATGTCTGTCTGTCTGTCTATCTGTCCGTCCGTCCGTATGTCCCAGCCACTTTTTTCCGAATCTATAAGAACTATACTGTTGAAACTTGGTACGTAGATGTATTCTGTCAACCGCATTAAGATTTTCACACAAAAATAGAAAAAAAAACAATAAATTTGGGGGTATTAGTTTAACACTTTCGTTAAGAAAAAATACAAAATAACCAAAAACGTAAATAATTCGCGTGGCGCGTGCGGGTGGGACTTGTGTTTAGTACTGCGCAGATGAATGCGCAGTAGCTCTGTGCTACGAGTACCTCGCCTTTAAGGTACTTTATCAATTAACAGGAGCCAGTTCGCCAAAACAAAAACTTTGCCAATTCCAAAAATAAGTTTTAGACTTTATTTATTTATTTAGAAATACCATAATTTAGATTTTTTATATTACCTATTCCAAAAATAAATTTATGTAAAGAAATTAGATGTCGTTTGCCACAAGACAACCTTAAGCAGGTGATCAATCCATCTCTGTCTAGGTCTTCTAAATTTCTAGGTAAATAAATAAAGCCTAGACTTTGATTCACAAAGTAATAGCTAGATATATTTGAAAAAAGATGTAGTAATTTATAATCGTCCTGGCCAAGTCTGTCATTCATGAATCATCTTCACACTAGGTATTAAAAAGAGATTATTTATCAGTGACTTCTCCTTGGACACTGGTTGACTGGCCACTTATGAAATTGTTGGCAAAATCTACAGATCTACAGTTGCGTTAACTAGAAATTGATAATAAAAAGTCCCATAATGGTTAAATTCTATCTCACTCAAGTATTTGAAATGACTGTGATCACTATTTTAGTGACCAAAGAGCATACATACTAAAAGTTAAGGCATTTCAAATAGTAGTGGTCATTGTATAAAAATCTGTCCCGGGTGACTTGCAAGCTGCGTTTTTTGTTAAAGTTTTTTTTATCCACAATTGGTAAGCCCTATAATTGCTGAAATAAAACTATTAATTTCTAATCCAGTTTACAGTTTATAGTCATCCAAGTTTCCAAGAACAGATTTGATGGGACCACCTTGGTCAGCAGCTACTGTAGTTACCTTAACCCTTACTTTAAGAATAGCTAGGACACTACTATACTACTTTCAAAAAAGCTTTTGATTTAGTTAATCATGACGTCTTATTATCTAAACTGTCTTTAACTGGGTTTACGCCACCCCTACTAAATCTGTTTGCTAACTACTTGCGTGACAGAAAACAGTACGTAGAGTATGCCGGGTTTAAATCGGATTTATATGTAACGCCTTCCGGAGTAAGCTAAGGAAGCAACCTCGGTCCGTTAGAATTTATATTAATGGTAAATGACCTGCCCAAAGTAGTGGAAAATGCTCATTGTCTGCTATTTGCCGACGATTTGAAACTCTGTATGCCAATTAAAAGTGAAGAGGATAGAATTAGTATACAAGCGGTCATTGACAGGGTAGTAGAATGGGGCAAGGAGAACAAACTCCATTTTAACACGTCAAAATGTAACGTCATTTCTTATACACGGGCGAAAAAGCGTATAGAATATGATTATAAAATAGATGTCGATGTCATTGCGAGAGTTAGAACAGTGAAAGACTTAGGTGTTCAAGTAAAAGACGCCCTAACATTCCATGATCACATAATTAGTATTTGTAAAAAGGCTTTTCAGAATCTTGGTTTTGTGATAAGGCAGTCCAAAGAGTTTAGCAACATGAGCACCATATCAGCGCTATACAATGCATTGGTTCGCAGTCGCTTGGAATGTAGTAGTATGGCATGGAACCCTCATGAAGCTAAATACTGCTCCATGATTGAGAAAATCCAGAACAAATTTCTCAGATATATGTATCTCAGGCAGTATGGTGTGTATCAATCAGTTTTACCCCTTAATGTATCCCTCACTATTTGTAATGGGAATGGTGGGGTACGACCGGCTAGAAACCAGGAGAAAGTTAACTCTCGCAGTATATTTGTTTAAAGTATTAAAAGGTATACTTAACAACCCCCTAATATTAGAAAACATACTGGTGCTGGTGCCGAATATGCGGTTGCGGCAAGGCAAAGTGCGACACGAAGTGTTTGCTATACCAAAATCTAGAACGAACATACTGAAGCACTCTCCACTAGTCACGGCACTCAGAATTTGAAATGAAGTTACCATTGATATATTTAATTGCTCTCTGACTAAATTCACAGAAACGACATATGCATGCTTATGTAGAAATAATAAATTATGATGTTACCAAAGTTTGTATTAAATAGATAAGTATTTATAATGTATTATTTTAATTTACCGTTGACATTGATTATTATTATTCTGATTTGTAAGTATATTTATGTTTTATTTGAATGTTGCTTTTGTCAAATGATCTAACATAGTTATTTGGGTTAAAACCTGTTACGGCTATGTATTGTAGATAAATTGAAATTGAAAAAATTGAAATTGAATTGAAATTGAAATTGAACTATATAGGTGACGCATTATAATTACCTACTAGTACCATATCAGATATGAGTCATACATATCATATTATGACTGTTTGTACACGCGTAAATGTGCGTGTGACTGCATCAGATCTTACCCGCGAAGGGGTGAGGTCACCTTTAGAGACCAGAAGGTTGTGTGCATATTACATGAAAGCCATAATATTACAGATATACCTCTATGGTTCATTCCAATCAAAAAAAAGCAAAACGTAAACAAACTTACTATGGATCTGACACATGTCAATGTCATCTGCATACTATGTTTGTTTACCTTTTGCTTTTTTTTGATTGGAATGAAGTATATGTGGCAGCGCGTTGGCCTGGCCCGATAATAATTTTCTCATCACTTTTTCTCATGCCTCAGCTCAGACCACATGACGTTCCCGTTTCCTATGACGCCATACATTTTATTCAAAGTTTTGTCAAGTCTCATCACATCATACATCGTCATTTTATTGGGGGTCAATTTATATCGAATTAACACCGAATCCCTCTGTTTGTCTTTCCCACAACACTCGCAGGCTCAATGACTATAAGCCTTTATTACCGTGGCCAAAGACATTTTCATGGACTAGGCTCCCTAAATTACATATCTATTTAAATTTTTATCGTGTTAGAAAACAGTATACAGCTACTGTATGTGTGAAATACTTACTGAGTAATCTCAGTAATTTCATTGTAAACACACTGGTGGATTAAAAAATCTACTCAAAGTTTGTTGCCCGACTTTAAAAAAAAAACTCAGTCTGCAAAACTACTGAATACAAAAAACAAAAAACTAGAAAACCACCAAACTAAAACCATAAAGAGTAAACACGCAGTTTTTGAACTTTTGGTTTTGTGTTTTTTTGCTAGATTGAGTTATTTTTGCAAAAGTAAAACAAACCTTGAATCGATTTTTTTGTCCACGAGTATAGTTAAAAACGGTGCATTTTTTTACATTGCTCACAGAATCGCTAATCTGAATTGGAGTGGGCGGGGCACATAGCAGAGCTCGTAGAACAGATGGCTGTAGTAGTAGCGACCGCGCACCGGAAGACGTAGCGTAGGCAGGCCTACCCCTCTCGGTGGACCAAGACGAAGTGGAAAATTCTGGGGGAGGCTTTTTTCAGCAATTGTTGAGTCTTTTGGCTAATTATGATGATGACATCGTCCATAGATATTATAATTAAAGTCTCTGTCTTTTCTATTAAAGAGAAATCATTGTATGCCTTGGCTCTCAATTCAGGGAGCTCAGGTGTAAATTGCAAGAAATATTCGTCAGAATTATAGTTTATGGTCTAACTTTACGACTGAGTTGACAACAAGATCAATTGCTGTAACTGTAAATTTATTCAGTTGACACTTTGTCTTAATCATTAGGAAAAAAAGCTGGATGCGTGTGGCTTAGAGTGTGCTAAGCGGAAGTCAGTGCAGAGGCCATGTAGTAGGCGGCGTCAAATCAAGTCAAATAAAAAAAAGCGGCCAAGTGCGAGTCGGACTCGCCCATGAAGGGTTCCGTAGCAGCAAGTAACATAATATAAAAGTTCTTGTAGTTCGTTGTAGGTAAATTGCGGTTTACGATTTATGACGTATTAAAAAAACTACTTACTAGATCTCGTTCAAACCAATTTCCGGTGGAAGTTTGCATGGTAATGTACATCATATATTTTTTTTAGTTTTATCATTCTCTTATTTTAGAAGTTACAGGGGGGGACACATTTTACCACTTTGGAAGTGTCTCTTGCGCAAACTATTCAGTTTAGAAAAAATGATATTAGAAACCTCAATATCATTTTTGAAGACCTATCCATAGATACCCCACACGAATGGGTTTGATGAAAAAACAATTTTTTGAGTTTCAGTTCTAAGTATGGGGAACCCCCAAAATTTTTTGTTTTTTTTTTCTATTTTTGTGTGAAAATCTTAATGCGGTTCACAGAATACCTCTACTTACCAAGTTTCAACAGTATAGTTCTTATAGTTTCGGAAAAAAGTGGCTGTGACATACGTACTGACAGAAAGACAGACAGACATGACGAATCCATAAGGGTTCCGTTTTTTGCCATTTGGCTACGGAACCCCAAAAATATTATATAAGTAGTCCGACTACGACCTTTTGGCGGGTGGATGACATTGACAGGGGGCGCTATTGTCGCAAATCTGGAATGAATTTCAAACAAATAGTGTAATTTTTCAAGATGGCGGCGTTAGTTCCGGCTTTTGACTACACGCCAAAAGATCGTAGTGAGACTGTATTTATTCTAAGTACCCTTTTTTAAGGTTATTCTTTGTCTACTTAATACAAAGCTCTTACCACTTACAACTCGTATACCCAAGAGATGTATTCAATTACCATAAGTGCGAATCCCACGTCAAAAGTAAATACAGGGTGTTAAAAATATTGTAGTGAAACACAGGAAAAATATTGAAAAAATCCGATCTAAAAACTTTTTCAGTTTCCCATACGAATTCATGATTCACTGTTCAGATTTTTGTAGTATGGGAAACTGAAAAAAATAAATTGATCGGATTTTTAAATTATTTTTCCTGTATTCTATACTTGATCCTGATTAACCTCTTAAAATATCAAACGCACTTTTTTAACATTCTGTATATATTGTTTATAAGTAGATGCTTCACAAATTATTTTACTTGCACCCCTAATTATTTCTCAAATAAAATAAACCTGGCCATACATTTCCGCGACTCTGACAAACGTTTGCCGCGAGCGCTGACCGCGGCCTACTGTTAATGGAGCCCATTATAGGAATCGCCCGGATTCTTATCTTTCATTAAGAGAACGCGAGCGACTATTTCATTCGATAGTGCGCATTCATTTTATTGGCTAAGAAATGGTAGAAATAGATAGTTAACAGTCTGGCAAACTGCAAAGTTAATTGTATAAATGCATGTATTTTTATTTTTAATTTGGTTTAAACAAAGTACCTAAGTAGTGTCGTCGTCGTGGTCCATTTATGGTATTTGTTAACAACCCATATCGTTCCCACTTCTGGGCACGGGTTTCTTCACATACCTAGGGAAGGTTAGGCCTTACTCCACACACGGGGACCAGGTATAGATTGGTAATGGCCTAAGGGTTTCTGAGGGAAGGGAGGGGTTGATGAGGGGTTAGTGGCCAAAACCAGTGACACCAGGCCTCTAAGATGGTGTCATTAAACCGACTGCCACACCTAGTGATAGCAACCGGCACCAAAGGCTTAACATGTCAGGTAATTGCTTTCTGGAATTGTGTCTTACTAAAATATATGCTTTATAATTCAACACTACGATAAATTATTATTAAATATTATTCAGAAGAAATATTAAGACCACCATACAGAACAAGATGCACTTAACCAAGTTATAAGTTGTAACTATTAATTTTATAAAGACTACAAGAACTCGTGGAGTTGGAAAAATAAATCCACCACACGCCAAGAGCATCCTAAGAAACAATAGTTCATAAGATGTATGCTCACTCGACCGGTGTAGGGTCCCCACGATTTACGCTTCGCACGGACAATATTAATCATTAAAAAAGATTAATTTCTATTGCGCGTCTAGTGGACGCAGCTATGCGTTTTGTGCCACAAAATGGTGAATAATTCATGTCAGATTTAATGTGCAGGTTTGCTGTGTCCTTCCTTATTTTAGAACATATTGTTTTGCTTGTTTTTGTCTTAAATCTGAAAGTGGATATAATTGATAAATGAGGAAATGTGTCTGTCTATTGTAATTACTGTACAGGAGAAAGACACATTCGTATCATATCCATTGGTTAATGGTTGCGATTTCCGATATTACGGGGACGAAGGTTAAACTGATTGATAAATTGTTCTAATACAGAAATTATATTTAGATAGAGATGCTTTGAAGTTATCCTTTTGGTTTTAAGGAATATAGCCAGATACCATAAAGTAGTCGAGTCTATGTTTGATAATTTTGTATATTATACAAGATATTTAACCTGTTACCAGGCAATCGCCGCGCGCTGTCTATCGTGATAGTATGATTGAATTGTGTTCCACAGCGCGATAAGAAGAAGACTCCTGTCCCTGCAATTAATCAGAATATCGTCACCATACAGCCCAGTCATCGCTCATGGGAATCTCACCCATTACTCGCTCTCGATCGCGACTCGGACATCACTTGAGCTGAAACAGTGCACATCGAATCAGCCACTTCGGATTGTGGGTAGTGTTGGCTATGGCCAAAGTCGAAGACGAAGACGAAAACAACTGTCGTTAATCTGCCGAAGATAGGTTGAAGAAGCCGAAAACACCTGTCGTTAGTCTGTCGAAGATTGGTCGAAGACTGACAATATTCGCTGAGACACTCCCATGCCTGACATGATAATAAGCAGAATTCTTATAAAAAGACACAAACTAAAAGAGATAGATACATAGACAATAGTAGCTACGCTCTCACTACTAGCAGTGTTGTGTACCTCTCTCGAGGCGAGTGGTATTAAAAACTTCTGTAAAGCTGTAAATATTCTAACTTTCTAAATCTGTGTCCTTTCTAAGTATGGAGGGAATTCCTCGGTCTTATATCTATTTCAGTGAAAAAATCCCTTTATGAACAAAAAGGTGAAGCAAAAAGACGTTTAATTTTTTTTTACCATTTACCTGAACGGTTTGTAAAAAAGGCGCAGAACGAAAGTTGTTAAGTTTCTTGAGTAGAAGTCATCTTTGAAGTTTATAATAATATCTGGGACAAATCACACACGGTCATCTGGCCCCAAACTAGGATTCCCTGTATCTTGGGAGACAGAGACTGATATACATACACATATACTTTTAAATACATATAGATATAATACACCCAGACTCGGCAAACAATTCTGCTCATCACAGAAAAGTTTGCCCTGTGTGGGGATCGAACCCACGACTCTCGGATCAGAGGTCAGGATCGCTAACCACTTAGCCACCGAGTCAGTCAAAAGTTTTTTGTTCTTTATTACATTTGTCGAAAATTCTAAGTATCTTCGGACTTACTTGTTCCCGCCAACCCTATACTCGATAGATTGTCACTCGTGGGCGTCTCTCAGGAGCATAAATGACCACTCGAATCATGTAAATAGAAAAACAATGTACGAATTAAGACGTACACGTACTTATCTCACGTGGCGTGTCCGTCTATTAAGTGGTGTGACCTGAATATTTTGGTTTTTAAATCTTTGTCTCAACAAGATACTAGTTATTGATACTTGAATATTGTTTCGTAATTGTTTGAGATTTGAAAATAAACTAACTGAGATAAAATACTGAAAGCTAACTAAAAGCTCTCTTGATCTTTCTGAAACAACGATTTTCGGTTCCAAATCCTTTAATAGAGAAACAGGCGAGATGAAATTGGCATCAAATCACATTAAAAAATTCAGGATTTTACTTAGTTTCAGGTAATTCATTAAAAAGTAAAAATTCACAATTAAATAAATGTAATTTTTGGTTATTTAAAAATAACTAAAAATAAACAATCCGACTGCATAAAATACATTCTTTTTCAATTTGGAGATCAATGGAAGCCGTTTTGGTTACTTTGGCAGTGAAAAGCAACTCTGTTTTCATAAAGGTGCATGACTTGCACACTAGCCAGTCCTGATCTTCTCCCGGCAGGCAGCCCTGATCTGGACGCGTCTGCCGATATAAATCAAACTTGTGAATCTCACAGCACGCTCCTCTGACCACAATATGTTATTATTTATGATAGCCTAGGGTTGAAAATACAGAAGCTAGGTAGGTACGTTTATTGTTTAGTAATTTTGCTGGGCTGATATTCATGAAACTCAGATTTTAAAAATTGGAAATAGCTACAGATGACTTTAGGTAGGCTTTTCTACTAATAACACAAACATCGTTGAAGGCCTTAGGATGACGTGGAAGGCCCAGGAAGCCCTGACTTGATGTAGTGGGAGCGGACATGAGAGCAAATGACCTCACTGAGGAGGATGTTGAAGATCGGGCAAAGTGTAGTAGTTTGAGACGGAAAGCGGACCCTGGCTCCAGCCGGGATTACGCTAAGTGGAAGAAGAAGATTGTAGGTATGAACAACACAAAACGAGGCCAAAAGTATTTTGTTTTATTAATAACCAGCTTTTGCCCGCGGTCTCGCTTGGATATTGTTTTTATAATTGTCCTTGAGGGCGCGCAATACGAGAGCTGCAAGCACGGAATATAGCTTTTCGGTATAACACTGTCCTATGTTGTTCCTTACTCGCGTTAAGTAGTTATTATAGCAATTCATAGAGTTGCTTTGTTAAGTTGGATTACTTTTGGAGTAAACTCAACTCAAACTCAAAATGTTTTTTATTTAAGTAGATGCTTTACACATGCTTTTAAATCGTCAATATTTTTTTCTACCTAGTACAAAGTCCCTACCACGCGGGACTTGTACACTCAACGTTTCGGGAAGTGTTTGCGAAGCGAGAAGAAACGTCGAGCCCAAAAGAAACTCGCTTCAACACATTTTTTTAATAAAATCTTAAATTCTATTACAATTCATGTCAGCAATAAAATTGTGAGCTGGAGGATCTATACATGTCCATATATCATTGTCATTTACATAATCTAGTAGAGGTTTACATAATCTAGTACAAAAGTAATACCCTCTAGAGCATAAACAATTTTTCACATGCAATTTGAATTTGAATGCAAAGTACCTGGTGTAATTCCCAAAGGATTTAGATATTTTTAAAGGATGAAATTGTAGCCAAATTTACTTTCCACCTCATCAACAACCTCTGTAAAAAATCATGTTGATCTGTTGCACCGTTGTGACGTGAAAGAAGAACAACAAACAAACAAACTTTTGCATTTATAATAGGTATTAAATTAGTTTATAAGTGTCATAGAAAAGTTGTTGCTGCATCATCAACTATTCAGGGTGTAACAGAAGTGTGTGACAATACTTCAAGGTTGGCTTTTACCAATCAAACTGAACAACTTTTGTTCTACAACTTTGTTGAAATCGCAAAAAATTTTTTGGACTTTTCATACAAACTTGGTCCGCCAGCTGATCGATTTGTATGAAAAGTCCAAAAAAAATTTGCGATTTCAACAAAGTTGTAGAACAAAAGTTGTATGGGTAAAAGCCAACCTTGAAGTATTGTCACACACTTCTGTTACACCCTGTATATGTATGTATGTGTGTTAGTATTTTTTTTCCTACAATCTGACCTTAAGTTTCCAATCCATAGTCGCTTTCCGGACCGCAGTGACAACCCTAACATCTACAGGGTGTAGAAACAAATGCTGCGCTGTTACAATTACAAGCCAACCTCGGACACCGCGCTACAATTATGGGACGCCCAGCCGCGATGCGTTGCGCCCGCGCAAGTGTTTGCAAGTTCGCTAATTTGATAAATAGAACGTTTTGTGTTGGTTGCTGGGAGCTCATTAGTGGGAATTAATGGGGATACTCTTAGTTATTAATTATGTATTACAAACAAGAATTTTTTGTTCGCATACGGGGGAGTCGTAAAGTGGGTGAAGCGTATTTTTGCAGACACTGTGCCGGCGTTGTTCGTGACACAGTTGTCAACATTTCCAATGTTTGACTCCCATACTTTATGTATGTGAAAATGGGAGCCAAGTTCAATATTATGATATGGTGTGTTGTTAACTCCACCGACAAAAGAACTGAGATCTAAATGGGTGCCAAATTCTGTAGACAATCCTGAAAATTTATAAGAACTTATAAAGCATTAAAAAGTATATTTAATACTCAATTTTTGTTTTTTACTGCTACAAAAATGTTTTCTATTTAAAAATATAATTTTTTAAATAAAAATTGTAGAATTACATACACAAAGCAAATAAAATGATCTATTGAACCTCAACATAGACTTGGTGTTGCTCGCCAGTTCTTTTCTGTTGAACAAAAAAACACTCATATTTTTAGATATTCCTCGAGATAATGTTATTTCCTTAGGTTAGGGTTTTCACGGCTCTATGAATGTAAAATGCCTGTGCCAACAATTAACAAAAAAAAATTAACTCAACCTGATGGAAATATCCATTTCCTACATACAGTCCCTTTTCACGTCTATTACAAACAGTTTTCAGTGTCGCGGATACACCAACAACTTACTATGTATCGCCTGAGACATATTATAAATATTATAATTAAGGAAACCCATGGCTGCCCAAGATCTGCGTCATCGTCTTGGCCTCACAACAAGCCACAAGTCAAGTCCGCATCGGTAAAATTACGATAGAAACGAAGTGAATTCTGTGTTTAAGGTGAAGTCAGGGTTCAAGAAAAATTGAGGTTGTCAATCTGTGTATGTATATTTATCCGCTTCGATTTATTCGACAAATAAAGTGTGATTCTGAAGCAATTCGCTAGAGTACACTAAAATGCGCACGACCGCCCACACGACAGACAAACAGAACATTTGTCACCGCGGCTTTATGCTTATGTTTATGGCTTATGGCAGTACCGCATTAAGGCTGTTTTGGGTCACTGTAAAGGATAGGTTTTTCTAACTCCTTTTTATTTGTTTATTTATTTATTTTATTTAAGCCCTAAACTGGCAGTGTTGTAAGTGTACTCATTTTTACCCAAAAAATACTAAAAACAGTATTAATAAATACAGGGTTTCTTCAGTCAAACTTTGTCTATATAGCTATATATATCTATTTCATTATCTGATCTAGTAAATAGTCACTTTGAACTGTAATTATTTTATTGAATTTAAAACGAAAATGTAAAAAGTTTGATGAACTAACGGGAAAACATTTCTTAATTTAAAATACTTAGGCATACATTAAGACATAAAATGACCTATTAAGTGATCCACGTTAAGAGAACATAAAAGTCTTTAAAATTGGATATAAATTAATTTTAGTGTAATAATTAACGCGATTAAATACATGTAGGTTCTTAACAATTTTGCCTTAACATAACAGTGGGACGGTATTCAAGCTATCTTTTGTCGGTGTGCGCATCATACTATGTTTAATCAGATAACCTTTACAAACTAAGATAAATCAAAAGTCAGAACACCTTATGAAATGTTGATGAAATCGCAGTTTTGCTTTTTAGAAGTAAAATCAAAGGTGAATTATTTGGAAGTACTTCGCTAGTTACATTATTTTCTTTGGGGCCCCTCGTGTTTACTGAATTCGGCCCTGGCTTCAGGTGACACCAGGCGCGGCGGACAGATATTGATGCAATAAACCATCGAATAAAACACAAATACAGTTCTCGTGTTGACATGTTGACTACTAAAACGTTTTTAATTAGCCAGGTTGTAAACTCTGGCGCAATTTTGAATTAATTCCTAAGCTTTTCTTAAATAAGGAAGTAGGTTGAGAAGCATAAATTCCATATTTAGACTGACTGTTCATGAATTAGTTATTGAAAGTAGTAATTAGTAGTAGCTGGTAGTAGTAGTGATAAACTTTCGCAAACATGAATCAGCCACATATCTTATTTTAGATTTCGTTTAAATTAATTACCAATCATCCCGATGGGAAGCATCAGTTTGGTTACATCAACTGCGCAGGTTAACTGACCACAAGCTCGGTCAAAAATAGGATGATTGTGACTGTTAGTTACATTTATCTCCACCGTATCCGTGCTTCGCAAAGCACATCAAGCCGTTATATTTGAGTCGTTTTTAAAACTTCTATCCATTTAGGGTTATTCCGGCTGGAGCCAGGATCCGTGTTCTCCATTTTGCCCGATCTTCAACATCCTCCTCAGTGAGGTAATTTGCTCTCATGTCCGCTCTCGCTACGTCGAGCCAGCGCTTCCTGGGCCTTCCACGGGATCTTACGCCTTCAACGATTTATTCGTATACTTCATTCCAATCAAAAAAAAGCAAAACGTAAACAAACTTACTATGGAACTGACACGTGTCAATGTCATCTGCATACTATGTTTGTTTACCTTTTGCTTTTTTTGATTGGAATGAACCATAGTAGAGTAGATTTTAATGAACATCTAGATAAATTTTATGTGTATCAGAGAATCCCTGTTACGGGTTGTAGACGATGGGGGGTGTGTAGGGGTGGTTTAGAGTAAAAAGACTAGGTATTTTCAAGAGAAAAATCAAAGATGTAACACGCGCGACAAAACCACCACGGCTGTACTTGCGGGACTGGCCGCCGCGGCCAGGCGGCGCAGGGGCGCTGCGCGGGTGCGGGAGGGAGGGGGGTGCAAAAAAATTGCACTATCGGTAAGTACTTAGGTATATCTAGATGCGTTACATCTTCAATAAACATAATTTATTTTATAAAAAGCCAAAAACAACATTTAAAATAATTTTAACAGTTTTCTTATATTAAACTAATAATATATTTCTTTTTCAGGTTTAGCAGTTTTACAGGTAAGTTAGGTATAATTTTGGTTTATATTTATTTTAATATTATTTATTTATTTATTTTCAGGTTTTTTGCTGGTGGCCGTTATCATCATCAAGACGGGTTATTGTAAAGAGGTTTATGTGCAGACGGAAGTCAAACCTTCACACACGTCGGCTGACATTCAGCAACAATTTACGAGCCATCTCGAAACCATACAGGTATTAAGATATCGGTCCACTTTGCGTTATTAATATCACACTAACAATGTAACAGTCGATTAATCATGGCGGACGGTTGATTTACTGTCGACTTGAGGGACGTTAGCGTAATGGACCATAAAATGCATTGCGCTATTTTATATGGCGCATGTGGACCACAATGTTGCTCCAAATCTTAGGTTCTCAAACCTTATTTGTTTACTAGTTTTTTTTTACCCTTAATTGGTAAGCCTTTGGCATTATTTAACCTGATGGTAACTGATGATGATGCCGGCCGAAGATGGAAGCGGGATTAACGCAATGGGGTACTGGGTATCTTATCTTTATGCAGGAACACGTCAGTTCTATAATTTTTTTTAAATATGACTTTATGTTTAACACAATTTATATTCTTAAGAATATATATTTTTTTTAAACTAAAACTATGAATAGATGGCCCAATTTTATTAGGTTCTGCTAATCTTGTTAGACCTAACTAGTACATGTTCCTATGTTGTGAGTTTCATTGTAGGCTCGTTCGCGAAAACGACTTTGAAGGCGTCGTTAGATTCTTAATCATAATACAAATTACGGTTTCAAATGATGACAAATTCATGGTTTAGTGATGATGATTTAAGGTTTTGTTTGTCGTTTCACGTAATCGAGACAACAGTTATCACGGCACGGTCTTGTTAACAACGCATATCGTCCCCACTGTGGGTCTCTTCCCATATCTCCCATGGCACGGTATAACTTAACTTAGCTCAGTTTATTGTAGTGCGGACTGTTAATAAATACCGCGACTTTTTGTTCATATTAAAGAAAATTCTGTGGCGACTTTTTGTAACTATCTGGACTTTTCAGCATCTTGGACTCTCGCTTTAGTTTTAGCCCATTTAGCCAACAACAATCTACGGGTTCAAATATTGTTCAATTAGTTTGAGAAACAGTGTCCCGTGCACTTGATTTGGTGATAAAACTGTTTTTTTGCGTTAAAAGGGTCTTACTGGCGGTCAAGATACACTTTTGTGTAGTTCATTATAAAACTATTTAATTTCCTTCTCTGATATAATGTAAGTAAGTATGTTTTATGAGTATTATTTTGGAAAGATCATTATTCTTAATTTTTTTTATGTGATAGGTGGCAAACGAGCAGACGGTAAGCGATTACCGTCGTCGCCCATAGACATCCGCAACACCAGAGGAGTCACAAGTGCGTATTCATTATGTTTGTTAAATAAAAGGAGTTAATTTCCAGCTTTATTTATTCCGTACTGGTATATCTTCCTTCAGTTTTTATTTCCTTTTTCAAAATAATCATCAACCGGTACCGCATACCATGTTAAAGTAAAACCATGGTTTTTTCACAACCTGTATATATGAATTGCAGGAAATGTTAAAGCGCTTACCCCGACATCGTCCACAGATGGACGATCGGGGTAACGTCATTTTCACACTTTCATATATGTATGTACTACCTCTTTGGTACTGAATTTTTACTTTTTTATATTTTACTACGGAATGGGCTCTCTTAAGAGGTTTTCCAGTATGGTATTATAAAAGAGGATGGAGGATTTTGAAGGGAGTGCAAGCAAAAAAAACGCCATTTTTGTGTTAACGCTTATAGTGGCGCTAAATAATTGTTGTCTATTAAGTCGGCAGCATTTACTCGACTTCATAAGCGGAGGACAATGTTTTTCGACTATATGTATAATAATATCTGGGACAAATCACACACGGTCATCTGGCCCCAAACTAGGATTCCCTGTATCTTGGGAACCAGAGACTGATATATGTACACATATACATTTAAATACATACATATATAGATATAATACACCCAGACACAGAGCAAACAAATCTGCTCATCACAGAAATGTTTGCCCTGGGTGGGGATCGAACCCACGACTCTCGGATCAGTAGTCAGGATCGCTAACCACTTAGCCACCGAGTCAGTCAGTATGAAAGCTTATAACAACTTTCGCCTATCAAAAACCCAATGACTATGGCTTCCTTAAGGAAACTTGTTCAGTTACATGAGTAAATGCCTGAGTTTAAAAGTTGAAGCTGATTTTGTAGGCCTTATATGGACGTATGTATGTATATAATGTACTTTTCATTGTAGACTCGTTAGCAAAAACGACTTGACAGTGTGTGAGGGGATATTAGTTTCGTCTTGCTTGATCCTAAGACTGATGTACGGCTACATTATACAGAATGTAAGAAAATTGGTGCAGGACCCGTTAACTGGGGATTCTACTAATAATTCGAAATAAAAAGAGGTATTAACTTTTTTTATTTTTTTTATGGCAGAGGTGGCAAACGAGCAGACGGATCACCTGATGGTAAGCGATTACCGCCGCCCATAGACACCCGCTACACCAGAGGAGTCACAAGTGCGTTGCCGGCCTTTGATATGGGAGTACACTCTATTCTTACTTGCATTCTTACTTCTACTTATTTGCATGTCTTAAATTAATACTGAATACTAATTTAAGTACTAATTTTGGTGTAATTTTCCACCTGATCTGTACCTACCCCATTTTAAGGAAAATAAGGTTTATTTATTATACTTACATGATTATAAATAAATTTTCCTATTTATTTAGAGTTCTGTGATTGCGTTGTTAGTTGACGAGTGATGTGGAATTCCATCCAATGTTATTTTACCCTGACACATTATTACTAAAAACATAATTTTTATGTCTCAATATGTGTTAACTGCCTATGTCATATTTTTATTTTCCTCATACGCAATACTGTATTGATTTATTTAGGTACTAGCTTCCGCCCGCGACTTCGTCCGCGTGGACTTCAGAATTGAAAGAAAATATTAAGATAGCGCCATCTAGTGACGAAGTGGAAATTTTGTGTTTTTAAGCATTCCTACGGGAACCCTTAAGTTTTCCAGGATAAATCCTATGTGTTAGCCGAGTTCTTCATCTATCTACCTACCAAATTTCATCCAAATCCGTTCAGTAGTTTCGGCGTGAAAGCAAAAAAGCAAAAAGAAAGGAAAAGAAAGAAAGAAAGGAACAAACAAACAAACAAACAAACTGACAAACAAACAAACTGACAAACAAACAAACATCCATACTTTCGCACTTATAATATTTTTTTTATTTTTATTTTTATATATTTAAGTATAAGCTGTTTTTTCTTTACCTATCGTGGTAAATATAAGCAGATTATTTTTAAAATATTAGTGACTTTCCCTCGTAGGGTTTATATGTATTATAGCGCGGTCATCTTTCTTAATCCGTATTTTTTATACGACTTCAGAAAAGTCCCTCTGTTGTTAAGACTAGATGACTTTGTGAGGTTTTTTACAGTGTTATTCTCGATTGGAGTTTGGCTTGTTAAATATTTAGGTGGTGCAGCATGCTGTCTCGAATTTACAGACTGCATTCTATAAGGATTTATAGAGGTTAGAAAATGCTAACAAAAACATTGATTTGTACCCTACCTTAGGTAAACTATGACCTCTGTCCTGCACTCGGAACATTTTCCCATCCAGCGCTATTAGAATCTTATAATAAGCCCAACTTTTCAACTTCAGACCCATCGTTGTAAATTCATAGCATTTATAGTGCTCTAGCAACTTGGGTGGTTTTCTACGACAACGTAACCTTTACCTTCGCAGAAAACACTACAGGACCTTAAAATTAAAGTGCTTAGAGTGAATTTTGAAAGATTTCTCGTGATGCGATTGCGAGGTTAAGTTGGGTGGGTACTGAAATTGTTATGGTTACAGTAAATCTATCGGCCGCTAATGAAATCGGGTCGCAGCATCATTACGTGAGTTCGTTAATAAATCTTGTCGGGTCGTGTGTCGGGTAGGGTCGAGGTGTTAAGTTAAACCTTTTAATGCTTTCCGCGAGTTAAAAGTGTTTTAGATAGCTGGTGTTGACTTTATTGTAATACCTGTAATAATAATACAAAATCATGTTAAAAAAGGATATTTCCATTTGACAAGATCGAGGATAACAGTACAGTTAATAGAGGTACTAATCAAGAAATAATGGAAAAGACATCAGCTCAGCAATGATAGCTCGCTTCACATAAGGAGGTCGCAGGTTCGATTTCCGGCGGGGTCTTACTTTTTAGGACTCGGTTTGATAGATGGTACGGTACTTTCTGAGCTTTGCTAGCTGCTAACATATTATCTAAGTCTTGCCATTAAACTGATAATAACATTGATATTGTAACTATACTCATGGACAAAAAAATGGACTCACGACCGTTTAACGATTGATAGATTGAATCGTTTCATGCACCACTTTTGGAAAATTAACTCAATCTAGCAAAATAATACTAAACCAAAAGTTCAAAAACTGTGTGTTTACTGTTTATGATTTTAGTTTGATTGTTTTCAAGTTTTTTGCTTTTAGGTAGTGTTTAGCAGTTTTGTAGACTGAGTTATTTTTTTCAAAAGTCGAGCAACAAATCTTGAGTCGATTTTTTAGTCCACCAGTGTAGTTCGATTAGCATTTTACATCTGAAGTCTATGCAGATAAAGTCATCTCCACTTGACGTACAAAATAAAGAAAATTTTGCCTTTACTCTTCTACTACATAATCTACATACTTTAACGTATTTTCTATAAAGACATTTATACAGGCTGTAAAAGTCGTCTAGTCGTGCGTCAAATTTTAATCTGTGCTTCTACTCCTGATTCTGATCAACTTTCCCCAAGGAACCCACAATCAAATCGCAAAAAAATTTTTGGACTCTTCATACAAATCGATCAGCCGAGCGGCCAAATTAATATGAAGAGTCCAAAAGGTTTTTTGGGATTTGACTATGGGTTCCTTGGGGAAAGTTGATCAGAATCAGGAGTAGAAGCACTGACTAAAATATAACGCACGACTACATTTACAGCATGTATACTAAACAAGTGAAACCAAATTAATGACCAATATAAATTATGAATTTTTGATGAAAAATTTGATATTGGATGCCAAGTAGCGATAACAGGCATCTTTACGATTTTGTGAGGTGCGTGGGAGCACGTGAAAGCGCGTCGATCGGCGGTTATCCGAACATGATACCTGTCGAAATATGAAAATGTTGTTTATGGTCCCTGATAATTTATTGGGCAACAATAAAATTAGAATAAGGAACACCGGGTATCTGACAATTTATTGACCAATATTATTGAAAACGGAAAAAGTATAACCGAATTTTATGGTTTTGCAAATTTATCGTAGAACAATGTTATAGAAGATACTGAATTTATTTAGTAAACGTCAAAATATTAGTTGTTGAATTGACATAAACAAATTAAAAACATTATTATAATAAGAGTGTGGTAAAAAAAAACAATATAATATAAGATACATGTAGTTATTGTTTGTGAGATTGTGTAAATTGCTTATTGTCTTTGTCTGGAACAAACGTTTATTTTATTATATTCTAAAAATACCAATATAGCAATGACAAGGACTGATTTTGAAGTATACCTAACTGGTATAAACTTGTCTTGGTAAGGAAACTGCCGACAACGCTGCTCGCGTTGATGTCTTTTCTATTAGGCTTTATTTCGTTAGGCGTAGGGCGTAGCAATTGACAGCATTTTAAGATTTTTTCGCCTCAGTTTGTATGAATGTTTTATGTAGGATATGCATATAAAACAACCACATTTTTATTGTTAGATATTTATACAGGGTGTAATAGAAGTGTGTGACAATACTTCAAGGTTGGCTTTTACCCATCAAACTGAACAAATTTTGTTCTACAACTTTGTTAAAATCGCAAAATTTTTTTTGGACTTTTCATACAAATCGATCAGCTGGCGAACCAAGTTTGTATGAAAAGTCCAAAAAAAATTTGCGATTTTCACAAAGTTGTAGAACAAAATTTGTTCAGTTTGATGGGTAAAAGCCAACCTTGAAATATTGTCACACACTTCTGTTGCACCCTGTATACATAATTATTTTTTTCTCCGTTAGACAGTATAGGAGTAAGAAGCCTTTTCATAAGGTCGAGTTCAAAACTTTTGAAAACAGTTGTTACCCAGTTGGCACAAGCATCTTATGTTCATGTAACCGTAAAACCCTAACGTATGATAATGAAATTATCTCGGGTTTGTGGTAGTTTTATTCTTGAAAATTGAGGGTTGAAGAATTATAATGTTATCAATTGGCCCCAGGCCAGCTTAAAAACTCAATAAATTCTTTTTACTTTTTATCAGAGCTATTTCAACCATTTTAATAACTAAACCCTGCCTTACCTTAGAAATTGGGACACCATGATTTTTTATCGCATCGCCTAGTTGTAACTGTTCTACAACGAACACTCCCGAATATTCTGATTTATTTTATTCGTATCAAAGCCACGTGAAAGCAGTCCATTTCAACTCATTCACAGAGGATGTGACCCGTGCCCCTGCCAAAATAAACAACTTTTTACGACTATAAGTCGTGTTCGATTGATTCGAATAGTTCGGAACGGCGTTGATCCGACGATATGAGCACGCGCAGCATATCGGTGTGTAAGCTGTTAGTTTATGGTTATTATATGCTTATCTGTTGGTCCAGATTTACCTACCAGTTGTAAAAATAATGTGGAGATTCCATTTACTGTGACTTCTACTCATCTACATACTGTTGAAAGTCGTAGAGCAAAGTAAATTTAGTTTTACCCAAAGAATATAACACAATGTTAACTATATTGTATTCATTAAAAAAAGTCGAAAAGCATGGTCTATGATATTTCTAACCGATTTACAACAGAAGGATCTTACTATATACATATCGCCAAGAAACTTGTACCAATTTTGGATTCTAGAATCGGAAAGACACTGATAACCATAGTTCTTTCAAACTTCTCATTTTGTTAAGGAAAGTAGTTTGATTTCTTGCCGATAGATGGCGTTAGGAGTATTTTAAAACGCGCTCCCATCTGGTTTTTGTTTTTTGCTATGTCCTTTCACTGAGTTGAATTTTGAGTTGATATTCTGAGTTGTACCAATTTTGGATTCTAGAATCGGAAAGACACTGATAACCATAGTTCTTTCAAACTTCTCATTTTGTTAAGAAAAGTAGTTCGATTTCTTGCCGATAGATGGCGTAAGGAGTATTTTAATACACGCTCTCGTCTGGTTTTTGTTTTTTGCTATGTCCTTTCACAGAGTTGAATTAAATTGAGTTTTCCGGTATCAATGTCCATTACTTCGCCTAAACACATTTATTTCCATACTAACTCAGCTCATGGATGAGGCTAAGTTAATAATTATTATGATATCCCATAATGTTATATCCCGTCTGAATTAATTAATTCAGCAATATTTATGTAAACTATATCAAATAACAGTTTTGGCGCTCCCAAAAACACAATATCTATAATATTTAAATGCATTATTAATTGGCGTTACATTATTGTCGCGTTTTCTTCCGAAATTATAATACCCGTCGGTATAAATCATTGTTATAAATTACTAGTTTTGTTTCCATAATGTAAGTTAATTTAAGGGGGGTTCTGTAGTTCGCTTGTAGAGGTAAGAAACTAACCGAGTGATTATAAAATACAAATAAAAACTCTGTACATGATTTTTTATATACTGAATTGGTAAGCCCTTAACATCATCTCACCTGATGGTAAGCGATGATGATGCCGAAGATGGAAGCGGGCTTACCAAGATTCCCCAATGATATGGGGAACTGGCTATCTTTGGACTGTTTGAAAGCAAAAACAACAATATTTAAAACACGGGCATGTGAATATTTTTTTTAAAGGATGGATTAAAAGCCTATTTGAACATTTGTATCAATTTATACAAAAAAACAAGCTTAGAGAAACATCTGCTTTGCTCATGATTCGAATTTGAAATCAGTTTTGTTAAAATAACATAAAATCACAATAAGTATAAAATGTATTTAATAGACACAACGTTTTCAATTTGTGTTAATCCACATTATGCTAGATATAAATTGTAATCGTTTATTGCGACATTCTTTGAGAAAACATGGATAGGACACATAAAATTTGGATCAGAGAACTCTAGCGCCATAAAAAAATGTGTCTCACCCATTCGATCCGATGAAACGGCTACTAAGCGCAGAATTATCGTAAATAATCTACTAACTACCAACCGACTATTGAATTACATGGGTCAGAAGTACAGTCAGCTCTAAAAATTGTATTTTTGCCTCAATTTATTTATATTAACACCCAAAGGGAATATTATTATTATTAGTATTCTGCCAGCACAAATAACGATGGATTCGTTTTGTTTCAATCAAAAGGAATAAATAAAAAGGTTTTTATATTGTCACATTATTGCAGTTTATAGACAAAATAATGTGTTTTTGGCGATAACAAGGATATTTGATAATTTGATTTATAAAAAATCTAACAGTTAGTGTAACTAACACCATACATTTGTAATAAATACTGTAAGTGTATGAATGCAAATAAAGAACTATACTATACTCTAGTTTGAGATATTGAAATTCATTATTTCGAAATATAGTACTACTGCTTTTAAGTGTAACTAGTATGTATTCTGTGACTTTTGTCTCAGAATAAATAAACATTATTTACTTTGAGCTTTTGTACCTTACTGTACACGTAGCGTTACCATTCACGGGTAACTTTACAGCCTTTTCCATCCTTTTTATTAACTCTGTTGCTTTCTCTTTCTTTTTGCTAACATTAAAAAGAGGCAGTTGCTTTAGTTTTACGTAATAGATAAATAGTCTAAATTTTTTGTAGACAGGTCAGGTTTAGTGTCGGTTTATTGAATTCTGTCAGCATTTTCATTTTATGGGATGATAAAAAATAAATATCGATTATGAAGAAGAGCGGTTACTAAAATTATTGTGGGAGCAAGTTGATCTTGATGTTACGTTAAAGGTTTTTATTGCATAAGGTGACCAAAGTCACCAGACAGCCGCAGCAGCGTTGGGGAATCTTGGTAAGCCCGCTTCCATCTTCGGCATCATCACCACTTACCATCCGTTGAGATAATGCAAAGGGTTTACCAATTGTGGTTAAATAAATAGGCCGAGGGCTCACCTGATAGAAAGTGGCTTCCAGCGCCTATAGAAGCTGTTACTCCAGAAGGATTATCATATCAATGCCTTGGGGACCCAAGGGGATCCAAGGGCCTTAGGGAACAAGGATAGGATATAATGCTTCTTGTATCGGTAATTACGCTGGTAATTTTGCCCCACCCGTCGAAACACAGCACGCGGTTTGGCGGTAGATATAGAGCAGTGGTATCCTCCCAGTTAGAGTGGTATTCTTAAGGTCACATTTGACTAAACAAATGCCTTCTCATTTACTTTACTTTCCCGGAAGGCGACCAATTTTTGTGTGACAAACCATATCTATTGTTTTTTTAAATATCGATACCAATTTCCCACTGCGTTGGGAAATCTTGGTAAGCCCGCTTCCATCTTTGCCAACATCATTATTGTGCATCAGGTGATAAATAAATAAATATAAATACGAGTATATAATCTTGAATCTATGATGTTAAGGGCTTTCAATTGTGGAGGATTTTTTTCTAAAACCTATTTAAACTTTGAATACATTTTAAATCCATGACTGCCATAAACAATGGTCCCGTTAAACACCATACTTGCATATCATCAACAATTAGGGGCCCCCCGTAGCGTTATATGGTGCCTGTATATTTTATGGCAATTAATATGGATATTAGCGTTAGCGAGGCACGTGGTTGTACCATCACTAGAGCATCGAGACTGGTTTCAATACTAACGGGCTTTATCAAATTTATATGTTTTAATTTGTTTATAGGTATTAAACGCTTATGGAATCTTATTGCCAATTTCTTTCGTTAAAGGCACTTTTTTTTATTTCATAGGTGGCAAACGAGCAGACGGATCACCTGATGGTAAGCGATCACCGCCGGCGCCGCCCATAGACACCCGCAACACCAGAGGAGTCACAAGTGCGTTGCCGGCCTTTAATATGAGAGCACGCTCTTTTCTTGAAAGTGGTGACTATGTAGAGATTATGGAACTAATTGTCTGTGCATCAAGATTATTGTTTGTGCATAAGTATTTTCGACATGATGACTTCATCAAAAACATCATGGAAGGAAAGATTGAAGGGAAGTGTGGAAGGGGAAGAACAAGGATAAATTATATGGACCAAATTAAGAAGAAAGTTGATGTGATATCGTACAAAGAGGTCATGGAAATGAGTGAAGAAGAGGAGAGGTGTGAGCTGCACGACAAGAGCCCAGCTCTTAAATTAGAGAAGATAAAGAAGCATAAGTATTAGGTAGACAAAAAAAAAATGAGTTTCGAAAAGTGTACATTACTACCCATTTTGAATAAATATTTTTGATTATTGGTTTTGTTCTTTTTGGTTGAGATTATTCTGTTTACTATATACGTAGGGTCGCTTACGTAACACGAATACTATATTTTATACAATTTAGACACTAATCTTATGATTACGTAAGCAACCCTACGAATACCTTTTTGTGTTATATTGTTCAGTTTTAGTTCCGCCGTTCCAACATATGTTTTTGCAAAAAGAAAGACTTTCCCGGAGTCTTCGAACTCTTTTTTCATTGTCATGATTTTAACAGTGGGTTGGTATACAGGATGTAACAGAAAGGTGTGATAATACTTCTAGGTGGACTTTTACCCATCAAACTGAACAACTTTTGTTCTACAACTTTGTTGAAATAGCGAAGAAATTTTCGGACTTTTCATACAAACTTGGTTCGCCAGCTGATCGATTTGTATGAAAAGTCCAAAAAATATTTTGCGATTTGAACAAAGTTGTCGAACAAAAGTTGTTCAGTTTGATGGGTAAAAGCCCACCTTGAAGTATTATCACACCTTTCTGTTACACCTGTATACTCATTCCTGGGTAGTTAGTAGTATCTACTGAAGATGGCTGTCAAAATCAGGAAGAACTATCAAAGTTTTATAATAAACTAGAATTCTAAAATATACTTAGTTTTTTAATCTTTTGAAACATAGATAAACTACTACTTAAATAGATAGTTATCCAACGATTCAGTGTCATTAAACTCATGACCCCACAAACGCGACCAGTTATTTCTGGTCCTCTATAAGTTTTTTTATGAATGAGCCGTCCAAAAGATGCAAATAAAAATTTATTTGAGTCATCCTTATTGAGGTAACATTGAATTAGAATGTGAATTGAAAAGTCGCCGCCATACACTTTTTCTCTATATATTTTTTTATGAGTTTATATTTTTTTTATGCGCGGGACCATTAACACGCGACGCGCATAATTATGTTTAACTGCGTTTATTTATATTTAAATTATACGTTGTTATTTATTTATACAGGTGACCGCCCGTGGCTCCGTCCGCGTTGACGTAAGGCCAAAGAAATTGAAATTGGCACTAAATATAAATTTATAGTTTTTCTATTTGGAATATTGCTAACGATGTTGTATTGACTGCTTTTCAATAAAATCTAGAAGTAGGTGTGTAGTCACAAATAACAGGGAATAACAACAAAATGATTTATAAATCTGACAATGGTAGTACAAACAGGATGTATCTTAAAACCTTTTATTGATTTGCTTTTATATTTTTATTTGTGTTTTTGTTTTTTATTCCTCCTTGAGTATTTCCCTGGCTAGTAAGTTAGTAATACAATAAAATTAGACTTGACGGAGCCACTGCCGTGGTTCCAGAGTACATAGAAGTAACTTAATAATAATAAAAAAATGTATTAACTTAACAAACATACCCAAAATGAACAACTGTGTTGCATAATTATGTATCGTAATGTCAATATAGGGAATTGTATTGATCACGCAGGTTAACTGACTATAGACATGATCGTAACCTGGATGTGTTTGACTGTATAGTGGCATTTATCTCGACCATTTCCGTGCTTTGTAAGGCACATGTCAGAGGCATTGTGGACGACGAGAAAATATCCAACACTGGGTTTTGTCACTAATCAATGGCGTCGCCAAGGGACAGCTGCCCCCCTAGAGATAAAAAAATCCATATGGCAAAGCCACAAAATTTCTAAACCCTCTCACTTGCTTGACGTTGCGAAAACGTTATGCCATGTTCTTCAGTATTTACTTTTAAAGAAATTGAGCCAAATGTTGTTATAAAGACTTTTAAATCTTTAAAATTAAAAAATACAGAAGACCTCTGGGGATTATCAGTTAGTTTAATCAGTAATGTAATACATATTTTGGCACCATATTTGGCTTGCCTTTATAATACCAGCGTTAACAGTGGTGTATTCCCCGATCTTATGAAATACAGTAAAGTACTACCTTTATATAAATCTGGCAAAAAATCTGAACCGGGAAACTACAGGCCTGTCTCAGTGCTTCCTGTACTTAGTAAAGTTTTTGAAAAAATTATGTTAAATCAAATGGTTCAGCATTTCAGCATGAACAATCTCCTGCATAATCAACAATATGGTTTTGTCAAAGGGCGTTCAACAACAGATGCAGGAGTTGCTTTAGTACGCAATATTTATGAGGCATTTGAGGAATCACAAAATGCAATAGGGGTATTTTGTGATCTATCTAAGGCTTTTGACTGCGTAGAACATCAAACCTTACTCATAAAATTGGAGCATTACGGCGTGAGGGATAGGGCATTCGGTCTCCTTAAATCTTATCTTGATAACAGAATGCAAATGGTACAAGTCAAGGACGTTAATTCTTCTGGGTCCACTGTGAAAATGGGCGTGCCACAAGGATCTATTTTAGGCTCTTTCCTTTTTCTGACGTACATCAATGACGTTAAGGCTTGTTAATGTTTTCGCTATTCAAACGACATTCAGAAATTAAGTACATACTCGTATATAGAAGGTTTCAAAAAAAGTGCCTTTGAAATGTTAAGGGGTTCTGAATAATAATCTGAGAAAATTTAGAGCGGATTTTTTCAGTATTATTCCTGTATTCTATACTTGATTCTGAGTAACTCCTTAAAATTTCAAACGCACTGTTTTAACACCCTGTGTATATGTATATGTATATTTTGCGGATTGAAACCTTCCTACACTAGAGTTGGCAACTAGCCCCACAACCTCCACCAATCCGGACTTGGCCCCCGTGTGTGGAGTATGGCCTAACCTTCTTGAGGCATGGGAAGAGAATTTAGAATTACCAGTTAAAGTAAAAAAAAACAAAAATATTTATTTCTGTAACATTAAAACTATTAAATATTATAATACATTGTTAGGACAACCTTATAAGAAGCTAAGCTTCTTGTGCCAGGTGTGCCTGCTCTTCCATATCTTAACAGAATATGTTACAAATAACGAAAAAAACTAAAACAATTACAGCTACCGGGTAAGTCAATATACATGTACATATATGAAATAGAATCTGTGTAGAAGTTGTGAATAAAATATACTATCTTATAATGGTAATGTATGCAATGCAATAAAAAAATACTAAAATTCTTATTATACTCCTCTTATTATAATCCTACTTTCCATTTTATTTTAATGCGTAATAAAAAATTAGGATAATCACCAAAATCAAATGATAAAATTATCGTATTTTTCGAAAAAGTAGATTCAGTGTTTTGATCATGTGTACAAAGTTTAATAACAATGAGCCTGTTAATTTTGAAGTTTAAATTACAAATTTGTATGGGCGATGACTTGTAGCGACCTTTAACATTCACAATCCATAAATTGTTGTACAGTTTACGCTGACAGCCGATATTTTCTTCCAATAGTTTCCATTTTACGATCACCTACTAAATCACGATTTAAATCGATCGAGTAATCATGATCGATAAAAGTGTTCGATTTGATTACTTTCATTGGCTTTTAGTACTTCCATAAATATGCATGTTTGTTCCGTTCATAGCGTTGAAAACGTCATTTTGTGGATTTTACTAGTTTGCTAGAACAGTGTAATGAACTGTATTACAGTGACTATCAGTAAGGACATTTTACAGCAGGACTCTAATTACTCTAAGGACTATGTATTAAAAAGCGTCGGTGGCGCAGCGGGTACTTACTCCGTCCGTCCTACTAACCAGAGGTCGTGGGTTCAAATCCTGGTCAGTGCACCAATGAGTTTTTCAAAACTTACGTGCATTTTCATACCGACTGCTTAACCAGTGAAGGAAACCATCATCGTGAGGAAATCTGAACATCTGATTTCCAGATGTGTCTGATGGTCGCGTTGCACACGTCCGTAGGTGTAAATCTAAATGCCCTACACGTGGCCGCGGGTGATGCTAAGTGCAACACTAGGCAACCGCCGTCTATACCTTGTGGATAGAACGGGTAAATGTGCCACACGATAAGACGAAGGACTCTAATTAAGAAAAAAAAGGGGGCTTAGGTTCGATTCCCAGTGGACGAGTGTCGCTTTGTAGGACATGGCTTATTGAGTCTAAGGCAGTAATTGTCATGAATAGTTCGAGTGACATCTTATATGTGAAAAAATCATTAGCTTCCCTTTGTATTAGTGTAGTCGGGTAAAATATCTATAATAATTATTGCGACTTTTGCTGTAAATACGAAAGTATAGTTATTTTTATATAATTTTGATAAAATCATCTTAAAAAAATCAAGAGCCAGCTAGAGTATAAGTTCTTTCAAAGAATACTTATTAAGGAGAAATACTTCATCTATAATACTTACGTATTTTTGATAAAGGGTTCAACCCTCCCGACTCATGGTTTCACCGAAAAGACCCACTGGTGGGTCGATGAATAATTTGTTTTTTTCTTGAAGTCCCACCGATTCACTCTTGACCAGTAATCGTAGCATGCAGGTATGTTATAGGCTTATGTTACATTGTCTATAGATACTTTTAAAGGTATCTTTACATACATCTCTTTTGAATCCTTTCTTTATTCTTATTTTTGTATATTTTATTTACAGACATGACATTGTATAATTCATTTATTGATTTAGCATTAAGATGTAATAGAATATAAGACTGTTTTTTTAAATGTGTCGGAGGGAGTTTCTTTAGGGCCCGCCGTTTCTTTTCACCCCGCAAACACTTCCCGAAACGGTGGGTATACGAGTTCCGAGTGGTAGGAACCTCGTATTAGGTAGATAAAAGAATGACGTTCGAAAAGTGTACACTGCTACCTATTTCGAATAAAGATTTTCATTTTCATTTTCATTTTACACAGCTGTTAGAGTACAAATTCTTTCATAGACAGAACACACTGATTAATGATGACACTGACGACCGCTAACTTAACTGAATAAGTGGCGAATCTCCAAAAATCGGAGTGTCACTACTTTACGTAGCAGTAATAGTTAGTATTCTTAACCTGCATGCGACAGGTTTGTAATAACATTCCGATGGAATAACATTTCTATAGCGCGTTTTAGAATCTCCATCTATCCGCGCCATCTATCTCAAATGAGTGGTAGTCGAGTACAACGATAGAATTTCTTTATTTTTATTGTGACTATGTTAAAAAAAAACGCAAGAATAAAAAATCCATGCGATATTGAAGCCTTACAATAAATTATTTCTTTTTTCATAAGAGTTTCTTTTGGACCCGACGTTTCTTCTCGCTCTACTAATACTTCCCGAAACGTTGAGTGTACAAGTTCCGAGTAGTAGGATCTTCAAATTATTTTCAGTTTCCTATACTAAATCTGAACAGCGAATCAAGAATTTGTATGGGAAACTGAAAATTTTTTTTTCAATATTTTTCCTGTATTCTATACTTGATTCTATAGTAACTTCTTAAAATTTCAAAGGCACTTTTTTCACACTCTGTATATCGAACTTACCTACTACTCATAAAAACAATACACCAAACGGCTAGTTTAAAATCCCATCATCTATCTAGACAGCTGGATTGCGGAACCTGAAGACACAGTACACTGCACTACACTAGCCTCCACCATAAGGCTGTACCCATATCTCCCATCTTCTTGCTTTCCCTTTGTAATAATTGATATCTCCCATCGTCTCCTAAATCACGGGCCCCATCCCAGCATCCGAGGAATGTCTACACCCCGCGACAAATGTATTAAAATATTTCAAATCGTTAGTTAATTCTATAAAAGTGGAGACATTTATTTAAACGGCCCGAGGAACCGAAATGTCGCTTAATATAATCATGTTCATTAGTAAACATCTGAAACACGCATTTACATCCTTGGGTGCCGGCGCCTGGCTGATCACAATCTCAAAACGCCTTCTGTCTCTGTGGCACTTAATGAAAAATATTGTGAATAGAGCGAGACGCAAGTCATTTAAATAAGGAATAGAGAGGTGAGGCGGCGATTCTATCGACGCAAGCGCAACGTACTAATTAAAGGCTAAATCCACTCAATATATGGCTAGGCAGATCCCCCTTTGTAGATTCTTACCCAATATAGAGGTAAATCTCACAGCTAAATGGATATTATCGATTTATATTTAAATTCGGAACAATCGATATCACGCGGCGCGGTAATTGGTGATAATTTTTTTTATCGAATAGGTACCCAACTTTTATTTTGAGTGAAATTAAATTTAATTGGCTGTAGGCAAAGCAACTTATTGGGGAATTGTTCAAATTAAATTATTTTGATTATTAATTAGTTACAGACACGGTGATTATGGTTTGATTGCCCCATCTCGATGTGAGATTAAATATAACATTGTGCAACTTTCTATTGATAAAGATCAGAGAAGAAATTTGGAATTCATATAAATATTATAGTGAAAATTTTTGATCTAGTACCTGGTGGAAAGTTGATGCTTTCTAGTTTAACCAATTGGGTTGAGAGTGAAGGTCCAGGGGTCCAAAACTTCTTATTGATAATAAGAAAAAACTCAATCATAATCGAGTTCCGGACTAGCCTATATAAGCATATTAAGCACCATAAACAGTACCGAAAAGAAAACTAATATGTTTGATGATCAAAAAAGCCTTAACCTGGAGAACTTCTTCTTATCAATTTTTTTTTTGCACAGATCAAGTGAAATATTTCGGCGATACAAAAGACATCAACGAGAACTACACGCTTATAATTATTGTGACTTTTCGTCTTAGTACATATGTCGTGGTCAGATTACAGAAGAATTGGCCAAGTCATGAAATAACTGACTATATTGTTGGAGGAGCTGTGAAAAAACTTTATGTTAGGTAAGGTTAGGTTACTGGTTCCCCCGTCGTGCTGTCACCTTGTTGTTGGTGGGGGGCTTGCGTGTCCTTATGACCTTCAAGGCTATGCCGGATATGGTTACCCATACCGGACAGGTTTGAAGCGAGGGACCAAACGAAGCGCAGCACAGGAGGGGGCGCTTGAGCACTTAAGGCTATCCTCGGGGATGTGTCACCGCGGAGGAGCTCCCTTGGATCCTTGCTGAAGGGTCCAATTAAGGGATGCTCAGGGGCGTCGATTTTATCGATGCGCCAGGGGGGTGCCGCGAGAGATTTTTATCACTGCGCGACGTCGGTTGGCGGCAGATCCCAACATCTTATCCGCCACAGGGGGTTATGTTTCCTGGACCCCATCTCTTCCAGACAGTAGACCGGGGGAGTCTGCTGTTCACTGTGAGGAAGCAGTTGCAGGGTGCGCTCAGCGTCCAAGTGTGCCCTACAAGAGCGGCTGGGCAGATTTTCTGCCCTTCACGCAGCGGGGCCGCCTTCGGGTGACAGGTACCGGTGGGGACTGGAGGTAAAGGCTCCGCCGGTTTCCCTGACCCCTGCCATATGGCGCAGCGGGAACGCCGTGGGGTTTTAGCCGGTAGGAGTTCCAGATGCTGCCCCCGCAGTGTTTTGTTGTTACCGTTTAAAGTTGACTCTGTTTAGTCGGAGGTCCTCAACGATATGGCTAATTCCGATAATCTAGCCACGACTCATACATTACCGCTGACTCAACTTTGAGAACCAGAGACTAAATCTAGCCAAGAATATTTCTGGCTGCAAGCATTTTACAAAAAAAAAATACCTAGTCTTATTCTTCCCGTAGTTTAAAAAAGTCAGGACATACAGCCATGCATGCATACATAACGGATGAATGCAGAAGCTCGTTTTAGAAATCACTTGTTAATCATGTTCAAGAGGTATAAACTAAAATGAGAGCTCCTCTAAACAACAATTCCGGTGCTAGCCCATCACACAATATAAACTATCGACCTGTACAATATCTCAAGAATCGCGGCCAAACTTTCTCAGGCCATAAAACTAGTAAAAAGAAGACATATACAGATCCTTATTAACAGCTAAGATGAACAGATTTGGACAGTTAGATTGTTAGCAACGCGGATGCGCGGGTATATCACGGCCACACCTCGAGCGCAGGGAGGGATTCGGGGTCGGCTTTTAATTGGAAATATTGCTCAACAATATAAGCTGAAAAAAAATTGAGTTAAACATTTGTTTACTCATATTAGTACACAAATGTAAGTTGAAAAAAACTATATTAGAAATTTTAAGTAGACAAGTCCTATTTTTCTATTCTATTCTATTTTTCTATTTGGCATTCCACATCTCATTTAAGGAGTGATTTTGCCAATGTCATGTGAAAAATGGGAGAATCTTCAATAAAAAAAAATGGCGAAACGCCAATGTCAAGTGAAAGACTCGGCTCTAAGTGTGATGGGCACTTAAAGACGCTCCACGTGGTGGTTTGCTGCTGGAACTCGGAAAACGGAGCGATTCAGTGATAAGCGGTCATAAGAAGAGGATTTGTCTCCCGAGTAAATCCTCTTCTTATGACCGCTTATCACTGAATCGGAATCAGAGCTTTCCCCATCACAAAAATAACGTTGAGACTACTCTAAAACGGAAATTATTAAAAAAAATAACTCAGCAGACGTGTGCTCGGTACAAGTCCCGGCAACCAACCAGTCCTATTTTTATAAGCAATGTTTTCCCGGTAATCTTAAGACTTAGGACTGGCAGAATATTAAGCTACTGAAAATACTGAAATATACATTGAAAATTGAGATGACGAAAAATAACATATTTGTCAAAAAAAAAAACTGTGTAATATACTAAGATTTATTCAGAACAACGTTTCATTTGTCTGTTTTTTTAATAAATCATTAATGAAAATTTTCATCGTTTTTATTTATCAAAAATAATAAGAAAATCTTACAGAGTTTCGTAAACGACCCTTATACACAAATAGTTAGGTATTTTTGTTGATTAAATAAAACAACAGAACAGTCCTCATTTTATCTAACAGAGATTTAAGAGGACATTTGATTTCCACACTTTTTTATTTAAAAAAAAAACACCCCGCATTCCAAATATGCTTATAATCGATTACAATCCTTCTCACCTAAGTCCCTCTCTGTTCGGATATCGCGCTTTAGAGCGTACCCGTTAATTGTCATAATTACTTGTGGATATGCGCTGGCCGCATGCGTTGATATCTCGGTGCCATTGTGTGAGGTGCCTTGGGTCACAGATAGCCACTAGATTGTACAGACGAAAATTACTAGGCTCTCTGAAAACTGATGTTGATTATGTGCTTTGGTGGATATAAGTTGGTATACAAATTAGGCCAAGCTTGTTTCGCCTTAAGTAGGGAATCATCAACTCTTCCGAAAGAAATAGCTAGGAATTGCTACTTTGCTACAGTTTACTCTCTTCTCCTATGTGGGGTCGACATCTGGGGTCAGGCGGCAGACTGGCACCGAGCCTTCGTCCTCCAGAAGCGAGCAGTGAGAACAGCCGCCCGCATCAAGGCGGGTGAGTCAGCTAGACCTCACTTCATCAAACTGGGCATACTTACTCTACCCAGCCTTGTCATATTCGCTAGTACTGTCTATATCAGAGAAAATATAAATAGTTACAGTCGACATAAAAAAACGCTCTCTCTTTTATATCTTTTAAAAGAAAAAAAATATGGTTGATCGAGAAGGCATACTATAGTTTAAGTGAATATCTTAATTAAATATGTATATGTAAAAATAAAAACAATGTAACAATTTAATTTAAACTTTATTATAATGTAGCTTATTTGACAGAACTAAACTTAATTTAAGTGTTTTGTCTTTATTTTTTTAAAAACGAAACGACAAGGATAGCATGTTTAAATTAAGTTTAATCCTGTCAAATAAGTTTAATCGTAAACACCGAATCGATACCATTTTTTAACTAATGTATTTGCCGTCACATTATTATACAAATAACATTTGTATATAACAAATGTAACCAATAAAAATTATGATTACTGCCGTCATAATAAAGAAGGCCGCAAAGAATGCGGAAACTCCATATATACATATATTTTGCGGCCTTCTTGCCTTATGATGGCAATATATAATTAGACGCTTTGTAGGTTGGTCAAATTAAATGTTATCATCACCATCTTATCTAAGTCTTGCTGCCAAACATCAATGTTGATATCTATTCTGTATGCTTATCACCAGCTGAGATGATGCCAAGGGCTTACCAATTGCGGATTGAAAAAAAGTGCGTTTGATATTTACTCAAGGGGTTACTTAGAATCAAGTAGGGATTGAATACAGGAAAATATACAAAAAACTTCAAACTATTTTTTTTTCAGTTTCCCATAAAAAATCTTGATCCACTCTTCAGATTTAGGAATCTGAAAAAAATTATTGAAGAGCGGATTTTTCCAGTATTTTTCTCGTATTCTATACTTAATTCTGATGTAGCCCTTTAAAATTTCAAGTGCACTTTTTTAAATCCTGTATATCAATCAATCACTGAAAACAAGTCACGCGCCGCGATTGTAGTTTATTTTTATTATAATACCTTTTTTTAACATGGATAAAATCGATGGCATAGAAGACAATCATTATAAGTGCAGATTTGTAAATTTTAGCAGAGCAGTTTGAAAAAAGTCTTATGTTTGAGATGTTGGTTTTAAAAATTATATAGAAAATGTTATATACCATATGACATAAGTTACGGAATTCATTTTTCTATTTATTTTTTCATACCCAAATTTCAAACATTTGACTATTTCAAACTACTCTGCTGTAAAATTTATAAATCTGCACTTATAATGATTGTCTTCGATGTCATCGAAATGTTCATAGTCATGTTTATCAGATCAAGCACTACGCCGTCTTATGTAATGCAGCTCTAGATATTTTCAACATAAATTTACACGTGCACAGACGTTTAATACGGCGTATAATTTATAGGCGGCTTGAAAACTTCTGACACTGGGGTTGGCCGCTAGCCCCACAACCTCCACCAATCCGGACTTGGAGTATGGCCTAACCTTCCCTAGTTAAGGAAGAGACCCGCGCCCCTGTAGTGGGGACGATATGGGTTGTTAACGTATAACGTATTTTTTTTGTAGTCAACAATAGCGCGTTTGTATGAAGTGTTCGAAGTGTGATTGTATTATTGTGGTAGCCGGCTTAAATGCATCTCTTTTGACCTTAATAGGTCAAGCCAGTATTAGTCCTTCTTCTATGGTCAAGCTAGAGTGGATATTGCGTGTGATAGGGCATCGTGTGAGTCGATCGCGTGACAAAGAATCAATTCTCGAATCGATTAGCGAGTCGATTCGTATCTCTCGTGGTGGGACAACGCCTGTGTCGACGTTTGTTCTGATAATAATAAAACTGAGAGTAAATATACTGTTTTTAAGGAACGATGCTTATGACTAGGCCTAGATAAGGCGTTATAAAATAAATGGAATTCCTAATCAGTGTTAGTGTACGCATTAACAACCTATATTGTCCCTGTAGTTCTGGAATATTTTTAATTTTATAATTAAACTTGGCAAAGTTTAATTCGGTGATTTGAAAGTGGTTATTGCAGTCAACTACTTATCCTATTATCAACATAAAGCGCAAACGTCAACAATAAAACAATAAACAAATCGTAAATAGTATTTCATTGAGGTAATTTCTGGGGCAATCTTCATGGGATTTCAACTTTTATAGCCGTCAATATGCGTCAATGCGATGATTTCTGGGTGACGAATCGATTTTATTTGATAGCCGGAATCGGTAATATCGGAACCGAGTAAATATTATGTATTTAATTTTTAAATGTTCTGATTGCTCTTGTGAATGGTAATGCGACTGGTGCGAGTAATTTTTTAATGACTTCAAATTGGAAATTGTGATTTGTTTCAGTCGGTTTGAAAGTTTATATAAAAAGATATAGGTACGATATTGCGTGGCACAATTTACTATATAGCCATATGACTATAGCCTTTCGGTGCTATTAAACAGCGTAGTACAAAACCTAGGTTATTTCTATATTTTTACCCTCCGCTTAGATAAAACTTCTTGAAAAAATACGTGAAGCGCGCGCGGCAAACATCTATTATGTAGTTGATTGCTAGTCATATATCGGAGTTACTATTTTCAAATGTCAAAAACGAAAATGTTAGGAAAATCCAAGCGTGTAAGTTTTTTATGTGATTTCAATAAAAGAGCTATTTCATAATTTATGTTTGATGCAGTCAACTGCCCTATTGATCTTGAATTATACGAGTGTATTAATTTTGAAAGGTCAAAGACAAGGCTAAGTAACTTTACTATAATAGTAATAATATCCGGGACAAATCACACACGGTCATCTGGCCCCAAACTAGGATTTCCTGTATCTTGGGAACCAGAGACTGATATACATACACATATATATTTTTTAATACATACATATATAGATATAATACACCCAGACTCAGAGCAAACAATTCTGCTCGTCACAGAAAAGTTAGCCCTGTGTGGGGATCGAACCCACGACTCTCGGATCAGAGGTCAGGATCGCTAACCACTTAGCCACCGAGTCAGTCATATACTATACATGTCAAATTTTTACCACAGTATTGGTCGTACATTCTGGTGTGAACTCGATCCCAAGGTGGATCCAACTACAGTTTCTAGTTACCCGTAATGATAGTTATTAGGAGTTATTACCAGCTGGGGGCTGGCTTTACACATGGTCTTCATTATCTCATAACCGCTCAATTTAGGCAGACTAGCCAGATTTTTATTGGTAATAATTTTGTTTTTTTTTTTGTAGTGTCGGTGAGCCTTTGTCGTTAGTACGTTGTAAAGTAACTTGATGTTTTTGGATAGGAAATAAGCAAACAGGATACACGTGAAAAATCTTCGTTTATATTACATTAATTATTTAAATGTTTTAATTTTCTAATTTTTCGTAGTGCTGCGTGACTCGTTGATGTCTTTTTTATGTAAAATCGAAAGTATTCAAAACTACTATTGGAAATACCATTATTTTTGTAGTCTCTAAAAGCTTCGATTTATGAATTTGAAAAACTTTTATCAAGAATATAGGTTACAGACTGCACTTTTAATAATAATAATAATATCTGGGACAAATCACACACGGTCATCTGGCCCCAAACTAGGATTCCCTGTATCTTGGGAACCAGAGACTGATATACATACACATATACTTTTAAATACATACATATATAGATATAATACACCCAGACTCAGAGCAAACAATTCTGCTCATCACAGAAAAGTTTGCCCTGTGTGGGGATCGAACCCACGACTCTCAGATCAGAGGTCAGGATCGCTAACCACTTAGCCACCGAGTCAGTCAATTACCTCAATAACCTCATTTTATCTCTATGACAGTGTATAATTACTTAATATTGAGAACGGTCTATTTCGCTCCGGAACATTATGAATTTATTGATCTATCTCGTCCAACACTTGACGTGTTATTAGACTCTTAACTTCATCGCCTCACTTTGATTGATGTGTTCGATAAGCGATAAAAAATCGGATGTGAGTAGTATGTCTAAGATTTATTGGAAACATTTCGTTGCGTTCTAATGTTCAGTAATGCGCTGTTGATTTTAAAAAGTATGGTGGTGAAGGCGTGAGCTGGTTTCGCTGTGTTATAGAGTTATTAGTGGCGTGTACAGAGTTCATACATAGAGAAGGCAGAACAAAATGTTTTTTTTTTTTTTTTTTTTTTTTATGGCAGAGGTGGCACACGAGCAGACGGATCACCTGATGGTAAGCGATGGTTTTAATAAAAAAAGAAAAGTTACTTAAAATTAAACTTATTTCAAGTTAATTTACTTTTAAAGTTACGAATGAAAATCAAAACAAATCGAAACATATATCAGCATTGTTTCTATAGTGTCAAAGAGTTTTTGAAACATAAGTAATGGATCATTTAGTATTTTATTTTATACTTACATATTTGCAAGCCTTCCTGACGGCTGAATGCTGTACTTTTATTTTATTTTAAGACCTGTTTGTAACGTATTCTTGCAAATAAACTATTATCATTGTCATCATTATCATTATATTTTCCGGGGTAGGTAGATAGTTCTATACACTTTTTGCAGATGGTTTTTGGCCCCAATTATACAGGGTGTAACAGAAGTGTGTGACAATACTTCAAGGTTGGCTTTTACCCATCAAACTGAACAACTTTTGTTCTACAACTTTGTTGAAATCGCAAAATTTTTTTTGGACTTTTCATACAAATCGATCAGCTGGCGAACCAAGTTTGTATGAAAAGTCTAAAATTTTTTTTGCGATTTCAACAAAGTTGTAGAACAAAAGTTGTTCAGTTTGATGGGTAAAAGCCAACCTTGAAGTATTGTCACACACTTCTGTTACACTCTGTATACAGGTGTAACAAAGCAGGAGAAGGGCCTGGTAACTGCAGCTTCTACTGATGAATCTGAACATCTTATGTTCTACGCGCTTTCTGAAATTGTAAAGATATGAAAATTTGTTCGCTCTTCATATACGAGTATATCGATCAGTTGATTCTGCAATTTTGCAATTAAATTCAACAAGTATAAATTATTGCAATAACACAATTTTCTATCAATAATTATTTTATTTAAAATTTCATTGTTGGTGTATATTGAGTAGAAGATCGTGTTACCGTTAACCTATTTGGTTGCATCCTGTATAAACTAACGCAACTATTATCCAGCGCTGAAATATTGTATTAAACCTATTACACAATAGGTTAAAATTTAATAGGAAACTCGTCCTGTCATGCTGTGACCAATGTCATAGCTAACTATTAGATAGTTAATCTATGGATATGGAAGAGCAGGGCCACCTGGCACAAGAAGCTTAGCTTCTTAAAAGGTTGTCCTAACAATGTAATATTTAATAGTTTTAATGTTACAGAAATAAATACTTTTTAATTAAAAAAGAAAAAAAACTGTGACAAAGCCTCTTTGGCCTCATTTCTCCTTAAAACTAAACCTCAATTTTTATGACCCAACCCCGCGCCCGTGACCCCATGCGGTGCGGCGACGTCCCCATAAATTGACCATATAACTATAGATACTTATCGACCCATAAAAGATAACAGACGCTAAGAGACAACAAAGTTTTCGATTCAATTAATAAATAATAAATAATCTAAGTAACGGGTAATGGGGACATCTCTAAAACAATAAAGGTCTGGGTTCACCAATGTAATAGGTAAATATTGTATTTGGAGATTAAAGTTTCGTTTAGAACCCATATCGTCCCCACTGAAGGGGCACGGGTCTCTTCCCTACCTCGGGAAGGTTAGGCCATCAAGTCCCGATTGGTGAAGAATTAAGTTTAAATGAAATGAAAGGAAGTAAGTATTGTTTGTTAGTAATTGGTTTTGGTAACAAAATTATTTTGTATCGTTTTTGCTCAAATTTATGAATGTTTGAAAATGTTTAAAGGCATACTTTTCTTAAAATATCAATTAGTGTTTGAAGAGTTAATTAACTTATCTATTTATGGTTTAAAAATTACTAATGAGATCTTTTTCTTGCACTAAAATTAATCTTGGTAAGTTTTCTTCTATCGTCACTTACCTTCAGATAAGAGGTGTTACTGGCAAGATCTTGGTATCATCTCATCTGATGGTAAGTTATGATGGTGTCGAAGATCTCGGAGTTGGGGAATCGGTTACCGAGATTCCCCAACTCAAATGGGGAACTGGCTCTATCTTCATGCTGGAACACATCAGTGCCTTTAACATTGATGTTTGTTGGCAAAACTTAGATAATTGGTAGTTAGCCAGGCGGTTACGGATAAAAAAATTTTTGTCCTCATTTTTTGCCAGTGCATAACCTTCATCTAAATCACGCCGCCTTATCTACAGTTATCTAGCTAACCCTTACAATTAGAAGCAAAAAAAAAACACTCGGTGAACTCAGGCTTGTGGTCCGCATAGGATGAGAGCTGAGAACAGCCGCATAAATTGTCACGGCGTGTCCCGTGGAGTGTCCCGTGTCCCAGCGGTGCACGGTGGGACGTTGTGGGATTGTGGGATAGTTGCCCTGGGCTCGGGACAGTAGCATAAATAAAGGAGCTGGTTTGATTGCTTGTAGTAATCTTTGGTTTGAATTATGAGAAATTAAAAAATGGTTACACATTTTTTCTTTAAGAATGTAAAAATGAACGATAGGATGATATTCTTTACCCGACTCCTCAAGCCGGGGGTAATGATTTTCTGGATAGTTGTATGTATGTATATTCATTTCGTTGGCACATTGGTTCCTTTGGTCGTTCATACGTATTTCCAAATGTGAGGTTATGTTAGATTTGTCTTGATCCCCAGATTGAACTAGGATATTATGTCTCATGTGTTCAGGTGTAATTGTTATTTTTCTATTATTTGTTTTAATTTTTATTGAAAATGAAAATATTTTATTCGAAGTAGGTAGCAGTATACACTTTTCGAACGTCATTCTTTTATCTACCTAATACGAGGTTCCTACCACTCGGAACTCGTATACCCACCGTTTCAGGAAGTGTTTGCGGAGTGAGAAGAAACGGCGGGCCCTAAAGAAACTCCCTCCGACACATTTTAAAAAAAAAAGTCTTATATTCTTTTACATCTTAATGCTAGATCAATAATTGTTAGTTGTAATCTAATTATATGATTCAAAAAAATATACAAATATTTCAAAATTTCTTTTAAGAAAACCTCCTTTACAAAATGCAAAACTGATGTTTAGGATGACCTTGGAATGACGTTCGAAGAAGCTTCACTTAAATTTTGGTAGGGTCCCACAAATCATGAACAAATTCAAAAGATTAAAAAAAAAAAAAAAAAACTAAAAACTTATAGCGCCAGTCGAGAATCTCGTACAGATAAAAGCTCCCAGTGAGCCAGGCTAAATAATTACATTAGTTCTGAGCACCATAACAATAATTCGAAGCCAGAGAGCCCCACGTCGCCTCGCGTTTCACAGATCAGCAGATATGGCTCGTACGGGACGTGTGGAGCCCGTACGGCCGTAACTTATGTAGATGAGAAGACTTGTGTCGGGGCTAATCTTTAAGACAATGTTTAGGGTTGAGAGTACAATTTTTGATCTACATATTAAAGAAAAAACCTGTTAAGTGCGAGTCGGACTTGCGTACCGAAGGTTCTGTACCACAATATTTTTATTTGTTTAGCGACAGTTTGGAAGCCCTTGGCATCTATACTCATAATAATATATCGACGGACGAAAGGTAATACAAAAGCGGCATTTTTGGTAATATTCAGGAGATCGGTTTATAAAACAACTTTTTTTTACAAATATACTCATTATATATTAACTTCTAAATAATTAGAATTATTATTTAGATTTTCTATTTCTAATTAGAATTAGAAAATCTAAATAAGAAGTTTATTTTTAATGATTACAAATTTAAGAAACGAATTTTTAAATTGATCTCTTGAATGTTCCCAAAAAAATTCGCTTAATGAAAATGACCTTCCACAAGTCGACATGACAATTTTTGAATTTTATTTTGAAAAATATGTTTTATTTCAGTTCGGAATCGTTAGCGCGTTATTGTTTCAAATATAATAATTTATCAAAAATTATCATTAGATCTAAACATTAAATGATTTTATCACTTATATTACTTTAATAAATTGTACTACGAACCCCTAAAAAGTAGTCGTTCAAATTTTGGTCCAAATATTCAGAAATAAAACCCAAAATCATGTTCCCCATGACGATAATATACGGCTATAATGACAAGATATACCTTCGCCTGAATCGAAATAAAAAAACCATAGCTGACGCCATATTAAATCTATGGAATCCGAGGCGTGCGCGCAACATGTTCGAAATTAAAATTGAAATTTTATATCGTAATTGTGTCGTGTCAAACTGTTTGTTTGTTTATTGGATGACATTTTCGAGGGTTTCTCACGGTTTTTATGAGTTTTTAAGATAATTGATTGTAATGGTAGCAGAAAAGGGTCTCGTAAGCTAGTGGGACTGTGGAACTGTGATCGTCACGTACATTTAAAATGTATTTTATTGTCCTGTTTTCTTCCGTGTGAGTTGGTAAATTATATTTGTTGTTTTATGAAGGTTTATCTTTGTAGATGAGTATAAAATAGTATATAAACTATTAAGTTAGTCTCGATCAGTAAATAATAATTATTAAAGACGAAGAACTACAGGAGTTTCATAATGAAATACGGTACCTTGGACGTATGTCGGTTGTGCCGTGAGCCAGGTAAAACCCTGCGCCATATAAACTCCCGTTGTTCGATTCTTTGTAACACTGAGTATCTGCACAGACATAACCAAGCAGCAAGGATCCTGCATCAAGAGATCGCTCCAAAGTATGGCTTCATAGCTCGCCGGTTGCCATATTACAAGTACACGCCGGAGTCGGTCCGACCGTTGATAGTTGGAAGCCGTATATATGCGTAGTGCGAAGAGACTTTCGATATCGTGTTCTAGGATTAGTTTGTGGCGGTGCGATAGATGGTGCCAAATCACTCCCCCTGCCGAAGAGGTTGCGGTACCTTAATCAGGCGCACGAGGTTACGGATGTGTGGCAAGTGCAATCCACTGAAATCATTCCTGTAATTCTGTCCGTTAATGGTTTGATCCCTGCTGACCTGGATCGGAACCTTAGACGACTGTGACTTCGAGGCAGACCGATAATAGCGGCTATGCAAAAGGCACCCCTCCTCGACAATGCCCGGATTGTCCGACACTTTCTCTCGTCGTCGCACTGACCTCCAGCCGACTGTCCTTCTGCTGGAGTAGCTCCTGCCACTTGACCTAGCGCCAAGTGTGCAGAGTAGCCCAATTTTATATTCTAAAATAATTATAAAAACATAATGCAATGTGATTATTTTATTTTCTTTATTTAGTGAAACAAACAGCTTAGATTATAAAAATATGCATATCTGGTGTAATTAGCTGATTGTCCGAGCGAACGGTAATATTTTTCGCGTAATTGCATTTGTCTTTCTTTCACTGTTACTACTTGAAGTGCGAGGTTTTATTAGAATCGCCTTGATTGACCCGATGGTTGGGTGGTTATAGCGCTCCTGACTGCTGATCCGGCGGTCGTGGGTTGACAAACATTTGTGTTTCCAGTTTTTCACAAAACGTGATCAGACTGCGATACCTGTGTGTTCGTATGCGCATGCAAAATGAATGCGCAAATAGTTACAACCAAAGAGTGATTAAATATTTTTACTACAGGATGGCGGGGCATTTTAATTTTAATAGAGCAAATAAAAGCTACCTGCTCTTAAATAATAACTATTTTAATAATTCAATCTTCTAGAGCATTTAAGTCGCAAAATTGCATTTATTAAAACGGTGTGGATGTTACGGAAAACTCTAGTTACGTTTTATGTTTTTGTTTAATTATATGCCTTGTTTACTATAATAAGTGGTTCATATTTAATGTAAAGTCGACTAGTTTCGATGAGTGTGTGTCCGAGAGGACCGATACCATTCCTTCTTAACCGACTTAAAAAAAAGGAAGAGGTTCTAAATTCGTCGGAATCCTTTTTTTTATGTATGTTCACCGATTACTCGAAGACGCCTGAACCGACTTGGAAAATTCTTTTTTTGTTTAAAAGGGTATACTTCACAGGTGGTCCCATATAAATTTTATCGAAATCGATTCAGCGGTTTTTTAGAAAATCAACAAAAACATAGCAAAATTGGAGTTGTTGCGATTGAAGTCGGTTGTTTTTAACGTATTCAGCGTGGTCAATTATACTTGTTAACGTGTGCGAGATGCCCTAGCCGTGCGTCTAGTCGTGCGTCATTTTGCAATTTGACCATGGGTTCCTTGGGAAAGTTGATCAGAATCAGGAGCAGAAGCACTGATTAGAATTTGACGCAAAACTAGATTTACAGCCTGTATATCCGTCGTACATATCCGGCCGTCTAGTCGATTGATCGACTGCAAAAAGGGGCTTTAAAAAATCTGATATAAAACAAAAAAAATACAGAAATAAACTGGCAAATCAGCACTGGTTATAACCGTGTCAGTTAACCTGCGTGATCGATGCGACCACGTAATGACTGAAGATGTACGTCAATGGATAAACATCGTTTCAGCGTTTTGCCGTATTTATTTGTTTCGAAATTCCACCCATGTCAATAAATTATGAGCGTAAATACGCAAATCTGGCTGAATTTTAAACGGAATGAAAATTTTACTTGAGAAGCGGAGACTATTTTACGTAAAAAAAAATATTAGTGCCCGATATTTTAGTCAGTGCTTCTACTCCTGATTCTGATCAACTTTCCTCAAGGAACCCATAGTTCAATCCAAAAAAAAAACTGGACTCTTCATACTAATTTGGCCGCTCGGCTGATCGATGTGTATGAAGAATCCAAAATTTTTTTTGTGATTTGACTATGGGTTCCTTGGGGAAAGTTGATCAGAATCAGGAGTAGAAGAACTGACTAAAATATCGGGCACTAATAAAGTAGCACCTTATATATAAGAGGTCTGTATATCTAAAGCAGTTATGATTAAAAATAGATGGTTCCATGTAATAAATATTACCTCGTCATTATTTTGCCCTACAAAATTGAGCAAAATTTGTCATCAAACCGTTGGCTGTTCGATCACAATTTACGACAACATGGCGGCCACGACCTCCGCCTAATCGGTGCAGATCGTCACCAAGTTCCGAGCACGACGCTGTTATTTGTTTGTTGGCTTAGGGTGGTGACGCAGCTTCGGTTTCGGCGAAAATCTTCAAAAATTTTAGGGTCCTTATGACTATGATACCTGAAAAAAAAAAAACCGGTTTCGACTCATGAAACTGATCAACTTTCCCAAAGGAAACTTAATTTGCAAAAAAAAAATATTGGACTCCACATACTAATTTATCAGTTGACTCGTTAATTATTATGTTATGCTGTCCTACTGCTATGTTATGCTATCCTACTGAATTAAAAAATAACATATTTATTTTGTTTTCAACCCCCCATTAATTTTTTTTTATAAAGAACACAAAAAAAGTGTTCACTTTTCATCTGACGAGTCATTAACCTTTTGTCACCTTCTTTATAACCATTTATTGTAAAAGCCTATTTAATGATCTGCGGGACCGACTGTGATTCTAACAGGCAGTAGGTACATCCCTAGTGTAGCTTCAGATGGTACCGGGTTCGCTTCCCTTGTACAGAATCTGGGGCAACTTGGCTAATGTTTAATGTAATGTCAATAAGAGGGCAATTTTGTTATATCTTTGACTTAGACTGATTATTATATATGTATATATAAAATGAACTTATAAAAGTCTTAAAGGTTTGACAAATTTTGAATATAACGGTGTACATTTCAGTTAGATTTCTTCACAATAAAAAAACAGCGTCGCATTCTTTTTTTTTCTTTGGAGGGCAGAAAAGGGGTTTTTAACCGGCTACTTATACTGAAGAATCGGCTTCATTAGTGTGGTCTAATTTTAAGGAAAACAAAATGTATCCCCTGAATGCATGCAATTCGTCATATTTCATTGGATGACTTCCTTTATCTGATTTCCTTCTTTTAGATCGCTTTTTACGTAGTTGATAGAAATAGAAATAGAAATAGTTTATTTACCATAAGTTTAAGGTACTGGTTTATCTAAATCTAATATGATAATATAACATTATTTCTTAGTATAAAAAGTTGGTTATTGCTCGTAAGATAGTACACTGCTGAGTCAATAAAGAAAATAAAGGTATTAATTTCAAGTAGTAAAAACAATTTTTTTGATATTTTTATGTTTGTACCCAATAATAATATTGCTGATGGTCCTCACACTAGGCCGAGCCTGTGTCGTGATGTTTTATATTTATTTTTTTACTATGAATAAGTTTTGCTGTACATGGAGAACCAGAACCTTAATTATTGAAGATAGAAATTAGAGGTACAATACGGGAGGATCTTTTAAAGTAGATCTTTGAGAGTAGCAGAAGGTGTGTAATAGAGTATAAGGGTTTGTATAGAAAATCGACTTTTCAATTCTAATTTTCTTTTGAATGGTATCCGGGGTCACGTAACCTTCGTTAGTAAGTGGTCAAAATTTAATATCTTTTGTAAACACATAACTAGTAGAGTTTACTTACATGTACTTCCGTGTTTTAAACACCTGTGTCTTTGTAAACAAACGTTGTCTCCTAATAAATCTAGTCTCATTTTGCGACATATTTTGCCAATAAGCCTCATAACGACAAAATGTCTTAACGGAAACTGTCATTATTTAAAATTGGTACCTCACCGCCATATTTGGATACTTAAAACGTCGGCGAAATGTCAGGATTGTCGTTCGATCCTCCGTGATCTATCGATCTTCTGTCCACATAGGGAAAATGACTTAACTACGTCAATGTGCTTGGTTTTGATGGATTGTTGAAGATATGATATGGTACTTTGAAAGTATTGCTATTAATTTTGTTGATATGGTCATTATACAGGGTGTAACAGAAGTGTGTGACAATACTTCAAGGTTGGCTTTTACCCATCAAACTGAACAACTTTTGTTCTACAACTTTGTTGAAATCGCAAATTTTTTTTTGGACTTTTCATACAAATCGATCAGCTGGCGAACCAAGTTTGTATGAAAAGTCCAAAATTTTTTTTGCGATTTCAACAAAGTTGTAGAACAAAAGTTGTTCAGTTTGATGGGTAAAAGCCAACCTTGAAGTATTGTCACACACTTCTGTTACACCCTGTATAGTGAATTTATGATACTCTCGAGGGAACTAAAGTTTTGCCGCGCCATGGTGAAGATATGTATTGCTTTTCTCGAGAATATTTTTGTAGAAGAATCAAAGACATGTTCAAGTTCACGTTGATGTCTTATGTATGAAGGATTTGTCGCTTAAATATTTCTATCAGAGGGCCGCGTATGCGAGAGCTGTATGCAGCAATATCAATGTCATTATCAAAAATCTGCACTTTTGATGTCAATTGTCAAAAAAAAATACTGCCTAAAAATTATATTAGGCTAAACGATAAGAAGAAGTCGATGTGGGATACAGAAAAAATAAGAAGTATATTTCTTCTTTTGGTTTCGATCTTTATTTATTTATTTATTTATTTATTTACACTTTTTAGTACATAAAAACTACAAATAATTATAACTAGTACATAATTATGGAACTGTACAGGTAGGCGGTCTTATTGCTATAAGCAATCTCTTCCAGACAACCTTGAGGTAGAGGAGAACATGAAATACTTAATATCTAATACGGGTAGAGTATTTATACACTCAAAACATCATAATAAAAATTAAATTATATATATAATCTGGTTTATAATAAATATAAATAAATACATATATGAAGGTATATATTAACTACACATACATACAAATACTAAACTATAATATATAAATACAAAATACATAAAAAATAAATACAACTTCGTACAGCAACCAAAAATGGGAAAATGGTAAAAACAAACGGATGGCAGAAAAATACTAAAGAGATAGAAAAAAAGATTTGACCTGAGATTTGAAGACAGAAAGGGACGGAGAGCGCTGAATAGTTTCTGGAAGCGAGTTCCATAAGGAGATAGCATGAAGAGCAAAAGAATTAGAGTAGAAATTAGTGCAATGTGGAGGAACATATAATCGAAGTGTGTTTGCAGAGCGAAGCTGGCGACTATGAGTAGAAGATAGAAATTTAAAAGGGGTCTGGAGATAGGTAGGAGATTTATTGCTAAATAGGACAGAGTATAGAATAGACAGAACGTGAGCATCCCTGCGACGATGAACAGATAGCCACTTTAATTCTTCCCGATACGGCGAGACGTGGTCATACTTTCGTAAGCCATATATAAATCGAATCGCAAGATTTTGCATGCGTTCTAATTTATTTAAAAGCTCAACATTGAGGTCAGGGTAACATGAGTCGGCATAGTCAAGGATAGGGAGTATAAGCGTCTGGGCTAATGTAATTTTAGTGGCATTTGGGAGGAAATTTCTGAGACGATTTAACGATCTCACTGAGGCGAACACTTTTCTGCTAACCTCCGATATATGAGCTGACCAGGACAAGGTACTATCAAAAATAACGCCCAGATTTTTCACTTTGTCGCTGAATTTTATGCGGACTCCATCAAACATAATAGGTGGCAGTTGGTCATATTTGACTCTCGCAATGAAATATGGACTGCCTATAATAATGCACTGGGTTTTGGATGGGTTCACCTGTAGTCCATAAGATTTACTCCATTGTGATATGCGCTCTAAATCCATATTAATTGTGTCAATAGCCTCATGCAAGTTATTTAGAGGAGCCTGCGAGTATATTTGTAAATCGTCAGCATATAGGTGGTGAGATGAAGATAGTTTGAGAGAGATAGAATTAATGAAAACGGAAAAGAGGAGAGGAGAGAGCACGCCACCCTGCGGCACGCCGGCAGTCGCATTACACCACGAAGAGTACGAATCCTCGATGCGAATACGCTGTCGGCGCCCGCATAAGTAACTACGAAACCAGTCAGCTGCTAATGTGGATATGTTAAGAGAACGCAGCAGCCCAAGCATTATATCGTGATCTACAGTGTTAAATGCGTTACTGAAATCAAGTAGAGTCAACACTGTCAGCTGCTGGTTCTCCATGCCTAGCCTAACGTCATCGGTGATTTTGATTAATGCTGTAGTCGTACTATGACCGGGACGAAAGCCAGATTGGTAGGGGTTTAGCAGATTGTTAAGTACTAGGAAGTTACTGAGTTGCTTATGGATTAAACGTTCAAGGACTTTGGAGAGGAATGGGAGAATAGAGATTGGACGGTAATCTGTTAGGGCGGAAGGATTTGCTTTTTTGGGTAGTGGAATTATATTGGCTTCCTTCCAAGAATCAGGAAATACTCCAGAGGCAATGGAATGGTTCAGGATTTTGGTGATAATAGGAGATAGGATGTCAATTAAGGGAATGATCATAGTACGACTAATACAGTCAGCACCAACAGCATTAGAACCGATAGCTAGAATGTTCTTCTTGACATCATCCACAAATACCTGACAGAAAGAGAAAGGCGAAGAATTAGGAGAAGTCAGAGAGGATAAATAGTTAAGAGTACTAGTTTTAGTAAAGATATCAATTTTAGGAGAGGAAGAGAAATGTATATTTAAAGAATCAGTGTCTATATTGTTGCAACCAGAGGTTTCACGCGATTTGCCTACACCCACAGTCCGGAGAAATTTCCACACTTTAGCGGGGTCACCTTGCTCAACAGACTGGTGGATGTGGCGTCTTTGTGCATCTCTACAAACCATGTTACAGCGATTCCGTAGAGGATGGTACCTAGTTTCATTTTTCTTTGACGGCTCAGCCTTAAATTTAGATTTGGCGTAGTTCCTCTTAACCATCAACGATTTGATATCATCACTTAACCAGGGAGCGGGAACATGCTTGACCTTCACAGGGCGAACAGGAGCATGTACATCATAAAGTTTTGTAAGCACTGAATTAAATAGAACTACCTGCTCATTGACGTTTGGTGCTTGCTCAATGATGGACCAGTCAGTAGCACACGCGTCTGCACGGAGACTATCTAAATCCATTCCACTAAAATTTCGAAGGAGAAGAATGCGGGGTTTAACTCTAGGAGGACGAATTTTGTAGGAGACATAAATTAATTCATGATATGAAAATTCGTCAGCTGTTAGCTGTCCATGTCTTTCAACATGACTGACTGAAGAGACGATGGAGAGATCGAGAAGTGAGGGAAGGCAACTAGGGAAAAGGTGGGTGGCATTAGAAGGTAAGATGTGTAAGTTACTGGCTTTAATTAAATCAACTAGACGGCGTGATCGGGCATCGTCTTTAAGAAGGCAGGTGTTGAAATCACCCATTATGATAATATGATTATATAAAGGTACAAAATCTTCTAGGAGGTTTTCTAAACAAGGAAAATAGTTTACCCTTAATGAAGGGCTGTAATAAACTCCAAGAAGTACTTTGTTGTGTGACAGGTTGATTTCAATGAAAAGATGTTCAGCAGTACCAGGAGGAGGTGGCTGTGGGGAACGACTGATAATTTTGTATGGAATATAGCTCCGCAGATAAATTGCCACACCGCCATGCGAAGTGTTAGTACGGTCATTTCGTATAAGTATAAATCCTGGTAGACAGTATGAAGTTGATGGAAGGCTTGGATGAAGAAAGGATTCCGAGATTAGTATGGCATGAATATTATTATTGTTTTCAAAAGTGGCTAAGAGATCTGAGTAATGCGCAGGGATGCTTTGTGCATTAATGTGCACAACGTTAAAATTTTTTGAAAAATTATAAAACTCTGTTTCCAGTGAGTCTTTTAAAGAACAAGGTAAGCTTTGGTAGCTGTCACTGTTATTTGATACATCCGATTCGGATGATAACGAAAAAAAGTGGTCACTTTGGTCGGTGTCGTTCATCGAAGTTGACATAATAATATATATATATAATTAAATATTATATACGATAAAAACTAAATATATATATTATAAGTATATAATAAAACCTACAACTAGATATTTCAAACTAAAAGTGACTGAATTCACTTTATCACCTTTAACCAGCTTTAGTCAGCAGTGCAATTAAAACTCAGTTAAAATACAAAATAATAACAAGCAAAGACTACTAGTTTACACAAACAAACTACATCTATTTCTTAGCAAAAATTGCGTACAACGGAACGTAGTGTGACAGGAGCAACTGCACTTAAGAATATTTGATGTTAGTAGTACGACAGAAAGAGACAATAGGCAGTACCTAACTCGCCACTACACTACTCACTCCCAAACCGTTCGGCCGCAATGAAAAACAATTAAAACGTACCATTTGACATTTCCAAACACAATGTCTCGTGTCAAAAATTGGAATGTAAACAAAGTGCAAAAAAACGAAACAGAGAGGGTAACAATAATTTTTAAAACACGAGTTCGTATATCGGTTAAAAGTCAAGAGAATATTACGCGAGATACCTACATGAAGTGTTAAGACTAATCACACATTTTTGGCTTAGGACCTGAGGCGATTGCAGTACGCTTATCAGGAACAGGAGCCTTCGTTGGAGCAGGAATTCGTTCTAACTCGGTGATCGTTGTTATCCGATGGCGCTTATCTTTTTTATGTTTCGTTTTGAGGAAGGACAACCGTATTTATTATGCCAGAGGTTAGGAGGTTACTTGAAGAAGTATGGACAGTGCGGCTGTAGAATTTATTTTGATATCTCAATTTCTGTAGGCGATATTCAGTTGCAATATAAGAATATTCAACTAACAAATAGAATTGCTTATCTAACTGATACTATTCATAAAGTGTCAAAACCAAGATTTCTCGTCATCATCATCTATGCTAATACATTCGTCAAAAATTTCTCAGAGTAATGAGCGTTTAGAGGCAACGCATCAATCCAGGGCTGCATTCAGTTGAGTTCAGATTGAACCCTGACCCATAGCGAGTGGCCAGTTGACAGGCAAATAGAGATTTAGTGTCACCTGTCGCTGGACGCCTCAGGCAGAGTAGGGTTCCATTTTGGAGTCACTCCATGCGATTTTGCGATTTTACGTGTGAAAAATTGACAACATTTGATAGGGTAACTAATAACTTTATTTATTAATATTATATTTTATGAGTGTATTATACTTTTTTAGAAATAAATTATGATAATATTTTCTCTGTAGGTAAATAGAATAAAAAATATCTTAATGATTTTTGAGTTTTAATCAGCTTGTACATTTAGATAAGATAACATTTTGTATAGAGACATACTTTGATAACTACAATAGGTTGAGCTAAAATACTTGATAATAATCTATCTTTTCACAATAAAGCCTCACTTTCGTGGACCTACGTTTTACGTTTCATTACTTGTTACATTAATAACCTACCTTCAAAGACCGGTTACTTTACTACTGATTTGAGAATCGCACTCCACCCCAGAGGGGCCGAACTGCTGAGAAAGCCGTGTCCTTTCCCGCGTGCGCCCGCGCACTGACGGATGGCGCATTATGACGTCACGCGTAATGAGATACGTAACAGAGTAGGTAGATTCAGAGGCCACTCTCACTACAGGCTACAGGTATGCCTGGTCCTTAACAATACCTTATACAAGTTAAATATTTTTGATGAAATTCATGTTCGGCAATGTTTTTGTTTAGGCTAAACTCTTATCTCATATCATCTCACTTCTCACTATAATAATAATAATATTATAAATGCGAAAGTATGGATGTTTGTTTGTTTGTTTATTTATTTGTTTGTTCCGCTTTCTCGTCGAAACTACTGAACAGATTTTGATGAAATTTGGTAAGTAGATAGACAAAGGACTCGGGTAACACATAGGATACTTTTTATTCCGGAAAAGTTAAGGGTTCCCGAAGGAATGCTTAAAAAGTCAAAATTTTCACCTCGTCACTAGATGGCGCCACCTTAACATTTTCTTTCTCTGGACCCAATTCGGAAGTCCACGCAGACGAAGTCGCGGGCGGAAGCTAGTGCCACATAAAAACAATTTATACTATATTAAATGGTAAGTACATAGTAAATAATCATCACTTGTATGAATGATAAATATTTCAATTACTTTGCCAAAAACATATTAAAGGTGAGACACAGAACCGAAGTCCCCACTAAGGAGGATTGGTCGCATATCGATAGTCTCTCTCTATCATAGTACATACATGTATTAAATACTAGTATTACATACAGTTTAGACACTCAATTCAATATACTTTATTGCATGATAAAAAATATTACAAGAACAAAAACAAACAATATAATGGTGACAGCAATGGGCGACCTTATTGCTAGGTAGCAATTTCTTCCAGGCCCTGCCGTTCTCTGAAGCCTACGCTGTGGGTATATATAGTGACGGTCCATACAGTCCTCACTCAGTTATCTCGCTCGCTCCTACGTGCTAGAAAGGGACCTCGTAGTAGTTGCATAACTCGGACGATTTTTATGAAGTGTCCGGGACGCGGTCTCTGTATTTTCCCTACTCTAAACTAATATCGGTCACAAACGTCGCCTGCGCCTATCACGGGGATGTCCGCTGGCCAGCCATCCGTCAACGTTTGCCAAACTGTTCTTCATACTTTATGGTTTATTAAAATGATCCTTAGGGCTCAAATTATACTGGTACATGACATTATAGGTACCTAAATGAGCTTAACAATGCTTAGGGGTGGTCTGTCTCTGGGAACCGCCTCCGTAGCCCAGTGGCTAGTCCACTCGCTTCACATCAGGAGGTCGCGGGTTCGATTCCCGGCGGGGTCCAACTTTGTAGGACTCCGTTTGGTTGGTGGCAGGGCATTTTCTGAGCCCGCCTGGCTAGCTACCACCATCTTATCTAAGACTTGCCGCCAAACATCAATGTTAACAGCATTGATGTGTTCCGGCATGAAGATAAGATAGCCAGTTCCCCATTGCGTTGGGGAATCTTGGTAAGCCCGCTTCCATCTTCGGCATCATCATCACTTACCATCAGGTGAGATGATGCCAAGGGCTTACCAATTGAGTGTAAAAAAAAATGGGAAAAAACTAAAAACAAACATATATTTTCCTACACATTTTCCTCAGGGTAATACAAAAAACAACATTCCACTAAAATGTTTTTAACAGTTATTTTGTTTTGAAATTAGCAATAAATCTGACGGATCAAATGGAAATGAGATTTAAGTTTTTTTATGTGAAAAATACATCTTTTTTGTATATAACACTAACAATAATAACCATTATATGTATTTGTATACATACTCATAAACTTTTGAAACTAGTCTAAAAGCCTACAGCATCAATTTACTCTGGATACAAATGGTCATCGGCCAATTAGTTGGGCTGTGCGCGCGCGCAGGTTGACAAATGGCGTCATTTCTCAGGCGCGAACGAGATCACTATGGAGTACCTTTCGACACTACCAACGCAGATCGATAGGAAAATGAAGTTGTTATTTGTTATGTATCTGACTGTACTAGCGGAGGATAATGTTTTTAGAGTGTATTGTATTTGTGATGTACATACATATAACATTCATAATATACGTATAAGGTCCTTCTAAAATACCTCGAATACACTCGAAGTTGTTGACGAATATGTATACCTGAGACAAACCGTCCAGCTAGGTAGATCCACTTCGAGAAAGAGATCAATCGTCGAATCCAACTCGGCTGGGCAGCGTTCGGGAAGCTCCGCAATATCTTCGCGTCCAAAATACCGCAGTGTCTCAAGACTAAGGTCTTTGACCAGTGTGTTGCCAGTGATGACTTATGGAACCGAAACAAGGTCGCTTACTATGGGCCTCATAAGAAGGCTCAAGGTCACCCAAAGGGCGAAAGAAGCGTGCTATGCTTGGAGTTTCCCTACGTGACCGAATCAGAAATGAGGAGATACGTAGGAGAACCAGAGTCACCGACATAGCTCACAGAATAGCTAAACTGAAGTGGCAGTGGGTGGGGCACATAGCTCGTAGAACAGATGGCCGTTGGTGCAGTAAAGTTCTCGAGTGGCGACCGCACACCGGAAAACGCAGTGTAGGCAGGCCTCCCACTCGGTGAACCAATGACCTGGTATAGGTTGCGGGAAGCCGCTGGATGCGGGCAGCCTTTGTCCAGCAGTGGACGTTCTTCGGCTGATGATTACCTAAAAACCTAAAAAAACTTTAACAGTCTTCTACTCATCAAACTGAACAACTTTTCACAGCCTTGGTATCAAGAACTAATTTAAAGTCACCCTATACTTTTTCGTATAATTTAAAAAAGGTAAAACAAACGTTGTCACATTGGATCATTTATGTTGAATTCTCGATTAAGATATGTCAACTTTTTGCCAGAGCAAAGATAAGTTTACCTAATATGAAAGTGGTATTTTGTTTTATTACAAAATTATTTAAATGTAAAATGTAATAATTATTTATTCATTCAAAACAAGGTTATAAATTCAAGAGCACCATGTATATCTGTTTCAAACAACATTCTGTGAACTATAACCCGATACTTATAATGCATATATTTGTCAGTTAATTATTGTAATCTGTATTTTTTCATTTAAACAAAAACCTTGTAAGTTCACCTTTGGATAATAAATCATAGGTAAGTTTTTGCAATATTTTTATGGTAGCTGTTGCTGAGATATTTTTTTAATTTGAAGTTATTTTACTGACTTATTTTGTTTTGTGTTGTTTTGTAAAAAAAAGGAAAACATGAAGTAGAAAATTTAGTTTTGAAGCACTTAAATATAAATAAATAGTGTGTAATTCTTACTGTAATCGCATAGGAAGAATTTTTAGTTATTAATTAAAGGATTTTTTATTAAAAGTTTATTGGATTATGAAACTAAATATAAAGTCAACACACAATCAAAGATAAAACACAATAAAAATACTTTACGGACACAAAAAGTTATAAATGCAATGCAGCTGCTTATTTTTTTTAAATTCCCAAGCAAAATTATAACGAAACCAACCAAATAAACCAAAAAATCTCAAAATCCGACTTAACCTTTTTACTACTAGACGGCCAATGTTCTAATAGCAGTCTGATAGCTCAATCGATGGTTGCTCATGAATAAAAAAACCATTAAGACTACGATAAGCAGTGCCAGGTTAAGATACATCAGTTAACTGGTAACTGGTATAAGTTACTACATTTAATTAACTATTTAGAGTGGGACGTTTAGTCGATGAGGTGTTTGCCCCAAATGGGTATTTCTTGAAACAAAACGTAGTCCTTACTAATCCAATTAAATTAAAGTAATAATACAAAGTTAAATAAATTAATATTCAGGGATAAATAACATTCCCATAATAAGTAGTACATCAAACCTGCGATCCTCGGATCAGCAGCCCGGAACGCTAACCACAGAATTACGAGTCAGTCAAATTATGAAAGCTGAGTAAAAGATTATTTGAAAATGATATTTATTCCTATAAATACATACATCAATAATAAATTTAAAAAAGGGGAAATTATCGCATAGTTATAATCAAATAGTATCACAACTCTTCCACATTTTTGATTAATATAATAAAATAAAAATACTTAATAAATTTTTTTTATTAAGTAATTGCCGAAACACGTCCCAAGATATTTGATGTAGCGTGCGGGCAATGAATCGATTAGATACAATTTAATAGTATGGATATAAAGTTACCAAATACCGTAGAACTTCGCGTGACCGCTCGATATTAGTGTGTTTGGTTTCAATCAAAACTTTCCAAACTGTTAAAGTAAATATTTGATCAAAACCGGTATTTACAATCTATATTAAAATCCAGATCAATTCTTCAAATAAGTCATAATATGTTACAACCTCTTTATATTAATTTGGTTTTAACCTCTAATCAAATTCTTTCATTGTACCCAACAAGAAAAAGCCCTAAAGCTTGCCTTGGAGGGTTTTTTTCCCGCCCATTGTATTACTAGGGTTGGCCACTAGCCCCACAACCTCCACCAATCCGGACTTGGCCCACATATGTAGAGAAAGGGCTTACCTTCCCTTGGTATTGGAAGCGGGTTCGTACCCCAGAAGCCGGGACGATATGGGATGCTAACGATTGTATTACTCCCTCATTGGTTTTTTATATTTTCGTTTTCATTACGATTGTTGTTTTGTGTTTGATATTTTCTAAAGCAATATGGGTTGTCCTACATATACGAATGTAAAGTGTTTCAATTCAGTTAATTATTAACAACCCACTTGTCACCACTGCAGGGGCACGGGTCTCTTCCCATACCTCGGGAAGGTTAGGCCATACTCCACACATGGGGGCCGATTCCGGATTGGTGGAGGTAGTGGGGCTAATGGCCAACGCTAGTGTCAGAAGATTTCAAGCCGCCTATAAGGCCTTCGACATGGCTTAACGACTGCCATCTAGTGATAGCAGCCGGCACCAACGGCTTAACGTGCCTTACGAAGCACGGAGATGGTCGAGGTAAATGCCCCTAACAGTCAAACCCATCCAAGTTATGTCCGTGTCTGTAGTCAGTTAACCTGCGTGATCGCCTTGACCACGTAAGCCGCACTGACAATGAGCCACGACCGCTTCAGTTAATTATTTCATACCAAGTAACGTATGTGTATGCTTTTAACATTTATTTAAAGTTTATGACGCAAAGTCTTGTGTCTATTTCTGATTTCTCTATAAGTTACATGCTTAAGAATTCACAAACAAACTATGACCCACAAATACGTAGGAAAGCAAAATAATTACGCATTTACGCACGCTCCAACGCAACGTCTCTATTCCCATAGCGCACGTGAGCACCGAACAGGGACGTAGTTAGTGTGTAGCATTAGCTTGAAAAGCACCAACGCAAGTAGCATCTCAACATTTTCCGAGAATAGCACTAGATTTTTTATCAGACTATAATTTATTTTTACTCGTATTTTTATTATATAATAGATATTTTTTTAATTTACATTTATATCGTACATTTCGAGCTCATAATCCCAGTATAGCAGCGATGCAAGTTGAAGGACGGAATTAGTGAGGTGAGGGACCGAGAATATTATATATCATGCACAAGAAGCACTAGCATTGTTGAGGACAAGATGCGATGGATAATAAAATAGAATAGTATCTAATGCTGTTAATTCTATATTATTGAAATAATAGTTTTTTAAAAGAATAATATAAAACATTACAACAACGCAATATCCTAACTATGATTATAAATGTGAAAATGTTGTCATTTGTTTGTTTCTTTAATCCCCCATGACAGCAAAATTCCTCAAGCATTCTTGACGTAATTTGGCCTGGACTTGGACATAGCTTGTGACATGGAAAAGGAGATATTAAATAGAGAAAAATTGATTGAATTAAAGTCATTGTCTCAGTGCAGAATGCATAAAAATATAATGTAGGTGGCCAGTATCTGTAGCTAACAAGCGTACTGCTTTAGCTTTTTATTTCTATAACTAGCTTCTGCCCGCGACTTCGTCCGCGTGGACTTAAGAATTGTGTCCAGAAAGAAAGAAAATATTAAGATAGCGCCATCTAGTGACGAAGTGGAATTTTTGAGTTTTTAAGCATTCCTACGGGAACTCTTAAGTTTTCTGAGATAAAGAGTATCCTATGTGTTAGCCAATTACTTTATCTATCTACCTACCAAATTTCATCCAAATCCGTTCAACAGTTTCGGCGCGAAAGCGGAACAAACAAACTGATAAACAAACAAACAACTTTCGCATTTATAATATTAGTGAGATGAGATAGTGAGAAGTGAGATGAGATAGTGAGATTAGTGACATTGTTTGCTTTAGTGCTTTTTACCTGACTACGCCAGAAGGAGAGTTATGTTTTTCGAGTGTATGTATGCATGTATATTTCTTTGGCACGTTATGTAGCCTAAACGGATTGATGCATTTTAGCCTGAGATGTGCCGTTAGATTAGTATTGATACTGAGAATGACACAGGATACATTTTAATGCAGTCGGGTTTCAATTTTATTTTAATATGGTTAAGTTATTTCCAGGGTGCTGTTCGCGATGGTGCTCTTAGTGGAATACTGCGCACGCGCACCGGCGATACTTTCACACGCGCCTCATTATCGCGCTCTAATCGCGAGCGCGCCGATCACCCGGCGAACTGTTTGTTTGTATCTCTGATTGTGTACAGGGTGTGGGATTTATTTTTATTTATTTTTATTTTATTTCGATATTGCATATAGTGGCTAAGACAGTCTAGGCGGTTCGTAAGAATGAATGCTGAAGGTTTCTTATGATTACACAGTATACACAACTAATAGAATATGTTTTCACTTTTAGACGTTTCTACACATTAATGGTTCATCCCTTTAGCAATTTACAAATGTAAAAAATCACTCCCCTCGCCTCCTCAGTAACTACTAAACTGATAATAACCATACATATACCCGCTTCGATCAAAACATTTTCATTTAATTTAATTTATTTCAAATGTTTTTCTTCTCCCCCTGTGTATACAGGTTGACATTGAAATCGCCAACCAAATTTTATCGTAACTGTGGTTTCTGGTTATGAAAGTAAGAAACAAAACGACCACTACTCAACTTTATACAAAGAACCAATTCAATCGGAGCAAAAAAGAATTAACTCTTCATACAAATCGACGAGCTGATTGTGAGTAGCCAACTTTCCAGAAAAGATCCATTTTTTTTGTTTAAATTCAATTGGTTCTTTAGAGAAACATGTCCAGTGTCATGACTAGAACCTGCAGTTAAAATTTGGTCACCCTGTAGTTAAGTATGTTCGCTGGTGGTCCATCAACAGGGGTCAGTGGTGGGCCACCATATAAATGACGGCGCTGATGGGAGGGGAGAGATCTGTGCCATCGCTCTGTGATTGTTTAAACTGTAGCTAGTAAGAGGTAACGAGGTTAGCCTTCATCTAATTACCATTTTTGTATGTAAGATACATCTGTTTGCTGGTTTCATACCTATGTATTTTTTTAATATACGGGATGTAACAACATTGGTGTAGGACCCGTTACAAAAAAATCACAAAAAAAATGTGGACATTTCATACAAATTGATCATCTGTTTTGCCATTTTTATAAGGACAGTCCACATTTTTTTTGCGATTAGACCAAAGTTGTAGAACAAAAGTTGTTCAGTACGATGAGTAGTATCCCCAGTTAACGGGTCCTACACCAATTTTGTAAAACCCTCTATACTGGAAATAATTTGCAGTTCATAAAAAAGTACATTATAGAAACCTTTTAATACAACAGATAGAGAGACAAAAGTGATTGTAGAATACATATTTTATTTCTTATTATTTCAAACATAACAGTAATAATTAAGCATCAAATTTAATTTTTAAAATAGAGTTTAAAATTTTGAGTTTGTTAATCAATCAATTAGGGATTTTAATAAAGCTCGTCTTTCCTTACATCAAATTAAAAAAAAAAACACACACACATTCCCTAGCTTATATTGTTCCACTGCTGAACGAATGCCTCCTCTCTATTTTTCCACAGATCTCGATACCGGGCCATTACTTTTCAGTATTTTTCTTTATTTGCACACCCCCTATACTTGAGTTACTACTACTCTTCCCATACCTAGAGAGTTAGGACATGTTCTACCCAGTACTTATACTATATACTCGGTTCTTTACCTTGCTAATTCACAGTTTATACCCACGTAACCAAATTATGTTTGGACCGCCCACACTATGTTTGTCAGGCTTGTACGGTACTGCCCTTATAATTACAACTGGTTATAATTTTAATAAGATGGAACGAATGGACAACGGACAACTTTATTCCACTAAGACTTTTGACCTTCTTAGAGGCATGGCATAGGTACTAAATAACAGAACCTTTTAGTTACTTGCACCATACGTTTTCATGAAATGTGTCTTGTAAAGACTCAGTGTGAGCATATGTTTAACCTTTTATGTGAAACGGTTAACATTTAAATAAACTGGTTTATAAAAATGGCCCAACAAATAGGTATAGCAAAGCTAAGCTAGTTTTCTATTCAAGTCATGAAAGTAATCAAGTTTTGCTCTAAGTATACAAAAAACCACAATATATATTTTTTCGATTTTATATAAATATCTCTAGTTTTGAAAGGACCAACATCTGTAACATTTATATACTAAACAGCACTTTAAAAATTACGTATCCTTCTCTGATAGACTTTCGAAAATACAAGTTATTCGTTTTTTTAATATATAAAAATATTGTCAACGAATATCGTGCGATGTCTATTATTTGTCTCTAGAATCATTAAATATAATGAACATTATTCCAGTCTTGATTTATTTATATTCTCTCATCTTCCGTCACCTGCTTTTAATTTCAACTAAACATCTTCCAAACTTGAAGTTGATTAAAAATAATTATAATTAATCACTTTAATTGGACTGCGTTTAGTTTATGAGTTCAGTTTAACAGTTGAGGTCACGCACGAGTTAGATATTTATCTAATGAGGAGTTAATCTCATGACGCCAGAGTTCTGTATAAATATTATATATGAAAGTATTATTTTGGAATTTCCGTATCTAATAAACAATTAAAAAAAAATTAAAAAAATTATAATAATTTCTGTTTTATTCAAAAATTTATTAAAATTGTTAAGAATATTAAACTATTAAAAAACTGGCAAAACTTTTTATTTTGTCTACGGCGTTGGTAGCTATTTACTCTTTATCAGCGGTTTCTTGTAAGCTGCATTGAAATACCTCTTGCTAAGATTAAAAAGTAATAATAAAATTATAAAATAAACAAAAAATACGAAGCTCTTATAACTAGACTTACTGGGGGAAAATCTAATGCTACGTCTTCCGGTCTACAAAACGAAAAATCCACAAAGCACGCAAGTTTGGTCCAGTCTATGACACACCTTGTCCCTGTCATACAGAGTCACCTGTACATCCGAGATCTGTACAATGCGACACAATGATGTCCATGAATTTAGTTAAAAATTAAAACAAGAACATCGACTCCTTAACAAGAAGAACAGAATCCAGCAGTAATGTCTCTATTCCACGTACATGGCACAGTTAATCGCTCGATATTACCCACTCTTAAGCCACAATACAAGATCAATACGTGTTTTCGTGCCTCTCGCTCCACTGTTTTACAAAGTTCGAGTCTGTGCGCCACTAGTGCTTGCATAAAGATCCGGGTTTTGGTTTTTAATAAGATAACGTATTTGTGACAAAATTAGCGAATTGGCGATTTACACAATGTAGAGTCTGTAGAGGTTGAGGGGTAAGACTTGGCCTGCATACAATATCATTTTATATTTTTATATCCATCCGGTTAGGCTTAGAAGCTCAAAGAAACAAACAAAAATACATACTGTCATTACTTATTTTCTGGTTTAATCAATCGCGGAAATTTGTACTTGAGCGCAGATCTTCAAGATGGTCCAAATGGCGGTGCGGTTTGATGAAGAAGGATGTGTGCTCAATTAATAGCAGAAATGCAATGGAATGCGATGCCAGCGGCGGTCAGGAAAAGCCACCCTTGGTCCGAATTGACCAGAGACAACAACAAGCGTTAAATATTGTGAACTTTATTGTGATAGCTCTGTGTACGCACAACCTGTCATGATGGGGGGATTAAAGGTTAGGAAAATATTTCAGTTAAACCTACTAGATTATTTGCCTATGATCGGTTTCGGTTTCTAAAAAATTGCAATATAAGCCCAGCTCTATCCGGAGCATCTAGTACGATCACGACCTTAAAACATGAATAAGTCATTAAAAGTTATCGCGGCATGCACTGATGACCTATGCTGTATCTTCATAGCAATGCGCAGCACTAATACTATCATTGGGATTGCATGTAATTGCATGAAGGGTGGCGCAGGTGAACAGCCTAGCTGGCGTCTAAACTAGACCGTAAGTAGGCATCGTTTTCGAAGGTTCATTTTTTCGTAAGTCCTTGGCATCTTCTGGCGTAATGGTGAAGTATTATGACACCACAGGTGGAATCCGGCAAATCAAAAATATTTGGGTATTCGAAGTAGGTAGCACTGTATACTTTTAGAAGTTTGTACAAATTTCTTTTTTATTGTTCCTTGGGCGGTACATCGTCCATCCATAGTGGGGTAGTTACGACCGCTGCAAAGACGAAGAAGGTAGTATGCAAATTGACGGACTCTGGGAACCGCTGAAAGATTTTGCCCTAAGAGAAACCGACGATAGTGAACAAGGTTAAGATAGTTGCTATACAAATAGTTTTACAGCTTGGAAAACGTAGTGAACGGGACAAAATGTAGGTTTAAGATTGAGCTGAAAAGATATTCTAAGTATTTTGTGTAGAATTTCATTAAGAATAATCGACGTCTAACGACATATCCCACAGCGGTATATTATAATAAATATACAATTTAAAAGTTATGTTTCTATTTTAATTAATAATTCAAAATTTTATCGCAGAAATGAGCGCTCGAAACATTTTTTATACTATTAATATCAGGTTCTGGTCATTCACAAAATCAGTTATGGTTTGGTGAGTCATGATCTTACAAGTTTTTTTATGAAATCCGAACTACTTATAACACAAGTTTACTTGTAACTTGATACTCTAGATCAATAATAGAAGTCTGGAATTCTGTTACTTTTCATTTACATAATGCATATGGAATATAATATTAATTAGTAAAACAGTAACGAGAATGAGCATAAATTTGGTTTTATTCATTTTTATGGGAGACGGAATTGTTAGAATGTATTTATTGTACAGGGTGTATTGAAAGGTGAGGTAATATTTTATACGAGGCTTTTTATTTTGAAACTGACTAACTTTCTCCAAAGATTCTTTAGTCAGTTTGCAAAATATGGTTTTTTAGTGAATTGAAAGGTTGACCGTGAATAAATCGCAAACTACGACAAAACCTTACCAGTCCTTAAGGTAGTTCAATGGTAGTCATCAGAGTAACTTTCTTTATTGAATGTCAAAAACTAAAAATATTTGAAACTGTGAACAATGTCATTACCTTCTTATTAAAATCATCGTAATTAGTAGGCAAACTACTATATAGTTTGCCTACTAATTACGATTATTTTTACATGAATTTTTTTTTATCTAATTAAAATCTAAAATCTTAATTAAAATCTTGAAATCTAGCGACAAAATTCTCTACTATTTCAATAAAATAAATAATTATTGAAAATCCTTTTATAATTTATTTTCTTAACTTATTTCAAATTTATTTACTCTTTGATGTAGTCAACTTTAGAAAAAAGAAAGTAAAACAATGATTATCTTCAAATATTACGCTAGGAATCTTAAAATTTCAGATAGACACTTAGCGATCTAAGAGTACATCTTCTCCCTGATTTAGTATTTACTTGTAGCCTGTAAGAAAACTCAGGTGGTCTGACTTAGATACTATTGATAGCCAACAAAAACTTCTGACCACAGCATACCATCCAATATGTAACAGGACATCTTATACGGATTAGTTATTACTTAAATATATCACCTGTTTAATTTACAGGGTCAGATTGAGGAGAAAATTAATGGGGGGTTGAGAATTGGTCTTCAACTGGTGTTCGTGTTTTTTTATATGGCAGAGGTGGTAAACGAGCAGACGGATCACCTGATGGTAAGCGATTACCGCCGCCCATAGACACCCGCAACACCAGAGGAGTCACAAGTGTGTTGCCGGTGGTGTCAATATTTCACTAGAGAAAATAGTAAAATTATGTACAATGGTAACATCAAAGGTATTATAACTAGTAGGTACTCTTACGTCACCAATCAGGTGATCTATTTGTATAAAAAATATTTTTTTAAATGTTTATGCGAAGTTGTACGAGTACAGCAAAAAGTGATTTCAAGTGTAGAAACCCACTTTTTTGTTACACGTTGTTTTAATCTGAGGTTACTTTTACCCTTGTAGAGTTTCTGACTTTCGCCACCAGCGTAACATAAATAAATAGGGTATTTTTGTAATGTATCCTTGCTAATAGAGTTAAAACAACAATATTAATTGCAATTTGCGATTTGATCTTTTTAACTATTTCAAGTATTTATTCATCAAATCTTTCTTTATTCACATTAATTAGAAAATAAATTATTATTCAAATAATTTTGCTCGTTTGTTACTAAGCTCACCATACAACGCTTGACCCCCACCCTGTTTGACCCCCAAGCCTAACTCCAGCCTCGCTGTATAACACACGGCGTGATCTATGAAACGTGTCACCATAACTCAACGCCCGCTGCGCCCGCGCATCCCCAGACACTCATTATTTTTAAAACATAGCACACTTTATATGGTCATATCGCTGCAAAAAGGTTGGATGTATCGTCCAAAAAAATTGTTTTTGCTCGCAAGAAAACGTAATGACCGCTAGTTTGACAAGATTTCAGTTTATCAGGGGTTGTGTATTAGATTTCTATACTTATCCTAAGTGACTAGATTGCTATTTTATAATATAATCGTGTGATAGTACTCGTAATTTGGTAAATAAGATTTGGTTAGTGTTTTAAATAAGAGGCTGAATGAAATTGTACTAAACTACAACTGAGCTAATCCTGAAAATGCAAGTCTAAAATTGTTATTTAATAACACAGGATCACCTAAAATGTGTATCAGTGGGGGCTGAGGATAGCTCAACAGGAGGTATTTATAACTGACTGTATGTAATTGTAATTAAGTTGATACCAGCAACAAAATATAAGTCAGTTACTTAGAATAAGTTTGAGGTCCCCAGTCGTGGACCACCTCTGGGTTTATAGATTGTTTTCGAAGCGGATGCGAACCATTTGAATACTGTCACTGTAATGTGTGAGATAAATAATTAGTGGCTAGGACTGAAATCTAGCACTTAGGTGATTCGCGGGGCCCTGAGACCTGTATGGGTAGGATGTAATGTTTCTTTCATGTAAGATGAAATATGCTAAATATGATGTAATACCGTGTGCGCGTCCTCAAAAAAATCTTTGTAGATACATTATATTTTTTTCTTCCTCAGAGGTCTAAATAGATAGGTATACATATTCATATGGTGTGGGTAATAGAATTATGTGGGTACAGTTTGTTTTTATAAGAAATGTGTTAAAGACAATTTATTTTTGACTCGACGTTTCTTCTCACTTCGCTAACACTTTCCGAAACGCTGAGTGTAGAAGTTCCGAGTGGTAGGAACTAGGTAGAAAAATTACCACTTACCAAATGAATAAATAAAATGTTGATATACCAGATAACTACCTATTTAGAAAAGCGCTAGAAATTACAAAACTACTACCTGATTCTAATTATTGTTTTTAGAACTGTGATATTTGTTTTAACTTGATGATGTTAACTAACTGAGTTCGGCATCGCTTGCTACTTACTTTCGGTGGGTCATTAAAAATGCAACTAGCCTTTTATTGATCTAAATATACTCGTGGACACAAAAATCGACTCAAAGTTTCATACACGACTTTTGCAAAATTAACTCAATCTAGCAAAATAAAACTAAACCAAAAGTTCAAAAACTGTGTGTTTACTGTTTATGATTTGAGTTTGATGGTTTTCTAGGTTTTTGCTTTTAGTGTTTAGCAGTTTTGTAGACTGAGTTATTTTTTCAAAAGTCGAGCAACAAATCTTGAGTCGATTTTTTAGTCCACCAGTGTATTTAAAAAGAAATGGAAGGAAGAAAATGCGATGTTGTATTTGATGACGTGTTCAATTTGAAAATCTGACAGAATTTTCTGTAAAATTTTTCGAGATTTGTCTGACGGTCTCCACATTTTTTTCGCATCACGACTTTAATCTATTTGATATTTGGAGCCATAAATAATTGGTCTGGTTTCAAAACACCAAATCTAGATTTAGTTAGGGTTCGTTCCGTTAACATCCCATATCGCCCCCACTGTAGGGGTCTCTTCCCCTGCCTCGGGAAGGCTAGGCCGCAATTTAGCCAACCCCAGCGTCAAAAGTGTTCAAACCGCCTCTAATATTTATAAATATTTCATATATTATAAGATTTTTGGATTACTGACTCTTAATGAATACTTAAAGCTAGATACTCAAACATTTTCTTACATTTTCCAATTTACCTCCCATAACACTAAACGCACAAAAACCTCTAAAACTCGAAAACCTATTAAGACAACCCATTAACAGTTTACCAATTAAAGACAATGGTTAGGTCAGCACAATTGGCCAGACTGTGACCTGCGCGGGCGCAGCCGCCTTCTAATTACGCATTCACAACAAAATGACCTATAACATGTGGTTATTGTCGGGTTTACTACTGTTACACAAGATGCCACTTGCGTTGTAGTTGGGGGCATAGAGTTAGAGACACTGGATTCGACAGTGTCGGTACCAATACTAATAATATGAGAATTTATAAAACTAAAATGCAAAACCGACCTACGACCTGATGAAGGTTGCAGAAAGCCGGTGGATGCGAGTAGCACAGGACCGGTCAGTGTGGAAATCATTGGGGGAAGACTTTGTCCAGCAGTGGACATCTTTCGGCTGATGATGAAAACGCAAAAGAAGGTAAAATAAAATATTATCATCATCAGTTCGTATTAGTCCCCTGTTGGACATAAAGGCCTCAATGTTGGTTACTTTGGTTATCTGGCGATGACTTCACGTGAGATAGAATCTTTCATTTTAAAGTTTATTGAGAAATGCATTAGTTTAAATTTTGATATTTTTTTTACTTATTTTTTTTGATAATTCGTATCTATCCATGTGTCGTCTCTGAATATTTTGGCGTGGAAATTTCGGATTTATTTACATTAATGTAACGTTTCTATTCATATGTCGTCTCTGGTTATTTTAGCGTCGAAATTTCGGAAGGTTTTAAGTTTTATCCATTAAAGTTACATATTAATTTTGCAATGATAAATAAATAAATAAATATCTGGGACAAACCACACACGGTCATCTGGCCCCAAACTAGGATTCCCTGTACTATGGGAACCAGAGACTGACATACATACACAAATACATTTTAAATACATACATATATAGATAGACATATGATGATGACTTCTTCTTGATTTCTTCACTGGAGCATCCAGTATCTCTAAAGCCGTGTGTGAACATGCTTCGAGGCTCCCGGGTCAAGGAGTCGCCGCTCACATGAGGGCATTACCTGAGCACAACACCGCCTCAGCCTAAACATAAATATAAACACAGCCTCCAACTGAGCCTGCGAGAATGCCCACAAAATCGATTTCAGATTTAGAATATTGACACACATCCTTTTGTTGGCTGAATTGCGCGGTGACTTTGGCAAGACGAGATTTTTTAAACTGAATCTCTTTGGTTTAGTAGCCTAAAAAAAGACTATAATAATACTTATTTATACATATTCTTTCGTTGGCTGAACTAAAATCTCCCTCGAAAACTTTGCTACATCGAGATTATTATAATTGAATTTCTTTGGTCTGGTTTTTTTTTGCAATTACTAGCTTCGTCATTTACTATAAATAAGTAGATAGGGTTCTTGTAACACTGACAAATGTATTTTCTGACTAACCAGAAAGTTTCATTAGTCTAAGGTACAAACTATGGCGTATCTGAAATCATGTCCCCTCAATACAGACTCTTGCACGTTGCTGGATCTCATTGAGGCTAACATAAGAGTAACTGAAGCAGCAACACATTGGGCTAAAGTTTACTGAATCCATTGACACGATAAGAAGAAGAAATACATAGATAACAGTCATCTGGTTCTAAACTAGGTAGAAATATATATGTACTAGGTAGAAAAAAAGACGATTTAAAAGTATGCGTACAGCATCTACTTAAATAAAAAATATTTTGAATTTTGAAACTACACTGAAAAAATAATTGTTAATATACATCAAAAAATGTTTAATATTATCAAGTCACTTGTTTCTATACGAGCGCACAAAGCTTTGTGATTTCGGGAATCAAGCCTTCTTGATTGAGAAACGAAACAAGCATACATAGTACATTCCAATAAGTAATTGTCGGCTTAATCAATTCTAATAATTCTTTTATAATATTTTATTGGATGAACTAAGTGTAATGTGTAGTAATACTAAAGCAACTTGATGGATCTAAATAAGTTGATGATAGAACTGACCATGCCTCGACATGAATAAAGTAAACTTATTAAATTCAGCACTTTCAATTTAATAAACGTTAAATCATTTCAGTTTTATTGTTGCAAGAAACAGTCAATTATTGTTTTTGATATTTCCTTGAATGATTCATTCATATTTTTTTCAATTAAGCAAGATTGTAACTTATTTAGCCATGATTTTTTTCAGTGTAGGACTCCCTGTATTGTGTGAACTGGAACTCATATAATACATACATACATATATACTATACATACTTAATATATGTATTTGCAAGTAACTAGAGACGTTTACTATGTCACAGTAGTTATTTGAATCTTAATATTCTTTTTACCCAGTACAAAGATTTTATAAGACTGCGTTTTAAACCTTTGATCACGGATTTTACATTAACATTACGAGTATATTCGTAAAAATACGGTTTACGAAATCTTTCAGTGAGAAGCGCACAACAGGTTGTGACGTGCAACCCGCAGCCCGCTAAAAAGATATAAACGGACAATGAAATTAGGCGATAATTTTAAAGTGATAATATTTAAATTTTTAATTAATTCGGTAAGGTTATTCAGTAATCAGTCAGATTTGAGGTATTCAGCCTTGTTAGGACTGTTTACTGCAAATTTATTACAGATAACAGCTATTTTACATACCTAACATATTACGTTTAAAGCCAAAAACAATTACCAATTTGAACGGTTGTCAAGGATCGTGCGAAATAACTAAATAAGTCAAGAGTTCATTGAAGTTGGTTACAATTAATTGCATCTAAAACGTTTAAGTGGTTTGTGAGTGACCTTGCAACTTTATACCTATAGATACACTGTATTGAAATAAAACTACTTTACATATTATATTGTACATACACACAAGTCACGAATATTCGTACAATATAATTTTAAATGGATGTTTGATTAGGGATCAACGTTATTTTGGGTACAGAGATAGTTACCAGGGTGGGAAGTAACATCAGATTCATGTTACCCGGAAAAAAAATTGTAACAACAATAGTGTATTAAGTGTATATTAAAAAGAGGAATGAAATCGTATGTCTTTCTGTCTTGTTCGTGTAACATCAAGGGAGCATTTTCTTGTATAAAATAAGGCGCTCGCGCAATATGAGTATCATGCTAGTGGCATGGTCCAAGTGTAAGAGAATCGCGAGATAGTATGGGTAGTAACATGTGTAGGCTGTTTTTCTCAAACAGGCGGGAAAAATAAAAAATCGGAGCAAATAAATTTTGATTATCCCAAAAAGGCTAACACTGGGTGGGTGGACATCATATCCACGAATAGTGAGATGTTAGGAGCTCTAAACACTACGACGATACCGAATCTGTCATTCAATATGCATTACTAGAAGAGTTATCTCTATATTTTGCTGATCCTTTAAAAGCGTTTTAAAATATCAAATCAAAATCTTTTATTTAAGTAGATGCAGTACACGTTCTTTTGAATCCTCACTTTTTTCTCCTTAGTACAAAATTCCCACCACTTTGAACTTGTACACTTAACGATTCAGGAAGTGTTTAAAAAACCCATACTGAAATTGTTTGGTAATTTTTCAAGTTTAAGAATATTTGCCAGGTCCACTGGCGCCAACTCCATATGGCCTGCCTGGTGTGTCTTTTTTCTTAGGATACTTTCATCCCAAAAAGTTATTTCCTTGCACCGCAGTCCCTAAAAAATAATCACAAAAAATATATAAACTCTTACAGAGTTATTCATACCAATTGTACATAATATGTGTAATCATGTGTGTGTATCTTTCTTTTTTTTAAGTGTGCAATAAATTTGTAAAATAAAATAAATAAATAAATAAATAAAGTTAGAAAATGTAAGAAAATAAGCAACACTTTTTCCGCCCAGTCCCCCAATATTTTTATGAAGTCGGCGCTCCTGCTGGCCTAACATGCGCAACGTGACAAAATTTTGTCGACGCATTTTCTCGTGTTAAAACGAGATATGTCTATTTGTCGAGGAGTCCTAACATGGCAGTACACGGAACTCTTTTCGATCTGTCATTTTATGAAATTTTATCGTCTGTCAAACTTTTGTCGACAAACTCTAACATGCGCGCCCTTATTTCTCGAAATTTGAAACTTCTACTCGACATGTTTCTCTTCGATGAATTTGAGCGACGAGATAAACGAGAAACGCGAAAACAAAAAGGCAGTCCTGTATTACGACTATATAAATATACAATTATGATCAAATGGCCATTACGTCCCCACTGCAGGGGCACGGGGCCAAGCCCGGATTGATGGAGGTTGTGGGGCTAGTGGCCAACCCCAGTGTCAGAAGTTTTGAAGCCGCCTGTAAGGCCTCTCACATGACATGGCTTAACGACTGCTAGCGATAGCAGCCGGCACCAACGACTTAACGTGCCTTGCGAAGCACGGAAATGGTCGAGATAAATGCCACTAACAGTCAGACTCATCCGGGTTACGACCGTGTTTGTAGTCAGTTAACCTGCGTGATCTACGCGACCACGCAAGACGCACTGAGGCACGACCGCTTCACTGGGCCACATGGGTAGGTGGTTTGATTTTTATGGAAATAGATGAAACTGAACAATAATATGGGTTCTTCTGAAATAAGTAGGTATTTAATTTGTTATTTAAATATTATTTCTACTCATGAAAGTAAACTAACTGTCCCCGAAATGTATAAAATCCCAAATTTTTTACCGCTACATTGGTCAGTCGCTTTATTTGTGGCAAAAAATATAAGATTTCTTAAAAGAAAACATTGATCAAAATTGAAGCGCGCGCGAAGAAATCAAAGAACTCAAAGAAGTCAGTGACCAAAGAGAATATAATCACTATTTTAACAACGAAATTATTGAAAAGCTCAGAATAAAAAGTTTTTATTGCTGAGATCTAACAAAACTCACGAAGAAAACAAAAAGTCTGTGACAAAAGAAAACGACATGAGATAAGTCGTGTATGATAAAATTTGTCGATCCCGATTATTTTGTCGTTTTTCTTAACATGCGTACCACGGAAGAGAAGATATCTCGGCATGACTTCGCTTTGTCGTGACAAGTAACAGCGAGAAGTTGATGTTGCCATTTTAAGAAAAATAACCGATTTGTCATATAAAATTCGTTAGATTTCAGCAATAAAAAGTTTTTAGTCTGAGCTTTTCAATAATTTCGTTGTTAAAATAGTGATTATATTCTCTTTGGTCACTCACTTCTTTGAGTTCTTTGATTTCTTCGCGCGCGCTTCAATTTTGATCAATGTTTTCTTTTAAGAAATCTTATATTTTTGCCACAAAATAAAGCGACTGTCCAATGTAGCGGTAAAAAATTTGGGATTTTATACATTTCAGGGACAGTTAGTTACTTTCATGAGTAGAAATAATATTTAAATAACAAATTAAATACCTACTTATTTCAGAAGAACCCATATTATTGTTCATCTTCATCTATTTCCATAAAAATCAAACCACCTACCCATGTGGCCCAGTGAAGCGGTCGTGCCTTAGTGCGGCTTGCGTGGTCGCGTAGATCACGCAGGTTAACTGACTACAAACACGGTCGTAACCCGGATGAGTCTGACTGTTAGTGGCATTTGTCTCGACCATTTCCGTGCTTCGCAAGGCACGTTAAGTCGTTGGTGCCGGCTGCTATCGCTAGCAGTCGTTAAGCCATGTCATGTCAGAGGCCTTATAGGCGGCTTGAAAACTTCTGACACTGGGGTTGGCCACTAGCCCCACAACCTCCATCAATCCGGGCTTGGCCCCGTGTCCCTGCAGTGGGGACGTAATGGCCATTTGATCATAATTGTATATTTATGTAGTCGTAATACAGGACTGCCTTTTTGTTTTCGCGTTTCTCGTTTATCTCGTCGCTCAAATTCATCGAAGAGAAACATGTCGAGTAGAAGCTTCAAATTTCGAGAAATAAGGGCGCGCATGTTAGAGTTTGTCGACAAAAGTTTGACAGACGATAAAATTTCATAAAATGACAGATCTAAAAGAGTTCCGTGTACTGCCATGTTAGGACTCCTCGACAAATAGACATATCTCGTTTTAACACGAGAAAATGCGTCGACAAAATTTTGTCACGTTGCGCATGTTAGGCCAGCAGGTTTAAACTAGCGATGATTTCTCGCGTCCTCTTATACTTTAAGCCACGCCTCCCTCGAACCACGACTCGACGAATATAATAATATCTCTGGTATTATGTCAAACGTGTGTCGGTATTTTTACGCAGGTCAGGGGTCGCGCGGCTGTCGACGCGGCGTCGATTTGTGCGGCGTGCAGTGCGTCCTTGCGAGTCGCACTCGCAGCCCCATTGTGGGTGATCGTGATTGGTGAACGGTGTTTCTCAGTTTTTACACGAAAACGTATATTGTAGAACCAAGGTTTGAATAATTTGTGATGTTTTTAAGTCAACGATGTTAATATTGTACATAAGTAGTATGTTTAGTGCACGAGTTTTGAGGTAGAGATAACTTTTATTACGAATCTGTAGTTATATAGGCGGTATTATTTCAGTTTATCTTCAAAATTTTATGACTTAACCGATATATTAATAATAAATTATGTTTTAATCTAGAATGAACTCTAAATTGGGATGTTTATTAAAGTTGCTGAGCGTTCTGACTCAGTTCGGCTTGCATGGTCGCTTCGATCATGCAGGTTAACTGACTACAGTAACGGTCATAACCTGGATAGGTTTTTAGTGTAAGTGTTATTTATGTTGACTGTTTTCCTTATTTAAAGTGCCAGTCGGTGGCGCTAGATTCATGACGTCAGAAGCTTTATCGAAGGCCAGAAAACTTTTGATTAGGTTTGGCCATTAGCCTCACAATCTTCACCAATCTGGACTTGGGCCCCGTGTGCGGAGTATGGCCCAATCTTCCTGAACTATTGGAAGAGATCCGTGCCCCTGTAGTGATGACGTCATCTAAAAACTACTTAATTAGCAAAAAAGTAGTCTCAACTTTCGTCAAAAAATACCTACTTTATAAACTCATTTTGATGTCCGAATAAGTACCGAACTTACGAGTATAACATTTAGTGCTTACACGAGAAAATGAAATTCCGTACATAGTTATTCATATGTAGAATTGTGAAGCTCTTGAGTGTGGGACCATAAAGTGTGACCAGTATTTTATCATGCAGTGTTTTCTGACGTAAATATTGCAATATTTTAAGGGCGCGTCCACTTTTATAATAACTTTTGATAAATTAGCTCATTTCTTTTTATACAGAACACTTGTTGCGATGTCGTAGGGACGGGTACCTTATTATCATACATCATGGTGGATTTATTCCACTCTTATTGCCATTTAAGGATCTTGGATGTGATAAAAATATATTTATTGGATTTGAGTTTCTTATTTGAGCATTTACTTTTTGAGTTTTGTTAACGTAATTAAGATTTTTTTCTTATTAAATCAATTGTCTTAAATACGATTTTTGTTTGTTTTTATTTTGAGGATGTAACTATCACATATTTTTAGAAGAATACCTGAAAATTGAAGAAGTACTTTAATGATAAGATCTAGTTAATTACTTATCTTGGTAAAGGACTTAGGTCCTTAATATGACACTATTATATAACACATACAAAAATCGTTACTCTATGCACGAAATATTCAATATTTAAAAAAAACCTATATCATTCAAACTAAATTTTAATAGTTTTAATATCCGTAACATAATATCTGTCATTAACCTAACAGTTACAGAAACGACACATGAAAAATGTATTTAATTTAAAACTAATACCAGTTATAATGAGCTTATTTCTCGTTTGTATTCTAGAGCTCCGATTACGATCTCCCGTAGATCCTTAGTGCGGCCCTGGACGGCAATTGTAATAATATTATGTAAATATAAGTAACCTGAGTACTGGCCTGACCACCTGTGGGTTTTCTCGCTGCATTTTAGATTAAGCGTTGCTTGTTAAATGAAAGCTTGGTTTACTGGAATCTAAGGTTACCAAGATAGATATTTCCCTTCTATACGTATTAATGTGTGTTTTCTCATGGACTTCATTAACTGACTGCGATCGACACAAAAAAAATACCTTACTGCGAATTTACGTCAGTGTTTTTTCGTATGGTTGGTAATTTTTTGGACATTCCTTACAGATCGGTTAGTACGATTAGCCGTTGTATGAAGTACAAAAATTACTTATGAAACTGAATAACTTTACCTCTCTAACGCAGAAACTTATGTCACAAATTCAAAAATTTGCTTCTGAATCTGAACAATTTTATTTGAAGAACTTAAATTACGCAGTAAGTAATTTAGTAGGAACTTGCTTTAACGTCTTTCTCAGTAACATACTTTGCAGTAAGCGCTGTAATATTTTTCAGTCTTGTTCTTTTCGTAGTCATTATGTCTTTAAGTCAAAGTCAAAGTCAAAATATTTTTTATTTAAGTAGATGCTGTACGCATACTTTTAAATCGTCTTTTTTTCTACCTAGTACAAAGTTCCTACCACGCGGAACTTGTACACTCAACGTTTCGGGAAGTGTTAGCGGAGCGAGAAGAAACGTCGAGCCCAAAAGAAACTCGCCCGAACACATTTTTTGAAATAAATACTTAATATCTATTACAATTGATGTCATTACTAAAGCTATGAGCTGGAAGATCTATACATGTCCATACATCATTGTCATTAACATAGTCTTGGGTTTTATAATATCCTCTTGAACACAGGCATTTCTTTACATAAGTCTTAAACTTATTTTCGGATAAACTAATTACATTTTCAGGTATTTTATTGTAGAATTTTATACACTGCCCCATGAACGACTTCTTTACCTTACTCAGTCTCGAATAAGCAACTTCGATATTATTTCTATTTCTAAGATTAAAATTATGCCTGTCACTGTTTGTTAGAAATAAATCTAAATTCTTACGAACATACATGATGATTTTCTTTCTCGAGATAAGTTAGGAGCACTTCTCCAGGCTCCGAAAAAAATCTGATTTCGGTGGTCGAATTTTCTTTTGACTTTTCAGAGTATCCATTAATTGCAATTTATACAATAGTCAAATCTAAGTAAAAAAAATGTATTTGGGCACCTTTTTTCAAAGCGGTTACCGAGATATTTAAATTTTAAGTTTCAGTGGCACCGAAATCACAACTGAGACCAGCGAAGTCAGATTTTTGATAGTTTTCTGTGATAATTAATAAAGTTTCAATAAATTTATATTCAAATAAAACAAAATTAATAAGAAGATATAAATCAACATTTATTAAAAGTTTTTGCAGTAGTAATAATTAAAAATAATTAGTTTTTATATAAAAGTGTCCAAAATGTTCAAAACTTGCATTCGAGATAATCTCATTCTGTAGGAATCTGCCAAAGCTTTTAATTCAGCGATTCGATTATGCAGAAGCTTGAACTCTTTATTGATTCTGTACTTATAGTTTCTGATTTTCGCTTTCTTGGATGGTGGGGTTTTGTTCTTTTTGGTAACAAGCCCTTTTTGTTCCGTTGACGTTGTATTTGACTTAGTTGAACTGTCACTGAACCTACATGGGCTTGAAAATCCCTCAGACAGTGATGATTCCACCTTATTTTCCATTTCCGGGGTATTCTCTCTTAAATCAAGAATAGAAATCTGTGATTTTTGACTTACATTACGAGATGAGCGTAATTTCCGATCGGATGAGCAAGATGCGACGGGACTATTGGAAAGTGGATCGCGAGCTGCAGAATTTGGATTGCATGGGACTTCTACGAAATCTTCTTCAAGAACATTTAGAGTGTCTTTTTTCTTTTTCTCATAATGTTTTTTAGAACTTATTCTGCTTTTTTGTCTCATTTCTATCTGAGTCCGACGTGGTTTATCGCAAAGTTTGGTGAATTTTCCCTCTAATTTTCTGCTTTCATATCTTTCTCTATCTTTTTGTTTATGCTGCATATACAAAATAGGATCACTTTTTATCCTTTCTTTTCTCTTACGTTCCCGTATTTTTTTTTCTAACAATTTTTCTTCTCGAGTCTTCATTGTTATCTGAAATATTATTTAATCTTAGAGTATTCAATTGGAATAATGTATGCATTTAATTTTAGTTAATTTATTGAGAAGAAGTGCCTATCTATAGTAGATAAAGTGAAATGTGGGAAAATAATTGTATGTAATTATTATTTTAAGTAAGTATTAGTTATTAATGTGGATAGCGTTTTTAGTTATAGTTATGGTTCATCTTCATATTATACTAAACTTTTATAGGAATAAGTCATCCCAGGCGTAAAATATACAACTAAACTATAGCTGCTGCACGTGTAGGATAAAATTTGTTCATATTTTTGTATATTTTATATATATAATAGCGATTATATTAACAATAAATCAATCATAACATCTAAATCTCAATTCGGTGGCGAATTTTGTGATTTCGGTGTCACTTTGGCCACCGAAATGCACCGAAATCAGAGCCACCGGAATCACAAAACATCTATTTTTTTTACTTTACTCCAAAACAGAAACAGGCAGAGAAATTCTATATATAACAATTGAATACCATACTATTGGCTGTACTTTATAACAACAACTTCAATTTACTGGACACTTAATCTGAGAGATATCGATGCCACCGAATTCAGAAATTAGCCTGGACTAAAGCCACCGAAACGCGTACTTACCTCGATTTTTATTTTATTTTGACGCGGGGCTGATGTCCGTCCCATCCCGGTAACCGGATCACAACTGAAGTGAGCGGGCGATCGATGTGTGAATCAATGGGAGCCCGCCAATTTTGCTGTGGCGCTTGGTTTGTAAACTCCACCGAAATCAAACGCAAGTCACGACACGTTACTTCAACCGTTATAGTGTTGATAATACAGAACATTTACTAAATCTGTTAATTTAAAAGAGACTATCAGTTACTTTTTGTACGGGGAATATGTAAATGGAATTAGTAAATATGGTCAATATTGAGTTATTCAACATAGTACATCTGATTCTGGGTCGCGAAGGCGCACCGAAAGTCAGAAAAAGAAGCTTTTTGAAACTTTGGAATTTTGTCTCCAAGATCTGGTAAACTTCATAGAGGTTTTTGATTGCTCTCCAGGTGCGTGTGGATCGAAATTGTAGGCCTAATTTTTTTCAGAATTTTATTAGTACAGTTTCATAGTTTTTGGAGCCCGAACGCAAAAAAAAGTTGCCGTGGAGAAGTGCTCTTAGTTTGTTTACAATCCATATTGTTTTCATGGCACGGGTTTCCAACACGGGAAGGTTAGGCCATACTCCACACAAAGGGGCAAAGTCCGGATTGGTGGAGGTTGTAAGATTAATAAAGATTATTAATTAGTGGAATAATTTATTTTGTCATGTAACTCCTTACTTACATAGCCAGTTTCTTCTGATGTAACTTCTTTGATCTCAAGTTACTACTGTCACCTACAGGGATTGATTTAAAGTAAGCGAGGGATAATTTACTTACTATATGCCTCACATAAATAACATAAAGTACATTATCCTTAGCTTACTTTAAATCAATTGGATCATTATGGCATAACTATGGTTAATTTATCATGTAACTTATTACACACAGCAAGTTTTACTCGTGTAATTTCTTACTACAAAAGTTATAAGACCGAAGAATCATTTGATCTATAGTTCGTTCCAATAAAAAAAGTTAAGGTAAACAAACTTCTTCTTTTCTCTTTGACATTCCACAACAAGTAAACAAACTTATTAAGCAACTGATGTTGACATGTGTCAATTCTATAGTAAGTTTGTTTACCTTTTGCTTTTTCTTGACTGGAACAAGACTTTAACTAACTACTGTCATCTACAGGTTGACTTGTTTTTATTCGCGGACCAGGGGCAAGTGGTAAACACTTTGTATGAAACTGAACAACTTGCCCCAAGAAATGTATTATATCAGTACCTACTATAGGAATGGAGCTAAAAACCTTTTTTAACATCCTATACCTATCAATGCCAGATCCGTCAGTGATTCGTATACTTTGTTTATAAATAAAGGGTAATAATAATATCTGGGACAAATCACACACGGTCATCTGGCCCCAAACTAGGATTCCCTGTATCTTGGGAACCAGAGACTGATATACATACACATATACTTTTTTAAATACATACATATATAGATATAATACACCCAGACTCAGAGCAAACAATTCTGCTCACCCTGTACATGCGTTGCATAGTGCTTTTTAGGGTTCCGTAGCCAAATGGAAAAAAACGGAACCCTTATGGATTCGTCATGTCTGTCTGTCTGTCTGTCCGTATGTCACAGCCACTTTTTTCCGAAACTATAAGAACTATACTGTTGAAACTTAGTAAGTAGATGTATTTTGTGAACCGCATTAAGATTTTCACACAAAAATAGAAAAAAAACAATAAATTTTGGGGGCTCACCATGCTTAGAACTGAAACTCAAATTTTTTTTTCATCAAACCCATACGTGTCGGGTATCTATGGATAGGTCTTCAAAAATGATATTGAGGTTTCTAATATCATTTTCTTCTAAACTGAATAGTTTGCGCGAGAGACACTTCCAAAGTTGTAAAATGTGTGTCCCCCCCCCCGTAACTTCTAAAATAAGAGAATGATAAAACTAAAAAAAATATATGATGTACATTACCATGCAAACTTCCACCGAAAATTGGTTTGAACGAGATCTAGTAAGTAGTTTTTTTTTTATACGTCATAAATCGTAAACCGCAATTTACCTTTCATTCAAGTTACAACGAACTACAAAAACTTTTATATTATGTTACTTGCGGCTACGGAACCCTTCATGGGCGAGTCCGACTCGCACTTGGCCGCTTTTTTATACATACTTTATTCATGTTCCTTTACCATCAGGGCTGCGTTCCATGGCTTCACTGACACCGAGCGTTCGTTCTGATAGACTTATGTAAATCCCGTTAGTGTGAAAGAGAAGGTTATATATAATACGGTTGCTGTCAGAGTGTACCCATAAACGCGGTTTAGTGTTAATTGACTCCACTTGTGACTCCTCCGGTGTTGCGGGTGTCCATGGGCGGTGGTAATCGCTTACCATCAGGTGATCCGTCTGCTCGTTTGCCACCTATCACATAAAAAAAAAAATACTACGTTGAATGATCTATTTAGTCATTCAATTCAAGAAATCACTAAGTCCAAAAGTTACTTTTGAAATATTGAAGTTATTATGTTTTAAATGTGTTTTGAAATAATATGCGCACGTTAAAAAAAAAGAGAAGTAATAGAAAAAAAACTAGCGGTTTTATTTTAAAAGAATCATAACCTTATGTTAATAATGAATGTCGTGAAAAAAATTAAAAAACTCAATACCGTCAAATTTGGACTTAGTGATTTCTTGAATTGGATGATCCATATATTTTGTTCATTTATGTAAACATCTCTGTGAAAATAAAATATTGTAAATAAAAGGCGTCAAATCGAGTGCATGAATATTTTATTTTGTACGATTTCATGGAATGTCAATCGATTACAAACATTTAAAACGCGCTAACTACATAAACAATAATATATTTACAAAATAATAATTTAAGGCCGCTTGTTCACTAGAAATAAATCTGTTGCGCATCATTTAACGCGCATGATTGCAATCAGTTTAAAAGTTTATAAAAATAGCACCACGAAAACGGTCTTTTACATAAATATAACATAGATATATTTCTTAAAATTTTCTAGATTATACATAAAGCTATGGCAGAATGAAATGACGCGCAACATATTTCTTCTTTCGGAACAGACAGCCCGAAATTCGTAAAATTATATTTGAGTATGTGTAATTGAGACTAATTTCACTACATTGAGTATAAAACATAATAATTATGTTTATGTTAATAAAACTTTTAATTCGGAAAATAGTTTAATATTGAGCAAATTTGTAGGAATGTATTATTTTAATATGACCAAGTAGTCTAAGAAATAAGACATACAAAATATTATGGTAGACGTATTTTCTATGCAGGAAAATCTCACTAGAAATTGTCTAAACATTATAAGCTAACAGTATTGTCATTGTTTTATACATATACCAAGAAGTCTTTTGAGTATATTATTCTTTAAGTACAATGTTGAATATTTCAATCTAAAATTAGAAACAAAAGGTGATGTGTAGAAAATCTTAGAAATAAAGCATAATTTAAATATGTAAAGTAAATCGAGACAGATAGACAGAAGCACCCGAGAACACTATAACAGCAAACAACACGTCAATCAAAAATTCTACTAAAAAGAATAAATTATAGAATTATACAAAAAAATATATTTTTATTTTTGTCAAAATGGAATGTTGCAACACCCGGCTATTTCCATTCTCAGCATTACACTACCTAGACTTAAACTAGCTTAACGTAACGGAATAATTTATTTATTTACAGTTCACAATTTGTACAACCATCGACCGGGCCTCTATCTTTACACTTGTTTCATTAAACACTACTTAAATTACGTATTTGGAATAGACTCTTTAAATTCAATCGATAACAATTCACAAAACAAAAATTTTCGGAATGTCCTTTCAAATGTCCTACTTATTTTTTAAATCACAATCCGATTTACTGGCCATGATGAATTCACTGATCGTCACGAAGGAGTTTTTATTATTTCCTTAACTTTTTCTAAAACACTACTATGATGGCGTCTGGAAGACGTCACACTTTGGTGGTTAGATCCAGGGGATGAAGCTTGATTCTCTTTATTTGTGAGTAAGAGACATCCTCCTCTTCACTGGCTGAGCCGCCTCCACTTGCTGACTCGTTGTCTTCGTTATCTGGTGCTATTACTTCACTGTCATCAGACCTTCGTCGAGCAGAACTCGACCTGCCGTCAGATTTCACAGACAAATCCATAGGATTTTCTTGAAGAGGCGACTCAGAAGTTCTTCTTTCAGCCGGAGGCGTCGGCACAAATTCCGCCTCAGAAATATCTTCTTGCGGAGTGGGCTGCGTAGATCTTTGCTGCTTCAAGATTTCATCTAAGAAGAATCGTTTGGAAGATTCAGTGTTATGATCGTCGATTCTCACGTCATTGTTGTTTTCAGCTGCTTGTCTTAATGCTGCTTGATCGAGAAGATGTCTCGAGTAGATCGGGTGGAACCCAGGGGGGAAGAGAAGGGGATGATTTGCAGCAAACGGACTGAACGGAGGTGGTGGTAGAAATGGCGAATGATGGAAATGAGGCAAGGAAATGTTGGCTAATGGCAGTGGAACAAACGCATCTCTTGGCGGCGTTAGCGGTCGATCTGGAGGTCTATTCTGCGTTATTCGACTCTTTTCGTCAAGTTTAGGAGAAGACTCACTTCTATGCGAGTCGGGTGACCCTGATGGCTTGTACTCATCCAGACCTAGAAGCGCTAATTCTTCTTTAGTCCTCGGTCGCGCTAGTCCAGGAAATAGATGAGGGGGGAACGGAGGAGCTAAATGATGGGGTGACTGTGGAACTCTTGGAGGGGATCTCGATTGAGCAGCTTGCTGTTGTTCTTGGAGCAAGCAGTGGATCTTGAACCAGTTGGATCTTCGGCCGTATCTGGAGCCGGACTTGGACATGCCGACCATGAGGCACTTGCGCAGGCGGCAGGCTTTGCAGGCGGTCCTGTTCTTCTTGTTGATGACGCATTCCCCGTTGTTCTTGCATTCTGTGATCGAGTTCAGGTTGTTGTATGAGCGGCCGAAGAACGACTGGAAAGAAAGAGAAATGTGGGTTTAGTTTGTTATTTTTAAAATTAATTATGATTAGTATAATAATTAAGTATAAAGATTTTTTTAAAATTTGACACCGGATACATTGATAAAATGCTAAGACTACTCGTGCCAACGCCCTATTATAATATACATAGTCATAATCAGTAACTTAAAAAAGTAAGGAAGCTGAAAATACTATGTCAATAATCTATAATCTTGACGGCTGCAGCTTTAACTTTCATAAACAAAGCTCATAGGTAATTTTAATAAACGCCAGTACATTTTACGTTAACCCATGTTAAGATTTGACTCTTGAGTGTACTTGTAATTAAACATGATCTGAACACTTTAATCATAGTGCTCACCGCCGTCTAGTTAGTGGATCAGATAGTATAACGAAGTCAATTAAACTTGATCCACATTCACTATCGTTTGGGCTCGTTTACACGTCTCGATGGAGAGGCGCTGAAGCAAGCTGTAAAGAATATTTATTGCTCGACTACTCCTGGAGGACGCAAATGTTTTTAGTGTATGTAAAATACGCACAAGTATGTGTTTGTGTTTGTTTATTTCAGGCTATTGCCTTAACGGATTTTGCATTGCCTGGTGTCGTTATACGTATCGTGACGCTTGAAGACAAAGATATTTTTTTATGACAGAAAAACATCGTCGTTCCAACAGTTTCATTTTCTGTAATGTATCATATGATATTTCAAAATTTACGGAAGTTCAGAGTGAAAAACTTCAAATTAAACTATGAACCAAGCGTATTAGAACTATGCCCAGCACAACAGCAGACAGTATAACTCCGATAGTGAAACCTTCTTATGCTGTTCAACGTTAAGACGTGCACGCTACGTCATTTCCGGCAGATATTTCAGAGTAGTCTATGAATCAAGTGCACTACAACTAAGCCCAACAACTGTCAACTCAAGACTCCAAGACCAAACAGCCAAGTAGACCGTATAGCTCCGAGAGTGAAACCTCCTTACATTGTCCACGGTTAAGACTTTTACGCTACGTCATTTCCGGCAGATATTTCAGAGTGAACTATGAACCAAGCGTACTAAAACTATGTCCAACAACTGTCAACTCATTTGACTCTAAAACCAAACAGCCAAGTAGACCGTATAGCTCCGAGAGTGAAACCTCCTTACACAGTTTACCACGCTACGTCACTTCCGGCAGATATGGGTCGCAGGCGCAAGTCTGTTCCGGTCTAGTGGTCGTTTCAGTACGGTTTTGTATTCGAGCGACCTTGGGATTTGGGCAAGTGCTTTATGTAACAGATTGTATTGTTTCGAACGATTCGGTTCAGTTTTATTGTTATTTCTTGTAAATTTGTTTTGTTTTCGAAATTTTACTGAAGTGTTAAAGAGGTGTGATGGAATGGTTTAAGGCATATTGTTAGTACCTCAGAGCGTATCGCGAGATAAGCTTAAGTGACTGTAAGGCATATGAGGCGCTATCATCACAGATGATATTAGTTCCTAGTAGGTGAAGCAGATGCAGTTAAATGAGGTCTGCATGGTTAATAATATATTAAAAATTAATATTCGATCTCCACGATACAGGCTCTGCCTAGTGTGGGGATCATAGTTTTCTGTAAAATGTCAATGTTTTTTGTGAATAAAGATTTATTATTATTATTATTCGGTATTACTTAACCTGGATGTGTTTAACTTTTAGTGGCATTTCGCAAAGCACTTTAAACCATTGGTACCAGACTAGACCGCGTATGTAGAGTATGTTCTATAACATATCCCTAAGTATGGGAATAGATGTTTGCCCCAGCAAGGGAGCCGATCGTCACGGCTATGGCTTTTTTTTGTAAGTAGATATTCTACAAAAAAATTTAAATCGTAATTTTCTTTGCTAAGATTAACTAGAGAGGGATAGCAATAGATATACCGTTTGTAATAGTCGTTACATGACATAATGTAAGTTAAGTACAAAAAAGTTTTAAATTATAAACATTTATTTAGAACCACGAAAACAGGTGCACGAATACATGTGCACATTTCAATCACTGAAGATTTCAAAAGAATACACCAATACAACGGTTTCTATTCAGAGGAGTTTACGTTTCGTTATTCTATTCATATCAACTCTAAAACGCACCTTTTGTTTCCATGTATTAATAGAGGGAGAATGTGACAGGAATGCAATAAAGCATCATATTCACTACACTAGCGATCACAAAAATCCACGATTCCGCAATCTTAACGCATCTGACGACTTGTTAACAGATGTTGGATTCGCAGACACGTACCGATTGCCAAAATGGCCGAACTGACAGCTGTTGAATGACAATTTGACATTTTGATTGCAACTCGCGTCATAGGTGAAGAATTTGGTGCTTTCGGCAAAGAAAACGATACTCAAAGGAGTTGTGATAAGGGTGAGTAAATTTTAAAAGTGACCAACATAATCTTTGATATAAGCGGTTGGTATCGTGCTCAGAATTTAATAAGGTTCGTAGGTGCTGAGACGTACCAAACGATTTGCTGTGGTTGACAAAGAACAGAGACGAAAATAGATTGGATGGTCTGCACTCTTGCTTGAAAAATATTCAATCATTTCATAGCGCCATCTAGTGTTAATCGGCATGACACTACCTGGTTTAAGACAATATTTCTTAATATATAGTTTAGCAATCTATTCTGACTTGATTATCTTTGATGTTCAATAATTTAACTTTTATTTATTTTATTTATGTAGATCCTGAATCTGAAATACAATTCTTATCCATGCAGTGCAGTACACTAGTGTGTATAGTGTAAGTGTACAGTACAAGCACGCAATAAATCTGGTGTGTGAGGTAAGCGCACAGTCCGTCCCTGCCACCTCTGACCCGACCCACAACAGAACACAGCCTGCAACTCCATCACTTTTCCTGACTGCGATCTCTAAAAAATAATTCTTTATTGAAACTTAAGCTTCTACTTGTAAAGGGCAACTTTTCCTTAAGATCATATTGAAATTGATGCTTCTACTTGTAAAGAGCAAATTTTTCTAAAGACATTTTAGCGGATCGGCGAAAATTTAAACACTGTGAAAGCAAATGACAGGAAGATTGACGAAAGATGTGCTCACAGATATAGACGCAATATTGCACTAAACGAAAAGTAATAGAGATAAATATTACTCCTAACATACTCTTCGAAACCAAAGCAATGAAAATACATCAACTTGGGCTTATTACATCAAGAAATGTGTTTTTTTAACCGGAGTAAAACTAAGTAAATTTGGAGTGTAGCTAGTTTCCTAGTTAACAATAGTTGTACGGAGCTTGTAACCTTTTTGGACTGTAAAAACGTCAGTTTACTTCGTCTTTTAAAAAGGGAGTTGGTACAGTTAAAAAGGATAATAAATACGTTACAGTGGCTTATTTATTTTTCCTTTTGAAAATTACATTGACTAAAACTATAGAGCTTACCAATGGAATAAAAAATAAAGAATTACACGACATTTAGGTGCATCGGCGTTTGTGAGAAAGGCTTAGGAATGTTACGTTTCGTGCAAACCCGTGCAGCTTTATGTACCAGTAGTTGCAAAATCAATGTACGAAATACGTTTTAGAATAATATTTAGAACATGCGCCGTCACATGGTGCTCCCGGTGACCTGGCGATGTCGGCTGGATGCGCCTGCGCAGCGACGGCCACATAACGATAAATTATACCTTTCCTGGCGCCGACAGACGCAATCGGACTTGGGTGCTTGCAAATATCAAATTCATTGTAAATAGATGTAAACTATATGAAAAACAAAAAGATAAAAGAGCAAACACTTTTACTGAAATAAAGAAGTTCTATATATTCGCGATGTTTTTAGTAGCGGAAAAGTATGAGTAATATAATTGTCTGTATTTAGTACGGGAACTAAAATTACTGTAACCAACATATTATGTATATAAGATGATTAAAAATTCAATATAAAGGAATTTATGAATTTCATACTACGGTACAGAGCAATCATTTTAAACATAAAATTTCTGGCATTAAAACTAGAAAAAAAAAACAATTTAAAAACACAATACTCTAGTAACATTGCCATGCAAAAATATACATTACACATAGTACATACAATAATGTACTATGGTAATTTATGTAATGTGCCTATTTACTTGCAATGTGTTCGCCGCATAGTGTCGCATTAGTATTTTATTATCGTTAACACAAGATTGAACAGTAATAGTTGTATGAGTTGTAACCGTTTTTTGTTATATTATTCAAGGCGAAGAAAGGAGTTTCTATGGATTTACTTGTACCTATAAATAGTCAAGCAAAGTAGGAACCATGCAGACTTTATTGTACCTGGGTTTACTTTTGTAGTACATGGTCTATGATACTCAGCGGGTTAAGGCGAATCGAATGACACCTTGCACTTTAAAATCTTAAGTTTAGGCTCGTAGCTTTTATCTTCATGGGCTATTCGTAAAATGATTTACGGAAAACCATGATTAATGAAACAATTTAAAATCAGCGTATTTTGCAGTTACAGCGCAATATCTTTGATTGAGACATTCCATGAAATCGCTTCAAATATTTGTCGTACTAGAAAGAGTTGGCCTCAAATATGTAACTATTGTTATTGATGTATGACTTACAGGTCCCATAACCCATAAACCAGTGCAAATATTCAAAATAACATAAGTACATAAACTACAATTGATAATTAAAATAATATAACTTGAATATGCGATGCTTAAGAATAATAGTTTTACATTGCATATAGGTAACCTATAACACTAAAAGCTATCTTCGTCATTCATAAATGCAGTGCTTAAATATATTAATAAATCATTTTTAATATTCCATACAAGTGATCTATTTGGTTTAAAACCAATTATCACTAATGCGTTGGGTTAGTGTTATTCTAAAACAGAATACAAAACATAAAAACAAGTCAGGAATTATAGAAGTAGGACTTCCACGGACTGACAATGGAACTAACTTCAAAAGGAATCTGGTAGGTTATTTAATCTCTTTGCTGTGGTGTGGATAGTGGAAACTAAGAAAACAATATTTATTCTAATACTACTTTAAAAAAAGTGCATTCTGAGTCACTTAATTCAGTGGCTCCTTGCAAGTTTCTGTGACTTTATATTGACTAATAATATATAGGTTAAATGCAGTTATTTTCAAACTGTTCCTCGCTTATGTTGTTCCCTCTTTGCATGTTTTTAAAAATAACTTCTTATCTTTTATTTCTTTCATCTTTTTCCATTTGATTTTTTTCTATTTTGTCACCGCCAGCCTTTTCAGTATACCAGATCATGAATGAGCAAAGAGAGCAAATTCGTATTCGTCCTAAAAAGAAAATTATTGTAAGCTCTCTGTTACAGCATCGATATAACGTTACAAATACGTATAATATGAGTATTAAATGAAACTAGTCAAGGATATCTATAAAAGTGGTAATAGGAGGACTAAATCGTAAATCATTTTACAAAAGCACTATTACTGCGCAAAATGAGCATTTATGCTCTTTTGAAAATGGCGATGTACTTGTGTTTGGCATTAGGCGCAGCGCTGGCCCAGCAAATGAAGTAAAAGTATTAAAATTTTATTGGTATCATTATGGAGTTGAATCACTTTCTATACTTTATTATTATTTATTATTATCATTTATCCGATGTTGAAGTTTTGATTGAACATGTTTAAGAGGAAGATTAATATACTCACTCTTTGAATGGATACCATAATGTGTAGCGTATTCTTTACTTTATGTATACTGAATAGATAGATTTTAGTTACTACGTATATTATTGGACTTAGCTAGGTAAAATATCTCTCAAGTAAAATTGAAGTCGATTTTATTTATAATTATTATTATATTACACAATTATAAAACTGTGGAGATGAGATGAATAAAAGTTTTTAAAACTCTTTATCTCTTTATCGCCACTACTTTGGAAAAAAAAATTGGTCAAGTGCGTATCGGGCCACGCATAGTATCGGGTTCCGTAGTACTTCGATAGACAACGCTTCAAGGGGAAAACCTCCCGTCTTACAAAATTGACTACTGCTCGTTAACTTGTAAAGCTTACTTAGCTGTGATAGTTTTCCTTTTAACTTTGTTATATATACTACTGCCGTGCATTTTTTCACATTTCTAGTAACAACCGTTTAGCTAGCAAGGGGACACACACACATGACTTTAACAAAAACTTTCGCTTTAAAGCTTAATATTTCAAAAACGGATTCCTGAATCGAAAAATGGTTTTCGCAAACCCACAATATTTCTGAAAGACCTATTCAACGACACCTTACACCATGGGATAGTCAAAAAATTCACCACCACTTCACGTGTAGCGGAGTTACCCTGAAAAAATTGTTTTTCAAGATTTTATTCTACCACTTTGTCGGCGTGATTAATATGCATATTCATGCTAATTTACAGCTCTCTAGTACGTACTAATAGTCTCTGAGCTAAGCCGCGGACAGACAGACAGACAGACAGACGGACAGATGGACATTGCGAAACTATAAGGGTTCCTTGTTGACTACGGAACCCTAAAAAGAAAACATTTATTATTCTCCATTTACATTATAGTCTGAATTTTTTAAAGTTTTATACGAAATCTAATCGAGGCTTCAAATTGGAACTTTACCTGTGTTCTCATAAGTTCTAATTTGATTCCAATTGATTCTGATCTAAACCAGTTCTATATCGCAGGTTCAGAACAAGTGCTTATAAGATTTACTTTTATGTGAAACTATAAAAGTCCATCAAAGAAGCCGTCCATCTTTCTATAGGGCGAGCGCTCTAGTTAAAACGATATTATTTATGGGTCCCATGGCCCTATTAGCTGCCTGCGGTAGGTACCATCCCATGGTACCATCCATGGAACTCCATAAACCATCACAAAGAGGTTTTATACCTCAGTTGATGGGGTCCTAATAGTGTGCCCGCGAATTTTCATTGGAGAAGTCTTTTATGGGGATAACATTGTAGTCTGCTATGTTTACAAATTGTCTGGGTTAGTTAAAGTAACTGTGTGCAAGGAGATTGTCTATATTTATGGGTTTAGTTAGCATCTTCTTGGTGGCTTTTGTCTCTTATATAAGTTTTTATGGTTCCACTAGGCGACTTATAACGTTATTTATATATTTCACCTTTGGATAAGACAAGACAACCAGCTTTCCACTACTTCCCTCTTTGGCATCATTTCTATCAGTTCAAGATGATTTTGAGGGCTTCAAAGAAAATAATTTTCTAATATGTTTGGTTTAGGTTTTCAAAAATATAGTTTTTCAATAGTTGGGGTAATTCTATATGTCAAAGGACTGATGGTTGATTATATTGCTTGCTGAATGTTACGTTTAGACAATAAGGTTTTTTGTGCCAAAATATTCAACAATGTAATCGTATAATATCCGGATCACAGATGAAAAAAACATTTACTAATCCAGACCAATCACGCGATACAGCCGTGAGAACATCGTAGATAAGCCACGAACTTTAATTTTTGACCTCACAAGCAAGCCTTTATTTGCTGCTAAACAATAGAAACTCCTTCGTGATTCCAAGACCATAGAGTAAAGAATCGTGTGCTTCTAAAAGTGGAGGCTACAAAGAGTTTATAATACCAAAGAGAGCGCATGTCAACTCGAGTTTGCTTACAAGTGTACTGACCTGTGATGGATGTTTTGATTGCACTGACATTCGGTAAATCGATTATCGGAGTAACGTGAGACGATGCTTCGTTACAGAAGGTGTTCGAGATTTAAATTCAAATATGTGTCATAGATTAGATCTGCGTAAGTTGGGTGCTCGTGTGATTAATGTCAGAAAAAAAAACTATCAAACTTTTTTAACTCTTAAAAAATAAACGCGCAAATTTTCTATTCTATTCTATTTTTCTATTTGGCATTCCACATCTCATTCCGAGCGTGATTTTGCCAATGTCTAGTGAAAAATGGGAGAATCTTCAATAAAAAAAAATGGCGAAACGCCAATGTCAAGTGAAAGTGACGGCTCTAAGGGTGATGGGCACTTAAAGACGCTCCACGTGGTGGTTTGCTGCTGGAACTCGGAAAACGGAGCTGTCTCCTGAGTTAATCCTCTTCTTATTATCGCTTATCTCAAATCGGGATCACAGCTATTTCTCCATCACAAAAATAACGTTGAAACTATTCTAAAACGGTAATAATTGTAAAATTAACTTAACAGACGTGTGCTCGGTACAAGTCCCGGCAACCAACCCCCAACGCGCAAATTATTGTATGATACTACAATTTAATTTTCAGATGCGATTTTAATTGGCTCTTGCTTTCTTCTGTGTAATAGAGAAGCATTCGTAAAATAGTATAGACAAGAAAAAATCGTAGGTGATGCATGAATGATGCAGCGGTGGAAGAATTTCGGCATTTTTTCTTGTAGTTTGAATATTATTAAGACGTTTTACTGTATTATATCCTAAAAGCTGGTTCTAATTAGGTACGTGTAAAAAAAATCGAATTGTGAAATGACCATTCGTATAAGAAATAGTTATCAAATTGAATGTGTTTGCGAAATGACTGAATGTGAATTTCAAGAGTTCCAGAAAATATGAGAGAGATTTTTCGTTTAACTTAACTAAGAACTTCAATAATTAGGGTTCCGTAAACCATAGTTCTTAATATTAATTATAGCTATAGGCCATAAGTTGACCATCTATCTATCTATCTATCAGCCGAAATACGTCCACTGCTGGACAAAGGTCTCCCCCAAGGATTTCCACACCAACCGGTCCTGTGCGGCTCGCATCCAGCGGCTTTCTGCAACCTTTACCAGGTCGTCGGTCCACCGAGTCGGAGGCCTGCCCACACTGCGTCTTCCGGTGCGCGGTTGACCATGTTGACTAAGTTGACCATGCAGTTCGCAAAACTGGTAACCGATGGAAAAGAAAGGTTCTCAAGTGGTGAACACAAGATGCCACAAGCTGGAAAACGTTGGATAGTTCGCGCCAGATGGACTGCTGATCTTGTCAAACTTGCAAAGAACCGCTGAAAGTATGTGGTTCAGAAATTCCCATATTTATCAGTGGACCTTGTGGCTGATAGAATGACAATGAAACTAAGGTAGAAATATACATTCCACCATTTTGGAAGAAGCTCCAGGTAATAAAAGTATTACATGTCATGAATTTTATAACTGACATGTGTTCAAATATTTTCGAACGCCATTGCCATACAGCATGGGCCGTGATGGGAATAAATTATTATTGTTATGCTCCAATAAATTGTCGGTCGCCATTTGCCAACCGGCCGTTTGCGACATTCGTCATCGGCTATAAAACAATGACAATTAATCGGTCGCAGTTTCGATAGGTATCTCTATCTACTGGTCAACTAAAATTTTAAAGTGAAACTTTTAATGTCCCTTGAAAGACTAAGTTTTCGGCAAGAGATCGAAACTAGAAAATATTTTCCTATGCAAAATATTTAAAGAAAATTGAAAGATTACTCTAAGATTGGCCAAGTAGAGTATCTTGTCGGATTTGTTAAATGAAAGTTTTTGAAGAATGAAGTAACTTTATACGTAACATTTTTTAATTCTTGCATTCGGTACGGAACCCTTCAGTGAAAATTTAAATCCGTTCTCCTCACCCGTAATTATTGATTCGAATTTCGAATCCGCATAACGAATCCGCGTCTAATAGTCTACAAATAAAACAAAAACTGTACACGTAAAACTGAGTGAGTGCAAATTTGAATCGATTGCTGTTCAAATCGATTCGTGGCGAATCGATTCAGCCCGTGAACGATATTGCGAGCTAGCTATTGTTTTTCCCAATATGGCGGTCGGTTACGAATTGACCGGTTAATTTTTGATCTAGTTTTTAATTATTTGTTGTCGCAAGGTCGGCAGTAATCATGGTTGGTTTTAATTTGTAATAAAGTAAATGATTTCTTATTAACTAGAACGTTCGTTACAAGTTTGATATCTGACATTCACGGTAACATAGTCATGGGATACGGCCATGTAGTTTTAATAAGAATGATTTTTTTTATTAATGAATGTACTGAAAAATGGATGTAGATTCAGTTTATAGAAATATTCTAGATACCTACCTATTTATGTATGATACTTGCATAATTAAGATAAACGACTCTTATAAAAGTATCACACTAATCTCTACTCATTTTTAATTAAACAATTTTCGCGCCACTAATGACGGACAATGACTTAATTCTTAAACGCCTACAATTAAAAGATAGTCCACAATAGCGCCAAGCCAATTATCTATAAAATAGGCAGTCCAATTAATTAACTTACAGTGAAGATCGTTAGGGCTCGTTTTGTATTCTTTTAAGGCTTAAAAAGGCTTGACAAATTAAGGCGGCACGTTTCAAGCTACCAACAATGGATGCTTCTGGCGACTCGACTCCGCGACTGTCGCAAACGACACACGCTTAGCTCTTAAAAAAAAAACTCTTTTAAAAACAAATTAGTAGCCATGATTTATTATGCCAAGTTACGAAAGAGGTTCAGTAAAAATATCTTTTTCCGTTGAACGTTTTCCGTTCGCGTGCGTTACCGCAATTTGAATGTGCTCCAAATTTGAAAATAATTTGTTTTGTCGTTCTGTTTCTGTTGTGTCGGTGTAAGATGGCGGTCGGAAGCTGGGTTTTAATGTGTCTTATCTTTCAAAGACTGTTAGCCAAATATGTAACTTCTAGGTTTTGAAAAAGTAAATAAATTTAAATAAATATAAAAAAAATGAGTTAAGGTCGTTAGCGAAGATTATGTAGAAAAAAGTTTTTATTGATTTTAATTTATCGATATATTAATAACCTCAATAATTATAATTATTTTAAAAGTTTTGAATTTATAATATGTTTATTAAAAGCTTTCGAAATTAGAACACAAGTAGTAATTTTGTCAGTTATTAAATATGAGACAAATAAGTGCCTTAAATAGGTAGTAAATAAAGAACAGTGTACATAGCCTTCGGTCTCTTTTGTTTTCGAATTACGCAATAATTGGAGCACGGTAGTTAGAGGTTCACACGTTTTTTGTCGAGGACAGCGGGACGGACAGACAGCATCAATCACTGGTGACTGGACGCATTACCGGTGCAGTGACTAGTAGGTGGTAGTGGTTGTAATTCACACAAAAATTAAAAAGTTTTGGTTATATCTAATTACTTTTCTGGTGTTGGTAATAAACAAATTAAAATACTTAAAATTTAATTAACGAATAAGCATAATATTTACTTTACTTAAATTAAGTATTTTAAAGGTATCGATAGAAATAATGAGGTAGTCGAATGCTAGTCATTTGAGTTACTTTTTATTAAATGTCAAATAAGACAGCTTGTTATAAATAGGGACCTATGACGTCGTAATTATGTATAATAGTTTCCATACTAAAAAAATAAAAAATAAAAAATACACATGTAATGAAAATCCAAGCATGTAGATTTTCGCGTGTAAGAATTTAAGGTAAGTATATTTGGTGTATTTAATTTTTCTTTCTGTTTACTTTATCTGAGTTAAATTATTTATTATTTTCTGTGATGTCATTTAAAGAACTATATAGTGAACTATATTAAAAAAAACTGCAGTCATCTACCCAATTGAGAATCAATAAAGCAGCATTTATCTCGTCACCCATAAGCCCATAATCACTTTACAGCGACGACGACGCTCATTGACCGCTAAGCGGCGCGCGCGCAGCCAACGAACGGTCCGCGCACGCGCTCCAACGCACCGCATTTGCATACAAACGCGCAACCGCCACCGCTACAGACTAGGCCTCAATTAGACTATTGACAAATTGGAAAACTGCTGGGGATTGTGCTCAATGGGGTTTTTGGTTTGAATAATGTAGAAGTGTATAATAAATCGATATGTTGGATCAGCGGTCATAGCTCAGTACGGCTTACGTGGTCGCGTCGATCACGCAGGTTAAATGACTACAGACACGGTCATAACCTGAATGGGTTTGACAGTTAGTGGTATTTATCTCGACCGCTTCCGTGCTTCGCAAGGCACGTTAAGACGTTGTTGCCGGCTGTTATCGCTAGATGGCAGTCGTTAAGCGATGTCGGAGGCCTTATAGGCGACTTGAAAACTTCTGACACTGGGGTTGGCCACTAGCCCCACAACCTCCACCAATCCGGACTTGGCCCCCATGTGTGTAGTACGGCCTAAAAAATATTTCCGATGTATGGGAAGAGACCCGTGCCCCTGTAGTGGGGACGTAATGGGTTGTTAACATATTGGATCAATCAGTTCTATTTTTTTATTATTCAAGTAAATTAGATCTAAAATATCCTTATTAGAAACAAGCATACATTACTATTTTTTGGGTGGGGGAAGTCTAATAATAACCGAAGATACGTTAAATCGTTTCAAGATTAATTCAAAAACATTTTCAATTTAAACAGTGCACAAAATTCAATAAAACCTATACCAACACAAAAGATAGACCAGAAGTCCTACAATCCTAAGTTGCGACAACGTTACAGTCATGGTATTTACCCCCAACCAGCAACAGTTGCAGAATAACCCAACAGCCGTAAAATCACCATAAACCGATATTGAATTGAGAATCGCTACCGAGATGCCATTGTTTAGGACTAAGCTTGAAGAATCTAGGTTTATGTGAAGAGGATTAGATTGAGTGGAGTTAGGAGGTTGATTTCATCACTTACCAGGTGAGATGATGCCAAGGGCTTACCAATTGAGGGTAAAAAAAGAATTAGCTTTTATTTGACCTGATACCGGCAAATCAAAACGAAGTGTCTAATATCAAAGGCTATATATTTTATTTTATTTTATTGTGACAGAAACAAACAGTCTTTTTAATGTTATAACAAATAACTTTGTACAATATAGACCTATAGTTTCCTATATTTATTACGCTAAATATAAAAATATAAGTTTTTCGAGTTCAAATCTCGCCGAATGCTGGAGGAGGGTCCCCAACCCAACACACTAGCGAGAAATGAACTACAAGAAACAAAGCTATCGAGGAACAGTATAAATATACAGCAGATTTAAAAAGCACGTATACACTAGAAGGATACATTATATTATACATAGGTATGTATATATGGAAGTGTATTATCGTTTTAAAAACTCAAGTATTCTTGAATTAAACCTTATTCAAAATGTGTTAGTAACAGAAGTTAAATGATATGGCATAAAATCCAATATAGCGGATATAAGATTTCAGCAACGAGTTTTAGTTTTTATCTTTTATTGGATGATCATTCCTTTCCAAGTAACGTATGAGACAATTTTCAGACCTATTAGAAATTAAAAGCATTTTTCGAAGACCTAACTAAGTTATCCAAGCCAAAAACAGCATAGTTTTAAAGGTAATTAATATGGCAAACCTTTTTAGCGTAAGACTCACTTTTGACTAAAATTGAATTGTTAATAGTGAGACTGAAGTTATGTAATGTTAAGACACTTTTAATCAACTATAGTTAATTAAAATAGGACAACTGGAGTGCGACCGGATATTACGACGGTTAACAGGGCCAATGTCGCAGTCAATCACTGTAATTCTGTCAATCGCGAAGTGACCGGGGCACGCGTCCTGCGTCTGCGACGGTTTCCCGCCCTTTTGCACAACCCATTGTGCGTCCGACGACGATACAGTACCACTTGCATTCATGCGGATTGCGCTAGCGGTTGTGCAATGGAAATGTCGTTTAGGCGGTCGAAGGAAATTGTTTTTTTCTTTAAAAAAAAATAGGATGAAAAATCTAGAAAAGATTTTTCTCAAAGTATTATAGCAGAATCTTTTTTGTGTCTCTGTAAAAACAGAAAACGTTGACTCAGTTTTCTACAGTAGTTATAAATAAGATTATTCTAATTATGTATGAATTAAGTGTTTTATCAGCTTAAAAAATCGCTGTTTCCCTTAAAATAAGGTGAGAACGATTTGAGTAACGGAAGAAATCGGTCTAATTTAGTTTAAAGTGGTAAAAACTGTAGCGGAACTAATAAACAGTATTGGTATTATCGACATGCGTACGCGCCTACCGGATATCTTAATTATGTGGTAGAGAATATGGTTGATTTCTACGGGTTTACTTATAAAGTTTTTTTCTTGGATCAATTGTCAAAAATATTATGAGTGTTACTTATTATCGTGGTTTATGCCCATCACTAGTCATTCCCAACTGACATATGTCAGGAATGCATTTTCTCAACGGCGGCACTATAATATACGAATTTTTGTAATAAAGTTAGATCACTTGTCTTTATAGCAAAACTATTTTCTCTGTTTACTCTTTTGTAGTTTTTTTGTGTTGTTTGTTTATCTGTTTTGTGTTTAGTTATTTTATGTTCAATGTTCTTTCCCATCTATTCTTGTTTTCTGTCATTAAAAAAATACGTCCTGGGTGCTCTATGGCATTTTTTTCGTATAAATACTTTAAAATGATACAATTTCAGATGGTTAGATGATTTTAAATTATAATTATGAACACACTTACAATGTATATACATATTTCGATACGGATATGTCTATAAAAATATGCAAACAAAGAAATCGATCGATCGATTTTGGCGGCAAACGGAACCGTTTTCGATCAGTTTCTTAAACTTGAACCGAACACGTAATTCGGTAATACATTATCATCATAATTTTTTTTATTGACAAAGGAAACTGTATACAGTTATGTAATTATAACAACGATCTACTTATTGCTCAATTTATAAGCAATTACAGATTAGAAGTTCGTTTATGACTTCGAAAAGAATATTCTGTATTCGGTCCTTAAGTAACATTTGACATTTGAGAGATTTTCTCGGAATGTACAGAACTAACTGGAGTTAAACTTTTTTGATAGAAAGCTTTGTTTTTGAAAGAAGAATCTAAGATAGTTATGTCTATGCTTTTCAAAGTTTAGACAACTGGTATACGAATATTTTCGAAACATGTAGAAAGTCACAAAACAGCAACATAGTACTATTTCTAGTCCTTTTATTGGCTAAGACATAACAATAGATTATTAAAAAAAAATTTAAAATTTTCTGGCTTTTTAATTAAAAATCAATATTTTCACGCACTAAAATCGCAATTTTGAAAAACAGTGATACCAACCTTACAACCCTCGCAGGTGAAAGCTCCGAAATGAAAGCCTGCGGCTGGCTCCCCGCACACTTTGCACTTTTGGTTCATCTGAAAAAAAAAAGATTTATCTTAATTGAAACTTCAAATATAGAGCATAAAAACTATTTATTAACTTTGTAAAATATATAGGACCTTTTTGCAGTATGATTCTTAAGAAGAACTTGCTTATTTTATATATATTATTATTATAAGCTTATTGCATATAACAATCCCAAATCCTTATTTATGGAACCAACTTGTCCAGAAGAAATAAGTAGGGTCATTAATAATCTAAAAAATACTAGAAGCACAGGATTTGATGACATTAGCTTACAAGTAATAAAACACGTCTCCTTAGTAATTGGTCCAGTTCTAAGTCATATTACCAATATATGTATTGAACAAGGTATTTTTCCACAAAAATTAAAACTAGCAATCATAAAGCCCTTATTCAAAAAAGATGATAGAGAGGAAATGAAATTTTACAGACCAATTGCACTGTTATCTGTATTTTCTAAGATAATAGAGAAAGTTATATATGTTAGGCTATATAGATATTTTGAGATAAATAATATTTTAGTCAATGAACAATATGGGTTCAGAAAAAATAAAAGTATTGATGTGGCTATTTATGACCTCCTAGGAAAAATTTATTACAGAGTCGATAGAGCTCTTCCTGTTTTTGCACTCTACCTAGACATGTCCAGAGCTTTTGATTGTGTTGATCACAAGATTTTGCTTAGGAAGCTGGAAACTTACGGCGTTAGAGGTAACGTTAATGACCTTATTAAATCCTACCTAAGTAATAGAACGCATATCACCAAAGTTGAACGCATTTGCCCGGCGAGTAAAACAGAAAAAGCGTACTTATCTCAGCCACGCTTAGTCCACTACGGTGTGCCACAAGGAAGTATCTTAGGCCCACTTTTGTTTCTTATATATATAAATGATCTACCGAAATGCACAACTCATCCAATGATTCTATATGCCGATGACTGTACAGTTATTTGTGAAAATGAAAGGGATATACATTCTAGCCTTACGTCAATAACTCATTGGCTAAAACATAATAACCTACAAGTAAACATTGATAAAACGAACATTATGTCTTTCAGGCAGAGGAACTTCAATATTTTAACCACAAATGTGGATTTTGAAGGCAGGAAGATTGACGAAACCGCAGTTACAAAATTTTTGGGTTTGCATGTGGATAACAACTTAAAATGGAGCACACAAGTTGAACACGTATGTAAGAAAGTGACACAGTTCTCCTATGCTCTCTACATGCTTGGCAAAACCGTTAACCGTGAAGCGGTTCTAGCAGCATATCACGGTTATGTGGTCCCTACTTTAAGATACGGAATAATTTTTTGGGGTAATGCTATTGGTAAGGAGTCAGTACTGAAATCGCAAAAAAGGTGCATTAGAGCGATATGTAAGCTAAAACGAACGGACACCTGCGTACCTCATTTTAAGGAGCTAAAGCTTCTAACTTTCCCGGCTCTGTATATATATGAAGTCGCAATTTTTGTAAAATCTCATCCGGAATATTTTCAATTTCATACTCGAGCGCGACACATTGATAAACTCTGCTTGGTACCATGTAAAACCACATTATTTCAAAACAGTATATTTTCAGTGGCTCCAAAAATTTATAATAAACTACCAAAAACTATACGGAATTCGAGCACCTTCAGCAGCTTCAAAAATCATTTGAAATCATTTTTGATATTCAAAGCGTATTATTCAGTAAACGAATTTTTAAATGACAATTCTATATAATGTGCATGCTACTCCTTTTGACATTTCTTTTCATAATTTTAATACCTATTTTTTAAATTTGTTGGTTTTTATTATATTATTTTATTGTGACATATTTTGATAATTTTATTTGTTTTGTTACATTATAATTTTGGTTTTATTTTTTATTTTATGCATATAATTAATTAAATTTTGACTATTTTTAGGTAATTCTATTTGATTTTGTATGTCTAATGACAGGTTATAAAGCGCTTTAATGTTTTTTAAATTTAAGATCATGTTTTATACTTATAACCACAAATAAATGATTTATGATTATGATTATGATTATTATGATTATGATTATTTTTTTTGGAATATTTTTAAATGTTGATTGGCAGAATGAAAGAAATTTTGTGGCATTGTTTGTAATCGTAAGATCGAATGCACTAACTAACCGTAATTTCTAGAACAAATTATGATACAGTTTTATGTGCTCTGTTATGTAAGAATGTAATAAGTTTGTTTTTCTACTTATAATGTACGTATGAGCAAATTTTTCTTTTAATATTTTTATTAATTAAGAACATCTTTACTAAATATCTAATATAGGTACTTATTAATGACATGTTTAAAAATTACAAGTATGTACAACAAATCGAAAAAATTCACTAATGTTTTACAGTGACCACTAACAAATTTCTCCATAAGTTTTATACTTACGAAAAAGTTTTTATATCTTTATTTTTTAAATCCTGCTCCATGCGCTCCGAACAAAAATAAAATATTGTTGCCGTTATCGCGCGACATAAACGAATATGCGACTGAAAAATCCGCCACAGAAACCCAATTCACTGTTAATATGCCGTGACGAAGAGCAACCATTTTCCAATCAGTCATTTAGTTGTTAATTTCGAGGACCATGGTGCATGTTATTGGTTGCGTTTGCGATAAATCGCACTGTACCGATTATGAATCGTTCCAATGTATCGATTTAAATTATTTCAAACTGTATGCTGGCTTGCGCGACACTGAGTGTTCCATTTTCGAAAAAAAAAAAGATTGTTTTGATTTAAATTATTTCAAACTGTATGCTAGCTTGCGCGACACTGATTGTTCCATTTTCGAAAAAAGAAATTATTTAAAATATTTTACATGTGGCAGACAAAGTTTGAATTAAGTATTGATTCAGAAAAACTTACAATTTTAATTAGATCAGCAAATTACTTTCACTTTTATACAAACTGAAATTTGAATATGAGAGGTATAAATTCTGCAGCTCACAAAATGAAACTGTTAACTGTTGAAATAAAGTAACTAATATTGTATAGTTTTTTTAGTATAACTTCTCTCCATGTAAATGGTACCATTAAAACGAAATATTACTATCGTTTAGTTTTAGCGTTTAAAATCTGGTTATGGAGTTATGTTTAACGTAATGTAATACGAATTCTTATTTACTCGGTTTTATTTTACAAGGTAAGCTAAAATAACGTGATTATTTTGTTATAATAACATTATAACTGAAATTGTGACAAAAGTTAACAAATGAAAATATTAATACAAAATAACAACGGTAAATAAACATGGTTTAGTTTCTCATAAATAATTGGATTGGGCATAAAATTCAGAAGTCAAAACTTTTTTCTGATTTACCGAATTGATTCTATTACTTTACGATATTTCTATGAAAATTAAACTATTGGTAGGCACATAAATAACGCAAATGAAATCTGGCTACATTAGAAGATAGATTTTACTGATTCACAAGACGCATACGTGCGCACCTAACGTTTAGATTACGAGAATAAACGACACGAAAAATAACCTTACAAAACAGCGAACAAACCTATACAAATTCAGCGCAACGACAACGGCAAGTCTTGCGCATCAACTAAATCACGCAGCATGAGCCCGGCCCACCGTTTATCGTCCGAACGCATCTCAGACCGCGCTCTAAATTAGATCCAACAAGATTCCGCCGAGCGCGCCTTACCGCGATGTCACCAAATGATTTGTCGTTTTTATTATATCGGTAGTTGTACTTCTGCCCCTCTTTACGTATTTTATTACCCTTTGGTCATCTGTGGCTGTGGGTATTTTTTAAAATTTTTAATGGCGTTTAATTTTATTTGAATTTAGAATGCGACTTTTTACAATCAAAAATATTTCATTTAAATATGGCTCAATTGAAAAAAAACTCCCGCGTCAAAATTGCATCATAAGAAATACGTCAAAATTCCGTTCAAAGTCTCCTTCTGTGATTAATAATCATTATTCAAAAAATGGTGCACTGGAGCGGACCACATGTTAATCGGCGGAGCGAATAACGATTCCGGGCAGATCGATTTAACCCTTACCAGGCTGAGTTAATTAATTTGTCAGTTGGCTTTTTGGGCCGTCCGCAGGTTTCCATAAAACAAACCCCGTTGACGGGCGGACATGTACTGTTGATGATTTTTAGGGGTCCGTCGAAAATTTTGAGAGTACCTTAACGCGTTGGAGTGCTAATTGTGCCTTTTACAGTTTGTCAGTCTTCTATATTGTTTGTTTATAAATTTTTATAATTTTTGGAAAAATCTAAAAGCAGTAATACAATATTAATTTCATCATTTCATCATTGGCTCAGTGTGCATCAGAGTGACAACCGTAAATAAATGACGCAGCCCTAACAGTTTGTAGTAAACTTATTACTACTTATTTGTAGGTATTATTCTATATTTTTATTTAAACTTTTATTTTGTGCTTGTATGTTTAAATGTAAAATGTGATATGGGTTATACCTGCAAATAAATGATTTATTATTATTTTCAAATATAAATTTGGGCTACTCTGACCACTTCGCGCTAGGCGCGCTATTATTATTAATGGTGAACAGGAATACTTATTACCTTTTAGGTTCCATAAATAAAAAGGGCCCATTTTTCGATCACTACACTATCTATTCTATAAATATAGGTATGATTAGAACGTAGAGTAATTACTATTTTACTCCCAAAATCAAAGTTTCGTGGAAAGTTCAGTTTTATAGGAAGTATCTTCTAATTGACGTTTACCGTTCACTATAGCAACCAGTTATCATAGTATATTTTTTTATATCAAAAATGAAATTAATAACATACAGAACACTTCAGCAAACTGATCTCCTTTAAAACCAACTTCAGCGCCAATACGAAAATCATTTGCAAAGAGCGAGAGAGCACGAGATGTCATCCTCTGTCCATTTATATCCGTCCAACGATCTCGACAAGCAATTATCATATTAATTACTTCGTCTCCACAGACATGTAGGCTGATGTCCGATTGTGGATGACTTATTTTGGACCAAGGGCCGCACTCCGCACGATGAATTGAAAATTTTCTCAAAAATTGCACAAAAAATTCTCACAAAGGTCAGTAAATTTGTTGTTGAGAATGACAACTGTCAAATCCATACAATTTGTGACAAGAAGGTTTTTTGTTAATGTAGTTCCAATTTATCAATACAATATTTTTTAGTATACCTACTGTTTAGGTGAAAACAGTAAAAATCAATAATTTCCTTAGATTTGTTATCCTTTTACTTTATTTTAACATGCATAGCAATATTTAGTTAAAACCGTCATTGTGACTATCATAGAATCCATAGCCGTCATAGGTTTAATCTATATTTATTTAGTTTAAAAAGAAGATACAGACCTATGTACAATATGCAATTAATTAAATTTAAACTTTTACAATAACGCAATCACACTTTTAAAAATAGAACTTTGAAAGAGATTCGCAACCAAACAAAACAGCCAAACCTTTTTAGTAGACAATAAAAACATAGTGTCATCACCTCGCTATCAAAAACTAACCAACAAAATGAGATCGGAATTGATCACAGAGTTCCGTGTGAACTTTTCCCGCTCTGTCATTTGCCCGCCGACATTATTGGTCTATAACTCTATAGTCTATGGTGCGGTCGTGGGAATCTATGCGCCATGTACGGCCAGTTATGGGAAAAACCGTAGCAGGGTTAACAGGTGGTTATAGGTGAGGTTATCTTAGCGAAAGTAGTTGACAAATAGTCATGTTGCGGTCTAAGAATTTGTTAGGTGCTTGTCTAGGTTAGATAGAAGACTGGTCTTGTAAAAATTACTGTAGAATTGCGAAAGATTTTTGGTGTTCATTGAGTACAACAAAACGTACAATATTGCTCATGAAAATACTTGCATCTCTTAACAACCATTATAAGCCATAGATTTTGTCACTTCGTCCTCAAATACATATTTCACTAGTTAGCAAATAATTCATGTTAATTTCATACAGTTACATTAGACAAATTAAAAAAAAACAAGCAGACAAAGAAAACCCACCTAACATTCGTTTCACAAAAGCAATTTAAATCCATAGAATTTATTCCATGATATCGTATTACCGGGTCAAAAGTTTTAACTTTTAACCTGAATATACAGTTATACTGTTATAAAAATCTAAAAGGTTACAAATCGATCGAGATAGCCGTAATAGATAGCGATCGATATACCGTCTGCCTGCGCGGACGCAGCCCATAGTGTGATGTTTTGACGACCGCCTGTCAAGACCTAGCGCTTTGAGAGCGGTCCTATAGTCTGTGGGCCGCATTAGGGTTGCCAGTGTTATATTAAGAATGTCGTATTAAAATATTCCAAATAGTTATTCTTTCTATTTGTGGGGTGCAAAGTAGTCATACTTTGATAGTGCGTACATATGCCATTTATTTGGGAATTAACTAATGATTTTAAGAGAACAATTCCGAAATAATGGATATGGGTATTTTGAAAAAATTCCTATCATCTATGATCTCTGATGACCCGAAAAATGAATGTATCCAGTGCGGCACATCCACAACATACGTAAAGGTTATATCAAATTATTTCGAAAGGAGTGAATGAAAAATATATACTGTAACACTAAGTATATACATAAGTGTCATTTTTCTTTACAAATTAGTAAAAAAAAATTCAAACGTCTGCTATTTTCTAACGCGATGTCCTCTCCACACCACTCCTAGTCTCTATCGATAGCGATCGGTACTGAATCGATACCGGATCGATTAAATCTCATCTCAGGTCGGGATGTTTACCTTTTATATTTATGGATTGGAAGGTAAATGGCTCATTTCGTTGGCGATCTGGCGATTTCTACCAGTCTTTCTAGTAGAACTACTTTGTAATTATATTAACCCTGTTTATGGAGATTCTTATCGACGCAACCCTTGCTTTTTAATTAAGGGAATCAATGATAAGAAAGATGTAGTTTACCATTAATGGGAATAATTTAAGTCATTTTTACCAGCCGTTGTACAATATTTATCTAAGGCCAAAGCTATCGCCCCTTCATTCTAAAGACAGGTGTTTTTACTTTGAATTCTTATATGTTTTTGTTATTTTAGCATTGGATTTGAATGTTTTTTTTTTAAATTGAAGTATAAAAAACTTATTTATTTATTCGGTACCTACATTACAATTAAACTTAAGTCACACCTGAAGCATGTATGCGTTACCATTTTCATGATATTATTTGAGACTTGAATTAGTTCTGTCTGTGTTCTTCCTTGTCCTTAATGTAATTGTGCCTACTAACCCTTTTATATGATTTTTCAATTATTCGAAACAAAAACTATTCTGGCCTATCTTTTTTTTATTTTGGTCATCCAACGGTAATTTACATTATATTAACAAAATTAATATTTACGTATTTTATCTTAGAGCTAAATGTAGGTAAAACCGTAGGTAACCGTAGGTAAAAAAATGTAGGAATATGTTGTAGGTAGACGCAGCATTTAGATCGGAACTAAGTATTCGCAAATCGCAGCAGAAATGCCGCGAACTGAGCTATTTAGTTGGCTAGTTGTTTCTCACAAAACTCAACCGCACTTCATAAGTGAGCGCGACCAATGTGTAATAGCGCGGGAACTCGCGGGAAGACCCACTGCCGCGAATACCGCGCGCAAAATGGCAACGAATGATAAAAAAAGAGATTCTAATTTGTAAAAAGATTTTGTTTCGTGTGAACAGTAGTAAAAAGATTGTATGACCTAATGAAGTAGACAGAAAATAATACTATGTTCTAAATTCAAATTCAACTTCGATTTCGTTCAAACGTATTGAATAGAGTCTGAGTATTTGTATCCTAACATAGTTTTGCTATAATATAATATGATTAGAAATATTTTTTTCACGATATTTCTGAAAAGTAGCAGTTATCAGGCATAAAAGTGGCCAAAAAAATTAAACTAATATTTTGAAAGGACAACATTACTCTGTAACGATGAATGACGTACGTCAGTACTTAGTCAAAGAACACGCTCCACCTTTTCTGCAATCAGTACAACAAGCGCTTACGATCTCTTGATTTCGTTTTGATAGGAGATAATTTGATATGCCCTCGCTGTTATGCACTTTGTACTATAGTTATTTATACTTTACACCATATTCCTATAGTTTATACTCCATTTACGTATGAGAACTAAAGTAACGATTCGCTTTGCCCCATTCGATGTTCACGGGTATTATTTTTACAAGGTTTTGCGAGATAAAAAAATGTTAGCAATGTTTTTAGTTCTGCGATTGTGAGAATATGCGTTTGAATTCAGAAGTTACTTTCATTCGAATTTCGGACGAGTTAAAAAGTGATTATTTTTGTAGTCTAAGCACTTGTTAATATAAGTGATCTTTTATTTTTTTTAATGGAATCTTCATCTTTTTCACGAGTAAAAAGCGACACCTAATTAAATATGGCTGTATTTTTTTGTTACTGCCTTGCTGTATAATATCAGATGTATTCATTAGTCAGGCACTACTATTTACATTAATTTTATTACAAATTATATTCAAGCATTATCTTAAAAAGATTACAGACCCATTAGCTTTACACCTACTTATTTATAAGTTGAAATGCTCTAATGATAGCACAAATGTATATTGGTATGTATGTATTAGTAATTACACATATTGGTACAAAAATTTTCTGCGCGTCGGCATTTTATTAGCAATAAAACCTGATAGTTATTTTATGTCACGCGCCTTGCGCAAGCGCTAGAGATGGCGTAGGGCAGGTTGGGTCAATAGTTCGTATTCGGCGAATGTGAATGTTAATTATATTAAGTACCTTACTTATGCAAAAAGCTTTAAAATATATTTAAAAAAAATAGGTATATAAAAATATAAAATGAGTTCGTGTTATAATAGTAAGTAATAAACTACGCAAGTTATCCATTGGTATAACATTAAATATGATTTTAATCCAGTTAAAAAGGGCACACACACACAAACAAATGTATTACGGATAATATAGAGCATCTTATATATGAGTGTGATTACCATGTGGAATGAAACCTTTATAAAAGCTATTTATTTTTCATAATAAAACCGGAGTACTTCTATAAAAAAAAAACTAAATAAAAATAGAGCTCAATTTTTACATGATTCTAAAGATAGAATAATATTACTGGCTGGAATGGTTTTCTTCTTCATTTAAGAAAAATAAAAAAGCGGCCAAGTGCGAGTCGGACTCGCCCATGAAGGGTTCCTTAGCAGCAAGTAACGTAATATAAAAGTTCTTGTAGTTCGTTGTGTTTATAAAATTAAATGTTTTTTAATTTTTATATTTGAGTTGATTGAATGAAAGGTAAATTGCGGTTTACGATTTATGACGTATTAAAAAAACTACTTACTAGATCTCGTTCAAAACAATTTTCGGTGGAAGTTTGCATGGTAATGTACATCATATATTTTTTTAGTTGTATCATTTTTAGAAGTTACGGGGCGGGGGGGTACACATATTTACCACATTTTACCACTTTGGAAGTGTCTTTCGCGCAAACTATTCAGTTTAGAAAAAAATATATATTAGAAACCTCAATATCATTTTTGAAGACCTATCCATAGATACCCCACACGTATGGGTTTGATGAAAAGAAATTTTTGAGTTTCAGTTCTAAGTATGGGGAACCCCTAAAATGTATTGTTTTTATTTTTTATTTTTGTGTGAAAATGTTAATGCGGTTCACACTTACCAAGTTTCAACAGTATAGTTCTTATAGTTTCGGAAAAAAGTGGCTGTGACGGACAGACAGACAGACAGACATGACGAATCCATAGGGGTTCCGTTTTTTGCCATTTTTTTTTCGAGCAGACGGATCACCTGATGGTAAGCGATTACCGCCGCCCATAGACACCCGCAACCCTATGGCTATGGAACCCTAAAAAAAGAAATATATTCAAACAAAGAATTGGCGGCAAATGTCCTGCGATTACGGCAGCCGAGACACCCGCAACCCTATGGCTATGGAACCCTAAAAAAAGAAATATATTCAAACAAAGAATTGGCGGCAAATGTCCTGCGATTACGGCAGCCGTAGCTCGCGTACACTCGAGTGCATAATGATCGGCCCGTGCCGTTATTAATGTTTCAATGATCTTTCGCCCGCCGATAGCCAGCTAAGTAACAGGTAAATAACGACCAATTAAAATGAAGAATACACAGCCAGAGCCAATCCAATTAATGCAATAGTACTTAGAGATCCCACAGATAAATGTCGCTTCAATAAATTAAAATTAATATCAACTGTTTTGACGATAAGGCCTTTTGAACGTTGTTTGCAACTGTATTGGAACTTTTAAAGTACATATTGAGTCAGATAATGTGTTCGATATGGCAATGAATACAAATTTTAAAGGTTGATTTTAATAGTGTACTTTTGAAATCACCTGCTTAGTAATTACAATAAATGATATTAAAATTTAACTTACCTACTAAAATAAGTATTTTAAAATGATTTGAGATAACGAATCACACTTACATACCGAGTTAAATTAAATAATTTATTACTTCTAACTTCGTTTATTAAACCTGTATCGGATACAACAAACAATCATTACTTCTTTCTAATTAGGTAATGGCCTTTCGTAACCACTACAAAGTCCCATTATGATAATTTACGATGATGCTCGTGGCTGTAAACGCCGCTGTCATAGCCTATAAATTACAAAAAAAGAAAAAAACCATAAAGACGCGTAACTCGCGCTATTACGTGCTCAATTTAACGTGCCGTGCGCCCCACGCGTCTCGGTTTCAAAACCAAGCACCGTGAAGTCTAAACGAATTCATTATGGTACAAGTCTCTTTTTGTTTACGTTAATTGATAGCGTTTTTGACACACGGTTAGTTATGAGCAAATTGTTTTTTTTTGTCACAAATCCAGTGGTTATGACTTTTTGAAATTAGTATAGTGATAAAACGATGTCGCCAGGCTCAGTTTTTTGCTTCGTAACAAAAAAATTTTATACAGCCAAAATAAAAATATGTAGCATCATTTATAAAACATGAAGGCATGTGCCTTTTTAAAAAAAGGAACAATTTGTTAATAAAACTATTATTCATTCAAAATTTGTCATTTGGTAAGGGCTCACGTTCGATCTTGAAAGGAATCCGTTATTCGATCGATTATCGATAAAAACGAATGATTTATTATGCTCTAATCGATATAATTCATGCGCATTGCCCCCATGACGTCCTCGTTCGCGTGTTACGTCACTCTGACACGCAATTTCTTGACAGCCCATGACAAATTGTTGTGACAAAATATTTCAACAGTTGCCTTAATTGATAACCTTACCCTTGTCAATAATACCGATCCCACATAACGTTGATTTAGATTTACAATCAAAAATGTAACCCTGATAGATTTAAAAGTCAAAAATTTATAAGCAAAAAAAAAGAAGTTTTAGCTTCATCATTTTCTTGCAAGTATATGTAGCGCTGCAGATAATGACGACGCGTTTTGGATTCAAATTTTTGAATTTGAAGTTTGAATGAATGAATTCGTGTTCGAAAATATTGGAATGGTGCATTTGAATTACCAATGGAAGGTTCAGAAATAAAGACGATTTGTTCCATGACTAAGCATTTTAAAATTGTGATATGCAGATGCATTCGATGCAGATGGGATTGTGAACATCTGCCAAAATTAATTTCAATTAAACTTTATCCGTGTTGTTAAATTCATAAATTTATTTCAATGTAGGTAATTTCATTAACAAAGATATAAATCTTACTACCATATTCACAAATATTATATGTACTTTGAAACGCGTTTTAATTTTATTTTTTCATTCTTACAACCAAATAATTCGTCGAGTTTTTGAATTGTGTTCAAAATAATAACTATTTTTATTCCTAGAATTCATCATCATCAGCCGAAAGACGTCCACTGCTGGACAAAGGCCTCTCCCAAGGATTTCCACACCGACCGGTCCCGCGCTGCCCGCATCCAGCGGCCTCTCGCAACCTTCACCAGGTCATCGGTGCACCGAGTGGGAGGCCTGCCTACACTGCGTCTTCCAGTGCGCGGTCGCCACTTAAAAGTATGTCTCAAAATTTCCTTATAACTACAGTCACAGATAAAACCAACGGACATATCAAACTAAAAAAAAAAAATTGAATAGCACAATCAAAACGCAAAATGCCAATCTAATTCAAAAATTTCACGTGTACCCTTTAAAAGCTGTCCACATTTCAATTGTGAAACAAATCATTGTCCACGCTTCATTATGCCATAGATTATACATGGGTATCGTTTTAAATAATAGAGTACATTAGTGGTTTTTGTGATGTCTATGGTTTTGTTCGGACCCGCGACCTCTGACACAAACTCGCATTCCGTACGCGGGCGATGAGTGGTCAATATGTTTGAACATAATAATGGTACGGGGCTAGCGATAGACATGGCTTTTTGGGTTCCGTGGGTGCTTGAAAAAAACCTTAAGTTTATTTTTAATGTTAATGGTTAATGTGGGATATTTGTATAGAGTTTTAAGATATTATGATACTTTTAATTATAATTCGGATACTTTTAGATTGAAAATATGTTTTATTTTTTAAGGCATAAATAGTTTTTATTATTTAGCAATACAATAATTGTTCATTACTGTTACTAATAATATAAAGCAATTTATGGCTGAGTAATATTAGAAGGGTGTGGCAAATCACGCAAAAACATGAAAGTTTTCTAAAAACGTTTACCTTCTTATACAGTGTCTATTAATTATTTATTTTTAAATTAGACCACATAATTTGGATGTAGTTTATACATATAGTTATATAAGTATATTTCTTGACCAGAACCTAAAACAAACCGCCTTTCAAATGACACTTAACTATCTTTTATGTAACTCCTATTGTTTGTTGTAAGAGATACTTTGCACGCCATTCGGTTAAGGTGTCTTTTCACCGGTATGAATATTACAGTGAATTTAAATTTAAATCAATGGATTGTTTTCTGTCCATCTATATCTATTTCATTGGCTCGGTATTCGAACGACTAGAGCTCGTTCTAGAATTTTCCTATTGAGTTTCGTAGCCAATTCGTCGACTACTTTACTATTTTCATCATTTATTTCAAAAAGATCATATTTCTGTCAGTTGTAATTATTGTATGTACATATATTAATTTTTTAGGGATTCCTACTGTGTACGTAGGAGTGATTTTATCATAATACGCCTGGTGTTTGATTAAGAAATATATTTTTACCTGTGATAATGATGATTTTGCAATGGTAATATTTTTCGAGCGTTAGTGTGTATGTATGTTTGTTTGGCTAAACCTCATTCCTAAAAGACTGATGCCATTAGATTCACCTTAATTTCCTAAGTGTTACAGAATATAATTTAAACATTCACCTTCACAAGATTATTCATAATCTCACTTTCGATCCCACCAGTGCACTCACACCTTTACCCGTGCCCGCTGAGTCACAAATCCGCTTCCCACCACGAGTGACCTGTACCGTTCCGTGTCACTCGAGTTCGGACCATAGATCTTTGTAGAGCATCTAGACTTCATTACGTTACTCTATGGGTAGAAGCAGGTTCTTTTTTCGAATGTTTTTTTTTTGGTAATTTATTTTTTGCCAGCTACACGCTAGTACATTATAGTCAATCAATCTCCTGGCTTGTTCCCTATTTGAGGTCAGCCCTCCTGATACTCTTTCGCCACTCTTGGCGATTCTGTGTCATTTCTGGCGTTAAGCCTAGCGTCATCATGTCATTGGAGACGGTTCGCATCCAGGTGGTTGGCGGGCGTCATCTGCCTCTTTTGCCTCCCTCTATGGCCACCACACGTCGCGTCATATGGTCTTCATCCCAACCCATCACGTGACCATACCAACGCAAACGGCTCTCTTGTATTTTGTGTTGGATTTCAGCGACTTTGAAAGTCCCTCGGATGTATTCGTTTCTAACTTTACGCTAGTACATTATAGTACAATTTTAAAAAAGTGCGTTTGAAATTTTAAGGGGTTACTCAGAATTAAGTATAGAATACAGGAAAAATATTGAATAAATCCGATCTTCAGTTTTCAAATTCTATTCTTTACTTAATTCTGATTCTGAGTAACTCCTTCAAATCTCAAAAGCACTATTTTACACCTTGGATATAATGCGATAGATTACTGGAGTGTCTATGATCACCAGCGGACATCTTCCAGCTTATGTGATATGCCAGTTGAGTTAATTTGTAGTTATAGTTGAGCCAATAATTAGTGACCACGTAGTACAGACAGCCACAAAGATATCTGAACCTCTTTGTAATACACCATGTATCACGAATAGCTTTAGTAGGGGTTCAGATATCTCTGTGGGCCAGTCTTGAAAATGAAAATATTTTATTCGAAATAGGTAGCAGTGTACGCTTTTCGAACGTCATTCTTTTATCTACCTAATACGAGGTTCCTACCACTCGGAACTCGTATACCCACCGTTTCGGGAAGTGTTTGCGGAGTGAGAAGAAACGGCGGGCCCTAAAGAAACTCCCTCCAACACATTACCTGCGACCATCTTACAACCTATCTTAGATACTCAATAGTTATAATTGTACAGACAGCCACAAAGATATCTGAACCTCTCCGTAATACACCATGTATCACGAATAGCTTTAGTAGGAGTAGGGGTTCAGATATCTCTGCGGGCCAGTGTACTAGAAAACTATTAGTCTCAGACCTATAGCAGTATTTTTTCACCACTTTCCATTCTGATCTCAACAATTCGGTAACAAGGTGTGTCACTGTCTACACACAATGGCTCCTGTTACCAAAATCGATTCAGCCGAATACAATGTAATATCGATTCCTACGCGTCAACTCGAATATCATTATATCGATTAATTAGTCATTGTTTTCGGGTACTCTGTCAATTGTGAAATAAATTATAATTATTAATTCGATGCGTAATCCGCGACTGTTTGAATGCTAAATGGATTATAAAATTGTAATGTTTAAGTAAAAGTAAATTGAGAATTGATGATGTTTATTGAGAAAAAAAGTTAATGGTCATTTATCAATAACATGGCCAATTAACTTGATAAATAATGAAAAATTTGACTGGTTAAAATATATTGGTTCTAATACTCAGGGGATAAAGACACTTTGGCTCCAAAACATTAAGATATTCAGATTGCAAAATGAAGCAAAGTGACATATATACCTATAAATATTGAAAAAACATAGGCCTCCTGGTTAAAAGGTGGCGCCTAAATCAAATTGCAAATAAGTTATTAAAAACGTTTGAACAAAATGTCTAAATTGCCACACCTCATAAAACTTTATTCGCTTCCTTCCTTATCTGTACCACCCACCAAAACATTTATGACTTTGCGAAAACCCTATTTATTTTGCACTAAAATATTCGACAACAGCAAATTGCAGGCGAAGAGAAAAGAGACCGACATAAAAATTAAAAATAATAAAAAAAGAGTAAAAAAGGCCGCAATGAGTCGGCACATGAAAGCTCTTTGCGCTCGCGTACCGAAACAAAGGAGGTCGTAAAACTGGTCTATTCGGAGAAAAGAGATTTTGCACAACCCACCTTCTTTGTTACTACGGTTATTAAAGCGAAGCTAGAGTACGGGGTATGAAATAGTTTAACGGCAACGCGAAGTATGAGTTCTAATCGTTTGGGCTAAACTATTTCTAATGACGAACATGTACGCGGCCATAAAGGATGGAATTCTATGCATTGTAAAACTTAAAGAGTGACTATGCTTTTGTCTATGGTCTTACCTCATCAAATGAGAAACAGTTTGTGCCGAATAGATAATTATTTTGCTAAATAAGCGTTTTCGTTTAGTATGTTTCTATTAACACAAATTATTAAAAACTCGAGTCCATAAAATATATATTATACTCTCAGGAAATGAATACGACCCCCGCAGACGAAAATCTATCAATCTGATTTGGCTACACGCGATCACAATAAAACGGTCACACATAAGTATGATTCTAGACGTGGGAGAGCCATGCTTCGGCACGAATGCGCCGGCTCGACCGGAGTGATACCACGGCCTCACAGAAAACCGGCGTGAAGCAACGTTTGTTGTGTTTCGCCGAGTGAGTGAGGGTACTGGAGGCCCAACCCCCCCCCTCCCCCTCCCCATTCCCCCATCCCCCATCCCCCATCCCATTTCAAAGGTCGGCAACGCACTTGTGACTCCTCCGGTGTTGCGGGTGTCCATGGGCGGCGGTTATCGCTTACCATCAGGTGATCCGTCTGCTCGTTTGCCACCTATCACATAAAAAAAAAACAAAAAAAAAGGTACATATCAGAAAAACATTTCACTCCAATATGGCTGATAAGAAAAAGCTTCCCTTTCCGCTTGTTAAGTTATGGTATTAAATGGACCTATTCAATATCCTATATTACGTATATATTAATTTTAACATGAGTAGATAGTTGATCACGATCATAAAAAATAAATGTTAGGTAAATCATATAATATCAGGGCTTGTATCTGGGTAATTGCTCATAAGATTGGTTCATTAATTTAAAATGTTGTACAATATTTATAGCGAGAAAATAATTCTGTTCAAAACTCAAACAAAAGATATATTTGCTGATAGAATTAGTCATAATGACATAGTATTGGCAAAGATTAAAAACAACATTCAAACAATAATATCTAACATAACTATACATTATAATGTACATGTTACTCCTCGGTAGGTGTGATACAGTGACATTTTGCACGCATGCGTGAAACTCGAGCAGACGATTGGTCGACATAGCCACGCCTAGTGGTGCGTCACGTTACTCACTCATATACCTAGTATTTATTATCTGTTGACATAGAAAAGCATAACGTACCTAATAAGTACTACATAGATATTAGCGGCAGATAGGACAGTCGCATTAAAATCTAAATGTTTTTGGTATCTGAATGCAATAACTGGTTATTTTCCATTTATATATTTTTTTTTTAAAAGAAACTTACTTTTTCCTGTGCCTGGATTTCAAATGTAAAAGCTGAACAGAATGAGAGTTAGTCGCAAACATTATACACATACCAAAAAAAGTCTATAGCGATGGAAACTGCTTAAACTTGGTTTAAACTGTTTGAAAATAACAAGATGAAGTAACTCCACTCTAATGCTCCTCCCTAATTTAATGTAATGATGTGATTTCCTTTCTCTTATGCTTTTTTCATATTTTGATCAGTAAACATCTATGCTTGTTGTCTTAAAGTGGGTGGAGTTAAACTGGGTAGAGTGTCTTAGGCTAGTATAGTTACAATTTTCTGTGTTTTTGTATATTATTGTTTTAATGATATTTAGTGCATGACAAAATCATAAGCTTTACTTATAACTGGACCTTGTTTGACCTTAGTTTTTGGATAAAAATATCTAATATGAAATATAAAACGCAAGTAATGTCCGCTCTGTTTTGTACTGTAATAAATAACATTTCAAGTCACTCATATATGCTGGTACATACAACATGTTGGTTGTATCGAGTAATTAGTATATGGATCATGTATGGTTATGCGCATGTTACGCGTGTGACTTTGGAACGTGTTATGGTAATCACAGTTTGTGATGGTGTGGTGCTTGTTTGTTCTGTTAGTGCTGCACACTTTGATGACATGTTGTTTTTTCTATTTATAGAGCATGAGCATGAAATATGATTAAAATCTGTATTGCAATGATAAGAAAAATAAACCATAAGTATAATTTATACATGAGCAGTGGTACTACGTACATACATAAAATATTGTATAATAAGTACAGAATATTAAAATATGTAAAATGTACTAAGTTGTATAACTAACAATTCTAGTAACAGTACTCAAAATAAACAAAAAAATAACACACACAAATAAATAAAACTGACACAGAATTTAAAACACCGCAGTAACTGCTTTCGCGAAAATTAAAATTCATAAACCTTCATTCAGGATCGATCTAGATCAATGGGTGCGCAAGCTATAACTCATCGATCGATGGGCCAATGGATCAATATGGATGAATCCGCATTCAGTTGTCAGCTGCGCGCGCGTCACTGCTTACCTTTCGAATTGATAACCACTTTGTCGGCACCGATATATGTTTATGTTCACATTGCTATAAGTATGATGAAAGGTATAGTGTTTGCGTTGATTTACATATTTTAAAAGCAGATGCCTTAGTTTTATTACTGGATTAATCGAAATGACTAATAAGTTAAATAACTGAAATATGTCCCGACGCTTAAGGGGTTAAGATAAATCTAATGATATCTCGCAATCGGAAATCCATGTTATTGAAGTTTAAGGTATATAGTCGGATGTCCAAACTTACAAACATACACTGAAAAATAGTTATCTCACCTCCTCCTGGAGTAGTTAGCTAGTTGCAAATTCTCAAATATATTTTTACTGGTAATCAAAAACATGTATTACATAAAAATGTTTTTAAAATTAAGTTAAACCTTGGTTCATTTTACCGATTACAAAAAATCACCCAATAATTTATAAGTTATCGATAAAAGTAATAAATTGTATAAACAAGTAAATTAGATACACGCATGCTCACTAAAACAGATTAAAAACTATCGATATATTTTATAATGTACAAATTATAGTGTTTTCTCATATCGATAATTATAACACAGTATACTCTTGACATTTAGTGTAAATATCTATATTTCCAACATTACTTCGTTGTAAAATAAGTGTATATTTATAACTATACTTATAAGAGTTATAAGTAAACGCATCGCAGCCTTGAGTTAGATCGGAACTTTTGCGATTTGCAGCCTTCCATTCGATAATAACTAGTGATGTGCTAAAAATTGCCGACGGTTTATCGACAAATAATGAAATCCGGTCACTTAATTTGTAAATATAATAGGGTAAAATAGTATATTTTGTACGTTCTTTTAAAACTCATGTAGTTATGTTTTCATTAAAATAAATGTAAGTATATAAGTCTAAGCACTAACGTTGTGTTTAGACTTTCTGTTTCCATAGTTTTATTAATAAAGAAGCGCCTTTGTCAAGTTTCCGACTCCTAACTGTATGATAATAAACGAGTAAAAAAAAATTGCAAGCAAAATCCTCAAGTAACGAACGGACATCAAGACCCCTCACGTTACTTTCTACATATTTTGGGAAAGTAAGCCTATACTTCATTAATGGGGTACAAGTCCTTAACTACTATATTAATGAAATTGTCGATGATGACTTATCGACTATCGACTATCCAACTGAACACTGGCACATCACTAAATAATAACGCCTCATCAAATTCATATTAGACCGGCGCGGGATCAATGTCGGATAATACGGTTTACGTAAATATAATACAACTGCAAGTTCATATGTCACAACCATCTCGACAGATTGCTGGGAAACCGCTGAAGGTGACTGGAGTGCTGTACTGATAAGAAAGAAAGCCGCAAATTTTATGGAGTTTTTATACTTTGCGACCTTTTTTCTTATAAGAGCAGAGTGTTAGCTTGTAACTTGTGACCCCTTTCAAGATACGGTGCGATCTTCGCACTGGCTCAATCTATTTTGCAATACCTAGCGGATTTGTAGTCGGAGGTAGGTACAGGGCGTCTATTATGTAATCTGTGGTGGGTACAGGGTCATATGGAATGTACACCTGTCAGATGAATAATAATTTGAAATTTTAAAGACTCATCTATGAAACATCTTATACATTTTTCTTTAGTCTGTTTTGGAATCAGATGCTACCAATTATTATACATGTTTTTATATAAGTTACATGGATCATATTGATAAACATTGTATACCCGCCTTTTTGGAATTGGCAGAGAGAGAAGAAACGATGGTGGGTCCTAAGAAACTCCTAACACATTCTTTTTTTTTCCAAAGAGGTCTTATATGCTATTGCATCTTAATTGAAGGGCAAGAACCTTGAGTTATACCATTAGGATTAGCAAGACATTAATTGCCTCTCCATCAAGAGATCGCCATTTTGCCACCATACAAAACAAAAAAGTTTAGTTTGCTGATGACTGTTTGCTATTAAACAACAATTTAACAGATGCAGGTGATTTTGATAATGGACCCTTGACTCAATCATTTGGCGGTTGCAATCAGACGGCAGCCGTCCGGGATGATGATGCAAATGTCAGATTACACGGTGCGCGGGCGCCGGTGCGTGCACAGGGGGTTTAAATTATTATGTTGTCGTAGGTCAGGATTTATACAGTTACTGTTTTGTAATATGTACCGGTTTGTTTGACAGTTTTTTGTAGGTTAGAAAAGGTTAAATGTTAAAGTTCATGATAAAATACTATAAAATGTGTTTAAAATACTGGTTTTGAGGTGGAAGATAGGAATCTTTAAAATATTCATTTATTAAGTATTCTGCATCGTCTTTATTATTCTTTGACATTTCACGATTTATAAAACCAAAAGAAAAAAAAGCCATTTAAATTGAAAAAGATAAATAAAACCTAAAGAAAAATCTGACAAATCTTTCCTCACTGATAAAGGACCCATGACTTTTGCCTTTGATCGGAAAACCTCACACTGTATCTGACAGTCATGGATGATGATTTCGGATGTGTGGCAACAAGCACCGGATAGTCGCGACCGTTGCTACCGCCGAGGCCGTCTTCGGTGGCGGTCGCGACCGACCTAACTGGTGACCCGAAAACTTGAGGATACTCCCCCTATAGGCTTATTTTTGAGAGCCTTGATAAAACTTTATATTGGTGACTCGAAAACTTGAGGATACCTCCCGTAAAGTAATGATCCGGGTCTTTATCACTTAGTGACATCATCAATATTATTTATTATGTTTAGCTAAGTTTCTTATTTTCTTTCATTTATTTAGCAGAATTGTTTGCTCTGAGTCTATATATGTATGTATTTAAAAGTATATGTGTATGTATATCAGTCTCTGGTTCCCAAGATACAGGTAATCCTAGTTTGGGGCCAGATGACCGTGTGTGATTTGTCCCAGATATTATTATTATTATTATTTATTGTATTGAAGAATTTGCATGCTGTAACTAATTATGGTTGAGCAAAAGAGCTTTTGTTACCACTTACAGCCCTTATCATGTACCTTGTTTAATGGCAAATAAATTCTATTCTATTCTGTTTTTGGGACCCTTATTCAAACTTTATACTGGTGACATAAGGACCCTGTGTAAGACTGTTTTTGGGTATGATAGCTTTTGGATCAACGTCCGGCAATTCAAAGAACGTCGCTTGTATTTTGAACTCTTTTAACTAGGTATGGCGCGCTGGAATATTAGGGAAACCAGAAACTAAAACCGGAATACATAAAAGTATAAAATTCTACAATAAAATACCTGAAAATGTAATTAGTTTATCCGAAAATAAGTTTAAGACTTATGTAAAGAAATGCCTGTGTTCAAGAGGATATTATAAAACCCAAGACTATGTTAATGACAATGATGTATGGACATGTATAGATCTTCCAGCTCATAGCTTTAGTAATGACATCAATTGTAATAGATATTAAGTATTTATTTCAAAAAATGTGTTGGGGCGAGTTTCTTCTCGCTCCGCTAACACTTTCCGAAACGTTGAGTGTACAAGTTCCGCGTGGTAGGAACTTTGTACTAGGTAGAAAAAAAGACGATTTAAAAGTATGCGTACAGCATCTACTTAAATAAAATATATTTTGACTTTGACTTTGATAATAAACAAATTTTCCTAAATAACCTACTCATACGAGTAGTGAATTCTTAAAAAGTCTTCCCATACAAACTAGTCTAATCAGGTGACAGATTTTTGTAAATTGTCCAAAAACATTTTTGAAAATTAATTATGTGATCTTATAATACGTGAATTAAATACAGTATCGGATTTTGTTATGTTTAGTGACATGATCAAACTGTAGATCGAGAAATAAAAGCAATTAAAATCGGTAACTCGACCCGAACCCAATCCATAAACATAATCTCTACTATTACATATTTTAGCTTCGGCTAATGTCAGAAGGCTAAGCTTTCTAGTGCACCCATAACATCCATGTTATTAGCATACAACTACAGGATGCACCTTTTTAAATGGAGGCGAAAAATAAAAAGAGCTTCTATTCGCTGTTCTACCCAACGTTGCTTTTAACGGAAAGGGATTATTCAAGGAGTGACGTATGTTATTTTCAAACAAAGATGATTTCTAAATATGACCTTTTCATATTTCATTGTACTGTTTTTTGTTTGAAAGTACAAACCTATAAATTTCATTAAAATTGAATTCCATTCTTTTGTTATTTGCATTTCGTAATAGGGAAATAATTACTTTTTAAATAATTACGATATGTTTATGATTTTGATAAGCTGTATTTCATGGAAAAAATCAGGTACCTAACAAGTTACAAAACAATCCTCGCACCCTGTATACAACCTGAAAAGTTTGTTCAAATGTTGCTTCGTTGAGCAGAAATGCTCAGAATGCTGTGCATGATAAGGTCGATATTTGCGTGCGAATCTCTTCTCTAGGGTTGGGCCAGAGGAATTAAAATAATTTTATTACTTTTTTATGACAAATCAAATCATTGATCTATAAAAAGAAATAAACATGTGTTTTTAATTAATTAGTAATGATAACGGATTTCAAACTAACGAATAAAGTAGATACGTTATGTATACCATTATTAGATCTATTGTAAAATTATGAAAATGATCAAATACGAAACGTAAAACCAAGTTATAATTCAAATTAGGACAACTAGATGATTCTTAGCAGATGTGAAATTTTGGAAATTTAAATAACCACACTATAAATAAAAACAACATATTTTAAGAAACCTGCTGCTTGGAAACATAACATTTTGATGAAAACATTGTCATTTAACTAGATTTTTATGACATACTTTTTTATCTTATAAACTGATTTAATATAAGAAACTACAGTTTCTTCGGTGATCATTATTATTATTTATGACAAGTGATACTTAAGGCGTACATCATATTAAATGATCAAATTCATGAAGGTAGAAGTCAGTTTTTACTAAAACAGTATAATAATAATTCGCAACAAAATAAAACAGGACCAATCGTGTCTCATCCCTATTGAGAGCAGTACCTCTGTGCACTCTCGCGCAGGTCGCGGGATGCGCCCAACCTTTCACGCGTGGTTCTGCACAGTGGGCGCGCCTTGTGTTTTATGAATTTATTGTTCTGATACCAATGCGCTTCGCTTCGCTTTGCTCTGATATTTCAATTTGCTTCCAATGATCACGATTTCAGCGTTATCGACGATTTCGCTCTACAATGGTAATGGTATGGCGATAAAGATAGTTGTTAACTTTGTTTATTCTGTCTTTTCTTTTCTGGACCTTTGGAACTTTCCCTAACCTTTCTAGAACTTTGTTGAACTTTTTCTGAGCAATGTTAGCAATCATAGCATTTAGTAACATTTGTTTAAATTGTCACGATTTAACAAAGTACTATAAGTATTTAACTAACAAATTGCAAAACGTATAAGAAATAATCATACTTACTTAGCTTATTTACGGAACACAAAAACTGAAAACTTAAAGTCGTTATATAATAAATTCGTAATAATTTTTGATCTGATAATAAAATAAACTTTTTCTATTTAACATAAAGCATAGATAGAAAAGTAATAAAAACTTATATTCCATTTAAATAAATAATTTATTTATAATCCAGTATCTTCTGTACATGACCACTGTGCAACCACATGGCATTCAGCGCATTTCACCTCGTCCCGCGGTTGCAAGCTCGAGTATTGAATGCCCACTGGATTGTATGGTAATTTTTACAGGACTTACAACCGGCACCGTTGAGGACCCACATTTTGTCTACGCGACATTGTGTTTTGACACATTGGGGTGATCCGTTTGTGTACCATGTTTGGGCTTGTAAGAATTTACGTTTATGTTGGAACTTTCAGCTGTACAAGTTTCAAGTATCAAGAGTTTTATATCCAGTAGTTCTTATCTATGACATTTTTATCGTAATTAACATTATAAACCATAAATAACTCAGAAGATTAAGCAATTTCTGTACAGTCATTTTGATAATCTGTTAATAATAATTGTAATTATCGCCACACAGTGCAACATTTCTCCCAAAAGACATATAAATAATCATAAAAAAGTTTACGAGAAACGAAACGACAACATTTTCCATAAACCATACAGAGCTTACAAATGCAAAGTAACCGACCAAGTTGAAAATGCAGTTTGATATAAGAGCATATTTGCATTCGACCCTCCTTTCCTGCCGGTTGGTTTATAGTCGCGATGTATTAAGGGACTTACAGGTCACAAGATTCACTGGTACTTACAGTAAATCTTGGGGCCAATTATTTTGAGAATTATAGCAGGTTGAAGGAATATCATTATGCTTTAAAGTTTATCGTTACAAACAGGTGTGCTTGCTCTTCCAGGGTTAAGGGCGACGTCCATGAGCTTTAGTTTGGTTTGAGACTGAGCTATGGACCAGTGGATAGTTACCTTAAACTGGTGGAATAAATTCTCCTTTACTAAATTGTATTCGTCCGCTAAGTTGGTAGTAAGGTGCTATATTTTTTTAGGTTGCTTTGGTTCGTTTATTAAAACTTTCGTGGGTTTTATTAATTTCATTCCAAATTTTTTTAAGGCCGTTTATTTGGCTAAACTTATACCCTAAAATGTATTGATAGATGTGTAACGTAACATATTGTAATATTCGTCTTTGTTACAGAAATATACCTACTACTAATTAAATTCTGTTTTAATCGGTCTTTTTCAATAGTACATTCGATTAAGAAAAGAGATTTTATACAAATAATTTACTACCAAGCTCCTTTCTCACGCGGTGAGCCCAGCTACTATGTCCCCATAATGTTAATCCAATTACTTTGACAATCTATTGCTGGTTGCCGATTGGTTCACGATCAGTAAAGTTTACCCTTGAAGATGGACTGTTGAAGCCCAAGGCATAGGACAAAGCGAGTATTAATACATTGTTTATCTTAAGACGCCTTAAGGTTAGACTCCCAACCGTAAAAGTCAAATAAATTGAAAATTATACTGCCTTCTATTTTCTTGTTATCAACCACCGCAATAAATATCCGATACCTATTTTGTTGCACGTAGGGAATTTATAAAATACGAAAAAGACTGAATGCAATCATTGTAATAGGTATTGACAAACTGTTTTATATTTAAACCTTATTTTATCGAACTTTCAGTCTAAAGAGTCTTTATTTCAATGATCAAACGTGTACCTAATGACACGACGTTTTTTAATTGAATTTCCTTTTCAGAATCTATAGGAACTCCTTAACGTTTCCATACTAGCCAGTGTTATTTGCAAAAAGTCGTATTACCTTTCTTGTTAAAGTAAGAACGTTTTACCTTTGACATAAGCCAAGCCCAGTAGCCATAAAGATGACACTCACATACGTGGTTGTAACACTTGCCTACCCTAAGGCTTATAATCCATTGCAAACGTGTTTTACAAGCTGTGAGATTAAAAAATAATCGTATCGCTTAACGTACTTATAAACAACTAAAGGAGAAAGTCTATATGACCGAAACGACAAAGACGGCCCCCTTATTGCTAAAATATAAAATTGATACTTCCATATGATAGGAAAAAGTAGCAAAAATAAAACTATTGCATTAAGTCACCACTGCGAAGTTACAGTTTTGATTTTAAGTAGGTAGTGTAGGGACTGATTAAACTGCGGATTTTAAATAAATTTTGGATTAAAGCAACACGTTGAATCTATTGGGAACTTTCCCATACAAATTTTGACATAGTATTTCATCAACGTAAGGATCGATATTTGAAAAATCTTTTTTGTACTCCTCTACATTGCCTCAAGTTGTCAAGAAACTTTTATCCCAGTGTTCCCATTTTAAATAACTAGTTAAGCCTTATACTATTTCAGCCAGTCATTCAGTAAGTCAGGGCATTGTTTTAAAGGTATAGATTATACATTACTGGATTTAAAAAAAAGGATTGCAATTATATAAACTCAGCTTGAGAAAGCTCTGGTTCTGTGGATCTCCGTCCTTAGTAAAAAGCAGCGCCTGCGTTTGCGCCGAGCTTATTCTCGCCGCGTAATAGAAGCGCTTTCAGTGGCAGTCTTGATTCGTTTTTTTATAGTTAGCAATTTGAAAAGGCTTAATGTCAAATGGAGTATCAGACTCGGTCTGTATATGTCATATCGGTCTAGCGCTGTAAAACGTAGTTTAATTGGAAGTTACTTGCGATTTTATTGGTGAAAGATTCGTGGGATTGATTGAAAACCTCAAATAAGATGAATTTTATTGAACTGATATGAAAATGTAATCGTTTTTATTTCATTACAATTTGTAAAATAGAAGATTATCTATCCGATATATAAGAATTTCTAGTGAATAATTAAGCAAATCTTTTTTACAAATGAAAAGTGTTTATTTTTATTTTTAATAGTCTGTTTACTCACTAAATAAGTAAATCAATTTCTTATGACGGGTTATTGTTTCAGAAAAAAAAATCAGTCAGATCGCTGCCTAAAAGTATAAACAATTCTAAAAAATAGAGTTTGCATATGAAACGAATGGTTATTACAATAAATAAACTGATATTGAACAAGTCGCAACATTTCTAGCGATTCCAGCCTCCAGCTGTGATGTTAAGAAACAGAACCTTTGGAGTCATTTGGAACCTTATTCTAAAAAGCTTGAGGTTCAAATAAAAAATAGCACCACCCGCAGCGTCCGCGCACTCCAATCTGATTTTTTTTAAACATATAGCCTTAGAATGGTCACACAACATCATAAAAACAATTTATTTTACGTCCGCTAATTCCAATTTAAATCAAAATGAACTTTATATCTTTTGAAATTAAAGCTCTATAATAATATCTAACTGAAAATAAGGTTTAATAGGGATGAAATAAATTCGAATAAAAACGTCAAAAATGAATTCTCGCGTTCTCGAGATCGTAATCGCAATAAAGTTAATAATATCGCGTTGAAATATCGGGATGGATGGAAATAAAAATAAACAGTTGTTATAATATGTGTGTCGTTAGGAATTAGTGGAACGCGTCCTTTTAAATTATTGTTCTCGTTTTGATCTTTTGTTCTCTTATGTTTTTTTTATACCACAGATAACTTTGGGATGATTTGTTACAGACTCAGACAAAAAAGTATTTATTTCATATTTCAGAGTTATATGTATAAATACGCGAAATTAATAATGGTGACTTGGATCGTCTACAGTTGTTTTTTATCTTATTGACAAAAACACAATATAGTGAATATTTTGTGTCATATTATTGGAGGTTTATTAACTTTGATACTAAGTTATTTTCAGTTCTTTTGACTTCAATTCTGCACACTTCGCAAGCGAACTGCAAAAACATTCCACAGCTCGTAAACAACTTGTTTAGGCAAAGGACTTTACAGACAACAAGTGCGTTTTTTGTATAATTTAAAGACAGTATGCATTAAGCTTGGCGGGCTATAAATTTTTATTTTGACGTAAAAAGAAACGAAATAGAATACGGCAGAAAACAATTCTGATGAATAGAATATCAAAATGCATATCAATTGGTCTACGTATATTCCTATCTTATCATGTCACCTTATCTTCGAAAGAAAAAAAAATTTTTTTTCAAACAATTTTTTGCCGCTACCAAGCCTTCTCTCTGTCTGTAAAGCTCTTTACTGCAATCATGAGTCAGAGGACCTTCGAACGAAACCGTTTAGGAGGTGGCGAGTCACGATCGGATCAACAAACGGACATTTATGTTGACAAATGTACAATGGCACTACGACAGGGATACAGCTCGTAAAGCTGTCAACCTGTTTATCCAATCCAATTCGAATGGAAATGACAGATTATGTAGCATAATTTGTTTGTAGTTTGTAAGAATGCTTCTGTTTTTCCGCCAATATAAGTGTATGAGTACACTCTACATTATTTTTACCTTATTTTACATTGATTACATTGTACAGTGCCGTGCACTACAGGGTAACCGTGCTATCTAGTACTACTTGCATTACTTGGCTACTTTTAGTTTCACGAGACTGTACATCGTTTTTACGTACATCGCGCACCGATGTATGTCATTGTGGTTAGTGTAATAAAGATGCGTAGCGAGGAATACACGTTATTTACGAACTCCCTTGCTGTCCAACACTCTTGGAATACATCTACACATTTCCCAACCCTAAATCGTTCGGGATCAGCTCGAATATTTTGGTCCTTCAAGCTGGAATGTCCAATCTTCTATATAGGTATAAATATAAATAAAACAGTACTGTAACCTATTGATTAATAGACAACGCACAGTCAATGTTCTGTAGACGGGAAATAGTAACACATGTTTATAAGACTAAAATAAGAATTAAGAAAGGCTTTTTTTAAATATTGATCCCGGGGTAAATGGAATCATCATTAAAATTATTATTCAGTTAACAGGGAAATAAATAGGACTATGTAGAAAAGTGAAAGGAACTTACAGACCCTTATCAGGTAAAATCACCTAGTTTTGGAACGGGACCTTAGTCCTTTAATACGCGTTTTACGAACGCGCGTCGTCTCCGCATATAAAATACGCCGTGTGGCATGACCATAAGATAAAGCGGTAAATACTATGTACTTATATACTGTTGAAATGTCCCGGAAGTTTTTGTGAAAAGAACGTGTTGACACTTTCGTAAGAGATTACTAAGTAATATACTTTACGCACTGCAAAAGTACACATAATAGATATAGATAAAATCCATTGGTGGTCCATAAAGGCGTAAAATAAGTCCTAAATGACACAAGTAACTGCTAATGATAGAGAGATGAGAGATTATTTTAGAGTTAAGCAAGTTTCTTATAACTAAACAGTTGAACTTTTGAATTTGATGCAAGTATTTACATGTGGTTTCACTGTACTAACATTCGGTCCTTATTTCCTGTATCTGTAGGGTTGCCGATAAAAATAAATGCGAAAAATCCGATATACATAGTAAAACTTATTATTCAAATTGTTTGTACATGGAAACAAAAAAAGTAATCAAAAAAGTTTATAATGAAAAACTTCTTTAAAAAAATATGTGTGAAAGTTAATACGAAAATTATTTATTTCGCACTAACTATGATCAATACAGGTTATCTAGTACGTAAATTAGTTTTTATGTTTATGCTACGAAAAAAGCATTACAAAAAACGATATGTTGAAGTACTATTTTTCGAAAAAATGTATAACACACTTACAATTACTCAGAATTTATAAATACATTGAAACCTTTCATTAGAACCGGCTCGATCATTTTTGAGAAACTTGAATTATCAGTTTATGGTGACGACTTCATATAGGGAACTCTTTAAGAGAACAAAACCCTAGTCTTTACTAGGCTTTACTTTAATTCACGATTGCGATCACTATCATCGCCTCATCTCTAATCATATAACTTCAAATATTTATATTCCGATACAATCTGAGTGCATACACTACGTGAATGCTGCACAGCCTTTTAATACCCTGCGAAGATAGCACTGATATAGATTTTATGCGATTTTTGCGGTTAAGCAGTAGCTGGTTTACTTTGCTACGTCTCCCATAGCTCCAGATACTAATCTAATTAAATTTCTCGAACAAAATGCGTTGAGGAACTTCACAACAATGTATGGAACTATAATTTAAACATAGAAAATTAAAAGCTTATTCAAAAATGTACTAAATGAACTGTTTATACTTTTATTTATTATATTGCGAGAAGTTCAAAGCTAAGTTCACCCTTTGGTGAAATTTCAGAGTTGTGTCCAGTAATTTTCATTGCTTTTTTTTGGACAAGCCAGTTTTTATGAAAAAGAAGTTTGTACATCAATATATATCAAGACAGTTATGCACATTCATAAAAAAGAAAAAGTATGGTTAACTTGAAGAGATATCAATAGTTATATCTAAGCTAGACACCATACAGCACACTGGGTAGCGAGTTTGTTCCATTGCGACATCACACCACCTTTAAAACTAATGACATCTTAGAATGTCAGCAACCTAGAGCAAGCTACTGCACTTCATATGTAGAGGTAATTTTAAGAAAATCGGAATATAGCAATCATCCTAGAAAAATGCAGCAACTGACAATAAAATTAATGTGAATTTCGATTTGTAATACGGATTTGTATCTATATATCTATATTTCGAACGAATATATTCTTTTCATTTCAAAAATAATCTAGAACTATTGCGATTTGCCCAATTCTGCAACAACACTGCGACGCTCACCATAAACGCACCAAATGATATCATTAGCGGTTCACCGTTCAACAAATACTTGACTTGACTTAGTCTTAGCTCAAACGCGGAGGGGGGAGGTCTCAAAATACCTGGGAACCCGAAATGGCTGGGAGCCATTCGTGGCTAGCGTAATAGCGCACGAACGGCTAATACCGCGATTTGTATGGGAAACTATAGCAATTGGCCGTGCTGGGTGTTTCTGGGTATGCACGTGTTTAGTGTATTAGCGGTGACATGAGATATTCGCACTCACTAGGTGACGAGATTGCTTTACCAGAATTCGCAATAGGTAGGGTTTTACTTTCGTAGAAGCTGAAATAATGGCATATTCTCATTTTATTTATCCTAGGGTCTGACACATTAATAGAATTATTGTACATTATTTGTGACTGTATGGTTATAGTTTAAATAATAATAGGATGTTAAAAAAATAGATTTTTAAAGTTGGAATTCATAAAACTTCCCTTTTTGATGAACTAGTATTATTATCAGCTGATTTGAATGGGAATTCAGTTCTAACAGATACTAATATTATATGATTGCGAAAGTGAATTTCTTTGTCCTTCTTTCAGGGAGCAACATAGGATAACTGTATCCCTAAAAACTCATTTCCGCATGATCTTGCGGCTCGCGCACTGCATTACCTCAATGAAAGTTATAAAAACGATATCAAAAAGCGGACGAAAGATAGTATTTTATAACTAACTTATGACTGACTCGGTGGCTAAGTGGTTAGCGATCCTGACCTCTGATCCGAGAGTCGTGGGTTCGATCCCCACACAGAGCAAACTTTTCTGTGATGAGCAGAATTCGGGGTGTATTATATCTATATATGTATGTATTTAAAATGTATATGTGTATGTATATCAGTCTCTGGTTCCTAAGATACAGGGAATCCTAGTTTGGGGTCAGATGACCGTGTGTGATTTGACCCAGATATTATTATTATGCAGAAATATAAATTTGGGCTACTCTGACCACTTCGCGCTAGGCGAAGTGGCAGGAGCTACTCCAGCAGAAGCACAGTCGGCTGGAGGTCAGTGCGACGAGGAGAGAAAGCGTCGGACAATTCGGGCATTGTCGAGGAGGACTGGACTTTTGCATAGCCGCTATTATCGGTCTGCCTCGAAGTCCCAGCCGTCTAAGGTTACGATCCAGGTCAGCAGGGATCAAACCATTAACGGACAGGACTACAGGAATGATTTCAGTGGATTGCACTTGCCACACATTCGTAACCTCGTGTGCCAGGTTAAGGTACCGCAACCTCTTGTCGGCATCTTATTATTATTATTATTAATCTCTATTTTTTTTAAATAGAGCAAATCTTTTTTGGTGGCATGAGTGTAAGTCCTTCTTTAATTTTTTTTGCGTTTTCACCAAAATCGAAGAGCAAATGCTGGTCTACTTCATGGGTGGATGTTATCTTTTCTTTACACATTGCATACTAAAGAACCTTTAAAACCAATACTAATAATATTTTTACACTTGTCCTGTTTTTCTCTGTTAAGTGCTCTTTCAAACTGTGCAGTCAATATCAGTGTCATTTATATCTTTATAGTTGCTATCTTGAATTATCATCTGTCTGCCCGAACATAAACCCTAGATAGCTCCCGAGTTAGTCCACAGACTAATCTAGAATTAATGCGAACTTATCTTGTGAATAAACGGTAATGGTCGCTGGCATCGTTAAATAATAAGTCTTATGGTTTTAATTGTTGTTATTTAAACTGTCGCGACGGTTATTGCCAGTAAAGTGTTGTTATAGGTATTTTCTGTTAAGCGATACTATACGACTTTTATGAAATTGCAAAACAAGTTACATCCCATCGCATGGATAATTAGCCGGTCAATTTGTAGAGGTATCGACAGATAGGTTGATAAGTATTGTAGAGGAAGTAATCAATGTGACAGGTCGTAACCTTCTTGAGCTATGGGGAGAGAGAGACCCATACCACACCAGTAGGGATAAATTGTGTTGTTTTTTTTTTTTATGGCAGAGGTGGCAAACGAGCAGACGGATCACCTGATGGTAAGCGATTAGCGCCGCTCATAGACACCCGCAACACCAGAGGAGTCAGAAGTGCGTTGCCGGCCTTTCATATGGGAGATGATGGGATCTTTTCTTGAAGGTTTGAATGTCGTATCGGTCCGGAAATACCGCAGGCAACAATTCATTCCACAGTTTGGTTGTGCGAGGCAGAAAGTTTCTAGTGAAACGCACAGTTGTGGACTGCCAACCATCTAGGTATGGTAGCCAACCATATAGGTATATATTTCATGTGAGGCCGAACCTGTGCCTTATATAATAAAGGTCAAAGGTTAAGGTCAATTTGAAATAAAAAAAAGTCTGCATTTAATTTCGTCGTTTAAAACGTAATTTTACTCAATTGTTGTGTTCTATCTCTTGATGCTATAAAACTTTCTACGTTATACGTTATCCATGATAAATTTGCTAAAACGCTTTACTGACTGTACCGAATTGGTGAATTGTTTGACCTCACACCACTTCCGATCAAAATTCACATAGAAACAGTATTCATAAATAAATTTAATTATTCAAATTACGATGGCGTTTCGTTCCGAACAATTACTACCATTTCACGAGTCATCAGCAATTTGACGGGTTGTAAATAAAAGTTTGAAATAAAAGCTGTATTTGAGCTGTGGAAGAGCGAAACGTAATGTAATTGATGTAATTAACCGTTAACTGAGGTTTCTTATCGTCTTATATACTGAACTAGCTTCCGCCGCCGACTTTGTCTGCGTGGACTTCAAAATTGGGTCCAGAAAGAAAAGTTAAGGCAGTAGGCTTTCATTTTCAGTTTTTAATCATTCCTCCGGGAACCCTTAGTTTTCCGGGATAAATAGTATCTTATGTGTTAGCTGAGTGCTTTGTCTATCTGTCTACAAAATTTCATCTAAATCCGTTTAGTAGTTTCAGCGTGAAAGCGGAACAAACAAACATCCGTACTTTCGCATTTATAATATTAGTGAGATGAGATGAATAACATTTATTCTTTGTTTTTTCTAAAACTGCAAAAAAAAACGATAAGTTTTCTTACAACTAGATCGGCTGTTTATTTAGCTTTGTATAAATAGTTATCTTATTCTATCGATGTTTTACTACCCAAAGGTTGCCTGGAAGAAATTGCTACCAAGCAATAAGGCCACCTATTGTATATTTTTTTCGATTTGTAACATCACTTTTGTATATAATATTATGTTATTTATTACAATAAAGTATATTGAATTGAATTGAGTTATTTGGTTAATTATGGTTATGTTTTACAAGTATTATGTGTCCATTCTGATAGCATTAATCGCCAAAAATCCTATTAGAGTTATCATACAAATAGATCAACTCTTTATCTAGCTTTGTATAAAGAGTTATTTGGCGAATACTGGTTATGTATTACAGGTCAATATTGATAGCAATAGTTCTTATTACGTTTTGGTTCTCTGTGGCTATGATCGAAGGCGGGCGGCGTGGGCGGGCGGATCGTGGGAATCGCCTACTAAGTGAAGCATGCTAAACTTGAACAATTAATGGTATTAACACCGAGAATTGGACATCGATTTAAGTTTAATTCAAGTGTATGTGTATTATTATTAAAGCTGGCCGGAGATTGTCGCTGTCGCCGCCGATCGGAAGCAGTGGAAAGCTGTTATTGAGGCCCTATGCTCCTCGAGGAGTTAAAGGAACCAAGAAGAAGAAGAAGTATGTGTATTACGTATTCTTAGTTTTATTCGGGTGTATGTTAGTTTGTTTATGCTGACGAAACAGGGCTGAAACTGAAGTACGAGTATTATAGTGTAGGTTTCTGGAGTGTTAGATGTATTTAGATTTGTCTTTACACTACCGATACCATAATACCTATATTTTTTTGGTTGTCGAGTTCTGCAATTTTTAATCACAGTTTTGCAGAAAACAAGGTAAGAAAAGAACCTCTGATGAAGCCCTGATCGAAGGCTAAAAAAAATAATTTATAAAAGAAGCATTATTACTTGTCAAAGTAAAAAAAAAAACAATAAAACGATTATGTATGTAATTGTGTGCTGTTCACTGTAATGGTTCAGTACAGTTGTTGAGTAATCACAGTGACTATGATCCACCTTCCGTTGCATTTCCCTACCTTTCTGCGGATACATAACCACCAAAAGAATTAATATTGCAGAAACCATTCCAAATAGACGTACAAGGCCTATGAAGAAACGTTCTGTATCGGCTTGCAAAAAAAAAAAACTTTTTGCAAAATTAAGTAAAAGAACAAAGCAGATTCGCGAACTCAGGAAAAAGTTTGACTACTAATTCAATTTGCGAAAACAATTTGAATTCTTTAAGTAAAGAATAAAATCTTTTTGCAAAATTAAGTAAAAGAACAAAGAAGATTTGCGAACTCGTTTCAGGAAAAAGTTTGACTACCAATTCAATCTGCGAAAACAATTTGAATTCGTTAAGTAAAACGGTGTTCAATTTTGCTTTCTAGGTCATTCCTTCACTAAACACATCAGTTTAATTAAAAGATTAGTTTTACATCGATCGTATTTAAATATTTATAGGTACTTACACCGGTGAGTCGTAGGTCAGTAGTTAAATCAAATTGTGCTATAAACACTGGCTGAATCTGGCATTCTAATTCCGAATTTATTTCCCTGTAATTAACGGAAAATTACTTTACATTAAGGGAAAATTTTGGTACCTTTAAATACCAATGTACAAAATGTTATAAAATAGGCGAAGGTTCGAAAAAAAAAACGAATTGATTCGTTGTTAGGCTAAAGAGTAATGTAGAATAAAGGGGCAAAGTTCTCATTTTTTGACTTCAGCAAATACATGATTGTTTTCTTTAATAAATAAGAATATTATAATGAACAAATTTAGTTCTTAAAGTACGCTGGATGAATGTAAAAAAACATACAAATAGATCCGCTTATTTACCTACTTTGTTTGGGGAAAATTTAACAAAGTCTTTATATGCTTATATAGATATATAGCTATGAAATAAGAAGAGCTTTTTGTAGATTTATAAAGTGCTTTAGCGCATCCCGATAAAAGCGTTATTTTATCCTCAATTGGTAAGCCTTTGGCATCATCTCATTATTTCTTTGAAACATCACGATCCTAGTCTTCAAACTTATTTACCTTCAGCTTACTATTCCGATTTAAAACATCTCCATTTTATCATGAAAAGTAGATCAATTCCATTAACACTACCAAACTAAGCTATATTTCACCTAATCTATATCCGTCCATAGCACATTAACAAAAAAGTAAAGCACCTGCTAATTTAACATGTCCAAATGCGATTGTGTAACCCACTGACTCATCCAAGATCCCAGGGTATCCCACGCATGGCCTACATGGGCACCTAACATTTGTTTTCTATTGTCTCGGCTTATCGGCCTCTAGATATCATATCGAGTACGCCGATGACATGAATAACTCATCTGATTGGGAAATAGGTTTACTAATGTGAGAACGTATCAAGATTTATATTTATAATGGAGTGCGATGTTATATTCTATTATTTGTTAGTTCGGCTGTGTCTCATTGTCATTATCATCTTCAGTTAAAGACGTCCACTGCTGGACAAAAGCCTCCCAGAAGATTTTCACGACAACGGGAATAGCGCTGCTCGCATACACCTTTTGGTGATAAATGCGCATTAAAACCGAATACGAAACTGAAATTTTATGTCACCGTTGAAATTACAGAATCGACCTAAAGTAAAGAAAGAAAGAGGCATACATTAAGCTTTGTCGCGCGAGACGCAATCCCCTGTAAAGGGTTCGTACATAAACATGTATATACAATACAATATACATGTTCGTGCGGATGGTGGCGTATCGGGAGCCGGGTCGTTCCCTTCCCTCAAATATGGTTGAGGGGAGCGATGGCCGACTCCCGCGTTATACTCGTGATCGGGTGCTGTCCGTGTGAACTGGTCTGCTCTTGTCATTGGTGTTTGGTCACAATAATTACCTGTTTGCACATTGTACTTGTATGTTTTTGTTGATCCTTTCACATTCGTTTGTAATAGTATGCAACTAAGCTAACTATATCTTTGTTGTTTACCTGAATTATGTAATAGCATATAAGAATTTTATTTTAAAAAATGTGTTGGAGGGAGTTTCTTTAGGGCCCGACGTTTCTCCTCTCTCCGCAAACACTTCCCGAAACGTTGGGTATACGAGTTCCGAGTGGTAGGAACTTCGTATTAGGTAGAAAAATATGACGTTCGAAAAGTGTACAGAGATACCTACTTCGAATAAATATTCTTTCATTTCATTTCATTTCATGTATTATCAGTAAACTAAAATGAATTTAAATTTAACCTAACCTAACCTAACAGGACAAAAATAACCATCAATTCACATTTTTCTAGAGCTTAAATGGAGGAATCAGAAACAAAACGCATGCGCTCGAATAATGCTTTCATAATGTTATTACACTTCTATGATAAATAACTTACTATTCATTTGCGGTATAGCCCTGTACTTCAAGTTCAAGGGTCAATTTACAAAAATGACAACGCAAAAGCTTTGATAGACTGAGATAGATATACAACTTGGTAGAAGAGTGAGGGAGATAAATGCAGACATGCAAAACGCCGCAAGCGCCGCATTGGTGATATTACATCTTTGTAAGATCACTTTGTGTTTCATATGGCTTTCTTTTAAATCGCAGTATAATGCTGTTTAGGCCATAGAATAGACTTGGTCAAAGAAATAGACAAACTTATTAGATTGACTCTTATTTTGCGATCGGCTAATAGTAATAGTTACCTATATATTCTTATAAAAAGTCATAAGTACATATGAAAACTATTGGAGAAGTATATCAAAGCATTTGACCACAAACAAAGAATTGTCTCTGATCGGACTAAGTAAAAAAAAACCAGCCAGTCCCATTAAAATGAAAGGCAATTAAAAAATAACAATCACCCTGTAGATAAACGTTTAAGACCACCATCTCTTTGGTATGTAATTAAAATTCGATTGTATGTTGTAGAGCAAACTAAGACATTAAATGTCGCCTAAAGGAAGACTAGTGTTGCTATAAAATAATACTAGAATGGACAAGAAAGTAAATGAGGAAGTCAAGACTTAATTACCAGTTATAAAAAGCTTCATATTTATAAATGAGACAAAACTAAAAAGTTTTTATGTTGGGAAATATGAAACAGATATAGGTATTTGTTATTTTAAATTTTTATACCTATAGGTACTTTGTTATATTTTAAATCAAATATTTTTGTAATTTAAGTTTTCAAATAAATTCAATTTGTTTACTGTATTTGTTAATAAGGTATAATAATTAAAGATGTTTCAAAATATAGTTCAGCACTTTCTTTTATCATTTTTTAGGCTCAGATGATTATAAATAGAAGATTTCGGCTCACAATCAGTATGAAAGTAGAGTTTTCCTTTTTTGCTTAGCTACTGTCTCTTCATTGTTTTCTGTATCTATGTCAATCGCAAGTTTGTTTGTAATGGACTAGAGATATTAAATTACGACCAGCCCCAGGTTAAAAGCAATTGTATACAATTACATCTTGATTACGGTTTAACCTTTACTTAATTACGGGAATCGCACTAAATCTCTATACTTTTATCATCGGAGAAGAGATTTTTCTTCATCACTCGCGGATTCGTTTTAGCAATTAACTATTGAACTATTAAAAGGTTTAATTACTCATCAAGGGAGGAATGCGATGACGTAGCTGGAAGAACGTGCTATACCCACTTCACGGTTTATTGTACCGTCGTAAAAATACCAGTTCGAAAGATCAGGAGATAAGATGGTTCAAATACTCGGTCCATGGAACGCGTGAACTATAGTTTTAATGAAAAGCGTTGCAAGTGAAACAATTGAAGCATAATTCTATCGGAGAGCGTGACCCGGCGACCCGAGAGTCCGAGGCGCGCTCCTCCCAACCCTATTTCGTATATTCGAATAACTGTACTTACAACATTTTATTGCGGAATTAGTTCGGGTTTGCCTTTGATATTGTTAAGGGTGAGATCTAAGTGTGTAAATGATGTTATCCGTTTTTGCATATCATGTGTTTAGTATGTTTTTGATTTATTTTATCTGCCTAATAGTTAAAAGTTATTACTTTTTATAGCGGAGGCAATTCAGTTTCATATTTTTATTCCGCGGTGGTAATGTCCTTTTGTTTAAGGTGCTACTTTATTAGTGCCCGATATTTTAGTCAGTGCTTCTTCTCCTGATTCTGATTAACTTTCCCCAAGGAATCGTCAAATCGCAGAAAAATTTTTGGACTCTTCATACAAATCGATCAGCCGAGTGGCCAAATAAATAAAGAAGAGTCCAATTTTTTTTTGAAATTTAACTATGGGTTCCTTGGGGAAAGTAAATCAGAATCAGGAGTAGAAGCACTGTCTTAAATATCGGGCACTAATAAAATAGCACCGTATATACGCTATTCTTAGCATATTTTAAGATATTTTGCCTATCTCATTACAAGGTTGGATAAAAACTGTAGTTATAATTTTAATTGCATAATTTGTTAAGCTTCGCTATTTAAATTATCGGTGGGAGCAGTGTAAAAACGTGTAACTGTATTTTTTGGACTTATATTCTATATTCTATTTTAAACTTTACCTGTCTGATTATGTCTTCCACGTAGATAAATTAGATAAATGAAACATACCTAGAACAGAAAAAAAAGATTAGACATTTTAAAATATAACATTTAAACGGCTAATAATATTCTGTTTTTGTCATTTGATATTTAGAGTTAACACAATAAGATTTAACATTTTTTTTAAATAAGTAATAGATCTCTTCCAAAAACAGAACATACCCGATGCATAACAAAACAATGATTTCATTCTTTGTCCGCAAAATAGTTCATGTTTAATCCCTCAAAGATCCGGGTAACAGATTTAAAAGAGTTTTAATCTGCATTCAGTTGGTTTAGTGATTTACGACTTCTTCAATAAATTCCTTGTGATTTTTGGGTAGCTGTGACAGGATTATATTAAAAAAAGGGATCGTTGTTTCGTAGAAAACTGTTATTTTTGTCCTTTGAATCAGTTGCTTCTTGGCGTTTACTCAAAATACCGTTTTTCTGTTATTTCGTTTGACACGTTTCCAAAAACCATGTTTGATTTTGTAAATTTTAATCTTCATAATTAAAATGTTATTTTTAATACTTCCAAATTCAATATCAACTCCTTTTTCGTTGTAAAATCGCGCGCAATAAAAACTGTCTGGTACAATTAATGCAAGCGTATGCGCATCAATAAATCTTAACCCTCCGTCGGCTGAACTGAACACCCACACGCAACTATTACTGAGGCTCTAACAGGTTAAGTGTTGTGTTAATACGCGACCAATGCGCATGTGCATTAATACGGTTAGCACACAAGTGAATTTGTAAAAGCGTTTGTTGAGACGACTGTTAGAGAGTGAAGTTACAGAATTTTGGATTATTCTCAAAAGTCAAAATCTTTTTTATTTAAGTAGATGTACTCCGCATTCTTTTAAATTGTAAGTTCTTACCACTCGGAACTTATACAATCAACGTTTCGGGAAGTGTAAGCGGAGCGAGAAGAAATATCGAGTCCAAAGAAACTCGCTCCAACACATTTTCAGTCAAAAAACAGACATGGAACTGAGTAAAAAAGTAATTGAAGAGTCAACTCAATTATGTAGAATAATTATGACGTTTTATGCATAACAAAGTTGGTAATTCCAGCGTTTATTTCTGTCAAATTAATTCCGTAAATGGATGAGTAGAACATTTTCACACATCACAATGAAAATGTATGCTAACACTCGCAATAAAAGTTTACCTAAAGTTGCTAGCATTGCATAAAATCAATTCTCATACTACCGTCGGTCGTGGGTTACCTCTTGTCTTTTAAAAATGTGGTGTGGTCTTGCTGGTCTCGACTTTTCAAGTTTACAGCCTCGATAATAGGTCGGACCAGACGAGACGTGCGGTGGCATACCCGGGTGGTAATGGGTTCAGTTCTTGGTCACTTGGTTTTCTTTAACTCACAGTCGTAGGTTTAAAGCGGTCGTTGAACTGTGTCTCTATGTGAGATATTGGTACTGATATCATTGGCGAGGTAGGATTGTTTTAGTTTTATTTTTGTAGTTACACAAAATAAATAAAAAACACACAAATGAAATAAAAGATAACAAGTTTTTCAGTTTTATTATTCTTCAATGTCTATATCTAAATTTAAAATTATAATTTTGACTTTTGAGCAAAGCCCGGTCACGTTTATTGTTTAAAACATTAGCAAAATAATAATAAATCTGTAATAATCTAAGTTATGACACCAGTTTAGTATTATTTTAATAAGTATTAAGACCAAAACCAGTGCGATTAGCTAAAATATTTCCTGATTTATAATTTTAATAAGATTAAGTAATAAATTCTGACTTTTCCCGATCGATTTTGAATTTCAAATTTATTTAAATTGTATCGTTTTTGTAAGATTTATTGTGGCGTGGCACCCGCGCTCGCGTCGCGGCATCCATGTTTCATATGTGTTCAATTTAAATCAAATATATTTCAGTACATAAATCCTTTTTTTTATATAAATATGCGTAAAATAAACATGTTGATCTCAAACTACAGTTACGTATACATAATTTCTGAATAATAAGATTGATTTGTTAAGAATATTAATTTTTATTCGGCAAATTTGCGTATAGATAAAAACGAATATCACTTTCTCGAAAGGAATGATCGAAATATTATACATATAATTTTGTGGTACATTTTATGTAAATCAATCGTCAATTTATTGGTGTTACTAATCGATATTTTTAAGTTGCTTTTTAAATTGTCATTAAGTATTCATACGATACGATGTTTTTGTCGTTAATTAGTTTCGATTATAGTTGAGATAGGTTAAGTGTCTCATAACATTTCCAATTAGTTAATAGTACGACAGCTTTTTTGTATGGTATATGCAATTATCTTGACGTATAAAAGGGTTTTTTTCATATGAAATTTACACGGAAATAGGTCTTTTTAGATTAAGACAATTTCTCCTTTGGTCTTCCAAATGGCGGAAACTACAACTGTCAATATTTTCTATGTTTAAAATTTTAATTAATGGTAACTCAAATAAATAAAATAATTTTGATTACTATTTATATTTTGCTTACAGGAATAATTTGCATCATTTAAGTATTTGTCTAACACTTGTCAAAGAAAAATTATGCTGTAAAAATATTTTCAAAGCATATTTTTTGGTCAAAATACGTGAAGTCCCAAAGAAAAACGTCGTAAGTGCCACATAACCAGTTTATTTACCAACACTTGAACAAGCCTTAAGTACACTATTCCAAACTACTGATTGGAAGCATCAACACAACCTATATTTCCATTATGTCCGGTAACCAGCGTCTCTATTACACCAATAACGATATGTACAAATAACGATATGGACAAATAAAACACGAGAAAGTCAGTTTCCAAATTAGCGCGTCGGAATGGACCAGTTAGCGGCTATTGTTGATCGCAAATGCGACGCCTGCGCAGGATAGGGTGACCACAATCTCGCTATAAGAGAAAGAAGGGCAATCTTATTGTTATGGCCTTATTCGTACGGCGCAGGGTCATAATAAAATTGTCCTCTTTATCTGAAGTAAAATTTGTTAAAAATATTATTTTCATTTGATAATAGATGTCACTAGTAGTGAAATATGAAAAAATCTTAAGGCCGTATGCTAATAGTGTTTTACTGTAAAAGCTCCTCCCTCTACATCTTCTTTACAGGAAGACTACTTTGAATCACAATCCGATATCTCTACCATATTTTCAAATCGATGGTGACCATTTTAGGGGATTATTATTATGTATTTAGTAATAGGCCAGCAGCTTATAGCTGATACAGTGTTGTTGTTTTATGACAGTCCATACGAGTCCAAATTGAGAATAAAATTGGATTGGGTTTGCACCATTTGCCCACTGTGTTTTTGAAACTATTAACCACGTCTTGAGGCAACTTGTTCCATATATTTACGTACGACAATATTACATAATGTGTATTGTATATCCGTAATTTTCTTTGTCTTTGATAAACGTTTCCTAAAATTGGACAACTGTTTATAATCTTTGTAAAATAAAAAACTCTAATATGATATTAATGCAGAAACGAGTGTGATTTAAATATATGATCTCATCCCGTTGAGATCTCAATTTCAAGTGATCGATATTATAATATCTGCATGTCTAGAGCACTATACAATAATAAGTTATGATATTCGGCCATGACATCATTTATGATTCACCAATTAATTTTGTCGAGTGAGAATTGAGTGTTGATACAAAATTTTAATCTCAGTTTTTATAAGTCAGGTAGGTAAGTACACTTTAAGTGTATGTAGCTTAAATCATCCTCATCTTATAATAGCTTTATTCTATGAAAGGATTTTTTTACTTTTTTATGAGGAAATGTGCGCTGATAATAAATTATATACCTCACTGTTACATGACTTACACGGTAATTCAGTGTTTAGCGCTCCTGACTACTGATCCGAGGATCATGACTTCGATTCACACCCATAGCAAACAGTACTGTGATGAACGGATTTGTTTGCTCTGTGTCTGGTTGTATCATATCTACACTGGTGGACTAAAAAACAACTCAAGATTTGTTGCTCGACTTTTGAATAAATCACTCAGTCTACAAAACTGCTAAATACTAAAAGCAAAAAACTAGAAAACCATCAAACTAAAATCATAAACAGTAAACACAGTTTTTGAACTTTTGGTTTAGTTTTATTTTGCTAGATTGAGTTAATTTTCCAAAAGTCGTGCATGAAACTTTGAGTCGATTTTTTTGTCCATGAGTATATTTACGTGTAGTATGTCTTTAAAAGTCTATGTGTATGTTTATCATTTTTTTGGTCTTCCAGGGATTCAGGGAATCCTAGGTTGGTGCCATATCACCGTGTGTGATTAGTCTCTAGAGATTAAATATTATTGAAAAGTTTTTCGAAGCAATTTTGAAAAAGAGTCCAAAATTTCCACAAAATAATGGGTACCAGTAGAGCCGTGGAGCGCAGGCGCAGTCGTGGGTTGCGGAGTGATCGTATTAACACCTGCTTTTACGCAGACCATTTGAGCAAACGTCTCACTTGCCTCCGTAAGTTGGTCTAAGTTTCATTGTGTTACAGATAAAGTCAAAAGACTTCATTTTGAGATCCAACAGAGAGAGTCCAAAGAGAAGGGTTGTGTTTGTGGCATGATTCCAAAATTGATGATGGATTTTTTTTTTTTTTTTTTTATGTGATAAGGAAGGCAAACGAGCAAGTGGGTCACCTGATGGTAAGTGATCACCACTGCCCATGACACCTGCAACCCCGGAGGGGATTGCAGATGCGTTGCCAACCTAGAGGGCTAAGATGAAATGCCTCTTGTGCCTTTAATGTCCTCGGCTGTCTTACTCTCCACACCGGAACACAACAGTGCAAGCACTGCTGCTTAGCGGCAGAATTAGCGAGTAAGATGGTGGTAGCGATCCGGACGGACCTCGCACAAGGTCCTACCACCCGCATTTTGGAATGTAAGGAGTCATTAGAGTCGTCCCTAGATTGACATAAGATATTTTTTATGCAGTTGGGTTTTGATTTTTTAACCACATCCCTTCAGTTGGTGCATACTGATAATTCTACTTGCTAATAATAGTTGCGAAAAGTGTGACGAGTTTAAACTACATAATTTACAAACCATCAACATGATTGGTTCTAACTACTTTTAATTTATGTTTTAATAATAATAATCACTTATTTTTAGTTAAGACTAGCTTCCGCCCGCGACTTCGTCTTCGTGGACTTTAGAATTGGATATAGAGAGAAAGAAAATGTAAAGCTGGCGCCATTTAGTGACGAAATGGAAATGTTGAGTATTTAAGCATTTCTCTAGGAACCCTTAAATTAAGCATTTCTCTAGGTTTTCCGGGATAAAAAGTGTTCTATGTGTTAGCCCAGTGTTTTATCTATCTACCTACCAGATTTCATGCAAATCCGTTCAGTAGTTTCGGCGTGAAAGCGGAAAAAACAAACAAACATCCATAATTTCACATTTATAATATTAGTGAGATGAGATGAGATGAGATAATTAACAAAAAGTGTGTTAGAGATCTATGATCCGTGTAGACTTACATTACTTGAGCAATATGCGCCCGCGCACCCCGTATCGAGACATAAAATGTTTACTTAAACTCGCTTTGCGCGCTTTTGGTGTTTATTTGGTATTCCTTTTCGCGTAAATGTGTTTGCGCTTTGTAAACATTTGATATCCTGATTGATGTCTTATAAAACGAAAAGTGAAAGTGAAAGTAAGCAATATTACGATGTTCTCAAAAATATATTAACAGGTGAGTAAATTCTAGATATTTTTTCCTCATAAAAATGTTTATTGCGTTTTAAAACTAGTAAAACTTTGCGAAAACCATTTAGGTTTACCTATAGATATATCTAAATACAATATTTCACACAAAATCTATATTTATTTATTTCAACACGAACAAAAGCTACTAAATGCTTTACCGACTATCTCTAATCTAAATAGCAACTATCGATTTCACACAAAATTAAATCAGTTTTTGTTTCAAGATTAATGTTCTCAGATAGCGCATGCTATGCTCCTCTCATAAGAAAGAACGCCGCAAAGTACATACAGGGTGTAACAAAATTGGTGTAGGACCCGTTAACCGGGGATTCTACTCATCGTAATGAACAACTTTTGTTCTACGACTTTGGTCAAATCGCAAAAAAAAAATTAGACTCTCTATACAAAAGTAGCAAAAATAGCAAAACAGATGATAAATTTGTATGGAGAGTCCATTTTTTTTAATTTGACCAGTTTTGTTACACCCTGTATGAAGTTTCCGTACTTTGCGGCCTTTTTTCTTAAGAGGGCAGTGTGTGTATTCGCGTTGATTTTATTGCCGTGTTAATGTGTTCTCTTATTGTAATTACTGGGTTATGTTTGGGTTGAGAGGTTATGTTAACGTGACCTCTAGAGTTTTGGCACTTACAAAAACAATTTCGTTAGATTAAGAGATAAATTCACTTACGACATTATTCAAATCGTGTTGATCGAAATATTTTGGGTCACTTTTCTATAACTTAAATATATGGTGCTAAGGTATTTAAGTTGAAGTTTCAGCTTATGGAACTGAACAACTTTTTATAAGGAACCGCTAGCCAAATACCACATTAACCTATCTAATAGAAACGACTGCACAAAACGTCTTTTATAACAATCTTGGGTACAAAATAAGTCTACGAGTGTGCAAAATGTCTTCTGTAACAATCTGGGAATCAAGACAGATGACATCTTACACTTCAAATTCATCGATCTATTTTGGCTACAGACAGTGAAAATGGAACATACATACGAGCATGCATGAGTAGTTGGAAAAAAACACAAAAAAACTTTTCAAAAACTCTATCAGTGAATCGACCAAACATTACGGGAAGTTCAAAACGAGAAAAGACGTTAAGTTTCACATACCCAAAAAATATTTACACATTTTACAATTCATCATTGATTTGAAATTTCACTTTCACAACAAAGACAATGGTCCAAAATTACAAGCTTTGATTCAAGTGCACTTGTACGTTACCGCGCTCACAGAAAAGTAATTTCACGTTCATTACTTATTTATTTAAAGAGTTACTAGTGCTATCTAAAACTAAACAAGTGATGTATGGAGTGCGTGTCAAAGTGTAGGAATAAAGTGTTCTAACAAACAAGTGGGCACCTCGTGGGAAACGCGAGAGCGATTGACGCGCTTCGTTATGTAGAACGGAACGTAATTGCGATGTAGAGACAGCAGAAACATTTGATGAAAGGAAAGTTAAAGCCTTTATTGCCTGACTGTACAAGAGGAAGGTAATGGTTTCAGCTGATTGGTATATATCTGTAAACTTCTTAAATGGTAACTCTACTCCTGTTTACGATAAATACTTTTGTAAAACTTTCCTGAAATCGCAAAAAAAAATGAGACTTTAATAAAAAAAATTTGCTCACAAGCGGTAATTTTGTTTGAAAAGTCCAAAATATTTTGCGATTTCTGCAAATTTATAGAAAAAAAGGTTCAGTTTCGTGAGTACAATCATGACTTACTGATTAACTGACTCTGGGTCAGTAGACAGGTCATATATCGTCCCTCGCACCACTAAGTCACGTATCTCAGTTTTTTGATGATTTGAGTTAGGACTGCCACTGACTTCCTTGGGTCGTTCTCTATGTTTTCCTTTAACTCACGCTTCTGTATGAATAGTGGTTCTCATGATATTGGTATTTACATAGTTAACGTATCTCATAAAAATCCAGGAAAAAATTCAACTAAGTGACGTAACTTACTTAGGGTTTTTAGTCAAACCTGTTTTAAGACTTTGATAAAATATTATATCGTATCTCATATAGGATTTTTAGTGAAATGTTATTTACTTAGGCAATGAGATACGATACGATATTATTATACTGTTCTTTATTTTGGCGAGAGACAGACGGTTGATATGCTGTTAGGCCGCGGGTGCACTCATCTGATCCGGTCAGATCCGTCAGCCTGTCGGTCCTCTTAAAAACTGTTAGATGTACGCGGGTGCACTGGTCCGGTAAACTGTCGGACGGAAACAGTCATTCCACCGTTTTACAGCGCTGCTGCACTCATCCGATCCGGTCAGATTCGACAGCCAAGCCACGCCTACCTATCGGTTCTGTAAAAACCTGTCGGATGTACGCTGCTGCACTGGTCCGATAACTGTCTGATGAAAACAGATATTCCACAGCTCCGCCCGCTCCGCATAGCAAGCGTCGTCGTCGCTTTGAATAGTGTTGTCTATTGTACGATAGAAAATGTGCTCGACTTTTACACCAACTATTATAATATTATGCAATAATTTTTACTCGTATGTTTAGTTATATTTATAGCCCATAGGCATATTATATGAATCTATACGTAAGTATTTATTTTTCACTATCTTCCGCCCGCGTGGACTTCAGAATTGTGTCCAAAAAGAAAGAAAATATTAAGATAGTGCCATCTAGTGACGAAGTGAAAATTTTGAGTTTTTAAGCATTCCTACGGGAACTCTTAAGTTACCTACCAAATTTCATCCAAATCCGTTTCAGTAGTTTCGGCGTGAAAGCGGAACAAACAAACAAACAAACAAACTGACAAACATACAAACAAATTGACAAACAAACAAACATCCATACTTTCGCATTTATAATATTAGTGAGATGAGATTAGTGAGATTAAAAATGCATTACGCTTAAATACTTGGGTGGTAACAGAACCTAAACAAGTAAATATTAAAAACTGAAAATCTAAATATTTTACATAAGTAGATGCTTTACACATTTTCTTAAATAGTATTTTTCACTTAGTACAAAATACTATAATATATTCATACATACATATGCATTTGCATATTCAATAACTATACATTAAACCTTAACATAGTAAGTAAAAACATGTCGATAAATTATGCACAACACTTCTTTTTGTCCGGTAAGAATGTCAGCATCGGACTGCGTCGGATGAGTGCATCATCGTTCATAGAAAATGTACAGCGACTAGTAAGAGCCGATAAAATAAGAGCCGCTTTGAAAGTCATCGGTCCTGTAAACTGTCGATGTCGGATAAGTGCAGTAGTACTCATACCAAATGTACAGCGACTGAATCAGACTGTGGCGTCATCTTCTGTCAGATCTGACCAGATCGGATGAGTGCAGCAGCGCTGTTAGCCACAAAGTAAGTGTCGTCGCGTCGTTGTTATTGAATAGTGTTGTGCCCAGTACATGTGTGCTTTGGGCTTTTAGCCAACACCAATTATTGAAGTTGTTGTTTTTAATACAGCGTAAAAGTATAAGTATACCTATGCTTGATTTATGATGTATTTATGATGTAGGTAACCAAGTGTTTTAATACATCTAAAATTTTGGTTTTCTCATAAAACTTTTCATATTAAAAATACCATATCATTACATGAAACTGCATATCGTCGGTGAGCAAACAACACCGCACAAGTTGATTTTTGCGTTTCCGATATGAGAGCCTTTGGATGCAGGTTTTAAACGCACTCCTATGTACCTATAAGATTTAGGTAAACATATCGGCCGATAAGAAGCCGTTATTAAAAAAATAACACTACCTAAGTATTTTTCTTTGCCACCACTAATCAAATAGTTTTTTTGGGTGACTTGTAAAGTAGGTAAAAATGACATACGCGGTGTTGTTTGCTCACCGACGATATTCTAAAAGTGTATGTTAATAGGTCCAAAGATAAAAACGAACCTTTTATTTTTTATTCAAAACGCATTACATTCAAATAAGAAGAGGCTTGGGTGGCTACAGTACAGAACCTAAATATGTAAATATTATTGAAAATCAAAGTATTTTTATCTAAGTAGATGCTTTACACATTTTCCTAAATCGTATTTTTTTTCTATTAATACAAAATACCATGATAAACATACAAACATATGCATTTGAATATTCTATAAATTTATATTGATTTCTGTAGGTACCTATAAAACATTATCATATTAATATATATGTAAATCGATAACTAAAATCTAAATGTCGATGAAATATGCATAACACTTCATCTCGTCCTGTAAGGATGTCAGTGTCAGACTGTGCCGGATGAGTGCAGCACATTCATTGAAAATGTACAGCGAATAGTGAGACCGATAAAATAAGATCCGTTTTATAAGTCCGGTAAACTGTCGGAGTCGGATGAGTACACCCGCCCTCATACAAAATGTACAGCGACTGAAACGGACTGTGACATCATCTGTCGGATCTGATCGGATTGGATGAGTGCCCCCGCGCCTTTAGGATGTTTGCGGGGGGTGAACGACGGTGGCGCAGGGAAGTTCTGGCTAATTAAACTATAGGACTTGGTGATAAGTAGTTCTTTAATGATTTGTTATATTTTATTACATATAGGTTGAAAACATATATATATTATGTAACAAACCATGTCGGAAATTTTCCTATTTTTATAATAAAACTATGATCACTTTGGAGTGTTTATTTTCATAAACTAGTGTAACTGTAGGATCGTAAGTGGAAAATTATTCGGATATTGAAAAACAAAGTTTTCACAAAGTCTCGTATCTGTTTTCAAAAATCAAAAAAAATATTAAAAATACAATTAAGTGAGTAGGTAATATATCAAATGAAAGCAGAAACTTTACTCTATATATAGGTATATTAGATTTATTTCATGTCCTTGGAATTAAAATATAATAGAAGTTTGAAATTCCCTAACTGAAAAACGGTTGTTTTGAAGAACTTGCAAAAATGAGATACGTGAGTTAGTGGTGCGAGGGACGATATGTAGGTACGGTATATAAGTCCGTTACATTACAACTACCTGAAGCCTATGTAATTTGAAATATGTGATGGATGATACATGGAATATGCGAAGATACGTGAAATTTGAAATATGTTGCAGCGTTAATTCATTTTGATTCCCAAATAAACACAAAACACATTATTATGGAGTGGGGTTTTATTTTTTAAACAGAAGTATCTTACCAAAATAAATGGCCGCGTCCCATCAGATGTAAACCAGTTTTTTTTTGCTATCGGTACAAGAGGTCTTCGCAGATACGATATCATCACGTCATTTCGCTAAGGGTAAGAATGCTATTGAGATAAATATTTTGATCTTGCGTACTTTTCGTAATACGGTTTTTATGAGTTAAGCAGTTTGGTTTTGTAACGCTTGCTTAAGTATATCATGCTATTTTGGATGTGCCGTGATTGTGGGTAATTGCGTTACTTAATATTTAATTATTGTATAGTCAACAGGTGGAGCTGTAAATGATATGGCTGATTAAATAAATATGAACAAGCATTTGTCGACTGACTCGGTGGCTCTGCGGGGTCGTGGGTTCGATTCCATTCCAGGACAAATATTTTTGTTTTCTAATTGAATGACTGATTACTTAATTTGATTTTATGGGTTGAAATACCAATAGTGTAGCTCATATTTTTGAGCTTAAAAGATAAAGGAGTAAGCAGCACTGTTTACAATAGCTAGAATAGATGGGGAAGCTGATTAGAGGCTATTAGCCACGTTTAAACAAGTATATACCTGATGCAGACAACTGTTTTCGAACGTGTGAACGAATTCTTTGTTAATCTCATTACTGGTTTTGGTTTTGTGAGGATTAACTCAATGATGTTTAGGGTACCGTTGAGAATTTAACTATTGTTGAAATGAACGTAAAGTTTTTTGATAATGTTATTTTCAGGGATAGTGTTTTATATTTTTATTTATATATTGGTAGACGTTGTATATATTATTTTAAATCCATTTTTTTCTACCTAGTAGAGAGTTTCTACCACTCGAAACCTGACTTACGATAAAATAATAAATATTAATGAATAAAAAATACATAGAGAAATGATTCTTCAATTTTCATGAAAAAAATACGTATTTTTCTTAAACTTTTCCCGTTATTTATAGAAATGCAGTACAGGACCGGTCGGTGGGGAAATCCTTGGGGGGGGGGGGGCTTTATCCAGCAGTGGACGTTTTTCAGCTGATGATGATGATAAAAAAAATTGCGCGGGGTCTGAAACGCCTTGAAAGATGCCCTTATTACATAGATATGGTTGACTTACAATTATTAAGAATAACTCCTACTAAAATATAATAAAATTATTTACAATAAAATATGATGTTTACAATAAAATATGATGCGTTGCGAGATAAAAGCGTAAGTCATCTCATTCCGCAGTCGTTGCAGCATTTAACTGGTTTCATAAAATTATGCGCGCACGTCGCTTGTGTTCTAGAATTAACATAGGTTTAACCGAGAGGTCAAATAGTGCGAGTTTCGTTCGAGACAGTTTAGTAATAAAACTTTTAAATAATTAGTTAGAGTTAGTAATATAGTTGTAACTAATATTATGATAAAAGCTTCTTTTGGACTCGACGCTAGGTGTACAAGTTTCAACTGTAAAGAACTTGGAAAATTGCGATTTAAAAGGGAGATATTGACAGTAATACTAAGTTTTATAATGTATTTTTCAAAAACTTTTTATCATTACCAAGGGTCATTAATTTGTTATGTTTAAGGACTATTATGTTTTAAGGGTTTATGTATAGGTGTACCAGTGTACCTGTATGTCTGATTATTTAACTGAGGTGATAGTCTATACAGCTTGATATATTTTGATGTACAAATAGTCTTTATATTCATCTTAACCCCCTGAATGTCATAGGTCGTACTTTTAAGACTTTATTAAGTTGATTATTTAATTCTTTATTTAACCACGCTTTACTTTATATTTTCTTAGACCATAAAAAACATGTCTATAATAAATTACTGAGCCCTTCAACAGGCAAGAACTGCTTAACCGTCCAAGAGTAATGTTGTAACTATCTGTTATTTGCATTTCCAAGTCGAGGCCGTGATTAGTTCGTCTGTTTGTCCGGAGGTGCGATAATGCGCAGGCGCGTTTTCGAAAACCCATAACCACCTCTAGTGATATTTAATCGTTATATTAGAGCTGAACTTCTCGATCATATTGAATGATGTCTAATTTTGAAGTCGAGTTACCGACTGATGACTTTGTTGATTTTCATGAAACAGAAGCTGATGTTTAACTGTTAAATATGCCAAGGTTCAGTCGAATTTTTTGTTGTATGTATTTAGTGGTTAGTCGAATAAGTTAGTCTTGTTGTAGTTAACATTACGTTGCGAGTTAATTTAAAATTTTAATGTACACGAGTGAAGCCCTAAACCGTTTTAACCGTGAAAATGTAACGGTGTATACAACATTATTGCAACCAATAGTAACAAAACGAATAACATTGTAACTTAAGTTACACCCAACCATAAATCATAGTTTCCATTTTGAATAATGGCACAACGAATTCTCGTCTGCACTCTAAACCTGCGCCGTAGTCTAAAGTGGCTGAAATAATATATGCGCTGATTTTATTCAAAGTTCACTTTGGTTTTGACATTCAGTCGGCCATTTTCATTATTTTGACACATGCTCCACAGTGTAGGGTAGTAAAACTAAATTGCAGAAGGCTTAATCGCAAGTTCCGCGTTCACAACCGTTAACCTGAAAATAACATTCCTTTTGAGTTAAGCCCTAAACAGTTTCTATTTGTGTGGTGCTGTGTACTGATAAAAAATAATTAGGTGAATTATTGTTAACTATTATTCCATTTGTTGGGGTGTATTGAAATTATTATTAATAATTTTGTAGGTCTATGGTCATTTATATACCTACATCTAATGTTAAAAATACTCTCAACACATACAAAGTAGCTACCATGAAGCCACGGAATCTATTTTATTGGCACTAAGGATCCAGACAGAAAACATTAGAAACATAAGTTACAAGTCGATAGTGGGCCTTGTAGTAATTCTCTGCGCTGTGTCACATTGGAGCTTCCTCATTACTTTTTAACTGCGGCCAGCAACGTAAAGCAAAGGCATTCCAATCATTCAGCCATGTCCATGCTCTGTTCAGCTCAGAGCTATTTCAGAGTGAGTTCTAGCGTGGACATAAAATCTTTTTTATTCGAAAGAGGTTGCATTGTCGCCGGGAAACCGAGAAACTAAACTGTTGATTCTTAGGCAATACAGGATGTACATTTTATAACAATGTAGCGTCTTGTATCTGGTGAACAATTAAATTCCTTTAGTCTATGAGTATTAGAAATGTTGTAAGCGTTTTCACGAAAAGGAATTTCATTTAACTGTACTGTTGTACGAAATACCAGATGTTTTATTAAATTTACTATTTTCAAGAAAAGCAACACTGAAAAAGTAAAAATACCAGAAATAAATATTTATTTGTGTTTCCATTACATCTTTTCTGTATTTATCGACACTTCATATTATTTTAAAATTCTTTTAGAGAGGAAAATGTTACATATATATTTAGGCTGTGTCTGTAACGCTCCTAGGCTTTACCTTGCCAATAAGCATTTATACATAAATACACCTCTGACTTTCTGACCTATTCGTACTTAATTCAGACAATTTCGTAATACCACGGAGGTGAAGACGACCTCATAAACATAATTATACGTTACCAAATAAAATTAGATCACGCGAAACTATAATACTAGTGCAGTACGTACGTGATAGATCAGACGGCGGTTGCGTGCGCGCAAGTACAACTCTATTATCTATGGGTAATGAGTCTGTTGATTTAAGTATAGGGATGTGCTACTGTTTGTTCACAATTGGTCACTGTTTTTCTGACGATTCCAGTAAAGAGTAATTTTACCCTCTACTCCACTAGGATCGTAAGGATCTTCACCAACGATAATGCATTTAAAATATGTAATCATTTTTGCTTAATTTATTTTGTATTGAGTAATTTCTAGAAGTACTCCTTAGCGTTACTAGATGGCGCCAACTAGTTGTGATTTACTGTTTACTATAGGAATTACTGCTTTTTTTAAATATTTTGTTTTGCTTGAGGTCAGATAACCTAGTTTTAATAGGCGTGTCAGGTTTTGAACGTGCACTGACATTTAAAAAAAGTTACATTAAAGCAAACTCCAATTACACTGAGACCGAAAGTAACGTACAATAGATACGAGTAAATACACATAAACAAAGTAAGTTTACTCCACCGTGAAGAGTAAAACAGAACAAGACTGGGTCGCAACAATTGCATCGTAAGTAAAAGTGAAAAAAAAATGCGCTCCAGTTCTCACGAGGGCGGGTTTGTGTCGTGTGGTCTGAGTGAAGAGTTGAAGCGATTCAAAATTTGGTTTCGGTTGCTGTTTGTACCAAACTAGACTTAAAAGAATGAAGATTACACATAAATTAAAATTAATGTGAATACTTAGCTTCATAGAAATAAAACATTAGTAGTAGTAGAATCTATTGTTTTCAATCAATCTTTTTTATTTTTTTTATAAATTATAATATTTTCTATAGATTTCTTTGCTATTTATTTTGTGTTTTCGTTTACATTTTTCGAGAATAATCCAAGCAGCTATGTGTTACTAGTAATAATTTAATGGCACCCTAATATTAACGTGGTGATCCAATCTGTACTTGGCCCCCGTGTGTGGAGTATGACCCAAGCTACCCGAGGTATGAGAAGAGACCCGAGCTCCTGCGAGGGGGACTCCAGCATAGGTTGATAAAACTACCTTAATAGGAAAGGCCGCAAAGTATACATAAACTCCATATTTTGCGGCCTTCTTTCTTATCAGAGCAGAATAAACACAATCATAAAATTTTGGTTAGTCATTTTCGCTCCCGCTTCCTCTCTTGCTTCACACCTCAGCTCGTTGCAACCTTGATCTTGCAATCACGCGCACCAGTAGCGCGAGCCGTCACTCAGTGACGTCACGTGACGTCATTGCGGCACCATTGTTATGCTTTAATTAGTCCATTGAGGAGTTTATACCACGCTATTGTATTCACGCATAGTTTACTTGTTCTGCTTGTTTGTTTGATTGCTTGAATATAAAATATATAGTTAAGTAGCTTTATTATAACATTCTGCTATTTTAAACACTGACTTTGTGACTTTTTAAAAACTGTCAAAATTGACATTTTACTTTGAAATGTTTAAGTACTGGCATTTGGTGTCTTAGTTTTTGACGAACAAATTCGGTGATTTTCGTTAATATATAATTTAAAAAATATATGAAAATAAGTAAGATTTTTTGCTGTCTGGGGAGGAACGCATCATCGTAAATATCAACCGAAGGACCTCTACTGCAGAATAAGGCCTCCTACAAGGCTTACCACAACGACAGGTCTTGCGTTGTCCACATCCAGCGGCCATTTTTTTTATGTGATAGGTGGCAAACCAGCAGACGGATCACCTGATGCTAAGCGATTACCGCCGCCCATAGACACCCGCAACACCAGAGGATTCACAAGTGCGTTGCCGACCTTTGAAATAGGGGGGATAGGGGATGGGGGGGGGGTTGGGCTTCCGGTACCCTCACTTACTCGGCGAAACACGACACAAGCGTTGCTTTACGCCGGTTTTCTGTGAGGCCGTGGTATCACTCCGGTCGAGCCGGCCCATTCGTGCCGAAGCATGGCTCCCCACGGTCATTTGTTTTTGATACAGTGAAACACCTATTTGCTGGCCACGCAATGCAATAAGTCTGACTATTTAATCATGTTCTACATTCTAAATTTAATTTCACCGTAAGCCATCATTCCTAACCGTAACCATCTAACCAAAAACTATATACAGTTATAGATGTACATGTAGATGTACAATCTTTGGCCTAACTCATGAAAAGCTATTCGCAGCGCTTACGCAGCCTCTAGCGACAGCACAATGTCCGAGCGATGGGAGTCCGTCACGGCCGCACATAAACTTGACAGTTCATAGTCTATGGTCTACCGGCTTTAGTCTATGGTTTAGTCTAGACAGTTATGCCACTATGCCTGGGGACTTTTTACTCATAGACTTTGTATTAATTCATACTTTTTTTGCATCACGTATCTTTTGCATTTGCAAAGCTAACAAAAGCTTTATCAGCTTATAAAAACTTACAAAGGAAAGAAAGTATCAATAAATGCTTAAATATTGAATACACATATTGAGATTATACAATATGTAGGACCTTGTATGAAAACTTAAGTATTAATAATAAAAATAAAATAATAAATAAATTATCCGGGACAAATCACACACGTTCATCTGGTCATCTCTATTGTTGCAAATATATAAGTTTATAATATAGTTTACATATCTATTTTACAAAAAAAAAATATCTATCTTCTTTATAATTCTCGTTAGACAAGTACAGATTATCATCTTTGAGAAACATTTCAAATTGCCTTAAAATTTTAAGTAGCATTTATTGTCGTATCCAGGATTTCATGTTATTTAAAAAAAAAACATTGTTCTTTGCATAAACAAATGTTGTTCGTGTTTATATGAATTTTATAGACACTATACGATGGGGAATCGTAGGTTATAAATACTGAAAGCTACTAAGCAGACATTATGGCGCCTAGTACTGCATTCTCTACTCTAGGAGTGGCCAAAGACAATAAATTTGTCTATGGAATTGGCGAGTGTCGCGAGAATATCGATGTATGACAATCGCATATTGTCTATGAGTGCCTATGGGTCTATATGTCTATTGTGCTGGGAGAAACTTTGATTTATTTTCGACATTAATTTCGACCAATTAGATAGGTACCGCATAGTTTTTCCTGATCTCTGATTGGTTGACTATCAATCTTGCCCACTATAACTCTGAACCAATGAAATGAAATTTTATTAACAGCAAATATTTCAAAGCTTTCATTATCAGAGCAACGTTTAATTAACTTTTATTAACATCGTTTAAAGTGGCTTTAATTACAATTAGATAATTAACAATCATTAAATACCTTTCTTAGTTTCGCACCTCGTTTCACGCATCAAACTAATTATGACCAGACCAAAAGACCATATATCACTGAAGTGAGTTAAAATATCTCTACAGTGATTCTCGAAATACTTTCATCAATAAAAAAAAGCTTTTAACGAGCCTGTCATCGATAACATTGACAAATTAAATATCAACATTACAAATACAAGTTTATATTTGCGGTCCAGTTAAATAAACTTCACGTTGCGTCCTTAGAAATGTCAGTTTCGCATCCGTAAATTTATGTTTGTGTTTGTTGCGATAGGTTAAGTAGGAGTTTACTATTTTATTATAAGAGTTCGCCACCTATATGATGGGGTCATGCGAACCGAGCGATAGAAATCATTTGAGAAGTTTATAATTTGGACCATAAATGAATGAAATTATAAGGTATATATTTTAATAGTTGATATTTTAAAATTTGAACGCCTAATTTTAACGTATATTTCGATTAGGAAATGCATTTTGTAACAATCTCTATATAATTAACAAAATACGTCTTCTAGAAATAGAGTGTTAGGAAATAAATAAATAATTTCGAATAAATATTTTAAATTTTCATTTTCATAGAGGCAAGAACAAGGAAATATTATGTGAAAATGAATTATTATTTTAGACGGTAAAGCTAAATTTTATGTACTAGCCTAAACCGTTAGTTTTAACCGTCATCATTAAATTAAGTAATTATCTGTTAAGTATAACTCGCTAACTTTAACTAACTAATTTTATTGTTATGTTTAAACGAATTAAATATTCCATTTTATACCTGCCTATTTGCTATCATACTTAAAATCGGTTAGCTACTGTGGTATTAGGAAGAAAGTGAATTCCTAGTGCCTATCATATATTTTATTATACTTTAAAAACTTCACGGTGTATGAAAAGTTTTTAAACATTCATTGACATTAGATAGGTGTCTTTACGAAGCAAAATTTCTTAAATTAAACATAACTTTCTCTAAGAAGACTACAACCATTTCAAAAAAGTTTTTATCTCTAGAACTTTATTTGAATAAGATCTTTTTTATTTTCTTCTTTTAAAAAAAAAAATATACCCCTGTAGTATATTTAATAATCGTATTGCTTAGAACAACGACAACAGCTAATGTTACGGTTTGATTTGAAGACTGAAAAAACAAGTGAAGTAGTATAAAAATATTTATGAACTTTTTGTGATATTTTTCTTTATTTGGTGAAAAAACATTATAAATAACCTTATTTGATCACAGTCACAGAGAACATAAATACATAAATATTTTGAAATAGTTTTAAGCACTGACACAACCAATTAAAATAATTTTTCACCGATCAAAATTGACAGTATCAATTTGTATTGATTTAAATGTTACCGCACATTTACGTTTCTTAACCAATATAAATGGACCTATCTTACAAACTTAACTTCATATCAAGTGAGACCAGGATATACCGGTAGTTTTGCCACTGACATGCGGTTGCTATACGATCTTTTTACAAAAATCGTCTGAATATTTCTCAACCGTGACAAAGCGAGCTTACGACATTTCAATGAGCATTCGAACGATGCCGATGGCGTGTGGCAACCGGCTGCTCGCTAATTTGTCGCCGATTGTTCAAAACTATTTAAAGTTAAGGCCGATTTGGTACCATTTGGGAAATGGAATGAATGGAGCGAATACAGATTTATACAATTACAAAAGTCTAAAAATCTTTTTGGTAAAAAATGGCAGGTAATTAGTAATTACACCTACTTAAACTATATAACATAATTTATTTATTTCCATTTCGAAACGTCTATGTTTTTTCGAGAATAAATCAATATTATAAACGGGGTGTTTAGAAATAATCAAAAAACCTTACTGGTGATACTTCTCACGAAACTGAAAAAAATATATCCTAAAAAGGTGTGACACTTTTTTTGACATATCAAACTTATTTATCAGCTGCTTCGGTGTATTATGGGCTTATGCTACTGACTTAAACTAAAAAAAGTCTGTATTGCGGTTGTTAAGAACTGACAACTTGATTTCGTTCTATGTCATTTCAGCCACCCCTGATTTTAACATCAATAAAGGCTTTCAAAGACTATTGCATTCGACATAACAAGTTCTTGCTAAAAACTGAAAGGAAAATCGTTCCATCTTCGAATTCAAATCTATTCCGACCTGACCCGCTAAATCGTGCTAATTTCCTTGGACATTTTCGGCGATTGCGCAAGTCGCGTCCATTTGAGCTGTTTGCGCGATTTTCGCTTACACCGGAATCGGTCGTCCGAGGCGTTTGGTCGTTAGCGGGTCGTGACGAAACGCGACTAATGGTGAGCTGATGGGTTGTGTGCTAACTGCCACTTGTTGCAACTACCAAAGAGAACTTTGGTAATTAATTTGGGACAAAGTTCATAGTAAACGGTTAGGTTTGTTACGAGTAATTAGGTTTGATAATGATTTGCTTTTCATAATTAATTTATAAGGTTGATGAAATTTTCATGTCTTAATTAGATTCTATCATTGAATACTGGCTGAATAAGGAAATCCATTTTTAATTTGTGAGCACTATTTTATTGTTCAGCGAAAAAACTCAGTAATGTCAAATTTACGAGTTTCATCTCAAAAGTGTTTAAGTGATGGATTGCAAAGCCTCATTCAGATGTTATTAAAATAGCTACGTTTAACTCATGTAATGTGCTCGACATAATCTAACTAAATAATACGCCACAAAATAACAAAAAAAAAACCCATTGCAGTCGTAAAATAAGCAAGAAAGAAAATAAAGACGGTTGTGTCTATGGTCGATAATTAGTTGATTAATTGATTACACTGATCATAGATAATAGAGGAGTTTAGCAGTGCAAAGTGATAGATATCAGAGCTGCAATTAAAGGCACGCGACTGCGATTGTCCTCTTGAAGTCGCTCGGAAAAAATAAGCTTCTGTTTTTAACTTAATCTTTGCACCTTTTTTATTTTTCAGCGTTTTTTAAATTTTGATTTAAATTAACTCTGAAAGAAATAATATAACCAGTTCCATTAGCAACTAAAAAGCCTTCTGCTGAATATATAAAATTTGGATATTCAGGAATGAGGACTTCGTACTCCAAAATCGATCAAGTTGTTTTAACTGCATACTCGGACATCTATCCCTTGTTAAATTGTGCAACTTGATAAGAAAATGTCAAGCCCAAAATATAAACAAAACACATTACTCACATACTTTGAGATACTTATTCGATGGATTCTTTAAATATCTTAAACTGACATAATCACTTCGCCGCGACTTTATGCCATTTATGTCAAAAGAGACCCTACTACTGTCATTAAAAAAGGTTAAAACACAAATGCGGTCATATCAAACAATACATATTGTGTTTTGTCAAGCTGTAGCTTGTCTACCATACATCTTGTATGGTCGAGGGCTCGTGGGAACATATCCCACGGTCCAACTTTGTCTAATAGTAGGCTTTATCGCGTTTTTTAATAACTAAGTATTGTTTATATAATGGGCAATTGTTCAAGTGAAGTGCGATTCATTTTAGCTAGGTCCTTTAATTGGTTGGATAACCTAGTTTTATTTATTCTGCGTGGGTTGTCAATTTATTTTTAAACCTTCGCTGTTTTTTTAAATTCAAAATGGCTTATGTAAAGTTCCATGGAGATTGAATTACCGGTTGATTGAGTGACTGAAATCGTAGATTTTAGTCTTCCTTTATGATGAAAATCTTGATTTAATAAAATGTGAGTGGTTACGCAAAAAGGGACCTGAAGGGAATGGAAACGGTTTTTTTTTTGTTTTTCATGAATGTTGTTTTTGTGGTCTTTCAGCTTTGTTTTGATATAATCAGAATATTTTTAGGTGCCGTAGTTTTTTTTATGGATTTTTTAGTGAGCCGAGGCAGTTAATAATCGAGGCAAAATGCATTCCGACTAAAAAATTTAAACGCGATTTACTCAAAATTAGTTATTTTCCCTTTTTGCGTAACCACTTACAAATATTTGTGAATTACTTTATGTGCTTACAATTCTTTGATAAAATGTTTAGTGTATGACTGTGCTAAGGAAAATCTGTAAGGGACGCCTATGTCTAAGCAGTGACCGATTTACGGCTAAAACGATTATGATGAATTTGATTTTGATGTTATTGGATTATAAATTTAGCTGTAATACATATATGAAAAAACTAAATCGATTATTCTATGACAGTACCATACCATACTGCTACGTCATTGTTTCATATCCTTCAAGAAGAAGAATAGAATAGAATAGAATATCGTAAATAGAAGAACAGTCAAGAGTGAATCGGTGGGACTACAAATAAACAGTCAATTACTCGTCGACTCACCAGTAGAACATTGCGGTGGGACCACGTGTCGGGAGCGATAATATTAACTATATAAGCCCCTACAATTACAATTATAGACTTATAAACTTTTACATAGCGTGCCTCTTGAGCTGTGATCTTCAACAGATCAGCAGTTTACAAGGAAGCCCTTCTATCAACCTCAACCACTAGCAAACGTCGTATCGGCTAGCAAAATGTCTCTACGTCATAAGAAACAAAGCCGCAAAATATACGGAAATTTCATACACTTTGCGGCCTTCTCTCTTTGAGGGCAGAATAGATGACCCAACCCACGCCAAACCATATAAATTATGATTGTGTTTACAACCTACCTTCAGCAAAAACGCAGGTACTAACCTATACTATTAAAATTTTGCTGTCAACCTCATTGGCATAGTATTAGAATGGATAGAGATGGGGCCACTAAAATAGTACTTATGTTATAACGACCATAAATTATAGTGCATACCTGTATAATTACTTAACAGTATTTCGTGTACTCAAGTTTTAGTAAACTATTTGTATGTAGGCATTAATATCTTAAAGGGAGGCTAAATCATGTTATGTTATTCTGTTTAAACACATATTTAAAAATTGTTTAAAAACATTTGTTTGTTTGTAGGTATATATATTTATTATCATTGTATTTTATAGGTTATTATTGTTTTGAAATTAGTATAGTTTAAATTAGATCTATTTTGTTTGTACGTAAATTGATTATTACGTAATTTCTGTTGCTCGCGTTCTACCTCGATGCCTTGCTTTTTTCCCGAACCCCGGGTTGTCTGGAAGAAATCGCTTTTAGCGATAAACCGCCCAGATTGTACTACTTGTTTCTTTTTTTTGTTTTGTATGTGTTATTTGTATTTGTATTGTAGTCAATAAAGAATATTTGATTTGATTTGAACATTGGAAAAATCCGATCTACATTTTTTATTTTAAATCTGAATAGCAAATCAAGAATTTGTACGGGATTGAAAAAAAATCATAGAAGAGTCATTAGGTTCATTTTATTTTTTTAATTATTCATTTTCAATTTTAAAAAACAAGTTAGGATATTTTGAAATAAACTATGGTTCGTTGACGACAGAATCGTAAATTTACGTTCTATTCTATATAGTGCTATAGTATAGATGAATACATATCGGTACGGAACATAAAATATAACTATTCGGTTTAATGTATATGTTTAGAGTATAGTTAATCCAGTGGACTGAAAACATTAAACTGTGACGATCTATAAAGCTCAAGATTATATTATTATCTTTGGCGACACAATGCGCAGGGGCGTAGCTAGGATTTAAACTTGGAAGGTGGTTAGTGCTCTAAAGAGATTTAAAACTCTTGTCTTTTTTATGGCAGAAGTGGCAAACGAGCAGACGGATCGAATTCATTTCGGAGATTGCGCTCAAGAACTACACGACCTCATTCCCCCAGCTCCATTCCACCTTCGGTCAACCAGGCGCAGGGAGGCTTTTCATCCCTTTGTAGTTGACATTCCAATCCTACGCACGAAGCGGTATGCTTCCTCATTTATCATGCGAACTGCGAAGGAGTGGAACCCCTTACCTGCGTCAGTGTTTCCGGACTCCTACAATTTGGGGATCTTCAAGGCGAGAGTGAATAGGCATTATTTGAGTTTGCGTGTACCATCCTCGACTACATCATCATTTTCCATCAGGTGAGATGTAGTCAAACGCACTCAAATTAAAAAAAAAAAACAAAAAAAAAACACCTGATTGTAAGCGATTACCGCCGCCCATAGACACCCGCAACACCAGGGGAGTCGCAAGTGCGTTGCCGGCCTTAAATAATATTTTTTATTAGATATGTTTCTGTTGAGATCAGTGTTATGACGTCCGATTGCGTTAATTTGTTTGACTTTATTCTGTTACAATGCCTGTTAGAATATTTTAACTTTGCGACATATATTACTTTAATCGGACGCGACTTCTAATACCAACAATGGAGAACACTTGTAGCTTTTATCAAAATGATTTTTTGCATATTTTCAATAATTTGAATGGAAAAATAAAATAAATTCTACAATGTTTATTTTAACAAAAAAATAAATGTTAATTAGATAAAACTATTAATCATATACAAGTACACATAAAAGGCACATATTACGCTTGACACGAGAAATATAAGGGGATCAATCAATTCCCGGGTCAATCTTAACACGATACTATGTAGGTATGTTAATTTTGGAGGGGCCTCACCCCTAAGCCCCGCCTCGATCCCTCCCTGCGCACAACTGCAGCGCTTCACATTAAACTAAAGTAAATAGGTGAGCATTGAAATAAACATGACCTGATCTGGTACGTTTTATAGTTTTTACATAAACATAAGAATGTTATACGGTATGCAATTCTGTATGTTTATCACGGATCGTATATAGAAGATACTTTAATATAATAAAATCGGCATATTGTTTTTTATTATGCAAATGTATCACAAGTCTGTTTAGATTTCAAGACAAATGTTTAATATGTCATTTTTACAATGTGAAAAACTCATATTCCGTAAGGCCCAGCGTCCTATTTTTAGGACATAGGTTTAGTAGTAGTTCAGACATAACTACCTTAAATTTGAACGGATTTTCGAACTCGTATTACGATTTGAATATTGGCTCCATTTCTGAATGAACCACATTTGAGTTCAAGTGCTAAGGGTATTTTTTTAGGTCGTTGGGCCGCAATGAAATTAAGCTCGGGCCTTACGAGGATATTTGTTGGCAGATTATAAAATATGCAAGTTTATTTTCTCTTTGTTTATTTTGTCTGATATGGGTGCTATTGCCTGCTAATAAATGATTATTATTATTAATATATTTACCTATAAAACAATGTCGTGATTTTCTGATAACAAACTAGCAAGCACGAAGTGTTTAAGGTAGGAGCCTGAAAATTAGAACATACACATAGGTATTCCATAGAGCGTTTAAAAAGTAGTAAAAAATACGTCAATTTCTCAAATATCGATCCTTAGTTAGCGAAAATTTGTATGGGAAATTCAATTTCCAACTTATTATATAATATATTTTGAGTATTCATGGTTAATACTACACAAAAATATTTAAATCACTTTTGTAATAAATAATGTATGTATGTGTTGTGTCTTTGGAATAAATGGTTTTTTTTCTTTCTTTCTTTCTTTCTTTCTTTAAAAAACTATAAACTATAAAATTGCCACATGATAAGCTGAAGCTTTCAAACTGAAGAAATTGCTTCGAGCGACAAGACCACCAATATTGTATACTATTGTAATTCGTATTTTTAATCGTGTTTTTAAACTGTACATTACACGTACCTATTTAGTACCTATCGTTTTGTTTTACAATAAAGAGACAATTTAACATGTTTGAAAAATATTTTATTGATCATCCATTTGTCTTAAAACGAATAATTGTTTACTTAATTTAAACTCATAGGTACAAATAAAAAGTCGTAATTATTCCATCACTCATTAGTCTTTGTGCACGAGGTTTCGAAACATCATCCATTGAAATAATGCAGCTACATTATAGCAACTTATAATATTTTCCTTATTAAAAACAATCTACATTTGCGCATTAAGTGTTTGTGTGGTATGCGCATATGGGGTTTTAATGAGAAATTAATATACAGGGTGGTTTAAGAGAATAATATAACTATTTTAATTTTAATGTCTGCCGAGGCGATTTCGGCCAGCAAAAGCCGACTACTGTATACAGTTTTGATGGCTTTGCAATAAGTTTAAAAAAGCTTTATCTTGTGTAATGATACTTTGCACTCAATAGGTTTGCACTATCTAAAATATAATAATATCAAGCCTTTTAATTCAGTTTAACGGGTATACATATATTCATAGTATAATATACCTTACAAAATCATACAAACACGTTTCATATATGGTTAAAAAAAATGAATTTTGTTTTTTTTAATGAAAAGTCATACAAACACATCTCTTACCATTATGAATGATCAAAGGAGATCACACTCTTACTTCTTTACTATAAACTCTTTGTTTACTATCAAAGACAAATCCTGACCAGCTAGTAAGGCCTTTATTAGATCTTTTTTAAACGATACACAAAATATTAACTTCCTTCTATAAGAGATCTTTTTTGCCTGGTAGGTGTTGTGATGCAAAACCTGTGACTATGTTTTTTTTTACTAATTGGATTTTTTTCGTGTGTGTGTAATATCAGCTGAGATTGGAGTCGATTACTCCCAATTTATGGCTAAAAAGAAAACAGTTTTTTTGCCCAAGTAGTTTTAATGTTACCCAACGTAGATAGATCAGGTGTTATCGATTTAATGCCTTTTATAGATTAAGGTTACGAAATAAAAACGAATTTATTTATTCCAGTTGTGGAGATTTGCTCATTATTAAATGTCATAAAACTTTTACATGAAATTACCAAAAGAATTAAAAATATAAAACCCTAATATATATGTGCTTATTTTAATGAATGTATCAAATACGGATACGAACATTAGACTTTACTTTTGACAATCAATAAAAAAATGTTTCGACTAATGTGTAATGTGTAATTTTCAAATAACTAAAAGTTTTTTTAAAGTTATTTTATAAATCAGGCTGTTTTCAATATTTTTTAAGACACACGGCATGTATAGGTTTTCATATAATAATGTAACCGTAGAGGTAAACTAATTCTTTAAAATTGAAAGCTGAGTTAAATAGCTTACGACTCACTGAAAACATTTTATAGAGCGGCCGCCCGTCGCCGCCAGGCAAGCAATTTCAAACTTGATAAAATAAAATCGTAAAATTTATTAATCGAAACATATATTGCTTCGAAAATACTATCAAAAAAAAAAAAATAATCTATATAAATTAAGAAAAACGTAATTTAAACATTGAAGTGAAATTTTCATGAAAGTAGCGCTCTCGTTGAAGTCTTTTGTGGGGAGAGGTAATCGCGACTACAGAAACTTGGGCGCAAAGCAATATAAGTCTCGAATATTAGTTTTTCAGTAAAAAATATAATTAAACGAAGTTGAATCATTATTCAATTAAAAGAAGTCATTATTTTTCGTCTTTTGTACTACAGTTATTTTTAAATGATTCACGTAATTTATATTTTAGCGTACAAAAAAAATTACTATAAAAATGTATTAAAACTGTATGGTAATCACTGTAAGGTTAGAATAAAACTATCACTCACCTTTCAATCTTTGGTGTGAATTCAGCGCGAAAACAAAAAGCCAGCCACTTCAGTAGCGGCAAAAATCCCACATTCACTTCACAAATATTTCCAGTGTCAATAATAGTTTTCACTGGACGACCCTGTGTCGTGGCGCCTCAATTACCAATACTATCGTTTTCAAGTGTCACTCAGTCACTTTCGATCACCGACATTTCCCATTTACATACATCCTCTAACTGAAAAAGTCAACTGAGAACGCGCAAAAGCGCTAAACGACACCGCGGCAATTGTCTCCAATACTGGCCGAAAACATTTAACAGTTTGTAAACTTTCTAAATTAGAGAAAAAAAAATAGTAACACAAAAGAGAACTGTTTGCAGATTGACACTGGTTACATATGGGTTTGGATTCGGAATCACGCGATCGATTCCATTTTTGAATGATTTCGAGCGCGGGTCGCGTGCTGCTGAGTCGGCGCGCGCGCACGAATGCTCAAAGAGGAGGACTCGGAGCTTCAGCGGGCGAGGGGGCGTGGCTAACTTCTAACGCAACGTCTATCTCTCTCTCCGTCTCTGTCTCTCAAACAGGCTCATGAATATAGCTGTCTGGCTCGTCTAACGACCAGTGCGTTACCGTGGTGGGATCGCGTGAACTTTGCCACTGCGCCCTGCGCACGGGCAGCCTGCGATTAATAAAACGATACGGCGACGTTATAGATCGCGACGCGATTATCGTATCTCCATATTTTAACGAAGGCTTATGGTTGAACTTTACAACGCGTTGCGCGCGCGTCGCTTTTTTTTCTAACACTAGAATTATGCAAAGCGCATGAAGTTATGTATGTTAGGTTATGTGTAAGAATGAGTAATTAAGGCTTAGGTAATATGTGAGCTAAATATACAAAGTATTTTTAAAGTATATGTCTAATTTCTTTCACTATTATTTTACTTTTTACTTTTATATTATTTTTACATTTACACAGATATTTTACTTTAATGATTTTTTACCGAGCATAAGTATGTTTTATTTAACTAATTTTACAGTCACAAATATTTTTATTAAAAATTTTCGAGACCTATAATTATGCAAAGCACTATTTAACTATTAAACACGCGACAGTTAATTTCTTTCTCAAACCAATTTACCGGTAAACTATGAATATTGTAACAAATTATTGACACAATTTCATGTCCTTTGTGAGGTTTTTGTTCCCATTTTTGCAGAAAAACAAAACAATACTTACATTTTTTAGTTTGACTAAAGCGACATAGAGATGCGTACTATAAGAAAAAGGTACACTTTTTAATGTCACAATAAAACTTTCTTTCAAGAAACAGTAAAGTTGCATTGTTGAGATGACTTAAAAACCTCTTAAAAAAGCAGAAACGGTAACGCTTTTAAAATATTTCAATTCGGTCTCGGAATGCTAAAAATCCTCGTTTCGAGACAGAAATTGTCGTAAGTTCAAACTTTTAGCGGGAACTGTTTTTATTATATCCGATTATGATGTTTAATTAAGTAATTTTGTACAGTTTAGTGTCAGGTTTTTAACTTAAAATATGATGTTAAGATTAAGTTTATGATGGCATAAATGCAAAGTTTCGGCTGTTTTTATTAAACTTCAGCGAATGTTAATTACAAAATATTTGTAGAGACTATAATATTTATGAAATCTTGAAATACGGATATAATTTGTTACCTTTTACTTATATTTAAAACATTATCAAGTTTTCCTTGCCTCGGTAAAAACCTTCGAATATGAATAATTGGCAGATTATTGAGGAAATACGTATAATTTAAATGAGATAATCTCTTGTCAAGAACATCGGAAGACATTCTTTCATGTGCCAAAAAATACAGAATAACTTAGAACTATATAAAAAAAGAAACTCGACTACATAAAATGTATCCGATGCTATTCTGAGGATTAAAGCGCATCTTACGATAATTTTTTTGAGTATAAAATCCCATCAACATTATTGGGCACTAGCCGACACCAACAAAGCCGACAAATATGCATACTTATCTGTTCTTAGAATATAACTCTTACTTACATACACATAATTGTTATAATTTGGTTCCTGAAAACATTTCCCCTTCTCTTCAGTCAGATAAAATACTATGAAGAAACCTAGCCATCTTGTGTAAGGGGAACCAAACCAGGCCAAACTTTCGTATTTCTAATACAATGGACATAAAGATTAACCGTAATATACTTTTACCGTCTTAAAAAATGTAACAGTCTCTAAATTGCAACCCTGAAATTTCGTCGGCTTTAAAAAAAATAGCAAACGCTCGCCGACAAACAAAACGCAATAATTTCGGCGAAAAGAAATTTTGCACAACGCAAACATTGCAAAAATACAACAGAAAAGTTTTTATTTGATTGTTTTATTACTTTCCTAATGGCGCTTATGGACCGTTTGAATTTAGAATGAGTTTTTTCCGGTCCGAGGGTTGACCGTGGGCCGTTACTGCCTGTGACGTCACAGTTTTTGTTAGCATTTTTTGTAATACTCAAGATACCGTTGTTTGACGTTCGGCGTTCACAATGTTGGGACTACTTGGTCGCAGTCTTTTTGTTGTGATACTGAGCAGATGTTTTTGATTTAGATTTGTATTGTAGCAATTATCGTTTATTTTGTTTATATGTATTTGTTTAGAAGATATAGGTGTATGCTTATTGATTTAAATAAATTATTTATAAATAAACTTTACGTAGTCAAAAAGAAAGAGAAATTTAAGTAGACTATTTATTGATTTGGAAAAATTATGTTTGTAAAATACTGAGTGTTTTTTTAAACAGAAAGTCTGTAATAGGATTCAAAAATACTGAGTGTTTTTTTAAACAGAAAGTCTGTAATAGGAAGCATTATTAGCTAGGTTTGGTATTTAGTCCCCAAAAACAGGAAGAAAGACACAATTATTACGCAGAAAAGTCACTACACAATACTTGTTGATGTATTTTGTATAGGTGAGATATTTCATTAAACTATACAGTGTAATCCGGACTTGCCTTCCTTGTGTGGAGTACCAAGGTATGAAAAGAGACCCGTATTCACTGGAAACCATAAATTTTGTCACTACTGCTGAGAAGGGATGGTATAACGGAAAGATATCCTTGCCCCATCAGTGGGGATAATATAGGTTGTTAACGCATACAAGCAAAATAAAAATGTACAAGTAACTTCAAAAAAAGTCGACATCATAACTCTATCCAAGTCATCACAACTTCTAAAGTTGTGATGACTTGGATAGAGTTATTTCAGTACCAAAGTCTCACGAAGATTTAAGTCTATTCCAAAAACAAAAAAAACAAAAAAAACTGTAACAACCAAATAATGAAACTCGGCTAAATAATAATTTTACACTTAACCATATAAATAAGTTAAATCTACCACACCGACAGTTAGGATTAAATTAAACAAAAGACAGTTGGATATCGCTATTGTCTATTGTTACCGTTCCTTTTTCAAATTTGTCACAAATTATAAAAAAAAAAAGATCTCGTGCAGTTTTGTCTCTTAAATCCTGTCTGCCTGTGGTCTAATCTTTGTTTCCAGAATACACTTCATTTGGAATGGATTAAACAGTTTTGTGGCTTTAAATTTATAATGCCCCATTATTTTGGTGACAACTTTCATAGAAATGGAACATTGATACTGAAAGGAATAGATCTATCTATACTCATGGACAAAAATATCGACTCAAGGTTTGTGGCACGACTTTTGAAAAAATAACTCTATCTAGCAAAAAAACACTAAATCAAAAGTTCAAAATGTGCGTGTTTACTCTTTATGATTTTAGTTTGGTGATTTTCTAGTTTTTTGTTTTTTCTATTTAGTAGTTTTGTAGACTGAGTTCTTTTTTCAAAAGTCGGTCAACAGATTTTGAGTCGATTTTTTAGTCCCCAGTGTAGATCGTCATACAAAATCGCGGTTCTTCTTCTTTTGATCTGTGGCACATTTAACCGTTCTATCCACAAGGTATAGACGGCGGTTGCCTAGAGTCGCGGTGGCATTTGTTTTATTTTATCATAAGTGTGATGGAAACAGAATGAGGTGGGAGGATTTCTCGTGATTCAGATGTCAACCCCTAAAATAAACTCATAAGGTTTACGCATTAATTTCTTTGTGCATCCTTTTTTGTCAAAAACGATTTGTTTAAAAACATTTGAAATATCATAACTTAGTATAGTCAATTCTATACTAAAAAAGAAAAAAAAATAGAAATCTAGAATTTGCAAATGTAATGAAAAAACAAGATAGTAAGTTTTCTACTGTTTCGATGAAAGAGCTATTTAATGAAAAAGAAAACATATTTATTGATGTAGTCTGAAAAATAGGGTATACTTTTACTTAAATTCTAAATTCGAAACATAAGTTACTGCTCAAAATATTCCTATAAAAATCCGGTATCAAATAGAACCTTATTAAGGAGGTACTTAACTTACTCAAGTATTTAATACTATCCCTATTTCATAAGAGAGAAGGCCGCAAATTATATGGAGCTTCCGTATTCTTTGCGGCTTTCTTTTCTTATGAGGGCTGTATCCCAATCTCATCCAGTTCGTTGACCCACCTGTCCAATGTCCATATAGCACTATTAATCATTAGGCGGCGTACACACCGCTCCCATACTTCGGATAAAGCGGTGTACACATGTACCGATATCGGAGCGAACGTGTTAATTTTGATGGTGATCTGGGTTCCGTGGGGAAAAGGTTTCGGTTGGGGTTAGGTTAGGTTAGGTGTTTTTTTTGTTATAAAATAATGAATGCTTAGAGTTTACTAGGAGATTTAAAGATATTTGTACTTTACCGAGTGAGGGATTTCTTTTTTTAATATAAAATTAGAATGAAGCTCAGTAATTTTAGCACACTGGTGAGGTTTTACACCAGTGTCAATTCAATTTAATTTTATCCGTATCACTGTTAAAGTGAACGCTTCTTGAAACTCTTGAATTATAGAACCCTTCATCACTATTTGAACTAATCTCCAATAAATACCATTTAACAGAAAATAGAAAAAACTCCGTTACTCAATACATTGACTATTATCTGTATAAAGAAGCATTTAAGTACAGTCAACAACATAAATAAGGTTCGAGTGTCCCAAACTTGGTACAGTTGGAGTAATAAATTTGGTACAAAATTGAGATGTATGAGCGAGATCTAATCTCGTAATAAGATTTATATTTGGAATAGTTTTTTTTTTGGTAAAAGTTGTCTCTATTAGGAGTTTGGATTAAATTTTGTTGGTTTTTTAAATGTTTGTGATTTATTGGGATGATTGTTAGTTGGTATTACGTATAAAATTTTTGATTAAAATGAGGCATTTTGAAATAATTATTCAAATATGCTAGGATGGTATTTTCTTTTAATAATAATAATAAATAATAATTTATGTTTATTTTTTAATTCTATTCTGCCATGAACCCCCTTATTGTCTGTAGAGATTTTAAGAACAAATATATTCGGAACACACATGATCATTTGCCCCCATACTAGGGTTCCTTGTATTGTAAGAATCAGTGATGATATACATACATTACATATAGATATAATATCTCCAGACACAGAAGAAACAAATCTACTTACAGAAATGTTTGCCATAATGGGAATCGAACCTTCAACCTTCAGATCAGTAGTCAGGAGCGAATCGAACCCAAGATCCTCGGATCAGTAATCGGGAGCACTAACCACAGAGTCACCGAGTCATTCACAATAGATGCTTGTTGTTGAAATACTATGTAATCAAATGAAACCCAACTGACTGACAACTGTTATTAATTAATGAGTATAAGCGTCGGTGGCTAAGCGGTATTGACTTCGACCTCCTAACCAGAGGTCGTGGGTTCAAATCCTGGCCAGTGCACCAATGAGTTTTTCGAAACTTACGTGCATTTTCATACCGACTGCTTTAACGGTGAAGGAAAACATCGTGAGGAAACCTGCACATCTGATTTCTAGATGTGTATGATGGTCGCGTTGCACACGTCCGTAGGTGTAAATCTAAATGGCCTACACGTGACCGCGGGTGATGCTAAGTGCAACACTAGGCAACCGCCGCCTATACCTTGTGGATAGAACGGTTAAATATGCCACACGATAAGAAGAAGAAGAATTAATGAGTCATTAATAATGACCGATAAAACCGCTCAGCACTGGACACTAACACACACGCATGTATCTCCTCTCCCTTGTAACTGAAGCTGTTTAGAAATAGTGTACTTCTCGTCCAATCCTGTTGTATCACATTACAGTAATATAAAGCAATATATTTCCCGACAATATCCAGTTAATTGCTATGCGTGGAACTGACCCCGCGACCCTAGGATGCACGGTCTGGGCCATTCCCGTACCAACAGCGGTCCTTACCTTAAGAGATTACAGGCTCACACAGCTTGTTTTTGATAGGACTACCATAGTTTTCGATACAGGTATTATTCTTTCTAGACTAGAGACACTTAAGATAAATGCGCATACGCCGTCTGAAAGAGTGACAGATGAAATAACAGCACAGCGCATGATGACAACTTGCGCGAGCGCAATACGCGAGCTAATCGCTCTTGGGAAATATCGGCCACTTTACGCGATCTTTCTGTTTAAAATATACAATCAAAGTGGTACGAACTCCGTATTAGGTAGATTAAAAAATGACATGCAAAAAGTGTCCAATGCTACCTACTTCGAGTAAACATATTTCCACTTTGAAATGTATTTTCACCAAGAACAGCAGGAAACACGAATAATGGATTGTAGGGGTACATTAACTACTTTGTATTTTGCTGTATAGACAGTTGTGAGTACGGCGGCGGGGCTCGTTAGCCAGTCCTTCCCAGTCTTCGTTCAGTTATAGATACGTCAATGGAAAAATATTTTTCCACAAATATTATATGGTCAAAGCAACCTGAACAAAACCAGTTGAAACTACTTCTACTTATGAAACATGACGTATCAGAAAAATCAAAAACTCTTTTCGCGATTGACGATGGGTTCCTAGGATAAATGTTCTGGTTTATTGATAGAAATCCCAGTTTAATATAGCTGATAAGATAATTTATTTGCAATAACACCAGTACATGTGACATAAACAGATTTTTGTAACACCTCAATGTTTAAGGTAAAAATTCGTGTACTGGCATAATACTTTTTTAGCCAGAATAACCCTCACAGAGCCCAGTACTCACGCGCACAACTAATCTACACTTATGAGAATGCAGGGTGGCCATCGATAATCTTAACTTATCGCCACATTATTTTATTATTAGTTGTGCGAATATCCGAGAAACTGCTAAATTATTCATTTAGATAATAGTGTCCGTTAGTTTTATTCAATTTCGTATGGGATTGTGTGGTGTTTGTTATTGTGCAGACGAGCGGATTTGCTTTTCTAGCTCATATTAAAGAACTTAGATAGTTATTTAGTAGAACTTTTGAGAAAACTGGAAAAGTGTGGAACAATATTTCAACCTGGTTGGAAAGAGATCAAAAATGCAATATCAAAGTGGAAAACAGATTTTTGTCTGCTGATTAATTTTATGACATCGTAAGAAAAATCCCAAAAATATTGCGATTAGGCTTTTGACAAAATGAATCTCGCACGAACGAGAATAAATGTTACTTTTGAAGAAATTTGGAAATTATTGTCATTATAACTACAACAATGCTAATTGTTTATTGATAAAATTAAGCAACACCAGCATATTCAAAACGCTGCGTTTTAAATGCTGGTCTGCGTGAGGAAGAAAACTCATGGAGTTCCACAGGGCGCAATTCTAAGCCCGCCATTACTGAAGGTGACACTTATCCCAGAGATCAACTAAAATATTTTGATACAATCGCTATACAGATAAATGTCGTCGATTTATCAAAGGGCTCCGGTGTGAATGCGCCCGCGCTTATCCGATCCCGCTCTGATAATATCCGTTTGCCACCATTTATCAACAGATTATCACGACGTCTTCATTTTGGGTGATTTTTTTAAAACTCTTTTTGATTATTCGGCGTATTAAGTGTCATCCGGTTTTAATGTGGTGTAATTAATCTGAGTCTCAGATAACAGCTGCTTTGAGACCAGTTTTTCTTTATGTTGATGAATAAAACATCTAAGATTTTCTCTTTGATTTCGTGATTTTGTGACATGTTATATTCGGTAAAAAACAAAAAAAATATGACATGACTTTATAATGCAATCTTTTTAAAAGTACATCCTTAGTGATAACAACAAATATCGTCCCCACTACAGGGGCACAGGTTTCTTCCCAAACCTCAGGGAAGTAAAGCAATACTCCACACACGGGGGTCAACTCCGGATTGGTCGAGGTTTTAAGGCTAGTCGAACCCCAAGGTCTGAAGTTTTCAAGCCGCCTATAAGGCCTTCGATATCGCTTAACCACTGCCATGTAGTGATAGCAGCCGGCATCAACAGCTTAACGTACCTTGCGAAACATGGAAATGGTCGAGATAAATGCCACTTACAGCTAAAGCCATCCAGGTTATGACCGTGTCTGTAGTCAGTTAATTTACGTGATCGACGCGACCACGCAAACCGGCTTGCGCCACGATGGCTTTAAGTAGAGTACATACTTGCTATATACTTATATGGTTGTGTATATCCGGTATTAATAAACCGATAACTAGTTCTAATGTCTGTTCTTTAAGATAAGCTGCTAACTATATTTTGTCAATTTAATACTATTTAAGTTAATTTGATTAAATTTCAATGCGGTCAGCGGTGTGTTTGAAGTCTACATTAGGTTGACACCAGTGTAATTGTTTTTATTATTGATACAGATATTAATTAGTAATCAGGTTTTTTTATTGTTATATGTAATATTTGGAGCAATTATAGTAGTGTTGGAAATTTTTGATGAGTTTTCTATAGTAGTTTGGTTACGGGATTCTTATTTTTTTTTTGTAGAGACTGTACACATACTGTTAAATCTTCTTTTTTCTACTTACTCTTGTACGCTCTTCACTTCACTTACTATCAGGAAACATGATGCCAATGGCTTAACAGTTGTGCACAAAAACACTTATGAGGATTTAACAGAAGTAAAGTTTTTGAAGACTAAAAAACCCTAGCTACAATGATATCCTACATAACCTGTACATTCACTCACTTATTACGCGAATAAAACCTATTGTATAACGACTTCGGTCAAGGCGCATGCGCCGCCTAGTTCACACACGATAATGTTAACAATCGCGCACTGTACATTGTGTGCCTTTTTATTGGTCGACTGTACTTAACTTGTAAACCTATTCATTAGATAAATGCTAAGTAACTAAGAGTCGTGTATGAAATGTTTATTATTGTTTAGTTTTTGCCCGACTGTGATTGATTGAGGGTTATGGTTTTTCCGGTGGTTTGTATGTATTATGTATGCCTAACAAGGTGATTTTTGAATGGCGGATATGAAGATATCCAGGCTATAATAAGGGTCAAATGTGACAAATCTGAGTAAAATGTGACAAGTTTGAGTAAAATATGGCCATTTTCAGTAAAATGAGACTACTTTGAATCATATGTGTCAACTTTTGTTCTGCAACTTTTTAAATAGACGACGATAATAATTGAATTCTTCATAGAAATTGATGGTTAGAATGACTTTTTTGTATGGAGAGTCCAAAAAAATTTGGATAATATGACACAGGATAATATTAATAAACGTGTTAGGTTTTATTATCTATCTGCATAGTTAATACAATATAATCAATATTTTATTGTATTTACGTATATTTTTATTAATTTATATATTTCCTCTAAAGACTAGTCCTAATTCGTTCTTATTATAAAACCATCAAATCTCTAAAATTATGCAAACAAATTAATAAAATAACCTATACACCTGTTCACCCAGAACAGAGGGGCCAGTCATAAACCATGGGATGCGCGACCACGTTGAATAATTCCATCTGATGTATGAGCGGCAGTGCACCGAGAGTTACGGCCCGTGGTTTGTGGTGTGCGGCTTAGCTGAATTCTTGACCTACACAGATATGGACTAAGGAAGTAATTTTAGGGTGGGTCATCCATTTGAAAAATGTTATTTGTTTGAAGTTTTAACAAACGTTTACGATATTTTAGGAGTATGATAGTAATCAGTAGGTACGCGTGGTAGAGACTTTGTACTAGGTAGAAAAAATTGACGAATTTAAAAGCATGTATAAAGCACCTACATAAAAAAAGAACTTTATAGTCAAGCAGAAATTGTAGTTTATACTAGTTTATTTTTATTAAATAAATAAAATATATGAAACATAATTTTATACAGAATCATGACATTGGATTATTTTTTACAATAGTATTTGTACTAATCCCATAATTATGTTTGATAAATTTTTAATCTTAATTTTTTGTTTAAATCAAAGCAATTTATTTTTCACTGTCCTAAAAGAGTCCCTGCCTATTTATAGTCAAGAATGATCACGCAGACTAAACATTGAATTTATTTAGCTACAATAAATCCGGGATTGCCGTGCGCCTGCGCAAACGCCGCCCGGTGCCGATGCCGGCGCGGTCGAAGCCACCTCAGAGAGCACCAGCACTGTGGACCACTTACAATCGAACCTGAGTTATTATTGAGAAGCTGTCAATAGTAAGTTGTGGGTAAATAGTCACTTTGTACGGCAGCTAAAGGCTCCTAGTAATATGTCTATACAGGCTGTTAAAAAAAGTGCTTTCGAAATTTTAATGAGAAGTTTACTCAGAATCAAGTATAGGTTCATGAAAAATATTGAAAAAATCCGATCTTTAATTTTTTTTCAGTTTTCCATACTCAATCTGAATAGGATGAGTATGGGAAACGGATTTTAATATATGCTGAAAAAACAACGAGTGTCAAATTATTGTCAAAAAATAATCAAGTGTTTAAGTGAAATAGGTTTAAAATATATATTTTTCAGTGGCCATCTGTAAATAAATCGAATTTAAGTTAAATGTTTGGTGTGCAACACAAAGTGTTTTTCATTGTATTTTATGGCCGATATAAATATTTCCAGGCTATTTTATTTGAGTCAAAAGTGACAACTATTGTTTTAGCATTTTTTAAATTAACTTATAACAAAAAAACCATGTTCTGATTTCTTCTAAATTAATAATCATTTTGTTTCGACAAATTTCCATAAGCGAACTGCAATGCTTTCTAGCGACGCGAAAGATGGGTTAGGTAAACAGATTTCCACATTTGCAACCCAAGATTATACTAGAATCTAGAATATCAAATATGATACTGCACCAACAAGTTTAGTGTATCAGATCTGATCATCAGATAGGGCCAGATAGGGCCAGATAGGGCCCGGTTCTTAGTGGTGTACAATATTGAATTAAATTAATGCGAACGACAGATCTCAGTCCATTCGGTCGACTGCTCATCTCAGGGGCGCGTTCGGAAACGTGTTGATAACTGTGTGTTGGAGAGCATGGTATGATAAAAAGATTTTATTTTAATCTTTTTTTATGTTAGGGGCGCGTTCGGAAACGTGTTGATAACTGTGTGTTGGAGAGCATGGTATGATAAAAAGATTTTATTTTAATCTTTTTTTTATGTTATAGGTGGCAAACGAGCAGACGGATCACCTGATGGTAAGCGATTACCGCCGCCCATAGACACCCGCAACACCAGAGGAGACACAAGTGCATCTTGGTATAATTAACTGAAAATTGTATGTAGAGTTAGGAAAATGTCAAATGTAGAGAAGAAAAAATAAATGGGAATTTTGGAATTTCTTATCTGTTAATTTAGCCATTGTTTCTTTATGGTTAATTTCTGAATAATACACGTATTTAGGTAATTTAATTTCAGGGTTCCGATTCTAAAGGGTGCTATCCGGACCTAATACATATAAACTTGTGCAATAGATAAAAAACTTGAAAACTGCTTAATAGTTAAAAGCTTTAAAACGCGTACCCAAGAAATAGAAACTCCAGTATCAGATGCTAACTAGGCTATATTTAGTTGAGTTCTATCAGATCTGCAGATCAAGTAACACGGTAATAAGTTAACTTATTTAACCGTCCTGAGGACGAGCGGTAATGTCCGCGTTTATGGAATTAAATACGTCTTGAACTAAAAACTAGTGAAGAGAGAGATATCAAGAATAAGAGATAGTAAGAATGTTTTTAGATTTCTGTATTGTAGCAGTAAATAGTCGTGTGTTACTGAATTTTCTACTTATTAACACATTACATGCCATAATAATAATCTAATAAAAAGTTTATATTGAGGGGAAAAAAATTCAATTCAATTCAATATACTTTATTGCATCATAAAAACAAAATTACAAAAACAAAGACAAAAAAAATGGTGACAACAATATGCGACTTTATTGCTAGGTAGCAATTTCTTACACGCAACCTTTAAGGCAGGAAAAAAATATTTTTCTAACCGATTGCCCAAAATGGGGGCAAAAATTTTTCAGGTATATTGTATGTATGTATGTATGTTTTTTACCTGAGTTTGTAGTTTAAACGATTTGTTAGATTTAAGGGTAAGAGACATGGATAGTTTATTTTTGATTACGTGAAAGTCATAGGACACAATTAAGTTTTTAATAGCCATGTCTTTTAAATTTCACTTTTATTCGTTGCGTTGCAACCTCGAATCAATGCGGGAGAAACCGCAGTATAAAGTTATATAGTAAAGTTAACTAATAAATTAAACACTTCCAATTAACTGCCTATAGACTCTCACAAGATGTCCCTTTTAACAGTCTTGTTAGCTATTAGGTAATTACATTATACGGTTAGTTTACGATATGATTTATGCGCAGTAAAACAGTTTGACGTTAAGCTAAAACGACCTTGATAACTATGTATAAACATAAAGTATAAAGTATAAAGTTATAAAATAAAGCATAAACAATCATATAAAGTTTGTCAGATCGATTTCTCTCTAAATATCTACTCTTTATTATTATAGTCATTATGGAATCGGGTAGAAAATGTCCGGAGTTGAACATATAGTAGACCTCCCTCGTAGAATTCTACTAAGCATGGCTTTGAGCCACATACATAATACATATACACAGACATCCATGACTAGATCATCAGTCCAATGATGGTTACAAGTACATGGTCATTTTTAGCGGCGGATATGAAAGCTATTATTTGGATTAAACGTGACAACAACCTTTTAAATAAACGTCAAAAAAATTTGGACTCAAATACAAAAAATACAAAGTACAAAAATAGTAAGTCCGACGATCGATTTGTATGGAGCGTTCAATTTTTGCTGTCGTTTATTTGAAAGTTTGTAAAACAAAAGTTGTCATATTTTACCCAAGGAATAGCTTAGATATGCTCATAACCACCATTAAAATGACCTGTATAGCCTAGTAAAATATTAAATTTAAAAAAATCTATAAATAGTGCGGGATGGACATGTCATTTCTTCTCACTCCGCAAACACTCCGAAACGGCGGGTATACGAGTTCCGAGTGGTAGGACCCTCGTATTAGGTAGATAAAAGAATGACTTCGATAAAAATATATATTTTAATTTCATTTCATTCAAAAATTTTAAAAGTACGATAAGATAAGAAAAATACTAATAAGTAATATATTACGTAATAGGTAATTTATACAGGTCGTAACAAAATAGGTGTGAGACCCGACAGTTGGAGTTTGTATTGATCATACATATAAATCAAGATGAAGTGCATTAATTAGTAAATTCTCTAAAAACATTGGAATCTCCATACAAAATTGGCCAGAAAGCTGATGAATTTGCATGAAATAATCAATATTTTTTAATTTAAATTAAAGTCCTACGGCTATTTTTAGTGAGATCTCATCCCTAGTGATAATGAATAGAGTGATTTGACCTTCTAGGTCTTAGTTGCGACAGTTAATGTCCGATATCATCAGCTTTGCGTACGCGCACTAGTTCTATCTTATCTACTGCATGTGTTTGTTATTCCAAATAAAAATAAGGCTTATGTACTGTCGTGTACAAAAAATTAACAAGTTACATCAATATTATGCTGAGAAAATATTTCATTATATATAGTAACACATGATTATTGTATTACTTGTTCGTAATTAATCAATAAAATATATTTTATAAAACTAATAGACATCACTCATAATTACAGAAATAGTCCTAAAAATTTTCGCAGAAATCAAATACCTTCCTTCTTCCAGTTATCATTTTCGGCATCATCATAATCTTGTTAAAGGAGGCATGCGAAACGATTCTATCTTTCCTGTATAAAAAGAATGTACCTTGTGAATTTTCCCAAAAAAATCTTATTTTGTGCACACCAGTACAACCTAGTTCATCTTTGCGTTGTTTTCGCGACAGCCGTCCCCATAACGACGGACCAGTCGACATTCTCAACTATCAAGTTTCGCTGCACCTTATACGCGATGACGTTTAATCGATTATTTATTCCAAATACTCGCTATCGAAGCGAACTGTCAACCATATTACGCCCACCTAAAATCTGATTATTCTGAGATGAGATCTTGCTTCAATCGATATAACTTTTATTAAATTAAGCGCCATCTCTGGAAATCAGTTAGAACTATTACAACACTACCAATATTAACTTACCGGTAAATTGAATATCAAATATTCATTGCTGGCAGTGCCAGGCCCCTATTATAAGACTAAAATATGCAGTGAAAGTTACGAATTCCATGTTAACGTCAAATTGAATTAGAAAAGAAATAAAATTACTGGATTGACAGTAAAACAATAAAGAACTATCAAATAAAAGCCTCGAACGACAATCGCCGCTATAAAGATATGACCCATAGGTTTTATGGCGCGACTTAAATAAAGAATGGATCGTAACACTTGACGATAGGATTCTGAATGTTTTGAAATAGTGAAGGATCGTATTGTAGTTAAATTTAAGATTGGCAGGTTTTGTTAATGCTATGCTATGCGTAATATATCTATGTTTATTTTAAAATAAATTGGTAAGCTAATAGTTGCCATTATAGGAATCTTCTAACTCTCAATATATGACTGTCCTCATAGACTACATAGCTATGTGAGATCATGAAAAACTTTATAAAACAAAAGGCAGTCAAAATATGTCATGTAGCTTAGCCATCGCTCAGATAGTATCTCGATGACTATCTTAATGCTTTTGATGATGTTGACCTTGGGTCTCCATAGTTCACACCGGCCCTTCACCGTAGAATTGTGGAAAAAATCTCACAATGGGCCGACCCTCATGCATGTCTCTCGGACAAGACAATCGATTACAATGTTTCTATGCACTTTATTGATTATTGTCAACGGTCTAAGTCGGATTGGGAAATCGGCGCACCTCAAGGTCCCATTCTGTGCCCGGTACTCTTTCCTATTGTTTATTGATAACATGATGGGTGTGTGAAAATTGTTTTTGTGTTCCTAGTTTGAATAATGGCATTTAACGGGTGACAAAAAGGAGGTTTTAGTGCATAAGATGTTAATAGATTGGAAGTAATATACATAATATGTATAGTAATAATTCATTGACTTTGCAACGGCAAATGGCGAGGTTTACGTCAGGATCATTATGTAACCTAGTTTGGTTGGTAGGAGGGCTATTTTTCCTGTTTCCTTTTCCAAGCACCAGGTTGTCTGGAAGAAGTCGCTTTAAGATCGCCCACATTGTACCACCGTAACTTTAATATTGTGCCTTTTGTTGTTATTGTTTTTCGTGTGTGTAAAATAAAGAGTATATCAATCAATCAATTCGATATGTTGTTGCTAAACTTACTCTATTATTCCCTACTGAACTTAAAGTAGGTATAAAGAAAATATATACTAACAGTAAAAAAAGGCTTTCCAATTAAACTGAAGACAAAAACTCCTTCAAGTGCCAATGCTGGATGATAATGCATAGGCAGAACAGGCAGACCTCGAGCCTCGACAGGGAATCCTCACAATCTCCCGTCGACTGGAACAAGGAAGCCCATAATTGGTGTTAAATCAAACACGGGCTAAATCCTGTGTGAATGGAATCTGCGCATCGCCGATGACCGGCGGAGATGCTATCGAGGAACACCTAGCAGTGGTCGAGGATTGAGAAGAGGTGCCATGATGGATACGGCAGTGCGTTCGTTGGTGGAATTCATGGTGAGATATGAAGGAATTATTGGTAGTTATAAAAGTGGTTATAAAAGATTCTTTAACGGCATTAACGAACTATGATCCTATTATTCTTATTATGTAGTTTTGACTTTGATTGATAAGTTAAAAAAAAATATAAGTATGAAATGAAACGATGTTGGAATAGATCAGTCAAATTAACCGTACTAGGGATATGGATGCGAGCACATATATAAATAGTATAGTAACGGTCGAGTGGCGATCTCGCTCCGGACGTAGCGTAGGATGGGCTCCCACTCGATGGACCCATTACCTTTATCCATTACCTCTTCCAGAATTCTAAGTTTCTTTCCAAAATTCTAATTAATCTAGCTACCACATCCAAAAGTTTTAGCAACTGAACAGCCTTACGTATGGAATTTAACGCCAAAGCCGAATCTCGACGCGGACGCACCAGCGAGCGCAGCGGCTCGGGCGCAAGTAATTGCGGGCCGCGGTGCGCATTGTTCCAAGCGGCACAAGGTTGACGCGGCTGTTGACTTGCGAGATAAGGTAAATGTATGCCTTTGGCGCATACTGTTGCTTACAGTTATCTGTGACTGAAGGAGTGTAACTGGTATGTTATCTGTGCTGAAAGCTAAGACAAAGGGTGTCTTCGGTCATATCATATGGTAAAAGTATGCTTTTGGTGCAAACAGTTACTTGTGACTGATGGAGTGTAACTAGTATGTTATCTGTACTGAAAGCTAAGACAAATGACGTCTTCGGTCATAATATGGTAAACGTATGCTTTTGGTGCAAACAGTTGCTTAGTTACCTATGATTGTAAAACTATAACTAATATGTTATTTGTGCTGAAAGATAAGACAGATTTTAGGCACTTATGGTCATACAGTGCGTAATAATATCTAGAAACTATACACACACATAAAATCATCTGGTCCTAAACTAAGATTCACTGTATTGTGGGAAACGTATAAATACATACGTACAAACATGGATGTAACATTTAGAAAATACTTAACAACTCCGCAATGAGTTTCTTAAAAGACGAAATGAATTGCAAATTTTCTGCACTGTTGACCACTGACATAAGAATTGTTTTAACATCTATTAATGTATTTAATTTAATGCGACGCATATAACGGTGCAATAGATCAGTCAACTCAAGATAATCTTATAGATCTTCAGCTCGCTCCCTTTGTCCAAGCGCATAAGATTACACTTCCTTTATAATATGATCATGAGAACTATTATAATTTACTTTGAATTAATTATAATTTATGTTATTTATTACTTCAATAATTTTATTCTTTTTTGCTGCAATTATACCTAAATTATATTTTATGCATTCATTAACTTTAGACGCTTTTTGCGTTAAATACTAATAACTACTGATTAATTAACTATACCTTACAAGTTCAATTTAGATTTGCACGTGTGATGAATAATACAGATTACAATATAATTATGTATAAGGAATCGTCAAGGAAATGTTTTATATACATTGAAGAAAAGATGTAGATAAGAGGTAGAATGAGTTGGATGGAGTTTTTTTGGGCCCGATATTTATTCTCACTCCGCAAACACTTTTCGAAGCGGCGGGTATGAGTTTCAAGTGTTAGGACCCCGCAGTAATTCGACAAACGAAATTCCTTCGAAAAGTATTTTCATATATATTTAAATGTTCCGAAGGCCAATATGAAATAACCAGAAACAAGTAAAAGAGAAGGCTGTCTGTAGTATCATCTCTGCTGTTTTTGTGAAAATCAAGAAGTTATTACAAACTTTTTAAATTAAATATTTAAAGCGCGTTTTTCAACACCTAGTCTTAATGTGCAAGCTTCAGTTAAAGCCACTTTGTATTTACATATTGTGTGATTTTTTAAATAAAATTACTGCACTTTTCGCAATTAATCCACTCGTGTGCAAAGTCTAGGTAATTTTACGTTGTACTTGCAGTAAATGATACGCACATCCTTTTCAGAACGGTCTCTATTGTTCTTTACACGAATAAACACTTAAAAATCGGACATCAAATCTAAACGTTACATTCAAATCTTCTTTGTGCAATTAGGGTTCCGTAAATGCATATTTATGATAGGAAGAAACGTATTCCTTTGTTTAAAAGTCAACCCCTTTAACATCTTTATTCGCCAACCCTTGCGTTTATGTCCCTTTGAGTTTGCTATCAATAAAGGTATTACCAGACATAAAAGGCGATTCTTTTTGTACAGATAATATCTTAATTCTTAATATGATTATGATGTAGGGTCGGGCTGTAATCTGTAACTGTCCGTTTGTATGTCTTTTTGTCAGCTTGCTATTGTGAGTTTGACATTTCGCACCTTTTTGGGGCTTGCGTCTCGTTGAAAGATTAAAAGGGAAGTCGTGGTGTGTGATTTTGTTAAAAAGCTACTGGTGTTTTGTCACGCGTCTTATTGTAGTAGGTATAAGAACTTTTTTCTTGAAAGAAAAATAAAATATTATTGGCGGGAAGTCTATTTCCATTTATAAAACAAATGGAGTACAAAAAAAAAAGAAATCATAGTAGGTACTGCCAATAAAAACACTTTTCAAGTTTATTCATATTCGTCTTTATTTTTCGAATTTAATTCAGAATTTGATTTTAGATTTTTTGAGAATCCTTTTTATTTACTTTGACATTCCGTAAATACTAAGTGATTTTCCAAATCAAATTTCAGAGTACCTTAATAAAAATCTAACATGTTTCAATTGGAGTGTTGTCAAGAATCAGACCCCACAATGCGTACACGCAGCGGTTATTGTGAATTTCAATGTTTATGCGCGAACACGAGCGAGCCCGGTGTTCCAGATACAGATCGGATGCGGGTTCGAATCCCGGCTAGGGTAAGTTTAATAACGGACGAGTGTTTTATTGTCTTTTTAGTTCAGTTCGAGATATGATTTTTATGTCAACGTTTTGTGCGAAAGGTGTGCTTTAGGTTTTTTTGGGTTTTTTTATAAGGGTGGTTTATTTAATTAAAACTGTTTTGGCTCGTGACTAAGAGAGTGGTTTTTTTTAATGGCAGAGGTGGAAAACGAGCAGACGGATCACCTGATCATTTTCCGCCGCCCATAGACACCCGCAACCCGGGTTGAGTTGGTAAAGTTTCATTTATCATCTTCCGTCGCGAAAAAATAGTGATGAGCAGCATAAGATAATCTAAAGATGCATAAATTGTATAATCCGTTGGAATAATCTCCATAAAACGGTCAGAGGTTAAATTGAGATCTATATTCCAACTTATTACGCACATGTAATTGCGTTAAATAATTTAAAAATTACAACGCTGCGACTTTTGAATAGTGAATCAAGAATTTGTATGGAAAACGGAAAAAAATGAAGATCGAAGTTTTTCAATATTTTTCCTGTATAGAACTTGATTCTGAGTAACCTCTTAAAATTTCAAAAGCACTTTCTTTAACACCCTGTATAATCATATAGTTTCCATACATAGCATAAGCTTCTACCTCTGATTGTAGGATGACGTGTACAATTAAGGCGATACAGCCTTTGAACTAATTGGTTGGTAGGCTGCTACCGTGTTAAACAGCCTGCTTGTACAGATATGGATACTCTATTTTATTCGTGGCCATAAAAAAAAAAATTTGAAATTTTAAGGGGTTACTCAGAATCAAGTATAGAATCCAGGAAAAATATTGAAAAAATTCGCTCTTCAATTTTTTTTGCAGTTTTTCATACAAATTCTCGATTCACTATTTAGATTTAGTATGAGAATCTGAAAAAAAATTGAAGAGCGGATTTTTTCAATATTTTTCCTGGGTTCTGTACTTGATTCTGAGTAACCCCTTAAAATTTCAAACGCACTTTTTTAACATCCTGTATTTGTTAAAAATGATGAAAAAGGTTTAAAATGAAAATTATGTTTGTTTCTTTGTAATGTTGTGTTTTATATTTCGTTTACGTAATTTAAAATGCTTCTTTTTAAAATATACTAGTTTGTATTACCATTAGTAAACAAATATCGATTATTTACAAGCTTTTATTAAATAAATAAGGTAAAATAAAATAATTAAATTTAGTGATATTGCATTTTTTTCTTACTGTTATTTTCATTATTTTGCAGTGCAAAGTATATATCTAATATTGTCTTAGTTAATTATTGATATTCCAATATCTCAAAAAAAAAAACTACATTCGTGCCTACAAAAGTACCAACATGCGCACACGCATAAATCATAACGAATGAGATTATGAGCTTCCATCGCGCCGCCTTTCATAGCCCATAGAATTATTTTTGACCTCCTATTTATTAATTTCTATTTATTTTCCCGCTCTTTTATGACGTTTCAATTTTGACGCAGCAAAGTCAACTGCACAAAAAGAACCGAAACGAACCATTTCTTTAACATTCCTTTACCAGTATAACTTGACATCTGAATTCGTAGACTTTGAAAAGCGATAGGAGCTCTCTGTAATTTGGTGTTATGTTTGATGGATGTATGTGAATTAATTCGTATTAGATTTAAACCAATTAGGAATGCTTACGAGTAAACCTTTTGTGGTATTCGGATTGAGTTGTGAACTTCTTTATTGAACATATTCAGTGTAGTTGAAAACATACGGGGTTGCAAGTTTGATTCTTTAGTTATAACATCGTATATAGCTTAGTTAATAGAATTTAATATATATTATAGTGATGACATTTTAAGTTTACGGCTCTAATTTTAATGAATTTTGGGTAAAGCGAATTTTTATTTCAAATATTAGATGCCACTCAAAAAACTAAACAGTTTTCCCCAAAAACTACCCATACTACCCATACTTAATTATAATTATAAACACTAATAACTGAATGATCATTTTGAAAATCTTAAAAGGGATATTATTGACGATTACGTCCAAAATACTCTCTTTTATGTTTTCAAAATTAATAAATTTGGAATCCGCTCGTTATATATCAATCATTTATAGTTAACTGACAGTACTGGTCAAGAAGGCTTTATACTTACAAATAGTGGCCAGTCATTAGGCAGCATGAAGATTTTACTCCCATGCGATCAGCCAACGCGAAGCTAGTGAGCTACCATCTCTTTTTAAAATATAGACAATAAAGGAGACGATAATAGTGTTTGTTTCAATAAAAGATGGAAACATTAAAATCTTTTTGCTTAGTGCCAGTTAGACGCCAGTTTTGGTTTGTTGATCGTCCAAATATCATAATACCAAATGTACTTCCGTACAAATAAGTTGGCCAATCATTTATGTACTCACATATATCTGTTGTTGATGTATTGAGTTTTGAATTACGTGTGAAAAGGCAGTTATGTTTAAATCTATCAAGTTGTTTACTGCAGTATCTTTTTCTTTGTATGAGTACTTGTATCTTTGGTGCATTTATTAGTTTCAAAAGAAAAAGGCAAGTCATCTTGTTTATATAAATAAATTAATTTAGTTGTTGAAGTGACTGCTTTTGTAAATTAACTGTAATTCATTTTATTAAAGTATTTAAAAAAAACTTCAAATAACTTATATGGCTAGTGAATTCTTTTGACTTTTGTTCTACATTTTACAGTTTACTTTTTTCTACAGTTTTTTTGTATTTTTTCTTGGGATTATACCAAAGTTAAAAAAAGTTGTATAAAGATAAATGTTCAATTTCATGAATAGATTAGGTTCATAGTTACCCATGTATACGGAATGCAGTTTAAACCAGCAATTTAAAAAAAAATGCTTAACTGTTATATTACTACAAAAATAAATCCACAAAATAAATGATCTTCCGTTAAAATTCTAAATTGTGCCCAGAACAATACTCTTACCATTTTTTTTCTCACACAAATCAATTTCAAATTCGCGATAGTAGACTTTTAGCTCTATGTCAAATTGATAAATCAACATGTATAGTAAAGATCCGTATTAATCCTTCCACGCTTTTATCGGATCTACGCGATCGATCAATGCGCGAGCGACGAATCTAAAAAGATTACAGTTTTGACGGTTAAAAATGTTCCAAAATGGAACGCTGTTTGAAATTGATATCTGAATGTAGTTTTGTATTGGAAAGATAGATTAGGATTTAGATTTGAAAAGACCACCCTGTGTTGTATTGTAAGCATTATCTGTGCCTAGATTTTTTGAAATTTCAAAACCTAAATTTAAAAAGTTGTGACTTCTACAGTGGACCGATTTAGGAGTAAAAAAATACTGTGATAAATATATATCAGCAAGCTTTTTTTAAAATTTAAATTATCGTAATTTATGCGATATAAGTACTAATATTTAATTATCTGACATAATTTTGTAAATTGTTTTAGTATTTTTAAACATTTTGACGATCATATTATATTGTTACTTTTTCTAAAATTTATGTACATATGATAATTAAAAAAACATGTAATCAAATGAAATCGCAGAAAACCATTAAAATTACTCAGTTGTCAACTAGACAGGGCAAGTCTATTATTTTTGGAATCGAAAAAAAATATTAATATAAAATATATAATTAGGCAGTGGCATTTTCTTAAAACTATTTACTCTGGTTCATTGCACGAAAACGTTATGAAAAAAATTACTTGGTTTTATAACCTTCTTAAAACAAAACACAATAGTAGATTTTTTTGACATTACCAGTAAACTGTCCAACGGAACGAGCAAAAACTCCTCCGGATGGAACCTCCATGGAGAGGCAGACTCGTCTATGGTCAGTAAAGTTGTCCATAGTCGCGCAGGGTGCGTAAACCATAACGTTCAGATAGTAAAAGTTTATGCGTGCGCGCAGGTTATGGGATTGTGCGTTTATATGAAACTGTAGTGACTACGGACTTGGCGAATTTGTAAAATGATTCTTTTGGATTTATTGACCAAGCATGATGTTTCTTTCCACACTACAAGGACTTATCCAAGACAGTTTGTAGCTCCAAAGACCTCATCAAAAGCACAGTTTGTGTCTTCTAAGAATAGCTTTGGGAAGCTGTTATATCTTATTGTCACCGTAGTGCGAGTTGATAGCTAGCAAGTAATCACTCGAAAGGTAGGCTTCTAATTGTGCTGTGTGGAATTTTAGAATTTTATGTCCTTTGTCTAGGCATATGACCATGTTTGGAGTTAAGATTTAGGACTTAAAAGACTTTTGCAACGTGAAGTTAGCAACATTTCAAATTAGCACCCCCAATTGTATAAGAGTTTTTGTAGAATAGGCATTAAAACCTATACCAAGAAACACAAGCAAGGAAAATATGATGTCATGATTATGGGCTGTAATAAAAAAATGATTGTTTTTGAAAAATATTACTGTCACAATTTACAATTTAAATTTTTTTATTCTAACTTTGAAACAAGTAATTTTAGTGTCCTTCTTAAGTGTACATAACTTTATTAGATGTTTTTGTATGTTTTACGATTTTTTTCGGATTTAAATATTAACAAGTTGTAGTTTATACAGGGTGTAAGGGACAGGTTTCCGAAAACTTTAAGGGCTTGCTCAGTAGACGAAACTGAACAACTTTCCACAAGAATTTTTTTCAGGAAACGAAAAAAAAAATCGGCTTCTCCATACAAAATTATAAATTTGATTGGACAGTTTGTATGGAGAAGCCGATTTTTTTTTAAAAACTGAAAGAATTGACTATACATATTATTGGAGATTATCCGAACACAAGAAAACACAAGAAATACTTCATGAACTAACACTGAAGTTTTCAACAATCACCCTTTGACTCTAAGAAAAACTGACAAGTCTTAGTCTTCAACTGTACTTAAGGTAATTCCTGTAATAAAGATTAGATGATGATACACTCAGTGTCATACAAATGTAAGGAAGTAGTGCATTATGAGTAAACAGAACTGGTGCAATGTCATCCGTCACGCTCAGCGGGGCGTACAGTCGGCAAAACGTTGAGTGTAGAGACCTGAGTAAACAAATCTCATTTGGAACATTTGCCTTTTTTTTATTATGGGTCAGGAGGCAAACGAGCCAAGGGGTTAGCTGATCTGAAATATCCTGGCAGCCGACGATTCGAGTTGCTCTCCGTTGAATGCGGTCCAGAGGGAGAAGCTGGTACTGGGGTGCCCCTGCCTAGAGATGAGAACAGTATTCCATATGAGGCCGAACCTGCGCCTTATAAAGTTGCAGGCGATGGGCCACAGTGAAATATCGTCTCGATCTATTGAGCACACCAAGCTTCTTCGAGGCTAATTTAGACTTACCCTCTAGATGACCACGGAACTGGACTTCCTTGGGTGGAAATCGAACCTAAGACTTACAGAACAGAAATCAGGAGCGCTAACCACTGAACCAAAGAGTCGGGTGGAACATTGTGCTAGGTACCTTTTATTATTGAATAAAATATAAGCTTATTTATTGTTTTTTTTTTTAATTTAATAATACACAAAACCTTCTTATTATAAATCAATACAAAAAACTGTTTTAATTTAAAGGAAATATCTTCTCCTGACTGTACTTTGCGGATGTTCAAATTGTATTGTGGTTGCGATAAGCTCTCACAAAAACCTGCGCACAAGCATAGTGTAATATCTGACATATAGTGCAAGGTCAGGTTTATTACGCGTCTTAAGTATTTTGAAGCTTTGTTTTTTCTTATTTTTGATGAAAACTATTACATAATATATTACTCAGTAGCTTGCGTACGCGCACTCTTAACACCCTCAACGACAGTCGTAATAACCCTCCTTTTTGCTTCTTGTAGTCAGGTAAAAAGGAGCAGCTCCCGCTTTCGTTTAATTTTTATCGATTAGTGGAACGAAAATGAAAAAAATATGTCTTTGGAAAAAGGTAACAGTGTTAACTTTTAGAAGGGTATAAAAAGTAACAGTGTAAATTTTAAGAGATTACTTTTTTTCGCGATGTTCTCTTATCATTTTACGTTATTTTACATAAATAAACAACTCCATGTTGCTGTAATTAGGGTTTTTCACCAAAATGATAGCGAAGAGAGTTTTTGTGGGCACGGTTTGAAACACTTCCAAAGCGGCTTGTATACGATCCTCGTATAAAAGATAGACTAAAGCGACACTTGAAAAGTGTAAGCTGTTAATTTACCTACTTCAAATATATATTTTTCTTTGTTAATCATCCCCACTGCAGGGGCATGGCTCTCCATACTTCGGGAAGGTTTCTTATAGGATATTTTTCTTATTTTCAGTTTATTGGTAGGGTTACACAGTTATTATTTTCTATATTAAATATACAACTACTCTTGTATTAACTACATATCTTTTGACATAATCTCTGTTATTCCCAGGTACAATTGAAGGGTAAAAAACCAAATTATCTCATACATGTTATAATAACTAATTATAAATATGATCTTTTTATCGCAGTTTTAATAAATCAAGGTTTCGGTCAATTGATGTGGGTTACAGAAATACGCTGTATATATCACTTTTTGTTTACGATTTGCGGTCTAAGTCGTGAGAATCACATTGTTTTTGTTTTTATCTAATTAGTGGTGCGGTCAGCATTACAGATTACAGAACTGTGTTATAATGCTTTCAATGTTACAATAGTTTAAGAAGTCAAGTTCGTGTGAGGATGTAATCGCAAATTGCCTAAGTAGAATTATTCTCGTTAAAATATTTATATATACCGGCTGTAAATTGAGTTATGCGTCAAATTTTAATCAGTGCTTCTACTCCTGATTCTGATCAACTTTCCCCGAAAAACCCATAGTCAAATCGCAAAAAATTTTTGGACTCTTCATACAAATCGATTGGCCAAGCGGTTAAAGTAGTGTGAAGAGTTGCTATACATACTATGGGTTCCTTGGGGAAAGTTGATCAGAATCAGGAGTAGAAGCACTGATTAAAATTTGACGCACGACTAGATACAGCCTGTATTAGCGTCTCACTGTTGAAGCGCAGTTCTCTTCCTTTATCACGTCAAGTCCTGATTGTTTTTTTTTATCCACCCAATGGTAAGTCCTTGGCATTAGCTCACCTAATGGTAAGTGCTGGATGATGATGCCGAAAGATAGAACTACTACCTAATATTGCAATGGGGAACTGGCTATCTTATCTTCATGCCGGAACACGTCAATGCTGTTAACACTGATGTTATGCGCCAAGACTAAGGTAGCTGGCTGGTGGCCTTAAAAATTGACTTCTAAATTAATATTAGACTCCGCCAAGAATCGAATTTTCGTCCTCCTGATGTGAAGCGCAGCGAGTCACATACCACTCATCCGCGGAGTTAGTTAAAAATCTCTTCTATAATACTGCGCTAAGTATAACCATTCAATAGATTGCGGTACTTTTTAAAACATCTCAAAAAAACAACAAACTTTAACTATACTTAATGCGAGAAATAATTCAAAACGCCTTTAAAGGTCATTTCCCAGGAATCTAACCTCACTGTCGACACTATACCACCGAAATCGTCCGAGATACCACCGAATTGATTGTCACCATTAGCAGCTGTGTCAAAACATGGTCACCATAAAATGAAACACACACGGATAAAAGAAAAAATAACCTCAAACCAACGCCCAAGCATTGTCACGAGATAGCACTGGCTATCTATAAAGCCGATTTGAGAAATACAACCTTAAAAGTAAGATGAGAAAAAACAATTTCAAATGTCGAATTCGGAGTTCGTTTTTCGAAATCGCACCAAATTAATTGGAGGTTACAGAGATGAGATAACTGACAAATTAGTTACACAGTTTTGTATTTGAATTTCGAATCAATGGGGTCGTCTTTTTTTATTGTGTTGAGTACCTTTGAGTGTAAGCAATTTGGTGCGCATTAATTTTTTGTGCCATATCTGCCCTTTTAAGGCAGAAGGCCGCAACTATATGAAGATTCCGTATACTTTGCGGCTTTCTATCTTATAATGGCACATATCTGGTCGTGTTTTCGGGTTTTCGGTATGTGTACTTTATATAAGTTTGATAACACCTGTTCTGAACTTTGGAATTTACCTTTATTCAATATTCTTTAAAAGTGATTCCAAAATTTGTGAAATTTTAAGAAGTGATGTGGTTATCGGTAGTGATTTGACGATAACTATATTAAAAATGGTTTTGGTTGATAACATCATGTCTTTTTAATATAATAACATATAATTATTTTTAGAATTACTATTGCGGATGATAAAAAGTAAATTATTCGATAAAGTTGAAAATATCGTACCTATCGTACAACTTTGGAATCAAACCCACGACTCACAGATCAGTAAAGAGCGCTTGCCGAGTCAATCACTATATCTCTATCACTGAAGAATATAAGATCAAAAAACAACCCGACATAAAAATACAATAACTTCAGTTAATTTATGATAATTTAGTTCAAAATTACTACCGAACAAATCATAATTTCACTGGCACTCCCTTAAAGGTAGGTAACTTAAGAAATCACAAAAATTACCATAAATTAAAAACTATGTCACACTTAATAGGCCTCGTGCTTCATTCATAATATTTAAATTCCAAACAAAGCAAAGAGATTTAATGTGACAACGTATTATTTTAACATAGCAGCATACATTTTATATGGATGAGATAATGTTGATAAAATTAAATAAATTAAAAGTAGGTAAGTAGTAATTTTGTTTGTTCGATTGGGTAAATAACTAAATAAAATAATTTTAAGAGAGCATTGAACAAACTAAAACTAAATGCAATATGTATATAATATTTTTTTCATGATAGTAATTTAAAAGATTTGCTTATAGTTTATTAAAATAGACTTTAAAACACAAGATTTCATGTAATAACAATGTAAAACAGAAACTAATGATGCTACCGAAAGGATTTTCCGAAAAAGGGAAAGACGTGAAGTTTCCCCTCTTACATCTAAATGGAAGAAAAAGAAGCACGTAACGTATAGGTTTGGAGTATTAAATGGAGTGTGTTGGGGCGCCATTGTAATATAATTTATCATACACCTAAAAATCCTAACCCTATGTTAAGTGTGATAGTGTAAAACAGTGTTTTTCAACCTTTTTTAATACCCGACCCCTTTACAGCATAAAAAATTCTTGCGACCCCCCTAGGGCCATAAACATACAAAATGTTAGTCATTCAAAGACTAGTTTTATAATTTTCTTCAATTAGAAAATTATTTAATTTAAGGTATCCAAAATAGAACCATATTTTTACAAACCAGCCTTCTCACTGAAATTGTATTTTTGTATTTCAGTGTAGAAGACTTGCCTTTTTTTTACCCGCGACCCCCTGAGAAAGGCTTCGGGACCCCCCAGGGGGTCGCGACCCACAGGTTGAAAAACACTGGTGTAAAATAATGATTGGGGTACACTTAAGAGGGCTGCTTTATAGGACTCTTTATAAGGCAGCCCTCTTCAGTGTTCTCCAACCAAAATACGAGTAATTCTACTAAATAAACAGTTATCCATACAAAACCACGTGCATTCGCTAGTAATATTTAAGGCTTAGACCACACATTGACAAAACCAGAGTGACCGTTTCGACGGCGGCACGAATACCATAAACTATTGGTATTAAACCAATCCCATTAACATACGATAAAATGATTCTCAAATTACAATGGATATTACAATTTGTTTTTGAAATATGGCAGTTTCTTTTTAAACACGGAAGAGGCGTTTTGAAAGATATAAAAGAGAAAAAAAAAACAAATATGGCGGCGGGTTAATCGATCTAGAAGTGATCGTGATCTTATTAATAACAGGTCATAAGCTTAACGTATTTAACTATTCCTTTTTTTGTATTATTAAAAAATAGATTGGTGACTGTGTGATAAGAAAATAAACTATAGTAAAGTTGTGCACGGAACTACAACTAGTTTTTGTCTGAATCTGGAATTGAGAAATTGTAAGTAGTTACTATGATAAGATATTAACGGGAACTGTCATAAACAGTAAAATGAAACGCTGTATACCTATTATACAATTTTTAATTTTTTTTTCATTTTATTTATCACTCATTCATTTAAACTAAATATTCTCAATAGAATTTTTATAAATAAGAACTAAACTACGTTGTTCAAAAGCAAATTCATTTATGGAAGCAATCAATTTTTAGCGATAATACCGCACATTTTTTTTCTTCTTTTCCACGTATAATGTTTTATATTTTCCTGTTTTATGTTGTGCAGTAGTGTTTTTATTCATTCATTCATCCATCCAGTCATTCACATCTTGCGTAATTACATAAGTTGCATAAGAATTATCTAATTAGTTAAAAAGGGAGTACTTATTTTTATTTTATATGGTCATAGATTTATGGATTCGTTATGAACATAAGACAAATACTTCTAAAGTGACCAGGTAACTATTCTAACTATATTTATCAGTCGCCTCTTACCTCATCTAGAATTTTTCATAAGATAAACTCAATGACAGAACGTTAATGTATAAAATTACACTTAAAACAACGGTGTAATAAGATCGCCCAGCGGGTGACCTGCGCCGGCGTCGAACCCGCTACGGCGATCACGTACGACGTTTCTACTTATTAATCCAGAGTGCAAAGTACACGCAATGGGCGGTTGAAATAAGTTTCCCGTTTGATAAAATCGATATGTATGTCTTACTGTTTTCATGTCATAAATCAATTTTAAATTGCGATGGATCTGAAATTTTATGTTCTTATCACCTTAGAAGAAATTGTAACAATATTTTTGGGCAATGCAGATATGCTATGAAGTTTAAAGCTATGTTTCTTTCCAGATATCCAAGTCTATTTGGACAAACTTTTATATTATTGTATAACCCCTGGGCGAAACTACATAATTTAATGTACTTTTTGGACCATTTAGTCCATTTAGACCATTTAGTTTAGGGCAGAGTAAGTTTACGTGTAGGGCATTTAGATTTTCAGTTACGGATGTGTGTAATGCGACCATCATACACATCTAGGAATTAGATGTGCATATGAAATTCTTCGTAACTTTTCAAAGAAATCATTGGTAAAAACCATTGGTGCATTGGTCAGGAACTGAACCCTATATCTCCGAGTAGGAGACCCGTGTCACTTCTGTGACCAACTGAATTTTCAATGAAGTTTCTTCTTGTTCTTTCCTTCGCTTTTCTTCTGTGTATCTCTTCTTCACTGATTGTTTCATGTAAGCTTTTGTTTGTAACAAGTGACCCAATAACAACATTTTTTTAAAATTTAAAATTCACACAAAACAGTGTCAAAAACTTGACATTCGCGCTTGACCTTGCACCAAATCCATCATAATGTTATCATTAACTCATTATATCATTACCAGCGTTATGTCATATGTAACAATGACGTTTCTCACGGCTGGCTACTGTCTTCCCAACTCTTTGTCTTGTCTGTGGACCTTGGGGATGTGGGTTAGTAAACTGCTCGTTTAGTTTAGCTTAGAACGAAAATTTGCGTTTTGAATTACATCTATTGTGTAACAGACAGTGTATAAATGTCATGAATGTGAATTTTTATTGTTCCGTTTATAATTTTTCAATAACTATTAATTTACAATGAAGAAAATGTGGTTTTATTGTAAATAAATAATTTGTCGTGGCGCAGAGCAGCTTGATAATATTAGCTACTGCCAATCTTTATGTAACTGATATTTAGCTAAATCTTACTGTGACAAAATAGGTATATCACATATCTACAGGTAAGCGTACAAACTAAATGTGATAAATTCTCCGATCCAAATCACAAACCATCCCACAACGTAACGGAGTACCGAGTGGACATACAAGTGATCAGATAACCTTACCTCGCCACTTGCTATCGACTGCGTTTGCGCAGACAACAACCATCTAAGGACAAACATCCACAAAATACTGCGCGTAGATCTGCCGGCAAAGACATAGATTCTAGTCGGATAACTGATTGCTCCGGAGTCCGCTCCGGTTTGCAGCGTGATGTTTTTTTTTTACTAAGGACAGTGTTAAGTAAGACCGTACACCGGAGCGGATTCCGGAGCAATGTGTTATCCGCTTTTTTTATGGCAGAGGTGGCAAACGAGCAAACGGATCATCTGATGGTAAGCGATTACCGCCGCCCATAGACACCCGCAACACCAGAGGAGTCACAAGTGCGTTGACGGCCTCTGATATTGGAGTACGCTCTTAAGAGACGTAGGGCGTTTTGTTAATCAAAACACAAAATGTGTTGTCTAAGGCATCGTCATCTGAAATGGCTGAATTTAAATGTTTTTTTTATCTATTTGAAAGCGGGTTTTATCAACTCTATAACTTAAAAATAAAGTAATATTTGTAATATTTAAGCTAATTAGGATATTCCTCATTTAGGAACTATGAAACTCGTATAATTATGAGAGATTTTTTTGGCAATGAAGCAGCTTATTTAGGTTCTAAGAAACCTGGGTACAATATAGGTGGTACCAACCAAAAGACAATCAAATCAACGTAAACATTCTTAAATAAAATATCCAATGTGGCCAACCAAATGGGAAAAGGTCACCAAATAGTCACAATACATCACTACTAAAAATGATTTCACCTACACCAACAAATAAAAGCATCGGGCTGAACTGCAGACACCAATAAATTTATTAACAAATCAATAAAAAAAATCGTCACATTTTTCAAAAGAACTGTCCAAAGTTATAGGCGAGATATTGAATCTTTTGTGAATAATCATAATGGAATATCAGAGGTAGTGACGTATAAGGAATATTAATAAAAATATAATATAAGTGTGAAAATAGAAAGGCTAGAATTTTTTTATAAAAGCTCTATCTATACCTGTAAATCTTATGTTGTTTGTTATAAAAGTTTTGATATGCCTTTCATATGATTTTACAAAAATGAATTTTGTAAACTGAAGTCGGTAGATTAGATAAATGGTGTTTTTTTTTTTTATGTGATAGGTGGCAAACGAGCAGACGGATCACCTAATGGTAAGCGATTACCGCCGCCCATGGACATCCGCAACACCGGAGGAGTCACACAAGTGCGTTGCCGACCTATGAAATGGGATGGGGGAATGGGGAGGGAGAGGGGGGGTTGGGCCTCCGGTACCCTCACTCACTCGGCGAAACACAACAAACGTTGCTTCACGCCGGTTTTCTGTGAGGCCGTGGTATCACTCCGGTCGAGCCGGCCCATTCGTGCCGAAGCATGGCTCTCCCACGTCTAGAAGGTCTTGTTTCATCTTTACAAAAATAACGACAAATAAATCCAACCATGAATGTCAGGAGACCTATAAAAGAAAGAAAAGTTGCAAATAAAATGTTGTGCAATGTGCATTAGGATTTTAAATTGTTTTGGTTATTACTAACGCGATTGAAAGATAGAGTTTTATACAATTTTCTCGTATCTTAAGCTCAGAATCAGAATCTTTATTGTTGGCCATGGCACAGAGGTCTTAAATTTAAATCAGTATTCACATAACCTGCCCAAATACGTATACAATAATTTAATATTCACATAAAACAATCTAAAAAAAAATTAAATTAGTAATACCATAATAAATAATCCTGCAAAACCATAATTAATCAAATAAATCAAAATAAATCGGACATAGTTACATGGAATAAAATGTGATAAAATGTCAATTATAATTAGCCATGTCAAAATATTACATTATGTTATTAGTTATTACCGTTATTATTACGCTACATTGCAGAAAACTTGATCCAATTGAAAACATACGTATGTTCCTGAATGCGTATTAGAAAATTATCTTTCTCTTCAGACACCAAAAGATAAAGGGAAGCGAGGAAGGAATTTCGAAAAATTCGCGATTTTAGATACGCAGGCCGCGATAGGATCTATGATTCGCCTACAATTAGGTCTAGCGCACATGTAGGGGACGGTGCGATGGCATCGCGTGATTTACGCGCCCAGGCTGCGCGGGCGCAAGCGATCTTATCTGTACACGGCTTTAGGTAATGAGCTAACTTGGTTGCTCCATTTTGTTTGTGTGAAGCTCTTGGATTTGTTTGGTGACTGTATGCTGGCTGTTTAGGGTTTCGTACTTATTCTAATGTATTTATTTTAGAGAACTTTTTATTAAGCTCTTTTATATGTATATAGGACTGTTTTAACACCTTTGATCATTATCATTTGGTTTTTATTTTGGGAACTGAACTACTTTTTTTACGGAATCTATAAAAAAATTAAAAAATAAAATTACGGCCAAAATAATAATATTGAGTGGACAGCTAACTATCGTATATATGGGACGCTTTTTCTTGGTTTGATTTGATGATAAGTTTCTTTAATTTATCATTTTCATGAGTAATCAGTATCAGTCTACTAACCTTAAAATATTGCTTTACATTTTTGACAATTATATTGTGCTGTGTTTTAATCGTAATGCACAGATAGCTTATTAAAGAAAGAAATAAATAAATAAGCCTTTATTTTTTCTTGACATCCTTTTTTTACATCAAGATACGTTGTTAGTATTTTATTTATACCTAAAGTTAATTTATTTTATATGATTTTATTTGATATTGTTTGGATTCTGGATATCAATCCCTTCTTGGGTATAGGCCTCCTATAGCTTATTAATCATACTTTATACCTAACTTAATTGTACGCATCACAAAGAAATAAACTGCTGTATTGACGACAAAGAAATTAAATGATCAGTGGTCACTCCACCTGTTAAGGTGAAGATTGACACATGTAGAAAAAATGACAAGACCGTGCCATAAAGTGAGGGGTGACCAAAAATAATTATTCAACCACACACCAAAAAGTTTTCATATATTATACATATATAAAACATTCCGAATGGCCGCAAAATTAGAACTGGATAGCTCTCTACCTGGTAGACTGATAACGAAATTAAGCACATTATTATAATCGTTATCTTGTACCGAAATTACGATCCAGAAAAGAAAGAGACAAAAATCTGGCAAGCAATCCTAAATTCCACCAACATTTCACCATCCAAAAACCCATATATTTTTACAACCCCGCAAATCTACAACCGCAACTTTAAGCACCTTATTCAAATTTCGATCAGACAAGCCCTGCGCCTGCGCCCGCGACCGATATGGTGAGTCTGTGCTCATCCGTGGCTTGCGCGTTAAGATTCCGCGCATGCCTGCCTCCCGATTTGTCGTGATGGCTCATTCTGCCTCGGTCGCATAATGTCATATGGGAACAAAGATGTAAAATAACCGAATCAATTTAATAAAAAAATGGAAATCTGTCTGCGTAAAATATATGATTTGACACTATTGGGACCCTAGATATGTATTTAATGCCGCTTGGTACTTCACTCCATTAATTTAAAATAAAATAAAAATTTCCTAATCACCTGATTGATTCTTATGAAAAGTCGTTATGAAATTTTGCGATTTCAGTAAAGTCGTAGGTCTAAAAGTCTAAAGTATTCAATGTCATGAGTCTAATTCCTTCCACGTTTAAGTATTCTTCTTCTTCCTCTACTTAGCGTTATCCCGGCTGGAGCCAGGGTCCGCTTTCCTACTCAATCTACTCCACTTTGCCCAAACTTCAACATCCTCTTCAGTGAGGTCATTTTCTCTCATGTCCACGTTTAAGTATTATTAGTAGAAATTTTTGGTCACCCTTTATACATATAACCGTAAAACATTACTCTTCTTTAGTGACGGGGTTGTGAAACTGATAATGAATAATAGGGTAAACTGAACAATCTTGTCCAAGGAACTATCCATCCAATAAGATTCTACGTGATCCAGAAACAAAAACCGCTCCTGTGAAAGTGGACCTTTTGCGAATAGAACTTAATGAAAATATTCCATTCTGCATCTGAACCGTCTCATCTTGTCTCGATGACAGAGTTGATTTCCCCTTTTGTCTGGAGGTGATTGCCACTCTGTCTGTTTTATTGCCTTTGTCCGTTAACAGTCGTACGACAAATTTGTCACTTTGACCACTTAAACTATGCTCTTTCGATATTTTTTTTGCATTCTGCTAATTTGATGTCCATCGATTAATTTAAACATATGAATGACATCCTTTTAAACGGTATTTGGTTCGTAAATCACTGCGGGTGGTACCTATTTGTATTTTAAGTGACATAAACGCTAAGAAACAGTTTTAGTGATTATAAACTCAAAGTTAAAAAGCTTTGCTTAAGTGTTTAAACCTATGACAAATTAGTTAATAGAGAGAGCTTGATTAGCCTTCTTTATGTTTTTGTTGGTATAAAAATAACTAAAAAAATAAAGACAAATATTCAGGTAGATTACTAAATTTATGTGCAACTTTGGACCTGTTTATTGTATCGTAGCTTAGTGACTATATCCTCTTATTTAAATAGTCGTATGGTGTTATTTTTGTGGCCGTTCACAAGTTGAGGACAGATCTCTTCAGCTATTCGGTTGCTTCGCCTGTAAGCTAATATAATAATAAAAAAATATACTATATAAAATTTTATTATAACGCAAATTATATTGAGAAACAGTCACATTGTACTTCTTAAATGTACTCTTCCTTTGAAGAGACAAGTTACTGACAACACAGGGAATCCTAGTGAGCCAGGAATACTTATTATATACTAATTTTAACTCTGTTTTTGGTTTAAAAAATAAATATTTTTATTATGATATTATTGGTATCCGATCGTAGGGAGAAATCTTCAGCCATAGGGTTGCTTCCTCTGTAAGTGTAAATAAATCAACAATATTGTATTTCCTGGCTGGACTCCTTACTATTTCCTCTTATCAGAGGTCTTTGGTTCGAATCGTTACCAATAAGTTTTTCAAACTAATCCGGACTTGACCCCCGTGTATAAAGTATGGCCTAACCTTCCCGAGGTATGGAAATAGACCCGTGCCCCTGCAGTGGGGACGATATGGGTTGTTAACGAAGTTTTTCAAAACATTCATATATGTAAATTTTCATAACAATTGATTGCTATACGGGTGAAAGAAAACATCGTGGAGAAATCTGAACATTTGTTTACTAGAAGCACAAAGATCATGTTGTATATGTACACGTGTCGATACGTCAGTAAGTTCCAAAAAGAAACGTACTATTCGTTGATGTCTTTTATATGGCTGATATATTTCACGTGATCTATACTAATACCTAAGGAAATAAAAAAAAGATTGTAACACGATTGTTATGCAGTCTCTTTTTATCTATTCTCCTTCAAATTTAAAACTAAATGAAGTGAATTTTAACAGTTCAGTATTGTCTTCAAATCCAAGGTTTATACGGTTAACTCTTAATTGATTTGTCAAAAGAACATTGACAATTACATGGCCGATAATAAATAGCATAGATCCTGATTTAAATGCATTCCTAACTGAATTAACACAAAGTTTATACAATGTTTGTTGTGATCAGTAGTTTATTTATTTATTTATTAAATAGTTTTACATAGTTCTTGATTTTATTTCTATTTATACATGGTGTAACACAAAGGTGTGATAATCCTTCAAGGTGGGCTTTTACCCATCAAACTGAACAACTTTTGTTCTACAACTTTGTTGAAATCGTAAAGAAATTTTCTGACTTTTCATACAAACTTGGTTCGCCAGCTGATCGATTTGTATGAAAAGTCCAAAAAAAAATTTGCGATTTGAACAAAGTTGTAGAACAAAAGTTGTTCAGTTTGATGGGTAAAAGCCCACCTTGAAGTATTGTCACACACTTCTGTTACACCCTGTATAATAGTTTAATTATTATTTTGAAATATGAATTTGGGCTACTCTGACCACTTCGCGCTCGGCGAAGTGGCAGGAGCTACTCCAGCAGAAGCACAGTCGGCTGTAGGTCAGTGCGACGAGGAGAGAAAGCGTCGGTCAATCCGGGCATTGTCGAGGAGGACTGCCTTTTGCATAGCCGCTATTATCGGTCTGCCTCGAAGTCCCAACCGTCTAAGGTTACGATCCAGGTCAGCGGGGATCAAACCATTAACGGACAGGACTACAGGAATGATTTCAGTGGATTGCACTTGCCACACATCCGTAACCTCGTGCGCCAGGTTAAGGTACCGTAACCTCTTGTCGGCATCGGCTTGCACGAGATTTCGTCGTGTGGAATAGTGATATCCACCAAAAACTTATTATTATTATTATTATTTATTAAAAGACAACATAGGTCCATAATATGTTAGTAATGACTTAAGACTATATTAGTGGTACAATAATAAATAAAATGGAATAAATTAATTAATAAAATAAATATGCCCACCATGTGGGTGGATGAGGGCTGTGACCCAGTGCTTCTGCAGCACACTATCGGGTCTGTCTGCCAGGACCCTTAGGATGGTGTTGTTACTGCCCAGCATTCTGCCTCGGATGGACATAATTTTTTTGCGCATTACAGCGTGAAAGTCATCCACTCGGGCGGTGGCAAACATACCGGAAGCGCTGCAGAATCTGGGCAGCCTCAACATCATCCTGAACATATTATTGTACTGTTTTACATAGTTCTTGATTTTATTTTTATTTATATATATTTTTATTATTATATTTCATCCTACTGCTGGACAAAGGCCTCCCCCTCCTTTTCCCATGTTTCTTTATGTCTTGCATTTCTGGGCTATGTTATACTAGCATATGTATCTATTTCATCCCTCCATCTTGTTGTAGGTCTTCCTCTTCCTCTTCCTCTTTTTATATATCTTAGACACCACGTTGTTGTAAGTTTAATCCATCGGTTGACATCGATTTTTAAGATATGTTCCGCCCAGTTCCATTTTCCAATTTTTGCTATTTTTATGGCATCCTTTAGTTTTGTTTTTTCTCGTAGGGCCTTTTTTGAAACTTTGTTAATTAGTCTGACTTTTAAAACACTTCTTTCTATGTTTCTCTGTGTGACTTTAACCTTTTTGTATTTTTCTTGTGTGGTGCCCAAGTTTGGTATATAGGTATTAAGACTGGGAGTATGCAGCTGTTGAATGTTTTAGATTTTAGGTTTGTTGGTATATCTTTGTTCTTCATTGTGTTTTAGGGCCCAATATTTATTCCATCCTTTTTGTATAGTAGTTATAGCATCATAAATAAGTGGTAAGTGCTCCTGGGAGCTGATCGAGGGTCGAGGGTTCGATTGCCGTCCAGGGCAAACATTTATACGTATATATTGAGCAGTTTGTTGTCATGTTTGCTCTGTGTCTGGGTGTATGTTGCTTATTGTAGGGTTGATCTTGTATTTTTACTATTCATTTCTGACAAGAAAAATTAAAAAAGAACACAAGATCTATTCCCAAGGGATGATTGAGAAATAAGTACAAATTTTGAGGCATGTAATTTGACCTTTATGTAGGTGGAAGTACTCTATTGAGTAGTCTAATTGAAAGAAGTAGTAGCCTTGACAAAGAAGACCGAGACCATGGAGTTTGTCATCCAGCCTTTCTTTGCCGAGGTTAGAATCTCCATGGTCAGGAGACAATGGGTGACGATCTGCCATCCTGCCAGCATTTGCATATCTATGTTAACCCCAGACTGCTCAAACTAAGAAAGAACGTTAAAGGTGTTGCAGTAAGGTAGAAAATAGAGTGTGGTGTTAGTTGGTGGATAAGGTCTTTTGGGCGTATTGTTGTATTCAAATGTGGAATTTGGAGGTCGCGATTGTGCGACCGGTAAATTATCTGGTGTATTCCTGCTTACACCAGAAATATCTAAACAACAGATTTAATAGCAGAATTTTGATTTTGATGAGCAGAATTGTTTGCTCTGAGTCTGGGTGTATTATATCTATATATGTATGTATTTAAATGTGTGTGAAAATGGCTAAGTCGAAATGAGGACTCCGGCCCAGATGAGAATAATAGGACTAACTAGATCCAAACCTAGGTCTACATGTACATATTTTTTTGCTTAGAAACTCAAACTCAAAATATTTTTTATTTAAGTAGATGCTTTACACATGCTTTTAAATCGTCAATTTTTTTGTACCTATTACAAAGTCCCTACAACGCGAAACTGTACACTCATCGATTCAAGTGAAAATAATAATACTTTTCTATAATATTGTTACACATATTTCGTTTGTGAAATCATTCTCTCCCATGTTGCCCTTACTGAATTATTTAAATTTGTAATTATATTAAAATTATATAGTGCATCCTAAAAATCCAAAATATTTCTTTTCGAAATTAGCTCTAAAACATTAAGTAAAAAGTTGAAGAATTAGCTTACGGTGCAAATAGGAATAACCCAGCACCCACCGGCAGTTCGCCAAGCCAACAATATTGGATTGGTTCCAAGCAACTGCAGGACAATGCATCTTTGTTGGAGTAGCGGAGGCCACTCATTCCTTCACCTTGAACCGCTGCCGTTTCCGATCTGAAGCCCAGCATGGAGATAGTAATCCATTAGGTGGATACACAATCTTTTTTAATAGGTAGGTGTCACCAGAATAAAAATTGGAGAAAAAAGTTTTTTATATCTATGTATGCAATCTTTTTTCTGAAATCATGAAAAGATTTTATCCGTGAACTTATAATAAGTAGCTTATACGTAGTGGTTACATACTGTTTGGCTTAGACAAAACATATATTTTTAATATCACATTAAATTAAGAACTAATTATACAAAGGTCAAGTAGATTGTTCTCAAAAAGTAGGAAAAGCAATTTTAATTGTCATTTATAAAAAATAAGTTTAAAACGAGAAAAGCTACTCTAGTGCTATCTATTTTCATTTTCTCCGGTGCCATACCAAAATATTCACAACTTTTAAAACACTTCTTAGTTTCTAAGATCTTAGTAAGTCTATGAATGACCCTACTTTAATTAAATTAAGTCTTATTTCAGTCTCCTTTTAATAGCTCCGTCTAAAATTCCATTCCTATTGACTGTGGCCAATTGCCCAACCCGGTGGCATATCTCACGGCATACAAACACTGCCCAACGTAGGTTTTGTTCCAACTGGCTCTCCGAATAACCTGCATTTGCATTTTTCGCTTCGCAAACACTTCCCGAAACGTTGAGTCTACAAGTCCCGCGTGGTAGAGACTTTGTGCTAGGTAGAAAAAAATATTGACGATTTAAAAGCATGTGTAAAGCATCTACTTAAATAAAAAAAACATTTTGAGTTCGAGTTTGAGTTACAGTAGGTTCTGTGTATTTTTTTTGTCGAATAGCTATAAACTAATCAGATTTTCACTGAAATTGTGTTCAGTTAGCAATCAACGTGTCAGTTTACATTAAGGCGCTCTTCTCCCATAATGACGTTTTTTTAAAAAAAAAAATTCAATACTTCAAAATATTTTTTATTTAAGTAGATGCTGTACGCATATTTTTAAATCGTCTTTTTACCTAGTACAAAGTTCCTACCACTCGGAATTTGTACACTCAACGTTTCGACGTTTCATACGACGTAAAACTATAGAAAAACAGTTTAATCGTATTCAAAGTTTTCTGCTGTCATTTTCATTTCAGTATTCTGAGGAGCCCACAATGTATATTTTGCTTTAACTTAATTATCCTGAAGCTAAGGTTGCAACTTTTACTCATCATACTGAATACCTTGTGGTCTGCGACTTTGCTCAAAAGTATTTTATAATTACTAAAAAAATGGGATTCCAGGTTTATTTCTTATTTATAGCAGTTCCTTTTGATAACTTTTAATTAAACTTAAGTATACGTATGTAATTAAAATAATGTTTAATTTGTAATTTGTTGCTTGTTTATTTTACTTAGCCCTTTTTTCCCAAAAATGTGATTTCAAGGAACAAATTAACATAAGCCGTTGCGGAATAAAGTTGACAGAGTCAACGAAGGCTTTGTGCTACCGACGCGCGCATTGTTTTTAATTGCACACACTGCAGATAATTGCATTTGCCACCACAATAGACGACCGAATGGCGCCTGTGTAAGTGAATAACCTTATGCATTTCCGTTTGACTTTATATGAAATTCTGAAAGGCTTTTTAGATCAACCAAACTCTGGAATGAATTTTCGCCTGAGGTATTTCCGGACTGATACGACAAACCTTCAAGAAAAGAGCGTATTCCCATTTCAAAGGCCGGCAACGCAACTGTGACTCCTCTGGTGTTGCGGGTGTCTATGGGCGGCGGTAATCGCTTACCATCAGGTGATTCATCTGCTCGTTTGCCACCTATGCCATAAAAAAAAGATCATGACTGACTCGGCGGTGAAGTGGTCACGCTTCTGTTGTCTGGGTCCGAGGTTCGTGGATTCGATTCCCTGTTAGGGCAAAGTTTGCTGTTTATGTATATTTTTAAATATGCCTTTATTATATATAGCAGTATCTGGTTCCCATAGCACAGGGATCATAATTTGAAACCAGACTGGTGGATGTGGTGGTTTTCCTATATTATAAGAATGTGGAATTGTACAAATGTGGAAATTGTACGAGTGTGGTGGAAGCCTTTTTTCATTATTTTAAGTAAGGTGCATAACAAATCGCACGGTTGAGAATATAAAAAGAAACTTATGACTTTTAACCAATAAAAGATCACACAAGAAGATATTGCAAAAAATAATTTTAATTAATTTTGTACAGAAACGTTAATTTTATGGGAAAAAAACTAATTTCTTATAAAAATGACAGAAATACTTATCTCTTACAAGAAAGAGGAAACATTCGAAAATTACTCGTTTCTGATGAATAATAAATTTGTTAAATATTTTCGAAAAATGTATAGTTTCTGTTACAAATAAATCTTTCCAGACCACACACACTTTATGTCCCAGTAAAAGTTGAAATAAATAAGTCTGATGAATAACCCTGTATGAATCAAGATGCCATCGATATTATGAAGACAATTTTATTGATTAAAAAGAGATTGGTTAAATAATGTGGTGGACATGTTTTTGTATTTTTTGGAAACTGACTATCAATGTGTCACTGTTTAAATATGAGGCTTACTTATACGATAGTGGATGTAAAAAAATGTATATTCGTCAAAAATATAAATTACTATGCTATATGAAATACGATGGTATAATATTATGCTTTTCTTACAAAAATAAGTACGGATTACAACAAAATAGATGTAAGATGATTATTTATTACATAATTCTGACCTGCTTTTGTTCTACGGATGCTAAATTCTTCTATTCTTTATAATATTTTATAGTAACTAATAAATAAATATATGATTGTAGATTATTTTAAATATATAGGGTGACTTTAAATTAGTTCTTGATACCAAAAGATATGCATGTGCTCATGATAACAATCAACTTTCCCTAAGGAACCCATAGTCAAATCGCAAAAAAAGTTTGGGCTCTTCATACTAATTTGGCCGGTCTCTGTTGACCGATTTGTATGGAGGGTCCAAAACATTTTTTTGAGATTTGTCTATGGGTTCCTTAGGGAAAGTTGTTTGTTATCATGAGTACACGCATGGCCTTTTGTATCAAGAACTAATTTAAAGTCACCCTATATATTCTGCACTGCTTATCAGCCATTAATTAAGTAACATTTAAAGTAAGTAGTTGTAGTTTTTACTAATACTAGAATTTTGGTCACCCTACTTGTTGCCTACATTGACAACTTTTCAACAATTTTACGATATGGAAATCTAACACAAATATCAGTATAACCATTTAAAAATATACAATTGTAATAGTTCAAAACAGGACAGTTTTAAAAACGTCCGGTTTATTTATAGCGTGGTTCGGTATAAGTTAAAATTTTATAGATGTTTTCGACATTGATGACGAGTTTTTAATTTACGACTAACGTTTGATTATTTTCTGTTATCATTACTTTTTTATAACGCTACTGTAAATTTTATACGCTTTTGATACGAATGAAAGTTACATATTATGTCTACCTAATCTAAATACTAATCTGGTAGTTTACTGTTAGTGATTGAGTGACTTTTTGTTAAATGTCAAAAAAAAAATTGTGTTTTTAAAACATTTGAAAAAGCGGTCATCGAGCGAGTAAGTTAAACGTCAATTTTTTAAATTATTTTGTCCCCCAAAAGTGCCCCTAATGTTACAGGAAGATTACACGTCCGTGTGTAGGTTAGACAAATCTTTACGTGTACTTAGTTTCAACTTAATTCGGAGCACACATCCTTTAAGGGTTCCTTTTTTCCTTCTGAGGTACAGAACCCTAAATAAAACGTAAACTAAAAACCTCTTTTTTCCTAGTATAAGCAAAACCCTTAACCAATCGCATGACAAGATCTTCAACAACTCCTATCATTACCATAGTACAAGGCTCGATACAGTAACATAATTTTAACAGGACGTCTGAACTATAAGCAGCTGATCGATGCGGGTGTGGGTACTTAGCGAGCGGCGCCGACGCACTAAACTATGCGATAACGCGAATTATAGCGCTGCCGTGCCCTTTGACGACATGTCGATATGATGGGGGTATGCAAGACTGAGTCAAGGAAGACATATCTAGTCATCAATGGTGTCGATTCGGTATTTATAATTAAACTTATTTGACAGGACTAAACTAAATTTAAGAGTCTTTTCGATATAGAAAGAAAAAGACAGAACACTTAAATTAAGTTTACTCCTGTGAAATAAGTTTAATCGTGAAAACCGAATCGACACCAATATTAAAGTTTGTTAGATAGTCAACCACCTAGGACTAAGTTAGTCTGTTGGCTTCACATCAGGAGGTCACGGCTTTAATTCCTGGTGGGGTTCAATTCTAGGACTCGGTTTGTTTGGTGGTAGGGTATTTTGAAAGACTGTCTGGCAAGCTACCACCATCTTGTCTAAGTCTAAGCCAAATATCAATGTTAATAGCATTGATGTGTTCCGTCATGGACATAAGATAGTTACTGCGTTGGAGAGTCTAAGTAAGCCCGCTTCTAACTTTCGGGTTCATCATCACTTACCATCAGGTGAGATTATGCCAAAGGTTTGCAAATTGTGAATAAAAAGTCTCAAGCAGTTAATTGACACCAGAAGGAATATGTCAGCAACTTATTCTTCTTATCGTGTAGTGGTGGTGCAAGACTCAAATTAAAAAGATGGTAGCTAGCCAGGTGGGATTACCTGGATCCTTTATATACGAGTGTGATCCCACAGAGAATCGAATATGGAAACTCTCATAGTCGTTCCAAGTTGGTGAATCGGCTGATCAATTATGTGAAAAATCAACTTTGTGTTGGCGACTCATTTAATTCCTTTTGTTGTTCTTCCAAGAAAGTGAATCAAATGCATAAGAAGTCTTAATAATTTGTCAGATAATTTTTAAGGCTTTATTCGTTATATTAAAGGGTCCTTCTGAAAATATATGTATGTATACAAACTTATAAATTCTTGCATAAAGCGGTCCCCATCGCGAAGACATCGACGATAGCTTCGCGACCACCCGCGCGGCGACACGCTCCCGCCCGATTTACTGGCTTCACGCATGCGCAGTGCGCTATTGGCTATAGTTAAGTAGGTGCACCATAGTATAGTGAGCTTGCGTTGCGCTGATCGCAGGTTGTACGCGTTTTGCAGTCGGCACGCAAGGGTTATAGCATGGGAAACTCTGATGCTGTCGGAGTGACTTAAAATTTAAATGGTTCGATAAGTGTTAGACATTATCAACAGGTGATATTTTATTTATTTATTATTATTTTATTAAGCTTTCATCGATAGTATGTAAGTGTAAGAAATTGTAAAAAAAAATAGATTGGATTTTTTCAATAATTTTATTGTATTCTATACTTGATTCTGAGTAGCCCCTTAAAATTTCAAACGCACTTTTTAACAACCTGTATAGGGCGAAAACAATTGTAAATCTGGTGAATGATAATCTGGCTCTGAAAGAGTAGCTGAATGGGGGAATATTTCTCAAATACAGAACGATGGGCTGTTAACAGAACCATAAGAAACATCAAAAAAGTTGATCTGTTTCTGATTTTTCTCTTTAAGTATTTGTATGTGTATATGTTTTTCTGAAAAGATGGATTCATGTGAAACTTTTTACTTGATCAAACTCAAAATTAACTCAAACTCAAAATATTTTTTATTTAAGTAGATGCTTTACACATGCTTTTAAATCGTCAATATTTTTTTTCTACCTAGTACAAAGTCCCTACCACGCGGGACTTGTACATGTACACTCAACGTTTCGGGAAGTCGTATAGACACTTTGGTATAGATTTCACCGTACCGATCTATGGTAAAATCTATACCAAAACATTTATGATTTATAGTATTGATGTGTTCCATAAGATAGCCAGTTTCCCATTGCGTTGGGAAATCTTAGTAAGCCCGCTTCCATCTTCGGCATCACCATTACTTAAAATCAGGTGATTTAATGTCTAGACTTACCAATGATAGTTAAAAAAAAAAACAGAAACTCCAATGATATATCTCCCCACCTGTCATGGACTCAAAAACTAAAAAGACCAAACCAGCAGATCGAAATCAACACCATCCCAATATCAATACTTGGTTTATAATCAGATAATAATTACTGGCATACATTTATTAGGTAGCCATAGCGAGTTAGTATCGATTACGTGCGATAATAATATCAACATCGAATCATCTCGATGCTCGGTCGAATTCAATAAAATCTACTCGATTTATACTAAATCGATATCCGCACATCCGATCAGAGTTACGAGGGGCGCGTATCCGTTGATCGACCGCCATATTTTGCGGATGCGTGCCCGATGAAGACGCAGAATGTCTAATTTGCAAAATGGTAGGAAATTCAATTAGTTTATTCACTAATAAATTACACTGTGGTTGAATTTGATAACTAATTATTGATAATATTAATTTAAAAAAACACAAAAGGCTAAAAGAGAATGTGTAAAACTTTAGTAGATAGGAATTATTAACAACCTAAAGCATCTCAACAAATGTGTCTATTCTCATACTCATTTCTCAAGTTGGTTAGGCCATACTCCTTATAGATGTCACGCCTAAATTGTGGGGTTGTAGGGCTAGAAGAACGAATTAATAAAAAACGTGTAAATATTATAAAACCAAAGTTGATTACAGAACTCAAATTAATTTAAAATTAGACATTATGTTTATTGATAAGGAAGGAATACGGAAAGGAATACGATTTTACCAACTTTAGTATGCTATATTAAATTACCGAACAAGTTTTAACCAACAGAGATGGCAAAGTGAATCAAAAATAACGAATAACTGAAGTTAGATTGAATCATATTTTTTTATTGGTTATGTTAGTGGTGTATAATTGAATAGGTGAAATTCAAGTTTGATTTTATTAAATTTAGATTTAAACGTCCTGTGATTCAGTCATTTCGAAACATAGACAATTTGCGTTGAAGTCGCATGCTCTTTACTGCGGAATTCCGATATCGTTCATCTTCTGCATTTTTGTGGGACAAAAGGAGGGTTAGAAGGTTTGTGGCTTTGGTATTTTTGATTTAAGGCATTTTACTGAAATAGATTGCAGTTCAAATGTATAGAACTTGCGGACTTTTGGAATTCCGTGTTCTATAAAATATATCGTGTTTTATATGTACACAGAAGTCACAGTACTTTTTAGTAGCAAAAATAGAGTTAAACTTTGCGATTAGAGATTGAAAAAATAAACTGTATAGTGAGAAAAATATTGGGTTTCATTTTTTGTATATTTTTGGTTTGTTTTCGATCGCCATATTTTGTGGATGCGTGCTCGTGTCAGATAGACAGATATGGATGTAATTCATGTTAGATGTGGGTGCATAGAGCTAAAAACTAGATGCATTTATGGCAAAGATTACACGAAAATGTTACCTATAAATATTATGTTTCAGTTAAAATATTATGCTTCTCACATTGGGTTATTGTGAGAAACATAATATTTTAATATTTTTGGTTTCTTGCTAAATTAATTGTTGTGCTTAAATATCCTAATTTACTTGCTTATATTTTTACAGTTGTTCACTTCCTATCTGTTGATACGGTTTATACATATATTGTCGCAAAACTGAACAACTTTTTAAGGAGAACTAGCATATTTGGAGCAATAATATTTTAGACTAATCAATTATCATACAAAATAATTTTTTTATGGAGAGACCAATAATTTTTTCTCCTATTTTAATGGTTCCTTGGATAAGTTGATTAGTTTTACATGTAGGTAGAAGCTGCAGTTTATTTAAAAAAAAAAACGAAAACACTTCACCATGTTATTCCAACACAATATACCACCTAGCCTACACTTTCCAATTCCAATAAATACGACATTTTCTTTAAATTGACCGCAAACTAGTATCGTGGCATCGGTGAGAAAATAGTGCGGGCATCGTTAACCTTCGGGTCGCCGCGCGGGCGCAGCCCTAGATTTACGGGCGCTAGTGATGTGCCACCTGGATATCGATACTATCCGGCTACCGTCCCGCGATCGTGCGATAACTCAAACAAGTATAATAATTTGTTGTTGAACAGTGGATTGGTTTTTTGTTGGTCGTGTTAGCGGTGTATAGTTTTACTGGCGGGATTTATGTTTTCTATGGTTTAGGGTGCAACGGAGATGCGATCAAGGAGTTTTTATTGTTAAAGTTTATTTATGTTGTTAAATAATAAATTCAGCACGGAAATGAGAAGGATTCAGTAGTTGGTGGTTTGGATTAGATCATAATATAAGTTAAATTTCTTTTTATCAAATTTCACAAAACTTTATAATATTTGTTATAGCTTTGACGCCATAATTTCCTTTCGTCATCTCCATACAAATTTTGTAAGTTTAGTAAAATTAGGTAATGTTAAGAAAAAAGAAGCACGTGCAGGTGTACAATCCGTTACGTACTCCTCATAAAAAATATCTTCAAGAGAGACCCTAGACCCTTCACAATCCTAAAAAAAAAAAAAATTTGCATGAAAGGTCATACAAAAAATACAAAACAAGTGACCTTCTCTTTTTGAGAAAACCCATTTTTTCCTATTTTTAAAATGAGTTAAAATAAATTATTCTGTTTCATATATATGTATTATGTATGAGTTACAGTTGATCAATACCGTAAGATATGTGCACATCAAACGATTTCTATCTCATTCTACTTCATTGTTTACCTCATTGTTCTCATAGTTGTCACGACGAAAAAAGTTCAAACTATTGCTATCTCATTCTATTTGAGATGACCGTGTGTGATTTGTCCCGGATATTATTTTAAAAAAATTCACGTTTTACCTCATTGTTCTCAAAGCCACGACGAAAAATGCTGTCACCATGAAAAACGCCTCACGAATCAGAGGGCACATGTTGTTCCGTATCCGTTTCTGATTAATATCGATAATAGAAAGTAACAGAATAGATTATGGTGTTTTTTGGGTTAACACAACTTCTTATACTAGTAATCTACTTTGTCTTTGTTTGCGCAGAATAGTAAGACCCTTTAGGGTTTTTTTTAAAATTACAAGTCAATAATTTTAGGTGAATTTTAGTTTTTATGAGTGTATTATTTTTAATTTTTAAATACAAAATTACATGTCTGGCCACATTATTTCTCCGTTATTGTTTTTTAGCCTGTATAAGGTAAGAAGCCTTAGTTAACTGGGTAAAAGTATTGTTTTAAAAAGAAACTGCTTCTCGACGACGAATTCGTTTTTTTAAATAAGACAGTTTTGAATTTCTTTAAAAAAAAACACTCGAAAATGTTTCAGTGCGATTGAGCAAACAAACATTCCAACATTAGAACATATTATTTTGTGATGTCACCATTTTCTTTAGTGTCGATAACCCTAAGACCTTAAACTGGATGGCTCCAAATCTATTATTGCATTAAAACAAATTGTTCCTTTCAAATTCGTTTGGGTATTTCGTTTAATATCATTCATATTGCCAGATTAGATAGATAGTATAGAATTTCGTGGAATTATAAGAAATTGAATTATATGGGAACGCGGGAAGTGTTGTGACATGTCTTTAATGATTGGAGAAGGTCAGTCGTTGGTCACAAAAATAAATTTGTTCGTTCTCAGATTACAAGCTGTGTTTTAATGTCAAATATAAGCGGTAATAATATTTATCAAAAGAAAAACGGTCTTCTGTGTTTAATATACATTATATTGGCTATTGAAACGAATTTCAGGTATTTTCTATCATATTTACTGTGTTGTAGTTCCGCAAAAAAATGGTATAACTTATTATTATGAAACATTTTTTATTAACGATTTCAAATACATGCAAAAAATATCTTTATTTTTTGATTATTTTATGATAGTTTTTAGTATAAAGTAATATAACTAAAATTAATATCAAGCTTACTTCGCTTATTCTTCTCGCTTCGCAAACACTTCCCGAAACGTTGAGTGTACTAGTTCACTAAAACAAAAAACATTTTGATTTTAAACAAGAGAAGAGTGAAAAGTTTTATTCATTTTATTTTTTAAGAGAATCTTACAGCATTTACAAATACATCGCATAACATATTTATAGATATTTTGCAGCTACCAAATATAAAAACAAATCAAAATCAAGTCTTACTGATTTCACAAATCAAATAAATTAATATTTATTTAAAAAATATGTCGTATTCCATTGCCAAACCAAAACCATCTATTACTTCTTAATGCTTGGATAATAAAAAATCTAACGGTGCTCCAATTTTTTCTTACCCATACAATGCGCATCCAAAAACGCAAAACTAGACCGGAAACCAACTCGACTTACATGACGCGTCAACCTAGTAATTAATAACCTCCACGTATCGAATCTAGCAGTCCACAGTTCGATTCCCGTCACGACTTATTGCCACACGTCAACCCACGGTTAGGTTAAATAATAGACAATAGTTTACTAATGTGAGCATGTGAACCCATTGTTCTTATTTGAGATGTAAGGGTCTCGTCACACGAGACAGTGCATCAGCCAGCAACAAACGTATTTTTGTATTCTTCTTATCAATTTGTCGTGCTATCTTACGTCATACTTAGCATCATAGTGATCACGAATGTCAAGGTAGGTACACCTACCGACAATACGTGTACAACGCGATCTTTATCACCATAATCATCAGCCAAAAAATAATGAAAATATTTTAACATTTCCAAAGCGGATAATAATTTATTGCCAAAGCGTTATGTTAAGTTCAAATCAAGGACGAAATTATAGTCAATATAAAGTTATACAAAATTATTTGATAACTCGATGTAGTTTATTAACTGGCCAAATATTAGACATCTCACTTTACTTCTTTATACTTTATGTTTGATGATTTAATTATAAACGTATATTTACCTTGAAAACTCACCTCAATAAAAGGCTTTTATTTTTACTCTACGTAGGACTACACGCTTACTCTCTCTCATAAACAAAAAAATAACACAATTTCCGAGTCTATCTTGAAAAAAAAAAAACACGAGCACGCTTCGTTTAAGTAAAACCTTAAATCTCTGACACGACAATGAGAAGAAACGTCGTGATTAATTTTTGGTGCCCTCTAATTTGAGCTGAGAACACAATCGTGGACTGTTATCGATATAATAGTGACGTGATCTGTATGTGAAGCGATATGTGAACATGTATCTTTCAGCAAACTTGCGAAACACCGGACGTCACGCGTGAAGTAAAATAAAGTATTTTTTATGCATAAATCTTCTACTTAGCGTGATCCCAATTGGAGCCAGGGTCCACTTTCGGTGAGGTTATTTGCTCTTATGTCCGCTCTCACTATGTCAAACCAGTGCTTCCTAGGTCTTCCATGGGATCTAGGGCCTAGAATTAAAACTCTTTAGTGCACAAAATAAAACAGGAAAATATAAACAGTATGAATAAAAAAATACATTTAGGTGGTCTTATCGCTAAAGAGCGATCTCTTCCAGATTTTTTCTTAGCTTACAAGTGGCAAATGATCGATCGTGGAATTGAAGAACTTTCCCCAATATTAAAAATATTGTTTAATAGAACTTCTGATGCGTAAATTTCGTATCAAATGTGTTATTTTTACTCCAATTTATTTATTTATTTCATTTATTAGCAAATAAAATGTCAAATTTAGTAGTGATAAAAAGATCGTATTACAGATGAGTTTTTATGGAGACTTGTAGGGTTGTAGAGTTCTTATAGGGTTTTTATGTGAAGAAACTCTGTGTGCTTTGAATCCCAAGGACCTCTGTAATAAAATTCAATCGAAATTTGAACGACATATACGGAAACATAGGCTAGACATACTGAGGTTACATTAAGAATAGTACTGTCAAGTAAAAATCTTACGAACAATGAGCATTGTGCTTGTAATACACCCTTGTCAAAGCAGCCGAAACATATTTAAAACATGTTTTACACAACCTTCTTAATACAGTTACGTATGTGCCCAAACTTTCGTGTGATATGTATCTTGGCCTCTCACCTCCGCCTTGCATTGTATTTCACATGTTTACCCAAAACAAACAGAGGTAACCCAACTATTGAATATTCAAAGGCAACGACATTCCACAATTTGTTTTAAAATTTCACACAAACAAATGAACTGTGTTTTTTTCTTTTAATATTTGTCGTTCGTGGCGCCCCGTCCGTCTCTCGAATGCATTTGCCTAAATTTGAATACTGTCGTCTTTTGCTTACGTATTGTCAAATGTCAATTTTGTTTGACATGGGTTTCTAAATCGTTATTTCAGTAACGCCCCGCTTTGCCTCTGTGTGGCTTGACTCTTGACAGGTCGGGAGCTGGGGTCGAAATATCGATATTCATAAAGTTCTAAAAAAAGAATTCAAACAAAAGATAAAATGCTAAAAATAATTAGTTTTTTAACAAATATTGACAGGAAAATTAGACGAATGAGACCTGAAGGGTAAATAATTTAAGCCACGTGAATGACATGATGAGTTTATTAAAATAACATGGAATGATAGACTGAAGACTATAAAAGTCTCGGTCTCGAGAATAAGATATATGGACCACATAAGAAGAAGGAAGACGTGATGACTAAAGTGAAGGTAAAGTGAAGTGACGGTGAAAGATTCATGAAATATAGAATTCAGGGTTCGGTACTGGTTTCGGTATCTCGTACACAAAACTATAGCAAACATTTATGTATATAAATGAAATTGGTGATAGGTGTAAGTCCAAGGGATGAAATGTGCAAACAAGAAATCAAAATTTCTGTAATGTGAAATTACTATTTGACTTTTTATGAATATTTTGATTACGTTAATTTTATTCTTCATCGCTTTGACCAAAAGCTAACAGTTATGTTTAAAACCGTAAATGTTTTCTAACCTTTTTTAGCAAACCGTCAATTAACGGTCTAAAGTACTCCATCAAGAGCGTTCCTAAATTACTTTAGAATTTCACTTAAAATTCAGATTCTACTTAAATGTTAAGAAACCGCCCCACATATCAAAAAAAATACCACCAAAAATAAAACTATAACTTAACACATCGATCCGTCAAAATCTGTCACTAAAGATTCAAACACGATCGGCTATCTGTTACAAATAGCTTCAATAATACGATGACAATAAAAATGGTAGCACTGCCACTGTTAAATAGTCTGTGGTACCGCATCGATCATCGATAACATGACAACGTTAAATCGGCTTACAGCTATCGATCATATGGTTTACTATTGTAGTTGACTGTTATTGTAAGATCGTAACTTCCGGTTGGCGGTAAACGTGTTAAATACCATTTTTTCTGATATGGTTTGTGACGTAGTGAGAGCGGACATAAGAGCAAATGACCTCGCTGAGGAAGCTGATAAAGATCGGACAAAGTGGAGTAGAAGATGGTTTGTTTTTTTGGCAAAAAATTAAACTCTTTTTAAAATCTCTCTTCTTCTTCGGACTTGGCCCCCGTGTGTGGAGAATGGCCTTATCTCCCCAAGATATGGGAAGAATTCCGTGTCCCCGCAGTGGAGACTATATGGGTTTTTAACATAACATATTGCTTGGCGGACTTTCTTTTTTATATAATTTCTTAAGATCATAATGTACCCAGTTCAAGAGCAAATAAAGATTTATCTTATCTTATCTATTTAACTTCGTAACAGGCAATTTCGTTAAATTATTTTAATTCTATGCATTTTATTGTCGTGCGAACCATCTTTTGTTTTTATGAAACATGGTGCGTTTTTTATACCATTTTATTTTTCCACTACCTGTATTTCTACAATCATTGTGATACTGTATAAAATTACTTAGTACTTACACTACACACCAAAACCTTAAACCTAAACTTTAAAGAATGCAATAAATGCACCCAAGATCCAGCTCCAAGAATTAAAACATTGGACAGTCACAAATACAGAAACCATCTTTCTCACTTTGAGCCACGAACATTAGCCAGGCATATTGCACCCGCTGCACCATGCATTGTATGCAAATCTGCGGACGTGTTTATTTGAGACAAAAAGATAAAAGAAAGGCAAAAAAAGGAAAGGATACACTCCCGAATCGCGTGAGTATTTTACTTTATTATCATCTTAAAACATAACACGACGAGGACAAAATGTTGGGTACATTTTTTGTAAAGTCACGATTCTTGATCTTAATGTTTTTCTTAGGGATGTCGATGTTACTTTTATCCGATAGCTAAGCACGGGGGAAAAGTTTTTGGGTGTGTATTTGCGTTCTGAGTCAAAATGGCTTGATGATTTTTGCATGGATGGATCGAAGTGCAAGGTATAAAGACGTAGGATACATTTTTTGCTGACGGGTCTTTATGTTTAGATAAAATAGTTTGGTTACTTGATATATATTTGTTTTGTTTTATTGCAGTTTATATAAAACAAGAAATTTCAATCATTAAGGTGGCTAATTTACCTTAATAATGGATTCCAGTGGTTTAAGTTAAACTATAAAAGAGTTTAGGACAAAAATCTTTTCATAAAGTTATTTTTTTTAAATTGACATTTCACATTCACTGAGTTTTCTCTATATACTTACATAGTTGGTAATACAATATATTCATTTTGGAAAAGATATCCATTTTTGTTTTGTTCCGATTATATGAATTCCTCGAAGGAAGTTGCTCAGGTAAGATTCATGAGTAAAAACTGTAGAATGAAACTAATAAATGTATTTTAAAATATGAAAATAAATCAATGTATTGTGTTTAGTGCAATAAAGAATATTTGGTAATTGAAACAAATAAAATCTCATTCTTTATAACATCTCTATTTTGACAATTTCTCACTTTTTTATGCCATTGTTGAAGTTCCCTAGCAAACAAAACACTTATCTACAAATATTACTCACAAATACGACTACTGCATATCTATCACTTTGGTGACCGAAAAAAGGCGCTAAAGCTCGATATCGCGATACAGTAAACGCCTCCACGCATTACGGTGCGATGTCATCCCACATGCGATGACACTTTTACGATAATAGAGACGGTTATCTGTGGGCAGTATAGACGAGCGGTTGAAACGCTTCTTATCTCGAACGTTTCCGTGCTTCCCTAGGCACGTTAAGCCGTTGCATTGGCGCCTTTTGGTATCGTTAACAACCCATATCGTCCTCATTGCAGAGGCAAGGGAAGATTAGGCCATACTCCTACGAAGATTGGTGGAAGCTGTAGGTTAGTGGCCAAACCCAGTGTCAGAAGTTTTCAAGCCGCCTTTAGATCTCCGAAGTGGCTTAACGACTGCCATCTAGTGATAGCAGTCGGCAGTAACAGCTTAACGTGCCTTGCAAAGCACGGAAACGGTCGGTCGAGATAAATTCCACTAACAGATAAAACCATCCAGGTTGCTATCACTAAAAGGTAAATGTTACTTGAAAACTTGACACTGGAGCTGGCCGCTAGCCTCACTACCTTCTTAAATCTGGACTTGGCCCGCGTAAGTGGAGTATGCCCTAAGTTTACGAGCTATGGAAGGTAGCTGTGCCTCAGCAGTAAGGACGCTACGGGTTGTGAATGCTACATAATTGTATTAACATAAATATCGATTGCTTTGCAGTAGTTTGAAGGAAACGTTTTTGCGACGCGAGTACGATAAATTCGCCCGCAAGACAGACTGGGAAAGTTTCCGGTAGAATGCACGCCAATGTGAAGTTTTCTCTTGAAAGCGATCATTCTGAATCAGAGTCGTCACACAACTTGCAACCCTCTGTCAGGCATTCAAGCCGTTTTTCTGCGATCTCCTCATAGTCCGGTATAGTCTCCTCATAGTGGATACTATGTGCCACTTGAATTATTTGAAGGAAAGAAATGGTCTTTTAACGGCTCGTTCTGGCGGCTGGAATATCCTGGGAGCACGTGAAGTCTACAGCTGGGAACAGATCCGAGTGGAAAAAAGTAGTCTCGGCCCTGTGCTCCCCTAGGTGTTACAGGACTTAAAGAAAAAGAACATCTCTTTTTACATTCCTACTACGTCCAGCAGGACAAATCGCCGCTTATAAACGCTCGTCTGCACTAGACCAGTATTAAACTACTTTCACAATAGCTGGCGCCACGGATGTGAAGTTAACAGCGGAATCAATCCACAACCTTCCTGGTGATATAAAATAGACTCATAATGTAATAGTTTGCGCTATAAACGGGGCTATAAAGACGCTAACACATATAGGAGTTCTAAAGAAAGTAGAACGAAGATTGAGCATAAAATAGTAAAAGAAAATATCGACAAAAAGGTTAGAAAATGTAATAAAAAAGCGGCCAAGTGCGAGTCGGACTCGCCCATGAAGGGTTCCGTAGCAGCAAGTAACATAATATAAAAGTTCTTGTAGTTCGTTGTAGGTAAATTGCGTTTTACGATTTATGACGTATTAAAAAAACTACTTACTAGATCTCGTTCAAACCAATTTTCGGTGGAAGTTTGCATGGTAATGTACATCATATATTTTTTCTAGTTTTATCATTCTCTTATTTTAGAAGTTACGGGGGGGGGGGGACACACATTTTACCACTTTAGAAGTGTCTCTCGCGCAAACTATTCGGTTTAGAAAAAAATGACATTAGAAACCTCAATATCGTTTTTGAAGACCTATCCATAGATACCCCACACGTATAGGTTTGATGAAAAAAAAATTTTTGAGTTTCAGTTCTAAGTATGGGGAACCCCCAAAATTTATTGTTTTTTTTCTATTTTTGTGTGAAAATCTTAATGCGGTTCACAGAATACATCTACTTACCAAGTTTCAACAGTATAGTTCTTATAGTTTCGGAAAAAAGTGGCTGTGACATACGGACGGACAGACAGACAGACAGACAGACATGACGAATCCATAAGGGTTCCGTTTTTTGCCATTTGGCTACGGAACCCTAAAAATCTTAAAATTTATCAATGCAACTAAGATAAATTGACTGACTCGGTGGCTAAGTGGTTAGCGATCCTGACCTCTGATCCGAGAGTCGTGGGTTCGATCCCCACACAGGGCAAACTTTTCTGTAATGAGCAGAATTGTTTGCTCTGAGTCTGGGTGTATTATATCTATATATGTATGTATTTAAATGTATATGTGTATGTATATCAGTCTCTGGTTCCCAAGATACAGGGAATCCTAGTTTGGGGTCAGATGACCGTGTGTGATTTGTCCCAGATATTATTATATTAAATTATTATTATTATAAATCTAACTATCTACATATCGTATTCCATAATCTATGAAACAGTTTAAGATAGATACATTCTCAGACAAAGAGAATCAGACATACACAAAAGCTGTTTTTTTTTCGATATTTTAGTGATGCTATAAAAAGCTTTCTTTTTTGGAAAAAATGAATTTGTGAACATGCAATATGCTTGACTCTGAGTAACCCCGTTATTTTAAGCAAATGCGCTTTTTTAACACAGAATAAAGTGAAAAGAAAATAGATTCTTTGTCTTCTTTTAACAATATTGTGTCAGTAAATTTTATGAAATGTAACGACAAACTACAATAGTATGGGGCCAGGAACGGAACAAGGACAATTAACTATCGAAGGACTCTTTAAAACCTATTCCGTCATTCCAGGTTTCATACTCAGAGTTTCAACTAAAACATATTGGATCACAAAGACCATAGCAATATGGACGGGGCCATTTTGTTATTGAAAATTCTTCCGTTTATCGTAGCAATAGTTAGTAGAGAAGTATTCTTTGGTATTGTGGAGTAAATTTAGGCCATACTCCACACGGGTGCGAAGTCCGGATTGATGGAGGTTGTAGGGCTAGTGGCCAACCCCGTGTCAGAAGTTTTCAAGCCACCTATAGGCCTTCGAAATGGCTTAACGACTGCAATCTATTGATAGCAGCCGGCACCAACGGCTTAACGTGACATGCGAAGCACGGAAACGGTCGAGATAAATGCCACTAACAGTCAAACCCATCCAGGTTGTGACCGTTTCTGTTGTCAGTTAACGTGCGTGATCAACCGCGATCACGCAAGCCACACTGAGCCACGACCGCTTCCGATTTGGAAGACCTATTCCATAAATTTCCATACAGGTCTATAGTGGATCTCTTATTACCAGACACATCCTGTGCACAATAGCTAATTCCGTTTAGACGATGTAACAAACAAAAACGAGTTGCTGTTATTATTTTTGAAATTTAAATTTATTGTTACCTATACAAGTTTAGCTCACGGCTTCATGCGCATGGATGCTCTTTTCTATTTGGCAGTACTCATCAGGAAAGAGATTTTGCCAATGTCAAGTTATAAGAATTAAGCAATTATTTGGTGGAATATTTAGTAATTATTAGACAAGCCTTCATCATCATCATCATCAGCCGAAAGACGTCCACTGCTGGACAAAGGCCTCCCCCAAGAATTTCCACACCAACTGGTCCTGTGCTGCCCGCATCCAGCGGCTTCCCGCAACCTTCACCAGGTCATCCGTCCACCGAGTGGGAGGCCTGCCTACACTGCGTTTTCCGGTGCGCGGTCGCCACTCGAGAGCTTTAATGCCCCAATGGCCATCTACGAGCTATGTGCCCCGCCCAGTGCCTACATATTATTTCAAGTGAGGGTGTCGTGACTGTAAATGGTAGTTTGCATACCGTACAAAGAAAACCGAAATATCTCTCGAGTTAATCTTCTTTTTATGACGGTTTTCTTTCCTACCCACAAGGCAACAGAATAGTTATCATTTTTCATCAATTTAAATGATATGTGATATGTGTGTTTTATGTAATAATATTTCGTGTGGTATTGACAGACTTGCCATTTGTCATGAAATGCCGAAGACTTGCCACCATGGAACCTAACTGCTTGAAAAAAGTTTTATTAAGATTCCTCAGCATTTATCAGGTTAAAAACTATTCCATGTCGTATTCCTTATTCATAGTAATCGTAATAACTACGTATTCAGCTCAAGATTTCGGAGAAAATTTTTCAGCTGATTATTATCAGCGTAAATGAATAACAAACAGACAGACAGTAAGATATAGTATTTTTTTATATATTAGAAGGAATGTCAAAACGTTCCTAGTTCTAAGTGGACGTTACTCTTGAAATACATTTTATTGAAATATAATTTTATTGCACTGCGAATTGGGTATTGTTTTGTGTTTATATGTTATTGTTAAGTGAATTATTTTAAAGTATCCCGGGTGTAGTGAGAACTGGCCACTTATGTTCTTCTTGTCTATGTACGGATATGTTAACAGATTGCTATAAAACTATATTAGTATGAGCTCAAATTGTGAAGGAAAGAGTGGTTAATTTAGATACATATTTTGAAACAAGCTAAACTTTATTTTTTTTTAGCTAGCTCTAACTTTTTTGTTTCGATTACCTGCTACAATATTTATTCTACTATTTCGTAGATAGTTTTTTTATGATCAAAATTTGAATTTCGTTTAAAAAAAGGTTATGTGTCTTTTTTTTCTATTTTCTTCAAAAAGTTTATATATTTTTTTATGATATAGGTATGAAATGCAAAATCGGAAATCAAGAATAACATTTAGTGTCTCGATTTATTGATTTGTTTCCTGTTTTATAAATGAGAAATACAAATATTTTTAAGTAGGTAAATTATAAACATCAGCTACTTCTTTTCGAGTAGAAGTATCAGTTCCCTATTAATATCAGCTATAACTTACTACCTTATACAACACTGCTTCGTATAGCACTTACGCAAAACTAGCCTATCCAACCTTCGTTTATATACGAAAGTTTCGCTTCTTTCCTCACCGTTCTCATTTCATTTAACACAAACTTTTTTCCCATAAACACTGCTTGTAGAACTCACCAGGTCGGCAATTCCGACACAGAAATTTGTCACCGGACCGTTCGTCCAATATTTGACGACATTAAGGCCTGTACACACGTGTTTGGCGCGGGTAAAAGCCGTGACGGCCGCGCTTAACGCCCCGCTTGGTGTAAGCATAGCCTAACGCGTTATGTAGTGCGAAATCTAGGGTCAATGAACTGGTCAGTATCAAGGACATACCCTATAGTCATAGTGTACTGACAAACTGTCGCACTGTAATGCCTTTTAATCTCATCTCACTAATATTATAAATGCGAAAGTGGATTGGAGTGGAGTGGAAAACGGATGTTTGTTTGTTTGTTCCACTTTCACGCCGAAACTACTAAACGGATTTGGATAAAATTTGGTAGATAGATAGGTAAAGCACTCAGCTAACACATAGGATACTTTTTGTCCCGTAAAACAAAGTACCAAAGAGATAGGTTGTGAGCATACTGTATGTTTACTGTGGCAAGGATAATTTAAGTAGAATATATGGTATAATTCGTCTTAATAAAGAACTTTGTAATATTTTAAGACCTCTATAACTTGAGTTTCATCGTAATCTGTCTTAAAAACAGATACAGGGGCTAAATTAGCCTCGAAGAAGCTTGGTGTGCTCAATAGATCGAGACGGTATTTCACTGCGGCCCATTGCCTGCAACTTTATAAGGCGCAGGTTCGGCCTCACATGGAATACTGTTCTCATCTCTGGGCAGGGGTACCCCAGTACCAGCTTCTCCCTCTGGACCGTATTCAACGGAGAGCAACTCGAAACGTCGGCTGCCAGCATATTTCAGATCGGCTTGACTCCTTGGCGCTGCGTAGAGATGTAGCCTCGCTCTGCATTCTCTATCGCATGTACAATGGCGAGTGCTCCGAGGAATTGTTCGGATTAATCCCTGCCGCCTCTTTTCATCATCGTTCTACGCGACAATCACTTAGACGGTTGGCAGTCCACAACTGTGCGTTTCACTAGAAACTGTTTGCTTTGCACAACCAAACTGTGGAATGATTGTCGCCTGCAGTCTTTCCGGACCGATACGACATTCAAACTTTCAAGAAAAGAGCGTACTCCCATATCAAAAGCCGGCAACGCACTTGTGACTCCTCTGGTGTTGCGGGTGTCTATGGGCGGCGGTAATCGCTTACCATCAGGTGATCCGTCTGCTCGTTTGCCAACTCTGCCATAAAAAAAAAGATACAGGGGGGCAAATCACATAACGCTTTACAAACTGATGTCCCTATGCTATGGGAATCAAAACGCGGCTTTCTATACTTATTTTTATTTAGGGCCTTGAGAGAAGTTATTGATTTTCAGATGTAGCATCTACCATTGTCGTTTTTAAGTGAAAAGTTTCCATATGTTGAAAAGAAAACCTACAACGAGGTAAAAATTAAGAATGGATTATGATACCCAGTTGAAGCATAAAACATAAAACCCGTTACCATATTTGCCGACGCTACAGACTCCTCAAATGAAGATCTAATTCCGAAATACAACCATAATTACCATAATAAGTCTCTCGACTTCCACGAAAGCCGAAAGAAGTAAAACAAACATCGAGAAACACGGCCACGTCCATTCGAATTGTTGTTAGCGTTCATTCCCTTATAAGAAAGAAAGCCGCAAATGATATGGATTTTCCGTACATTTTGCGGCCTTATTTTTTATGAGGGCAACATTTCATTGCGCTGATCAAATAACTGAGAAGAAAACGTTTGAAAATCACCTTTAAAATGTAGGCGTTAAGGTAAAAAGCTTAAATTTAAGTGTGATGGTGTAAAAAAGGTAGTAACTTATAAAATATTGTTTTTACTGTATTCATTTTTAGTTTTATCAAAACTTATAATTAAATTTAATTATGGTAATTAAGAATATAATTGGCAATTTAATGAAAAAAATAAATAGAAGTAGGCACAAAACATTTACATTGTACATTGTTTACTCAGTAAAAAGCTCACTCACGATATCAAAAGTAATCTAGAGAAATTTCGCACTACAAAATCCATCAATCCGTTAATGTTTATAAAAGGACATACATTTCATACAAAATTCATATACCTGGCAAACATAAGCCTCCTACAGCTAATGGCCAAAAGTCATTAAAAGTTTTAAATGCTTATTAATGCTAGTTACAAAGTTATCCAAGATTTTTTATTGGCTTCTTATTTTTACTTAATATTTCTTATTATTAATTTTTAAGCTATAAATCTCGAGTGTCGTTCCAATAAACATAAGTTACTAACGTTATTATTATTATTCCTTGACTTTTTCATATACAGTTAAAATTCATCTTACCACCTATATTTTAGACTATTACTAGTATTTTATAGACTACAACAGCTTCCTTTTAGTACCCTCTAAAGAACTAATTAGTGACTTACACCACTATCCCTGCAGTGGTAATGAATCACTCGGCAACGCAAACACGACACAGCTACCGACCGGCCTAATGCAGTGTAAACACCGCTTTATTTGCGGTGCTTGGCTACCTGTGCTTGATGCCTTACAGGGCATTAGCATAAGACAATCACCCTGTGAATGGTGCCGAGAGAAATTTGGAGCGAGGGAAGCGATAGTTTTTTTTAATAACAAAAGCTTCTAGATTGAATGTGACCGCCATCTGTGGATATCTATGAAACCAGAAGGATTATCCTTGCATAGCATGAGATAATCACCATCTGGATGATGGCGAGAGAAATTTGGAGCGAGGAAAGCGATAGTTTTTTTTGTAACAAAAGCTTCCGGGTTGAAAGTGACCGCCACCCATGAACATCTGTGAAACTAAAAGGTCTTATATTAATACAAAAAGGGTAAATGTTAATGGATCAAACTGAATAAACCGACATATCGTATTTCGAAATCCATCAAATGATTTAGGTTAAAGGTATAATACGGAAATGGACATACATATTATACATCCATACGTGCACCCGAAAAAATTACACTCTGCTACTCAAGACTGGTAATAAAAAGCCAGAAATTAAAAATAAATACTCGCCAATACTATTTCACCGATATGACATATAAACCTTCATTATTGCGCCAATCTTCATTTTTATACGAATATTGGTTTCGTGAAACGCTATACGAGGCAATAATTATTGAAAAATATGTATTAGTCGGGCAGCCGTCCCACCCCGCCATAAATTAGTGTATTTAATTATTAATTTCTTTAAGTACGAGATAAGATATATTTGTACAACCTGACTGAGTCTGCCCAGGTCATATGTAACGCTAACGATTTTATTTCTTTTATAGTTTACGTAGAGTAGGTTCAGTTACAGATCTTTCATTGGATATCTTCAAAACTCACTTAAGAAAAAGTCAGGGATATTGAAATACCATGCGATTAATAGATCTTCTTGTTGCCCTTACAGCTGTTATTTAAGAAATGTTTCACAATACTTGCTTAACTCTATCAGTTATATTAACAATCGACCCATATCATTCCCACTACTGGGGCTATATCACTCCCCATAATTTGGGAAGGTTAATCCATACTAACCATACGGTGGCCGAATCCGGATTAGTGGAGATTTCGAGGCTAGTGGCCGTTGTTCATCACATTTTTCCCTACCCTTCGATTTGGCGCAACGTATTTTAACCTCCTCTTTCATAATTCGAGGGTTCACGGGCTATTTGTATTAAGCGACATTTTTGGAAACACAGGTAACTCTACTTTAAAAATTAATTTCTTACAAAATACCTCACAAAAAATAACTTCTGAATAATATTTAAAATATTAAGAATATCTAAAATCTACATAATATTATGAATTTTAGTTTTAATGATTATTTTTCAAAGAAATAAATTTTTAAAACAATCTCCTGAAAATTTCTAAAAATGTCGCCTAATACAGCCCGTGAACCCTTGATATGTTTTGTTGTTTACAGTTGTTTCACCAACTCAAATCATTCCCACTGCAGGGGTACGAATCTCTTTTATGAAAAGATTACGTCAAGGTTAAGCCATACTCCACACACGGGGGCCAAGTCCAGATTGGTGGAGGTTGTGGGGCTAGTGGCCAATCCCAGTTTCAGAAGTTTTCAAGCCGCCTATAAGGCCTCTGACATGGCTTAACGACTGTTCTAGTGACAACAGCCGACACCAATGGCTTAACTTGTCTTACGAAGAAAGGAAACGATCGAGATAAATGCCATTATTAGTCAAATCCATCCAGGTTATTACCGTATTTATAGTCAGTTAATCTATAAAGAACGAAAGGTTTATCTTCTCAAATTCACCCGCATCCTTTCCCGCCCCGGAGCAGTTCTGTTTTCATTCTCTACTCTGTACACCGGCCCATCCAGTGCGCAGGCGTCTCACAGATCGTAGCAAACGATAACACAAGCATGAACATTATAAATAATATTTATTACAATATTCGGCCGAGAGATATTTGTTTAATTCTATCACTGTTACCTCTGCCACGCCCCAACCCGATTAATAATTTGTTGTTCAATATGGCCATTATGAACTATTTGTTATTAAAAGTTTTCGAGATTTCGGTTATGCAAATGTGTTCACGAATAATTATAGTGAAGGAGCATTGAGGAGGGTATAATCTTTTGGGTTGCTTGTCTCTGTTTCTTTAGCTGAGTCTGTAGACTAAATGGTTTGATGAGCTTTTGAGTGCAAGGTGGTATAAGATTCATCTTGATCCCATTTTATTGTATTTTATATTTTTGTGTTTCATGTATGGTGTTGTATTAATTTTGTTTATATGTATATGAACTCTAGCTCGAAATAAAGATTATTATTATATTCTTATTAATTTTGTAGGATAAAATAACGGTATTCAGGGTATTACAAACATGATGCAGGAACCTTTAACTGGATCATACTGAACAATTTTGGTTCTAGAAAAATGAAAATTTAAATCATACAAAAATTTGTCTCCATACAAAATTCTCCAAACACTTGATCAGTTTGTATGAAAAATCAAGTTTTCTTCAGTACAAACTTTCTTCAGTATGTTTTGTAGAAGCTCAAGTTTTATTTGCCTGTTTATTTGTATATTTTTTATTGCATTCAAAAATAAAATATAAGACATCATCAAGTTAATGGGTCCTACGCCTAGTACCTTTAACTACAAGAAAATTTTCAAATAATTCTGTACCGCATTAGGACTTTCTTAGACGTAATTGACCACGCTGAATACGTTAAAAACAATCGACTTCAATCGCAACAACTCCAATTTTGCTATGTTTTTGTTGATTTTCTCAAAAACCGCTGAATCGATTTCTATAAAATGTATATGGGACCACCTGTGAAGTATACCCTTTTAAACAAAAAAAAGAATTTTCCAAATCGGTTCAGGCATCTTCGAGTAATCGCTGAACATACATTAAAAAAAGATTCCGATGAATTGAGAACCTCCTCCTTTTTTTGAAGTCGGTTAAAAACCAGTAGCAAGACTAAAGTTCTTTCCACTGAGACATATTAAGGTCCTTTCTCATTGTGCCATTCGTAATGTGAGCAGGATATTACAACATGTTGAAAGATGTTTCGAAAAAAAAAAAACAAAGTCACGATCGAAAGTGAGTAATAAATAATAACATGTCGATTGTCGAGTAACCGAGCATCGATTACAATCGGTTCCGACTCTTATTTGTCGATGTTCAATTATATCTCGATAAAGGATGACTTTGTCGAATGTTCATATATGAACCGACTGTGAAATACATATATTGTAGTACGTAGTCGTATATATGTGGTATTGTATCTTTAGCACTTCAAATGATAGATAAACACAAAGAAATACGGTTTAAAAGAATATGTGAAAGCATCTTCTTAAATAAAAACATTTTGTGTTGATTTTAAGCTTTGAAAAGTTTAGAAAAATATTTGTGAATATATGTTTTTTTATTAAAATTTAGTTTATTTTTTGTTTCAGGTTGAAAGGATAAATCCCTCACATCTTAAGTTTCTGACCGAATTCATCAGATACTTTTAGAACCAGGTCAGATGCTGAGCCCGCCTGGCTAGTTACTACCGTCTTATCTAAGTCTTGCTGTCAAACATCAACGTTTATAGTATAGGCGAGCTCCCAAAAGCCCTCCTATCAACCAAAACGAGTTTCACACAGTTGGACCCCGTCGGGAACCCGCCACCTCCTGATGTGAAGCAAGCAGACTAGTTACTAGACCACGGAAGCTGATTTAAACAACTCAAATATCGACTAAGTAACCACCTGTTTCGATAGTCTATACCACCGTCTTCTAAAGCTTGCCGTAATCCAGCAAAGTCATCACTTTTCATCAGTTGATTTCAGTGAAGGCTTTTACCATTATAAATTAACACTCACATTGCATTTCTAAGAATTTGTCATTAATCCTAAAGCGTTGAGTAATGGTCAGAAAACGTGACCAAGATAGGCAACCAAAAAGATGTATTGGGACATTTTTTTATAAACTAAATTTTGAAACCAAAAATTCACACTTAATCTTATTTTTCATTTCCTGATACCTAGAGACCACACACAGTTCTGAGGTCATAAGGTCGCCTGCTAAAAAATTGCAGATCGATAGAGGTGGTGTGGATGACATTTTCTTTTGTCACAGCTATCGGTCAACGTTGCGTGCGGTCGGTGGGCGGTGTTATGCGGGAGTGAAGCAGGCTGCTGAAACAAACGAATATATAATCGTAAAATATAAGACTGACTAGGTGGCTAAGTGGTTAGTGCTCCGGACCACTGAACCGAGAGTTGTGGGTTCGATCCCTACACAGGGAATTTTTTTCTGTGATGAGCAGAATTGTTTTCTCTGAGTCTGGGTGTATTATATAAAAAAAAAAAAATTAAACTGTTTATTTCACTTCACATCATTTTTTTTCTTACTTAAGACTAACGCAGAAATCTTAGAATATGAAGATTATATTGCGCTGTTAGCAGTTACCGCTCGAGGGCTAGATATCTATATATGTATGTGTTTAAATGTATATGTGTATGTATATTAGTCTCTGGTTCCCAAGATACAGGGTATCCTAGTTTGGGGCCAGGTGACCGTGTGTGATTTGTCCCGGATGACCGTAATCGCTGATCATCAGGTGATTCGTCTGCTCGTTTGCTAGCTATGCCATAAAAAAAAAATTGGTGAAAAAGAATGGTTTATTTAAAGAAGTAGAAGTAGGTAAGTAGACCAAAGTGGTGGTAAAATATAAAATTCTTAATAGAAGCTTTCTAGTATAGGGCATTTAAATCCTCGAGTGGCGGCTGCGCACCGAAAGACGCAGTGTAGGCAGGCCTCCCACTCAGTGGACCGATGACCTGGTGAAGGTTGCGGGAAGCCGCTGGATGCGGGCAGGGCGGGACCGGTGGAAATCCTGGGGGGAGGCCTTTGTCCAGCAGCGGACGTCTTTCCGCTGATGATGAATAGAAGCTTATTATCTATTACATCACATTCGAAACGTCTTTGGGAGTATCTAATAATCTGAATTGATTTTAGACTAAGGAACAAGCTGATTCTCTCGCATGTCAACACTTAACGATTTAGTGAAATTAGTGCACATCGTCAATGAAACTAGCAGTTTATATAACATATACGATAATATTGATAATCTTAAACCACCACGTGTTAACATGTTTTTTTAATGTTTAGAAATTATGCACCTGCGTTATGTTTATGACGGGTACTTCTCTTGTCCAAAAATCGAATGCTAATTTCCCCTTTTATTAGTTATCAGTTATATAGTTTATTCAAATTTAAAAGGGGTGGCAAAAATTAATAAATTTGCTAACCATAGCCACAATTTTTATTATCTGACATAATGAAAACTTTATTTTTGGTTCCCTACTGCACATAACCATCCGCAGGTGTAAAAGCTCAACATTTCGAGCTTGTACTATTAATGCGAGCGATCACACAGCGCGCGTACCACATGTATCAACGATCAACGCAACTAATTTTAATGTCAACCGTGTTTTAACATATCGTTTGCAAATGAGACCCCATGGGGCGAGCTTTTATCTCAAGTGCACAGGGAGAATTGATGATTGTGACTGCGAGAAACTCTAAAATTCATAAAAAGATTACAACGCTTCTAACATTATATAGCCTATATACAGTAACTGGATAGATAGCACTGTTCGTGACAATATAATTTTACTCCCATGTATCATGCAATCTTTAATACAGCTGACAGGTATAGGAAGGAAAATAAAATAAAAATAATATAACTTTCGAGCCATGTAAATTATATGCTGATTTGTAAAGTTCAAAGTCATGTATACTGTTGTACAATACAGTACAATATTTGAAACCTCTTTTTTTAAGAAATACTACGCTTCCTCATTTATTAAACGAACTGCAAAGGAGCACAAAATACACAGATACAGAAGGTCCGCTCAATACGCTCACTAAGATCCCAAGCATATACATGTTTATAGACGTATACGGTCGTTGTAAGCAAGGTCACGATACTGTTGTGATACTTTGCCGCGTGACCTTACCTCGAACGACTGTATATTTCTATAAGCATGTATATGCTTACGATTTTAGTGGTTTGTATTGAGCGGACCTTCTGTGTCTATTTTGTGGAAGGAGTGGAACCGATTCCTACCATCTGAGAATCTTCAAGGTCAGAGTGAATAGGTATTATTGGAGTTTGCATGTAACATACTCGACTATATCATCACTTTCCACCAGGTATGTAAAAAAATGGTATGTCCCCCATTGTTCCCCATGGGGAATCTTGGTTCCCCGCTTCCATCTCCGGCATCATCATCACTTACCACCAGGAGAGTTGTTGTCAAGAGTTTACCAATTGTTTTTAAAAAAGTAATATGTAATCTAACGCACTCAAATTAATAGTAAAAAATGCAGTAATAATGTTATTTCGAGACGAAATGAGCGCAAAAGAAATTCTCCTAAATTACCTCAATTTTATGTCAACTTTCAGAGTGAATCACACAGAATACAACATGGCAAACTGTCAGGAATCAGTCGCACAGTGGTTCAACAAAACAATAGTGTCGCCCTTCACCTGGTTATGCTAATATATCGTTACTCACGCGTCGGTTATGCGTTATTGGTTTATTGGAATATTGTGTTCTGTATGCATTGTGTGGGGGATTGTGGTTTCCAAAAAGTAAGTAATATGTAAGTTTTAGAAGTAGAAAGTAAGAAACGGAAAAGAAAATGTTAGGCTTTACCTATACAGTTCAACAAAAAGGTGTATAAATAAATTTTTGTTGTATGGGGAGCGGAGCGGTGACCAAAAATTTTTTTGCGATTGCACCAAAGTTCTAAAATACATTAGAAGGTATTCAGTTTATTGAGAAGAAGTAAACTCAAAATATTGCCTAGTATTATTAGTATGTATGTTTATATGAGTGAGTATATGGCTCCTATTTTTGAGGGTCTGTGGATTCAGTCCCAAAAGTAAAAATAAAAAAGATAAATAGAGACTAAACCAAACCCACAGAAGTCAGGTAATTCGCAGTTCAAACCTTCAAGAAAAGAGCGTACTGTCCCATATCAAAGGCCGGCAACGCACTTGTGACTCCTCTGGTGTTGCGGATGTTTATGGGCGGCGGTAATCGCTTACCATCAGGTGATCCGTCTGCTCGTTTGCCACCTCTGCCATAAAAAAAAAAGTTACTCATTCCACAAAAATATTCAAATGATAGTGACTTTATGTAAGATAGACAAAAATATGTAGCTTATTCTAATCTTCTGGAAATACGAGTAAAGCATATTTATTTCACTTCATCAGCTATAAATTACTAACAATAATTTCACAATATCGCCTACCTTTATGACTAGTTTCTCCAAAATTGAAAAAAAAAATTGAACAAGTACAAATTACCTGAACCTAATGATCTTATGACCTTATCTTGAGAGAATCATCCAAATATCGCAACCTATAAATATCTAAACCCACGAACTCATTCACTTAAAGCCTACACGTTACTTTGAGTAGTCAGTAATTAGGTAACTTCTATATTTGCCAAGTGGGCAGAAACATAAATGTAAGAATAGGTAAATTATTATTTTTGTAATAAAATATTAAATATGACTATTTTAAAATGCGACACATTATTGCTGCCCTGGTCACTTCGTATTATTATTAGGTGTTTTGTCATAGTAATGACAATTGTAGTAAATACAGTCTCTCTAGAAACCAGAGCTACGAAACATCTCCATAGCTGCAGTTTGCGCTGTGCAAGTTTGGGTTCCCGGTATAATTCCGGAGGGAACGCATCTTTTTACAGAATAAAATGTAGTGTATACAATTTCCCATCCCTCCGACTATTTTTTTGTACCCCATAAAGGGTTTCCTACGTGAAATCGAAACCTATTAGTGCGAAATTCAAAAAGGCTGACGGTCTTTGACATATGGCCACTATGTTTGCAACTATCAATGTTATTGCTGAACCTTCAAAAACATTTTCAATCCCTTCTTAATGTATGCCATCATGCAATCGTATTTTTGTATTCTAATAATAAATTATGGAACTTTTAATAGAGTTACAAAAAGTATGAAAACTCTTGGTAAGTAATTATATACTATCGCTTCTTTACATCTACTGTATTGTAATTTTTTAATTTGGTAACATGTAATACATTTTTTGTATTAGCTTTACAACTTGGCAAAAAAATTTTTTACCCTCATTTGGTAAGCCCTTACTACCTACATATTTTCGACATACATGAATGATAAAAAAAATGAGATGATATTTTTTTCATTCTTTCAATATTTACTATGAATCAAAGACCAGACTCAATCTAATTTTGTAATTCGAAACGGTTTCTATGATTCATCGATTCATCTCAGCCTCACACTTCAAACCCACATGCGTTTAAACATGGCGTTTCGTTAAATCAATACAGATAAACTAAACCCGAATGTTACGTTCAAATCCTCCTACTACAAGTACTAACAGGTTCAGACCTTCATTTTGCGAAATTAATGAGGCTTACTATAAACTAGCTAGTGAATTAGTGAGTCAGTAAATTAGAATAAATTGATGTATTGTAAGTACGTATGCTACATATTTATATATTATAACTAGGGTCTTTATGAAATACCTGAAAAAAAAAAAATTAACAGTGGCTTCGACCTATCAAACTTTCCCCAAGACAATTCGCAAAAATACTGATTGATCAATTGATCCGATAATTTTGTATGGGAAATGCAAAATTTTTTTGCGAATGGAGTATAGGTTTCTTGGGGAAAGTTGTTCAGTTTCATGAGTAGAAGCTACTGTTAAAAAAAATCTGGTATTTTAGGAGGACCCTATATTATGTAATTTTATCTCTGATGATTTTTTAAGCTGAGATTAATTAAATTACTTTCAAATTATGTATATGAGGTATTACAAAATCAGCTGAAATAAATTTAACTGGGGCTTTTTCTAATGAATCTGAACAACTTTTTTCATGAAACTAATAATCGATTCGCAATTGTTTCTCTCTTTTTAGGATTCCGCACCTCAAAAGGAAAAAAGTAACCCTTATCACTCATGTGTTTGTATGGAACCTTCAGCGCGCGAGTCAGACTCGCATTTGTCCAGGATAGGGAGCGACGAGTGTCGCAATTTTTTTTATAGAACGCCTGAGGTTAGCTAAAGAAAACTGTAATAAAATTACAAGAGAAATAAGAACAAACCTTCCCAAATTGCAATAACCTTTAATTAAACTGATTTGATTATTATTACGTCATTCTTTGAATACAGTAATCCTGATATAAGAATATACAAACATGTACACGTTAACAAACCTAATTTTAAAAACCATGGCTTTCTCCACACTATAGACGTGCAAACACCATAACTCTTTCATTATACATACATACGAGCTACTGTTTGCTGACAAACAGCATCAGGCCGGCTCCAGTCCACTTAGACGACTCACACTTGGCGTGATGTCTGGAGAAATTGATAGTCTATGGTTAGAGCAGCGAACGTTTGCTAATATTGACTGTTAGAGCACTTATAGATGCGAAATGCTGAAAATTTGTTTCTAAAGTTCTATTTCATCTGCAGCGTTTGGAATCGCTACTTAAAGGCGTAAATTGTTGTGAAATAAAATTATTTCTAGTATATGTAAATATTATAACTGAAAGGTTAGAAAAAGTGTTGATATTAAAATAATTTCTTATACTTAGCTAACTACACAGCATGCTAATAATGCAACGTGTATGCACATGCACCAGTCATATTTTAAATCAAAGAAATCTCTGACAGAATATAAATTGTAAGCACCTATCATTGTTCGATGGAGAATCTTCTTATAAGAGAGAAGCGCACCTTTTTGTCCTTGGGTACTCCAAATACGGTAGAAACTGTTAGCGTTCCCATTCCTGTAGAGTAGAGCCGTCCTGTACTAACTGGATTTGAACCATGTACCAGCCTTTGGGGAGATGGACCTCGTTAACATAGCGCAATGGTTTGTAAAAAAGAAAACCTTCTAAGCACAGGAAGCGCAAGGTTTTCTGCAGCTGCCGAACTCCAACGTGGCTAACCTTCCCTGTGGAATCTGCCAGCGAGACAACATTTTGAAAGAGCATATCTTAACGATCACATTATTTACAAATCATATTTTCGATCCAATTCATTCATTCTCTGTTCTAAAATTAAACAGCAAAGTGGCTGAGTCATGCTTCGGTTGCATTTCGTAAGTCGGCGCCCACGCACGCCAATCCATTGTTGACGGGGATCAGAGCAGGCGTCGGAACTGACAGTAGATCATACTGTCGTGCGAATATGAGTCAGACGGTGCATTGGTAAGGTTATGTGTATCATCTTTAGGAGCAATTAAACATTATTAAGTATTGAGTGAGAACCTTTTAACCGCATCCGTAGCCTAGTGGCTTGTCCGCTCGCTTCACATCAGGAGGTCGCGGGTTCGATTCCCGGCGGGGTCCAACTTTGTAGGACTCGGTTTGGTTGGTGGTAGGGCATTTTTTGAGCCTGGCTAGCTACCATCAACTTATCTAAGTCTTGCCACCAAACATCAATGTTAACAGCATTGATGTGTTCCGGCATGAAAATAAGATAGTCAGTTCAGAATCTCGGTAAGCTCGCTTCCATCTTCGGCATCATCATCACTTACCATCAAGTGAGATGATGCTAAGGGCTTATCAATTTTGGATAAAAAAAGAAGGAGAGTAAATTTATACTTATAACGGCAGTAATGAACCACTGTACATTAAGTGGTCACCATACAAGGACACCCAAAGGCCGATGAAGTAGGCTATGCTCGGATTTTGCTGCGTGGTTGAATCAGAAATTAGGAGATACCTAAGAAAACTAGAGTGACCGACACAGTTCATAGAATCGCTAAACTGATGTGGCATCGAGCGGGCCGCAAGGTAGGAAAGTTCTTGAGTGGCGACCGTGCACTGGAAGTAGTAACGTAGTCAGTCTTCCCATTTGGTGGACCTATGACCTGGTGACTGCCGTGGGGAGCCGATACACGTGGTCAACACAAGACTGATAGTTAAGGAACTCTTTGGTGGCCCAGTGGTTACCGCTCCTGACTGATCCAAGAGTCGTAGCTAAGCCACATTTCCACCCAGGACAAATGTGAAGAGCAGATTTGTTTACTCTAAATCTGGGTGTATTTATATCTATAGATGTATGTATTTAAACTTATATGTGTATGTATATAAATTTCTCGTTCTCAAAGAATTCTAGTTTGGGGCCTGATGAGTATGTACGACCTGTCCCTGGACTTATTCGAAAGCAGGATTTTTCAGAATTGTGTTTGTTATCAAAATTAGACCAGTAATTTTCAAGTTTCTCAACCTTACGATCTGGGATGGTAAAAATATAATCTTTATAGTCTAATGAATGGAACAAACTCCTATAGATCAATACTATTAACAGAAGGTCGCTTGCTTCACAACCCATATAAGGTACGCGTTGATATCAAAGCTTAGTTAAAAACAATGATCATCCATTACTTCATCAGTTCACGGCCAAGTGCAAACCTAAAGAAAAAAATCAATTTAATATAACAAATCAATTTATTGATAAAGCCCACACGACGTCAACCTTTGATACTCGACTTCAAGAGTAAGGTTTTGTATAGTGAGTACCTGACATTAAGTGGCTCGTACGTATTGGTCGGACAAATGGGTTATAGGTATTAAAATCAAACCAAATCAAAATGTTTTTATTAAGGTAGACGCTGCACCTAATACTCTTTTAAATCATCGTTTTTAGGGTTCCGTAGCCAAATGGCAAATAACGGAACCCATATGGATTCGTCATGTCTGTCTGTTCGTCCGTATGTCACAGCCACTTTTTTCCGAAACTATAAGAACTATACTGTTGAAACTTGGTAAGTAGATGTATTCTGTGAACCGAATTAAGATTTTCATACAAAAATAGAAAAAAAAACAATAAATTTTGGGGTTTCCCATACTTAGAACTGAAAGTCAAAATTTTTTTTATGGGTATCTATGGATAGGTCTTCAAAAATGATATTGAGGTTTCTAATATAATTTTTTTCTAAACTGAATAGTTTTCGCGAGAGACTCTTCTAAAGTGGTAAAATGTGTCCCCCCCCCTGTAACTTCTAAAATAAGAGAATGATAAAACTAAAAAAAATATATGATGTACATTACCATGCAAACATCCACCGAAAATTGGTTTGAACGAGATCTAGTAAGTAGTTTTTTTTAATACGTCATAAATCGTAAACCGCAATTTACCTACAACGAACTACAAGAACTTTTATAGTATATTACTTGCTGCAACGGAACCCTTCATGGGCGAGTCCGACTCGCACTTGGCCGCTTTTTTTGTCTATCTATATAAATTACCAAAGACAAAATATTTTCTACGCTAATACCAAAGACAAGATATATTTTTCTATGCTATTGTAGTACAAAATTTCTGCAACTTGGAACTTCTACACTTAACATTTCGGGAAGTGTTTAAGGTATTTAGGCAAGTTTAAGTATCTAAATTTGATTGCTATTAAATTCTTTAATATCATGTAAACTATCATTTTTTTTAAATAGGCTACGGTTTATTTTGGACCAGACGTTTCTTCTCTTTCCGCTAACACTTTCTGAAACTGTATTTCTTAAAAAAAAAATTACTAGGTAGCAAAAAAGCTAACGGCTCACCTGATGAAATATGGTTACCGCCGCCGCCGCTACCGCCTGCGGGCATTTCCAACAAACACAATAAAATAATATTGTTTTAACTGAGTCGGTGGCTAAGTGGTTAGCGATCCTGACCTCTGATCCGAGAGTCGTGGGTTCGATCCCCACACAGAGCAAACTTTTCTGTGATGAGCAGAATTGTTTGCTCTAAGTCTGGGTGTATAATATCTATATATGTATGTATTTAAATGTATATGTGTATGTATATCAGTCTCTGGTTCCCAAGATACAGGGAATCCTAGTTTGGGGCCAGATGACCGTGTGTGATTTGTCCCGGATATTATTCTTATTATTATTACTTCGATTGATTCATATTAAAAAAAAAACTTTGTATGGACGTTCTAAGGATACACTCGTCTTAGGGCACTGACAGTACACATTCACAATCTCATTCATTAGGACCAACCTTGGATGAGTGAGTGATAAGACAGTGAGAAATCGAATCTGCACTGTTAGTACTCCTGCGCAAAACCCACGGGCGATAGTGATTGGACGATACAAATGTGTTGTTATTGGCTAATGTAATGGATTTTGTAATTCTATTAAATTAATAAAATTTTATTTCAGATGTTAAAATTCATTAATTTTTCTTATTTGGCTTGTATTGGCTTAACAGTTCTTATTGTTGATTTGGTTTGGTTTCTTTGTTTAAAAGTAAATCTCATTCATAGCTGTGTTAAATATTACGTATAAAAATCAGTTCAGTTATTTTCAAGTTATTCGAATTTTTAGGTGTTTTCCGTTCCGTTCCGGTTCCGTTCCGGTGGCTCACTGACCAGAAGTTCTTCTGCAGGGGCGTTGAGGTCAGAGCATAAGGGATCATGGGCGAAGTTGTAACACCCTAAGTGAGTGGCTCGAGCACCGAGACGGTGTCCAGCATCCAACCGGATCCTGAGGGTACGTGGGTGACACAGCCTCAGGTTCCGAGGTCATTTACTGAATCGTGCCGGCAGCACAGGAGACCGTTCACCTGGGGACGTATCAACTCTCGTCCTTGTGCCTCTATGCAGCTGAGATCTACCCAAGACACCAGTGGCCACGTAGATAGGATCAGGAGTGTAGGTGGCTTTTGCAGTCGGGATGGGGGCGGGGGGATGGATAGGGCCGACAAGTATACCAGCAACGAGTCAGCATGTGGAAGATAGATACTATACTTGGTGTGTAACATTTACAGGGAGGAAAGTATGACTGCTTGTTTTGAAGTAGTTGCAGAAGAAGGGTGTCTTCAGATTCCATTGTACTGTGTTTTTATGTTCTATGCTTTATCAGTAGGAATTTTGCGGAGATGTTTCATGTATCAAGTTATCGGATGGATGAGCTGTGTTGCGACTTGACGCTTTATTCTATGTCCTGCATCGATGTTACTGTTTATCCTTTTTTCGGAGTTGTATCTTCCGTGTTTCGTCGAATGTCTCGTAATTTTGATGTTATTAAATCGGGCCTAAAGCTTTGTTCTCGTAGTTATACTATCCACTCTAATGGTTTCTTGGTTTTTGTTACAACTTTAACGTTATTACCAATCATGCTAGACCAAATGTGGCGATTTTTTTGAAAGCTGCACGCGGCGCAATATTATACACTTTGATTATTTACTGTCTAGATAGAGCGTCACCCTGTAATCACTCGACAAAAGCGGCCAACTTTTTCAAGCTTGTGTGTGTAACAACCATGTGATAGTCACGTGACAGCTTTGTCTTACGCTCGCGTCATGTCGTTCAATTTGCCTATGTGTGCGTGCATGGGGTTAACGAAATCTATGACATTTAATTGCAACAAGTAAATTTTTCCTTCTTTTTACCTTTAATTTGCTAATCTCCGAAATCAGCCTTCTCGATCGATATATTTTATAAATTCCATCCGCAACTATCCATTCACAGCTAACTTAGTTCTAAGAAAAGTTTTTCAATAATAGAATACACATGTCATATTCCAGTAGTGGAAGAATCCGGTGATAATAATATCTTGAGGATCAGTGCCATAGTGGAAAAAGATTCGTCGTTTGCTCCCATGTCACGTTTAGAGGCAGGTAGACTTGAGCTTAGGTTCGTTGGGATCTATAATAAATGACAATTATTTTTATTGTATCCGCACGTGTGTGGGATGATTTTGAATTAGTTTTTTTTAAATATATATACAGTATGCCTCTCGATAAAATGTATAACTAAAAAGGGGTGAAATAAGACTGATTTCTGTCGACAAATATTGTACATAAAACATAATAGTACCCGAAAAACAGTTTTCTTTGCTTGGGTAATCGAGAAAAAATGTAACTAAATTATAAAATCTTTAAATCCAGAATATGTAGTTGACAGTATCTAGTTATAGAATTATTAAATGTGGTATTTTAAATGTTACAAGAAAAACTCTATACTATTTTGTAACTGTTAAAGTTATCCAGACATTGTGTTAACAAACCCTTGAAGAAATCATCGCTCCGTAAAATCTGCATATTATCGCAGTTTGCAATCTTTTGTATGGAAACCGCAGATTTGTATGGATTTGTATGATGCACCACGTGCATCGCATACAATCTGCTTGGATGGAAGCGATAAAGTATCATATCTCGTGATAAATAAATGTTTTCTGATGCTATGTTGTTTATTCTAAAGTTTATGACGGCGCCTTAGTTTACGGTTGTCTTTTGAATGTTAAATATACATTTCCCCTGCGTGTACACATGCCCACTTCTGTCCACTATTAAGATGACTGGCATGAACTCACGGTTTGGTGCTAACACGAACCAAATTATCTAAACATATGGCAGTTTTTGTAAGTACACAATCGCAAATTAGCATAGCAAGTAGAATTCTTCCCGCTAAGCACCGATGAAATCGTAATAATTATTTGCATAGACATACAAATTTAATCCAAAATCGATAGTGCAATAGAAAATCCAGTTTCAAAATCTGATCCGGAAATAGAACACAAATCCAGAGTTTAGAACTCTATATGAGTTGATGGCAAAGAGATAATCCTGTTAAAAATGAACTAAATGTAATTTGCGTTAGTTTCGCTACATCATCTATTCCGGACTCGGCCCCCACGTATGGAGTACCTTTAGCCTAGTCAGCCCCACACTCTAACAAGTCAACCGAAAAATATACCTAATATGTGTTTCTCTGTCTAACATCAAGTACAGAACAGGACAACCAAGTGATGATTGTATGACAGTAACCTGACTCCTTTGCACACCTTGGTTACTGGCGACAATATATGTATGTAATTATTAACAGAGATGACTGTCGCTTCTGTACCTGAAAGGTAGAAAGTTATTCATCTTTGATAAGATATGGAAATAGATCGTTGCTCCAGCAATGGGTGCGCTAGGGGTAGTCAATATAAACTTCTTTGTCATGCAAGTTTTCTTCTTATTTGAAAAAAACGATCCAAGGAGATCGTACTGAAGAGTTTCGAATTTTTTTTTTGGTTTTGCCAGCCAATGTTTTGCTATACATATTTAAGTCTTTTATAGTTATAGCAAAACCTTATTTCAAATCGAAGTAACGCAGACAATAAACGTACAGTAGCTCCACTTGTGATTCAAATTCTATTCTAAATCTAACAACAATGGCCGAGTGAACGAATAAATAATATTAAATCTTCAACTTTACGGCAATGATGTCATGCGTTTTCAGTTATTTGAATTCACCTACCGTATTGGAGTGTGCTGTGGTACAAGCTTAACTGGAAAACCTATTAAATAAAGAGTAGAAAACTATTCAAACTATAGTTTATAACAATGAAAAAGGATGACACTCATACTAACGAAAGTTTTTCAAACTTTAGCCTTAGAACACACAAACTGATCTCAATCAGCTGTTTGAAAGTTTCGTAATACTAGATGAAGCTGAAATTATAGGATTTGTATTTTTTTTTACTGATGAATGAAATGCCATATGATAAGATACCAGCTCCTGTTTTATGTTAACTGATTGTCATCAGTTTTAAAGGTATTAAATCGAAAAGGTTTATAAAGAATAACATGGAAACGAAACCATAGTAACACAATAAATTAATACAAAAGTTTACAATAATAAACGAGAAAGCATCAATGTTTGTTAATTCCATTTTTTCATTTATATTTTTAATCTACAAATTTTCATTCCGCTAAATGGACTGTGTGCGCGACGACGGCGCCAACTAAGAGGGATTTTTGACAATGGCCGTCTCGGAGTATAACGTAAATATACAAACAAATAATTTTATTAATATAACGTAATGTTTGATTGAAACACAATTATATGTTTATTTTCAATGATTTATTAAAAATCATAAAAAGCTTTTATTTTCAGTTCAAAATAAGCCGATTGATTGTTAAAACACAGAGTTTCAAACTGTCGCACACGCTTTCCAACCTCACACGAAAATCAAGCGAAAAATTGGTCCTTACTCAATATTCCGGTACGTGGAAAACTACTAGCAGAACATAGGAACAATAATGAACACACACCGTTGAATCAAATGTTATTCGCCAGGTTTCCGTGACAGGCGCGGATCCAGTATTTCGTTCAAGAGGGGGCAAATTTTCAGTATACCCTTATTTATGAAGCGGTCGATGGTATTAGACCGTTCATATAAAAAAGTCGCGAGCGCGAAATTTTTTGAATAGTTAAGAAATGCCTCTATTTATTTGCATTTTATAGAAGTTTTAGTACCTCGGTCAGGCTTCAGGGGGGGGGGGGGGCAATTGCACCCATTGCCCCCCCCCCTGGATCCGCGCCTGTTCCGTGACATCCAATCCATATAAACCACGAAGAAAGCTTTCAAAACCAAGTCAAGAACAGCAATGGGGTACACAAAGTGCCCGAAAGTTTTTAAAAGAATAGTACTCCAAGAAAAATATACTATAGAACAAAATAAATGTTATAGAAAAGTAAGAAGAAATTTTCTTTGAAGAAGAAGAAATCCATTTTATCCGTTGTTCTTGTTGCCAACTAGCTTTTGGATTTTTTTATTAACCTGACCTTAATGTTGAGCTTTTAAATAAATTAGAACGCATGCAAAATCTTGCGATTCGATTTATATATGGCCTACGAAAGTATGACCACGTCTCTCCGTATCGGGAAGAATTAAAGTGGCTATCTGTTCATCGTCGCAGGGATGCTCACGTTCTGTCTATTCTATACTCTGTCCTATTTAGCAAAAAATCTCCTAACTATCTCCAGACACCTTTTAATTTTTAATTTATTTTATTTAATTTTTTTCTATCTTCTACTCACAGTCGCCAGCTTCGCTCTGCAAACACACTTCGATTATATGCTCCTCCACACTGCACTAATTTCTACTCTAATTCTTTTGCTCTTCATGCTATCTCCTTATGGAACTGCTTCCAGAAACTGTTCAGCGCTCTCCGTCCCTTTCTGTCTTCAAATCTCAGTTCAAATCTTTTTTTCTATCTCTTTAGTATTTTATTGCCATCCGTTTGTTTTTACCATTTTCTCATTTTTGGTTGCTGTACGAAGTTGTATTTATATATTATAGTTTAGTATTTGTATGTATGTGTAGTTAATATATAGCTTAATATATGTATTTATTTATATTTATTATAAACCAGATTATATATATAATTTCATTTTTATCAGTCTATTATAAATATTATGATGTTTTGAGTGGATAAATACTCTACCCGTATTAGATATTAAGTATTTCATGTTCTCCTCTACCTCAAGGTTGTCTGGAAGAGATTGCTTATAGCAATAAGACCACCTACCTATACAGTCCCATAATTATATACTAGTTATTATTATTTTTAGTTTTTTATGTAGAAAAAAGTGTAAATAAATAAATAAAATAAATAAAAATTAAATGCAGTTACTGTTATTACCCTTGTTTTACAATTTACAACGCAACAGGTATCGTGGCCCATGCTTATTTTCGCCCAAAAATGCAATGCAAATAAACACAGTTTTCAATAACCTTACATCAGTGACAGTTTCACCCACCATGAAAAGTCCCACCAAAGTGCTTTTTTCGCCGCCTCGCGCGTTTCGATCGTTTTAGTGTCTCTCAATACCCACTTCGCACTCGATAGGTATTATTTCATAGAGACTGCTGATACGCATAAAACTCTTCTAGAGTCACGGGCCAAAGCTAATACTTACTATCTATTCGTAACACATGGAAACTAAAAATAAAGGAAATGTCTTATTTAGAAGAGTAACATATTCAAAAAGGAAGTAGAATCCTGTCGAAGTAGTGGTCTGTTGAACTAATGTCGAAGAAGCATCTTTCGAAGTTTAGTCCGCTACTCCCTGTTACAATCTCTTCCGCCCCTGCATTAGACCGCATGAACAGACGGACGACAAATCAATCGCGCACGCGCCGGTCGCGGCCGTTGACAGCAATTCTGACCGACAGGAATGTCCGCCGTTGCGGTTTGGGTTTTACTCGTAAATCCTTTGGCGGTATTTGCATCTTTTGTGGCACGTGTATTTTTGGTAGTTACGGGTAGTAAGATGTACAGTCCCGTGTACCTAAATGTATACAGGGTAGCAGTGCCATCTAGTACATACTACTTGACTGTTGGCTGTATACTTTTAGTTGCACGAGCGTGTACGTACAGACAGAGTATACATATATCGATGACGGAAATTTCAAATGGTGTAAGGAAATTGAAATTTCGCCAATTGAAATTTCCGTCATCGATATGTCGTGGCTAGGTCATAGAATTGGCCAGATCACGAAATGAATAGTCATATCGTCATATCGTGAAGCAGCTACAATAATGACCACGCTGGATACGTTAAAAACAACCTTTTTCTCAAAAACCGCTAAATCGATTTCGATAAAAATTATATGAGACCACCTGTGAAGTATACCCTTTTAAACAAAAAAAGAATTTTCCAAATCGGTTCAGGCGTCTTCGAGTAATCGGTGAACATACATAAAAAAAAAGATTCCGGCGAATTGAGAACCTCCTCCTTTTTTTGAAGTCGGTTAAAAAGAGTCAAAGGTGGCGCGAATTTATACGGTAACACCAGTTACCTAAGCTCCTCAAAGATATAGCTAGTAAAAATTATCTGCGAAAAGTGTTCAATACTACCTTATTTTGATTTTGACTTTTGAGTCAAATAAGGATCTGGCAAAGACTTCTGTTATACAGCTGGCTATATTTGATGATAAATCGATTCAGGATTGTTCAATTTACTCAACTTCTGTAGTGCGATTATTTTTTCCTGAATCGAGAAAAGGTTATTGCATTTTCATTATTTTTATTTTTACTTGTTTCTACTATAAAACGACAACATATTAAAAAAAACTAATTTTATGCTATAGTACACTTCCAAATATCTCATTAGCATTATCCTATTAAATCAAGGAGGCGGCTACCGTCGTCAGCGTCTGTCAAACATGACAGCCGTGTAATTATGCAGCATAACCCTAGTGTTACCAGCTAAATGCGCTTTCGGTGTGGATGTTCACATTGATCGATGGGTTGAAGGCGACATGGTATCTGCACCTTTGAAAAGCATGAGAATACAGCAGATAGAATAGATAGAGTCTAACAAATGAAAGCGTAACCTGAGAAAGCGCGGCAAATTCAAAAAATCTTCATGTGGTATCACCAACCTATAGCAGGAAATATATATTTAATACTTGTGTGATAAATCTTTATTAAAATATATTTATACAAGTTGAAATTACAATTTACAATCTATAGGTTGGTGATATCATATGAAGATTTTTTGAATTTGCCGCGCTTTCTCAGGTTACGCTTTCATTTGTTAGACTCTAGAATAGTACCTTGCCGAATTATGGGAAGAGACCCGTACCCTTGCAGTGGGGAAGATATGAATGGTTAACAGCTGATAGTGCTCCTGGTTTTAACTGAGTTGATTACGTGACAAAAGTGAAAAATGTTACAGTGAAAACGAATTAAGCTATTGCGAAAAATATTACTACGAATTACGTCATTGCAAAAGGCATTATACAGGGTGTAACAGAAAGGTGTGATAATACTTCAAGATTGGCTTTTACCCATCAAACTGAACAACTTTTGTTATACAACTTTGTTCAAATCGTTATTTTTTTTTAAACCACATCCACCGTTTTTTTATAACTCTTGAAATAGCCTATTTAAACCTTACTCATTGTCTTCTCTTGGCAAAGTCACAAACGATCCTATATTTAGTATTACTGTGTTTACTATCGCATGCCTTGACTTCTATCACCAACAAATTAAAGTTCAAATTAATAATGTGATCGGCAAAATAATTTTGTCACTGTCAAAATAATTTTGTTCCTGATGCACATAAATGCAAACTTTTTAATGCAGTCGAAACAAAGCACGACCCAAACAGAGTATATATGAGTTATTGTATGACAAGTGCATATTTAAGTTTGTAAGTTGTGAACTTAACTATTGTATGCAAGTGTTTATGTATGAGACTCAAAAATAAAGGGACAAAGATTTTGGGTGACTCATTAGAGCAAGTGTAATCAATTGGTCATCGTTTAATTTGGTCACAATGAAAAAACGCGGTTAGTATTCACAAAAACAATAATGAGTCAAGTAAGTTTGATAGGTTATTAAAGAATAATCAATCGAAAAATTATATATCTGATTTAGTAGACAGCTCATTATTTACCTCAGAGAACTGTTTTGCATAAGAGTTTCTAATCAATATTTACTGGAACGAAAAAGATATACTGATGTTTACGTGAGCGAAACTCCTTCTGTCAAATACTCTGTAAATAACTGACCCTGACCCTACTAAACTATTGTAATTTATTGGTTTATTTGTTTCATATTTATCAACTGACAGTTTCCAATAACGCGATGAGATCAAAAGTAAATTTGGCTGCTAAAAATGTTAATATCAAAATTAAAAATAACCAATCTTTACCGTATATTAAAATTACCTCAAATATACATATTTTTGCCAAATTAAAAACCCACAACTATCGTTATTAAAATGACTAACTTAATATTGAATGTATTGTGTTGTGACTTGACCGAAATATACTGTGTCCTAATATTACTAGCGAGTGCCCCATAATGGGTGTTTTCAAGTGTCTGCTGTCATATTCGTCCTGACGTGTGCCCCTCGGTCTAGTTCGGTAGCTGTTATGGTTCATTATAATTACAAAGTATCGTATAATTAGGATGACTCGACAAAATTCAGGTTTAAAGGTAATTACCCGACTGCGCCAGAAGGAGGGCTAAGTTTTTCGAGTATGTATGTATGTATGTATATTTCTTTGGCACGCTCTGTAGCCTGAGAGGTGTCGTTAGCTTCGTCTTGATCCCGAGAGTGACAAGGATACATTTTAATGCAGTCGGTTTTTTTACATGTGGTTAGTTTATTTTACTTACATGCTCAGAAGACTCCTTTTAATTAATAGTACAACTAAAACACTGAAATATAATTTACGTTGGAATCATTTATCTCTTAAACCACAAGTTCTGAAATCAAATTAATATATGTAAAAATTAACACTTGAGCTTGTCTTAATCAAGTGTGTAGGCAACTGAAAAAAAAAACAAAGTAATTTGGAAACTAAATTAAAATATCCTTTGCTTTCAATTCTTAAATATGTAACAAATCATTCTTATTTTCTATTTTAAATTTTAAAATTATTGACGCCTTGTGTGTGTGTGTTTTTTTTTAAAAACATTTTTGGTGTTCCCACACGTACGAAGTTATTCAATTACAGCTTTATTTTTTTTATTTTTTTATGGCAGAGGTGGCAAACGAGCAGACGGATCACCTAATGGTAAGCGATTACCGCCGCCCATAGACACCCGTAACACCAGAGGAGTCACAAGTGCGTTGCCGGCCTTTGATTTGGGAGTACGCTCTTTTTTTTTACGCTCTCTTTTTTTTGATTGTCGTCAAATCAACTTTTTTTTTCTACCTAGTACAACCTATTAAAAGTTAATAGAAGTTATGTTTGCACTACCTGCTCTAGACAGTAAAAAACTAAACATTGTTGACGTGTAAACTTACACAGACAAAACCAAACAGCAAACATGCCAAATATCCCCGGATCCCTATTGCCGGCATGCCGATCTCAGTGGTCATAAACCCCACATATACGGGGTGTAACATTTTCATCGAACACTTTATATTCGTCAACCTGTATAAAACGACGTAAATGTGTAAAAACAGCGAGCCTGTAAAAGTATAAAATCGTATAAAAGTAGCAATAAAGGAGGCAGAGTGTAATCCGATTTGAATTCACGTCGCGGACCCGCGCGTGCGCAGGGTACCGCGTGCCGCACGCGCTTAGTTTGGGGTGACCATGTGCGGCTTGAAAACTTCTAACACTGGGGTTAACCACTAGCCCCGCAACCTTCACCAATCCGGACTTGGCCCCCGTGTGTGGAGTATGGCCTAACCTTCCCTAGGTTTGGGAAGAGACCCGTGCCCCTGCAGTGGGGACGATATGGGTTGTTGACGACCGTGTGTCATAAAAACACCTAAAAAATTTAAATTCAAAATATTTTATTCGAAGTAGGTAGCACTGTACACTTTTCGAACATAATAACCTGGGTATATAATAATAAGGTGAATGGGTAAGGAAGTAATAGGTTAAGGCCGTTGTAATTGAGTTTAATAAATTGAAACTGAAATATGTAGTAACTAATCCTAAACAAATAAAGAAATCAAATGGAAATTGAAATGTTATATCCAGGTTATGACGCTTGAAAAGTGTACACTGCTACCTACTCCGAATAAAATATTATCTTATTCTATTATGAGATTACTCACGATTATCACCTTATTTTGAGTAATTTCATAAAATGAGTGAATCTTTGTATGTACTATATTCCCAGTACTCAAACTCCAAAATTCAAACTTGAAATATTTTCATTTTATTTAAGTAGATGCGTTAAATCGTCATTGTTTTCTACCTAGTTCAAAGTCCCTACCACGACTAACGTCTAATCGAACTCGTCTGTCGTCTTGTCATTGTATCATCGGGTCGTTCGTTGTATGACTTGTCGCAGTAATTGTTGACGAATTAAAGTTTTGTCGCACTAAAATCTTTCGAAGTAGTATTTGTCGAAGTTGAGTCCATCACTCTTTTCAATTTTTCACCCGACTGCGTCAGAAGGAGGGTTATGTTTTTAGAAAGTTTCTTTGGCACGCTCTGTAGCTTAAACTTGATGCATTTTAGCTGGAGAGATGTCGTAAGAATCGTCTTGATACCGAATGAATAGGATACACTTAATGCAGTCGGGGTTTTATAAATATGTTTAGGTTATTTTTAAATCATGGTTACCATATTGCTAAGGCATTCCAACAGTGTCAAGTGAGTTTATTCGGGATCACGTACGGCGCCCGACGACGGTTACTCGCTATTCTAATGTTCACTAAACAAAACTTATTCCAAACCGTCCTTTTGGTAAGTTTAAGTAGCTTTTAGTGTCTTTGTATTTGGTCTATAAATGCCTTATAGTCTATGTTATTCCCTACGCTTCGTTCACCACCCATATCGTCCCCACTACAGCGGATAAGCCATTGCATGGTACTCGTTAAACCAAATCGGAGGCCTCAAAGGTGGCTTGAAAACTTCTGACATTGAGGCTGGCCACTAATCCTACAACCTCCACCAATCCGGACTTAGTTCGTGTATGGAGTATGACCTAACCTTCCCAACCCATGGGAACAAGAAAAGACCCTATAGTGAATACGATATAGGTTGTTGACGATATCCTGATTGTAAATTGTTACTACGATACTAACAATTCTATCACCTTTTTAAATGGCTCATTAGCCCATATTAACCTGATCATACCTAAAGATGAATTATTTGATAAATAGCACCAAGGCATGGCCTAGAACATATATATCTCATATTTGACAAGGAACCCTATATTAAGAGTCTTCAGAGGTTTCTGTCGAGTGTCGGGTTCCGTGTCACTGTCGCTCTAACTGTTCCATCCGTTCTAAATTTGAAGACAAAGTTCCTTGTTCAAACCACTCAATAACAAATATTTGCTGAGTACCAGTTCACATTTAATACCGATTATGTTTATCGCAAAAGACAAATACAATCTATTTGCTGAACTGTAAACCACTGATGATCGGAAATCGACTACAGGTTGAAAAAATCAGGCTAATCGACGTTTAAGAGGTAATTTTTAAGAAAAAAGTAAACTATGTATGCAAATTGGCAACGCACGCAGGCAACGCACTTGTGACTCCTCTGGTGTTGCGGGTGTCTATGGGCGGCGGTAATCGCTTACCATCAGGTGATCCGTCTGCTCGTTTGCCACCTCTGTCATAAAAAAAAAAAAAAAAAAAATTGTTCTTATTTCGGTCAAATGCGAGTATGTCTTGGGAAGATGTACTTTTAATATGGATTAGTTATTTTTTTTTTTTTTCGTTTATAACAAGCAGTGCTATGTGTGTGTGTAACATAATGTATAAATAAATATGTACATATAAGTTTTTTTGTGGAAATAATATTTGCTGTGCATTTTAAAATATCATCTCTAGACTGAGAGTGAAGTGTATAGTGTATACAGATAATGCAGTGTTATGTGATACCGAATTAGTGCACTAAAAATCATAAATACATAGTTAGGTTCAACTACAGGACTGTGCTGTTATTCTTATAAATTGCTGTGCTGTATTGTATTTTAGACAAAGACATGAGACAGCCTTAAGTTACAGTAAGGTGACGAGATTCCCAGGAACGCAAACAGGATGTAAAAAATGAGTATTTGAATACCACTTTCTGCGCCTTTTGAATTGTATAATCTTTGATTATTTACTGTCTAGATAGCGCGCTGGTGGCGCAGATGCATCCAAAAAATTATCAGCCAACTGTTGGCCTATAAGCCGCTGCCCGCTCCTTAGTGTCCAGTTTGACGTCAAAGGATGCACACACCCGCTCGAGTTACGAATTAAAAAAAAGGTGGTTAAAATGACGAAGTATGCAATAAAAGTGTGCAGAAATTACAAAGGACGTTTGTAAACAACAAATAAAGTCACCTACCATCGCTAAGCAATTCAGATTCATCGTATTTTGACAGAAAATAATTCGTTTTTAAGCCAATTTTTAAAGACTCGCACTTGGCATTTTGTTAGTGTTGCCAGTTTTTCAATACAAAATTTCCTCCAAATTTGAGTTAAAATAATAATTCTGGTACCAAATTAAAATATGGTGGAGCTTAAATAGTTACCCGACTACGGCGAAGTAAAAATCAGGGACACTTGTGGTTATTATGTGCGGGGTACCAGTTTATCTCGAAAACTAAAAACTAGTGATGAAACAATTACAATTACAATTGATTGGTATCTTAACAATTAATTGGCCGTAGTTATGTCATAACGATCCCATATTTAAAGTAAGTTCTGGATAATGTACTTTAAAAATACATTAACTCTTACTTGCTTTATGCCAGTTGGATCGTTATGGCATAACTACGTTACCAACAACAATAATTTATTAAAATACAAATTACAATTAATTGTAATTGTTTTATAACTAGATTTAAAATTAAGAGATTGTGCAAATCATCGAATATTCTTATATTGGAGGCTTGTACCAATTACAATTAATTGTAATTGTTTCATAACTAGACTTAAAATAAAGAGATTATTCAAATCATCGAATATAGTGGAGGCTCGAAAATGTATGTCAGTGACATAAAGTACATTATATATAACTTACTTTATGTCAGTTGGATCGTTATGGCATAACTACGGCCAATTAATAGTTTAGATACCAATTAATTGTAATTGTTTCATCACTACTAAAAACACTATCATGCGCTCGAAATTTTAAGGGGTTACCCAGAATCAAGTCTAGAATACAAAAAAAAAAAGATAAATTCGTTCAATTTTTCTTTACAGTTTGCCATACCAATAGTACGGGCAATTTAATGTTTAGGGTCAAAAAAAAACCTAAAGCTGATTTTCTGCACAGTCGTTCCTTGGGACCATAGAAGTATACCCTGAAAAGTCCCAACTCCTAGGGTGCCGGCGTCCCCCTCTCCCCCCCTCAAAAGGTCCCGATTTTCAGTATTTTTTATTTTACTCAAAATCAGTAGGAGTTAGATGAAAACTGTCAAAGAGGCAATTAATCCTTATTAAATTACCTATCAAACGGTACTACTCTCATATCAATAGGAGTTTTAGTTATTGAGATAGGCTTGTCTATATATGACAAAAAATTGAAAATACCCAATTTTGTACCAATTTCTTGATTTTCTGAGAAAACTGTTAAAGTATTTATAAAACATTGTTAGTAAAAATTTTTCCTTTCATGTTTAGCAACAAAACGAGACTACATTAATAAAAATTTACAAATAATTAATTAAGTTGTAGTTCATTACATCTCAGCTGATAAATATGATTATTTTTCTACATATAAATTTCAACTCTAAAGCATCGTGACTGACAACTTGTAGTTATTATCTATGTATAAAGTTGTCACATGGATACAAAAAAAGCTTTAAAATAGAAATAAAATAAAACATACAATTCATTAATATTTACGAATTACTATATTTATTCGCCCTTATGGTCATCGATATCTATGTTATCTTATTATTTACGAGATGAACCACGGTGTCGACCTATAGTGCCTGCCACATTATATTAAATAGTACTATTTACATTAAGTATGAATAATCCCTGTTGCTCTCTGAAGGCGACCCCACCACTCCTAAGGTCCGGTGACAGTCCATACAGTCGCCAGTCGACACTCGTCACGCACTTCTCGCTCGCGTCTACATTTTAGATAGGGAAATTTTAGTAGGTAAATAACTCAAATGATTAGTATGGAGTGTCCAGGATGTGAATCTGCAACTGGTTCAGTGCAAATGGAAGCTTGGTAGCCACAGGTATAACGCTTAACCCCAAAATGTTCCACTCCAAACCTGAGGATTCAATTATTATTGATGTCCCTCCAAACTATTCTTGTTCTTCTGGTACACGTGCAGTGAATATTGCGCATACGCATCAGAGGTAGGTGGCAGGGATACCAGTCGCAATGAAGCATTTTCTTGCATGTTTGGATTTTGCGCAGACATTTATGCCGTAGAATACGGTTGGGGTCATGCAATGCACAATTAAAAAGGAAGACTAGAAAAACGATGTTCTGATACCTACAACAAGTGCCTTTTCAAAAAAGGAAACAATCAAACATTAAAAATATACAGTATATTCCATGGTTTATTAAGTTGACCGATTTTTTTACTATGCTTATACAAAACACATAGGTAATCGCTATTGGAGAAAATACCATGACTCTATCAATATCTGTGCAAAATCCACACAATGAGTATATTCTTCAGTTTAACTGGCATCCTTGCTACCGCTTCTGATGTGAGTGCGCAATATTTATTGTACGTGTGTACCTGCAGGTGCATTAATAGTTTGGATGGACATCAATGGAATCCTCAGGATTGGAGTGGAAAATTTTGGGGTAAAGCGTTATACCTGTGGCTACCAAGCTTCCATTTGCACTAAACTAGTTGCAGATTCACATCCTGGACAATCCTTAATCATTTGAGTTATTTACCTACTAAAATTTCCCTATCTAAAATGTAGACGCGAGCGAGAAGTGCGTGACGAGTGTCGACTGGCAACTGTATGGACTGTCACCGGACCTTAGGAGTGGTGGGGTCGCCTTCAGAGAGCAACAGGGATTATTCATACTTAATGTAAATAGTACTATTTAATATAATGTGGCAGGCACTATAGGTCGACACCGTGGTTCATCTCGTAAATAATAAGATAACATAGATATCGATGACCATAAGGGCGAATAAATATAGTAATTCGTAAATATTAAAGAATTGTATGTTTTATTTTATTTCTATTTTAAGGCTTTTTTTGTATCCATGTGACAACTTTATACATAGATAATAACTACAAGTTGTCAGTCACGATGCTTTAGAGTTGAAATTTATATGTAGAAAAATAATCATATTTATCAGCTGAGATGTAATGAACTACAACTTAATTAATTATTTGTAAATTTTTATTAATGTAGTCTCGTTTTGTTGCTAAACATGAAAGGAAAAATTTTTACTAACAATGTTTTATAAATACTTTAACAGTTTTCTCAGAAAATCAAGAAATTGGTACAAAATTGGGTATTTTCAATTTTTTGTCATATATAGACAAGCATATCTCAATAACTAAAACTCCTATTGATATGAGAGTAGTACCGTTTGATAGGTAATTTAATAAGGATTAATTGCCTCTTTGACAGTTTTCATCTAACTCCTACTGATTTTGAGTAAAATAAAAAATACTGAAAATCGGGACCTTTTGAGGGGGGGGGGGAGAGGGGGACGCCGGCACCCTAGGAGTTGGGACTTTTCAGGGTATACTTCTATGGTCCCAAGGAACGACTGTGCAAAAAATCAGCTTTAGGTTTTTTTTTCAACCTCGCCATACTATGTAGCTTCACCTTACTTGCCCGTACTACAAATCTAAATAGTGAATCATGAATTTGTATGGGAAACTGAAAAAAAATTATATCTGTTTTTTTAAAATATTTTTCCTGTATTCTAGACCTGATCTAAAGAAACCCTTTAAAATTTCAAACACACTTTTTTTCACACCCCTTCTATTATAATAATAATAATAATAATATCTTTATTACAAAAACATTGTGTACAGAGTAGTTTATCATTGGTTCCAAACTAGGCAGAGCCTGTATCTTGGAAACCAGCGTAGATTTACACAAAGAATTTTAAATGTAGTTGAACTAACAATAAACCAACATAAATAATTTTTAGAATTTACATAATAACAAGTGTTCTTTTTTTTTCTACAAGATAAGCAAGTAAAGTTGAATTGAGATCTATATAAAATTAAACAAAACAACCAAATAGATGATAAGGTTACATGTTAGCAGAAAGAAGTGTTTGTTGTGTGTGTGTGTGTGTGTGTGTGTGTGTGCGTGTGTGTGTGTGTGTGTGTGTGTGTGTGTGTGTGTGTTTACACAATCAGTTTCAGGAGATATTCTGTGTCTGAATATGTTAAGTTTTGCAGCCACTCACTGACAATTCGTTTGGCTTCTTTAAATCTTGTTTCTTTTATATCGCAGTGTTTTAATACTCTGTTATATATAAAAGGTTGCATGAACGATGGAAGCTTACGAGCAAATTCCGATCTAGCTTGTGGTTGTTCCGCTCTAAAAGTGCGCTTTGCTATAAGATTATTATAATCTTTTGATTGTAGGGTTTTTCTGTGGACTGAGATTGCAGATTTTAAAATATAAAGCTGACGCACACTGAGCACTTCAGACTCAGCATAAAGCGTAACTGTAGGAAAGCGGAATGGTTTCTTTAGCATAACTTTAAGAACAGATCGCTGCGCTATCTCTAGTTTCAACATCGTAGTAACACAGCTACCACCCCAGATTTTGTTGCAGTAAGTGATAATTGATTCACACAGTGAGATGTAAACTAACCTTAGAGTTTTTTTGTCAGCTGAGTTCCTTAATAATTTCATTATATATATTAGGCGTCTTACTCTGTCTGCTAAGGAGGTAATATGGAGCTTAAAAGATAAATTGTGATCAATTATGACACCTAAGTATTTGATGTGGTCAGTTCTCTCTATTGATTCACAAGAACATGGGGTAGAGTTGCAAGCAGAATGAATTTTGATGTGCTGAGGCAAGTTGATTTTGTGCGCACGTTGTTTGTGAAATGTTAAAAATTTAGTTTTGTTAGAGTTAATAGTTAATAGATTATCATTGAACCATCTTTTTAACATAGTTAGACCTTCCTCAGCTCTCTCACAAGCATCAGTCCAAGTATCACCCTGGTAAAGGGCAACAGTGTCGTCAGCGTAACACAGTATACTAGTGTCTGAGGAAACACAGTTAAAGATATCATTTAAGTAGGCTATAAATAGCGTGGGGCCTAAGACGCTGCCTTGAGGTACACCGAAATCTGTTGGTAATTCACTACTTATTTCTTCTCCAATTTTAACGCACTGTCGTCTGTCCGTTAGGTAACTGGTGAACCAGTCCAAAGGAGGTCCTCTGATTCCCAGGTGTTCCAGCTTTCTAATCAGGGTTGGAATATACACGGTGTCGAATGCCTTCGCTAGGTCCAAAAACACTCCGATACATTTCATACCTTTGTCAACACCAGAAGATATGCAAGAAACAAGCGATTCAACAGCATCTTCCGTCGATATGCCTTGCCGGAAACCGAATTGTTTGTCGTTAATAAGCCGATGCATTTCGAGGTAGTTCATGAGCCGTCTATTAACTACTTTTTCCAGAAGTTTCGAAAATATTCCTAGCAGGGAGATGGGGCGGTAGTTTTCCGGAGTGTTTTTGGAACCATTTTTATAAATAGGTACAACAGCTGAGAGTTTCCACGCGTGAGGGATTAAAACTATGTACCTAGCTATTTTCTTGGAGAGTGTTTTTTTAATTATGATTTTACACTGACCTAAATATATTATATTAACTAAAGTACGTCACAAAAAAGTCAGTTTTGCATAGGAGATGGACCAACTCTGGTAATGTTCCTTTCGCAAAATGTCCAGTGTTTTGAAAACGGTCCTTTCTCAAAACGCCACGTTCTCAAAACCATTGATGCCTTTTTTAGATCCTTTTACTCTGAACTCTCTGACGCTGGCTGTACACAAAGTGACACATAAACTTACCAATTTTTGACTTGGGCGTGATGAATTGACAACCACCTTTATATGTCCAAACATAACTCAGATTCTAAATTTAACTGTCAATTCCATTTGAAACTTAAAGCAATTAAACAATCAGCAATAAACACGTGTATAATGGGGAGCTGAGACCAAAACGATCAAAAGTACATAGTTTTTGCATGTATCACTAATGGTCAAGCGATTACCCTTGACGGAGTTGACAGGACAAACGACTGAGAAGTCATTGACATGACTAACACGCCGAAATGATTTAGACTGCAGGTATAAAGTGCTAAGGCTACTGAGATACGTAGATATAAAATGTGATTTTTAGGATGTTTTTTAAGATTTTATGTGAGGTGCAAAAAGGCTTACGGTTCGCTTATTGAAAGTGGCTACCGTCACTTGGGAGGTGTAATTATCGATTCCTTGCAAATTCAAGAGGTCTAATAATAAGTGGGTCTTATATTAGACTGGGAAAATTTCAAATCAAGATCAAATCAAATATGTTTTTTATCTTCCTTTTTCTTTACTTCTTACTGCCTCTAGTATCTACCAATATAAAATTCTAGTTCATACGTACCTGCAAACCTTCTACTGTCTCTCTCTACTCATGAAACTGAACAACTTATGTTGAACAACTTTGCTAAAATTGCATAAAAAAAATTGAGTCAAGTTTGTATGAAATATCCAAAAAAATTGGTGATTTCATCTTATCGTGCTTTCACAAGAAAGACAATCGCCGTTTTAGTAACGATAATAAACATTGTAGAACAAAAATTGTACAGTTTCTTCAGTAGAGTCACCAGTTAAGAGGTTTTCAATTATTTACTAGTAACCTTATATTTTTAAGTTCCTAATACTTGAGATATTTAAAGCTTTAAATCATTTCATCAGCGCGCACGCGTGAGATCGCGCGCTATCGCCCGCCATCTGATCTGATATCGGGTTATCGCGGCATCGGCGCACGAGTCTCGCCTCGGTCGCGGCGCCCGCGCAGCGTATTAGTGTGCTTTTTCGTTCTAAATAGGAGGAATTGTTGGTAGGAAGAAATGTCTGGAATTGCTTTTAATAATGCTTTATTCTTAACTATATGATTTATTGGATGAAGGATTGATAAGAGCATAAATACATAATTTGCTGTTTCCATATTATAGAAATTTTGCGCGCGATCCCACGCGTGCTTGCTGAATGATTTAAAGCCATAAATATCTTAAGTAATAGGAACTAAAAATATAAGATTACTAGTGAATAGTTGAGAAACTCTAAACTGATTAAGTATATTTTAGAGGACTTTTACAATATGAGTCATTTTAATATGTTAAAGCAAACATTTTATTTGAAATGATTGTTCAAATATTACCCACCATATTTTTAATTAATGCGAAATTATTAACTCACAACAAATATGTTAATTAATCGATTAGTTCTGCATCGAATCTAGATCGATATTCGATTCCATATAAAACCTTCGACTAATTAAGGTTGTGTTAACTTTATACACAACACCATGAATCACCTCTTAATTTAATCTACATCCTCTACAGATAATTGTCATCATCAAAAATAATTTTGGTTCGTCTTTTAGTTTGCAATGTTAAATGGTTTGATCTCACTAATATTATAAATGCGAAAGTATGGATATTTGTTTGTTTGTTCCTACTTTCACGCCGAAACTACTAAACGGATTTGGATGAAATTTGGTAGGTAGATAGATAAAGCACTCTTCTAACACATATGATACTTTTTATCCCGGAAAATTCGAGGATTCCCGGAGGAACATTTAAAAACTGAACTTAATACTTTGTCACTGGATGGCGCTGCCTTAACATTTTATTTCTCTTTGTACCAAATTCTGAAGTCCATGCAGATGAAGTCGCGGGCGGAAGCTAGTATTTTATATTTCTAAAGAATAGGAACCGGTTTCAGATAAACGGAATGGGTACCCATATAAATCTATAATACCTAATTAGTTAACAACTAACATTGTCCTCACTCTTGGGGCTCGCACCTCTTCTCATATCTCGGGTAGTAAGAGTTTTGGTACTCAACACACGGAGGCCAAGTTCGGATTGGTGGAAGTTGTGGGCCTAGTGGCCAACCCCCAGCGTCAGAAGTTTTCAAGCCGCCTCAGAGACTTCTAACATGGCTCAACAACTACCATCTAGTGATAGCAACCAGTACCAACGTAACGTACTTGCGAAGCACTGAAACGGTCAAGATAACTTCCTCTAACAGTCAAACCCATCCAGGTTATGACCGTGTACCACTTCGAAACATCTAATTAGATTTTTTAAGTTTAAGTTTGACTGTTAACTGTTGCCAGTCAATTCATATATGAAAACATCATGTATGTTCGTAAGAATTTAGATTTGTTTCCAAAAAAAGTGACAGGCATAATTTTAATCTTAGAAAAAGAAATAATATCGAAGTTGCTTATTCGAGACTGAGTAAGGTAAATAAGTCATTCATGGGGCAGTGTATAAAATTCTACAATAAAATACCTGAAAATGTAATTAGTTGCCCTAATTACCCGAAACGTTGAGTGTACAAGTTCCGAGTGGTAGGAACTTTGTACTAGGTAGAAAAAAAGACGATTTAAAATTATGCATACAGAATCTACTTTAATAAGAAAATATTTTGAAATTTAAATTTTACATACAAAACGCAGACATCTTTAAATAGAATACCTTATAAAAATGTAGATCTCGTTGATGTCCTTTGTATGGTAAGTTATTTACTTCTTATAGTAATTTGTCAAAATATTATTTTGAACATTTCATCAATATTCTTTTAATGGCGATTAAAAGGAAGTATGTGTCGCGATAGGAAGAAAGTTTATTGATAGAAAACCTGTAGTTTTCGTTTGTGGTTTTCAAACTTTAGATAAAATTATTATAAAGCAAAAACCAAAAAGAGTAAAAATTTTTTGTTGGAATAAAATGAAACTATGAAAAAAATATTTTCTTCATAAGTGATTTAAAATTCTTAGGCGAAGATATCCCTCTTATTTTCTTCAAGAATACCAGGCATAAGTCACATTAAAATTTTTTTTAAGTTTTACGGCTTATATCTTTTTCTTTTATCTTTTTCTATTTTTCTCATACACACACGAGTACATAGACAAAACCATATCAAATTGTAGTTCAATCGATGATATAAAATCAATAAAATCATTGCCACAATAAAGAACAATGAAAAGAAATAAAAGGCGGCGGCGCGTTTGATGTCGCTGGTTGCACCTCTGTCGGCATTCTTTGATGTCCGAATGCGACCAAAACTCGGCGCTAAGTGTGTGACGAATTGAGATATCAAAGTAATTCTTTGAGGCGATGACGGGTGGGTTGCGTGCGATATCTAAACGTAGTTATAGGGTATGTAAAATATAATTGTGTAAATTAATATATATGTTATTTATTAGATAATAATAAATATCTGGTACAAATCGCCCACGGTCATCTAGCCCCAAAATAGAATTCGTTGTATCATATGGTGACCAAAGATTGATACATATTCATATCACATACATGATACATACTTTTGAAAATACGATCTGTTCTGAGTTCTGAAATCTGCTCATCACAGATTTTTTCCTGTCAATCGAGATAAATTTTAAGACACCAACGATAATATTGAGTAAAATAGAAATACATACACAGACTAGAAAAACATCACCCTTCACTTGGGCACTCGGTTAAAAACACTAAAGTTTTTTTACAACAACCTGTATAACAAAACACTTACCTATGGCGAAAGTGAAACATGTCGAGGTCAATAATAGTTTTATTGTTGGTTTTAAATTTCAAATTGTCCTAATCTCTGTATCTGTTATCTCAGCTATTGCATACTTATGTATGGTAACTTGTATAAAAGGTTTTATTTTTTGTGGCGGATATGAACATAACTGGGCTATTATTTAGGTCAATTGTGACTATTATTATAGCACTTTTTAAATAATAAAAAAATTGGACGCTCCATTAAAAAATTGACGATCCAACGAGTGATTTGTATAAAGAGTTGCAAAATTTTTGACGTTTACTTAAAGAATTAAAAACAACCGACTTCAATCGTAACAACTACAATTTCGCTGTTTTTGTTTTTCTTGATTTTTCAAAAAAGCGCTGAATCGATTTCGATAAAATTTATACGGGACCACCTCTACACAAACAAAAACAGAAAAATCAATTCATAATTACCGGAGTAACTGCGTTACAAACATACAAAAAAAACATACAGTCGAATTGAAAACCTTCTCCTTTTTGATGTCGGTTTAAAAATAGTCACATTTGTAGATATTATATATATATTATATCTGCTATAAAAAATTTATAGATAATGCCATCCCGTGAAAATGTTGTTATCACATGACTAATATCATCATATTTATTTTACATTTTATTTGCTTTTTTGACAATTGATCTAGGATTGATGACTTACCTATACGTCATTTTAAAAAACATGTCTTTACAAAATTTATGAAATTTAACTACAAATTGAAACCACGTGCTATTTGTATGACCATTTATTGAGTATGAATTTTGTGAAATAGAATACAGGGTGACTAAAAAGCGTTTTGACGCTGTTCATGTAACTAAATAATTAAACCCAAGGGACATACAGACAAAGAGCAAACATTCTGTTATATTTTTTAAAGAGTTTAAATAAATAACATAAAACCAAATAATCTCACAAAAAATACAATTTCTTTAATAAAGATATGTGGTGTTGCAACTTGGGCATTCTTATCGCTGAAAGCGATTTCTACCAGACAACCCGGAGACACGAAGAAAAAACAAAAAGAAAAGGTGCGAGTGCACGAGTGTCTAAGAACAAGATTATTTAATTTACAGTCAAAATCGGAAAGTCGATGGTTTTAGCTTGAAGTGTATATAGACTGTTGTTCACTTTCAAAAAAAAAAGTTATTCAGTCTCATGAAAAGCATTTGGTTAACGTTTGCTTCTTCAAAAACTAAAAGTGCACCCTCTATACGTAAAACCACAGATAAATCATCAAATAAACAGCCAAGTATAGTAATGAAACATAGATAAAAACATATTGACATGCAAAGAAAATATTCTTTTTAATCTGGCATAGCGCAATTTCACATAAGAGTTGAGTGAGCATTGATTTCATCAATATAATATAATATTACATCTGATTAGAAACTTCGGATTTCTGAGTCCATCCTCTTGGAACACAGTAATATGATTGGTAGCAGTTTTATGATAAAAGGGCTAGATTTAGGATCTAACTTTTTAAATTTGTCATCATTTTCTGTTTCGGTCTGGAAATGTTCACTGTCTAGCATAGGAACGCATTAATTTGCAAGAAATATTTTAAAATAAAGTCAAATTCACATTGTGCAGGTTTTTGATAGCTTACCCGAATGAACTAGATAATAAAGGTCTAAAACTACGTTTTTTTAAGTATACTTATTAACATTTGTGTATCTGGGAGACAAATCATGAGAAGTTATCCAAATTATCCACTACGGCTCCTCAAACCCTATGTAATATGTATGTGTATGTATAGATTATTAAATAACAGTTCAGTTGTATTTTATTTTACAATTATTCCAAGTTTTTCATTCATATTATTTCATTTAATACCTAAGTAAATAATATAAATTAAAATTATCATTTTTATTCATTTAATGTGTCCATAACACCATTTTCCCTTCTCCAAGACTTAAAACTAGCATCTATTTCATCCCTCACTCCGGCCCTAGAAACGCTATCAAATTCTAAATTAATGTCTAACTCTGGCCAATCATTTTATTAACCGCGCTACACACCACGTTATCGGTTTATTGCTGAAAACCTTCACTATACTTAATTCATTGCCACTTTACAACGAGTGAGATCGAACCGTCGAATTAACCTCTAAATTAACCTTACTGTTCTTCTTGTACTTCCTTTAATTATAACGAATTTATTACACTCGATTTAAGCTTTGATTTTGTGCAGAATTTTTGAGGAAATCTTGACATAAAAGGTGTTTTGAGGAAGTGTTTTAGCTGCTGTTTTTGAGTTTTTAAGTGAGAATGATGCTGAAAGATAGAGATAGGCTTACCAAGACTTATAAGTGATGATTTTTGGCGGCAAGACATATCATGACTTTTATTTTGATTTGACTTTTATTTGTCGCTTTATAAATACAAATTAAAATGGACGTTCAGCAAACTTTATGGACAGAGTCTACTGGGAAAACTGAACAACTTATTTGTTCGACAGCTTTATTGAAATCGCGAAAAAACTTTTCATAAAATCTATACCTTTCTAAAGTAGGTACTCTAAACTCTTCGCCATGTCCAGCGACAGCGACTTCGTGAAACGTCTTTGTTCAGGCTTTGAAAGTCTTAGAAGTTGCTGGTGAAACCATCTAAGACCATATCGGTCAATTTGTGTCGTCATTATCATTATCATTATAATCAGCCGAAAGACGTCCACTGCTGGACAAAGGCCTCCCCCAAGGATTTCCGCACCGACCGGTCTCCTGCTTCTATAGAGCGTGTAATATTTGTCGAATTTCATTGATACCGCCTATAACCAAAGCGACTTGATGAAATGATCCAAAATCAATTTATTTTTCATAAAATTAAGGTTACTTTAAATAATCTACCACCTTATTCTCCTATCCTAAAGCCTCTAGCAAGTTCAACCCGGAACAAAGACATCAGAGAACTATACTTTATCTATACCAAACTACCCAATGAACAAAATAGAGTCGTTACGCTACTCTTGCGCGTCAATCAAGCGGCTCGATCCAAAGCGTCGATCAATTGGATTAATAAACACGTTACAAATAGCAATCAAATACGTCTTTGCGCCGGCCCAAATGGTTCATAAACATTTGGGCTGGTTTGACCTCTCCTTGCACTTGACATGGATTTTTTAGTTTGTAGACGTAAGAATGTATAGACAGGACATTTTTTAGCTAACCAGTCAAACGCTATAGTTTAGCCAACGAATGGCCCAAAAGGGGTTACAGATACGTGAGCAAGGACCTAAGCAATTTCTTCAGAAACGTGTCCTGAACACGTTGCTTAGGAAGTGAACATACTAAAAGTCCCCCGCCTCTAGGGGGTGAGCCGGAGTGGGGGGACTAGAGGCGGGGACTTTTATTTCACTTCCTAAGCACCCTGATCACATTTCTGAAGAAATTGCTTAGGTCCTTGCTCACGCACTCTCAACTCCTTTATTAACTGGACTATTAAGCTATTGCGAATAATCTCTTTAAGATAGTTACGCCCTCGCGAGAGCTTGTACCTTTACAATTTCGCGGCCACCCGCCCACAAAGATCTGGTCACTGTTCGAAAACTATTTTAGCTATAGTAAGAACAAATACTGTCACGGAAAGCTGACAATATGTTGACTCTATTAATAAAAACAAATATTTGAGTAGCTAGGTATACGCAAAATACAGAAAATAGCCGATAAATTGGCGGAATCGCATAAGTTGCAATAGTCGATGTCTTGACACCGTATCATCTGATGGTAATTATAACTGATAAATGCAAATGTGAAAGTGCAATTATAAATAATCTTTTAGTTTTAGAATAAAATTTAATTTATAGAAAATTTGTGTGAATAAAACATTGAACTGAAAATCTAGAAGGTGAGAAACCGAGGTCCGGTACTTTTCATCTTTTTGGTAAACTAATTATACCATCTCATTATTTTAGAGAGCGCTTGTGCTGTTATCATTCATGTTTCGTGCAAGAGTTAGACATAAGAAAATATATGGTGGTTGATAATGTTTTGTATAGACTGTTTTTGTTGTTCTTCATAAGCGAAAATGGACACTCTGCTAACTAATTTCTTGAATGATAGCTTCTTCTTCTTCTTATCGTATGGCACATTTAACCGTTCTATCCACAAGGTATAGACGGCGGTTGCCTAGTGTTGCACTTAGCATCACCCGCGGTCACGTGTAGGGCATTTAGATTTACACCTACGGACGTGTGCAACGCGACCATCATACACATCTAGAAACCAGATGTGCAGGTTTCCTGACGATGTTTTCCTTCACCGTTAAAGCAGTCGGTATGAAATTGCACGTAAGTTTTTAAAAACTCATTGGTGCACTGGCCAGGATTTGAACCCACGACCTCTGGTTAGGAGGTTGAAGTCAATACCGCTTAGCCACCGACTCTTTTTTATGACACCATGAAATGACTGACATCAGCATCAAAATTGAAAGTATACACATGGAAGGATTTGAAGATTATTTTTAATATCATTAAGTCTGAAATAAATATATAATAAATAAATAAATAAAATAAGTCCCTGTCTAATTGTCTCACAGTTTCTTAACTCTACATAACCGGCTGTCAATATTCAAACTAGGAGTGATGTATGGAATATTTGGCATTTCCAATGCGCCTGTGCGCTTGATCATTGATCATCATTGAACTGACGGAGGAGGGACTTGACACGTTAAAAACGCTATTTTGGGAAGGATTAAAATGTGTTACAGGTAATTAGGTATTTAATAAAACCTCAAAGGCGTCAGAAACCAAGTGAGAATTTTATATTATTAACAATAAAAATTACATTCAATTTGACAGCAATTCTCAACTGTCATTAATGTGCAAGAAAATTGTAAACTCTCCATACAAAAAAAAAAAACTTTCGTTAATAGATTATAGGAAAGGTCCAAAAACTAATAGTTTTAGTCTTTAGGAGTGCTATTTTTTAGCCGAATATTCGCTAAAATTAATATAGATATATGTTGGTGAAATTAACTATACGAAATTAATTACAGGAGTGTAGTCTGAATCTAATAAAAAAAAGCGGCCAAGTGCGAGTCGGACTCGCCCATGAAGGGTTCCGTAGCAGCAAGTAACATAATATAAAAGTTTTTGTAGTTCGTTGTAACTTGAATGAAAGGTAAATTGCGGTTTACGATTTATGACGTATTAAAAAAAACTACTTACTAGATATCGTTCAAACCAATTTTCGGTATAAGTTTGCATGGTAATGTACATTATATATTTTTTTTAGTTTTATCATTCTCTTATTTTAGAAGTTACGGGGGGGGGACACACATTTTACAACTTTGGAAGTGTCTCTCGCGCAAACTATTCAGTTTAGAAGAAAATGATATTAGAAACCTCAATATCATTTTTTAAGACCTATCCATAGATACCCCACACGTATGGGTTTGAAGAAAAAAAATTTTTTGAGTTTCAGTTCTAAGTATGGGGAGCCCCCAAAATTTATTGTTTTTTTTTCTATTTTTGTGTGAAAATCTTAATGCGGTTCACAAAATATATCTACTTACCAAGTTTCAACAGTATAGTTATTATAGTTTCGGAAAAAAAGTGGCTGTGACATACGGACAGACAGACAGACAGACAGACAGACAGACATGACGAATCCATAAGGGTTCCGTTTTTTGCCATTTGGCTACGGAACCCTAATTATAATATTTCTTACGAGTATACTTGATTTCATCTCAACGTTCAACTAAATACGTCCAAGATACAGCAGACAAATAACATTCCCAGAAAACCCGAACCTTCTAAGTAGCATATCAGTTATCTGTCAACCCATATTCAAATTTAGAACAAGCAAAAACAAAAAAAGACAATCGCAAGCGCATGACACCCCGCTGCTTCTAAACCACAATCATTATCACCATGAAATAGGGACAAGGAGATCGGAACTGGTTTAGAAAAATAAACAAAAAGAAAGAAAGGAGTATTTATGCGAAGTCAAAACGTCAAAACATTTTTGTTTCTCAGAACAGTATTGTCTTGGCGGATTGGTTGTTTTGGGTTTGTCTGTGACTGTCTCTATTTTTATATACAGGGTAGTTAAAATTTTTAAATAGAATTATTTTATTAGGTTGATACCAAGATTTTATAAGTAAAGAGCGGTTAAAAAAGCTTTGTGTCAACCTAAGAATGAACCAGAATTTTCAGAATGTTTCTGCTATAATATTTTTAACAATAAGGTACAAATAAGGACTTTTTGTTTTTATTGATAAACAAATGCATACCATGACTTACACTTAGGCATTTTTCGTATAATTCTAAATATTTTAAATTCATGTTAAATCTTCTTTCAATTATACTTTCTCAACAGCCTGTAAACCAGAGTTCCATATTTAAATTTCAAATGCGCTCGCGCCCCGATCTGCTCCAAAAAAAACAGAACAAAACAAAACATAATGTGTCATAAATATTCCATAATCTGTCACAGAATAGTAGCTTTGGGCTGTCATTGAGATGTCTCCTGAGAATTTATCTTGACAGCCGATTATCGCTCTTAAATCTTCGGTAGTAAGATGACGTATTAGTGTCAAAATGCTCAGTGAAGTTATGAATGGGACCGAAAGGGTAGTATTTGTGGTCACCCAATTTTGTTTTATGACTGTTATTGTTGTTTTTGTGGTCGAATTTGAATTTGGAAGATTGTAGGGTTGCGGTTTCTTTTTTTTCTAAAAACTAACGACTTATAGGGAGATGGAATTTGGTAACCGAGAAGTGTATATTTAAAAAAAATATTGTAAATTGATTTGTTTGGTAAAATGTTGCGTTCTGACTAAAATCTTTCATAAAATAACTGAATTTTAATGGTTCGTTCACAACCCATATCGTCCCCACCACAGGGGCACTCTCTCCATACCTCGGGAAGATCAGGCCACACTCCACACTCTCCAAGTCCGGATTGCTATTTTAATGGTACCTTTTAAATTTTCAATCTACAGAGAAAAATGTGGTTTTGAGAAAAGTAATCTCTTTAGTTATTCAAATGACATTATAACTAAATTATATTACTAGTGCTCAGGTACTGTTAATCATCTCATTTTCCAGCTAGATCTAGCTGGAGATCGCCGCGTGCGCTGCAGTAGCTTGCCTGCGGTGGCGACAACAACGGAGCCTAATTATTCATCCTACTATTGTTTTGAATGATTTTGATAGTAGATTATTTAGATAAGAGATGATTTCGATAGTTATTGTTTGTTTATTGATTGTTTGCTCTGAGTCTGGGTGTATTATATCTATATATGTATGTATTTAAAAGTATATGAGTATGTATATCAGTCTCTGGTTCCCAAGAAACAGGGAATCCTAGTTTGGGGCCAGATGACCGTGTGTGATTCGTCCCAGATATTATTATTATTATTATTTCGTTCATCGCTATATTTACCCGACTGCCTAACTGGAGAGCAACGTTTTTCGATTGTGTGCATAATGTGGGTGTGTAATTCTAACTTATAATAAACTACATTAATAATTTAATACATTTTGTATGCGGTTTTTTTAATTTGTTTTATTCTTATTATATGTTATGTAAGTTTAGTGGCTGGCCTATTTATTGTAATAGAGGACGTCTTCTGACTGATATTAGACTCGGTTTGGTAAGCCCGGATAGCTACCAAAATCTTATCGAAGTCTTTCCGCCAAACATCAATGTGAATAGCATTAATGTGTTCCTGCATAGAGATAAGACAGCCAGTTTCCCATTGTGTTGGGGAATCTTGGTAAGCCCGCTTCCATTTTCGACATTATTACCGCTTACCACCAGGTGAGATGATGCCAAGGGCTTACCGATTGTGGACAAAAAAATGATGATGGTGATGAAATCCAAGTATCAAGATCGCTACGCCAGACTTCAAAGCTAAACTCATTGCAACCCGCATTACACATAACCGCGGAAGTATAAAAATGTAATCTATTTTAAACATTTGCTGTCGCACTATCCTAGGTAATGGGAGAGGAGAGCAGAACCAGTTACACTGCGGTTAAACGGTTTGCGGTTAACTTGACAACTGTTTAACTTTAACTGATTTCTCTTAACCTTTCAGTTAAGAGTTCATCTGCTTGCGACTTGACTTAGCGCGCTACTTGTTTTACTAAGGTTTTTGCCCGATTGCTTAAGTAGAGAGTTATGGTTTTTAGGCAATAGAATGGAAATCGAAATCGCAGTTTCTAATGAGAAGGGAGTGAACTTTGTCCTTCGCCATGGAGGCGCCGTATGGAAAGGAGGAGTAATGTTTTTCGCAGAAATTTTTTCACTCTTTATCGTATCACACACTATTCCTTAAAAAACAACTGCACCCTTAAACGTATACTTAAATGTATACGTGTACAAGTACCGCCTGATAGGGAGTTTGGTAGAAAATAATTGACGATTTAAAATCACTTAAATAAAAAACATTTTTAATTTCGAGTTGAGTTTTATAGTAAAAGTATGTCACCTATACTAAACACAAGTAAAAGTTAATACCAAATACAATACCATTCCTTTTTCGATCAATACCGAAACCAACCAGTACTCGGCCATCGTAATTAGGTGCTGTCCACACAGATCGGTGGCTATCGGCGCGATTGAGTGATGTGATGGATTGCCACTACGCATGCGCCGAGATACAGCTGAAGGAAAACGTAGGACGAAACCACTGTTAAGAAAATTTATTGTGAAAAGGACTGACATTTTATAAGCCTATAAGTACATATCGTTAACAACCATATCGTCCCCACTACAGGGGCACGTGTCTTTTCCCCATACCTCGGAAAGATTAAGACATACTCCATACATAGGTTTAAATATACTGAAATTATAAAAAAAAGACATATTTTTAAACAAGCAAGTGTTATCAGAGTGATATATTTTGCCTATATAGCATACGTAGTAGCTCGAGCTATCTCCTTCTTCTTATCGTGTGGCATATTTAACCGTTCTATCCAGAAGGTAAAGACGTCGGCAAGGTATAGCACGAGCTATGGTATACATATGTACTATGGTATACATCGAAAATAACACAAATAATGTGGTCAGATTGCTGCCCGTGCTCTATTTGGTATTTGTGTTGCTTTATTGTATCTTTCATTACTTTATTGTATTTATTGTATCTTTAGATATATATTTGTATGGCTTCTTTGGCTGTAATAAAGAATTATTATTATTATACATTCTTAAAAATTTTCATTTTCCTACCTAGCATAGAGTCTACTACCTAGTAGAAGTTTACCGCCTGCATGGTCAACAGGTCGCAGTGACTCTCTTTACATATGCAGGTCGCGGGTTCGAGTCTCGGTGGGGTCTAACTTTGTATTACACCTTATCTAAGTCTTGCCGCCAAACATCAATGTAATGCTGCTTTCATCTTTGGCATCATCATCACTAACCCAAGGGTCTACCAACTGTGAATAAAAATTACTCCCACATAAAGATACGTATATCAGCCACACGGTACGGTAGCTCAATACCCAGTGTTGCGTCCTGCATTTTATTTCGTCCACTACACGTAGTAGAACCGTGAGAAAGGTGCTACCATTGTCGGTACTGACAAAAGGGTCGGCGGGTCGAGTATGAGATTTGATTTGGAGTTTCGTGTTATGTGAAGAGTTTTTATGACTATGGAGTTGCTTAAGAATGATTATAAAGTTACTGAAACGAGGTACATTTGCAATTACTTTAGAGCAGTGAATTATACTACGAAAAAGCGTCAAAAAATTAGCTGAAAGTATTTCAATTGGGACTTAAACTCATGAAATTAAATAACTTTTTCTAAGGAACTCTTGACTTCTTGACTTGACTATCAAATTGCAATTTTGAATCCCTAGTATAAATAGTTTTAAATGATTTTTAAGACCACGATATCAATCCGACAAATAATCATAACACAGTTTATTTAGCAAACATATAACTGTAAACTTTCAACTTCATATTCTACTCGATTTATTTATTAATAAACTTTGATATAAACGACGATTCACGTCAAAAAAAACGTATTTAGATCTTCCTCTGGAAAATGAAGGTTACAAACAATATGTTCTATTTTGAAATCCTAATGAGCTTCGGAGGAGGTAAACAGAAAACACGGAATTAAATATGTAGGTACGGGTAGGGTATAAAAAATCCAATCAAAGCACACTCACGTGTATTGATCGATTCAGTCATATCGATAATAGACTGGACCGCAAAAATGGTCCTTACTAAAATTATAAAAGCTAAACTTTGTTTGTCTTTATTCAAAACTTAAAATACCTATTGAATATTTTAGTAGATGCTTTAAACATTATTTCAAATCGTCTATTTTACTACCTAGGATAAAGCCCCTTTCACGTCGCAACATAGAATAAAAGGCGCGCTTAGAGAGGTAAGAATAGTTTTACGTATATGCCAAATATCTCATTTCCCTATTCGCGAGCTATTTGGCGCTTACGCACTATGCATCTAATCAAAATTAAAAAATCAAAATCAAAATGTTTTTTATTTAAGTAGATGCTGTACTCATTCTTTCAAATTGTTTTTTTTTTATATTCTCCCTTCACGATATTTAAAAAAAGACACACACGAGTGGACCCACAGGTAAACACTAGTTTTAATTATAAGCAGTCTAGAATCGATAAAAATTGATGTTAATTCAAGTTAAGATATTTAGGAATATCCCAAAGGTCGTCGCAATGATTTCTTTTTAGGATGCAATCACGTTTTTTTGCACTTTATGCAGTCTAATTTGATTTACACAAAAAAATCAATTTAACTTGACTCGTGCCATTCAAAAAGATGCGCTTTTTTGGGCTGATTTGGTTTTTGAGGGCAAAAACTTGGGAATTTGCAAAGGTATCTGTATGTTTGATTTTTGTTGTTTCTTTTATCATGTGATGTATCTTTTATAAGGTGGTTCAAAGAGTCTTCTAAAACCGATATATATTTTTTGTTTGAAAAACTATTTCTTAATTTGACACAATATTTGTACCGCGTTCTGTAAGGAATAATTGGCATTACAATATGGGCCGGAACCGGTTATTCCTATATTTAACCGACTTCAAAAAAGGAGGAGGTTCTCAATTCGTCGGAACCTTTTTTTTAGTTTAGGGTTTTTCCGAGCAGAATTGAAGTATTAGGTATAAGGTAATACCAGTAATGTAACTTAACCGTTCCTTAACGATATAAACAGTGATTTTAGGATACGGCAGACACGGGATATTTATGTGACAAAAAATAATTAAAAAGTTTTGTTCTCTAAATCATCAGAGTAATGTTCAATATTTTTTACCCAAGGTTTATTTCTCAGTTATAATTTTGTTTGTCATTCATTCTTTATTGTTCATGTACGAGGCAGACACGGGATATTTATGTGACAAAAAATAATTAAAAAGTTTTATTCTCTAAATCATCACAGAAATGTTCAATATTTTTACCTAAGGGTTAATTCTCAGTTATATGTTTGTCAGCTTCATTGTTCATGCATTTTATGTCTCGAATTCCATTGAACCCTAAAAAATTATGTCTTGATAGACCAATTACTGATTTGATAACACACAAAATGTTTATAATTTTTGAGTCATTAGTTCTGTGTCGTGAGTGCTACTGTGGACCCGTGGACCCGTCCCCAATTATTGCCCGGTCTCTTTTTTGTGACCGTCTAGATGTCGATTAATGGACATAATTTGGTTTGCTCCATATTATGAGAATTACAGGTATCGAGAACGAAGTTTGGAATTGCTCAGAATGATTGTTTACTCGTATGAATTTCAAATTATGAAGCTAAAAGTAGGTATTGTTTTTATTACTTTTATAAAATAAAATAATAAAAATTAAATTCTGGTGAAAAAAATTAACCGATAAAATTAGGTACCGGTATCGTTTGTGAAAGGGAAAAAAGGCTTAAGCGACATTTTATAATTTTGTCTATTGTTCTTTTACTAGATAGCGGTCTTCTTGTAATTTTTTGTGGATTAGAGTTTCTAAAATTGATACCTAGGTATATGGAGATTTCAAAACCATGAAAAACAGATGTCTTGAACAGAATCGGAATAACAATATTCTCATTACTTTTGTAACTAACTATAGACTAACTGAAGTATTTTACTGCTCATGTTTTCTATAAAATATCATGAAATAATACCTTCATTCTGTTTTCTGTTGTTTTTATATAGGAACAAAACGGTTATATCACCATATTAACATAAAACATGTAAAAATGGACATCTAACATGGTCCACGAAATTTCGTTCGACATGTCTTTGGCCACCCATGAATGGAGTTTCTAGTTTAGTCCGTGGTATGTTTTATCGAATATTATTTCATCGATAAACCTATGAACCTATAAATATACTGGTGACGTTTTATTTGAGTAGATATACTTTTTTTATAAATTTTGATGCAGTTTTCAGAAGAATTTTTATTGTTTGTTTAACCTTTGAAATTTTAGTAAGTGAATTGTTATTTATTGTAATTGTTTTAAGTAATCAGCTTAGACATAATACAGATTATAAATACAAGTACTTATTTTAATCATAAATATGAAGAAACGTAAATTTCGATGAGTTGCATTTCTATATTTTGACACAATGATATGATTTTCGACTAAAAGTTTTAATGTTGGACCACCTTAAACGATAACCGGGGCCTGCAATAATTTTAAGTTTAACTAAACAAAACTGTTTTAAAAACTAGTTTTATTTAAATACTTTTTCAATAACTTTTATAAAACATGATTTATGTCAGGGTTTTAAATAATATGCCTGCATTTTTTTTACATTTGCTTATTATTTTCTTTTGTTGTGACAATCCTAAACAGTCTCTAAAGTTTTGAGTCTAAAAGCATAAAATATGAAAAACAAGAACTAGATATTCAAACATCCCGTGTTCGAATTCGAATCCTATTCCAAATTCGAAATTCGAAATCGTATCGCGTCCTGACGTTTCCTCTACGTGACGTTTCCGGCCCGCGCACGCGCTTTACGCATCCCTAATCGCGCGCTTTTACATATCTTTTTTTGCTGTTATTTTTTTCTCCAAGCATTATGTATCCTGTGTTTTGATTGATCGTATGGAGATAGGCGAAGGCACTATTCTACTCTCATTAGAAAGAAAGCCGCAAACTATATGGGGTTTCCGTATACTTTGCGGCCTTTTTCCCTTATGATGGTAGTATTCATAGTCCGACCTCATATGGTCGTTGATAAATTAGTAGCTTGTATTCTTAACGCGCGCTATTCTGTATTCGAATATTCAAGTTATTGTTCTAAAATTGAATTGTTATTTTTTTTAACGTTCAGAATTTGATTTAGAAAAGCGTAACAGCCCTGTTGGTGGGTAGTAGAATTCTAAATAGCTACAGCTTTGGCAATTAAAACAATGCACAATTAATAACCAAATTTATGTATGTTAACTTAAATATTAATCAAAATCATCCCATATTCTGAGAAAAACAAATCCTCATATGAAGGCGGAGTTCTGAAGGTCAAAAGTTGTGGGGTTAGTCAGGAAATCAAATAACCACCCTACAAACATTTCTGCAGAGGTAACACAATGGGACTCTTTAAGAAGAGATTGAAACGATTGCGTTAATTAGTCTCCATTAGGTGATCCACCAGTATTTTTGGTAAAATTTTATTTTCTTCTATACATTTTTACTATAAGAAATAAAGTATTCGTTTAATTAATAAAATTTCATAATTTACTATAAGAAATAAAGTATTAGTTTGACAATGAATTAAATTGTATAATATGTATTTGACTGCACCGTCAAAGAATAAAGACACACGATTCTTATTCAACCTACCCAACTATTTTAAGTCATCCCTGGCTACTCATCTGCCCCGATTAGAATACTAATGCGAACTATTTAGAACAATGGCGTTCGTTCAAACTGCACCACATAATATAACGTAATTCAAATAGTCTAATTCTGATTCCTTCACTAACCACTCTTAAATGAGCTTTGATTTAGTAAAAACAAGTTGAAATGAAGGGTCTAGTTAAGCTGGTTGTCGAATGATCGATTGATATTCGAGTCAGGTGCGAGCTGCCGACGATAGAGGGCGCACGTTAAATACAGAACAATATAATGATCTATATACGAGTTGTACACGAGCTGTCGGGCGCTGGTTGAATAGATAATCAGTGTCATTTGTGGTTGCAAAGAATATTATAGAAGAAAGTCTATTTATTAACACATGCCGTTTACCTTTGCCACTTATAACGACGACAATAAATAACTTAACAAGTAAAGAATTAGCATCAAGAGAATGAGGCAAATACATCCCTTCTGCACTGTGCAAACACCTAAAGCGACGTTTTGGTAAAGTAAGTAAAGGAGTATTGTTTTAAGTAAAGATAAATGTATTATTTACTTCATTATTTTAATTTTGAATTTTATAGACTTTTTGAATTTCGCTTTTTTATTAATGATATATTATGTAGTTAAACTACTATGACATTTTGTTTTAATTATTGTTTGAATTAACTGATTTTATTGCTCTTTATTTTATTAATATGGTATTTTGAAGATCACTTCACTTGAAATAGCTTGTAATTTGTATATATTTTATGAATCTGTGATGTGAAATAAAAAAAAATTAAATCTATTTACTTACCTAAATATAATGACTCTCTACTATAAATACTCTGTATAACACCACGAATCATAGTTAAGAAATAAGAATATTATCTTCCATCAAAGTAAGAAAGAGATGAATTCAATTATAAGCATTCTCTGAGAGACAACTTTGCTATAGGCACTAATCTCTCACCTCTTTACAATTATATTCTTTGCCAATATTCTCAAACTCTTATTTAAATGTACCATCGGCGGTCACAGATAACATCTTTATATACGGGATTTCCGGTGTCTGGCGTCTTTCTCTATGGCGTGCATGTTGCTCATTTATCAAGAAATAAATAATCTTTATAAGGAAAATTAGAAAATAAGTGCCTATTTATTGATAGTTAATTTTATAAGTGACAAGTACTACAAACGATTAATTCTAGTAAACAACGTAATTACATGTTTAATTTTATTTCATAATCTTACACATTAGAAACTATAATTTGTAGAAATATAAATTATTACATTTTTAATAATTTATATTTCTACACCAAAAACCTCGGAATCGTATTTTTCAGATATTAAAACAGAAATGGCAAACATGAGAAGTGGCAAATAATAAAATAAAAAATAGATTTAAAAAATCTTCTACGAGTTTCCGCCACTTTTTTTATGGTCACTTACAAACCAGAGACTGATATTTTACTAATACAAATAAATGCTTGTACATATTTAAATCTGAGCCGTTACTGAATTAAATAATATTTTACATTTTACACTGCTCTAAGTCTAATTGCGTTGAAATCATTCAGTCTATCTACAAATGCAAAAACACTTAAGCGCCACCCTACAAATTATCTTAAGCGCCAAATTGTTTCACACCTCTACCAAGAACTAACTAATTAACCAAATGATCCCTGTTTCCCAGGTCTAGAACGGATTTGTGATCCAAATATACTGTTTACTATGATCAGTGGATCACGTCGTGGGTTCTATCCTGAAGCCTGCGCGTGATTCGGTCCGGCGCGTTTTGTTCTAAGAAACAACTCGTAGTTAAAACAATGTGTTGAGTCTTTGTGGTGATGAGATAAGTGCAGAAGGAACGTTTTTAAATTTCACCTTTCGAATTCAGATCGTTTGACAAAACATGGTATTTAAAGAAAACAATACTTTTTATTATGGAAATATTTAATTTAAAAAACTAAGCGTTTATATTTTTATAATCTTAAAATTACTGGGTTTTTATGGTCTATTTCGTAAAATCATAAAATAATACGCTTAGTTCAAAATATGCACAAAGGTTCAATGACTATACTACTACTACTACACTAAAATGGTCTTAATAAATACGTTATAGTGTCTTACTATATCTTTAAACTGCCACTACAAAATCGCATTTTCTGGACTCTTCATACACAAAAAATTAGACAGCTTATCAATTTTTGTGTTAACAACCCATTACGTCCCCACTGCAGGGGCACGGGTCTCTTCCCATAACTTGGGAAGGTTAGGCCATACTCCACACACGGGGGCCAAGTCCGGATTGATGGAGGTTGTGGGGCTAGTGGCCAACCCCAGTGTCAGAAGTTTTCAAGCCGCCTATAAAGCCTCTGACGTGGCTTAACGACTGCCATCTAGCGACAGCAGCCGGCACCAACGGCTTAACGTGCCTGTGTGTGCACGTGAACGTGAAGCACGGAAACGGTCGAGATAAATGCCACTAACAGTCAAATCCATCGAGGTTATGACCGTGTCTGTAGTCAGTTAACCTGCGTGATCGATGCGACCACGCAAGCCGCACTGAGCCACGACCGCTTCAAATATTAATCAATGGGGAAGAAAACTGACAAAGCTCGCCGATAGAGGCGCTGATATCGCTTGACTCATACTAACTGTCAAAACGTATAGAAAAAATTGTTTACGTGAACTAAACATAAGATAATTTAAAAAATACCGCGTTGTGTGGCGGTTGGTTGCAATAATAATGGAAATAATTAATTTCCTAAATATTCTCGGATGAAGAAGACGTGGGAAAAGTTACGATTTCAATTATGTACTTTTCAACTTCGCCTTTAATTGAGGAACAGTCCAAGTCGCATACATTTTCCATTTAACCATTTTACAGAAAAAATACTAATTTATAACACCTCAATAATAAAAAATCGGAACTAATTGAAAGTTGTTATGAGTCAAGCGTCCGTAGCGCCATATGCAAATAGCTTTGCGTTTTCTTCCCCATTATCAATTTTAAAAAAAGCAATAAAAATAATAATCATCAGCAGTCATATTTTTTTATCAAAAACTTTTTTGATAAGGCTACTAACGGTTTTTTCATTATTAAAGATTTCAGTACAAAATTAACTCGCATTTTCCTCTTTATCTTTTCATCACAATCATAGCACTCTCCCATCTATCTTTCACTGATCTATAATTGTATTATGGATCATCTGTAACTGCGCGTGGGCGCCTCAAAGGCGTGACTGCGCATGTGTATCGATCGTTATCGATTTATAGCAATAGCTCAACGTTCATAGCGTATCCAGCTATTACGTCATGAAGGCATAAGTAGAACCTTAAATTAATTATGTACCTATGTAGAGTGACGTGTATGTATGGTGACGGGCGCTTAAGGGAATTCGCTGGTTATTTTGGAAAATATGACTATTGTTGATAAAAGAAAGTTTAATTTTGTATTTGAATTCGTTTCTATAATAATTGTAGCTTGAGATAATCTATAACAATTTTAACTAGAGGTAAATGTAAGGTAAAAATTTTAACTAGAGGTAAATGTAAGGTACGCAGCAAACGCTCACCTTAAAATAGGTCTGACAAATGATGAGACGTGCAGAGCCTGTGGTGAGGATACAGAATCAATGGAGCACCTATTGTGTCACTGCGATGTACTGGCTAACAAGCGTATGTGCCTCCTTGGCAATGCCTATCCAACGCCGGAGGAATACAGGCACCTACCCCTCAGTGGAATCACTGCGTTAATGCAACATATTTTTGACTAGAGATAGGTACGAAGGTCTTAGGGGTTGACACAAAAGATCCCTTTGGGTCGAAGTGTCGCTGTTTGGACATCACCCACCAACAAGATAATAATAATAAAGGTAAAAATGTTTTTATTTCTCTGATCCTTTTTATTCTTATTGACTTCTTTTTAGGAAAACTAGAAATTATATTCAAAGTATACAGTAACCTAAAAAGTAAATAAAATTAAAACGTAACATCGTGTGACACTTTTTGACAAACTATATTGGAAAGAGTTCATTTTAGGTTGGTCATTTCTTCCTATTTATTCTTTTCGAAATGGCGAGTATACAATTTAAAAGTACAATATTTGGAAATTCCGATCATAGAATCCTTTCAGTTCTTTTAATGATCAGTTAAATCTTGAAATATAATGTCTTAAATATATTAGTTAGTCCAAAATATATAAAATGAATGTTTATATAAAGCTAGCTACATTCAGAAAGTTGTTCGATGTTTATATTCGCTACCACAAAAGGCCTTATTAACGAACAAATTAAATATTGTTCCGTGGATAATTAACACGTCGTCGACAATAAGAGTCGTTTGTACAAACAAACAACTCGACAGACATTTAAGAAATACTACATGGTGTGAAGCTTGTGGAGTTTAATAAAAAACTTAGTTTAATACTCGTGTGAAGGCTGTATTTTCACTAAGTTTAAGGTTCCGTAAGATTGTGCAAAAGCAGTATTAAAATTGATATTTTATGTTGTACCTATGCATTTGTAAAATAGGTTCTACGTCATTAATTCGTTCTTTATGTTTAATTTTTATCATCAGCCAAAAGATGTCCAGTGCTGAACAAAGGCCTTCCCCAAGGATTTCCACGACGAACGATCTTTAAATTTCAAATCATTATAAGCTATTTATCCGGAAAGGATAACAATATTAAAAAGTTCTCAACAATGTGCTGCACGCCCTTTGTCGGCTTTAAGCAGATAATATGAAGAGGGAGGATTTCTTACAATGTCACCCCCTAAGGTTCATTTAATTACATTCATCGATTATTATTGCAAAAAAAAATAATAGGCGCTTTCCTACTGTAGATAGTAGAACTAACTCAAAATTAGTCAAATGGAAAAATATAAATCAGAAACACATTTAATAAACCTGACAGAACCCACTGTACACAAACGAGACTCAACATAATTTACGTTTATAATTTTTACATACAGAGTGTGTAAAAATTTGAAAGTTCATGGAGCAATACATTTGTTGATTTATATACCCTTTTAACTAATTGGCTGACAATTCCACATAAATCGTAACTAGTTAACTTACGAGATGGCAAGTTACGACGAACGAGGGGTTAGTTCACTTTTTAAAAGCGATTAGCAGATTTAGCAAACATATGTGTTGTGTATGTATATCAGTCTCTGGATTCCAGTTCCCATAGTAAAGGGAATCCTATTTTGAGGTTAGATGACCGTGTGTGGTTTGTCCCGGATATTTTATTATATTTTTAAACCTACAAACAACTACAAAATAACACCAGCAATTTTTAAGTTTTAATAACAAGAAAGAAGAAGAATAACAAGAAGAAGATTTAAAACATTTTTGTAATAAATTTATGAAGAAATAACATTCATAAGTTAACAACATAATTGATTATAAACACATAAACAAAGATATTGCATTAAAAGTCGGATGAAAATGAAAGTAAAATACGTGTGACCTGAACTTATCAACTTCGACCACTAGTTAAGATGGATAGTCGTTTGCTAATAAGCGCCGAGTTGAAATGCGAGCTACAATATTTTTATGTTTACTATTTGATTTTCTACCATGAATTCCAACTTCTTTATCTATCACATGGACATATAAAATTCCAAGGAAAAAAAAACCCAAATGCTTACAAATAAAATCCAAGATGAAATTTGAAAATTGGCGCTTAAGACATTTTGCTCGAGATACGTCGAAAATATATCAAAATGATGCATTACTTCGACGAGCAGTTGAACGGTTAAGATGAATGAGTTTCATATGCAAACATCTAGCTGTTCTAGAGTAGTTCCCATATAAATAACTTGTGTGGCTTATACCCAAATGATTAAATATGCAGCATTTCTCATAAAATATTAATTCGCTAAATGCATATTTTGTACGTATAGTTATTATTCGTCAGTGAGAACGAAAGTGAATATTCTATATTTCACAACAACGCGAAATAGACTTTAAACTTATAAGCTCGTGTTTAAAAATGAAAATTGTGCAATGGTGGCTTTGTAACTATCAAAAATGTCTTCCAGATAACCTTTAGAGGTAAAAACAGTACTGAATATATTATCTTCATGCCATGTTTCATTATTAACAATGAATATGAGAACATTAGTAAGTCAAAATATTGGTAAGTTTAAACTTTTTGGAAAAACTTGATAAGAAATGTATAAACTATTTATATGAAATATTTAAGCTCAAGTGGTAATATTTTATAAGATATAAGTTTTATACCAATTATTAGAAAATATTAAAAAATTAAAATTAAAAAAAAAATATTGGTAGGTATTACTCTCTATTTTTGGTTAGTACTTAGTTCACTGATTCTAAAGTTATATAACCTTTCCTCTACTTAAACTGTATTTAAAATTATCGAGCTAAATTATTCTATTCTATTCTATTTTTCTATTTGGCATTCCACATATCATTTAAGGAGTGATTTTACCAATGTCTAGTGAAAAATGGGAGAATCTTCAATTAAAAAAAATGGCGAAACGCCAATGTCAAGTGAAAGACGCGGCTCTAAGGGTGATGGGCGCTTAAAGACGCTCCACGTGGTGGTTTGCTGCTGGAACTCGGAAAACAGAGCTGTCTCCCGAGTTAATCCTCTTCTTATGACCGCTTATGACTGAATTGGAATCACAGCTATTTCCCCATCACAAAAATAACGTTGAGACTACTCTAAAACGGAACCACGGAAATCCCGGCAACCAACCCCGAGCTAAATTAAACTAAGAAAACAAAAAAAAAAGAGATTCGATTCGCTTGAAATCAGTACTTACAATAAAGACTCATCTTCAATATGAATTTAAAAATTAATTTTTTTTAAAATTATGTTATAACATTTTCCATATTCCATTTTTTTATCTATTACAAATGACAGTTAAAAATTGCCCTCCATTTATTTGTACAAGGAAATTATGTATATATTAAGGTCACGTTTCTGAAGGATGACGTATATTTAAGACAATTAATAAAAGTCGCATTAAGTTGAAATCGAATTTTTTAAAATAACAAAATCAATAAGTAACTATAATAAGTGACGTCATTCTGACATAATGATCGGGAGCGTGTTGATCTTAATGGAACAATTTCTCACACTTCCTTATAAGGAGTGCAGAGCTATCAATAAATAGACATGTTACTAAATAAATAGTTACACATAACGATATTAAAGAAGATAAAAAAACTGATCATATTTTTAAATCTGCTGACACGTGAAAAAACTGCATTCAAATTGCTCTATACGCTTGAACTCTTTGAAAACAAATCAATAAACATCCCTCTTTTACACTGGGGGTTAAAAATAATAATTACTAATATCAGTATTGAAAATCGTTGCGCTTTACTTATATAATTAATCTACAGATTGTTTTTTTTTGTTATTATTAGATTGCGAAGGGTCATAAAGCTGTGCCATGAATAATTTGTTGAAATAACAAATGAGGGCGTGGTGCTTGGCAGTACATTATAATCATAATAAAAAAAAATGAAATTGGCACTCAATGAATGAACTATACAAACAGGTGCCGATACAGTGACTTACAAGTAACTAAAATTACTTTTAAAAATAACGAAAATTTCAATAAAAGTAACATCATGTCTAAAACGTTACTAACTCTACAGCATTGTTCAAGTTCAAGCAGAAATTAGATCATCACATCTACACTTATTTCTTGAAATCGATTCGCTAACAAATCGTCGTGACATTGAATCGATCGATTTTATTACAATCGAATGATATCGAGTTTTAGTGGTGTGACCTCTGAGAACATCACGAAAACAAGTTTTCAGTCACGACTGTAATGAACATCTTTAGCCTCAGAAGTTTATTTGTTTACAATTCTAAGAGGTCTCTCTAGGTTTTAGAGGTTTTTCCTAGATGTCTTGAATAGGTCTAGGTTTCAGAGATTTTTTCCTATAAGACAAACTTGAGCTGTTATACCAGCTGATTAATGACGTACTCTATAAACTTTTCGAGAAATAAAAAAAAAGCTTTGAAGGGTTTGCAAGGCTTCGATATCTTATAATATTATAAGTGATACAAATGTTATTATATTACGCGGCTTTTTTTAGGTGGAGTATCAGTGCATTTACTAATCTTGATTGTTTGGTTTTAAAGTTATTTCACTCCTTTTTTTATTTCACCGTCACCTTGGCTTAGTAGCTAACACGCTTACTTTAAATCAGGAGGCCACGACTTCGATACTCAGCTGGAGTGTCAGGTTATCGACCATGTATCAGTTGATGAATTCCGTATGGGTTCCTTGGAGTCATGAGTAAACGTTGACAACCCATATCGTCCCCACTGCAGGGGCATGGGTCTCTTCCCATACCTCGGGAAGGTTAGGCCATACTCCACACACGGGGGCCAAGTCCGGATTGGTGGAGTAAAAGTCATGAGTAAAACCCCTATTTAGATTTCCGAAAAAGGTGATTTTCATATTTTATTTTTTAAATTTATTACGTAAGGAAATTCGAAGTTTCTATGCAAGTAACTTTAAAGCTAATAAATCAGTAAATTAAAATAAAGCAAAGTAACATAACACTTGTGTAGTCAGCATTTTAATAAACTACACAGAGTCTGTAACGTCCTACCCTCCCCCTCATATTTTTTTTTTTTTAAATAAATATAACATAACGAATCAAAGACATCAACGATGTCATATGGCACGTGAAGAAATATTAATGGCAGTGTCGTCTAATGATCAAATTGGTAGGACCCCAAATATGTGAAACCGTAGCAACCGCAGAAGATTCTTTTTAGAGGTACACCGGAACATATGGGGAAAGCAATATATTTTTTCCGAATACATAAGCATCTAAACAAAGAGAAATGTGGTTCTAAATATAAATCAATATAACATAATTAAGCATATCTCAGAACTAATCATGAAGCACTTATTAGTCAAAACAAATCAAATGGAAACACTACAATTTAATACGAGCAGTGTATAAACTTTAAGCTTATACACTACTATAAAAACCGCAACCCTAAAGGGTTGCGGGAGGATCCACCATAGCCTCCCCTCATCCTCGGCCTGTCTAAAACCATCCTTTCCGGTCAATAAATGCAATTTTATTGACTTCATGATAGTTGAATGCCTGAAGGGCCAAAGGGGGAGTACAACGATACAGATCGAGGTACATCCAAATAATAATATAATGAATATTAGATACATAAATGTATGATATAAACCAATGTATATTAACTTGATCAGATTCCAAATATTTCAAATATAAACAATGAGGAACAGCAAATTCTCTCATGACTAGTTAACACAGATACCCATGTTCTGTGCGAGTTATATGCGTATAAAGACCATAGCATCGTGAAGGCGATAGAATAATAGACAGTTGACGTGGGAGTATTCGATGCACCAATTCACCACCTACTCCATCCTCATCTTGGCACGAGTCAGTCCAAGACTATCTATGACCAAGCTCTCATCCAATACGACCTAACTCCTGGGCAATAACCATATCAGGGATCCAGCCGACTGGTATGATAACTCGATTCATCTCGACCTATAAGTGAGGATGGTATCAAGAGTTAAATGAATGTTACAACAATAGCTCATAAAAGAACGCCAAAATAATAAAGATATTAAAATCACCACACTCCGCCAAAGGCCAGTTGAAGAGTGTAAAATAAACAAATCTCCACAGCCAGTGTAGTATTCATGGTTTTGTTGTATGGCATTATGCCAACCAGTCATGATAAACACACCAAGAATAATAAAATTGTCAATATATGTAAAGGCATATTTGGAAGTCCGACACAAATACAAAAACTAGTGTACAGTAAGTGTATTATTTAATAAATATATAGACAAATCAATGCCAGATATATTAGGTGGTATCAACCCCACCATCAGGTGTAAATAATAAAATATAGGCAAATCAATGCCAGATATATTAGGCGGTATTAACCCCACCATCAGGTGTAAATAATAAAATCTAGGCAAATCAATGCCAGATATACTAGGCGGTATTAACCCCACCATCAGGTGTAAATAATAAAATCTAGGCAAATCAATGCCAGATATATTAGGTGGTATCAACCCCACCATCAGGTGTAAATAATAAAATCTAGGCAAATCATGCCAAATATACTAGGCGGTATTAACCCCACCATCAGGTGTAAATAATAAAAATATAGACAACTATTGTCAAATAAACTAGGTGGTATTAACCCCACCAACAGGTGTAAATAATAAAATCTAGGCAAATCAATGCCAGATAAACTAGGTGGTATCAACCCCACCATCAGGTGTAAATATTAAAATATAGGCAAATCAATGCCAAATATACTAGGCGGTATTAACCCCACCATCAGGTGTAAATAATAAAAATATAGACAACTATTGTCAAATAAACTAGGTGGTATTAACCCCATCAACAGGTGTAAATAATAAAATCTAGACAAATCAATGCCAGATAAACTAGGTGGTATCAACCCCACCATCAGGTGTTTTTATAACAGCCAATGAAATAATTTGTGAATAATAGTATAACTCAAAATAAAATCAGTGTAATTGGTTATTTAAATATTACAACAAGAATTGTTTAAATAAGTAAAACCTTTTAAAGTTTAAGCATAAAATATTTTACTATAAAATTATAGTTTTGAGTTATTCAAGAAGTGACAGAACTAAAACTGCAGTGTAAAACACAGACCTCTCATAAATAAAATTAATAAACAATTACGCATTAGCAAGTATATAGCCCTACGCTTAGCAGGGAATAATCATCTAAAGCCAGCGATATGATCATACCAAGCACAAACACTGGACACGAAGTCAAGGAGTCTTCAAAACCAGAGGGCCGGAAGGGTTACAGAAACCTCAAGTGCTGCGTAGCAGACACTGGACACAAAGGTCAAGGAATCTTCTAAACCAAAAGGCCGGACACCTCACCGGGTTACAGAACACCTCAAGCGCCGTACTGGCAGACTGATCACTAGGCGAAGACTTAAGGTTCTACTGCTGGCCATATTCTTCCAGAGGGTTAACAAAGTACCGTTCTCTTCAGAACCATCCCACACCATCAGTAATTTCGTGAAGCCTTTTAACCAATTCCCCACGTTAAAACTGATCGCGTAGTTTTATTTAACAGTTCAGCAAAGATGAATACTCATGCTACTCCCGTCTCCATGATTTAGTAAAGAAGAATGTGAATCTTAATGAACCAAACATCGAAATCCTGCTTTAATATACCTCAGGGCTATGCCCCTACAGTTACCTTGTAAAACCGCCAACCTTGATTACCATCAGGACTTCTCAGATCGATTACTTAAGGTCACTTCTCCGATCCTAATCTCAGTCAACCACGCTAGCACGGCTGTTAGCCTTCACGCCGAAGCGCCGGCCGAACCGAACTGAACAGGTTCAGAAGGAAGAGGTAATATAGAGTCCTAAGACCCATCGGCAGGCCGGAAGAAGAGTCCGAGGACCCATCGGAAACCCGTAAGAAGTGAAAAGTCCGGCAAGCCGTAAAGTGGCCGAAAGGACATAACCAACAATAGATCCAAATAAAAGACTGAGCACATTATAAATAATAAGAATAAAACACACACATTGAGGCCCGCTATTTACACTGCTTGACTAAATTAAACATATGAAAACTTATTGGGATTGAATTAAAATATGCCTAAACTTTACACTATATAAATATACCTATAAAAAATACCTAAAATCTCGGCTGGCTTCTTATAATTAAAATTTCCCTACATGCCAGTAAAATTGTAAATGATTTCCCTAACATTACTTAAATAAATAATAAATTAACCTTTAAATGTAAATGACAAGTAAAATGTCTTTATCATAGCTAAATACCTAGAACAGAATAATATCCTCATCATCTATTCAAAAAATACCTAAAACCCCTAAGAATTATTCTTTAAATACCTATTATTGTACCTACACGTGTAACGTGTGCCTATCCCACCTAGAGTACGAGAACGCAATACCTACCTAAATCTATTCGGTTATAAATAAATTACCTAAACGAATAACACAATGTTTATCCGGTCAAATAAAGTAAACCAACTGTATTCCGTATTTAAAACGCCTATACACACCCGCTTATATACATAACTACGCGCACAATACCTAGAATTAAATAAATAAACCACACATTCACAAATAACCAAAATAAAAGAGAAACTACAAGAGTAGACGCCGTTAAAATCCTATGTAAATAGTAAATCTGTAGCTGTCCTTCCAGTTTAATTTATAAAACAAAATCACATAATATACAGAAAATATAAGATACTCATACACAGCAATATTTCTCAACAAATCATCACTCAAACCTAGATTTTGCTTTACTTTTAGGTCTCTTAAGGACCGAAACAATACCTACATAAATGTTTCTGCCGACGGGATCGAACCCGTGCGTTATTCTCTAGGTTTTGTAAAAACACTACCTTCATTCATTTGTTACTTTTGTCTATTTGTAGACTGAAACAAATGTACACGTATTTATATTAATTGCTCTTGTATATTTTCAGACCAGAAAGAAACAAAAGAATAATAATTTAGTACTTAAATCCATCTAGACTTTATTCCTCCAAATCATCTGTTACTTTTACCTATTTTAGTCTGCAACAGTATGATCTTTATTTGAACACTACAGTTATTTTATCGGGAATCGAACCCAATAAATATTAAACAAATCAATGTCATAAGCTGAAATAAAAGGTTAGTTACACACAACACAAATATAATCAAACTGGAAGGGTCCCTAGCGAAGCTAATCACTATAATAATATACTGTGCTAAACAATGGTTATAAATACCTAAATAACGCCTGCGCATCCTAACCTTGGAATTACGGCCCTACTGATAGAAAACACTACCTTACCTTCTGCCCGGCTACAATATTCCTTTTACCTCGTCTGCTAATAGGGCTTCATTCATGACCTGAAGACCTAGAGGCTCCGGGCACTCCGGCACCCCCGTGACCACGCCCCGGGTGGATGCGCATGATTCGCGGCCGCATGTTTTATCGCGGAATGTCAGACCTTTTATTTTACAGATTTTCGCGAATGCACTACATTTAGTTTGGGCTCCCATAAAAAGGAGAACCAACAAGCCAACAAACGCTCATCTAACCTAATAACTATTCCACATGGTATACCGATACCTATGCAAAACCTAAGCTATACACACAAATATTTTCAGGAATAAAACCACAACCACAAAACTCGCGAGGGGCTCAGACAAGGGTCTCCCCAAGAACAGGGTCCTGCGCCGCGTGGACTTTCGCTGCTCCTGCTTGCTTTGGCATAGTAACCGCGTCGGACTCCGCCAAACTAAAGAGAGCGAGCTTCCCGTCCTTCGTCCTTTTATAACCCCGCACACATCCATCTGATTTTTGATCACTTACATAAATCCTGTTGTCTTATTGGTTAATCACAGTTTTGTTTATTCACATACATTGTTTTTACCCGCCATGCTACCCTCCTGTCGCAACTCGTTGCCAGCGTTCGTTGATTTTCCCACACTGCAGGGAATTTATTTTACCCCTATAAACCCGAAAGTTCATACAATGTACTTTTTAATGTGATGTCGAATAATACTGAACCCATTATAAATGTTTTCTAGACATTAGTCGCTACCTAAAATGACTAAAGTTCACTGATCGAAGTCAGATGTAGGTTTGTGTGTCAACCATCACCCTTCGTATAAACATTGAATCACCGAGTTGTCCCTTCACATACTTTTAACTATTGAGCCTATATATAACCAGCTACACAAAAATATTATCTTTCATTTACCTATTTTAAACTTTCCCTACATTATGACGTATGCATTACGGTTTTATGGGGATTATTTATGGGGAATTACTTAGAAATTAACCCGGTATCCCCACAGCGTCTTTGAGGTTTGACACACGCACACATAAACGGTAGACCCGTGTCAGAAACTCTGTCCATCAACATTTTACATCAAAATATAGTTTGATTTCCCTTAAATTACAATACTATTTATATTAACTTAAGCGACAAAACATAAATTCTCAGAAAAGCATATATTTTACATACATTAATAAATTTCACTGATAATTATTATGACAATTGTGCAAAAGTGCTGTTTCACATGGATATACAGTCTGATATAATGAGACGGAGTGCCTCTGAAAGTTCAACCTACTTGTATGGCCGCACTACATCAAAAGGTAATACATGAATCCTTTATTTGATGTTCTGTTGTTTCCCAGTTATGAATGATAAAATATATACGTATATGACGAGCTTTTCACAACCTAAAAGTGTGCACATCCATTTCTAATGTTTGTCTCTGCCTATTTGTATTTTTAATGCTTGGTTGTAATGCATTTCGTCTGGTTTTCAGTTTGCCTGTGCATGGAATGGGGTTTTACAAACTTATATGTGCTTGCTGGATGCGAAGAACCTAACCTAAACTCAGCCACATCCATAATTGCCTAAGTGATAATCTCTTGATTCAATGGGATGTCCCATGATGTCAAACAGCACACAACAAGGTAATATGTTCATATTTAAATAGTGTTACACGTTTTTACCCATCCATATCATTAAAATCATATAAGCGACTAAGGCGCACAGCTAAATTTTGGTTTTATTCTTATTTTATTTGTTACTTGCTATAAGAACATTTTTATCAGCTTACTTATGTGGTGTTTTGTTTGGTCTTTTCAGTTGCTTTTGTGTGAAAATGTGATTCCTACTAACAACTGCTCGGTACCATGCATCATAATGGCACGGAAACCTTCACCGCACTTTCTAGCTAACTTGACCAAACACAGCATGTGATGCTGCTCAGCGCCTCGCCTGGAGAAGTCTCCAATGTGATGAAAGAAGCATACAATGCATCGCTCCAACATGAAACCACCTACATAACATTGGACCGACCCCGTCTTCAGTGAAACTTCTATTAATTGTTAACCAAGATTGAAGAACTGAAGGCTGTTTAAGTACCTACGCAAAATGACTGTTTTTATAAATAAGCTGAATCCAGTGATGTATGTATATTGAACAATCAATCTCCGCTCGTCAAGTTACATGTGATAATTAACTATTGCAATTTCTATTTTATTTCTTAGTCAAGGTCAATGAACTATGTATAACATATTGACACAGTAAGGGAAGAAAGTAATGTAAATAAATTTATTTTAGTTTTAAGTTAAATATTATTGTTACTGCTTCTATAATTTATATAAGTTTATTCCTAGCACTTTGCATTATTTGAATGTTATTGTTACACCTTAGTAAATTGTAATACGCAAAATATTTTTGTTTTTAATTTAATCAACCCCTTGAATATAATTATGATCTTTTGTGGTTCTCAATTATAACAATGCTCCAAACCCGTTCATTACTACTTTGTAGTCCAATATCAGTTATTTTATAAATTACATTTCGGCCACTACCTTAGCGCCACTACTTGCCGTCAGATGGCGCTAAACTACAATACCATCGCGGAATGTTTCGTATGAGTTGGTTCCGTCACAAGTCCCAATTAAAAATAATTACCGCTTAAACAAACACGAATGTTTCTTTAATAATATTTAGGTTGCTTTTACAAGAAAACCTTTAAACCAAGATTATTCCTATCAATTGTTCATAAAATTATTAATTCTAAACGGACTTTCGATCGTAAAATAAATACTTAAGAATAAATAAGTAGAGTATTCGTGTCGGAGGCAATATTCTCAAGAGTTTATTGAATTATAACTTGGTGCGATCTTATTTGTATTGTACATGGATTTAGTGATTTTGGTAGTTGAAGATGTTGAAAGAAATAACATGACAACACACAACATAACATAAAAATAAAGACTTCAGTTTTAACAGATGCAATACAATTTAGCTATGTTTCTTAAGTTTTTGATAATTTATTAAAAAGGTGTTCAATACAAAAACAAAGCTTTAATTTATTTCTATACCAAAAACTATACGTATTGCATGTTTTTGACACCTTTTTTTAGAGTTACTATATGCCGATAGATAACACACATTTAAATGAATTGAAAAAAAAAAATGTATGTCTCGTTGATGTCTTTTGTACGATAAACTATTGGAAGCGTTTGTTAGAATACCTGTAAAGCCAATTACAGTGACTGTAGCGAAATAAATAATTCTTTATTTTACGAAAAAAAAAGGCTAATAATAAAAATGTTCCATAAAGGTTTACTAGTGATCATTGACTTATGGAAAAATATTTTAAGAGCAACCTATATGACAGATGCTCTTCCGATTATTTATATACTCCTTAAGGGGTCCAAATGTATTTTAATTGTAGAATGTTATTTTCTTAATCTCTTCTGAACGAGATACCTAGTTATTTGATCAGCCATACATATTTTTTTATCTGCAATTGGTAAACCCTTGGCATTAGGCATCCCACATGGTAATGATGCCGAATATGGAAGTTGTCTTATTAAGATTCCCCAACACAATGGAAAATTCGCTATCTTATCTTCATGCCGGAACACATCGCTGCTATCAACATTGATGACTGGCGGCAAGACATGTTATAAGATTTATACACATAACCAAGGATAGCACAGTGCCCGCCTAAGCTATATCTAGTGGCGTGGCTTTCGTTCTTAGATCACACTTGGTCTAGAAACGCAAATACCAAGATCATAACGCCACAGTATAAATAAGCACAGTGAGGAAGACTCCAGCAGTCTACTTGCAGTACAGTCGAGGCAAAAAATTGAAATATAATAAATCAATTTAGAGGTTGAATCCGTCGATCGAGGCGCCGCGCGGTTCACGACCGACAGTTAGGAAGCGGACATAGTGTTGTGGACTCATTGATTTTCTATACGACTCCCAAAAATTTAGAATGCTGTTATAATATAATATTCTGGCTCGCAGGTTCGCACGCTGCTCTAGAGAGGTGAAACCCACTCTCTTCAAGGCATACTGCCAAACATTTTATACCTGCAGCCTGTGGGTCAGATACACTCTTAGGCCTTTTAATGCCCTACGCATCCAGTATAATAATGGATTTAGGATGCTGATGGGCCTGCCTCGCTTCTGCAGCGCATCAGAAATGTTCACAGAGGCTCGCACTGACTCTTTTAAATGTATTGTGCGCAAAAGAGTGGCCTCCCTGATGTGTCGCCTACGAGACAGCCCCAGCGGCCTCCTAAATACTGGAGCGGGCAGACTGTCCGATTGTGCACTAGAACTCGGTGCATATGGGGTCCAGGGCTGCTATGTATTGTCTGTGTCTGTGTCAATGTACTGTCTTAATTTTAAATGTGTTTTGTATTTTGTATTGTATTGTATTTTTCTTGAATTAAATTGTATACTAACATAGAATAAGTATTACTAACAATTTATGGGCATGTGCCTGAACTAAAGGATTTATTATATTATATTATAATTTCTTGATTTCAGATGGGAAAAAAGAAATGAAGAATTCCTTGAACTCATCGTTGAATTGGATTCCCCGATTACTCGAAGACGTCTGAACCGATTTGGAAAATTCTTTTTTTGTTTGAAAGGGTATGGTGGTCCCATATAAATTTGATCGAAATCGATTCAGCCCTTTTTGAAAAATAAATAAAAGCAAAAAAAAGCAAAATTGTAGTGGTTACGATTAAAGTCAGTTATTTTTAACGTATTCAGCGTTGTCAATTATGCTCAATGTGGACACAGCCTTCCTTACCCCAGCAGTGTCGTGTCTGTCTGTCCGCGATCCGTTTTCCGATACTCTCTTATTTATTTACTCGATCATTAATGTGTGATTTATTGCGTGGAACGGAACGGAATTCGACTGGGTGCCCTTGGGAATTTTTCAGGAACAGTTAGATAATGGAAAAATTGTAACAAAATATAAGGTTTTAACAAAAGAAATCACACTATTTAAAATAAGCCTTCTTTGGAAATGAAACGGAAGAATATCGAATTTCATTCATAAAATATAACGTCGAATTTAATAAAATATATGATCCAACTGTTTAATTTTATATAATTTTAATTTTATTTATTTCAGCGTTTGCAATTTTAAGAGGATACTCAAAATCAAGTATAGAACAGAAAAAGTATTAAAGAAAAAAATCCTATCTGCAATTTAAAGGATTTCGGCAACTACTTAAAAGTAAGTAATCTCGTAAAAATTCAAACGAACTTTTTTAACACTCTGTATACAGGGTGTAACAAAATTGGTGTAGGACCTGTTAACTGGGGACTCTTCTCATCGCTCTGAACAAATCTTGTTCTACGACTTCGCTTAAAGCGCAAAAAAAATGGTGGACTCTCCATACAAATTGATCATCTGTTTTGCCATTTTTGAATGGAGATTCCAAAATTTTTTTGCGATCTGAGCAAAGTCGTAGAACAAAAGTTGTTCAGTACGATGAGTAGAATCCCCAGCTAATGGGTCCTACACCAATTTTGTTATCATATCATATATCATTTTATTTGTAATTTTAGTTTCACAGTATGTGTATAGAAGGTGTTAAAATAATTACAAATAGCCTTTTCAAGGCATTAGTGAAAAATACACATCAAGCAGGTAATACAATTCAATTAATATGATAATATTATATAATAATAATGTCAATAATCTAGTAATTAACAGTATAAAATTATAAAATTGTAAAAGTAAAGTTTAAAACAATGTAAATAACAAATAATACTATGGATATATCAATTAAAATTAAATAAACATCATATCATCTCTTATAATTTATCATTAAAATATTCTTTCATGGAATAAAAACTTTTGTCCATTAGTAAGCTCTTTAGAGCGTTCTCAAATTTACTACCTCGGACACCCTGTATAGGGTTCTTCTGAAATATCTGCAAAAAAATTAACAATGGTTTGTACTCATAAAATCTAAACAAGTTTTTCTAAAGTCCACTTTTACGAGTAGCCTTTATGTAATGTACCTACTTTTAAGGTGTTGTGTGTGTGTGTTTTGTTTTCTAGTGTTTTGATCCGTCTGCTCGTTTGCCACGTATCACATAAAAAAAAAAAAAAACGAGTTTATAAACCTACATTTACAAAGTTCACATACAAAGTTGGTGGAACAGTTGGTCAGTCGATAAGTAAGACAAGATTCTTTTTTTTGCGATATGCATATGTATTTATTAGGAAAAGTTCTTCAGTTTCATGCGTAGGAAGCACAGTTTTTATAGGTATACAGGTGTTAAAAAGCGCGTTTGAGATTTTAAGGGGTTACTCAGAATCAAGTATAGAATACAGGAAAAATATTGAAAAAAATCGATCTACAACTTTTTTCAGTTTTTCATACAAATTCTTGATCCACTATTTAGATTTAGTACGAGAACCTGAAAAAAAAATTTAAGAGTCGATTTTTTCAATATTTTTCCTGTACTTGATACTGAGTGACGACCTAAAATTTCAAACTCACGTTTTTAACACCCTGTATAATCTGACACCAGGTTGGCTTCTGCGACGTCCTTTCCTTCGCATCCCTCTGACATCCTAGTGTTCTGACATTCTTAAAGAGAGTCAAAGAGCCATCTCACTATACAGAAGCACTCTTCCTCTTCAACTCAAAAGAAAACCGTTGCATCACCATCTTAATTCTACCAACATTCAAAAACCAAACACAGATTAACGAGCGCAAATAGAAATAGACGAACAATTGATAATTCTCGAGTACTTTCAAGATTATTTTTCGGAAATGAAGCGCCCAGTCCAGATCTCTCTAGTCTCGAGCTCTTTTGAGTACCTTTCAAGTGCTATTGAGTGCTCTCGAAGGCTTAGCACTGGTTCTTGGACAAATAAAACCGTAGCCATGGGTCAATTAACATTTTACAGTTTTAAAAGGAACATAGTTTGGATGTGGTACCTTATTTATGGTGAATTTAATAAAAGGTAGATGAGATATTGTGTGTTGTTAAAGGCATGGCATAATGGTATCTTCTGTAGTTGACATCACGTTTAGGCAAACGTATTGTATCATGAGATAGATAGTCGTAGATGTGGTAATAATATGCACAAGGTTGTTTGACGTAGCGAGACCGGAAATGAGAGCAAATGACCTCACTAAAGAGTATGCTGAAGATCGGGAAAAGTGGAGTAGATTAAGTCGGAAAGCAGACCCTGGCTCCAGCCGAGATAACGAAAACAGATAGAAGGTTGAAGATGACAACTGGATACTAAGGGCGGAACACAACTTCATCTACTCATTGGAGTGAGACTCGACGTAACATCCACTCGATGTGTCAATCCTCACTGTGGAGACTGGAATGGAAAAATATTTATTTGTATGGTTGTAAGTAGCTTTAAAGGGAAGGTCAGGCTTCTTTAATATTAGATAAATACAATCTGTTGCTATGATAGATGCTGAATACATCATCATAATCAGCCAAAAGACGTCTACTGATGGACAAAGGCCTCCCTCAAGGATTTCAACATCGACCGCTCCTGCGCTGCCCGCATCCAGAGGCTTCCCGTAACCTTCACCAGGTCTTTGGTCTACCGAGTGAAAGTGAATACAATTTAATAAATTAATTTGTTTCAATATGCCACCTCCAAAATTCCTTCCCTTCAAAACGGTCACAATAAATTTGGTACAATACCATCACATATGCGTGGGCACACATTGTTATCATAGAAAACAGTTCGAAATGCGTCGTGTAATACCGGAATTCCAATGATAAACATAGTAGTAGCAATACAAGAGCATTGCGCATGAGTTGGTCGAATTTGGTAGCTATAAAATCAATAATGGTATCTCATCCACTGTGTAAGAGTGTGAAAGGAAAACAGTAAACTTGGTACTGTCAATTGTCGACTGCATGTCAATTACTAATATTTCCAGTTAAGCTGAACTCTGTTACAAAGAAAATTTCAAACAAAGCAAGACCAGATTATGCTGGTATTTGTATTGATTATGTGCGTTTGATGGTTTTTAAGTTAGATTTTTAACCTATTGCTTCAAAAGGAGGGTAACGTATTTTGCATGTATGTATGTAATCCACCTGCAACCACAGATAGCATTAGAGCTACATAACTGCAGCTTAAAGAGCAAGATGGATTTCAGATTGCGAGATATTTTATTTATTTATATATTATATATTTAAAAACCAACAGCTTATGAAATAATACAAAGTTGAGCTTATTCTATAAAATACAATAAAGAAAGCCAATTATAGGTTTTTCAAATGTTAAAATTAGTAAGGGAATTATTACTTGCTATTAGTTGCTATTACTAGATGGCAGTCCTTAAGCCATGTTAGGAGCCTTATAAAACGGCTTGAAAACTTCTGACACTGGGGTTGGCTACTAGCCACACAACCTCTACCAATATGCACCTCGCCTCCATTTGTGGAGTAAGATCTAACATTACCGACTTTTGGGAAGAGACCTATACCCAGGAATGCGGGCTATTAACGAGCAATATCGCAAATGAAGTGTCTAATATGTAATTAAGATGTAATATAATATATGTTTTTATTTTGATGTGTCGGATGGAGTTTATTGGGGTCCGTCGTTTCATCTCACTCCGCAATCACATCCCGAAACGGCGGGTATACGAGTTCCGAGTGGTAGAACCCTCGTATTAGGTAGATAAAATAATGACGTTCGAAAAGTGTATACTGTTACACTGTTACCTACATCGAAAAAAATATTTTTATTTAATTTCTTTAAAGAGAAAACTTTATCCATATAAATAGGCAATTACCATCATAGCAACCAGCAATATGTTAAATTCTATTACACCCAGGCCATACCCTGCTCTAAGTTACAACAACTAATAAGTGGGGTCAAACCACAATTAATAAATTAAAGGTAGTGCGGAGCGCGTATGAGTACAATAAGTTAGCACGAATATTCATGCCAGTGTGTAGAATGTAATGTGCGAAATATGCGCGGTCAGGCGCATAGAACAATACCTGGATAGCTGGAGTAGTCCTGTGGAGGCAGTTAAAATTTATTGTTCTAGTTCATATGGGAAGTCCTCGTTTTTCTTATAAGTGGGAAAGGTACTTATGGTTTTACTAGATGGGGGAAGGAATGATGATGGGATGAGGGTGGTAGATAGCTGGATGCATGTGATTACGAATTGTGTTGAGTGGAATCTTTGGAGAAGAGCTTTGTTCAACAGTGGTCGTCTTCCAGCTGATAAGGATGAGAAAAGGTAAAAGAGTATACGAAGGTATACGAGTGTATAGTGTGAGGTACAACCAAATGACCTTTAAAAAGTTAACATTGGTATCTACTTCGAAAAAAATATATTTTATTTGATTTACATAAGTTTAGATAGTGTGTTAAAATGGGAGCTGTAATAGACAGCGCGTAACCAGGTAAATCAAGGTTGCTTAGTTTTTATTTGAGATGCAAGAGTTTGTGTTTTATCAAACACAAAAATATGAATTTGAATGGAGTTCCGGATAGAAATAGGGATCTCAGTTTATTTAATTCATTTTTAGTTCATTTAGAGTACTACGAAGTTAGACCCCGTCGGCAATCGAACCCACCACCTCCTAAAGTAAAGCAAGCAGACTAGCCACTAGACCACGGAAGCGGTCAAAATATAAATCACATTTTTAATGTGAAAAATCACTATTCCTTAAGGTCAGTCAGGTTGAGTCTAACTTTAAACTCCTTTCAACCTTTACCTTTGACTTTAGTCCAAACTTGGATCGTACCTATTCCATTAGACTGCAAACCGGAAAATCACATACCAAATTCCAAACTAAAGCAAGCATTTTTATTATTTATTATTATAATAAATAATATAAAATAATAAAAAAGCAAGCATTCTGTATTTATGAAATATTAGCTTCCGTCCGCGACTTCGTCTGCGTTGACTTCAGAATTGGGTCCAGAAAGAAAAAAAATATTTAGGTGGCGTCATCTTATGACTTAGTGAAAATTTTAAGTTTTTAAGTACTTCTCCAGCAACTCTTAAGTATTCCGGGATAAAAAGTATCCTATGCGTTAGCCGAGTGCTTTATCTATCTACCTACCAAATTTCATTCGAATCCGCTCAGTAGTTTCGGCGTTAAAATGGAACAAACAAACACCTATACTTTCGAATTTATAACATTAGTGAGAAATCGGAAGTTTTTGCACTATGTTCTAAAGGTATTTATAACTGATCCCGTATGCCTTACGGCGGGCATCTCGTAACGGCTATCAGGCCATTGTCTATATTTCTGTTAGCTTAACATTACATGCAACAATGAAATGGTCTGTGAAAATAGATGAAGAATGTGGTATGGGAGTTATTTGGGGCAGGGTTTTAGGAAGGAATACAATAAGATTTTAATGTGTTATTGGAATTTATATTGAATGTGTGATGTTTTTGTATAGGTATAGCATTAGTCTTATTAAACTGTAGCTATCTGAATATTTCTGGTAATTTATGAAATATTATATTTGAGAGGTTAGTGTAAGTGCTCCTGACTATTGATCCGAGGGCTGTGGTTTTATTCCCACCCAGGGCAAGCATTTATATCACAAGCAGATTTGTTGTTTGCGCTTAGTCTGGATGCAGTAAATCAATATACATGTAGATATGTATTTAAATCATGTGTATATCAGTGTCTGGTACCAGTAATACAGGGAATCCTAGTTTGGGTCCAAATGGCCATGTAATATTTGTCCCGGATAAGTTTTTTGGACAACGTTTCATTTAAGTTAGCTGTTAGGAAATATAGGTCCACAAAGGGTATTTTATATCAAGCCTCCTATACCTATAGTTTCAACGACCAACATTGTTCAGACCTCCCATATAGACAACACCTATGATTGAGCGCTAATCACTAGGGCCATAGAGGTATGGTCTATGGACCATGCAAGCTTGGACCATAGACCATAGGGGCTAGATTTAGTGCCTACGTTCCCACATCCTAATTGCAGGGCCCGTTTTCACACATTGTGCGCATGTATGTAGAGACTGCAGAAAAGTGTGTTTTTTGAATTAGACAAAATATTTTACAGTAGTTTAAAAACTATATTCTTATTAGTTGTTAGTTGTTTTTTTATGGCAGAGCAGTTGTTTTACGTCAATTGATTTTGACAACTTTACTATCCGACATTGTTCTATATATTTGACAAATGCTAATGTCAGATAAACGTCAGAGCGTTTTCCAACCACCGAATTTGATAGAAATTTGCAATCGACGGAGGTACGGAACGCGTCGGTTGTGTCAACTTGACATCTGGCCCAGAGGTTCGGAACGACGACGTTAGAGTGAACGGTTGCGCTCGGAGTGCACCCTCGGAACGCGCCCCTGTCTGTGAAACTGACAATTGTCAAAATTACATCTGTCAAAGTCAGTGAAGCGGTCGTGGCTCAGAGCAGCTTGCGTGGTCGCGTCGATCACGCAGGTTAACTGACTGCAGACACGGTCATAACCTGGATGGGTTTGACTGTTAGTGGTAGTTATCTCGACCGTTTCCGTGCTTCACGTTAAGCCGTAGGTGCCGGCTGCTATCGCTAGATGGCAGTCGTTAAGCCATGTCGGAAGCCTTATAGGCGGCTTGAAAACTTCTGACACTGGGGTTGGGCACTAGCCCCACAACCTCCATCAATCCGGACTTGGCCCCCGTGTGTGGAGTATGGCCTAACCTTCCCCATGTATGGGAAGAGACCCGTGCCCCTGCAGTGGGGATGTAATGGGTTGTTAACAATTAACATCTGTCAAAGTGACCACTGAGAACTGTAAGATGGCTTTGATTTCCACCTAATACATGGAAACACTTGGACTTTTTCAGGATAGAAAGTATCCTACGTGTTAATCCAGATTACAATACATCTATGTGCCAAATTTCGTCTGAATCCATTGAGCCGTTTTTGCGTGATTGAGTAACAAATATCCAAACATACAAACTTAATAACATTGTATACATCCAAACTTTCACATTTATACTATTAGTAGGATTTTGGAAGAACTCCTACTAATAGTATAAATGTGTAATAATTAGTTTTACTGGCTCTGTCTTGGGTTCTTAATAGTAATCTATTCTGTTGAGGATCTAGATGAAGGTAAAACAAAGTTTTGATTTTCAAAGTTTAGGAACTACTTCCACCATGTTTTTTTACAACCTTGCTTCTTTATTAGTAATAGCCTCCGCCCGCGACTTCGTCAGCGTGGACTTCAGAATTGGGTCCAGAGAGAAACAGCTAAAACTTTTGCAACATCTAGTGACAAAGTAAAATTTCCGTTTTTAGCCAATTCTCCGGGAGCCCTCAAGTTTTCCGGGGATAAAAATTATCCTATCTGTTAGCCGAGTGCTTTATCTATCTACCTACCAAATTTCATTCTATACCGTTCAGTAGTTTCGACGTAAAAGTGGAACAAACAAACAAATAAACAAACAAACATCCATACTTTCGCATTTATAATATTAGTGAGATGAGATGAGATTTGAGTGCCTTTGGCTACACCTTATGACGATGCAGTCGAGAATGGAACACACTTGCTCAAACAACGCTTTCTGCCATTATAACATATTGCACAACTAACGTGTCTGCTGTTTTGTTGTCCGTCCGTCCATCTGTCCGTCTGAGCATCCCGTGAACCTAGCGGTACCACGTTACGACCTTGCGCTCTCGTAAACGTTGCGTGTTTGTGAGAATGCGCGTGCGTCTACCCGGCGATAGGTTATAAAGCCATAAGTCTACGGGGAAGTAGTTTTGCGTTTACAGATCAAACACTTCGCAAAGGTACCGGAATATGTAGAAAAGAAGTGTTGAAAATTATTTGAGACTATGTCGCATTTTACTCTATAAGGACAATGTCATAGTGTTACATAGAGAGGGATTATTATATCGCGGATTTGACATATCGGCAGTGTAAGCAGGCCTCCCACTCAGTGGACCGATGACCTGGTGAAGGTTGCGGGAATCGCTGGATGCGGGCAGCGCAGGACCGGTCGGTGTGGAAATCCTTGGCGGAGGCCTTTGTGCAGCAGTGGACGTGTTTCGGCTGACGATGATAATGACATATCCATGTGACTACTACAGTATGGATAGTCCCTGGACCTCTCTAAAGGTGACCATACCCCCCCCCCCTCGCGGCGTAAGATCCAGTGACGGTTCTTTAGGTTAGGCCATACTCCACATACGGGGGACAAGTCCCGATTGGTGCTGGTTTGGGGCTAGTGGTCAACCCCACACATGTATGCCTTCAAAACGTCGAATTTTTTTATGGTTATGGTAGTTGCAGCAACAAGACGTATGGAGTGTGTAGGGTATAATAGTACCTATATAGGGTGTAACAGAAAGGTGTGATAATACTTCAAGGTTGGATTTTACCCATCAAACTGAACAAATTTTGTTCTAAAAATTTGTTGAAATCGCAAAGAAATTTTCGGACTTTTCATACAAACTTGGTTCGCCAGCTGATCGATTTGTATGAAAAGTCCAAAAAAAAATTTGCGATTTGAACAAAGTTGTAGAACAAAAGTTGTTCAGTTTGATGGGTAAAAGCCAACCTTGAAGTATTTATCACACCTTTCTGTTACACCCTGTATATATTTTTAAAACAATCTAAATAAAATGATTTTATTCGAGAAAAATTACAATAAATACATATTTTATATATTTTAAAATATGATATAAAACAGTTTGTTGTTATAAATCAGCTACTTTTATTTCAAGTCAAATGAATAAAGGCTATTTTATTTATTAAAACAAAACAATGTTATCTAGGTTATTAGTTATTATAATGTTACCACCTGCAAAGCAATAATAGCGAAAATGGAACATGTATTACAAATACTAATTATTATAATGGTGCGTTGCCTCGGTCCAGCTGTTGGCAACACTAGGGTTATTCCTATTTACTCCTATAATATAAAGAGTGAATAAGTTGTTATTTTAAAAATCAAATGTATAAAATAAAATCCGGAAATAAATACACACGGTAATTCTACTCCAACTAGTATAGAGACTACTTTATACTTTCATACAGACAATAATATATACAAATTAACGCAAAGAATAAACAATTAGCGAATAATAACGTTAAGTGAAATAATTTCTGACATTGGAGCTGCTGACTAGGGGAAAATCGGGGATAAATTCCTGTTTGTCCACAAATAAGCATTTGGGGACATACTAAACGAAAAGTTCAGTCTGTCCCCATTCGGGGACAGGCTCGTGGGGACAGACGGGAATAACCCCCAAATTTCGTCCAAATCCGTTTAGTAGTTTCGGCGTGAAAGTGGAACAAACAAAAATACATACATTCGCATTTATAATACGATATTAGAGATTAAGTAAAGCACAGGTGGAAATGGGAAGAGCCCTGCAGATATATCGCGGGCCGCGGGTCGCGCTGTGACCTGCGCATCCGACGCTCATTAGTACAGCCTGTGTCAGCTGGCCGATATAATGACGCTTCATATTAGCTTATTAACTATACGTTCCTTTTTTTAAACTAAAAATATTTAAGAGTTGTCACATCGCTAACACTTCCAGCACCGGTAGCATGACGACGTATATCGCGCGCGACGCGAGTTTTAAAAGCATTTGTTCCGTTCTAACGCTAAGCTAATGAAAGAGACAGCTGAGCTGTTTCTCGCGTTTGGCGCGACAAACAGCTTTCTCTACGCCCTTATGCTGCCCGTGCAGAAACGTTAAAAATTGATTCATAATCAAGGTAAGATTTACCTGAGAAGTGTTTTTCCCTTTCACACTTCAAAATTATAATAGGCTATCCTTCATATTAACTAAATAACTGTGTTCCTTTTTTAAACTGTTTGAAAGCTTTCATTTCGCTAACACTTCTTTCAAACAGTTTCTACGTTAAAAAATACTTTCATAATTAACCTGACAAAAATTTGTTTCTTTCACACTTCAATAAAATTTAAAGGCTATCATGCTGTTATGGTGAATATTACTCTCACGAAAGTAATATAGTAAAGTCTTTCTAAATGTAAATTTTCAGCGTGATAAGAATGTTATACTAGGAACAAAAAAGAGATTTAAGAGTATGTGTGAAACATGCTTTAAATATAAGAAATTTATTTTTTTTTGCTTTCAAGCTATGGAGATATTTTCATTTTTTTAAGTTTAAGATTTGAGGATCAATACATATTACAAATTATCGATATTATAAAAAAAAATGAGTTGGAGGGAGTTTCTTTAGGACCCGCCGTTTCTTCTCACTCCGCAAATACTTCCCGAAACGGCGGGTATACGAGTTCCGAGTGGTAGGAACCTCGTATTAGGTAGATAAAAGAATGACGTTTGAAAAGTGTACACTGCTACCTACTTCGAATAAAAAATATTTTCATTTCATTTTCATTCAATGTAACAATAAGAAGAATTAATGCCAATTTAGACAGTTTACATCATATTTATAGTACCAAGTCTTACTAAAGCGTCATTTTAGCGCTCATCTAAGGCGAGTATTAAGTTTAAAACCCGCAGTAAATAAGCTCGATTGTATTTATGTGTTATGTAATTTGAGCCCGCTGAGTGGTCGGCCATATTCCCCATACACAACAATATATTAAATGTTACGTTTTAGATATACTATATCTATCTAACTTTACGATTAATAGTTCATTCGAGTATCTTCATCGGACAACTGTATGTAGTTATTTGAAAGCAATTCGTATAACTGACTCGGTGGCTCAGTGGTTAGTGATACTGACTACTGATCCGAGAGTCGTGGGTTCGATCCCTACCCAGGGCAAACATTTCTGTGATGAGCAGAATTGTTTGCTCTGTGTCTGAGTGTATTATATCTGCATATGTATGTATTTAAAACGTATAATAGGTATGTGTATATATCTCAGTCTCTGGTTCCCATAATACAGGGAATCCTAGTTTGGGGCCGGATGACCGTGTGTGATTTGTCCCGAATATATATAAACGATCCGAGTCAAAAATAAGTTATGAAATATTGTTCACTACATAAAACTTTTATTGGAATTGGAGAAAAATACGCTTGGATTTACCATACATGTACAATTTTTAATATACAAAAATTTCGTTAAAAGTACGCAAACGACTACATTAAACAACATTTTCTTCTGATATTTTATAAAAGAAACTCATATGACTAGCATTGAATTAACCGGATTATTTAGGCTTTGCTTTCTCTGTTAGTCAGTGAGTCAATCAAGGTAATGATTTCAATGAACTTTAAGTAATTCCTACCAAAAAAAAACTTAAACTCCTTTATAAGATACTCATAGATAAAATTGTTAACAACCCATATCATCCCCACTGCAGGGGCAAGGGCCTCTTCCCTTCCTTCCCTTCATTTCATTTCATTTCATTACTGACAACTAAATACCAATTATTATTATTTTTTGAAAACATCGTATTTATTTTACAAATTACACATTCATTTCGAGGTAAATCGAATATCCACTAAAAATCAACTAAAAAGCTTACATTTTTATAACTTTTACAAATTGTCTGTTTTGACGCAATATCAAGCCATTGATTTGATATAAAACGAGACACCGGTAATAAATGACATGGTCATAATTTAAGATAACTAAGTGACATAACACCACACTGCAACTTTTTGTCGGATCGTGAGGCATTTGGCCTTCTTACGACGCTTCCAACCTCGGATGTTCTCAAAATATCACGTTACTGCCCTCATAAGGAACATAGCCGCAAAGTATATGGAATTTCCGTGTACTTTGCGGCCTTTTTTCTTATGAGATCACGTTACTGAAAATACGGATAGACATAATAATGTTTATTGGACTTCCGTAATGTCTAAAATGCATAAAATATGATATGTCTGTGTTTACTAGCTTTAGAACTACATATCAATAATACTCGAGTGCTGAAATTAAGTGTAATGTTTTCGCGTGTAATAATGTTTTTATTTTTTTACCCTCAATTGGTAAGCCCTTGGCATCATCTCACCTGACGGTAAGTGATGACGATGCCGAAGATGGAAGCGGGCTTACCAAGATTCCGCAACGTAATGGGGAACTGGCTATCTTATCTCTATGCCGGAACACATAAATGCCGTTAATATTGATGTTTGGTAGCAAGACTTAGATAAGATGGTGGTAACTAGCTAGGTGCGCTCAGAAAATGCACTACCACCAATCAAACTGAGTCCTGCAAAGTTTGATTCCGCCGGGAACCCGCGATCTCCAGATGTGAAGTGAGCTGAATAGCCACGGAGGTGGTTAAATGTATGGCCGTTTTATTATAGATACCTGCAGCCTAAACAGCTTGGTATATTTTACAGTTTGAAGTATTATTAGATTTATTTCGAGCCCCAAATTGTAATTCAAATCAGCGGATCGGAAAATTGGTTCTGTGTTTTGAGAGTTTCAGTGAAAATAGGTTTAGTCGTTCGCAAGTTATTTGACTATTAACATCTATGGGAGATGGTTATTTCGTTATTTTGTTCGTTACTGGCCTAGTATTTAAACGACGGTACAAAAAGACCTGAAAGAGCTCTTTTTAGACAAGGACATGGCGCTGAACAGGCCTGCATGGAAGAAAAGGACGGAGAAAGCCAACCCCAAGTAAATGGGAAAAAGGATTAGGAAGATGATGGTGATAACTGGCCTAGTGTTTAATAGCGGAACTCGAAAACCCTCCCAATTAACGGTCAGCTATGTCGCAACCTGTCGAGTGTCCACCATAAAAACTCTCAGATTTCACTCATTTGCATTACAATCGAGTCGATATCTCAACTCTAGAGAGCTGCGCAAACACACGTATGCGCAACAGAACAATTAAATCGGATATCGATTTGTTTGTTTTATAATCGAGATTTGAATGTCTTCACAGCATTATAGCGATAGCGGCAAAGACCCTTTATTTATGGATTTGAAATTCCATTTTGAAATATAATACTTGAACATATTACATATAAAATAATCTCGCCAATAATAACTGAGGAGCAAGACCAAAAGGAGGTGATAGCATGCATGTTTGATATAGTAATATAGGTTCGAAATTGAGGGATTTCAAAATAACGCTGCCATTTTTAAAGTTTGGAAGACATAACCACAAGATTCTTAATGTAGTTGGCTTGCTAAATTGCACCTGTATATCTATGCAGCTTATGATGATGGCTCTTCAAGATAAAATTCGGATTTGTGAATAATATAAGGACGCAACACAAAAGGACTGACTAACTGGAAAAACAAAAGGAGAGTCGCTGTCTTTTTAATACACCGATTGGGAGGATATGATGATGATCGTATATTTCGAAGGGCTCGTCCTTAAGCTAAGATCTTTGGTAGCGACATATCTTCCAGCACAACATCGTTGGCCTAGTTTGAAATGTGCTTTAAGATGCGTGTCAAATTGGAACAAGTTTATCGAAAGCTGCGCAAGCTTCGATTTTATAGCAACAGTTACATAGATATTTTCACTAAAACAACTTTTCGATTATCTTTAAAACAAGACCAGCAAATTAAATTGTTCACAATAAAATCTTTGAACATTTAATTGGCGGTGTATGCGATTATAAATGCTTTAAATATGTTGTTTTCTGGAGCAATAAAGTTTTGTGAAAGTCGATTTGAGTTGCAAGAGAATAGACAATATGCGTGTATATTTTATTTTCATTATTTTTCAGATATAAAAATTTTAGCTATTATTTTATTAATATTTTTTGCTTTCATTAAAATAAAAATAAAAATCTAATATCCTACATTATAAAATTTATAAAAAATGATTACTTGTTTTACATAGATAAGCTGCCACATTGCGATGAAAAGCTTTTCAGTCGGCGGTGAAATTTCACAGGAAATAAAATTAATCGTATTAGTAGAACAAATGGTGTCGATTCGGTGTTTACAATTAAACTTATTTGACAGGACTAAACTAAATTTAAGCGTCCTGTCCTTGTCTTTTCGCTATAGAAAGAAAGAGACAGAACACCTAAATTAAGTTTAATCCTGTCAAATAAGTTTAATCATGAAAACAGAATCGACACCAATATTTAACTAAAACATCATTATATCGTTTAAAAGTATAAGTACTCGTATTTGATTTAAATATTTAAAAAAAATTAAATAAAAAATATAAATTTTATAGGCTTAAAAGTGGACGATGCATATTATCTACTGGGTACTTGATTTGTTCTAAGAAACTAAATCTAGGGCTCTTATAGAACATAGACAACTTGATTGACAAATTGAATTGTCAAATAACATAATTCGCAGTAAAATGGCGGTGACAGAATGTCACTGTCCCTTTAAAGTGGTGACCGCTTTTACGTAAGCATCGGTGGAGCGATAATCTGAAAAAAACTTAATGTTGACTAGAGATACCGAAAGGGATAAGTCCGCATTTGCTTTATTTTGTTTTGCATGTTTTAATTTTATTTATGTTATTTCAAGTTTATTTCAAGTTTCAAGTTACAAGTTACAATTTTCATGTTAACTTTGAACTGTGTACTAGGTATTAACCTGTATCACACAGTTCTACACGAGTTACATTTATCGTTTTAAAATAAAGAGTACCGGTCTTATATTATGAGGTAAACAATTTGTATACATAATATTAAAAATAAAAGTAACTAAATCTAAATCTAGTAACACTTTTATATGCTTGTGTGTGTGTGTGTGTCAATGTGTATGCATGTGTGTGTGTGTGTGTCGATGTGTGTGTATGGATGTGTATGGGTGTGTATATGGGTGTGTGTATGGGTGTGTATATGGGTATGTGTATTAATGTGTGTGTACCTAAATGCTAAATGTGTGTGTATTTTTGTGTGTTTACTCGAGTAGTTTTTCCGTAGCTTGATAATTAAGGTTTTTAAGATATTTACTGAGTAACGTTTTTTTGACATTTTTTGTCTTATCCTGTAGATCAATAGTTCTGCTAATTTTATTGTAAACAGAAGCTGATATAAATGAGGTGTTATGTTAAAGAGTTTATACATCCCGAAACGCAGAGCTGCAGATGGATACAATTACAATTTTAACCGCCTCCGTACCCTAGTAGCTAGTCCGCTCGCTTAGCATCAGGAGGTCGCGGGTTCGATTCCCGGCGGGGTCCAACTTTGTAGGACTCGGTTTGGTTGGTGGTAGGGCATTTTCTGAGCCCGCCTGGCTAGCTACCACCGTCTTATCTAAGTCTTGCCGCCAAACATTAATGTTACCAGCATTGATGTGTTCCGGCATGAAGATAAGATAGCCAGTTTCCCATTGCGTTGGGGAATCTTGGTAAGCGCGCTTCCATCTTCCGCATCATCATTACTTACCATCAGGTGAAATGATGCCAAGGGCTTACCAATTGGTAAGCAACACAATCGTGACTCTTCTGGTGCGAGTGTCTGTGGGCAGCAGCTATCGCTTACCATCAGGTGATCCATCTGCTCGTTTGCCACCTATGACATAAAAAAAATAACAAAATTCCTTTTTACTCCCAAAAATAGAACAAAAAATTTTGATAACAGATGCACCTCAGTCAAATATAATATAATATACAATATAAGAAGTAAAAAAGAAAGAAAAATAACACGATTAAGTCACCATCGAATCTGCTGACGTCACAAAATGGATGACCCGATGCGCTTGACCTTTTCCTGATAAATATGAGATTGGTCTGGTGAGGTCGGAACGGTGTGGCTACAAAATTGGCGGATGAAACTTTGAAATCAATTCTAGAATAGATACAGTCTATGTTTAAAAAATTTTGTAACATAATGTTATTTTAAATGAATTATTGAAAATCATTTCATTTTTGATTGCTTCGTTTTTATTTTTCTCGTAATTTCTTTTTTTTTACCAGTAGGTAAGCCCTTGGCATCATGTCACTTGACAGTTAGTGATGATGCTGCCAAAGGTGGCAGCGGGCTTACCAAAATTCCCCAACAAAATAGGGAACTGTCCATCTCATATTCATGGCGGAAAACATCAATGCTGTTAACATTGATGGCTGTTATAAGATTACATAAAAAAGTTGTAGCTAGCCAGGTGAGCTTAGAAAATGCCCTACCACCAACAAAACCTCCTACAAAGTTGATCCCGCCGGGATTCGAACACGCGACCTCCTGATGTAAAGCGAGTGGTCTAGTCACTAAGCCACCAGGCGGTTGTCAGTATTAACTTAGGTTTATATGAGGATTTGTGTAAGTTTAATGTACAGTTTTCGAAGATAAAATCCAAAAGGTAGGCTTGCCTAATGTCCAAAATCTTCTGCGATTAGGTCCTTTCACAGATTTCTTTGTTTGCCTACAATCGTTACTCTTAGCCGGGGCTCCAGGTCTTCCCCTCCATTCCGTCAGTATAAACATAATCACGTTTTATGGCCCAACCACAATCTTCAAGTCTAGAAATAATATCGATATCGATGGTTCAGGGCGGCGCCGGAACGCCTCCATCGAATAAATATTTAATTAAACATATGAGCTCGAGATCCAGTATCGACGTGGTACAAATAGTTTTTGCTGTTGGTCACGAAATTTTGTGTATCCCGTTTGTTATACTTACATTATACAAAGTTGTTAGCTACGTTAAGAGTGCGCTTAACGTTAGCAAGTTTTTCCTAACGAGAGAGGTATGAAAATATGCGAGTAATGTGAGCTTAAATTCATCATTATCAGGTGAAGGTCACGCACACCTGCTGAATGTCAGCAGGAAAGTCCAGTTGTTGTGGAAATCCTTGGGAAGACCCATTGTTCAGGACAAGACACCTAGTAATGATGGAATCACGGCTGAGCTTCAGGCAGCAGGTGGAATGCAGAATGTATTACATATTTTTTCACGCCAAGTATACTTACAGATTAACACTGCATTAGAAGCGTCGTAGGTCACTGCGGCTTGCGTGGTCGCATCGATCATGCAGGTAACTCACTATAAAAACAGTCACAACCTAGATGAGTTTGACTGTGTGGCATTAATCTCGACCATTTCCGTGTTTCGCAAGGCACGTTAAGCCGTTGATGCCGGCTGCTGTCGCTAGATGGCAGTCGTTAAACCTTATACTTGAGTTGAAAACTTCTGACACTGGGGTTGACTACTAGCCCCACAACCTCCACCAATCCGGACTTGGCCCCAGTGTGTTGAGTATGGCCTAACCTTTCCGAAGTATGGGATACTATTACTACTACTGTTTATTATATCCGTGCCCCTGCAGTGGGGACGATATAGGTTGTAACCGACCGAACACTGCATAATTATAATTGAATAAATTCCTTTTATTACTCAATTACAAAGTAATTTTACACTGTACCGCATAAATCTCACTAACAAACACATAACTTCACCTTTAATAAACTCGGACGTCGTAGGCGAAATAATCCCATAACTCATTTCATAGTCTTTCTATACAAATTAGCGAATAATCGAGGCAAGGTGACGGGGTTCGATTCCCATGGCCAGTGGGGTGGTGCCGCAGTAATTAATACCCGCCCACATATCGCCCGGCCCGGGAATCGAACCTTGGACCTCGATGTTCATTTTGTGTTTTGTTTGTGTGCTTTTACTGTTGGTTTCATTTCAGTGGTAATGTACTTGGAATAGGAAGTTTTGTTGTTCCTTAGTTCCTTTTCATTGAAATTTAAGTTATGTGAAATGGTTTTTTAGGATCCAGTACCAAATAGGAAAAAAATAAAAACTAGGATCACTCGTGTGTCTGTCTGTCTGTCCGTCTGTCACAGCCAATTTGCCCCGAATCTAATGGACCGATTAAGTTAGAACTTGGTACACATATAGATTTCTGTGACCAAAATAAATAAATTTTGAGTGTCCTCAACGCAAACTCACACACAAAAAATTAAAAAAAAGTTTTGCAAACTATACCGTGTGACATATTAAACGAAATGGCGTGTTGTGAGGATTTGAAATATATATATTCTTTTTTTTTTAATAAAAAGTTCAAAAATTATTCAAGAAAAATGCTTATTGAATGATAGGTTCCTACTATACCTAACGGAAGTCCATATTGTTTTAATCGTCTTATAAGGTCCTAAAACACCTAGAACATGTCTAAAGACCATTAGACCCTTAATTTATAGCAGTTTTAGCGCGTTCTCGCCTTAATAGCTTACTTTCAAATTAACCTTAGTTTTATTCGTAATGTAAGCGAGTTTAGTAGTATTAGTAGAAGTAGTTTTATTGTTATACTATAATTGACCACGCTGAATACGTTAAAAACAACCGACTTCAATCGCAACAACTCCAATTTTGCTAGGTTTTTGTTGATTTTCTAAAAAACGAAATTTCCAAAAAGAATTTTCCAAATCGGTTCAGGCGTCTTCGAGTAATGGGTGAACATACATAAAAAAAAGATTCCGAGGAATTGAGAAACTCCTCATTTTTTTGAAGTCAGTTAAAAACGAATTTTGCGGATCCTGTACAGTTAGGTGTTTTTATGGAATCATGAACTGAAAGTTTAAATACTTTTTCAATAGTTGTGTCTTAGCTAAAATGAAATTTTTATATTCTTTAACACCTAAAAATACTTTTAACTTATTAAACAAGTTTTTTTTTTTATAGAGCATGAATCTTTTTTCGTGATAGATTTTTTTTTTAATTCCCAAGTGATGCCGTAAACAGAAAAAACCCTTAAATGCATTATAAATCAAATTATTTTTATATTTGAATTTTTGATTTAGGTCTCTTCCAAAAGTATAATAGGTGCATTCGGGTAATTCCGAATGTCGGGTAATTCCGAAAATGCGTAATTTTTACCAAACGCGGCAACATTTTTTACACTGGCAACATTCATTTGATGGCTATTTTAATCAGCTTACTTACTAATTACTTAAATGCCATACAATTTTCTTTCCCTTTTTTTAAATCCGCATTTTCGGAATTACCCGAATGCACTATATTACAAGTAGTTTTCTGCAACAGTTAGTTGACATTAAGAGACATAAATATTTAAAATCTCCTTTGCTTTAAAATGTCAAAATAAAAAAGAAAATGTTGCTTTGTACAACGAAAAACGTCACTAGTGTGGTACATTAGTATTTAAATTCTTCTTAAAATATAATGATCGTTTCTGCAACTGGGTTTCAGTAGTTATATTATTGTACCTATATGTTTGTCAAATCCCTTCCAAGATATACAAAATCATCGACCATATTTTCTCAGCCCTTTTAAATAAAGAACAACCTCACGATGACGTCACAAGCTACCGGCTGCGATGCGCGGGCGCACACCGCAACTCTGATTTGCGAAAATAAAACGAAACCAGATTACAGACGGCGCCGGGTAATGGAATAGTGTTGGGATGATAGTGGTTAATGGTTGACAGTTATCGATAAATTATTTTCCTGTTTATTACGGATACGGCTAGCCTGTGTAGGTACCCACTAAACAGGTAGCGAGTTAAAATAATTTAAAATCTCAGATAAAAACCTACGTCACATTTTCACAGACTTCACACATGTATTTATTTGTTTTACAGTGACTGAGAATTTACATAGAAAAATTAAATAGATGCAACAAAAAAGTTTACACACTGTTATTTTTTCACATATTCAGTTTAGTTTTATAATTTAGTAATGTAATGCTAATCACATATGGATATTTCTGAAACACCAGAAGCCTTATCAAATGGTTTTCAGATCTGAAACCTTTTAGAAATTCTTTGAATTCGATAGCCTTTGAATCTTATAAAATTAAACCTTTGGCGTTACATATGCTTGTAACGCGAGGCTCCATCGGTCAAACGATGCGGTCATTTATAAAATCTCTATTTTAAACGAAACTCTTTGCGTCCCGTTTAATCTGACACATATGTCAAGTTAAAAATTATTCAAAAGTCAGATTATGTTAAGTCAAAACTGCGACCCTTTTAAATTAATCTGAATATAAACTCATGTTTAACAATTAATGCTTTAATATATCAGATTGACAAGTTAGTTTAACTTTACTAAAACCCAGTTACAAAACATATAGATAAATTATTATTTGATATTTCACGTCGATACATTTTATGGTGATACTATCCCATCCCTAAGTCAAACAATCTGCACAAAGTAATCATTTGTCTACTTGACTAAACTGAATTATATTATTTTTTATCATTATTTAATGATGGCGCAGTAATTGAGGGTCTCGGCCGCCGGCTTCTGGTCTAACCCGACTCATTGCAGTGGGCTTAATCGAATCATCGTTGTTAAGGGGCAGCTGTATTGATCTCATTATTCACTCATTAAATGATGAAATAGTAACGCAAGAGTTTAATTTCAAAAAAGTGTTGGAGGGATATTATTTTAAGCCTGATGTTTCTACTCTCTATGTAAATAATTCCTGAATAGCGAGTATACGAATTGCAGAAACCTAAAACAAAAAAAAATGTTATTTCATTTCAAATCAATCACACATGGTCATCTCGTCCAAAACTAAAATCACTTGTGCTATGGTATAGGTACTTACTATAGCAGGACAAAGCGCAAACCTTTCGCTAATATCGGTTTCTTAGTTTCTATTGTACACCTAAACGTACACATATATTTGAGATTTATAAGAGCAAGTTTTATGCGCTTCTTAGAAAAAAAAACTGCTAGAGTCTGGCCATCCAAAGCGTGTCCTGAGTTTTTTATCTGTGGTTTAACATGGCAACAATATTATTGCTTGTCAAACGCTGTTATTTTTTTTTCTCAGGACACGCTTTGGATGGCCAGACTAGTACTACACGAAAAACTGAAACGTAGACTTTTAAAAAATCGTTTTCTTTTTATTGATAAAAACTTTAACATCGATGTTGCTATCACATGTGTTCCAAAACAATCTTTAAAGTATAACGTAGGAACTGAGCGAGTTAAAAAAACCCTTTGCAGTCAAAATACAACTAAGTAGAGCATCGCCTTAACCCATCGTTATTAGATTACGAATGGGAAATCATAAAATGCAGGATGATACACTCGGTTCGCACGATAGTACATGTAGTGTACCAACTGTACATATTATCTATACTGAGCCTCGCGTGATCAAAATCACAATTATATCTATATTATATCTCGATTCATATTGTGCTTCGTTTTCATTTGGTAATCGAATCAATTTTAGTGTTATTTGTTTTGATGTTGAAATGAAATGAAAATGTTATAATCGAAGTAGGTAGCAGTGCTCATTTTTGAACGTCATTCTTTTATCTACCTAATGCGAAGTTCCTACCACTCAAAACTCGAGCACGCCGATTCGGGAAGTGTTTGCGGAGCGAGAACAAACGACGGGTCCAAAGAAAAACTCCCTCAAACACATTTTTTCTTGTAGTTTTATATCGTAATTCGTAGCTCTATGTCAACAAAGTGTACCTATTAGATAGAAGGGATCAAATTGTAAAGAACCTTACTTTGATGCATTCTTTAATCTTCTGAAAATGTTTACTTAGTCCAGGAGGTAGCGTGAAGTAGGAGAGAATGGTGTTACTCCACTGACAAGAGCCTAGCTCTTAAATAATGAATGAAAACGCTTTATTGAACAAGATAAAACAGGAAAATATAAACAATATACATTAAAGAAAACAAGTCACGTCGATTATAACTATTTTTTAAGTTTTTTTGAATTACATGGTTTACTAAGGTTCTTCAGTTTTGTGACTAGAAGCCATTTTGAGTGTATTTCACATTAATGAATAAACTAATACAAATTCAGTAAGTATATGTATATATTTACAAAAATATAAAGTTTGGTTAGCCAGCGTGGCGTTAAAGTCTTTAAAGTAATAAGATATTCGTAAAAAGTATTAGGAATTTAATATTTTTTTCTTTTCTTGAATGACTACATTTATGAGAAATCCAAGATTCAAGATACCTTTTAAGTCATAATAATAATACGATCATAATATCTAGTGTGTGAAAACTCAATGTGTTTAAATCACTTAGTGTTAAAAAAGTCCATATTGCTCAAGCAACTAATAATCATGAAACGACGGTGTGGCCAGCACCTAAAATATTTAATCCAAATCTCACACACAGTTACAATAAATAACAAGAAACCACACAACAAAAATTATGTTTCAAATAAAGAACACTACAGGTGGTCCCTATTATACGAAAAAAAAATGATCCATAAAAATCTATTACAATCTATTCTGACAATTATAACGCGAATAACCACAGACAATAAATAATTGACCGTTGTAAATCATAGAGTAATTGCTTGCCTATTGACAGGTTAGTAATAGTGTGTGCTCTGAATTACAATGATTGTGTAGAGTAATTTGTTATGGCAGGTCTATAGATTGATGACGAAATGGGAAAGTCCGTGGGCTTTGTGGAGATATGTCACTTTTATACAACTAAGATTTTATAAAAATATTATTGTAATAATAAAATTATTCACCATAAAGTTTTAGTTAAGACTACCAATAGAGAAAAAATGTACACAGCGTATTGTAAAGCTACAAATAAATTATTTATTTATCTATCTATAAAAATATCGTAGGTCAAGCTCTTACTTCCTAAAAAAGGGAAGAACCCTGTATTTTAGGATAATTTTATTTTTTTACTCTTACTCTCTATACCCTTTAAAAAAGTATGTTTCTTCTTTTAATTTCAAATCTTGAATATTCATTTCATTTCATATGTGTGAGTTTTCTGTCAGCCATTATATGATGGTACATCATTCTTGTTATGAAAACTCTTTTCACCAAAATATTTTTTTAGTCAATTCAGTTACTTTTTGTGAACTATTTGTTCGCGTTGTATAAATATGATGTCATACTTTTAAAATCGAATATAGGTTACAAGGTCAATGTAACTAAGTAAATTATAATTTTTCTGTATCCTTTACGGCAGTGTTTTTCAACCTTCTTTAATACCCGACTCCTTTAAAGGTACAGAAATTCTTGCGACCCCCTTAGGGCTATAAACATACAAAATTTTAGTGTATTAGATTTTTTTTTTCTTTAATTCAAAAATTAATTACTTATTAACGTCTTCAAAATAGAACCACGTTTTGACAAATTGTTGAAAAAGAAACAGGCCCAGCCTTTTCACTGAAATCGTATTTTTTGATTGTAGTGTAAAACCTGTAGCATTATTTTTACTTTTACCCGCGACCCCTTGAGAAAGGCTATGCGACCCCCCGGGGGGTCGCGACCCACAGGTTGAAAAACACTGCTTTACGGGGTTGCTTATTAAAAAAAATTTTTGAAATCAATTTTCAAGAATGGAAAATACCCTGTTGTTTTTTTTGTGAATATTTATTTTCTGATGGTGTTATAGTATGCTTAAATAAAACACTATAATATTTAACCCTTCCGCATTTGCGCTATTATGCTCAACTCAACACGTACTGACCCTAAGCCCTATGCCACAGATTACAAATAATGCTATTACATAAAATTAGCACTATTTGTTACAAATGGTCTATGCCACAGACCATAGGCTCTATGGTATGGTGGTCTCGAGGTCAAAGGCCATGGAATTTGCTCTGTCCATTGATTATAATGGGGTTTTGAAGTGGTAGACTTCGCAGTTGGTTAAGTGTCGATTCATATTGTCGATGACAGGTGGGTACTAACAATATGAATTGCATCTTGTAAGTAAAATTCTTACACACACGCATTATCTTACCGCTTAACCGAAGCGGTCGTGGCTCATTTCGGCTTGCGTGGTCGCGTCGATCACGCAGCTTAACTGACTACAGACACGGTCATAACCTGGATGGGTTTGACTGTTAGTGGCATTTATCTCAACTGTTTCCGTCCTTCGCAAGACACCTTAAGCTGTTGGTGTCGGCTGCTATCGCTAGATGGCAGCCGTTAAGCCATGTCGGTAGCCTTTACGCCGGCTTGAAAACTTCTGAACTGGAATTGACCACTAGGCTCACAACCTCCACCAATCCGAACTTGGCCCCCGTGTGTGGAGTTTGTAACCTTCCCGAGGTATGGGAAGAGACCCGTGCCCCTGCCGTGGGGACGATAGGGTATTAAAACACCTTATTATACCTACTACTAAGTTACATTAGTTTTTATTATTATGAACTTTAAGGTAAAGTAGGAGGTCCCTCTGCCCTACGAACGAATCCTTTATACAGGCTGATATTGAAATCGTGGACCAAATTATAACTGTGGTTTCTGCTCATGAATCTGGAAAATTTTCTCTAAGAATTCAATTCAATCGGAGCAAAAAAAAATTGGACTCTTCATACAAATCGATGACCTTGGTAGCCAACTTTCTGTGGAAAGTCCAAATTTTTTTTGCTCCGATTGAATTGGTTTCTTAGAGAAAGTTGTTCAGTTCCATGAGTAGAGAGCACAGTTCAAATTTGTTTCACGATTTTAATTTCATCCTGTAGTACGCAGCCTAAATAATGGTCTGTGAAATCTTAAATCAATTTAAAAACTGTTATTACATACGTTACAGCATCGGTCGGGCCGCTTATTGTTTTTAATGGCAGCCATTTTGTATGGCCAATAAGCTATCATTATATTATAAAACAAGTGTACAAGCGTTCTCGTAATGAAAAATTTTCGATAAAATATCCTCTTTTTGGGAGTTTTGCAACGGTGCAGCTGGGGATTTGGAAACTTTTTGGTTGATAGTGAAGGAAAATTGTGTATAGAAAAAGCTTAGTATTAGCAGAAAATACTTAATACTCAAAATGGGTGGCCCCATAAAGACACTTTAATAAAAAAAAAATTACGTTCTAAATTAAGTTACTCAATTGTGCTAGCAGTTTTCTTCAAAATTCTATAACATGAAATTCATTTTAATATTTTTGCCAAACCTGATTGGAATAAGGTGGAATACTATTGATGAAGCATTTTTTAACGACAGCATATTTCTGGTTCTTCACCTATAAAATAAATCGAATATCTTTATTTATTACTGAAGATTAATTTTTTTTTAAAGTGAAACAAAAAAGACAAATTCATTTAAACAAATTAACCAGTTACACCCAATTCCAAATTTATTTCGGAGAATTCAATTAATCCTTAGATTTATCCTTACTACGATAGACTCACTTTGAAGTGCAAATACACATTTTTTTGAACAACATGTATAAAGTCCTAAGTATTGTTCACGAAGCTAATAACAAATACTGAGCAAGAAAGATTTGCTTTAATCGTTTAAAGCTACATAATAACAGCATCATAGACAAGTGTTCCATAACTTTTACAAGTTCCACCAATGTTTGGCGCATTACCCTGCGGCTGTAAGCTGTCTTCGCAAACGCATCGCAAGGAATGCGAGTTATTTTAGCTGCGACACTTTCTTACTCCCATTTTGCGGTAAACGAGGTTGGTTTTACGCGAATCACTACAGCATGTAAAAATATATCATACGGACAAAAAAATGAAAAATATATTTTTGAATTTTTTTTGTTTTCTTTCCATGATGAGAAGCCCCAATTTGAATTGTTTTTAATCTTAATATACAGAGTGTCGTAAAATGGATGAAGGATTTGTTAACTGAGGCTTTTATTCATCACACTGACAAAAATTTAAGACTTCACTCAGATCGTAAAAAAAATCGTTAACCAAACAGCTGTTATTGAGGCCCAATGCTCCTCGAGGAGTTAGAGGACCTGAGAAGAAGAAGAAGAAACAGCTGATTCTATAACATTATAATCATAAAAAAATTAACAAATTCTTAAAACAAAAATTGAACTGTCAATGAATCATAATAACCTAACCATATTTAAAAAAAAACCGACTGTATTAAGGCTTACTAACTGATGGTAAAAAAAAAGTATCCTGTGTCATTCTCGGGACCAAGATGAATCTAACGACACCTCTGAAGCTAAAATTCATCAAGCTGTTTAAGCTACAGAGCGTGCCAAAGAAACATACATACATACGTACATTCACTCAAAAACATAACCCTCCTTCTGGTGCAGTCAGGTAAAAACCCTAGTTCGCGGGCCCTTTACTGGTCTTGTTACACCCTGTATCTTTTAATTTTTATACACCATTTATTTACGCGATGCCTTTCGGCTGCCACAAACTGGTTGCGACGACGATCATATGTTTTTGTTCCAAGCTCTGTGGTCAATGGTCTATATTTGCTTGTCATTCTTATGTCTATGGTTTTCGTATTTTTGGCGGGAACTTGTAGCAAGAGTTTGTCAGTTTTCTTTTATTATCCGAAAAAATAGATATCGTGGTTTTTAATGCATAATATTGATAGCGTATTGTTCAATAAAGTGCCATTTATGTGTCTATTATGTAGGATAATTAAATAAAAGTGTGAAGACTGTGTTTCGAGTGCTCTCAAGAAGTCCATGAAATCTTCATCAAAAGTGATATAATTTTGCTGAAGAATAGGTTTAAAGACGGAAGAAATGGCTTTGGTCTTAATTTCATTTTTCTATGAAGACGAAGAATTATAGAAGAAATGGCTTTTGTTTGGCCTTTAAAATACGGTAGAAGATTTTCAACAGACTAGGCTGTATGGCTTTGATCCTTTGCCTTCCCTATCTCGGGGTAAAACAAAACAAAAAAAAATGTCTATGGTTTTCGCATCCATTACATATGTAACGTTTTTGGTTTTGGGAAAATGATAGAAATAAAAATAATTATGGACTCTAAAATTAATATCGAACACAAATAAATTGTAATGTTCACAGCTTAATAGATCATTAAATCACGTTATTCATTGCCAAACCATCTTCGAAAATTATCAATCGAAACGAAATAATTATAGTTTCCGGTCTCACGATTTTAATAAAAAAATAATACGTATATAGAAATACGAATGTAGTCTTTTTGCTTGTACAGAGTTACAAGGAATGGGCGTGTAGTTGTGCCCCGTAAGCTCATATTTAAATCGATGTTCTAATTTTAAATTTATGTTCCGAACCGTTGCTTTCTATCTCAATTTAAAATTGGAACACGATATGGCTGTTCTGTTTGTCATACATAAATCAAAGAGACCGTAATTTCGTCAATGCGAAGACATTAATTGCTACGTTCCAAAGCAGTAAGCAAAAAAATTAACAAGTTATTGCTTCTACTGAAAACAACAAACAACAAAATTCTAGTAGAAATAACAAATTGCAGTGGTTATCAATTTAGGAGCAGACTAGATGAATTATTGATAAAAAAGGCTACTATACAATAAATGAATTTTTAAATGATAAATTGTAATCTAACTTAAAATTAATTTTGATTATAAAATGTATAAAAATTTGACTGCAAATAATATTTTTGTATTTGTACGCTGTAAAGCAAACATGTACCTAGAATACTATTTTAACATTGACATCTGTATCTATTTTACTCATGTTTTTTGCTAATAACTATTCTTTCTCTTTACCTATTGGTATAGATTTCCAAAAGCATGATTTTTTACCAAAAAATTTAAAGAAGTACATACGAAAATGACATTAAACATCTACCACACATGACAGGTAAATCGCTATTCCATTATATTGTATTTCAGCAAAAATAAGTAAGTGATGCATTTCGTACATATTTCATACATACTTATTATATTCATACGAGAATCAGTCCCTCAGTAATGCCCCAGACTCAGTAAAAGAGATGATAACAGTTATTTAAGCTGTCAACACATCAGAAACGTCAAAATATTTTTTTAAAACTTTGAACTGGTAATTAAGCAATTAGCGAAATTTCGTCAAAACCAAACCAATGATACAGTTATTCACGAAATTGTTTAAAGAGCGCCAACTCAATTTAAGGCGATGCGCTTTTAAAGTGTAGAATCTATGTATTTCATGTTTTAAAGGATTTGGTTCAAGATTTTTTTTTAATTAAGAAATAGCTTCACTGAAATAAGTATTCATCTGAAAAGATGATACAGTATAATGTGTTTATTGAATAAAATTACAATAAATTAAATTAAAAATAAATACACTATTTCACCATTATCAAAAAGTCAAAACATCTAGAAGAAATAGAGTAAATAATAATATATTTATACTTTTGGATATTTCTAAAGACTGTCGATTTGTCATCAAAAAAAATGAGAAATATTTTTTTCCTTCAGATAATGGCTATAAATTTACGAATGTTTGTTAATCGGCATACTATTTCCACCTGTATTTCACTAACAAATAAATAGGAAAATTAGTTATTGTTACCAAGAAACGTTACGACATTGCTGCGCCTTAAAAGTTGAAACAAATTGCCGATGTTCAAGTAAACTTACTCGCAGTGTGGCGAAACAAAAATCATTTCACGTTTTAAAATTAAATTACACACCGAAAATAAGTTGGCAGCTCTGAATTTGCAAATAAGATAATGATTTGTATTTCGAGCAGTTCAATAATTTTCTCGTTTATAACTTTCTGTGATTTTATTTTACCGAAGAATTTTTCGTATAACTTTTTTGAGTTCTATATCCTTTATGGGTGAAAAAGACACTGACCATCCATGTATGGAAGTTGGACCAAGTGCTGCCCAGAATGAACACATAGTGTATTTTGTTCCTCAGGTCAACACTCTTCTGTAAACCGAAGCGCTTCAAAATCTGTCCGAGGAGTCAAGAGAAAAAAAGGTTTTTTTTGTGAAATATGTCTTTGCAAAAAATGAACTTAAAAATTATTTTCAGTCTAACTAGTAGTGTATTAATGGTACTTATGTAATAATAATATCATTAATCAATCCGTAAGATTACATAGTTATATATTATTAGTGATACCAGTATTATAATTGTATGCAAATAAGTAAATACTACTGACCTGTGTCAGTAACACTAGTGATAGTGATTAACTTAATAAGTAATAGTATAATAATAATTATTATTATACTTACAATACAATAATACGGTATTATAATTATGTAAATGTAATTAATTATGTATTAATCATCTTCATCGTCATCGATTATATCTGGGTCAAGGAATATATATTTTTGGCTCGATTGTGATTATCGCGACCCTGTGTCTAAAGCATGCCTAATACCATTTAACTGGTCACCGATCGTGTGTTCTATTAATCGTAATGACTTACCGGGTGATCAGTACAACAGGCGCTTTCACTTTTTCGTTGCTGCCTACCTGTGCCCAAGTTGGTGTATATTATGAGAACCTCTCCGACTTGGATTTTTCCACAAGAGGTTTCTAAGCTGGACAAAGTTTTGAATGCCACGCTAGAGCTTATACTCAGCGTGTATCTCAACGAGACCTAGTGGCTGCAGGCGTCGCTGTGGGTTTGCTATGGGGGTATGGGTATTAGGCGTGTGCAAGACGCAAACCTTCCTGCTTTGTTGTCCTCCTCCAGTGGGGTTGTCGGCCTAGTTCACTGAAATACTCCATGTACTGGGTGACAACACCGATATGCCTTTTAGAGCCTCAAAGCCTGGGTTACTGTGTGTTCGTCCGCCGATGGCCCTTTGATCCAGCGTCAATGGGATGATCAACTCTGTGGATCCCAACCTGCTATTGGAGGCGGCATCAGGAGCGGATGTCGCTCGACTCAAAACTGCATCTTTCCCAGAGTCGGTAGCTTGGCTGCGTGCTCTTCCGTCCCCCCATTTGAGAATCGCCCTCGATGACGGATCCTTGAGGCAGGCCGCTGCTCTTCGTTTAAGGTGTAACGTATGCGAGCCCTGTTACTGCAGGAGTGGGGTGCGCGTGGATGCTGATGATCATCACGAGTTGAGCTGTAAGAAGTCAGCGGAACTTCGACCACAACACCATATTTTTTTTTTTTTTTTTTTTTTTTTTTTTGAGACGTTTTAATGTAAACTTTCGTTGGTAAACCAAATAAAAAAAAAAAAAAAAAAAAAAAAATTATGCTCAATGAGCTCATCCGCCGTGCTCTTGTTTCGAGTATCCTGGAGCCGCCCGGCTTGAGTCACTCGGCTGGCAAGTGGTTTGATGGGCTGACTTTGATCCCTTGGGGGTGAGGGCGTTGTTTGGTGTGGGATGCGGCGTGTGTAACCACATTTGTACCCTCCCATTTTGCCTGTACCATCCACACAACGGATTCAGCTGCCGATCGGTAGCCGTTAAAAACATGCCAACTCCTCGCCCCTCAAGGATACATTTACTTACTTCCTGTTCGCGGTTGAGGCGAGCGACGCATGGTGTGCGGAAGCTAGGAAGTTTCATTCAGCTGCCGATCAGACTGCCGTTAAAAACATGCCAAGTCCTCGCCCCTTAAGGATACATATAATTACGTCCCCTTGGAAATTGAGGCGAGTGATGCATGGTGTGCGGAAGCTAGGAAGTTTTTGGGGGAACTGGGTCGGCGCCTGATCCACAATAGTAGAACCCCCACGCCAAATCGTACCTGGTGCAGTGCATCTCGCTGGTGATACAGCGAGGCAACATTGCCAGGGTTATGGGCACATTTTCTAATTTCACCAGGGCTGCTTTTTGACTAAGGCTTAGGCTTTTATGGTACCTAAGTTGTAGTTTAAGGTTTGTAAACTTACTGTTTAACCAATGTTGATTTTTAATTATATTATTTTATGAATAAAAACCTAGCTAATCTTCATCAACGTAATTACTGATTGATAAATAATGATATTATTATTACATAAGTATAAATAATACACTACTAGTTACACTGAAAACAATTATTAAGTTCATTTGTCGCAAACAAGTAATTCACAAAAAAAAACTTTTTCTCTTGACTCCTCGGATAGATTTTAAAGCGCTTCGGTTTAAAGATTAGTATTGGCTTAAGGAACAAAATGCACTATGTGTTCATTCTGGGCAGCACTTGGTCCAGACATCAATGTAAATACTGATTGATGATTAATGATATTATTATTACATAAGTATAAATAATACACTACTAGTTACACTGAAAACAATTATTAAGTTAATTTTTCGCAAACAAATAATTCACAAAAAAAACAACTTTTTTCTCTTGACTCCTCGGACAGATTTTGAAGCACTTCGTTTTACAGATTAGTATTGGCCTGAGGAACAAAATGCACTGTATGTTAATTCTGGGCAGCATTTGGTCCAGACATTAATGTAATTACTGATTGATGATTAATGATATTATTATTACATAAGTATAAATAATACACTACTAGTTACACTGAAAACAATTATTAAGTTCATTTTTCGCAAACAAATAATTCACAAAAAAAAGCTTTTTTTCTCTTGACTCCTCGGACAGATTTTGAAGCGCTTCGGTTTACAGATTAGTGTTGGCCTGAGGAACAAAATGCACTATGTGTTCATTCTGGGCAGCACTTGGTCCAGACCTGGTCAATGTCCTTTGTGGTAAGTTTACGACAGAAATTTGTGTTTGCTCTATGTTGGAATGAATTCATTCTGGGCCGAATAACTGAATTTTAATTATAATCGAACGATTTTATTAATTAACTCCTTACTTCGTTTCCGCCATGTAAGTATCTACTGGCATTAAATTTAATATTGATCAATTTATTGATTATTTCAATTAAGTGATTTAATTATTTTGTTGGTGGTCGGACCACCATAGTTCATGGCTACCAGTGTAGTATTTTTTAACTGTTCACGAATTTAAGTGTTTTCAATTAAATATAACTTGGGCCGAACTATATGTTATCTTTGTAAAATAATTAATACAAATAGGTAATTCAAAAAGAGAAGAGTAATATTAAAATATAAATATCCTGTGTTAACAAATCTTTTTGAGACATGCACTTTTTGTTTATGTCAGTTTCAAATTATTTGAATGACACTTAATCATCATTCTTAAACAAATCTTGAGTAGCTTATAAAATAAACGTAATATTATCTGTGATTACTAATTACTTAATATAAATAGATTTTATACATTCATGACTAATTGACAATCTCAAGTTATTTGAAGTCGGTCAGTGTAGCACTTTTTGTGACTACAGTAAATTTATATTTTTCTTGGATATCCTGAAAAGTGAAATTTCGTACCCTTAGTGTAAAAACAAAAAAGTATCTGCATCAAAATTTGACATAAAGACATTTGAAATAAACAGACTTTAAATAAGACGAGTAGATAAGTATACTTAAATTAATTTTAATAAAAATAAGCAGATAATCGGTTTTGGTGTCAATGGTACGATTTTGACAATTTGCGACCTGGTCATTATGCGCCAATACAAGTCATTTTGCAACTGCGCCTGTAACATCACCAGTAGCCTGAGAGGAAGCTCGCGCCGAGTCGGACAAATAGCGAATTTACATAAAACAAATGCCGAAGTCACGTTTTCGGTATATTATTGAACCCTAAAATCGTAACTTGGATGGTTCTTTGTGGAGTTGAGATGCTTAGTAGGGGACTTCTCGAGGTGTGAGTAAGTGGTAACGCCTAAACGCTTTGAATGCCCAGTTGAATAAACAAAAGCAAAGATATGTTCAAATTGAATTGAATTTTCTTTGACTGTTTGAAAAGTTTAAAGGAAAAAGTTTTGAAATCCGATTTGATTTTTGGAAAGTTATTTAAATATATTTTTTATGTTTCCTAATTTGTATTTTTGTGCCACTTTTTACCCGACTGTGTTATAAAAGGCTGTATATTTCGGGTTACGTGTGTATGTATTTCATTGACCTCTCTATGTAAAATATCTTAATTTACTTTGGAGTACAAGATGGCGATATATGTATTTTGATTAATGCCTACAATAACATTATTATACTCTTTATGCAATCCGATAGAAATATACCTTCTTCAGTAAATATAAAGTACATAGATATATTTCTCAAAACTTCAACATATCTTACATCAGAATTTGAATCACTTCATCGATTACCACTAGACATAATTTTACAACAACAAAACATTGTATGTCTAAACTTGTAAGCTCACACGTATTTCGCACATGGTCGGTATAAAGCGACCCTTCGGGTCAGAGGTCGCAAGTTCGAGTGCCGGGACGGGTACTTGTAATACTGTTGTGCTAGCTATTAGGTGTTAGAAATTTTGATTTAAATAGGTACTTGTTTTTAAAGGATTCAATAGTTTTTTGCAAACCATAAAATATTTATTACATTCGTGTACAAAAAAATTATACGTATAAATACATGTTAAACCATCTTGTCTGGTAAGGCTATTTGATAAGAAGTAATATCAAATATGGAAAAGCGTTTCCATATACAGGGTGTAACAGAATGGTGTGACAATACTTCAAGGTGGGCTTTTACCCATCAAACTGAACAACTTTTGTTCTACAACTTTGTTGAAATCGCAAAGAAATTTTCGGACTTTTCATACAAACTTGGTTCGCCAGCTGATCGATTTGTATGAAAAGTCCAAAAAATTTTAAGTATGTAATTTCTTCAGAAAAATAAATATGACGTTTACTCGATTTCTTTTTGTAGGTACCAACGTCAAGAAATAAATGTTTTTGTTTTTTTTTATTCTGATTTTGTTAACAACCCATTACGACGCCACTGCAGGAGCACGGGTCTCTTCTTATACCTCGGGAAGGTTAGGCCATACTCCACACACGGGGGCCAAGTTCGGATTAGTAGAGGTTGTGTGGGGCTAGTGGCCAACCCCAGTGCAAGTGTCAGAAGTTTTCAAGCAATAAATCTTTTTTTTTTTTTTTTTTTTTTGTATTATAGATTTGAGTGCGTTTGGCAACACCTCACCTGAAGTTAAATGACGATGCTGCCGAAGATGTAGCACGCAAGCTCAAATAGCGCCTGTTCACTCGCACCTTGAAGATTCCTAAATCGTACGAATCGGGGAACAAAATTAAAAAGAAATACCGATTTATTGCAAAGGAAATATTTCTATAATTACAATTTTGTATAATACAGTATGTGTATCAGTCTCTGGTTCCTATACCACCAGCTTGCGAAGCAACGAAACGATTACATTTAAATTAGATTAAAAAATCGACTCAAGATTTGTTGCTCAACTTTTGAAAAAATAACTCAGTCTACAAAACTGATAAACACTAAAAGCAAAAAACTAGAAAACCATTAAACTAAAATCATAAACAGTAAACACACAGTTATTGAACTTTTGGTTTAGTTTTATTTTGCTAGATTGAGTTAATTTTCCAAAAGTCGTGCATGAAACTTTGAGTCGATTTTTTTTGTCCATGAGTATAGTAAAAGTCAAATACACCAGGTTAAGACCGTGTCTGTAGTCATTTAACCTGCTTGACCGATTCACTTCAAAAGTAGAATATTCGATGAATAATATTAATTATATAAATTTTAGTATAAAAATATGGAGTTTTTAGCAATAGAGATATTAGACCTAGCTATCAAAATCATTTTAGCGCAATCTTCAACGAATTTCTTGATTGCGTTCGGCACACATATTTTAAAAGTTAATATATCCAATTAAATGATGAAAAGTACCATTGCAAATTGATTAAGCCATTAGAGAATTAGTGATGGTCTATCCATACGAAATTCGCTATAGATCTATACATCTTTGGTGGTCTATATTGATCTCACAATCAGTGTACAATACTTACCCAAATGCCAGATGGGTAATGATTTTAGGATGTGTGAATGTATGTCTGTTTATTTTCTGTGCCTGTAACCTAAAAAACTTAGGTCGATGGTCGACACACCTTGAAACTTTGTAGTTCTAAATAAAGTTAATCCCTATCTTAAAAAACAAATGTAGTTAAAAAAAGTTTTAATTTATATCTGCATTAGAAATGCTGGAAAAATCATTACAAATGTCTGAAAAACAACATGGCGTCAAATATATTTTGACGTTTTTTTGCAAATTATAGAGGAGTGACAAATATATTACAGTTTTTTTTAATGCGAACTTAAAACTTCAGTTTCGTAGAGACAAACAAACATAAAATTACAAGGCCAAATCATTGCTTCATACTTAACAAATAAAGTACATACACACTTACCCAATTTTTAATCATCCTATACAGAAAAACAAAGAACTTCATACAAAAAGCTTACCCGTCACCGCCCACACGTCCCCATCAAAAGCATAAGTCTAAATCCAAATCAAATAACATTTGTACCAATTAAAGCATTACCTAATTTAACCTTCAATCATTAAAGATTAATTATTTATATTGTACTAGACCACAGAACACTTAACACCACAATAGATTTTCATTAAATCCACACACGTCTTCAAAAATAAACTTAAATTTTATCCTAATAGAGTGTAAAATGAATACAGGTTTGATACGGGTATAAAATTAAATTTGTAATCGTTTAATCCAATTTACCATGTGTTGATGTCTGTCAGAGCGTAAGCATTCGAGTAGATATACATATGTTTACTAGTCTGTGGTAGACAACAAAAGGAGTTTGGAAAATGCATTTTTGATTGAATGCATAATGTGAAACCTAGTAAATTGTGGATCACTTGGATGGGTTTAATAGGTAATGATAGATAGGTAGATTGATAAAACGTACATACATACATACGTAATGACATTTGCTATGGCTGTTTCTGTGCTAGGTAAGTAAACTACATAAGGTACCAAAATCTACTAAAGTCCAGTTGGATCTGGATTAGATAGAAGATGTATAAGAAACAATAACTTTATCGTTCGAAATTTTAAACATTTTTAGAACGAATCTTAATAATATTAAGTTATTGTTTCTTATACAAATAGTAGTTTGCATACTGAGAAAGATTTTTTATAAATTAAAAATACATATTTTTAATCCAAGCGAGCAATATTTTTTGGAATTTCAATAATAAAATCATTTAGAGAACAAGATTTTATGTTTTATTTTTGGTGTAATCAACTCCAGAATTTTCAACGCCAATTGATCTGTCTTTAGGAACTAATAATTAAGGTCTTTGTCCCAACCTCATGCAGTTCAAAACATCTTCACCTTACAGCGTGGGAGTATTACAAGTGTAGGCTGCATTTAGACCGTAATAATTGCTTTCCAATTCACAAGGAGTAGAGGAGATCCAAGGTTGCGCCCGGGTTGGCCGCTAATGAGGCTTCGGTGTGTAGGTGTGCCCTTGTAATGATTTGACTATTGTTTTCGCGGTAACATTAAGTGAAAATAGATGTTGTTTAGATGAGATGTGTTGAAATTGGATGCTGTGTCCGATTAGTTTGGATTTGATGGAATTTGAGTGAGTAAAATTTAGATTTTTGATGTTTCTCTCGTAATGTTGGGTATTTTACGTTGAAACTAGCTATAACAAAGTGCAATTAGTGTTATTTTTTACATTTTACTCGTTATTAATTAAACACAATAAAATGAAAAATTGCAAAATATTGTGCATATAAGAATACCTTAATTAATATTTAGAAGATAATTATATCGTAAATAACTGACACTTCCCGAAACGGTGAGAGTAAAAGTTAGAGCGGTAAGAGTTCTTAGAGTTGCGGGCAAAAGCTAGTTATTTAGATATATTTAAAAATACCCAACAAGAACGAGGTGATTTGGACACCGAGGGTTCGGTACAAACAACAATTATTGAGAAAGTTACCAAAATATACATTTGAGATATTTACAACCAGTCCTTTTAGTTGGTATGCCTCACGGTGCAGTTTGCAAAACTTTCTTTAATTTATATTTTTACTAAGTTTCAACTAAATTAGTCCAGTAGATTCGGAGCAAACTGACTTTAATAGACGAATAGACAGATAGGACACGAGTGATCCTATAATGGTTCCTTTTTCCTTTTGTGGTACGGAACCCTAAAAAAATACTTTACCAAATATCAAACATTCTTTAACTAAGTGTTTGTATTTAAAACCTTTTAGGGATCGCCTTCAAACACCGTGGGATCAATTCTACTATAACTGAAGGCGTTCACTATGATTTATTTGATCTTACATTGATCACGAATAACGTGTTCTATACCTACTTAATTGTTATAATAATAGAATTTAGTTGAGAACTGAATTAACTGCGCATCGTATAACGTAGTATTTGTGAATAACCTAGAACAAATGATATTACAATATATCTACTAACAGAGGATGTTAAAGAGACTACTGCCGAAATTCTAAACGGTTAGTTCCACTTAAAAATTAAACAACACTTCCAAAGAAAGTTTTTTTTTTAAATCAGTATAGGAGTCCTAAGAAAAAAAATCTGTTTCATGACAAAAACTGTTAATGTTTTCGGAAAGGGTCCTGTTTAACATCCTGTATAATCGATTAATTTTCTTGAACTACGTTTAATTACTCATTAACAATTAATTCATCATTTACCTTCGTAAATACCTAGTTGTATGTACTGAATAACACCTCATTTTAAAATTATATATTTTGTGATATTTTAATATTTTTATATGTTTGATAGATATTTTGTTTGGTACTTGTTTATGTGTCTTTCAAATATAACTTTGCTACTACTATAGTAATCAAATGTGCAGTTTTCCTCATAATTGTTTCAATCAATCGAAATCTGTAATTTACGAGTTTAGAGATTGGTAACTGAGAGGATCAAGATAATCATAAGAGCAAGATAACATAAGAACAAGAGACTAGCCAACACAAGTCTCTTTTTAACTTTCTCATTTAAAGAGTACAACTTATACTAAACTAGCTTCCGCCCGCGACTTCATCCGCGTGGACTTCAGAATTGTGTCCAGAAAGAAAATGTTAAGATACCGCCATCTAGTGACGAAGCGGAAATTGTGAGTTTTAAGCATTCCTACGGGAACCCTTAAGTTTTCCGGGATAAAAAGTATCCTATGTGTTAGCCGAGTGCTTTATCTATCTACCTACAAAATTTCATCCAGATCAGTTCAGTAGTTTCGGCGTGAAAGCGGAACAAACAAACGAACATCCATACTTTCGCATTTATAATATTAGTGAGATGAGATTTCTAACTACAATATACGTATAAATAAACACATTAGAAAACGGTGAGGTGTCACGGTGAACAAGGACGTATTTTCCTTCTATTCGTGTAGCATCACTTTATTTTCCAATTTCAAACTGTCCATGCCTAAGTTTATCAGTCAGCAAGGTCCACAATAAAAGATTTCATTCCCCTCAAATACATCCCATAAATAACCTCAGATCTGTTCTCACGACACCATAACTCTGGTCTTAGACCATGGGACACTGAAACCGTGAGCCCAGGGTCCAATTATGTCGCCCCGTACCGAGCTGGCGTTGTATGTGTCAATCGATATTATGAAATTTTTCAATATACAATGTAAAGGTTGTAGCGATAGAGAGAGTGTAGTATTTTGGGAAAATTTCTAAAGAAATAAGATTTTGAAGTTTTTAAAACTAATGCCAAGTAGTTTGATATAACCAAGGCGGGGTTTTCATAGATTAATTGTTTAATTTAATTATTTTAGCTGAAAATCTTTTCAATCCGTAAAATGCGACTCGAAAAAAGTTATACAAGTAAAATTTATATCGATTTTATTATACTTTTTTTAATTTTATGAATATTTCGCATTTTTATATCTATGTATAAGCAAAGATAACTTAATAGCTCATTATTCCAAAAAAAAAATGTCATTACTATCATTTAACAAAAGTAATTTAGATGACTAGCATTGTCATATTCGATGTTATTTTTAACCGACTTCAAAAAAGGAGGAGGTTCTCAATTGGTCGATTTTTTTTATATATTATATTGCCAAATATCGCAGTTTTACTGCAACATGGATAATAATAACGATATTATTCACTTAATAAGGATGTGTCGTGAGACTCAGGTAGAGTTATCACGAACCACGTTAGGTCAGGCTGTAGTGTACCTACTACAGGGCATAGAATATGCCAATTTGAAGTGAATACGTATACTACCTTAATTTTTTCTTACTTGTCTTGTTTTTGAAAATATTATAGTGTATCTACTCATTACCATTGACATTTTATAGTGTCGGGAAACCTTGTTATGAATTAATATATTATATTTTATTAATTATATATTATATTATATTAATAAGTTTATACAGGGTGTTAAAAAAGTGCATTTGAAATTTTAAGGGGTTACTCAGAATTAAGTACAGAACCCAGGAAAAATATTGAAAAATCCGCTCTTCAATTTTTTTTTTCAGATTCTCATACTAAATCTAAATAGTGAATCGAGAATTTGTATGAAAAACTGCAAAAAAAAATTGAAGAGCGAATTTTTTCAATATTTTTCCTGGAGTCTATACTTGATTCTGAGTAACCCCTTAAAATTTCAAACGCACTTTTTTTAACACCCTGTATATATTATATAAACTAAAGAGATTTTAAAACTCTATGAAATATCAATAATTGAGTAGGTACGCTATATTTTCGAAAATAAGACAAGTAAGAAAAATGAAGCGGAGGTATGTACATGTCAAATTTAGTCAACTTTGAGACGTTTCGGCATCAAGATGAAACAAAGAAGCAAACTTATAATATTAATATATTAGGTTATGATTTTCGAAACGATCTTCCATTATTTATCACCCTGATACTTAAGAACATAAATAATAATTATAAATAAACAAATAGTCATAATTTTCTCATCAAGTAACAAAACAAACTTGTGGACATTACACATCCTAAGGGCAAAACGTTATAACGCAGGAATGCATTATTATGGGAACCATTTTCACGCTTCCAAAGATAATTTATTTCGCTCCCGTCCGAAGTCTGAATAAACAGGTTCAAATCGTGAACACTTCCACATATTTTATTTACAATTTAAATTTTATGAAATACAGTTTTGTTTGAGTTCTGTGGAAAATACGTAAAGCTTTGTTTATCGTCAGATTATGGGAAAATCAAAAGGTACGACGCTTTGTTTAAAATAAAGAATATTTTCCTTAAACTTTCATTAGTTTCCGCCCGCGACCTCGTCTGTTAAGAATTGGGTCCAGAGAGAAATAATAATAATAACAATATCTGGGACAAATCACACACGGTCATCTGGCCCCAAACTAGGAATCCCTGTATCTTGGGAACCAGAGACTGATATACATACACATATACTTTTAAATACATACATATATAGATATAATACACCCAGACTCAGAGCAAACAATTCTGCTCATCACAGAAAAGTTTGCCCTGTGTGGTGATCGAACCCACGACTCTTGGATCAGGGGTCAGGATCGCTAACCACTTAGCCACCGAGTCAGTCATCCATCCAAATAAAACGTTAAGGCAGCGCCATCTACAGAAAAAATAAAATAAACTTTCGCTTTTATAATATTAGTGAGACGAGATGGTAAGGGTTCAATTTTTTTCTTTTCCTATCGTGTGTCACATTACAATCGCGGTTACCTGGTGTTTAAGATACCCAGTCCATCGTTTAGTGGGGAAATTTTAGTAAGCCTGCTTCCTTTTTTCGGCATAGTATGCACTTATCATCACGTCAGATAATGCCAAGGACGAATTATAAAAAAAGTGTCAGAACAGCCGAGAATAGACAAAAAAAATTATTATCTTGTTTTCATACGAATTTTTACGATTATTTTCGAAAAAATTTGAACCGAATTTTTTAAAAGAAAACCACATATGAGTAAGCCGTCTAATACATACGTGCAAATTGCTTTGATCGTCAATTAAACGTCGATGGTGTGGCCTTTCCCGTGACGATCTAATGATATTGACAGTTTTTTAGGAAACCCGAGTCGGAGTCAGGAGTACTTAGACTCAGATTCAGAAAATCACCTTAAATAAAAGCGCATATGTTTTGTTTATTATATCGTGTGACACTGAATGCAAAGTAACAGAAAAATGCATTATCTTTTACCATAATTCAAACCTTCGGAAATCTTCTCACTTCAATGACAGTAAAGAGTATTTGATTTGACTAAATTTGTACAACTTCTAAACTTAATTAAGTTCTCTGACTTAATTAAGTTGGCTGAGAAATATCCCTTTTATGGGATAAGTCCACCTTAATACTTATTGTTTTTTTCATTGTATATCATTTGTTTACAAAGAAAAAACTTACTCCGTGCTTTATTTGTATTTCGGTATCATCATCACTCACCATCAGGTTATATAATGCCAATAGTGAAAAAAAAGCCAATATCTAATGTAACGAACCCCCCCAAACGACCTGACTTAAAGACCTTAATACCGATACGAAAAAACCAATAAAAATATCAATAAATTCGATGAAACGTTTGGCCAGATCATCTAGTGGAAACCCTACGCTGAAATTAAAGTAACCCTGAATCTTTTAGAGTGTTGATGGTGACTGAATTTTGAAAGGTCTTAGAAACTATTTAATTAGGCAATTATTAAATATGAAAGAGGCCCTACCTTTTGTTTTAACTAATCGAATGAACAGTAATTAATAAATTTAATGGGAAATAAATTATTAGAAAATACACAAAGACAGGACATAATTTAGGGCATTTTGGAACTCTCATGAAGCTGTAAGTCTATAAATTCAGTTTTAAAAATATAAAGTTAAGCGAGCAATGTATAGGCCAACTACACATCACTATGAAAGCCGCAACCCCATAAGGGTTGCGGGAGGATCCACCATAACCTCCCCTCGTCCTCGACCAGTCTAATACCATCCATTCCGAACAAGTTTAAAATATAAGCTTCATGAAAGTTGACGTGGATACGCCCAAAATGAAGCTAGCAATACGGATTGCAACGCGGTTAGTGATATATAAATAGTATGATTGAGGAGCCCCAGATATATGGTGAACTCAGATGATTTGTGTAAGATAATTAGGTATTTTATACCAGTAAATATAAAGTAGGTATTACTACTTGAGTCGATTCTCTACGACTAATGCACCGTACTGTACAGCTTCTGTAATTATAACAGATATAAGACCAAAGGTCAGATGAAATTAAAATCATAAAAGGGACAATGTCTATGTTCAGTTTGGTGTTGATTAAATATCTGCACTTTGGCAGTAGAAATGAATAAGGTCTTCTTTGAGACATAAATAAAGGAACAATGTCCATATTCTGCTTGGTATTAATTAAATATTTGCACTTTGGCAGTAGAAATGAATTAGGTCTTCTTTGAGACATAAATAAAGGAACAATGTCCATATTCTGCTTGGTATTAATTAAATATTTGCACTTTGGCAGTAGAAATGATTAAGTCTTCTTTGAGACATAAATAGTAGCCTGCACTATGACAGATATTTCAGATAGTAAATAATCCACCCAGATTGCAGCTCACAGCAGCACAACAGCGTACGTTTTCCGCAGTACTGTAAGTGAACAACAGCAATCGACTCGCTATGAGCCAGGTGAAGTCGGAAGAAATCGTAGAATGAATGAAGATTGAATAACTGTATAGTTAAGGTTACTTCTTTGAGTAGTATGGAACTTTAGTGGTAAGATTTCTTTGAATCCAAGCAAAACATTGACTCTGCAATGATATGTTCAGTTTTACTGAAATAAATAAATTGTGGGTAGAAATTATGGTTTTCATATGAAAAATAAAGAAGATAAAAAAATGATGGTCGAATATTTTGTTAGAGGTTTCTATAATAAATAATTTTAGTTTAATTTTATAAATATTTTAAGAACACAGTTTAGAATTTTATGGTTTAATCTATTTTAAAAGTATTAACGGCCTAGTATTTATTTAATTTAACCGGATTTACTAAAACCAAAGGCGAGCCTAGAAAAGCATTATTTAATTCTCCGCCAAACATCACTATTAACGCATACGAAAGTAAATTTCTAATTAATAATAACAAACACACAATAAAAAACCAGATATATTATCTACCTAAATTCCTATCAATTTTACATAACCCTATAATATACGATTTAAAATCATAGAAACACAACACACAATTCAAAAATACAAAAATAAATCACACAATATAAAATCATAATAAAGCATGAGATGAGCGAGACCATTAAGTATATTATTATTTTCCACTAAATATTCAACACGATGTTTCCAGTTTAATGCCGCATAAATCATAATAAATTATAAAAATAATAATAAATTTATGTAATGTATAAATTAATTCTCATCATCGATTGGAACATAGGCCTACCTATACTCCACTTAGCACGGTATCTAGACCTGCCACGTTTATATCTATTGTACGGCTACCGCCTTTTCATACAAAAGACATCAACGGGTAATGCACACATTTTTGTCTACCATCTTTAATAGTCTCCGCTGAGCCTGAACAGTTATCGGTCTACCTGATAAACTTAAACCTGGATAAATGAGGTATCTTTAATAGGTTTGTTTCTTAGGTCACATTTTCTGATGACTGAAACAATTCCTATAAATACCCTTTACCGGAATCGAACCCAATATGCTAGTTAGCAAATTGTATCATACTTCACACTAAAGATCTTTTATTCCTTTCGTCCTTCTAGGACTGAAACAAATGATCAATTACTTCTTGAACATAAATAATTTACTGCAATTTAATAACTGATTTAACAGAACATATAATGTGACCACCAGACTACCCGTTTCTTTCGTCTTTAAGACTGAAACAGTACAATCTCACGGTTGGTCATCGCCTTATTAAAACTGAGCCCATATAGGCAATACTTAACACATACAATTTTAATCATCAATCCATCTGATCATATGTTCTTTTCGTCCTTAGACTAGAACAAATAATCTTCAACACTTATTTTGTGAAATATCTATTAAGCACTTCGGCCTCAGACACGATAGAATCATCAGGCTAACTGTTCCTTTCGTCTTCTAGACTGAAACAGTATAGCCACATAAAATGGTAAAATCAAATCCATATCCAATCAGTTATAAAATCACCTGTTCCTTTCGTCTTATAAGACTGAAACAGTATGACAATAATTATTGCCGATAAATTAAGATCGGATTCCTGAAGCTGAAATAAAAGATTAATTAACACATAGTAATTTAAACTGGAAATAGATTTTGGATAATTTAAGATCTGTATTAAATCTTATGGTCCCACTCAAGTAAAATAAAAGCACATACCCACAGCAACACCTATGCTTCGCTTATGGTTTTGTTTTCACTTACAAACTTATCACTTTCTCTGATACCGACACTAAAGATTTTTAGGAAGAACTCGACACCATCCGCGATTATCATTTATCACGACTAAAACTTAAACTAGGCACTTAATCGCGACTTATATCGTGGCTTGTCCGGGCAGCCTTCCCTCTTTGAGGTCCGAATCTTGACTGACTTTTAGCGGCTGCGTTTCTCCTTATATAGTATCTGCGTGCGTCATTCGTCGTATGCCTTTGGCACCGGCGCCATTTTTGCTCCGGCGACAAAATGGTCCCGGTGCCTTTTTGGCACTGGCGCCATTTTTGCTCCGGCGTCATTTTTGGCCTGGTGCCTTTTTTGCACTGGTGCCTTCGGTCTCATAACAGAGTCCTAGAAACAGTTTTAACAAGTTAATTTGATAAAGAAAATGCCAATTCATAGGTCTGCCGTTACAATTCAACCCCCTGAAAATTGTCAGATACCAAAACTGATAATTTTCATAAATTTAATTTTCCTTGTTGGCATATTCACCCAATTTAGCATTCTCCACCATCAAATTATGTAATGCTTGTTAATTATTAAAAAAATAAAAATCTTAAAATTGTAATAAACTTTAAATTAAAATTAAGTGGAGTTTACTAGAATCCCTATGTGAGTGTGTGTTTAAACCTGGCATTTCTTTTGCTGTGCCTCGTTGGTAATGCACAATATGGACTAAGACAGAATGTAAAAGCACCATCCTCTGCCAGCATCAAGAATCCAGTGAAAGGGGCCCTGGTTGTGAGTCAAAGCTACATACTGGATACAGCAGTAATAGTTAAAATGTCCAAACCCTGTCGCGCCAGGTAGGTCTTCTGACACAGCGAAGTAGTGCGGCCATTATGTTAACTATCCCTTGTGGAAACCCTCAGCTGTTCTACATAGTAGGCAAGACAGATATTACTCCGGCAATTATCCCAGAACTTTACCGACACTCCCCCCAAGTCACAACAATAATCATACCAGGAGCATGTAGAGTGTAATCAGTTCAGATCCTAGCTTCTTGTGGAGTATTAGCCTTAACACAACAAACTTAAAAAAAAAAATAATGAAACTAATAAAATGTTGCTGTTAGGCTACTTGTATAATTACGATTGGGAGCGTATGCCAAAAAGCTGACCAGTTAACAACATTTGCCAATCCTTCTTCACTTCATACAGGAACCCCAAAAAAAAAACCCCAAGACCTAGTCTCACTCCATCATCTCACATCACATTACATATTCACAAATCTTAGCTTTTCATACCTGAATAATCAACAAATTTATAACCGGCCAGTTAAAATTTTATCCCTATACAAATCATTAACTTGACACATTACATAAAACAAATGCGAAACATCTTTGCGATCACGTTCCGAAACCCTGTTTGTTAACTACTCACGGCTCTTTAAGTAAAATTACTGACCTTTACCTTTACCTATAAAACATTACCTTCAAAACAAATTACCGTTTACCTTATTACCAACCAGCTACCAAAGGTTGAGGGAAAAATAAACTACAATAACAAATTTTATTTCGCTTTTTTTTTCCCTCTCTACTAAGTACTGTAACTTGTCAACTTCGATATTACCCCCTGGAAGCTTCATGATCAAAAAAATTGTCACTATTATTTATTTATTTAATTGTTAACTACTTTACCGAAATCCTCTCAAATATAGTCAAATTTACAATCTAATTCCATTTTTTTCAAATATTTAATTCTGTAGCAGAAAAGGGAAAACTATTTTATTTTGTGAAAAATAAACCGAACCCAATCGATGCACAGTTTCAAATACTTATCTTAAACGCCAAGCCTTAATTTATCGACAATGCCAACTCAAGATTGTACGCTTAATACCAAAATTTCACTAAGTGAAATATCTACGCCAAATGCAACTTTCGCAAAATCCTACGCAGAAAGCTCGTTACGCAGAATGACAAAATCAAAGCCTATATTACTACGCCAAATGCAAAAAAAGAACCCATAACTAAATAAAATATACGCAAAAGAAGTAGACACTGAATCACAGCCACAGTCGCATCGTTGATAAAAAGTTCAAGTTGTAAAAATATATTGAAACTAAAACACCCTCCTTCCTGTATCAATATACCTATTTATATATATTTTTTTTTCTAAATGGAATATGGAGCTTAAATTTATAAAACAGTTACGTTATAACCTGAGTGTCCTTCGAAATAACCTCTTCCTGTACGAAAAATAATGCCCAATACACACTCATCCCGGAAGATTTATCTCAACAACTCATGACATATCTAATAAAATAGGAATTTTACTTAAGTTGCTAATTAAACTGGCTTTTATTTAATAGCATTATTCGCCTCTATAAATCTACATTGTCCTCTAAATCACTAAGTCAGCCACCATCAATGGGCATCTGAAAATACTATCTTTGCCACAATTAATCTTCGATATAAGCGTCGATTAATACAACTCAGTAACCAAGTTATTATTCAGCATCAAAACTTGTAACACATATTCAAGTATTCAGCTTCTAAAATATTCTTATATGACAACAAAAAAAAATTGGACTTCAAATTGTATAACTCATTACGATTAAAAGTTGAAATGTAGTGAAACTTAAATAATCAAAATGTACCTAAAATTAGTAAATTATGGCCACTAAATAGTATATTAGGAACTACTAAAGGGAGACGAAACATAAGATTTATTTAAAAAAAAATATTTTGTATAAAAGCATACCATTATACCATTTAAGAAAACCTACAAAATTATAATACTTATTATATGAAGTTTTCTAGTTAAAGCTTGAAAAATATTTTTTTTTGAGGAACACATGTTGAAGCTGTAACACGTAAAATGTTGGTGAGTTGTAGAATCAGGTGGACAAGTTAAAATATTACTTGTTCTTTGCTTGACACTATCTTTGGAATATTGAGTTGTAAAGAAGACGAATAAGTCTATTAGAAGCTTTCTCATTATCCCGTTGCTTAGTTATAAAATTAGAGGTTAGGTTCCGTGGCCAAATAAATTCGATTTATTATTCCCCTTTTATTTATGCCGCCGAAATACAAATTAAATTCAATTCAATAAATAAAATAGGTACTGATAAGTTACGTATCTATGTATCTCTCAATATTTTAATATGAAGACTTATTTCAACTACTTAGCTGGTAATCGTTACTCTTCTTGGAAGTATACCTAGTTAGTGATAAACTAATCAAGTCACGAAAAGTAAACAACCGTAAAACCTGTTAATTTTCCTTTTCGGGACTAAGTATATAATATATCTGAATCGTAAAGTGTACAGAAACACCAAAATTACCTTCCAAAATGCAACCCCACCATGATAATGTAATCAAAAATAAATTTACCAAATATGATAACTCAAAAATATGAACGACTGCATTTATGTTAAGACGAAATAAAACCCAATACCCACATAAAATTAAAATTTAAACAAACTCCGGACTACGCGATAGTGTACCTATATACTAACTTCTGCACAACTGTTGTACGATACCAAGATAACTAAAAGATAAATAAACTGTAAATTCATTTTAACCAATCTGCACGACTCACTGACTGAGTAACGTCTGATACTCATTGTATTCAAATCGTTAACAGAGTACCTACTACTTACTCATCTACGACGGTAGACTTCATAGAGGCTAAACAGATTTAAATAAAACTCCTCATTACACTAACCAATCCAGAAGTCATAATATGAACCCTGCTATCCCAGAAGGTCATGAGTATCTAATTTAACTCCCACAAACGAACTAAGTATTATAAGATTGCCTAATAAAATTCAATTACTAATAATGCGATGTAAACAAAGGCTATATTTCTTAGGTGTTAATCCTAATGGTTTTAACGACCCAAGACTTTAAATAACTTAAACAAAGCTATCAGTCGTACTATCTACCTTCTACTAAATGGATAAAATAACTAACAGGTTCTAATACATAATAATATGTATAAAATAATGTCCTTCTTACGGTAGAAATTTTTAATAATCTACATAGGTATCCGCCAACTAAACCTACCAATCATTTCACTATTAATCGTATCATAATCCGTTCTATTAATATTTTTTGATATTAAAAATTTTAGAGTAATCTTTAGGCTAACCAACTTTTCCATATTTTACCTTAAGTAACCTACTTACTTCCGTCTAAATAGATACTTAATTAGGTTCCGTGTACAATATCTCAGAAAGAACAAATTGAAGAATCTATTGGATTATACTACATCGCTTATTTGAATGAATCGCGCCCAAATAAAACTAAATCCGAACTTTTAAAAATGAACTATTAATAATAGTTTAAACTAATAGAAACCGGCGAAAAAACTACAACCCACAAGAATTCTGCTACGATTTTTCAAACTTATTGTACCTATAGATAAATCGATTACTCCCATTTTCTTACACAGTGGGGCACACTGATACTTCTGATAATCTCAGTACTTACATGGCCATAACACGATATCTTTCTCCAAAATATACAGATAACCAAAATCTACGCTAGTAAAACCTATTTCATTTCAGCTTCTGTACTGAATCGCAAAATATGAGTATCGTGAGCGATTCAATAAACAAAGACAGCCTATTAACCGAGGCACTACGATACCCTCAAATCCGTATAAATACAATAACATATTTATTTAGTCTTTACACTACTATCAACCCCCCGTTAACTAGACTTTGAACTCGTTTCTATTCCCTGTAGGCATAACCAGACAACTACGGCTTCCATTAGGAAAAATTGGTTATTTATTTATTGGTTTTTTTGGTTATTAAACCATCTTATAAATAAGCCATGAATAGTATGTTTTTGTTCACAACTCCCTATCTATAAAATTGGTAACAGCTACCTAGCTTCGTAAACTATAAATAAGTATTCGAGATCGATACATTTTTAGGTTTTTTTTTTTTTTTAATAAACAGTAAGTCGGTCATCAAAATATTATCATTGATGCTTTAAGGATTTGAACTTCAGACGAATAATGTTATCATCTACAAATAGTATAATTATATGTTGAACCTTTTCCTAGACAAACGGCGCGTTTTATTTTTGCAGTGCGCGTAAGCCGCCGCTCCCTCCTGACAGAGTTCCGTTCCAGAACACTATCGAAAGAGCAACAACTATCCTGTTCTATTTCCACAAATGTGTACGAGATAGCAGATATCTGTCACTTTCACTAATATCGGAACGGTCCTAGGAATTATTCCATGTGGTAATACCGTACCGGAATGTCTAATTTCAAAATTGTCAAATTCGGTAATTATTTGTTTCACTTTTGCTTTGGAGGTATTTACTATAAAAATATTGTTGGAAAAACATACTTTTAGAAGGTAAGTTCACAGTTGTTATATACTTAAATCTCACTTCAAGAGCCCCAGCTAGGTATCCCATGTGCACTTAGAAAATTTAAACTGGAATTATACGAATTACATTCTGGTTTTGTGTGTCGCTGGTTATTAATACGTTCTATATTTTTATTCTTTTATTAAACTAGTCTTATACAACTGAACAACTTTTCCATAACGTCATATAATTTTCATACCTACATGACGTACATAATGTGGTTCTCACTTATCATACCTACTACGTCCACATAAAAAAACCCATCACCTATTCACTGAATTTCGAATATTCTCTGGAAGGCATTAGAAAAGCTATCTATCAATTTGCTTATATCATATTCTGACCATTACTTTATTCTAATCACTCCTTTCTTCCACAGACACTTCCACAAAGTAACTGCTGCACTACCTCAACTACATGGCTTGCCAGAATATTCGTATAATAATGAAATCTGAGGTCAAAAGGTATCTTTTGATACAGAGTATCTTCAAAATGAAGGAAAGAAAAGGAATCAGATTATTCACTCACACTAATCTACTAAACTACTGACGTCTATTACGTGTGACAAAAAGGACAAACAGTGCCACACGTTAAAAGAAGATCTTACTGTATTAATTTGTTTGAACAACTCCCACCTACTGTGCTGTGTTGGTTAAATGTGCTACTGTAATAAAACTGGCACAATTCTGACCCACTCATCAGTTTTCCAGGATGAAAGGATTCAGACAGAATGTGAATATCTAGTGCCTAGTGTCTAAATAGTGATAAATTATTTCATTTATTAATACTCAAGGTAATTAAAGAAATATAATTGAATTATTATTTTTATTCTATCTCCCAAGTTGAAATACCCTAATTGGAATTTGGGAAAAATAAAATGTCTTTACTATTACTTACTTTCTATCTATCAACTTCTTAGTAATGTTATTAAGTAATTTCTATAATGATACCCTGAAGATAATTTTCTTAAAAATAAGCCTATTCAAACCTTCAACCCCCCGTTAAGTAAACCATAGTTCCACTAAAACCTTCCAACAAGTCACCATCAAACAATCTTTCCATTTCACGGACACCAAATTGTGGCTAAACAAGCCACCGCGATATTACTATCCTATCCTGGTCACTATGGCACCATATTGTAACGAACCCCCCCAAACGACCTGACTTAAAGACCTTAATACCGATACGAAAAAACCAATAAAAATATCAATAAATTCGATGAAACGTTTGGCCAGATCATCTAGTGGAAACCCTACGCTGAAATTAAAGTAACCCTGAATCTTTTAGAGTGTTGATGGTGACTGAATTTTGAAAGGTCTTAGAAACTATTTAATTAGGCAATTATTAAATATGAAAGAGGCCCTACCTTTTGTTTTAACTAATCGAATGAACAGTAATTAATAAATTTAATGGGAAATAAATTATTAGAAAATACACAAAGACAGGACATAATTTAGGGCATTTTGGAACTCTCATGAAGCTGTAAGTCTATAAATTCAGTTTTAAAAATATAAAGTTAAGCGAGCAATGTATAGGCCAACTACACATCACTATGAAAGCCGCAACCCCATAAGGGTTGCGGGAGGATCCACCATAACCTCCCCTCGTCCTCGACCAGTCTAATACCATCCATTCCGAACAAGTTTAAAATATAAGCTTCATGAAAGTTGACGTGGATACGCCCAAAATGAAGCTAGCAATACGGATTGCAACGCGGTTAGTGATATATAAATAGTATGATTGAGGAGCCCCAGATATATGGTGAACTCAGATGATTTGTGTAAGATAATTAGGTATTTTATACCAGTAAATATAAAGTAGGTATTACTACTTGAGTCGATTCTCTACGACTAATGCACCGTACTGTACAGCTTCTGTAATTATAACAGATATAAGACCAAAGGTCAGATGAAATTAAAATCATAAAAGGGACAATGTCTATGTTCAGTTTGGTGTTGATTAAATATCTGCACTTTGGCAGTAGAAATGAATAAGGTCTTCTTTGAGACATAAATAAAGGAACAATGTCCATATTCTGCTTGGTATTAATTAAATATTTGCACTTTGGCAGTAGAAATGAATTAGGTCTTCTTTGAGACATAAATAAAGGAACAATGTCCATATTCTGCTTGGTATTAATTAAATATTTGCACTTTGGCAGTAGAAATGATTAAGTCTTCTTTGAGACATAAATAGTAGCCTGCACTATGACAGATATTTCAGATAGTAAATAATCCACCCAGATTGCAGCTCACAGCAGCACAACAGCGTACGTTTTCCGCAGTACTGTAAGTGAACAACAGCAATCGACTCGCTATGAGCCAGGTGAAGTCGGAAGAAATCGTAGAATGAATGAAGATTGAATAACTGTATAGTTAAGGTTACTTCTTTGAGTAGTATGGAACTTTAGTGGTAAGATTTCTTTGAATCCAAGCAAAACATTGACTCTGCAATGATATGTTCAGTTTTACTGAAATAAATAAATTGTGGGTAGAAATTATGGTTTTCATATGAAAAATAAAGAAGATAAAAAAATGATGGTCGAATATTTTGTTAGAGGTTTCTATAATAAATAATTTTAGTTTAATTTTATAAATATTTTAAGAACACAGTTTAGAATTTTATGGTTTAATCTATTTTAAAAGTATTAACGGCCTAGTATTTATTTAATTTAACCGGATTTACTAAAACCAAAGGCGAGCCTAGAAAAGCATTATTTAATTCTCCGCCAAACATCACTATTAACGCATACGAAAGTAAATTTCTAATTAATAATAACAAACACACAATAAAAAACCAGATATATTATCTACCTAAATTCCTATCAATTTTACATAACCCTATAATATACGATTTAAAATCATAGAAACACAACACACAATTCAAAAATACAAAAATAAATCACACAATATAAAATCATAATAAAGCATGAGATGAGCGAGACCATTAAGTATATTATTATTTTCCACTAAATATTCAACACGATGTTTCCAGTTTAATGCCGCATAAATCATAATAAATTATAAAAATAATAATAAATTTATGTAATGTATAAATTAATTCTCATCATCGATTGGAACATAGGCCTACCTATACTCCACTTAGCACGGTATCTAGACCTGCCACGTTTATATCTATTGTACGGCTACCGCCTTTTCATACAAAAGACATCAACGGGTAATGCACACATTTTTGTCTACCATCTTTAATAGTCTCCGCTGAGCCTGAACAGTTATCGGTCTACCTGATAAACTTAAACCTGGATAAATGAGGTATCTTTAATAGGTTTGTTTCTTAGGTCACATTTTCTGATGACTGAAACAATTCCTATAAATACCCTTTACCGGAATCGAACCCAATATGCTAGTTAGCAAATTGTATCATACTTCACACTAAAGATCTTTTATTCCTTTCGTCCTTCTAGGACTGAAACAAATGATCAATTACTTCTTGAACATAAATAATTTACTGCAATTTAATAACTGATTTAACAGAACATATAATGTGACCACCAGACTACCCGTTTCTTTCGTCTTTAAGACTGAAACAGTACAATCTCACGGTTGGTCATCGCCTTATTAAAACTGAGCCCATATAGGCAATACTTAACACATACAATTTTAATCATCAATCCATCTGATCATATGTTCTTTTCGTCCTTAGACTAGAACAAATAATCTTCAACACTTATTTTGTGAAATATCTATTAAGCACTTCGGCCTCAGACACGATAGAATCATCAGGCTAACTGTTCCTTTCGTCTTCTAGACTGAAACAGTATAGCCACATAAAATGGTAAAATCAAATCCATATCCAATCAGTTATAAAATCACCTGTTCCTTTCGTCTTATAAGACTGAAACAGTATGACAATAATTATTGCCGATAAATTAAGATCGGATTCCTGAAGCTGAAATAAAAGATTAATTAACACATAGTAATTTAAACTGGAAATAGATTTTGGATAATTTAAGATCTGTATTAAATCTTATGGTCCCACTCAAGTAAAATAAAAGCACATACCCACAGCAACACCTATGCTTCGCTTATGGTTTTGTTTTCACTTACAAACTTATCACTTTCTCTGATACCGACACTAAAGATTTTTAGGAAGAACTCGACACCATCCGCGATTATCATTTATCACGACTAAAACTTAAACTAGGCACTTAATCGCGACTTATATCGTGGCTTGTCCGGGCAGCCTTCCCTCTTTGAGGTCCGAATCTTGACTGACTTTTAGCGGCTGCGTTTCTCCTTATATAGTATCTGCGTGCGTCATTCGTCGTATGCCTTTGGCACCGGCGCCATTTTTGCTCCGGCGACAAAATGGTCCCGGTGCCTTTTTGGCACTGGCGCCATTTTTGCTCCGGCGTCATTTTTGGCCTGGTGCCTTTTTTGCACTGGTGCCTTCGGTCTCATAACAGAGTCCTAGAAACAGTTTTAACAAGTTAATTTGATAAAGAAAATGCCAATTCATAGGTCTGCCGTTACACTAAGACGCAATTTTCTGAATATTTTAAAATACCAACTGACTAAGACCGACCCTGTCTAATAATTTGTCCAGGTGTCATCACAGGAAGTCAAAGTGACCTGCTATTGACCTCTTTCCGGGCGCAGTTTGACAGTTCTCACACAACGAGGTGATGATGGCTTTTTAATTCGCCTGACAATAGGCAAAGGCATTGATTCACTCAGCCAAGACTAGCAAAGTATCAAACACTATAATTTTGACCTATTACAGATCAATGATAGGTCATTTTGATTAGATTTTTTTCATTTTTCGAACTATTAGAGTTACACCGTTTCGGTTGCGGTGTTTTATTATTTTTGTAAGATGAAGTAATTTTAAATTGAGTGGGAATTGTTCTTTAAGTGTGGGTATCTAGGAATGTAACGGATTTCTTGATAACTTTTTTTTAAATTGGGAATTTTCTTGCACGAAGACAGTATAACTATTTTCAGTTTAAAGCAATCTCGTAGTTTTGATGTTTGAGGATTTTTATCAGTAGAAAAACATACTTAAATGAAAACTTTTTTTGATAGGTAACTTAAATCGGACTTCCTAAAAAAGGCTTTTAAATAAACAGATTTGAAGGAAACAGGGGGAATCCTATTTATCTCTTTTTTGTTTCTTTATCTCTATTTTCTATCGAAGTCAACAACCCACAGCATTCCCACAGCTGGGCAACGATTCTCATCCTATAGCTTGGGAACGTTACTCTATATTTTGCGTATTGCTTATTTTCTGCATATTAAGTTTTTTTTAATTACCGATAATATTCCGGTCTAATTTTACCCCTTTTCGTTCGTGCACTTTATAGGGAGGGTCACACAGTATTATTGTATTACTAAGCAGAATGTCTACAATCTTCTAATATGGCTAAAGTATAAAGACAATACCAGTATTTTCACATCTAAGTCGTGCTTCCTGATGGAACTGATTCCCCTCACTCCTAGTTTTGAAATGTCAACCGTACCGGACGGTTCGCAGATAAGGTTATACAATACATGCCTTTTTGTATGAGTGAGTTACTAAAGGTTATAAATAAATAAGATTTGTTTCAGACTAGCTGGTGCACACGACTTCGTACGCACGGAAGCTGGGGAAAAAGAAACCTATGTGTTAATCCAGATTATAAAGTATGTGTCTGCCAAATTTAACCTCGTTTTTTCGACCCAGTACTTATAAAATAATCTCAACTCGGACAAATCACACAATGTCGCCTAGCCCAAAACTTGTATTAGAATAGAATAGAATATAATATTGTTTAATTCCAGACACAGATTCACAAATAGTAACTAAAATTATATCTTAACTTAAATACAAATAACATGAAACAAAATATGGGAACCAGAGAAGGCGTCTCTGGTTCCCATATTTTGTTTCATGTTATATGTATTTAAGTTAAGATATAATTTTAGTTACTATTTGTGAATCTGTGTCTGGAATTAAACAATATTATATTCTATTCTATTCTAATACAAGGTCAAGTCTGACCAAAACGACACTATCTGGTCTGCTACACTATGGCGTTAAAATGCTTGCCATGGTTTTCCACAAGAACCTACTGAAGAATCTGGATAAAAGATGGTCTGTGTCCTTTTCCATATCTTAGGCTACACGCAAGCCAAATTTCGTCAAAATTGGTTCAGGCATTGAATCATCAAGAGGGGTCAAATAAACACACATTTTCACATCTCTACTTAGAGAACTTGAGTAAATGTCAACCACAGTAAAGGGATGCTCCTGATCTACTCTGAGACCTGGGGTCCTAACAATGCATGGTTGTGTGTTTATTTGACCCCTCATGTCAAATAAACAGACATTTTCACATCTCTAGTTCATTCGTTCTCAAGTAAATGTCAACTGCAGTCAACGGACGCTCCTGGTCTCCTGCCCTGAGACCAGGTCCTGACAATGCATGGCATATCGCCTTGTGAATGGGGCGTCGTGAGCTGATGCGCTAACCGTCTCGATTATAACACCCACGCAGGAAGGTAAAGGTTAGTATGGATACGACTGGTAAGCCATATGAACATGGAGAAAAGAATTGTCAATACAATAGAAAAGTTTTAAAGTCTAAATTACTTCATTACTTCTATGTTGTCGGTTATAAGTGCTAAATTCAAATTCTTTGTTGAATTTTATGCGATTCCTAATAATACGTCATTTGTAGCATTGAATTGGAATTTAAATTCTTCCTAGAAATGAGCGCTGGCTGATTATATTAATTTATACAAAATCTTGTATATAAAAAACCGGCCAAGTATGAGTCGGACTTACACATGAAGGGTTCCGTACCATCGTACAAGAAATTCAAAAAATACGTCTCTTTTATGAGGACCCCCTTTAATTATTTTTAGTGACTATAGCAATACAAACTCTGTAACCATTTCAAGCGTCCTGTGGCCATTAAAAACGCCAAAAAAACACATCCCTTTATTTTTTTATTTGTTGTTATATCGAAAATACATACTCTGTTAAAATTTCAACTTTCTACCTATTACGGTTCATGAGATACAGCCCCCTGACAGACAGATGGATGGATGGATGGTCAAACAGACAGCGGAGACTTAGGGTCCCGTTGACTTCTGAGTACGGAACCTAAAAAGAAAGGATCGAAAACAGATAAAAGTAAATTGCGAATGAGAAGCTAATGCGTAGAGTATCAAAGTCTTATCCATATTAATCTTACGTGCCTCAAACCCCGAGTTGCGATCGCGATCTATCTGCGGCCGCGCATGCGCTGTGCGACTTTTATTGCCATGCGCATTACGTTTCATGCCAGCTCTGCGCACCGATAGCTGGCTGATCTATATCTTCATTACTTACTATAATGTTATTGCTTGTTCGATTAGCTATGATTTTATGTTGTTAGCTGGTGTCAAGTTAAAAAGATTAGTGGTTTTTATTATGATTTTATTTGAATGGACATACGATCATCAAATTTAATTATGTTATTATAATTCGCTTGCTCAGCAATTCAAAGAAGATCTTGGCCGCCGATACTAAATGCTCGTTCTGTGTCTCTTCATACCAATCAGCTCTTTGGATACAGTTCAGGTCCTGAAGTTGTACTTATGTTTTACGAAAAAGATATTAGCAAAGGTACTAAAACAATATAAATTGGAGCATCCAATCGTAAAATTGAAAAGCTTCTTCTAAAAAGAAATATTTGAGATTTCTTTTGGCAAATTGACTAGGAGTTTCTTAAGGTTTTTTTATATTATGACTAGGGCTTTCAAAACCGGAGTTGGAATATATGTAACCCCGGTTTTAGAATCGAAGTTGCCATACATTCCAACTCCTTTTGAAAGCCCTAATTATGACCAAACAGCTGATCGATTTGATTGGAAAGATTTTTTGCTACCTTCACGGAAGAAAAGAGTTTTTCCGCGTTGTGAAAAGTGGTATGGTTTCATGGATATAGTCCCATAAAAATGTTCATTTACTTGTTAAAGTAATGTAATATGTATGACGATAATAATACTATTTTGGTTATACTTTGTCTATGATTTTAAGAACAATCGATATTAATAAGTATAGTAACCTATTCCATTGAAATAGCGCATTTTATTGTGCCACACGATAACGAGAAAACTAACCCATACAATCTTCACCGAAAACATGACCTTAAATTCAATAGAACACACTTTTTCAATTATAAATCACGATACACTGGATATCAGTAAGAAATGTAGCACCAACCAGATAAGTCGTTATTAAAGACACGAAACAAAAGCCTTCTTTATGGCCATTTCTTTACAAATTGACATATCTATTTTTCTTGTGTGAAGAACAATTTTTTTCAATCTTAGATTGTAAGCATCAAGGCTAATGTAACTTGAGCTAACATTTTACTGTTTTCGGAGACAATTTTGTGGGAGTCAGGGGTCAAGATATAATGGTGAAGATTCATCTCAGATGGTCGAAAGTAATTCTAAATTGCTTGCTATTAAATTGATTTGATAAGCGATATAAACAAATGGTTTTTGAGTTATGCGGTTTTGGTGTTGTGTGAACTTTTTTAGTAGTTTTGACATGCGGTGTTGGTTCTAATCTGCTTATATTAATATTTGATCTGATAATATAAATGCAGTTATGAGATTTGTTAAGTAGGAACACATTATGTCCATTCATCATGATGTGATAATTTTGTGTAATTTTTTTCTTACTTAGCTTTTAATAATTATGCAGATAGATATTTTTCTCTCTACTCTGTTTTTTTTATCCACAGTTGGTAAGCACTTGTTTATTTGTTTGTAAACTCTTTATTGCATACAATAACACGTAAAACAGAAAATACAAAACAAATTATAGCAAAGGCGGACTTATCCCTTTCGGGATCTCTTCCAGTCAACCTTGCATGCACTTGCATGTTAAATGTCTTATATATCACCATGGGTTCCCTAGACGTTCAATAGATCGGTGACCGTTGATCGATATTCCAATAGATCGATGGTGCTTTAGATCGAAATACCAACTAATCGAATTGTAATTTTCGCTGGTACATAACATCGAATTTTGTGTATAGTGATGATGCCCATATATCGGGAAGGTTAGGCTTACTAGGTACTTATACTTGACACACAGGGCCAAGTCCAGATTGGTGGAGTTTTTGGGGCTAGTGCCCAACCCCAGTACAGTACTCATTGGTAAATTGACCAGGATTTGAATACGATACCTCTGGTTAGGAGGCCCGAGTCATTACCGAGTCACTACCGAGGAGCTACCGAAATTTTAAGAGGTCGGATGCAATTTTAGTTTACCAAATATCCATTACTTCTGCAATCTCAGTTATTTCCATCGAAATATATTCACTCTGTAATTTAGACAGCTATAAGATATGAAATAAATTCCTAACATAATACACAGAACACAAATGTTTATAGAACTGTTTAAATGTCATTGCAGTTCACACAATACCACGGATTCCATCCAATCACGAAGTCATTATGAGCTCCGATTTCAAACCGTTCATATAATCAAACAAAATGGTTTTTACACCGAGCGAGTATGAGCAACTGTTAGCAGGGGTATTGATTTCTATTTGAGTAAAATGGAACGAGTTATTTGAGTAGGTTAGAACTACGATATTGACTATCATATGCATGAAGAAAGATCTTGAAAGATGCGAGTTTAAAGGACAAAGAAAAGCAAAGAAGTGTTGGCTTGTAAAGAGGATGTCTGGCTGAAGAAAAAGTTATCTCTCTTAATGCGTATCAAAGAATATTTAAACCATCAGTAGAATAATAAAAATAAGAAATTATTACATAAGGTGGCGTAAAGTAGCACCGGATAAAAATGTGTTACCGCCACGGGTATCTGTAACCATAGTAGGGTTTATTAGTGCCTAGGTAATCGTAGAGGGCTAAGATAGAATAAGTCTTAAGCTGCTTTTCCACTGACGAGGCAAGGCGAGCAGTGGAGTGAAGAGAATTGAAATCTCTAACAAGAAGACTATTTCCTCCGAAGATGTTCGAGAAGAGAATTATTTTTTCCCATACAATTTAAAATTCGCTTTCGTCCTCGAGGCAAGGCGACGCGAGGAGTGGAGTGAAGAGAATTGAAATCTCTAACAAGAAGACTATTTCCACCGAAGATGTTCGAGAAGAGAATTTATTTTTTCCCATGCAATTTAATATTCTCTTCCCTCCTCGCCTCGCCGGTGGAAAAGCAGCTTTATGCCGACAATTACGCTGACTATCTTACCCCACCCGTTAAAATTACAAAAAAATCACTAAGTTAATTACTAACTAGTTAATTAGTTAGTTGCTTCAATTATGTAGTATAAATATGAAGTCAATAATTGTACCATTTCCATTCTCTCATTTCCTATGCATCTATAATATAAACACTATCCATCTTTTTACAAAATAAAATCCACCATTGAATTATTTTACTTATTCTCGAGAAGAAAACAAACGCACGCAAGCTGAATGGAACATGTCATTGAGGGGAATCGAACCCGCGATACGATCCTTACTGGGAGCAGGAACAAGCAAGCGCGTGCATTGAGGCATGACTGAATAAAACTGGCTTTATAGTATTTAGCTTCTGTGAAGATGTGACTGTTTATTAAGGTTAGTTCACGACTCAATCTTATTAAGACCGTTAAAGTAATTATGATTTTGGTATTTGAATATTCGTTGTCTTAAATACGATACTTGAAGGCGCTTCTTAAAGGGAGATTATTTTCGATCAGAAGTTTTTTCTCCTTCCACAAATACATTTCGCTCTTTTGGAAGGAGTTTCTTTTCGAGAAGTTTTTCTCTTTTTGCAAATACATCCCGATACGGGGGCGCGGCGGCGGGTATACAATTACCAAAAGATAGGAACCTCATAGATAGACTTAAAATGGCCTTCGAAAAGTTAACAGTGCTACTTCAAATATATTTTTGAATGTTACGTAGGTACATGTATAATCATCAAAGATTGCCCAATCCTAGCCATACTACGCCCAAGTAGCACACAAGCGCTATAAGGAGAGCTATAGTAGCTCTACAACAGATCTCACTAACTCTATAGGCGACTGTGGTAAGCGCTACAGTAGTGTTATATCCTGCTATAACGCTTCTGTACCACCCAAAAGGGCCCCGAATTATACCACCTTGAGTGTTACTGTCGCCGTATAATGGCGAAAGTGGTCGCGAAAGCGGTTCTAGGGGGCTCTTGTACTGTCTCATTGTGCGACCTTGAGTTCTACAGTCGCCATAAAGTGGCGATAGCGATTGTTAATTGAGCTATAAAATGCCTTTGTAGCGTCAGTGTACCACTTTGAGTGCTACAGTCGCCGTATAAATAGCGAAAGTGGTCGCTGGAGGAGCTAAGGAAGCTCTTATAGCGTCATTGTGCGACCTTAAGTGCTACAGTTGCCATACAGTGGTGATAGCGATTGTTTATGGAGCTATATTAAAGCCTTTGTAGCGTCAATGTACCACCATGAGTGCTAGAGTCATCGTATAGTGGTGTTAGTGGTCGTTAAAAGCGCTATAAGAAGCTCTTGTGGTATCATTGTGCAGTTTTTACCGGTTACGACGCTTGTCGTAACTCTGATTTAGATCTGAAATTTTATATTAATTTTATTATCGCTGTTTGACAGAAATGTACGTGCATAAGTTATGTGAATAATGTCTATCGCTGGATGAATATAAAAGAAATATGACGGTAGTGATGCTTTTTTTTCTTATTTACGTCAGGTATTAGTGCGAGTGTAAGTTTACTGTTAATATAGGCATATGTTTTAGCTAATTTTTTTATGCGCCTTTAGAAATCGTGGATAAACCATCAAATTAAGTGAATATTTATTTATGAGCAATTTTCTTTTTTTCTTTTAGCGTCCTTTTGTGATTTGCGATAGATTGGTTTGGGTTTTGCATGCAAGATTAAAGTTCGTTTTGTAAGTCATGACATCTAAATAGTTAAGAAAAAAGATTTATTATCAACGCAAATTATTCCTACTTCATAACTTATAATGGCGGCTCGTTCAAGAGCCTAAGGTATTCACTGTAGCCATTATAACTGTTTAAGCTGTAAGAAAGCGCTACTGATCTCCATATTTACAGTGATAGTATCTACAGCCGTCGTATAACAGAGTAAATTAACTCCTTCAAGAATAAAATAGCTGTAATGGTCGCCACTGTGACACCTAGGCAGGTATAATAAAGTTTCATACTCCTTTAATACCACTATGGATACGTACCGTACCGTGAATGCTACAGAAACGTGTTTGGAACCACTTGTAACGCTGCAGACTGCATAATATAACCTAGTATCTCCGACAGTGCTTTAAATTATATTCTTAACTCTATATTAGATCGAAAACCCGTACAAAAGCGCTATTATACGCTCTTGTAACTCCTTAGACATTATCGTTGATACTATATAGGCCACTATACCACCTAGGGAGTTAAGGTTTGTTTGTTGTATCTTATATACATGCTACACAGTTAATCAACTCTCTTGTACAGCCATTGTATAACCTTGCTGTACAGGAGTGTTTTCTTTCTCATCTTTATAGGCTTAAACGTTAAACAACTCTCTTATACAGTCACTATACCATCTTGCTATACAAGAGAGATTTTGTTCTCTTCTGTACAGGCTTGAGAGTTAACCAACTTTCTTAGAAAGTCACTATACCACCTTACTGTACAAGAGTGATTTTATTCTCTTTTGTACAGGCTTAAGAGTTAATCAACACTCTTATATGGCTACTATACCGCTTTGCTGCACAAGAGTGTTTTTATTCTCTACTATACAGGCTTAAAAGTTTATCAACTATCTTATACGGTGACTATACCACCTTGCTGTATAAGAGTGTTTTTATTCTCTTCTGTACAGGCTTAAAAGTTAACCAACTCACTTATACGGTCACTATACAACCTTACTGTACAAGAGAGTTCATTAACTTTTCTATACAGGCTAAAGAGTTATTTGTCTCTCTTATACGACTGTTGTACAGCTATTAGGCGTTATAAAGCCTGCCATTATCACTAGTGTGCTACTTGGGCGTAGCTAGCTAAGAGGTAGCATACTGCTTAGTGGCAAGTATACAGAGAGTATAAAGTTCCCGATTATTACAAGATGATTAATTTAAATTTTTTAAAGCGTTTTCAAGATATTTTACATATGCTTTCGATAAACTGTATTTTTCTTTAGATATAGGAGTTGAATTTAAGTTACTTCACATGGTGCAATTTGAACCTTGTTCTGTAGAGCAAACAAGCTACTAAACCAAAATTCTTGTTTAACTTACCTTAAAATATTAATATTTGTTAAACTTATCTCACCCTTAATAAAATAAAATACCAATAGGTACTTATACACAAGATAACCAGTGCAAGATTAAATTCATGACAAATAATAAAACGCCTGAGCATATCTCCGAGTATGGTGTAACCATAACACCTTAGGGCCATAACACACCTTTTCACTTATTCCCATGGTCAATTGATGAGCCCTCCCAATGAACACACGCGCTTTGTACCTCTTAGGCCTTAGTTTTATAAATGACTCGAAACCACGATGGGGTAGTGATGTGCTCAGTAAAATAACAGTTACGTAAATAACAGGTTAGTAGTTATTTAAAAAGTTTCACTTTATTGACTTCATTAAAAAATAAGGGAGATAAATGCAAAATAATATTTTGAGTTCAATACCACAATGAATCACATTTAAGAAAAACAAAAATAAAAGCCAAGATAAGTTAGTTTAGGAATCTTAGTTGAAATGCGCGTTAATATTTTCTACTTCTTTTTTCATTATTTTCCTTTCTTTTTCTTTGCTTTCTTCATGTTGTAAATATTGAAGATTACCCACAAATTTTGAGCTTTCACTAATGATTTGATGGATATTTCAACAGAAAAATCATCTTTCTTGTCTTCGAATACACAAAACCGGTCTTGTAACAGCAGAAAATTAACTTAAACTTCACAAACTTTTCCAAAAATTTCTCAATAGTTTAAATTCCAGTTCTAGCTGATAATTTTATGCCTTAACCATAATAGCTATTATTTTTATACAAATCCTCATCCCTAGCGCCGGTGTAGCAGTAATGGCGGGCAATATGTCGCGGATTGTGACGATAAGACCACCGTATCTGCGCGTGCGACTCGCATATCTGCCCTCATACGAAAGAAGGCCGCAAAGTGCTCCGAAACTCCATATACAGGGTGTAACAAAACTGGTGTAGGACCTGTTAACTGGAGATTCTACTCATTGTTCTGAACAACTTTTGTTCTACGACTTTGTTCAAATCGCAAAAAAAAATGTTGGACTCTCCATACAAAAATGGCAAAACAGATGATCAATTTGTATGAAATGTCCAATTTTTTTTCTGTGATTTGAGTAAAGTCGTAGAACAAAAGTTGTTCAATGCAATAAGTAGAATCCCCAGTTAACGGGCCCTACACCAATTTTATTACATCCTGCATATACTTTGCGGCCTTATTTCTCATGAGGGCAGAGATAAACGCGAAGCATGCGCAAGAAAAACGCAGTTAATAGCTGACGCGCTGGGTAAATTTATTGTGACCTCTGTGTGAGGCTTATTAGAATGTGCGTTAATGTAGATAAAAGTTAAACAATGAAGGAGTTTCTTAGACTTCAAATCTGAATAACTTTCTTCCAGGAATGAAAATAATGCGTCTGCAAAGACAACCGGCCAAGTGCGAGTTGGACTCGCGCACCGAGGGTTCCATATAAATTACTAATCACATATGTCTTGAACTCTATATCAAATACTCAGGCCTGCAATCCCTTGAAGCTGTGAAAAAATCAAACTTCTATGCCAACGCAATCAAGAGATACGGCTGTTTATGCCGCATATTTGACCACTCGCATGGGAATCATAACCTATAGGGTACTTTCCGTTGACCTAGAATCATGAAATTTAACAACCAGCAATGCTTATAGCACAAGTAAAGGAAAAATTCCGAAAACCATAAATTTTTAGTTACATCACGAGTCAGACTCGCGCATCGAGGATTCCGTATATATTCATAGTCACGCAGGTCTTGAACTCTATATCAAATACTCAGGCCCGCAATCCCTTGAAGCTGTGAAAAAATTAAACTTCAATGCCAACGCAATCAAGAGATATGCTGTCGTTTATGCTGCATATTTGGACACTCGCATGGGACTCAAAACCTATAACCTAACGAGCAATGTTTATAGCACAAGTAAAGGAAAAAGTCCGAAAGCCATAAACTTTTATTTACATCTTTTTTTTTGTGATTTACTTGTGCTTTTTCCTTTATTTGTGCTATAAGCATTGCTCGTTACCAAATTTCATGATTCTAGGTCAACGGGAAGTACCCTATAGGTTTTGAGATAAAACGCAATTTATTGCTATTTAGCATAGAATAGTTTTATCTCGAAAAACACATAGCCACAGGCAAAAATTAGAACGTAGGTACCATCTAGCTCACATTTCTGCTAAAAATATGTATTTAAGCGAGAACCATTCAACCTTGTATCAGATACGTTCAACACATAGTACATACTATACATAAAAGTATAATATACAGTTTAATAGCGGGTAGTATTATCATCAGTATGAATGAAGGCAGTCGTGACTACTCCGATTGTATCTGGCGTTCAGTTTGTTTGTTTGTTTGTAGGAATTTCTGTGATTCATTGAATAAATAAGCTTGGATACTTTGAATGAATTTTTGAGAATATTATTTCCAAGGATATGTTAGCAAGCATTTTTTTAAATTGACTTTTTTTAAGAAATAGGTAACTTGAGTTGTTGATTCAGTTAATAAGCTTCAGCTATATTCAAAAATCTCTAAGCGCAAAATTTATCTGGTGTTTGTTTTGAAAAATCATAGGCTTTTTAACACCAGTAACTTCTTATCGTTTAGGGCAATTAAACCGTAATATCACAAGGGATAGACGGCACATGTCTTGTGTTGCATTTAGCATCACCCACGGTCACTGCTTTGTAATATCTGGGACAAATCACACACGGTCATCTGGCCCCAAACTAGGATTCCCTGTAGTATATGTGATTTAATATTTCAATTGAGAAAAAGGTTTATTTCCTATAAAACGTAGCCCAATTTGCTTCAATAAATTAACAATGTAATACATAGCTCTCGTAAACCTACCTATAAGTAACCTATATCGCCACATTTCACAGCAATATCAGAACAATCTTAACAAATCAGCGTGCCCGCTAAACGGGACTCAGACATAGTGAATTACCCTGGTCGGGAATTGAACCTGCACCAGCTATTACTGCCTCGCCCACCGGCCGACGAGACGGTGAGACTCATCTTTGCCCTTTCCCAAGCGTGGGTAGCTCAATCGCTAATATATGCGCAGGAGTGGCTAAGATGTAGATGTGCGAGTTTTGAGGATAAAAGCTTCTTCGACATTTGATATTGTTCAGCTGATTTTCAAGTTTCATTATAAGTGTGGTAGTTGTAATTAGATTTCAAAATTGAAATTCTGAACATTGAAACAATGCCAAGCAATTTAGTTTTTCTCGTTTATGTCTTTGTATGAAGGTTTTGACTTTTATATCTACAGTAACTTTAAAGCATTAAAACACTAGGTATTCACACAAGTATTGTTGTATAATTTCTACATGAGTATTGCCATACAATACGGCCGCTCTCTGCCCCTGTCTAAAGAAGAGCTCAAGCCCTACAGTAACATCTGGTTGAGTCTGACTCTAATCTGACTTAATCTTGTACATATTTAAACGAATGTGGACTTTATGATTACTAGATTTTGATGATGGGGATTATACTTATGCGAAGAAATTTAAATCTATTCTAAAGTCAAGTTTATAAAATTTGTGTAGAAACAACCTTTTTTTATGACTCTGTCAAATAATCAGCTATGAAGTGTCAACATTAGTTTTGAAATAAACTTGAAACTACTTCAGCGCTGAATTCGACGCAGTTTTTTTACTGGATAGACTTACTACTTCTCCAAAACAATTCCACCTCCCTTCTTACATCCTTGTGACCATGAAATACATGGCGCAGTCTAGATTCTAGATATTTCACGTCGACAAAACCCCGCGATGCTAAAGAGATACGGGCGAATGTTTGCCGACGCGGCCGCAGTATGGATTGCGATCCTCTTTGTTTGGAGTCGGGGAATTTGACATGGGGATCGGATCTGTGGATGTATTGTTTGAAACGGGCAGTTTAGTGTATTTTGCGTTTAGGAAGAGGTGGTTAACGCAACTATTACGTAATAACGAACTAAAAAAATATGGGTGTTAAAAAAAGTGCGTTTGAAATTTTAAGTGGTTACTCAGAATCAAGTATAGAATCCAGGAAAAATATTTAAAAAATCCGCTCTTAATTTTTTTTTTTACGTTTTTCATACAAATTCTTGATTCATTATTCAGATTTAGTATGAAAATCTGTAAAAAAATTGAAGAGCGGATTTTTTCAATAGTTTTCCTGGGTTCTATACTTGATTCTGAGTAACCCCTTAAAATTTCAAACGCACTTTTTTTAACACCCTGTATACATATATGATTTCCTCCCTTTTCAAGAATAATTATTGTATACCTGTATGTTCCAATATTTTAGTATCAAGTGTATTCATGCTGATAATATTATATCACAAAATTCGAATAGTATAATTTTCTTTCGTGATTCAAATCAATATACTTTGTTGCTTTATTACAAATTATTAGAACATAAAGACAAATAAAGGTGACAAAATTACAATATAGTGATGTCTAAATGATTAAAACGTTTCTAAAAATGTTTTTCTCAAATTACATTTTAATGTTGGCTACTCGATTATTAATTTCATTGTTTTTAATATCTATCGAAACAGTTATCAACATAATGAACAACACAACTAAAACCACTTAACTATTTGAAACATACCAAATTAAAAACACTCCTCAGTTTCCTCCGGTTTCCAAAAAAAGTATAAATACCTAGTTTTGTATCCTGTTTCAAATAACACGTAATCATAGCTCGCAATTTCAATCACCTCATTGTGATTTCAGACACAAATCGCCCACATCCTGATGGCCCGTCATAGAGTTTCCACGCACGATCAGCTGTTTAGCGCTATTTGACCCTGGATCGTGTACAGTTTATGCCCTGTATTGAAGATTTAGAGCTGTTTTGTCAGACTTTTTTTAATGGTATAGCTGTCAAACAAGCAGACGGATCACCTGATAGTAAGCAATTACCGCCGCCCATAGACACCCGCAACCCCAGAGGAGTTACAAGTGCATTGCCGGCCTTTGAATTGGGAGTACGCTTTTTTCTTGAAGGCCTTCAAAAAAAGGTTTTTTATTCCCAATTTGTTATGGCATCATCTCACCTGAAGTCTCAATTCTAACGATTTTTTAAAATAATTAATATTAGTGGCCATACTGTGCTTTATTTCCCTGAAGATACTAAAGAAATATGAGTCAAAAACTTCATACAAAGACATTAACGAAAACAAAAAAAAATGTGAGTATGTTACGCGATATCTTCGAAGGTTGTGAACCGATTTGAATGGTATTTTTTAGTTGATAGATAATGACTTCGAGGTGGTAGCATATAAATTGTATTTGAAATTACTTCAGTACTTTCTTATCAAATGAAATACCTAAATGAAAAAAAAAACAAATTTGAAAATATAATAGTTTTGGACTTATTTTCCACCATTTGACATTTTTGATGTTCTTAGGCCACTTTTGCTCATGATCTATTGTTTATGTGACAATGTTGAGCTAGGTTTTCGATTAGTAGAAACATTTATATAAAATTAGAAGCTTAAGGGACACAACAGTACACATACATTGTACCTCATCGCAAAGATTAGGCTCAAATGTTCCCGTCCAAAAATTAAATTTAAAAATTGAGAAAAAATCGTTATTTAATTGGGATAGTATTGATGTTGTTAAAAATGTGTAAGTAACTAAATCAAATCAAATACTATTTATTGTCATACAATATAGAAAATTTAATCTAACTGACTCTTGTGTCGCCTGAGTACAAGTAGTAACGTATAATGATGCCGAAAATGGACGTAGATCGAACAATCCATGCCGAAATACATAATGATTTTAATACTGATGTTTGGTGATAAGGCTTATTTAGCATGTGACATAATTCATAATTAATATACACTGTATACTATTATAACTATAAAGATGGAGGTAGAAACAATGACCTATGAGTAAAAGTTTAATTTCTCTAAGCGACTTATATGTCCAACTAAAGAATTCAGACTTTCTCTCTCCTTTGTCATTTTCTAAGCGAACAATTAGCCACTTTTCCTGACCACATTCTGCCAAAGTCATAAATTTTAAATTTACCATCGTTCCATCTCAAATACTGTACTTACGAGGTATAACTAAAATGCATGATGCTTAGGAATAGAAATAACATTTTTTAAGTTTTTCATACAAATTCTTGATTCATTATTCAGATTTAGTATGAAAATCTGAAAAAAAATTGAAGAGCGGATTTTTTCAATAGTTTTCCTGGGTTCTATACTTGATTCTGAGTAACCCCTTAAAATTTCAAACGCACTTTTTTTAACACCCTGTATACATATATGATTTCCTCCCTTTTCAAGAATAATTATTGTATACCTGTATGTTCCAATATTTTAGTATCAAGTGTACTCATGTTGATAATATCATATAACAAAATTCGAATAGTATAATTTTCTTTCGTGATTCAAATCAATATACTTTGTGGCTTTATTACAAATTATTAGAACATAAAGACAAATAAAGGTGACAAAATTACAATATAGTGATGTCTAAATGATTAAAACGTTTCTAAAAATGTTTTTCTCAAATTACATTTTAATGTTGGCTACTCGATTATTAATTTCATTGTTTTTAATATGTATCGAAACAGTTATCAACATAATGAACAACACAACTAAAACAACTTAACTATTTGAAACATACCAAATTAAAAACACTCCTCAGTTTCCTCCGTTTTCCAAAAAAGTATAAATACCTAGTTTTGTATCCTGTTTCAAATAACACGTAATCATAGCTCGCAATTTCAATCACCTCATTGTGATTTCAGACACAAATCGCCCACATCCTGATGGCCCGTCATAGAGTTTCCACGCACGATCAGCTGTTTAGCGCTATTTGACCCTGGATCGTGTACAGTTTATGCCCTGTATTGAAGATTTAGAGCTGTTTTATTTGACTTTTTTTTAATGGCATAGCTGTCAAACGAGCAGACGGATCACCTCTCTCTCTCTCTCTCTCTCTCTATCAGCCGAAAGACGTCCACTGCTGGACAAAGGCCTGATGGTAAGCAATTACCGCCGCCCATAGACACCCGCAACACCAGAGGAGTTACAAGTGCATTGCCGGCCTTTGAAATGGGAGTACGCTTTTTTCTTGAAGGCCTTCCAAAAAAGGAGGTTTTATTATTCCCAATTTGTTATCCCTTGGCATCATCTCACCTGAAGTCTCAAGTCTAACGATTTTTTAAAATAATTAATATTAGTGGCCATACTGTGCTTTATTTCCCTGAAGATACTAAAGAAATATGAGTCAAAACCTTCATACAAAGACAGTAACGAAAACAAAAAAAAAAAATGTGAGTATGTTACGCGTTATCTTCGAAGGTTGTGAACCGATTTGAATGGTATTTTTTAGTTGATAGATAATGACTTCGAGGTGGTAGCATATAAATCGAATTTAAAATTACTTCAGTACTTTCTTATCAAATGAAATACCTAAATGAAAAAAAAAACAAAATTGAAAATATAATAGTTTTAGACTTATTTTCCACCATTTGACATTTTTGATGTTCTTAGGCCACTTTTGCTCATGATTTATTGTTTATGTGACAATGTTGAGCTAGGTTTTCGATAAGTAGAAACATTTATATAAAATTAGAAGCTTAAGGGACACAACAGTACTCATACATTGTACCTCATCGCAAAGATTAGGCTCAAATGTTCCCGTCCAATAGCTCGTTCAAATCAATTTGAACGGCGCGTGCGACCTTTATTGATCCTTTAACTTTTCCACTTCGAATCGTAGGGATAGTATCTTTTTTAACTAGTTTATTGGTATTTGACAGTTATGTACACAAAAATTAAATTTAAAAATTGAGAAAAAATCGTTGTTTGGTACGTCGATTGGTTTCGGTATTTGGGTTGTCGGATGGTATTGATGTATGATGTTAAAAATTTGTAAGTAACTAAATCAAATCAAATACTCTTTATTGTCATACAATAAAGAAAATTTAATCTAACTGACTCTTGTTTCGCCTGAGTACAAGTAGTAACGTATAATGATGCCGAAAATGGACGTGGATCGAACAATCCATGCCGAAATACATAATGATTTTAATACTGATGTTTGGTGATAAGGCTTATTTAGCATGTGACATAATTCATAATTAATATACACTGTATACTATTATAACTATAAAGATGGAGGTAGAAACAATGACCTATGAGTAAAAATTTAATTTCTCTAAGCGACTTATATGTACAACTAAAGAATTCAGACTTTCTCTCTCCTTTGTCATTTTCTAAGCGAACAATTAGCCACTTTTCCTGACCACATTCTGCCAAAGTCATAAATTTTAAATTTACCATCGTTCCATCTCAAATACTGTACTTACGAGGTATAACTAAAATGCATGATGCTTAGGAATAACCGTAGAAAATTTTATGATACTCGTATGTGCCCTTGTTCTGTTCTAGTATCTAGCGTCTTACAGGATGTATCAAGAAAGACGTGAAACCCGTTAAATATAAAGTGTTAACAAATTAGTTAGCAGTACTTAAACTGGGGCTTCTACTAGTGAAACTGAACAACTTTTACCAAGAGACCAATAGTCAATTCGCAAAAAAAAAAAAAAAAACTTTTCTAACAAGTCGGTCACCGGCCTATTTAGTATGGAAAGTCAATTTTTTTTTAAATTTAACTATGGGGACTTTGTAAAAGTTGTTCAATAATTTAACTTTTTTTTTAAATGGACTACTTAAAAAAAACAATCGGTTTTCTGGGCTAAACTGTAATAAGACGTTATTTTATTAGTTCAGAGCTATCTATTCGCGTCTTGCCTACTCCTCTACGCATAGTTAATCGAAGCAGAAGCACATAATTCTCCATCATAAAGAAGGCAAACGAGCCAGAGGTAGAACACCTTCCCGATAGATAGATGTGGTGAAGAAACCAGGAGGAGGGAACATTCAGAGGACAGTGCACCTACAACCGCAGCCAATAGAGTGACCTCATTTGTTGTCGCGATCCTCAGAACTGAGGGACCGAGGAAGAAGAAGAATTCGCTTTTAAGAGAAAGTTATCTAGTATGATTAGGAGCCATAGTGAATGGGTCCTATACCGATTTTCATATTTATTTGTATGACATATCCGATTTTCATATTTATTTGTATAAATCTAAGCATGTACTAGAGTTCAAATCTTACAAAACAATTAGACACATCAACGTATCAGCATATACTGGTCGGTACATGAAGGTCATACAATGGTGGTACTTTGCGAGGCTCATCCCACGATCCCCTGACCTGAGGTCGTATGGGCAATGAAATCAGATGTATCAATCACCATACAATCAGCACGCGTAGAGTAAGGCACACGTGATTTGTCGGAAAGGTCAGTGTGGAGATTGGGGTATGCAAGAAATGGGATACTTGCTGTTTTATTTACTACAGCTTCTGCCCGCGACTTTGTCTGCGTGAACTTCAGAATTGGGTCCAGAGAGAAATAAAATGTTAAGGCAGCGCCATCTATTGAAAAAGTAAAATTTTCTCTTTTTAGCCATTCCTCCGAGAACCGTCGAGTTTTCCGGGATAAAATGTATCCTATGTGTTAGCCGAGTACTTTATCTATCTACCTACCATTTAATCGATATCAAAATGACAATTGTAAATGACAATGGTATATGGACATGTATAGATTCTCCAGCTCACAATTTTATTGTTGACATGAATTGTAATAGAATTTAAGATTTTATTTAAAAAATGTGTTGAAGTGAGTTTCTTTGGGCTCGACGTTTCTTCTCGCTTCGCAAACACTTCCCGAAACGTTGAGTGTACAAGTCCCGCGTGGTAGGGACTTTGTACTAGGTAGAAAAAAATATTGACGATTTAAAAGCATGTGTAAAGCATCTACTTAAATAAAAAACATTTTGAGTTTGAGTTTGAATCCGTTCAGTAGTTTCGGCGTGAAAGTGGAAGAAACAAAAAACAAATAAATAAACATCAATACTTCCGCATTTGTAATATTATAGTGAGATGAGATAAACCCTCGTTATCATCCCCAGATGGTAAATAACTATGATGAAAGCATGCTTACCAAGAATTTTAATTTAGTTTCAATTTAATTTAGGTAATCCAAAAACAATGTGCATTTTGTGGTATCAAAAAAAAGCTATATATTGTTTTATTTAGTATATTTTTTTATGGAATAAATTGATTTGTAATGAAAATCGTAGGCCATATTTAATGTAATCATTTTTGAAATCGGTTTATAAACTAAAAAAAACGAATATTGCGCGTCAACTTTTGATTAAAGCAATCGCAAGTTTTTATTTTATTTTATGGTAGGATAAATAAGTATTTCACAAGGTCGGTCAAGGTAATATACTTAATACATAGGTAATACAACATGATACTAATAATAAGCACAACCGGATACCGAGGTGTTACAAAAACATTTGGTGACTTGCGCTAAAAGACAAATTGGGGTCACGAAAATATCTCATTACTGGAATACATTGCACGGAAATTGTGCAATTTTCAAAATTGCACGAAAAATGAGACTTTAGTTTACTTAGTTTTAAATTATGTTTTGATATTTATATTTATTTATAAGTCAATGATATTCAATACGCGAATTGAGGTAGAGATTGAAAATGAAAGTAAAAATATTCTCTCCGGAAAGTAATGATGACGCCGAAGATGATAGCGGGCTTACCAAGACTGCCCAACGCGATGGGGATGAAGCTATTTTATTTATATTTTAAGAACATATCGACGCCGCAGCCAGTCGGAATGAAAAAATACCCTACCACGAATCAAATTGAGTTCCAGGACCTCGCCAATAATCAAATCTGCGATCTTTGATGTGAAGCAAGTGGACTGATCACTACGCCACAGAAACGGTAAAATACTTGGAATTACGAAATACTTTATAGTGTTAAATCAGTTTGTCAGTGTTGTGCTATGTGTCAACAACCCATTACGTCCCCACTGCAGGGACACGGTCTCTTCCCATAACTCGGGAAGGTTAGGCCATACTCCACACACGGGGGCCAAGTCCGGATCGGTGGAGGTTGTGGGGCTAGTGGCCAACCCCAGTGTCAGAAGTTTTTAAGCCGCCTATAAGGCCTCCGAAATGACTTAACGACTGCCATCTAGCGATAGCAGCTGGCACCATTAACGAGCCTTGCGAAGCACGGAAACGGTTGAGACAAATGCCACTAACAGTCAAACCCATCGAGGTTATGACCGTGTCTGTAGTCAGTTAACCTGCGTGATCGATGCGACCACACAAGTCGCACTGAGCCACGACCGCTTCTGTCAGTTTGTCAATAAATACAGATAAATACATTTTATGAAGCAAAACTAACTTAGTTTTACTGTATTTCTTTATATTATGCTGGCGGGGCCCAACTTTGTTGAACTCTGTTAGGTTGGTGGTATTTCCTACGCCTTGTGGATTTTTTTAAAGAAAAACAGACAAAGCAAACAAAGCTATCTGTCACACGAATACTTGCCTAGGGCTGGAATCAAATTCACCTGCCTGGTCACCACCTGGTCTACCTAAGCACTACACCAATATTTTATCATAAATATAAGAACATTTATTTCAAATACACGCGATTTATTTAGTAGTAGTTGACAACATGGCACTTGTGTCAAGGACGCAGGAGCGCAAAAATATCGCGTCAAGTATCAAATTATGTTGAACGCCGATGATCGTACCGCAACTTGTGTGAGGCGCTACAAAGTTCACTTCTGCTATGGTGACCATGATTTAAGGAAAACTTTTAGACTTTGTTATACGTTTCTTCTTCTCACTGAAAACAAATATCTTAGTTAACGTAATACTGGCTGCCTAAAGGTAAAATTACTTTTTCATTGTTTTTTTAGCAAAAAAATAAAAATTATACAACTCCCATTATAATTATAATAAAGTTTTAAATGGAAGAGGTGTAACAATTTCCTTTATTTTTAATCACTGGTTATAGAATTCGATCGTAAAGTTTCACAGTTTTTTTAAAGGTTTATGTCTAGAACTTTATGCACTAGAAAATCTAGTGTTGGCTGACAACATGGACTGATGATCTAGTCAAATTCCCCGAAAGTTACAGCTGGATGTGTGTGACACGGTCCTCCCCGAAGGATTTCCATGATGATACTGTCTTGCGCTGCCCGCATCCAGCAGTTTCCCGCGACATTCACCAGATCGTCGTTCCAAAACCAACCTAAGTGCATTTCTATAGGAGACAGCTTCTGTGTTCAATGGTGTCTTCTGGCTTATATTAATATGATGAAAATAATAAATTACAGCTAAGGTTATACTGTGGTACCAAATTTAAATTGTTATACTACTATTCACAAAATTTCTATACAGTTAAAATTCGGCTTTACTCCAGAAATTTAATAATAAATGATTTAAAATTCAAAATTGAAAATCATTTATTTCTTTATGTAGGTATATTAAGCACTCTTATAAGGGCTATATCATTTTGCTGGAGAGATATTCCAAGTGTAATTTTCTCTGGCTATGGTTTTACTGATTTCCAAATTTCCTAGTACTTATGGTCACCCTACCAGACGACATCAAGATGAGCTCGGAGCATTAGGATTAAGGTCACACCTCAGTCGCTTAGTGTCGAGTTTTTTGTGTTACTATTATAATTTCAATAGTTTTCCGAGACTTTGCGCAATCATATTGGAATGGACATGATATTTTTATATTTTTGTTTTTGTATAACGTGTAGTATAATTATTGGTTAAATGTTACTTTAATGGACGATCATTCTAAGATTTTCATAAAGAGTGAGACAAAAAATATGTATGTATCACTAATCAAGCCGAATTTTGCATAATCTTAAGCGGAAAGATGTAGAAATTAAGACACTTTTTATTAGTTGAAAAGGGACATCCCCTAATGTTTTGAATGGCTAACATACTGCCCGAAGCGTTTTTCGCAAATAACGAAGAGGGAAGCGGGCTTACCAAAAGTCCTCAACGCAATGGCGAACTGGCTATCTTATCTTCATGCCGGAACACATCAATGCTGTTAACATTGATGTTTGGCGGCAAAGGCTTAAATAAGATGGTGGTTTCTAGCCAAGCAGGCTGCACCATATTTTAGTATTTATAGTGTTATGATTTTTTCAGTAAAGGCTTGCTAACTAATGGTCAAAGTACTAGAAAATTAGTCCCATAATTAAATAATTAACCTATCAATTTACATAACCTGCTCTTTATCATTTGAAAACTAAGTACCTACTTAAAAGTAATTCGAGACCTTTTCAAGGGCCGTCAATTACATTACTTTGACAATAATGACTTCTTCCAAGGTCTTCAACATTGCTTCTGTTGTAGACCCTCACCCATCGATCTGCGAACCTTGGTCAACATCAGAAGCTTAAATAGCGCATCCAACTCTTCCATCATGGATCCTCAACAGTCATTACCGTCACCATAATCACCTTGACTTTTCCGATCAGTATGAAATAATTTGACATAATACCGCATCTTGATCATTAGGTATACCACTATCATTATTATGTGCGCGCGCAGTTAAATGTGATATTATTTTAGATTATTTAGATTGCGTTTTTGTTTCAAACATTGTAATTTGTAAGCTACTGTAGTCGGTATACAGAATGTTAAAAAATGCGTTTCAGATTTTAAGGTGTTACTCAGAATCGACTATAGAATACAGGAAAAATGTTGAAAAAATCTGATCTACAACTTTTTTTCAGTTTTCCATACCAATTCTTGATTCACTATTCAGATTTAATATGGGAATATAAAAAAGTGAAGAAGAATTTTTCAATATTTTTCTTAAATTCTGTACTTAATTTTGAGTAACCCCTTAAAATTTCAAACGCACTTCCTTTTTACAGCCCTGTATAGTCAGGTGATGCCTGAGTACCTGAGACTTTTTCGAATATTATTCGGGTTTTAGGGGAAATTTCTTCAGTATAATCAGTACACGCCTCCAGTTTAAACTTTTGTTAAACAATTAAAGTATAAAGTGACTGCATTACTGTATTATGTCTCTGTGATCAACTCGCTAAAGACAGGAAGCGATCACCGAATGGTAAGAGGCACATTGAATCTAAAAACAAAGCTAGAAAGATGTCGACTGATGAAGTCCTCGCTCCGACCAGCGCCTATCCAACTCCAAAACCCCGAAAGCTTTCAACTCGAGTTGCACAACCGCTTCGCTTCGAGAATGCGAAAATGTGGACAATTATAACGACAGGTTCATGGAAATTGTCCAAACGGCTGGGAATAAGGCCTTCAAAACCGGCCGTTTAAAAAGAACATCTCGTATCTCGGACCTCACCAGCAAGCTCATGGAGGAAAGACGAAGCCTGATTCTGAAATCCTCTGAAGATGCTTGTCAGTATCGGCGACTAAACAGACAGATCTCCAAGTCCTTGACCCGTGATATACGCCAATTTAATACCAATGGTATTAAAGAGGCTATTGAGCGCAATAAAGGGTCAAACGTATTCGCAAGGGATCTGTCTGCTGGTCAAAGCCAACTGACAAAGCTGAAGACCGAGGATGGCAGAGTCGTGTCGTCCAAGCCCGAGCTGTTGGAAGAGGTTGAGAAATTCTACGGACAATTATACATGACTACACGCTTACCTGTCAGCAATCTGGCTGAAGACCCGAGAGCCAGATTGTCCCGACACTATACCGAAGATATCCCAGACGTCAGCCTGTGCGAGATTAGAATGGCTCTCAAACAGCTTAAGAACAACAAGGCACCGGGTGATGATGGAATTACGGCTGAGCTTCTGAAAGCAGGTGGAGAACCGGTACTTATAGCTCTTCAGAAGCTATTTAATTCCGTCATGCTCGAGGGATGAACGCCTACAGCATGGCACAGGAGTGTGGTGGTGCTCTTCTTCAAGAAGGGTGATAAGTCTCTGCTGAAGAATTACAGACCCATCTCACTCCTGAGCCATGTCTACAAGCTGTTTTCGAGAGTCATTACGAATCGTCTCGCACGCAGGTTTGACGACTTCCAGCCTCCCGAACAAGCCGGTTTCCGAAAAGGCTTCAGTACCATAGACCACATACATACGCTGCGGCAGATTATACAGAAGACCGAAGAGTATAATCGGCCACTATGTTTGGCGTTTGTGGACTATGAGAAAGCCTTTGATTCGATCGAGACCTGGGCTGTGTTGCAGTCTCTCCAACGGTGCCAAATTGATTATCGATACATCGAAGTGTTGAAGTGTTTGTATGATAACGCCACCATGTGGGTCCACCTCCAGGATCAGAATTTGAAACCTATCCGGCTGCAGCGTGGGGTGAGACAGGGAGACGTTATATCTCCGAAACTGTTCACCGCTGCACTGGAAGACGTTTTCAAGCTTCTGGACTGGAGAGGACTCGGCATTAACATCAATGGCGAGTACATCACTCACCTTCGATTTGCTGACGATATCGTGATCATGGCTGAGACCTTGGAAGACCTAGGCGCAATGCTCGAAGGACTTAGTAGAGTCTCCCAACAAGTGGGTCTTAAAATGAACATGGATAAAACGAAAATCATGTCAAACGTCCGTGTTACACCCACTCCTCTGAAGGTTGGAGACTCTACACTCGAAGTTGTTGACGAATATGTATACCTGGGACAAACAGTCAAAGTTAGGTAGGTCCAACTTCGAGAAAGAGATCAATCGTCGAATCCAACTCGGCTGGGCAGCGTTCGGGAAGCTTCGCAATATCTTTACGTCCAAAATACCGCAGTCCCTCAAGACTAAAGTCTTTGACCAGTGTGTGTTGCCAGTGATGACATATGGATCCGAGACATGGTCGCTTACTATGGGCCTTATAAGAAGGCTCAAAGTCACCCAAAGGGCGATGGAGCGTGCTATGCTTGGTGTTTCCCTACGTGATCGAATCAGAAATGAGGAGATACGTAGGAGAACTAAAGTTACCGACATAGCTCTCAGAATCGCTAGACTTAAGTGGCAGTGGGCAGGGCACATAGCTCGTAGAACAGATGGCCGTTGGGGCAGTAAAGTTCTCGAATGGCGACCGCGCACCGGAAGGCGCAGTGTGGGCAGGCCCAAGACTCGGTGGACCGACGACCTGGTAAAGGTTGCAGGAAGCCGCTGGATGCGAGCCGCACAGGACCGGTCGGTGTGGAAATCCTTGGGGGAGGCCTTTGTCCAGCAGTGGACGTCTTTCGGATGATAGATAGATAGATTACTGTATTATACGTATTTTGCAAAACATATTAAAAATTCAATTTTATGAATGAAAACACTTTATTGCATAAAATTCAATATTATGTTAACAGTTATTATTTTAAGAAGCTATGAACTCTTTTTTACTTACACTTATAAACATTCCGCAAAAAAACTAAGAATCGGGAACTATAAATAACAGTATAAGAAGAAACTCAATGATATTGAACCAAAAAAGATATTGAAATACAATATTACGTTTATTTCTCTAACATAATTCTGTTTTACCATAGTTACTTTAAAATGCCATGAGTCCATGACCCATTTTTGACCTTACACTATACACCATTGAACTGAACAGAACAAGTATGTTCATTCTATATGAAATATCATAGTTCCGCGACATAATAAAAATCATGTGAACTGTCAATCAAAATCACACATGTTAACATCTTTTATCTATAGTTATTGACCAGGTACGGATAACGAGGTAAAAATCATGGGCAGTCATTTTATTTTATTGTAAGTTACACGAGTTCATTTTCTGTTTTACCTGATCACGAAAGAGTTATGAAATAATTTTACAGTCTATTGTCAAATGAAATAAACTGTATTCATCGAGGAAAGACAAAAAGCAAAGGAAAATTCTATTGTAGCTACTTTCATAGATAAAGCAACTTTACACCGAGTGTTATTTGTTACGGAATTTCATAATTATATATTGTATTATACAACAATTAAAAATGAGAATATGAGGTACATCCTTTTTCTTCATCTTGCTAACAATTAATAAATATTCAAAGAAAATATAGTTTGAAATTACAATTAAGTTACATAGAATAATTACAGAGACCACAAACCGACATTACAGACATTCGGAACGATCTAACAATATTAATCATTCGCTTGATTGGCATTAGCGTGAACTTTATAGATCTTTTAGATATTTTTTCTTAATCCGTTTGACCTGCGCGACCCGCGGGCCTTAAGAGATCGGTCATACTTAATGAAACTATATTCATGTAATGATATCATTTATCAAATCGATCGGTTATTGCTTAATCTCGAAGATGTACTTGTACTTGGTAAAAGTGTAACTTCCCATATGCTGGTCTTAATAAAGCTGTATACAGCTGTATACTTAATAAAGCTGTATAATAAAAGTGCATTTGAAATTTTAAGGGGTTCGGTACTCAGACTCAAGTAGATATAGAATACAGGAAAAATATTGAAAAAATGTGATCTTAAAATTTTTGTTCAGATTCCCATAGTAAATATTAAATATGAATAGTGGGTCAAGAGTTTGTATGGGAAACTGAAAAAAAAATTGTAGATCGGACTTTTTCAATAGTTTTCCTGTATTCTCTACTCGATTCTAAGTAACCCCTTAAAATTTCAAACGCACTTTTATTACCACCCTGTAGTTAGGTACTATAAAACTTACTTCAATAAATAATGCTTCAAGTATTACCTTCGAACTAATTTAGATATTATAAGGGAATGTTACTTTTTATTTCGTTTGATTTTATGTATATAAGTATTAGAACAATAAAGTATATTTGAATGTTGACCATTCTATTCTTAGCATAGATAAAGTTTAGTCTTTTCATATGCACAATTGGTGAGTACTTGGCATTCTCACTTGATGGTAAGTGAAAATGATGCCAAAAGATGGAAGTGTGCTTACCAAGATTCCCCAACGCAATGGGGAACTGGCTATCTTATATCCATGCCTGAACGTGAACACATCAGTAACCAATTTAGTGTAGTCTTTAAAACACTTATATTTAAAAAAAAATGGTCAAGTGCGAGTCAGACACGCCTATGAAGGGTTCCGTAGCAGCAAGTAACATAATATAAAAGTTCTTGTAGTTCGTTGTAACTTGAAGTTCTTATAGTTTCGGAAAAAAGTGGCTGTGACATACGGACGGACAGACAGACAGACAGACAGACATGACGAATCCATAAGGGTTCCGTTTTTTGCCATTTCGCTACGGAACCCTAAAACATACATACTTATTTGAATTTGTAAAACAGTAACTTACCATCACTACACTCTATACAGCACGCAAAATATAATACAATATTTATAGAATAAATGTAAAAAAACTAGCTATTCATTTCGAATTTGTTATTAACAAACGCCATGATATACCTAATCAAATTTAATATGTGTTTCGTTTCAGAGTTGATTTCAACACACTATCCAGATACATTAGAATTTTATGTGGGCGACACCTAATAGATTTAGGTAAATAACTGAGAAGATCACAGTATAGGTAAGCAGTAGTGAAACATGCAAAGGAATCATAAACTTTTCATGCGAAGAAAAATTAAAAACACTTCTCACTCAACTTAAAGCTGTAGACAGATAAATGGCCTACCCTAAGTCACATCATTCACATCATTATGGTAGTTTAGTAGAGACCCACCATAATACTGGCCATACACCATAAGGGGTATGGCCAGTATTATGGGTTCGCAGGAACACTGATGATGGTATTAAACTGACTTATTATTTAACAAGATTGTATAAAATATATCTATGACTGGGTATCAAGACACTCTCAGCCTATACAGTAATACTATATGAAATGAACATACATAATCCCTCTATTTAACAGTAGGGCAAAACAAAATTAAGAAAATCAGAGACATATTAATTTTTAGTTCAGCGTATAAAATGACGTTATATCAAATTCGCATATATTTGGCAAGATAGTGGAAGTTTAAACCAATTACGAATAGAAAAAGTTCAAATGCTGGCCGACAACTGAAAGAGTAGGAGATTGTTTCACATACAGAACATAAAAGAAGAACAAAAAATTCGCTAGCTTCATTTTTTATTGATAAGTTGAGTAACACGCGTATTCACTTCTTCTTACCAAGTGGCACAATTTAACGGCACTACTAAATATGCTTACACTTTGTGGATACATAGATTTATCTAAAGTAGTCCGTACCGTCTACTTTATGTGAGCTTTACTCGACCTCCGTGCTCACAAATCTGACATTATTTGACATATAAATGTCAACTGTCAAACATTACCACCTCTTATCGTCAATAAATATCATTTTGTCAATTTATTAGTGGTTCGAAACTTGGGTACAAATTGTCTAATATGGCCCTGTTTTTACATATAAATCGGTCGTTTTGATAGATAGAATGTGATATATGCATATGTGTTTTATGCTACACTCTGGGTAAGTTTTAGTTTTAAGAATTCCAATATATGCATTATAAAATGAGTTGCTATTAGCTAGCATGACTCATAAGAAATAATGGGACTGCATTTCAAAATATACCGTCAGGTCATATAGATAAGCTTCTGTAGATAGTCGCCTTTCATGACGGAATTATTTTTCTTCTTATCATGTGTATGTATAATTTTTATGATCTTTTGCAATTTTAAATGAAACAAATTAGAAGGAAACTTGTTTTTTTATGAAAACCCTGTTTTTTTGTGGTTCTCAAAATTAAAAACAGTGATTGAAAGAAAAGATAGAATCTGAGACTAAAAATACAGTATCTACGATTACGATTTCAAAAAGTCAATAAACAATATTTAGTTATTCTTGTGTTAATTAGAAGCCACAATTAACAAATCCTACGTCAACTTTATTTTAAAATCTCCGGGTTTTTCTGCCCTATTTTCAAACAAGATAGTTAAGGTAATTTTCTCAAGAAAAGCTTCAAAAACAAATAAATACGATCGTATAGATAGTAGATTCGATCGCAGTAGTTTGTATCGTAATTACTTCATCACCAGCCGAAAGACGTCCACAGCTGGACAAAGGCCTCCCCCAAGGATTTCCATACCGACCGGTCCTGTGTTGCCAGCATCCTGCGGCTTCCCGCAACTTTCAGCAGGTCGTCGGTCCACCGAGTCAGAGGCCTGCCTACACTTTGTATAGTACTTAGCACGACGTTATCTGCAGTCGCTTTGATAAAACGGTAACACAGACCACCCATTTGCCAGCTGTGCGTACAAGTTACAGGTAAAAAGTGGTAAGGTTAATATGGATAAGGCTCGTAAAAACTTTATTTAAAGCTACGTCGGTGCAAAGCGATCGTTACAAGATTTTGTGAAGAGAGTGTCGAGCAAAATGGAAATAATATAGTAAATAAAGAAAAAAAAATGTTTTATTGAAAATTTATGTAAACAATTATTTAGGTAGGTAGGTATAATAAAACACATTCTACAGTAAATATAATTAGGTGGGTAATATTATTTATTTATAACATTAAAATAGAATTAAAATATCTTTAAATACACATTCAATTATATCCAACGCTTTTAAAATCCTATGACATTGTACATCTTTTTCCCGTGGACAAAATTATTGACACGTTAAGAGCATCTCCAACAAATAAAGAAGTGTTGTGTCAGTACTTGTCACAAGAATAATTAAAAAAAGAATAACAAATAAATACGTAATATAAAATTTTAAAAACAGGCATGTCCACATTATTTTTATCTCAGCTTCCATGTATATCATTGTAATTGGATTAAACGATTTTTTTCCATCATTGTTCCTTAGCCCATTGTTCTTACCGTTTTATTTGTTTGTTTGTCCGTCTGTCCGCTCGTGACTCGTAGCTACGGAACTGTGTGCTAATAAGTTTTAATGTTATTCAATATTTCATTCAGATAGAGAATTGTGATCCAAATAGCAGCCAAGACTATACTATTATTTTATTACCGAGACAATAGAATTAGATTAAGTTAAAAGCTTTTTGTGATGTATCGTGATATTGAAGACCTATATTTTTATCTGACTAGAGCAGAAAATGGGTTGTGTTTATACAAAAAACCGAAACACTGTTTAGGTTAAAAACTCATCAAAACCAGACTTTTGTGTTTTGGATTTTGCGATACGAGTTTTCGTTAGGTGTTTACCATTAACTTTTTAACCGACTTCAAAAAAAGGAGGAGGTTCTCAATTCGTCGGAATCTTTTTTTTTTTTTTATGTATGTTCACTGATTACTCGAAGACGCCTGAACCGATTTGGAAAATTCTTTTTTTGTTGAAAAGGGTATACTTCACAGGTGGTCCCATATAAATTTTATCGAAATCGATTCAGCAGTTTTTGAGAAAATCAACAAAAACATATCAAAATTGGAGTTGTAGCGATTGAAGTCGGTTGTTTTTAACGTATTCAGCGTGGTCAATTATAATTAGCTTATTTCATTAGCTTTTAACTTTGTCCAAAACAGGGGGATTTTTTAAAATCCGCGGATGCGGATGCGGATGCAGACATTTAAAGGCTCACTTCCGCCGATGCGGATATTTAGATTTTTTTAAGAAAATTTGTATGGGTTTTAAATAAATAATCTATTCCCTAAATTTTTGGTTAAAAATTAAATACTTAATTAGATTATTACGTTAAAATGGACCTTTTTATATTTGATAAAAAGTAACTTTGTTGCCTTTGGTGTAATGATGTACTTTGTTACTTACTTGAAAATAAATAATTTGATTTAAAAAAATATACAATATACAAAATTAAATTCGTGAAACTAAATATTACAACTATTAGCTATGCTGCCCTAGATCCGCATTCGCATGAAATCCGCATTGAAAATTGCGGATGCGGATGCGGATGTCAAAATCGATGCGGAAGTTACGCATTTGCGGATGTGGGTGCGGATATTCGCAACATCCCTGGTCCACAAGCCCACTCATTCTAAATCCGTTTATGTAAAAGTATGAAAATGTTATAAATGGTAAAACTCCATATAATTTGCGGCCTTTTTTCCTATGAGGGCAGTATATTAAATTCTAATTTTAGGAGCGTAAAGTTTTCTTATTTAAAAATAACGATTTGAAGCCACCTGGGTTAGAATTTTAACAGTTTATAACTTGTGCAAATTGGTCTGAACTGAACTCATAAATTCGACTATTAAGCGTGTTCCGAACCATCAACGCGTGATTGTGGGTATTATAATACAAGGCCTGATGCAAGACTGCATATCTTAAAAAGATGAAAAATCTTGGCATGATGGTTTAATATTGTTTTGTTCACGGTAAGTCCTTGGCATCATCTCACCTGGAGATAACTGACAATAATGCCGAATTTGAAAGCGGGCTTACAAAGGGAATTAGCTATCTTCTCTCCGTGCCAGAACACATCAATGATATTAATATTGATGTTTGGCGGCAAGACTTAGATAAGATGGTGGTAGCTAGATAAGCGGGCTCAGAAAATGCCCTTCCACCAACCAAACCAAGTTCTACAAAGATGGACCACGCGAGGAAGAACCCGCGACCTCCTTTTTTATAGCGATATCTGCCCATGCATCAAAATGATGTAAAGAACTGAGTTACGACATTTTCACTAAGTAACAACATTATAAAATTTTGTTCGATATAAGCAGAGGTTTTAGACTTTTAATACTCTCATTACGAGACAGATCTGTAATCATGCCGCCGCCTTCTCTGTAGTGGGTTCGATTCCCGGGAACTGTTATTTAGTGGACCAGTTATGACACTAAGAATACTAAACTTGTTAACCATAAATATGCTTCTATAATAGATATTTTATAAGACGTGATTGATATTGCCCTGAAATTGGCTCATCTTAAATCAATGTGTTTTCGAAATTGGATCCAGTCAGAACTGTGATGAGATTCCGATATTTTTAAGGTTACGAAATGCGACCGTTGACCGAAGGTGACCAGTGTACACGGTGGAATTTATATAAGTTTTGTTCCCGTTATTAATGGATTCTATTCATGAAGCTGAAGAACTTTTCCAAAGGAACCCATGCGACTGATAAACAATAAAAGTTCGTATTTGGAAGGTATAAATTTGTCATCAAATCTTTTTGATTGCATTGTTTGTATCTGGTTCATTTAAATACCATTACAGGCTGATTATTTACAAAAAAAAAATTAAAACAAAATTCTTTTTCTGCTATTTTTCAATTGTTTTTAGAGGCCAAACTCCACACATGAGGGGGGGGGAGGGAATTTGCGGGGCTAGTGGCCAACTCCAGTGTCAGAAGTTTTCAAGTCGCCCCTATAAGGCCTCCAAAATGGCTTTACGACTGCCATCCAGTGATAACAGCCGGCACTAACGGCTTAAAGTGTGTTGCGAAGGAAACGGTCAAGATAAATGCCACGAACAGTCAAACCCATCCAGGTTATGACCGTGTCTGAAGTCAGTTAAACTTATATGTTCAACGCGACCATGCAAGCTGCACTAAAAGTCAAGACCGCTTCGTAAATAAATCAAAGGAAATCTTGAATTTTCGGACAAAATACGTAGAAACTTTTCCCCGATTATTTTTTGATCTCTTTTGTTCTTTACCGATATTTTATATGTTACTTTTGTAGATCACCGATTGATATATTGACGTTTTTGTAATATGTTTGATGAAGATGTATTCTATTATGTTAATATCGAGTTTGATATATGTTCATCTGTCTATCCGTCCACGTATCTAGTATGAATGATATTCACACGTGTCAGAGGTTAAATTTTGGATGGTCATGGAGAAAGGGCTGATTTATATTGTTCGTAATTGCGTTAATTTATCACATCTTGAGTGAGTTATATTATGTTACCAAATTTTTTGATATATTCAGCCAAATTTTAATTGAACATTACCATCTTTGTTAGTAAAACACAACTGTTTTGAAATTATCTAATACGGTTTACAATAACCACCGCGATGAAGCTTGTTTCCAAGTCAAAAAATTAAATTGTGGATCAGATAAAAATTAGCTTTAAAGGAGGTCTTAAAATAGCGCCAGTGATAGAATAGTTTCGAAGGAGGGACGGATTTATCATGGTTAAGATAAAGAATGAGGAGGGACAAAGTAATTAATTGTAACTGTTACCAGAAATTATATTATGAGTATGAAAGGAATGAGCGTTTAGATGACAGTTAAAAGATATAAATGGAGGGAGAATTCATATTGCGGCAACCCTAAATTAGTTCTACAGCTCTTAGTTCCAATAATGACATGACTGAGTGAGGGTACCGGAGGCCCAACCCCCCCCCTCCCCCTCCCCATTCCCCCATCCCCCATCCCATTTCAATGGTCGGCAACGCACTTGTGACTCCTCCAGTGTTGTGGGTGTCCATGGGCGGCGGTAATCGCTTACCATCAGGTGATCCGTCTGCTCGTTTGCCACCTATCACATAAAAAAAAAAAAAAAATTAAGTGTTTAAAAAAAAATGTGTTGAGGCGAGTTTCTTTAGGATTTAAAGTTTCTTCTCGCTCCGCTAACAGTTCGCGAAAAGTTTAGTATACATGTTCTGAGTGGTAGGAACTTTGTATTAGGTAGATGAAAAAAAAAACATAATTTCAAATAACGTATATACAACATCTAATTAAATTAAAAAAAAAAAACATTTTGATTTTGATGATGACATGATTTAGAAATGATTTTATACACACATTACATGCGTTTTATTTACACACACACACTACATGAATATTCAGATCAACGCTATTTTGCATCCATCATCAGTGATCATCAGTTAACTCGATCATGTAACATCAATCGGTCGATTCAAAATGCGTGCGAGCAAAATTATCGCATAAATCATCTGAATCGATAACCATCAATCAATCTATTTCAATCGAGTGAACTGAATCGATCCATCTCTCGATTAGATCGATTCAAATCGGTGCAAAACAATTGGTATTAGGATCGCTTATGAATATGCTTAGTTCTATGGTACCTAAATTGTGTTACATAGCTCTTTCATGTGTATAGATTGCTTAATTTGCTTTTAAGCTAATGTATCATTGTATTATTATATTCTTAGCCTGGTCCATGGAATAGTGAACAACTCACTGGCGATGGAGGTCACGGGTTCGTTTCCCGATGTGATCCAATTTTGTATGATTCGGTTTGGGCGTTTTTAAGTTATATCACCAACTCATCAACGATGGATCTAGCATACCCCTGTTATGCCAGATTATTCGTTGTTGTATAGAGGAATCTTGGTCTTGGTTGGATAAGGAATCTTATATTTTAAGCATCGACAATGTATAAGGTATTTATTATTTACGGAGGGTCTATGTTTGTATCACAGAACATGTTATTCTTAACAGGCGATTAAACTAAATAAGGAAATAATGACACTCAAAACTAAAATAATGACGCTCAATCCGGAGGCCTAGTAATTTTATGAAATTTTTATATTTTATGAAAGTGATTTATTTAGGTTTTTGAATTTGCGTCTACGTTATTAAAAACAGATATTCTACATTCAGCTAAGTCGTATTATACAGATTCTACTGTACTTATTCAATGCCTTTCAGCCTAACATTCCATCATTGTGTTACTCGCGAAAAAACTGTCAAATTCATGTTTTCTCCAGCTGTTTGACGCGAAATGTAGGTACCAACAATATTGGATAACGAATGTACCTCTAACACTGTATAATGTATGGGTGTCTTAAGTCAGAAGGCACTACTCAAGCCATTGTCGTACGATGACTAACCATGGCGCACTCACCGAAACTGTTTCATAGTCAAAACGTGTCAAAGATTAGTTGGGTGTTCTTATATCTGAAGCTTAGTGGTTTTGATAGAAATAATTGTTAGTCTTGACTGACTCGGTGGCTAAGTGGTTAACGATCTTGACCTGTGATCCAAGAGTCGTGGGTTCAATCCCCACACAGGGCAAACTTTTCTCTGAGTCTGGGTGTGTTATGTCTATCATATATAGATATCATATATCATCATATATGTATTTAAATGTGTACGTGTATGTAGATCAGTCTCTGGTTCCCAAGATACAGGGAATCCTAGTTCGGGGCCAGATGACTGTGTGTGATTTGTCCCAGATATTATAAAAATTATTATATTATTATCTTAAGGTCTTAAAAAACGGTTAGTTTTAGTCATGGAACTGAAATGAAAGTTCTTCCGAGGAACTAGTAAGCAATTCCCAAAAAAGTTTACTGAATGATAGACCGATGATTCGGCAATTTCGTACAGGAAGTGTTTTTTTTTTGCTTAATAGGTATAGGTTATGTGGAAAAAGTTAACCAGTTTTATGATTTAAAGCCTCAGTTTACTTCTTTTCAGGTATTTCTAAAGAATTATGTTAGTCATAGTTGCTAAATCAAATCGAAGGTAATTACAGCGAAGTACATATACAGAGATAATATCTCTCGGTGACTGACTCGGTGGCTAAGTGGTTAGCGATCCTGACCTCTGATCCGAGAGTGGTGGGTTCGATCCCCACACAGGGCAAACTTTTCTGTGATGAGTAGAATTGTTTGCTCTGAGTCTGGGTGTATTTTATCTATATATATATATGTATTTAAAAGTATATGTGTATGTATATCAGTCATTGGTTCCCAAGATACAGGGAATCCTAGTTTGGGGCAAGATGACCGTGTGTGATTTGTCCCAGATATTATTATTATTATTATATTTAAATCACTTTGTTTGTTTACCAGTACTTTTAAAGTAAACGAGCTTTTAACTTCCAATAAAAAAAATTCTTTTTTAACTTTTTGACTTAAATGCGTTACTTGTAATTTTAAACAAGATTCTAGATATACATAATTATGAGCTATATCCTTTACTTATCTATTCATAGTTTTCACTATAGTTAGCTAGACTTTTAGGGCTCAAGATCAAGTATTAAAGGTAGACCTGACTCTACCAAGGTTTAAAAAATATGTTCTCAATAAAGTGTACCGTCTACATGATAATCTTTGCATCATTACAAATGCACTATTAATAATTTATCTGGAGCCAACGTGGGCGCGTAGACAATGCTCGGTGCTATTACCGTTTTTATTGAAGCCGTGTTGCAATGCGGCCGGTAGGCTTGTTGTACTTAATTTGGGATAAGTAGGCATTTATTAGGTGTTTAACATGCTATACTCTTTGACTGCCTGAAGTGTTTGAACTCTTCTAGTCTCATTAGTATTTTGATTGTGTCTAATACGTAGTAGTTTCAAAAGGGCCACAGCGTACGTTTACATGTAAAGTTTTTAGAAAGCTTTTTAAATGTACTACAATAGTAAAGGCTATTTTTTATAATTAGGGTGAAATAAACACGTGTTTTTGTTATTATTATTGTCTCGTTCGAGTTAATAAATACTTAATATTTATTTAATTTCTTCAGTTTTTAAGTAACCAACATAAAAGTCATATTTTACCATCCAGTTACACATTGGATAATCTTGGTACGCCCGCTTCCATCTTCGGCATCATCATCACTTACCACCAGGTGGGATAATTCCAAGGGCGTACTAATTGTGGATAAAAAAAATAGTTTTTAATAGTACCAGGTAACTAAGTTCTGTCCTTTGGATAACACGTTTATTACCTCTAAGTTACAAGTATTAAGTTATAGTATTCAATACGTTTTCCCCTAAAAATATTAAACTAGCTACAGACAAAATATTCAACGCGCATACCATAAAATTCTATAGATCACAACCAAAATCAAAGATCGTATCTCAACTTCCCTATAAGTCTGTAATAAATAAAGATTTTTTTTCAACTAATACAGTTAACTAAATTCTCAGTATATTTATGGGGCAGGGTACTAACAAATCATGGTATTGTGCTGGATCCATGGAGAATAGTGCGGTGTTTGGGATCGACGATGTGTTAAGATTTACGGTGCGCAAGCGCTCATGAACTCGTCGAGAGGTTTGAAAATTAATGTTTGATAAAATTTTCTGGATGTGGCATGAGATTTTTTTAGGTAGTTGAGGTGTTTCACTTTTGCGACTGAAATTAGAATTAGTGTGAACATTTTATTAGTTAAATAGTTAATTGTATATTAACTAATTTAATAGGTTTTATAATAATATCCAAGGAAATGTTATAATATATTTATATATTCTTTAGGATCTTAAAAGCAAAAAGTAGTCATCTATATCATTTTTAAATAATAAAAATTGCTTTTAAAATAGGAATGAAAATCACTTTACCTGTTGCCACCCCAGATGTTATTTTTAATTATCAAAAAAGTTATTTTTCAATAATCCCTTTTTTTCTTAGTGATAAGTATTACTTAGTATCGCTGACATGATGTAAAAATTGTGTTATCTCTTCCAGAAAGAGAACTCGATTACCATCTTCGTCGCTCTCAATAAATGTCAAAATATTTTTGCCCCTCACCGTTTACGGGTTAACTAGGGTGGCAACCGTTTTGTAGGGCATTTACTTTTTAATTTTATTTATGGACCGTGATGTGTTTCCACTTATAACCAAAGAATACCTTTCAATGAGCTTCTGCAAATTTAAATTTGCGTTCCAAAAACGAAACATTATTTCAAATTCGACTGTAGCAACTTGAAATAAGAGTTAGTGCTAAGCTGCAAATTTTTTGGATTGTTTTGTAGAATCATTGGTGAATAGTAATAAATACAGTATGGAAACAGAATTGTAACAATGTGGAGTGATTTAAAAAGTCGTTACAAAGAGACCGGGGCGCGATCATCTCTTTTCACAATTTGTTCAGCCCCTTAAATAAGGATCTAATAGATAGCTATACATTTTGAAATCGGAATCGTTTGTAGATATGAAACTGACTCTAGTTGTAATACTATTAAAGTGGCAATGAGCAGCAGGCCATCATTGGCCTTCCATATATATGACAGACGATCCAGTAAGTATCACGGATATACTATCCACAGGTACTGCCTCTGAGACACCATTAAGGAACCTAAGGAACCGCCTAGGACCTGTGTGATCCTCTTGGCTTCACTGATTCAATCCGTAGGAACGACGAGAAAATACGTTCGGAGCCAGGTCGACTGCAGGAGTCAGCCACATTTCTAGGTTGGATCCTACTGGCACTTAGCAGAGACCCCATGTCGGTTTTGAGGTTTTTCTTTTTTTAGATAAGTTGCAGAGCAAGGCAAACGAAGTCAATTTCCTCAAAAACCCTGTATAGATAGGGTGATAAAAAACCCTGTATAGACAGGGTGATAAAAACCCTGTATAGACAGGGTGGTAAAAAAATGTGTGGCAGTATTTTAACAGTGGCTTCTCCTCATCAAACTGAACAACTTTTCCCAAGAAACTCATGGTCTAAAATAAAATAAAAATTTGGACTTCCCATAGAAAGTTTATCAACCAGCTGACGGATTTGTATGAAGGGTCCAAAAATCTTTTTGCTTTTTGAGTATGAGTTTCATGGAGAAAATTGTTCAGTTTGATGAGTAGAAGGCACTGTTAAAATATTGCCAGACATTTTTTTATCAACAAAGAATATAAAGATGCCACCCGTAAAATTATTTTAAGTTACTTGCTCAAAGGTTGACTGGAAGAGATCCCTTCCAGGGATAAGTCCGCCTTTGTACAATCCGTTACTTTTATAAGCAATATTGTTCTGTTTTATTTTTTTGTACAATAAAGATATTACAAACAAACAAAGATTATCGAATGACGAATGTGCGCTGGAAGAAGAAACTTTGGATGGCCCCTGACTGGCCGCTGGAGTGTGTGACTTAATGTCGTCTTAGACCAATTTCCAGCAGTGGATGTCTTAAGGTTATCAAGATGATCTTGCGGATTTATTCAGCAAAAGTATAAAGTTGCTCCCAAAAATGGCAGGAGCAACTTAATATTTTTTTGGAATTTTATGATGTGACATTTTTGAAATATTGCTTTTCATGATCTTTATAATAGTATCAAAATATCTTATCAGATAGTTGCACATCTTTTTTGATTGATTTTGTGATAAGACATAATTTTTTTATTTAGTTCAAGCATTTTTAAATCATGTTTCTTTCCTATGTATTGTATTGTATATCTCTTTCGAAAACAACCTCCTAATTATGATCTATGATCCACAAGTATCGCACGCACTTATATTTCCAAGGTTAGATCATAACAGTATCATGTTTATAGTTACATTATACTTAACTATGGTATCCCATAAATCTCATAGCTACGCCCACGGGATTGTGTTAATGCAAATATTCTAGACAGTATTTTGAGGTCTTGGTCACATCATACTAAATAGAGAATGTCTTACTAATGTCAAGAATCAAATGTTATGTATCTCTTACAGTAATAAACAGCTACTGTATTTGCTTGATTAACAATATGTCTTTAGAATAAATAAAAGGTACAAAAGTCAAATTAATGTAACTCCTTTTCAGCTGTCAACAATATTTTTGTAAGCTTCCTGAAGTTTGAATTAACATTTAAAGTTATTTTCTATATTATTTGTCGCAAATTTTATAGCTTTTTCAAATTGATTACAATTTTGTGACATGCATAACAAAAAATTTACAAAATTTGACACATTGAAATTTTAAAGTGAACAGATAATGGTAGTTCTTAAGAAGGAAACTATCGTAAATAAATACACATTTTTATCAATTATAGTTACCTACTTCTAATAGGTAACAAAAATTGGAGCTTAATGTAGAAGTACTTGAAGAAAGATGGGATCGAAGGACAAAATATAAATTTTTAACAATTTCTTCAGTAAGACTAATTTCACTTTGCTAGATAATTTGAACCAAAAACGTTACATTTATAAGTTCATTGATTTGAACGATATTTATCACATTAAAATAACCTACAGTAAAAGGTACCTACTTGCGATTTAAGATTTCATTTACAAATCTATAAAAAAAAATGTGTGCATTGAAAGAATAATTGAAACCTTTCCACTTGTCATACATAGTTACTTAGCAACGAGTCCAGCAGCCCGACACCTATAAACCCAGAAACGCTCCAAGCATTCAGAACACAGCTTTTTACAGTTCTAACTTTGTAGTGTCCTATAGAAAGAGCAGTCTCCCCCTGGTTAAAGCCTATTGATTCATGTTGGCATAAATGTCCAAGTAAAAAGATTACGCCTAGGCACTGCGCAGAGCGTGGCGCAAAAACTAACGCGCATAGTATACTTCCACGGTGGTTCCACGCATGCGTTAACGAAGCTTCATTGTTGCTGGATCACAGTAAACTCGGGCGGGAATGTGTTTTTAAGGGTCTGAGTTGTAGGTGGAAGCGGGTTATGAGTGTACCAGAAATAAAGAAAATAGGTTGTTAAAAGTGGTTACGTCATAATTTATTATTTTATGCATATGATCTCTCGATTGTTATTTGCCATCTAATATAAAAAAATTAAAGAGTGTCGAAAAATTTTAAGGAGGACAAACATTATAGTCAGACTGCTTGTTTTTATTTCATTACTAGCTCCCGCCCACGATTTCGTCTGCGTGGACTTCCGAATTTGATCCAAAGAGAAATAAAATGTTAAGGCAGCGCCTTCAAGTGACAAAAATATATCAGTTTTAAACAATTCCTCTGGGAACCCTCGAGTTTTCCAGGATAAAATGTATCCTATGTGTTAGCTCAGTGCGTTATCTATTTACTTACTAAATTTCATCCAAATTCGTTCAGTAGTTTCGACGTGAAAATGGAACAAACAAACAAACATCCATGCTTTCGCATTTATAATATTAAGTGACATGAGATTATTTTTGTCAGCATTTTCCTGCGATTTGCTAACAGGTGTATAATTAGTGAGTGGGTCAAAATTCTGATTTTCTTTTGAAGAGACCGTAGCTGTCACCACACAATATTTGCCTCACAATATTAGACGATGTATAATTTCCTACTACAGACGCTCCTATGCTATTTAACACGCGTGTGTTAAATCCGATACCATCATCATTTAAGGATTATTTGTCATTGCTCTGTTAAATTGCTCCGCTCATCCACTCGCTATCGCCACCTCTCATTCTTTACACCACACCCATACAAATCCGGGCAAAATCGAAGTGCCACCCAACAATAGGTCGTCCTCAATACAAAATTGACAATAGAGTAAGTGAGAGACGTGGAATTTATCACCTACTGTTTATTGCGGGGTCCACACGGTGTGACTTGTGACTAAAATGGTTAAAAACGATGCGTACCTTAATGTGGTATAGTTCTAAAATCGTAGTATCACTTGATGTGAAAATTCCTTTGGTAAAATAAAATGTGCTTACAGGGTGATATACTGGGTGTCTACAGGATGGTGCATACACGCACACACACACACACACACACACACACACACACACACACACACACACACACACACACACTCAAACGCACACCAACAACAGCAACGAGCTATTTTGAGCTTTGATTTATTTATTATATTTTATTACATATAAATGTAAACTGGTGGTAAATGATGATGATGTCGGAGAAAGAAGCAGGCTTTCCAAGATTCCCCAACGCAATGGTAAATGACTATCTTATCTCCATCCTGGAACATATCAATGCTATTAACATTAATGTTTGGCGGCAACACTTAGACAAGATGGTGTTAGCTAGCCAGGTGGGGTCAGAAATGGCACTATCACCAAACAAATCGTGTCCTAAAATTAAGATCCGGTTGGAAATTGAACCCGCGACATCCTAATATTTATAAAGTAAGAGGACTAACCACTACACTACAGAGGCGCTTCAACTAAAAACAGTCAACATTGAAGAAAACTTTTTCGTTTCGATCCTTCCTACCACTGTCATATTTTGACTGACTCGGTGGCTAAGTGGTTAGCGATCCTGACCTCTGATCCGAGAGTCGTGGGTTCGATCACCACACAGTGTAACCTATATTCCCTAAGGGAGGCTTCATAAATAAAGTAAAAACAAGAAATAAAGTTTTGTCGGCAAACTTTTCTGTGATGAGCAGAATTGTTTCCTCTGAGTCTGGGTGTATAATATCTATATATGTATTGTATTTAAATGTATATGTGTAGGTATATCAGTCTCTGGTTCCCAAGATATGGGGAATGAAGATGACCGTGTGTGATTTGTCCCGGTTATTATTATTATTATAATTATATTTCTCTGATCATAGATCAACCACCAAAAATTCTGTTACAACCATAAATTCAGATCGTTTGATAGCAAACCATCCCGTTTCCTGATAACAATCGTCACCTGGTTTAACACTCTCGCAGCCGCGGATCATATCTGTCCTCCCGACCGCAGAGTCAACAGATGCTCGCTAGTTGTAAACTGACAATGGGTCCGTATATTCGGTAGGCGGTGACAAATAAATGACGTGCGTTTAGCGGTTTTGTGCGTTAGTTTAGTATGGATTTGCGGTTATTGGGGAAATTTTGTAGAGGACACACCTAAGATTTGCTAACACTTCATATTGAGCGTACAAGTTTCACGTAGTAGTGACTTTGTATATATTATATAAATAAATATAGTGAAACGTATGTGTAGATGATTATATCCATAAAAATATGACGTTTATTAATTTTACATGTTTGCTTGCCAAACTAACGAATTATTGAAGTGAGAGGAATGCTTTGCGAATGTATTCATATTAAGATTGTTTTGAAGGAAAAAAATATGAGGAAACCTGATCATCTAGTTTATAGATATATGTGTCGCCTTACACTGCACACGACTGTGAAACTGAGAATACCAAATGTAAACTGAACATATAAATAAATAAATATTAAAAAATATACATAGGTCAATTCGGGGAGCCGTCTTGATTACAGGCGTTAACAAATTAAATGCGGAGATTGTACGATATATGCAAACATACACATTATATATACCCGAAAAATATTAGTCTGATTGTGTGGATAGCTAATCTTCTATCGATAAAGCTTTAAAAATAGTCTTATCCTGTTTTTGTATCCGAATCATTATCAGAATCGAACTCCGAAATGATCTTAACAAATTATATTATTTATTCGAAAATGGCGATAGTAATTTATCTTCGATACCACAATGGTGACCCAAAACATTGTTCAAAATATTGACACGTTTTTGTTCAAAACATTTGAGGGTCTATTCGACCCCCCACTTAACATTTCATTGTCCATTTAACTTTGTCGCTACTATTGGGGTAATAGGTTTAAAAGGTAAGCTGAAAGCGATTTTCTGCAAAAAAAGCTTTATGATGAAATTTAAAAATAAATGTAAAAAACAGAGTTAAGTACATATTTCATTCAAAATTTTATGTGAACAAAAGCTATTCTCATGTTTAAATTTAGTGTTCATATTTTGCAGACATTTAAAAAACAGGCTTAAGCTGCTTTTCCACCGGCGAGGCGAAGCGAGGAGTGGAATGAAGAGAATTGAAATCTCTAAGAAGACTATTTCCACCGAAGATGTGCGAGAAAAGAATTAATTTTTTCCTATACAATTTAAATTAGCTTCCCTCCTCGCCTTGCCGGTGGTGAAGCAGCTTTGCAGTTTCCGACTAGTTGGAATCTTGTATAAATATAAAAATATTACATTCAGGGAGAATTTTATTTTATTTTATTAGCTCATTTTTTCAGTCAGTACAAGCAAACAGATGCAAATAGATTGCATGTCTTTTATCATTCTCATACTACAATAACTAATTAAAAAAGATGCACTTTCATATCTCTGTCATTGACTTAATTTTTTGAGGTCTCTTTGAATATAATATAAGAAGGGCTTTATTTTTCTTATTATGTAAACCGCTACCTCTTATGTTTTAAAACGATACAGATCATTGCGCAGTTGCACGTAACAATATTTTGAGAGATCGTGTCAAATGATTGCATTATCAATACATTTGCTTCTATACAGAGCAATTGTCCATACAACCATACAAAATGACAAATAAAAACACGCAAAAGGCGCTCGAAAGTCATTGCCAACGTATATCTTTGGGCTCATTCGTCAAGGCACTTAAGGCATTGTGTGTTATTGACAGACAAATATCGCTCAAGTTATGTTATATTGTTAAATGCTTTTCTCTGAGTGGTAAACCATTTTTAAGAGCGATCAGTATTTTATTGTGTTCTCTCTAATGATTTGCAGAGCAGCTGCGTGGTCGATGTAACCGACTGAAAGTAGTTTTAGATTTAGGAATATGTATAAACTAAAACCAAATATAAAACTAAAGTTATTGTACTCTGATAATTTAGTAAAAATAAGAAAGTAAAAAAATAACTGTGGTTTTATAGAACAAGAACTGATTCGTATTTTTGTAAATTACCAAAAAAAAAATTCTTTGTTTTTATGAAGAAAAGACTACAACTGTATGGTTGCGTTTGTTTTTAATGAACTTTTTTTCGTTATCTATTTTAATTTATTTTATTATTAAGTTATACGGTACCAAAAATCAACATTCATATAGTCATACACCTAATCCAATTATATAGATATAAAAACTATTTCGAAAACACCGTTTTTTTACTTTGTTATTACCATTTTTGCTTTAAATCGATGTTTGTGTTATTACTTTCTAGAAAAAAAGTTTCACAGAAACCAAACGGGTTACGTCCAGTTTTTGTCACTCGAATCCTTGAAAACCTCATTTTTTAAATGAAATCTGTAAGAAAACCTGAACCATCGCGTTTTTACCTTCATACAATTAAAAAATATCGATCAACTGCCGTTGAGGAAACGAATTTCAGTATAAAAAATCGACGATCAAAATTTATTGCCACAAAATTTATTGGTCCAAAAAATCGGCAGATACAATGCAAAAACTAACTCCCACACACAATAAAGGGTGCTCCAAAAACGACAAAAATGCAACAAGATGCAGAAGGAGTATTAATCAAAATATGGATCGCAAAAAATATAACGTCATGTGGGCGACCCCAAAAATTTGGTCAAGAGTGTTTTGTGGTTTTGAGAGTTGAGGGATCTGCATTTAACATAAGGAAACATATTTTTTAACGAAGACCGTAAAGAAAGATTTTGGTAGATTGATAACGTTCAGGTATTTTCTGCCGCAAAATTGGAAAGTAGTACTTATTGGGAATAATAATATGTGAAAAAAAACACAATATGAAATTTGATAAATATATATTTTTTAATATGTATTTTTTATGTGATAGGTAGCAAATGAGCAGACGAATCACTTGATGGTAAGCGATATTACTAACGGATTCATTTTTAATAGGTTAATCTGATGTATTTGAGATTGAGATTACACTAGGTATGAAACAAATAGACTACTAATAGCCATTTACTACACCAAAGAGGCTTTCTGCAAGCTTTAATAAAAACTCTTAGAATATCTGTCTGAACACAAACTGGGGTTTCTATTCATGAATTTGAACAAATTTCACAAGTAACGCATAGTCAATTAAAAAAAAAAACTGTCTTCACACATGGCTGGCTGATAAGTTAATCTATTTGTATGAAGGAAGAGACCAGTAATTTTTGAAAACTGACTACCTGTTCCTCGGGGAAGTTGTTCAAATTCATAAAGAGAAACCTGATTGTCTGCCCTAGCAGATATTTTGTGAACACCTAATACGGATAATAATTTCATCCCACACATTTTCTGGAAACGGTACCCAAATATGGCAACAAACATTAAGATAGTCCTCTATTTTGTCCCCGCTCGCAGGTCGAACATATTGAGGGACAACAATAAAATATCGAGCGAGATTTTGGCCCCAAATTAATGATGCAACTTGGCCTCTATCACCTTGATTCCAAGTAATATTTGAATTTTATTTTTTAGATTGTAAGGGTTTTGTTTTGAATATTTTACCAGGTAACGCTTCTTTGAAAATATTTTTTTATTGACATTTGGTTAGCCCTTGGTATGGTCTCACCTGATGGTAAATGATGATCATGCTGAAAATAGATGCGAGTAACGAAGATTCCGTAACGCAATGGGAAACTAGCTATCATATTTTCATGCGGGAACGATAGCAACACTTATATAAGATGATGGTAGCTAGCCAGGTGGGCTCAATAAATAATAATAATAAAATAAATAAATTAAATTATAAATTATAATAAATCATTCCTGTAGTCCTGTCCGTTAATGGTTTGATCCTCGCTGACCTGGATCGTAACCTTAGACGGTAGGGACTTCGAGGCAGACCGATAATAGCGGCTATGCAAAAGGCAGTCCTCCTCGACAATGCCCGGATTGTCCGACGCTTTCTCTCCTCGTCGCACTGACCTCCAGCCGACTGTGCTTCTGCTGGAGTAGCTCCTGCCATTTGACCTAGCGCCAAGTGTGCAGAGTAGCCCAATTTTATATTCCGAAATAATAATAATATCTTGGACAAATCACACACGGTCATCTAGCCCCAAATTAGGATTCCCTGTATCTTGGGAACCAGAGACTGATATACATACACATGTATATACTTTTAAATACATACATATATAGATATAATACACCCAGACTCAGAGCAAACAATTCTAAACAAAGTGCTAAAAACTTGGTCTCCACTGGTAATCGAACTCGCAATCTCCTGATGTAAAGTCAGTGTCCTCGCCACTACGCCATGGATGCAGCTAAATTAAGTTATTGACTAGACTAAACAATTATCATTGCTTTTTAGCTATGCTTGGGATTTATAATACCTCGCGCGATCTAATAGAAATAAGTAGACGAACGAAAGTAACTGACATAGCTCACAGAAAAGGTAAACTGAAGTTGCAGTGAAGGTGGTAAGTACACAGCTCGTAGAACATATGTCCGTTAGGCAATGTTTTTAGAAAAGGTAGCTACTTAGCTTTATCTGGAGAAAAAACAAAACTGTGTCTCTTAACATGGAATAAGTAGGTACTTCTCAAGGAATCAATAAGTAACTAGTTACCCCTCAAGGAATCAAAAAGTAATTCGCAGAAAAGCTTCTGAATTATTTACACAACTTTTACCAGTTGACTGATCAATTTGTATGGGCTGTACATTTGTAAAATCGATACATTAGGAATATACAGTTTTTTCTCGTTTTAGCCAAGTCTAACAAAAAAACATTGTTCAGTATGGTAGATAGATTATTCAACAAGCAGCATACATATATATAATATGAAAAACCGAAAATATAAGGAGTAAACCTAATGAAATAAAAGTAAGTAGATACTCCAGTTTAAGGACCTATACCTGTTTTATTACACCCTGTATTACCTAGGTGTTACGACTCGTCCATCTTTAGCCCAGTATCCAATTTAGAATCTGTCGACCAGGCGATTTAGCAGACTAAATCCTTCTACGGCAAAGCAAATTTCATCTCAAATTGACCGTTTACCCAATTAAACGTGGCATTAATGGAATCATTGCACGTTTTGTGACAATAAACGACTCGAAAGTCATTAAAACGACAAAAAGAGTGACTTTATGTGTGAGCTGTAAACATGGGGTTATGCATTTGCGCTGATCCTTTAACAGATCTCGGTATAAAACTTTGAATATTATATTCTTTTTAAACGCCTTTTATCTTAACCGCTTTTGCGTTTATTTGAGCTTTAAGGTTTTAACTGAGTTATAAAAGTTAAGGGTTAAAAAGATATCAAAAGTGTAAGGTAACGTTTTTATGCGTTTTTGATAAGGTGCCATTAGCAACGATTCAAAGGAATCTTGTGCATATTATCAATACGGGATCTAAATAAAGGCAGACACTACTTCTCCTTATAACTCTTGTTACGGCTTATGTTATTATTAGTTATTTTTTTGTCCACCAGATGCTATATTTATGTTATACAGGGTGTAAATCTAGTCATGCTTCAAATTCAAATTAGTGCTTCTACTTCTGATTCTGATCAACTTTCTCCAAGGATTCCATGGTCAAATCGCAAAAAAAGTTTTGGACTAGCCAAGCGGCGAAATTAGTATGAACAGTCCAAATTTTTTTTTTGTGATTTGCCTCTGGGTTCCTTGGGGAGAGTTGATCATAATCAGGAGTAGAAGCACTGATTAAAATATGTTATAATTCTGTATATGTAATTGCCTGGTTTAAATAATATCTTATTGGAGATCTTTTGTATAACTAATGAACAAAACCACCTTTTACGAATTTTTTAAGGACAAGCCTGTATTATTCTGATCAATTTGCTCTATTCTCAATTTTTTTATTTTTATTTTAAGTAGATTATTTTCTTTGTACAAATATTATTTCCTTTTTTCATCTGAAACTCAAAATCTGATAAAATTATAATTCTTTACTAAACTTTTACTGGCTTTTGACTCCACATTACTTAAAAGCGTGTGTTCCTGTAATAAAACTGCAAAAGGACTTTTAGTAGACATAATTTGTTAACGACAGTGGACGTTGGAATCGAGATATGCGAGGTCATGCTTAATAAACTTTTTATAATTTTAGTTTTTATGTCTCTTGTCAGTTGGAAGCGCAAAGCAATATAAATTTAATTTAGCTTAAAAAAGAATAAAAAATATGATTAATTTTAGACTTAGTTACAAAAAAGAGAAATGAGGTAAAATAATTCCCTTTAAAAATATGTATATACCAGAAACCCTCTCGCGCGTCCTCAGAACACCGAACCAAAATTTCATCACGATCTGATCAATGGTTTAGGAACGTATAGAGGACAAACATACTAACATTCATTTTTATTTATATAGATTTACTTATTTATAAATTTTATAAGTGCTAAAGGTAAATAAAGGAAAGAAGTGACCGAGGTTCTTACTCCAATATTAAAGTTCTTACAAAATCAGCTAAAATTATTTAAATCATTATTTAAATAAGTGTATTATTTGGCCGATCAGCTGAATCGACTTGTCAGAAAACACAGCGTTTATTTAGAGAATTAAAATATGTTATTTAGGTATATATGTTTCATTGCATACTGCTATTAAATTGTTGTGGAATATAAATTTCTAGAAAATTTAAAAATATATTAAATTTTTATTGTTAAAATAGCACCTTTTCTATTGCCACGCTATTGCAATTTATGTAGTTAAAGAGAAAGAAGAAGAATAAAAAAGAATAAAGTAAAAAAAAATAAAAAAAATAAAGAAAAATATATAAGAAAAGAAAAATTATCGTTGGGGTTTAACTGTTTATTTACTATTATTTCCAGTGTTATGTTTTTTATATACCTACCTAATAATACGTGATTTCTGTCACACAGATTTCAAAGAACGCAACCACTAGCGCCATCTGTGGCAATATGCCTGAACTACGGCGGCCGCGCCCAGTCTAATGACCCGCCAACCTTCCGACACCAGCCGCTCCCTTCACGACACCTAGAGGTGAAGACGGAAAATATTTAGTGGAAATCCAATAAGAGGATTTTTCTGCGAGGAAAAAAGTGTATTGCTGGTTTTGGTTGCATAAAAAGTGTTTGTTAAATTGATTGCTATTGTGTTGTATGGTAAAGTAACGAATTAGACTCGTTCCCCAGCATTGGGGACACTATATGTAGATTGTTAGCGTATATTGTGAAGAAAATTTGATTAGGTATTTTATGATAATTCTCATCTTATAAGAATGTTGAAAAATCATTAGCTTCTTCTTATTAGTTTTCGAAATTATATCTAACTCTGGTTAAAGCGGATACATCTAATAATTTATTATTTATTTTTACTAAAATAAAAATATTATTTTTGAGTAGATATTTTCTAGGAAATGTAGTGAAAAATTTATTGGGTGTATCTCTCGTTGAACTCTTTTGTATGGGACTTAAGTCGACCACAGATGTGATAACATTTCTGACCCTCTACAGATTAAATAAAGCTTCCATGAATTTATATCAATGACGGCTGCAATAAAAAGTAAACTGATTTAGAAAATTTAATTAAAAATCTTGTGTATAAAATAAAATAAAAATAACATACATTTGCTGGTCTCGTTGATGTCTTTTGTATGAAAGAAGTTCAAATTCTGGTCCAAAGTGATTAATTTTCATAACATCGCGCTACTACTTAATTCTAACTTTATTGTTATAGTTAATTTACTTGACTGACTCGGTGGCTCAGTGGATAGCGCTCCAGACTACTGATCCGAGGGCCGTGGGTTCGATTCCCACCTAAGCAAACATTTCTGTGATGAGCAAATTTGTTTGCTCTGTATCTGGGTGTATTATTTCTATATATGTATGTATTTAAAACGTATATATGTCTGTGTCTGGGTACTTATATCACTCTCTGGTTCCCAGGGAATCCTAATTTGGGGACAGATGACCGTGTGTGATTTTTCCCAGTTATTTAGACTTAGCAGTATCCTTATTTTCTTCATTATATTCTTTGGATTTTAATAATTCTTTGTAAGATGACTTCCCCTATTTAAAACTTTAAAAAAAATTGTAAGATTATAACGAAATTTCGTACTTCAAAATCTGCCAAGTCGTTTTGACTACAAGAGGTACAAAGAACCAGGCACACATAAATAAATTAAAAAAACATTGCCCTCCGACATTGGGTAAAAATATTGTAAAATAAGTACTTTTTTTTTCCTCAGTATCGGATTCAAATTATATTCGCACATTATGGAATTCTTATGAGAAACAATCAAATTCTGAATAAATATTGACATTAGTTATTTCAATTTTAGTACATCAAAACAATGTTTTAGATATTTGATGCAATAAATAGATGAATATTACAATTTAGATATATTTCCTGGTTATATGATAAATTTAACTTACGAATAAAAAAAACGATAACTTTTTATTTTTTAATCTAAGCAATTTTTAGAATATTTATTTTCATACTTCAGTTCAAATATAAATAAAAATATTCTTGATCATTTTAATTAACTTACATCTACATTTTAAAACCAAATAACTATAACCATACTGAACTAAAATAAACTATATGTACACACTTAATATGGTCACAATGACAATCGCATTTCAATATTAATTATCATCAAGAATGCCATATGTTACCCCCCCCTCTCCCCTGACCCCCCACCAATTGACCCCCTATAACGGTACAGGCGTGGCTTCATTCACCAATGATCGCAAATGGCGTTGATCTAAACGAATGATCTAGCTGGCTTGTCATTTCGCGCTCTCGCGATTGGTCGCCGAACGACCTCGTCCAAATTCGGGTGATCTACTTTACGGATCGAATTATAATATTTATCATTACTATTAAGTAGCTCGTGTTCTTTTTTTAAATTAAATGTCAAACGTTAAAGTGACCTGTTGGCTAAATGATCTCATCAACTTTGACCTGTATGTGACTTTTGATGACATAAAAAATAAAAATAAAAGTTACATGAAATAAAATAATATGGAAGTGCAACAGGAATGCTTCTATGACCTTTAAACTTTATAACTAAGGTGCGGTCTTCTATTCTATTAGTAAATTCCATGGCACCTGCTTGCCAACTCCCAAACAAATAAATTATCTTGGCCGAGACGAGCGGACAGAACAAAATAGTCGCTTGCGCATACGGTACGTATTTTATTGCTATGCGGATAACGGTATAACTTTAACCTGCGTACGGCCTTCCCACCCTACGTCCGAGCGCTAACTGACAGATGAGCAGAGCTTAACCTCTGATAATAACGAGCGAGAGGCGAATAGCGAAGGCAACGCGCCAGAAAGAGAGGGGAGATGTATCTTCTTCGGTGATCGCAAAGTGCAAGATGGGTATACAGTCACACACGGACCACATCCGAGTGAGGCTCGGTTTTTAAAAAAGGAACCGCGACTCGTGTTGCGCGTAAGCAAAGGCGCGCGCGTTCGATTTTCGAAATTTCGCGGTTGAGTAAATAAATTGAAGCTTTTTCTTTCTTTTTTTTAAGTATTGGAAACTCTTTTGTTGTAAGCTTTTGTCAATTATTTTTTTTAGTTTAAAATAACTGTTCTCTTGACTTTTTTGAAGTGCTTTTTTATGGTGATAAAAATGTGTAACACTGTCGTTGTATAAGAATGACAGGAAAAGTTGGAAATTTCAAGTGACATTAACTTTTAAAGTACAATTTTTGGAGTCTTCAGTGATTGGCTGCTCGGAATTCCGCCAAGGTATGATTTTTTATATTTCAGTATTTTGTATCCTTAAGTTATTATAAGTTTAAATCTTACAGCAAAAGTTGAAAACTTAAATCAATTTATAATCTAAACGAACTAAAAACAAAATAAAATGCTAAAACACACATTATAGAGAATTACATCAAAACGGATGTTCTCAGGCTTTTAAAAATGTGATTTTACTAAACATATAAGATATTTAAAGTGCTAAACGTAATAAAAACTATTAATAACAATTTTGATCTCAATTAAGATGGGATTTAAGCAAGAAATGTCAATAACTAGATCAATTAACAAGTGATTTTTCAACATAATGTTCTGATAAAGGAACCATTTAGTAGGAATTTATTATAGTGATCATTGATTTGTGATAATTTGCCATTAACTACGATTTATCACTTCCGATATATATTTAGACTTCTTGATCCAATAATTAAGACTTTATTTTTAACAGGCATTTAGATTTATTTACTACATTTTATCAGTACAGGAATCAAGTTATTAGAATTTGTTTTTGAAGTTTTTTTTATCATTAAATTATAACAGTACTTTTTTTTGACATTTTTATGTTTAACTTAAAAACGAAACTTGTATTTGGTTATATTCCGTCGTTACTCACAAAACTAAAGGGTTTCTGGTAGTTTGTTTTTAAAATTTATATTTTTTTATTGTTTTAACAGATTGCTCAAATAGAGAGCAATGTTTTTTGATTGTATGTATGTTTGTATGTATGTATGTATGTCAGTTTAATTATTAACACCTGTAACCAAAATGGCTGGATGAATTTTTAATTACGAATTATCGTTATTTTGCCTTGATCCCTAGATTGACATAAGATAAGAACATTTGATGTAAAAAAAAAAAATATCACTAAATTAGATGCTTTGCACATTCTTTTAAGTGGTAACTTTTTTTCCACTTGGTACAATGTTCGTACCACTCTGTATTTGGCACGTTTCGGGAAGTGTCGAACGAAAGGGAACAGATGCAGATGCATTTTCACTTTTACTTCAATTGGTCACATTAATCCATGACGTTCTTTTTCTGTGTATAACTATCGCACTAATTTGGCGTGTTTTAGGAATAATTATTTATTTATTTATTTATTTATTTATTTACTATTCGGAAGATTAACAGCAAAATAAACAATGTAAATAGAAAGCAGTAAATAACAAAATGCCAATTAAAAATCTTCACTTATGATAATGGGAAAGGCTTTTCAAAGCAATAAAGATGACACTGTATGCGGGAAGCGCAGGACCGGTCGGCGTAGAAATTCTTGGGAGCCTTTGTCAGCGGTGGAAGTCCTTTGGCTGATGATGAAGAAGAAAATAGTGAATGCTATAGAGCGAGCCTCATCTAACATAAAGTAATTTATATAGTAGTTATGACTTTTAAACATAATGACCACGCTGAATACGTTAAAAACAACCGACATCAATCGCAAAAACTCCCATTTTGCTATGTTTTTGTTGAATTTCTCAAAAACCGCTGAATTGATTTCGTTAAAATTTATATGGGACCACCTGTGAAGTAATACTCTTTTATCCAAATCGGTTCAGGCGTCTTTGAGTAATCGGTGAACATCTTACATAAAAAAAAGATTCCGACAAATTGAGAACCTCCTCCTTTTTTAAGTCGATTAAAAACAATTTCAAATTTCCGGTTTTGTAGAATAGGAGATATCGGTGCTGCAGTAATAATTTTTAAACGAGGTTCATGATGTGCTATACTGATGTCATTATGAATATGTGGGACCAAAATACGATTCATACTGTTACAGAACATATGAATACTACTAACTTATTATACATCTGTTATTTCACCTACGTGTCACAAAAAAAAAACATTTGCACTGTACTCACTGTAAAGAGACTCGATATAAGGAGATGCCAATGTAAGGAAAGTAATTCGTTTAAACAATAATAAAAAATAGAACTTCTTTCGTTTTAAAGAGATAAATAAAACCATGTGCCAGTGATTTTTTCTTAAACTTGTGTGCATTATCATACTAACTGCTTCAACGGTGAAGCAAAACATCGTGTGGAAACCTGCACATCTGATTTTTAGATGTGTCTGATGGTTGCACACGTCCGTAGGTGTAAATCTAAATGCCCTACACGTGACCGCGGGTGATGCTAAGTGCAACACCAGGCAACCACCGTCTTTGCCTTGTGGATAGGACGGTTAAAATATGTCACACGATAAGAAGAACAAGAAGAATTAAATCATAGTTAACCGTTTTCATCGACCCGTAATAAAAATCTTGAAAGGTTACACCTCTGTCATGTAGCTCGCATTCTGATTTACTTATCGTATTGATCTACATAATAGATCTCTATTTGTTTCCGATACATGTGACCACACATTGAGGCTGGCTCCGCCGCGATTGAGAGTTCAAAGATCACGTGACTATAGAAAAACTATAGTTATTGTTCTTGCTTACGAATCGATGGACAGATATATATACAGGGTGTTACAAAACTGATGTAAGACTCTTCTACTCATCTTTCTGGATAACTGTTTTCTAAGATTTTACTAAAATCGTAAAAAAATAATTTAGATTTCATAAAAAAATCATAACATGTTTTGCAGTTTTTGTATGGAGAGTGAAACATTTTTTTTGTGATTTTAACAAAGTCGTGGAACCCAAGTTGTTTAGAATTATGAGTAAAATATCCGGTAAAGAGGTTCTGTACCAATTTTATAAAAATCAACATTCACACAACATTCTTGCCGCAATATAAGGATGTAATAACACATAAGCTTTCTAAATAATAAAACGTATTGTTTTTTTTTAAATAAAATATATTTTTTTAATTATTTATGGGTGGAAGAAGAAAGTAGTTAAAAATTTTTTTGCCTGGTTTTACATCCATTTCAACGAAATTTTTTGACAATAGACCAATCTAATTATGTCCTCGTATCAATGCTAATATTATGGATTCCTTAGGAAAATTTCTTCTATTTCAAGACCAGAGTCTTCTTTTTAATGGAAGAATAATTTCACGGCACCCTGTATTATAGACAAGATTTGTTAGACCCATTAAGAACCTACCTCCACAAACTAGGCTCCAAGATCTTAGTTAACTTTTAATACTAAATACAACTATAAATAAAAGAGGCTTAACTCGAAATGATCTATAAAAAGGCCGGTGGTACAGTCGACCGTAATTAGATGACTATTTTAATCACATGCCTTATTTAAAACAGACTTTTAGATGTAATCGTAAATTTTACTCGATTACTAAATGGTAGGAAAGCTATTTCATAAGGTGCAAATGGGTATTATAAAAGTGGTTAGTATAAATAATATAAACTTTGGAAATAATATCATTAATAATAATATTATAAGTGACTGACTCGGTGGCTAAGGGGTTAGCGATCCTGACCTCTGATCCGAGAGTCGTGGGTTCGATCCCCACACAGGGCAAACTCTTCTGTGATAAGCAGAATTGTTTGCTCTGAGTCTGGGTGTATTATATCTATATGTATATATTTAAAAGTATATGTGTATGTATATCAGTCTCTGGTTCCCAAGATACAGGGAATCCTAGTTTGGGGCCAGATGACCGTGTGTGATTTGTCCCAGATATTATTATTATTATTTATTATCGTTCGTTATTATTTGTGTCATTAGCAGGTTGTTAAAATTGAGTAGATCTTGAAATGCCTAGGCATATCAGGGTTCAATTTTGTCTGAGTATGTAATATATGTATATAAATATAAAACTATCAAATGGCTTTCATGTTGCCTATTTTTCTTAAATTCTTTTTTTTCTGTATAAGTGTATTAGTCTTATCTTCCCTAGAAGAGACCCGTACCCCCGTATGTATAAATCGTTATTTCCAAAGACAAAACCCTTATTCCGAAATTCAAAAATGAATGCTCAAAACAATTTTCCTATTGCATCAAATTTTATCTTATGCTACCATAAACCGAATCGTCGGGTTCACATCCCTGACCTAAGCAATCAAATGTAATATGTTGGGTCTAACATAACATATGTCAGATATATCATAACATTGATATATTAGTTGCGCTTACACAGATTTGGTCAGTTTGGAAACGTGAAGACACGTCAGTTTGACAGACTCGTGTTTTGGAAACTAATGTTTAATTTGTTTATTAAATTATAAGGTATAAGGACGGTATTATCGCTAGAACCCTTGAATATAATTTAAAAAATATATAATTTAATACAAAGTTTACAATTTGAGTAACAAATTAATATTGAATGTGATACCGGAGTGATACGACGGCCTGACAGAAAACCGGCCTTAAGCTACGCTTGCGTTGTGTTTCGCCGAGTGACTGAGGGTACCGGAGGCCCAACCTCCCCCCCATTCCCCATCCCCCCATCCCACATCAAAGGCCGGCAACGCACTTGTGACTCCTCTGGTGTTGCGGGTGTCTATGGGCGGCGGTAATCGCTTACCATCAGGTGATCCGTCTGCTCGTTTGCCAGCTATCGCATAAAAAAAAAAAGAAAATGACAATTTATTTTGCATGGATTTCATGGGTTCCTGGAATAAATTGGTCAGTTTGATTAAATAACTATTTCGTACTATGCGTTGAATAACATCTATCACCGATAAATGTTATCCCCTGTATTTTTTATTTCGTTACAATGATATTTAGTAGTTTTGCTGTCTTACACACATTAAACAAGGCCCCACAGAAAACCAGCGTTGTAGCAGCACCTGCCTGTTACGACTAATGCTGAGTGGGGACCCTTTTTTAGTGTCACTATGCAGCACCTACATTTATTTTTAGCTTAAGAACGAATGTCTTACTTTAAGGTGTTGTGTTTTTACATTAAATAAAGAGTTTCTAAAAAAAAAATATTGAATTTTTGTAAACTTGAAATATGTATGATATTAAAATCGATGAAATAATATGAGCACTAACAAATTTTCAGATTTTACGTTACGTTTTCAAATCTCGTTTTTGATTAATTCTCTACATCGTGCGTCGTCAATGCTGAACTAAATCATTTCGCCTTACAAAAGACATCAACGCGAGCTACAAATGTATTATATTTCTGCCTTTTTTCTAGCGGCCATTTTTCAAAAACTTTTAATCAATCTTTTTTTTTAACTATCTGCTTATAAGAGTTACTTGATAAGTTTGATCTAAATATCGCTATTTAATGACTTCTAAAATATTTTTGTGTATACAATACTATATTTTACTTTGAACTTTTACGATCTATTTTACGATTGACCATAATTCGAAATGTAGTTCCAAAACCGGTAGTATGTTGGTTTTGTGTCGGACTTCTTTTGTTTTTGTTTTTTTTATGTTTTGTTATAAAAAAAACACGCATTACATGATTTCTAGAAAATTTTATTACTATTTAGGCTTTCTGTATTACTATCACTCTTCTCAAATCTTACAAACTCATTTCCATACTTAATATTTGGTCTCTGAACGAGTTTTTCATAAAGGTTTTTCATACAAGCATTCAAAATATAGTACACAAAATATTAAAAAAACCTTATTTACATCGATACCTTTAATTAAGGCTGCTAAAACGTAGCATCATGATCCGGGTCAGTCAAATACGTCAGTTAAGGTCATGATATGACCACCATGCGGAGATACAGTTGGGCACAAAAGTTCAAATTCAACCTAGCATTTGAATGCTAGTCATGTGAAATAAACTGTCATAATTAGTCATAACTTATTTTAGACATAGCACGTAATGTCACTCGAATGATGAACTGATGGCACATAAGTTCAAACTCAACTTAGTACATATTTGACTACTAGTCATGTGAAATAAACTGTCATAATGAGTTATAACTTGTTTATGACATAGCACGTAATGTCACACGAATGATGAACTGTTATGATATTTTTTAGTAACTATAATATTGATTATAATATCAAAGTCGGAAGTGTGAAGTGTTTGCACTTCTGATGGAATGCTATTTAAGCGACAGGGATACACTTTTGTAATCGACTGTACGAACTTGTACTATATTGATTAGTTTTATGAATAAGTGTAGAGCGTTTTCGATTTTGTTCTCATACACTTCTGATGGAAAGGCTTTTTTGACAATTAGTTTTAGTGTCAATTCTTTCGGTTCGCGGTCGCCACTCGAGAATCTTTCTTCCCTTTAGGTTATCAGTTCTGTGAACTTCATGGCCTGCCATTTGCTATTTCGATTTGTATAAGCTTACTTACGAATTTCCTCGTTTCGGATTAGATGCCGCAAAGAGATCCTAAGCATAGCTCTCTTCATAGCCAGTTGGCCTATGGATGGGGCTAATATTTATCGGTTATATCAAAACAAAATCTAAAACATCTCTAGGAATACATTATGATTAATATTATTGAATCACTCTATTCAGATTTAGTATGGAAAACTGAAAAAATAATTGAAGGATTTTTCAATATTTTTCCTGTATTCTATACTTGATTCTGAGTAACCCCTTACAATTTCAAACGCATTTTTTTAACAAACCTCTCTAGTTCATTTTAAAACTCTTTGTATACTTTCTATGAACGCAATAAATTACTAAGTAAATTACCTCAAAACATAAAGAAAATGTACATCATGGTCTTTAAGTGTAACAAAAATAAAAATAAAGAAAAAACGATTCGCCAGAACTCATCAAAGAATTAGCTCGAATATTTCAAAATTCGTGATCCAATTACAAATTAAATTATAATTTCATTATTATCTGTGGCCTCCTCCATAGACAAGGCTCGGTGTTTCTGTCTGTCAAGCGCCTGCGCATGTTGACATGACATGTCAAAATTGTAAACGCACTAATGACAGACGAGATAATTCGAGCGATTTGAAGATCGAACACTTTAAGCTTGACGTTTTAGGGATCAGTAGGTTATCGATGTGATCTATTTGCTTTTAACGGTTTTGACATGACGAAAGATTGTTTTAAAAGTAGTGTTAATTCTGCAATTAAAATTGTAACTTATTTATATTTTAATTGATAATTAATACTATTGCGAAATTATAGGCAATAAAGGATACTTCTAGTTTTATGTTCACTATTACAGTAATAATAATAATAATATCTAGGACAAATCACACACCGTCATCTGGCCCCAAACTAAATAAAAAACACAATTAATAAAAAATAAGTGTTTTAGTGTTTAATTTACATCTTATTTGAATGACCCAGTGGTGTAGTACTAGCTAGATTTCCTAGAATTGTGGGTTTAGTTTTGTCCCAAGGCCAAAATTCTTATGACAACCAGATTTATTTGCTCTGTGTCTGAGTGTACAATGTCAAGTAAAAGTGACTTGTATAAATAATGAATTCTAGTCGTAATGTCGAACTAATTTCCACAAGGAACCTGTGAGATAAAAACAAAATTCAAAATTAATTTAATACAAAGTTTTTATAGAGAATAATCAATCACAAACATAATGGCATCCAATAAAAAGTCAATATGTATCTTGATCTATGTTTGGAGCATTCGCTACAAAAAAAAAATAAACAAACACATCTACATAAAATAAAAATACGTTAACATTGGCGGAATTACTGTGACATACACAATAAAAAAAATATTGGGTAACAGTACAGTTTCTTATTATGTAAGGTTTGAGACCTCCTTTTAGGTTTTAAATAAACCAGGAAGGCTCGCGAATCTATAACATTCAGTTCTTAATAAACAATGTATACATCAAAAGAAAACAAAGACAATACAGTCTTATTCAAAAGAAAACAAAAAATAAAAGGCTATATAAAACACATCTACCATAGAGCATGCAAATATTTTATTTACCCAAAAAATATTTTTTAAACTGTATTTTTTTAATACAGAACCCTTCACTTCGAGCGGATAACATGGACTGGTTTATCTATATTAAATTAAACGAATTTAGCTTCATGACGGGGTCAAAAGAAGGTTGCTGTGTTACGGATGAGTACATGTTACAGTTAAACCAAGAAAGCTTTAGAGTATGGGCAGTTTTACAGTTTACTGGTATGGTCTCATTTTATCCGGTAAGTACTTAATTTTGTTTTTTAATAAAGAGTTAGTACCAAACTAACAGAAGAAGATATAATATATCTAGAACTAGATACTAGAAGTAGAACTAGATAGCGAAAGCTATTTTTTAATGATAACAAAAAAAAATGATAGGTTTTTTCTGAAAAAATACATCACAATTACAGTTTGTTTTGGAGGCCAAGATACCAAGTAACATTTTTACATGTTACTTTATCTGTATGCTAGGTTTATCTTGGCCTCCAAAACAAACTGTAATTGTGATGTATTTTTTCAGAAAAAGCTTATCATTTTTTGGTCATTACATCATACTCATACTCACCAAAATTTCAAAGTTTTACCGCAACACACATTTCAAGTGAACACACAAGTGTTTATCTTATATTTGTGTTAATTTTTTGCACTTCATCGCGAACGATTCATTTTATTTATAGTTAGTTCATTTTGTTTAAGTATCTTCCAATTGAAGGCATTAAATTTGTTAAACTCTCAAGGATAAATCGAATCAATGAAAAGCAATTAGTGGAATTCCGTGTTGAGTTTAAAGAACTGCCAAAAAAATATATAAAATAAATAGCCACTCAATTTATTTAACAGTTCCCCTTGTAAGCTATTAATATATTTACTGTGTAACAACGTAAAACAGTTAAATGTTCCAAAAAGATTTAGGTATCTAATCAATCTTTTGCAATGGCCATAATATAGTATGTAGATCTCTAGCTGTTGAATTTGAATATTTGGATTTAAAATTAAGCTTTTTATACTTATAGGACTAATATTGTACATTTAAAAGTATGTTTGTTTCTGTATTTTTTCGCTTCGCAACGACTCAACATATCGACGTGACGTTTTGCACAGAGTTTGCTAACGGGATGTCAAATGATACAAATTATAGAATATATTTTATTTATCCTATTTTCTCGGGAATTACACCAAGAACATCAAATATAATGTAATTTGTTAAAGAAAAACTATGTATTGCTATAACTTCTTTTGAAAATTGCCAAAAAGCTTAGATAGAGGATAAGAATCAACATAGTATAATTTTGTCCCGAGAAACTTATTTCCGTTTTTGCGCTTTGCGTCATAAATATTGTAGTCATAAATACGATATTTATGCGGGCGGAGTAAAAAGAAGAAAAAACTTCAAGGCGAGAGTGAGTCAAATGCCTCCAAATTCTGAGTTAAAGAAAAATAAAAAAAAACATTCACACTATTACAAAGGATAGAATTGCTAAGACCAAATGTTTTGATCTCAGGCAGTTGCTTAGTGTTATTCCTAGTATTAGTTTAGGGCGTTAAGATTTACAATACTTAGATAAAATTGTGGTACCTACCCAATTAATGATCTCTAAGCCTATTAAGAATGATTCAGTACAGGTGTTTTCTTTACTACCACTTGTGCTAGTGTCCGTTAAACTTTTTTTATTTATTTACATTCAGTGACCACGATGCCGAAGGTGGAAGCGAGCTTGACCAGGTTTCCCCAAACCAATGGGGAACGGGTATCCTATCTTCATGCCGGAACACATCAATGCTATTAACATTGATGTTTGGCGACAAGACCTAGATAAGATAGTGGTAGCTAGCCAGGCTGACTTAGAATATGCCCCTACACTAACGCAACCTGGTCCTACAAAATTGGACTCTTTCGATAATCGAACCCGCAACCTACTGCCGTGAAGCAAGAAGATTAGTCACTGTGCCACAAAGGCGGTCTATCTGTAGTCTGCTAAATGAACTTACATACACCCTTCCACCAACCAAAATCCAGCTTCCCCATCAGTTATCTTCCCCATCTAACCCCATAAAGTCGCAAGCAAAATTACAGCAAAATCTCAAACAAAACAACATTTTAGTTTTCACGCAGTCGACTTTCCACATTTACGAGTTGAAGGAAAGTGATGTGTGGCATAGGAACAGCTTTTTACGACCCCCCATTCCATTGTGGAGTTTCACCAAGAAACTGTATGGGTTTGCGGTAATCTCGACAGCGTTATGCGTTCTCGGTTCTACATTGTTTTCTGCGCCTTTCGAGGAAATAGGCGTATCTGTTTCTGGAAGTGAGTTTTGGTCGCCTGTGTTTGCAGGTTTCTATAGATATTTAGGACCGTTTTTGGTCTTGTTATTATTAAACGTCAGATTTGTGATGTTCTAGACTTGAGTATGAACTTAGATTCTCTTAGAAAAGTAGCTTTTCTCTTAAGTACTAAAAAAAATTTGTATCCCTTCTACCCTTAAATCTGATCAAATTTTCTAAAAAGATCAAAAGTTGATTCAAGAACAACAAAAGGACTGGACTTTTCATACTAACTGATTATTTGAGTAATTTTTGTTTTTTTAATTGAGTAAAGATTATCTGGAAAATGTTGTCCAGATGCATATGTAGAAGCCTTGTTAAAAAAAAATTAAAAGGCTTTGAAACAGATTCTTTATATAATATCTATGTTAAAATTGTAAGAACAAATGACAAAGATCGAAATCTCTACACCGAAATCTCTAAAGTTATATCTCTAAACTTTGAAAATCGATCATTTAAGTCAATGTGGTAAAAGTATCAGATGTAGCAGTGTTGCACAAAAACTATGTCACTAATTGCAAGCAATGGCTGATGGCGTCTCGGTGGGCGACATGCCCTTAATGAAGATCCACGCTTGACCTGACCTGCGCGGGCGCTTTCTATCCTGTTAAGGGGAGCTTGTATCAGACCCGACACCAAGTGGCCTGTTTATGGTGCGTGTAATTTCAAAAATGATGGATTTGGTGATATGACATATAAATGTTGCTCTGTTTTTTTATACAGGATGAAATTAGTTGGTCGTTTCGTTCCATTTGACTATGGATTTTACTCATGGAAATGAACTATTTTCGTAAAAAAATCGGTATCAACAGTGGCAAAAAAAAAAAATAACTTCCCATGTAGTACACTGACTACGTTAATCGACCAACTTTCTATGGAGTTGTCAGTTTCATGATTTGAAGCCACGCTTGAAGGGGTAACAGATAAAATTTTCACCCCATGTAATCTCTGGTTCCCACAGCACAGAAATCCCTTGTTTTGGGCCAGATTACCGAGCGATAATCCGGGACAAACGTTATTTAGTTATCTGACCTTAAAAAATCAATATTACAGTTAATGTCAAGTGCTTTCATTCAGTCATTCATCGTTACTTTGTAAAGTTTTTTCTTAAAAAATCTGAATATTTTATTTAATTTCAATAATTTCAAGACTTTTCATTCATCTTTTATTCGTTTGTGGCGACATCTATCGCACTCGCCACAAACTATCTACAACGTGTTATCGAAGTTTCTTCGGAAATATGCATATATATGATACTACTTTCAACCATCAACGGTTGGACCACGGCCAGCCAGTCCCGAGACATACCTCCTCACCTGGCGGAGGAGCCTCCCTTCTCGCTGACGAGCAATCATCACACCGTTCCTACACGTTCATTCATTAACCGACTTCAAAATAAAGAAGGAGGTTCTCAGTTTGTCGGAATCTTTTTTATTTTTATCTATGTTCCCCGATTACTCGAAGACGCCTAAACTGATTTGGAAAATTCTTTTTTGTTTGATAGATGATACTTTAGAGGTGGTCCTAAAAAATTTTTATCGAAATCGATTCAGCGCTTTTTGAAAAAATCAACAAAAACCAAAAAAAATATATAGCAAAATTGTAGTTGTTACGACTGAAGTCGGTTGTTTTTAACGTGTTCAGCGTTATCAATTACTAGCTGTTGTCCGCGGCTCCGCCCGCGTGGAGGTTCTTGAGGATGGCATGGGAATCTTATATCCAGAACCCCTTAAACTATGTCTAATTTGTTGTTGTTTTTTTTTATGGCAGAGGTGGCAAACGAGCAGACGGATCACCTGATGGTAAGCGATTACCGCCACCCATAGACACCCGCAACACCAGAGGAGTCACAAGTGCGTTGCCGGCCTTTGATATGGGAGAACGCTGTTTTCTTGAAGGTTTGAATGTCGTATCGGTCCGGAAATACCGCTGGCGACAATTCATTCCACAGTTTGGTTGTGCGAGGCAGAAAGTTTCTAGTGAAACGCATAGTTGTGGACTGCCAACCATCTATGTGATGGGGATGAATATATTGTCGCGTAGAACGATGGCGAAAAGAGGCGGCAGGGATCAATCTGAACAATTCCTTGGAGCACTCCCCATTGTACATGCGATAGAGAATGCAGAGCAAGGCTACATCTATACGCAGCGCCAAGGAGTCTAGCCGATCTGAAATATCCTGGCAGCCGACGATTCGAGTTGCTCTCCGTTGAATGCGGTCCAGAGGGAGAAGCTGCTACTGTGGTGCTCCTGCCTAGAGATGAGAACAGTATTCCATGTGAGGCCGAACCTGCGCCTTATAAAGCCTTTTTCAGCCTTTACTTAAAAAGTATTCATAGTCAAAAGTCAAAGTATTTGTTATTTAAGTAGATGCTGTACGCATACTTTTAAATCGTCTTTTTTCTACCTAGTACAAAGTTCCTACCACGCGGAACTTGTACACTCAACGTTTCGGGAAGTGTTAGGTTATTCTATGTGTTAACCGAGTGCTTTATCTACCTACCAAATTTCATCCCATTCCGTTCAGTAGTTTTAGCGTGAAAGTGGAACAAACAAACAAACAAACAAACATCCATACTTTCGCATTTATAATATTAGTGAGAAGATTTAAGTTTCGTCAAGCTTCCCCTTAACCAAAGAACAAGTAGTGAACATCCCACACGACTATCGACCTGCCACTGCGCAGTGCGCACTGCACTCGAATCAACAGGACAGTGGAAAGTGCAAGTGACTGCTTCTACCGGCTAACTATTTCAACATCTTGATTATTTAATGTCGCCAGTCTGGTATTAACTTCAGTAGGTAAAATGGCGGCTTCAAAAATGGATTTTAAATAAAATTAGATTTTAAAATATATTTATTTTTATTTCAGAGCCAATTCACACGATACAGATAAAATCTTTTGTGTCCTAAATTACAATAATTGCGGTTGAAATTCACAATAAAATACGGTTACAATAAAGCAATAAAGCAAGCAATAATTAAAAGTCACAAACAAAATATCAATCAAAAATATCAAAAGAAGAAAATAGTAAAAAGAAAAATAATTTAAAAAGCGTTTCTTCATTAGTACAATAAAGTTGAAGAATATGATTCAGGCTGATGAAAGGAAATGGCATTATGGTATTAAATACTTATGGAATACTAGCTTCCGCCCGCGACTTTGTTTGCGTAGACTTCAGAATTGGGTCCAGGAGAAATAAAATGTTACGGCAGCACCATCTAGTGACAAATTAAAAATTTCATTTTTTAGCCATTCCTCCGGGAACCCTCGAGTTTTCCAGGATAAAAAGTATCCTATGTGTTAGCCCAGTGCTTTATCTATTTACCTACCAAATTGCATCCTAATCCGTTCAGTAATTTCGGCGTGAAAGCGGAACAAACAAACAAACAAACATCCATACTTTCGCATTTATAATATTAGTGAGATGAGATGAGATGAGATGAGATGAGATGAGATGAGATGAGACGAGATGAGAAATAATAATGAAGCCATATTACGTAGGTGCCTAAGAATTAAACGTTCATTAAAATACGAAACCATTTTGTTTACTCTGAATTATATTATTTGACTTTTGACTTTTTCTTTGACCGCATCAATAAATCACCAAATAACTGTTGCACTGCATTTTGTAAAACTTTAGCAAAACAGATTGTTTTTTTGTATGTTTAAGAATATTATACCTTATAGCGAGCTCATTATGGATTCGTATTGAGTTAAACTGACCATCTCAATATCAAGTATTTTCGGCCTTTTACTCGTTATGCCACTTCTAAATATAAAACTCGCCAAGTGTGTTGGATCACACATGTTGCATGGTTCCGTAATTCCGTAAATTATAATATTTAAATTATTATAAATAACTAACTAAAAAATAGCGATTTTTAATTTCCTCTTCTATTTTTATCTTAAAACTGTTTACTGCAGAATAAGTGAAGTAATTTTGTTATTGTGATTTCAGTGAAATTTTTCTTGAGGCTCACGTATTTCTTACGGATACCTCACAAGAGAAGGTGTAATATCAGCCCCTTCACATATAACTCCTAAAAATATACACATTTTTTTTTTTTGATACTGTGAACTGTGAAACTCTAAAAAAGCACTAAAACCTGGCCTTATTTCGGTGATATTATATAAGACTTCATCTTTTACAGATGAAGAAATTACTAAACTTTATGAGTATGTATGTATATTAATTAGTTTTAACTGTCTCAATAATCTTTTAGCAAAAAAGATCAATCTTCAGAAAACTTTAGCTGGAAGTGAATGCCCCTCGCATTCTTGTTAAAAATATTTGCTAATATGAACTGACCTTTATTTCCGGTTATAAAACGAAATTGAAGAACTGTATGCTTTATTACCAAAGCATCTATTCGATTTATCTTATTAACATTGCGCTTGAAAATGAGAATAAAAACATGAGTTTCTCAATAAGTTTTGATGAATTCTAGTATTTTTACGAGAATTTATAAACATTATAACCCAAAATCATTGTTACTTAGGTCTTAAAGTAACCTTATTTAGTTTATTGAGAACTAAGGAAATAAATTTAGGTGTTTCCTTTACGAAAGTTGTTTTCAAGTAAAATGCTTCTTGAAATATTTCAATTTCGACCAAAATTTTGAATCCCAATATTATCTTTTTTGTCAAATCAATAAAATTCTGATTTGGACTGCATGTGAGAAAGAGAAAAAAAAAATAAAAGTAGATAGTAGTTCCAAATATACTGAAGTATTTGACGGGAAATGCAATTTTACGTTTGAAACACAGGCGAAAAGATCCTTTAGCGCTATTTACAGTGAAAACCGGTACCACGGCTACTACGTAAGTACATTATTTTTTAGCTACCATAAAACGCGTAGAGGAGTTTTTCATCTATTTATACAGGCTGTAACAAAATTGGTCTAGGACCCGTTAACTGAGGATTCTACTCATCGTACTGAACAACTTTTGTTCTACGACTTTGCTGTAATCGCAATTTTTGGACCCTCCATACAAATTGATCATCTGTTTTGCCATTTTTGTACGATGAGTAGAATCCTCAGTTAACGGGTCCTACACCAATTTTGTTACACCTGTATATAGGCTAGTTTATCTCTTCAAGGATCCTTCACTAATCTTCTTAACAACGCATACCTGACGCATGTACAATAGGGTTTTTCACCATTTTTTGAAAAGTATCTCAAATTGATTATTAGTTGGGAAAAAGTCCAAAATATTTTTTAAATTTTTTTGTGAAACCTATAAGTACCCCAAAAACACATTTTAAATTACCATTCCCAATTAGCGCGCAAAAACGCTAGCCGCCGCAGGTCGTTACGTCATTTCAGGAGTAAACAAAACAGCTCTGTACTAAAATTTTGACACATATTGCGAACAAAATGTCATTGTTTACCACTATTGTGACGTCACATGACAACCAGCATGGCGGCTGTCGTTTCAGATATTTGAAAAACAGATTAAAAAACTCGATTTTTGTAAATCAAAAATAAAATGTTTTTTCTCATTTTATTATATAGAAATCATATTAATTCGTTTACTTATTACAAATACTACAGTAAATAAGCAGTTTTAATTTTTTTCTTGTACAGAGTAAAATACCCTATTAATTCTAAATAGCCAGCATAAACTTAAATGTTTTAACCCAAAGTATAATGATGATTGCATCAATCCGCACCATACTAAAGTTAGGTAAAATTGAACTGTTTCTCAATAAAACACGACTGGTCTATATTAGAGATAGTACGAGGATGTTCCAAAGTAATGTTGGAAATATATCCGGAAAATTTGTAAATAAAAGTTTCCTTGTTTTTTTTAACCTATCTTGTGAAGGTAGCACCCGTGACTAAAAATATCCGTGAAATTGTCTACCTCCTACAAAATCTCAGTACAAAGTCTATAACACGCGAAACTTGTACACTCAATGTTTCAGGAAGTGTTCGCGTAACGAGAAAAAAGGTTGAGTCCAAAAACTCGCTTCAACACGTTTTTTAAAACATAATTTCTTAATTTCTGTTAAAACTGATATACCTAATCAATAATTTTCTAATCTCATAATCAACTGAATATCCGAAACTTTTAGACGCGTGCAGCAACTGTAACTTGAGCCAAATAACTTAAAAACCGTATCGGAACTTCTATCGGAAATTTCATATATTTAATCTACATTCACACTCATAAAGTCGGTTGGCCAACTACAGAAATGTCGGCTAGACGCGCCTTATAAAAAGCTAAGCCGTAAATAGTCATAAAATTAACATGGGATTACAATTTATAAGTTTATGTGAGCAGGCGCGCGACACGACTGTCTCTCGCCGCACACGCGCGACAAAAAGTCGGCCGCTTTTAGTCAAACCTAGGTACAAAGTTACAATTACAAATTAGGTTTTTCTTTTTCCCAATCGGGTATTTCCACTTCCGTCTGGTTTAATTTATTCTTCGGGTTAAATAAATTAAAACATTAAGATGTTTTGCTTTTTTGCAGATTATCTAGGTACTACTTAAGTTCACAGGGAGTAAAATTAAAATGGCACAGTGATCTTGATAAAATGTGTTGGAGGGAGTTTCTTTGAACCCTTCGTTTCTTCTCACTCCGCAAACACTTCCCGAAACGGCAAGTATACGAGCTTCGAGTGGTAGGAACATCGTATTAGGTAGACAAAAGAGTGACCTCGAAAACTGTATACTGCCGAATCAAATAAAAAATATTTTCATTTTAATGATAAAAACGGTATTTGTTATAATTATGTGGCAATAATATGTCGGACGGATAATTTTTAACTGTCAAAATTCAGGCGACTCTACGCTACTATCAGGCAGCATCATGGCTGATATGATAGAGATATTTGGAATGAGCGGGGTATGACCGGAGTGATTATCGCTCGGGCTGAATTTAAAATCGCCGGCTTTTAACTGTGGTTTCTGCTCATGTAACTGAACAACTGGCTAGCTACCATCACCTTATCTAAGTCTTGCCGCCAAACATCAATGTTAATAGCATTGATGTGTTCCGGCATGAAGATAAGATAGTCAGTTTCCCATTGCGTTGGGGAATCTTGGTAAGCCCGCTTCCATCTTCGGCATCATCATCACTTACCATCAGGTGAGATGATGCCAAGGGCTTACCAATTGAGGGTAAAAAAAAAACTTTTTCAAAGGAACCAATTTAATCGGAGCGAAAAAATTGGATTCTTCATACAAATCGAGGAGCTAAGTAGCCAACTTTGTACGGGAAGTCCATTTTTTGCACCGTATTGGTCCTTAGAGAAAGTTGTTCAGTGTCATGACTAGAAGCCACAGGTAAAATTTGGTCAGCGATTTCAATTTTACCCTGTAAACTCTTATCCTAATTTTATTGCAATCGGCAGAATTCGTCCATCTTTATATTAACGAAACTCTTTGCACTTCCAGTGGCTTACGGGGCGGCACCAAATAAAAACTTTTTGCCGCAAATAAAAACTTTTTGGTTTCACAGACGGATCTTTATTGTCGGCGCTGCGCTGTGTGCTTGGCCACTCGAAAAAATTATAATAAACGAACAAATCGCGATAAAAAAGATGAAGCGCTTGTGGCTCAGTGCGGTGTACGTGATCGCATCGATCACTCAGGTTAATTACATTTATACGAGGTTATAACCTGGATGGGTTTGACTGTAACTGGCTTTTATTTCTACCGGTGCCGTGCTTCGCAAGGCACGTTAAGCCACTAGTGTCGGCATTCATGGCAGGCCTTATAGAAACTTGGAAACTTTTGACATTTAGTTCGGCCACTAGCCCCACAACCTCCATAAATTCGGACTTGGCCCCCGTGTGTGGAGTATGCCTAACCTTTCCAAGGTATGGGAAGAGACTCATGGCCCAGTAGTGGGGATGAAGATGAGTCATAATAACACCAGCGACGGCGAATTAAGAATCATTCAAATTCAAATTAAGAATGTTCCTAATCGGATTTGATCAATAAATTGTGTCAATTTATAACCGTTTTCGATCAACAATAATACTTTTTAATGCTTGAGACCATTTTTATAATAAAAAGGATTATGATTTATTTTTTGAAAATATAAGTGGATTAATTGGAAATCGTCGCTTTTAAATATAAAGCTCAAGTTTTAGACCCAATAAATTTAATAATACGAGTGACCTAATGCGGTTTTAAAAGGTCAGTAATTTAGTATATCTTATTCGTTTTTGTCATATCTTTGATCTAGAAAATTCTAGAAACATTAAAGCATTTTCGGCTATAGACATATTTGACCAAACAAACACATATACATACATTCTGCGTTTTGAGGAGCTGCTTTTAGACTGGCCGGCTGTCGCTCCGCCTCAGTTTTATTTGTGCTTTTATTTCACAATATTTTTCTTATGACACTCCGTTACAGATAAGAGAGAGAGAGAGAGAGAGAGAGAGAGAGAGAGATAGATATTAGACATATACAGAGCAAAAAAATAAGATATATGCTCAATATCACAATTCTTGTTCATCGATTGGATCGAACCCAGGACCCTCGGCGAAGAAATCAGGATCTCTAACCACTAAACTATCGATTCAGTCATAAAACCACTACACATATCTTTTCAAAAAGATCAAGAACTTCCTTGTTTTTGAAAAAAACAAATATATAAATATCCCACCTACCTCAAAATTACTGTTTAGCATCTAGAAATTACTATTGACCATAAGACCGTCTATTCAAATCTACACAGCATTTGTGAAACCATTTGGCACACTCATGACAAAACTATAAAACCTTTGGCAATACAAAATAACTTTATAAGTTTATTTGTAAAGATTTACGTAAGACAGTTCTCTTTTATTTTATGGTATAGTTTTACAAAGAAGCAACAAGAAATGTCGTTTTAAGTAATAATAATAATAATAATAATGTCTGGGACAAATCACACACGGTCATCTGGCCCCAAACTAGGATTCCCTGTATCTTGGGAACCAGAGACTGATATATTACATACATAGGTATATAGATATAATACACCCAGACTCAGAGCAAACAATTCTGCTCATCACAGAAAAGTTTGCCCTGTGTGGGGATCGAACCCACGACTCTCGGATCAGAGGTTAGGATCGCTAACCACTTAGCCACCGAGTCAGTCAAGTTTTGGAAAACATATATAGTTATCTGGTTTTATGGAAGATAGCTTAAAGTGTTAAATGTTAAGTAACTCTGGGTGTGGCAGTAATTAAATCTCCTTTGGTCTTATATCTACCTATATTTCTGTAATTAACTAGATAAGTCTCTATCTTTATATTTAGTTGAAGCTGTTTGAACTAAAATTTATACTTATGAAACTAAGCAAATTACCCCAAGGAATTCGTAGAAAATTTACAAATCTGGAGCCGGCGAACAAATGCGGACTTGTCCACGCAAGCACATATTTTTTTCTTTTTTTTATACATCTAGTAGACATCTGTGCACTTGCAAAAAAATTTCAATCAATTCCGGCTCTTTCACATAAAAAAATACTTCTAAGTTAGAACGGAATTTCCCATTCAGAAACGGACTTGTCCTTATCCTTTTTTACCCCTCCTGTTTGCTTTTTCATTCGGAAACAGACTTGTCCGTGTCCTTTTAAAAAAGGAAAAAGGGGTAAAGCCCTCCTGTAAAAAATCGTTTATCGGACAAGTCCGCATTTGTTCGCCGGCTCCTCAAATGTGTTGTCCGATCAGATGATAGACCTGAAAGAAAATCTTAGGGGAAATTTGATCAATTCCATGAGTGAATGCAATATCGGAGGCCTTTTAGGCGGCTTGAAAACTTCTGACAGCGGGGTTGGCCGCTAGCTTCATTACCTCCACCAATCCGGACTTGGCTCCGTGTGTGGAGTATAACCTAACCTTCCCGAAGTGTGGGAAGAGACCCGCGCCCTTGCAGTGGGGACGATATGGGTTGTTAACATGAGTGAAAGCCTCATCTTATACAGGGTGTAACAAAAAGGTGCAATAATACTTCAAATCGCAAAATTTTTTTTGGACTTTTCATACAAACTTGGCTCGCCAGCTGATCGATTTGTATGAAAACTCCAAAAAAATTTTTGCGATTTCAACAAAGTTGTAGAACAAAAGTTGTTCAGTTTGATGAGTAGAAGCCCACCTTGAAGTATTACTGCACCTTTTTGTTACACCCTGTATAGTTTTCATTGACTTTGTTAGAGCTTATGCTGTAACAAAATAAATGTAGGGCCCTTCTGAGGATTTCGTTCATCATAACAACAGCAGTGTTTTTCTTAGCATTTTTCATAAAAATTGGACCTGCCGATCTATATGTACGAGTACAAATTGATATATACCCTATGTTATTAATCACCGTTCCTTAAAGTATGTTGTTTTACAGCTATTCTGCCCAAAGATAAAAGGCCGCAAAGTATACGGAAACCTCGTATATTGTACTTTGCGGCCTTTTCCCTTATGAGGGCAGTAGATATTTCGTTCAAAACATTATAGTGATGTAATCGATTAAACATCTTCGCGCTTTGTAATAATCCAATTGAGTTTAATGCGAACTAGTTAGAGGTTATTAGAGGGTATTACCGACGGTTTATCTGTAACAAGCTTTTGTAGGGTTGCCACGTTACAATAAAATTAATAAATAAATAACCTAACCATATATATTCTTTAAAAATAACCCGACTGTATTAAAATGTATTCTATGTCACTCTCGGGATCAAGACGAATCTAACAACAACTCTCAAACTAAAATCCATCAAGCCTTTTAGGCTACAGAGCATGCTAAAGAAATATACATACATACATACACTCGAAAAACATAACCCTCCTTCTGGTGCAGTCGGGTAAACATTGTTTAATTTTATAGTGAGACGGCTACCCTTAGGTATTGTTAACCTTACTTTTACAATCTCTACATTGTATAATGATACCAGTATCGATTATTTTCCTTTTTACCATTTAAAATTAACAACAGACACAAACTTCGCAAACAAAAATCACAACTATCTAAACCTCGATCTGACAGTCGGAACTCAACCCAAATATCATTCTCAGTACAATGACAATTGACAAAAAAACTGAACACAATTATTCAAACGGCAGCACACAATGGCTTGTACATCATAATATTAACCCTTTGATCCCAAACCAGTTACAACAATGCGCTTCACTTAATATTAAAACATTTTGATACACTGGAGGGTTAAGTAGTTTATTTTCTGTTTTTTTTTTTACAAAGAATTAGGTCCATTACTTGTGCATTACGCCACTTAAGAGGACAATGGTTTACAAAACCAGAAGTCAATTTTTGCGACCAGTTTCTGCGTTAAATAGAAGTGGTCGCAATAAATTACCTCTTGGGAGACAAAGGGTTAATGTGCGCATACGACACTGTATTAACGAAGTCAAGTACCAACCTATTTTGTTTATGGGAACACTTTTTTTTTAAATAGGAAGTTATTTTGAGGTACTGGTTGTTTCTAAGAATGAATAGGCACATTTTAATTGAATTAGTCATGACTTTTTGTTTATTTTTTGAACGTTATTTCTTGTTTTCAGTTTTGTTTTTAACTGATTAGTGAAATATAAAAAGACTTATTTTATCAATTATTTGATGATGATTCTAAAATGGTAAGTATCATTTTTTTCTGAGGATTCTTTATCTATTATTTATATTACATAGTAGAGAATAGTCACCAAAAAATATAAAGTTAATAATCCACATTCACTTTACAATGTCATATAAACTGTGACAAGACAGTTTTGATACAAAAGCTCATTACAATTGTAGAAAAAAAACTCCGAGCAAATTGAACTCAAAAATCACAATATGCCAAATATACGAAAAAAAAAATTCCTAAAAAACACAAGCTCTTATACTTCATTCAAAATCTTAACCGTGTCAAAGGCGGAACAGTTACTTTTTGACTATTTTGACAAGTTCAGTCAATATCACATACAGATGATAAGTAGAATTTTTCATTGTACTTTTTTTTATGACGGACGCAAGATTGACGTATCTCAGTTACGGTTTAAAAGTGCTGCTATGTGGTTTACAGTTTATGGATTCTTAAAATAGAATTTTGTATTTAAATTTAGATGTTCATAGTGTTTCAAATCAATTGCACCAGTTATATTCGTCTGCGTGGTCTTCAGATTTGGGTCCATAAAGAAATAAAATTCTAATGCAGCGCCATCTAGTGACACAGTAAAATTTTCAGTTTTTAGCCATTCCTCCGGGAACCCTCGAGTTTTTATATGGGATAAAAGTATTCTATGTGTTAGCCGAATGCTTTATCTATCTACCTACACAATTTCATCCAAATCCGTTCAGTAGTTTCGGCGTGAAAGCGGAACAAACAAACAAACAAAAATCCATACTTTTGCAGTTATAATATTAGTGAGATTTGCTTTTTCTCTTGAAGAAGCACCCTTTTAAATCAATGTTAATAAAATAAAATAAACCATCTATATTAACACATGGCAAACGCCGCTATCTATCCCTTGTGGATAGGACTGTGAAATTGTACCACACGATAAGGGAGCGAAAGATCACTTTTAAAAAGTTTTCCTTTGAAATTAATCGTTTGAACCTAAATTTTAAAGCATTTAAAAGTAACAGCTTCGTTGTTTGCTTCTATACTAAAAGAAGAAAAAGCAAAACAGAAGTCACATACTTCATATTTACATACATAATACGAGAGCGAGTAAAGCGAGCTCGAAATTTTTTTACAAACCGATACGGATACTTTCAGAAGACTTTGAATGAAAGGGGGATTCAAAGGAGCAAACCTTATGGCTCTTTTTATGACTACACAAATTCTAAACTATAGTATTTTCAGTGTACCACCTCTGATGTACAGTCCCGTGTACCTAAAAATATACAGAGTAGTCGAGTCATTTAGTACTACTTGCACTATTTGGCTGTATATTTTTCGTTGCACGAGATTATACATCTATAGTTCATTCCAGTCAAAAAAAAGCAGAAGGTAAACAAACTTACTGTGGAACTGACACATGTCAATGTCAGATGTATACTATCTTTGTTTACCTTTTGCTTTTTTTTATTGGAATGAACTATACGGCTTCAATATACTTTAATATCTCAAATGACTTAAAACATATTTGTATGGCTAATTTTAAATTGATCAAAACATAAATTCTGACCGACTTCCCACGTCTGTCGGCACATAAAAAAGAAATATTATTATTATTGCTCTATATTAGTAAAGACTCCGATTTATGTGTTAAAATAGATTGGTTCCACTTCGGCCTAAAATACCAATTCCAACTTAAAAACATAAATTCTACTTTTTCGATTAAAAACGTTTTAAGTTGCTTTAAACCTGCCATAGAGCCAGAGGGTTATTTTTGGACCCCCCCACCTAAACTTGCTTCTACTCATGAAACTGAGCCATTTTTCCCAAATAACCAATGGTCAATTCGCAAAAAAAATTAGGGCATCTCCATACAAAATAAGCCGATCACGTGATCAAATTAGTATGAAAGGTCCAAAATTTCTTTTGCGAATTGATCATTGGTTACTTGGGGAAAGTTGCTCAGTTTCATGAGTAGAAGCCACTGTGAAGTTTTGGTGGGGGGTCCAAAAATAACCCTGTACTTATATTAATGTAAACTATTAAACGCATGTGTACTGTAGTGATGGAATCTCTACAGCCACGCATTGTAGTCTTTTCGACGTCGGAACGTTTCTATTAAAATTAATAAGGATTTAAATCGTTCGCTGTCTGATTTTGATAGTTTGGAACCAAGATTCTCTAAGGGTTCGTCATGATGTAAACATCTATCTAACTCTTTTAATAAGTTTAATTGGAAATAAACCGAAATAGTTAAAAATATCAGTGTTTTTCTCTAAGGAACCCTATAGTACTATAAAGTTAGAATAAACGATTCAAAGATGTTCGATATATCTGTATGTTTACACGCACTTATGTATGGCGTTAGGTCCTAAGTGAAATCCATCGTTTTAAAGCCAATCTTTAATGGCATTATAATAGTGAACGGCACGGCGGTACGATGATTGCTCCTTAATGAGCTGGTGTTTATCGCCTTAAATATAGATTTTCGTGTGTAGGTGCGTCATTACTGATAAAGTTACTTTAGCATGTGGAATACTTATACAATTTAAGTTTAAAAGTATTGTTTTTTATTGCAGATAAAGTTCAATTTAAAACTAGACCTATTACGATGCATTAATGACCCATATTGTTCCCGTTCCTAGGGCACAAGTCTCTTTCCATTTTTATTATTATTATTTGGGAGTAAAGGGGGGAAGCGGTCGTGGCTCAGTGCGACTTGCGTGGTCGCGTCGATCACGCAGGTTAACTGACTACAGACACGGTCATAACCTGGATGGGTTTGACTGTTAGTGGTATTTATCTCGACCGTTTCCGTGCTTCGCAAGGCACGTTAAGCCGTTGGTGCCAGCTGCTATCACTAGATGGCAGTCGTTAAGCCATGTCGGAGGCCTTATAGGCGGCTTGAAAACTTCTGACACTGGGGTTGGCCACTAGCCCCACAACCTCCACCAATCCGGACTTGGCCCCCGTGTGTGGAGTATGGCCTAACCTTCCCCATGTATGGGAAGAGACCCGTGCCCCTGCAGTGGGGACGTAATGGGTTGTTAACACTAAAGGGGTATAGGACTAAAGGTGGGCCCTATTAGATCACTGCGACCTGGGTGATCTATTGTGATCACTGCCCCTGTTATATCCTATATATAGGATATATCACCAAGACCAATAAGTTCTAATGAACTGTAGGATGATAAGTCTCTTTCCATATTTCGTCAAGGTTAGGTCATACTTTTAACATAAGGACTAAGTCAAGATTGGTGGAGGCTGTGTAACCTACTCCAGTATCAGAAGTTTTAAGACCTCTAACATGTTTTAATAATTGCCATCTGCCATAGGAACTGGCACTGATAGCATAACGTGCTTCGCGAAGCGTGGAAACAGTCGTGATAAATGGTACTAACAGTCAGACAATCGAAATATACTTATTATAATTCGTATAAAACCTAAATTTTCACCTTAAGAGAGAGAGAGAGAGACCACCATAATGACTTCATGGCTGAAAGAAAAAAATCTCTGATCGAGTGGAATTCATGACATCTCAGTTACCTATATCCATAATAAATATTTTATTAAATCATGAGTTTTAGGTTCAGTTAATAAAGCAGACACACACATATACAAAACAACCCGGAAAACGTTACCCTTGTTCTAATTCAAGCGGGTATCCAAATATCATAATCAATTCTTTAAAGATACCTATCTACATAATTTATTTAATTGTATCAGAATTATTAATATGTGAGTATACTTTGTATAGTGTATAGGGTATTTCTCCCTATACAATGCTATAAATAAGTGCATTGTGCTACAGTTTGCCAACAATGAGAGAATGAACTGTCATTAATTTTATGAGTGCAAAGGTTTTGGGGTGGTAAAAAGGTGACAGTATTTGGGGTGACACAAGTAAGCAATGTTGCTCTTCCTTAGATTTTGATTGCTTTTGAGTAAACATATCATACTAAATACAATTTAATAAAAAAATGAAAAAAAAATGAAATGAAAATATTTTATTCGAAGTAGGTAGCAGTGTACACTTTTCGAACGTCATTCTTTTATCTACCTAATACGAGGTTCCTACCACTCGGAACTCGTATACCCACCGTTTCGGGAAGTGTTTGCGGAGTGAGAAGAAACGGCGGGCCCTAAAGAAACCCCCTCCAACACATTTTTTTTTTAAGTCTTATATTCTATTACATCTTAATGCTAGATCAATAAATGAATTATACAATGTCATGTCTGTAAATAAAATATACAAAAATAAGAATAAAGAAAGGATTCAAAAGAGATAAAAGTAAAAATTGTTTGTAGCTAATGACTAACAAATTCCAAAAAACCAATGACAAGAGCAGGCCAGTTCACACGGACAGCACCCGATCACGAGTATAACGCGAGAGTCAGCCATCGCTCCCCTCAACCATATTTGAGGGAAGGGAACGACCCGGCTCCCGATACGCCACCATCCGCAAATCCGCATCCGCAAAAGTTTAAAAAATCACCTCTGCAATGACGATTTTTAATTTGTCTTACAAACTAAGCTATTGTAGATATTTATTTATCAAGATACCTCAGCATACAATTTGTTTTAAAAAATCTGAATTTCTTAATTAGCTTTATTTTAATTTTTTTATATTTTAATTTGGCTATTTCTCTAAAGATTTACTATCCTAATCTATGGTCTAATTTTGACTTTATCAAAAATCTTACTCCTTTTAATGTGACAATAATGCTGTCTCAAAGGTCAAAATGTTGTCGGGGATAGAAAATATCAGACATATGTCGGTACCTACGTATATAACGGGTGATAATAGGAGACAGAAAGAAAATAAAATATGTATGTATCAATTAACTGTAATTTAAGACGACGCAATGAATTTATTGCAGCCGATTAAAACCTCTCTAAAAACCCCACTAACGCTTGCTCAATATTGAAAAGCATCCCACGGAGAAAATAGCAAAAAATCACATAAAATAACCACAGATATCGAATAACTTGCACCCGTCAATGCTGACGATAACCAAGAAGCAATAGACATAAATAAACATAAATTAGTACCAATCTATAGTCATAAGGTGGAAGATTGTTTTGGTCATGGTGTGATTTGGTCACAGAATGTGTCCGCTAACTTTGGTATCTTAAATTTTGCACTAAATACTTGTATACTCGTACTCATATACATATTTTTACTCCAAAACGTAAAACATACAGTAAAACAGCATATAAACCCATAGCGTCTTTACTACTGGGGCACAGGTATCTTTATATAGCTGTCAAACCCATCCAGATCAGGATCGTGTCAGAAGACCCTTCAATTTCTCATTTTGACTAAATCTTACACTAAATCACACTATGTAAATAAAATATCTTCATAAAAGGTGCAACGAAGAAAAGAGAGATCAGCCGACTTTAACTATATGAAAAATAAAATTATTCATGACCAAATCACTCTGTGACCAATATATATTTAAACCTTCTGCAACCCTGTAAGGAAGCGATTGAGTTATACGTCAGTCGTAATGTCTTGTGACTGATTCAAATCTGATACAATCGATTGGTTTTATATAGAAGTTGGATCTTCGAATCGATTGGAGAAAATTGTGATTAATATACGACGATTACATTGCTGGGTTGCGAGTTGGGTTTTTAGAAAGAAATCTGCTTTTACCCTTCCCTTCACTGGAGAATTATTTTTTTTGTGTCGATTATTATGTTATCGACAGTACTCAGTATAAATTTGTTTTATAGATTACTTGCTTTTGTTCTCGGTGCCGCCTGCGTGGATATCATGCATTTTTCGGGATGAAACTATGCAATGTTTTATCTCACCCTCTGTAGCTCTGCCTAAATTCAACGAAATTGGTTGAGTTGAGGTTGAGTACAGGGTTGTTAAAAAGGTAGTTTAGATGATCGCAATTTTGTCCCCTTTTTATAAGTGTTTAATATAGGATATGTAAAAATACAAACACATTTTCCGTTCTTTTTAAATAGTAACTTATATGTTTTTTATTTAATAAACATTCTCATGCAGTTATTTTCATTTGTTTTATTCATTAAAATTCATTGGAAGACAAACAGTAAACTAAAAAAATGAATGAAAATAACTGCACGAGAGATTTAATTTCGAAAAAACATATTAGAGACCATTTAAAAAAAAACGGAGAATGTCGGGCTTTATCTTGGAAGTCTCAAGATAAAAAATATAGTAAATAAATATATTCTATTCCGATTCTTACGTAATCAAGTAATCTACCTTTTAATGTGGTTTGCGCCACGATGGGTCAGGTAATAGTGGTAAATCAGCTTTCTAGGTCAACTCTAGGGCATCGAAGGGCGTGGAAAGGTATTCTGGTTACCCAGCCTTACTTAAATACGGATGATAGGTAATGCACATTATAAATTATACATACGAGTGCCACATATAAAACGATACTACTATTTATATGGGCACTTACTGGTGTCGATATCTAGATTTGTAATTAAGGGCAGTTAAGTAATAATAATATCTGGGACAAATCACACACGATCATCTGGCCCCAAACTAGGATTCCCTGTATCTTGGGAACCAGAGACTGATGTACATACACATATACTTTTAAATACATACATATATAGATATAATACACCCAGACTCAGAGCAAACAATTCTGCTCATCACAGAAAAATTTGCCCTGTGTGGGGATCGAACCCACGACTCTCGGATCAGAGGTCAGGATCGCTAACCACTTAGCCATCGAGTCAGTCAAAGACATGTAACTCTTCTGCCTATTGTTCACTCGCTATTGTTCGTGCAAATCTGGGTTTTAATAATGTCTTTAAGTTTGATTTGAAGGAAGTAAATAAATTTTACATTTAGTCGTCTCGAAAATTTATTTGATATGCATATGCTGTATTTGCTTGTAAGCGAAAAATATTGAAAAACTGTTCTCAACGATACAGTTACAGCAAATAAAATATTTTGTCCTTTTATTCAAAAGTTTGAAAATTGAAATTTGAAAGTCAATAACAATTAATATGGAAAATAATTTTTTTTTCTTCGACTGCATAGGTTTCTTTGGGAAAATTGTTCAATTTAATGAGTGTATTTTTGGCCACAAAAATAAAGGAATTAGTTATAAAGTAATATTAAGCAAAAACAAATTTGGTAGGTACTTAGCTTCTAATATTTTAGGCGATCCACATCCATCCATATCCAATTCACAATTCTGCTGGTAATGATCGAAGTTATTATAAAACTACCTTTAAAGAATATACCGGATGGACTTCCCTCAAAAAAGCGGATGAAACACCATATGCCTAAGCTCCCTTAAATCAGAATCATCACTCATCCAGGGATTTACGCATCAATTTAACAAAAACAGTTGACATAAACAAATTGTTTAGGTATTCCCAATAGCCGAGGTGAAAATCTTAGGGTAAACAAACCTTGGAATAAGTATAATAAATGATGTGACGGTATCATCTCAAAAGACGTCATAAAACTAATATTTAAAGTTCAAAATGGGAACATGTCGCAATGGTTAGCGAAACGCATTGTTTACAATCAAAAGCGCATTTTTCTATCGGTTGAATTTGAACGTGATGCGCTTGATTAATGATGTCAACTCTTGGACTATTATCGCTTGCTGGTAAAGGACAATTGTCAGGATAATAAGAGAACTTCTAAAAGAAGAATAAAGAATAATTATTTTCCACCAAAATTTCTAGCTTTATCTCTAAGGTGAAAGTCTTAAGGTTGAAATTTCAAAGTCTTATAGTCGAAGAGCCAGCGCACATTTTTGTGCTTGTAAAAAAGTTGACTAATGATTCTGGTTTGGGATCAAATATTCATGCGTTTTTTTGGCATACGACTTGACTTGTTTGTTACACTTCACGGTTTTTAAGCTCGAGCATCTGTTTTGAGATATTTAACGACACTCTTTGTGTACAAATGTTATTAAACTTTCTATGGTGTGTTTTTTTTTGCTTTCCGCTTCAAATGTTTGCTTCTTTATTCATTCATAAGTCTTGTGTCCAGTAGCGCTCGGTTGAACTTATTTGATGAATGACAGTTCACTTGGGCGGAAAAAATTGACAAAGATGAAATAGAGATACAGGAACATTGATAATATAAATATACGTTTTTGTATTTTGAAATTAAAAATAAACAACTATTTTTTGGACCTTGGACCATAAAAGTGAATATAATAAATATACAGATAATATTTTCGTGTATTTTTGAACATAAATGAAATAAAGAAACGTTTTAGTTTTGAAATTTTAGAATAAGAACGATCCTTTCCTTCCAGTTGAATTTGTAGAACATTCCTTCTCGAGTAGTAATTGGAAAAATGATTGTTTTTTGTCTTCAAATTATCTAAGATCAACATCAAAGATTTTATCTGTTCCGAAAATATATATTTTTTTGTTTATACAAAAATTAAAAACATAAGTAGCTTATATAAAAATAGCTTTTCAAATTATAACCGTAATTATACCAGTGAATAAGAAACTTTAAGACGTTCAATGCTAAAACTTAAAACAATAACAAAATGGCGTTTTCAAAATACATAACAACCACACTTTATCGAAGTGCGGCTGTAAAGTATTTTGAAATCACCCAATAGTAAAATCTTAAAAGGTATGAATTAAAATCACCCAATAAGTAACTGGTCTACTTACAAATATGGTTAAATCTTAGGTTTAAATTCAAATCCTGCCAATCTCTTATTATTCGCAATTTCAGTTCAAATTAGTCCGGCAGTTGAACAACAAATTGTTCAATAGTATAAGACTGACTCGGTGGCTTAGTGGTTAGCGATCCTCACCTCTGATCTGAGAGTCGTGGGTTCGATCCCCACACAGGTCAAACTGTTTTGTGATGAGCAGAATTGTTTGCTCTGAGTCTGGGTGTATTATATCTATATATGTATGTATTTAAAAGTATATGTGTCTGTATATCAGTCTCTGGTTCCCAAGATACAGGGAATCCTAGTTTGGGGCCAGATGACCGTGTGTGATTTGTCCTAGATATTATTATTATTATTATAAGATCACAAACCAAAATTTAAGACCAGCACCAATGTACTATTTTGTGACAATTTTGTTCAACTTGTCTTCATTTCTCACACTCTAGATGGAGTTTTTATTAAAATAAGATGTCAATTTAAGAAAATGTATTTTTTAATCAACCGCTCACTAGACTGGATAAAATAAAAAGCTTTTAAGAAAACACATAATTTATTAATTGGTATTACCTACCGTTTTTGTCTATTACTAATACAAGACACGCTACTGAATTTATTGAGGTTTTTATCTTATTTATTTCTAAAATATAGGTTTTTATTCCTAATACTGTGGTGTGCTCTCTTTTGGATGTGAAATTTATAGTTTACCTGGTGATATTCTAATCTTAACTGCCCACTACAAATGGCCTCTATTGGTCTATTTATCAATACTCTTGTCAATGTTTAATAGCCGGAAAACTATATTTTTGTTCTCTTTTTTCTAAAGATTTACCTTTTAGATCAGCCTCTTGCGATCATGGGTTAGTAGCGCTTGTGCGGTCGCGTCGATCACCTAGATTAACTGACTGTAGTGGACGTCAACTGGATGGGTTTGACTGTTAGTAGCATTAGGGTGACATTGTAGACCGTTTCTGTGTTTCGCAGAGTGCGTTGAGCCGTTGGTGCCGGTTTCTATCAATAAATGATAGTAGTCAAGCCTAGTCAGTCGCTTTAGAGTTGGCTTGAAATCTTCTGACCCTCCAACAAGCTACATAACCTTCACCAATACGAAATTGCCCCATATGTGGGGGCTGGGGGTATGACTTAATCTTCCCGACGTTTACTCCAGTAATGAAGACAATATGGGTTGTTAACTTAATTTGCCTCTTGCTTCATGGTAATTAAGAACTTGTAAAATTCTGGATTTAGGAATATCAGTCACAATTAATTCGATATTAATTTAAAATAAAAAGTTTCAATAAAATTCACATCTCAAACTACACCAGCTATAGTCTCGGTATAAAAACCATTAATAATATATTAAATTTAATATCTCTCAATTATATTTCCTTAATTAAAAGTTGCATTTACATTGATTCGTTTGTTTAGAATAACGGTGACTGATGAAGAGTTTGTAATTCTTACTCGATTGCGCCGAGAAATACTTTTTAACCGACTTCTAAAAAGGAGGAGGTTCTCAATTCGACTGTATGTTGTTTTTTTGTATGTATGTTACGCGATTACTCCACCAGTTATGAATTGATTTTGATTTTGTTTGGTAGGTTAGGCTTCAGAGGTGGTCCCATATAAATTTTATCTAAATTGATTTAGCACTTTTTGAAAAATCAACAAAAACAAAAAACATAGCAAAATTGTAGTTGTTATGATTGAAATCGGTTTTTTAACGTATTCAGCGTTGCCGATTATTATTAGGGGGAGATGTTGAAACTCTATGTTAATAATGTGAACATCCTGGCCACTTACATTTTTTATTTTACTTATATTATTTTATAGTTTTTATAATCTATATGTTTCTATTTTCAGTCTTGACATATTTTTGCTATTGCAGCGTTATGTTCTACCAAACCAAATAAATCTACATTATCTTAGATAACTGCGTTTTCAATTTCATTGCAAAAGTCCCTAACCAAAAGGGATTCTTAAATTTTGGAGTCCTCTTATTCCACTGAGTATCTTAGAATATATTTTATTCAGTCGGATGTAGAGTTCTTAATTAGATTGACTTGGTAATAGTTTGCGTTGTGTCATTTCTACTACATTATATTTTTTACTACTTAGATTTGTGAAATAGAGATGTTTTTAACGATTGAAACGATTTTTATCTTTTGCAAAAGATAAAAGAATAGATAAAGGAACCACACACATTGTACAATAATTTAAACCCATTAAAATATATCTCATATCAAGAGATCAAAAGGTGGTATTATAAAAGATAATAAAAACTTGATAATCAAACAATAATAAAGATTTGATCGATCAAACGAATGCTAATGCATAACTTTTGCATTTTTTTTTGAAAATTTAAAATTTTAATTCGCCCACAAAATAATAAACTTAGACAACAAGGTATTTAGAAATGTATGTTTAATATTAAGCTCGCCATAAATACATGAACACTTTATTATTAAAATATTTATAATCGATTTAATAATAAAATCGATCGATATCACCGCCCACGTTAAATCTAGATACGGTTTTACAGTCATAAAATATTATTTTATCAGAATATGTAAAACCTACAGTTTGTTTTAATGGGGTTATTTCTTCCAATCGGTATCAACAGATATAAAAATAAGGTTCAGATAGACCAAAAAACTATAGATAATCTAAGTAAACTATCTTTGAAAGCCGAGAGAGGTCAAACTGCACATAAAGACAAAAGATTGCTATGAGATTTTATTTTGCATTATGGATATTAATACTTATTATTAAAAAAGTTAATAGATATTTAATAAAATGTCAGCGGACCGGATTTCAGGTGTAACTTTGTATTAATTTTATTATATATTGCGAATTTATAATAACTATCTTTTTGTCTTGAAAAACAAATATTTTTCTAGATTTCAATATTTATATATTACAAGTCTTTTTAACAAAAATATGGCAACAGACAAAAATGTGACCACATAATTAAGGAAGGAATCACTTTCAATAGTCCCAAATATAAATCAGCAAATTTCCCATAGCTCCTGCACTATGCGCGTCAAATTGCATCATTTATCAACCTCAACTCCTGGTTTATAAGATTACCACACACGATTGTCACTTTTGACACCATCTTTGAAGTTTCAACTTTATGTCAAACGGTTAAGATTCATTTTCGATTTTGAGTTGGAGTTTTTGTTTAATCCAAAGTGTCATTTAAGGACAGATGCGTCTTAAATGCTTATTAATGATTGCGTTGAAGTTAAAGTGAATATGAAAAATTGTGGTTTTTCAACCTTTGACGTGATACAGGACTTGTTAAGTGAATTTGGGTATAAGAATGCATTTTGGGTGTGTCTTCTTTTCAATACTGTCTAACAAGGTGGCTCAGTGGTTAGGGTTCGTGACTACTGATCCGAGGTTCATGAGTTCGATTCTCTCCCAGGGAAAACATTTCTGTGTTGAGCAGATTTGTTGGCTCTGTGTCTGTGTTTTTTTATTGTACAATATTATTAAATAGCAAAAAGGCTGACGACCCACCTCATGGAAAGTGGTTACAGCCGCCTATGGGCCTTTGTAACACCAGGGGTGTTATCCATTCTTTGCCGAACCTTCAAAAACCTTTTCAATCCCTTCTTGAAGATTCGGAAAACCTTGGATGGAACCTCATATTAATGTATTATTTATTATATTATACAGGGTGTTAATACACGAATTCTTGATTCACTATTTAGATTTAGTAATGGAAACTGAAAAAAAAAATGGTAGATCGGATTTTTTCAATATTTTTCCTGTATTCTATACTTGATTCTGAGTAACCCCATAAAATTCCAAACGCAGTTTTTTAACACCTGTATATACATATATGTATTTAAAACGTCTCTCGTTCCAATAATATTCAGATAAACGTGTGTGATTTGTCCCGGATATTTATTTAATAAGCACTGACCTAGTTGATTTTCAAATGCAACTTTATGCTTTTGCACAGTTGTTTTCTCTTTAACAACGATATAATTCGCCTTTACTTGTATTTATTCCTATTAATATTCGGACCACCTAGCAGGGGTCTCAAAATTTCATTGCTCTAGTGGATTAGTCGATCGTAAAATGAGAGTAGTGCATTTAAATAAGGCTGCCTGTTACACTGAAGCGAATTTTTTTACTCATATCTCTCAAATATGATAGGAATTTAAAGTTTACCAATATGTGTATCAAATGGGTTGTCATTGCGTCGTTTATTAGATTTACTGTCAATAATATACAGTTCTTACTCTTAAATCTCTAAAATATGATAGCAATCAAAAGTTTACAAATACGTATATGTATCAAATGGGTTGTTACTGGGTGTTTATAACATTTACTGTTAAAAAATTAAGTTTATATGTTTACAATTAAGACTAAATTAAAGAGTTTTAAGTATCGAATCTATCTTGCAAGTTTAATTTTATCAAATTTAAAATAATACATTTTTCCTATCGTAAATCTGTTAATTCAAAAAATGCATTTGCATTACTTATGCTATCTTATAATATTCATTCGTAGTACCACTATTTAAATGTTTATATTTTGAGTACAACATTGCTACTAAAGCCACCGTTAACACAATACGGTGTGAGCGTCGCCCTCGTAAAAACCACACAAGACTACTTTATACCACAATTTACAACTCTTCAAAGTTCAATAAGGTTACGATCAAAACTGGAGCACACACTTGACAGTTTTATTTTAATTTTATTTATATTTCTTAATTTTATTCAGTTTCTGTACAAAATTTGGATGCACACTTGTAAGGAATGCTCGTAAAATCAATACACATAAATCAGTTAGCGCATAAAATCTTTTTAGTTGACAAAACTCTCAGCAGAAAAGTAAACATCTTTTTGTTTATGAGACATTTCCTAGTGACGTAAAAACTTTTTAAATAATTTATTATATTGCCTGTGTTTCACGTTTTCTAATATCTTACAGTTGATTTTAGAAGAAAGAAAATGTTTTTCATGTCATTGAGTTCTAGCAACTTCTAGAGTATGCAAATAAGAAAGTATTCTAGCTATTTTGTTGCCCTACTACTAGTACCCGCCAAAAAACCCCAAGTTTGTATAATTTTTAGATATAAGTGTTGCCATTTTAAGCTTATACCGTTTTAACCTTTAGGTATAGATATAAAATCTAATTTTTTCAAAAAGCTTGTTAGAACGGCCTTTGGTTTTGCAATTAGAATCACACATCGTCATGTCCAGTCACAGCACATTTGCACGAAAGGACGTGCGCAACGATTCTCAAAGAGGTAAAAGCAATAAATACCATAAACAAACCTGGTATGGGGGGAGAAATAACGCAAGGTGCTAAAACTAGTGTGGAACTTAACACAACGCACAAATAGGTGCCAATAGGAGGTTGAGATCACTATCTGTATTCAATAGTAGATGGTGTAATTCATGAGATGTTGCAGTGACGTACTGTCGTTTTCCTAGCACTTCTTGTTTCAAGAGAACTAAGTATAAAAATAAAGAAATGTCTCCTTTCTTCAAAACATTGATGGCAATAAGATCTTTTTTCTAGAATTTGATAAATAATATCGTACTTTCAACGTGTCTGTACTCAGGTAGAATAAATCTAATTGGAATTAGATTTTTTTTGGATAAAATTAAAAATTTACTAAGTATACTTACACATATTTTGTATATCTTCTTAGTAGGTTTTCTCAGTTGCAGCTATTATCGTATTTTTTACAGGAATTTGCCAACGTAAGGTGAGGGTAACATTTTATGTCATATGGTATGTCTTTTATGGTATAATTCTAAGTACGAGGCGTCGCTGTAATTAACAAGTAAAACTTTGAAACATGGTTGGAAAAAAAAATGAATAAATTTGTTTATAATTTCAATTTCAAACTCTTTCAAAAAAAGCAAAAGTTTAGAAAATGTTTAAAATGCTTTTCACTTGGACCAACCAGTGCTGTGGGTGGTGATCGAACGGAATAATATAATCATGACCATTCGCATACGAATTGAGACGCGTATGGATGCGTCTACGCACGTATAAGGTATACTGCACACATTTCTAATGCTTTTCTTACTGGCTGGAAACTAAATGGAAAATTTATAGGTGCCGAAATCAAACACAATTTTTGGAATAAAATTTATTTAATATGGTCATTGCAATCTATTTCATCGGTTTCATCAAAGTTTTTTGAGTCATACACGTAGTGATTTGATATTTTTAAACAAAGTAAATATTTAAGCATGCCTAAGTAAGTAAAGCTCTCATAAATTCATGAGTTAGTAATTAAGAAACCTAATCATTCTTTTTATTTATCCTTTTTTTCTTTTTTAACCAGAAAAACTGACTGCATATTATGTTTACTATATTAATTGGAATAAATAAGATTCTCACAATACATTTCGCAATCTAAAATCCTTCAACGGGTTTTAGCTACAGTAGTTAGCAATAAAAGGGACATGTTATGTACATACATGTCACTGAAAATCCCGACTATCTAAAAATATGTCTTATGACAAGAAAATAATAAGAACCACTCGCAATACTACCTTTAAATTCAGAAAACCGCATAAAACTGTAGGATCGGTTCACGACAAAAACAAAAACATAAAGCCAAAAAACATAACCAACCAATTATTATTTCCCTTCCTTCACCTTCTGGTACAAATAATTGGTCTCTCTCATTCTAATTGGAGTTTTAAATAAAAAATAAATATAAATAAAAAGAATTTAGCTTCCGAAAGTTAACTTACACCTTAAGCGTTGCAATATTCGTACAATAAAATAAATGCATACAATAAATCATATTGGTCGGTATTTAACCGAAGCGAACAGCATTTTTTTCTTATATAACTATACAAAAATGCATCAGCTTGATAAATTGCATATAATTGTGGCAAGTATCGATGTTATAAGAAAAATCGGGCCGTCATTTTAAAATGGCGATCTGAATCTGTTCTTTTTTTTATCGCGATGTTGCTGGCTGCAACAAAACAGACCGGAGCAAAGAGATGTGTTACAGTAACAGATTTTATTTTTTAAATACACTTCAGGGACCAATTTTTAACTTTAGTTTCTGCTCATGACAATAAACAATTTTCTCTATGGTACCAATTCAATCATAGCAAAACAAAATTGGACTCTTTTATATCAATCGATGATCTGAGTAACTTTGTATGAAAAAAAGTCCAAGCCCGGTATGTCATTTTTAATCCTAACAACCTAAAAAAAATATGTTTTTACAATGTATATTCTATCTCATACAAAATTAAAATAAGTTGTTAATTTGGTAATTTAACTTTGGTATCGACACAACTAATCAAATTCGACTTTTATCTGCTTTTTGGACGGCCGAGTGTTTTATTTAAGCAAAAGTCATTAGTGTTATTAATGTGTATTAAGAAACGAATGATAATTTGTTGATTTGATGTTAAATCCAATAAGAAAATGTGGATTAATGAAAATCTGAGTATAAAGAGAGTTTTAATTGAATTTAGTCAAAGAAAGTATTAACTAAATTATAGTCATCGTTAACTTGAGTTTCTACTTATCAAACTGAATCTGAACCATTAGTACGGCGACTTTGCTGAAATCGTGAAAACAATTTTGGACAATTTGATCATATAAATTGATCAACTACCTATTTCGCTAATTTTGTATGGAAGGAGAGTCCATTTTTGTGATTTCATCGAAGTCACAGAACAAGAGTTGTTCAGTAATAAATAGGTGACCCACAGGTGAATTTTGCTACACTTTGTTTAATGTCACAAAATACTTTCACTGCGATAAAAATCAGGAACATGCCGACAAATTGATAAAATTAAATCGATTGGATCGATAAAACAAAAAAAACTTACCGAGTAACGGTGTAAGGTCATTTACCACTGTCTTGGTGTTACCGAACCGATATTCTTGAATCGATTTTACAAGTAATTGTGTTTAATGATATGTAATAATCGATATTGGGGAGTCAGGTAAAAGGCGTTTATCATTATTATTTTTAGTATGTTGAAAAGTAAAAGTTCGGTTGTATGATTACTGAATAATCTATTTTTTATCATATCAGTTGAAGAAACACTTCCCGAAATGTTGGGTATACGAGTTCCAAGTGGTAGGAGCTTCGTATTAGGTAGAAAAAAAATATGACGTTCGAAAAGTGTACAGTGGACGCGTGCTGGGCCCATAACCAGATGGTTTGGAGGCGAAGAACAGAAGATTGCTTGAATTTTCAACGATTTATTCTGAGACACACTGCACATTACAAGATCACAAGAACGAGAGTGACGTCATATCCAAAGACGTATAACCACAGACAGTTACTATTTAGTTTACAATCTCAACAGATACCTACTTTAATAAATAATATTTTGATTTTGAAAGAATCATAGCATAAAATGTTGAATTATATTATTTTGCTGTATATTTACAAAACAATGTTTTGAAATATTAAGATATTCTTTTGTAATATTGAAATATGTCTAGGGAATAAGAAAATTAATATTAAAAATATTAATTGCTAAAACCGACCATCAAACGATTTTTCAAAGGAATCAAAGTATATATGTTTCTGGTTAAGCAGCTTTTAAAGAGATTTTCATACTTTTTAATCTCAAGCTAAAAGAAGTATTTTCTATTTTCTAATATATTGAAAAGTGACCGTAAAATAATAGGAAAATAGTTATAATCTTATAATGCTGGTGTTCAAAAATCGATATAAACGGGAATCGATGACTTGACTTATAACGGATCATATTTAACATTGTATCGATTTCAGTTGTGTCATGTTTCGGAATTATCTCTCGACGCCATTTGTAATTATTATTTAAATATGGAGCACTGTCAATCATTTTTTGCATGTAAGAGATATGTATCGACGAAAAACCCGGAATAAATAATTTAAGGCGTGAATAGTGTTATTTATATTGCTGTAATTTGGGGCTATTATAATATATCGGTTTAATTTGAGGATATTAAAATATGGTATATATTATGTGTTTAATTTCGAGAGAAAACTTTTTAATTTATTTTTTTTAAATTTTGTAAGTTCCCTTTAAAAGTTGTTCAGTGATGAGTAGAGACCAGAGACAAGAATATTTTACTTCTATAGTTTTTACGTCTATTTTGTTACACTTCATATTAAATGTGTGCGTGATTTAAGCTTTTTTTACTTGCGTGTGAATACTAAGTGTTTGTCCAGCACTTCTATTAAGCATCGCTAGACGCGTTAAACTAATTTTACGCTTTCACCCCGATGATAATTTTTTTATCCTTAACTAGCTTCCGCCCGCGACTTCGTCCGCGTGGACTTCAGAATTGTGTATAGAAAGAAAAAAAATGTTAAGATAGCGCCATCTAGTGACGAAGTGGAAATTTTGAGTTTTTAACCCTTAAGTTTTCCGGGATAAAAAGTATCCTATGTGTTAGCCGAGTGCTTTATCTATCTACCTACCAAATTTCATCCAAATCCGTTCAGTAGTTTCGGCGTGAAAGCGGAACAAACAAACAAACAAACTGACAATCAAACAAACAAACATCCATACTTTCGCATTTATAATTTTGCAATTATAATATTAGTGAGATGAGATTGGTAAGCCCTTACAACATCAATGCTGCTAACATTGATGTTTGGCGACAAGACTTAGATAAGATGGTGGTAGGTAGACAGGCGGATTCAGAAAATGCCCTTCTACTAACCAAACCGAGTCTTACATAGTTGGATCCCGCCGAGACTCGAACCCGCGACCTCCTGATGTGAAGCTAGTGGACTAGCCACTAAGCTACGGAGGCGGTCTAATGTTACTGTATATGAATGATATTAAAAAGGAAAAGTAGGTATATCATTGTTGGAGCTATTTCAAAACCTGACCAGTAAAAACGATTCAACAAAGATCAATACAATATATTCCAAACGTTTAAACAATGTTTATGTAGTGCAAATTGCGTATCAACAAATTTGCCGTTTGTCCGTCCGTCTGTGTTGTCTTTTCACACAGCCCCGAAGAAAGCTTTTGGGTAGTGCACACGAGCGACAAAATGGTAGTGAAATGCGACTTAAACCTGCGATGTTGAGCCAAATGGTTATATCATGGTGTGTAAAAAATATTACTCAGAAGAGTAAGGTAATTTGAATTATGAGTAAGGTGAGTATGATTATGATTTTTTGTAAAATATTAATTTCTCATATTCATTGTTTTTGTTGCATAGTAACATGGATGTTATATGTATAATTTTATGAAGAAAAAGTGGGTGAGCGTAAAATAAGATAACATACATTAATTTGTCTCATAAACTATTGTCTAGTATTCAATCGCATGTAATATAATTGTTTGCTCTAAGTCTGGGTGTATTATATCTATATATGTATTTAAATTATATGTGTATGTATATCAGTCTCTGGTTCCCAAGATACAGGGAATCCTAGTTTGGGGCCAGATGACCGTGTGTGATTTGTCCCGGATATTATTATTATTATTATTATATTATAAAGAGCATTGTTCTCTTTTTAAAAATTCATAAAAACTAGTTTTTTTATACGAAAAAACCCGTATAGCGGCGTAATAGTGCTTCTTTTTTGGTGGCAATATAATTTTACAATCATCTGAATTCCTTATAAACGTCGGTCTACATCAAACACATTTGAATAAAGAACGCCACAGCAAACATTGCTTATTGCTGTTCTGCCATCGCTGTGTTGACGTAGTACATGACTTTCCACCAGTTTAATGAGACCTCTGCTTTAAAACTATAGAAAACACCACAGATGTCTAGTAATTCTGGACAGTTGGAATACATGTGTAAGCTTTTTAGAAACGAGATCGTAACGCAAGGTTGTATTGTTTGACATGCCATTATGGATTTGAAATTAGAATAATTGTTTCTTTGAACTTTTCGAATTTGGAACGCGTTATACTCGTTTGCTGATCATCAGGTGATCTATCAATTATGAAAGATATAAGCGGCCAGTGACAAGTTATTTCGAGAAAGAAAAACTTAAGAGTCTCTCCTTCAGTAATAACTAATTATTCTGTTCTTTTTTGTGAATAATTAATAAAGATTCAATTTAAGTTATACAACTAATCAAATATTAGTCATTTCGGTTTCAAAATTAGGAGTTTTTATTCTTTTTAATTAAAATCTCTTCATAAATTAGTAGTTAAGTACTTCATTTTTGAAATTTCTACACATTGATTTCCAAATGAAGGTCGGTTACAAAAATCTAATTTAATTACTATATTTTGTGTTTAATTAACCATAATCAATTCGATCGTCGAATGTCGATCGATTGGCAGGTTCTGCAATTATCTGCATTGTAATTTATGAAGTTTTAATTGGGAGATGAGTCGACCAATTTCGAGAGGTCACTGTAACATACGGTGTGCAATTGCGATTGGGTTGTTACGTAATTTTGTTGCTTTATACTTGTAATTACTAGCTAAGCGGTTTGCAAATAGCTCCTGGTATTAAAGTGTGATAATTAATCGAGTTATTGAAAGGAGATATTAAGAAATTTTTACATGGTTTTTTTAACAGATAGATGATTACTCCTTAAATGTTTTGAGTGCTAGTCATATGTGTAACTGTTTATCAAAACTCAAAAAGGACAATTTATTCTAAAAAAAATCCTAATTTTGTGTAGTCGTTTCGATATTCATTACGAAATGTTTATAAATTAAAAAAAAATGCACATTTCTTGTAGTTCCAAGCTATAGTATGTTTTTCTACAGTTACAATAGAATAAGTAAGTATTTAGTAAAAAAAACATAATTAAAACAACATAATCGAGGATTTTTTAAATAACTTTGTTTACATCAAATTAAGCAAATCTTGTTTGAGGTGTCTTAATAAAAATTGCAGTATTCTATCTTTTATGGTGATTCAGTGAAAAAGAGAGTATTTTCGGTACAACACACTGTACCTAATTCGATTTTACTAATGTGACTTTCTTATTAAATTTAAAACTGGTAACTATCTATCTCATTTTACATTTGTTTTTTACTAATAAAAAGCCGGTATATTCAAAGAATTCCAAATAAATTATCTTCGCCGATATATCACAAAAAGTCATAATAAAATTGGTCACGCTGACAAATAAATAAATTTTCAAAATATAATATAAATTAATTCAACTTTCCCTGGTTATTAATTTAAGTTCGATTGTGAGCGATCCGTTCCGATCATGTGTGTTGTGTTTGAAAGAATTACGACATAAGGGCTCATTCACATGCACCTAAATACAACAATAAAGGTTCCGCGTTTTTTTTATGGCATAATAGGTGGCAAACCAGCAGACGGATCAGCTGATGGTAAGCGATTACCGCCGCCCATAGACACCCGCAACACCAGAGGAGTCACGAGTGCGTAATATTAAAGTATCTTTGTATCAGCCATCAGTTAAGTAAGAAAAGAGTCCTGTAATGTTATTTTTTTACTAAGCTGACGAAGCGACAGAAAATAATTTGTAGGGATTGCCTCTAATTCACACTTCTTGCTTAGTTTTTCACTATAGATATTCCCAAAAATTACACCGGAAAAATTTAAAAATCGGAAAATAATAAAATAATATTTCTTTCTTACTCTTTTCCTTTTCGAACAGTTCATTAATGACCTCCCCAATACATTTTCAGGTTATATGTACCTTAAAAAAGTTTAAATCTGATTGAAATAATTGATGCTGCCAGCAAATGGCGATGATTGAATGAAATCCATTATTTTGGCGGCTCTTGAAATTTTTGTGCAAAAATAAATGGCGGTATTTTGTAAAAACTGAATTTGGAATACGAGTCAGTGTATCTGAAACTTGGTAAGCAAAATTACTGAAATGTGGTACTCGTTTTTTAATTAACTGAATAGGCATAAAACATCTACAATTTTTATGCATAAATACGTAAAAAATGTGGAATAGGCGATAAAAAAACATTATTTTTTTAAAGGTTAAGTACCCTTTATCTGCCGCGAACAAGGAAATATTCTACTTCACTAATAAATAATTATAAACACACATTTGTAACAACACTGACAGTCGGTCTGGACCGCGTAAAACAATCAAACAAAACCGGTGCATAAAATCTCCATCGTACACTGACCCTTGATTTTAACGGTCCATTTTTGTTTTTCGAACGGAATTCCTAATAAGATGTTTTTGTTTTCCGAATGTCACTACAATGCGACACTTATACATGGTGTTTTGTTTTATCGGTTCAACAGCATAGCGACAGATGCATTGGATTGGCGTGAAATTTTAAATTTGCTTTTCACGAGCGTGGAAAAGTGTAACAAGTGAGTTGAACGGTTCGTCTATTAGTTTCGGCGCTTGTTATATACAGAATGTTTATGTTTCTACTGGTTGTTTATTACAAAAAATGTTTTTATTACAAAATTGAAATTGATAGAAAGACAAAAAATAAGCACAAAATAAATGGAAATTTTGTAGTGTCAAAATACATAGTTATTACTCTCACACAGTAGGATAGCTTATCTTTAACAGTGAACGGACAGACTTTTATTATGTAATGCAATTCTTGATTTGAACCACTTTTTCGATAGAATTCGTCATAAAAGTACTTACTCTGAAACTAACATTATTTTTTTCAAGGCTAAAAATTGTTGCGAGGCTCGCTTCATCAACATTCATATTTTATTTCGCGAATTCATCAATCATAATAAATTTCATTAAATTTTCAACGGACATGTCGTTGCGGTGCATCCAATTAAATCTGTCTTATGCTTCACTTTACACTGGCGGACAACGGAAGAGGACGCGCGAAATTAATTTTTAAACAAAAAAAAAGTTTAAAACAAACTTTGTACATTGCAAGATATAACGAGGCATCAAGAAACTTTTTCTTTTTTTTTGCTTTGCGAGGCATTCATTGATTTCTCCGCATATTTTAAGGGCATTTATTCTGTTGTAATAAAGGGTGTTATTATCTCGTGATAGCTCGAATGTTGAGGCGTGGTAATGTTAACTTGTCAGCACTATATCTACCGAACGTGTGAGGTAAAGAGGGTGTAAGGTATTTTTTTTGTTTTGTACTGTGTAAAGTAGTTGATCCAGATTTGGGACCTGTTAGTAAAATAATTCTGTATTTAGTTACTGGGTGTGGATAATTAACTCTGACAATCGTTGCTTATAGAGATGCTGTCGGGAAGGACTTTGTAAAGTTGCAAAACTGTAAAATCGATAAATGATTAATAAAATAGAATAAAATTTAATGAAATATGCGACATTACTTCATTGAGATCTGCCACTGACCCAGATTTTTATTTTATTTTTATTAAAAAAAAAACATTTAATTGTTATTGTAAGTTATTTATTGATAATTATTAAACGTTTACGCTGCAGAAAGAAAAACTTTTAAAAATTATCAATAAATATCTTAATTTTTAACAAATGATTAAAAGTAATTAAAATGAGATTTTTTAAGCGATCCATTTAACCTACTATCCAGTATTTTGTAAGCATTTTCAATTAAAGATAGCGATCGTCATTATGTCTTTATTTACTCACATCTTTAAAAAAACTCGTGTTCAAAAGTTCATTTTAAAATTGAATTATGGCATTTTTGGAGGGAAAAGCCGATGTGTGAAGCGAAATTGGTTTAATTGGGACTTATTATTTTTACCGAGTGCTGGAAGTTGATTGAGATGTCAAAATACAAGTTTTTGGAGAAAAACAAATGATGTCTCTTTATTAAGTAAACAATATATCACGCTAATTGCTTTAACGAGTAAGGTAATCAAAATGTGAATAATGATAAAAATATATACAGTTGTGACGTTTATATTTTTAATCTTCTACCAGTCTACCAGTGGTAAAACCTTATTATGCATGGTCCGACTGGGTGCCACTACTCCCTCTATACCTGCCGCCACCAGCGCGCTGTGCCGGCGGGAGCCGCGAAATAGCCAGCGCAGTTTTGACTGACTCGGTAGCTCAGTGGTTAGCGATCCTGACTACTGATCCGAGAGTCGCGGGTTCGATCCCCACTCAAGGCAAACATTTCTGTGATGAGCAGATTTGTTTGCTCTGTGTGTGGGTGTGTTATATCTATATGTGCATGTATTTAAACGTATTTGTGTATGTATATCAGTCTCTGGTTTCTATAGTATAGGGAATCCTATTTTGGAGCCAGATGACCGTGTGTGATTTGTCCTGGATATTATTATATTACTATTATTATATTACCAAGTCGTTCACTGTACACGCCGCTCGCCTCTGGAACGCTCTCCCACCAGACGTCAGGTTGAGTCCTTCTCTCGCCGCTTTCAAATCCTCACTCAAAAAGTTGTGGAGTCCCAACCCTGGCTCCTGAGCTCATATATGTATTGTATATGTATATTACTGTATGTATGTTATATATATATATATATATATATATATATATATATATATATATATATATATATATATATATATATTATATATATAATATATATATATATATATATATATATATAATATATATATATATATTTATATTTATTTATTTATTTATTCTATATATATTTTATATGCTTTAGTAAAATAATATTTCAAAATTGTTTGTAAGTTATATATAAGTTTAAACAAGTCGTGTTTGTGACTTTTGCTCCTGCTTTGACATTTTTACCTACAATTCCTGTTAACATATAAGGTTGACTGGAAGAGATCCCGTAAGGGATAAGTCCGCCATTGTATATTACTACTGTTAAAGTTTTGTACATATTTTATTTTTTCAATAAAGAGTTTACAAACAAACAAACATACTATTATTAGTTACCGGCAAGAGGCATACCACCTTAGCCCTCAAGATCCGTAAGGCACTAATAACCCTTCTGGGGTTATTAGATGCTCATAGGGTCAGCCTTTTTCCATCTCATACAACAACAAAAAAAAAACCCTATTTAATCAAAGATCTATATCATGATTTCATCACCCGGTTCGGCAAAATCTTTGACTTTGCACAATTTTTTTATTTTCATTTTCTTTTCATCTTTAAACTTACTCAATGTAAACAAGAATGTATCATTTAAAATAAAGAATTTTTAATAATTTGCATCGTAATTTCACTCAAAAAGATGAAACAATTTAAATCCCAACGCAAATACTGAAAAATCGTGATCAAGTACTTAAGACAAAAGTGTTATTTAATCCAAACCGTTAATTTCTGCCATAATTCGTTTTCGCTATCAAAAATCGCCATTAAAACACTTTAATGATTCTTTCATATTTTGTGCGTCAAAGAATTTACTCTGCTTTCCTCCGTGTAATCGTTCTACTAAGATATTCTTAAGCACGTAACAACTATGCGTAGAGGCAAACTACCGTAGTAATGTCCGACGAAAAGTGCGATTGAAATATTAAGCTTTTCTATCTGCAGATAGCGTGTTGAATTTTGTAAGAACAAGATTAAATTCCATCTTAATTATGGGCCACACCATCTATTGCTGGTGTATGACAATTATAACAGACTGCAGATCAAACAACCTGGCTCCATAAGAGTATCGACTTGTCGTTTTTGTGTAAAGCCAACGTAATTAACGTAAAGGAACCTCGTATAAGGTACATAAAAGAATGACGTACGAAAAGTGTACACTGCTACCTACTTCAATTAAAATATTTTCATTTCATTCCATTACTCGAGAGAGTGTCTTTGGTGTTGGGGAGCCGTGTGTTTCCTTTATTGTATCCTGGGCGATACAGTGACTATGGAGAGAACAGTTCAGTAACAATGGGCATGTAGCATGGATATATACTACAGTCACCAAAAAAGTTTACCTACCCGACACCACCTGAATCTGTTAATGATGTAAAGGGCTAATTTTTGATGAGAACACAGTAGAACAAACCCACTAAATATGCGAAGTAGCGTTGTATCGTGCTTCGTGCACGCCTTAAGTAATTTATTGTGGCGAATTGCGTTCGAGTTCGCGCTGAGAATTGGGTCGGATTTGCGACAGGTGGTAAGGGAAAAATGAGATAGTACTTATGAGTATATTGAAACAGGATTTTCATTTTTTTTTGGTTAGCACGGTTTTTGAGTTAATCACAGAGTTTGTACATTAATTTGGAAGTAAAATAAAATATATCTAAATCTAATTAACAATCCGTTAATCTCAATTGATCGATATAATTTACTACATTATTATTACTATAGTAAATAATATGTGTTCGGGCGCAACACTAGCAACACCGGAAGGGGGTGTTGAGGCGCGCGGGGCGCGCGATTCGGCCATTTTGTCAGTTTTAACTACTCAAGACGTACGTACATCTTTTACTGTAAAATTCACTTTTGATTAATTTGGAGTCAGATATAGCGTTATCCAGCCCGTAAGGAACAATAAGCAATATATCAAATAAAATATTGCCCTCGATTTCATTTTCACACGCTCGCTGTGTCAAATGGATATGCTTCAAAACACGTCACACGTCAATCTGAATTCTTGCGTCCTCACTAAGGCTGTGTCTATACAAACTGGCCACCTATCACGTCAAGCGCTTTGCGACAGTTCCTTTGACCATTCTAGCTGCAATCCAATTGTATATCTGTGTCATCGATGTACGTGAAACAAGGACGAGCCCATTCGAGCAACTAATTTCTTAGGCCTAATTGAATACCAAAAACATCGGATATAATTTTGAACGAAACTTGGAGATAGATAATAAAATTGATTATTATGAATATTCGCTAACAATAAATACATCTCAAAAACACACAAAAAAATACACTGCAAATTCTCGATTCACGAAAATCTCACTTTCTGTGAGGCTTTGAATCAGAATCAAGTATTTTTCAGTTTCCCATACTAGTGAATCAAGAATTTGTATAGGAAATTGAAAAAAAGTTGTAGATCAGGTTTTTTTTGTTATATTTTTCCTGTATTCTATACTTGATTCTGAGTAACCCCTTAAAATATGAAACGCACTTTTTAACACCTGTATACCTATGCCATCTGTCTGGGTACCAGCAATATGTTCCCCTTTCCTAAACGTTGTTGGCCCTGTCTGTACGTGTAAGGTCTTCGATCTGTGGATATGCAAACGGGCTGTCACTGCCATCCTAGTTTAGAAGTGTGCGCCTTTTACGAGAAACTTCTTCTGAAATTGGACTGCTTTCGTTTTATTTGCCAGTTCGTTGGTGTTCTAGAGTCTTCTACCTAGTTTAGAGGGCGGTGAGAAGCGAAAATAAAAATAAGGAGATTATAATAAAAAAATGAATGAATTAAAATATATTTATCTTTACGATAAGAGAGAGAATAAACATAAATACAAACTCAAAAAGTAAAAACTCAAAACACTTTTTTCTTTAAGTTGACGTTTTATACATTCTTTTAAACCGTTTTTTTTTAACTAGTAGAAAATCTTTCATAAAATACGATATATTGACTGGAAAGTTACATATATACAACTAGGTAGTCAAAAAACAATAATAATAATAATATAATATCTGGGACAAATCACACACGGTCATCCGGCCCCAAACTAGGATTCCCTGTATCTTGGGAACCAGAGAATGATATACATGTACATATACTTTTAAATACATACATATATAGATATAATACACCCAGACTCAGAGCAAACAATTGTGCTCATCACAGAAAAGTTTGCCCTGTGTGGGGATCGAACCCACGACTCTCGGATCAGAGGTCAGAATCGCTAACCACTTAGCCACCGAGTCAGTCTCTTTCGATATCCGCTCTCTTGAGACATTTAGAGATATCTTCCAGTTGATAATACACCCAGACTCAGAGTAAACAATTCTGCTCATCACAGAAAAGTTTGCCCTGTGTTGGGATCGAACCCACGACTCTCGGATCAGAGGTCAGGATCGCTAACCACTTAACCACCGAGTCAGTCTCTTTCGATATCCGCTCTCTTGAGACATTTAGAGATATCTTCCAGTTGCCAAAGTGTTTAATTAGTAATCATTTATTTAGCAGTAATTCTGATTCTATTACATCCAAGTAAATTATTTTCAAATGTTAAGGCAATTTATTTGCAACGTGAAAATATTTTACAAGTATTTGAAACTATACTCATGGACAAAAAAATCGACTCAAGGTTGCTTGCACGACTTTTGAAAAAATAACTCATTCTAACAAAAAAATCACTAAACCAAAAGTTAAAAAACTGCGTGTTTACTCTTTATGATTTTAGTTTGGTGGTTTTCTAGTTTATTGTTTTTTTTTGTATTTAGTAGTTTTATAGACTGAGTTACTTTTTCAAAAGTCGGGACACAAACTTTGAGTCGATTTTTTAGTCCACCAGTGTAGATATTGAAAAGCTATTTCTTTAAAAGTTTACTTTCGCAATCTCGCGCCGTGAACTTAAACAAATTTGAAAATATTTTACTAACATAAAGTACTTATCACAAGAGTTGCAGGAATCAAAATATGTTTGACAGAGATGGATTCCAAACACATATCCATAAACCAAATTCACTTCCAACATAAACACACGTGAACTGTATTCACACGAGAATACCTTAACAAATTTCCTGAATTACCATCCATACATTAAACGTGAATGAAAAATACATCAAAGTGTCGTATTCGGGTTGCTATCTCAATAATTTTATCTGATCACAACTTCGAAGATATGTCGGTTTAATTAAGTAATTCCAGGCTTAAGTTTAAACCGTTGATTGTATCTCAAACGACTTGGAGATTCGGTGTCCAGTTGGTACTGTACAAATTAGCTCATTCAATCATTTAGTTCAGTTATACTGTAATTATGACTAAAAATTGGAACCTTCTTAACCTTTTTGGGGTTCCGTACCTCAAAAGGAAAAAAGGACCCTAATAGGATCATCGTGTGTCTGTCTGCCGTCTGTCAAAACATTTTGCTTCGAATCTACTCAATTAACCCTTCAATTCCCACGTCCAAGTTAATAAAGAATTTTGGTTTCTTTTTTTAATAAAATACCTTATATACATTTGGTTATGACAAAAAAAAATATTATAAATAAAAACAAACTACTCCAATTATTTTTTATGGGTGTGTCAATTCTGAAGAAAACAGATTGAAGGAAACAGATTACACAAACACAAATTGCTCGAATTTCGCGTGAAATATCTGATTGTATTTGACAGATGACATTTGGTTAGTGTTGCTAAAAAAAAAATAGTATAGCAGAATTTGTAAAAGAGTAGTCGCGCTAATGTCACGTCCCCATATGAATTATTATTGACATTAACGAGACTACTCTTTTCCAAGTTCTGCTATAGCTTTACTTATTGGATTTGCAACAATGATAATGGGATTTAAAATAAAACCTCCGAGTGGTAGAAATAAAATATTAAACTTCTGTCACCTACAAGTGACACTGGGAATTGAAGGGTTAAGTTGAAACTTAGTACACATATAGATTTCTGTGACCCAGACAACCGTGTAACCTAAATTAATAAATCGGTGGGTACTTTAGTGGGTAAATCAGAAAATTAAAAAAAAAGTTCTGCAAACTGTATCGTGTGACATATCAAAATGCACTTGTCCAATTTTTTCTGGTTATTATTGTTTACTACATTTTTGCCTGCAGTTTTTCTTGCAAGCTATTAGTTTCCCCTTCGAAATCATTAAGGAATCGAGATCCTCTTTCATGTCACGTGTTACGCGCTAGCCTTCAGTCGAGATTGGTTAAGGCGTTGACGCGTCAACAGGTAACAAACAAGCAAACGCAGTTTTACTTGTATAAAATTAAACGAGAAATTATAAAGAAAATTTCGGGGAAAGCTATATTTTTTAAGAAGAACTAAAATAATACCAAGGGCTTACCAACTGGAATAGAGGCTTAGGTTAGGCTTAGGTCTTTATTCCTTAAAACTAATAATAAGTACTAAATAAATTATAAAAACGAAACTACGGAAGATACACGAAAAATAACATTCTAAGTTAAAATAAGACCATAATAATTTATTATATTAATTAGTAACTTTTTCACTGTGACAGCTAAAATCAATCGTCTTCCAAAATTAAGGGCTAACTTCCAAAATAAAGGCGCATTCGCTAATGAGATGGTGCTTAACCAGGCTCAGTATTATGTGGTCATTTGTAAGGCACTGTAATACTTTGGTTATTTTCATACTTTGATCATTTTAGTACTTACTGGTCATTCCCATTATCAGTCATTTTGAGATCTTAGCCTTATGTATCAAAATGACTATTACATTTTCTCTTAACATAGAAATTAGGAAAATTTAAAGTGTAGTGAAAGACGTATGGGATTAAACAGGTTGTAAGAAATGTCATTAATCAATTAATTGATGTAAGGGACGTCCAAGTGGTTAATTGTTTCGTTACTATGCAAAATACTGCGTAATATATTGTATAATAGGTAAAAGCCATTTTCCGAGCCTCAAAATAACAGGAGCACATTAACTGCAAAAAAATACAGGTTTTTATAATAACATGTTGCATTTAGATCAACTAAATAAGTCAACCTCTTTCACAGTGACGTGTAAAAACGGCTTGAAAAGCTCACAAGGGGAATCCATTACGAGCCACAAGCTCTGCCCTCATAAGAAATAAAGCCGCAAAGTATCCATATACTTTGCGGCCTTTCTTCTTCTGAGCGCAGAGCTGTCGTGTTCGCTCTTCACATCTCTGAGGGCTTGCGTACGCGCATGCATGCGCTCGATCTGTCATCGGCCGCCTCTGAGCGAATAAAAAAAAGAAAAAAGAATACATTTTTTTGCAAAGACGTGATTTTAATGTACGGGTTCTGTATGTTACGTGTTTTGTGTTACGTTTTATTTAAAAAATTGATTTTTTTGGTTTGTGCGAAAATATTTTTATTAAATTAACCTCAGTTTACGATAATTTTTGTTTTTTTATCACAGAAATATCCAAAATATATGTGATAAAACTAATACTGCATAATACACTTAACATAAAAATAATTTATTTAACAAAACTTAAAGTAGGACCGATAATAAATTGGTAAGATTTGGCCAATCCTATCACTTACAGTAATTTCTTTCTGGCAACATTGACGTAACTAAATCATTTCCAAAAAAATTTTCTTTATGTCATAACACAACTGTTACAACAAAGAGTTATAATGATCTTAAAATGTATTAGTTATGGGATAAAAATACTGAAGAGCATATTGATCCACGAAAACTGTCACTTACAAAATGGCTGCACAAAAAGTCATTAGCAACATTTATTTATTTAACCCTAAAACTCTTTAAAGGAATTCGTGTAATATGTTAACAGTGCTCAGTCACGCCATCTCGTTATCCCATCAGCAACATATTATTATTGTGCATTTATTTAATTTCTCAAAAAGAAATGGCCGGCCGACAACACGGCTGGCAGATTGAGTTTAGCAAAATACACACTGTATGCACGCGATGAGCTCTTGAAGACTTGAGCTACTGAAAATGGGCGGATTTTGCTATATTGGAGTTTAAGTGATTTCGGTTTTGAATTTTCAATTTTAATCAGGGTGGCCTTTGTCTTATGCAAAACAAAATAACTTTTTTAGGAGTACATTTTAACAGCTACATTTGTAACTGATTTTTATATACTACATTTTAGTTTTGAATATATTTAAAAGTCGTGACGTGACTACTATGTTTGCTTAAGTTTTTGGAAGCTACGAGGCCCAATTTTGGGCATAAAGAAGACCCACACACTTGATGAGCACACCACTTCAAGTCACGGTTGTCAAGTAGGAAGCTTGGCTGGCGAATGACCAGCGGTGCTACTACGAATTCTCGCATCGTTGTCGCTCAGTCGATTTAGCTCTTAACTTTTTGTTCCAGCAAATACAATGTCTAAAGCCAATAAAGCATATATAAAGTATGACAAATAAGTACTATCAAAAAATATGGAAAACGAAACAAAGAAATATGTAAAAAAACTAGAGGCAGCGACGTAACTCGTAGAAGAAGCAAGTTGAAGTGCCAATGGCCATAGCTCACAGAAGTGATAACCGATGTGGAATAAATGTTCTCTACCAGAAGACGATGTGTTGGATGACCCCAGGTGATCTGATGATCTCGTCAAAGTTGGAGGAAGATGTTCGTGATGCAAAAAATATAGTACCTAAACCCACAAATAATTGACCACGCTGAATACGTTAAAAACAACCGACTTCAATCGTAGCAACTCCAATTTTGCTATGTTTTTGTTGATTTTCTCAAAAACCGCTAAATCGATTTCGATAAAATTAATATGGGACCGCCTGTGAAGTATACCCTTTCAAAAAAAAAAAGAATTTTTGAAATCGGTTCAGGCGTCTTCGAGTAATCGGTGAACATACATAGAAAAAAAAAAAAAAAAACCGACGAATTGAGAACCTCCTCCTTTTTTTGAGGTCGGTTGAAAAATAAAATTGGATAAGCTCTATTTTTAAAGAAGTTAGCTAATGACCATGAACTTTGTTTAGTTTTTACCATATTTCAAAAGGGTACTTAACCAAAACTTATAGAGAGGTAGGTTCTAAAACATCTAAAGTTCGAAAACAAGTGGTACCACAAATCAGTACCGATATTATTCCAATTACGTCAGCCAAGTTCTTGTTACTCAAATCAAAATATGGTATGAAACGCAAACACTCTTCCGTTAAATAGATTATCAGAGCCATTCAAGAGTTGTATAGAAAATTACTTGACTTGTGAATTTGGTTAAATGCCTAGCAATTTCCGAAGTATATTTTTTGTAACTTCGTAAACTTTATTTGTGTTGAGTCATTGCTTATTCTATTTTTGATACATTTGGAGATGTCAGTCTACCACAAATGGACTGTAAATGTAAGTGTTTGCTATGTCAAAATCAGTTGAACATTTTTAGCAAAGCATTTTTAGCCAACCGTTTTCAGGTTAGAATAACGTCGTTTTCTTTTGGCCTTCGTGAAAAAAATGGCAAAAGTCATGCAGAGAAAGTGCGGTAACAGAAACTTTATTGACCTCTAGAATAATAAACTTAATAAACAATTAAGTCGATTTTTATTGCATGATCAAAAATATATGTATACCTATTTTTGTTGCAGATGAACCAACAATGTAAAGTCTGCGGGGAGCCTGCAGCGGGTTTTCATTTTGGAGCATTCACTTGCGAGGGTTGTAAGGTAAATATGAACAAAACTATAAAACTTTACAAATTACCACTTGAAACAAAATCTATCCTTAGTAGTCTTAGTACTGTGTTTCAAACTTTACATTAGAAATTATCATATGAATTTGAATTACGTTCTGTTGAAACTATTAACAGGCGTTTGATTGCCATATTATAGTACGATTTTATATAGGAATCGTTGTTGAAAATAACCAGTTTAATTATGAGGTATCTTATTCTTTCCTAAGGGCTAATATTTCTTCGCATATTTTTAGAAACAAAGGGTCGAATAAGATAGTTTTCTATGCTTCAAATCAGAGATAATCATAGACTGTAAGGACTCCTCAGGGATCTAGTTTAGGTCCAACGTTTTTACAATATTTATGTATTTTCAAATAATAATATTATGAATATAAACTTTGAAAATTCGTATTTTATTTATAATATATTTAGGATAGGATAGGATACACATTAATTAACCAGCACAAAAGTTGTAAATAGGTAAAACTGCCAATTTAATCTTAATATTAAAACAGGCCGGGGCGAAAGCTGTAAGCAAACTTAAAAAGCTTACAACATTAAAGGCAAGATTAAATATCCTTATCAAGTGTATGTGTAGTTATAAAACAGGTTGAAGTGCGAAAAAGGTAACAATCGCTTCCTTTAAATATAAATATAGTACATATAATCAAATGTAATGCAATATGTCAAGGGATCGCCGACCGCTGGGTGGACTCGATCATGAATGTCGCACCACATGTAACTGTAGGGTTGACACCAAGAAAAGGAAAAATTATACATATACGAAAAAATAATTTTGAATTTTTTTATAGGCCATAATTTTACTGAGGCAAATGCTTATCTACCAAATAGGTACAGAATTAATTTGCGCAATATCAAAAGAGTTTTGCAGTTTCCAATTTTTAAGTAAATTTATTTTTAGAATATGTATTATAATTATCTACTTTAAAAGAACTTTATTACTTACAATTACCTACTTGCACGGAAATATATATTTTATTAGTTTTATTTTTGACGCAGTCAAAAAGTCCCATAAACATTTTTTGCTCCGAACCACACAATTCTTTCGAAATATTTTTTCTTGTAAATGCAATTCATCAATATTACTCCGATTTTCCACGGCAAATCACAAATCAGGTTAATTTTGTCGACCAACCGTTCCAAAAATTATCATTTTTCTGCAGCAAAAAGTTTAATTCGCATTTTTTACTGTTCGTTTTTAGAGAAAATCGCTGTTGGTGGCCCTACACTGAGGCAATTTGCTACTCTGAATCAATTTGTCGTTTTTGTCGCACGATAATGTCGCCCGATTCAATTTTCTGTTAACGGCCAAGCCAGAACGCCTACGCGGATTTATCGTAACGGATTGCGAAAGTTGAATAGTGGGATTTGACACAAAAACGGTTCAATGTTTCCCTGAAAAAGTTGACGCGAGCTCATAAATTTAATTGCAAATATGCAAACTTTTTGCTTGAAGTCTGTTTCAGAAAAGAATGTGAATCGCCGCTGGAATGGGATCAGTATGTTATGGACATTTTGAGGCATCATTTTTTCTAATAAAGTACCTATATTTTTACATAGAGCAGAAAATGATAAAAATACAGACTTTCACCCCGCTCCTCCCAGCGACGAAATAAAACTTCTCTGGGTACAAACTCTCTTTTACATTTTGTTTTGTTTTCGTTTTAATTTTATGCTTAGTTATTATAATAGTGACAAATCGAAAACTGATTCAAACTTTTAAAATTCCATATCTTTCCGAATAAGCCGAGGAAATTAACAAATATAAATAGGCATTTTAGCTTGTTTTGTTAAGCACAACATAAAAATTCAAATTAGGTAGTAACACGATAAATCGTAATTATAAAGTAGAGGCTGTAAATCAAAAACGAATTAATTATTATTACAATGAAATGAAAATGGAGTGCCTATTGCCTACCTTTAGTAATTTGTCCCACAAAATGTTATGAATTACTTTTAAAAAACCTGATGTAGGTGTAAGTCATTTTGAGCACGATACGTCTAAAATATTTGTTTTTGTTTCATCTTGTAACAACTAATCTCTTTTAAAGTTTAATGAGATTTTTTTTTTTTTTAATTTTGAAATTTTTTTTTTTTTAAAGTTGGCTTAGAAACTATTTGTAACGGTAACCTTTTAAGCATTTTTTTCCATTTCATTAAAGGTAATTATAGTTCGATTTCTTTATGGCTTTAATTTATCATTAATATTCTCAAAAGCATAATCTTGGAAGTTAATAAATTAAAGGTGTTGACAATTTTAATCTGAAATTGAATATTAAAATTGTATCAAATGCTCTCATAAATCATATTCATTCCAATTTTTAAGAACGGAAATTTTGGTCTCAAAACTTTTAAATGTATTGACGTTTTTTTTTTTTAAACTTGATGATGACATACATAACGGTTCGCTTTTTAACTGTCAAACTTTATTTTACGATGTTCTCCATTCATAAACTCAATTAAAAACGTCGTGACGATTTATTTACGTTCTAGGGTCGAATGTACAGTTGTTAACATATTAAGAAGCTCAGTACGGTAAAAATAGACTAGTATTAACAAAATACGCTTATGTATTTTGCTCTAAAAAATATTGGCTATAATATTACCTATATATTTTGTTCCAATCAAGAAAAAGCAAAAGGTAAACAAACTTACTAAGCAACTCACGTTGACACGACTTAATTCCATAGTTAGTTTGTTTACCTTTTGCTTTTTCTTGATTGAAACAATGTATAGTGTATCTTCCATGGCCCGACCCCCCCCCCATGACATTATGAGCCCTAGCCCCCGCAATATTTTTATGAAGTTTTGTTGCAAACTGCTTTATTTGACATATGGTGCCGACTGTACGGACAGGCATGACAATTTATAGAAACAATCTCCCCACTACTGATTAGTTAGTTAACATTATTTTCACATAATTAAGTATTTATTCAAATTATATTTAAACAAACAGTGGTATTTTGGCGCGTGGGCGTATTCGCCTGATTTCTATGATGGTAATGCCCTTGTTTTAGAGATAGGTATCACGTTTCAATACAAGTGTACAGGATGTATAAAATTGGACTTTAAATATTTTGTATTAAAAATAAAAAACATTTTTACAATGAAACTGTAAACTGTAACAGGTGTAAATCTAAATACCCCACAAGTGATCGCGGGTGATGCTAAGTGCAACACTAGGCAACCGCCGTCTATACCTTGTGGATACGACGGTTAAATGTGTCACAAGATAAGAAGATAACTTAAAAGTAATTTTCTGAAAAGTCCTGGAGTGTTTGTATTTTTTCCATGTCAAATTTTACTAAGCTTTTGTTGTTTTGTCAAAATCTTAGATTTTTTTATCGGTAAGTAGAGTAATCAGCATATTACTATAACAACCAGAGAAAATTGTGTTTATAGAATTAGATACTGTCTGAGTCTCCTTGCATGATGGAGGTTTTTTTCTACTTGGATGAAAAACAATATGCATTGTCAGATTTTTACTGTCTTAATCCATGACTAATTATTACTTATTTTACAAGTAAAATTGTATTTTACCTAACTTTGAACACTATGTATAAAATTGTCATATTACATGGTAAAGTTTAAAAAATGCAAATTTATTGCTTATTTCTAATTTTAATGCGATAGTTTCATAGTTTTGGACTGGTAGCGAATTATGTTCTTATCAAAAAACAAAAATCTAATCTAAGAACAACTTTTTTCTGTCAAAATCTAGAGACATTTATGCTAATCAGCGTTCTTTATTAGGATCATTATTTCTACTTAATTATGAATCTATATTTGATTTTATTTAAATTTCCCGTTCTATTAGTCACAGGTCACTAGATTATAATAGTGTATAATTATTTTAATAATTTGATATAGAATATTGTTTCAAAACAAGTTTTTCTGATGGTCCAGTCTATGAAATTGCTAGCAATTTAAATATTCAGAATCATTCAAAATAGCTGGCCCATTATGACTCAGTCCTCCTATGAATGGTCTCAGACTTCATCCTGGGTCAGCCAATGTACCTATGAGTTTTTAAAAACTACCATATAATATTGTAACAACACATTTTGTTCCAATTGCTGGGGCACGCGTCTCTTCCCATATCTGGGGCAGGTAGGCCCTACACCCGGGAGTTCAGTCTGGATTAGTGGAGGTTATGGGGCAACCCAAAGTATCAGAAGTGTTCAAGGCGTCTAAAAGCCCTTTTACATGGCTTATAAGACAAAAACCGGCACTAACGACTTAAAGTGTCTTTGGAAGTATCGTGGCTCAGTGCCGCTTGCGTGGTAGCGTCGATCACACAGGTTAACTGACTACAAACACGGTAAGACAAAGATATTTTGTGGTTCGGTATAGAGATAAGATAGTGAGTTTTCCATTGCGTTGGGACATTTTTGTAAGTCTGCTCCAGTCTTCGAAATCATCATCACTAAACATCGCTATAAGAATTTTATTTTAAAAAATGTGTTGGAGGGAGTTTCTTTAGGGCCCGACGTTTCTTCTCTCTCCGCAAACACTTCCCGAAACGTTGGGTATACGAGTTCCGAGTGGTAGGAACTTCGTATTAGGTAGAAAAATATGACGTTCGAAAAGTGTACAGAGATACCTACTTCGAATAAATATTATTTCATTTTATTTCATTTCATTTCATCAGGTGAGATGATGACAATCTACTAATAATGCTGAAGATGGAAGCGGACTTACCACTTTTATTAATGCGTAAAAATCAACACCAGACAACCACCATCTACCCTTTAAGGCAGAAAATCAGGTTCCTTATACCACACAATAACAGACATTCCATAACTGTAAACGTTTTTAATAATTTTTGGTAAAACCAATACAAAAAAGCCATCAACCTGGTGGTCTTTTCATTATTTTGACCCAGTTTTGGCACCTCACGTTAATAACCTATAGCTCTTCTATGACCGAAGTTATTTATTATCTTCAATTGGTGTAATCAAAATAAGCATTTAAGGGTAGCACAAAATGTTCATATGCACACGTTAAAGAACTTATTAAAGTGGTATAAAGCTTAATTTCAATGAAATTACTCGTTTTGTGGGTAAGAGATTGCCCTTTTGCGTACATTAAAAAAATATATGTAGCGGCTTCCACTAAAAGAGTTGGCTCCAGTGTGCTCTCGGTAATAAAATCACTATCGATAGTATTGCTCCTGACTTTTATTAGTATAGTTGATAGTATCGATACTGTCAATAATTCCGTATATATATAAATAGTATCGGATACGGTTTGCAAGTATTATATTATCGATAATATTGACAAGTGTGAAGAGCCTCCTTTTTGAAGGTATTTTAATAAAGTGGTAAAACTATTTTAGATGTATTTTATTTCTTTATAGTGCCTTACAAATTGTTGATGTTGTCATCTCTATTAATTTTAAAGTGCGTTTAAATATATCCGATTTTATTAAAGCTTTTACTGAGCTACCTCATGAGAACAAATTGAGGAATCGAGATAAAAAACCTATGTCTTTCTCCATGTTCTAGGTAATGTGCAAACCAGATTTCATCAAGATTGGTTGACCATCAATAAGTATTAGCCACAAATAACCAAATACCTTTTAAACACATTATAATATTTCAGGACATGGATACTATAGATTCAACATTCAAACCGTCTCAAGAACAATTATTCGAATCACAGTAGAACAAACTCTGTGTAGGTCGCTCCCTTTCCAGCTACTACTATGTATAAGGGAACATTAAAATTATATCGAATTTAAGTGAAACTACTCGGTTCGAGTCCCGGGCCGGTCATTACAGCGGTATTCGGTATCGATTGCCCTGTAATTTGCACACTTTTCAATAATCGCCGATTTATGAGTTACGACGTTATTTTTTTTATTTTCGTTAAATTTATAAGCGTTTTATTAAGGTTCTTCCTTTGATTTAGTTTCTTAAGTTTTGTTTCAGAAATCTAAATCAGAAATCAAATCCTTTTATTTAAGTAGATGGTAAGATATTATGTTAAATTCTTTTAAATAGTTTTTTTTTTACCTAGTACAAAGTTCCTACCACACGGAATTTGTACACTCAACGTATATTCAGTCATTCAACACGAAATTAATATTTAATGAATGAAAAATTCAAGAAAATCTTATTTAATATTTGATATTACCAAGATGCAGATTAAACAAATCTGCTTGTAGTTTGAAATGTTTTTCTCTGTTGGCGTTTGCAATAAAGTATATTTACTTACGTACTTACTTGTCTCAAAAATACGGAACCCTCAACGCCTGCCCTCTTTTATCCCCTCTTAAGCGAGTTACATCACTTTTCAATAAGTGCGCAGACGCAGGCGCAAGCGACACCATAATAACGTTTAAGTGTAGACGCGTCGCGAATAATTTTGTTGACGTTCGATGAATCAACAATTCTGTAAGGTTAAGCTATTATAGATCGACACGAAAAAAAAACGGGACAAATTACATGGAACATTTTACCAGTGGTAGGAACTTATTATGCAAGGTCCGACTGGGTGGGTACCACTGGTTGCTCTATATCTCTATCACAGTATAATGAAAGACAGTATGGACACTCCCTGCCGCTCTCTGAAGGCTACCTCACCCCCCCTGTTTGACCGATCATTTGTCAAGAGGTTGGCACAGTTCCAAAACAGTTCCAAAGCACAGTATTATAACCAAAGACAATTTTATCTTTTAAGGAAAGAGCTAAGCCTTCTAAGGCTATACAGCCTTCACTTTATTTGTGAAAGTCTAGCTAATAATAAAGAACAATGAGGGCTAATTGAATCTAGATTCAACCCTAGTACATCACGCACACATTTACATGTTTACAAACATGAATGTCTTTGTAGTAAACAATGGCGCGAAATTTGTATGAAGTGTCCGGGGTGTGATCTCTATGGCGAGATAGCCAGCAAAATTACCGGCATAAGAGGCATTCTATCATAGACCTCAAGATCAGCAAGGCATTGATAACCTTTTTATAACCTGGGGTTGTAATAGATGCTCATAGGCGGCGGATGCCGCTTTCCATCAGGAGGGCAGGTCAGTCTTTTGGCAAGAAAAAATATAAAAAAAACCGGTTATTTGGCCCTTAAGGAGGATACCCTGTATTATAGAAACAACAGACTGATAAAATAAACTTTTACTATAATGTAGCGTTTTGATTACGAGTATAGAGTTTCATTAGAAATTGCCTTGAGTGGTTTGAATTTTAAGTTGCTATGGGAGATTTATGAAGTAGACTGCTTGAATAATGAGTCAACTCCATAAACTACGTTAGCAGTAAAAACAAAAACAAAATATCCAAACCAGCCAGTATGCATCTGTAACATTGCCCAATCATAATCGATTAGATAGATGTTATCGGTGAAAGTTCGATTTAAAAAAAATATATATTCAAATACGCTCTGATAAAATGACGATTCAGATTTCCAAACGACGATTCCAAATTCAAACATCGTTAACGGTCTCAACACTTTCTTTTCTATTGTGTTGTCTATCAGTGGACAGCGCGTCCGAATGTCGTCCGACTGAATCGAGACATGATTATATCGATATGTAAGCGTTAACGGTAGTGATTTGTGATTTCTGAACCCTGATTAGGTGTATTGTTGGATTTTTGGACGTACGAAAGAAAAGAAGATCGCTCATTAGGTGAAAAGACATCTCTACTTGCAATTTTGAAGATCGGGTTTAGAATGAGTTGGATGAACTCGTTTCTAGTTGTTACTAAAATAGATATCTGATAGGTCATTTTAGAAATGAACTTTTAAGTACCTACTACTTATATACTTATCTAAATATGATAATGTTATGTGCGATCTCTGAAATATCGAGCGTTCGCGCGGAGGAATTTCAAAAACGAATTCTTTAAATGCTTCAATACTTAAAAACTAATTGACCGATATTATTGATATTTAACACGGTGATACCTTATTTTATTAGAAGATAATAATAATAATAATATCTGGGACAAATCACACACGGTCATCTGGCCCCAAACTAGGATTCCCTGTATCTTGGGAACCAGAGACTGGTATACATACACATATACTTTTAAATACATACATTATATAGATATAATACACCCAGACTCAGAGCAAACAATTCTGCTCATCACAGAAAAGTTTGCCCTGTGTGGGGATCGAACCCACGACCCAGATACTGAAGAAACTGGAGGATCTTTTGATTTTTATCACAAATCAATCGAAAAAAATCTTCTTACAAAAATCGATCAGCCAATGCAGCTTCTTTGTAACACAAAATGTCTCAATCTCATGCAATAAACGAAAAGCTCGTAAACTTAACTCCATATTCGACCAATTTAATATCCGAATGCTGTGCTTAAAAAAACATTAATACAAGTTTTTAAACAAAAAATACGACGGAAAATTATATAGAACACTTGACGTGTCCACAGTTATTACTACTTATCACACAGTATTTGATTTTCGATTCTACGAAATCGATTAAACCATCCCCAGAAAAGAAATCGATTGCTTTCACTGTAATTTTCTGAATTCGATGTTCCTCTATAGAATTTGCACAGCACTTGTTCAATGATTTATTGGTTTTATATTCCGGTGCATGCTTCTTATGCAATTATGTCAATAATATTGTATTACGCAACTGACAATTTTAATTTGTAGCCAGAAAATAAAATAAAAAATGGCCGCGGGCAGTAATATTGTTGTTATTAACAACCCATATCAGTAAAAATACAGGATGTAAAAAAGACCCGGACTCCCGGAAACCTAAACGGTGCATTCGACTCATGAAACTGAGCAACTTTTTCCAAAGAACCCATACTGAACTCTCAAAATAGAAATGGATTCTCTATACATTCAAAATTGGCTGGTAGCTGAAAAATTTGTATAAAAAGTCAAAAATTTTTATGCGAATTCAGTATAGGTTTAATTAAAACAAGTTGTTCAGTTTCTTGAGTACAAATCCCGTTAATTATGTTAACATCCTGAAGTAATTATGTTTATACCCAGTATGTAGTATAAGACGATGTTTATCTCTCGCAAATTGACCATAAGTTCCTTGGGGAAAGTTGTTCAGTTTTATCTTCTTATTCACCTTCTTAAATGACAGCGTCAAGCAAGTGTTAAAGAACAAAAAAACTTGCTCGCATGATACTTTACCCTAATCAAAATCAGCTAAACCCAGAACGAAAAATATCAAACCTTACTTACGACACAACTATTATAAATATTAAATCTAAACTAAATTTATCAAACTTACAAACGGTATTACAGATTAAGCATAGTTTCACAACCGTGTGGTCCAAACTTGAACTCCCGCGCAGCAGATCACAGGTCGCTCTCGTTTGCATATACCATCTAAATCATCAATAAATTGTCATTACTATAATCGAACGGACGAAGCTTGTTCTGCCCTCATAAGAAAAAAGACCGCAAAGTGTATGGAGTTTTCGTATATTTTGCGGCCTTTTTTCTTAAGACGTCAGTTTTCTCGACCATAGATAATGTTGAGGTTTAGAAGGTGTAGAATCGTAAAAAGCATTATGGTTTGTTGGTGTTTTTAAGGTCACCCATTTATATGTATACCTGCGCATGCGTAGAATGGTTACATAGTAATCCAATCAAGTTTTTAGATCGTTTAGTATTATTGTAAACATGGGATTTACTCTTAAAACGAGCGCTGGGCTTTTACAAAATGAGGTTTTGGTGGAAATTTTCCTCAGATTATAGTTGATATTTTTGACATTTTGGCTTTTTTTTAATATTACTTTCCATAATTTTTATAGCCGTTAAGTAGAGCTTCTTCTTTCTAATATAAAACTAATAAACCTTTTTTTGTGACTTTCACATTTTAAAAAATTGGCAAAATGTTTATCCATTTGATTTAATTGTCCAAACTTTTATGAGATTCAGCAAAATTGTAGAACAAAAGTTGTTCAAACTTTGTAGAGTACAAGCCCCAGTTACAGAGTCCTATAGCTTTTTTTAACATCCTGTATTTCAATATTATTGACCTTGTCTTTGAAATAATAATCAGGTATTTACATATTCACTTGAGTTGAGGAACTAAAGGTGGCTAAGATGTCCAGGGAGCACGTGAAGTCTACAGCTGGGAACAGACCCGAGTGCCCCTGTAGTGGGGACGACATGGGTTGTTAAAGAAACAGATTCACTTTCACTTGTAAGTTTGATACCTATATAGCTACTCCGTTTGACATAACCGATTAACAGTATTTCACTTATTGAACTACTTGTCCCAAGAAAATATGAGTTCTCAAAAAAAAAATCAACTCATACAAAGTTAATAGATCTGCCCATCAATTTGTATAAAAAAGCGGCCAAGTACGAGTCGGACTCGCCCATGAAGGGTTCCGTAACAGCAAGTAACATAATATTATAAAAGTTCTTGTAGTTCGTTGTAGGTAAATTGCGGTTTACGATTTATGACGTATTAAAAAAAACTACCTACTAGATCTCGTTCAAACCAATTTTCGGTGGAAGTTTGCATGGTAATGTACATCATATATTTTTTTCAGTTTTATCATTCTCTTATTTTAGAAGTTACAGGGGGGGGGGGGACACACATTTTACAACTTTGAAAGTGTCTCTCGCGCAAACTATTCAGTTTAGATTTTTTTTTTATTAGAAACCTCAATATCATTTTTGAAGACCTATCCATAGATATACCACACGTATGGGTTTGATGAAAAAAAAAATTTTTGAGTTGCAGTTTTAAGTATGGGGAACCCCCAAAATTTATTGTTTTTTTTCTATTTTTGTGTAAAAATCTTAATGCGGTTCACAGAATACATCTACTTACCAAGTTTCAACAGTATAGTTCTTATAGTTTCGGAAAAAAGTGGTTGTGACATACGGACGGACAGACAGACAGACAGACAGACATGACGAATCCATAAGGATTCCGTTTTTTGCCATTTGGCTACGGAACCCTAAAAAGTTCAAAATTTGTAATAAGAAGAACCCACCACTAAAGATTTCGGAAGTTGTATGTTTACATCACATAGATCTGTCACTATAAAAATCATAGACACGAAATATAATCACATTAGGCCCACTAATTTAACAATCATCTACAATATATCAGCTCTCCTACAACCAACGTTAACACTCCAATACTCATATATTTGTTACCAATAAAATTCCCAGATCCACACTATTTCAAATAACGAGCGGCTCGCCCGCTGCGCATGCGTCGATAAATTTGTCACTGCGCATCCCGCAGTATTGCACAAGTGCGCCAACGCCGCATAGGAATGTTAATGAGTTTTTTCGCGGGCTAGAGGTCGACACTTGTCGTGAATTATTGTTTACTTGTGACTTGTGTTGGTTCTTTGGATGGGATAAAGTAGGATTATGTAGTGTGTTAGTAGTTGATTTACTCATAACTGGTTGGTTGTAATGTAATTTTGGTGTGACCACCACGATACGGGCCATGCCTAGTGTGGGGTCACTTGGTTAAATTTCATAACTGTAAATATGAGTTTTTTACAATAAAATAAAAATATATTTCAGATATTTCAAATATATATTAGTCTGTCAGTTTCTGTTCGAAGTTGAAATTCCAAATTTTAATATCCTATTTTCAAATTTCCTGCTTTTTCCAGAATGGATTAGCTAGTAGGTACATATGAGTGTGGTAGTGTTACCAAGTTCCGATTGGTCAAAACTCAGAACTATTGACTAGGTAGAAAAAAAGACAATTTAATAATGTGCAACGTACACAGTAGTAAAAAACATTTTAATTTGATTTGATATACTCGTTGTTATATTCGCCAACTACGCGTTTTAATGCCATCCCGCTTGTGTTAAACGGAAGCGAGGTCGTCCCAAAGTAACTCTATAACTTTGTAAGAAAGTTGTCATAATCATGAAATAGATAACATTTTTCTGCAAAGCTGCTGGAATAGCGAATTATTTTATTACTTGTCTTTGAAAATGATCATACAATATCGTAGAACAAATCTAGTAATGTTGCTGGGTTAGAAGCCCTCCTTTTAAGCATTGCTACATCCTTTTATTATTTATTATTTATTTATTTATTATATTATTATATTATATTAATCATCAGCCAAAAGACGTCTATGCTGAATGTACAGGCCTCCCCAAGAATTATAAACTGCATAATAAAATCATGTACTCCAGAGGTTGTTAAAGCAGTTCTTTAAATTTAAATTACTTGTATGATGTGAGACCAATTCTAGAATAGTTCAAGCGTTACAATTCACATTCGAATCACTACACACGTGAAGGCAATACTAATATCACCTATTACAAGTGTTTACTATGAGCCAATAAGTGGTACTTAACCAAATAGTGAACATTGACCCAATGATCCATTTTACTTACGTAACAGTGATGGTAGTTGAATTTTTATGAGGTCTGTGGTGATTTTAGGTTCTTTAGTGGACAAAGCTGCTAACGCACCGCACTCCTGCCTCGTAAAAAACGACAATATTCAAATCACAAGTACGATTCAATGTCTGTTATTAGATTATTTTCCAAAGGAACACATACTACAGTCAGAGTACATTTTTGACATCATACAAATCCGTAAGCTGATTGGACACATTTGTATGGAAGTCAAAAAGCGTTTGAGAATCCAGTATCGGTTATTTTGAGTTGTGTTGTTCAGTATGATAATCCAGGACAAATCAAACACGGCCATCTAATATTTTGACCCAAACATACATTCCCTGTACTATGGGAACCAGAGACTGATATACATACACATATGCTTTTAATTATACATACATTATATAGATATAATACACCCAGACTATAGTTTTACGAATAAAACAGCGGTTGTTATCGGGTAGTTATCCAAAGTAGCCGATAATAACCACCGGCTGCTTATCCGACTCAATATCAAAAGGTCATAAAAATTTTTCGGCGATTTTTTTTTGTTCGCAACCCCCTCTTTTTATTGTTTTATCGAGTAGGGGTCACTTAGGGGAACTTTGATCATGTGAAGTTTTTTCGTAGGATCAACCGTTTCCGGAAAAAATGGGTCCGAAGTTGTGCACGAACCCCCTTTTTACTGTCGTATCGAGTAGGGGTATGACTACTACTACTACACTACTACCACCACCACCACCACCACCACCACCACCACTACCACCACCACTACCACCACCACTACCACCACCACTGCCACCACTACCACTACCATACCACCACCACTACTACTACTACCACCACCACCTTTACCACCGCCACCTTTACCGCCACTACCATCACCACCACCACTACCACTACCACCACTACTACCACTACCACTACCACAACCACCACCACCACCACCACCACCACCACCACCACCACCACCACTACCACCACCACAACTATTACCACTACCACCACCCCCACCACCACCACCACCACCAATACCACTACCACCACCACCACTACCACCATCACCAATACCAATACCCATACCACTACCATTACCAACACCACCAATACCAATACCACTACCACTACCACCACCACCACTACTAGAGATGCGCCGAATGTTCAGCCGAATATTCGTATTCGGCATATTCGGCGACTTTTTTAACTTTCGTATTCGGCCGAGTATTCGGTTAATTTGTCGAATAATTCGGTATGTAAAGAAAGTAAAACGGATTCAATAAAACATAATGACATGTTTTAAAGCGTAGACAGCCGCTGTTTATGGGTGATCAGATCACCGTAGTCAGCGAAAACAGCGGCTGGTTACCGGCTGGCTGACTACGATAACAACCGGCTTCACATCTATAACTCAGACACAGAGCAAAAAATCTGCTCATCACAGAAATGTGGCAAACTGAGTGAGGATCGAACCCACGACCCATCGAATCTGAGGTCAAGAGAACTAACCACTGAGCCACCAAGTCAGTCAAGTGATAGTAGAAGTAGAAGTTCCAATTTAAGTTGCTGGGAAAGGCATACACCCTGTATACTTAAAACATGTATAGGTACCACAATAACATCGATTTCGAATTCACCTCGTCTCGAACTAAATCGATTTACAATCGAATCACATAACTATAGTTTATACATTAAATGGTCAGATTTATTTACAGTAATGCCTTTTAACGAGCCGATGTAAAGTTCATAGAAAAAAAAGTATACAACTAAGTTCATAAGTTTTAACTATTTGTTGACATTATCGGTTTTTCTGCCCGAGAATCGAGAAACTAACGTTAACCAGTTAACACATGAAAGGTGTTAATGGTATGAAGTTAAACTAGTTTTTGTGACTATGAAGTTTTAGAGTGTCTTGACCATTGTACTGGCTGCTTTTTTCTGGCTTTCTATTCTATTTTTCTATTTGGCATTTCACGTCTCATGACGAGCGTGATTTTACCAACGTCAAGTGAAAAATGGGAGAATCTTCAATAAAAAAAATTGCATAACGCCAATGTCAAGTGAAAGACGCGGCCCTAAGGGTGATGGGCACTTAAAGACGCTCCACGTGGTGGTTTGCTGCTGGAACTCGGAAAACGGAGCTGTCTCCCGAGTTAATCCTCTTCCTTTGACCGCTTATCACTGAATTGGAATCACAGCTCTTTTCCCATCACAAAAATAACATTAAGACTACTCTAAAACGGAAATAATTAAAAAATTAACTCAGCAAACGTGTGCTCGGTACAAGTCCCAACAACCAACCCCTCTTTATCTGGCTTTAACTTCAAGCTTACTTGCGCTAAATAGTAATCATATTATGTATTCTCAAAAGTCGTACCTTAACTTATGTATATTTATAGATAATTAAAAAAACTTTAGACATATACATAAATACACGATCTTTATCAGGTATTTTGGGAGTAAAAATATTTTAGTATGGATATGGATGAAACTAGAACAGAAATAAAGTCTTAACACGGTACTTTGATGAAAATTTTGTATGTTTGTATATATATAGAAACATACAAAATTACCCTTAAGGATTATCCTTCACTTTTTGGACACCCTGTATATATTACCCTCAATTGGTAAGCCCTTGGCATCATCTCACCTGATGGTAAGTGACAATGATGCCGAAGATGGAAGCGGGCTTACCAATGCGGAACTGGCTATCTTGATATTCTATTTTGATATGATATAATTTATTAGATTTTCTCATATTTAATCTCAACAGTCGCGGGATCAAACTTTGTATGACTCAGGATTACTATAGGTCGCGGGGCATCTTTAAGCCCACCTGACTACACTAAAAACCACATATTATCTGTCTTGCCGCCAAACATCAATATCAATAGCACTGATGTATCCCTCCCGGCATGGAAACAAGATAACCAGTTCTCCATTGCTTTGGGAATCTTGGTAAATCTTCGGCATCATCATCACTTATCACCAGGTGAGATAATTCCAAGGACTTATCAATTGTGGATAAGAAAAATCTTATTAAAATTTGGGCGACATAAAATAGGTACAGAAGATTCACACAATCAAATAAGCACTTACTCACTCTCTAAGACTACAATTTACAAACCAACCTCACAAACGTTTAAACATAAATTTTTCCTACCATTTTCTATCCACAGCTATTCACAAAATCAACAGTTTACAGTAGCTATTACGAGTTTCTCAAGCGATAATAGGCCTTAAGACTGGGCATTAAGTGTTTTGACACCCATCAATTTTGCTGACCGTAAGGATTTATGCGCGTTTGCGAGGATAGGTGCGCGTACGCTTACAAATTGCGATGTCTGGCACGCGCTCGGTAGGGTTGGCATCATGCAATATTTTTAAAATCAAAATCAAAATGTTTTTTATTTAAGTATTTGTTTTGTACATACTTTTAAATCGTCTTTTTTTTGTACCTAGTACAAAGTTCCTACAACGCGGAACCTGTACACTCAACGTTTCGGGAAGTGTTTCCGAAGCGAGAAGAAACGTCGAGCCCAAAAGAAACACGCTTCAATATATTTTTTAAAATAATAACACTTAATTACTAATACAATGAACGTTATCAACAATACAGTGATCAGGAAGAACAATACATTTCCAAATATCTTTGTCGTTTACATAATCTATTATCTTATAATAACCTAAAGTCTATAGATATTAGTTTGTTTGGTGTTTGGAGTCCTAGCAAGGTAGAAAACAGATATGAAACCAGTCGAAATTATGATCACACAGTCTAATTATAATTATCTATTAAATTTGGCTACTCAGCTCATCGATTTGTATGAAGGGCTCAATTTTTTTTCGCTCCGATTGTATTAGTTCTTGATGGAATGGTTCAGTGTCATAATTAGAACCCATAATTTTATGTATGTTAATTCAAAAATAGGTATATTTTTCTCTTTGGTACAGCCCTTACAATTGATTACATTGAAGAATATATCGCTGCCCATTGCTTTTCAAGTGGGCCGACATCACACAGAGCTCATCCAAGCCGGCATTGTATTGTAATTTCGACCGCGCACAGAATGCGTAAGCAAGGATTCAGTGGTTAATGTCGGCTGATCGTAAAGATTGGTAGTGCTTTGGTGATGTTTTAGAGTTCTAGTGGTGCTATTAGCTGTTTTAGGAAATGTTTTATATTTTGGTATTTAGCCACTGAGTTTTTTGAAGAGAATAATGTGTTGTTATTATTTGAAACCGTAGTTAGCTCCATGGTACTAACTCCGAAGTCCCAACCAGAGTGTCGGTTTCAAATGCTGACCTACGCACTAATAAGTTTTTAGACACTTGCGTCCATTTTCATACCGATTGCTTTAAGGCTGATAAGAAAAACATTGTGAGGAAACCTACACATCTGATTAATAGTTGTTTATGTAGGTCGCATTTAAAACGTCCGTAGGTGTAAATATGGGTGATGCTAAGTATAACACAGATGGTTCATTATGCCACATGATAAAAATAATAAGTTTTCTGAACGCTACCTGTCTGAATTGGATTTTTCATTGGACCTCTTTTTCGAAAGTGGACCCGATATATTTGACGTTCAAAAAATAAAGGAAAAATAAATAAAGGAAGTATATAGATTAAACAAAATACAACATTTTTATATTTAGAAACAAAAATTGCCCTTTTTGTGCAATTTTTAAAAGTGTATAGCAAAAGTACTTAAATATTAACTTTAATGTTACTTAAAGATCTCAAATCCATAAAACCGAAATAGCATAACGGAACCGCGAAGTGGCTTGAAGCAAACAACGCGAATGTATATAGAATGTTGGTATTTCCATCTGTCTGTTTATCCAAGTAATGAGCAGTTAAACTGACGGCTGTAATCTCGTAAGGTGACCGAACTTTACTAAGAAAGTATAGTTAAATTAGCAGAAATGAACATCAAAAGGTTCTGGAAGAGGTCCAAATATCGGATAGGAGAAATAGCTTTGGTGATTCCGAAATTTTTGATTCTTCTTCCGTTTTAAAGAGACAATTTTCACACCTAAATAGTCCAACAAAATGGGGTATAGTATAATTTCATATTTTTACTGTGCTATATGAAGCGACTTGGTTTAATCAGTCTGCTTAAGATGACGAAGTCATGATGTCCTGTACATTACTGGAATTTGTCGAATCATATTTTTCTCTTCTCTCACTGTGCTTTTTCCATTATTCAGTTTTCACAATTTAGTGATAAATTAATGAATATTATTAATTATAATTACATTTATTTTGTGTAACTGATTTTTGAATGAATCTTTAATATCAGGTATCAAAAACGTACTATTTCAGTGACACCACAGACCATACAATTACTACAGTTTTTGTGAACCTTTATGGACCGCTTTAGCTTACAAAGACGGTATTTGGACAACAATTAAAATGTATGGGACAAAAAGTAAGAAGGTTGACAGCATCATTTTGCGCGACCTTCCGCGCGCGAAACTCGAGTTCTTATGAATTTTTTCGCTGTCCCGCCTGATTCAAATTAAATGTTTTGTACTCGTTTGGACACTTTAAATATAAAGAGAGTTTTAAAAAATGTATCAAGGGTCTGTCAATTCCGTTCAATCTAATATATTTTATTGCAAAAATTCATTCATATGAGAACAAAAAAGAAAATAAGATGCCATAGCTGGACTGTAGTAGCAATTTATTCGGAGAGCCACCTTTGGAAAGGAAAAACAACAACAGAATAAGTTAGGAAGTAGTACAAAAAAAGAAAAATGAAGTTTAGAATAAGACATATTTATACGAACATCAGCCAAAAGGCGTCCACTGCTGGACAAAGGTCTCCAAGGATTGTTAAGGAAACACCATCAAACCAAAATAAAATTTTTTGCCTTAATCCGTTCCTCCAGAAACCTTCAAGTTTTCCGGAATAAAAAGTCATATGTGTTAGCTGAGTGCTTTATCTATCTATCTACCAAATTTCATCTAAATCCGTTCAGTAATTTCGGCGTGAAAGTGGGACAAACAAACAAACATCCGTACTTTCGCATTTATAATATTAGTGAGACAAGTCAATAAGCACTTCGTCTTTTTAGGATGTCCTTGTTCTTTTAAGTTTGATAAAGGTTCGCTAACGGGCCCTGCGCCAATTTGGTTCCACCCTATATATAGCTACAGGATGATTTACGAGTGCGATTATTGCAACGACTTTTTTCGGCCAAATGTCAACATACATGGTGCAGTTGTTTAAATTTATATTGTGGATGACCTATTTGTAAGCTTGTAAGCGATCTACATCGCTTCGAGCATTGAGTCATGCGCAAGCGATCGGCATAATAAACAACTTTGTCTTGTTCCATTTTTAAACAATTTTGACATAAACATATTCTTTAAGAAGGCATGAATACATTTTTACCGTCGAAATTTAAAAGATTTTTATTTTTATGAAAAGTCTAAGTGTTTCGAAAAGTGAAATTTCTATGTCTCGTATAGTAAAAGCTCTCTGTATTACAAAATCTTAGATAAACCTTTTTAATTGCATCCTGTTTCATTAGTCGTTTCCATAAAACCAATTTCGATTGATATCCGTTGTTTTCTGCTTTAATGTACCGTTTTCAATCACTTTTACTTAAACGTATTGACTCAAATCGAAAGTACCTCCTCGAAAATCGAAAGGCCTTCTTTAGACCAAAAGACTTATACTTTACTTGAAATAAACCAACCGTTATTGAGTTTATCAAGATAAAAATAAATCGGGGCCCTCCGGGACGGGTGTCTCGGGGATCGGGGCACTCAGGGGCTAACCCGTTATTTTGACATACATCTTAAATTAACAACAACACAAAATTAATTAATAATACTTACAGTTTTTTTTTTTCTAATTAATTCGCTAAACATAAAAACGAAAAATGAAAAGAAAGTCACGAGTCCTTTAAAAACCCTTTAATTTCTGAATATATACATAAATATAGTTTTGGGCTCAGAGCGGCTTGCGTGGTCGCGTCGCGCACGCAGATTAACTGACTACAGACACGGTCATAACCTGGATGGGTTTAACTGTTAGTGGCATTTATCTCGACCGTTTCCGTGCTTCGCAAGCCACGTTAAGTCGTTGGTGCCGGCTGCTATCGCTAGATGGCAGTAGTTTAGCCATGTCGGAGGCCTTATGGGCCCCACATCTTCCACCAATCCGGACTTGGACCCCGTGTGTGGAGTATGGCCTAACCTTCCGGATGTATGAGAAGAGACCCATGCCCCTGCAGTGTGGTCGATATAGGTTATTAACACATAGAGACAGACACTCAAAAAATCATCTTACGCTTTAACAACTCGTGTAAAAATAAAATCCTCACTAATTTTAATTTCTGATATACAATAATTTCTATGCAAATCAAACTTTTATTCAATGAATAAAATTGTCATTAGTTCGTGCAAAAATAATTTGGAGAGCAGCCATAAATTATTCGTAAGTTCATTAGATTTTAGATTATGTCGTTTTCAAAGATATCGCTTTATTTCTAGTGAGACAAGAGGCTATTAAGGTCTGTTCCCATATGCATACCATTACATCAATCAATACTATGTAGGGGTTAAAAACATTAAAATTATTTTTTTATTCCAAATTGTATCAGAAAATTATACGGCTCTTGCGTAAACTACATTCGTTCGCTTCAAATCAAGAGGTCGCGAATTCGATTCCCGGCGGGTTCCTAACTTAGAAGTACTAAGTCCTAAGTCTGTACGAACTGTCTGTTGAAAGTCTTCACATTAATTTTTTTTTTTTAATTAAATTTAAATTATAAAAATATAATAATAATAAAATTAAATTAAATTAAAAATATTTAATTTTTTTTAAAGTACTAAATCTGTACGAAGTGTCTGTTGAAAGTCTTCACATTGAATCTATTTTTTTATCAAAATATTATCAAAAATAACATTGTGTTCTAAAAGTTCTGAAATACTGAGATATGACGTCATCATTAATTAATATAGTAGTTTCCATACTCTTAACATGAAATTTTGTGAATAAAACATTACAATTAAAGTGCAAGCGTTCTTTTACAGTTCCAATAAAACCTATTTCGTGAACAAAACTTATTTTTGATAAAGAAAAATACCAATTTCTCCACTTTAATGAAAGCTGGCCATTACAGATTATTTATGATAACCAGTAACGAATAGTTTTTATTTAATAAAGTAAGAATAAATTAATTCCAATAAACCTAAGAATTTATCGGAGAGTTCCCATGATCCAAATTACACTAACAATAAAATTTAAATGTTTTGAGATTGTTGATTTTGAAATTAGTGGTTAGTTACTGAATGTAATAAAATGCAGTTCATTAAGTTTCTCTTAAATTATCTTGAATAAAGTAATAAGAAACTCATAGTCGATACGCAAAAAAAATTGCTTCTCATACAAAGTTGACCGATCAGGTGATAGATATGTATGGAATGTCCAAAAAAAATTTACGATACAAGATCGAAAAGGTAAAAACACATTGTGATAAGAGCAATTTAAAACTTAGTGAAACATGTTATTTACAACAAGGATTCTGATATTTTAACTGATCACTAGCCACACAACCTCCACCAATCCGGACTTGGTCCCCGTGTGTGGAGTATGGCCTAACCTTTCCAAGTTATGGAAAGAGATCCACCCAGATCCATAGAGTTCCCTTGCAGTGGGGACGCTAAGAGTTCTTAATGCAAGAGAGAAAGCTATTGATTTACTAATAGCTAAGCAGAATCCCACCATATTGACTCGTCCACCATTAAATAAATGATCGCGTTGTATAATCAATAAACCACGCAGGTGTTTTAAAAGAGATCGATATGCACGTGTCACATACCATTGAAAATATCGATTAATCTACAACTATAAAATCTCACTTCGAACTCGAAGTGGGATCTCACTAAATGCCTTATGCTTCGTAAAGATAGGCCTGTTGAGTTAAATATAAGTTAACATTGGTAAATGGACCCGTCGAATTTGGGTTCTGTTTATGAATCTGAACAACTTTTTTAATACATATTTTCTTAATTTTTTTATTTCAACAAATTGTTTTTTTTTTTTGATTTACCAATCACTGTTTACATTAAAACATAGGAAAGCAAGACAAAACAGAACTTACTTAAATGTAACAATCAAATCCCGAAAATGAGGTAGCTTTTTAATAGATACAACAAACTTAATTATTATTTGAATATAGGGTTCTTTTAAAATTTTCTTTACAGTGGTTTCTATTCAGTAAATTGGACAACTTTACGCAGGAACATATACTCCATTCGCAAAAAAAAGTTTGACAACCCAGTGGCGGATCAGCTGATAAATTAGTATGATGTCTCCAAAAAAATTTCGCGAATTGAATATAGGTTCCTTGGGGAAAGTTGTTCAGATTCATGAGTAGAAGTTGTGGTTTAATTTTTTTTATGTATTTCATATAGTAAGTCCAAAATCAAAAACTGCAGATGTAGTGAGACTGTCTATGAAAATCAGCACCTAGTAGATTGAAAGTTATCACAATTTAAGGACAATTATTGAGAAGGTCAGATCTATATTGGATATATTTCTATAGTCTATGGAACTAACCTTATTTCAAACCCAATGAATACCATTTCCACACTCACATGTGAAAATTAAGGGCCTAAAGGTGTGGCAGTTGCAACTTCATTTTGAATTCTAATAGACAATCATAAAATTCAAATTGGAATGCACTCGGAAGTTGTAGGCTGCTTATATTACCTCTGTAGTCCAATATATGCATGTAGAGGTCGTGGGAAGGTAGCCGATGGTATATTTATATAATTTTCAGATATAACGGACCACTTTTTGATAAACTCTACTTTATGGTTGGACGACATTGCAGTAATGAGAATTGATGATGGTATTTACGAATTCCACATTTGGAATCGGAAATGGTAATGTCTTGAATCGGTAACACTTTCGTTTTGATTAATCTACTCTACAGTGTGAATATTATATTTCTGTGGTTTAACCCTTTCACTTCACATTGTTTTGTCATTGATAAGTAACGAAGATAGGACAGGTGAAATGAGTTGCAGTAAAGGGGTATTTTTTAAAATAATTAATTCTGGGAGGATTTCCTATACAGAATGTAAAAAAAGGCTCCTGGAAACTTAAACGGTGGACTCCACTCATGAAACTGACAAATTTTTGGTGTTCAGTTTCATCAGTAAAAAATCCTGTTAAAGTTTACAGAACTTTTTATACCCTGTGTACAAAAAAAAACATTAAAATCGGATATATACCCGAGAGGAGCGTAATTTTTTTAACACAAAGCATGACGAACAATTTATGTGAAGTTGCTATCACTCGTTAAAGAATATCAGAAACCGATTAGGCTGCTTGAAAACCTCTGATACTGGGGCTGGCCACTAGCTCCACAACCTCTACCAATCCAGACCTGGCCCCGTGTATAAAGTACGACATAAAACTCAAAATGTTTTTTATTTAAGTAGATGCTTTACACATGCTTTAAAATCGACAATATTTTTTTTCTACCTAGTACAAAGTCCCTACCACGCGGGACTTGTACACTCAACGTTTCGGGAAGTGTTTGCGAAGTGTTTGTGAAGCATATATTGCGAGATATGAGAAGATATTCATGCCCTAGCAGTGGGCAGGCTTTGGTTTTTATCGTAAAACTAACAGAAAATTTGCCTTACACTGAAAAAAATGTCTGGTACATGTTACTAGAATCTCGTTATCCGTACGTTATTGTCTAGTTCTATTTGTGACGACAAAACGCTTTGTCGTCATTTCTATAATAATCTAGTTAAATCAATTTGTGAATATAACAGAACATATCGGTATGTGTACAACATTTCATGTTCACCTTACAATCCGATTATAATGACAACAAACCTTATTGTAAAGAGTACCGTTTTCCAGTATTCATAACTATCGCATCATTAATGCTTACTATGCAGTGGTAAACACTACAATCTGTGTTTTAACTAGATTTGAAAAGTAAATATTACTAATCGCTTAGTACGTGCTGCAAAAAATTCTATTACTTATAACTAGTTTTTTGTTAGAATAACTATTTTTTAAACAAGTATACGTTCTTGTTGTACTGTAGTCAAAAACTTTTTTCGGTGTAATCATTCTCCAGTAATTTCAAAAGAACAATTAAGATAGAGCAAAGACATAATGAAGAATAGATGAAGCTTAATTATAATTAACACACTATAAAATATCACAAGTAAAAGCAGAAAAAAGTTAAAGTCGATAGACTTACATCATTTTACCTTTAGAGCAATATAATAATTGTATGTGTGTGTAAATTATTGACCAATACTGATATGTCATAAAGGGTGTCACACACATTGCAGATTTATTCGGTTTGTTTATAGCATATTTGTAAGAGTGAACTTGTTTTCCTAGTAAAAAGGTCAAATTGCATGAAATTGCGATGGACTTGCAGTTGTCGTTTTTATATAAATTTTAGATATAGGCATTATAGTTTTTTTTTTACCCTTAATTGGTAAGCCCTTGGCATCATCTCACCTGATGGTAAGGGATGATGACGCCGAAGAATCACTCATTCCTTTATTGACGAATTTCTTGTGCAAGTTGTTGCTACAACATTAGCGTCTGTGTGAGGCAGTCTTAACGTTCGTAACAGCGTCTCAGGAGGTCGTTTGACAGGTGAGGTGACGCGCGCGCACTTCTCGACACATGTGTGCGTAATGTCAGAGTTTACTAGGCGAGGCGCTAGACTGGATCTAGATTTATAGCCTTTGAAATGTTGCTGTTTAATTTTCCGTGTGGAAATAATAATAAGTTTAAGTATTTTAGTAATAATTTAAACCTTGATTAATCGCTTTCTGAATAAAATTAAGAGTTTGGTGGTCTATCTGAATACGGAAGAATTGAAAGTCATTTAGCTTTTTTTGACTCCCCCGACTCGGTGGACCGACGACCTGGTAAAGGTTGCAGGAAGCCGCTGGATGCGAGCCGCACAGGACCGGTCGGTGTGGAAATCCTTGGGGGAGGCCTTTGTCCAGCAGTGGACGTCTTTCGGCTGATAGATAGATAGATTAGCTTTTTTTGAAGTTCATACCTATTTGGTATCAGATTTTATATCTGTATCTGTTTTAGCGGATTTACGATTTCTAGCTACCTTGGCTGTATTATTTATTCATGAGACATAGAATCATGCCTACTATAATATTGTAACGTATATAACAATATTAATAATAACATTCCTTTCTTAAATGTAATTCAGTGTGCCTCTAGCCTAACGATGGGACAGTGCGCACGAGTGCCCTCTACAGGTGAAGTTGCGCCGGTGTGCGTGAGGTCATCGTGTCGTGACACGCGATTGGTTGTGTCAGTGTGAGTGCGGCAGACGATCACTTGTAAGGTCCTGTGCACATTAAAAGATGTTGTTTTGTTCCCGGAATTGAATAGGCACTTATATTTATTGATTTTTCACTAAGTTTGAACTAAATTTATCTTGTGAATCATATCTTAGTGAATGAGGTGTTGTCTCACCTTTGCGGATTACGGATGTAGATCAATATATCCTATGAATCATTGCGGTCTGCGCGTGATTCGATAAATGGAACAAAAACGCGTAAGTGACAGTTATTTATTAATTTACGTAAGTAGGTATAATATTTACTTCAGGTGTATGACTAACAACTACATTTTGTTTGGGGTTTTGTTAATAAAATGCTGTCAGATATTTTTTCTCTTTTGAAATATCATAAATTTGAAGCAAATAATGAAGTTGGAATTCACAGTAGGTCATTATGCACTTGACTTTATGTTGAGACAGATTGAAATAATTACGTAGTCTTACTATTTTAACTGCCTGATAGGTACCAGCAGATATTTTGACGATCCATTTACTTAGATATTATTAATAATAATAATATCTGGGACAAATCCCACACTGTCATCTGGCCCCAAACTAGGATTCCCTGTATCTTGGGAACTATTCTTGCGGCTATTATTGACTCAGATATATGTATTATCATATATAACAGTTCAATCAGTATTCATTGCTTAATAGGTTTTTGACATGTTAACCTACATAAAAAAAAAAGATGTTATTGCTTAAAGAAAGTTCAATGCTATCAAATTAAAATACCGCAAAATCTTTAAAGTGCTGATTTTATAATAAAAAGAACATCATTATTAATTATGTTAATGAAATAAATTTAATATGAAAACAAAGGGTATTTCTATAACTTTGCAAAAAAAATGTAAAACTTCCTATACAAATTAAGATAGGTGATCGCGTATGTGGCACCCCGAACGATCAGGCGGACTTGGGTGAATTCGCTAGTCAGTCTCCCGATCAAGAAAAAAACGCTATTGTATGTGAGATTGATTTTTATCTGAGGTCAGTGCGAACTGATCGCGACCGTGATTCTTATATTAAGTGGTCAGTGAGAACTACACAATTCCCGAACTTAACAAAGATTGCCAGAATTATTTTTTTAAGTACCCTCTTCAGTGTATCCGGATAGTTACCGGATATCCGTTTCATCTCTAATATATTGTGGACAGTATTTTAGGATTGACTTTTGTTTTTTTTTATGGCATAGGTGGCAAACGAGCAGACGGATCACCTGATGGTAAGCGATTACTGCCGCCCATAGACACTCGCAACACGAGAGGAGTCACAAGTGCGTTGCCGGCCTTTTGATGCAGTCATCCCTCGTTTTAGTACGATATGTAACACCACTCATATTTAGTACCTCGACAATCTTTTGATGGTTTTTTCATTCTCCAAGGGAACCCCACAAATCAGTTCCCATGTCGATCATTCGGACGGCTCTATTAACGCTGGAATTAAGCCAAATTACTAAGTAAAGCATTAATGATCACGTGTGTATAGTATAATTATAAGAACGCCGACGGTAACCCGACCATTATGCAGTATCTATATCGATCTATCGATCCATAATCTATCTATACTACAGGATGTTGAAAAAGTGCGTTTGAAATTTTAAGGGGTTACTCAGAATCACGTATTGAATATCAGGAAAAATATTGAAAAAAATCCGATCTATGTAATATTTTTTTTCAGTTTCTCGTACCAAATCTGAATAGTGAATCAAGAATTCCTATGGGAAACTGAAAAAGAATTGTACCTACATCGGATTTTTTCAATATTTTTCCTGTAATCTATACTTGATCCCGAGTTGTTGTTTACAACCCTCAACGTCCCCACTGCAGGGGCACTTGATTCTGAGTAACCCCTTAAAATTTCAAACGCACTTTTTAGCATCCTGTATAGCAATCAGTATTGCGAGATGGCCAGGTATGGATCGATCACTTGTATGAACTTTCTGATTTCGGTTTGACCCAGTAAATTGAAACATGTGATGTTTATGTTTTTTTATTGCTCAAGTTACGTCTTAAGTGAGTTATTAGTTATACGGTTTGCAGAATTAGTTTTAATATTTTAATTATTGTTATTCAATTTTAAATTCTTTATTTATGACTTTTTAGTTTTAAAGTGAGATATTGAAAACGTAATGCCTTGTAAATTTTAAATACTTACTTACAAAAAAAAATAGAAAAACAAATCACCTAAGATGTATATTTAAACTAAATATGCCAAATTGATTTCAAGAAATTTTATATCACAATCTCATCACAATCCTAATATCTTATACATATGTATATGTTATTTTGTTTGTATCCAATCCAATCCGTTGTTCCCTCAATTCTGAGGATCGTGACCGTCATGGCCTAGAGAAGGCGCAGAGTGCTCTCCATCCGGCTCTGTCGCTCGCTGCGTGCACTGCCTACTGCAGCTGCAGATTGGTGGCTCTGGTGACTTGGCTGCAGTACTTCGCATGAGGTCTACCCCGTGCTCTCTTGTGCTCGATCTTTCCCGTCATTATTTGACATTCCATGCTGTTTTGTCGGCATGCGCAGTGTCCAAAGAAGGAAGGATGCGTTGTTGGGTCATTTGGCATTTTGTTTTGTTTACTCTTGAGAAAATATGTAAACACAGATTGAGAAACGAAAAAGGAAATTAGCAATAAACTCAAGTGGTTCCCGTAGGATAACCTCAAATTGTTTGCAAAGTCGCGGGGAAAAGCTAGTAATATATTTTTTTAAATAATTTAAAGTCAATAACTCTTTGACTCTGCCACTGGATTTTTGCTGAAACTACAAATATAACAAAAAAATCTTATACAAAAAATTATGGAGAGACAATGGTTTTACAAAAGTCTAATAAGGAATAACCCTTTTGACGAATTATTATCATAATTAAATATACAAATTTAACCAGTCAAAACAATTGTTATTAATAAATTATAGTTTTACATAACATTTACACATAAATTTACATTATTTAGTAAAACTAGCAATTTCCAACGAAGCTTAAGGATTCTCTCAACCCATCCAAGGACGGATCACACCCAACATTGCGTAACGTAGGAACGGAACCTCTAAAACTCTCTCCAAAAACAATATTAATCTAATGGTACAATACCGCCGCGGGTAAGAGGAAGTTTCTGCCGTCTTATAAGAAATAACACCGCAAAGTATATGGATTTTCTATATATTTAGCGGCCTTTTTTGTTATGACGGCAGCTTTCATCACCCACGGAGTGACAATCAATTTGTCAATCTTTTACATTTCGAACCTTCTAATTAAATTCTTCGGTAAAAATAACGCTGTGATATCGTCAATATGTGGTAGGGTTGTCAAAAGGCCACAATGAAGACTAAACTATAGGCATTAGGTATATGAGAAAAAAAATATCTCGGTTTTGTTTGGCGTGAGCTTTCAATCAGAAGGACTTCTAGTGTAATGTCACCGACGCTTTTAGTGACATAATTTTCTGTAGACAGACGCCGTCATATTTCGTTGTATTTGAAGGTTCAGATTTGTAGGAACTCGAAAAAAAACTTACTCAAAGAATATGTTAAACATCTGCATAAATAAATAAAAAATATTTTCAATGTGAATATAAGACCAATATAAACCTTACAATATAATAATTCCTTGAAACACGAGGATTTTTTTAAAACGAACTACCACAAAGTCAAAGTCAAAATGTTTTTTATTTAAGTAGATGTTGTTGTTAACAAATGTTGTACACATATGTACTTTTGAATAACGAAGAAAGATATATTTTTTTGGGTGCATTTGAGTCTGTATGTTTGACTTATTTATAGATCTTGGAGTACAAAAATGACTTTCGGATTCATCGTAATAAAGTGTAGCCATCTTTCGTAGCCATCTTCTGTAGTCAGTGGTTTTAACCTATCCAACTGTTATAAGGAAATGTTTATAATAATAATATTAATATCCGGGACAAATCATACACGGGGCCAGACCCCAAACTAGGATTCTCTGTACTATGGAAACCAGAGGCTGATATACATACACATATACTTTTAAATACATACATATATAGATATGTCGGATCAGGAAGGCCGATAAAATGAAATAACTACTATTCGGGAATCCAACATCATTATTCGGAAATACATACACATATACATTTAAATACACACATTATAGATATAATACACCCAGACAAACAAATCTGCTCATCATAGAAATGTTTAAAGGTGTTGTTTTAACACGTTCCCAGCCAGCCCTAGAAAACAATGCAATAAAACACAAAGCTGCCCGCCGGAGGCGCTACCGACTATTCGGTAGCTCCCACCACCCATCACCCAACACTTAGATCCCAATCATAAGATGACCCAATGATAAATTATTTGTGGCAAGAATTTGGGTGAGTCGCCTTTGGTATTCAGTCACTTTTAGTCCCATATTAAACCACAATACTAGTTACGAGATAGCTCTTACGATAATGCTTTATTAGTAGCAAAGAATTTGGATTTTAGCTTCGGTATCCAATTTATGATTCGTCCCTTTATTAATCGTATTTATATCCTTTCTTCTTCTTTCATTCTCATAGCATTATGTATTTTAATACATTGCGTGACATTTTGTATGTCATAGACGTGATTTTGCACTAGCACTTCGTCAAAACAGTAAATCAAAACATGTATGATCAGCACCGTTACTAAAATATTAATAAATCTCTTGTAGCGTTTCAAGGTTAGCTTATTAAAATTAATTATCACAGTATTTGTAAAAAAATCTTACGAAAGTAACCAGTGGCAATACGTCAACAGATACCAAAGACCACCTGTCGGGAATTGGTAACACATCATTTATATCATCAATGACAGCCCCTCATTTTAGCGCGATGGCTGTCGACCGCGTTAATCTTTTTTTTTCAACCATGTTATTAATTTATGAAGATTCTTTTAGTTTTTTTTTTTAGTGAAATGGGATTAATTGACTGCTACTTAATAACAGTTCGGTTTGAAAGTCATTAACAAATTATTGAAACTACTTACAAGATAATCATTAAAGTTAGATGGTAGTACTCATTTTTCCTCGAAGCTTTGAGAGTAGAAATTCTGAGTGGTATGAAATTTGTATTTTGTAAAAACATGAATTTCTCATTTAAAATCAATAGTTACATTCAAAATAAAATTGCATGATTTGAATTCCACAAACAATAACAATATATAACAACTAATAAGTCTATTCACAAAATAATAACAAGTTATTTTTGAACTTGTTCTTTAACCTTCAGTTCACATCCTATTTCCTAGACCAAATTACTGTACTTAGTTAATAAAAAAAACTAATTTTAACTAACCTTCTCACACCTCATTATTACATCTAATTGAATCCTCTAACCCCGTACTGTAATGACCAATTATAGATAAGATACGCTCGATTTTCAATAGAGCATCTGACGTGTTAAAAAATAAGTTTCATATTGTATGAGAAAAATGATGGAAACAATTATATATTTTTTTTTGTATGGTCCAAGTGTTAAGAAGCTTGGTTGTTTAGTAAGTGACGCTTCCGTGGTCTATTAGAACACACTAACTAAGCATCTAAGAAAACGTCTGGAGGATGGGTTGGAATGAAGCAGCAGTTTTCTTGTTCCGTCATTCAGTCAGATAATAAATTACATCATTATAATAATGTTACCTCGAGTAGTTTCAACGTGTTCTTCCCGTTATCTAACTAACTAGCTCAACCTCATTTATGTATTATCGCCAAACATAAATGTTAATTAACAGCATTGATGTGTTCCAGCATGAATATACGTAGAGTGTTCAAGAAGTCGTGACGTATATGTAAAAGATGAGAGTTATGGGAACGATTTTATTTTTATTATTAAGTAACATCTCTTACAGGACTTTCTACGTTTATTTCACCTTTCTGTAAATTACGTCTAAGTAGTAATTAATTTTCTTTCTGAGATGACGACATTGAGCAAACGAGACTATGTTGTCATTTTCTACTAAAATTTCAAGCCAGGTTCGACAATACAAACAATATTTTCACGAGATATTTACCGTATTCGTTAATAAGCTCGTACTGTAAGGAATATGGAACAGTTGTTTTTATAGTTCAGTCGAAGTGATTTTGAGCTAGATGACAACCCGACGCCAGAGAGGCCTGTGGAAATGTCAGTGTCAAAAAACAAAACTCTAGTGGAAAATCCTTTCAGAGAAGATTAACGAATTACTTATAGCTAGTTAGAGAAACTCCTAAATATTCCTGTCTTCTTTATACAAAAAATATGACGGCGCGATTAAATGTAAAAAAAAATAATACTTAATGGGTACCCCCCTCTTACAACGAACATCAGAAGCAAAGTCGTGTCGAATGGTCGCAGTTTGTGCTAAACGATTCGAACATGGCCGGACAAATAATGTAATTTTAACTAACACAAGTGATGATATATGCATTTATTCTAAGGATCTTCCAACCAACTTTATTCTAAAGCAACAAATAGTTCTTCGAGGATGAAGAGCCACCCACACTAGTTCGAAAATCAAAAACCACCGATAAACGTATGACGAATTTTTATTTTAATAATCAAGGGTTCATAAAATCTGTTATACTTAAAAGAAACAGGACCTTTACTAGTCAATGGTATACTGAAATAGGTCTACCTAAATTAATCGCAAAACTACATAATCGAGCACAGAAATCAAGACGCAGTTCGTGGTTCCTATACATTACGATAATGCACTGACACATTAAGCGGGTGCTACTTCACAATTTCTAGCAGATATCCGGCATTTAAGTACTGGAAGATCCTTCCTTAGGTCTGACCTCGCGCAGTGTGACTTCGATATTTTTTCGTTTTGTTAAAATCATAAGAAGATACGCAAGATTCTGTCAAAAGAGCAGTAAGTTAGTACGTTTGAGGAAAAAACTTGAATAAATTCCTAAAGAAAAGTGGAACAGTTGGATTAATGAGTGGATTGTGCGTTTTACTAAATATATTAATAGTATGGGATATTATTTAGCAAAAATATAAATTTATTTAATCACACGACAAGACTTCCTGAACACCCTACGTAATATAGACAGATCCCCATTGCGTTAAGAATGGGTAAGCATCATCATTTACCATCAGATGAGATCATGCCAAGAGCTAACTAATTTTGGATAAATTAAAGTATTTATCATATCCTAAATCGCTGTCGCTTCTGACTTTTGCCCTAAACAAAAATTCCATGGTGGCCAGTTTTCGGTGGTTGATTGATTTTCAATTCGAAATTCGAAACGAATCGCAAAGTGAATTCTGACGGTTAATATTGATTATGCCTTTAGGCATAATGCAATATGACTGTTATTATAATCATTTAAATTAATTTTAGGGCATATGACTAAGAAAAGTATATAATGAAATTTCATAATACTTAGATTTTAAGGAAACAGATGTTTATAACAGTTTTTTCTACTCGCCACTTATCAAAAAACTTTTTTCTACAAAAACTCTGAAATCCTTCCTTCCTTCTACTTAGCGTTATCCCGGCTGGAGCCAGGGTCCGCTTTCTTACTCAATCTACTCCACTTTGCCCGATCTTCAACATCCTCTTCATTGAAGTCATTTTCTCTCATGTCCGCTCTCACAACATCAAGCCAGCGCTTCCTGGGCCTTCCACGGGATCGAGGGCCATCAACGATAAGTTCAAGGCAAAAAAAAAAATACAATAAAAAACTCTAAAATCGCAAAGAAATATTTTTTATGATTGTAAAGATTTATCTTAGGACTTGTCTCTTTAAAGGGTGTAAAATAGGGCGTATGGGGATACGTGTAATACTATTTTCATTTTACAAACATACATCTCTTTAGAAGTAAAAGTTTTTCCGTCCAATTTATATTACAACTAGTTTTAACTTCATAAATCAACGGAACACTTCATGAATAAAACAAACAGATACAATCTCGGTCTAATTTAAAGTTTTAAGTCCAATATCGTAATGTATGCAAGGAATTAAGACATTTTTTACGTGTTCTCTCGTAATGATCGTAAATAAACTTTATCTAACTTTTATCTTCATTTAGTCCAATAAATTGTTGTTAACGCAAACAAATTAAAAACTGTATTACGAATTTTTAATGTACGAACAAGTAATTTGGTAGCAATTGTGAAAATTTAAGGGCTAAAGTGTTTAATTTTAAATAAATTTCGAGGTTTTGAGACAGGTATTCAAATGTAATTGCTACAAAATATCATTATCAATCATGGAAAATATTTCAACAACTATTTTTCCCAAACACATGATATGTTTTTCATTTTTTTTTTAATTTTAATTTAGGTATAGACAAACGGTCACACGAAAAATTAAAATGAATCAAGTATGACTTAGACTCGTCGTAGGGTTTCTAAACTGAATAAAAAACCCTTTTTTTTTGTAAAACACGAAACAAATATATATATTTAAAATTTATGGTAGGAAGGATTCCTCGGTACGCGAATCTATTACGCACTTGGCCAGTTTTTAAATTCCAATAACACTTTCTTTTACCTTCTTAAACAGCTTAAAGATCAATATAGAACGCGATCGATATTCAAATCAAACTACCAGTACAGTTCTCGCGAAGGAGATCGTCAATCTTCTTTAATTATATACATTTAAATGGCTTAATTGCATATACCTCGACATAGTATCATCGACTTTTAGGATTATTAATTGCGTTTTTAAATCGATAACATTTGATACTATAGTTGAAAATATCAAATGGTGCTTTAGAGGTCGTTCAGGTCGATTTTCACTTTATAATTTAGGTACATAGAACACTCCTGTTGGTCATTCTTAATTAGTTCTCTTTTCAGTATGTTAATCTTTCATCTTCTCCAGAAAAGCAACCTGCACTAATCAATACTTTGAAGAAACTAGATTTAAATAAATGTGAGACAATTGAGATCTAAAAACCTTAAAGTTGGTGCCAGTTGCTTTTTCTAGATGGCAATCGTCAAGTCATGTCAGAGAGAACTTCTAACGCTGGCACTAGTTGAAGCCTTGCCATCTCCACTAATGCGAACTTGGCCCCCGTGTGTCCCCAATGTCTTTCGCCATGTAAGAAAATGTGGGAACGTATATTTCGAAGAAAATACCATGTGAGAGCCATGCTTCGGCACGAATGGGTCGGCTCGACCGGAGTGATACCACGGCCTCGCAGAAAACCGGCGTGAAGCAAGCTTGCGTTGTATTTCGCCGAGGGTACTGGAGGCCCAATCTCCCCCCCCCCATTCCCCCATCCCATTTCAAAGGTCGGCAACGTACTTGTGACTCCTCTGGTGTTGCGGGTGTCTATGGGCGGCGGTAATCGCTTACCATCGGGTGAACCGTCAGCTCGTTTGCCACCTATCACATAAAAAAATATTGGCCAGGATTTGAACCCAAGACATCTGGTTAGGAGGCCCGAGTCGCTAAGCGGAGCCACTGACGCTTTTTAACTACCGATAAGAAACACTTGCAATCTTTTTATGGTAAATTAATGGTAACATCAATACAGTAAACACCTTTTTAACTTTGTAAGTGAAACAGTAAAGTTAAGAAATCAAATTCGACGTTAAAGCAACGAATTATCACTTAATTGCTGGTTTTACGAACTATAAAATTTACGGCAGCGTTAAATTTTATTTTGCTGTTTGCTTTGGGCAATCATTTAAAAATGAAAGTTTTGTGTAAAACGTTGAATAATATTGTTATTTTAGTGTCTGTTTATTATCAATTACTGCCAAATTGTTTAAAAAAATATACAGTCCGGCCCAACCCCATCCCCCTCCCCATTCCCCCATCCCCATCACATTTCAAAGGTCGGCAACGCACTTGTGACTCCTCCGGTGTTGCGGGTGTCCATGGGCGGCGGTAATCGCTTACCATCAGGTGATCCGTCTGCTCGTTTGCCACCTATCACATAAAAAAAAAAAACAGTCTATATAGAACTTCGTTCCCACCCTCGGAATACCTGCATTTCTATGAAGAGCAGGTTTATTTGATCTGTATGGGTGTATTACCTATATTAATGAAAACAATTTCACAACTTAAAATATGAAGATTAATACACTATACCTACTTGAAAAAAAGTTATACAGGCGGTCTTATCGTTAAAGAGCGGTCTCTTCCAGACGAACTTCCTCGTTTAAAAGTAAAATATGTATATATTAGTCTTTGGTTTCTATATATGTACATGGAACCGTAGTTTAGGGCTGGAAGCATGTCACGCATTCCTGAATATTATCATTATTGTAACCTATATCAAAAGCTGTTTTAGTGAGCAAATGATACGACACTATAATGTATTCAAAACTTGTATGTTACAGTGACCCAAGAACCGGAACCGGTAATGTTCTAATTGATGACCGATGGTGGACCGTGTAACCCATAAATTTTTATTTGCCATCAAAGACGAAACCATTAACGTTTTCTAATTTCACACTTATACCCTTTTTCTGGAGCTCTTTCATAATTACGTGTATTCGTTGCTACTAATTGTAGAGATAAAAATTACATATATATTTGTTAATCAGTTAGTATGGAATGTAATAGTCATAACATTTTGGCGATTTCAGTTTGTATGGAAAATTCAAGAAGTTTTTATTCTGGGTTAGAAAAGTTGTACTGGTTTTTCAGTGTAATGAGTTTTTTTTTATATAATAATCAAAATTAAAAAATTTCACAAAATGAAGTATAACGTACAGACAGTGCTACAAAAACTAATTATAGGTTTATCTGAGCACCATTGAATGGTTGCTACACCTAGTTTATATACGAAATCCATTCTTTTTTAAAGAGTAGAAGCCAAAATTAAATTTTATATAATTATGTAAGTATTTATAATGGCCGTATTCATTCGGCTGTAACCAGCAACTTGCTCAAATTATGGTTCCACCTAACTAGAGGACATCCCATATGAGTTTTTACCTTATGCAACCTCTGTAAAATTACCCTTTAAAAATAAAATATATGATTTCATGCGAAACGCTATTTCTTAAAGGAAAAGGGCAAAGTTTACTGCGTGTCGAACCGAATAAACAGCCATAAAAGTTATGGAGTAAGCATGGATTTGACAGTGCGGGCGTGGGTGGGGACCAGATTATGCAGCAATGAAAATTTCTTGAAATTATGATGATATTTTTGGTTTACGCGAGCATTGAATATGCTCATTTTTTTAAGTTGTAAAATATGGCTTAACAACCTAGGTCAGACAAGTAAAATAGTATAGTAATTTAGGTGTATTTAAATTAAAAAACGGTCCATGCCCCTGCAGGGGACGTAATGGGTACACAACAAATTAAAAAGCGTCTCTTTAAACAATTTATTTTATCGTGAGTGGTTTTTTCCTTATTAAAATCGCATCGGAAGTTATTTTATAAGAGCAGAAATATAATATAACGGAGACTTATATAATAATATATAAGAAAATATCCGGACAATAACTAGCAGAGTTCGTAGGAACTACTCAAAAAACTTTTGCATCAGTAAAGTCACATTGTCATGGAGCAAACTCGATTGAAATAAATATTAATGTTTGCGTGTGTTTTATCTTGTGTAATACCATCCCTGTGACAAGAATTTGTCGTGTATCAGTGAAATGTCCCGTTCGTCGCGTCCGTCCGCCTGTTAATTAATTCAGCTCCTTTATGCGCCTCGGTTTTATATTTATTCGAGTTTTTATATGGAGGCGGCACGAGTCTTTATAGTAATTAAGTCACACGCGGAAGGGATTTGAAAATGTATAGTGATAGGTAATGACAAAAAAGGTATTTGTTTCATGAAACTAAACAATTTTTCAAAAAAAAATCTATAGGTTTGGAGCAAAACAAAAATTTTACGTCCTGTAGTAGTGGTTAAAAATTGATAACTCAAAACTCAGAATGTCTTTTTTACTTTTATTAAAGCACTTTAAACATTATAATAAAACCTATTTTTTCTACTTATTACGAAGTCCCTACCAAGGGGAACTTGTATACTCGTGTACTGTACTGTACATTGATGAGTCGATTTTCAAAACTTTGGACGAAATTTCAAATATTTTTTTTTGTTCCTTCGGGAATGTTGTGCAGTTTTATTAGTAGCTTCTGCTATAAGGCATTGTCAGCGAATAATTCACTCTGTTTTTAAATCTACCGCTTACGCTTTTAACTTGCGTAGTGTCTTGAGTTTCGTAAGCTATGTCTAGTGGCCATTTTTTATTAGCTAGGGTCATCCGTACCAGCGCTACATTATGGTTTATAGATCGTTGAGATTTAGGGCCAATGGTTTAAGGTGATAAATTTATAGACGTTATCGCCTAATGGAATGCTGGTAGGTTCTTGTGGTCTACTTTAGCTTCTTTTGGTAAAGAAGATTACAGATACTCTTAAATTTAGTTTTTTCTTAAATTGTAGAAAAAAATATTAATTTGAATGACTTGATATCATCATCTTTCTAGTCTTATTGTTAACAACCCATAACGTCCCCACTGCAGCGGCGCGGGTCTCTTCCCATGACTCGGGAAGGTTAGGCCGTACTCCACACTCGGAGTCCTAGTCCAGATTGGTGCAGGTTGTGGCGCTAGTGGCCCAGTGTTAGAAGTTTTCAAGCCGCCGTAAGGCCTACGACATGGCTTAACGACTGTCATCTAATAGCTGCCAGCAACAACGGCTTATCTTGCCTTGCTAAGCCCGGAAACGGTCGAGATAAATGCCTCTAACAGTCAAACCCATCCAGGTGATGACCGTGTCTTTAGTCAGTTAACCTGTGTGATTGACGCGACCACGCAAGCCGCACTGAGCCACGATCACTAAGTCTTATTAGTCCCATCTAATCGGGGTCAGCTTTATGTGGTTTTAGTGGCCATTCTGGCCCTAAACTGGTTAGATCCTGCATCACTTCACACTCCTCCATATCCTTTCTCACGATATCCTGGAATCGCTTCTTAGGTCTTCCTCTGCCTCTATATCCTTCCGCTTACACTTGAATGACTTGAAATAATCTACAGATTTTTCGACATACTTTTTCTAATTTCATATTCTGTCCTCATAAGAAACTTTGCGGCCTTTTTTCTTATGAGGGTCGTTTTGTCCCCGCTTCTAGGGCACGGGTCTCTTCTTATGCCTCGGAAAAGTAACGCCATGCTCTACACGAGGTGGCCGAATCCGGATTAGTGTAGATTGTAAGGCTAATGACCAACCCGAGTGTCAAGTTTCCAAGCCGCATTTAAAGCCTTTGACTTTGCTTAACGACTGCCATCTAGTGATAGCAACCGGCATCAACGGCTTAACATTTTTTTGTAAATATTCCAAGTATTTCGTGACGTCAATGTGAAATGACACCTGGCCCTTTTAGATAGTGTGGTTAATTGTGACACTATAAAAAAGAATCAACATCTTGATATAAAAAACCGGTTTAATGCAAATAAATACTATAAAATGTTTTAGTTTTATCTGTTGAACTATTGATATAGGAATTTGAACATCGTAAAGATTTGAAAGGGTTTAATTACTGGTTTTATTATTATTTGACGAAGGGAAAGTGACAAGTAATAAAATATCAATGAAGCCGTATCGGTCAAATTTTTTTTAAACATCCACGAAAAGAATGGAAGTGACAGGAACGTACAACAATGGATATTTTTATTTTATAAATTATAAGCGATGAATCTTTTAACGTTTTTTGTTGCAGCAACAGTTTTCCTAATACACTAGATTAGCAAATTGATAAAGATACTTTGTTATTTTAATTGATAAGAGCTTAAAATAGGATCCATAGTCCATTATGGAGACTAAGTAGTGTTACGTGCCTGTCTGTAATAGATATAAAAAGCAAATATATCATGAAAAATATTAAGTCCTAGACACAAAAAATCGCCAGTTTGATATTTCAAAAAGCTAATTAACTCACAATTTGCAACACCTCATTTTAATTATCTATCAAAAATAACTAATAACTGCTCCAAATTAGTCTTAAATAACTAAATAACACTCATAAATCTAATATAATAACATCCGTATTTAAATTGCAAAAAGTCATCACTAGGTTAGACTTTTTATAGGTTATCTATCAGTCATGTCAAAATCGAAGAAACTATTATTAAAAGTGACTGTAAACAAAATTTTGCTTCCTTCAAGGCACTCTCTGGCGGGTACCGTTTAACTTGTCCGGGCTGAAATAAAAAAAAACGAAATCTGAATGTTTTTTTTTAAATAAGACTCGTATTTTCGAAATCGTTTTTTTTTCTACCTAGCACAAAGTTCCTACTGTAGCGACATAAGATCTCTTTGGACGCAGCGCGCTTCAAGGAGTTGTCTACCGATCTCGATGGCCATGGCTGCGTGAGCTTCGGTGCGCGTCAGATTGACAGCTCTCTTCTCGGCCTGGACTCCGAACGAACAATACGCCACCTAATCAATAATTACAGTATAAATTGAGATAAAACTGAAACTCCTTGAAGCGCGCTGCGCCCAGTGAAAACTTATGTCGCTACACTGCCACTCATAACGTTTGCACTCAATTGAAAGCAAATCAGGCACTCAATTCTTATGGTCCTGGAAAAATTAGAACTCATAGATTATCTAGGCAAAGTAGATCATCATTGTCATATTATTAACAGGAAGACTTCCGATACTGAGCCAGGGTCCCTCAAAGAATTCCACTAAACAAGATTTTGTGCAACATAGGATTTTGGATTAAAGAAAACCCCAGAACAGCTCTTATTATAGCCAGTTGAGTTAATTTGTAGTTATAGTTGAGCCAATAATTTGTGACCACGTAGTACAGACAGCCACAAAGATATCTGAAACTCTCCGTAATACACCATATATCACGAAAAGCTGTAGTAGGGGTTCAGATATCTCTGTGGGCTAGTGTACCATACTGCCGTGCTTACCATAAGAGTAGTAAGTATACTTATAAAAACAGTAACTTCATCCATTTTTCATTTAATTATGTAAGAACAAATAAATAAGACAGATAAATAATAACGCGGTATAAAAATACAGAATCTGAGCTAAACATTTCAAAAATTGTACTTAAAGTAATCTAAGGAAACAATTCGGCAAATGCAAAAATGTGACGAAAAGTCGAAAGTGCATTTCACAGACTTACTGCTATTATCGTAAGCACGGCAGCATAGGTCATTGGAGACACATCAACAGTATCATCACATCTATATGTGCAATTAACATAAGTCAATAATAGGTCAGAATAGAGGTCGTAACTTAGTTGTTAATGTGTGGGTGTTCAAAGCGATACACTTTTACGGGTCTCGCAGTGTTTTATTTGGATTATGTGTAACAAAAATTTGAATTTATTTGCATACATAATTGGTTAAACTTTTTAGGTAGTCTTATATAGGGTGTGAGACAAAAGTGGAGCAAATCTCATTAACCTGAATTATTGTTGTTTTATATGAGGTCGCAGGTTCGATTCTTGACGGGGCTCAAAGTAGGACTAGGTTTGGCTGGTGGTAGGGCATTGCCTTGGTTTAACTTGCTAGCTACTATCTCAGCTAAGTCTTATATTAATGTTAAAAGAATTGAAGTGTCAACCTTAAATTAATAGATGTCTTAGCTTACTGTAAATACGTGGAAACTTGTTAAGGCTTTACAATGTAAAATTTGTCTACCTTTTGTATCATAAGTGGCGGTTTAGATAAACTATTTTATCAGGTGAGAAAATTAAATGCCAAGGTCTTTTCAGTAGTAAATTAATAGAATAACAGTAGTAGCTTTTGAATAGTATACTATGCTATCTACTTTGAATATACATGTCGCACATGTAGAATTACAAATACGCAATTGTCATTTTGCGAATTTGTCAGTTGCGTCTTTGTAATTCTAGATGTGCGAATTTTGATTTGATTTTACCGACCTATTTCGACCTTGCATAAAAGGATCGTGCTACCAATAAAATTACTGCAAGAATTATCGATAAAGTCAATAAGGTAAACAATGATTCTGCCAAAACATCTAACGATCAGGTTAGGTAAACAAAACAACAATAGCTCACCATAGATAATGGTGATAATGATGGCAAGTGCCACGGCCACCGCCGTTCTCACGGGGTGATGGAAATGGACCGTGGGTGGGACAGAGTGATAAGCGGAGCGGAGCGGTTAGCGGTTAGCGGGGTGTGGTCAAATTATTTTGAATACAGACAACATAGTCAACATGAGGGAATTGCCATTTTTTTTTGGGAAAAGCTTGATAAAAATGTAAAAAGAGATAAATACATATCACGTATTTTCATATTGGGAGAAGTAGAAACAACAAACAAATTATAATATTTATTTATTCATTTATTTAGTCTACAACAAAATATAATACATTTGTGTCAGACATAATATATAAATAAACATTTTAACAAATCTTCATTCATATTGTTTCCTCTTTAAAATTTTCATCTATGTTTGAAAAATATAAAACCATTTTAAAGCTGTTGGAGATTTTTTTATTATTATGACATTTGAAATTATTTTAATTCAACCAAATATCAACCATATACGCACAATTATCATTGTTGCTTTAAATTTTCCAACGGTGAGAGTCACCAGAATATCATGAAACACGTATTAAAGAAACCTCCTTACAAAACGAGACTTACTCAAACTGGTAGCATTATCATTGACGTGGTTTGTGTATTACCCAGTACTTTTTCACCCGCTCCTCACATCACTATAACATACTCCTTAAAGATGAAAATCGCCCGCCCCGGGCACTGCACGATGCGTAGTAGCCGCTTAAGATGATGGTTTCGGCCTATATTTGTCGCAGTTACAAATACCTGTTATTTGTTTCATTGGTGTTATTGCTCTATCTGTTTAATAGTTTTATTGTAACTGTTTCGAATTTGGAATATCATGCGAAACCGATCTCTTTTGCAAGTTTGATTGCTTTGTTCGCTTGCGTATCGATAAAGTAATTTCAGCTCTATTTTAGGCAGTTATTGAAAACACCTCCTTAACCCTGGCGTAGTTGTGGATGGTGATGTCTATTCTCACTCAGAAAAAAAAAAGGATGATGAGCAGATTTTGTGCTCTATACGTCGCACTCTTATAAAACGACCGAATTCAAACGACCGAATTCAAAATGAGTTTTGATAAAAAACCGACCTAAAACACTCTCTTTTAGGTCGGTTTCTCGTTTTTTATTAACAGTGCGACATAAGTTTTAATAGTGCAGGGATACTAGTTTGGGGCCAGATTAGCGTTTGTTATTTTGTTATAAACTCTTTCGTTGTCATTGTATACTTATACTAATATTTTATTGTATTAAGGCCATTAAAATTAAGAGAAATAGAAAATTTATTAAACACGTTATTTAATAAAATATATAACAATGTAACTGTCTGATAAAAAATAGCAAATTAATGTTGCCAAAAATCGACCTACAAAAATAATTTAGCTGTAACCTGTATTTTTTTGTTACAAGTGTATTTTTAATTTATTTTAACTAATAACAGTGTAATAATTTATAATATATTTATTACAACACATGACATGACATATAAGACAAGACATGGATCCACTACAATAATTTAAACTACAGGAGGTCTTAAGAATTATGAATATTAAAGTTTAAAATAAATGAGATAGTGAATTTAATACATAGTTTAATAGTAAAAAAAATAATATATTTTGTATTAAATAACGCATACAGATACATAATGGGCCAAAATAATTCATTCAAAACTTTAACACGTCAACGGCAACGTAAAAATGATATTAAACAATACGTTTTTGGCTATTAGAATTATCCTTAAGAATTTAAATTTAAGTATATTTTTGTGCTGTAAGATTTTTTGGATCAAATAAATAAAAATATTAAACACAAAAAGCGAAGATAAATCAAATAATCCTTGACATGACATTTAGCAACTGGGGTGTGGTAACAGGATCGAAGGTGGCCGGAGTTGATTAAGAGATACACATAGTTTGGTGTACAAAGTTATATTGAAAGAGTAAACTTAAGGCTTAACTTTATTATTTTACTTAAAGTAGATACTTATTGCTAACTCATCTATATACTAAAAGTAAATCAAGTATGTACAGGGGTAAATCGAGTATGTATCTAACTGATTTCTCTCATTTGTATATTTTACCGTCTGTTTATTGCTACCATCGCGACATCTTGCGTTAGAAACCCATAAGGACATGGGGTCTCTTCTTATACAGGATGTAACAGAAGTGTGTGACAATACTTCAAGGTTGGTTTTTACCCATCAAACTGAACAACCTTTGTTCTACAACTTTGTTGAAATCGCAAAATATTTTTTGGACTTTTCATACAAATCGATCAGCTGGCGAACCAAGTTTGTATGAAAAGTCCAAAAAAAATTTTGCGATTTCAACAAAGTTGTAGAACAAAAGTTGTTCAGTTTGATGGGTAAAAGCCAACCTTGAAGTATTGTCATACACTTCTGTTACACCCTGTATATAGAGTTTTTTTGACCTTTAAAAAAGCCTTACTCCACACTCGGGGTCCAAAACTGAATCTGTGAAGATTGTGGAGCTAGTGGCAATCAGTGTCAGAAGTTTCAGCCTCTGCATGTCGTAACAACCGCCATCTAGTGATAGCAATCGGCACGAGCATCTTAACGCGTCTTGAGAAGTACGAAAACGGTTGAAGTAACAATATTTTAATACATTATCGTGTCGTATCATTACGTTAACAAACCATATCGTCCCCACGGCAGGAGTACAGGTCTCTTCCCATAATTCTGGAAGCTTACTTCACAAACGGGGCCATGTTTACACATCACTTACCATCAGGTGATCCGTCTGCTCGTTTGCCACCTCTGCCATAAAAAAAAAGTACGGTGGAGGTTGTGGGGCTAGTTCCGAAGCGCAGTGTCAGAGTTATCAACCTGCCTATGAGAACTCTTACTCGTATAAAGCTTAACGACTGCCATCTAGTGATAATAACGGATACCAACAACAGTTTACCGTGTCTTGAGAAGCACGAAAACTGTGGAAGTAAATGCCAAGTCAAATTAAAGTCAGACTCATCTTATTTAAACTGAATTTCCACTTATTCCTTGTGTGTCTCATTTGCTTATCTACACACGCACATTAAACTGTGACATCTCTTCAGCAACCGAAAAGGCTACGTTCTAAAAACAGTTCAAACACATCCCTTTTGGTTATTCAAAGGGAAAACTATTTAATATTCAATTAGCACCAACCTCGCTACTTGTTTAAACATCTGAGAGACTACCGTGAACTACTGAGTTATCTTTAATTTACGACCTCATTTGACTATTTAATCCAGTGGGAAACGTTGAAAGGTGGAGGGAGAAAACTCTGGGTGAGATAGAAGAAAAAATATTAACTCAAAGCTGCTTTGAGATTCTATTGACTTTTTCGTTCTGTTAACTAACTTATCACAGCATGAAAAGCTGAATTATTCAGGAGGTCGCGGGTTTGATTCCCGGTGGGATCTAACTTTGTAGCACTCGGTTGGTTCGGTCTTTCAGCAGGGCTTTTTCTGAGACTAGTTACCATCATCTATCTTTTTAATCATTTCCAGTAAATTTCTGTGAAAAAATCCTACTATATATGCATTTTGATTTGTTGGGGAAAGTAACACTAACTGAAAATAAAGAAGAAATACAGAAAAAAAGACGATTCAAAAGTATGTGTCTCTTAAAAAGATTTTTGACTTTGACCAGTATTAAAAAATGTGACCAGTATTGATTTAATATGTGTTTTTGAATATTCTCCAAAAAAATGGATGTTAAAAAACTTAAATTTTTAACGTATAAATCATTTTAAGATGTCTTAAATTTGTTTGAAATCTTAAAGATTATCGTTCACAATGACAACACAGATTTAGTGAAACCACAATGGAACGAACTGTCATACTGTAGGTTTACGCGGGTTTACGCAAAGGCCGTGAGACTTCCGCCCACACGAGACCCAGAATCGAATTCGCCGCACATTTGTCATTCGCATTGAAGCGAATTGATGCCGAGGGAGAAAATAATGAGATGCGAGACAATGGTACCGATGCGTATCTGTGACAAGGAGTGGTGACACGGATTTTGGCGGGGAATTTTTTGGTGTGTCAAAAATGATGAAAGTTGTGTGTGTGACTAAGTTTGTGGAAATAACATTATAAATTCGGATATGATCATTGCGTTCATTGCCTGATAGATTAGTTATCAATTCTTTTCTGTACCCACAATTGGTAAGCTCTTGGCATCATCTCACCTGGTGGTAAGTGATGATGATGCCGAAGATGGAAGCGGGAGCGGAAGACCAAGATTCCCCAACGCAATGGGGAACTGGCGGAACACATCAATGCTGTAAACATTGAAGTTTGGCGGCAAAACTTAGTCTTAGCCAGGCGGGCTCAGAAAATACCATACTACCAACCAAACCGAGTCCTTCAAATTGGACCCCACCGGGAATCGAACACGCGACCTCCTGATATGAAGTAAGCGGACTAGGCTACGGAGGTGATCATTAAAAAAGGTTCATCATATAATGCCGCACAACGTGATATACACATGTCCCTTAACGTTAACGCAACTTAACGCGTTTATAGCCACATAAACACACAACTGTCAGACCACAGCTGTGCGCAAGCGCTTCGGACAGCCCTCTACAGTGTACATGTTTATGATAATACAACTCTACAGCCGAATTAAGTAATCGACGGATTTACGCCCTCGCTTTTGTTTTATTGTTACAGTCATGTCGTTCATTAGCTGAGATTAATTGGTCGTAAGATTAAAAGTTAGAGTTAAGAAATAAAATATAAACTGATGTATATTTTGATTTAAATAATATAATAGTAGGTATTTAGTACTTTTACTTATATAGGGCTACGCTTTAAGGTAGTGAAAAGTAAGTTAACTTACACTGAAATATTGTGTACAGTTTATATTACTTCTATATTTTAACTATAGGTTCAGGATCCCACGGTTTTGTATGGACTTCAAAGATAAAGATACAAAAAAAATGTAAATGTCCCATTAATTTTCTGGGAATTAATTTTCCATACTTTTAAACCCCGTTAACAACCTACATCTTGCCCAATGGTAAGCCCCATCATCTCTTAAGGGTCTCTTCCCATATGGAAAGTTTGACTATACGCCATACACGAGTGCCAAGTCTGGATTGGTGGAGGTTATGGGGCCAGGGCTACCGAGATACCCCTGTATAAGAAGTTTTCAAGCCACCTTAACTAAACCTAAAAAAAAGTTAAAAGTACCCTATTTTTTTCCAATTTTTTTATATTTTTTTAAACTTTTTAGGTACAAGCCCTAAAGAAGCAACGAGCAATATTTTAAAATCTACTTTATAATAAAGCTTTTCAAAGCAAAAGCACACAATTTCTCTCGCTACTACAGCATGACTCACAGACATAGATTAGAAATTGCAGATAGGCCGTTTCCTTATGGGTGCGGATCGAGCTCCAGATTATGAATCCTCTAATTGAGCCCGTTGAGCGCACGTGACTTGATTTAGTTTTGCTTATGCGAAATAATGCACTGATTATCTGTAAAGATGCCTACTCTATGGTCAAGTCCGCTATGAATGGGCGTATCTATGAATCTGGCGTTCTTATTTTGAATGCAGAGGCGGTTTGTTTGCAAAATAATTGGATTAATTGTATGAGAGAGTACCATACATTTTGTTTTTCTCTGAATAATGTATGGAATACTTATTATTAGCCGTGACTTTTTCTACGTTGATTTTGGCACAGCAGAATGTACTAGGTAATATGTAACTGTGTAAGCTATTTTTGAACAAACCAAGTTTTTTAAACAGATTTTGCGTAATTAATATTTAAGTCAAAACATCTTTTGTTATTTTTTTTTATGTACTTTCATACTGTTTGCGATTTTCCACTATTTATAGTCAGTTATTGGTATTAAATATTAAAAAAAATCTATCGTTTAATAGCCCTCTATTTTAGGGTTTTGAGGTACGCTCAAAAGAAAAAATGGCACCCTTATACTTACTTACTTCGTTGTCCGTCCATCTGTCCGTCTGTCCGTCCGTCTGTCTGTCTGTCAAGACACTTTTTCTCAGGAACGCGTAGACGTATCAAGTGCGGGCAGTGGTCGAGAGCGGACGCCGCCGTCGCCGCGCGGTCCAAGCGGCGCGCTTTTGTTTAGAAATTCCTTTGTTTCGCTTATTGCAGGACCCTTGCGCCCGAGCGCTTGCGCACCCTTATCGTGATGTGACATGAATTAAGCTTGAGTTTGAAAATTAGAAACTTTTAAAAATATTTTTCATAATGTCATATAACAAAACAATTCGCAAACCTGAAAACGCGAAGAATTCGATGGTGTTTCACAAAGGAGGAGATTGAATACCATATAGCCGAGAACCCGGTGAGACCTTTCTGATTTACAACGCATGACTTGAAGGATAATTATGAGTAGGCGTAGGCTGGTACTGGGCCAATGAAATCAGCAATTTTCGGTCAAAGACGATCTATCTTTGTTTCATGTATGTTCTTTAATTGGTAACACAAGTTTCAGGTAATTTATGGTTTATCGTATGTATTGTGTGTAATATTAGAAATTCTTTATTTGTGTGACGTGTTCATATTAGTGCGATTGGGTGTTCCGTTATAAGTGAAGAAGACAAAAATCCGCGCTGAATATGAAGCCCACAACATTTTTCGAAAAATATATTTCGTGTATAAAGAAAGGAACTAACTGTTATGAATTCTTTACACAGAGGAAGATTCTGAGAACCACAAAACTTGAAACTTTAAGAGGAAAAAAAAAATACCTTACGTAATATCATAAGATAAAATTGAGTGTTTTGTGTGCATGTTGTTAAATATATTTTGTGTGATCGTGAGTGAAGTGTATAATATACATTAGATAATAAAAGTGTCATGTAGTACCAGTGGGCAAAAATTGTGCACCTAATACCTATTATAATACCTACTTAAGCATGTGAAATTTGTGTGAGTATTGTCATGAGATTCCCAGCAACACTAAAACGAAGTTATTATTTTCCCCCTTTTTTATGTTCTACAGTCTCCGATTTTTGTAAAAGTTGCGCCGCGCGCAACCAGCTTTCCAAAGAATCTCCACATCTGGCTTGGATGAATAAATAAATGAAAAAAGATAAAGTCAAGACTCTAACGAAAACCATTAGAGTGGACAGCCTAGCTACCAGAACAATAGTTTCGGATTGACTGAATATCATAAAAATTATGGAACATTTATCAACGAAGAAAGAACTCTGTAGAAATTATAAAAACAACAGCAAAAAAGTAAACTGAACTGACAAAGGGCAAACCTTCGTCACGACTATTGTAAGATGAGCAACTTTAAATTTTCGGGTTTCGTAAAAAAACCTACGATTGGCTTTCTGACGTAGGAACAAAACATCAACCAACCCCGAGATAAACACATAAGGCAACTATAAACTCAAGAAACGGCAGGCAAGCAACAATGAATATTGAGGCATTGTGTTTTTTTTCGGCAAGCATAGTTTTATGACTGCCGTCAATGCTAGGACGTTATTACAAAGTAATCAAGAAGACCAAGTAAGATAATACGCTGGGATTAACGCAATATTAGAAAAATAACACCAAGAGCTTCTACACAACATGATCTACGATGAAAAATAGAGAGAAGAAATCACAACAGCTAGAAACTACTTTAACACATCGGCTGCTGAAAAAATATTTTCAATTCTTGAAACAACAAAGAGCTGAAAAACTGCGAAGCTGACTTGAAAACCGACAACAGCAGATATCGTACAAAGGCAAGAAAGCCGAACATACCATCAACGCTCATCCCGCAAGCAATATCCCCCCTCTCCCTCATTCCTATATTGGCGTCAGGCTGCATAGCCCGCTGATTGTGATCGACTGGTTGCGGCTGGTCGGTCATCCTCTCCCATCCCAGAGCGTGTCTTTCCTTATAAACACTGCGCCCCCTGGTTTATCCGGCTTGCCCGGGTCAGTCGATACCGACTTGCTGGGAGTGGTGCCTATGTTCATGTTTTAGAAGGTTTAGACAGCATCAAAGCGATATAAAGCTTCCAGGAACGCAAAGAGAAATCAATAAAAATAAGATGTTAAGTAAAGTACGTTAAATATCTACGTATACTACATATAAGTTTTATGAGTGGAAATAGTGTTTTCTGTGAATTGTAAAATATTGTATAATCTCTAGATTGGGTGAAGTGTATACAACTATACAGATAATGCAGTGATAGGTGATACCGAATAAATGCACTAAATAATAAATTCATTAATATTGCTAGTATATTGCATTTAGACGAGACATGAGACAGCATTGAAATTCGGCGATGAGATTCCCGGGAACGCAAATAGAATGTAAAAGAAATATTTTTATGAGTACCGCTTTCTACGCCTTACTGTATATGTTGCGCCACGTGCAATCATCTTTTAAAAGAATCGCCACATCTGGTCTGGCCTGGATAGTGATAGAGTTAAGATTCTAACAAAAACCAAGCAACCATTAGAGTGGACAGTGTAATTACGAGAACAAAGCTTTAAGACCGATTCAATAACATCAAAAATTATGAGACATTCGAAAAAAACACGGAAGATACAACTCCGAAAAAAGGATAAACAGCAAGGACACCCCGATGCAGGACAATGAACAAAGCATCAAGTCGCAACGGAATAAAGAAGAAAGCTTATTCATCCGATATTTTGATACCGCTTAAAACGTACACTGGCAAAGCATAGAACCTAAAAAGACAGTACCATGGAATCTGAAGACACCCTTCTATTTCAACTACTTCAAAACAAGCAGTTATACTTTCCTCCCTGTATATGTTACACACCAAGTATAGTATCTATCTTCCCCATACTGGCTACACGATGACCTGAATTCGGGCTGGTTCAATCTCCCATCTCTCCTCATCCTGACTGCGCCGCCCTACACTCCTGTCCTATCTACGCCCCTCTCTGGTTTCTCGGGCCTCCGCGTCCTTGCTGCAGTAATGCTGGCTGGAGGGGGGCTTGAACTGAACTGAACTGAACAGGAACGCGTAGACGTATCAAGTTGAAATTTATATCAAATACTCAGGCCTGCAATCCCTTGAAGATGTGAATGTGAGTCATGAAATTTGGCAGGAAGCAATTTTTTGTGATGTACGTAGGTCACTACATAATTTTTGTCGTACTTATACATTGAGTATTTAATTTTTTTCGAAGCAATCACCTTCAGCGGCTTAACAAGCCTTCATACACTCAAATCAAGTGGCAAAAGTCTCCGTCCAAAAGAACTGTGGAATGTTAGCGCAAATTTCTTCAAACGCTCCTAGTAGCTCTGGGTGGCTAGAAAACTTTCGCCTTTTCTACTGCTTTTTTACGTAGGGGAACAAAAAAAATCGCATAGCGCTAAGTCAGGACTATGGGGAGAATGACTGAGCAATTTCACTTAGATTCTTCGAGAAAGATTGACTGAGCAATTTCACTTAGATTCCTCGCATTGTGCCTCTGCTTCTTGCCTTTTTCCGGACTACGGGTTGTCTGGAAGAAATCGCTTTTAGCGATAAGACCGCCCAGATTGTCGATTTGTTTCTTTTTTTTATTGTGTTATTATATGTTTGTATGTTTCTTGTATGACAATAAAGAGTATTTGATTTGATTTGATTTGAAAGATGATAGTAAGACCATCTCGATGTGCTTGGAGCATTTTCATGGTGCAAGAACCCGATATCAAGTCTTGACTCAGGTCCCAAATTTTATAAGGCTTAAAAAACTTTTGGGAGATAGTCATCGATGTACCAGAATGCTGTGGCACTTCTCTGTACAGCTGGAAGAAGGGGTATTTTAAAGGGTAAAATACCCCTTCTTCCAAAAAAAATTGAGACTATATTTTTTTTACAGATGGAGCTTGATTCACTTATGTTGATAGTTCCTCGACTTCAAACACTCACAATTTGCGCTGGGATGGTATGGAGCTTGATTCACTAATGTTGATAGTTCCTCGACTTCAAACACTCACAATTTGCGCTGGGATGGTAGGGAGGTCGTCATACTAAGTACAAGTTTTACCGCTTATAGTGATTAAATTCATAGCACTAGAGTGACTATCATCGAATTTTTGCAGCATTTCTTTGCACCATTTTTATCTCTGCTCCCTGAAAGCATCAGCCACTGAATGTAGTACCTAGAGTGAACAATTTTGTGTAACATTTAATTCGTTGCGCAGAATATGATAAAAAGTTGGTGCATTTATCTTCATTAAATTTCCTATCTGGCGGTATGTTAGTCGTCGGTATTGCTTAATTAGATTTTTGATAGTAAGAATTTTTTTATCAGAAGTTACTTCAGTCGGCCTTCTGGATCTTTGCCCGTCCTCTTAGTTAAAGTTTCCGCGTTGTAATTGTAAATGCCACCTTTCTATCATCCTTAAAGATGGACAAGTACCTTGCAATACATGACTCATTTCCACAAAACATTGTTGCTTTGTAAGACCATGACGAAAATTATATAACATAATAACCCAATCATCACCTCGCGATAACTCAGCCATCACAGTGGTTTACTTATTTTTTTTATAATTCAGGAAAGAACAGTATGTGTATCAAATGTCAACTGATAGTAATATAACGAACTGAAGTTTAAAGTCTTATCTTGCTTCAATCAGGCGTACGACAAAATTTCTGTAGTGGCCTACGTAATTAAACATTTTTTGTTTTCGGACTTTCCTTTTACATGTGCATAAGCATTGCTTGTTGCCAAATTTTATGAATCTAGGTATACGGGAAGCACTCTATAGGTTTTGATTCCCATGCGAGTGTCCAAATATGCGGCATAAACGGCCGTATCTCTTGATTGCGTTGACATAGAAGTTTGATTTTTTTACAGCTTAAAAGAATTGCAGGCCTTTGATATAGAGTTCAAGACATGTCTGACTATGACTTTATACGAAACCCTCGGTGCGCGAGCCCGATTCGCACTTGGTCGGTTTTTTTTAATAATTTACTTTATATCTTAAAGTAAAAACTAAAAATACAAAAATTGAAAATACCTGCTCTTGAATTAGCATATTTGCAATAAATTTGCGTATTGGCCAAACCAATAAGTTGGAACTACTTCGACTGCAAATTAGTGATTCGGACTTTTGTAAATACAAATTATTGGAATGTGGCGAGACATTGCCCTCATAAGAAATAAGACCGCAAATTATATGGAGTTTTCGTATACTTTGCTGCCTTTTTCTTATTAGGCCAGATTACATTCCAACCAATTTGCAGATTGCATTATGCAGTTCGGTTAAATTTCATTCATAGTGGCCAATGTTGTCATCTACAAGATGATAAGGATGCGAAGAAACTGGTTAAAATGTTATACCAATTTAATCAGATATGTTTCTCATTATTTCTTTAAATCCGCATTTAGTATATACTGTTATCATCTTGCCGATTTAGCTACTGGTAAATAATAATAATAATAATAACCGGGACAAATCACACACGGTCATCTGGCCCCAAACTAGGATTTCCTGTATCTTGGGAACCAGGGACTGATATACATACACATATAGATATAATACACCCAGACTCAGAGCAAACAATTCTGCTTATCACAGAAAAGTTGACTGTGTGGGGATCGAATCCACGACTCTCGGATCAGACGTCAGGATCGCTAATCACTTAGCCACCGAGTCAGTTGTAAAAGTTTCATACTCACATTTTTTTTTACCACAACTGGTAATCCCTTGGCATTATCTCATCTATGGTAACTGATGTTGCTGCTGTATTATAGGAACCAGAGACTGATGGTATACATACACATATACATTTAAATATGTATATATTATAAATATATTTAATACATCGAGTCACAGAATAAACAAATCTGGTCATCACAGAACTGTTTGCCCTGGGTGGCGATCGACCCCACGACTCTCGTATCAGTAGTCAGGAGGTTAGTGACCACTGAGCTACCAAGTCAGTTTTAAGTAAATCACGATTTATTGCTACCTAGCAATAAGGCCGCCTATTGTATCTCTTCTCCATGTGTAATCTCACTTTTGTATAAGTATGTATTTATTATAATAAAGTATATTGAATTGATTTATTATTTATTTTAGTCTGTTTTTCTGTCAAATAAATGTATTTTCTTTATTTATTTCTACATATACATGTCCATGCGTCATGTATATCAACATCTCTTATCAAATCTCACATAACATTCGTCTTCCTGTCCAGAGTTTAATTTTAATCCACATTCGCTTCGTCCGCTAGATTGTCCGTATCTAAATGGTACAATTACAAAAGTTTCACCATGTGACATGAATCTCATAAAATTATGTGACATTTTTGTTGGAAATGTGACATAGAATTGCAGAGATGTAAAGTTATGTGACATTTTGTTGCAGATATGAGTATTTGTGTAATTTAAATCGAGGGAAATTTTATTGCATAACTTTCTTTGATATATTCAATTAAAATTTCTTCGAACGAACGTATGATTGTTCTGATATTTTTTTTTAAGATACTTTCTCAGTTTATACAGAAATATATGTATTTTTATTGTTGTTCGATAAGAATTTTGATTTTGAGTTACTACCACTACCACCGTGGAAGTTTTAGAGCCAAAATCCAAAAAAGCCATATACACATCTCGGAGCTATTCAATTCGATTATGGCGTACGACGCAAAGATAATCTAAGATGAATGATGGACAGACAAATTTCATAAAGGGTTCTCATAGAGACTACAGAACCCTAAAAACGACTGCCAAATATTCAGTTTCAGAAATAATATATTTCAAAAATATCTGCGAAACGTCCTATAAATAATATCGAAATGCAACTGCAATATTACCAGTGAGATATGGTCTTATTCATTTCGGATGACCCAGATGTTAATGCACGCAATGGTTTTTATGACGACTTTTTGAAAAATGTAGACTTCGTTTCCAAATTTGGATGGTACTGCAAATGAAATTGTTTGTCTGAGTATGTTTTCAAAAATAATCTTTTTTAAAGTAAGGTAAAAAAGTATGTCTCCTTGCTTTAAAAATAAAGATTTTTAATCTGGCATTTTTAGCTTATGCACTGATTACCTTTTTCTTGCGCTCTGTTTTGATTTCGGTAACAAAAGGATACGGATCTCTTCCATACTTAGGTATTCCCTAGGGAAGAATTACTTCTCACACGGCAGCCAAGTCTGGATTGTTAGAGGTTGTGGAGCTGGTGGCTAACCCTGGCGACAAAAGTTTTCAAACTGCATAAGGCCCTGAAGTGGCACCAACAGCTTAACGTGAATTGCGAAACGAAAACGGTCGAGATAAATACCACAAATAGTTACAGCTAGTCGCACTGAGCCACATATTGATAGCTTTTTAAAAAAAAATTGATTTATTTATTGATCAGACCAAAACAGTCATAATTATTACATATAGGATAATAAAGGACACTGTTATTTGCTAATGATATGAAGTAGAAATGCTTCTGTTTTTTTTAAATCACCATATATTTTTTCTTGCATATTCTGAAAAAGAACCTCAAATTGACTTCACAGCTCAGTTGGTTTAACTGTATCGTGTATAAATTACTATTTCTTACGGCACCCGTCGAGAACCACTGTCAATATTTTTCACAATATTAATGCGGCTTCTCGAACGAAAGCCGTGTCATCTTTTTTGGGCAGTACCCTTTTTAATTTCCATAATAATTATAATTTCTTGTCATATTTTGGTAATGTAATAATAGTGAGTTACACTTTTCGCTAAATTATAATTTGGTTATTTTGGAGAACAGAATGTACGTGCATATTTAATTGGTTATTGCGAAAATTAATTTCAGTGTTTTATATTTTAACGATTCTTTGTATTGTCATTTTGACACATTAGGTGTATCAGTACACATGTATATATTAAAAATTATTTTATTTTTTGCTAAAATAGGCATATTATTTGACTCAAAGCATATTTCATACTTCAAACTTTTAATCCCCCTTTGAATGCTATAAACTATAGCATAACATTTAAAATCAAACTAGCTCTCTCCATGAAGATATTTATCTAGAGATTCAACATTAATGTAAATTGTTCTCTTTTGTTACAGTCATTCTTCGGGCGGACATACAACAACCTCTCTTCTATATCAGAATGCAAGAACAACGGGGAATGCGTCATCAACAAGAAGAACAGGACCGCCTGCAAAGCCTGCCGCCTGCGCAAGTGCCTTCTGGTCGGCATGTCCAAGTCCGGCTCCAGATACGGTCGAAGATCCAACTGGTTCAAGATCCATTGCTTACTTCAAGAGCAACAGCAGCAACACATACAACAGATGCAAAGCAGCAAATCGCCACCAACGTTCAACAACTCCATCAACTCTTTCATGCCAACCAATCTCTTACCAGCTGCAGCTTTAGCAGAGTACTACAAGTCATCAGAGAAGAATCCTTTTACTGATGACGTAACACGGCAAAGTGTTTCACCATCGGATTCAGGAGCATCATCAGCTGACCCTGAAGATGATAACAGTTCAAGAAGCACTAGTGGTTTGAGCTTATTTAGACCTGCATCGTCACCTTGCAGTGAAAAAGACGTAAGATTACAAGCGATTAGAAGTCACAGTAAGGAACCGAAGAAACGAAAATCGTCTGTTTTGCCGCCGTCTCCTTACAATGTTTCTACTCCTCCAAGCTTTGCTCCACGTTCAGGGTCGTATATGCCTTCACCGGTACAGAATGTTAGACCTGCACCACTTGCTATGACCTGGCAGAATATGAACGGTGGAGACCTTATACTGCATTCTCCAGCAGTCGCTGGAATAGCCATAGAACAAGATCAGCCTATAGACCTATCTTTGAAATCAACAGCGATGCTCTTTAGAAGTCCTAAGAGAGACGAAGTGAGTGATTCAGAACCTGAACTGAGTATTGATTTGAGTAATGAAAGTAAAGATATGATGAAGAATCCACTAGATTTGTCGCTAGTGCCAAAACGTTCGGAAGAAGTGCCTATGACAGGTTAAGCTTTAGCCAAACACACAGATGTTCTGTAAGACTTTTTATATGATAGACTTGTGAGTAATATGCAATTTCCGATACAGAACAGGCATGGTACAAATGTTCAAAAGGATTCAAAATTTGTGGAAACGTACCACAGGTGATGTATGACAATAACTGATAGGATGTTAAAAACGTCAATTGCTATTGAATTTGCTGCGATTCTTATGATTAGTATTTTCCGAAAACCGTAGTGAGTAATGCAGTCATACTTGGAAAAATGGATACATACGGACTTATAATTTCCAGTGCGTTAAAGTACCATTCCATTAGTATAACACAAGAAATTTACACCGTGAAAAGCCATTACGTATGCAGTGCTGCACAGGTACTATTTAATTCAATTGTATAATAAATGATCTATGAGTATAATTCAGTCTGTTTCCAATACTTTGTCTGCCATACAGTATTTTACGAACATTCCTTCTTGTTATGAACCTTGTTACTATTTTTAGTTTAAAAAAAGTTAGCTTTTAATTTTCTATAGAGGTATTTACCATGTAAAAAATATTTGCACGGCAGTGATTTGCCCAAGTTTTGTCACAAAAGCTGTCACATTAAATGTGATATGCAACATTTTTAGTTTTCTTTTTTTTTAATTAGTGTAATTGTACAATAATTTTACCATTTTAGATTTAATTATAATTATTGTAATTGGGATCGAAGGCCAGTTAAAGCGACGCTCAAAATTTGTACAAATTAGGCGAATCGTGTAAAATATTAGTTTATTTGTAAACAAAAATTTCTAATTTTAAGTATTTATTTATTTAGATCTTAGGCCAGTTTTTATTGAGTCATTCCTTTGATAAGTAGTCACTTAAGTAATATTAAGTATTTTTACTTAATTTATAAATCTACTTGTATGATCGCTTTGTGTTACTTGTTATGTTTCTATTGTTAGAGATTTTTATGCTTAACTGTATTTTTTGCCATTTTTCCTGCGCCAGATTTATTCTCATAGTATATAATATAATGATGCGTGCCATTTTATTTTCATTTTTTTGTCACCCAGTAATAACAATAAAATTCAAAGTGGCTAACGTTTTAAACCTGATACCATTTTTAGTTGATAAATTAAAAAAAAAGTACAATGATACTGTAATTTTTGTTCAACTAATAGGTAGTGATTAAATTAGTACAAATGTACTGAATTAGTTATCAATAAAATGTATGGAAGTTGTTGTTATCAGTGTGATATGATATGATATAATTTTTAATGAACGTGTTTAATAATTTGATGTAAAATAAAACTTAATATATTCCGAGAAAAAATAAATGAGAGTGCCTTTTTAAATGCTTGCTTATTTATTTACCTCCAAACAAAAAACCATTTATTTGTTCTCTTTTTAAAATTTTGTGTTTTGTTTTAATTTATCAATAAAAAGTTTTAATTATGTTTCAGACAGGCTTTTGCATGCCAGCAGTGTAGTACCAATTAAATATTATTTCAATGATTTCACACCAAACGCAATTATATTAATAAACACCTTATTACTGTGAAAGTTAAGCCAAAAACACTACAACATAAATACCAACAAGGTATAGTCGTCGAAAAAAGTGCCCAAACATGGCCCAAACTGTTGCTCCCATTTCCAGCTGTCTATGCAGCGGACATCTTAATAAATCTGCGCCATCTTTGGAAATAATGACATGATTTTTTGTACGCCACTCCGACAGACAGAGGTGTAATCTCAATTAGGGCGATATTTTCCTCGTTAAAGCGGACTGTGTAAACTGGACCTTTTTGACGGTACAGTCGAGCACAGGAATGTTCTGGACAACAAGTGTTACGTTAACAACCCATATAGTCCCCAATGCAGGGGGCAGGGTATCTTCCCATTACTCGGAAAGTTAGGCATTACTCCACACACGGGATGTTTACTCCACATGTTAGGCCAAGTCCGGATTGGTGTATAACAAGTGTACTATATGAAAAAAGATATGATAGGTAAATCTATTTAATTTTGAGGTCTAACTTTTGAGTGTGTTTGGTTATATACGTATTTAATAATGATCCCCGCTAACTTGGATAGCTGGGACTTCGAAGCAAACCTATAATTACGGCTATGCAAAAGGCAGTCCTCCTCAACAATGCCCGGATTGTCCGACACTTTCTCTCCTCGTCGCATTGACCTCCAGCCAACTGTGCTTCTGCTCGAGTAGCTCCTGCCACTTGACCTAGCGCCAAGTGTGCAGAGTAGCCCAATTTTATAGTAAAAAATAATAATAATAATCTTTATTGTACCAAAAATACAAAAACATCGACAATGAGGGTAGCCCTGGTCCCCACACTAGGATTCCCTGTGTTGTGGGTAACCAGTCTCTTCCCTATAACTTTACATGTACATAATTTAACTTGATGTCTATCTGTATCTGAATATAAAACAAAACAATAAAGAAAAAAAAGAAAACATATTTAAAAAAAAAGTAAGTGATTCAAGTAAGTGAGTCATGTGATTGTTAGTGACAATGGCATCGAGGACAGTACATGCAAACTAAAACAAAGTCTCGTCTTGAAGATCGATAAGTTGCTAAATTTTTATTTATGACATTATTGCTATTTGATACATATTATGCAGTCAAATCTTATTATTTTTAAATTGATTGTTTACTGTCTAACTAAATATTACCTTTACATAAAATTATCTTAAATTGTTTTACCTGTTTCGCAGGTACTTACTTAATTTTATTTTATATATTTTTTTGAAAACGCTTTTCCGCACGCCTGTACACAGTTCAATAATGTAAAGCTCCCATTATATCTGCTAACGAGCAACATTTCTTCCGCCGCTTAAACAGCCAACTATATCTGGGAATGACTGCGCGCGCGCCGCAAAAAAGGAACTCTGCAAAGGTGATGTTAAAAGGTAAGTCCAAGATCGAAATTTTTACTGTAAGTTACAAATTGTGAGCATAGAAAAACCTAATTCTGAAATATCTGAAAAAAATATTAAATCGTCGTTTCTACTTAGGAAACTGAACAACTTTTTTTTGGAATCGATACTCAATTTAAAAAACGGACGAAAGATCAAGTTCCACCTCTAGACAATATTATTATAGTGCTCTATTCGTGAATAATTTTAAAAATATACTAGATAAATTGTTATTAAAAACTACATAATTGCACTGAAATATATTAAATAGTAGGTAATGTTTTTTAATGTTAAGAATGGCAAAAGGCTGCTACCTGATGGAAAGTTATAGTTATCGCTGCCTATGGGCATTTGCAACATCAAGGGTGCTAAAAAGCGTCGGTGGCTCTGCGGTTAGTGACTCCGTCCTCCTTACTAGAGGTCTCGGGTTCAAATCCTGGCCCGTGCACCAATGAATTTTTCGAAACTTACGTGCATTTCCATACCGACTGCTTTAACGGTGAAGGAAAACACCGGTGAATGAAACCGGCACATCTGATTTCTAGTTGTGTATGATGGTCGCGTTGCACACGTCCGTAGGTGTAAATCTTAAAATGCCCTACACGTGACTGAGGGTGATGCTAAGTGCAACACCAGGAAACCGCCGCCTATTCCTTGTGGATAGGACGGTTAAATTGTGCCACACGATAAGAGAGAGAATGCCTTGTTGAACCTTCAAACACCTTTTCGATCCTCAGCTGATTATACAGCTTGAGGGTAGGTAGGAAGCAACTCTGAAACCTTATGCTTTGAGACCAATTTGGATACAGTTGGTGGGGATGAATCCCACTCCGATGGCGAGTGGTGCGGTGACAAAACTGTGCATCATGTCGAACAGTTCCTCAGAACACATGCCGTTGTATAAGCGGTAGAACACACAGACGGAGCTGAAGTCTCTCTGAAAGCTGAGGGGGTTCTATACCGCTTGTGATCGCGCGTCGCTGGGTGGAGTCGAGGGGGTTCAGCTGATACTTGGGTGTTCGTTTTTTCATAAATTAAAGTTAGAAAACTCAAAATGGATTTATTATACTTTAAATTAAAAACAGAGTGCAAGTAAACCTTTTTTTACCATCTCTACTTGCGTTGGTTTTTTTTATAGTCTGTTGTCCAAAATAATCTTTATTATTTGGACATAAGATCGAATTTGTTTTGGAAACCGTGTTGTACAGTGTAATGAACAGAACAAAACAGAGCTAATTATCTCAATTAAATCTGTTAGGTGTTTAACAGCTGTTAATTTAATAAGATAATCGTCGCCACAGTTAAGGCTTTTATTTTTAATAGTACTTACATTTGACTTTTAAGTCAACATTTAACTTTTATTCCTTTTGATGGTGAAATCTCGCAAGGTAATTTAAGTAGATGCATTCTTGTGTTTGTGCATTGTACGAACTTATTTTGTCTGAAAAGACTTAACAGTTCCATAATTTGAATTTTAACAATCGTTTTCAACGACGTTAAGATTCAAATAGGGGTGTTACAAGTATGACGCACGTATCTGTGTGTCTGTCTATGGCTTCTGTACTCTTAAATAGATAGACCGATTTAAGTAGGGTTTTTAACCCACTTCAAAAAAGGAGGAGGTTCTCAATTCGACTGTATGTTTTTTTGTATGTATGTTACGCGATTACTCCGACAGTTATGAATTGATTTTGATGATTCTTTTTTTGTTTGGTAGATAATACTTCAGAGGTGGTCCCATATAAATTTTATCGAAATTGATTCTGTACTTTTGAAGAAAAAAAACAACAAAAACTAATATAAACACAGCAAAATGGTAGCTGTTACGATTGAAGTCGGTTGTTTTAACGTGTTTAGCGTTGTCGTTATTTGAACGATGGTTGTTAGCAATGATTAATTAAAATTGATTCAGTAGTTTTCAAGTTATAAAGACTCATCAAAAAGAACATGCAAAACACTGTAAAAGATAAATGAAAATCTATTACTCATGTCGTAATAGTTTAACCGCCTCCATGGTCTAGTCCGCTTGCTTCACATCAGGAGGTCGTGGGTTCGATTCCCGGTAGGGTCCAACTTTGTAGGACTCGGTTTGGTTGAGTAGGGCATTTGAACCCCCCTTCCACCATTTTATTTAATAATAAGTCTTGCCGCCAAAAATCAGTTTTAATAGCAAGCCCACTTCCATCTTCGGCATCATCGTCGCTTACCACTAGGTAGGCTTACCGATTGTGGATAAAAAATAAGGATTAGTTGAAAAACGTTATAAAATTACACATAATTACAACACATACGCCCTTTTTAATTTACCGATAACCGCGACACACACAATGCACTAAATCTTGGCGATAACCCCACTAGGTGGCGTCGGGATCGAGATAGGCGATTTTAGCGCACGCGCCGATGGGCGGCTCTGATTGCGCAGTGTGAAAGACCCTTAACAATTTACTGATTAGAATCCAAGGGAGAAGTAGTAAGTAGTTGGAAATAGTTCAAATAATTTAAGTTTTCTAGAAATTTGTGACGAGATTTTGGAGAGGGTTAAGAGAATAAATTAATTCGTTAGAAATCCACCTGGTAAGTGTCCTGTGTGTCTTGAACATGTCATAATACATAGAATAAACATTTATTGGCTTCGATTCTGTTCACTGGGTTCTACTTACGAAACTGAATATCTTTTTCCAAGGAATCCATGCTATATTTGGCATCAAAGTTTGTATATTTGTATAGAAGATCAAGACCTTCTTCGAATCTACTACTTCGTACTAATTTGGCCGCTCGGCTGATCGATTTGTATGAAGAGTACGATTTTTTTTGTGGTTTGACTACCATAGTCCTTGAGGAAAGTTGATCAGAATCAAAGAGTAGAAGCACTGATTAAAATTTGACGCACTAGATTATATATTATATCTATACATGTATGTATTTAAATGTATATGTATATGTATATCAGTCTCTGGTTCCCAAGATACAGGGAATCCTAGTTTGGGGACAGATGACCGTGTGATTTGTCCCGGATATTATATTATATCTAGATACAACAGGTACCCTAAGATTAGCCTAAGGTAACCTATAAATTGCTTCAAACAATGAAACTCTTCGGTGATCCAGATTCCAATCTACGAAATGTGAAGGATTGTAAATTGAACCGACAAAGGAGAAAGCCACGGAAGTATGAAACGCTCGTACCATATTGCGTCTTGAAAAAACCTTCTGAATTGGATAGGGGATAACATATTTAATTATTATACGAAAAATTACTATCATAGCTACTGTAACTCCAGAGCTTTTTCACTTTCATTTTATGTTTTGAGGTTATTTTTAAGTACTTTATCTACGCTCAGGCGTACACGAAATTCTTAGTTTTAACCAATCATTTGATAGCTAGTTTTAGTTAATTATGGTATGGTTCAGTGATGCTAACGAGTAATATAAAGGAGCACCACAAACCGAACGCGGCACTGTATGTATATTGTAATGATGAAGTGCAGTCGACGAATAAAACGAAGTGCTTTAATATAGAAGAACGCTCACGCAAAAGCATCACTCACGCCTCGCACTCGTGCATGCAATTCCTAACGCATGCTTGGGCCTCCACACGTACGCCTCCAGCACACACGTAGGCGCCTGTATCCAGCAGTGGACAGAGCAGGGCTAGCAACCGCTGGCATATTTCAGTAGAAGACTTAAGCCCAGCCAAACCACCTGGCCCGCCTACTACAGGGAGTTGTTGGCCGTGTACATTTTCGGCATATATTGGAGGCGCAACACTTCATCATATATACCGACCACAAACCACTACTGTACGCGTTCTCACAACGTCGCTAAAAGTTGCCTCCCGCACAGCTGAACCAACTGACGATCATCTCGCAGTTTACTACGGAGATCGAGTACGTCAAAGGCGAAGACAACATCGTCGCGGACGCGATTTCCCACGTCGAGTCGATTTCGGTTCTTCTCTCAAATTGGAACCGACGCTAATTCCAGGCACGAATATTACCATCGCGTGCAATGTGTCGACCGGGCGGCCGCTGCCGAACCTGCCGGCGGCGCTGCTGCGCGCCGCACACGCGCGCCTGCACGCGCTGAGCGACCACGAGAGCCTCCGCGCACTTCGTCGCTGACCGTTACGTGCGCTCCGGCGTGGCGCGCGACTGTCGAACCTGGGCTGTCACTGCCTCCACTGCCAGCGACGCAAGGTGACCGCACCGCTCGGTGAATTTTCCCTCCCATCTGGGAGATTCAGCCATGTCCACCTCGAAATCGTCAGCCCCTGCTGCACTCTGAGGGCTACACCTATTGTCTCCCGGCAATAAACCGGTTCTCGAGATGGCCCGAAGCGTGGCTCACGTCATCCATCACCGCCGAGGATATTGGCGATACCTTCGTACGTGGCTGGATCGCGCGATTCCTCGTGCCCATCACGGTCACCGTCGATCAAAGCCGCCAGTTTGTGTCAGCGCTATTCAACTGATTCCTCGACCTAGGCGCTACTAAATGCGTACGAACTATCAGCCACCACCCGCAAGCGAATGGCATGGTGGAGCGCTTCGACCGCCATCTGAAGGCTGCACTCATGTGCCACCGAGAAACCTGCCACAGAGCCCAACCTCTTGTGCTTCTTGGTATCAGATTGGCTCTCAAGGAGGACCTCAAATGCTCTGCTGCAGACCTCCTGTATGCTTACAGGGGAGCTCCTGGTACCTAGCGCTTTCACACAAAATGTAAGTGAGGACTTCGTGGCACACCTGGCCATGACCGACATGCGTCCCGAAGTCGTTCGCTTTTAAGGACCTGGCAGACGCATCTCACGTTTTCCTTCGCGACGAACACTGTACACCGGCCCCTATAAAGTCCTCAGTCATTCTCTGAAGACTTTTACCTTAGATGTTTCGCGTAATAAGGTACAGGTGAGCGTCGATTGGATCGAAAGGAAGCCTGCACACATCGCTGCAGACCCCGAGCGAGGCGCGGTCTCACCGAGCGCACAGGCGCCCGCGACGCCCCCGGCCTCGCAATGCAACCACATGTCCAGGTCCTACGTCTGTCCCACCAATAGCTCACTCTGCACCAAATCCTCCCACCGTCACACGATCAGATCAGGGTTAGATTTAAGGATATTTTAGATTTGTGACCTAGTTTTAATATATTTTTTTTAATTATTATTTCGTGTTCTCTAGTTTATAGTGTCTTGTATTTTATTCTATCATACAGCTACACTGTATTCCTTTAAGTGAGGGTGGGGAGGAGGGGGGATGTGGCGGCATACACTATTTGTATGAAAAAAATATCAGATTTGCGACAAAAGCTGTCCTGTCAATGTCATCCACCTACCAAAAATCGTAGTCAGACTGTAATTTGTGATTAACACTGCTTCATTAACACTGACGAAACAATGAAACTATACTATACTAGGTATACTTTTTTAAATATCGTAAAGTGCAGCGGCGTATCATGACGTAACGGGGCGTGTGTGCGATGCCGATTTGCAACGTACTGTGTGGCATATGTGGATTTAAAAAAATGCCGCTCCGCAACGTGACTATGGCCCTACGTTACGTCCAAACAAAAATTCTTGTACGTCTGGCAACCCTAGGACGCACCAATGTGATCAAGAATCAAATCTATAAAACATCGTCTGATAGTCAATCTTACCAGGAGTTGAAAAAGAGGGCGCGGGTATAGGAAAATGGTGGTGTAATGCGAAGACATCTCTTAGATTAAGAAGAAGAAATATGTGGATGAAGCATAAAAATCTCGATACAACCATAATGTAGTTTCGGAACACATTTTATGAATCCAGGGCCGCGTTCCGAGGGTGCACTTGACAGCAACCGCTTTGTACCCTCTCTTTCACACTTAGGCAATTTATATTATGCTATCCTGTTGTCAGAGTGAACGTTGGCTGTCAGAGTATACAAAATGTAGGGGATATATCAAATTAAAATCTTTTTTCATACATTTCTTTCCTGCAGTTCGAATAGGTCTAGAAAAAATTAAGTGTGCTTAATAAATTTAATTACGATTTTTGACAAATCTCTGGTTAAGACGCAACATGGTACGAAATCGGGCAATCTCCTTTGGCAGCAATGGACCCATATTTGGCAGCAATTGAAGCTATGTTTGGCACTAGAATGTTCGGTTCGATTCAAAATATTTAGGTGCGCTGATTTATCTTAAACGCTGTTTGAGAGACAAAGGTCGAAGTCTAGAGGATGATACGGATATCCGTTTGGATTTACACATTGTCATTTGCTTATACTCCCATCTATCCGTTCAGTCGACTTAATTTTATAACCGAATTAGTGGGAATAAAAGATACACAAGAAGTCTAAACAACTTTCCTCTAGGTATCGGTAATAAAACACAATATCACAAAAATCTAATCATTTATTTAATTGATTTTTTTTATCCACCATCTTGTTTGGAAGGAACAACTAATTATTTTTTACTTATAACCCTGCTAAAAACCAGCACTGCACTGTGTTGCCACAGACTGCAGCATTTGCTGAGTCGGGGACCAATTTTTGGCACATAATATGTTATGTTTCTATGTATTTTTTATTATTTTATCCCTAACATGTTATTTATGATACCAGAAATAAAAAAAATTCTATGTCTAGTGAGAAACGGTTCAGTTGCTTGAGTAGAAGTCACGGTATTTTTTTGGGAATTTGAAAAAAACACATGTTTCTATGTTAACGGACGGCTTCCAACAAAAATGATAAATAAAGATTTTGAATATGAAACCAGTACTACGAGCTATGTGTCCCGCCCACTGCCACTTCAGTTTAGCGATTCTGTGAGACATACTATGAGCCAATATCCCACGCGGTGGACTGATGATATGGCGAAGTTTGCGGGAAACCGCTGGATGCGGGCAGCGCTGGACGAGTCGGTGTGGAAATCCTTGGAGGCCTTTGTACAGCATTTGACGTCTTTCAGCTGATGATGATGATGAAACCAGACAAATCGTAAGTGAAGCCAGTTTTTTGGTCTGTTGGTAAATCCGCCACGCCTCAAACTGTATGGTATCGAATCAATCTATGACTCAAAGGCCACGATCATTGTTTATCGATGTTTATTGTTTTAAGCGATCTACACTAATAAATAATATGCGCACTAAGATTAAAACTATGAGATCGATCGTTTGCGCAGATTTAATATGCAGTTATAATATTGTTTGTGATCATATTAGCGTTTGATTGGTCTAGAATGACGTCATTTGTGCTTGCAATATCACGTATGGAAGATCCGCTTAGAAGAGTACTGCACTTAACCTATTTTCCCAACTGCCTACGAAATGATATAATAATGGGGTTTGCAACAAGAACTTTGTTTTGTAAATCAAAATAAAACAATGAATTTAGATGATAATGATTCAAATTTTTATTATTAGGCATGAAAAATGATATCTGATAAATGTCCACCACGACCACGGTTACAGATGTCGATTCTTTTCAACCGACTTCAAAAAAAGGAGGAGGTTCTCAATTCGTCGGAATCTTTTTTTTTTTTTTTTTTTTTTTTCTATGTATGTTCACCGATTACTCGAAGACGCCTGAACCGATTTCAAAAATTCTTTTTTTGTTTGAAAGGGTATACTTCACAGGTGGTCCCATATTAATTTTATCGAAATCGATTCAGCGGTTTTTGAGAAAATCAACAAAAACATAGCAAAATTGGAGTTGCTACGATTGATGTCGGTTGTTTTTAACGTATTCAGCGTGGTCAATTATTCTTCTTTCTAGCTAGGCTCTCGTCTTTGGTCTGACCGGCCGGCGCACCTCCCGCGCGCGCCCCAGTCTGCCTCGGCTCTGCGCGCTGGTGTTATCGTCTACGACGGTTACAGATTTTCATAGTGATTTTTTATTATTTTAATGCGATTTTCGAGTGAAATTTAATTCATTGTACCAATTGCCCAAGCTTCTACTACAGATATGTCAAAAACTAAATTTAAAAACTGTCACGTAGTTCCGGTGTGAACATATTGAAAAACAAAGTTCTTGTTGAAAAAACCTATACTTATTTTTTATGTGTCTGTAATTTTGTCTGCTGTTGTTAACAACCCATATCATATCTCTTTTTTTTTTTTTTTATGTGATAGGTGGCAAACGAGCAGACGGATCACCTGATGGTAAGCGATTACCGCCGCCCATGGACACCCGCAACACCGGAGGAGTCACAAGCGCGTTGCCGACCTTTGAAATGGGATGGGGGATGAGGGAATGGGGAGGGGGAGGGGGGATTGGGCCTCCGGTACCCTCACTCACTCGGCGAAACACAACAAACGTTGCTTCACGCCGGTTTTCTGTGAGGCCGTGGTATCACTCCGGAATCTTCCCATATTTCGGGAAAGTTAGGCCATACTCCACACAGAAGGCCAAGTCCACATTGGTGGAGGTTGTGGTGTTAGTGGCCAACCCCAGTGTCAGAAGTTTTCAATCCGCCTGGCTCCGATATGGATTAACGACTGCCATCTAGTGATAGCAGCCGGCACCAACGGCTTAACGTGCCTTGGGAAGCACGGAAACGGTCGAGATAAATGCCACTAACAGTCAAGCCCTTACCAATCACTTACCATCAGATGAGATGATGCTAAGAGCTTACTAATTGAAAGTAAAAAAAGCTGCATTGTGCCACTACCGCTTCAACTTCGACCTGTAACCAATTGATGCATTAATAGGTGTGAGGTAACCTTAGATTCGTTTTAATCCACTAGTATCATGATATATGTTTGAAGCAGTAGATCTATTTAAACAAGGTATTACCAAATTAGCTGGTAATACTTAAACTTATTCTTCTTCTTAAAGGGGCTTCTTCTAGTAAAACTGAACAACTTTTTTCCCAAAAAACTCATAGTCAATTCGCAAAAAAAAATTGTACTTTTCTAAAAAGACGGTCAATTGATCGGCCCACTTAGTATGGGAAGTCAAAATTCTTTTTTGAAAATAAAATTGAAGATAAAAAGTACCCTATGTGTTAGCCGAGTACTTCATCTATCTACCTACCAAATTTCATCCAAATTCGTTCAGTAGTTTCGGCGTGAAAGCGGAACGAACAAACAAACAAACAAACTGACAAACATCCATACTTTCGGAGATTAGTGAGAACGTGGAGGACGTTAAAATTTCTGATGAACTGTAAGACGACAGATATAGAACCGAATCCCCTAAAAACTAGAGAAATGGATCGGTTGCCTTTCTGGCTTGCACTAGTGCCTATTGCGTCACACTTACAAAGTATTTGAAGAGGAGTTTCTTCTTCCTAAAGGCAGGAGGGATATCACCATTGTTACCATCAGGTAAGATGACGCCAAGGATTACTAACTGTAGATAAAAATATATATATTAAAATATTTAATGGTTTAAAGCAATTGGGTAATACATATAATGAAGTGTTAATATTTACGTTCTCACAAGGAATGCTTAAACTAGTTCCCCCACGGAAGAGCAAAAGCATGACAGAACGATTAATTATACGGATATTACGATCAGTGTTCTGTAGATAGGACAGTATTTTGAAATTTATTAAAAGTAACGCCTGTAGAGATACCAACCAAATTGACATAAATAGAACATGATTTGAAACCGGGTTGGGAAGAAAACTTAAGTACTGATGAATTAATACCTACATGAAAAAGTAAGAAGAACATAAATCCGCCTCAGAAAAAATACTGTACTTGGAAAAAAAGAATTTAACTCATGTTCGTTTTTTTCCAACTTTTTGTGAATTAATTATATCTAAAAGTTAATTCTTTTTAAGTTTTGTAATTTGATCATTTGTATTACAATAAACTGAAATAACAGCAATTTCAACTATAAACATCAGTATACCTGACAAACAAATCGAACGCATATGAATCATAGACGCACAGCAACGTCTTTTGATAACTGACACAGCGGCACGTCAGTTCTACTTCGGTTACCACTTTGTTATCGATGACGATACACATTTTATTGACATGCTGAGGTAAATATCGCTTCTTCACCTATAGATTACTAAATATTATTTGACGTATGTAAATTATATTTAGAGATTGTGTTTCTCTAAAATCTATTTAGAACTTTCGTGCATCTGAGAGGCTCAGCAAGTTTAGGTACAAATGTAAGTCAAACGTCCTTTAATACTCTTTGGCCGACCAATCATAAGCTTTCAAAGCTCAATAGAGCTATCTAATAATATAATAATAATTGTTCTGTCTTCGGGCTAGTATTCATTTCTCTGTTGACTGATGATGTTGCTTTGTAGTGCCGACAAGAACACGGTTACTCGACTATGAACACTAAATGATATTGTAACTCCAGTTGTAATTGCACAAATTGTGTTAAAATAAGATATTAAAGAGAGTTTTACTGGAAAGGAAATTTAAATGATTCTTTGTCACTGACTCCTTAAAGGGCATATGTCAAATCAAATGAATCTTCCCTTTCACTAGGACCTAAATGACTTACACCAAAGAATCCACAGTAAATTTTCGAATCGTTATATTTTATTCTTTTTTTTCATCATTTAATCAGCTGGTCGGCCAACTTAAAATGGGAAGTAATTTTTTTTAACTGACTATAGCTTCCTTGGGTATAGTTGTACAGTTTCGTGGGATTAAATACCAGATTAAGTTTCACTTGATTTTGTTGTAGACTGATTCTAAAGTAGCAACCTAAATGACTGCAATAGTCAACTCTTATTACATTAGACGGGTTATCATCTTTTTTATAAACCTATAAAATAAATGAAAACAAATATTTTAAACTTATCTGACTATTTATTATATAAACAGATACACAACTCTACAAAGAGTACATTAAAGTCTCAATTTATTGGAGCCGTTCTCAAGCAAAATAAACAAGGCAAACTAAATATTCTACACCGATAGAACTTGCGTGAACACCCCGCCGATAGTGGGTTCGATTCCAGGCGAAATTAAGATCTCGCTCACGAACTGCTCCGCGGTGCGCGGGAGCTTCCAGAGGTATTAATCTTTGGCTATCTGTTTCAACAAAAAAACTTTCCTCAAGAAACACATTTTTTTTTGTCACTTCTCTAATTCGTCGAACAGCAGATCAACCACTTTAGTATGGGAAGAACAATTCTTTTTCTTGCGAAAAGTTATTAAGTTTGAGTAGAAGTCCTAGTTTAAAATATTGTCAAGTACAGATCACTATACAAAACATCATGTATAGTGATCTGGAAACTGTGAAAAAATACTCTTATATTCGCACTGACTGCGACTAATGTGGAATCCTTGCTAAATATATCTCTTAAGACTCGTCACAGATTTTAACCCTGAAGTAAAAGAGGGATGCTTAAAGCCTGAAGTTGAAAACCTCAAAGCTCAGAATGCATGAACTGAGTCGAATGCGGTTTTTTTCTATATTTTACAGGTAGCTTACGGTGGTTCTTAGCTATGTTTGATAAACACCGTTTAAGTGGTTATCGAGTTATTTAACTTTTACTGTCGTAGATATTTTTTTAATAAAGTTTTTAAATAATGAAAATACGTACATATCCTATGGACCAAATAAAAGAAAAAATTGGGGTCGTATCGTACCAGTTTAGGGAATTAGTACAAGACCGTGCTAAATGGCGATCGCTCCACAGACAAGATAACTGCTCTTTTTGAAGAAGAATAATGAAAATGTGGTGTACCTCTGACTTCGTAACACGGCAGCGCGGCGGCGGTACAAAGGGCAAGCTAGCACGAAGCGCACACGCTCCTGTTTATTGCTATTTGCCTCCTCTACATGGTATGGAATAGAACTAAGGGAAATTATAAAGAGAAATTCTTAATAGACACGTTAGTAGTGCTACTGGATTGTGAGGCAATTGAAGTATTGATTTCCTTGTAATTTTATAGTTAAAAACATTTATTAATATAATATTGTACTAGAGGGCACTAGAAAAGAAGCGAATTTCGCGAGATTTTCGTTGGTTAATATAGTTTTATGTATAATTAAAACATTTATTGATGTAATAACTATTACGAGCAATATTTAAGTACTAGAAAGCGCTAAAATCAAAGGGACAATTTTACAATAAATTTGGCAGTGCCACTGGATTGTAAAATTTGTTATGTTCGCTATTTTGTAATTAATCATTTATTGATATAATAATTCTCAAGAGAAATATATTATGATTATTTTAAAAATATAAATAACGTTTCTTCTCTTTGTTATTTATACCGATAAAGATGAATCGCAAAAAAAATGTTTACACTATTTAATTTTATTAAATCAGAAAAAAAAGAAAAATACTTTTTTGACTTTTTTTGTTATACCTACCCAGAATCTTGGGGTTCGGTATCTTAAAATATTGTAGAATATATTAATTCTGGGCCAGCACGATTTAAATTTACATTGTTATCGACTCGATAAGAGGAAGAAGAACTGTCCTGGGATACTACAGTGAGGCGGCCTCAGTTGCAGTATCCGATTCTACAGACACTTCTTCCACTTTCACCGCATTCATACCAAAGATAACTGCACCAAACATTTCATCAATATCTCCGTCATTGTCAACTCCGAAGATCGAATCTCATTCAAAAAACGGTTTCACTCAATCGCTCGCGCAACATCATTATTATTATCATTACCCGCATTACAAGGAACCGTAACGTCCCCAAAAACGGGGCTTATCTTTGCAAATTTCATTCGCAAATCTCCAGTGAAATTGATGACTCTTGCCAGTCATCTGATACGGCTAACAAGAAGCTGATAGGACGTGCGATAAAGGCTCAATGCGTGTGCGCAACTTGGAGGATATGAGTAGTTGACGGGTGGAGAACAACTACTGGGTTTTTGGAGTTCCTTGGGTTGAGATACAAAAATATGTTTATTTTAAATGATAATAATGAACGAGCAGTGGAATGTATTTTATGTGCAAAATTTTTATGATTTACTGGATTTGCTTTTGACATTAATTTTGAATTAACGAGTAAAAAACGTGTGCGCAACTCGGAGGATATGAGTAGTTGACGGGTGGACAACAACTACTGGGTTTTTGGGGTTCCTTGGGATGAGATACAAAAATATGTTTATTTTAAATTATAATAATGAACGAGCAGTGGAATGTATCTTCTTCTTCTTCTTATCGTGTGGCACAATTTAACCGTCCTATCCGCAATGTATAGGCGGCGGTTGCCTGGTGTTGCACTTATCATCACCCTTGGTCACGTGTAGGGCATTTAAGATTTACACCTACGGACGTGTGCAACGCGACCATCATACACAACTAGAAATCAGATGTGCAGGTTTCCTCACGATGTTTTCCTTCACCGTTAAAGCAGTCGGTATGAAAATGCACGTAAGTTTCGAAAAACTCATTGGTGCACTGGCAAGGATTTGAACCCGAGACCTCTGGTTAGGAGGACGGAGTCACTAACCGCAAAGCCACCGACGCTTTTTAGTGCAATGTATTTTATGTGCAAATTTTTTATGACTTACTAGATTTGCTTTTGACATTAATTTTGAATTAACGATTAAAAAACTGATCAGGAATTGCCCAAAGTTTATAATTTTTTATTCAAAATATTAGACTATTTTTTATGGCATAGGTGGCAAACAAGCAGACGGATCACCTGATGGTGAGCAATTACCGCCGCCCATAGACACCCGCAACACCAGAGGAGTCACAAGTGCGTTGAAAATTTTGCGGGTTCCACTAAAGCCACCTGCAAAAACACAAAATAGGTCCAATGTTGCACCCTTATTATAATTAGATTTTATTGAAATATACATTATAATGAAAAACAAAAAAAAAACGGACCAATATCATCACTAAAAAATAAAATTTTGATTGCATAAAATTTGTACTGTGTTCATATGAGGAACAAAACAAATCAAATGAGAACTCAGCCTTCAAAATCCATCAAGCCCTTTTGGCTACAAGAGTTAACAGTGACATATTCATACAAACATACACACAAACATTCGAAAAAAATTTACCTTCCTTTGGGATATTGTATGTATTTTTATTGATATCTCCATGTCTCCTGATTGATTGATGTATCGTGATTAGAATTTATTGCATGTTTAATAGAATTGCAAAAGAATCCTAGTTCATTCCTGCGTTCGCAAGTAAAATCAGAATTGTAACAAGCCTATTTCAATAAATAAACGCGTCAAGATTGTTTACATTTTGATTAGTACCAAAAGAAATGGAGTATACCTAGAACCAGTTAGTAAGAACTGCATCAGTTGAAAGGGAAAGCTTTAAAAGCAAAACAAAAACAGATCTTTCGCAACTTCCTCCAACACAGTACCGTAATAGGACACCTTCCTGGCAATAGGCATTTCAAACTATAGTTGGTTTTAGCGGAAATTAAACCTCTAAACGAAATAGCATTTACCTAATCGTAAAACCATACATTACAACAGGATATAGGTACAGGGTGTTAAAAAATGCGTTTGAGGTTTTAAGGGGCTACTCAAAATCAAGTATAGAATATAGGAAAAATTGAGAAAAAATCCGATCGACAACATTTTTTTCAGTTTTCCATACAAATTTCTTGATTCGCTATTCAGGTTTAGTATGAGAATCTGAAAATAATAATTGAAAAGTGGATTTTTTCAATATTTTTCATGTATTCTCCACTTAATTCTGAGTAATGTCTTAAAATATCAAACGCTTTTACACCCTGTATTCTTTCAATGATTGAGCAGGCAAAGTTATCCAATCACATTGATTTGTTTAGGACCCTATACAAGTATTTCTGAAATATTTTCTTCGGAAATCATTGTATGATTTTTTCGTATTTATACATTTAGGACGTAGGTATATTCGTTTCGTCATCGCCGCCTGTAGCCAAAATGAATTCATAGACTTTGGAGTACGAGATATCGCTATAATCGTTTTAATCGCCAAGTTGACATAAGATTGCAATCCAGTTTTTTTTTTATTTTATTTGGTGTTATGGCAAAATTATTTTAAAAAGTTATAACTAAATTTTAAACTCAATGGCGCAGTGTTTTGCCCGTTTGACTTCTACACCGAGGGTCTTGAGTTCGATCGATCACTATCCAGGGTATTTGTGTGGTAAGCAGATTTGTTTTGTTCTGAGTTAAATACATAGTTAATTATATGTATATATTTAAACGTATATTCGTACGTATGTATATCAATCTTGATTACCACATTACAGGGAAACTTAGTTTGATGTCATTAACTTATATGATTTATCCCGAAACATTATTTAAAATGTCAAGCGGTTTAATGTGTTTTTTGACAATACACAGAACCCTTTCAATCAACTTCACTCCACTCTTGGACTATTTTTCTTCCTGCAAATGTGGGCGCTGTAGGTCAGGAGATAAGCGGTATAAAGTTACTTAACGTACGGAAGTTACGGAATTTGTAGAACAATTTGCTAGAAATTGTGCAACGAACTTGGAAGAAGTTTGCGTGAGAAAAAGATTTTCTTAAAATATTTAAGATGCTTTAATTATGATTTCAGTCCCGAATGAATGAACGAATGCAAACACTTTATTGCAGAACATAAACAGGAAAATAAAAACATAATGATAAAAAAAAATCTACACCAGGTAGCCGGTTTTACTGCTAATACGTAAATTATTTAGTTAAATTATTTAGTTAACCGCCTCCGTAGCGTAGTGGCTTGCCGCTCGCTTCACATCAGGAGGTCGCGGGTTCGATTCTCGGCGGGTCCAACTTTGTGGACTCAGTTTGGTTGGTGGTAAGGCATTTTCTGAGCCCGCCTGGCTAGCTACCACCATCTTATCTAAGTCTTGCCGCCAAACATCAATGTTAACAGCATTGATGTGTTCCGGCATGAAGATAAGATAGCCAGTTCCCCATTGCGTTGGGGAATCTTGGTAAGCCCGCTTCCATCTTCGGCATCATCATCACTTACCATCAGGTGAGATGATGCCAAGGGCTTACCAATTGAGGGTAAAAAAAAAATTACTTACCAATCTGGACCTGGCCCCCGTATGTTGAGTATAGCCTAACCTTCCCAAAGTATAGTAATAATCCGTGCCCTATACAATGGCTGTTAATGGTTTTTATCGTATTTCAAACAGTACGATTAAAAAATCTTTAGGAAACTGTCCATCTTTTAAACACACTAAGGTGTATAAAAATCATGTCTGAAGGTGTAAATATACACTATGCCTTAAGCTATATGTTCCTTTACGAGATCCTTTTTGCATTCATGATCACGACAGAGAGAGAAATATCTCCATAATAATGGAGAATTTTCGTTGTATTACAATTTCCTCAAAAATTGTCTCATCAATCGTAATTTTTAAAATCATAAATCATAATTATTGTGAGAGGAATAATTTCATTGGAGCCCAAAATATGCGCGGTAGAAAGTCTTGATACGAAATTAGTCTGACAGTAATACTATTATATCAGCAAAGTATGAAAAAAAAAAAAAAAACGGCCAAGTGCGAGTCGGATTCGCGCACCGAGGGTTCCATTTTCACACATGTCTTGAACTCTATTACGCCAGTCACCGTAGACATAAAAATCGCGTTAGGTCGCATTGGTTGCAACAGTTCTGATTTTTTGGTATGTTGTTAGGGTTGATAACAGTAGTCTAAAACTAATTTTTCAGCTTCGAAAGACTTGTGCTAACTGCGTGGTGCTCCAAAAACTACGTTATTTTCGTTCTTTTTTAAGATTTTGGCTTATAACTTCTAAACGGTGCATCTTACGGAAAAACGTATTAAACACACTTATAAGAAGATAAAATTTCCTATAATTTAAGGTCAATTTCAGCTCTGTAGGTCTAATAGAACCCAAGATGCAGCACTTCAAACATTGGCAATTTTCCCTAAAAAGTTCGAAATTGTAGTTTTGCCGCCTTCCGAGCAGAATATCGACTATAATACTCATTCTACGAGGACAGTCATTAAAAAGAAAGTTATAAAGCAGTTATTAAGCTTTAATTTAAGCACAAACTGAAGTTTGTAAGACCAATAGTTCCCTCGTAATCTCGACAAAGCGAGAAATTAAGGAAATCAGATTTTTCAAAAAGGGAGCCTGACAAATTGCAGGACTTCTGTAAAGGATAAGAAATACATAAATCGGTGTACAATAATTTATAATGATATTATAAAACTTAAATAATATATTTCATGTATATAGAACAAAATGTTAATTAATATTTATTATAATGAATTACAACGAAGGGGCAGGTATGTAACATTAGGTTTACCTTTACGCACTTAGCGACAAAACAATCGTGTTCTTTTGGAAGATCTAGGTTCATCTGACAGCTCTTCCTGGGGCTCTGGAGACTGCTCTGTTGCTTGTTGTACAGAGGAGGTCGTCGAAATCGTCCTCTTCATTCAACTCAGTCAAGGCTATAGATGGAGTGTTGAGGCAGGTCTTCCCTTGACTATCTTTGCAGAGAGTTTCAGCCCTGTTGTCTTGCAGGAGCATTTTCCTTTTTCACACCCATTCTTGCACTTGCATGATAGGAAATTCATAAAAACATATTACAAATAGTTTAAATACACAGCCCAGGATAGGCCTACGAATGGATTACCTTACTTGCATGACAGTAATTTCAGCAGGGTTTCCGATGCTGATTTCTTCGTTGATGTCACTAGTGTCAGACCCTACTGGCTCCTTAAGATGTTGTCGCAATTACTGAATGCGTGAAATGACAGCTGTATTCCAGGGGGGATGAAAGCTCTTCTTGAATGAATGGTGTTGACGACAACTTCTCGCAATTGGCACTTTCCTGGAAAAAACTTTGTTTACGTTAGAGCCTAATCTGTTAAGTAGAGGATGTCAACCTCTGATGCTCTTTACCAACATAGACTGATAGATTGGGCTCCAACATTTAAAATGTTTTTTCCAGCAAAGTGCCAGTTGCGAGAAGTTCTCAACAACATCATTCATTCAAGAAGAGCTTTCTTCCCCCTCTGGAATACAGTTGTTCTTTTACGCATTTAGTGGTTGTGACAGCACATCGAGGAGCCAGTAGGGACTGCCACTAGTGACTCAACGAAGAAACCAACGTCGGAATTCCTGTCATGAAGGTAAGGGAATCCATTTGTAGGTCTGTCCTGGGTCGTGTATTTATGAAACTATTTGTAACATTATTTTATGAAATTCCTGTCATGCAGGTGAAAGAATGGGTGCGGAAAAGGAAGATGCTCCTGCAAGATAACAGGGCTGAAACTCTCTATAAAGTTTGTTTGAAGACCTGCCTCAATACTCCGTCCATAGCCTTGACTGAGTTGAATGAAGAGGACGACTTCGACGACCTCCCCTTTACGACAAGCAACAGAGCAGTCTCTGGAGCCCCATGAAGAGCTGTTAGATGAACCTAGACCTTCCAAAAGAACACGACTGTTTCATCGCTAAGTGTGTAAAGGTAAACCTTATATTACATACCTACCCCTTCGTTGTAATTCATTATAATAAATATTAGTTGACATTTTGTTCTATATTTAATGTTTATTTCTGTCGCAGTTGTCAGCTGGGGTCCTGCCACCACTAAGTGATATAATTTAAGTTTTATGATATTAATATAAATTATTGTACACCGATTTATGTATTTCTTATCCTTTACATAAGTCCTACAATTTGTCAGGCTCCCTTTTTTGAAAAATCTGATTTCCTTAATTTCTCGCTTTGTCCAGATTACAAGGGAACTATGGGTCTTACAAACTTCAGTTTGTGCTTAAATTAAAGCTTAATAACTGCTTTATAACTTTCTTTTTAATGAATTTCCTCGTAGAATGAGTATTATAGTCGATATTCTGCTCGGAAGGCGGCAAAACTACAATTTCTAACTTTTTAGAGAAAATTGCCAACGTTTGAAGTGCTGTATCTTGGGTTCTATTAAACTTACAGAGCTTCAATTACACTTTAATTATAGGAAATTTTGTCTTCTTATAAGTGTGTATAATGACTTTTTCCGTAAGATGCACCGTTTAGAAGTTATGAGCCAAAATCTGAAAAAAGACCGAAAATTTCGTAGTTTTTGGAGCACCATGCAGTTAGCACAAGTCTTTCGAAGCTGAAAAATTAGTTTTACACTACTTTTATGAACCCTAACAATATACCAAAAATTCAGAACTGTTGCAACCAATGCGACCTCCGATGTCTTTTACGACTGGCCTATATATCAAATTCTCAGGTTTGTAATCCCTTGAAACTGTGAAAAAATCGTATACTTAGAAACAAGCAATGCTTATAGCAAAAGTAACGTGAAAAGTCCGAAAATCAAAAAGAAATGTTACATTTCAAAAAACGGGAAGTACCCTATAGGTTTTGATTCCCATGCGAGTGTCCAAATATGTGGCATAAACGGCCGTATCTCTTGATTGCGTTGGCATAGAAGTTTGATTTTTTCACAGCTTCAAGGGATTGCAGGCTTGAGTATTTGATATAAGTTTCAACTTGATATGTCTACGCGTTCCTGAGAAAACGGGTCTTGACAGACAGAAAGACGGACAGACAGACGGATAGATAGACGGACGGACAACAAAGTGATCCTATAAGATCGGAAGCCGGGTCGTTCCCTTCCCTCAAATATGGTTAAGGGGAGCGACGGCTGACTCTCGCGTGATACTCGTGATCGGATGCTGTCCGTGTGAACTGGCCTGCTCTTGTCATTGGTGTTTGGTCACAATAATTACCTGTTTGCATATTGTACCTGTATGTTTTTGTTGATCCTTTCATATTCGTTTGTAATATATGCAAGTAAACTAACTATAACTTTGTTGTTTAGCCGAATTATGTCTATTACATAATTCGGGTAGTGTAAGAATTTTATTTTTAAAAATCATTTATTCATTCATTCATTTATTATTACATTGTACGAAAATTTGTACGAAAAGTCCAATACTTTTTGCGATTTCAACAAAAAACTGAAAAAATATATTTTGTTCCATGAGTAGAATAACAAACTTAGAAGCTGTACCTGTTTACAGGGTGTTAAAAAAGTGCATTTGAAATTTTATGGGGTCACTTAGAATCAATCAAGTATAGAATACAGGAGAATTATTGAAAAAAATCCGATCTACAAGTATTTTTTCAGTTTGCTTGATTCTGAGTAACCCCTTAAAATTTCAAACGCACTTTTATAAACACCCTGTACAATTTTAATCCCTATCTTTTTGAAAAAAATCCAACAAAATCTCGCAAAGGAAAATACTTGCGTGTCTTTTGAACATTTGGTACCCTCAGCGCTTGAAGAGTTTTTTTAATGCGATCCTTAATTTCTGAACCAGTTTGGAGCCCAAGATCCAGATTTGCCGACAAATTGGCATAAACGCCAGCTTGAGAGGTTGCAAAAAGGCCACTGTGTTGCAATTAGCTGATTAATTATTTAATTAATTGTACACTCGGTGGCGGCGTTGGGGCGCGACGAGTTTTTGTGCATTGGCAAATTTTGGCTTGTATTTTAGGGTTTGGTTAAAAATGAAAGAGGATAGCGGATGAGTTTAATTTTATGACTCATAAAATTATATTTTGATGACACAGTTTCTTTATATATTTGCATTATTTTTGTTTTGTTATTATGTTCAATATATTTTTATGTTTTTGTAATATAAATGAAAACTGGTGCATTTTTTTATCTCAAATCTATAAACATAACATCGTATTTTTGAAACTCTATCATTTTCTAGTACAGAAAAGTTACTAAGAGCGAAAAGCTGGAGTTAACATACGATGACTCTTATAATAGATGTCAGGTTGAATCAAAAGCATAAAGAGATTCTATACAGAGGGAACTATAAGTGATAATTTGTAAAGGTAATTGGTGTTTAAGGCGGTAAGTTGTATTTAAAATTAATATTTTTATACAAATGGAATAATATAAAGTACAAAAAAAAGTCATCAACATCAAAAACCAGAATCTATATTGCTGGTCTAGAAGTCTTCTTCGTTTTAAGGCTATATCATCGTCATCATCATCAACCTGCATTAGTCCACTGTTGGACATAGGCCTCCACCACGGCACGCCACTTATACCTTTCTTCGGCCACGCGCATCCAGTTGTTACCAGCAACCTTGCGCAAATCGTCGCTCCACCTAGCCGGGGGGCATCCCTTGCTACGTTTGCCCAAACGCGGTCTCCACTGTACAGCTTTCTATGTCCACCAGTTGTCAGTTCTTCGACAAAATAAAAGGCTACATATTATGTGTTTAAATGCCCAGATGACATGAGGATAAAATCAGGATTAGTAATTCGTACAGAAAGTCAAAAAAAGAAATATCAAATTAAAAAAATATAATTATATACATGAACATTTAGTTTTTATTACCTAATTTAAGTGTTCAAGAAGAAAGAAATGTCGAATACGACATAGTTAATGATAAGAATCTAAGGGCTATACTAAGAGTCAAAAGATAACGAACCAACAATTTCGCTTATAACTTCAACCATTCCCGAAAATTCCTATAGACATAGTGAATTGAATTGGGGCATATTAAATTTAAAACAGCATTGTACAAACAAAAATATTTGGCCAGTAATCCCATTTAACGGGACCACTGGGTAGTGAAACAATTTGTATAAGGTACTTAAGGGCAAAAGTAAAAGAAATATTTAAACCTTTGCTAGAATTTATGCTTTTATTGCACGCTTCTGTCATTAAAGTCGTAACTGACATTTATAGAGCAATCGCGAGTAAGCCCAGTGGCAGGGTTTACGCACTACTAGTAGTTATGACATTTCAATTGCTATTGCCCCATATTACATTGCCTATAAGATTGATGCCATTCTGCCGGTACACTTAACTACTGCAATTATTGTAATGCTTTTTATAAAAGATGACATTTGTTGATGAAAAAAAAAGACAAAAGAATAATATTGTATGCCATAAAAGGTTGGTCACAGAGCTGCTATTATTCTGACATCTAACTACCTGTGTTCCACAATAAATAATTTTGAATTTTTGCATAGTTATACTTGACCAATATGCGTATACTGATCAAGTGTCAAACTCCATTCGGTCATGACTTTCAGGTTGCGAAGCGATAAAATATTATAACCGTTAATTTCAAAAACATTTATCATACTTTCATAGCTTACCATAAATTGTGAGGAAGAAACGCAGATATCTGACATGGAAATCAAAATAACAAAGAACCGAAACGGCAACCATTTTCATCACGTCCAAACTACCCATAAAGCACTCGCACACTCGTCCCACTGTGCGGCGGCGGACATACCTGTCATAACTCAACGCAATCTGCGCGGGAGCAAGCGTTTTGCCTGACTGACAGGCGCTATAAAACTTTACGAGGATCGAACTCGACGCACAGAGGGCCGCTTCGCCGTTTCGGCGGACAAAAAATTGGAGCATGCCGCGTTCATGAAAATTAATGGCGTTTCGTAAGAACCTCTCTGTACGCTGTTCGCGATTTTCGGAATTTTCTTTTGCAATTTGTCGCTCGGCTCGGACGAGGTTTCAATTTTTTGGCAACAGTAGCGGTTTTAGTTGGGTTTTTAAGTTGATAGGTAGTGATTTATTGCTCATTGTCACTTTTAACAAAAAAGGCAGTCGTGATGGAATATGAATGACAAATGATCATTGATCATATACGATACATTCACGAAAAATATTCGGGGCTGATCGCAAGACTGACCTATGTTACAATATCGACGCTTAAAGAAAGTTTTTTTTTAATTACGCCCCAAAACTCTGTCAGTATCAATTTCTCATCTTCCCTTTACAAAACAGGCATATTTTCCTAAATTAAGGTGAAACAACCGAAACTCGGCAAGATGGCGGGTCTTCGCGATGCCATATTTGGTTCCTGAACGGGCGGTCTGCATAAATGATTCGAAATTGTTTCCGTGAGCGTTCAAGATGGGACAAAAAACACGTGTCACAGCAATAAATCATTCGAACTAGCGAGTTGACTTTACTCGATTAAACGAAACGATTCGATTGCCGATGCGACGATTACATACTCGTGTGTTTATAGAGAGAGTTGTAAGGAAAATCGTCGTTTACTTTTTGTTTTAAAACGCTTTTGGTGGTTTTTGCTTCATTTATATGCTTTAGTTGCATTGAAGGCACTGTTATGTGCTTTTCTGTTCGTTAACGGCATTTTTATTGAATTTAAATGTTTAAAGGGCATCTTTATTAAGAATTATTTATTTTTGGGCAAAAAACTACGTTTCCGAATTATTGCTTTCTGTACAGCAATCTTTGTTTAACGTTAAATTAAGTTTGTGATAATGATCGTGTTTATAAATAATCCAAAAATACTGCTTTTGTACATAACACTTAAAACGGCAATCTTCATTAAATGTCATGTTAATATTTTTATAATTATGAAAGTCATAAGAAGATGGTTTATGATCGTGATCTTTTAAAAATGAACGAACTTGTTCATGGTGATTTTTTTATGGTGGATATGGACATATTCAGACTATTATTTTGAACAATTGTGACAGCTTTAATTATAGCATTGAAAAAAGTGGACTCTTCATTTAAAATGATCAGTCCGATGATAAATTTGTATGGAGAATTTAGTTTTGTTGTTTATTGGAAAAACGTTCGAACTACAATTGTCACTTTTGACTCACATAATAACCTGGATATATTCCGCCATAAAAACACCTGATATACAAAGATAATCTAATATAAATAGCTGCATAAACTCTTTCATTTGGGCTTTTACTGAAAATACTTACTAAAATACTTGTTTATATACAAATCAATCAGCTGCTCTGTCATTTCATTAAATCAGAAAGGTCAAATAAATAAATAATTATTTTGGGGGTTACCGGGACTCCGTACCGAGCACACGTCTGCTGAGTTAATTTTTTAATTAATTCCGTTTAAGAGTAGTCTCAACGTTATTTTTGTGATGGGGAAATGGCTGTGATTCCGATTCAGTGCCAGTGCTAAGTGGTCATAAGAAGAGGATTAACTCGGGAGACAGCTCCGTTTTCCGAGTGAAACCACCATGTGGAGCGTCTTTAAGTGCCCATCACCCTTAAAGCCATGTCCTACTTGACATTGGCGTTTCGCCATTTTTTTTTATTGAAGATCCTCCCATTTTTCACTTGACATTGGCAAAATCACTCCTTAATTGAGATTTGGAATGCCAAATAGAAAAATAGAAATAAATAAATAAAAATTCTCTCTGTCCCTCTCTTTATCTTGTCGTTTTGCACGGGATAGACGCGGGCTTCGTATGACCGGTCGGTGTGGAAATTCTTAGGGGAGGTCTTTGTCCAACAGTGGACGACTTTCGGCTAAAGATGATGATGATGGCACAATTTAACCATGTTATCTATTACTAAGAATATCAAGCCTGGGATAAAAAGTTAAGTAATAGTGACATATACGGGACTTAACGGACAGTTATTGCATTTAAGATAAGATAAATATAAATAATGATTAATTATGATAATAATGTTAATAATGATAATTTAACTAGATGACTATACAGTTTGTTAAAAAATGCGTTTTATTTGAAATGATTTAATAATGGTTCGCTATGAAATTTCATGTGATTTTCTTTCATTGATTCAAAAAAAGACATTGTAAAGTGGTCCGAAGTGGTGTCACAGATTATGTTAAAACCACCGTCATGTTAATAAAATCTACCCACGCGTCAAAAGATCATTGTCGCACTGTAATATTAAGTAATTTACAAACATTAATAGGAAACTGTTTATTTAATTATTAAAAAGCGTTGGTGGCGCAGCGGGCAGTGACTCCGTCCTCCTAACCAGAGGTCGTGGGTTCAAATCCTGGCCAGTGCACCAATGAGATTTTTGAAACTTACGTGCATTTTCATACCGACTATTTAACAGTGAAGAAAAACATCACGAAACCTGCACATCTGATTTCTAGATGTGTATGATGATCTCGTTGCACAAGTCCGTAGGTATAGATCTAAATGCCCTACAAGTGACCGCGGGCGATGCTAAGTGCAATACTAGGCAACCGCCGTCTACATATCTTGTGAATAGAACGGTTAAATGTACCACACGATAAGAAGAAGAACCATTTATGAAAATTCAACTACAAACCGTTCAAAGATCATATCGGGCATCCAACAAAACGTCGGTAGTCTGCACCGTTCCATCCATAAAAGGTGACACTCAAAAAAGTAGCCCTCGTAAATAACAAACGCATTCGCATAAAAGCAAGATGCACCGGTTGGCGAATAAAAAAAATTACTTTGTAATTAAACTGGCGGCAACACGGTCCCACGAACACTGCCTTCATACTTGGGATGTTTTGGTGCGCATTGCCACCGAAATTCGCGGCATTGTCCCCAAACAAAATTGAGCCATAAATATTCTACACGTAATTTTCGATTGTGAAATTTTGCCCCAACAATTTGCATATTCGGAACAGCGGGACATGTCGCACGTCGCAATGTGCAGTTTTGTACTTGTACAATTTTAATGCATAACTCGTTAAGCGATTTGTATGTTTATCCCTTGGTCGAAAGATTTTTAAAAACGTTTTGTAGTTAAAATATTATTTAATTAATAACTTAATTATTAAACTGGCTTTTTAATGAGTTTTTGGGATAAAGCTATCTTTAGCTCTATGTAAGCTGTATGCCAAAATCAATAAAATCAGATGACACATACGTTTATCCCTTGGTTGAAAGCTTCTTTTAAAATATTTGGCGGCAAATATATTATTTAACTAGATTTATATTGAGAATTACATGGTAAATTATCATATCTTGTTCCTCGCTCACTATCTTAGCTCTTTGCCATTTCAATGTACATAGATGAGAGTTAAGCAATAAATTGCGTAACTTAAAGTTGCATTATTTTTGGGTTTCCGGTGTAATATTCAAGGAAATTCGAAATTTTTACAGGATAAAAATATATAACTTTTGTCACTTCCCATTCCCCATTAACTAACTCAGTGGAAAAAATATATAAACCCGTTATTCCATTACGACGTGACAGTAGGACGAACAAACTCACTTTTGCATTTAAATATTAGTAAGAATTATAAAATTTTCGCAATAAAATTATTTGTTAAACAACTGGATTGCATGATTCAAACATTTTAATGAAACTGTAAAAACTGTAAATTATTCACAAAAAAAAAGATTTTTTTTATGAGTTTAAATATTAATTTTCAATTGTATTGTTTTCGTTTAATTGCTTAGCTAAATAAATGACTTATTTAAGTGAATCTTGGGTCTTCTAATAATTTCAAAAACCATACTGAATATCTGAGTCGTATCAATTAAGCTTACTGGGCGTAAGGTGCGCAGGCACAGCCCGCGGCGCTTGCATCGCTCGTGACTACTGTTCTGTTTAATAGTCTCGTGGGAACGGCCTAGGCACCGGGTGAATCAATATTTGTAATAGACAATCATAAAATGTTCACTTCTAATACAGATCTCTGTGCATTTGAAGGTTTGTTCATTTGAAGCATGAAATATAATTTATTTTAGAGAGGCTTTAAATGTGTTTTAAGGTGTCGGTGGCGCAGCGGGTAATGACTCCATCCTCTTAACCAGAGGTCTTGGGTTCAAATCCTGGCCAGTGTACCAATGAGTTTTCGAGACTTATGTGTATTCTCATACCGACTGCTTTAACAGTGAAGGAAAACATCGTGAGGAAACCTGCACATCTGACTTCTAGATGTGTATGATGGTCGCGTTGAACACGTCCGTAGGTGTAAATCTAAATGCCCTACACGTGACTGCGGGTGATGCATAGTGCAACACCAGGCAACCGCCGTCTATAACTTGTGGATAGGATGGTTAAATGTGCTACACGATAAGAGAGAGAGAATGTTCTTCTAATTTTACACTCAAAAAACTGAAACAGATTTTGAAATTTAAATACACTGAATTGTTTATTTTGTGTCTAGCTTGTATACGAAAGAAAATAAGCACTTGTAAAATAGACTTTCGGGCAACTGGTAGCAAAGCGAAAGCAAATGTCCAACCCTAAAGAAATTTACTCCTGTATCCATGTCTTTGTCACTTACATCATCTGATATTTTTAAACATCTATTGGGACACGCACATTTAAAAAAATACTTTTGAGTTAGTTCCTAGCCTTGATTAAAAAGACTTTTCGTCATCAAAAATCTCGAGAGCACACAACCACTTGAATCCTTTTCCAAATGGAGCTGCAGTTAAGTTCTTTCTGTTTTGAATCACTAACAAATATTAAAAGCGCGTACATTGGAACATTGTTTTAATTAGTTCAAAAATACTTGATGTAAAATGGCGCATAATAATGCAAAAACATGCGCCCGATTCACCGTAACAACTTCACTAATTGGAAAAGTCTCAACTAAATGACTTGTTACCGTACAAAAGACAGTGACATGAAAATTTGTATAAAACCTTTTCTGTTTATACTTTTCGTTGTTTTTTAAATATAAATATGAAGCAGTCGTAGCTCTGTGTGACTTGCATGATCACGCAGGTTAACTGACTACAGAAACGGTTATAAATTTGACTGTTAGTGGCATTTATCTTGATTCTCGACCGTCTACGTGCTTAGCAATGCACGTTAAGCCGTTGGTGTCGGCTGCTATTACTAGATGACAGTCGTTAAGTCATGTCGGAGGCCTTATAGGCGGCATGAAAACCTCTGATAATAGGGTTGGCCACTATTCCCACAACCTCCACCAATTCGGACTTTACCTACGTATGTGGAGTATGGCCCAACCGTCCCGAGGTTTAAGAAGAGACCCGTTCCCCTGCAGTGGGAACGATATAGGTTGTTAACGAGAGAAATAATAAAATCGTTTGAATTAAATTTCGTTTCGATTTTCTTTTCCATCAATTCATTCATGTGACAACTAAATATTTGATTCAAAAACATTCATTACAATAATAATTCTCACCCAAATCCAACAAAGAAACAGGAAAAATCTATGAAATTTACTTTTATTTACATCGTAATGTTTTACTAACCAAACACACAAATATGCATAGCCATGCGACCTGGAGGTGTGAATAGGCGATACCATCGACAGCGGCACGATTTACCGACTCCCGCGCATGTGACAATGTTATGCATATTTTGTTTAATAACACTCGGCATTCGGACCACTGGGCGGCACGCAAACGGCGTTTGTTTATTAAAATCACTAGCTTTCGCCCGCGACTTTGTCTGCGTGGACTTCAAAATTGGGTCCAGAGAGAAGTAAAATGTTAAGGCAGCGTCGAGTTATAAAATTTCACATTTAAACCTTGCCTCCGGGAACCCTCAAGTTTTCCGGCATAAAAGTATCCTTTGTTTTAGCTGAGTTCTTTATCTATCTACCTACCAAATTTCATCCAAATCCGTTTAGTGGTTTCGGCGTGAAAGTGGAACAAGCAAACAAACATCCATAATTTCGCATTTATAATATTACAAAGATAAAGATAAGATTAAATTGTTTTTTGAAATCATATTTATAATAGACATTTCTTAAACATCCCAATTAATTTTCAAAGAAAACTTCTTGTTACATGCTGCCGTGCTTACGATAAGAGCAGTAAATTTGTGAAAAACACTTTCGAGTTTTCGTCACATTTTTGCATTTTCCGAACTTATATTATTTTATTGTAATTAAGATTTTTGAAATGTGTAGCTCAGATTACGTCTTTTTATACTGCGTTATCACTTATCTGTCTTATTTATTAGTTCTTTTATTATTAAATGACGAAATAGACGAAGTTACTGCTTTTAAAAATATAATTACTGCTCTTATCATAATTGTAAGCACGGTAGCATGGCAGTATATTTTTAAATCTAACTAATGTTATAAAAGCGAATGTATGTTTGTTTGTTTGTTGGCTAATATTTGGTAGGCATAAAGATCAAGCACTGGATTAATACATATGTAAATGGTCCCGAAAAATCGTCTTTAGGATAGCCATTACTGTTAAAACGATATATGTAACCACGGGCAAAATGTACTTGTTAATTTTGTTTAAGCTCTCGCATTTAAACCCCAGATTCTAGTTAATAAAGTGGCCTAGTATATATAATTTTTATTTATGTGATAGGTAGCAAACGAGCAGACGGATCACCTGATGGTAAGCGATTACCGCCGCCCATAGATACCCGCAACACCAGAGGAGTCACAAGTGCGTTGCCGACCTTTGAAATGGAATGGGGGATAGAGGGAATGTGGAAGGGGGGGAGTTGGGCCTCCGGTGCCCTCACTCACTCGGCGAAACACAACGCAAGCGTTGCTTCACGCCGGTTTTCTGTGAGGCCGTGGTATTACTCCATATTGGTATTGGTGGTATTATAGCCCATAACATGCTAAAAACTTTAAAAAAACGGAATGGAACACACCCTTTTGAAAGGTATTTGAAAAATATTAATATTCCAATGGTTTACCAAAAAATCTTTGTCATATTTTACACAGTTTTATTTATTTATTTTTTATACAGCAGTAGACATTTTACAATCATCCGGATTTTCAGTGATTCACCTTTTCTAATTAAACTGCAACATATAAAGAAATCACCAGTTCTGATATCGGGGTTGGCCCCTAGCCCCACAGCCTCTATCAATCCGGACTTGGCCCCCGTGTGTGGAGTATGGCCTAATCTTCCCGAGGTATGGGAAGAGACTCGTGACCCTGTTGTAGGGACGATATGGGTTGTAAACTTTCTATAGAGTCATTTTTATCTAAACGAGTTAAAAAGGCGTGTGTTGTTGACGAAGTAAACAACACACTTTCAGAGATACATAAATGGTTTACTGTTAACAACTTGCTATTAAATGCTACAAAAACGAAAGTTGTAAAATTCAAATTACCAAATGTCAAACAAACTCACGATAATGTAATATTAGATAGTAATGTTTTAGAATTCGTAAATAGTACTGTTTTTCTTGGTATTACTTTAGATGCTTCCTTACAATGGGGACCACATATAGAAACCCTAGCAGGAAAGCTTAGTTCAGCTGCCTACGCCGTGAAGAAAATAAGGCAACTAACAAATGTAGAAACTGCTAGACTAGTCTATTTTAGCTATTTTCATAGTATAATGTCTTACGGCATCTTAATTTGGGGACATGCGGCTGACATAGAAACTATTTTTATACTGCAAAAAAGAGCCATTCGCGCTATCTATCAGTTGCGATCTCGAGAGTCCTTGAGGAACAAGTTTAAAGAAATAAATATCTTAACTGTTGCCAGTCAGTTCATATACGAAAACATCATGTATGTTCGTAAGAATTTAGAGTTATTTCCAAAAAACAGTGACAGGCATAATTTTAACCTTAGAAATAGAAATAATATTGAAGTTGCTTATTCGAGACTGAGTAAGGTAAATAAGTCGTTCATGGGGCAGTGTATAAAATTTTACAATAAAATACCTGAAAATGTTACAAGTTTATCCGAAAATAAGTTTAAAACTTATGTAAAGAAATGCCTGTGTTCAAGAGGATATTATAAAACCATAGATTATGTAAATGACAAAGATGTGTGGACATGTATAGATCCTTCAGCTCATAGCTTTAGTAATAACATCAATTGTAATAGCTATTAAGTTTTTATTTCAAAAAATGTGTTGGGGCGAGTTTCTTTGGGGCTCGACGTTTCTTCTCGCTCCGCTAACACTTCCCGAAACGTTGAGTGTACAAGTTCCGAGTGGTAGGAACTTTGTACTAGGTAGAATAATATGACGATTTAAAAGTATGTGTAAAGCATCTACTTAAATAAAAAAGATTTTTGATTTTGATTTTGATTTTGATTTTGTTCTCAAAGACAAATTCACAATCGTTCCAAATAGTGATAGTTTAGCCTATAGCGTGTTTAGAGGCAATTCGAACGAAATGCACCGATCTTTGACTCCGCGGTTAATAGAATAGGTGTGGGAAAGTCCATATTGTGGCGTAGAATAATTTGTTGGGCTGCGGCTAGCTGAAAGAAAGCGAGGTTGATAAGCAGTCTTGTTTTCATGCTATGCATGTGCTTATAATAACAAACAACTTTCCCTTAGCAATCCATAGTCAAATTGACAAAAAAAATTGGACTCTCCTTACAAATCGATCAACTGACCGGCCAAATTACTATAAACAGTCCAATTTTTTTGCGATTTGATGGGTGTGGGTATGGGTTCCTTAGGGAAAGTTTTTAGTTATCATGAGCACATTCACACCCTTTGATATCAATAAATAATTTAAAGTTACCCTATATTTGTATTAATTCATGAACTACCTTTATTTTGACGATAAAGTGACAAAATCTTTAAAGTCCTTAGATTTTTGTCATAATATCTTAAATTGACGACTTATCTATATCTGATAAATGACATTCAAATAGGTACATATTGTAGTTTTTACTATTAGACTTCGTTGATTTATTGTTTAATAAATTATTGAACAAGACCTGGTTTTGGTACACTTGAAACCAAAAATCACGAAAATCCTCGAAAAGCAAAAAAAGCAATAAAAATTGCAAAATTCGCGCCAAAATAAAAAAGGCCTAGATGAGTCAGTGATAATGAAACCACCATAAATGGTGAAATTAAAAACTGTAATAGCTGCAGTGCACTGTCGATATTTTTAGCCGGCTACTCGTTTCCTCTTAACCTTAATTTATTGATTGAACACTATCGAACAATCAGAAGCGACTCCAAGAAATTAATACTTTTATGACGTGCCATTTAAAAAAGCATTAAATTAACAACACAACCAAGTTTTGGCAGGTATAGCCAAGAGCCAACACGGCATAAATGTCGAAATAAAAAATAAGCGCCATCAAAAAATAATTCTCATTGTGTTTACGAGTTTTTAACCGCTAATAAAGATAACGTTTGTGAGCTTAAAAGGATTATGTACTTAACTCAAGAATGATTAAAAGTAACATGAAACAGTTAAGAGTTTAGTACTCATTAAGATCCGTAAAACAAAATGATGTAAACAATAAAAGTTCGCAAAAGAAACGGAAAAAAATTATGGCATTTCTTTTAAGTCCGAAAGATTTGTGTGCGATGATAATATAGCTAAATATTAAATAAAAATAATTTAAATAATTTAATAAAGCTAAATGTTTGCAGAAAGTTTCAAACTTTATTATAATTACGTTAAGAAATGAAATATTTACCGCCCTGGTAAGGAAGATAGCCGCAAAGTACCTACATGGTGTCTCCGTATATTTTGCGGCCTTTTTTCTTATGAGACCAATACCTACATGAATTCGTTTATCTAATAAACTTTTTCCACGAACCGAACAGAAAAATGAAGCCATCATATTAAATTTACATAACAGCATTATACAATTTTATAAAAAGGACTTTTTTAGGGTTCCGTACCCGAAGATCAACGGGATCTTATAACTAAGCTTCCGCTGTCCGTCCATGCGTCCGTCTGTATGTCAGCGGGCTGCATCTCATGAATCGTAATAGCCAGACAGTTGAAATTTTCACAGAGTATGTATTTCTGTTGCCGCTATAAAAACAAAGAATAAAAATAAATTAAAAATTAAAGGAGCCTACCCTACTAAAACGTGTTTTTTGGCGCTTTTTGCTCAATCCTAATAATGGCAACAGGTAGATGATTGAAATGCTCACAGAGTTTGTATTGCTACAGTCGCAAAAAATAAAAAAATAAAATAAAAATATATTACAAAATTAAAGTGGGTCCTCATACAACATACGTGTTTTATGGAGATTCTTGTATGATGGTACGGAACCCTTCATGCGCTAGTCCGACACGCACTTCGCTGGTTTTTACTTTATTATAACGTGATCTTTAAACTTGATGCAAGCTTTTACGACTGCGTAAAGCAAAGCAGTTTTTTATATTGTTTGTAATAATTTTGTAAGTACGCAAAAATGATCACTTTATTTGTACATCTTCAAGATGCTTGTCAAAAACACATAAATGTTTTTGTGACACAGTGGTTGCATCTCATAAAGTGAAAGAGCAATTATCAGCAAAAAGCCTAATTTATAAATTGTGAAATGTATGTACGTATGTATATGTATGTGTATGTGTAGTATAAATATACATAATAAATAAATATATTTTGGATAAATTTAATGATGTGTATACAGGACGTTAAAAAAAGAGCGTTTGAAATTTTAAGGGGTTTCTCAGAATCAAGTATAGAATACAGGAAAAATATTTAAAAAAACCGATTAACATTTTTTTCAGTTTCCCATACTAAATCTGAATAGTGAATCAAGAATTTGTATGGGAAAATAAAAAATAAAAACTGTAGATTGGATTTTTACCATATTATTTTTTCCATTCTGAGTAACCCTTTAAAATTTAAAACGCATTTTTTTAAAACCCTGTATAGATAACCTAATCTTACGCGTGCGTGTGTGTGTGTGTGTGTGTGTGTGTGTGAGTGTGTGTGTGTGTGTGTGTGTGTTAGTTAGTTTTTTTTTTTGCAGGAATAGTATGCCAATATATTTACCCACAACCGCAGTTTTGACAGCTAATGTTAACGCGTCATGGATTGTACTTGTTTTCCCTGCTTGTTGACCTGTTTGGGACTAAATATTTTATAGTTAGTTAGTTAACAACCCATATCGTCCCCACTGCAGGGACACGGGTCTCTTCCCATACCTAAGGATGGTACAGCCATACTCCACACATGGGGGCCAAGTCCGGATTGGTGGAGGTTATGGGGCTAGTGGCTAACCCCAGTGTCAGAAGTTTTCAAGCCACGTATAAGGCCTCCGACATGGTTTAACGACTGCAATCTAGCGATAGCAGCCGGCACCAACGGCTTAACGTGCCTTGCGAAGCACGGAAACGTTCGAGGTAAATGCCACTAATAGTCAAACCAATCCAGGTTATGACCGTGTCGGTAGTCAGTTAACCTGCGTGATCGGCGTGACCACGCAAGCCACACTGAGCTACGACTGCTTCTTATTCTATTCATTATTTATTAATTATCTGTGTTTCCTCGATCTATTTAAGGAAAATATATTTCTGGCCACACTCTACACAATAGTCTGTGCATTTTATTTGAAGAATCCAATCACACTCTGCTAACATTTTGTTCAGATAAATTGAAATATACCATACCATAGACTTATTAACCACCTCTATGACTTTAAGTAAGAAGGATGAACGTTCAAATCTCGGCAGGGTCCAATTTTGTAGGACCCTGTTTTGACTTAAGTAGAGCTAATTAAAACATCCCTTTATGCCACCTCTGCGACACTCGTAAAGCTAAAAAAAAGGAATAGAATATAAGAAGATTTCAAAAAAGTTTCTTCTCATTCCGCAAACACTTCCCGAAACGGCGTGTATACGAGTTCCGAGTGGTAGGAACCTCGTATTATTACACTGAAAAAAATCATGGCTAAATAAGTTACAATCTTGCTTGATTGAAAAAAATATGACTGAATCATTCATGGAAATATCAAAAACAATAATAATTGACGGTTCCTTGCCACAATAAAGCTGAAATGATTGAACGTTTATCAAATTAAAAGTGCTGAATTTAATAAGTTTACTTTATTCGTGTCGAGGCATAGTCACTTGTATCATCAACTTACACAGACAGAAAAGATATCTTACTTTAAGACGCAAATATGTCTTGCACCATGTTTTTCAAATCAAATTATAAATATGTTAATCGAAAATAATTTACTTGGCTTAAATTGATACTAAGACATCCTTAAAGAATTATAATTTTTTTCATAGATTTAGAAAAATTGTTAGTACAAAATGTACAGTATTGAAGTAAAAAAGAATTGCTTACATAAAAATGTTACTCATTTTTAGCGTAAAAGTGAGAAGTCTTGGTAATCCCCACTTGATCCAAGAATTATAATTTGAATGAAACTATCGCAATCTATATAAATTAAGAACTACAGTAATCTTTCTTGGAGAATGCTGGCATTGTCAGATGAAAACATAATTTTTATAATATCATCGAGTTTGGCTTCATTCAAGATTTTTGAAGCTAGATCCAAAAATACCTATGTGTATTGCATCAAGAACTTAAACTTTCTTGTCTCAATATTACATTTATGTGTAGATTTTAAATTAAAACTGTATCATGTATTCGTTTTCCGGTCAAGAAACAGACACTCTTAAACGAAACAATTACATTCAAATCTTTCTTGCCAGTATGTAAGTGTTGCCATTATAAAAACTCTCCCTGAGTACCTGGTAAATTCAGCATATACGGTTGCAAATCTTCGTAAATATTTAGAATACTTTTTTACCCTTAATTGTAAAAAAGACTTACTTCTGAAAAATACATTTAAAAACTTTGATTTTCCGAATATTTAAATTAATATTTGGTCTTCTATGGCAGACGATTTAGTCAGTGTTGCAGATGTACTGCTTTTGGCGACTATACAGTCCGATATGAGATCTGCATAGTCTACCACAGCTATGGTAGGGGAAGTTAGTGGAAGTCGACGGATTAGCAGCGGTTTGATATCTGCGATTTCTCTTGTCGGTCAAAACCTCAAAACAGGCTTCGTCGCACAAGTTGTCCACGCGTTTGCGCCATTTATCTCTGTCCTCAGCAAGATTTTCCCAGCCTTGGTGATCAATATTAAACGCTATCATGTCACGCTTCACACAGTCCTTGAAGCGCAATAGCGGTCTTCCAACGTTTCTTTGCGCGTGCGCAACTGCATAACTACAAGAGTATGCTGAGTACGCAAGACTGATAAACACCCATCTTGGTCTTACTGTAAGATGTTTGTTGTCCCATACTCTTGCACTCAGCTACCCAAACGTGGTCGCTGCTTTGCCAATACGAATGTCGATCTCCACATCGAGCGAGAGATTGTTTGACACGGTTGATCCAAGGTAACAAGACTTGTCAGCAAAATAGCTTGCGGATTTTCACAACCTTGAAAAAGCACTACCGTCTTTTGGCATTAATGGACATGGAAAACAAAGCAACGGCTTGGGAAAATTTGTCCATGATACACTGGAGATGCTTCACAACATTTAATAGATGACAAAATCTTGTAAAATAATAAAAATAACTTAGTACAACATCATAATTTAATTTTATATATTAAGTGACATGTAATTAATAATATTATGAATAAATTTTGAATTGAAAATTTTGAATTGAATTGAATTGAATTGGAGCTCGCTCGCCGTACTCGCAGTGAAGGCTGCATCGTCAGCAAACAAAAGGCTGTCAACGAAAAGATGTTCACGGTTCCTCTAAAATTTTAGTAGGGAGATATTAAAAAGCTTTCCGCCGGCCGTCGGATATAGGTGAATAGCCTGCTGGTCTTCGCCGAAAGCAGTTTTCAGAAGCATTGTTTGTTTGTGTTATTCTTTTAACTGTGCTTGTTTTTCTTAAGTTATTTTTCTCTTTTTTTGTGTGTTGTTTGTTAAATAAATGTTTCTTTATCTTTAAGCATCGAAAATAAAATACCAAACAGGGTAGGAGCTAATACGCAGCCTTGACGAACACCTCTACGCATGTCGAACGGCTCAGATGTTTCACCGTCAAAGACTGCTGTCTTGCTATGCCTTTCATTTCCTCGTGAAGCAATTTCACAAGGCTCAAGAATTTCGGTGGACACCCAATGCGTTCAATGGCAGTATACAAGCCCTCTCTGCTCACGGCGTCGAAGGCCTTGTTGAGGTCCACGAACGCCATGAATAGCGGGTTTTCTGCTCTCTATACTCCTCCTGGAACTGACGAAATGTGAAAATCATGTCTACTGTGGAGCGCTGGGGGTGGAAACCGCACTGAACCTCAGGATAAACGTGTCCAGCAAGCTTTTGGAGCCATACTAAGATAGGACGTTCAAATAACTCTCAGACTATGCTTAGAACAGAAATTCCACGGTGACAGTTACAATCGCCGCGGTCACCTTTCCATCTTGCCCCGTTTCCCAGCACTTGCACAGCAGATTGTGCAGGATTGGCAATAAGCACTTGAGATTTACTATATCGGCTTGGGTGCCGATACTGCCAGGACTCTTGCCGCGTTTCATCTGCTCAACAGCCTGGTATAGTTCCTCAACGGTAGGTTAGTCATCTAGCTCGATCCAGGTAGCCAATTTGGGCATACTTTCGACAGCCTCCGACAATAGAGACTGGTATAGTGCTCTATCCAGCGTTCCATTTTGCGTCGGTTGTCACTGATAACCGTACCATTCACTTCCTTTAGTGGGGCTGTTTGTTTCCTTCCTTTATAGGCTCTTTAGCCCGCTTTATGCTTAGATTCCCGGTATCTGCACACGACTGTATCCTACGATAAAGCCCAGTCCAATACGGGTTAGCATAGTAACGTATGCTTCGCTGAAGAGCTGCTTTGGCCTCTCGAAGCTCTTGCTGCGTATCGAGACCGGGGTTCATGCGGTGATTCAGAGCAGCTTTACGTTTTATGTCGAGCAAATGTTATACATAAATGCTCAAGGTTTTCGGCAAACCAGTCCTGATTTCTGTTCTCCTGGTATCCGAAAGCCATACCTGCCGTGTCTGTTAGGAGTTTTCTAACTTTGTTCCACTCCTCTGTAACTGATGCGCTATTTCACTTCTTATCATTTCCTCAAACTTTTGGACCTGCATGATTAAAGTTAAATTTCTTCCTGCCGGGTGGTTCGTACGAATGGATATTATTGTGAGTGAAACTGACGCTCTTCACCACCAAAGAGTGATCGGTGTCTCAATCGGCACCGTGAAAGTATCGCGTATGGAGAATCTCGCGGAAGTCCCTTTTCCTGGTAAGGGCTAGATCCAGTTGATGCCAGTGTCCTGAACGCGGGTGCTTCCAGTAAACTTTTCGCGATAATTTACCTTTAAAGTAGGTATTGGTTATGCACAGCAGATGTTTAGAGCGAAATTCCAGTAAACGTCGCGTTGGCCGTTATCGTTTAGTTTGCCAACGCCGTGGTCACCAATATATTCAGGCCATCCTGAGTTATCTTGCTGAGTTATCGGGCATTGAAATAGGCCAAAATCAACAGGTGATCACTGGAATTCACGCCCGTTATCACGTCAGCCAGTTGGTCAAAGAACTGCTTTTTAGTTTTATCGGTTGATGTAAGTGTTGGAGCATAGGCGGATATTGTCGTGACAAAACTGCAACTGCTTTTTAAACCCAGCACCATTACACGTTCCGATATGCCACGAGGGTGTTCGATGGACTTCAGTAAGTCGTTTCTGACAGCGAAGCCAACTCTGTTCTCACGCACGGCAGCGGGATCTTTGCCCTTGCAGAAAAATCGCTTGTGCACCGCATGCACGTTTGCCACCTATGATATAAAAAAAAATGTGTAAGAAGCCTCTCGCAAAGATCCTTCATCGAGGAGACTGGTCTCTTAAAAAGCGCAACAGGCGATGTTCAGTCTGGATAGTTCTGTGTCGATGACAGCAGTTTTCCGTAGATGTTGTACTGTCCCTGTTACCTCCACGTTGTTCGGGATTTTTGATTAAACAAATGTAAATTAATTATATATTTTTCCTTTTAATTCTCATAATAACGAAATTATTAAAGGTTATTTTATTTATTTATTAAACAATACCTGAATATTGACAGAGGTAAAACTTTTAACTACATATAAAACACATTTTCGCTGCGCCTGTTTTTAAATAGTAATTAAAAGCGCAAAATGATTAAGTATTCAAAAATATGTTAAAAGAGCAAAACGTTAAAAGTGCAAATAGATCTACCGGATAATATCAAGAATGAGCCGAGCTCTGTCCATATGATTTTTCATTTTTTTTTCACTAGCCTACACTATCCCACTGCTGAGCAAAGGCATCCCCTGGATTTCACCACGCATGTCTATCCCGAGCCACCTCCTTCCATTGATCGTCAAACCTGTCCCACTCATCAAGCCATCTTCGCTTTTATCAGGATTTCGTTGAGTAAATTTTGGGTTCATGGTTTTACATTATGACGCTTACCTTCCACCATTCTGAAATTCACTCACAGTGATGATATATAGGGTCCTTATGATATACGTGAAAAAATTTTGACCACGGCTTCGAATCTTGAAACTGAACAACTTACCTCAAGGAACCTATATTCAATTCGCAAAAAATATTTTTGACTCGTCGTACTAATTGATCAACCAATCCGCCAATTTTATATGAGAAGTCCAAATTTTTTTTGCAAACTGAGTATAGGTTCCTTGGGGAAAGTTGTTTAGTTTCATGAGTCACTATTATTACCAAATTTCAAATGCACTTTTTAAACACCTGTATGTTTAAAGCCTAGCTAGGAACTTTCGATCTCAACATCTCATTTACCAAAATTTATTCAGTAGGTTCGGCTGCCGCGGGCAATGAACGATTTCTTCCTCATTCATACGTACATAGGGTATGAGATAACGTATAATAACCCATCCTTTTGGCTATGCCCTATGCTGATAAAAAATAGAGTTTTTAAGTCAAAATAAAAAAATGGGTAAAATAAGATAAAATAACTGGCAACCCTTTACTCTGCATCGCGCGCTTTTCGTCCGTCCAAGGCGGTAAACTTGATTTGTCATGTAATAGTTTGTTATTAGTTTAATAATTGATAGATTGAAGTGAATTGTGAATTGAAGAACCCTCACTGAAGAAAATGGATGAGACTTCTAAATACACTGCTTGCGTCGTGGGATACTCCCCAAGATGTAATTGAAAGGTTTCGCGGTAAGTCCAGTTACTGATTAAAAAGCTACCTACTCCGCTGGTTACTGGTATGCTTAATATTTTTGATTTTCATCATTGGGCCCCTTTTTTACTCTACACCCTAACCAAGCTATCGTATCTGCGGGGACGTGGCCTCCTGAGCTTTGAGACAGCTGTCCATCCACTTGCAGTGGAAGTTATGCAGTCATGCTTCTGCTCCACCTGCGTCCTAGCGCGTAAATTGTCCTGCTTATGATGTATTTGTCTTGCTCCAACGGAGATAGACCCATGCTATCAAGGCAGAACCACGAGCAGGATGAATACAGTATTAGCGCAATAAGACCCAGGTGGAGCAAGAGCATCATACTGCACGGACTGTGTTGCAATGTCTGGACTGCAGTTTTATACTCAAGTAAATTCCTGGTCTGAACCAACGACTTCGAAGAAACCGTTCCATCGTTATGTAGCTAGTTGTTAGTGCATCAGTCCCCCTGGATGAAGCCAGGCTGTAGTCAAACCTGCCTGCTGTATAGCGTATGACGGCCAATCATAATCATAAGTCATCAGCTGCTGCACAATATTTGACTTTTAAATTATCAAAAAAAAATGCTAAAAGTGATGAAACCTCTGAACTTGTGAGAATTTAATCAACTAAATTATATTAGTACAGTTAAACACAGCTCAATGTAAACAGTCTATCAACTCTTTGACTTTATTAATGCAACTTATGTAATTTCAGATACATCAGAATATGTATTATGGCTGAATACAAATAACGAGCCTTGGGAAGAGGTGGTAACTAAATGAAAAAAAATGCTGAAATACCAATTCAAAACTTTCAACAGTTCACGAATAAAAATGTGAAAGGTCATTTATATTGGTAATAAACACTATACAGGCGTTGTTACAAAAAGTGTGTCTGAATATACAGAATACAGGATATTCTTAAACTGCTACTGTAGTGAAGGGGTTAGTATACCTATCCAGTTTGCATGCACCCTGTGATGACCAAAGATTTATACATCCATCAGGACTGATTATGTATGAAGAGTTTTAAATTTTAATTTTCTTTTGAACTATGATCAAACCCATGTAAGTTTAATAATGTTATTTCAGATTTATCTTTGTACAAAGAAAAGGTTTTGTTTTTTTATAAATATTGGGAACCCTTGTTTGTCAAGCTCCTAAAGTTGAAGCAAAGTCAACTTACAGATGAAAATGCATTACAAATATTGGAAACATTGAAGACCATGGTGAGAATCTAACATATTTTAAACTTTTTGATTCTCTTTTGTCTTCCTTTTTGTCGTTTTTTGTTTTGTTTTTATTTTTTAATATCGTCTACCTACCTACTTGGTAGATAATTATATAGATGAGGGAGCATGGAAGCCCTTGACAGTGCTACTTACGGTATTGCCAAGGGCTCCTTGTCTCAGGGTATTTTTTATTATATTTAATTTTATTGATTTCAGATAAAAATCACTCTTCAAATTACCCTGTACAACTGGACTACTTAGTTCCACCCCAGAGAAGACTGTCAAGAAAAAGAAAATTTTCAAGTTCAGAATCTATAGAAGGACTCATTGTTCAAAAACATGTAAGCAATTTTTACCTGAATATTTAAAAATCTATTATAAATTCATACATACTATGCTCTTCTATTTTACGATTTGATTGAATTTAGATAATTTATCATATTATGGCTAATAAATTAATCATTTTCAGAACGCTGGAGATCGACAATGTCATCAAAAAACAAAAGGAGAAATCTGGCAAATATGAGCTTCAGAGCACCACCGCAAAGGGATTCGACCTTCTTTTAAATTAATCATGTCTTTCATGTAAATTACCCAAAGCAACGTCACACTTGTACCTTATCGTACAAAATTTACCGTATTACGACTTGCTATGACATTATGCCAGCTCATGTTATATAAATCCTAAATCTGTAGGCAGTCATTTTTATTGTTAAGTCACTGTTGTCTGCACGCTTCCCTCATCAAGTTAGCGTATATTTATATTTGTTTTAATCTTAATCGTAATTTTGTTTTGGACATTTACTTTAACTCAAAGCAGCTATTGAAATGCATTGTCCTGAGTGTCAAAAGAAAATAAAAATGTTAAAAATACGTGTTACATCTAGAATCTTGATGTAGCTCATAAAATTAATAACTGTGTATTACAATGTCCTACTGAGAACTGTAACAGAACAAGGCAATAATAAGGTTGAAAAATAAGTAGAGAAACCATCTTTCTAAAAGTTTTTTGTAATATTTTTTTTCGTCAAAACCAAAAATTTAAAGTCGATATCATTTTGATGCTACAAGTTACGAATCTGTGGCTATAACAACCATTTCAAAATATATCACGTCGAAATTAGTGATGAAGTAAAGTTGGTATCTCTATGTAATTGTTGTAACTAGTTGCCTATGTCACTTACTCGTAGCTCATTTGACGGAACAACAATTTATCTTTTTAATTTTAAGCTTACTGCTGGCTGTGGATTTGGTAGTCTTTGAATTGTATACTTTCGTAGATAGTTACTTTGTTATGTTTATAGGTATAAGTTTTATTATTTTTGATAAATAAATAAAAAACTGGAACTTTTTTAAGTACTTTTAACTATAAAATTATCAAGTCCTAGAAAAAATATAAGTGAAAGATTCTGTATTTGCCAAGTTGAAAGTGCTGATCATATAAACACGATAATTGTTGTGAAAAATAATTGTATATTTTAAGACAGAGTGTTAATTTTGTTACAGACTTCCTATTTAGTAGTGATATTATCCAAAAAATAGAACAACTTCTTCTTCTCACTCAACACTCTGCACAATAATCAACACACTAATTTTATAGTTTATAGTTATTTAGAGAAAATGTTATTTTATACAGGGTGTTAATTTGATCGCAGACTTCCAATCTAGGGATTAAATTATTCAAAAACTGAAGAACTTCGCAAAAAATACTTTTAACATAAACTAGTTGTACTAGCCGTCAAAGTTTGTGTTAAAAGTATTTTTTGAGAAGTTCTTCAGTTTTTGAATAATTTAATGCCTAGATCGGAAATCTGTGACCAAATTAACACCCTGTATAAAATAAAATTGTCTTTAAATAATTATAAAATTTAATTGAAATATACGAATCATTCATATCAAGTAATTTTCACTTTAATACAAAAGATTTAAAAATCTTAGCTTAAATAACAGATAATTATCTGAGAGTAATAGTCAATCTTACCATGAAATAGAAACATATTAAATCCAAGAAATAAAGTTATTGGTGTCATGCAGATAAATATTTGGACGGAAAATCATCGTAATCTTAGAAAAAGCCTTAAATTTCAATTCAACAAATATCATTTTTCAAATTTAGAATCGAAACCTCTTGATTCAAGAACGTCTGCTTCTCCATCTAAGTACCAACAAATGTTGAAACTAAAAATAATATATTTTAATCGAAGAACGTATCAAATTACACCTGATTGATAATTGTGTGATGTAAAATCGTTACGCTCTTGGAATGAGTAATATACTATTTAAAAAAAAGAGTCCACATGCTATTGTTTCGAGTATTTAGTTGGTTCGTTTAAATGATAAACTTTGAAACATTTTATGTCTTAATCCGAGTAATTTATTTTTTCCTTATATAGGAAACTGGAAATCTCTTCACTGAAATAAGTTTCTTTGATTGAAGAACTATTTTCGTTCTGTGTATTTAGATCCATCAAGTTGCTTTATTATTACTACACATTACACTTAGTTCATCCAATAAAATATTATAAAAGAATGATTAGAATTGATTAAGCCGACAATTACTTATTGGAATGTACTATGTATGCTTGTTTCGTTTCTTAATCAAGAAGGCTTGATTCCCGGAATCACAAAGCTTTGTGCGCTCGTATATAAACAAGTGACTTGATAATATTAAACATTTTTTTGATGTATATTAACAATTATTTTTTTCAGTGTAGGTAGCTAAAAGAATGACTGAATCATTCATGGAAATATCAAAAACAATAATTGACGGTTTCTTGCCACAATAAAGCTGAAATGATTGAACGTTTATCAAATTAAAAGTGCTGAATTTAATCAGTTTAATTTATCCGTGTCGAGGCATAGTCAGTTGTATCATCAACTTATTTAGATCCATCAAGTTGAGATAGATAGATAGAGATAGAGATACATTTATTTAACAGACAGTAAACAACACAAAACAAATTACACCAAGGAAAAAAAGAGAAACAAGCACAGTTAGAAAATAAACACAAAACAAACAAAGTTGCTTTATTATTACTACACATTACACTTCATCCAATAAAATATTATAAAAGAATGATTAGAATTGATTAAGCCGACAATTACTTATTGGAATGTACTATGTATGCTTGTTTCGTTTCTTAATCAAGAAGGCTTGATTCCCGGAATCACAAAGCTTTGTGCGCTCGTATATAAACAAGTGACTTGATAATATTAAACATTTTTTTGATGTATATTAACAATTATTTTTTTCAGTGTAGGTAGCTAAAAGAATGACGTTCGAAAAGTGTACACTGCTGCCTACTTCGAATAGAAAATATTTTCATTTCATTTCAAGAAATTCCTAACCAACCACTATCACTAAACAAATTACTTAACAGATAAAAATGCCAATATATTAACATCAGTTACAAATTATGCGTGCGCGCATGCCAGTCTTTCCCGCGCGCGTAACATTTGGATCGACAGCCATACTCGGCGGCCATCTTACCTTTATTTGGCGCGCTCTGATTTATTGGCGGCAAGTGATCTGGTCGTGCGCAGATCGATATCAGTATCGTGGAGTTGTAGGTTTGTTCCTACAGTGACAGCTAAGTTGCAACAGTTTTTTTTTATGGTTAAAGTAGGTAAAGGAGTAGATAGCAAAAAGATTGAAGCTGGCGAAGATGCCAAGCTGTGGACAAAATGGATTTCACAAAAAAATATAATATATCTTACAGATTAAAATTTCAAATACACTTTTTTAACACCCTACACTTTTTTAACACAGGGTGTTAAAAAAGTGTATTTGAAATTTTTCTGCATTCTTGATTCTAAGTAACCCTTTAAAATTTCAAACGCCCTTTTTCAACCTGCAGTTTCGTATGTTTGTTTTCTGTTCGACTGTCCACGCGAAAGGTAATGTTTGTGTGCGTCATTGTTTTGTGAGTTCCCGATTTGATTTGTTTAAGGATTTTAGGATTTCATTGAAACACTCTGTTTTATTTTATTTTTTAAATTAAAGTCTTCCTTTTAATTTTTTTTCCCCGCCTGCTTCTGCATGAGGTCCTATTTTTCAGATATAATCGTATGTAAGTAGAATTCTTATGTATAAACTTTTCACTATTACTGTTGGAATTCAGTTTCTATTGTTAGATTAGCGACCCGCCACGGCTTGCACGTGTGCAATGTATTATATACATATAAACCTTCCTCTTGAATCACTCTATCTATTAAAAAAAACCGCATCAAAAGCCGTTGCGTAGTTTTAAAGGTCGAAGCATACATAGGGACAGACAGACAGCGGGAAGCGACTTTGTTTTATACTATGTAGTCATTCGTCTCTACGGATTAAGAAATGATCCATTTTAAGCAGCCATATCAGAGACCGAAAACTTCTGTCACTGGAGTTAGTCGCTAACCTAACAGCCTCAAGTGTGAGACATGTGGCCTAACCTTCCTGAGTTATGGGAAAAGACCCGTGCGGTGCATTCAGTAAGTCAGATATTTTTTCATAATTGTGTCACTTCATATGATCGGATACATTTTTATGGATACCATTTAAACAAGTAATTTATCTTGAGAACACAGGGTTTATTCGATTAATTGTAAATTATAGTTTCAAGGTGATATCATCATGAATTACGTTCATAATTATTTTGGAGAGTCTTTTAATTAAAATAATAAAACACGCTATGTGAAAATGTTGACCGGACCGATATTGTATACGGGGTTGTCGTTTTAAAATTACATATGTCATTTTGTGGAATAAATAGGGTATACCGGGGCGAATCGGATCACGGGGCGAATCGGATCGCAATTAGAAAAAAATAAATATTTTAAATACCGCGCTAGACTGACTGTTGTCATAGCAACATTATACGTCGTGTTGCTATGACAACGGTCAGTCTAGCCTGGATTTTTGAAGTATCTATTTATTTCTAATTGTGATCCGATTCACCCCGGTCTACCCTACAAAGTTTTGTAATAAATACTCAATAATCAACAAACTAAAGCTGCTTTTCCACCGGCGTGGCGAGGAGGGAAGAGAATTAATGTAATTGTATGAGAAAAAATAAATTCTCTTCTCGCACATCTTCGGTGGAAGTAGACTTCTTCTTAGAGATTTCAATTCTCTTCACTCCACTCCTCGCCTCGCCTCACCGTTGGAAAAACAGCTTTATGCACTGGCTGTATTTTGGTAAGGTGATACTAATTAAAACCTCAGGCAACTGCTATCATGCTTTGTGATAGGACCGTTAAATTGTGTGTATGAAGTTTAAATTTCAATACACAACTTTAGATTTGATATATAAGAAACATACAATAGAATTACCTATTATTTTTCACGCAGTTCACTAAAATACCTTCTTGGATTATTTAGATGGTTATGAGTTTAATCCATATGTATGTATGTAGGTTCATCTGGTTCCGCTTAACTTCTAAACTACTTATCTGTATAAATCGAAAGTTAAATTTCAATACTGTATATGAAAATTATTTTACCTTCGATCGAAAAGCGATAAGATATTATATATTATATCGTGTATCGTGTATCGTGTTTGACTGACTCGGTGGCTAAGTGGTTAGCGATCCTGACCTCTGATCCGAGAGTCGTGGGTTCGATCCCCACACAGGGCAAACTTTTCTGTGATGAGCAGAATTGTTTGCTCTAAGTCTGGGTGTATAATATCTATATATGTATGTATTTAAATGTATATGTGTATGTATATCAGTCTCTGGTTCCCAAAATACAGGGAATCCTAGTTTGGGGCCAGATGACCGTGTGTGATTTGTCCCGGATATTATTATTATTATTATTATTATTATCGGTAGCGACAAGCGTATGACTTCCAAACTGATGACACATAAAAATGTTCAGGCATTCAATGAGATATGATATTTATATTGGTTTCGGAAGCTTGTCACATATTTTATAGTTACATTTTATTATGTACCATACTTTTGTTAATTTTTACTTTTCATGCACTGATAATAATAATAATATCCGGGACAAATCACACACGGTCATCTGCCCCAAACTAGGATTCCCTGTATTTTATGAATCAGAGACTGATATACATACACATATACATTTAAATACATACATATATAGATATAATACACCCAGACTCAGAGCAAACACTTCTGCTCATCACAGAAAAGTTTGCCCTGCGTGGGGATCGAACCCATGACTCTCGGATCAGTGGTCAGGAACACTAACCACTTAGCCACCGAGTCAGTCACTGTTATACGTATACTAGAAGATTTTTTAGTGGCAGATGCAACCATATCCAAACATACGCAATATTCTGGATTATATCACATACACCATAAAAAATAGTTGTAGATAGAAAGCCTTATAAAACAAGGGTTTCTTGTCATAAAACTGAAACCTTTCCCCAAGAAACAAGTAGTCATTTCACGAAAAATCTGCAAATTTCATTAGACTTTACATATTATGTTAATGGAGCCATAGCTAATCTGCAGTTAGGGAATCTTGATAAGTCCGCTTCCATTTTCGGCATCATCCACTTGTTTCTGTTAATTAATGCAAGGGGCTTACCAAAATTGGCATAAGAAAAAGTCAATTAGCAGAAAAGTCATGGATGAACAACATTACCAAAACAGTTTATTAAAAATTAGAAACTCAACTCCTACGCACGTTATAACAACACTGTAATATATAACACTTATAGCTCTATAATAATCTAACGAAATCTCGCATTCGAAATGCCGTGAAGTAAAGCTTGTTGGGTCACAGGCTCTTGGACAATCCATATTATCCCGCGTATTGGGCAAGGGTATCTTTTCATACCTCAGGAAGATAAGACCACACTCCACACACAGGAGCCAGTATGGACTGGTGGAGGTTGTGGGGCTAGTGCCCAACCCCAGTATCAGGAGTTTTAAAGCCGCTTTTTAAGTCTGGAGTAGCATTAATGACTAGAAGTAGAGTTTTTGGCTCAATTGCTGTCTTCTAATCTAGAAGCGGTCGAGATAAACGTCACTAAAAGTTAAACCCATCCAGTTATGACCGTACCTGTAGTCAGTTAACCTCCATACGTCTGTTATGGACCACGTTATCCGCACTAAGCACGAGCTGGTCGAAGTCTCAACTACACTTTCGTTAACAACCTATATCGTCCCCACTGCAGGGGCACGGGTCTCTTCCAATAACTCTAGATGGTTAGGCCATACTCCACACACGGGCTCCAAGTCCGGATTGGTGGAGGTTGTGGGGCTAGTGACCAACCTCATTTTCAGAAGTTTTCAAGCCGCCTATAAGTCCTCTGACATACCTTAACGACTGCCATCTAGTGATAGCAGCCGGCATCAACGGCTTAACGTGCCTTGCAAAGAACGGAAACGGTCGAGATAAATGCCACTAACAATCAAACCCATCCAGGTTATGACCGTGTCTGTAGTCAGTTAACTTGCGTAATCCACGGGACGACGCAAACCGCTTACACAACCGTTTATAACCAACAATATGACTTCGAAAAACAACATCAATATTAATAGGACCCTATTGAAACAAATCAAACTTAACTGAAGCATGCGGTTTTTTCTGTTCCCTACTAATACGTTATCCGGTTTGTCCACCGGTAATATGTCCACGACAAATAAATACCTATATGTCATAGTATTGCCATATGCTTTGCCGTAATTGTAACATTTTTATTTTGTTGAAACAAGGCGTGGTGCATCATTTGAATATCTGTATTGGTTGGAGCACGAATGAGTTAAATTCGAATTAAACAACGCGAATTTGAGGGCAAATATGAGCATATTCGAGTCAAACTTGACTGACACGGTCACTCAGTGGTTAGTGCTCCTGACTACTAATCCGAGAGTCATAGGTTCGATCCCCACCCAGGGAAAACATTTCTATGATGAGCAGATTTGTTTGCTCTCTATCTGGGTGTATTTAAAACCTATATGTGGATGTATTTCAGTTTCTGGTTCCCATAATACAGGGGATCCTAGTTTGGGGCCAGATGACCGAGTGTGAATTGTTCTGAGATATTATTATTATCTCTATGAGATTCTGGTATATTCTGGTGACTTAAGGAGAAGAGATTCAATTTTAGATTTTATCCACAATCGGTAAACCCTTGGCATCATCACATTTGAATAACAGTATCTTAAAATCTAAACTTACCGTCCATTTTCAAGATAAGCGGTCAACAACAGCTCACTGTGGGTAAAATTGTAAAAGAAAGCTGCAAAAAAATAATAATTGAAACTACATATATCGCTAAGATGACATCCTCAATCACATTTTCCAAATTAATACCTACTTTTTAAAGTTTTAATTTCACTCCTCTTTCTTCGGTAAAATGGTTCTGTCAAGGGGACAAATAAAACGTACTTTTAATGTTGAGAAAAAAAACCTAATTATTCGTTGTAAATGCCGTTACAGACGCGTTAAGGCGACGTCAGATTTTCTCCGTGATAATAAAAAACGTAATTCGGTGACGATTTCGTTTGGCGCGAATCTTTATTTGGCATTGGAATTTTCATTGTGCAGCTTTTAAGATACCATCTGCGATAAATGTTCAATTAACCTCACTACAAGATTATTATTGCTCTGATATTAAGGTGTCTTAGTTCTGTTTTTATGAGTGTTGAAATTCGGATTCCCACACCGTAATCAGTGAGCATAACTTTGGTATGTTGGTCTCAGCGGCTTTCTGGTGATTCGGTACATTGTAGTTTAGTTAGTACTAGCATTGTCCCGTGGTTTCTTTATATTTCCTCTGCGTGTATATATTCTACTTTTTATATCTATCGTTGAAAGTGCACAGTACGCCCTCTATGTAAGCTCTATGACAATTTTTAATGAAATCGTTTGAGTTTTTATAGAAGTTTACAGGAAAAATATATCGATGACCATTTGTGATGTTTCCGTATTATTTTTATTCAAATATTTGTAATGTCTTTAGTATTTTTTTAAAACATCTACATTTCGCAGATTTACTTCTTGTGCTACTAAAGTTATACAGTCTACTATAAAGGTTCAATATAAGACACTAACTTACTTCTAAACTGCTAAAAAAAGATCCTTGCAAAAGATGTCTTCTCCTTAAAATAAAGAGACGACACGCGTAATCCTCGGACCTCTGATCCAATGCATCTTAATGCTTTTTAAATGAGTCAGAAATTTACCTTAATTAGTCTTAGCATACCTCATCACCATTAGTTTTCAATTCGCAGACTGAAACGTCATTAAAAGGCCGGACAAAATAAAGTCCGTGACTGTTATTGGTCTTATGCAAGATTATGCTTGCATATTTCACAATAATAATTACTAAACATTTTATTAATTTATAAAAACAACATGAAACCCTCTACTCTTTACTTTTACTAAGAAGCTATGAAAGAAAAAGCAACCTTAAGAAGAACATCATTCCACATTATTGTCATTATTTTATTATTATTTAGTGTCTCCGGGTTGTATGGAAGAAGACTGACTCAGTAGCCCAGTGGTTAGCGATTCTAACTACTGATCCAAGAGTCGTGGGTTGGATCCCCACCCAAAGGCAAACATTTCTGTGATGAGCAGACTTGTTTGCTCTGTATCTGGGTGTATTATATCTATATATATACAGGGTGTTAAAAAAAGTGCGTTTGAAATTTTAAGGAGTTACTCAGACTCAAATATAGATACCAGGAAAAATATTGAAAAAATCCGCTCTTCAAAATTTTTTTACAGTTTTTCATACAAACTCTTGATTCACTATCAGATTTAGTATGAGAATCTGAAAAAAAAATTTGAAGAACGGATTTTTTCAATATTTTTCTTGGATTCTATACTTGATTCTGAGTAACCCCTTAAAATTTCAAACGCACTTTTTTAACACCCTGTATATGTATTTAAATGTATATGTGTATGTATATCAGTCTCTGGTTCCCATAGCACAGTGAATCCTAGTTTGGGCCCAGGTGACCGTGTGTGATTTGTCCCGCAATATTAATATTAAAATCGCTCTCACCGATAAGACCGCCTAGGTTGCACAACCACATATATTTTTATTTTATTAATGAAATTGTATTTGTTGTGTGTTAATCAAAGTATTTATCTTATCTTATTCTCTTTTTATTAAAAACACTGGTACTATAAAGTGAAACCGTAAAAAAGTTTTAATCCGTGAGAGTCAGCACCATTGACAGAATCTTGGTTAAAGTCTAACATTAAGGGTTTAATCTTAAAGTAAGGGTTATTGTAACTGGAAGCGATCTGTTAAACCAATCCTTGTATCAGATGCGTTTAACATTTTATTGGTGTGCAGCTCTATTGTAGTGTGTAATGGCAGCAAAAAAGTATATTATGAAATTTTATTTTACTATATTAATTACCTAAATAAAGTATAAAATCCAAAAACCCACACATAAGTAGCTCTGGAAGACCGAGTATAAAATATGTAAAACAAACTAAGAAAAAGATTACGAGTAACATGATATCGTAAAATGAAGACTAGTTGAAAGTTTTAAAGAGGACGGAAAAGTGTGAGGTATATCGACCTGGATGTCAAAGCTCCGCTTTTAGAATATCTGACTTTTGTCTCGATGATAATTTTGTCACACTAATTAAAGTATGGAATTTTACCTTGTTGACACATTACTGCAGATACATGTGTGTTGTGAGGAGTGGCGAATTGTCACCATAAATATTTTTTTTAACTCTGTGTATAAACTGTAACTCGGTTGTCATGTCACTATATTTTTGCGCTTTTATACATATACTTGGACGTGATGGCAGTGACAAAACTGATACAATGACAAAAATCACCCATATACAGGGGATCGTAAATAATAATAAAATATTTCTATATATAATCTCGTTTTTATGCTGACGCTTCAAACATCAGCTCCGAAGTGTGTACGGAACATTGAACCATTATTTATTATGACTCAGAGTCTGGTCAGCAAATAAACTAGGATATTTACATGGTGGCTGTACTAGCTTCTTAGTTACGAAAAGTTTTGCTTGAGGTTGATAAAAGAGTTGATTGGCATTTTGACAATAGGTTGATAAGATTATTTTTTTATAAAATGAAATACTCGTATTTTTATACCCATATTTTTCGTGTTAAACAAGCGCGACGTTTTCTACCCATGAAACTGAAAAAATGCTCCGATGAACCTAAACTGAATTTATTAGATACTTTTGGACTTCCCATATTTTTTTTTTTTTTTTTTTTTATGGCAGAGGTGGCAAACGAGCAGACGGATCACCTGATGGTAAGTGATCACCGCCGCCCATAGACACCCGCAACACCAGACGAGTCACAAGTGCGTTGCCGGCCTTTGATTTGGGAGTACGCTCTTTTCTTGAAGGTTTGAATGTCGTATCAGTCCGGAAATACCGCAGGCGACAATTCATTCCACAGTTTGGTTGTGCATATAAACGAGACGAGTCACTTGATTAATAAGTATGATCATGATCACATCTACATGGTTTTCTGTGATCCTAACACGGACGCGTAAGCTAAATAAATGAATTTTGAGTGTGGGAAGCACATGTAGTGGGGAAATCAGAAAATTTAAAAAAGTGCAAAGTGTATTGGTGGAATATGAAGATGAGATTTGTAAGAAATTATTTGTTTTTTTAAAATACTAAGTAAAAAATAATGCTCTTAAAATTGGTCCTAAAAATATGTTTCTTCCATAAACGAGAAATAAAACTTCCAAAATCATTTAAAGAACACTTTGAACGATCTTCACGATTGCATTTTAATGGTCCACCCGAAATCAAAATCACATCAATCACTTGCGTTAAAATCCGACAATTAATTATGAAAGATCAATTATTTGCACAAGATACGCGATAAAATATACGTGCGTTGCATATAATTTCATGTGAGTAATGATTGGTCAAGCAATAAAATTATTAATAATTCATAATTAATATTGGTCAGTACAATTTTGACTTTATAAGATTATAAATCCCCAGATGGGGATAAGAACTGACTTCGATTCATAATATATTTTATTATTTACATCGAAGAGGATTTAACGAAATCTCTTTCTGTAAACAATTAATTTAGTCAAACAACGGACCACACAAGTAGTAAAAAGAATTAAAAGCAACTCCCCCCAAGTTTTGATGACTTTTGACGCCGCCATTTCCTTTATAATTTTTTTTAACTATTTATTTTTTACGTGATCAATTTCATTTGTATTTAAATGAAGTTTTCATTTAAATGAAGTTTGTACTTGATCTTAATGCTTGAGAATATTTCGTCCATACAAAAGACATAAACGAGAGCTACATTGTCTTTGGTAAATGATTGTTTTCTTAATATGTCAATTACTCGTACTTAATAATCGGAGAATAATGCAGCACAGCAATTCTAATTTCGAAAAGATAATACGTGGCTTTTTTTACTTATTTAGTAAAAAGTCAATGCCAATTATAAGCTGACTATAAAAGATGCCAACTTGTCGGTTTATTTCTACATTTTTGGCATTAAGTATATAATGGATTATTGAGCTCTTGACATAGTAAAAAAATAATTAATGTTTTCCATTATATTCCTGGCTAAAACGAAATAAACTTTAATCTTTTTTTGACTTGAAATGCGAAAAATCGAACTAAAATATAAGTAAAACAATATGTGAAAACTTATGATGGGCTCTGCCGAATAGTCGTGCAACTAATCGGCAATTTCAGAATCGACTATTCGGCAAAATCTGTAGTCGGCCCATTACTACTAAATGTCATCCTGTCTTAAATTTCAGAGCCATAAGCCAAACTAAATATGAATACTTCTCTCAACAAAAGCCAGCTTTTTATCAGTTTCAACTGCTGATGAACGTACACCCTTCTTACTTTCGTAGTATCCCCAATTCTGGGGACCACATCTCTTGCAATATCTCGGGATGGTCCCACGCGGGGGTAAGTCTGCATTAGTTTTTTCTTTTTCATTTTTGAAGTTTTAAAATGAATTAAAATTAATTAAATTACTTTTTTTAAAAACAATAATTTAAATAATATACAAATGCGTCTTTTTAAAACTTAAAGTATGCCTTGAAGTAAGCTTTTTAATCTCTGGAATGATCATAGTAATGAAAAATATCAGATTCATTAGTTAACAAAAATGCAGTACAAAAACAAACAATAGAACGCCCTTGATATTTGTCGGTATTATATCGCAGATCAAGATTGACTAGTCGTCGCCTGTCGGGGCAAAGTATCAAAATGTCAGCATCGATTCCGGGTCAAATAAGATAGTGATCTCAATGATCTTATTTGTATGACTACTGGCTTATTATGTTTTCAAGGAATCAAGCCTTAACACTTGTGTTTAAAAAAAACTTTTGTAAACATGGCTATTCTATTTTATTTGTCTATTTGGCATTCCACATCTCATTTAAGGAGTGATTTTGCCAATGTCAAGTGAAAAATGGGAGAATCTTCAATAAGAAAAATGGCGAAACGCCAATGTCACGTGAAAAACGCGGCTCTTAGGGTGATGGGCACTTAAAGACGCTCCACGTGGTGGTTTGCTGCTAGAAACTCGGGAAACGGAGCTATCTCTCGAGTTAATCCTCTTCTTATGACCGCTTATCACTGAATCGGAATCACAGCTATTTCCCCATCACAAAAATAACGTTAAGACTACTCTAAAACGGAAATAATTAATATTATAACTCAGCAGACGTGTGCTCGGTACAAGTCCCGGCAACCAGCCCCACGAAAATATCACTAAAATATTCACGAAAATATTCAAATGAACTGCATTTTGTTTGATTGATGTATCAGAAATATTATTTATTTTATTTTATTCACAGTTACTAAGCTGTAGGTACGTTAAACCGTTGCTGCCGGTGGCTATTACTAGATACCAGTTGTTAAGCCATATCGGAGGCTTGAAAACTTTTGACACTGGGGTTGGCCGCTAGCTCCATAATCTCCACCAATCCGGACTTGCCCTCCTTGTCTACAGTACGGCCTAATCTCCCCGAGGTATGGGAAGAGACCCGTGCCCCTGCAGTGGGGACGATATGGGTTGTTAACAGTACAGTTAAACAATTATTCTTAAAAAATCGATGTTCAGACCACCTTCATTCAGCGATGCAACCTGCATTTTGAAACAATTTCAAATGAATCAGACGTGACAAAGACGTGAAATAAATTCCCTGCTTTCACCCGAGCCCTTTACGTAAAACCGATTCCATTTTGATGTAGAGTTGTTCTGAGATTTCGGATATGAAAAATATTTACGGGTATTATGCTATAATAAAATATATTTGAGTTTTACGTATGTGTAAAGGAAGCAGTCGTGGCTCAATGCAGCTTGCATGGTCGCGTTGATAATGTAAGTCAGCTGACTAAAGACACGGCCATAACCGGGATGAATGGGGTTGGCCACTAGCCCCACAATATCCACCAGGCCACCGTGTTCTACAGGGGGTTTAAAAAGATTCTCCCCCCTCAAAAAAACCTAACGGGGCAAGTTCCACTTAGATAAATTTTTTTAAGGAATACTTCTCAAAAATATTATATTTGAACTTTTCATACAAAATGATCTGATTAGCTAATTTAAAATTTCAATAGAAAAGTTTTTCAGGTTTATAAGGAAAACATCTTGTTAAAGTTTTCAGGAATGGTCTTTTACAGCTCCTTATTATCAAAGAAAGAAAGTATCATACATTTATTCGAAATCACAAATAAATAAAATTTTACGTAATTTAAATTCAAATGTATATTACACAAAAATAAAATATTAAGTTTTATATCGGATATCCGATGCTTTCCTTAACGGATAAAAATCTACAATACACTTACGCGTTTGCACCAAAAAATTGTTCAAATTTATGTGCGCGAGAAGTCTTGTTTCACAATGTGACTGCGCCCGCGCCGCCCCAAAAACGTACAACTTGAAGCTTTCAAGAGCGTGTTGGTAGCAAATGTTCAGGGTTCTGTATATCGAATTTTTAATACATTTTGGATGATCGAGATAATAAGTGTTTAAATTATATCAAAAACTCTCACAACTATGTTATGGGTTTTTGTAATATGGGTGTCATGTTATAGTACAAAAATTAAAATTGTTTGTTTAGGTTGACTGAAAGAAATCACTTTAAGTTATTAAAGTATGCCACAATTTTTAATTTATTATATGTAAAATAGAATTACCTTATTTTTAAATTAGAACTTATATTTGTATATGGGTTTTTATGGCATTATCTTTGTGTGTTGTGTTTTTATCTTAAATTTTTGTTCATGTGTGGAAGCTTATTATTAACATTTTCTTATTTTTGATATTCATTTACCTCATAAATATAGCTTAAGCTCCCTAAAGAAAATAAAATAAAATTAAAATATTTTTCTTCGTTAAGTTGAGATAATGAAATTTGTAAAGGAACCCTAAAAAAGTACATCGTCCAAAATAAGTTACGGGCGCACTTTGACAATTTATTGTTGACAGTTTCGAGTCGAGATCATAATGTAAGTATGCGTACGCGCACGTAAGAGATATTGATTGTGTTCATGTGGTAAAATGGGTTGGCGCTGAGCTCCTTTATTTATTTTATTTTATTTATGAAAGAGCAAACTTTAAGTTCATTCACCGAATCGTTTTCGTTTTACAAATTTTGGTTGTGATATATAAAATTTGTGTGTGTCTGTCCTTTAAAATTTTTACTAGTAATTCACAACGCCGATAAAAAAAAACATTTAACCTGGCGACCTACTACCATCTTTACTGTGAAGGGTTAACATTAGGTGCTAATATTTTTTATTATTGTTTTAAGGATCTTAATTCGACTTTTCACAATTTATTCAACTCATCAATTATCTAAAACATACTAAATTTTTGTCTAAAGTTGTTTAACAATAATACTTAGAGTAATACACAAAGAAATATAATTTGTAATACAGAATATTTACTTCTATATCACAATTATCTTTCCTTTAACTATTTGTTTAGACAACGTCACTCTATGCTCTAAATATACATACACCTACCGAAACTAACAATAATCAAAACGCCCCCATAACTCAAACATTTACGAGACAAATGCCTACCCATCAATATTTAGGAGGCAGCTACTTCGGAAGTTAAAAGACAACCATCTAAATGCTAACACAAATAGTCTAGTATGATTCAAGTTGACATAAAGACTTTTTGTCACCGTCTGTCAACATTGGACCACACACGGCGCTGTTGACAGATCGGTTGACATACGACATAATGTCATACTGACATATCGATTTTGGTTCGATCATGTACTATTTATAAAATGATCTATCTGAGAATGTATCTTGAGATATCTGTAGGCAAGTAGTGATACATTGCGAGATAAAAGGGATAGGACGATCTTTTAATGCTAGATTTAAAGATTTTAAGAAAATTATTGTTGAACATAACGTTTTTTTAGACTGCGTTAATAACCTATATCGTCCCCACTGCAGGAGCACGGGTCTCTTCCCATACTTCAGGAAGGGTGGGCCATACTCCACACATGGGGGCCAAGTCCGGATTGGTGGGGCTAGGAGGCCAACCCCAGTAGAAGTTTTCAGTCAGAAGTTTTCAAGCCGCCATAACTCCTATATTATTATAGGGCGTAGTCACATTGTGAAACAAAACTTCTCGCGCACATAAATTTGAACAATTTTTGGTGCAAACGCGTAATTGTATTATAGATTTTTATCCGTTAAGGACAGCATCGGATATCCGATTTATAACTAAATATTTTATTTTTGTGTAATATACATTTGAATTTGAATTACGTAAAAATGTGATGTATTTGTAATATCGAAGAAATGTACTTTCTTTCTTTGATAATAAGGAGCTGTAAAATACCATTCCCGAAAAATTTAACAGGGTTTTTCCACATAAACCTGAAAAACTTTTCCTATGAAATTTTAACTCGGTCAGATCATTTTCTGTGAAAATTTTTAATATTTTTTGTAAAGTAATTCTTAGGAAAAGTCATGAGTGGAAACCCGCCAGTTTGAGTTTTTTTGATGGGGGAGGATCTTTATAAACCCCCTGTAGAACACGGTGGCCATGTCGGGTGGTGGATATTGGGGGGCTAGTGGCCAACCCCATTCATCCGGTTATGACCGTGTCTGTAGTCAGTTAACATGCGTGACCGACATGACCACGCAAGCCGCACTGAGCCACGACCGCTTAATATGTAAAACTATATGCTTAACTACAATATAAATTGAAGTGATTACTTAAATGTCAGCAATGCCAAAACTATCAAGCCTTTTTTACAATTTTCGCTCTGTAATTCTGATACCCATTTGAGAATCACTTATCACATTTTCGAAATTTCAAAACCACATTCACAGCAGATACCTACATTAATTATTAACTTTACGAACATCTGCAATTCCGCATGGCATCAACATTTTTTGCGTCTACCGTTTACGAGTTCAGTATATAGCTAGTCGATACGGATGGACAGACGCGCAGACATTTCCCTAATTAATGACCGGGCGCCGACGACGTAAGCTCAGTCATCAATGAAAACCAACGCAAAAAGTTGTAGAAAACTGTAGCTTTGATAGTCGGATGGTGATTATGTAAGGTGTAGAAGAGACAAACTCGAATTTAGCGATTTTATTTACCTACCGCAGTACAAATGTTGTACCATACAGCGCGAGTCCAACTCACACTTAGCTAGTTTTTATTATTTGTTTTATTTGCATTTTAATATTATCAAGTATAAAGCTTTTATTTTTCTTATCGTTTTTCGATGACATTTCTTGCATTTTTTTATTGGTCGTTAGTTGATCTGCTGAAACAATATTTTATAATGTTTAAAATAAGAAAAGGATATATTTGTTGTTACATGCTCTATATAAGGGCAATAAGGAAGCCTAAGTTATAATTAAAATAAAACGTCGTCCAGCTGATTGAAAAACTTGAAATATTTTTTTTTTTTTTTTTACCCTCAATTGGTAAGCCCTTGGCATCATCTCATTTTTTTTAAGTACAAATATCCTATCATGCAGAACTCTAAACAATTCACTAGACTGAAATTATAATGATGCTGAAAATATGTCTCATTCTTGGTAATTTTGTTTTTTATCCTCAGTCACTGTAAAATAAAATATTATTTACTATTTATTCCACCTCCTTACCTATCACAGAGGAGCCGACGGCAAATCGTAGACAAATTAAACGCAGGCGCAAGTCAACCAGTAAAAAGATGGTCGAATGAAAGATTCAGTACACGACGCCGACTTTATGTCGGCGGACAGTTGACAGGAAGATGTACCTTGCGCGTACGCGGCCTGGGAAAGTAAAAATAGATGAGTTAACGTGTTTACAGAAACTTTTTGGTTCAGTGTAAAAAAAACATAAAACTCTTTACTTGTACGATATTATTTCTATATTACGTCATAGTTACATAATCAATTTTAGAATAAAATGTATTTATCATTTACAGTTCATAATAAATTACTCAGATGTGTATGCGTATGCGTGCTCAGATGCTGGGAAAGTAAAAATAGATTAGTTAAAGTTTGTGAACAAACTTTTTGGTTTGTTTTGTCAATTGTTTATACATGTAGGTAACTTTTATATTTATTTTCAATTATTAAAAATACAGTTTTAATTAAAGCACTTAATGAAATCAATAAAGCAGCTTTAAAGTTTACTGCAGTTCAGAAGTTAATAAGGTAATGTAAGGTTAGTTTTATTCGCTAACGTTTATGTGCAATGAAATACCAAGTTCAGTTTCAAGTTGCCTTATTCGCAAATTGTCATGTGATGCAAAACGTCCGAATTTTTAAGCTAATATTATATGTTTTCCCAAATGCTTTAAAAAATACTTTTGAGTGAATAGAAGTTTGTTTTACGAGGATGGATTTTACCCTAAAATTCTATTCATTGAGTTATACATAATTATTGAATATATTTTAAGTAGTCGAGTTTTTCATAAATTGATCAAGTAAAAAACTTTTAACACGAATCTCTTAAAACCAAAGAAATAAATATTATTATGGATTATACAGGAATAAGTTTTCGAATGAAACAATACAAAGAAAGAGGTTAGGTGTATTGTAGAAAATGATTGAAAATATATTTTATTAGTATATTACTCTCTGGATCCCATAGTATAGGAAAGCCTAGTTTGGGGCCAGATGATAGTATGTGATTGATCCCGTTAGATTTATATATTGTTATATTTTGAAACGTAAAGATACGTAGCCGTTTTGCTTACTTTACTGAATCATTTTAACGTATTTCTGTTTTCATTACATATAGAGAAAAGAAATATACATTCTGTGTCAGATTATGTAACTAAATATGAAATCAGAAATCCTTTATTGTATTTATCATAGGTCATAAAACGGTCATAATATATTTAAAAAGTTCACTATGACATACCTTTATAGGTATACAATATATTATAGTTGAATAAAGAAAGAAATATAATAATTTGATGTCAGATAAGTATTAATAATATGTAAACAGCTTAGATTATGTCATTGACTAAATTCATATTAATTGAAAACAACACAAGTATAATTTATATAAAAACATAAAATTGTAATTTGCCCTTGTTTTCCAAAAAATCACGCACGCTATAAAATAATTTAGATAATAGTCATTCTGTAACTGCTTTTTTAAAACAGTAGTCATTAAACTCCTTAAAATTGTCAGCTAGGTTATTTTAAATGGTTGCTGCCATGAAGTAAATGCTTCTTTAATACAAAGTTGTCCTAGGGTGATGTGAGTGCATAAGTTTATGATTGCGTCTTAAATTTCTGTTAAGTTTACTGACTGAATCAAATAGAAACATGTGTTTCTTGACAAACAGAACAACCTCTTTTATGTATAAACAAGGCAAAGGTAAGATTTTATAACGAGCAAAGAGAGGATAGCACGAATCTCTTTGAGAAAATCCACCTATAGCTCGGACACAACGTTTTTGCGCTATGAATGCATGAAGAAAATCCGTGGAGTTGCCCCAAAATATTATTCCATAGCTTAAAATGGACTGGACATAACTAAAGTAACCCATAAGCGCTGAGTCTACCGATGCGCGATGTACAATTCGTCTCAAAGGATACGTGAAACGTGATAATTTATCACAGAGAGTCTGAATGTGAGGTTTCCAACTGCAATTTTTGTCGAGTAATAAGCCTAAATTGTTTTTTATGTGATAGGTGGCAAACGAGCAGACGGATCACCTGATGGTAAGCGATTACCGCCGCCCATAGACACCCGCAACACCAGAGGAGTCACAAGTGCGTTGCCGATCTTTGAAATAGGATGGGGTATGGGGGAATTGGGGGGGGGGGGGGAAGTTGGGCCATCGGTACCCTCACTCACTCGGCAAAACACAAAGCAAGCGTTGCTTCACGCCGGTTTCCTGTGAGGCCGTGGTATCACACCGGTCGAGCCGGCCCATTTGTGCCGAAGCTTGGCTCTCCTACGGTATAAAATTAAATTTTTTTTGATTAACTTCTTGTACAGACATATCTTCGTAGGTAATATTCAACATCGTCTTTAATATGAATTGAACTGCATTATATTGGTCTTAGTTAAGTTCATATGTAAGCTATTGCTGCTGGTCCATTGAAGCATATCAGTCAAGGCTTGACTAATTTCAGATTCATAGTTTTCTATAGTGTTAGCTTTGATTACGATTGTGCTATCATCTGCAAATAAAACTACTTGATTGGATGTGCATTGGAAGATCATTGATGTATAATAAGAACAGGAACAGTTTTGTAAAATAAATGAAAGTAAAATTACTTAATATAATGGACGTTTTGCTAAGACGAGTATTTTTGGGTGTTTGTGTCTCCGTGACATTCTAAGAAATATACTTTCTGCGTCTGCACCTACCGAATGAGTATATAATTGGTATTTCGAAAGTAATTTAGTTAGATAATTAAAATTAAGAACACTAGATTTGAACTTTCGCACTCAACTGCATTGTGAAAACATACCGTTTCGTTGGGCCACGAAATAAATATTTAGATAAAATTTTGAAAAAAACAAAAATTTGTCGTAATATGTTGAGTTTGTTTAAAATGTATAAGTTACTTAATTGAAAATAATTAAATATTCACGTTTTATAACTCTTTATTAAAGTTAATTTTATTTAGCCTTTTATTTTTTCCTCTATATGATTATTGAGTAAAATGTATGGTTGTTTTAAAATGGATAATTATGTACTAATACATTTCACAACTTGTACTTTTAAGAAGAATGTAATTGACTCCTTAAAAAAATCCTGTTTTTTATTGTTTCCGCATGCTTTACTCTAACGAAAATTATGAATAAATATGAAATAATTAACTTCCACAAGAAACACACAGGCAATAAATTAAAAAATATTTGAAGTTCTCATATAATATAGAGACCGAAGAGTCTTTTTTGCAAAAAGACGACACACATCCCTTCGGAGAGCTAGTTCAGAATAGTATCATTTCAAGACCTTATACTAATCGCTAGTTTCATGGCCCAACTTAAGAGATCATTACACTAAAATGAATCTAATTAGGACCTCTTATGGTGTGGCCTAGCCTCGATATGGGGCGACGTGAACCATATAGCCCACTGTCCACTGGTGGGATGTGCGAACAGGCTGACTCAGAGAATGATTGTTATTTTATGTGCCGTAGCTAAACTGTGAAAGTGGACATTTTGCAATTAAAAGTTTATAGTACGATCGAAAGCTAGAAAAAGTTATTTGAGTATAAGTATCAAAATGTTTAGTTCCAGCTTCTTGTAATTTACGTGTTTTCTGGAATTCTATTAGCGCCTGCGTTTAAGTTTTTGATTGGTAAAGAGTGCTTTTCACATTAAATTGATTAGTGTTTATTTATTACTTTTATATAAATATGTATAATTTCCATAGAAATTAGCTAAAAAATATGAAATAACCAAATTGATCAAACTAAAAACTGGGTGCACTTATGACGACACGATAGAAGTGAAAACTTAAATTAACCCTTTGACCACCACATTCGGCTAGGGCCGACAACCGCCGACAACCGCCGTGCCACAGGCGCCAGGATTCGAGGTTTTTATACATTTTTGTCAGCTGGAGCTGACATTGGTGGTTGGGGCACGATTTGTCGAAGAGTAGCGTAGCGGTCAATGGATTAAGAATACAATCAATTTATATTAAGTGCGACTCATCGTCACTGAACGAATGAACCGAGTATACCAGATTCAGCGTCACTGAGCAGAGGTTTTTTTAACCTTAATTGGTAAGCCCTTGCCATCATCTCACCTGATGGTGATGGTTCAGTTACGTTTACTGCTCAACAAAGTGCACAAGTGTTTAAAAAAGTTTTCAGTTCACCGGTCGGTGTGAAAATCCTTGGGGGAGGCCTTTGTCTAGCAGTAGACGTCTTTTGGCTGATGATTGTGGTGATGATGAAACAACCCATATCGTCCCCACTGCTAAGGCATGGGTCTAGGGACGGTTAGGCCTTAATCCACAAACGGGTAGTTATAATAATAATATAATAATATTCGGGACAAATCACACACTTTCATCTGGCCCCTAACTAGGATTCCCTGTACTATGGGAACCAGAGACTGCTATACAAAATGCAAACATATTTAGATATAATACACCCCGGCACAGAGCAAACAAACCTGCTCATCACAGAAATGTTTGCCCTGTGTGGGGATCGAACCCACGACTCTCGGATCAGTAGTCAGGATCGCTAACCACTGAGCCACCGAGTCACCTGTTTAAGTAATTATGTGACTGTACAGGTATTTATTTAAGATGTTTTTCTTTCTTCCAGCGACATACGAAACACGATAAGCAGTTGGTTCGAAATTGGAACCCCACTGTGTCGGAAAATACATACCTAGTTAAGACAGTGGTAAACGAAGGTAATTTATGTTGCCAATAAAATGGCGATGAATGGCACCGCCTCCTAATGAATGGCTGGCGAAATACTTTTTTTAAAAGTACTCCAAGACTCCAAGACCAATCAGGACTTGGACCCAGTGTGCGGAATATGGCCTAACCTTCTCGATACTCGTGTCCAAACAGTGGGGACTCTGTGGGTTAAAATCACGTACTTCAAGAGTTCACATAAACAGAGAAGATTCTTAATTTTAATCCCGATGATAAAGAAGGGTGTAATGGATAATTTGATTGAAGCCTTTGTGGCTGTGTATCTGTGTCTCTTCGTAGAATATCTTTTAAATAGAAAGACCGAATTTATGCGTTTTTTTTTAACTTGAAAGGAGATTTCATCGAGGTGATTTTAAGCTATTTTTGACGTGAATTGTTGAAGGAATCCCCAATTTTTTGTTTATCAATCCAATTCAATTTAATATACTTTATCTTTCATTTATCTTAATTTTTATATATATTTATATTTATAAATTTTATATATTTTTTATATAGAGAGTAGATTGAGTAGGAAAGCGGGCCCTGGCTCCAGCCGGGATAACGCTAAGTAGAAGAAGATGAAGATATATTTTCTATATAAATTAATTTTTTAGTTTATCTTTCGACGTTTCTACTCAATTTTCTAATGCTTCTTGAACTTTAGAAAGCGATTAGTAGAATATAAAATGACTAAAGTAAATCGTGAAATGGATAATCTACACTTTGCTATCCTTTTTTTGGCATTATTTGAGCTTGCGTGTACTACTTTCGACTATATCATTACTTTCCATCAGGTGAGATTGTAGGCAAATACTAAAATTTTTAAAATAAAATGAACTTTATTGGAGTAGAGTGATAAGTTATTTTAAGCTATAAAAAGTTACAAATATACAAATTAACATGTGATGAAGGAAAAGACGTAGGATGCATTGTAAGGTGTTGGAGACAAAAATCTTTCTTCAATCTCTGAGGCAACGTAACACCTATCTTCAACCTCTGCTTAAAAGTAAATCACCACAAAACATCGAAGTTTCGATTAACCCACCAAATTCGGTAAACTTCTCCTTAAAAATTTTACACAAAAATAAAAATCTGACAACATTTTAAATTACTGACCGGTTACTTTAAAAGAGCTCTCTAAGAAATTTATTATTATGGAGAGGGACATGGTATCATTGTAATTGTGAAAATTATTACCCCAAAAAGGAATCGAACCGACACCTGAGATGGCGGTGTGGTGAAAAATTCAACGACACCACCTCTCAATTGGCTAAAATTAACTTTAATATCAAGGATGCGCTTCGATTAAGATTGGGTGCCTATGTGTGAGCTGAATTTGTGGTTAAAGGGTTCTGTACAGTCTATTGTGTATTCTGTGGTACAAATTCAAAAGTTAAATTTACAAGTTCTAAATGGAAGGATATTTGTACTAGGTAGGAAAAAAGATGATTAGAAGAATATGTACCTATATAAATCTTTATTTAAATAAATAAAAGAACTGTTTAAAAAATTTACATTTTAATAAATAATTAAAAATGTATTCAGTTCGTGTGCTTAGAAGCCATTTTAATCAATTAATAATGAAAACTTCATTTATGAAGAACATTCAGAAATCTGATCTAGAAAATAATTTTAAATATACAGTATTTCTACTAGATGTAAATCAGTGTGCAAGTTACGATTGGTGGATACGACTACTTATTTTATATTCTACCTATTAGCGCGTTTTTGAGGCGTAGCATAAAAGTTATCCCTAATTTTCAACAATCAGATATCCATTCAGGTATCACAGATTATTTATTTTTTTTTATTTTTATTTGAGGGTAAAAGAGGTATTAGAGGGTAGATGAAGATATATTTTCTATATAAATTAATTTTTTAGTTTATCTTTCGACGTTTCTACTCAATTTTCTAATGCTTCTTGAACTTTAGAAAGCGATTAGTAGAATATAAAATGACTAAAGTAAATCGTGAAATGGATAATCTACACTTTGCTATCCTTTTTTTGGCATTATTTGAGCTTGCGTGTACTACTTTCGACTATATCATTACTTTCCATCAGGTGAGATTGTAGGCAAATACTAAAATTTTTAAAATAAAATGAACTTTATTGGAGTAGAGTGATAAGTTATTTTAAGCTATAAAAAGTTACAAATATACAAATTAACATGTGATGAAGGAAAAGACGTAGGATGCATTGTAAGGTGTTGGAGACAAAAATCTTTCTTCAATCTCTGAGGCAACGTAACACCTATCTTCAACCTCTGCTTAAAAGTAAATCACCACAAAACATCGAAGTTTCGATTAACCCACCAAATTCGGTAAACTTCTCCTTAAAAATTTTACACAAAAATAAAAATCTGACAACATTTTAAATTACTGACCGGTTACTTTAAAAGAGCTCTCTAAGAAATTTATTATTATGGAGAGGGACATGGTATCATTGTAATTGTGAAAATTATTACCCCAAAAAGGAATCGAACCGACACCTGAGATGGCGGTGTGGTGAAAAATTCAACGACACCACCTCTCAATTGGCTAAAATTAACTTTAATATCAAGGATGCGCTTCGATTAAGATTGGGTGCCTATGTGTGAGCTGAATTTGTGGTTAAAGGGTTCTGTACAGTCTATTGTGTATTCTGTGGTACAAATTCAAAAGTTAAATTTACAAGTTCTAAATGGAAGGATATTTGTACTAGGTAGGAAAAAAGATGATTAGAAGAATATGTACCTATATAAATCTTTATTTAAATAAATAAAAGAACTGTTTAAAAAATTTACATTTTAATAAATAATTAAAAATGTATTCAGTTCGTGTGCTTAGAAGCCATTTTAATCAATTAATAATGAAAACTTCATTTATGAAGAACATTCAGAAATCTGATCTAGAAAATAATTTTAAATATACAGTATTTCTACTAGATGTAAATCAGTGTGCAAGTTACGATTGGTGGATACGACTACTTATTTTATATTCTACCTATTAGCGCGTTTTTGAGGCGTAGCATAAAAGTTATCCCTAATTTTCAACAATCAGATATCCATTCAGGTATCACAGATTATTTATTTTTATTATTTTTATTTGAGGGTAAAAGAGGTACTCGTATAGGACTAAAAATGGGCCCTATTGGATCACTGCGACCTGGGTAGATCTATTGTGATCACTGCTCCTATTATATTATTTCCTCATCGAAGGTGTCACAGATACTTTTCATCTGGTATGCTGTCATCTTTTGCCATATTACTCAACAATGAAAAAAATATGTACGCTTTAACTGAACCCTAAAATAAGCAGTTTTAAAGTTATGTGCATATTGATGAGACACAAGTTCATAATGACTTTTAATTTGAATTTTTCGAACGAACAAAAACAGATTTAATAAACTACATTTATGGTACTGAAAAATAAAATAAATGCTTCATTTACTAATTAAACCAAAAGTCAAAAAACGAACGATATTTCAGTTTTGGATTCAAGAACCGCTAAAATAATAAAACATTTTCAATTTACTTCTTATTCCAAACATGTTTTTTCCAAATAATAATAACACCAAATCATCCTTTTTCGGCTAACCAAAAGACATGCCAGTGCATGTTTAATTATAATTAATTGCTTTCTCAATCAGGCCTGAGTTATGTGATTATTTTACCTAAATTGTCAAAGGGTAAAATATATGTAGCTGGTAGCCCGAGGCATCGCTGGACCCGAGATTAAAATATCAACGTTAGGATTTAACATCGATTTCATTGAATGTAATGATTTGAATACATAAAGGGCGGTTTTTTTCAAGATTAGTAAAAAAAGTAAAAAATGGTCTAAAAATATTTTTATTGTAATGCAAATACTGTCGTTCGTGTTTTCTCATTTAATTTTTAAGAAATATGTAGATAGCTTTTCATAAGTAGTTCAAAAACTTGACTCCACGGAATGACATCCACTGTCCACTGCTGGACAGGCCTCCCCCACAGATTTCCACACCAACCGGTCCTGCGCTGCCTGCACCCAGCGGCTTCCCGCAACCTTCTCAAGGTCATCGGTCCACCGAGTGGGAGGCCTACCTACGTTACGTCTTCCGGTGCGCGGTCACCATTTATATTTAAAAACAGCTATATTTATATTTAAAAACAGGTCATACCATATCTAAAGTTCTTCACCATGTTCTTCACCATACAATTTCTCAGTCAACACAAAGTGACATGATTTCAAAAATGACACTCGGTTCTGCAAACCAAATGTTTGGTTTGAAAGTTGCGTGCGCGCAGCCTGCGTGCAACTAAATATTTACTTAACCTTAAATATGGAACATGGACGTTATTAGCAGCGGTTTTGTTAGAAGTTGATCCTTATTTCGTTTTATACAGTGTGAGAGACAGAAAAAGAAAAAGTTAGAAAAATATACTTCGTGACTATAGTATCTCATCTTACTAATATTATAAATGTGACTGACTCGGTGGCTAAGTGGTTAGCGATCCTGACCTCTGATCCGAGCGTCGTGGGTTCGATCCCCACACAGGGCAAACTTTTCTGTTATGAGCAGAATTGTTTGCTCTGAGTCTGGGTGTATTATATCTATATATGTATGTATTTAAAAGTATATGTGTATGTATATCAGTCTCTGGTTCCCAAGATACAGGGAATCCTAGTTTGGGGCCAGATGACCGTGTGTGATTTGTCCCAGATATTATTATTATTATTATAAATGCGAAAGTATTAATATTTGTTTGTTTCGCTTTCACGTCGAAACTACTGAACGGATTTGGGTAAAATTTGGTAGGTAGATAGATCAAATACTGGATTAACACATAGGCTACTTTTTGTTCCAGGTAAATTAGGTTAGGGAAAGTTAGGTACCCGTGAGATACCTAAGAGACAGTCATAAAGCAACATCCACGAGGGCGGAAGGATTAAGCTAATCTAGTATAAAAAAGTCATCATCATCATCAACCGAAAGACGTCTACTACTATACATAGCCCAGGTGGGGCTCCTTACATTTCCTACTAACATAGTTTTAAGCCACATAATATATTGGAGGGTTTTCCCGTAACCGCCACGCTTGGCAGGCGGGCTGGCGATCGCAGTTTAGCGTTATAGAACGCGGAAAAGACGGTGTGTCTTATCCTTCCGTTTCTAGATCCCTCGGTGGACCGATGGCCTGGTGAAGGTTGCGGAAAGCCGCTGGATGCGGGCAGCGCAGGGCCAGTCGGTGTGGAAATCCTTGGGGAAGGCGTTTGTCCAGCAGTAGATGTTATTCGGCTGATGACGATGATGAAGCCACATACATACATCCATCTACTTCCTGTAATCCTAACTAGATCATCAGTCCTCCATAAAAGCATTCAAAACGTATTAATAAAGAACTGATACACAATATAAACAGTCATTTGACCAGCAGTCATATTACCAACACTGTATGACCAATAACTTATTTTACCAATGGCTCAAAAAACTAGCAGCTGGAAAAGACAATAACTTTTTTGAGCAATAGTTTAAAATCCCAACAAATCCTTTAACTTCAGATTTTTATGGGGATCGAATTTCTAGCACTAATAAAATCAAAAAATATTGTTATAAGTTTAATAGCCATTTTTACTGGAGAATGTAACTAATTACTGCACAAACCACACAGTATGCTCGAAACAAGAGCAAATCCTCAAAAGCTGATAATGCCCCACCCTGTAGCATTACTCGCTATCTAAATGTTAACACGTTCAACGCCATAAACATTGTTCGGTAAGGCTTGGGCGAGATTATAATTTTTCGTTGCTGTTAAGGAGAATTAGTCGAAAGGTAAAGTGTTTTTGTCCAGCTACGCAGCAAAGGAAGTGTTATGCAGTTAATATAATATATGTAACTTGTAACAATTGATTTATCAATAACATATTGTATTTTTTATTTTTATTTATTTGGTGTCACCGAAGCCTGACTATATTTAGCAATAGTTAGTGTATTAATTGTGAATTTCAACTTGATTTAGATTTTCATCTGAATTTTATCGAAGTAAGATTGGGTATTCTGTGACATAAGCCAATATGCGAACCCTAAGACTTTGGTTAGAGTTACATATTACCCAGTCTCCTACCATACTTTCAGACAAAATCATTGGGAAGAAAATTCCCAATGTTTTATCTAGTAAGCCTGTCGTGAACCAAATCCCCCGTAGTTCAATTAGTATGATTATTCAGCAAAAACAGGGTCAATAAAAACAAAGAAATCAAAAGTCGTCTCCCCTTAACAAAGCTCGCATTAAACGATCTCGAAACGATACACAAAAGTTTAAATGACCAATAAACTCTCGCGTTCGATAAGAAAGTGCAAACATCGCCTTAAACTGTCTTGTTGCTATCTCTTAAATAAGGCTGATGGACTTATGAATTACTTTACTTTATCCACTTCGGAGCTGGATGGAGCTAAGTGGCAGTGGAGGCGTCAATGTTGTAATGAAGGATATGAATGTGACAATTTTTTTATATATTAATATTAATATTCGAAAAAATCACACACGGTCATCTTGCCCCAAACTAGGAATCCTTGTATTAAGGGAACCAGAGACTGATAACACATACATGTTTAAATACATATTTTAATACACCCAGCCACAGAGCAAACAAATCTGCTCATCACAGAAATGTTTGCCCTGGGTGGGGATCGAACTCACGACTCTCGGATCAGTAGTCATCAGTACCACTGAGCCACTGAGTCAGTCAACATACCTTTACAAGAAATACCTTCTATATTTTTGTTGCCTGGAAGAGCTCTCTCTTAAGCGATAACACCGCCTACCTGTATTACTTTTTTCATGTTTATTGTTTATATTTTCCGGTTTTATTTTGTACAATAAAGTGTTTTCTTTCATCCATACATAAAATTTATAAAATAAAAAGTTGTGAATTCAATTTTTATTTTATTTTGATTATGTGTACTGAAATTTTAGGTTTTTATTTAAATCAAATATTACTGATTTATTAATAATAGCTTTCTTGTAAAACAATTTTTAACACCAACGTGAATCACATGGGAAATATTCTCCTGTTCATGCATGCCAAATGTCAAAATGGGTTTATTCGTTGAGGGCTCCAAATACATTATCACATTCATAATTTTCGATTTTAACTAAAAGTGTGAAGAATTAGTATTTAAAAAGAGAGCGAAGACTTCCGCGATCGACCTTCAAATTAAACATAAATCAAATGATTGTAACATCTAAAATAAAGAGTGATTGTTATTATTAAAAAAGAGTTATTGTTATTATTAAATAGGAGAACTAAGTTACCGACATAGCTCACAGAATCAGCAGCAGTAAAGTTCTCGAGTGGCGACCGCGCACCGGAAGACGCAGTGTGGGCAGGCCTCCGACTCGGTGGACCGACGACCTGGTGAAGGTTGCGGGAAGCCGCTGGATGCGGGCAGCGCCGGACCGGTCGGTGTGGAAATCCTTGGGGGAGGCCTTTGTCCAGCAGTGGACGTCTTTCGACTGATGATGATGTTATTATAAAATGCCAATCTTAAATATGCGAATTACATAATATTGACTGAGTCGGTGGCTAAATGGTTAGCGATCCTGACCTCTGATCCGAGAGTCGTGAGTTCGATCCCCACACAGGGCAAACTTTTCTGTGATGAGCAGAATTGTTTGCTCAGAGTCTGGATGTATCATATCTATATATGTATGTATTTAAAAGTATATGTGCATGTATATCAGTCTCTGGTTCCCAAGATACAGGGAATCCTAGTTTGAGGCCAGATGACCGTGTGTGATTTGTCCCAGATATTATATTATTATTATTATATATCTAGATACAACATATAGATAAGAAGCCTAAGGTAACCTATAAATCAATGAATAGGTAAAAATATCAATACCGTATTAAGTATTATCTAACCACCTTCCAGTCTAGACTTAGCCGTATATCTTACAAACTAAAGGCGGGGTCACAGTTTATCTCCAGGTCAGAAGATGCGCAAGCGACGCGACGGCCCGAGTACTTTCTATTGCCTTTGCTCAAACCGACTCGCAGATAGGTTTGTTCTATTGAAATTTGAAATAATGAGGTAATGTAACGTCTTATGTTCAGCGTATTAATAATTATTTGCTAAAGGTTCATCATGATACTCTTAATTTACAACTATTGATTGTCATTTAAATCTATGGATAAATCGTAAAAAAATGAATATTTACATAAACCAATTACTTGATTGGTAATTTAGAGTATTTTAGAGGATATTTGTAAAGATGTAGAGCAAAATATTTACACACTGTATAAACAAGAGTACTTACTATTATAAATTGACCTGGAGATTCCACTGAAGCAACTGCATAACTTTCCTAAACAACTGAAGTCAAATCTCAAAGAGAATGTATTATATTTTCCTTATATTTTATTTTTGATTAAGATAGTTGCGAAAGAAACTTCGATAGTGCATTCTAGGACGTAAAGTGAGCAATTAAGACATTGCCACATATCACCAAAACATTTAAAATGAAATTCCTCTCAACATTCAAAGTTTGACTGGAAGAGATCCCGTAAGGGATAAGTCCGCCCTTATATATTTTTTCCTGTTTTTTAATGTATTATTACAATAATTAAATCTCAATTGTCAACCCTCATAAAAAAATCTACAACTGCTTTTTAAACGACTAATGTCTATATTACTCTTGGAATCACTTACTGAGAAACCGAAGCAACTATGACACTTTACCCCAAATTCTTCTGAGAACCACAAGCGGTCTCAACCACACAATCATTGCATAACAAACATGGTGAAACAGAGTACACGTACGGTCGTAAATAACGAATTTATCGCTCGAGTGGCAATTTAAGCAGTTAATGATTCTTCTGAAGGGACCACAAATGAGTCTGTAATTAAACACTTTCTGTGAAATGACAACTTGTTTTGTGCGGAAGCGATGTAAGTTAGGTAGTTGATTGTCTATATCACTAATGTTTACTTCGGGATCTGACTGAATGGGGCGGGGGACATTTGGACATTTTCCTAATGAAAAACGTTCGACTCATTATTACGTCACCTTTGGGACATTTGCTCTTAAATATAAGCCTAATTAGAGAAGAAATTTACTTTATAATCCCCTATGCCCTAAACCTTAACGTCCATGCAAAAAAACTTCAGCCACCCGAACGAAACGGAACGGATTTTTTCAAACTTCTATCAGCTAATTAAGAGTCTCCCTATTAGAAGTACACCTAGTAGTAATAATAAAAAACAGTCGAACAAATAAATGAAATAACTTATTCAGAGCTAAACACTACACTGTCCCCGAACTAGGTAGAATCACCTGTGTTATGGGAACCAAAGACTGATATACTTACACATACAATTATATGCTTAGTTATTGTATGGATGCTTTTTGACCGGATTTATCCTTATTAGATTATTTAATATTTTAGGCGACATAAAAAAGATCTAACCTATTGTTTTCCACATCCCTGATTCTGACCTACGAGTACATGTATCCAAAAGTTTTCTATAACTCTTAGCAGATCACCAGTCCGACTTTCCAAGATAAATACCCTTAAGCCAAGATAAAAAATAAAAAAGATAATAAACAAAAAGATTTAAAACATTTGCAGTTGTTGTAATTCACATGTAAACACATGAATTCAAAAATAATTATCATTTATTCCCTACAAGTGCACAGTGGTCGAGATTCCGCCAGAGCGATCGCAAAAACTGTACATTAATTTTATCTATCCGGACATATGAAAGTACACCTTTGGGCGGGCGGAGTGGTTAATTAACAAAATTCTCTTTGTCCGAGACACATAAAATTTTACGAGGATCAAGATTTGTGCTCTGCGTACTTTGCCGCCGCCAAGGACCAAGGAATCAGTGTCGAAACTGGATGGATTTATTTGACAGTCGATAATATAACATTGATGCTTACCGAAGAATTGGGAAGCTCAATTAAATGTATTGACTAAGTTATTGTAACAATAAACTTACACAATAAATAAGATTAAAGCTGCCCCTTTTTGAAAGTAATGAGATTAAAAGTGACAAAATATTCGCATTATCCGTTGATTGCATTTATTTTATTTCATGCTTATGAATGAATGAATGACAACACTTTATTGCACAACAAGACAGGAAAATACAATATAAAATTAAATATGAAAAGAAAAAAGAACAAGCTTAGCTTATTTCTGATTTTATATACTGACAATTTAACTAAAACTGAAACCATAAGCAATTTGTATTTGAATTGTTCGGATTGATCCCTGCCGCCTCTTTTCGCCATCGTTCTACGCGATAATATATTCATCCCCATCACTTAGATGGTTGGCAGTCCACAACTGTGCGTTTCACTAGAAATTTTCTGCCTCGCACAACAAAACTGTAGAATGAATTGTCACCTGCGGTATTTCGGGACCGATACAACATTCAAACCTTCAAGAAAAGAGCGTACTCTCATATCAAAGGCCGGTAACGCACTTGTGACTCCTCTGGTGTTGCGGGTGTCTATGGGCGGCGGTAATTGCTTACCATCAGGTGATCCGTCTGGTCGTTTGCCACCTCTGCCATAAAAAAAATATGGCCAATTTTGGTCCAAATTATGGCAAAGATGAATTATATGGAACCACTTACTAAAAATTAATGAAGTTGCTTTAGCTACAGACGGCAACAATTCGTAAAATGATTACTTCATTGAGTAAAAAAATATATATTTTTAATTATTTTTGTAGGTTTCATTTTGTGTAAATATTTGGAAAATTTCGGATGCGGCAGCATCACAAATTTCCATAAAGTCCTTTCTAGGGAATTTATATCGGGAACCCAAATTATACGCATCGCGGACACAAAAAAAAATTGGAGCAACGCAAGTATGGAAAAGGGCTTATAAAATTTAATACGTTTTCCTTCGGTAAGTAACTTATACGTGAGCGGTGTTCGAATAGGAGCATCTCGTTTTGAGGTAGAATGCTTTTGTTTTTACTCGTACAGGGTGCTAAACTCTCGACTTTGTATGTCACTTATCGATTTGCTTATAATTCTGTGGCGATTCAAGCATCCAGATAGCTGAAATAGATAGATTAAATTGAATATATCGCGTTCATTGCAATTATTTCATACTCAGTAGTTTTTATCGATAATATTGTATTATATTTGGAAGTGACTGGGTTTGTAAACTTTATATCAGGGTGTTCGTAGCCCTGAAAACCCTGTGATACAGTGACACAGAAATACCTTTTTTTTATTGTTTGTCATTCTCAGTTACTATAATATAATCCATATTACATCAAAAAATTATGATAATATACATAATTACAAATACGTTTATTGGAAAAAAAATACTTGCTTATACTTTTTAGACATATTCGTAGATGCAAACCTTTATTGTATGTATTTATTTTTATTTTGCATTTAACACACCTTTATGTTGTACTTATTGGTCCTATTGTGTGAGTGTGTATTGGGGTGTGTGAGTAAGGACGTTGAGTAATTTTGCTATTATATATTTCACGATTTGCAGTAACATTTTTGTGTCCTTGTAGCTTACAGCTTTTAGGAAGTTTCGTAAAGCAGTTTGTTTATCTAATATTATGCGTGCGTTTACTTATTTTGTTGTATGTTTCATAATTTTATCATATAATATTTTTCGTTCGATCTCCACAATACAGGCTCTTTCTAGTATGGGGAACAAAATTTCATCCAGAAACGTAACCTTTTTTTGTCAATATTACTTCTAATTTTGCACGTCACTTCCGTCATCAAAATTTGAAAGCAGGATTCCGATTCCGAAGGCACTGAACCAAAAGAATCCTACTTAGATAAACGCAATTCTGTATTGACAGGAAGCTGCCATTTTTTACCAGTTTAATAACCAGTTGGTGTAAAACAGTGGGTTGTTTCGGGAGTTGCAGGCGCAGGGGCATCATAAATCAGCTTCACTGTTCCGGTTCTCAGTGCAGGAGGCGAGCGGTTTTTGTCTATGTAGTTATTAATTCTGACCACTGGGTGTTTGCGACTTACATTAACTCGGTTTTCGCGTGATTATAGTCGTGAAATTGTAATAAATAAATAGAGCATTTAAGGAAACGTGTTCGTGATGGTAATTTGTGTAATAAAGAAAGAAAGAAAGAAAGAAAGAAAATACATTTATTTGACAGTAAAAAATTCACAAAAACATTTTTCAATCTCAGACTTAAACATATTTAGACTATTTTTTTATTTTTTTTTTATTTTTTAAACATAATAGGAGTACAGGTTTCGTTTTTCTTCTTCTTCTTATCGTGTGGCACAATTTAACCATCCTATCCACATGGTATAAGCGGCGGTTGCCTGGTGTTACACTAAGCATCACCCGCGGTCACGTGCAGGGCATTTTATATTTATACCTACGGATGATGTGCAACGCGACTATTAAACATCTAGAAATCAGATGTGCACGTTTCCTCACAATGTTTTCCTTCACCGTTTCGTATTTGTTTCGAGTGGTTAGTTTGAATCTTAGCAAGCGCAGGATTTTGTAATTGAATCACTAGTGTAGTAAGGAAACATTTATTATTAATACGGTATAGTCACCAACCCCCCCCCCCCTCTCACCTTACCCCTGCGGGAAGATCAAGTGGCGAATAATAATGTACAATATGTATCGAGTATTCGGTATGTAGCAAAGAATTGAAAATCTCAAGAAATATTCTCACTAGCTCAAAAACGCACCTTTACTTCATGAAGAAACAAAAAGAAATGTATGTCTTAAATACTTTAAAATATATTTATGCTATCTATCCCCAATATTAGGGCACAGGTCTCTTTCGATATTTTGATATGGTACGTCCATATTCCATACATGGGAGTCATGTCCCGATTAGTGTACTTTTAAATGTACGTGGAAGTCCATTTTTCGATTGTCACCATATTTTTTTTCCATATCCATCCACCTGCAAAAAATATCTATAATATACACTTTGCGCGATGCACGCACCTCAATTAGTACTTTCTTATGCATACCGATACGCAGTGGGGCATCTTCCGATGCCATATTTGGAGTAGCTGGTACACACGGTATTGAAGGGCTGGGATATATCTGAAGATATTTATTTTTTATACTTTTATTGATATGTAAAGTTACGCAAATAGGCATGCTAAAGTTTAGATAAAATAAAAGAGATGAAATCGAAAAGAATACCCTAATACAGGTTGGGATATTTCCACAAGAAAGAAGAAGTAATTGTTAGTTAAATTGTTAATTCATAGATGTATTCGCTAATTAAAACTAAGGCGGGTGCTATAAGGTCACCAACAAGCACTCGAAACAAGGTGACATTCGTTGTTTCCAACCATGTAGGCAACGAAATTTGGTCACCAACCATAGTCCAACCGTGTAGGAAACAACAATTGTCACCTTGGTTGGGGTGCTTGTTGGCCACCGTGTAGTACCCGTTTAAAACTTAAAATATTTTGTGGTTAATGTAGATGTTTTACAAGTTCATTTGTATGATGTAAACACGATAGCATCATCATCACTTACAATATAGTGAAATGCTATCAAAGATGTGTCAAGGGCTTATGCTGCCATAGAGATACTTTGTGAAAAATTATTATTCTATATCAAAACTTTATTTTCCGTACTTTATTTTCAGAAAGAATAGAATAGAAAAAGATTTCGTTTTTTTTAAAGAGGCAATTTTTGACGTGAATATTTTCTTTATATCTTCAGACTTATCTCAGGACTCTGTTACCGAGTCACTGTATGCGCAAGCGGTCAATAAATCAGTATGACGTAGAGGGCGCGGTGCCTTAACTGTGCCCAGTGGTGCAACGGACGAAGAAAGTTGGGCCATACAAGTTTTTTTGGTTCTAGACTTGTATCGAAACGCGAAGATGTAGATTATGTCATAATTATCAATTGTTTATTGCATTTTGTTGTGAAGGCTTGAGGGAGAAAAAGTTATCATTATTGCAATTTCAAAATAAGATTTAATTTATGATTGAAAAAAGTTTTTTCTGTACAATTATCTTGACTAGCCAATTTATTTATGAAAATAACATATGACAATATGTAAATTACACATTCATTATAAATAATCTTAAATCTTAATAATTTAGGGTTTATGTAATAAAAATATGGATGTAAATGAATGCGTAATTTAAAACAATGTGTAAATCATCTGCTTTAGTAAAATAAAATTAATTTTGAATATTTTTGAATAAACTTTGATTTTTTAATACATGTATTATTTGAGAAAAACTATGTTTTCATATTTTCAAAAATCTACAAATAAACGTAAAGCATGCAACCTTAATCGAACTATTACCCTTAAACACCAATAAAATAAAATAAAACATCCACTTTCCGGCACCAAACACAAATCACCGTAGACTCAAACGTTAACACTAATTAATTTGTATCCCACAAGTGGACTAAGCCCAGTAGTGGAACAATGCCCACGAACCAGCATTCCGCTGCAATCCATATAGAGAACCACAAATTTAATTCTAAGTTCTCTCCCGAGTTACGTAGCGCACGCGATGCAAGGGATTAGGGTTGCGTTCACATTGCCTACATTTTGAATCACATCTTCAATAAACAATACCACTTCTAACAGTAAAAGCCAAATAGCTCCAAAACCACTAAACCGATTTTCATCAAACACAGCTAAAATTGGCTTCCGAGTGAAAAAAACGCATTCAAATCGGTTAATTCGCTTAAGATCTACGATGCAACAGACAGATACATGGACATACATATGTTTAAAAGTCATAACATCTCTCTTTTGCATCAGTGGTTAAAAAATAAATACCGCCTACGTAGCCTAGTGGCTTGTCCACTCGCCTCTATCAGGAGGTCGCGGGTTCGATTCCCGGCGGGATCCAACTTTGTAGGACTCGGTTTGGTTGGTGGTAGGGCATTTTCTGAGCCCGCCTGGCCAGCTACTACCATCCTATCTAAGTCTTACCGCCAATCAGTGATGTGAACGGCATTGATGTGTTCCGGCATGAAAATAAGATAGCCAGTTCCCCATTGCTTTGGGGAATCTTGGTAAGCCCGCTCCCATCTTCGGCATCATCATCACTTACCACCAGGTGGGATAATTCCAAGAACCAACTGAGATTTAAAAAAAAGAAGAAGGAGGTTAAACGTCATCTTGATCCAAACTAAGATGGTATATAGTTATAGTTTTAATATTACACATACTTACGTAAATAAAATGACTTATATTTTTATAAATAAGGTGCTACTTTATTAGTGCCCGATATTTTAGTCAGTGCTCCTACTCCTGATTCTGATCAACTGTCCCCAAGGAACCCATAGTCAAATCGCAAAATTTTTTTTGGGCTCTTCATACTAATTTGGCCGCTCGGCTGATCGATTTGTATGAAGAGCTCAAAAATTTTTTTTCGATTTGACTATGGGTTTCTTGGGGAAAGTCGATTAGAATCAGGAGTAGAAGTGCTGGATAAAATATCGGGCACTAATAAAGTAGCACCTTATATAGTCAAGTAAGTATAATTAATTTACTACAACTGAACAACCTACGCGATTGAAGAAAATGTATTTGGACTTTTGGGATTTGTGTAGAAAAAAAAGTCGATTTAAAAGTATGTGCAAAACATCTACTTAAATAAATAACATTTTGATTTTGATTTTTTGATTTTGACTTCTCAATAATATTCGTCAATTAACATGTTAAAATTGTAAAGGAAGTAAGTTTTAACGATTCAATATAATATTCTTTTGGGAAAGTTATACAGTTTCAACTTCTTATTTATCTCCTCAAATGCACTTTGAAGACTTATTTGCTTTCGTTAACAGCCCATTACGTCCCCACTGCAGGGGTACCGGTACGGGGTCCATTCCCATAATTCGGGTTAGGCCATACTCCACACACCGGGGCCGAGTCCGGATTGGTGGAGGTTGTCTTATTCGTTTGTTCCCCTAGGCTCAACTGCGAGGCTCAACTGGTTGAGCCTTACCAAAAAAAAATTCCCCACGGCACAACTGGTTGAGCCGTTCGTACATTTTTTTCTCATAGGCTCAACTAGTTGTGCACATAAGAAAAAATATATTGAAGGCTCAACTCTGGTTAGTAGTATGTAACACATTAATTACTGATGACTGAAATGAAGATGTATCAGACCTATCTTATCTCATGTGTTGTAAGTTTTTTTTTAACTAACAAATCTTCAGGATTTTCAGCCGAAACCAAACCTTCGGCCTAAGTCTCAGTTTCAGCCGTTTTGAAAGTTTTCAGTAGCAACAGTCTGGTTGCCTGTGATACTTCGTGTTCAAAAGTACCAGGAGAGCATAACCGAACAGAAGGTACATAGTGCCGGATTACTCTTTGAAAGCCAGCGGTCGGCAACATTTTAGCAGGCAAGGGCCACATCATAGACATCATAAGGCCACATAGTAATAAAATGAAATGAAGGCGGGCCGCATTAATTTCATAATATCACTATGTGAACCCTTGTTTGAATAATGTATGTCAATGTCAATTATAAATATTAAAAAATATATAAATATATGTATTTACAATAACATCATCAGTTTAATAGCAATAAAAAACCTAGGGTTGATTGATTTAAATCATGATTTAAATCAAGTGATTTTTTATTTAAATCAATGATTTAAATCAAAGTTGTATTTTTTTCCAAAAGATTATAAAGTTATAAAATGTTAGTATGCATATAAACTAAATTATGGACCTATAAAAATTAGTAAAGAAAATACTTGTGAGAATAATAAAGTGTAATTTTTATTTTTACAGCTTCAAATAAAAAAATACGATTTTATTTATATAATCTAAATAAAATGAGAAAAAAATATTTTTATTTTTATTTAAAATAACATTTTGTTCACAAAAATCGTACGTAGGTAGTGCTGTCTTGTTTACTACCCTAGCTAATAATGTCACGACCGAAACATCCTGGCGGCTAGCGTTGTATTTAATACAAATAACAAAAAATTGTGATTTAACAAAAAAAATTTGATTTTCGGACTTTTCCCTTTACTTGTGCTATAAGACATTGCTTGCTGCTAAATTTCATGATACTAGGTATACGGGAAGTACTCTGTAGGTTTTGATTCCCATGCGAGTGTCCAAATATGCGGCATAAACGGCCGTATCTCTTGATTGCGTTGGCATAGAAGTTTGATTTTTCGCTTCAAGGGATTGCTGGCCTGATTATTCGATATAAATTTCAACTTGATACATCTACGCGTTCCTGAGAAAAAGGGTCTTGACAGACAGAAGACAGACAGATGGACGGACAACAAAGTGATCCTATAAGGATTCGTTTTTTCCTTTTCAGGTACGGAACCCTAAAAAATTGTGAAAATCCCTATTGTTTTGGTTGGTCTCAAGTCGCAACTTCGCAACACAATGAAACAGTAGATTTGGGGAAATCCCGTTTTCAAATGCGACACGAGTGTTTCTTGGGTAGAAAAATAGTAGAAATTAATTAAATTAAAATACTGGTTGTGTGTGTGTGTGTGTGTGTCGGTTTCTAGCGCCAAGACCACTGGACGGATTTAGATGAAATTTGGGTTAGGGCACTATTTTGTTAATATCTCCAGCTGTTTTTTTTATTTTTTTTGAATTGCCATCATAGTAAAAACACTTAATTTTTTTTGTTCAAAAATGGCTTACGATTTTGATGAAACCTTGTACAATACTTATAAGGTCTTCCAATATGCCTTAACGACTGCCATCTAGGGGTAGCAGCCAGCACCAGCAGATATTATAGATATTATTATTATAACGGTGTCTGTAGTCAGTGAACCTCTATGATCAACGCGACCACGCAAGCCCACTGAGTCACGGCCAACGTACCTTCCGAAGTACGAAAACGGTAAAAATATATTCTAACGGTCAAAATCATCCAAGTTATGACCGTGTCTATAGTTAGTTAATCTGCATTATCGACGCGACCATGCATGACCACTGAGTCACGACCAAAGCTTAACTACCTTGCGAAGCACGAAAATGGTCGCGACAAATGCTACTAACAGTCAAACTCAAAACGAACGTACCCTATATCCTTCTCCAAGGTCCCATTTATTTATTTACCAAAATTCATCATAATCGGTTCAGCGGTTTAGGCGTGAAAACGTAACAGACAGACAGAGTTACTTTCGCATTTATAATAGTATGTAATTATAGTATCGCTCATTTGGTGCAACAACGACGTAATTACACTTTTTGTCAAAATGGCCTTTCGTATTTCAAACCATGTATTGAGGCTTGTTGTTTACGTTCAGAGAAAAATTAACGCAATTGTATGACGGTGAATCCATCTAGATCATTTTTATAGAAAAACAATTTCGTCGACTTTTCTCCAAACTTTACAAACCTCAAGTGGAATACTCAAGTCAGTTTACACCAAAAGTGTATATAGTATGGGTTCTCAAGCGGTTGAGCCTAAGGGAATTGGTTGTGCCGTGGGTAAAAATATTACCATACATTTGCTACACTAGAAAACCAGTTGTGCCGTGGGGAATTTTTTTTTGGTAAGGCTCAACCAGTTGAGCCTCGCAGTTGAGCCTCGGGTAATAAACGGTCTTATTATAACTTCAGACTGAACTATTTTTGTTTTGTATGAGTACCTAACTTAGGTACTATCGAAGAATGCTATGTTTTCTCGGTAAAAAATATATGTTTTTTAATACGTAGTATAACCCAGTATTACTTATTTAAAGGCGTGAACCTTGGAGATAGACCAGGTATTCGTTTTATAAAATAATATATTTTATTTTTATTTTACAAAATGTTGTGTGAAAGACATATTGAAATTATAATAATTAAATTACCCGATGTTTCCTCGTACAAGCGCTACAAAACAACTTGTAATAATAAAATATTTAAGTAACGATTACAAGCGAAGACAGAACATGTACAATACAATTAAATGTTTAAACGAATTGTTGTAGTTATTATTATTAACAAAGAAACTCCGAGTTTCTGACACGAGGAGCTGACATTTGAGAGAAAAATATAGCTAAATATTGTAGTGTGTTTTATTTTATCTTAACACTGAGTTTTCGTGATGATTTTATGATCCAAAATATTGTACATAAGGGACAAGTCATTCTGTAGAAATTTGTTGCATTTTTTTCTTTAGTTTTAATCCATGACTCAAAAACGAGTAGTGTTATGAATTTTACATTCAAGCCGAAAATCGAAGCAGGCTTATCAAGATTGCCCAAAGAAACAGGAAACTAGATTTCTTACCTCTTTGTCGAAACACTTCAATGCCCTACTGAGTTGCGACATACACTGTTCCGATGATACACAGTTACGACAGAACCTAGCTTCGATGCTACACTGCTGCGACAGCTACACATGTGCGATACATCAGTGCTTTGACGAGTCGTATATTCAACACTACACTACTCCGATACTGCACATTAAATTAAACAACTTTGTTTTCATTGACATTTGGTGGCAAGAGTTGATCAGATAATGGTATCTAGCCAAGCGGGCTCAGAAAATGTCCTACCAGTCCTACCATCAACCAAACTGAGTTCTACAAGTCCGCCGAGAATTAAAGTTGGATCCCACCGAGAATCGAACCCGTAACGTTCTCAAATGAAGCAAGTAGAACAGCCACTGTCGAACTTAAGAGGTACATGGCATAGTAAAAAAAATCATAACACATATTTTATCATAGAAGCCAAACTCTTATGAACAGGCCCTTATAACCCAGCCCAACTAACTGGGCTATCTCTCTCATCTCGCCGCCGGCGCACTGTGCAAGCACCTCATTAATTACCATCCCTATTAACAAGCCCCATAGATTTAGTTTTAAGACCTAAAGTTTGCACTTTATAAATTTTGCTCGTTCCTTCTTTATGAAGTGGAGAAGTAAAATGTTTTTGTGTTGAGACTGTGTTTATTTTGGAATACTAATTATTAATAAGCAACGAATAGACATGATTTCTTGCATAGAGATAGTTTAAAGGGATGGGAAGTGACATAGGGTTTTATTGACATTTTATTCTGGAAAAACTATCAAATCCCTCAGTAATCATAATGGTAAACCAAACATAATGCTACTTGAGAAAGCATATTATTGAATGCAACCGATATTATTGGAATTTGGCAAAGAGATTAGATATCTAATGGACAAAAATCTGTATAGAGAGCTGGTATCAACATCGGAAAATTTACCCTGAAATACTCAATTCTGCACAACAGCCCTCAAAAGGGAGCCGCGGAAAAAGGCTATTATATCTAAAAATCTATTGACCTTTATAAAATGTAAGAGACAGCAAAACAGTAATAGGCAAAAATTTTGCACCATTAATTTTAGAAAATCACAAATATTTTCATGAAAAGAAGAAAATCACTCAATGCTACAGTTACACTTCTCTCAAATTACTCTCTGACTGAAAATCTTACGCATCAATAATCAATCTTATACCCTGATGATAAAGTAAAAGGTCGATTAAAAGGTGGATAAGACATAAATCACGATAGGTATAGCGACAGATACAATTTAGCAATTTTCTTGTCAACATGATCTAGTCACATTACGATTGGTGTAAAGTAGAAGGAGAAAGCGGTTTCAAAGATGATGAAACAAAAATACCGACAATAGGATACCTGAGTTACTTTTTACCAAATGTCAAAAAAGACAGCTTTGTCTCAAAAAAATTCGCTATGACATTATAATTTAGTATAGTAATTTCTTTCTTATTCAAAAATTTCATTAATAGAAATTGCAGACGTGAAGAAATTCTAAGCTAGTATGTTTCTCTACTGCTTTATTACAAACCTGGTGAAGAATATTTCATAATTATTCATTGTTCTGAAGTCAAGTACCCTATCATTTGCAATGAAATAAGCAACTCAAAGTTTATCTAGTCCACTAACGAAATAGAAACGTAGAGGTGCTAAGAAGAATGAAAAAGAGTCTAGAATTTACAAAAACAATTGAATAACAATTACTCAAAATATGTTATTGTTAATAAAATACATAATTGTCATAAGAAGGCAGACCTTAAAAACATTTAAGTTTTCCACCAAACGTCACGAATTACCAAAAACTTTCTTTTTTCTTTCATAAACTGCAATTCTTATAACTTGCACAATTAGAGAAATTAGTAATTTATTTCTTACACACCACAAGTAAGTAATTAAAGTGCAAATAAAAAGAGGTTCCTTTTTAATTGCTCTGGATACAAGGACTGAATGAAGGTTGCATTAAATTCTTTTTGGACCTTATGAAAAATTTATTTACTGCCATATTTGTTTTAATATGATCCATCTGTGACAAAAAAAGTATGCCGCCTTTTGCATGGTTTGGTAGTTCCATTGAAAGAGTTTGTAATTTGTACTAGTTTTGACACTCCATACTAGTCGACTGAAAAATATACCTACTAATGCTTCTCTTACTAAGTTAGAGGAGTGAGCAAGATAACCGAATGACGAATGTATGAAAATGTCACGAATTTACCAATAAGTGGCAGGCGATGACATAATTATTAGCCAGGGGAAGAGTGTCGGTTTTTGCGTATTAATATTTAATATTCTTTGTTTAGGGATCCACTTCTGGATAATAGGCGTTTGTCCATATATGGACTGTGTATATAGGGTGACTTTAAATTAGTTCTTGATACGAAAGCCTATGCATGTGCTCGTGATAACAAACAACTTTCCCTAAGGAACCCATAATCAAATCTCAAAAAAAAATTTTGGACCCTCCATACAAATTGGTCAACGGACCGGCCAAATTAGTATTTTTGCGATTTGACTATTGGTTCCTTAGGGAAAGTTGTTTGTTATCATGAGCACATGCATATCCTTTGGTATCAAGAACTAATTTAAAGTCACCCTATATTTACTTACCCGGTAGCTGTAATTGTTTTAGTTTTCTATTTTTTTTGTTATCTGTAACATATTCCGTTAAGATATTTGTAACATATTCTGTTAAGATATGGAAGAGCAGGGCCGCCTGGCACAAGAAGCTTAGCTTCTTAAAAGGTTGTCCTAACAATGTAATGCCTTCAATAGTGCCTTCAATAGTGTGGAAAGGGACACTATTCTTTCGGAGGTCAAGGAACACATTCCAACTCTCTTCCCTTTCTTGTATCAGTGTTATTCAACACCCAGTTTTCTTTACTACAAGGAGTCTTCTATTACATCTCAAGTAGGTGCACAGCAGGGTGATCCATTGGGCCCTTTAATATTCAGCCTAGCCATACATAAATGTATTTCTTCTCTTGAAACGCCCCTAAACATTTGGTATCTGGATGACGGAAAAAATTGGTGGACCTCCAAGTGTTGTGGCACGAGATGTTAATATTCTTTTTTCTAAACTGAAAGAGTTGGGTCTTGTTTTTAACACTAATAAGTGTGAAATTTTTCCTTGTGGTCAGCAGGCTCATGATTTTATTCCTCTTTTTGAGAATTTAATTCCTGGCTTAAGAATAATTGATCGAAACTCCTTTAATTTGCTCGGCGCTCCCATTTTTGAAGACGCTGTTCCCGATGTTCTACGCAAAAAGTGTGACGCTATAGCCGCTATGCGTGTACATTTAAAAAACCTTTAAGCTCACGTGTCTCTTGTTTGCTTCGATGTTGTTTTGCAATACCAAAACTTACATACACCATAAGGACTACCCCTTCTTGGCTTTATCCTAGTGATCTTTTGAAAATTAATAACTTAATCAAGGATTTAGTTCAAGAAATTTTAAATGTTTCACTGGATAACGATCAGTGGCGCCAAGCATCACTGCCTATTCGTTTTGGTGGTATTGGTGTGCGGCGAGTTGAGGACATCGGCCTGGCAGCTTTTTTGGCCTCGGCGTATGGGGTGAGAAATCTAGTCACTAAAATTCTCTCTTTCAATGGTGACGGATTTGTTATTCCTTATTAGCCTGAGGCTTTTGCTGCTTGGTCTTCTCTGTGTCCGGGTAAAAGCCCTCCTGATAGTCCAAGCGTTCAAAGACACTGGGATGATATTCGTTCTCGCCTCATTATTGACACGCTTATGAATGACGCCTCTGGTGTTGATTTAGCTCGTCTCAGGGCTGCTTCAGCACCAGACTCAGGTGCTTGGCTCCATGCTTTGCCATCCCCGCAGCTTGGTACGTTCCTGGATAATGATTCTCTGAGAATAGCGGCAGTCCTTCGTCTTGGCTGCGTGGTTTGTGAGCCTCATCGTTGTGTATGTGGCACGATGGTCGAGTCAAGCGGCCATCATGGTCTTAGTTGTGTTAGATGTAGTGGCCGTTTGTCTCGTCATCATGCACTTAACGACATAATCCGTCGCGCATTAATATCGGCAAACATTCCTTGCATTACGGAGCCGCAGGGTTTAGTTCGAACTGATGGTAGGAGACCAGATGGTCTTACTCTTGTACCGTGGCAGAGAGGGCGCTCCCTTTTATGGGATGCAACGTGCGTTAGCACCTTTGCTTCAACTTATGTTGGTGGCACTGCTCGAGAGGCGGGGTATGCGGCTAAACACGCTGCGCGTCAAAAACATGACAGATATTCGGTCCTAAAGAACACGCACCTTTTTATCCCCTTCGCGGTGGAGACATCAGGCACTTGGGGATCTGAAGCCAGGGCTTTTGTGTTTGACTTGGCCTCTCGATTAAGACAAAGGGGCCATGATCCCCGTTCCGGGAAGTACCTGACTCAGCGAATTTCCATCGCAATTCAGCGTGGTAACGCTGCTTCTGTAATGGGCACCTTTGCTCCGGGTACGATTTGGGGCGGTATTTTTGACTAATCAGTTTTCAATTGTGTTATATTTTTTTTTGTGTGTTATGGTTTTTCATGTTTTTTGTGTCATAATAAATGTTTTTAATAGTTTTAATGTTACAGAAATAAATACTTTTGAATTTTGAATTTGAAGAAGTGGACATCTTTTAGCTGATGATGGTGATTATTTATTTATAGACTAACTGTACTCCTCTCCAAATTAATTGGTCAGTCAATAGATAGTATAGAGCGTCAAAATTTTTTTGAGGATTCTACAAGGTTTCTTTACGAAAATATATTCAGTATTATAAACGGAACACATCCTTTAACTTCGAAGTAGTTCACTTTTTAAAGTTAAGTTTTAGTTTACCTAATAAGAGATTCTTAACCCTTGTAACTCATATACACGCAGTTTCGGAAAGTGTTTGTGGAGTGAGAAGAAACATTCCATCAGTTCTATACTGTAAGCCATCATCATCATCTCTTAAAACTTTTCTCAAAATCATCTCCAAATTTCCCACAATTCAGTCACAAAATATGTATATAAAATACCATAGTAGGTACGGCACGAAAAAATCGAAGGGGGTCAAGTCATATAGTAGTATATTCCCTCCCCCCTTTCGTGCCCCAAATGGCAATTTTTATTGTACCTATAAAAGCTACATGCATACCAAGTTTCAAGATTTCTGCCGGATGGGACCAGATTTGACATTTTTTTGAGCTAACGAGCTACGGTAACTTAAGTACTACCAGTAACTTAAGCGACCTTTCCAAAAAACCGCAGACAATGCGCAGCCTCTGAACCTTAAACTCGACAAATCAGCGGTGGATCCAAAGTCACTTACATCAAACAGATAGGATCCAACACGTGCCTTAAATAGCTGCTCATCGGTGAACATAAACATATCAGTTGCTCTTCCGTATCTCCCAATAGCTGAGGTTGTAACATGGAGGTAAGTCAAGATGGAACGGTCGTCTGTATTGCTTCTTGTTAGTTTTGAGATAGAGACGTGAAATAATAGAAGCAGAGGAATAAAAAGCGTCGGTGACACAGCGGGTAGTGACTCCGTCCTCCTAACCAGAGGTTGTGGGTTCAAATCCTGGCCAGTGCACCAATGAGATTTTCGAAACTTACGTAAATTTTCATACCGATTGCTTTAACGGTGAAGGAAAACATCGTGAGGAAACCTGCACATCTAATTTCTAGATGTTTATGATGGTCGCGTTGAACACGTCCGTAGGTGTAAATCTAAAATGCCCAGCACGTGACTGCGGGTGATGCTAAGTGCAACACTAGACAACCGCCGTCTATACCTTATGGACAGAACGGTTAAATGTGGCACACGATAAGAAGAAGAAGCAGAGGAATGTAACAACCCATCTCATCCCCAGGGTTCATGGGTCACATACCTCGAGAAGGTTAGGCCATACACCACAAATGGGGGCTAAGTCCGGATTTGTGGAGGTTGTGGGGCTAGTGGCAACCCCAGTATAAAAAGTTTTACAAGTGGCCTATAAAGCCTCCGACATGCTTAACGACTACCATCCTTCCGACTGTCAGGATAAAAAATAATCTCATATAAACTCTGGCCAAAAAAAATATTGAGCTTGATAATTTTGAAACGCTTTGGATGAAATTTTTGAAATGCTTCCTGTAAGTATGTGAAACTGCATGAAGATGAAGATAGAGGTACTTAATTTTAATTTATGTATGTAAAAGCTAAAAAGCTTATCACCAAACTGGAGAAAACACTGTCTAAGACCGGACTGAAGACAAAAAATATGGCCTTGAATGTGCTTCTGTCTCATATGAGAGAGCTGCTGTCTCATTCTAATTACCCTACTTAGAATGAGACAGCAGCTCTCTCAAAGAAAGAGAAAAGCGCATTTAAGGTCATATTTTTTGTCTTCAGCCCGGTCTTAGAGAGTGTTTTCTCCAGTTTGGTTATAAGCTTCTTGGTAAAAGCGTAAAGCAAAATTCTTCATGGCCGTTCTGCCTCGACCCTCAATATAATATGTAGTTCTGTGTTACATACCGATCTTTACCCAAAGGGACAGACGACGGTGCGTACGTTTGCGACCATTGAAGATAGCTATCTCACCGGCGATGAATAGGAATAGCTGAGACACGGACGTTTTTGTGACTTTGTAATTCGAAACGGTTCTAATTCATTCGGTATTTGCTTCTATGGTAAGCATAATTTACAATGGGCTTTCTAGTAGTACTAAGAATCGTCGCTAGATGGCACAAAAAGATAAAATAAAATACTAGTTAAAAAAGATTGTATTAGTTTTTTGCATCGTCATCATATCATGTGTGAAGGAAGTCCACCTCCATAAAGACTTTTTTTAGTTTGAGCTTGAAATGTAGATATCAAAACTCTTTTCATATGCAGCAGTGTATTTTTTTTTTAGGTAGTCCGACCAAAGAGCCTAGAAATGTTATTGACAGTGAGTATAACATTTATATTTTTCTTTTTTAGTTTTCAAGAAAATTTTGTACCTCACAGTATAAGAAAAATTCTAGAACTCCACGCCATAGAAAAACTGCAATAAAATATATCAAAGAAACGTAGAAATATAAAGCGCTAGACTAAATCATTGTTGACCAAACACGCAGAACCCTCCAACTTCGCATTCACAGTCCACTTACAATTTAAAGGAAAATGAGAACAATGTTCATTAAACGAATACCAAAGCAAGAAGCTAATAATTGCTGAGACTCGTTGGATTTATTCTTATGGGGCAAAGATGTGCGAAGTAATAGATGCGAGCATTAGTGTACAGAGGATTGGGGTCTGGGAATAATATTGAAGAAGCCTCTACGTACGAGTAAACAAATTGTAAACTACGTCCATATGTAAACTAAATCCGAATAGTGAATCAAGAATTTGTATGCAAAACTTAAAAAAAAAATTGTAATCTGATTTTTTCAAATTTTTTCCTGTACTTGATTCTGAGTAACCCCTCAAAACTTCAAACGTAATATTTAACCCCTTGTATACCTTCGGAAGGTTAAGGAATTTCCGGGTTTTATAGGCTTGAACATTTTGACACTGGCATTAGCGATAAGTTCTTTATTCTCTTCCAATCCGACAGAACTAGCGCGAAAATCAATGATTTTATTTTTAATAAGCAGAAGTTTTACAAATCTATCTTTGGCATCAGCATCACTTACCATCAGGTGGAATGATGCCAAGGGCTTATCAATTAATAATAAAAAGAAAATTCGAAATCACCTATATTTTCTACCTAGTTTCAGTAAATCATCGAAAGGAAAAATTTGTAATTTTATGAAATGAAAATATTTTATTCGAAGTAGGTAGCAGTGTACACTTTTCGAGCGTCATTCTTTTATCTATCTAATACGAGGTTCCTACAACTTGGAACTCGTATACCCGTCGTTTAGGGAAGTGTTTGCGAGAACGTCATTCTTTTATCTATCTAATACGAGGTTCCTACAACTTGGAACTCGTATACCCGCCCTTTCAGGAAGTGTTGGAGGAGTGAGAAGAAACGACGGGCCCTAAAGAAACTCCCTCCAACTCATTTTTTGAAAAAAATATTATCAGGACCCATCTCCATAAGCCACTCTTTCTAATTGTAAATCAATGTAACCTTGAATAGAGGACAATTTGTCGGCTTGCCGCTTAGATGGTAAAGCCTTACCATGACTGTGACATCTGAAAGGCAACTAACCGCAGTTTCTGGTACCTCGTTAGTAAGTCCGGGACTAATAATTGTAGCAAGGGATTGTTGGTATGGCTATGTGGAGCGAATTGAATAAATTATAAGGACCACAGTGGAATGAGACAGAAATATGTAAGACTTATGAAAGTAAAAAGATAATTAAATAAAATAACTTTAAAAATAATAATATAAATTGGATAATTAATGTAATAAATACATCTTACTTAATATACTAATGTGTATGTAATCTATGGAAAATATTCTCTGAAATACCTATAACTTTTTCTACTACAATAACATATGACAACACAAATTCATTACCTGTATTACACAAACCTCTGGGACAAACTCTTGTAAAGTAAATATTAAAATAAGTCCTTTTGGAATGATTCCCAAAATAAGGTAAAATTTATTTGACATAAAAAACGAAACTTAAAAATACATTATTTGACAAAAAATTAGCCCCCCCTGGTCACTCCAACAGACTGACACGTCATCAACCCTCAATTGGTGAACCCTTGGCATCATCTCACCTGATGGTAAGTAATGATTACTATAATTACATAAAAAATAGATATTTTTACACACGTAATTATGTGCGTGGCTCCATCTAAGCAACCTTCACCCCCTCTTACCCGGAGGATAGGTGAGCCTTTAGTGAGAGCAAGGAGTGGGCATTCCCGCATTGGATAGTCACTACGAGACGTCGAACCAGTAAAGTACAGGTCACAAATCTCCGTAATTTTCGACAGATGGCGCTAGTGCTTATAAGCTCCAATTCACGAAATGACCCCTACTACAAACGAAAAAATAGACGTATTCACGTCAAAAAAAGTATGTTAAGAACTAAGACTTATAGATAAATTAAAAAGAAACAACGGTTATTACTAGACGTCGATAATGATTTACTCAAGTTACTATTAAGATTGTTATTTATCTCCTTTCAAATTTTTTTTTACCAAAAATCATTCATCTCCACAGCGATGGCTGTAACTTTATAAAAATTCAGTACGTACCTATATGTATATGTGCACTAAATACTATCGTACATCGTAAACTCGTCCCATGGTCTCAATAGCCCCCATCACATTCAGATGTTCGCATATCACTCAACAAGGGCTATAAGCATAGACAGGTAAATTGCCCGGCGATCCGCAGAGCATTTCTGAATAGTTTCGATTGGACTGACTTATAAATATCTGATTTGAGCAATTTGCACTTCGTTCCTGAGAGAAAGATCAATTTAACCGACTGACTACGAGAAAGGTAATTTTTTTATTTGTATTTTTATAAAAAAGAAAATATTTTTTTTACTACTTTAAATAGGTGGACACATTGTTTTAAATCGTATTTTTTATACGTAGTGAAAAAGTTGCTATATGTACTACTCGAAGCATGTATGCCGGTATCTTTATCTCTATTTGTGTGTTACTATCTACAACTAAAACACCTTCGTGGATTTTGAAACATGATGTCTCTTTTAAATATAACTTGAAATAATAAAAGATGCCAAAGCGGCCTTATCGCCTTGCGCGATTTCTTCTGTCATTGATCTTCCTTCACAATTTTTGCTTACTTTAGGTATCTCACAATAAAATAGGTGAAACGCCTAGTTTTAAGCAAATAGACTTGAGCCGAAGAGCAATAAATAACCAGATGTTTTATCTAAGCTAACAAAAACGTGGTTTACAACATCAACAAGCTAAAAACAGAATTGTAAGATAAGACCAAATAATGTTGTTCTAAAATTGTTTAGATGGTTGCTACCGATACAGACACATCTTTGACAAGATTGGCGAATCTATAGAATCTCGTCCTCCTTGATCGTTATCGACCAAATATCCATATTAAACACCAAAAAGTTGCAACAAGTACCGACCTCCTTCGAAGCATCCGACTTGTACGTGAGATTTGAATTAAACGAGGTTTTAGATCAGAGAAGTGTCAATTGGTCGTACTGAATTTTCGTACCATTTCTCTTTTGAATGTCTTATTCCGTTTGGTACCATCTAACACAACTATTCAATTGTTATTAATAAAATATTATTATGTTAACAAATCAATATAATTCCAAACATATACAGGTTGTAACAAAATTGGTGTAGGCCCCGTTAATTGGGGATTCAAATCATCGTACTGAATAACTTTTGTTCTCCGACTTTGGTCAAATCACAAAAAAATGTTTTGATTCTCCATATCAATTTGTATGAAAAGTCGAAATTTTTCCTTGTAATTTGAGCAAAGTCGTAGAACAAAAGTTTTTCAGTACGATGATTTGAATCCCCAGTTAACGGGTCCTACACCAATTTTGTTACCCCATGTATAGAAGAAGCTACAATTTACCTACAAAACAAAGCCCGAAATAAAAATCCGAAAAAAAGTAACTGGACTCCAGAAAGTAAATCAAAATAAAAAAAAAACAGTTTTGTAAAACGAAAACCACTTGAGAAACACATAATGAATATAATAATAAAAATGTTTTAAATTTCGAATAAAATACTGGAGTTCTCATCGATACATTGTCGGTCCTACTCTTGAACACGAAATTCCACTAAATGCCTGAAATTGATGACGTAATAGAGACGAAATATCTCTAGATACCACTGGCCACTGTCTTCTTAGATCAGTTAATGGGACATTCATCTTTTTAATTGGACGCCGGTTTTTACTTGGGCATTCTCGATCTGTGGAATGTGAGAAAAACGCATACTTGAATGTGTAACATTCGTCTTATGTTGTGAGGTTTCAGTTTAAATGAGGAGGTCTAGCGTTTTATTAGGCACTTGAAAGTTACCCTTTATAATAATAAGAATCAGAAAATATTTATTGCCAATATATAAAGTTACACATATAAACTAACAATCCATAATAAGGAATTAACAAAAAATAACAAAAAAATAACATACATGTCTAACTGGTATAAATTACTTTACAGGATAAGTTTTCGGTTGCTTTTAACCTGTTGCCTGTTGTATTTTTTTATTTTCCTGTTTTGTTGTGCAATAAAGTGTTTTCATGCATTCATTCAATAAGTGAAACACACACACACACACACACACAATGTACCGATGCATTCAATCAATCTTTTAACTTCCTTATTTTTCTTTTTTGTGTACTGCCAGTTTTATATTATTGTATATCTTTTGTTTTACACTTTTTCACGTGTGAAATAATAAATGTAAACAGTCGTTTTATTATGTTTCGGGAATCGTATATATGTAGACTACCACGATACAGGCTATGCCTAGTGTGGTGTCATTGTGTAAAACTGTATATCTTTGTAAAATGAACTTTTTGGCAAATAAATATTCTATTCTATAAAATGCACGAGTATATTCTTCTAGCTCAAATCTTTTCAACGGCTGACTTTGTTCTTTCCAGAAATACATATATACTATTAAATTGAGACATTATTACTTACTTAAAACGGACACATAGCTCGTAGAACAGATGGCTGTTGGGTCAGTAAAGTTCTCGAGTGGCGACCGCGCACCGGAAGACGCAGTGTGGGCAGTCCTCCGACTCGGTGGAGCGATGACCTGGTGAAGGTTGCGGGAAGCCGCTGGATGCGGACAGCGCAGGACCGGTCGGTGTGGAAATCCTTGGGGGACGGCTTTGTCCAGCAGTGGACGTCCTTCGGCTTATGATGAAGATGATGAAAACGGACGCACCCTTTATGAAAACTTTTTTCAGATAACAGTGGTAGAAATGTCTGCCAATAACCAATTTTGATAAAAATACTACACAGTGCTTACTACCTGTGGCAAAAAAAACTAACGCTAACCTATAATGAAATCAAACAAAAAATAAATTATAATTTAAACAAATTTTTAAATCATAAGATATCTAACTCATGTTACTTAAGCCATCACCATCACTGAAGAAATGATCTAGATTAGAACGAACTATACCTGTTACTTCAAGAATACAGTTTTTTTTATAATTTTATAATGCATTATTTAGATTGGAATATTAAGGTCCTCCTCTCCTCTAGTCTATATTATTGTGCCCAAATTGGGTCCATGATGTACCTTTTAATATAGAAATAGAAATAGAAACTCTTTATTTAATGTAAAAACACAACACCTTAAAGTAAGACATTCGTTCTTAAGCTAAAGATAAATGTAGGTGCTGCATAGTGACACTAAAAAGGTCCCCACTCAGCATTAGTATCTTTAAATCTATGTAATGTATTAATATCTTTTAACATCTATGTAAAAACTCATGAAATGCAATAAATAGTTTGAGTATTGAGTATTTATGACACTTTTATTAGAAAGACAAAGTGTAAATAATAACAAACAACATAAATAATAATTGACCACGCTGAATACGTTAAAAAAACCGACTTCAATCGCAACAACTCCAATTTTGCTATATTTTTGTTGGTTTTGGTGGTTTTCTCAAAAACTGCTGAATCGATTTCGATAAAATTAATATGGGACTACCTGTAAAGTATACCCTTTTAAACAAAAAAAGAATTTTCCAAATCGATTCAGGTGTCTTCGAGTAATCGGTGAACATACATCAAAACAAAGATTCCGACAATTGAGAACCTCGTCCTTTTTTTGAAGTCGGTTAAAAAACAACCCCGCAACAAAAATTCGTTACTTGAAAACCAAAAAAAGTATTTTCATCGAACCTAGAAAGCACTCCAATGAAACTTAGATATCAATAAAATTAAAAATTGCAAACACACGAACTTACAAACACCTAAAACATCCCCCTTTTGTGTCGATCTTTAAAGTTAATACTGCTTCCGAAAACCATATTAATATCGAAAATATTGGCCTCACTATACAAACAATAAATAAACCGTCTCAATAAGTCTTCCCTAGTAACCAGTCAGCTCTGTGAAAATTTGTTTTACTGGCGGATTTCTTTTAAATAAAACCAATAAATTTTGAGCACTTATATACAGGGTGTTAAAAAAGTGCGTTTGAAATTTTAAGGGGTTACTCAGTATCGAGTATAGAATACAGGAAAATATAGAAAAAATCCGCTCTTCTCTTTCTCATACTAAATCTGAATAGTGAATCAAGAATTAAATGGAATGGAATGGTATGGAAAACTGAAAAAAAGTTGTTGTTGTTTTCCTATATTCTATGCTTGATTCTGAGTAACCCCTTAAAATCTTAAACGCACTTTTTTTAACACTCTGTATTATAAATAAATCTTATTTTAAAGGGTAAACAATCCCACCATCCCCCACCCCCCATCCCATTTCAAAGGCCGGCAACACACTTGTGACTCCTCTAGTTTTACGGATGTCTATGGGCGGCGGTAATCGCTCACTATCAGGTGATCCGTCTGCTTGTTTGCCACCGATCACATAAAAAAGAAATGTTATCTGCTTAGCGATCCCCAAACGCAGCATCTTTCGGCTGAAGATGAAATGATGAAATATATACAAACCCTATATAAAACAGCTGATCAATTTACGCATAATAGGGTTTTTCACCATTTTTTGAAAAGTATCTCAAATTGATCATTAGGTGGGAAAAAGTCAAAAATATTTTTTTTATTTTTTTTTGAAACCTATAAGTACCCCAAAAATACATTTTAAATTACCATTCCCAATTAGCGCGCGAAAACAATAGCCGCCATGATGCTTAGGTCGTGACGTCATTTCAGGAGTAAACAAAACAGTTCTATACTAAAATTTTGACACATATCGCGATCAAAATGTCATTGTTTACCACTATTGTGACGTCACCTGACAACCAGCATGGCGGCTGTCTTTTCAGATATTTGAATAACAGATTAAAAAACTTGATTTTTGAAAATCAAATTTTTTAAAATCAATTGTATAGAAATCATATTAAATCGATTACTTATTACAAATACCACATTAAATAAGCAGTTTTAGATTTTTTCTTGTATAGAGTAAAATACCCTATTATGTATGATAATATTTTTTTTATAATAGACAACCTGTGTAAAATCTGTAGCGCTCAAATAAGAAGGCGAGGTTTATCTACAAAAAAAAAATACTAGTATTTTTGTATGGAAGAATATAAAACAATATAATATTCTGAACCAAGCTGCAAAGTAATATAACATTTAACAGGATAAATAAACTGTTTATAAGTAAGGAACTTAAAATAGTACCTAATTAATACAATGCCAGCGAAGCAATAATTATTTTCATTACCTACAATTTCCAACCTCTACTCCCTTACACATATTCCTAATTGAACTCAGCTACAAAACGACAAACGAATTTATTAATTTAAATTAATAGCTATTTGACAATAGTAAAATTAAATTATTATTCATCCGATCTTTAACCTTTCGAGAGCATAGTTCGTACAGTCGGACGCAAATGAAAAGTAAAATAAATTTAAAGTAAAATATATTTAAGATCTTCAAACATTTTCAAGTTTAATATGGAAGTTTCTTGATGAGGTTCCACTTTACAGGACTCGGTTTGGTTGGTGATAGGGCGATTTGATATTTTAATTATTTTTTTATAACTTTAATATATCATGCATGTATTCTGTAAGGACACATGAGCGCATATGAGATGCAGACCATAAAATTGTTTCTATGTTCAAATTGTTCCTTTCCTACGTGATCGAATCAGAAATGAGGAGATACGCAGGAGAACTATAGTAACCGACATAGCTCACCGAATCGCTAAATTGAAGTGGCAGTGGGCGGGGCACATAGCTAGAACAGATGCCGTTGGGGCATTAAAGTTCTCGAGTGGCGACCGCGCACCGGAAGATATATCGTAAGCAGGCCTTCCACAAGGCGAGACGATGACCTGGTGAAGACTGAGGGCAGCCACGGGACCGGTTGATGTGGAAATCCTTGGAGGAGGCTGTGTCTTTAAGGTTTCCTGATGATGAGAGGTTCAAAAACGTCAGAGGCGGTCATAACATGGATTGTTTCGATGTTAGTTCTATCCATAACATCATCATCTAAAGCCTCTGTTTGTCCACCGTTGGACATAGGCCATGACATACTAATTATTTATAAAAAAGTTAAATTGATAGTGCGTTTTGTGTGCTTGACTGTACATACGGTGCCCATTTGCGACCAATTAAAGGTAAATAAATTGGCACCGCCCATGTTGGTATCAATCAACTGACTTCATAAGAATAAAGGCCGCGAAGTATACGAAAATTCCATATTCTTTGCGGCTTTCTTTCTTATAAAGAAAAGTGTGCAGCAGTTAACAGATCCATTTATTATTATTAACCTATGTATTATACATATAAATAAATAAATAAAATAAAAAGCCTTACAAATTATAGCAATACAAATTATATAAGAACAGTAAGTGTGTACACCTTAGTTTTACTTTAAACTATGACTATTTGCATTTGAAAAGTTCGTAATTACAGTTATCAATTATCATGCAATATTAAAAATTATAAACTGTCTACTACTATTTCCTTATTTTTATAGATACATTTAACTTTTAAATCGTATCTAACATTAGTGCTTTTTTATATTTATTAATTAATTTAAATAAATTATTTGGTGGCTACATTATTTAACTTTTTGAAATATTTTAATTTTAATATATATTTATTAGATAAAAAAATTTGAAAGTTGGTTTCAAATTTCAAAGTTGGTTAAATACTTGAAAAAATTGCGATGCCTTCATTTCATGTATTTGAATTTTACCAAAAGTGTTATGTGTACATTATTCGCAAAGCACAAACGATTTTACGCGAATAAACTGAACAATCGAAGCCGAAAAAAATCGCGTTGTATAGAGTTAGCTTTTGGAACTTGTTCAGTTGCATGAGTAGAAGTAATTTTTTTTTAAACTAACTTTCTTCGAGTTAAAAAAACTAATTTTCTCTTTAACCTGTTATCTTAATTCACTTTTTTAACCCCCGACGCAAAAAGAGGGGTGTTATAAGTTTAACGTGTCTGTGTATCTGTGTATCTGTGTATCTGTCTGTGATATCGTAGCTCCCAAACGGATGAACCGATTTTCGTTTTGTTTTTTTTGTGTCATAGATAATTTTATCCCGAGTGTTCTTAGCCATGTTTCATGAAAATCTGTTCAGCCGTTTGAAGATCATCAGCTCTTTTCTAGTTGATGAGGGGATCTGACTAACTTCCTTATGTCCGATCGATTCGAAATTTGGTACCGTGCTACTTCAACGATATTTAAAGAACATGGTAAGGCAAGCGTGAGCTGGTCAGCTGTTTGAAGATCATCAGTTCTTTAATAGTTGATGAGGGGATCTGACTACCTTCCATATGTCCTATCGATTCGAAATTTGGTACCGTGTTACTTCAATGATATTGAAAGTATATGGTAAGGTAACCATGACCTGATCAGCCGTTTGAAGATCATCAGCTCTTTAATAGTTGATGAGGGGATCTGACTACCTTCCATATGTCCTATCGATTCGAAATTTGGTACCATGTTACTTCAATGATATTGAAAGTATATGGTAAGGTAACCATGACCTGATCAGCCGTTTGAAGATCATCAGCTCTTTAATAGTTGGTGAGGGGATCTGACTACCTTCCATATGTCCTATCGTTACTAACTCAACTAACTAATCATTATAAATACCTTCCTAATATTTATACCTACTTTAAAAAGGACAAAATAAAAGTAAAATTAAAATTTTAAAAACCCCCCGACACAAAAAATAAACTCTAAAAACTAACAAATAATATTTTAAACCTATTATAATTATTATCGTCACATATATTATGTAAGTTCAAATATTTTTATTTTCCAAGCGTCGAAAAACAGGTGTAGTCGTAGATTGCAACAAAATAATTTACTCCGCTCGTACCTAAATGTAATTCTTAATAATTAATTAGCTGTTGTTGAAAAAATACTTTATAAACTTTAGCGGTCCCCCGACGCGACGACGCTTGGAAAATAAAAATATTTGAACTTACATAATATATGTGACGATAATAATTATAATAGGTTTAAAATATTATTTGTTAGTTTTTAGAGTTTATTTTTTGTGTCGGGGGGTTTTTAAAATTTTAATTTTATTAGGGATTTTGTTTCAAACATCTCAATATCCTTGTAAATTGAGTTTGATATAATTCGGGAGGACAGATCTTGATTTAAAGGTCTATGAAACTAATCGAACATCTTTCATTAAAATAAATAATATACGTTTATAATTGGTATGAACATAAATCGAGCAAAACCGGGCGTCCATACAGCATAATATACAGGATGTTAAAAAAGTGCGTTTGAGATTTTAAGATGTTACTCTGAATCGAGTATAGAATACAGGAAAAATAGTGAAAAAATCCGGTCTGCAACTTTTGTCAGATTTCCATACGAATTCTTGTTTCACTATTCAGATTTAGTACTTATGGGAATCTGAAAAAAAAATTGTAGAGCGGATTTTTTCAATATTTTTCCTCTATTCTATACTTAAGTCTGAGTAACCCCTTAAAGTTTCTAACGGACAACACCCTGTATACATCGCATGTCATCACGTTCACCAAAGAGAGTTTATACCAGTATAAGATTTCAATTTATGGATGGAGGCTTGATACAGTAATCTTATTTTGGTTTCATGATGGCGTTTTTTAAGTAAAAACAAGTATAGTTTTTGGTAAAAAATACACATTCAACCATTTTACTAATCCTGACAGCAAATTCGAAAGCTAGACATTAAAAAGTACTTAAATAAAAGGAATTTAAAAAATGCACTCCCCATACAAAAGTGGCTAGTTGGCGGATTTTTTAGACCAAGTCAAAGACGTTTTGAAAAAATGTCAGGTCAAGAGTACACAAAACCAACGCGCTTACTTGAAAAGATTGATGAATGTAGAGGAAGCAAGAGAAGTATGTCAAGATCGTAGTAAGTGGAAGAATGTGGTCTCTGCCTACCCCTCCGGGAAAGAGGCGTGATCTTATATATATATATAGGGTGACCCTAAATTAGTTCTTGATACGAAAGTCTATGAATGTGCTCATGATAACAAACAACTTTCCCTAAGAAACCCATAGTCAAATCGCAAAAAAAATTTTTGAGTCTCCATACAAATCAATGAACTGACCGGCCAAATTAGTATGAAGAGTCCAAATTTTTTTTGAGATTTGATTATGGGTTCTTTAGGGAAAGTTGTTTGTTATCATGAGCACATGCATAGCCTTTCGTATCAAGAACTAATTTAGGGTCACCCTATATATATTTCAGTATGGGTTTCGTAGGAAAATTTATTCAGTTTCATGAGGAGAATACCCTGTTTCCGAAAATAGTATTTTTATAGAAGCAGTAGTTAACGATTTCTACTTCCATTATACTCTAAATAGGGTCCTTATGAAATACATGAAAAACAATTAACCACAGCTTTTTTTTTACCCTCAATTGGTAAGCCCTTGGCATCATCTCACCTGATGGTAAGTGACGATGATGCCGAAGATGGAAGCGGGCTTACCAAGATTCCCCAACGCAATGGGGAACTGGCTATCTTATCTTCATGCCGGAACACATCAATGCTGTTAACATTGATGTTTGGCGGCAAGTCTTAGATAAGATGGTGGTAGCTAGCCAGGCGGGCTCAGAAAATGCCCTACCACCAACCAAACCGAGTCCTACAAAGTTGGACCCCGCCGGGAATCGAACCCGCGACCTCCTGATGTGAAGCGAGTGGACTAGCCACTGGGCTACGGAGGCGGCTTCTACTGATGAAACTGAACAACTTTCCCTATACTCAACTTGCAAAAAAGTTTTTGGAGTCCCCATACTAGTTGATCAACTGAACCGCAAACTTTGTATGGGAATGGCAATTTTTTTTTTTTGCAAATTGAGTATAGACTCCTTGGAGAAAGTTGTTCCGTTGACAAAAATCTTATTGTTAAAGTGTGAACTTATTTTATTACAATATTTTGATTCAACTACCTTCTAAATCTTCTCCTAATCAAATATGTACATAAAATTTCCTTCATCTCGTTGTATTGTAATAACAGTCGTTGACCGTTACACGTTTCCATGTCATCCAAATATTGATGTTTGTCAGCCACGCTAACAATAGGTTAACTGGTTTGTGGTTATGTGTTAAACAGAACTCCCGTTCAAGGCGGAGTCATCAAACGGACCGATGATTTGAATTTTAGACACAAATTTTTAAAGGGAAGGGAATAAGCAAAATAACTTTTTAAATACATATACTAATAATGCGCTTTAATTGTATTTTTTTTTTATTAGTGCTTTCCACTCATGATACTAAAAACTTTTAAAGTCGCCGCCTGCCTACTGTACGTACTGCCGCCTCTTTCCGCCACCGTTCTACGCGACAACATATTCATCCCCATCACATAGATGGTTGGCAGTCCACAACTGTGCGTTTCACTAGAAACTTTCTGCCTCGCACAACCAAACTGTGGAATGAATTGTCGCCTGCGGTATTTCCGGACCGATACGACATTCAAACCTTCAAGAAAAGAGCGTACTCCCAAATCAAAGGCCGGCAACGCACTTGTGACTCCTCTGGTGTTGCGGGTGTCTATGGGCGGCGGTAATCGCTGACCAGCAGGTGATCCGTCTGCTCGTTTGCCACCTCTGTCATAAAAAAAAAAAAGTCGAAGTCTTGGACGGTTCCTCACTAGGAACACTGATAATCACTGACTGATGAGTTAGGCTTTCTGGAAGCTGCTGAATGTGTGTTTCTCAACCATTCTAAGAGAAAGTCTTTAAACTTTCAATAAACAGAGAGGTCTGTATTCAAAAGAACAACCACCCGTAGGATTTCGTAGCGGGATGCCTGCTATCGCACTTAGCCGATTTACTCAGTATTTATTATTCATAACTGATAATTTTGCTAAGCCAAAACACTACAGTGAATCGTTTCTAAAACGCAGAGGCTATTGATTGATGATAAAATTAACCGAAAATAAATTCAGAATATTTTATATCTTATTATTTATTGTATACAAAACAATTGCAAAAGACAATCTTGACAGAAAATATACACAAAATTAAAAGATTCTTCCAGCAGACAGAATAACATGTATTTGTACATTATTTTACAAGTCTCGACCACAATCATCAATTTTTACGTCACTAGAAAGCTTACTAAAATATTGTTCACTGAGAAAATTGAACCAGTACCTTACATGTCAAAAATGCAATCAATAACTTACGTGATAACTACTATACAGTTATACCATAAAGATTGGTGACGACACCTCTTTATGTCAAAAGGAATACTTATCACTGATTGGTTGGTAATTATCCGTAAAAGGCATCGATAAACACCTGCAAAAACGCAAACATAAGAACCCGACTACGAGAAAATTGGTTAGTGAAATGAATTTTACTTTTATCTCTTTTGAACTCTTTCTTTTTTTATTTACAGATATGATATTATGTAAATCATCTCTTGGCCTAGCATTAAGATGTAATAGATTAAAAGAAGTTTTCAAAAAATGTGTTGGAAGGCGTTTCTTTGGACCCGTCGTTTCTTCTCATTCCGCAAACTGCTGGTATACGAGTTCCGAGTGGTAGGAACCTCGTATTAGGTAGTTAAAAAAGGACGCTCGAAAAGTGTACGCTGCTACCTACTTCGAATATTTTTATTTCATTTCAAATAAAATAATTTATAAAAATATTTTTTTTTTTATATTTTTTTTTTTATAATTTATAAATTTATACTCGACGATTGTTACATCAAAATTTCTGATTTTAGGGTGTATGTCTATCTGTTACTTTGGCCGATTCTGCAACCTTAACAGATTTTGAATATTTGGAGTGCGTAATAGGTATATCCCATTTCAAATGTCAGCAACGCACTTGTGACTCCTCCGGTGTTGCGGGTGTCCATGGGCAGCGGTAATCGCTTACCATCAGTTGATCCATCTACTCGTCTGCCAACTATCACAAAAAAAAAAAAAAATAACGCACAACACCTTACTTACCTTAACCATTGAAGATAGACATTGGGCCAAATACAGATATTTACATATTAAAAAACTGTAAAGTCAAGTGAAAAATGGAAAATTATTTTGTACTGAACAATATTTTAATCGATATTTCTATAGCTGATCAGTTTTTTTAAATCTTTTTAGACTTTATTATAGTTGCGTAAAAGGTGCCAAGGGCCTGCTATTAAGATGTAATAGGTAATTATTCAAAAAAATATAGTTCAGTCAGTCAAAATACAAGTTTACTTCACTTATAAAATATCTCTAACAAAAAAAATTATTTAGTCAAGTAAGTTACTAGTGAAAGTTTTATACAAAAGCGAAGTAAAATCGTGAGACTTTACACATGGACCGATTTCCGATCCCAAGCCCTACCCAAAATTAAGCTTCCCATTGGTTCCTATCAATAATATTAATGGAGCCAGTTTTTTATCCGAACCCAACACGACAGGTTATTTTATAGGTACCTACGCGCAGGGCAAAGATAATTATTGTCGATGTGAGAATGAATCGGCTAAGAACGAGGTGTCAAAAATATTTGTTAAAAATGTGAGACACAGCGAAATATTGATGAAAGAAATTAAATATTTTGTTGTGGAATCTGTTATTTAGAGCCTACTCATATGATAAAAAGTTAAATAGAATGGAATACAGTATTATTATTATTATATTTTTTTTATGTGATAGGTGGCAAACGAGCAGACGGATCACCTGATGGTAAGCGATTACCGCCGCCCATGGACACCCGCATGTTTTACTGAAATTAGATAAGAAATGAACCTGTCAAGGCAAATTCGTTTAAATTGTAGTTTTATATAATTCGTTTTTATTTTAGTCCAATTTACAATATTATTATGCATTATGAAGTTTTGTTCTATTTATTCCGATCAAAAATAAAGGTGAGTTTTTTACGAGTTTAGAGTTAGGATTTATCTTTTAAAGTTATTACGTTCCTGTATTTTTTTTTTCTTTAAAGTAATCTCCAAATTTCAAATCTTTCTTTTTGTTAGTGATTTTTCCGTGTTGTGTGGTATTCTACAATGGGGAATAAAACGCAAAGCTATTTGCAGATGGCGCTACGGACGCTTGACTCATAACAACTTTCAATTAGTTACGCGTTTTTTATTATCGAGGTGTTATAAATTAGTTTTTTTTTCAGTAAAATTGTTAAATGGGAAACGTATGTGACTTGGACTGTTCCTCAATTAAAGGCGAAGTTGAAAACTACATAATTGAAAACGTAACTTTACCCACGACTTCTTCATCCGAGAATCTTTAGGAAATTAATGATTTCCATTATTATTGCAACCAATCGCCATACAATGCAGCATTTTTTTTATAATCCTATGTTTAGTTCACGTAAACAATTTTTTCTATACATTTTGACAGTTAGTATGAGTAAAGCGATATCAGCGCCTCTATCATGCATATGTTAGATAATTTAATTCTATACCCTAAAAAAATATTTAAATTAAATGAGAATTCCTATGCGTTGCGCCAAAAATGCAACCGACCAATATTGATCGTGAGACCGCCTCATATTCACGCCAAGACCACCTGCGTATAACGGACTAAATTCAAATTCCGAATGAATAATCGTCAACCGATTACTGGCAACGCAACATTATATTTATTAAGTACGATTTTTAAATAAGTTTTGAATGTCTTCGCGTTCCATGTTTAAATTTGAATTTATTTGGAGTGAGGGAAAATTATTATTTTGGAAACGATAGGGGAGTTGCTAGCTTCCTATCAAATGTCAAAAACAACAATTCGTTAAATAATTTTGAAATTGCAAGCTATGATGTCATAATTCGGTATAGTCGTTTTCATTCTAATTACGAAAATGTAAAAAAATAATAAATTGCTCAGGTGTTGCATTCTAAATTGTATTTTTTCTACTGTTTCATTAAATTTCGTGAAAATTATGTTATATTGCTGTTTAATAACTACCCTATTTTCAATATATTCTTTTTATTTTTGTTATTATTTTTTATATTTAGATATATTTTGTTGTGGTAGGTATACAGACTATAAATCAGAACCTCTCCCAGTAACTAAACTAGAACCAGTGATTTAAATCTCAGAAAACTAATTTTATTGACATTTTGTCAAATTTTGATCCGTGACATTTCCACTTTAATATAAGCTTAACATTTTAAGGCTTTCAAATTTAAAATATTTTAACATATACCACAGCTTGTTAGCTTGTCTTGAAAACTGTATTTCCAATTAATTATTTCCTTGAACCCTGAACGATGGATCAGTAATTTGGTTCTTATAACTTATTCCTTTAAAATCAATTTTCTTGTTTACTCAGGCCAATAAAAGCTGTCCACTACCCGTAACTAAGACAAAATGGACGCAATAGGGTTGACCGTCGTAAAATATCGAAAAAAGTTCTCATAGTTTTTTTAGTTTTTAATTAAATTTTATTTAACACAAAACATGAATAAACAGAAACACACAAATAATAGAATTTAAAAAAAAACACAATATTAGTTATTTTTAGTTTAAGAAGGAGTTGAATCTATTTAAATTAATATAAGGTCAATGAATATACATAAAATGCTGAGTGATCATTGTATCAAAATAAAGCATTATTAGACGAACAAAATTGAAACAAACCCAATTATATCACACCAAGAAGACTTTAAGATTTCACTGATTTGTTTCGAAATTCAATTTTTTTAAATCTTTTTATTGCTGCCACAGCTAAATAACATAAATATGTCAATAAATACTTTTTTATTCTTACCAGCCAGCCCTACCACCAAAAAGTTTTTACACAGCGCAACTTTTCTACGAAATCACTTAAAAAGAGATCCGATAACCGAATTTTCAATTACGTGTCATAATCGTCGCACGGGGGTTTCGGGAAATTTATTATTTCTCCATACAATTTGCTGTATCTCCATACAATTTAAAGTGTACACTTATTTATTACGCTAAATGGTGGTTTGGCGAGATCGCAGGATCCGATGAGGGGGAGTGCTTGGAGGAATTCTCGTTTAATCTGGTTACTGAACATACCCGGAACCAAATCTAGTTCTGAACGCATCTGCAGTGCTGTTTAAAAATAAAAATGTAGGTATTTTTTATTTGCGATTATATTCTTAGAATAAAATGTGTTCAATTTCGTGATAAAAAGCTTACTTACTACCTACCCTAAAAGACCAAAATATTGTTTATGGGAACCGCTTTTAGATAAGAAAGTAATCTATATTTTCCCTCGATTTCAGAGCTAAATTGCTTGGAAACTAAATTAAAAAAAAAAATTCGAACAAATCAAATTACCTTTTTTCACATAATTAGCAACTTGTATATTCAAAGCTTCGGGAAGTGTTCTAACTATCCATTTCAAATGCGAGAATCACAATAAAACCATTAATTTTGATATACCTATAATTATGTTTAGCCAACAACGATATCCACAGTAAATTTTGATATTAAATTGAAATCAGACTTCATTGTCATCGTTTATTCCAAAATAGTCCAGAAGCTCGCATTAAGAAGTGCGTTCACAAATCAAGGTTGGGTCCCCCTTAACTCTGTTTGTATGTGCCCTTAATCTCTTAAGGTTTCCATAAAGGTTACGACACACATAGTAATAATAATATAAAGAAAAGCAGGCTTTATGCTTTAACCAAAATAAATGAAATGAAATAATATTTATTCGAAGTAGGTATCTCTGTACACTTTTCTACCTAATACGAGATTCCTACCACTCGGAACTCGTATACCCAACGTTTCGGGAAGTGTTTGCGGAGAGAGAAGAAACGTCGGGCCCTAAAGAAACTCCCTCCAACACATTTTTTAAAATAAAATATCTGGTTCTTATCAGAGATGCAAAATTAAATGGGTAAAATTTAGAATGAAGAATAAAATCATTTAGTATCTATTACAAAGCCAGTGTGTGGATATGGTCTAAACTTTTCGATGTATGGGAAGAGACCCATGCTTAAATAGTTGGGGCAAAACGGGTTTGTAATCCCATAATGTATCCACATATTTCCACCAGTCGAGGAACAGTCCATTATCTAGCCAAAAGTCAGTTTTCAACCTGAGAATCTAAAGCTTTACTTTTAATTTAGTTTCTTTAGGGCCCGACGTTTCGTCTCTCTCCGCAAACACTTCCCGAAACGTTGGGTATACGAGTTCCGAGTGGTAGGAACTTCATATTAGGTAGAAAAAAATATGACGTTCGAAAAGTGTACAGAGATACCTACTTCGAATAAATATTATTTCATTTCATTTCATTTCAATTCATGACCCCACAACTATATGTGTGTGCCGAAGACCTAAGCTCCTATAATTCCACTGGACTTATGACATCGGCCACCAATTATAATGAAAACAATCATACCATTAAGAAAGTAGAGGCGCTCCATAAAATCCTGGTTACCTTAACAATTGGCAGAGTATCGGAGGGAAGCGAGTCTGAGGTTTGGATGTGGCAAATTCTACCTACTTTGTATAATTATTTTTGATTTTATTTGTACACTAGTGTAAGTAACGCTACAAAATGTTTTTTTTTTGAAAGCATATTTATATTTTGATCTATAGTTCATTCCAATCAAAAAAAAGGTAAACAAACATAGTATGCAGATGACATTGACATGTGTCAGTTCCATAGTAAGTTTTTTTACGTTTTGCTTTTTTTGAATAGAATGGACTATATACCAATGTTTTTTGTATACCTGATAATTTATAATGTGAGTAAAACTGACGTTAAAAATCCCTATATTCAGCCCTCTAGTCTGGGAGCATTTATCATAATATTACTGTTATTGCCCACTTTTTCAAATATCTTGAGTTTTACGATTTTTAGACGATTGTTTTTCGTTACCTATAAGTAATCTACATTAATGCGTGTACGACGACGAGTGACTAGTGCACGGATAAATCTGTTAAGGTTTTTGTTGTACTAGCTTAAGTAAGTATTTGTCATTAAGTAATAAATTGTTATTAAATAAAATAAATAATAAATTAAGTAGTGCTTCGCCATAATGTCTAAATTTATGTTCGTGAGATCTTCACTATTAATAAGCAAGAAAGTATTTGGTTAAATGGGAATTTTCCTACTGTCAATCGACACTTTTGTTTTTATAATATCCTTTATGCTTGTGATATTATCAGTATAAGATAAGTTTTTACTGGTTTTCTGCTTCGTATACCTCTTTACACACAAGGCAGCATTTTAACTTCATGTGGATATCTAGAACAAAAATGCCACATCCACTCCCAACTGTGCTCACTTGTTTCTTAACTCCACTTATTACTTTAATGGACAATTATGCATTGTGTGTTTAGGAGCGGCCGCCCGCTAGATTAAGACTGATAGCTCCCCTGTACATATAGGTTTTAGACCTGAGTTATGCGCTATACAGACATACCGACACGCAGACATAACGCGAGCTGTCTATATTTATTAGGGTTTCATTGTGATGTAGGGAGGCTGGGAGTGGGATTAGATATGATAATTAGGTAGGTTCTCAAGGCTAGTTAGTGGTCGGTATTTGGTATAGTTCACTTGTAGGTATCAAAGTTGTTTGTTTGTAAACTCTTTATTGTACAAAAAACATAAATTTTAGAGAACAATTTTGTTTGTAAAAATAACATATTGTACAATACAAAGGCGGACTTATCCGTGTAAGGGATCGCTTCCAGTCAACCTTAGGGAAGATAACTTAAAAGGAAATTACAAAAAGACGGGTGGTATGTGGTGTTGTTTGTTTGTAAACTCTTTATTGAAATTAAAAAATTAAATAACAAATCAAAGTAAGACAAGCAACAATATACAAAGGCGGACTTACCCCTTACAGGATATCTTCCAGTTAACCTTAGAATTACAAAATAATTTGTGGAAATGGTTTTGATTAGAGGTATATATAGGGTGTATCGAAATAGATATAGGATCCGTTAAGTCATGCTGCCAAACATCAATGTTAATAGCAATGTTGTGGAATTTTGGTAAACCCGCTTCCATCTTACAATATTTACCATCAAGTGAGATAATATTAAAGACTTATTCATTGTGAATAAAATAATTTAATAATATGAATTATAAATATTATTAATTATAGTTTTTATGTATTGCGACTTTGTAAGTTTGTTTATAGGTATTTAAGAATATTTGCATTTTAGTGTTAAAAACAATAACTAGCTTATTCAATACTATATTAAAACTGTAACACTAAACCCATCGTTTCAATATTGTTGATAGAATGCAATAATTCACAAAAACAATGTCACACCGACGCGGCAGAGTCGTGAGAAAAACAGCAGAACGTGAAACTGAATCCTCTTCGGTGATACCATCTTGTACTGTCAGCACCCTCTATATGGTCTAACAAAATAATAAAGTGTGTAAAGGAACCATTAACTACATGCCTGTATGAGTTCTAATCGTCACACTTAAAAAATTTTGATTTACAAATTAACAAAAAACGCTAAAAAAATTATATGCAAGACGTGATAATGTACATAAAATAATAGTTTTCATACTTAATTATAAGAACATTCAAGCTATAGTACATTTTTGTGAGACTTAAACTTTCGTTTAATTAGTTTTCGACTAAACGACTAGTTTAAGTAATTCGACCGCAGAACAACTCCACTGAAAATTGTATACCTTTTTTTATCTGCTTGAATGAACTTCAGCCCTGTGAACGTTTGACCGAATGAACCTTTTATTTCGCTGTGGTATGTCGAATGAATTTTACTTTGGCTAAGGAATAATTTTCGAAATATTATCAATTTCATTACAAGAATCTTTCCGCAATGTACATGACGTAATGGACAATATACGTATATTTTCCACATTTGCCTACGAATAATAATTAAGTAGGTATTTTTTTTTAGGTACTGACGTATAAAATTTGACAGTTTGTTGGAATATCCGGACTATGACTGTACCCTCCTGGACTCAAGTTCACCCAACACCGTTTTATGACGAACACTGTAATGCGCTAGTATAGAGATTTATTCACCGCGTACCGAGATCTCGATCGGTCACGACGACGCGATCGTCGACTTCGACGGTTTTGGAAATCGAAAATGATTATTGATTTTAGTGTTTGGTATGGTTTTTTTATTATTATTCTTAAATGGCCTTTGGCAGCTTTGGAAACAAAAGTTTCTGTCGTTTTTGAGTCTCTCTGTCTATTTGTTTAGACACCTATGTATATCGGTTTTGATGGTTTAAAAAACCAGGGGTGCCGACTTCATAAAAATATTGGGGGGCTAGGACGGACTTTTCTTGTTTATTTTCCAAATATTTTCGCCCATGGCTTCGCCCGCATTGATATCGCTTTTGTCATTCTCGTTGAGGGACCACAGTGCGCGAGCCGCAAGCGGTACCAGTATTTTAATACAAAATATTGGGGGTGCTCAGCCCCGCTGATAATGTCATTGGGGGGGCTCGGGCACCCCCAGGCTCTATGGAGTCGGCGCCAGTGTAAATAACAACTGTAATTTACATAGTATGACACAGTTAACAGGAATGGAATGCTTTTTAAAGAATGTAAATTTAAGAATTTATTGATTTGGATACTTAAAAACAATATTTTCGTCAACAAAAAGGTAGTGGACAAATGTCAATTTATGAAGACTTTTGTATCACAAGTAGATTTAACAACTGTCATTTCAATCATGTTTATACATTACATGGGCATAGATCATTATTTTATATATAGGGTGACTTTAAATTAGTTCTTGATACGAAAGTTTATGCATGTACTCGTGATAACAAACAACTTTTCCTAAAGTACCCATAGTGAAACCGCAAAAAAATTTTGGACTCTCCATACAAATTGATCGAAGAGAAGTCGTATGAAGAACTAATTTAAAGTCACCCTATATTATGAAATACTAAAATTAATACACAACTAACAAATAACTTATAATTTTTTGAAACTTTATGGATATTTTAAACCATGATTGTAACGTTGATAAGCAGGATATGATACCCTTACGCTATCATTAACTTTTATGGTATTATGTTTTTATAGCTCAAGCTATAAAAACATAATACCATGACAATATAATACCATTTACAATATCGATACCTTCTGATTGATATTGATTGAAAAAAAACGCTTTTTTTGTAAATTCGCCCAAGGATTGTGAACGTGGACTATATTTATCACCAAACCTTTCAGAATAATAGCCTTGTTTATTTTTTTAAGATCTGAAAGCCAATTTTTATCTCTTTCATTAACTAAGAGCTAAAAAGAGACAACAGCTGCGTAGTTTTACGTAAAATGTTTTCTTGGTAAAAGTACTAGCATATCTTTAGTACGATCTGAAAAGTGTTAATTTTATGGTGGAAGCTGATGGCATTGTGGACTTTTTGGGAAAATCGTATTTTTTGGTAAACGGAAACACGATAAAGAGTAAGTAATTTTAAAACTGGATTTTTAAAGAAGTCTAAGAGTGACAGAACACTATCAACAATAAATATTTTAATAATGCTGAATATGCTAACTATTGTAATAAAAAAAACTCTACTACATACAATGTATCCTAATATTAAGCTGTAGATCAAGACAAATTTTACGAAATCTCGCACACCATAATCCATCTAGCAGTTTTGGCTACAGATAGATGGTAGCAATCAAATGGGCATGTACAAACATACACCTGAAAAAAAAATCCACAAAAGTTGTTACCTAGATAAATAAATAAAAAATTTCACCAAACCTAGCCCAGAGTCATGAAAAGGATTTTAGCATTGAAATTGCTTAATCGATCACTTCAAAAAAATATTAAAATAGCATACGATTTTACAAATAAAAAGTACAAAATTATAATAGTTTATGACATGCATAATTTTAATTAATGAAATAAAGTCATTTTCGTTGTCATGGATATATGAGATCAAAATAAAGTATATCAATGACCTGTTCATATTAAAAATTAACAGACGGTATTACAAATCATAGCCATTAAATAAGCACAAATCTATTCTAAGCCTTTTTCATTTGCTTTTAAAAACTTCGCTGACACGGCATAAGTCACAAGAGAACAGGGTTCGTGTGAATACCGCCTTACCATTTAAGGCAGTTGCGTCCAATGGGACCACATAAACGTTCCCATTAGCTCTAGAAAAGGCAATTATTGACTTGGAGACAATTAGCTGGATGGCGTCTTCTTAAGCGTTCAGCGAAAAAGGTACATAAAACGCGAAGAATGGAACGTTTTTGTTTTAGAAAATGGTTTATTTTGTTAATATATTTCTTTTCAAGTTATATTTTTAAATTTATCTCACTTTAATATCGTAAATGCGAAAGTATGGATGTTTGTTTGTTTGTCAGTTTATTTGTTTCGCTTTCACGCCGAAACTACTGAACGGATTGGGATGAAATTTGGTAGGTAGATAGATAAAGCACTCGGCTAACACATAGGATACTTTTTGTTCAAGAAAACTTATGGGTTCCCGTAGGAATGCTTAAAAACCCAAAATTTCCACTTCGTCACTAGATGGTGCTAGTTTAACATTTTCTTTCTTTCTGAACACAATTCTGAAGTCCACGCGGACGAAGTCGCGGGCGGAAGCTAGTTTAATAGAATTGCATGTCGGACTATGCATAGGGTTCCGTAGTCATACTATTACTAGATTTCTACAGGCTTCACTCGCAAACAATTTTTGGTTATCCTATGGGAAACGTCAGGCAAAATATGTATGTCTCCATTTTAGACGCTTCGGGGCATGCTTTTCTCTGTATACGTATTCTATTCTCATCTATGAGCCGAAAGACTTCTACTGCTGGACAAAGGCCTCCCCCAAGGATTTCCACACCGACCAGTCCTGTGCGGCTCGCATCCAGCGACTTCCCGCAACCTTCACCAGATCGTCGGTCCACCGAGTCGGAGGCCTGCCCACACTGCGTCTTCCGGTGCGCGGTCGCCACTCGAGAACTTTACTGCCCCAACGGCCACTGTTATACGAGCTATGTCCCCTGCCCACTGCCACTTAAGTCTAGCGATTCTTATGTCGGTCTTTGCTATGTCGGCAACTTTAGTTTTCCTACGTATCTCCTCATTCCTGATTCGATCACGTAGGGAAACACCAAGCATAGCACGCTGTATACGCATAAGTACCTATAATAATTATATTGTTTTGATGATTGTTTCAGCTATAGAAAATCTTATAACAAATATAGAGCTGCTAAACTAATTTGTTATAAGCTTTTTCAATCCACAGCTTTACTAGAGTCAATATTCCTCATATTTAGCATTATTTTTCTTTTTTTGAAAATAATTTCATTATAAATAGTATAATTTAGTTGATAGCCAAAAGTATTCTGGTCAAATATGACAAACATTTATATTGGCATGTTCTTAGAGGCGCGACTAAACACGTTTAATGCCATCCAAAGACATCGTATTGCGAACTTCATCTCCAGGGTTGAGGGGTGTGGAAACGCTATTAACAAAGAACGGGCGGCGGTAATCGCTTACCATCAGGTGATCCGTCTGCTTGTTTGCCACCTATCACATAAAAAAACAAAAAACAAAAAAACTTGCCCTAAGGTTGTATACAATCCGAATTACAGGAAGTGGGTAGAAACATTATAGTGGTGGGTATGTATTTTTTATGAACTTATTATTTTTTAAATGTAAGTACAATATATTTTTGTATACATTTTGTAAATATTATTATTTTTGCATTTTTGTATCTTGAAGATCTTGTACTTTTAATATAACTTTAACATACTCGTACAGTACAAAAATAGTCAATCCGACGATTCAATTCAATTCAATTTGTAGTCAATAAAATATTTAAAAAGTGACAGATCTAACGTTACCATATTTTAACCGAATAATAGCTTGGTGACGTTAATATCCACGCTTAAAAAGAATCACCTTGTATACAACATCTTTTGACTCGTTTTCCTTTCAGACAGATCTATAGGTTTACCCTAAAAGCGTTTCTAGATTCTAGACTCACCGTCACGGACTCAAGTCACCCACAAGTGACAGCGACCAACAATACGTACCATTAACACCTTGTACGTCAATCAAGACTAGCTAACGTGCCCGGGTTTGCCCACTCTGACGTCAATCTTCGGACTATCTAAGGCTGAAGTGGGGATCTAAGATTATATCGAATCAATGGTATTCTGGGGTATTCAGGGTGATATTTGAATACAAAGTTCTGATGTTAGTTCAGTTAGGTTTTGTTGGGGCTGTGTATATGTATATAGGGTGATTTTTTTTAGTGTGATGCGGTACTTGTAATATAGTAAAATATAATACAGTGGGAGCAAAAAACTATTATTATATGACCAGATATCTGAAAAAGTTTCAAACTCGACTTTTTAGTTGTTCAATTATTGATAAGTATGGTTTTTCGAAATTTGGTTATGTATGTCATTTCAAGTGAATTAACGACCATCCTATTTAAGAATTTAGTAAGAACCTTAGTTTAGTTACCTTCAAATACATACTTCAGTTACTTCGACTTTTAAGAAGATTAAAATTGTTTAACTATTCTATTAATGTTACTGGACTAATAAATACTTGAACAATATCTTATCTTACTAATATTATAAATGCGAAATTATGAATGTTTATTTTTTTGTTTATTTTGCTTTCACTTCAAAACTAATGAACGGATTTGGGTGAAATTTTGTAGATGGATAGATCAAATACTGGATTAACACATAGGCTACTTTTGTACCTGGATAATGCATAGTTCCCGTAGGATACCTTAGAGACAGATACCTTAAAGACAGATACGGCGGAGCCGTGGACAAAAGCTAGTATTAGCATAAAACTTGAATAAAGTTTGAAGAGATACAAGAATTAGGTACTTACACTTAGTTAAAATGAGACATAATGGCCATTACCTACAAGCCACGATACTAAAAAGATCACATACCAAATATACGCATTTACTAAGAAACTTACATACTAAGAAAACAATAAAAAACAAAAAGAACGCCAGCCAGCATCCTCGATCTCCCCGATCTGGATACGCCAAATAAATTCGTTCACTTATTGCTTTTGGTATCTTAAAAAAAAAAACAATGTCGACCGCTTCCAGTTTACAAATTTATTGATGCAGTTCGCACAATATATTTTTTGTGTACTTCGGTTCAATGGCATACATGAAAAGGTGAAAATAAAAGTTGGTTTCGCAACTTTTACTGTCGCTTAAGCACGATAATATAATGATTCTCTGTGAGTTATTGTTTTTTGAAAAATACTTGCTACATAGAACAAACAATCCAAAAGGAGTTACCTTAACATAGTCGTGATAAAATTCTACCTTTTTGTAAAATATAACATTGTACACAATATGATTTTATCATTTGGGAATCGAAATTTTTAGTTGTTTTATGCATATTTATCTGTCTTAGCTTATCACCTAAACTGTCATATAGGTAGTGTAAGATAGGATCTTTATACTGCCCTAATAACCTGAGTATCACTGGCGTATTTAATAATAATAATAATAATATCTGGGACAAATCACACACAGTCATCTGGCCCCAAACTAGGATTCCCTGTACTATGGGAGAAAACATACACATATACATTTAAATACATACATATATAGATATAATACACCCAGACACATTTTAAGCATTTGAGGTTTTTACTTGTATATTAAGTAGGTTTTTAACTAGGTTTAAAAGAACTTATGTTTAGTACTGCCTCCAAATTTTTGCCTTGTCTATAGACCCTATGAAAAATGCTTGTATTTCATTAACTGAATAAGGCATTACAGGTGTAACTTATGACCTTTTTCCATCATTCAAGTCGTATAAAACCTCATGTCCCCAAGGGAGGTCTCCAGCGTAACTAATTCCGTAATTGACACCACTTTAACCATGTTTACTGCGTTTATCGGCATATAAAATATCAAGGAAACATATTTTTGGCGAGGCTAAAAAGTTCTTTTTTGCAAAATTCATTTTGAGTGTTGTCAAAAAATAATTGAAAAGACGTTAGCTTGGTATTTTATTGAAGAATTGTCAGTGGAAATTGAAACTGCTATTTATGGATATGGGTAAAAGTTAATAAAAATAATTAATGTGGAGAGGAATTAAGAAAAAGAAATGTATTTTCAAATTTAAAAAAAAGTTACTTTATAATCTCTTTATTGTAAAAAAAAATAGTTTTAATCCAATACAACACAGAAAAATAAGCGTAAAGTTGGAAGTAACTATTTCGGGATCAATATTCTTCCATCAAATAGAGTCAAATCTAGGTAAGTACTTATCGATGTTTTCCGCTACAAAGGTCGTAACTCCAAAATGCATACTTTTGGCAATAGGCAAAAAACTATGTAAAAAATACTTGAAAAAATACTAAAAAGACTTTTAACGGTCTAAATAATAAAAGAACCATTAGAACCAAATTTTTATAACTATAAAAACAAAAAAACAAATGTTTAAAAAATACATTTTTTTTATTTTTTGGCTATTGCCAAAACTATGCATTTTGGAGTTTGGCCTTTGTAGCGGAAACCATCGCTATGTTTTTTATAATTAAATTCCAATAACAGCAGATTTAACAGAGTATTGCATAAACACCGATACTGTATACGGTATGTGCCAACATGCTTATCAATTTTTAAAACCCAAAATTGAAACTCAAAACACATACACACCGTTTGTAATCGAACCGCTGTATAATTGTTTTGCTTTTCTTCTTTTTTTGCCTCTCTTATAAATCAAACCAACAATCGAGTCAATGGAACTCCCGTTAGTTCAGTCAAAAAATGATAGCTCTGGCCATAAATTCTTGACTCGTTGTGATGACAGCTGTCATTATTGACGCGTAGTTATATGCGCAGACGTCGGTCCACGCGAATTTCACTTAACTCCTTTGTAATTTTCGATTTCCGAACGTGAGGTCGACACTGTGGGGTCTACGTGCTTTGGTGGCGAACGAATTTTTGATGTACAGGGTGTGTTAAATAAATGTCCAGGGAATAATCACACATGCTAAAGCTCGGCACTGAAACCAAAATTCTTTAAAAAATATATTATTTATCTCATACAAATTTCACATTATTTATTTATAACTTAAAGACTTTGTTAGCTAGTTATAAATACAAACTTTAAGAACAAATCCGAGTCAAAGAATTTAATAATAAATATTTTGCGATTTTGAAATAATTTTCCCCAGGGAATCGCCGATCTCTCTTGGTGACATAGCTTTACGTGATATAAAGAAAAGGACCATTTAATTTCAAACTAAATATTACATTTTCGCCTCTTTTAAACTTTTTTTATAATATTATTTTTTTATAAAATTAAATTAATTAAAAATAAATACAATTTTTTTTTTGGAACGCCCTGTACAACCATGGCAATTGAAAGACTCGCCCCCTTAGAGATACGTAATTGAAATAAAGCAGGCATGTCGGTGATACTGTAATGATCTCCGAATCACCGCGGTGATCGAGCTGTTTTAAATAACACGTCATCGTGGCTGAATTACAACAAGATACAGATTTTTGGCACTCCTGCGCAGAGTTGGGTTCGTCCACTGTGCGCTGGAAAATGAAGCCGTAAGGTAAGCAACTATTCTGTAATATAGAGGTGTAACAAAAGGGGATGAAGCAATACTTTTAATGTTGGATGAATAGTCCATCAAACTGTTTTTTACGACACATTAATTTTTGTTACACCTGTTTATTGCACTCCATATTCAAATACTTTCCAAAGTTTAAAAACACAGGTGTACTCCCATTTCAAAGGCCGGCAACGCACTTGTGACTCCTCTGGTGTTGCAGGTGTCTATGGGCGGCGATAATCGCTTACTCTCAGATGATCCGTCTGCTCGTTTGCCACCTATGCCATAAAAAAAAGTTGCCTAAAAACTTTCCAATAAAGTTTTGTATCAATACCACTATGTATGAAAAGTTTACTTATGTTGTACTTGTAGGCGTATAGCTTTTTTATTAGCAGTTGCTAGATATCATAGAATGTGTTTCTGTTTATTTAGAAGTATTATATTATTTTAAAATAAAGAAAATTATTTTCGTTTTTACTTTTACTTTCACTTCGAGATATAGAAAGGTATTGTAATCACATAGCAACTAATAAAAGTACGATTCATTTAGACCACAGTGAAACCAACCACCTCCCCCGTTGTTCGTAGGACGGTCATCAAGACTCATTAAGGTTAATATAGAGTTTTGAGTGAATATCGATTTAAATGTATCGATGAAAGTTTCGATTCCAATCGATTATTGCACACTCGGGGCCAAAGGCCTCACTTAGTGCAAGCGAAGTGCAAGGCATTTAGTTAATGATGCATTTAATATGTCGTTTCAGTATTTGAAATTGTATGGTGTTCAATTTTGTTGGAGTTAGCGTTCAAAACAAATTTTTTTAGAACATTTATAATTAGGAATGACAAAAGAGAAATTGAGTTGAAATATAAATTGAATTTCAAAACTCTATATACATTTAAAAAAGGTGTTTAAATAGAGCCTGTTAATTGACACAAGATTTGGCAAAAATCAAAAAAATACTGAAACTTTAAAATTTAAGCAAAATAAATAAAAAACCAGTCAGCTGATATTCAGTCTTGCGTCATCTGTGCTTGCAGACCGAGTCTATATTTACTCCGACTCACACTTGACCAGTTTTTAATATTTGTTGTTCTAGATGTAATTTTTACACTATTTATAACAAGTTTTAAGACAATGTGTACTCAATGTGTTCTATTTTGTTTTGTGAAATAAAATATTTTATTTATTCATTCCTTCTTTTAGAAAACCTAGGCTTAGTTATTTGTCAACTTTATCATCCTTTTAGTTTTCGGGACCTTACAGAGGTAAAGTATTTAAAAAGCCGTGTTTGCCTGCAATAAAATATCTGAAATCTGAAAAAAAAACCTCATTATTTTATTTCCTTTGGTATCGTTTTATGGTAACATTAAGGCAAATAAAATATAAAATAAAATTCTATGAATGAAAATTTAAAACCACTAAAATCTACAAACATATTTGACATACCGTAAATATTAATATCCAGTCCCTAATTCATGTATTTTCCAAAAATTATCAATGAAATTACAATAAATCTATAAATCGTTCTATGATAAGCTATACAGTTTAAATTTTAAAAACAGTTAAAAATCTTAAAACATCTTTGACATACCGCAAATAGCCAGTCGTGAATTAAAGCATTCTCCAAAAAATATCAATGAAATTATAACAAACCAATAAATCTTTATATAATTACCCTAAAAATCTACCGCACGGCTATCTCGATCTAAAATCTACTAAAAATGTGGATTCTCTTTATAAGAAGCAAGTTTGTATCAAGTTTATTACTTCCTCTTCTCGTTTTTTAATTTGGTAACTTATATTTAACGTGCAATATGAGAAAGGTAGCTATTTAGTAGAAATTTATAGTTGAAGATCCAATTCCATTGAAGATAGGCATAGTAATTATGTTTTTTGCGAATAAATTAGCTATTTTATGTTTGAGATGAATAGGCTGGCCTGCACGTGCGAAGATATGTGAAATTAATTCAGAAAATGGCTTTATACAAACTTAATTGTAAATGTGCTAACAACCCATTACATCCCCACTGCAGGGGCACGGGTCTCTTCCCATAACACGAGAGCCAAGTCCGGATTGGTGGAGGTTGTGGGACTAGTGGCCGACCCTAGTGTTAGAAGTTTTCGAGCCGCCTAAAAAGCATGGCTTAACGACTGCCATCTAGCGATAGCAGCCGGCATCAACGGCTTAACGTGGTTAGCGAAGCAAGGAAACGGTCGAGATAAATGTCACTAACAGTCAAACCCATCCAGGTTATGACTCTGTCTGTAGTCAGTTAATTTGCGTGATCGACGCGACCACACAAGCTGCACTGAGCCACGACCGCTTGTAAATGTATTAGTGTAATTGTTCTTTCTTATATGATTGCACCATAAAGCGGCTATACGGGGTGTACCCAAATATGGATAGGATCCGGAACCACGACCTTCATGGGATCCCGATTATGGGAACTAACCTTCCCGAGATATGGAAAGAGACCCGTGCCTTATGGATATGGATTGTTGAAAAGACAAACCCGAAAAACATTACCATCTACTCAACCAGTCAGGTAATATTTAAACTAGCTTCAAACAACGACATTTCAGTAAACCTCCATTCCATTAATTAAGGGAACATTTCACTCATGGGCCTTTCCACGAAAAACTATTAAACCTCCAACGATGTGACCACAAAACACATAGATACAGAAGGTCCGCTCATTATGCTCACAAAAATCCTAAGCATATACATGCTTATAGACGTATACGGTCGTTGTAGGCAATATCACGTACTGTGCGATCGTGACCTTGCCTCGTACGACCGTATATTTCTATAAGCATGTATATGCTTACGATTTTAGTGGTTTGTATTGAGCGGACCTTCTGTGTCTATTTTGTGATGTGGCGATGAATGAGACAATCTTAACTACTAGATCTGATCTGAATTGGCCATTGGTCTTACGTTAGGTCAGTACTGCAGCCTCATTTGTGTAGATAACCCCCACTGATAAACTTTTACTGAGTCACATAATTATTTAAATGAAATTTTGCTGATTAACGAATTGGAAAATACAAAATTAAATATACAATAGTCACATTTATAATTTTATCTATCGATTTTCAGTATGGCGCTTGATTAAAAATTTCATTATTGAATATGGTGTAAAAGACCGACCCCGGAATAAAATAAATGACAATGATAATCCGGGACAAATCACACACGGTCATCTGGCTCCAAACTAGGATTCCCTGTTGTATGGGAACCAGAGACTGATATACATACACATATGCGTTTAAATATAAACATATTATATGGATATAAAATAATACACCCAGACATAGAGCAAACAAATCTCCTCATCATTCTGTGATGTTTACCCTGGGTGGGGATCGAACTCACGACTCTCGGATCAGTATTCAGGAGCACCACTGAGCCACCAAGTATATTTTTTATAAAATCTTTCAAAATGCATAGCTGACATGTCCCGTTGACAAACTCTGCAATACACACTTCATCTTAATCACTGCAACACTGTCACATGGTGAAATGAAAAGTGGTCCCATTAGAAACCGCCCAGCAATTTTAATGGCGTCTAAGCGTAGCACGCGACAGACCATTAAATCAAAAAAAGATAAACTTTAATGAATTATAGAGACATTATTACATTTATAGTTAATTATGAGGACTCGGTAATTCTGCTTTCATAAGAAAGAAAGCCGCAAAGTATACGGAAACTCCGTATACAGGTGTAAAATAATTGTATGAAATGTCCAAAAAATTTTTGTGATTTGAGCAAAGTCGTAGAAGAAAAGTTGTTCAATATGATGAGTAGAATCCCCAGTTAACGGGTCCTACGCCAATTATGTTACATCCTGTATACGTACTTTGCGGCCTTATTCTTTATGAGAGCAGAATTCTTGCACCGAAGCAATTTATCATAGCTGTTGGGTAATTGTTGTGGAAAAAGTAGTTCGTGGGTGAGAACAGTGAGTTTTTATTGTATTCTGTAGCTATGTGTTGACAAATTAGTTGATAGTTTAATCGTTTTGTTTACGAGGAAAGATTTTAAAAGTCATACTGGTCTTTATTATTAAATATTATTAATATTATTATAAATTCAAAACTTGTGTTATTTTTTAATTGCAAGTCAAAGGGTTAAGTGGACTGGCGATCTATGGAAGCGTTCAGACTCAGATAAAGCCAAATTGTATTGAACTGTAAACAAAAAATATCACAGTTTAATAAGTAGAAGACTATCTTTAAGTATTGTCACTCCTTTTTTTATATCCCTAAACATCTTAATTCCATAACACTCATTTTAGGGAAGTTGGTTAACAATAAAAAAATTAAACGCGCTATAATGTCTCTTGCGATAATTCAGGTAATAATGACACAAAGAGAAAAAGGGTAAATAGCAATGTATAATATGTAAGTAAATGCAACATAATTATTAACTGATTATTTTGTAACATTTATTTCTTATCCTTAATTGGCAACCCCTCGATATCATCAAACCTGATGGTAATTGATGATGATGCCGAATATGTCAGATAGCTTTACAACATTCCCCACTCAAATTGAAAACTAGAAATGTTGGATACATCAGTTCTGTGGATACTGATGTTTGGCGGCAAAACTTAAATAGCATAGTAGTTACTAGGCAGATTTAGAAAATGCTCACTTGCCAGTTATTTCTCCATTGTTTCTAAAAAAAACGTACTTGAAAACTGAAGGCGTTCCAAATTTAAACGCTACCGCATATTAAAAAGATTTAATTAAACGTTCTCTTGATTAATGATTCTTACGTGAATTTGTATCATCGAGCTTCCGTAATGCTCTATTTAATGATTAATGATCAACATCTCACGAATCAGTGATGAATGATGATGAAATAGGAGCTAAAGATTGTGCATGTTCATAGTAGAGTCCACGGATCGAATAAAGTATGAAAGAAATTTAATCATTTAGATAAATAGTAATTAAATACAATAATTGCAAAAGCCTCCTACGGTTAAGTAATTTTCTTTACTAGCCTCTAATTAACTTACCAAAATATATATTTTCAAAATTCCTTGAAAACACATTTCATGAATATTAGATTTATATATACATTTATATATATTTATATAAATATATAAATGATAAGTTACAAAATTACAGCTCTGCTGTAACCATTAATGTAATACGTCAAAAAACTTGTGGATTTTAAGTTATATTTTTCTTGTTATTACGAGTACGTCCAAAGTACTCGCATTTATATAGTTAACATTTTTTATAAGTACCATATTACAAATTACTGTCATTTTTATTGTTTAGTTTTTGCACTACTATTCGTTTTCTATAAAAAATGACGAATTTTAAATTATTAACAGAAAACATACAAACTTTACTTTTATTTAGCCTCCTGATGACCACCGTACTAATGTAGTACATAGAATTTTTAAGAAGTCTACTGAAAAATGTTATGAAAAGTACATGTAGATTAGCGCTTCATGTATTCTATGTAGAACAAAATAAAATCTGGATTTTCCAAGTCGGGATTTTTTAAAATAATTTTCCTGTACTACCATGAACAATAATTTATGATTTTTTTATTTAAAAAAAGCAGCCAAGTGCGAGTCTGACTCGCCCATGAAGGGTTCCGTAACAACAAGTAACATAATATAAAAGTTCTTGTAGTTCGTTGTAGGTAAATTGCGGTTTACGATTTTTGACGTATTAAAATAAAACTACTTACTAGATCTCGTTCAAACCAATTTTCGGTGGAAGTTTGCGTGGTAATGTACATCATACATTTTTTTTAGTTTTATCGTTCTCTTATTTTAGAAGTTACAGGGGGGGGGGGGGGACACACATTTTACAACTTTGAAAGTGTCTCTCGCGCAAACTATTCAGTTTAGAAAAAAATGATATTAGAAACCTCAATATCATTTTTGAAGACCTATCCATAGATACCCCACATGTATGGGTTTGATGAAAAAAAAATTTTTGAGTTTCAGTTTTAAGTATGGGAAACCCCCAAAATTTATTGTTTTTTTTCTATTTTTGTGTGAAAATCTTAATGCGGTTCACAGAATACATCTACTTACCAAGTTTCAACAGTATAGTTCTTATAGTTTCGGAAAAAAGTGGCTGTGACATACGGACGGACAGACAGACAGACAGACAGACAAACATGACGAATCCATAAGGGTTCCGTTTTTTTGCCATTTTGCTACGGAACCCTAAAAATCTACATTAGGATCTCTGGTTCTCAGGAGGTTAGTATATGTTTAGTATAGTCAAAGTGTATGATTGTGTGTATCATAGTCTGAACACGTGCTATTTGTAGCCTAATTACTGTTACGTTTTAAATCTTATTGCTACCTACAATTATACGTAAACGAGTGCGGGCGGAAGCTTTATTTTACTTTTGGTGAGCACGTTTCGATAGGTTGATGGTTTCCGAGTGTGTTCTCACGATCTTTCAGTCATCTCACTATAATATTACAGATGCGAAAGTATGGATGATTGTTTGTTTGTTCCACTTTTACGCCAAAACTACTAAACGGATTTGGATGAAATTTGGTAGGTAGACAGATAAAGCACTCGACTAACACATAGGATACTTTTATCCCGGAAAACTCGAGGGTTTCCCTTAGGAATGGCAAAAGATTGAAATGTTTATTTTGTCACTAGATGGCGCTACCTTATAATTTTATTCCTCTCTGGACCCAACTAAAGTCTACGCAGAATAAGTCGCGGGCGGAAGCTAGTAATGCATATTTATTTTCTTTCAATTTATTCTAGTGCACAAAAACCGTTGAATTTGTGGAATTTGGTGCACATGTAGGATGGTAAAAATTTACCAAAACTGTTGGGCATGTAAGTCATGTAACACGGCCAGTCAGGTTGCACCATTTCTTTTACCAGGTAACTTTTATACTTATAGATATGTACTTGAATCATACCAAGTTTTCATGACATATATCGTATTTCAAGATATCGACAAGATCGTGGTAACTAACAAGGCTGAATAGAACATGCCTATATCTAAATACGGAGACATATCTATTTTATAATTTGATATGTCCAAATTTTTATGAATATGTAAACTGTACCATCATCAGCCAAAAGACATCCACTGCTGGACAAAGGCCTCCCGCAAGGATTTCCACGACGACTGACTTGCGCTGACCGCATTCATCGGCTTCCCGCCTTCACCAGGTCATCGGTTCACCGAGTGGAAGGGATAATGTGTATAAATTAATCTAAATCTATGTTTAAGTACTCTAAATTTTATAACAAAATTTATAACTGTTACAAATATAAAATAGTAATGTATGGATAAAGTATCAGAACGCGCATATTTGCACAGCGGCCTGCGCTGAGCGCACGCGTCGCGATTCGACGCCATGCGGCGCGTAACCTGTCAACACCATAGCGAGAAGGGACCGCTTGATGCGGGAGTGCACCAATTTAATAGTTAGTTTGGCAAAATGGAGATTAAAATGCACCAATTTATAAGGTTATTTTGGCCAAAACTTTTAGCAAAACTAGAAAAAAGGTATCGTCAAGGAGGTTTGAGATCGGGATATCCTGATGAGAATCACCACGGCAAGGGATTGGTGAGGGTTATATAAAATAGCATTTAATAATTTTGTTATAGTACAACACTTCCCGAAGTGAAATTTTCCGCATGGTAGGGATTTTGTAATACGTAGAAACGATACGATTTAGAAGAATGTGAAAAGCATTAAAAATATTTGAGTTTGAGCATCATAACATATTCTGCTTACGATTTTGAGTATCGTTATTACACTAATGTCACCGACTTTACTAATAGAATAAATAAGATGTAGTAGCAAAAGACAGGCCACATAGCTCGCAGAACAGATAACCCACAGAGCATTGAATCGCCATGCACCAGCGCAGGGCGATTCAATGCTTTGTGAGATAACCGATGGGGAAGAAAGGTTTAAAATATGCTGTCCTCAGCAGAATTTCTATTAACTAAGGTAGACTTCTTGGATAGACCTCAGAGCTATCCAAGAAGTCTACCTTAGTTTATAGAAAATTATAGTTATGTGGTTAAACTAGATAATAAAGACACCGCTCCTACGCAAGCTTTCTTTTCAATTCAATTTTATTTATTTTTCTCAAACATAGGTAAATAGAGATGTCAAATAAAAAAACTAAAGACTGTTTCGCTGATAGCATAAAGTTATTAGCTTTAAAGTTTGGTAAAAGTACTAGTTATATGTAACAGATGAGATGACCGTTAGGGCACAAAAGTACTTGAGTGGGGATCGCACCGGAAGACGCAGTGTAGGCAGGCCTCCGACTTTGTGAACCAGCGAATGATGAAGGTTGCGGGAAGCTGCTGAAAGCGAGCTGCACAGAACCGGTCGGTATGGAAATCCTTGGGGGAGGCCTTTGTCCAGGAGTGGACGTCTTTCGGCTTATGATGATGATGATGACTAGTTGTATACTACATAAACCTATCCTCAAACTAAATACCAGTGATTTATTGGCATTTTATGATGTGGACGCGATCAGCATGAACTGGTTTGCAGCATATCGCGCTCCAATTAGGGGTGTTCCAGTTTTTAGCCGTCGCTAATTGATAATTCACCCTGTATATACAGCCTGTTGTTTTCACAGTTCAATATTTACAAGAATGTAGTCACAAATCTGAACCACTTTTGTAATAAGGTATGTATCATGTATATTTGGAAGGAAAGGATTTAATTATTAATTGGTTTCTTGAATTTATACCATTTTCAGAGGTAAAACAAAGGTAGAAAATGCGAAGGTGTGCAGATTGTAGTCACTAACACTGAAAAACTTTTTAAGGACATCCGATTTTCCATTCAGAAAGTTCAGAAAATCAGTATAAATGTTGTTGTCCAAGTCAAGTTATTTCATTGTTTTCACAGTTCAACATTTGACGGGTTTGATTAGAAAATACAACATCCTGTATGTGTACCAAGTCCAACCACATTTGGCATTTGTATCAGTAATAATTATTTATTAATACAAGCGCAAGTAAATAGATTGATTAATAGTGATTTATTGGAGTATTAATATTTATTAGTGCACTTTTTTCCAGTTTTAGTGCGTGAGGTAGGACGTAGTGACTTATGTGAGTGGAATAGGGAAATGCTTTAGACCACTTAATCTAGATCACATTAGGTATAGTAAGTAATAAAATGTACCATATATCGTTTTAAAATTCTTCAAATGGGTAAATCTACAAAAAAATTGCCGATATTTTAACCGTTAAGATACTTAATCCTAAACCAGTATTTTTAAATAAATTTAAACTATTAGTTAATCCGTCTGTCAGATAGTGACAAAGTAATCAACATTAGATAATTAGCAATTACTTTTGTCAATTATAAAAATAAAAATATCTAGATAGGTAATTAATAATTGATGTTTTTAATTTATTTTGGGGCTAGCCGCATCTGATTAGTATTTTTTTATTCCAAGTAATTTTACTTATGGAATCATGGTCAATCTTTCTCTTCGCACTACAAAAATGTATTGAAGAATTTTGGCTACATATGGTACCAATAAGATGGACATACGCACATCCAAAACTCTGGAGCACTCGTAAGATCACGTGAATAGTACTTTTTTATTTTAAAAAACCTAACCTGTAATATCAAAAAAGAAAAAAAGAACTTAATATCTCGAAATCGGATGCAAACCATAATTTCACGAAAAATACGGATCATTCAGTAAGATCTGTAATCTCATACCATGGGGAAATATCGGCTACATTTGGATATACATACTCCTATCACACTATGAGCCTCCCCCAGGTAAACTTTCACTACGAAACCCAAAAAAAAACTCAGTATTGTAATCAAGAACTAGATTCTTGTTAGTTCTGTGATTTAAAAAATCTTTTTTATTTTATTTATTTAAATAGATGCTGTACACAGTCTTAAAACATCATTTATTTCTATAATCAGTACAAAATTCCTAGTATTCAGGGTTTTATCACACAACGTTTCTGGAAGTGCTTGCGAAGCGAGAATTCACGTCAAGCCCAAAAGAAATAAATATTACTACTATAGATGCTGTAAATATAACTAGATCCTAAATCCTAATAGTGCGCTATGAAGATGTCTCGATAACCAGAGCTGGTTACCACCTGTGAAGTATACCCTTTCAAACAAAAAAAGAATTTTCGAAATCGGTTCAGGCGTCTTCGAGTAATCGGTGAACATACATTAAAAAAAAAAAACGACGAATTGAGAACCTCCTCCTTTTTTTGAAGTCGGTTGAAAAGATTTAATTAAACGTTCTCTTGATTAATGATTCTTACGTGAATTTGTATCATCGAGCTTCCGTAATGCTCTATTTAATGATTAATGATCAACATCTCACGAATCAGTGATGAATGATGATGAAATAGGAGCTAAAGATTGTGCATGTTCATAGTAGAGTCCACGGATCGAATAAAGTATGAAAGAAATTTAATCATTTAGATAAATAGTAATAAAATACAATAATTGCAAAAGCCTCCTACGGTTAAGTAATTTTCTTGACTAGCCTCTAATTAACTTACCAAAATACATATTTTCAAAATTTCTTGAAAGCACATTTCATGAATATTAAATGTAAGTTTATTATAAATATATAAATGATAAGTTACAAAATTACAGCTCTGCTGTAACCATTAATGTAATACGTCAAAAAAACTTGTGGATTTTAAGTTATATTTTTCTTGTTATTACGTCCAAAGTACTCGCATTTATATAGTTTACATTTTTTATAAGTACCATATTACAAATTACTGTCATTTTTATTGTTTAGTTTTTGCACTACTATTCGTTTTCTATAAAGTATGACGAATTTTAAATGATTAACAGAAAACATACACACTTTAGTTTTATTTAGCCTCCTGGTGACCACCGTACTAATGTAGTACATAGAATTTTTAAGAAGTCTACTGAAAAAAGTTATGAAAAGTACATGTAGATTAGCGCTTCATGTATTCTATGTAGAACAAAATAAAATCTGGATTTTCCAAGTCGGGATTTTTTTAAATAATTTTCCTGTACTACCATGAACAATAATTTATGATTTTTTTATTTAAAAAAAGCAGCCAAGTGCGAGCCTGACTCGCCCATGAAGGGTTCCGTAACAACAAGTAACATAATATAAAAGTTCTTGTAGTTCGTTGTAGGTAAATTGCGGTTTACGATTTATGACGTATTAAAATAAAACTACTTACTAGATCTCGTTCAAACCAATTTTCGGTGGAAGTTTGCATGGTAATGTACATCATACATTTTTTTTAGTTTTATCATTCTCTTATTTTAGAAGTTACAGGGGGGGGATACACATTTTACAACTTTGAAAGTGTCTCTCGCGCAAACTATTCAGTTTAGAAAAAAATGATATTAGAAACCTCAATATCATTTTTGAAGACCTATCCATAGATACCCCACATGTATGGGTTTGATGAAAAAAAAAATTTTGAGTTTCAGTTTTAAGTATGGGAAACCCCCAAAATTTATTGTTTTTTTTCTATTTTTGTGTGAAAATCTTAATGCGGTTCACAGAATACATCTACTTATCAAGTTTCAACAGTATAGTTCTTATAGTTTCGGAAAAAAGTGGCTGTGACATACGGACGGACAGACAGACAGACAGACAGACAGACATGACGAATCCATAAGGGTTCCGTTTTTTTGCCATTTTGCTACGGAACCCTAAAAATCTACATTAGGATCTCTGGTTCTCAGGAGGTTAGTATATGTTTAGTATAGTCAAAGTGTATGATTGTGTGTATCATAGTCTGCACACGTACTATTTGTAGCCTAATTACTGTTACGTTTTAAATCTTATTGCTACCTACAATTATACATAAACGAGTGCGGGCGGAAGCTTTATTTTACTTTTGGTGAGCACGTTTCGATAGGTTGATGGTTTCCGAGTGTGTTCTCACGATCTTTCAGTCATCTCACTATAATATTACAGATGCGAAAGTATGGATGATTGTTTGTTTGTTCCACTTTTACGCCAAAACTACTAAACGGATTTGGATGAAATTTGGTAGGTAGACAGATAAAGCACTCGACTAACACATAGGATACTTTTATCCCGGAAAACTCGAGGGTTCCCTGAGGAATGGCGAAAAACTGAAATTTTTACATTGTCACTAGATGGCGCTACCATAAAATTTTATTCCTCTCTGGACCCAATTCTAAAGTCCACGCAGAATAAGTCGCGGTTGGAAGCTAGTAATGCATATTTATTTTCTTTCAATTTATTCTGGTCCACAAAAACCGCTGAATTTGTGGAATTTGGTGCACATGTAGGATGGTAAAAATTTACCAAAACTGTTGGGCATGTAAGTCATGTAACACGGCCAGTCAGGTTGCGCCATTTCTTTTACCAGGTAACTTTTATACTTATAGATATGTACTTGAATCATGCCAAGTTTTTATGACATATATCGTATTTTTTTTTATTTTTTTTTACCCTCAAAGATATATTAAGATATCGACAAGATCGTGGTAACTAACAAGGCTGACTAGAACATGCCTATATCTAAATACGGAGACATATCTATTTTATAATTTGATATGTCCAAATTTTTATGAATATGTAAACTGTACCCTCATCAGCCAAAAGACATCCACTGCTGGACAAAGGCCTCCCGCAGGGATTTCCACGACGACTGACTTGCGCTGACCGCATTCATCGGCTTCCCGCCTTCACCAGGTCATCGGTTCACCGAGTGGAAGGGATAATGTGTATAAATTAATCTAAATCTATGTTTAAGTACTCTAAATTTTATAACAAAATTTATAACTGTTACAAATATAAAATCGTAATGTATGGATAAAGTATCAGAACGCGCATATTTGCACAGCGGCCTGCGCTGAGCGCACGCGTCGCGATTCGACGCCATGCGGCGCGCAACCTGTCAACGCCATAGCGAGAAGGGACCGCTTGATGCGGGAGTGCACCAATTTTAAAGTTAGTTTGGCAAAATGGAAATTAAAATACACCAATTTATAAGGTTATTTTGGCCAAACTGGGAAAGAGAGTGCCAATTTTAAAGTTGATTTAACAAAAGTAGAAAAAAGGTATGGTCAAGGAGGTTTGAGATCGGGAGGTCCTGATGAGAATCACCACGGCAAGGGATTAGAGAGGGTTATATAAAATAGCGTTTGATAATTTAGTTACAGTAGATAACACTTCCTGAAATAAATGTGAAATTTTCCGCGTGGTAGGGATTTTGTAATACGTAGAAACAATACGATTTAGAAGAATGTGAAAAGCATTAAAAATATTTGAGTTTGAGCATCATAATATATCCTGCTTACTATTCTGAGTACCATTATTACACTAATGTCACCGACTTTGCTAATAGAATAAGTTGAAGTAGCAAAAGCTATGTGGCCTATAGCTCGCAGAACATATAACCAATGGGGAAGAAAGGTTTAACATTTGCTGACCTCAGCAGATACTGCTATCCAAGAACTGTACCTTAGTTTATAGAAAATTATAGTTCTGTGGTTAAACTACATTTTAAAGACAGCGCTCCTACGCAAGCTTTCTTTTCAATTCAATTTTATTTATTTTTCTCAAACATACGTAAATAGAGATGCCAAATAAAAAAAACTAAAGACTGTTTCGCCGATAGCATAAAGTTATTAGCTTTAAAGTTTGGTTAAAGTACTAGTTATATGTAACAGATGAGATGACCATTAGGGCACAAAAGTACTTGAGTGGGGACCGCGCACCGGAAGACGCAGTGTAGGCAGGCCTCCGACTCGGTGAACCAGCGAATGATGAAGGTTGCGGGAAGCTGCTGAAAGCGAGCCGCACAGAACCGGTCGGTATAGAAATCCTTGGGGGAGGCCTTTGTACAGCAGTGGACGTCTTTCGGCTTATGATGATGATGATGACTAGTTGTATACTACATAAACCTATCCTCAAACTAAATTCCAGTGATTTATTGGCATTTTATGATGTGGACGCGATCAGCATGAACTGGTTTGCAGCATATCGCGCTCCAATTAGGGGTGTTCCAGTTTTTAGCCGTCGCTAATTGATAATTCACCCTGTATATACAGCCTGTTGTTTTCACAGTTCAATATTTACAAGAATGTAGTCACAAATCTGAACCACTTTTGTAATAAGGTATGTATCATGTATATTTGGAAGGAAAGGATTTAATTATTAATTGGTTTCTTGAATTTATACCATTTTTAGAGGTAAAACAAAGGTAGAAAATGCGAAGGAGTGCAAATTGTAGTCACTAACACTGAAAACTTTTTAAGGACATCCGATTTTCCATTCAGAATGTTCAGAAAATCTGTATAAATGTTGTTGTCTAAGTCAAGTTATTTCATTGTTTTCACAGTTCAACATTTGACGGGTTTGATTAGAAAATACAACATCCTGTATGTGTACCAAGTCCAACCACATTTGGCATTTGTATCAGTAATAATTATTTATTAATACAAGCGCAAGTAAATAGATTGATTAATAGTGATTTATTGGAGTATTAATATTTATTAGTGCACTTTTTTCCAGTTTTAGTGCGTGAGGTAGGACGTAGTGACTTATGTGAGTGGGATAGGGAAATGCTTTAGACCACTTAATCTAGATCACATTAGGTATAGTAAGTAATAAAATGTACCATATATCGTTTTAAAATTCTTCAAATGGGTATAAATCTACAAAAAAATTGCCGATATTTTAACCGTTACGATACTTAATCCTAAAACAGTATTTTTAAATAAATTTAAACTATTAGTTAATCCGTCTGTCAGATAGTGACAAAGTAATCAACATTAGATAATTAGCAATTACTTTTGTCAATTATAAAAATAAAAATATCTAGATAGGTAATTAATAATTGATGTTTTTAATTTATTTTGGGGCTAGCCGCATCTGGTTAGTATTTTTTTATTCCAAGTAATTTTACTTATGGAATCATGGTCAATCTTTCTCTTCGCACTACAAAAATGTATTGAAGAATTTTGGCTACATATGGTACCAATAAGATGGACATACGTACACCCAAAACAGTGGAGCACTCGTGAGATCACGTGAACATTACTTTTTTATTTTAAAAAACCTAACCTGTAATATCTTAACAAAAAAAGAACTTAATATCTCAAAATCAGATGCAAACCGTAATTTCACGAAAAATACGGATCATTCAGTAAGATCATCCTGGGGAAACATCGGCCGCATTTGGATATACATAATCCTATCACACTATGAGCCTCCCCCTGGTTTCACTTTCACTTTTTCATTTTCACTTTCACCCCGAGCTTCACTACGAAACCCAAAAAAACTCAGTATTGTAATCAAGAACTAGATTCTTGTTAGTTCTGTGATTTAAAAAATCTTTTTTATTTTATTTATTTAAATAGATGCTGTACACAGTCTTAAAACATCATTTATTTCTATAGTCAGTACAAAATTCCTAGTATTCAGGCTTTTATCACACAACGTTTCTGGAAGTGCTTGCGAAGCGAGAATTCACGTCAAGCCCAAAAGAAATAAATATTACTACTATAGATGCTGTAAATATAACTAGATCCTAAATCCTAATAGTTCACTATGAAGATGTCTCGATAACCAGAGCTGGTTGCTATGATAGCGACATTGAAGTCCTGTACTATTTAGATCTCAGTTAAAAACGTCGTGTCGTGCCGGCAACAGATCGTGACAAAATGAAGGCAAAGCGTTAAGGGAGGGACACACTGGGTGGAAAATTGGTGACTGAACCACAAATGTCCTAGTCGTTAACGACCCATATCGTCCCCACTGCATGGGCACGGACCTCTTCCCATAATTTGGGAAGATTAGGCCATACTCCTCACACGGGGGCCAAGTTCGGATTGGTCCGGAAATATTAAGTCCGGAAATGTTTTAGGTTTGAGCTGATACATGATTTTCCATTAGGTATACTCAATAAACTACCCATTATATTATTTAAAAAAAACATAAAGTCTTCAACTTAAAATATATCTTGTAATGTACAAGGATTTATATCAATTAAGCTTGCTTACAATAAGCATTTAATCATTTTGTATGAAGAGGGATTTTTGAAAAATATTTTTTGAATGAAAATAATAATAATAATATCCGGAACAAATCACACATGGTCATCTGACCCCAAACTAGGACTCCCTGTATCTTGGGAACCAGAGACTGATATACATACACATATACATTTAAATACATACATATATAGTTTATACACCCAGACTCAGAGCAAACAATTCTGCTCATCACAGAAAAGTTTGCCCTGTGTGGGGATCTAACCCACGACTCTCGGATCAGAGAACGAAGAGTTCTTTTTGACAAAAAAACGTTAAAGAACTGCCTTTACCTCACCTTTTATTTTTATTTTTTTCTACGTCTCAAAAATCCATTAAGCCGTTTTGGATACAGACTTAACCAAATAAATATTCATACACCCGCACAACATTAGCATCCTTTTAACACTTACGTAAAATATTATATTATTACAGCATTTACGTAAAATATTCCCTCCCAACCCAGTCTACAACAATCCTTAGCGCATAAATCAGCTGTTAAACTAAACCAGCGATCAACGATCGAGCCAGCGCGCGCGCAGATCGAGAGCTATCGACGCGATGCTGCCTAAACTGGACGGGGTCAGTTCACGACTGCACTATTTCTCACGGGTAGATCATGGATCGAGGAATGATTGATTTAGGTATAGAATACAAGTAAACTTATGTAAATAAAGTGTTAAAATAGAGCCATAAGAAGGGAGAACCTACTTAGATGCATATACAGGGTAGAATGTTGGAACGCCACCTGGAGGGAAATTACTCTAAATACTGGAGATAGCAAATTTTACTCAAAGGAGACATTCCTTTATTTTTAAAAAGAAGCTAAACTACATTCAAATATGTTTTTAAATAGGTACCCTCGTCACACCCAGGAATCGAACCGGCTTATATCCGACAAAATAACATCCTGTACTTTTATGGCACTAATCGATAGGGCCAGTAATAAGGATCAAATCTCTCTAACAAATATGGTAAGTTAAATGAAAGGAAACTCATGAAAACTTAACTTATAAATTCAATTAGACACTTTTACTCAAGCACTAAAGCACTTTTTATTCAAGGGTTTATATAACACAAGATTTCAAGGTTGTCCTTTCATTTAACTCACCATGTTTGTTAGAGATATTTGATCCTTACGATTGACACTATCGATTAATGCCATAAAAGTACAGGATGTTATTTTTTCGGGGTTTAGCCAGTTCGATTCCTGGGTGTGACAAGGGTATTTAAAAACATATTTGAATCTAGTTTTGTTTCTTTTAAAAATAAAGGAATGTTTCTTTTGAGTAAAATTTGCTATCTCCAGTATTTAGAGTACTTTCCCTCCAGGTGACGTTCCAACGTTCCAACATTCCACCTGTATACAGGGTGTAAGGGACAGGTTTCCGAAAACTTTAAGGGCTTGCTCAGTAGACGAAACTGAACAACTTTCCACAAGAATTTTTTTCAGGAAACGAAAACAAAAATCGGCTTCTCCATACAAAATTATAATCTTGATTGGACAGTTTGTATGGAGAAGCTGAATTTTTTTTTCGTTTCCTGAAAAAAATTCTTGTGGAAAGTTGTTCAGTTTCGTCTACTGAGCAAGCCCTTAAAGTTTTCGGAAACCTGTCCCTTACACCCTGTATTATATTATAACTACTTTATTTTCATAAAGGTACAAAACGTCACTTACAAGACAATTACCAGCGTAATTACCGGCATAAGAAGCATTCCATCTTAACCCTCAAGATTGGTAAGGTTCTGATAACTCTTCTGGTGTTATAAATGCTTATAGGCGGCTAATGCCATTTTCCATGGTGGGCCGTTCCATGGTTTCATAGTTGGGCCGTCAGCCTTTTGCCATCTTAAACAATAAAAAAAACACGAAAAGCAGACTTAAAATCGAAGTTCAATTTCAGGAATCGATAGGTGGGCCGTCAGCCTTTTGCCATCTTAAACAATAAAAAAAAACACGAAAAGCAGACTTAAAATCGAAGTTCAATTTCATGAATAGATTCATCAGTAAAGAGATTGGAAGGTATGTACCGGTCACCCTGTGTACAAGAATACATATTTCAGTAAGGCATTTTATACAGAGGTTACTTGAAGCTTAAAGTTTATTGTTTAAAAATATTTTAACCCAATATCTAACTAATTGTTTACCTGATCACGGTAACTAGGTTTATCTCCGGTTAGTAACGGATCGTGATCGGTTCCTCGAAAGTTCTCGGGGTTAAAAGTTTAAAGTTACAACATGGATCTTCGATTCGTTTCTCAGGAACTTTTACAACTTGGGATGTATTTTTGAGATTTAAAAAAGTAATGACAATATAATTGACCACGCTGAATACGTTAAAAACAATCGACTTCAATCGCAACAACTCCAATTTTGATGTGTTTTTATTGATTTTCTCAAAAACCGCTTAATCGATTTCGATAAAATTTATATGGGACCACCTGTGAAGTATACCCTTTTAAACAAAACAATAATCTTCGTGTAAACGGTGAACATACATAAAAAAAAAATATTAAAAAAAGATTCCGACGAATTGAGACCCTCCTCCTTTTTTTAAGTCGGTTAAAAAGCCAAAATTGACTTTAGCCAAATTTAGTTGAAATGTTTCAAAATACTTACAATTTGGTCTTAATCAAGTAAAAAAAATACTGAGTACAAGAAAATAAAATTTCAAGTATGTATTGTAGACACTAAAAAACAAACCTTTTTGATTCGGTAATTAATGCAAATCTTTTGCACTAAGTATTTTTCTAAATTCTACCACTGAAACTCAATAATAGGTTCCAGTCTTAGAAAATAAACACATCAACTGCTTTCGTGTCGGATTTACAAATCGAACATGGAAACGAACATGACTATAAGAAACTCCTTACAACAATAAGGTACCCACAACATTTCCACACAAAATTGAGGTTGAATCATTGCTCTAAAATCTCAAAATTCGAACGTTAACAAGTTTCTACGAATCTCTGACTTACACTTTAACAACAGTTCCAAAAACTACGTATTACCTGTCAAAATTAAGACATAAATTTTAAGTGTCCATTCCTGACACAGTTCCTTTAAACACCCCCAAAACGTTTCCTTATGGGTACCAGAACCCTCATCATTCTGTACAAGGTTAACAACCGCGCTGATGATGTCCAGACCCGTCACGTAAGAGACGATTGTGCCCAGCCCTCGCATTACCAAAATCTATAAGGTACAGCCCAAGTGGTTATTCGACCATACCTTAATGTCAACGTTGGACATTATGAGGGGAGTTAACATTTATGACACTTAATTTGGCCGGGTAATACACGAGTCATCGGTAGCGTAATAATATGGCGAATAACGACACAGGCTTTGGGCGATTTTGTGGTGTGGTACAAGTGTAAGAGTCTGTCTGCGTTTATTGAAATTGAAACTGAAGACTACACTATCTATTATAACTCTCAAAAGTAGGTACATTCATTTGTCATTACCCAGTGTATTATTTATTATATTCACAAGAAGTCTTTGTTTGAGAGACTTTTGCTAGTTTTGGTCCACTCAACTATCTTTGGTTTAATTGATTACTTTTATGCCTGCTGATTTGATAAATCTACCCACTATTATCGTAAAAATAATTACTCGGTGACAATGAGCGAATCATAAATAAGCTCCAAAGCTCCAACCCTGTATGGTTGACATTCCACATATTAGCACGAAGCGCTAAGTTCCCTTATTTTTAACCAACTTAAAAAAAACGAGGTTCTTAGTTTGACCTGTATATATGTATGCATGTTTGTCCGCGTTTATCTCGCGTTTGGCTGAACCGATTTTGATGCGGTTTTCAGAAAAGTATTTGTTACATTCAGGAGAAGGTTTTAGTATTTTAACCGACTTCAAAAAAGGAGGATCTAAGTTTGACCCGTATGTAACGCGATTGAAGTCGATTTTTAAGGCGTTCAGTGTTGTCGATTATTCCTCCTCTTCTTGCTTGTCTGCGTCTTTGTACCCCGAAAGTTGCAATCTGGGAATCTTTAAGGTGAGTGTACATAGACATTTTTTGATCTTGCGTGTACCATACTCGACTACATAATCGTTTTCCATCAGGTGAGATGTAGTCCAACGCACTCAACTGATTTACTTAAATAAGAAATAAGAGTCTTTAATCACGAACTTCAGTCCCCGCTTCAGCCTCTAACTTGCATCCAATGTTCTAAAATATAAAATTTTATGTGTTTCGCTGAGATGAAATCGGCTTTTTCAGCAAGAATAAGTGTTATTGCTTAATTTTAACATTATCGCGGCATCTCTGTTTCCCACCGCATCGGCCAACTTAATATAGAGCGGGACCCATAAGATGGGGAGAGATTATAAGAAACAAAGACTGAAAGACACTTAACATGTCTTGTTATATTCCTTAATAATATAGTTTTTAATCTTAAGTTTTTTGATGTATATAAAGGGCACGGTTTGGTCGTAAAAATAAGTTCAAGCAAAAAAATACAGGGCTACGTTTTTCTGATAAAATTGGAGATGCTTCTCATGAAAGCCATTGCCCTGGCTAGTGTCAGAGCCCACGACTCTTGGTACAGACGTTAGGCGTGCTAACCACTGCGCTATAAGGTAATTAAATGCATCAACAATTAATTATGAAATATTGTTTACTAATTGTAAATAGTTTATTAATAAAACAATAAAAAACGAAATAGCTTAAAAAAATTATTATACATTTATAAGATTTTTTATTTATAAAGAATTCGTAATGTGTATGGAGTATGAGATTTGGATTCATTTATTATACAAGTTCATATAATACACATGTAAGGATTATAAGTGATGTGATCGAAATAATACAATATTATAAAAAAGTAATAAAACCAAAATGTCAAACATAAAAAGTAACTCGAGTGAGCAGCAGTCAGCTACCTTATTGAGGTAGTCAAAACTTTATGTAATAACAGGATGCTGATCCCATGGAAAGCGAGCGCTGGAGTCCCAACAAACTTTATGAATCTGAAGATTTGCTTAAATCAACATCAACTGGAAACTGCAATCGTAAAAAATATTAGTGTTGAGCAAATTATAGTTTAAATGAAGTCGAAAAACCTTCAATAAAATCTTGAAAATACTAGTTTTAATTTTGTTTTCAATATGATGTAACAGTTGTTGTGATGAAATTTTGAATACTTCATAGCTCCTATCTTTTGTGAATTTAACGAATTTTTCTTAAGCGTTTCAAATTGTTTTTATAACTACTGCATAGTTTATTTATTAATCTACACAATATAAAAAAAATAAAACCTAGAAATCGTTTCAGACCAACTGATCATAATTGATACAAAGTGATTCTATTATACTGAATATACAGGCTGTAACAAAATTGGTGTAGGACCCGTTAACTAGGGATTCTAACTCATTGTATTGAATAACTTTTGTTCCACAACTTTGCTCAAATCGCAAAAAAAAACTTTGGCTCTTACAAATAGATCATCCGCTTTGCCATTTTTGTATGGAGAGTCCAAAAATTCTTTTTGCAATTTGAGCAAAGTTGTAGAACAAAAGTTGTTCAGTACGATAAGTAGAATCCCCAGTTAACGGGTCCTACACCAATTTTGTTACATCCTGTATATTTAAGTAAAAGTATGTGTACAGCATCTACTTAAATAAACTTAATTAAACTTAAAAATTAAAATACAATTTTCTTTCTCTAAAACGCAATTTTCAACGAATTCAAAGTCTTGGTACCACACTATGAGAACATCCCCGAGGCGCCCATAAACTTTTTTGGTACTTTCAATAATTTCAACTCAACAGTGGTCATGCGCATCCAATACTTGCCATTTTCGTGTCATATCATAACATTTAATAATGTATGGTGAAGTGAAAAGAAAGTTATGGTGCGTAAAGTGATCGTTACTTAGCCCTGCGCGGGCGCAATTCATGTACAGGGTGTTTTTTTATTGTTGGGTGGTAAAAGGCCGACGGTCCACCAGGTGGGAAGTAGCTACCGCTGCCTATGAGCATCTGTAAACCGAGACATATAAGTTATCAGTGCCATGCCGATCCTTGAGGGCTAAGGTGGAATGGCTCCTAAGCCGATAATTACGCTGGCTATCGCGTCCCGCCCGCCGGAACAATGCACGCTGCTTGGCGGCAGGTATAGAGCGAGCAGTGGTACTCACATAATCGGACTTTGCATATTCTTCTTCTTATCGTGTGGCACATTTAACCGTTCTATCCACAAGGTATAGACGGCGGTTGCCTAGTGTTGCTCTTAGCATCACCCGCGGTCACGTGTAGGGCATTTAGATTTACACCTATGGACGTGTGCAACGCGACCATCATACACATCTAGAAATCAGATGTGCAGGTTTCCTCACGATGTTTTCCTTCGCCGTTAAAGCAGTCGGTATGAAAATGCACGTAAGTTTCGAAAAACTCATTGGTGCACTGGCCAGGATTTGAACCCACGACCTCTGGTTAGGAGGTCGAAGTCAATACCGCTTAGCCACCGATGCTTTGCATATTAAGGTCGTACCACTAGTGTTCACTGTTTTTTCGTTTTAACAGTAGACTATACGTAAATGTATTATCTTTCGTTCAGGAAGCCTCAACTTTATACGCCACCAAAAGATTGATTTCGGATTGTCCAAGCAGTGAAAAATGTTTTCGGGTATATTTGTCTCGGATTTATTGTAAACACCTGTAGCTCCTGTGTTGATCTCTAGGTTGATGGTAAGATGCTGTTTAAGCATTCGTTTTTTTTAATATTGGTTTGATTAATCTTTACGATTTTAAGCTGATAAAACTGAACAAAAAAGATATAGGATCCTTCTAAAATACCTGAAATTTAACAGTGGCTTCTACTCATGAAACTGAAGAACTTTCCCAAAAAAACTTATACTTACTGAATGCGCAAAAAAAAAATTGGATTTCCCATACAAAATTGGCGTTTCAGTTAATCAATTAGTATGTATGAGGACTCCAATTTTTTTTTCGAATTGAGTATAGGTTTCTCGGGGATAGTTGTTCAATTTCGTAAAAACTGTAGTAAAAAAAATCTGGTCTTTCATAAGAAGCCTATATTCATGATTTCGTAAAATAGGATCTCGATGACTGTGCTGATCAATTTGAATTGAATTTCACAAAACAGTCGTCATTTTGATTCGAATTGAACAAAATAAACTGTCAAAACTCAGCCTGTATAAGAGTCGTCGTTTTAAAACGGATTGCGTTTATGTTATTGAACAGTTAAATATTGTAATTGGTTGGGTGTGTTCGTGTGTTTTATGAGAGCCCACGGATTTATTTGGTTAATTTTATAGACACTTGAACTTTTATTGTTAACTGGTGTTTAATTGTGTTCAGTTGTTTATCTGAAGGAAAATATAGATGGTGAGTGTTGATGGATCGAAACGAGGATACATCACTGTTGGACCTTCTGCTGACTTCTCATCCGGACGGCTACCAAGTATCCGTTGACGCCTCACTCGGCTCTTCGGATCACTGCCTTATCCGGAGTACGGTGCCACTCACGTGCCCGCCGTGACCGCGAGTCGCCTGTCGCCGTCGTGTGTGGCATTACAAGTCAGCAGATTGGGATGGGATACGGTCTTTCTTTGCGTCCTACCCTTGGCAGGTTTGCTTCACGCCGGATGATCCCAACTTCGCTGCCAATTCTGTCACTGATGTGGTGCTGCAGGGTATGGAGCTTTTTATCCCATCCTCGGTGGTCCCCATTGGCGGCAAATCCCAACCTTGGTTTGGTCGGTCCTGCAAAAAGGCTTCTCGCCGAAAGCAGGAATGTTACCAAGCCTGGGCAAATGCGGCGAAGGTGCATACGGGATGAAAAGACCAGCACATTAAAAAAGGAGTTTAACTTTGCCTCCAGTTCCTTCAAAAGAGACATTGCCAGGGCAAAGTCAGCGCACATAGGCAGAATTGGCGAGAGACTAGAGAGTCTTCCTTCAGGAACTCGTGCGTTCTGGTCTCTGGCCAACACTGTCCAGGGGAATTTCTGCACGCCATCATTTCCACCACTGCACATGGAAAATGATTCATTGGCCCACGACGCAAAGGAGAAAGCCGATCCTCTAGGCAAACTCTTTGCGTGTAACTCAACGTTGGATGACGGGGGAAACGAGCCGCCGACCATACCGCGGTGCATGAGCTGTATGCCGGATATCCGGTTCCACCAACGCTCAGTGCGTAAAGCACTTTTTTTCCTCGACATTCATAAGTCGAGTGGGCCCGACGGAATCCCTCCTATCGTGTTGAAGGTGTGTGCTCCAGAGTTGGCTCCAGTTTTAACGCGCCTTTTTCGGCTCTCATACTCCACTGGCGTAGTCCCGAAGTCATGGAAGACAGCTTTGGTGCACCCGATCCCTAAAAAAGGTGACCGCTCGAATCCGTCCAACTACCGGCCAATAGCCATAACCTCCTTATTCTCAAAGATAATGGAGTCCATTATCAACAGCCAGCTCCTTCGGTATCTAGAGGACCGCCATCTGTTTAGTGACCGACAGTACGGTTTCCGTAAGGGCCGGTCCGCTGGTGATCTTCTTGTCTACCTGACCCATCGTTGGGCACAGGCGATCGAGACTAAGGGTGAAGCTTTGGCCGTTAGTTTGGACATAGCGAAGGCCTTCGATCGGGTCTGGCACAAAGCACTTCTTGCGAAGCTTCCTTTTTATGGGCTTCCCGAGGAATTACGCAATTGGGTCACTAGTTTTCTTGCAGACAGAAGCATAAAGGTCGTAGTCGACGGTGCATGCTCAGATTCTATGTCTGTGAATGCTGGTGTCCCTCAAGGCTGTGTGCTTTCGCCTACACTGTTCCTTCTGCATATCAATGATATGCTGCAAATCAGCAGCACTCATTGTTATGCGGATGACAGCACAGGTGATGCCTTCTATACCGGCCGTGCCAACATTTCTCGGGAAAACGTCATTGAGAGCCGAAACAAACTTGTGTCGGACATTGAGGCCTCTTTAAAGAAAGTTTCAGAATGGGGTCGACTTAATTTGGTCCAATTTAACCCCACTAAGACACAAGTTTGCGCGTTCACTGCCAAGAAAATGCCATTTGTCGTATCACCTCGTTTTGAGGACACTCTCCTAAATGCCTCAGCTAGTATCAGAATTCTTGGAGTCGACATATCGAGTGAAGTCCAGTTCCGTGGTCATCTAGAGGGTAAGGCTAAATTAGCCTCGAAGAAGCTTGGTGTGCTCAATAGATCGAGATGGTATTTCACTGCGGTGCATCGCCTGCAACTTTATAAGGCGCAGGTTCGGCCTCATATGGAATACTGTTGTCATCTCTGGGCAGGGGCACCCCAGTACCAGCTTCTCTCTCTGGACCGCATTCAACGGAGAGCAACTCGAATCGTTGACTGCTAGGATATTTCAGATCGGCTTGACTCCCTGGCGCTGCGTAGAGATGTATCCTCGCTCTGCATTCTCTATCGTATGTACAATGGGGAGTGCTCCGAGGAATTGTTCGGATTGATCCCTGTCGCCTCTTTCCGCCACCGTTCTACGCGACAACATATTCATCCCCATCACATAGATGGTTGGCAGTCCACAACTGTGCGTTTCACTAGAAACTTTCTGCATCGCACAACCAAACTGTGGAATGAATTGTCGCCTGCGGTATTTCCGGACCGATACGACATTCAAACCTTCAAGAAAAGAGCGTACTCCCAAATCAAAGGCCGGCAACGCACTTGTGACTCCTCTGGTGTTGCGGATGTCTATGGGCGGTGGTAATCGCTTACCATCAGGTGATCCGTCTGCTCGTTTGCCACCTCTGCCATAAAAAAAAAAGGATACTGTAGTAAAGGTAATGAAGGCACCAACATAGCGAATACAATTTATAACATTTAATCTTCTACTTACAGTTATTATGGGTTGCGTCTCATTTTATATAAAAACGGAAGATATATTTTCATTTCAATAGCGCTCAAATGCTATAATTATCACGAGATATACCAACAGATAATATAATTTTGTTGAATATAACAATTATAAGCTCTAACGATTACATTATATAAAATCGTTTGATATAAGATTTATAATACATATCATTATTATCATATAACATTCTCGAGATATATAATGTTCATAAGATATAATAACTTTAGATATAATGCTCCGAGTGAGCAGAGAAATTACCAGGATTTTATTTTCTACGGGGTTTTTTAAGAAAATTCTACTATTCAGAATACATACTAAATTCTCACGGATTCTATATAGGATGCGGGTGCAAGCGAAGCAAGCTCGGGAATTCGGAGCACCTCGACTCTGATGATTTAGGTTCGGAGACTGTGATGTGGAGGTGAGCTTGCTCGCCTCCCCTCACAGTCGCCGTGTTAGGTTTGATTGATAAAATGACCACAAATCGACTGCTTGCGTGCATGTTTGCTTGCCTGCCTTCATGCTTGCTTGCTTTCATGCTTGCATGCATGCTTGCTTGCATGCTTGCTTGCATGCTTGCTTACGTGCTTGCTTGCATGCTTGCTTACGTGCTTGCTTGCATCTAGTGCTTTTATACTTGACAAATAAAATTCAATTAATTTAGTATACAAAATATATTTTATAAAGAGTTCACATTACTTATGTAATATTAACAAGAAAACAACATTTTACACTTCCCGAAACGCTGAGTGTATACAAGTCCCGCGTGGTAGGGACTTTGTATTACGTAGAAAAAAATGACGATTTAAAAGCATGTGTTAAGCATGTACAAAATAAAATAAAAAATTGACTTTTAGTTTTAACATTGAATTAAATTTAAATTAATTTATTTTTCAAACTCAAGTTAGAGGCCAAAGCTCTTAAAATCTAGCATTTTGTATATTCTGACTTACGATTCAATATTTTGTCAATTCAGTTTTGTCATCTCCACTGTTATATGTTTTAAATTTATATCTACGATATGTTATATGTTATCAATAGTAGGTTAAATGAGTCTTATATCATATTATTGTTATATTGTATGTTTATTATATACAGCGTTTATTATACCTTATGAAATTATTCTTTTTAAAATTATATCTAGAGTTTATTATATCTAACAATCGTTATATTTAAACAAATTATATGTTTGGTTTGTATATCTTCTAAATGATATATCTTTTGTATTTATAGATTATATTACTTACTCATTATTATGAGTGTTTGAATATTTATGTCCGTTTTTTTATCCAGAATTGTTAAGGCCCTTGGCATCAGCACACCTAGTGGTAAGTGATGATTTATGGTGATGATCAGTGGTAAGTGAAGAGTAATAACAAAACAGTCTTTTGTCACATAACGATTTTTGGTTTTATTAGGATTTTAGTCTGTATGAGGAAATATAACTTTACTAACTGGATGATAACTGAACAAAAAATTGCAGATATGGAGCTAGCAGTGGCACCCACCAGTTGGACTTTTTTTTTTTTTTTTTTTATGGCAGAGGTGGCAAACGAGCAGACGGATCACCTGATGGTAAGCGATTACCGCCGCCCATAGACACCCGCAACACCACTACTTCAATTATCACGCGAATTATTTTTACCCATTCAAAAAGGGCCCCGTTATCCCCAAAAACCTTACCACAATTACTCATGGCTATTCAATCAATCTACTGCCATCCATTAATCGTACCGAAACAAATCGATACCGAAAACGAATGAACCCGACCGCGTTTCATCTTTTGAAATCGATACCTTAATTGTAAAATGTTATTGTTCCTACACCATAACTTCTGAATTAACTTTCACTAAGAATTTATTATTTTTTCATTGTAATTAAAAGTCATAAAATATGGATATGATGTATGCAATTGATTTTTTACGTTCGAGATTTTTTCTTTCATTTTATTTGCTTAAAATCGATTTTAACGAGTCATTTGTCTTTTATATTGACTTTTAAAGGTTTTTTATGGTCTTTGAGTGTGTTTTATTGTGCTCCGTTGCCGTTATAAGTGACATAATAGTACAATTAATCTGAAGAAATTGTTACTAAAATGATCGTCATACGGAACTTAGAAACCGATATTTCCGTGTCTTACTTAAAGCAAATCTAATTCCCATCGAATCATCTAAGCTGATGTTACATAATTGAATCTGAGAAACTTTTTCAAAAGAACTCTGTTAGCGAAAACGTTTTTGGACTTCCTATTCCTATACAGGGTGTAACAAAATTGGTGTAGGACCCGGTAACTGGGGCTTCTACTCATCGTAATGAACAACTTTTCTTCTACGACTTTGCTCAAATCGCAAAAAAAATTTTTGGACTCTCCATACAAATTGATCGTCTGTTTTGCCATTTTTTGCCATTTTTGTATGGAGAGTAAACATATTTTTTTGCGATTTACATACATACATTAATATAACTGAAAATTTTAAAACCGCGTATCAAAACCGTTTATCCCCTTATTTGCCATCTCAGTCACTCACTGCATTCCTTCTCGCTTTATTTAACACCTTAGCCACCCATAATGACCAATTAAACGGTAGGTACTTTTCAATTTGTGAGAAATACCTAGTCTATAGTGAGACCGTTAATATTTTTTGTACATAGATCTAGTAAATAGTTTTGATATGGCAATAATAATAAAATAATAAAAAGCCATAATAAGATAAGATTTATTTCAAACACAGACAAACACAAAAGTTACAATACATTATTAAAAAAACAAATAAAAACCACAAATTTAACATTAAAACAAACAAAAGCATTTCACCAGAAGCCCGGACCACCCTCCGAAACCAACTTTCAAAATTAGTTGAAAATCACATTCCCGAAATCAGAAACTCCATACAGCCATTTCATAATAGATGTAAGACTAGACTGAACAAATAAGAATAGAACACATACTTATGCTTTAAGATGATATCTAATTTTATATCAAATTTATGTCTCAGACATACAGAATAACATGATTCGTTAAAATTTTCTCCCACACCGAAAGAAATCATTAATTTTTCTTTCTTTTATTTTTTAACCGACTTCAAAAAAAAGGAGGAGGTTCTCAATTCGTCGGAATCTTTTTTTTTATGTATGTTCACCGATTACTCGAAGACGCCTGAACCGATTTGGAAAATTCTTTTTTTGTTTAATAGGGTATACTTCACAGGTGGTCCCATGTAAATTATATCGAAACCGATTCAGCGGTTTTTGAGAAAATCAACAAAAACATAGCAAAATTGGAGTTGTTGCGATTGAAGTCAGTTGTTTTTAACGTATTCAGCGTAGTCATTATTGTCATATCCATATTATTGTTGCTCCTAGATCTCGTCATTACACTTCAAGGTATAAACACTTTTTGCTTAAACATTCTTTGTGAAAAATGTCGGTTTCTACGAGAAATTGCTTTGGACTAATAAGTGTTAAGGTTTTCCCAGTAATAGGGTATTTCACTATTTTTTGAAAAGTATCTCAAATTGATCATTAGGTGGGAAAAAGTCAAAAATATTTTTTTTAGAATTTTTTGAAACCTACAAGTACCCCAAAAATACATTTTAAATTACCATTTCCGATGACCGCGCGAAAACGCTAGCCGCCATGATGTTTTAGGTTGTGACGTCATTTCAGCGGTAAACATGACAGTTCTACGTACAATTTAGCTACATTTAGTGAAAATTTACGAAATTAATAGTGAGTTACAATCCCTTATCGCTACCGGTGGTGTGCAGTTTAAAAATACAAATGTTAAACACTAGGCAAGTTATGGATTCAACTGCCAACAGATACAAATACCTATGAAAAACACTTGGATAAAACTTGCAAGAAGAGATCCAAAGTTATTGATTAAAAATAAAATATACCTTTCAATGTAAGTATCCATAATTTATTTCCAATAATTAAATAGGTACATACAATACTTATTAATTTCGGGGGCGACGACTTCATAAAAATAAAGGTGGGGCTAGGCCGCTAGGCGGAAAAGCCTCGCTGATAATGTCATTGTTGGTGGGGCTTGGGCATCCCCAGGCCCTATGGACTCGGCGCCAATGCCTATTATACAAAACTAAATAGTTATTTGTCTTACTTTACTGTGGTTTTGTAATCTCATACAATGTTTATAGGTTATGTTAGGTACATAAATGAATTTGTTAAATTGTTTACACATACCTACCTTTTTTGACATTGCAGATAGAAACCGGCATGGAAAATTATATGCAATACCTACAAGACAATGGGTACAAAAAATGCAAGTAAATCAGGCTGCATATTGTCCAGATTTGATTGCACAGAACAAGGACATCTTGTAACCAAGATTTACCGAGCTCAGAAGATATTTCTTGTCATGACAGAAAGTCTGAACAGCTATCCTAGCAGTTCAGTCCCAAGATCATTAAGCAGGCCACCATATAGAAGTGAATTTATAAAAGTGTGAATAATATAATGTGTACATAGGTAGTTGTATATTTGTGAATTAATATGTAGATAAGTGTCTTGAGTGGAATACATATATTGGTTTACCTGTAAAGAAATTATTTTGTAATTAAATTTTTATTTCTTCTTTCAATGGTCATATTGTTCCTGAGGCAATAGGAGACAATGAGATTCATAACCCTTTCAGTTGTGTGTGTAGGCTACAAAACTTTAAGTAAGTAGCTATACAATTTTATAAGTCACATCCTAAAAGAGGCTTTGAAAATAATTTGTACTGAGCTATTTGACTGACTCGATTTCGTGACTGACTCGGTGGCTAAGTGGTTAGCGATCCTGACCTCTGATCCGAGAGTCGTGGGTTCGATCCCCACACGGCCAACTTTTCTGTGATGATCAGAATTGTTTGCTCTGAGTCTGGGCGTATTATATCTATATATGTATGTATTTAGAAAGTATATGTGTATGTATATCAGTCTCTGGTTCCCAAGATGACCTGGGGCCAGATGACCGTGTGTGATTTGTCCCAGATATTATCATTATTTAAAAATATGAAAGTGTGGTGGTTTTCGAGGTACATATTTATATATACCCAGAAATTATGAGATTCCTCGAAAACCATCATACTCATATAGTGCTGTTTAGTAGAATAGCCTAGTACAAATTATACCTATATAGGTATACATCTGTTTCATTACTACTGTTACCGCCTGTAGTTAAAGCAGCTGATAAATTTTGGAGTGATAGGATAAGAATTGTAAGATTTTTATTTTAGTTTCACTAGCTAATTATTAATAACTTTCCTAAAACCCTAAAATAATGCAACTTGACAAATCAATGGTATAATTAATTAAACAACTAATTGGCATATATCAGGTAGTGGGAAAGTAGGATAGTCTTATCACAAAAAACTCAAATTATGTAATACACAAGTTTATATAAGGTGCTACTTTATTAGTGCCCCATATTTTAGTCAGTGCTTCTACTTCTGATTCTGATCAACTTTCCCCCAGGGACCCATAGTCAAATCGTAAAAAAAATTTTGGACTCTATATACAAATCGATCAGTCGAGCGGCCAAATTAGTATGAAGAGTCCAAAAATTTTTTTGGGATTTGACTATGGGTTCCTTAGGGAAAGTTGATCAGAATCAGGAGTAGAAGCACTGACTAAAATATCGGGCACTAATAAAGTAGCACCTTATATAAAAACAAACTCTGGGAAAAGCAGAGATTACCCACTATAAGTAGGTACTATTTGTTTAGTTTAAAAAATACTAATGTGTTTTACTTACTCTTAGAAATAAGAAAGAAAAATGCAACAGTACCAGACGGATTTTTTATTTAATACAAATGCATATTTCTCTTTCTTCAGGTTTTTGTCCCATAGTCAACAAATCAATAATTTCCTCTATAGTAAAGTAGCTATCGAAGGTCACTGAAGTTATGCAGCCCTATGCATTGCCACCTTGGAACGATGCAGCCTGTGGGTGGTTATCTTCCTATCTATATGCATGTTTGGCATTGAATATCTGTAACATCACAAAAAAATAATAAGAACAATCAGCATTTAATGTTTAATATGGAAGAGGAATAAATAACCCTTAAAAATACTTTATGCGTAACACTTCATGCATACACAGCGTAGAGATTCCTCTAACTTGGTGGACAGGCGACCTGATGAAGGTTACAGGAAGCCGCTGGATATGAGCAACCTAGGACTGCTCAGTGTGGAAATCCTTGGGGGAGGCCTTTGTCCGGCAGACTTCTTTCGGCTGATGGTGATGATGATTAGGCATAACAATTTATTTACCTGTTGAATGATACAGTTGCATCTCGGCCAGCTGCTTTATTTGGTCATTTTGCATTCCAAAAGGATTTCAAAGTAGCCTCTATTTTGAAGCAGCAGGCTGAGCAGGCATCTTATATGTATAGGTAAGAAATGTTTGTTCCCTGAAATGATTTAGCAAAGTATTAACAAGTATCCTTGTGTATTTGTTAAAGTATACCTAAAAAGTAATCTACTTTTCCCAATTACTTTCGAGGCTGATCATCATCGTTGCAACAGCAAGCCAACATTATTATCCTGCACCATCAACAGACACTGTACTGTATCTGTATAGGTTTTTGTTTGATGTTTGATATCACTGTTTTATTATCGTCATATTCAAATAACACCTAAACGCAAAAGCACAGAAATAATAGGTACGTTTGTAAATACACACATATGTATAAAAGTATGGTACCTATCGCCAGACACGTTCGTTTCATTTCGCGCGCGTATCGTATTTATTTTTGTAACGAATTTTGCACAGTTTTTTCCAGATTTTAATCTAAAACTAAAAATGCGATAAAAATTAAGTTGCAAATAGGTACTTACATGCATATTCGGCAGTCGGGATTAGAAACAAAAACTTTGCCACTTAAATGTAGGTATTTATTCTCGGCAAATTCGTACTTTCTACTTTCACAAAACCGCCTTCCGTCATGAAATTTCAAGTTAATTTACTGGACACAGGTTATCTTTTCATATTTTTGAAATTAGGCGAAAAAACTAAAATTTAGCCACATATTGCGAACAAAATGTCACTGTTTACAGCTATCGTGACGTCACATCGACAACCAGCATGGCGGCTGGCGTTTCAGATATTTGAATAACAGATTAAAAAACTTGATTTTTGTAAATCAAAAATAAAATGTTTTTTCTCATTTTATTATATAGAAATCATCTTTATTCGATTACTTATTACAAATACCACAGTAAATAAGTCGTTCTGGATTTTTTCTTGAATAGAGTGAAATACCCTATTACGATACAGCCTTAAAGGATATGGGAGTGTTAGATATAGAGCTGCGGCGTTGATATTGTTAAGGGGAAGACACAAATGAAATTATTTTTTTTTAAATTCGAAGTAGCAGTAGCAATGTACCTACACTTTTCGAAGGTCATTCTTTTGTCTACCTAATATAGATCTTTTACTTTAAATCAGAGAAAAAAGAATTGAAATACAATAATTAAATTAAAATTTTTGTTGTATTTTTAATTTATAAAAGTTTCGTAGCCGATTTTAATAATACGACTGTATCAGCGTTAAATCATTAAGTTATGGCTCGTTATTTCAATTTTATTTGGAACAGAAACAGATTTTTTGATAAAAAATAACTCATATGATTGTATTAGTAATAAAGTATATTTAATAACTAAATTGAAAATAACTGATTAATAATGAATGAGCTTCACATATTTATCATCAAAATGGAAAAATATTTTTTTTGTTTTTTTTTTACTTCCCCTTAATAAAACGTTTAATACTTAGAATAATATCATGCGCAGCCCTCTTGTACGTGATTGTTGGTTAATTTGATTTTATTGTGAATAGGCACAATTCCCTTTTTCTTGGACACTTTTTATTTTCGCTAAGATTCCGTGAATGGGCCTCTTTAAGTACCTACTGTGAAAGACTATGAACGGTTGGGTACACTTAAGATTCTGTCTTATAGGACTTATTAACATTTTTGTTTTGTAGAACAAAAGTGGTTTAGTTTCTTAAACAAAAGCCTATCAAAAGTGTTACTGTTAAACAATCAGTCAGTCAGTCAATCAAACAGTGTGTGTTAAACAATCAGAAAGTGTTACTTTATAATTTTATTACAACCGGTGATTCCAGAAAAAGTTTATTTTTCTACTTAACCTTAAAAATTAGTTTTTCTAAAACAAACGAACTTACATCTTTACAAAGATAAATACTATATGTCCAAAAACGCCAAAGTTCATTGACCCAATCTCTAGTATTTAAGGACTGTTACACATTAAAATTGACATCAAATTATATATCGTACGTTCGATACAATTTTTTGTTTGATCTCTTTACAAGTGGACCACAATGGACCAAATTAAATCAGTTAAGAAAAATGACTCAACTAATGTTGAGTCATTTTTTTTTTTTTTTTTTTTTTTTTTTTTTTTTTTTTTTTTTTTTTTTTTTTTTTTTGTCACAATAATTTGTGACAAAGATGTTAAAAATATAACATTGTTTTTTTCTTTCGCTTTGTTCCGTATGTTCTTTGTTTTTTGCCTCTTTTCTCTATGGGAAGCTAGTTTGCTGACTCCTTTGTGACCGTTACTCGACTAAAGCCTCTTTATTAATTATACTAATTAATGAGTAAATAAAAAAAAACGTAAATAAGTTAGGTTAATTATCGAACCTAGCTTTTAGGGTGCAGTTAAGGCTCAATTTGAAGCTTTAAATATTAAAAGTTTGCTAATTTAATATACCATAATCATCTACATAGAAAACTTCTGAAGATAGGTCGCTTCACTGAACCTATGGTTAAATAACATAACTAAATAACACTTCACTTTTTGTACCGGCCAAAAACAAAAATGTGCAAGTAAAGGAATTCAATTACTGCAAAGACGGTTGAATGCAAAAACAACGTAAATTGATTCGAGCGAGCAAATTATGCCACAAATGACTGATACAGTTCATGAGAAAACTGTCTCGCAAGTAATCAATCAAGAGTGCAGCTACGAACGGTACAGAGGATCCAGGGTGTTGGTTTTTGTGGCAGGCATCACTCGTTGTGGAAACACCTTATCAGATTGTTCACAAAAATAATTTCCAAGACTTCCATACCCCAGAGGAAAACCATTCATCATTATCATTATCATCAAAAGCCTGTATTAGTCCACTGTTGGACATAGGCCTCCTCCAAGGCACGCCACTTATACCTACCTTCGGCCACGCGCATCCAGCTGTTGCCAGCAACAGGAAAACCACAGATTTTACATAAACATTGTACAGGCAGACACATAGACATAAATATGGTTCAAATTAATAACTCCTCTGCGTCAGGTCGAGGTTAAAGAGACGATTTTTGTTTAAAGTTATTTAACAAATCAAACGTAACTTTGTTTCTTCTTCTTCCTCGGTCCCTCAATGCTGAGGATCGCGATCACAAACAAGGTCTCTCCAAGGTCGCTGCGGTTGTAGGTGCTATGGACTTCCTCCTGTATGTTTCCTCCTACAGGTTTCTTCACCACATCTATCCGTCGGGAAGGTGCTGTGCCTAATTTTTATAGGCACAGCACCTTCCCGACGGATAGATGTGATGTAGTTTCCTGTATAATGAAATATATTAATTAATAATTAACATTAATTGACTGACTCGGTGGCTAAGTGGTTAGCGATCCTGACCTCTGATCCGTGAGTCGTGGGTTCGATCCCCACACAGGGCAAACTTTTCTGTGATGAGCAGAATTGTTTGCTCTGAGTCTGGGTGTATTATATCCATATATGTATGTATTTAAAAAATATATGTGTATATATATCAGTCTCTGGTTCCCAAGATACAGGGAATCCTAGTTTGGGGCCAGATGACCGTGTGTGATTTGTAAAAAAAAAAAAACAAAAAAAAAAATAAAAAAAAAAATAGTTTAAGTCTTCTCTATGATATTGCAAGTTCTATTCCTGATATCAATTTAATGTTGATCTTAGTTGTGAAGTGTATCATGCATGATACAATGTAGGCAGAGATAATAAATAATGTAAAGACGAATTAATCAATTCATTTATAATATATAACCTATCGGAATATCTAGATAATATGGTGGGTTTTTAGGGTTCCGTAGCCAAATGGCAAAAAACGGAACCCTTATGGATTCTGCATGTCTGTCTGTCTGTCTGTCCGTCCGTATGTCAAAGCCACTTTTTTCTGAAACTATAAGAACTATACTGTTGAAACTTGGTAAGTAGATGTATTCTACAGAATACAATTCAAAATCTTAATGCGGTTTACAAACCGCATTAAGATTTTTACACAAAAATATAAAAAAAACAATACATTTTGGGGGTTCCCCATACTTAGAACTGAAACTCAATTTTTTTTCATCAAACCCATACGTGTGGGATATCTATGGATAGGTCTTCAAAAATGATATTGAGGTTTCTAATATCATTTTTTTCTAAACTGAATAGTTTGCGCGAGAGACACTTCCAAAGTGGTAAAATGTGGGTCCTCCCCCCCTGTAACTTCTAAAATAAGAGAATGATAAAACTAAAAAAAATATATGATGTACATTACCATGCAAACTTCCACCGAAAATTGGTTTGAACGAGATCTAGTAAGTAGTTTTTTTTAATACGCCATAAATCGTAAACCGCAATTTACCTACAACGAACTACAATAACTTTGTATTATGTTACTTGCTGCTACGGAACCCTTCATGGGCGAGTCCGACTAGCACTTGGCCGCTTTTTAATAAAAGACAACAGTAATGACACTTACTCAAAATTCATCAAGTAATATAATAATATTTAAGCTATAGTATCTGTTAAACAAACACAGACTGAAAATTTCCAACGAGCAACTCTGGGAAATGTGTCGTGAAACAGCGATTGGTCAGCAGATCGCTCGTCGCAAGTGGACCTGGATGGGCCACACTCTCAGAAGGGACCCCACCCACATACCTAGACAGGCGCTAGAGTGGACCCCACAAGGGAAGAGAAATCGTGGCCGTCCCAAACAATCCTGGCGGCGCTCAGTGGCAGCTGATATAAAGATCGGGTTATCATGGCCTGAAGTAAAGCGCGTAGCCCTGCGATGTGGGCTGCAGGGAGGTAAGTGAAACAACTGTATACTCAACGGACTATCGTCTAATGCTCTCTTAGTGGAATGCGCTTAGACTAAAAACTATCTACCTATTAAACTAAATACAGACATACCTTATCTTCTACGTTCTAAATCTATATTCTTATGATATCTTAACTAAATAAGGGAAGATTCACACTACATCTTCCCTTTTTTTTGAAAAATAATTTAATTACTATTATATTATTTTTACACTTCTATGACTTAAATATTTATTACACTACATCTTTCCTTACGTTTTAAACAACTTAGATCTGATCTTATGTATAAAAAACAACATTTGAAAACTACTACTATATTTTAAAAAAAACTGAACAGAATCGCAGTGGCACGACATAAATAATTTAGGCAATTTATTTACATTTAGGTACATACATAAACTAAGGTATTTATTAATCATTTTATATAAAGTCATTGGTTGTTAAATGTAATGTTTCTTATCAATTTATTATCTAATATCCACCAAGAACCTTGTATCAATTTAAATATAAATAACGATTTAGTTGAAGACAGAACGCAATGGCGAAGCACTGTGGACGCCCTCTGCCCCACCTAGGGGACTCAGGACATTAAGTCAAGTAAGTCATCTGTTAAACAAACATACATACACCCGAAAAAAATATTATCCAAGGCAGGGCAGTCTATAGGTTGGTACTTGTACATTAATTAATTTTAGTTTTCCATTTAATTTAAATTGAAATATTGAAGTATTCCGGATAACATTCTAAAAGTAATATTCATTAATATTTTAAAACTGCGTGTCTCGTGCCTGCCAATATAAAAATCTTTTTTGTTTATCATATTTTATTTATGAAAAAGATTTAAACATGAAACTATATATTTATTTATAATAAAATAAACTAAAATCAATACTGAGACATCGTGGGTAAATAGTATAGTAATCTTCTGGTCCAAATCTAGGATTATCTTACTTTTGTGGATAATTGCTTAGACTTTTTTTATTTATTTATTTAACAAATTTATTGCACACTTAAAAAAGATACACACACATAATTACACATATATAAAATTGGTATGAATTGTATTTTTTTACCCCTTTCTTACCATTTTGTACTATAAACTTGGCATATCTTTATTATATTTTAACAATTTCTTTGAACATCTTGACCCAAATTGAGTGAACCCGATTTGTATGATGGAAACCATCCATTTTTCAGAAACAAACTATAAAGCCTCGTTATCTCCCTCTACATTTATGAGGAATGCTGCCCAAAATCGCACCGTTAAATTTTAAGCCACCCCCAAAGACCTTATCATATTGTATTGATCGCAAAGACAGGGCCATCGGCTTAAAAATTAACACAACTGCCTATGCTTATGAGCGTCCTCTTTAATATGTAAACATGTAGCCTTTTAGTTCTGTAAAAGTAACTGACTAATTTTTAAAATAATTTTAAACATATCAGTATACTTAAACAATATTTTTGTAAAATTTTATTAAAATAGATAAATAGTAAGTAAGAAATATAATATGTATTTTACGCTAGAATTGAGTCACTTGTTTAATTAACTACCGCATAGCTCATTTAGAAAAAGGAATCTGTTATGTATTTTTGATATTCAGTTAAAATGGTAAGACTGCACATCAGTTTTTGATTTAAAATATTCAGTAGCAATGCAAGATATCACTGTGTATTTAATAGGCTATACGTATCCATAATCCTTCATTCTTAGAATAATATACTAAAACATTCAAATGGCCAGGTCTATAGATAAACGTCTTTGACCACTTCGCATATGAGCTCCATACATCATGCGCAGGAGACGATATTTTAACATCTCGTTATGGTTTCGGGTGCAATAACCGTTATGGAGGGAAATTAAGACAATATTTCAGTAAAGGTTGAGCTCTGAAATAAAAGAAGGGTTCTGAACAAAATATTCTCCGGGTATTTTGCAAAGAAAGATACTAGGAAACATTGTGGGTTTGTTTTTACTCAAAGGCCCCAACAGAAGTGTAATGTTTTTCTAGTGTAAGTGTGTCGGTTTTTTGTGTAGTCATTTCTTTTTAGTTAATTATACATATTTTTAAGTCAAATTAAAGAACTGTAAAAAAATAAAAACTCTTTTTCTTCTTTATATCTGTAAAATTTTAACAATGGGATTTGGTTATGAAAGATTATATTATGCACAACATTAGAACATCGAAAATTGTCTTATGACCCATTTTCACATTGAGCCGGCTCCTAGGAAGATTGTTCTTCATTCAACTGGTTTGACGCCGTATATTTGGGTTATGTTTACATCCCTAAATTATTACGATTGAACTTTTTACATGAAACCCTAAAAAAAGTAAAATGCGTTGCGCTGATGACGTTAACAATCAAGGCTAATGCAAGTCCGTCCTGCAGTTACCGAGTCTTTATTTAAAACATGAGAACTCCTTACAGTCAGAAATCGACATTTCGTTCTAATTGGTAAAAATTAGAGGATTGACAATGATTCTTATTGTTACGGTGATGATGGCAATTATAATGCATTTAATCTGCAATTTTGTAGTTACTGTTATTTTTTGTATTTTAGACTTTATTTATGTCACAAACAAGACAGCCGACAAAAAAGAGTCTTAGTCCTTTATAAAATAACACTAGCAATCTAAACCTAGAGTTTTTCGGAGCTCTTCAATTATTAGCTGGTCATTTCATGACCTGACCAATTCCTATAATGCCACGACATCGATTTTGCTGCCAGTATACGTAAAGTACATTAAATTTCAAAATCGGAATAACATTGAATAGAGAAGTCCCACTTTTACAAAACAAACGCTATTCAGAAATTCTCGAAATGTCCTCATTTATTGCAGCTAAAGTTTAACCCAGGCGTTGGTTTGAAGCAATGCCCATCTCTTTAGGTCTCTGAGGTCAAATGCATAACTTACTTTGCGCTGCGCATGTAAATAAGGACATAATTCAAAGTACTAGCGCTCTTCGGGGGCATATGAGATGCTGAGGTGTGGTTTGAGCAGTGAAATGGGATTCTATGCGGGTCTCAACTTAAATGTTATTTGTTGGAACGGTGCTGCCTTCCTGTTCCTATGCTGTGATGGGTTAAGAGAGAATAAACTCAATTTTATTTACTATTATTATTATTTTCGTTTTTGAGACCTCTTAAAATGAGGACAATGGTGTCGATTCGATACTGAATAAATGGATTGTATTGTATATATTCGGTGTTTACGTTTAAACTTATTTGACAGGACTAAACTTAATTTAAGCATCCTATCCTTGTCTTTTCGATACAGAGAGAAAAAGACAAAACACTTAAATTAAATTATCCTTCACCGGTAAAGAAACCCTTAAACGTAAGGTGGGAAAATAAATAAAAATATTTTTTTTGAAATAACTTTATGTAGTGTACATTTTCGAAGGTTTTTTTTTTTTACAAAAGCAGGCCAGTCCACACGGACAGCATCCGATCATAAGGATCAGAAGGAAAAAGGATAAAAGTTAATTGGAAGAAACTGATATATATTTATATGGCATCTACTTTATTTTACTTTTATCTGTTTTGAATCCTTTCTTTCTTTATTCTTATTTTTGTATATTTTATTTACAGACATGACATTGTATAATTCATTTATTGAGCTAGCATTAAGATGTAATAGAATATAAGACTTTAAAAAAAAATGTGTTGAAGGGAGTTTCTTTAGGGCCCGCCGTTTCTTCTCACTCCGCAAACACTTCCCGAAACGGTGGGTATACGAGTTCCGAGTGGTAGGAACCTCGTATTAGGTAGATAAAAGAATGACGTTCGAAAAGTGTACACTGCTACCTACTTCAAATAAAAATATTTTCATTTTCATCTATCTCGACTTTACATAGTACAGTTATCCAATATTTCGCTTAGAAACGGTAACTTCTTAACCCCCAAGATAGTATTGGAATAAATCAAAACGCAGCCTTACAGAGACGGATATTTGCCGAGGATGTGTGAATGGGATTCATAAATAATATTTTCAATCTCACTCAATACCGCTCTTTATACAGGGTGTTAAAAAAACTTGCGTTTGAAATTTTAAGGGTTTACTCATAATCTAATATAGAATACAGGAAAAATTATGTTTTTTTTTTTAGTTTTTTATACTAAATCTGAATGGTGAATAAATCATTTGTATAGAAATTTAAAAAAAATGCAGATCGAAGTTTCTCAATATTTTTCCTGTACTTGATTCTGAGTAATTCAAAAGCACTTTTTTTAACACCCTGTATACTTACTGATATGGAAATTGATTATGAACTACGAGTACCTCGTATTGTGAACCTTCCGAATTTGATGAATTTATAGATAACTTCATCTATCCCACTGAAGTAGTAAAGTGCTGTAATGAGATAGTAAATCTTGGTATTGGATTGCACGTTAATATGATTTTATTAGTTTTGTTTTCGATTCTTCTTCTTCTCATCGTGTGGCACATTTAACCGTCCTATTCACAAGTTATAGACGGCGGTTGCCTAGTGTTGCACTGACCATCACCCGCGGTCACGTGTAGGGCATTTAGATTTACACCTACGTACGTGTGCAACGCGACCATCATACGCATCTAGAAATCAGATGTGCAGGTTTCTTCACGATGTTTTCCTTCACCGGTAAAGCACCGGTAAGTTTCGAAAAGCTCATTGGTGTGCTGGCCAGGATTTGAACCCACGACCTCTGGTTAGGAGGACGAAGTCACTACCCACTGCGCCACCGACACTTTTTTCAATTGAAGCGTTTTGACTCGATAGTCTTATGATTAAAAGATAGGCCCATTAGAATGCTGAAACTGAAATCACAGATCAAATTTTAACTCTAGCTTCAAATCAAATCAAAAATTATTAATTATTTGATAGTTTTTTGTAACTGTCCTTTCACAAAAGTTTCACAAATAAATTCAAGCCCGACTTTCAGCAAAAATACCTTACCAAACTATTCTCAACATATCTCAAACACGAAGTTAACCCCATCATTTTCCACCATTTCGACACACGTCGCCATGGCAACCGCAACGACACCGGCGCTGGCGCATCCGAGACGCGAAGACGAATCGATTGCCGCCGACAATTGACATAAACCACATTTAGTGCTGACAGCAGCCGTGAGACCGGAACGCTACTTGCTAGTGAGAATTCTCCACTGGATTCAAAGGAAAGGTCTTTATATACAAAAGTGTAACCAATTTAATTTTGAATTAAAGCCTGTTGCTACTCCGTATAATAGAGCCCTTGAGACTAAGATGATTCAGATTAATCTATAGACACCTTGTATTCCAAAATCCATCAATTTAGGCTGCAGGACTAGCCAAACAAATAGACGTACATTAAACAAAAATTCTGGAGTAGTCGGTTAACATTTTCAAATGTTTTAGTTTCGATTTTCACCCCTAGGTGCCCTCGTAAACTTTCTTAACAGACTAACCGAGCATTGTCAAGGAGGACTTGTATCCTCACTGTTGTATATACTATGTGTTATTTACAACATTAAAGCATATTGTTGAATTGAACTGACTTTCTTTTGCATAGCCACAATAATGGGTCTGCCTCGGATTTCCACTGGAAATTCGGAGTGGAATTAGCCTGTTAATATTATTAATAATTATTATTTACAAAAGGATTATTCTCAGGGAAGTCAGAAATCGGCATGAATAAAACTGTTAATGCAAAGTGCAATCATAAATGCAATCGGAAACATTAATAAACAATAAATATCTTATTCATGTGGGACCTGGGACCACACAAGATCTCATCCATCTCAATTGATAGACATCGTACGGGCAAATGGTACACATTGCGCATACGACGCGATGAGGTAAGGGGCTGGGTTCACCAACTTAAATAACAAAACTCAAATCCAAAATCTTTTTTTTATGTCATATATGACCCACTTTGGCTAATATATTTTACTGTAAGTACTTTTCATTTATTCAAAATAATCTATATAGTTATTGTAAGTAGTTCGTTTTAAATTCCTATTTAAAATGTAAAATTATTGTTTATTTATTACCTTTAATTAACATTTAATTTACAAATTACCAATAAATATAGATTATGGATTACTAATCGTATGGTTCACGAACCATTCTAAAAATGCGCAAAAATATAAGATATCGCAGTTTACTTGAATAAGACAATGATATTTTCCGTCACTCTCACCGTTTTTATTGCATTTTTGCATTTTATTTTCCTTTTTTTTATCGTCATTCTCATATCAACCGGAAGACGTGTTAACGTGTAGCCGTAAGGCTAATTTCTATTTAATATTCCATCTTGGTGACTTTTTCTCCTTAATACTTCCACTTTGGAAAGTTTTGAGCCATATGTATTTAGCGGCTTCCTACAAACCTGGCACATCATCAGTGAATCTGGTGTTTTCACTGTCTCTCCTGCCCTATAAATAAAAATAAATAATAAATAAATAAATATCCGGGACAAATTACACACGGTCAACACAGAGACACAGAGATACAGAAAAGAAACTTGCGGCCATGACACAAGTATATGTCTGGAAGGAATCGCTTTCAGCGATAAGACCGCCCAGGTTGCACCACTACATATCTTTATATTTGTTTTTATAATGAAATTGTATTTTGTGTGCAATAAAGAGTATTTATCTTATCTTATCTTATCTAATTATATTACTAAACTTATTGTTAGTTAAGGGTACGTGTTTCGTATGTTTTTAGAACGTAGAATAAACAAAATAACATTGTTTTTTCAGCTTTAGTATTATTTCAAATAAAACTGAAACTTGTAAATATTGTGATCAGTGTTATATTCTCTCGTCAAAATCGGCTAAGCTTTCGTATAAGTTAGAATAAAATAAATCTGGTGATCGCAATATTACACTTACCAATTGCTTATCAAGGGCTTACCAATTGCGGGTAAAAAAACTATTCTCTTGCCAAAATCCACTGAGCTTTCGTACAAGTTAGAGACATTGGTTAAAGCTTTCTTGGTGCAGCTGGCCCTCACAGATGAATTGGAGATGCACCTGCATGGTCGATCATTTGTCGTCCAACTGTCAACATGTCAACTGACGTTAGTCTGCCATTTCATTAGATAGACGTTCGTTTTGCCGATATTGAATCGTAGAATTATATTTGTTTCACGGTTTTCCCTACGTTCGCTGATTGCGATTGTATAGTTTGACTTCGCCAAGGGTTATTAGTTTTATTCCACCCACCTAGGGCAAATATTTGTATGATTACTTTTCTCTGTGTCTGATGTTGAATATATTATATAAGTTAGTATTTAAATTAATATGAGTACGTTATGTAATGAGTACCTACGTTAATCTATAATATATCATAATATAGTTCCCATAATACCGGGATTCTTGTTTTGGATTAACGTGTGTAATTTGTCCCGGAATTTATTGAGCTTTACTTATACAGACTCGGTGGCTAAGTGGTTAACGCTCCTGACCACTAATCCGAGAGTCGTGGGTTCGATCCCCACCCAGTGCAAACCTTTCTGTGATAAGCAGAATTGTTTGCTCTGTGTCTGGGTGTATTATATCTATATATGTATGTATTTAAACGTATATGTGTATGTATATCAGTCGCTGGTTCCCATAACACAGGGAATCCTACTTTGGGGCCAGATGACCGTGTGTGATTTGTCCCGGATATTTATTTATTATTTATTTATTTATATTATTTGTATCAATTCAATAAAAAAATCAAATAATTTATTTTTTTACGTAGATATATTAAACACTCTTATATACTTTTTGGTCAATCGTACATTTGGCAATACAATTGTTTGAAAATATTGTTCTTTCATATTTTTGAGTCACTTAGTCACGGAAAAAATGTTCACTATCTCTTCTAGACCTGAAAAATCAGAACAGTTTCTAAACAAAATCCCAGCATTGATTCTCAGAAAAAAGCAAACAGCCAAAAATAGGTCCATTTCAAACAAGTACTTATATACATACAATATGTCACCCACAATAAAAAGTAACACAATAAAATTACAAAGTCACATCACGTAAGCATTTGTCATTTCCGGCCTAACATATTACATTTACCTGCATATTCCGGCAAAGCGCTTTCTTGGCCAAAACCGCGAATCGTCTTGAACTAGTTCTCAAGTGTTTTCGAGAATCTGACTCAGTGCGTTTGCGCATAACCAAAGGCAATGAGGAAAGTGATGTCACTCGTTTATAAGGACTTTACAATAACGTTTGTATTGCATCAAGATGTTGTTTTATCGATATAAAGAAAGAAAATCCCGAAAATATCAAATAGATTTAAATATTACGTTCATAGGGTCTATAACACAAACATACAAAAACATTAAAATCATCTCTTAAAATCTTAAAATCATCTGTAAGTTTAATAAAAACAAATCTTAATAATATCTGTAGGTACCTATGTACAATATAATCTCAGATTTAGTGTTGATTATTATGATATTGTGGACTCTACATAGGTAGTATAGGGTATATTTTATCTTGCAGCTGACTTGAGACTGGTCCAACATAGTTTATTCAGGACCATTCATAAACCACCTAAAGATTTTAGTTGCATTTTTTTCTTCTAATCTATCTATCGAACAGCCGAAAGACGTCCACTGCTGGACAAAGGCCTCCCCCAAGGATTTCCACACCGACTGGTCCTGTGCGGCTCGCATCCAGCGGCTTCCTGCAACCTTTACCAGGTCTTCGGTCCACCGAGTCGGAGGCCTGCCCACACTGCGCCTTCCGGTGCGCGGTCGCCATTTTCTTCTAATATATGTATTTAAACCATAATTATATACTTAACTCTGTCTGTTATGTTTTCACGGCTAAACCACTGAACTGACTTAGATTACATTTGGTACAAAGAGAGCCTCAACACTAGGGAATAAGGCTACTTTTTAAATCTATTCATGGTTGAATAGTGTGCACAGATAGTCCTAATAAAGTTGTAGTATTTTAGACGAGGCATATTAATAAAAGTAAAAATTATATTTTAATAAAAATATAAAATTATCAATCGTATTTAAATAGAATATCTGATGTTCAATTTATACATGTATTATTTTTATTTAAAAGTGAGTCCTTCATTTGAGCTTTGACAGCTTCAAGAGAAAACTAGAGGTCACACAACAATAGTCAGCAAAGTTGGAACATCCTGTAATAACAGCACAAAAGAAATCGTAAAGTACCGGATGAGCTGTTTATGTGATCGTTTTTCACACATTCAGAGTAATGTCAAAATTTTCTTCCATGCAATTTTTGTTCTTGTATTTTCTTGCAATAAGACTGCAAATTCATGAGCTGTTCAAATATTTTTTGTACATATATGTATTTAAATATGCCTCATTTAATTTTCGGATTTGCGAAAGATTTAAATAAGGACCGTCAGAATAGATTATTGAATTTCGAACAGAGTTGGTACAATACGTGACATTGTAGGCCCTATAAGGATTGTTCTGAAAATGGAATTCAATAAATACGTCATGACATAAACAGATTAAATTAACAAAAAATACAAGTCAAATATAAATATTGCGAGGTTTTTGTTTATTTGAAACTCTTTGTGTTGTTGTTTGCTGTTGTTTGTTTGTTGTTCTCCTTCTTTATGCGCATTCAACAAATGAAAAGGATCATAATAAGCCATATTTTTTTTATAAACAAAAAACCTTTCCTATATTCTAAAAAAGGATTTCCTTAAAAAAAATTCATAAACTTATCAATTGTCACTATTGTCAATTCCTTCCTTATTAGGAAGGGAATGTTTTTCTTCAACAAAATAGGATTTTTGGGAAAAGTTGTTCAGTTTGGTTTTCTTGTTGAAGTACATTGCTTAAATTTCATTTTTGCATTTGCATATTTTTTTGCGATTTCGGTCAGAGTGTATTCAACCAAAGTCTTTTAACAAAAGTTGTTCAGTTTGATTAGTAGAAGTCACCTTAAGTTATTCCTAAACCTTTTGTTAAATCCTGTATAACAAGAGAATTTGTTAAAAACGAATTAACTTATCATTTATAAAAACATTTTCTATACACATTCATTCAAAAGGCTTTCTGTTATCTGTTGCAGGTCATCATTTGAGTTCACAGTTAACTTAAAATTACTATAATAAAATATACTATGAACCTCTTGAGCTCTCCTGGGTTTCATGTAATGTCTTTTAATTACAAGAAAATAACCGTCTCATTTATAGTTTATCGACCTTTAATCGGACTAGGTATATTTATGTCGGCATCGTGTTAGTTTTTTTAAAAACTGAACTGAAATCGATTTAAAACTTGTAGAAATAAATATTAAGTATTTTACGCTAAAATAAGTCATATTTACTGAATTCGTTAAGATGTAATAGAATTTAAGACGTTTTCAAAAAATGTGTTAGAGGGAGTTTCTTTAGAGCCCGTCGCGTCGTTTCTTGTCACTCCGCAAACACTTCCCGAAACGGCGGGTATACGAGTTCCGAGTGGTAGGAACCTCGTATTAGGTAGATAAAAGAATGACGTTCGAAAAGTGTACACTGCTACCTATCTATCTATCAGCCGAAAGACGTCCACTGCTGGACAAAGGCCTCCCCCAAGGATTTCCACACCGACCGGTCCTGTGCGCCTCGCATCCAGCGGCTTCCTGCAACCTTTACCAGGTCGTCGGTCCACCGAGTCGGAGGCCTGCCCACACTGCGCCTTCCGGTGCGCGGTCGCAATTCGAGAACTTTGCTGCCCCAACGGCCATCTGTTCTACGAGCTATGTGCCCTGCCCACTGCCACTTAAGTCTAGCGATTCTGAGAGCTATGTCGGTGCTACCTACATACACTGCTACCTACTTCGAATAAAATATTTTCATTTTCATCATAAATTCCGCTTCGACAAAAATCCTTACAGTACTGACATCGATTTTATTTTCAAAAAAACAAAGGAGAATTTGAAAGTGCGTCTTAGTTAACAACACATCGTCCCCACTGCAGGGGCACGGGTCTCTTCCCATAACTCGGGAAGGTTAAGCCATACTCCACACACAGGCGCCAAGTCCGGATTGGTGGTTATGGGACTAGTGGTCAACCCAGAGTCAGAAGTTTTCAAGCCAATGAGGCCTCCGAAATGGCTTAACGACTGTCATCTAGTGATAGCAGCCGGCACCAATGGCTTAACGTGCCTTGCGGAGTACGGAAACGATCGAGATAAATGCCACTAACAGTCAAACCCATCTATGTAATGGCCGTGTCTGTACTCAGTTAACCTGCATGATCGACGCGAACATGCAAGCCGCACTGAGCCACGACCGCTTCATATCATAAGACTACGAATAAGTTTTTGTTGTTCAGCGCACCCTTATATAGGGTAACTTTAAATTAGTTCTTGATACGAAAGGCTATGCATGTGCTCATATAACAAACAACTTTCCTTGTGGAACCCATAGTCAAATCGCAAAAAAAAATTGGACTCTTCATACTAATTTGGCCGGCCCGTTGACCGATTTGTATAGAGGGTCCAAAAACTATTTTTGAGATTTGACTACGGGTTCCTTAGGGAAAGTTGTTTGTTATCACGAGCACATGCATAGCCTTTCGTATCAAGAACTAATTTAAAGTCACCCTATATGTCTCTGAAGTTTAAATATCCAATTGTTTTAAAATACGCGTTTTATCGAACCTTCACTGTACCATTTAAATGGGTTGCTATCTTCCCAGAGTTTCACTTTAATACAATTTATTAGTTCATTCAGTAATAAAGTGTATTATCGATGTTTTTTCTCTCATTTCTTTTTTTCTAAAATATGGCAGGGCATTTCGTAAGTGTAGCGGTGGGACACGGAGTAAGAAATATTGGACGGTGCTTTTGCACCACCCCCTCATTTTAGCTTATATAAGTAGGTAGAAATATATAGGTGACTAAAAATAGTTTTTCATACGAAAGGCTATGCGTGTGCTTACAAACAACTTTCCCCCAAGAAACCCATATTCTCAGGGCTTTTAAAGTCATGGTAGAAGCAAAGAATACTAACCAATACTACGGAAAGAAACCACACCCACTATATATAATATCATCGTATGCGATGAAGTGGTACGCGAAGGGGCATTCCCATATAGTTAATTGGAACAAGAATATCCCGCGTATTTTAAAACAGTAGTAGTTTGACTGGTGACTTTAAATAAGTTCTTGATACCAAAGGGTGTGCTCATGACAACAAACAATTTTTCTAAGGAACCCATAGTCAAATCGCAAAAAAGTTGCTAAGTTTAAAATTCATAGCATGATCAGTCATCGGAAAATTTGGTAGGAACAAAGGGATACCCGCCTCACAAAAAAAGAATAAATTGTTCTCAAGTAAGAAAAAAACTAAGTTCTCCCGCTTCACAAAAAAATGATTCTCAAGTAAGAGGGAACGAAGAGATACTCGTCTCCGAAAAGAAAAATATATTATCGTCAACGGAAAAGAAAGGGTATCCTCCCAAAAAAAGTATGTGTCACATCCATATATTTTATGATCTTGAACGATCCATACCTAGAGAGCAAGTGATCCCGTTTCGACCTCGTCTCGAATTTAATGCGGCAGATCTCGATCATATTTACGATCGCCGAAACGCGAATCTCCTTGCATTACCGCATACAGAATACAATCGGTAGAAATCGGAGCGGTACAAAATTCTTGGGAGAAAATTTTGGTAGCTTTTTTTTGATTGTGGATGTTTGTCATAAGAATGGAAATGATTTCACTTTTGTTTTAAAATGTGTCGTCATATCCAAAGAGATAGACCACTGGTATAGGCTCAGCTCAGAATTTTTAATCTGAATATCTTATAAGGGCGTGTCCACAGCACAGTTGCATACGTTTAATATTTATCATTGTTCTGTTTTTGCAAACAGCACTTTATCATTGCCAAATTGATCGTTTTTGGATCAATAAAGTGACTTATTTATTACTTAGTAACTTTAGTAGCAAGAGTGTGTTTGGTTCCAAAATGGTTCAGTATATTTTGAACTTTCTGTAAATCTGTCCATTCGTGTGTTTTTTTTTCGGTAGAACATAAAAAAAGTTTTTAAAATATTTTATTGATGTACCTTGGAGTTTTTCTCAACAACCCCACGTAGTTAATCTTTGCAAAGGCAGCATATTGATCTTCATTTTTCTCAAATTTTAAGTTATTTTTTAAGACTTACTACGACCTTCACCAGGTCATCGATGCACCGACTGGGAGGTCTGCCTACGTTACATCTTCCAGTGCGGAGTCGCCACTCGGGAAAATTAATATTTAATACCCCAGCGGCCATCTGCTCCATATATACGAGATGTATACCCTCACGCCATTATTTTATTTGTTCCTCATTATATTTAATCTCATTGTTAAATGAATATATAAACAGCAGGTCTACATACTAAACCCTACAGCATATCCCTCCAAAATCTTTTACCCTATATCGATATTTTTATCAACTTATTTTGTATTTTATTTACAACACTCGGTTCACGTGTTAATCTGTAATATAATTACAGTTTCGTCCCTTACAAATCAAACTGAGAGGAGGACCTCACAAACTTTAAACTTTAAACTTAGAGAAAGAGAAAATATAAAAATACTTATGATAAATATACTTTTTATTATTTTTAACGTGTCAAAAATTATGACTACATTTATTAATTGTCTTAGAATAAACTAAAATTTTTGTAAATCTGTTGCTTGCGTTGATGTCTTTTATACGCATAATTCTAAACCGTGAAACAAAGTATTTCAAAAACTAAACTTAAACTGTGAATCGAAAGAATGATTAAAAATACTTATTGCTAATTAATTAGTAATTATAATTTACAATACAAATGTCACTAAAAGTTTACCAAAAATAAAAACTCTTATTTAGTTTATTATAAATTATGTTACTTTCAAAACAGGTAATTATGAAATATTTTACTCAAGTCTAAACTTTCAGTAGTCACCCCAAAACTGACGTCTTTATCTTACGATATGAACCATTTCCATAAGCAGTTCTCAAGTTCCCCATACACAAATCACACCGAAAAACGCTGATTACGAGGAATCACGCGATAATGACATATCCAGTTGCGCATGGGCATGTAAATCAACCTTTACAAGTGCCTACTAGTACTTAATCAACGGTCAACTGCACGAAAAAGTTACACTCCAGTATAAGAAGAGCTACGCCTTTAATAAATCTTCATACAAAACAAGGTCAATTTATAGTGGAAATTTTAATTTTCGTGCTGCTCTTGCATGAGAAAAGGGCAAGGAATATATAAATCTTATTCTTAAATGGAATCGGTGAGACAAAAGGCAAGTCAAAGGTTAAATACTTCGCTTTATTTGCGATGTCAGGTAAAACGTTAAAAAATATGTTAATTTAAAAATTGGACACGAATTTTTGAGAAATTTTGGTGATAAATAAGAATATTCTTTATGGTACCATCATAATCTCTCTACTCCCATCTCTTCTTCAGCTTCTTAGTTAGTGCCTTAGTTTAAGAAGCAGTAAAGTTATACAGATCGTATTGTTTTATCAACCTGAATAGGAACTATAACCTCTTGCCACTATCTGGGGATTCTTGTTAAAATCTCACTCCGGTCCAAGTCTACTTGGATCGGAATGCGTATGAACTCATACGTTGAACGCCATAGGAATGCATATTTAAACGCAAGCCAAATTTTACGTAACTTCTAGTTTATTAGCGTTTTAACTATAACAGTACTCGAAAAATTACCTGTAAATGTTATTATCAGTTTTTCATGATACTCAAACGACGCAGCGACCAGCCCGAAGATTATTTAATCACTACATATTAGGAGTGGGAATGTTACACTTTAGAACAGTTTTTTTTTAATATGTGAAGCGTACTATATTACCCACCATTACATTTGCGTCTATTCTATACAACCTTTTTCATATTCTGACATACGCTAGCCTAAGTACCGCGATCAGCCGACGAATGCTAATCGCGGGCATTCCGAAAATTCAAATTTAAATATGTTCATTTTATAAGGAATAGTCAATAAAAGAGTTCCAATACGTGACTAAAGATTAAAATCTCTTCAGTACCTGCTTCTAACTATCGTATTTCAAAAGTATAAAAAGATTCCCATTCGACAAAGAAGTTTTATATCGTTGCTTTGGGGAGGGAGCGGGATACAAGTCTGTGATGCTCCATTAAAAACTTTACGTAACAAAAACCAGAGAAATCCTTAAACTGAATTTATTCCAAAATACGAGTAATATCATAATTTTACCACACAAAATGACGCAGACCACCAATCATTAAATACCATGAAAAGTTAATAAAAAAAAAATATGTCTGCTCCAAATATCATGTTAAACGGTTGATCTGGTTTTAAATATTTCCCTGAAACAATTTTGAATCAATATGGCGGATGTTGGCAATCTATATTTATTAAATTCGAGGAACAAGTTTATAATAAATTTCCAGAGATTCATTTAAATATGTTCCAATATTCTCTTCACGATAATATGGAAAGTGTAACTGTGTGTCAACCAGAAATAAACATAATATTGAGATAAAAACTTTAAAAAATTAAAACAAAATACCCGTGCGGAAAAAATGATATTAAAAAAAAAAGTATAACGAAAATTTAATCTTTTACATATTGAAATCTCCTTTCTACCTATAGGTAAATAAAGCTTAAGCAATATAGATACTGCTCAAAAGAAAATAAGGGCCATACCATCATTTTTAAATAATTATAATTGTTGTTTCTAGATGTGTATGATGGTCGCGTTGCACACGTCCGTAGGTGTAAATCTAAATGCCCTGCAAGTGATCGCGGGTGATGCTATGTGCAACACTAGGCAACCGCCGTCTATACCTTGTGGATAGAACGGTTAAATGAGCCACACGATAAGAAGAAGAATGGTAAACCCCTACTGAGCATTATTTGAAACATTTAATAGCTAAAATTTTAAACAATAGCATTATTTAAAAAATAATACACTAATAATATTACTTTTAATATTTTAATGATATAACAAAAAACCTGCTGGCCTTTATTTTCTTTTGAGCAGTAAATGTTATCGCACCAAATAGACCAAAAAGAATTTATGCGCGCAATCCCGTCCAGCCAGTGCCTAGCCACGGTGCAGTGTATAATAAAGTTATAAACCAACACCAGTAGCACGGAGGCTGCATTTATCACAGATTGCTCTGCGCTAAGATGCTCTATCTAGAACCCCCAGTAGCTGACATAGAGTAGGCTGTGTAGAGTGGCTAAGGCAATTAACTGCATTTCTCTTAAATTTCAAAAATGTAGGGTTTATCGGTTTCTTTGAGGCCTTGGGAATTGATTAAATTCATACCAAATTATTCGATTTTAAAACGCCTGACTAATCAAAACGAAATCTTCCCCAAGTGTTTTAAATATTTTGAGAAAGTATGATGATGATTATGTATTTTGGTCATTTCATAAATAAATAAATAAAAATAAAAAAAAACTGTAAAATGTTCAATTCAATAATGTACTTTATATAACAATGGGCGGCCTTATTTATCCTAACTTTTTTATTATTAATCAAATTTGGATCCATCTGCGGTAAAATAATGATTTTATATTTGTTTTTTACGGAAATAATCTACAACGCTATCTAAAAAAGGGAGAACTAGTTGTCGCTTCTACGAAATGTTTATTACAAAAACATAATCTTTGAACGTTATTACGCTAATAATATATGGGACGATTCATCTTAACCGAATATATAAGTGGTCGGCAATATTTTACAAGCCCCATTGTATTGTTAAAGTATGATTTCCGGTTATAATTCCAGTGCACTTTTGTAGTGTTACGGTCACTTTATCTTAAGCTAAGATGAGATATTGCTTGACTTATAATCTATTGAGGAGCGTCTACACTGGAAGTGTTCAAGATTTTTAGGAGACATATTTTTGGGGTTTTTGAAAGAATAGGTTTTAAGCGAAAAAACACCTTGTATATGAATATGTATATTTAAAGGTATACAAGCCGTAACAAAAAAAAGGTTTAGAACCCGTTCACTGAATCTTTTACTTAACAAATTAAACAAAATGTTGTTGTTCGACTCTGCTGAAATCAAAAAAATATATATATTCTTCATACTAATGAATCAGCTGTTTAGCAATTTAGTATTAAGAGTCAAATTTCTGCGATTCCAGCAAACTCGTCCTACACCTATTTGGTTAGTAAACACATAAATGTATATTTATGCGTATATGCATAAGTACGTACAGTTAAATTCTAAAATCCATATAATCGTTTCACATGAGTTTTGTACAAGAAGAGCGTGTGTGATTCGGAATACTTTATGATTAGACAATTATTAATTTTAGTTTAATCTATAGTTTTGAATTACAATCTTAAATAACATTCGCTAATGAGAACGCACCTTTATAGAGAATGATGTTATTTTATTTGTGGGAAAGAAAATATTATTGTATAATATCAATTCAGTAGCTACAATGTTTGAAGGTGAACCATTTTAAAATACCACTCGTTGATGACGACTCGGATAAATATTTGGATTTTGGTTTTTGAACTTTATTTTAATCTTTATGAATAGAGTAAGGATCAAGGTTCTTCCGTATTATTGTTGTACATACAGAGTGTTAAAAAAGTTCGTTTGAAAATTTAAAGGGCTACTCAGAATCAACTATAGAGCCCAGGAAAAATATTGAAAAAATCCGCTCTTCCATTTTTTTTTCAGTTTTGCATACAAATTCTTGATTCACTGTTCAGATTTAGTATGAGAATCTGAAAAAAATATATATTTGAAGAGCGGATTTTTTTCATATTTTTCCTAGGTTCTATACTTGATTCTGAGTAACCCCTTAAAATTTCAAACGCACTTTTTTTAACACCCCGTATAAACAGTGTGTCCCGGATGGAAGGAATCCATCCTTCAGGAAATCAGGAAAAAGAATAGGCCATGCAATCATAATTTTTTAATGTTTTTTTTAAGAGTCCTAAATATTTTAGGTGAAGTGGTCGTGGCTCAGTGCGGCTTGAGTGGTCGGTGCGATCACGCAGGTTAACTGACTACAAACACCATAACCTGGAGGGGTTGGACTATTAGTGGCATTTATCTCGACTGTTTCCGTGCTTCGCAAGGCACGTAAAGCCGTTGGTGCCGGCTGCTATCACTAGATGGCAGTCGTTAAGCCATGTCGGAGGTCTTATAGGCGGCTTGAAAACTTCTGATATTAGGGTTGGCCACTAACTAGCCTCACAATCTCCACCAATCCGGACTTGGCCCCCGTGTGTGGAGTATGGCCTAACCTTCCCAAGTTATGGGAAGAGACCCGTGTCCCTGCAGTGGGGACGATATAGGTTGTTTACGAAATATTTTAGACTTCCGTACCCAAAGGTCAACCTATTACTAAGTCTCCGCTGTCCTTTCGACCGTCTTTCTCTCAGCGGGCTGTATCTCATGAACCGTAATAGGTAGACAGTTGAAATTTTCACAAAGTGTGTATTTCTGTTGCCGCTATAACAGCAAATAATAAAAATACATTAAAAATTAAAGGGGGGTTTTAGAAACGTGTTTATGGCAGAATTTTAAATCTTGTACGATAATGATGATTATAATCTTCAAGAATTTTAGAATTCTTAAAATTACACTGATGTATATTATATATTTTTTTCTATTGTACTTTATTTTAATCGTTATGTTACTTTATTTAGACATCGCGTAATTAGTATTTTATTTCTATTTTTCCACTGTATTTTTATCATTTAGATATTGATTCAATATGTAAATTGTATTATTTTTATATCATTGTATTTGTATTTTTGTTTCTTTTGACATTCAATGTAAATTGTATTATTTTTATTTCATTGTATTTTTATTTTATTATGTTTGAAATTCATATGAAAATTGTAAAATGACTTGTAAAATTTCTTTACCAATAAAATGATTATGATTATGATGGTATGGAAGTCCGACTCGCACTTGGCCGGTTATTTGAGAATCCAGTAAGGATTCCTTGGGACAGCTTATTCAGTTACATGAGTACAAGCTACTACATATATACATAAGTTTCCGTCAGCGGTATTTTTACATGTAAATATATTATTTTTATTGTTTTATTTTAATTTTTATTACTTTTATTATGCTTTATTTTTATGTGTTTAAGTGTTTTGATGTGTACATTATTGGAATTATCTGTAAATCTATATATGTATGTTTTTATTTCCAATAAATAAATTTAAAAAAAAAAAAATATTTTATTTAAATAGATGCTTTGCACATTCTTTAGGTCGAAAAAAATGAAATAACCATTTACATTTCATTTTTTTATACCTAAATAGTACAAAGTTACTACATATACATACAAATATACATACATATAACGACGATTATACTTCCTCTTTTTCGGTCGAAAACCATTATACATATAGGTTAACCATAAGGTTACGGAGGTCAACATCGAAACCAATAATTAATTAAGCTTAACTTATAAGTAATAACAACAAGGCTGTTATTAAAACCATCGCAGAAGATTCTCACGTTACTAGTTACCTATAGTAATAATTAGTCTATATTTTGACAAGTGAACTGTTTTGGAACTGTTAAATGAATTACTATTCATACGACTAAAACATGTGCAATAATTCTGAAGATCTATACTACTATACTTACTTCGCTGGTTCTGCGACCCAAAGAGGATCTTGGCCTCCGACACTAAATTCCGCCATTTTTTCCTTTCCTGTACCGCATCACGCCAATCGGCTCTTTGAAGGGTTACAGGGTGTTAAAAATGTGCGTTTGAAATTTTAAGGGCTTACTCAGCATCAATTTTTTTTAACACCCTGTATAAAACAGAGTTTTTGAAATCGAAAACCTGTATAAAAAAGGAAAAAAGAGGTATCAGCCACAAGTTTTGTCATAAATAAAAAAATACACAAAGTGAATTAACCCAAAGTTAGTGAATCTAATCTCGGGAGGGGAAAAGGAAAAAAGGGAGACGAAGAATAAGATGGGAAGATGATATTAGAAAAGCAGCTGGAGGAACATGGACCAGGAAGGCAATGGATAGACGTCTTTGGCAAAATCTGGGGGAGACCTATGCCGGAAGGCAAACTGACAAGGTTGCCGAAGTGTTAAATTAAAATACTTAGTTTTAATAAATTACGTATATAGTATATTTTTAAATATGTGTAAGTTAACATAAGTGTTAGTAATAAAAGGCTTTATTATTATTAATTAAGATTGAACTGCGGAAAAGGCTCCACAGCATCAAATAAATCTTATAAGGTTTAATCCAACTAGAATCGAACTCTACATCTCCTAATGATAAACGAGTTGAAGGAGGCAGAATCAATTATTCCATCTTAGTTTGATTATGTGCAAACATTATTAAATTTTAATTACCTACCTCCGTAACATTTTTCAAAATCCTTTATTTCAAGTTCGGGGTTGATAAGACATTTTTTGAGCCTGCCTGTCTAGTCCGCCATTTTATCTAAGTCTTAGCATCAACGATAATAACGTGTTCTAGTAGTGAGATAAGAGCTCAATATTGCGTTGAAGAATCTTGTTAAGTCAAATTCCATCATGCGGCATCATTAATTAACAATTAAATACCATAAATAAAAAAGGCTCTAAGTACCAAAACCAAAAAGTGGATAAATTTAGGTTTCAAATAAACGAGAAAACGAAACTAGAACGCTCAACGCTCCTTGGTACTTGGTACTTGGTACTTTAAATACCAAGCTAGATAGATAGATAGATAGATAGATAGATAGATAGATATAACATTTATTCACTTACACGACACTTTTTACAAAACAGGTTTAAACATTTTACAAACAGAAGAGAAAACAATAACAAGAACATAATATATAAAAACAGTAGACATAATAGGAAATTTAATTTAAACATTTATATGCAAGTAGGCGGGTGCCGTGTTAGCGAAACGGTTCCGAGCTCAGCATATGCTGCAGTTTCCTGCAGCGCTGATTTTCAGTCGGCACCGGACTAGTAACAATGCTATTCTTCATTTGTTTAGGTACTTAAAAAAACGTAAACAATCTTGATATATCTTTTTATTGATACCTGCTTGTTTAAATTCTCAAACGAGTAGAATGTATTACGTGTTTAATAGAAATGCAAAAGAAACTTAGTACCTACGTTTGCAAGAAATATCAGAATTTAAACATGCACATATCAATAAAAAGACATATCATGATTGTTTACGTTTTTTTAAATAACTAAAAAAATGAAGTATAGTTGCTTAGGACCCTATTTTAGTTATTGGCGAGGGAACATACTACATGATAAAGAAATAAAAACGAAACGAGAATTTTGGCACTTAGATCCTTATTTATTTATAGTATTCATTAACAAAAAATATTCGAATCGCAGACGTACACCCGCCATCCTGACGCACATCTAGTTAGGCTTCCTAAATTCAGGAAAGTGAAATAACCACTTTTAAAAATAAATAGCTACTTGTAATGAACTGTCATTACTGGTGTTGTTATCGACGCTTCAATCAAGTCGTTTTAAATGTCACCAATTCACCATATAATATACTAATTTGTGCACAGTTATTTAGTGTATAACTAATTATCTGAGCGATATAACTAATACAATTATAGATAAACAATACTCCACATACCGAAGGCGGTCGGGCTAAAATAAATCAAAGCGAGAACGCGTAGGTGGTCGACTCATGCGCGCCCAGCAATTACCAATTAACTTCGCGTTCGATATTCAAAATTCAAATTCATTCGGACACCACCCTCCGTTTGGGACGCACGTCTATAAAAGGCAACGTGAAATCGCGACGTCAATTTTAAATAACGACAAACAGTTTATGTAGGTCGGATACGCGGTAAAAGAATAATTTTGGCTAAATAAATATTCCTTTATACAAAATGTCAACAGAAATGTATTTTAACCCATTGCCTCTAAAGGAAAGGTTATGATTTGATGTGTGTGTATGTATGCCTGTTTCTTCGGCTAAAGCTCAAACTTAAAGCGTTGAATCTATTTTTAATTGCGAGGTGTTATACAGAAAACTTACCGAAACTATTCGGGCATCCGGTATCTTTGAATCTCGTCTGATACGTTACTTCTCGGTGTAAATTGACCCTTATATCTAAGTCTTTAAAACTCTACTAAGTTCTTAAAGTAACTTGAAATAAATAAAAAAATATACTTTTCCGACGTCAGTTTTATTTTTACTCACGCAAATTATTAACTACAATAAATAATAACGTTTGATCACATTTGATGCTAATTTATAGTGATAAGATATTTAAGATTAAATATTTTTATTTTATTTACAATCGATTGTTTAAAAACTACAAACATGTATTTATTAAAATATATCCTTGCATATTCGTAGCATAATAATAAATTTCTAGAACATTTTTTGAGTAATATTACATCAAATACGTTTAGGCGTCTATTTACGATAAGGAAAATATTTTTAATAAATTTTGCTAATTATATTTTAGCACCATTACCACCTAACGAGTATATTATACAAAACATTTTTTTCTTAAAAATATTTCATAAATTACATTATTTAATAAATGCAAATTATTATAAAAAAATATTTCGATCATTCTTTACTCATGGCCTCAAGCGATTTCAGAAAGTTACAACTTTTGTTCAAAAAAATGATCAGTTTCTTAATTTGATACCAACATAATTTAATGTACTGGTATAGTTCGTTTTTTTATTAAATTATTAAAAAAAGTTTTTTCACTTTTACAGACATTTGCACATAAAAAACATTACTTAGGACATATGTAGCAATTTATTCATGATGTTGTTTCAAGGGCGAAGTTAAAAGTCAAAGTAATTTTTTTTTTATTTAAGCAGATGCTGTACACATTCTTTAAATTTCTTTTTTTCTACCTAGTACAACAACTCCGTTTTTATCGACAACTCCTTCTTCATGAATGAAAAGTTGATTATGATGCCAAAAAATCTCAAAAAAAAATATATTTTGGCATCAGTGTTATCTATGCTCTCTTGACTTGTTGTGGACTAAATTAATTTTATCGCACCTGTATACTTAAGCACGAACTAAAAATACTCTTAAAATTAAAAATATTTTGATATTTTTTTAAAATCAGATCTATGTATATAATAATACCTTACCTTGGTAACACCTGTGTACCTTAGCCAGAACTTTAAAAAATACTCTAAAACTTATAATATCGTCTTCACACGATCGACATAAACATAATTGTTTCTTATACCTATATGTATATCCATTTAAATATCTTCTACAAATACACAATTCTTAATAAGTAAAATTTTATTTACATTTTGGCAAGATATTAAAACATTTTTGTATCTTTTTACATAATCTATGATAATTGTATCTTACAATTAATATTGTTTTCATGTGATTCAAAAGACAGAATTTTGCTGCCAAGCGGCAAATGAAAGGTACGTAGTACTAATAAAACTGAACAACTTTTTCAACCGAAGCAAAAAAAAAAACCACTTACTGCTAACTGTCAGTGTAACTGAACAATAATTTTACAAACTTTATTTGCATTTGGGTGCCTTTAGGAAAGTTGTTCAGTTTCAGGAGTATTATCTTTGCCGATTCACAGCAATTTAGATGTCATCATGTATAGGCACCTACTTACATCTCATACACTCCTAAAATATTTTACTTTGCATACAATCTTTTTTTTCAGCATGGTTTCTTTGACGGTTGTTCAATTTCATAAGTAGAACCTACCTACTGTTCAAGTGTCCAGTAGGTACAGTCTGTCAAAAAAGTCTTGAAAGCGGATTTTATTGGAACTACATTTATTTACGATGCCAACCTTAAAATTCTGGATCCTCATTGGTTGAATGTGCTCGAATATTGCCGTGTAGAAACGAACAGCGCCCTCATTTATTTCCAAGACTTTCTTGACAGACTGTAGCATTTTTCTTACAGACTATATGTATAGGAGGTGGAAAGTGATCCGACACTCTATATTAGATTTGAATCTTTGTTACGTTTAGATAAACTTATTTATAAAAAATAACAATTTAGTAAAAGTTTCCGAGATACATTCAACAATTTGGAGTATATGTGTGTCAAAAAGTTAAAAGGAAATCTAATATTTGTATACAAGAGTGATAAGAAATTTTAAATTTTAAAAAGTATACAAAATATAAATTACTATTTTAAAGAAGTATATTTCATATTTCTGTAACACTGTAAAATATTTTAAATCTTAATGTCAAAATTGTTACCCGATATTGTATTAAATTTATGATAAAACATTACTTTAAACTTTTTACCGTGTATTTGATATGAGTATCGAAATTACTGACATGATTATTCTATATTTAACATAACTAAAACTAAAAGAGGCTAAAACTTTGCATAAAATATTATAACTTATTTTATAACCTGTCCTGTACAGTACAGGATGACTTTCTTACTGCAAAACAACAACCTTCCTTTAAGGAACAATCTTGGAGTAAAAAATACTTTTTCTACATTTTTAAATCGACTGCTCAATTATTGACAATTAGTAATTGTTCAGATCCATGAGTTCCGTTCATTACTATAAGCATCTCCACTCAGATATTTCTCTTCCTATTGTTTGGAAAGGTTAGGCCATACCATGCCATGCTCCACACACGGGGACCAAGTCCGGATTCGTAAGCCACGTTAAGGCTTTGATGCTGGTTGCTATCACTACGTAGCACTCGTTACGTTTCAATAGTAGCATCTACCATCTTCTTGCTACTTGTCGTACAAACAGTGTCACCACTATACCATCGTACAGACAGCCACAAAGATATCTGAACCTCTCCGTAATACACCATGTATCACGAATAGCTTTAGTAGGAGTAGGGGTTCAGATATCTCTGTGGGTCAGTGTACTAAACAGCAGGTACAAACTTCACCATTCGTAGTTTTATTAGTTCTCCTTACATTGGTACAGAACCATTAAAATCAAATAAACACTTCGTCCTAAACCGTTCTCACAGATAGGACACTATCTACTCTTTTATTATATCTAAGAATGTTTAAGCTTTACTGCACACGCGAGGAGGGCCAAACCCAGATTGTTTAATACACACAAGACTGCTCTCGACAAAATTCATGTAAATGACACATTTTTCATTTCAGCAGCATTTCGTTTCAAAAAACACTTATTAAGCACCTCCAACATTGTTAGGCGTTTTCACAAAATACGTCACTAGCGTTCCTTTTCCTTTGACGTAAGTGGGTCCACGACACTCACACGTGTATCCCGCGTTCATTAGGACTCTGAAAAATTAAAAAAATAAACGTTTATTTCAAGTAACTTAAAAATAGTTTACAAAATATTTTTTTGCTACACTAGCTCCTCCACTAGGATCCCCTGTGTCGGAGGAGCTAGTTTCTTCCCGTGGAACAACGGTAAATTGAAACAAAAATATCAACATAATTAAAATATAAGTAAATTATAACAAGAACAAAAACATAGTAGGGTGCATTACATCTAAAATTAGTAACTTATTTGTATGCGTGTGTGCGCGCTCTTGCGCGCGCGCGGGTGTGTGTGCCTGCGTATGCGTGTGTGTGTGTGTGTGTGTAATAGTAATAATAATAATAGCGGCTATGCAAATTGCGGTCCTCCTCGACAATGCCCGGATTGACCGACGCTTTCTTTCCTCGTCGCACTGACCTCCAGCCGACTGTGCTTCTGCTGGAGTAGCTCCTGCCACTTTGCCTAGCGCGAAGTGGCCAGAGTAGCCCTAATTGATATTTGAAAATAATAATAATATTAAAATAATAATATTTTAATGGTATTACAAGATGGTGGATTCTTCTTTCAGAGGCTCATATAGATTTTGGACCGATGTGCCAGCGGAACACTACGAAGATAATACTTAGTAGGTATTTATTTGAATAGGGTATACTTAAATAGGTAGCGTAATTTCAATAAACTAGATTTGAAATTGCTAGTTCTAAAATATTTGTCATTTCAATGTATCTATTAGTAATCGGTCCGAAAGAATATTTTGTTGGAAGCACCTGTAAATTTTCCGATAGCAAAAGCTTGATAAATATTTGTTAACATCACTGGAACTAAAGGCGTTATCTGCATCTTTAAAAGATAAAACATGCACCTAGCCTAGGCATGGAAATTGATAAAATGGCTATTTACATCTGACTGTTATGTCCGACTAACTCGGTGGCTAGGTGGTTAGCTATCCTGACCTCTGATCCGAGAGTCGTACGTTCGATCCCCAGCACACAGGGCAAACTTTTCTGTGATGAGCAGAATTGTTTGCTCTGAGTCTGGGTGTATAATATCTATATATGTATGTATTTAAAATGTATATGTGTATGTATATTAGTCTCTGGTTCCCAAGATACAGGGAATCCTAGTTTGGGGCCAGATGACCGTGTGTGATTTGTCCCGGATATTATTATTATTATGTATAATTTTATACCGACGGTTCCTGGCGATACAACCATTTTTTTGTGCGCATAGCCGCAGGCAGAATGCTAGTTACAGCATAAACAAAACTAAAGCCTACTTAGCAGTGTCCTCGGTGACCTGTATCTTGCCCATGATACCAGTAGAATCCATTCTCGAGGCCACGTTTACGGTATTGCCCCAGATGTCGTACTGGGGCTTCTGGGCGCCAACTACACCTGCTATCACTGGGCCGTGGTTTAGACCTGGAAACATGAGTTAATAACAGTTAGATACTCTATAATGACCACGCTGAATACGTTAAAAACAACCGACTTCAATCGCAACAAATCCAATTTTGCTATGTTTTTGTTGATTTTCTCAAAAACCGCTGAATCGATTTCGATAAAATTTATATGGGACATATTTGTTTAATAGGGTATACTTCACAAGGAAGTATACCCTATTAAACAAAAAAACAATTTTCCAAATCGGTTCAGGCGTCTTCGAGTAATCGGTGAACATACATAAAAAAAAAGATTCCGATGAATTGAGCACCTCCTCGTTTTTTTTGAAGTCGGTTAATAATAAATAAGGAAAAATTATACAATTTATCTGGCGCCAAACTAGGATACCCTGTATTATGAGAACCAGGGACTAATATAAAAATAAAAATTGATATATTACAGAGAAAACATATCTGCTCATCACAGAAATGTTCGCCCTAGGTGAAAATCAAATCCACGACTCTGGGATCAGTAGTCAGAAGCGGTAACCACTGAGTCACCTGTACCGGGCCATTCACATATTAAAAGGACGATTCAGTCGAAATTGGAACTCAATTCTAAATAAAACCTATTCAATCTCTTTTAGAAGCTCCCCAGAACACACTTTTTTTAATACACTGGGAACATAGATGCTTATAGGAAAACTCCTTTGCAGTTTGCATAATGAAAGATGAAGCAAAGCGCTTTGCGCATATACGAGTAGTGGGACATATTTGTTTAATAGGGTATACTTCACAAGGAAGTATACCCTATTAAACAAAAAAACAATTTTCCAAATCGGTTCAGGCGTCTTCGAGTAATCGGTGAACATACATAAAAAAAGGTTCCGACGAATTGAGAACCTCCTCCTTTTTTTTGAAGTCGGTTAAAAAGTAACATAGATTTCATAAACATTTACGCTTAAATACTTATTTTTCACGGAAATGTTTTTGATAGCGTTGAAGCGAGTTTATAGGTAATAGGGTAATATGTATGAAATTGCTGTTACGGTTTTGAAGATTTCATCTATACTTTAATACTTTGTTTTTAACTACAGTTTAAGTAAAATAATACGAGTGTATTATTATAGTCATAAAATATGTATATCTTATCTCTAATGATGTCACGAATTAATACATACCTATTCTTAGTTTGAACCTTTGGAACGATTCTCTGTTAATTTGATCGAGTATCGTCATCAGGGCGATTGCAAACTCTACCAGTATCGATACTGTGTGCTCCTCCTTCGTATGTGCGTCCTGAAAAATAAAATTAAAACATAGGTAATTTACAAATCTCATCCAACTTAGCCAAAATGTGGTGGGAAGAGACTTGTGCCCCAACAATGTAGACCATATGGTAGAACATATATTTATATTTAACATGGTTTTTTATGGCCGCGCTTGAAGGGAACATTAAAAAAAATTATGCCGTAGGTATACCTACTCCTATATTATTATTATAGCGAATATAAGGCCACACCAACGTCCGCATGTGGGGAAAAGTTCAGGATTGGTGAAGCTTAAGATTCTCGTAGAAGTTAAGAAAAATACTATCGAAATTCGCTCTTTTAAGAATCAAAGAGCTTCAAATGTGATTCTCTGAACTCGTTAGCAACTGTCGTTTATAAATTATAAAACTGAATCCAAACACACTTATACTTCATTCCAAAAAAAAAAAGTTACACTAAACAAACTTACTATGGAACTGACACATGTCAATGTCATCTGCGTTCTACGTTTGTTTACCTTTTGCTTTTTTTGATTGGAATGAACTATACTTACAATTTGTTCTTCCTTCCCCGGCCTTAACCCTGAAGCAATCATGTACGTACTGCCTATCGTCTTAATCTTCTCTATGCAGCTAAACTTTGGCTTTAACAGTAACTGTAATAAAATCAAAATAATAATATAATAATAATTTATTTATTTCAGACCGTAAGTCCATAAAAGTGGTTAGTAGAAACAAACAAAACTTAACCTATGTTAGTTACCGTATAAACTATTTCAATTACATAATGCATTTTTATTTTATTGCGCCGGTTACTATCCCCACCCAGTGTTTTAGGAAGGGAGAGTCAAACCATTCAGCCAACGTCTTCAGGATGCCATTGTCGCTGCCGCGTAACCGATGGAGAAGTGAGGACACTTTCATTCTTATTAATGAAATAAAGTGAAATCGTGAAATCCATCGGTTCGCGCCTCCGCAAACATTCACAATAGCGCGGCAACCCCATCAGCATCCTAAAGGCGTTGTTAAATTGTACTCGCAGGGCGCTGTAAGCTCGTTGTGTATACCTAACCCACAGACCGCTCGAGTAGAAAGATGTACAGTATAATGATGACCGGTTGCCAGGACTCTTTACTGAGGACACGTCTGTTCAGTTGCTTTTACATTCGTTACCGTTTTAGAAGACTTTCATTGTTATTTCTGTGATGGAACAATTACTGTGACTCAAGTGATAAATAATCTCGAGAAGAGGATCCACCCGGGACAAAGCTTTATTTTCCGAAGTCCACCACGTAGAGCACACCGTAACAGCCGTAAGATTTACTTGTCAATATTGTTACTTAATCTTTTTTCACTTGACATTGGCTAAATCACTGATGCCAAATAGAAAAGAAGATGAAGAAGACTTTAATGATGAAAATACAAACAATCAAAATATAACAGACCTTGTCAAAATCGCAGATAATCTCGTTGAGTAACCTTAGGCACTCTAAACCTTGCTTGTTAACATCTGTCTCATCATAGAACTCCTTATAATTGGGTATGGATGCAAACATCACTGCTATGCTTGAATACCGTTCGTGATAAAGGTCTTCCTGAAAACCAAAATTATTATGAGACAAAATACTTATTAACGAGTTTTTTTTTTTTAAATGCCTGCTTTTTATTTACCTCTGAAGCTACAGACGTCAAAAAATGCTGAGCAACGTGAGCCGGTAAAATGTTTTCTAGAAGGATCTGAAAACGAAATCGTTTTATAAAAACTTTCTTCTCTGCAATGAGATTACTCTTATTATTATGAACATGAATTATAATGTACAATAGACTGCCACAGGTAACAAGATTGCCACTTAATGAATTTTCAAATAAAATTTATTACTTTTTTTTAAAATCCCTATTATACTATAAATGAATATCTATCGGCCCGTCTAAAAGAAGATTTATTCTTAGAACGACTTTAACCTAAGTATGTACCTGATAAGAATAATAACCGACCTCCAGCCGACTGTGCTTCTGCTGGAGTAGCTCCTACCACTTGACCTAGCGCCAAGTGTGCAGAGTAGCCCAAATTCATATTTCAAAATAATAATATAAGTGTTATAATGTAATTAATGCTATTTATAGAAATAAGTATACCAATGTAAACTGACTTACCTAGTATAACATCTGCTACAGGATGAATAAATGATTTGATTTGACATGTATGTAGTTTTTTTTTTTTTTTTTTTTTTTTTTTTTTTTTTTTTTATGGCAGAGGTGGCAAACGAGCAGACGGATCACCTGATGGTAAGCGATTACCGCCGCCCATAGACACCCGCAACACCAGAGGAGTCACAAGTGCGTTGCCGGCCTTTGATTTGGGAGTACGCTCTTTTCTTGAAGGTTTGAATGTCGTATCGGTCCGGAAATACCGCAGGCGACAATTCATTCCACAGTTTGGTTGTGCGAGGCAGAAAGTTTCTAGTGAAACGCACAGTTGTGGACTGCCAACCATCTATGTGATGGGGATGTATATGTTGTCGCGTAGAACGATGGCGGAAAGAGGCGGCAGGGATCAATCCGAACAATTCCTCGGAGCACTCCCCATTGTACATGCGATAGAGAATGCAGAGCGAGGCTACATCTCTACGCAGCGCCAGGGAGTCAAGCCGATCTGAAATATCCTGGCAGTCGACGATTCGAGTTGCCCTTCGTTGAATGCGGTCCAGAGGGAGAAGCTGGTACTGGGGTGCCCCTGCCCAGAGATGAGAACAGTATTCCATATGAGGCCGAACCTGTGCCTTATAAAGTTGCAGGCGATGCGCCGCAGTGAAATACCGTCTCGATCTATTGAGCACACCAAGCTTCTTCGAGGCTAATTTAGCCTTACCCTCTAGATGGCCACGGAACTGGACTTCACTCGATATGTCGACACCAAGAATTCCGATACTAGCTGAGGCATTTAGGGGAGTGTCCTCAAAACGAGGTGATACGACAAATGGCATTTTCTTGGCAGTGAACGCGCAAACTTGTGTCTTAGTGGGGTTAAATTGGACCAAATTAAGTCGACCCCATTCTGAGACTTTCTTTAAAGAGGCCTCAATTTCCGACACAAGTTTGTTTCGGCTCTCGATGACGTTTTCCCGAGAAATGTTGGCTTTCTATTCGTAATAAGCTGCGAGTCGTATATTCTACATCTTTTCCCCAGATAGCTCGACAATCAGACAAGCCAGACAAACGAATCAGAGCAAAAAAACTTTAACCTTTCATACCTTCTAACTATTAATTATCGAAGAGCTGCTTTGCTTTCTTCACGTGAAAAGACAAAAAATATTTATTTGCTCCAATCATATAGGTTCTATATGGAAAGTCGTACAGTTTCAAAAGTATCTAACATCAGCGCAAAAAAAATTAGTATTTACATTATTTATCTAATTGTTGTGTGCAGTCTGATTCTACTTATGAATTTAAACTACCAAATCCGCCACTGTGTTTCCAAGTTTTTCAGAATTGACGAATTCACTTTGTTTTAAAATATAAACAAAATTATTTTAAGTTATAATATACCTTGTTGATTCCTCTCATAGTTTCCACCTCCTCCTGTTCAAACTTCAGCTTGTCTTTCCACAGGAAGTCAGTTCTAGATGTGAACTCAATTTGTCTGTCCAAGACATGCAACAGTGCTGCTAGGAATACAAGAACCATGCCTACTTTGGCCGCGTACGGGAGCATGGAAAATCTGAAATGTAATCAAACCTTCAAGTAAAGAAATTATCAAATTTTCATCAGATTCATGCCTAAATAGCAACAAATTATTTGATTATCCAATATCTTCATTATTAAATAATTTTTGTCGTAGTTAATGGCACTAACTCTTTCATGAAAAAAGACGTAATTAAAAGTTGTATCTTTCATTATATGAACCTTAAAATGGATTGAAAGAAAGATACGTCACTCTATTAAGAAATGTTCTCGTCTACTTTAGAAAATAAATCTATTGCCTCGTAATTAAGGAAATGAGTTACTTACTCAGTATCAATGTCCCTTTGTAGATGATACATGTGAAACAGGTCTGACGTCGCGTACAGTGATATGTGTGTCACTAGTGTTATGATCATCAAGAATAGTTTCAGGACGAATCCCACCCGAAGAAACACTGATATCGATGCTAGAGTTAGTACTGAACTATAGAGGTAGCTCTGAAAAATATTGAAACAACAAAATATGTTAGTGAATACATTTATTTAAGCACTTTGAAGTTGAAGGAAACGACACATCATTGTCGTTGCGTGCACACGTCAGAAGGTGCTTTATAATAACCCTATGATAATGATATCTATCTCTTCAATAAGTACTGTACGATATAAGAGAATGGCAGCGAGAGAGAAATTTGATAAAAAAAATTAGATCGAATCTACTCACCGGGGCAGAATCTACATCTGTGTAAATCGACATTCTTGTAATATTGAGATACCCAGAACTATCGTTTGTATTTCGAACGTCTACTGGAAAAGATTCTATGATATCTGCCTGAAACTGAAAATAATTGGTTTAATTTTTATATTAATCACATAAAGCTATCCTCCAAAATAATTGTAGAAATAGGAAATTACCAGATTGATAACAGCGCACGCTCCAATAAGAAGAACCGAAACCAAAAACATGGACAACCTTATGTAATGATTGTCAGCTACAACCTGAAAATGTATGATAAGATTTTATAGTAGGTATAGTAACTATGTTAGTTAATTTACATAGAATAAGTTAGGTGATCAGTTAGTTTATCTAGTTATTTTTAGTATGTAAGTCATTAGCATGTCTAGATAATATAATTTTATCAGCATGTGACATGAAATTAACTTTGCGCCCAGTGTGTAACTAGACAAACACGTGTCTGGTGTGACGACTTACAACTACACTCGCCACATACGTAGGTAGTTTCTTCATGACATATTCAGGTAGTACTAGACTACTCCATAAATTTCTAGAACGCGCTATTGAAACGGAAGTTTTTTGGAGAGAACCATAATTAAACCTTGATTAAGTCAAAGTTGATTAAGGCGCACAGCATGTGATTAGATAAAGTCACTTGGAACCAAGAATGTGCCTATACCAAGTTACTTGTCGCACTGCGTGTGAGTAGACCAAGTTAGTTGGCGCCCAGCGTGTGACTAGACCAAGTTACTTAACACCCAGCGTGTGACTACACCAAGTTACTTGGCGCCCAGCGTGTGACTAGACCAAGTTACTTAACACCCAGCGTGTGACTACACCAAGTTACTTGGCGCCCAGCGTGAGACTAGACCAAGTTAGTTGGCGCCCAGCGTGTGACTAGACCAAGTTATTTGGCACCCAGCGTGTGACTAGACCAAGTTTCTTGGCGCCCATCGTGTGACTACACCAAGTTACTTGTCGCCCAGTGTGTGACTAGACCAAGATGCTTGACGCCCAGCGTGTGACTAGACCAAATTGCTTGGCACCCAGTGAGTGACTAGACTAAGTTACTTGGCTCCGATAATGTGATTAGACCAAGTTACTCGGCACCTAGCTAGAGATATGCCGAAACAACATGGCACCCAGCGTGTGATTAGATAAGGCTACGTTTTTGGCGTCCATCGTGTGAATAGATGAAGTTTCAGTATAAAAATACCTAAGTAAAACTAAAATACTACTTAGTTTTATTTACCTGACCCGGCTTAGTGCAGTTGTCAGCGTACAAGTCATCAGAGACTGGCACATCTGACAGCGGATGCATGCCTCTTCCAGGAAAGCGGCCATCATACCATGACAGATATAGGAAAACAAGTAGTGTGATGAATGTGGGCCCAAATGACGCATACAGCACTAAGCCCCTGAAACATGAATAAATAAATAATAATAAAAAAACATATCCAAAGACGAATCACACAGGGTCATTTGTGTTATGGAACCAGAGACTAATATAAATACGCATAAACTACACCCAGATACACTATTCACAGGAATATTTTCCGCGGATGGAAATCGACCACGAACGGAAGCCCTAGTCACTTAGCCATTGAGTCAGAAAAGCGAAGTGAAGATAATCAAGTTTTAGTTAAATGGCTATCGGTTCCTACTCATGATACTGAACTACTTCTGTTCTTCGATTTTACTGAAATTGGCAACAAAGGACACGTTTCATTTTGTGCCTGGACATGTACGTAGTACGATAAATATAGAAAAATATAGGCTTTCTAACAAAAATAATGAAAAAAATATTAGAAGCAGGGTTGCGTGGTTCAAGCATAATGTTTTGTCAGCACTTTTTACAATATAAATGGTAACACTGAAGCTTGCAATAGTAGGTCACGTTCAGAAATTATGGCTTCGTCCACATATTCCTCAGATGCTTTCTCTGACTCCGACTGACTGAACACCCTTCTGTTCTAACTTCTGACATTGGTGTACGATTTTTAAAATCTGCGGATATGCCTTGCCTCTTTTACAGGCATAACAGCTGGTTTTCGAGTTACTTGTCGGACAACTAAATTATTAATTTCAATGGTATGTACAAAATCTAGTTTCTGAACGTAAAATGCTCAAAATTGCGCTCGCTTCGCCACGTTGGGTGATTTATGTGTTGCGATTGTTAAATCTGAGAAACTAGATAAACCCCGTAGTGAAGGTAAATCGAAGGAAATGTACAATTAGAAAAGACTATGTTTCTAATGACTTATTTATGATGTACACAGATCAGGTCCAAGCTCCATAGTCCCGTGAAACGTCTCCTTACTCCATAGTACCGATACTTTTCATACTAACGATTCATAAATACGATACGAGCTGATTTGTCAAATTTGTAAAGGAAGTCAAGTTTTATGTATGATGGATGATTGTGTAGTTCGAGTTAACGGGTTCTAAACCTACTTTCTAACACTCTTTGACACAAGCTATCACAAGTAGATAATTTAGTGCGGTAACCAGAGATACCTTATTCACTAGATACTAAAATAGGGCTAGTATGAAATGGAAGATTTTCTTCTACTTTGAAGTGTTGTGTATTTTTACTCGCCTTTGCTATAACAGATAGATTAGAATATTGTAGAAATTACTTACTTAGGCACAATAATCAGCTGTATAGCAGCCATTAGCGTAAACAACGCAGCGGCGCATGCGACGTTGTACTTGAACTGTGCGTCAGGCTGGTTGCGGTATTGACGCTCCTGTGTGCCACTCTTGAACCAAAGTGTCAGACGATTCATACCTTCCGAGTTGTTGCTGAAAATTTTAATTTTCAATGTATAAGTTTCATGTTATTTCAGGTAATTTTAGATTTACTTATGACACCTTATTTAGGAGGTATAATCCAACATATTTTCAAAATAACTAATTGTTATTATTATAGACAAAACTCTTGTAATAATTCGGCTGATTTAAACTTGTTTTAATGCTTAATATTATAATGTGAAATTTACCTGCAATCGCAACATGTTGTTCTTTGGGGCAGCAAATTTTGTTCTATCATCGCCAGACTCTAAAAATGTTCAGAAACAAATATTTATTTTACATATTAATTCCATAGAACAGTAACAAATGAAAATCACCAACATGTATGGTCTACTTAGTATACGATATTATAACTTACTGAAATGCCAATGTTCTTAGCAAGTGTTGAATCTGTGATGTTAGCAAATGGTTTGTCTGCACCCCAACATTCGACGTACTTGGTCATTTTGCTAGAAGGTCTCGATCTAGTTGGCACACCTGGTGTAGCTGGAAATTTAGATGAGTAAAATTTTACAACGCCTTCATTATTTACGTCTTCTTAAAAACAAGCATGGGATGAAACACAGGGATGAATACATAAGTTAGTAATTTCACGCACGGGAACTTTGAAAAGTTTGCAACAGACGCTGACAAAGACAAGCTTAACGATGAAGTAATTGCTATTACAAAACTTTAGGAACTTGGATATGGAACATGACGACGTGAAGAAAAGACAGTCTAATGAATCCTAATAAACTTTGTATCTAAAGTCTGAAATAACAAAAGAAAGCTGACTATTGAGAAAACACAGCAAACAAACTTGTTCTAAATCGTCACTAAAGATGCTTATCTCTAATTTTGGGGAAACTAGTAGGAAACAACTATGGAATAAAAATTGGTCCTCCAATAAAGGCAATCGTGTTAGGCACAAGAATATTTAGAAGTTTTATAAAGAACTAACTTAAAGTTTCATCTGATATCGAACTCAGCATCCTAAAGAAGAGTGTCGGATGTAGTTCTGAAGGAGACGGCGTGTGATCAGAACTACTGTCTGAAGAAAGTAACAAAAAATTTAATTCCTAATGTAAAAATAAACAACAGTACATCAAATTTGAATCTTAGAAAAACTTAAACCTTTTCCGCCAAAGATATATATCACTTTTCACCTAAAGAAATTCATATCGGAGTAGAAGTTTAGAAAATAGTTTATATCAAGTTTTACTAACACTTGTGTGTATAAACTATTATTAGAATCGGCTTATTAATTTAGGTTTGTCTATGAGATGGCTTTTTGTATGGAGTAGAGACTCATATTTCAAAATGAAATTACATTACATGTCAACTTTTTATCAAGATCTAATTTTACAACATTATGAAAACCGTTACATTCTTTTTAGGGTAAACGAACAATATTAAACAAAAGTAGTTTCAATACTTTTCTCTACTGTTATTGATTTACCTGTTCCCATAATGGGGCTGATGGCTCCAATAATGGATCCGCTTCTACTCTTGGGTTTTGCGGTCACCACCGAGCCATTACCAAGTCCTTCCCCAGGGCTGGTCGCTGGTCCACCTTCGAACGCCACGATCTTCGGTCCGTCCACTCTTATTGATGCTCTTCTACTTAGATCTGGTTGGAAACATATATATATATATATATCTATACAAATCGATGAACTGACCGGCCAAATTAGTATGAAGAGTCCAATTTTTTTTTGCGATTTGACTATGGGTTCTTTAGTGAAAGTTGTTCGTTATCATGAGCACATGCATAGCCTTTCGTATCAAGAACTAATTTAAAGTCACAAAAGTCAAAGTCAAAGTCAGTCAAAGTTATATATATTCATCATTCATTGACTCATTGAGGAACAAGTTTAAAGAAATAAATATTTTAACTGTTGCCAGTCAATTCATATATGAAAACATCATGTATGTTCGTAAGAATTTAGATTTATTTCCAACAAACAGTGACAGGCATAATTTTAATCTTAGAAATATAAATAATATCGAAGTTGCTTATTCGAGACTGAGTAAGGTAAAGAAGTCGTTCATGGGGTAGTGTATAAAATTCTACAATAAAATACCTGAAAATGTAATTAGTTTATCCGAAAATAAGTTTAAGACTTACTCGTATGTAAAGAAATGCCTGTGTTCAAGAGGATATTATAAAACCCAAGACTATGTTAATGACAATGATGTATGGACATGTATAGATCCTCCAGCTCATAGCTTTAGTCATCAATTGTAATAGATATTAAGTATTTATTTCAAAAAATGTGTTGGGGCGAATTTCTTTTGGGCTCGACGTTTCTTCTCGCTCCGCTAACACTTCCCGAAACGTTGAGTGTACAAGTTCCAAGTCGTAGAAACTGTACTAGGTAGAAAAAAGACGATTTAAAAGTATGCGTACAGCATCTACTTAAAAAAAAAATTTTGAATTTTGAATTTTTTGAATTTTAAATCTCCGAAGTATTTAACATGTAATAGGTAGTAATAAAATACCCTAATTTGTTCCATTATATAAAAATGACATGACATATTTCTTGAAAAATATAGTTTTACCTCCGTTAGGAATAGCTATATATCTTTGTTAGGTGACAAGACACTTATAAAGTTGTTAACCTAAGGCTAAGGCGAAGATAAGGCTCCTCAACACAGCCATAAGATACAAAAACAATAGACATCGTTGGTCACATTCCATCATGTTGGCAGTCAGCCTTTTGCCAACTTATACGATAAGAATGCTTTTATTTTTATTTTACCCTCAATTGATAAGCCCTTGGCATCATCTCACCTGATGGTAAGTGATGATGATACCGAAGATGGAAGCGGGTTTACCAAGAATCCCCAACGCAATGGGGAACTGGCTATCTTATCTTCATGCCGGAACACATCAGTGCTGTTAACATTGATGTTTGGCGGCAAGACTTAGATAAGATGGTGGTAGCTAGCCAAGCGGGCTCAGAAAATGCCCTACCACCAACCAAACTGAGTCCACAAAGTTGGACCCCGCCGGGAATCGAACCCGGGACCTCCTGATATGAAGCGAGCGGCAAGCCACTACGCTACGGAGGCGCTTAGCATAATTTACAATATTTTTAAATGTGAAATATCCGTTTCCGCCTCTCTCTCTCTCCATCGCCGATATCGGTAACAGGCGCTATATGTTGTAGTCCAATGTTAATCAATAAAGTTAAGTAGAATTAGGCTACTAAATGAGTGTTTTCAAGAATCACAGCCCACAAGCAAGGAAGCAAAGGACACACCTGTACTGTGACCAAAACCTTACCTCCTGAAGGACCAGTCGTCCTCATCGACTCAGTTCTCAGCACTCCCCTTGGCATGATCTCTGGTTCCACGCAGAAGCTGTTCTGTGATGGCGCTGGGCTGATGTTGTTGTCCCTCGGTTTGGTAGGCGATATGTCGTTGTAGATGGATGAGACAATGCTGCCTTTTCGGTCCACTGTGCACACTGAGAGACGACCGTTTTCTGAAGGTTTCTGGAAGGAGATTTGTTTAAATTTTAAATTAATTTATACATCATTATCCAGGGACATTGCATACACTTTCAGTTGACCAAAAAATTTGTATTTTACAGTATAAAACGAAATCAAAATATTTTATTCGAAGTAGCAGTGTACACTTTCCGAACGTCACTCTTTTTTATTTATTTTTTATTTTATTTAGGATACAAACAGTCTTTTACATATGTTGCTAAAACTATTCAGTATTCTATTCAGTAAACTATTCAGTTTATCTACCTAATACCAGGTTCCTACCACTCGGAACTCATCCGCCGTTTCGGGAAGTGTTTGCGGAGAGAGAAGAAACGACGGGTCCAAAGAAACTCTCTCCAACTCTCTCTTTTTTGAAACGTCTTATATTTTGTAGTTACATCTTAATGCTAGGTTAAGAGATGATTTATATTATGTCATGTCTGTAAATAAAATAAAAAAGAATAAAAAAAGAAAGGATTCAACGAAACTGTGGAATGAATTGTTGCCTGCGGTATTTCCAGATCAATACGACATTCAAACCTTCAAAAAAGAGCGTACTCCCATATTAAAGGTCGGCAACGCATTTGTGACTCCTCTGGTGTTGCGGGTGTCTACAGGCGGCGGTAATCGCTTACCATCAGGTGATCCGTCTGCTCGTTTGCCACCTCTGCCATAAAAAAAAATCAAAAGAGCCAAAAGTAATTTGTAGCTAATGACTAACAATTACAAAAACCAATGACAACTCATCAAAAATAGATTTATCTACAGTCCAAACCAATCGTAATTTACTCATAGAATCTAATCCGTCCAATATTCAAAACTTATCGTTTGAATTTGCAGAAGAACAATTAACTTAACCGAGAGGCAAGTAATCCCATCCAATAACCGAGATAACGGATAAGACATAAGTCCCAAAACTTTGTATTTACTGTCCTAACTTCGGAAACTTTGGGGTACTTAGGATACCTATTAAGTTGCACTTTATTTGTTAGAATGACTATTGGGTCTGTATCTATCTGCATGAAGATCTATCTGTATGAATATTCGAATATTGATAGTGATTTATCAAATTCATTGTACCTATAGTCGAAAATCGTATATTTTAATATAATGTATATTAATCTATACTTTACATAGTCACAATGATAGATTATGATAAATTATATTGAGTTTATTTATTGTAAAGTAAAGTTTAAATGTCACTTTACAAAAATACAAAGAATATTTCCAATTCTGTTATGGCGTCACGCGATGAATTTAATTATCAGTGTGTGGACGTGCAGAAGGTCGGTTCCACAGCAGGTACTACAGATTTGGCAGGAGGAACATCGATATTTGAAGTTCGGTTCATTTAATACACCATCATCATATCCAATGTGTATTTAACGAATTACTACAGTTTTTCATCAATTCTCATATATTTTATTTGCAATATTTATTTCAGTAAATTTAAATACTGTCTGTATAAGATCTCAGGAATCGAAAAGGAGAAAAGTAAATAAAATGGCTCAACCAAACTCGGCCGTATGCCCCATCTTCGGCAAAAGCCACATTCGGCCCATCACTATTTTTATATACCTTACATTCATCAATCAAGTATTGAAATATAAATAAAAAATCGTTCAATTGATCAGCAGATAAATGTGTCCCAAAAACCTATAAATATTATTCCCAATCTAACCTAGTTGGTTAATTTATAGGTAAAACAGATAAGATAAACTTAACTGTAGTCGCAGGTGGACGGAGCAAATCTAATTTGCGCGATAGGAGTGGCATTAATTGAATTTAGGGGTTTCGGCGCTTTTTTTCGGTTGGCTTAGAGAGTACGCAAGAACTGCTTTTCATTTCATTTGGTTACTGATTCCTTTAGGAGCAGCGTGCCTCAGTTACTTTGTACATTTAAATACATAAATATACATACATGCCGTGTCAATTTATAAAGATAATTTATTTGTCAAAAAACACGAGTAAAATAGATACAGACGTTAATACTAAAATAATGTTCTACATGTTTGCTTTGCAGCGTACAAATAAGTAAAAAAATGTTAGTTGCAGTCAAATTTATACATATTATTATTAAAAAAAAATGTTGGAATAAAATTAATCATTTAAAAATTAATTTATTGTATAGTATCATTCTTTGTCAATAGTCTTAAATTGATGAGCATTGCAATCTCTTTTAATACTCTGCATTTCTGATTTAACTGGATCGCAGTCGAGGGTTGCCTTAAGTGGATAATAAAGATGGTACCCATAATATATATGTCGGCAAGGTTAGCAATCAGTATAAGTACCTATATGAATACCTGAAAACGCAAGTGACAAAGGCTCGCGGTTCGCTTCAGCAGAATCTCGGTGGACCTCGGAGCATGTGAACGCGTTCAGGGACTGTTCCTACGTTTTTCAGTTTATTCATGAGTAGTTGCGCCCGCGCATGTGCCTAGGAAATTGTCCTTAAGTTTTCGTTAAGATTAAACTAATTACTAAACTTAGTTTTCTTGCCCACATTGTATTTCCGAATAATGATGGTGGATCCTCGAATAGTAGTTATTTCGTTTATCGGCCTTCCTGATCCGACATATACAAAAAACTTTCTAACTTAGCCGGATTGTTATTAGAGGTTGTTCGCGTAATATTAATGTCACACATTGTTAATTGGCTACGTCAATAAGATAAGCTAATTACAGTTCTTTGTACGAAGCTAAGGATCACAAAGATGAGTAACGCTGATTAGAAAGAGTCTCAGTTTCTAATAAATAGAGGATCTTATACATGTTACAATATGCATGTTTCTTTCTATACTTGTTACTCAACCACGCAAAAAGGCTGAAAGGATTTGGATGAAATTTAGCGAACAGATATTTTATAATCTGGATTAATACATGGGGTAAGTTACAAGTAATTTTTATTAGAGTGATAAATCCACTTCAACCATAAAAATCGAATAACTCGATAAATAAAGAACCGATTTTCAGCAAATATTGATAAGAAACATCGCAATGTAGATTTTTGCTCTTTTGCATCAAAGGATAAAAGATTTCATAATTAATCCATGAGTTCATAATTCCCATTTTGAATACAAATATTTGGACAGCTGATATTAATTTTGGTAGTGAAAATTGGCGAATTGTTTGGGTTTCGAACAGATGGAAGTTAATTACAAACATATCCGAATAATTCGACACTCCGACGTGTCGAGGGATTGGCAAATGAAATCAATTTGAAAAATTGAAATGATCCAGACATTGTCTATTAAAAAAATTGTGGACTCTTCATACAAATCGATCAAACGAGTGGCCAAGTTAGTACGAAGAGTCCAATTTTTTTTTGCGTTTTACTATGGGTTCCTCAAAAATTATATTTTCCTCAAAAATTGATCAGAATCAGGAGTAAAAAGCCCTGATTAAAATTTGACGCACCTGTAGATTTACACCCTGTATTAAAATACAGCTGTAGCAAAATAAGTTTTCATTTTGAACAACATAATGTACTAAAACATTGCTAAAATCACGTTTTTCATACATAAAATCACAATTTTTTAAGGGTGGCCTCACATAGCCGGAATGTCTACAGAATTCAAAGACGGAATCCATCATCCAAATCAGGCTCCTATCACACATATCTTACGAAATCGGATTGTCTGGTAGTCTAGTGTTTCTCGGCTCGGGTGAACGTACAAAATTCGAGCCATTTCGGTAATATGATATCACTAGCTTCCGCTCACGACTTCGTCTGCATTAAGTTCAGAACTGGGTTCAGATACTTGTACTATTAGTTATTCTGTGGTTCAGAGAGAAGTAATATGTTAAGTTTTATTTCACGGTGATCTGAAATATAATTGAGTTAACAGTGTAGTATTCTTTCCCTACTCCGTTGGCATCGCGGTTATTCAAAGCAAAAAAAAAAAAAAATATTAAAAAGTTAAGACTTTGATGTGGTAACACTCATCGTCCGAATGTCACTTTTTTTTCCGCGCTTTCACGGCATCGTTGGTTAGATAGCTATTTTTCCAGGAAAATATATTGTTTGATCATAGTCAGTGAACGAAAAATGCTTCGCATGTTGGAAAAATACGCAGAGAAAATAAGGAAGAAAAGAAAAAAGCAGAGTCGCAGTTCTCGCAGTGGTAGTCGGATCCGGCAATCGAGTGACGGCAACCGAACGCCTTCACCCACGCCACCGCGCCAGCGGCGACGATCCAGACGGATATCCTACAGTCGCAGCCGCACCCCCTGTAGCCGCAGCCGCAGCCCAGTTAGGCGCCGCCGGTCCAAGTCATTTTCATTGTCCCCAAAAACAATGCAATCAAAACGTGAGTAGAGATTATAATTATAACTTATTAGGTAACCTTCAAACTTTAGAACTTTACAGAAGTGTCTTACAGAATTTTAAGTTTCCATATATAGTTAACCAGTGGGTACGAGATACCAACAGTGACATGTCTATGTCACAACTGGTTACTCTTTATACTAAAGTAATCCATGTCTGTTTAGTCTACCCCGCTCACCACTGAGTACGAGATACTCGCAGTGTCATGTCTATGGCACAGGTGGTTTGCTAAAGCCTTTGGTACGAGATACTGTTACTAATCCTGATATGTAGTAACGGCTTTGTATAAAGTGAGACATTGTCCACATTTTAGGAGACGAGGACATCCCTGCACTATGTCAAGCTATAGAGGAAAAGCCAGTAGAATCGGTAGAGGTCCAGCCTGCAGAGGTCCAAGCTTTGGAAGACCAGCTAGTCGCACAAACCCCAGACTCATACTTGGAAGCATTAGGTGACGACTACGCTGAACCCACAATATATGAAGGAACTTTACATGAGGGAATTACAAAGAGGTGATCCCACATCTTAATTAATGGACTAAACAAACAGAAACGTGACACAATTACTAAAAAACACAAGTTTCCAAATAACTGTACATTATTAGATGCACCATTATTGAACGATGAGGTAAAGGCTGTATTGACTGAGTCCTCTAAACTGAGGGATAAAGGCCTAGAAATCGGACAAAGACAAATAGGTCTTGGTCTTGCAATTATTGGAAAGGCAATGAACACTATAATGACTGAACAGAACATAGAGAATTTAAAAGTACAGATAATATCACAATTAAGTGATGGTACAAAATTACTCTCTGATAGTTTGTACCATCAAACAAAAACAAGAACAAAACTTCTCGCACCATCTTTGGACAATAACTTCAACCAAATAATCGAAAAAACTAAAAGGGACACATACCTGTTTGGTACCGACCTCACAGAAAAGATAAAGAATGCCAAACAACTGCAACAGTCGGTTGCAAACATCAAAAAACCAGTACCAAAAACAACGGTAAAAACTGGTGGGAAAGCGAACCAGGGAAACAAGAGTGGTCCATCACTGTACAACAAAGGGACGACGAGCGGTGGACCCAAAACTTACAAGCCGTCGTTCCAGAAGCGGCCGCCTGTGCAGCAGAAGCAACGCCCCGAGAGGACGTACCAGGCACCCGAGAGGATGTACCAGGCCCATCGCAGTGCCCCACACAGGCGCTAACAAATCAGGTACATGCTGGCAACCTAAATAATTATTTTCCATGTTGGCAAAGGATTACCAGTGACCCAATTTTATTGGAGTGGATTCAAGGGTATCACATACCCTTTTTAAAAACCCCATATCAAGCTTCCATTCCTAGTAATAATTTATCTAATAATGATAGCCTGCTAATGAGCAAATCTATCAATGACTTAATCAGCCTAGGTGCAATCGTCATGTGTGAGCACACAGAAGGTGAATTCATTTCAAAAATATTTTTAAGGCCAAAACCAAATGGTAAATTTAGATTCATATTGAACTTAAAACCCTTGAACAAATTTATAGCCGTTAAGCATTTCAAAATGGAGGACATTAGAACTGCGATTAGGCTTGTTGATCAGAATTATTACCTTGCAACTATAGATTTGAAAGAATCTTATTTTTTAGTACCTATCTGTCAAGAACACCGTAAATACTTAAGATTTCAACATCTGGGTCAGCTATATGAATTCACCGCCATGCCTTATGGTTTATGTACTGCCCCTGCAGTTTTCACAAAAATTATGAAACCAGTGGCAGCCTATCTAAGAAATCTAGGTTTCATGTCCACAGTCTACCTAGACGATTACTTATGTATAGGATCCACATATGATGAATGTAGGCATCACCTAAATTTTACAATAAAACTTTTTGAATGCTTAGGCCTCATAATTAACTTTGAAAAAAGTAATCTTTTACCCAGCATGCATTGCAAGTACCTAGGATTTATAATTAATACTGAGAATATGCGCCTTCAATTGCCCACAGATAAAAAGACATCTATTTCAGAAATAATAAATAAGTTTATGTCCATTAAAAAATGTAAAATCAGGGAATTTGCAAAACTCTTAGGAACTCTAATATCGGCATGTCCGGCTATTCCTTATGGTATGATGCATACAAAATCGATGGAAAGAGAGAGATACCTAGCACTCATTAAATCAAATGACGATTACGATAGCAACATGTTAATTAATTCAGATATCATATTACCTGACCTCCAGTGGTGGGCACACAATGTACTAAGTTCTTCTAGACCATTGAAAGAAAAACCGTTTTCTTTGGAAATATTTTCAGATGCATCTCTCACTGGATGGGGAGCACACTGCAATGGCGAACGTATTGGAGGCTTATGGTCACAAGCTGAACAAAATCTTCATATCAACCAACTTGAACTGACGGCTGCATATTTTGCACTCAAATGCTTTGCTTGCAAAATACATGATACGAGTGTCTTGCTTAGAATTGATAATACGACTGCCATTGCATGTGTTAACAAAATGGGCAATGTACAATTTCCCCATTTGAACTATATTGCTAGAAATATATGGGAATGGTGTCAGAATCACAATTTATATATTTATGCATCCTACATTAAGTCTAAAGATAACATCATAGCTGATGGGGAATCTAGGAATACGAATATAGACACAGAATGGGAACTGTCGCACAATGCTTATGCGGCGATTTGTTTGCATTTTGGTCAGCCAAATATAGATCTTTTTGCCAGTAGAATAAATGCCAAATGTGAAAAATATATTTCATGGAAACGGGACCCATATGCTTATAACATAGACGCATTTACCCTAGACTGGTTGTTACTGCAAGTAACACTTATATTTCTCGTAGCGACACCTAGTCTATTTAGCATAAACTATGTAAAGCGACATCTAGTTTATCTAGCAAAAACTATGTAACTAGATTTCTCGATGATGTAGCAAGACCATTGTAAATCTCTATATGAGCAGGCTTATATTAGCATACTAATAAATTCAACACCTATCGAATAGATGGCGCTAGCGCCAATACTAGTTACTAAGGATAATATTAGTTAATTAGAGGGCGCTAATGTCTGCCTATAAATACGGCCATAACTCTTTGTGAACCCTTTTTATTTGCATCAATACACCACTCGATACGGATCGCAGTCTACTCTTTCATTGTCCCACAAGTCCACCATCAAAGCGTAGTTTGGGTCTTAACATTTGGTGACCCCGACGAAAAATTGAAGAAACTGAAAAATATTTCAAGAAATTTGAAAAAAAGAAGAAACTGGACAGCTCTCCGCGTGCGTTTGACCTGGCTGAAAGCGCGACAGAAGAAACTCCGTTCCGTGACCCGCCATCGACCACGTGTAGACTACACTACCAGCGCAGGAAAATCAGGTGCTGAAGTTCCATTTCTACATATTTTTTCACAAAGTAGCAACGACAGGAACAGGGAACGAATCTTCCCTTCCTTGAAACGCCCGATCTACAAATTTGGAGGTGGACACCGAGCCACGTGGACACGTGGAACTACCGACGTAGCAGCAAGAACGAGGCCGCTACACCGAATTTGACTGCATCATCGCAATCCCTCAATTTTCTTTTGGCTCCAATCAGCAGCGACACCGACGCTACATCGAAATTTGGAGCTCGAAACACCGACACACACCAGCAGCGACACCGACGCTGGCAAACCGACTTCTTCTGGCGATATTTTCACCGAATTTCGACGAGTTGGCCCTGGCACGACAGGGTAGAGGCTCACTCCACCGAACGACGAAGGCGCCGAGGCGAGAAAAGACAAACGCATCAAAAAGCAAGGCAAGTGGGCTGGCAATCCTACCCTAATCCTAAAAATACATCCCTCTTGCTCTCTTTTGTGCACATATATTAATTTAAAATTAAAATGTCTGATAATTCCGACAGTGATACTAATATAGTAGTCGATCAACCAAAATTAGAAAATGCCGAGCTAAAAAACCTAAAAATAAAGCGAGGCTTAGTGAAACGAAAATTAACTTATTTTACTAAATATTTAAATTCTATCGAAAGTGAAAATGTAACCGCTGAAAATTTAATGGATATAAATCTGCGAGTAGATAACCTACCGCAGGTATTTTCCGAATTCCAGGAAATACAAGACAAAATAGAACTGGTATGCAGTAACGTCGAGAAACAATTAATAGAGCGAGAACAGTTCGATCTTTCATATTATTCCTCCCTAGCTAGGGCAAAGGTAATTCTTAGCCAGCACGCAACAGCTGCCGCAAACGCATCTTTGCTTGCGCCGGCGCAGTCCACTCCAGTGCGCGATGCGACATCCACGTGCAGTACCAGTGAGTGCATAAAATTACCCGAAATTAGTTTACCTACATTTAATGGTGATGTGAAACAGTGGCTGGAGTTCCGAGATACCTTCGACGCCCTTATCAATCACAGTACGTTAAAACCAATAATAAAATACAAATATTTACGCAGTAGTTTGCAAGGCAGTGCATTAGAGGTTGTTAGCTCACTCGAATATTCAGATGAGAGTTACAACTTAGCGTGGCAATTATTGTGCGAGCGTTATAATAACCCGCGATTGTTAGTGTTTAATCACTTACGAGCTCTGTTTAATATTGACCCTGTGCCTCCAACCCCTTCTGGGTTGCGAGGGTTGTTAGATAACATCACGAAGCACATGAGAACTTTAAACTCTCTTAATGTGCTCACCGAAAACTGGGATATATTAATAATTTATTTTATGACAGCCAAATTAGATAAAAATTTACAAACGAAGTGGGAAGAGAAAATTGATTCGAGAAAATTGCCTTCATTACAGGAGTTCAAGTCATTTCTGCGGACGCGTGCCGACCTCCTGGAGACGACAGGTTCGGCTGAGCTGGCTAGTCACCACTCCGGCTCCGCGCGTAAGGCCCTGGTAACCACGTCCGCAGACTCCAGTAATAAGGTAGGATCCACACGTAATCCTATCCAGTGCCCACTTTGTACTCAAAAACATTACATAAATCAGTGTCCAAAATTTTTATCCCAAGAGCCCGCTTCTCGCATTCGAACCGTAACTAGATTACGTCTTTGTTTAAATTGCTTAGGGTCAAATCATTTATTGCCGAATTGCCGAGCATCTGTTTGCCGCACCTGTAATAAAAAACATCATTCTTTACTGCATATAAACAAATCGCAATATCAATCAGAACCACAAATCCGACCGAGTACGATTTTTACACCGACTACTGAACCGATTTCTCCGAATTTCACTACAAAATCCACTAGTTTACCTACTCAGACTCAATCAAATAATCAAAATAATATTACACAAACATCAGTTAACCAAGTCGTTAACTCGACACTAACTTCGCACCCACAGATAGTACCTATAGAGCGTAACAACAGCGCCGCAGGTAGCGAGATAGGCTCGGACATGCATTCCGCGCCGTCGTCTGTTCTTTTGTCCACCGCGCAGGTACTTATCTATAATTCCGAGAAACAGCCAGTTATGCTACGTGCATTGCTCGATTCTGGATCGCAATCCAATTTTATTACAGAGGCTGCATTTAGTAAACTCAACCTAGAAAAAATTGATTATAATATGGAGGTCATGGGTTTTAATAATAGTAAATCACAAATAACTCACCGATGCAACGTGACACTCCAATCTAAATTTGACGAATTATTTATGACAAATATATCTTGTTTTATTGTTAAAAATATTTGCCACTTGACAGCTCAAATACCTAAAGAATGCATTTACATCCCTCAACGATTTAAATTAGCCGACGAACAGTTCTATTCTGGGGGTGAAATTGATATGATTTTAGGGGCTGAACAATTTTATACATTGTTATGTATAGGCCAACACCGGTTAGGTGAAGGCCTACCTATTTTGCAAAGAACGCGACTCGGCTGGGTAGTATCGGGACCGATTAATATCTCAAAAAACCAAACTCAAACTAGATGTAATTTGACACTCAATAACCAATTAAAAAAATTTTGGGAAATTGAAAATTGTTACGAAGACCCTACATATTGTTGCCAGTTACCACATGATGATACCATATGCGAAGAAGTATATAAAAATACTCACCAACGCACTTCTGATGGTAACTTTGTAGTGGAGCTTCCCCTAAATTCCCCGCCAAATAACTTGGGGAATTCGAGAAACGTAGCGTATAAACGTTTTATGGGATTAGAGTCAAAGTTCAAACGAGATCCTAATTTTAAACAAAAATACATTGACTTTATGCGTGACTTTGAAAGGGAAGGTCATATGATTAAATTAAATAAAAATTATGATGGCCCATTAAATTTTTTACCTCATCACGCAGTAACCCGCGACTCCCCTACTACACCGGTCCGAGTGGTGTTCGATGCGTCATGTCCTACCGACACGGGAATCTCATTAAATGATATTCAGTACAAAGGGACAATAAAACAAGATGAATTATTTAATATATTATTAAGATTTCGAAAACACAAATATGTAATAAATGCCGACATAGAACGAATGTACCGTTGCATTTATTTGTCACCACATCAACAATACCTACAGGCTATACTCTGGCGAGAGGATCCTAACAAACCTATACAAACATACATATTAACGACACTCAGTTTTGGTCTAAAGGCAGCACCATATTTAGCAACCCGCTGTTTATCACAGTTGGTAAGCGAAAATGAACAAAACTTTCCAGCTGCAACTGCCGCTATCGCGAACGAGTTCTGGATGGACGACTGGATCAGCAGTATGGACAACGAAAGGCAAGTGGTCGAGACAGCCTTGCAGGTGGACGCCATCCTACGCAGTGCTGGCTTCAAACTGAGGAAGTGGAAATCCAACTCCGAAAATATCTTACAACAGGTAACCAATCTAACTAACAATACACAAACACAAACACAACACAAAAACACAGATGGTAAACACTCTGGACCAGCTACCGAGTTGGGAGGAAAATCCTACAAGGTATTAGGGTTAGCGTGGTCTCCTGATACTGATAACCTACTGTACACTTTAAAAATACCAACATTGCAAGCACCTATTACCAAAAGAAAGATTTTGTCCATAATATCGAGTATTTTTGACCCACTGGGCTTACTGGGGCCTATTTTGGTAACTGCCAAAATATTCATGCAACAATTATGGAAAGACAAAACTAAATGGGATGAGTCATTACCTAATCACCTAATAACCGAATGGAATCAATTTTACTCAAATATTTTTTCAATCAATGACTTGCGCATCCCTAGACAAGTAATAATAGATAATTATATAACGATCGACTTACATGGTTTCTGTGACAGCTCCGCTAAAGCCTATGGGGCAGCCATATATGTCAGGTCTATGGATAAAATGGGAAATATTAAAGTAATATTATTATGTGCCAAATCGAAGATAGCACCTATTAAGTCACAAACAATTCCCAAATTAGAATTATGCGCAGCCTTATTACTTGCTAATCTCATTAATAAAGTAAAAAACGCTTTAAAATGCCAAATAAATGAAACGTTATTATGGACAGACTCAAACGTAACATTAGCATGGATCAACAGTCCAATACATAAATTAAATTGTTTTGTAAAAAACCGAGTCGAGAAAATTCAAAATCTAACCGAAAAAAAAAAATTGGTACTGGGTGCCATCAGCTGACAACCCAGCTGATTACCTGTCACGCGGTGTCAAAGCGGACAAACTCGCTCACACCACGTGGCTACACGGTCCGATATGGCTGAGCCAGGATAAAAACAACTGGCCTAGTCATAACGTACACATACACTCACAAATAAACTCATGCGACGAAAACGTAACGTCGTGTGGTGTCACACAAATGTGTACTGAGAACCGCTTTATGAAAGAATTATTTTCTAAGTGGTCAAACGATAGTACACTTATACGTGTATTTGCTTACATTCAGCGATTCTTACATAACACACGAAACACGAATAACAAAATGTTAGGTACTTTGTCTACAAAGGAACTAAAGCAATCAAATAACAAACTCGTTCAGTTTGCTCAGATCGAATCATTTCCGAACGAACACAAGGCGCTATCTAATAACCAACCATTGCCGAAAAATTCTAAGTTATGGAGTTTAAATCCATTTATAAAGGATGGTTTAATACGCGTGGGTGGACGTTTAGAACAATCACGATTCCCATTCGATAAAAAACATCCACTCATAGTAGACCCTAATCACACATACACTAAAATCATTATGCAGAACGAACACAAAAGACTGTTACACGCGGGACCGCAACTATTACTGTCGACAATTCGGCAAAAAATTTGGCCTATTAAGGGTAAGATTTTAGCAAAAAAGGTCGTACGAAACTGCACGACTTGTTTTAAGGCAAAACCCGTTAATCCAACCCCTATCATGGGCAATTTACCTACCGCGCGTACCACCCCCTCTCCCCCTTTTTATACCACTGGACTGGATTACGCTGGGCCCTTCAACGTCAGAGATCGGAGAGGACGTGGTTATAGGGTCTATAAATGTTATGTAGCAATATTTATATGTTTCTGTACGAAGGCAATTCATATCGAATTAATTTCAGGACTCGAATCCGCGGCCTTCTTAGCAGCCCTGCGTCGCTTCACCGCGAGGCGAGGTAAACCGAAAGAGCTGGTAAGCGATAATTCTACTACATTCCGCGGCGCTAGTAATGAGTTGTCTAGTTTATATGATTATCTGAATACCGCATCGAGTGAGCTGATAACGGCGTGCGCAAACGAAGGTATCATTTGGAACTTCATACCTGTATATGCACCTCACATGGGCGGTCTTTGGGAGGCAGCGGTAAAAAGTTGCAAGTATCACATGAAACGAGTAATAGGCTCCTCTTTACTTACTTACGAAGAATTTATGACAATTCTTATCCAAATTGAGGGCATGTTAAATTCCCGTCCATTATGTCCCCTACCTAATTCCGATAGTAGTGACGAATACCCTGTCCTTACGCCAGCTCACTTTTTAATAGGCCGCGCGCCTAGCTCACTGCCTGACTACGACTACACGACAGTACCGAGGCATGCTTTAACCCACTATCAACAACTTCAACAGCTGCAGCAAGACTTCTGGGCCAGATGGTCCAAGGACTATATCAGCACGATGCAGCAACGCACGAAGTGGAGAAGCAGCAAGGGGCCAAGTCTCGCCATCGGGACGCTCGTGCTTGTGAAGGAAGAACGACTCCCGCCGTCGCAATGGAGACTGGGCCGCATCGTCAGTACGTGCCCGGGGAAGGATGGCATCGCCAGGGTCACACTGATAAAAACGGCAAAGGGAAACATCAAACGTTCATTTAATAATATCTGTCCCCTGCCTATGGGCGATATTTAATTGTATTCTTTCATTACATTTAATACTTACCGATTACTTAAGTACTTTGAAACTGTAATTAAAATATTTTTTGTATTACTTTTCAATGAAACAAAACGATAGCAATAATTACTATAAGTAGTTAAAATAAATTTTGTATTACCTTTCAATGTAACAAAAAGAGAGTTAGGACATGCTATTTAATAAGTATTCCTTAATTTTTAACTTTTATCAACTTTCCCATTGTGTTCAATTAATTTTTCCATTATCCCTAAATCCCACTGAAGGTATTGGGTATTCTTTGTAATTTCATTTTTTCTCTCTTGAATGAGATTACAAGGAAGAGGTAACTTGTGTTTGAGGTGTACCTAAGGTAATCAACCCTAGACCCTCTTTGAAATAAACTAAATTTATTATTTCAAGGTGGGGAGTATGTTACTGCAAGTAACACTTATATTTCTCGTAGCGACACCTAGTCTATTTAGCATAAACTATGTAAAGCGACATCTAGTTTATCTAGCAAAAACTATGTAACTAGATTTCTCGATGATGTAGCAAGACCATTGTAAATCTCTATATGAGCAGGCTTATATTAGCATACTAATAAATTCAACACCTATCGAATAGATGGCGCTAGCGCCAATACTAGTTACTAAGGATAATATTAGTTAATTAGAGGGCGCTAATGTCTGCCTATAAATACGGCCATAACTCTTTGTGAACCCTTTTTATTTGCATCAATACACCACTCGATACGGATCGCAGTCAACTCTTTCATTGTCCCACAAGTCCACCATCAAAGCGTAGTTTGGGTCTTAACACTGGTCGAAATACAGGTTTTACGCTTTTCCCCCATTTGCGTTAATAACCAGGTGCCTTCAAAAAATTAAAAATGACCGGGCCAAAGGCATAATGGTGTTTCCTTTATGGACTTCACAGCCCTGGTATCCACTCGCTAAGTCAGTCATGGTTTCAGAGCCACTATTGTTCCAACCTAACGACGAACTACTGCTATCGCCTTTCAGGACGAAACACCCGCTGAGCTCGTCGCTTACCCTGGTTGCCGCTCTCTTCTGCGGCAAGCATTCCAACAAAGAGGTTTCCCAAAAAGCTCACTGAAAATCATGCTGTCTTCCCTATCGGCAGGTACGCTTAAACAATACAATACCACTTACAAAGGCTGGTGGACATATTGTAACGAAAATAATTTAAATTTGTTTACTGTCTCAGTAACACATGTCTTGGAATTTCTTACACAGAAATATAACAAAAACGCGGGATACAGCACCCTTAATACTGATCGTGCAGCCTTATCTTTATTACTGAGCCATAAGATAGGCAAGAATCAAAACATTTCACGATTTCTTAAGGGTGTGTATAGGCTGAGACCACCTTCGCGTCGCTACAGTCAAACTTGGAAACCTGAAGTAGTCTTAAACCATTTATTATCGTGGCCAGAAAATAATCAACTAACTCTAGAGTTGTTAACTAAAAAACTAGCTATACTTATAGCGCTTGCTTCAGGTCAAAGAGTACAGACATTATCAATGATTAACCTCACAAATATTTATATCACGGATTCGAAAATAATTATCAATATTAGCGACATTACCAAAACATCGGTAGCAACAAAAATGCAACCCTCCATTCACCTGCCCTTTTTTGTGAATGACCCAAAAATATGTCCATGCAAAGCACTCCAAACATATATCGAAACTACTGCAATGATAAGAGGGAACGAAACATACCTTTGGCTAACATATAAAAAACCTCATAAGCGAGCCACCAGTCAGAGCTTGAGCAGATCAAAGAAGTTATGCAGAAGAGCGGAATAGACACAACTAAGTACACGGCACACAGCACCAGACATGCCGCTACCTCGACCGCAAAGAAAGCAGGAGTGCACCTTGACACCATAAGGAAAGCAGCTGGGTGGACAGGGCAATCAAAAGTGTTTGCCAAGCATTATAACTTGCCTATAAGCGATGAAAACTCATGTCAGGAAGCCTTTGCCTTAGCATTTATGAGTAGAAGTTAAGGGTGATTTATAGATTTTAAGTAAGTTGATTACCTTCCAGTTAATAATTGATGTCTAGCATTATGTGATATCAACCATGTGTTCATTTTAATATAGGTAATACATGTATGCGCTTCCATGCAAATTATAATTAAGATTTTTTCTAGTAAGTCGACTAGCTTACCTAAGTACTTTTTATAATGATAACTAAAATAAAAAATTGTTCTTAATATACCTTAAATTTTATCTTTTAGTTGGTTGAAACTTGAAACCTTTACAGCCATCTCTAAACATCTACACTGTTAACTCAATTATATTTCAGATCACCGTGAAATAAAATTGAGAATTAAACGAGCTTACCTGTAAGCGATGTCTGATTCTAATTTTATGAACGGTGATCTGAAATATAATTACCCTCCCACCACAAAGCCCAGCCGCTGCAAAGGTTGTCAAATTAACAGAGGCTGTTGAGCACACACAGCCTTGTGCTTCAAAGCCTCATGTATCAAATATTCTCTAAAGAAAGTGACATTCGGACGATGAGTGTTACCACATCAAAGTCTTAACTTTTTAATTTTTTTTTTTTTTGCTTTGAATAACCGCGATGCCAACGGAGTAGGGAAATCAGACATCGCTTACAGGTAAGCTCGTTTAATTCTCAATTATCTAGTGATGAAGTGGAAATTTTGAGTTTCTAAGCATTTCTTCGGGATCCCTAGTTTTCTGATGAAATGTATCCTATGTGTCAGCCGAGTGTTTTATCTATCTACTTACAAAATTTCATCCAAATCAGTTCAGTAGTTTCGGTGTGAAAGTGGAAAAAACAAACAAATAAACACAAAAACTAACAAACAACCATCCATACTTTCGCATTCATAATATTAGTGAGATTTTATTTTATCGTCTCTTAAATGTATTTTTTAAATTATGTGATATTTATATTATAGCCTTCTCTTTCCAAGAAATGAACTCGTACATACCCCAGCATTGGGAAAGCTATGGGTTATTAATGAAAATTTTGTTGTATCAGTACATATCCGAATAGCGAGAGGCGAATGCAATGTCGCGACAAACAACTGAGTTTAGCGGCATTTTATAAATAGGGCCTAAAAAGTAGTGTATATTATTGACTTACTCGGTGGCTAAGTGGTTAGCGATCCTGACCTCTGATCCGAGAGTCGTGGCTTCGATCCCCACACAGGGCAAACTTTTCTGTGGTGAGCAGAATTGTTTGCTCTGAGTCTGGGTGTATTATATCTATATATGTATGTATTTAAAAGTATATGTGTATGTATATCAGTCTCTGGTTCCCAAGATTTCATAATTTCCCAAGATACAGGGAATCCTATTTTGGGGCAAGATGACCGTGTGTGATTTATCCCAGATATTATTATTATATTATTATTATTAAAAAATATATTTAACTATTATGTATAACTGAATAAAGGTCCTTTATACGTATTTCAAAACCATAAAGAAACTTTTACAATCACGTCATTCCAAAACTAACATGCCTTTATCCCAGAGGTAATTTAAAACATTTCCACATCTCACTAGAGAAATCAAGTAACAGAATAATATGTAAATGGAAGTAATCAAAAAGTTAGCAGACCCTTTCTAGATCGAATGGCGGCCATCATTTGTCAGTGGTGAGTGACCAGGGCCGGACTGAGGGAATCACTAATGGGGGCCATTACTATTTCTGGCCCCCCTGTATGTGGATTGGGTTCCAGTAAATTATGTATTAAATTATAATAGTCGTTATGACCATTTGACCTAAAAATGGCAGAGGTGGCAAACGAGCAGACGGATCACCTCATGGTAAGCGATTACCGCCGCCCATAGACACCCGCAACACCAGAGGAGTTACAAGTGAGTTACCCCAGCATTGGGAAAGCTATGGGTGTTAATGAAAATTTTATTGTCTCGCCTTTGTAGCCCAGTGGCTAGTCCACTCGCATCACATCAGGAGGTCGCGGGTTCGATTCCCGGCGGGGTCCAACTTTGTAGGACTCGGTTTTTTTTTTTTTTTTTTTTGAGTTTGAGTTTGATTAATACAAAGTTTACAGAATATACAACATCGTACGATAACAACTGCATTAGTCCTTTCGGACTGTGTCGCAGCTATTAACGCTCACCTCCGTGAGACGCGAGTAACATTTGTAAAGTTATTGGAAAACAAATAAAAGATAGAATAAAAGGAATACATAAAGGTTTGGTTGATGGTAGGGCATTTTTTGAGCCCACCTGGCTAGCTACCACCATCTTATCTAAGTCTTGCCGCCAAACATTAATGTTAACAGCATTCATGTGTTCCGGCATGAAGATAAGAGAGCCAGTTCCCCATTGCGTTGGGGAATCTTGGTAAGCCCGATTCCATCTTCGGCATCATCGTCATTTACCATCAGGTGAGATAATGCCAAGGGCTTACCAATTAAGGGTAAAAAAAAACCTTCCGGTTACACCCCGGATACTCCATACAAATCGTCCGAATTATTTACCTACTATGTTTCCCTTTCTAACACGTAAGAACGAGCGAGATAACTGAGAGACGGCTGTATTAACTTGCATCAGATTTTACCCGCAAGTGAGGTCGCCTTTAGAAAGTGAAGGTGTCAATAAAACATTTAAACTCTTTCACGGCACATACAATAACAACAAAGTAGTTACATTATATACAGAGTGTAACAGAAAGGTGTGATCATACTTCAAGGTGGGCTTTTACCCATCAAACTGAACAACTTTTGTTCTACAACTTTGTTGAAATCTCAAAGAAATTTTCGGACTTTTCATACAAACTTGGTTCGCCAGCTGATCGATTTGTATGAAAAGTCCAAAAAAATTTTGCGATTTGATCAAAGTTGTAGAACAAAAGTTGTTCAGTTCGTTGAGTAGAAGCCCACCTTGAAGTATTATCACACCTTTCTGTTACACCCTGTTTAGTTACATACGGACGTAGTTTAGTTTAATATTAGATATTATTATAACAGACCGCTTTGGTATCCCTAACTCATTTTTGACCGGTTTGTGGATTGAGTTCTTTCTGCTAAACTACGTCCATACAGAAAAAAGAAAAGAAACATAATTTTGGTAGGTAGATAATATAGATAAAATCTTTATTTCGCTTTTGAGGCAGATAGATAAAGCACTCGACTAACACATAGGATACTTTTATCCCAGAAAAGTATCCCGGAGGAATGGATAAAAAATGAAATTTATACTTCGTCACTAGATGGAGCTACTTTAACATTTTATTTCTTTCTGGACCCGATTCTGAAGTCCACGCAGACGAAGTCGCGAGGGGGGGGAAGCAAGAGCAGTATATTTATCACCTCAATTAGATTCTAAATTCATCTCCCAACCTTACTAACCATATTGTGCTATCTAGGGCACTCGCAAAAAATCCTATGGACACCTAAAAACCTTCAAACGGCCCTGTCTCTATCATATTTGGGTGGAAATTGGCAATACTCGACCAGTGGTATGGGTCCAATCATGCATTGAGAAAGCAATTCGATCTCGAATAGATAGGTATAATGAATTCGCGATTTTAAGCTCCATTCACATGGACTGACAGACTAAATTCAAATCACAGTATGGAGTAATACAAGAGCATTATACAGTATGGACACTCCCTGCCGCTCTCTGAAAGCTACCTCACACCCCCTGTGTGACTTCTAAATGACCAGTTGTCAAAAGATTGGCAAACCAAAGACAATTTTATTTTCATAAGGAGAGAGGAAATGGTTTCTAAGGATATACAACCTTGTCTCGTGTATACAGTATTCACTTCATTAAATATGTCTATTATAAAAGTCTGTCGTTTATGTTCATAATATATATCTGTCGTTAAAAGTTCTTCTGCTGTTTTCGGAAATATCAATTACTAAAGACGACAACATAACAAAAAGGAGTGTACCTACCTCCGACAAGGCGGTATGATCAAGAAGCCTTAGCCTAAGCAACCCTAGATACTCACACACACATTAATACGTATACAGTGTACAGTAATGAAGAAGTGTCAAATTTATATGTAGTAAACAATAACGCGATATTTGTATGAAGTTTCCGGGGTGTGATCCAAATTTAAAATATGTTTCGTTGACAACCCATATCGTCCCCACTGCAGGGGCACGGGTCTTGTCCCATTTAAATCGGGAAGGTTAGACCATACTCCACACACGGGGGCCAAATAATATGTTTATTAGGTAGGCTTGTACACTTTTAGAAGGTCATTCTTTAATTTACCTAATACAAAATTCCTACAACTTGGAACTCGTATACATATTGTACTATTCTACGAATCGTTGGTCGGACTTATACAGGGGTATTTACACTAGGCCGACACAAAAGCCTTGTTCTTATAATCTACCAATATAATCATAATTCTGAGGTGCTATAGTTCCAGTTATACTTATCTGTACATCAGTGCAGTAAGTATATTTTTATTTATCCAAAGTAGGTTGCTATAATTATGGGAAACCTTATTTCGATTTATTTCATGAATTCCACACGTTACAAAATTAAAACATTTATTATTAGTCAGAAGTTTTCGTAAATTATCGGTGTATCATTTCTTTGAATCGAGTTTCAACACTGTATAGGACTTTTTTTCTGCATTAATTAACCTTTTCACGGACAGTACGTACCTTCGTCAAGTTCCCGTGTGACACTATTTATTTCCATACAAAACAGAACCTCGCATATAGACATTCTGTCACATAGTTAAATATGCTTTATTATAAATATGGCAGTACGCCTGTGTACGTAGGCGTACTGCCGTGTAGACGCATAAAATTTGGTATTAATGTGACACTACGCCTTGATACGTGATCGTAAATAGGTGTACTACCGAGTTGTATCATAAATTGCGATGTAGATATGACACTACGGCTTGGTACGGTAACGTTGATTTGCCATCAAGCCACTTTTCGGAACCCCCTAAATTACAAATATTGCTGCTGAAAGATAAAATAAGAAATGAAACTAAATACTTACTCCGAAAAACATGCGGATAAATTGTCGTCGAAAATGCGCGCCCGCAAGGGCGCGGCCTCCTTTTCTAGTGACACTACTCTTGACGCGAAAACCACGGCTGTTCACGTGGTGCCAAAGCACGCACAATACAGAACATTCGCATATGTTTGTGTAGGACCAAATATTTATGGATTCAAAATCTTTAAACGTGGTAAAAGTACATGCATGAAACTGCTCGCATTTTGGCAGTAAACAGAGGACTCCATATAGATTGTATGTTGCTACGCTAGTTTACGTGGTAGCAAAAATTGAGTTAAAAAGTTTTGTCGTAAATATCCGATCTTTCATAATATGAATTCATCGAATCCCGTCAATAGGCGTACTGTCCGTGAAAGTGTTAACGGAACTTAAATATATTTTATTACAACTACTTAAGCCCCTAAATTTTGACCTACTGAAACTCCATCTGAAAAACTTCCAATGTTTAGAACCCTAACCATGTACGTACTACGATCAAATATTCCTGTGAAATACTGCATACTGAGCTGATTTTCAAATCCATGTTATATAATATACATTTTAACATACTAAGAAGAAAATTAGACGTTTTGATAGCGAGTTTCAAAACACTTGTGCTACCCTCTATCGAGAATTCATTTTACCAGCGCCTTATGTACCTAGCACTCGCATCAACTTCGTCTATAATGCAATACACCCTCCGACAGGCCGAGCATAAATCATACTGAAATTTTAATTCACCCTATCAGAATGCGAAAGGAGTACATATTCGTACAAATCTCAGACTTACGTATGATGAATCACTGGGTACCTTTTTGTAAGCGATGGAATATTATCCTCCATTTCGTTGAGTGAATCGCAAGCCAGAGAATCAAGCGTGATTTATAGCAGCCTAAGGGTAGCTAAGTGATCTTAATCCGCCCTAGTGGAAGCTGAGAGCGTCATTGTCGCAATCTAGATCGGTAATCCATCTTCGGTACGATGCTACCTTTCAAAGTGCATTAAGATACGATGGTTATACTGTACACAATGATTACTGTATACAATTTCTTACAAGGCTCTTGTTAATGAAAAACGCATGTGAAGGAAAAAAGTTCGATAATTCAGTTTCCATTTTATTATACAACCATATAATGAAGAATACCGGGCTGACTGCATAAAAAAATATTATATTTTTTTATAAATTGTGCTAAAACTGAAATTGCAGAAAAACTTACTCGCTTAGATTTTCATTAGATATACTTTTTTTTATTTAGATTTTTTTATTCAAACAATGACATCACCGCTTCTATTCAATTCTATTTTTCTATTTGGCATTCCACATCTCATTTAAGAAGTGATTTTGCCAATGTCAAGTAAAAAATGGGAGAATCTTTAATAAAAAAAATTACGAAACGCCAATGTCAAGCGAAAGACGCGGCTCTTAAGGGTGATGGGCACTTAAAGACGCTCCACGTGGTGGTTTGCTGCTGGAACTCGGAAAACGGAGCTATCTCCCGAGTTAATCCTCTTCTTATGACCGCTTATCACTGAATCGGAATCACAGCTATTTCCCCATTATAAAAATAACGTTGGGACTACTCTAAAATGGAAATAATTAAAAAAAATAACTCAGCAGACGTGCGCTCGGTACAAGTCCCGGCAACCAACCCCGACATCATCGCTTACATTTTCAGACACTTAGAACAAGATTCCATTTTGACATTTAAAAATAAGTAACTCGGTTGACTAGCAGTCAATTACCGCAATTCTCACATAAGGTAGGAACGCTTTATCATTTAGTTGGTTTATTTAGAAATTCCATCCACAACAGACTAATTTTTAAAACAATATCTTTCAAATTTCATTATTGTTATCTGCCCGAATAGGATCATACTTACTTCTGTTTGCCATTTCCAATACCTAATGTATCTATTTACCATATAGGAATATATTATATCGAGAACTCTTTGGACGTAAAGGAATATAAGATATGTCAATACATATTTTTTGTGATATATGCCAATATGAAATTCTAAGTTCAAATAAACGTTATTGATATTTGACTACCGTTTATACCAAAATTGTTTGGGTCTACAAATAGAAAAATCTCATATTTATATTAGTTCCATAATAAAATCCATTCTTAGATATAAACTGAGTAGCTTTTTACCATGTCATCCTGACTACAGGGGCACGGATTTACCCATACCAAAGGAATGTTAGGCAATATTCCACACACGGAGGCCAAGTCCGAATTGGCGGAGGTTGTGAGTCTAGTGTCCATCCTAGTGTCAGAATTCATCTACTATGGTCGCATATTGTAAACCCTACAGGAGACAAGTACAGTCGAAGTATCCTCTAAATGCACTACTATTACATAAATACTAAATAATATTATAGCTTTTTTATTTTTATTGGTAAGCCCTTGGCATCATCTCACCTTTTGGCAAGTGGTGAGGATGCCGAAGATGGAAGCGGGCTTACCAAGACTCCCCAACGCAATAGGGAACAGACTCATATTTCCATGCCGTGCCGGAATACACATCAAAGCTATTAACATTAATGTTTGGCGGCAAGACTTAGATAAGATGGTAGTAGCTAGCCAGGCGCGCTCAGAAAATGCCTTACCACGAAGCAAACCGAGTCCTTCTAAGTTGGACCCCGCCGAGAATCGAACCCGTGACCTCCTGACTGTAAAGCGAGCGGAGAAACCACTAGACCACGAAGGCGGTTAAAAAACATTAATACGTTTTATCATAGCCAATCCGATTACATTGTAACAAAAGTATTTTAAAATCAATGACAACAACCATTTCCCGAAGTTGAGGCCTCTGTTAAAATTTGTTTTTTAAAAGCCCTAGAAATGAAATACATAGTCCAAGTAAAAGCTTTGGCGCAGAGAATACATTTTTGATGCAGTTTCGTGAAAATAGAAGCTTTATTTAAGCTGCATTTGCATTTAAAGGTTTCGAGTATGTATTGGAATTGGGTTTGTTATCTTTAGTTAAGGATGCACCGCTATTTCAGAAGCGGTCGTGGCTCAGTTCGTGGTCTTGTCGATCACGCAGGTTAACTGTCTACAGACACGGTCATAACCTGGATAGGTTTGACTGTTTGTGGCATTTATCTCGACCGTTTCCGTGCTTCGCAAGGCACGTTAAGCTGTTGGTGTCGGCTGTTATCGCTAGATGGCAGTCGTTAAGCCATGTCAGAGGCCTTATAGGCGGCATGAAAACTTCTGACACTGAAGTTGGCCACTAGCCTCACAACCACCACCAATCCGAACTTGGCCCCCGTGTGTGGAGTATGGCCTATCCTTCTCGAGTTATGGGAAGAGACCCGTAACCCTGCAGTGGGGACGTAATGGGTTGTTAACAAGGATGCAAAAAACAGAAAAAACGATATTCTCGGATTTATCTCTGTTTCCCATTTAAAACTTAACAGCAGTAGTTATATGCGTTAGCACTGCCAAAGTATGTACTAAAACGTATGGTTCCATAATAGTTGACTTAGAACTCCTAACCAGAGTTCTCGATTTCAAGTCCTGGCCAAAGTAACAATGAGTTTTTCGAGACTTCTTTATACTGTAAAAAATTTAGGTCATATTTTTTTCATATTTGGGATGTGTATCAACTTCTTATTCACCTCTTAAATACATCCGTATTATATAAATCCGTATTATATACAAAGTGTCAATCCTACATGAACTCAAGATCACTAAGAGGCTATCATCATCCACCTGCCTTCAGAGAATTCTTGAGTACTTCGGACATATTGCTAGGAAAAGCGGAGATAACCTCGAGAAACTAATGGTTACTGGCAAAATGGAAGGAAAGATACGTTAGACTGATCAAATACGTGCCACTCTCGTTACCAACCTCCACGATGCTCTGCACATTGCTGAAGACAGAACGAAATGGCGAAAGATCATCACCGAGAAAGTGTTGCCAAAGGGAGGTCACAACCCTCATCACTGAGGAATACGACGCAAGGAGGAGGATATACAAAGTGTAATAATTACTGGGAATTTCACTGGGTGTTTTATTACCCATCCATTTGTCTAAAACCTGTCTAGCTAATATCTTCATTTCTATCTCAATCTGATGCGATTTTGAATTTTAAATATTTAAGTAGTTATATTATTTAAATATTTTAATTATAGATTTTTTAAAATTTATTTATGTAAATTTAAAAAAGAAGATTTTGTTATCATTCGTACCTTTGGCGGTATAATGAGATATGTTTCCACTTTATGGTCAGCTAAGTACCCCTCTCTAGAAGCGCCATCCCCTGGCTCGACGTCGAATCTTCCTCCCAGCTGCAGCATCGTAGCCTTTGTGATGTGGACTCGTCTGAGGATAAAAATGATCTCTTATCATCATCATCTCATCTGTCTCATCACTGACTCCACCGAGTGAACCACCGCTCAGTGGTTAGCGCTCCTAATTACTGATCCCAAGGTCGTGGGTTCGATTTCCACCCAGAGCAGATTTCTTTGTTGGGTGCTCTGGGTGTATTCAGGCCTTCGTCCAGCAGTGGACGTCTCTTGGCTGATGATGATGACGATGAATTATATAAGGATTTTCAATCGAGGAAGGTAATAAATATTCAAATGAAATCGAATTCAAAAAATATTTTACCTAAACCGAAAAAATGTAAAAGCATTTTTTATTTCAAAATCTTTAATCCATTAAAGGCTTTCGACTATCACTATGGACTCTTAATGAAGTTTCGGCTGAACATCTTAAACGTCTGTGTCGACACTTTCCCTAACTTTTAATCCATTTTCCATTAAGAGCGATCCCCAAGATGAAATCCTAATTCGGAATCAATCAAAAAATCACAATGAATTCCAATAATTGACAAACTTCACAAGAAAGTTTGATGGTCTTAAAGATTATTTTTTTATTTGTCAAATGAATATTCGTCGAATAATTATTTCTCGTTACAATTGAAAAAAATCAAAATAAATTTACGTAATTTCGGACCAGTATTATATTTTATATTTGGATGTTTTGATAGGAAAATTTTTGATTATTAAATATTGTAGAATACAAAATAAGAATAGGAGTAGCATAGGATACATTATTTAAAACAAATTTCAACCCCGTAATCATATTGTTTTTTGGGTGTACTAATTTAATTTGATTTAACTATATTACTATTTGTTTTGCGTATTAATTAAAATTAAACAAAAATAAATATTTTTACTGAAAATAGCTTTCTATTGTGATGCGATGTGAAAATCTTTATGTTACACAAACCAGACAAAAAATAATAATAGGGTGACTTTAAATTACTTAGTTCTTTATATGAAATGCTATGCATGTGTTCATAATACGCCTACTTGCCCTAAGAAACCCATAGTCAAATAGCAAATTCAAAATTTGGACTCTCCGTACAAATCGATCAACTGACCGGCCAAATTATTATGAAGAGTCCAAAAAGTCAGCCTATATCTACAAAACAAATATCGATTTATGTTTAAATAAAAATAAACCTTTTTATTTGTATTTGAATATTTGAACAGCTCATACTTTGTGGAATATGACGTACCAACACGTAAGCAATGCAGATTTTATTTGCTCTGCTAAAAACGAAACGCTACGCCACGTACCAAAGCTTTGAAAAAAGTGATATACGATTCCATAAAAAATTAAAATGCTTTTGAATTTCTATATAAATGAGAGCTTTGCGTTTTATCTTCATGAGCGATACATAGGGCCGGATCTAGGTTGAGGCCCTTACTTTATCATTTAAAACTTACTTAAAAATATGGTTTGAAAGTACAACAGTACTCTAATTTAAAAACAAAAACAGCTTGTCAAAAATGTTTAAAAATGGATGCTGTGAACAGCATGATGAATCTCAAATATTTATATTTCAGCATATTCAACGAATAAGAATTCAAAGTTTTGAGATTGCTTAGATAAATACATATTTGTAGGATATTATCATCGAATTGCATTTCAAGACTTAAGACTGTATTCCAAAAGCGCTTACCCAGCAATACCACCGGACTCCATATGATTAGCAAGCGTGACGTCATCACTCCAAACGTCAAACTGCCATTTGCGCAGGCCCAGCACGCCGCATAGCACGTTGCCTGTGTGAATGCCAATGCGCATGTCTACGTTGAACCCAGTTGCTTCGCGAACGAACCTGTAGGATAGCAACATTAAAGATTAAATAGTTTGTGGCCCCTGGCGCCACATTGATATATTTAATTCATTGTTTCATGTCTATTTTAATCATAATTTAGGGTTTTCAATAATTATTAGTATTTCGTAAGGAATATACATTTTTTTAATTTACCAAAAAATAAACTGTAAGTTTAAGTTAATGTCCTATTAAAATAAAAACTATCCGTGAAAAAAAAGACTAACAAAACCATACCAGATGAAAGAGCCACGACCGCGTCCTGCTTTTAACGGGGGCAGGTTTAACAAACAATAATTTATCAGGGCTCCTTTTACTTAATCCACCCCTGACTTACATGCTAACACTTTGATCGGAATACGCCAGAAAGGGTTGGTCGGTATCAGGTGTTCGAAAAAATGAGGCAATTTCTCATGTAAAGCGACAAGGGACGCGGACTGGAATTGATTGGTTAAACATTGAACTTTGGGGTAGATAGATATAAAGGGTGTAACAAAAGGTGTGGTGTGCTTTAAGGTGGGCTTCTACTCATCAAAATGAACAACTTTTGTTCTACAACCTTATTAAAATCGCAAAAAAAATATTTGAATTTTCATACAAATCGATCATGTATGAAAAGTCCAACATTTTTTTTGCTATTTCAACAAGGTTGTAGAACAGAAGTAGTTTAGTTTGATGAATAAAAGCCCACCTTGAAGTATTACCTTACCACACCTTTTTGTTACACCCTGTATATCGCTTATGTTAAGTAAACATAATATTCACGAAAATATTTACTCACAAATAGTTTGTTGAATCGTTCGTGGCTAAGGAGACTTGCGTGGTCATGTCGATCATGCGAGTTAACTGACTAGAAACATGGTCGTAATCTAGATTTGACTGTTAGTAGTGTTTATCTCGACAGTTTTTGTGCTTCAAAACTCATTAAGAAATTCTTATGAATAAAAAATTTAACAAGTTATTTCAATCTAGTAACTTCTTCTACTATATAAAAATGGTATTATTTTTTTTTATGTAGGGACTTGCATTAATTAAAGCAAATAAAAATACCCTATATACCTTATAGCATCAATCATCTGCAGTCCCATGTTGACACAGTTGTAAGCGTGGTTTGGTCTTGATACTGGCAACCCTGACACACAGTAATAGCAGTCACCAAGAATCTTGATCCTCATGCATTGGTTTTCCTGGGAACAAGCAGAAAAATATGACTTATGTCTTTAGTTTTTTTTTTATCGGACTACCTAGGCAAAGGGATAACCTTTTTCGATTTTTAGTTAAGTTTATTAAAATTCAAAGATGTATGGACATATAAATCGTCCAGCTCATAGTTTTAGTAATGACATCAACTTTAATAGATATAGGTGGTTTTGAAAAAAAATGCGTTATCCGGGTTTCTTTTGGATCCGACGGACGTTTCTTCTCACTCCGCGCTAACACTTCCTGAAACTTTGTTTTCATTGTTTTTATTTTTTTTGAGTTTGGCACACATTCTGAAACAATTATCGAGCGAATTCAAGCAAAGCAGCGAGCAACAGCTAGTAATATATATTTATCTTTGAAATGTGCTCGTTAAGCCCTTTCATTTGATACCCAACACGTTGTCTTTAAAGTTAAAATCATAACCCTCCTTTTTGCTTAGCCGTAGTCGGGTAAAAATGACCGGGTAAATAATAAAAATAAAACGAGTCCATAGGTACATTATACAGGATGTAACAAAATTGGTGTAGAACCCGTTAACTGGGGATTCTACTCATCATACTGGACGGCTTTTGTTCTACGAATTTGCTCAAAAGGCAAAAAAAAATTGGACTCTCCATACAAAAATGGCAAAACAGATGATCATTTTGTATGAAATGTCCCAAATTTTTTTTTGTGATTTGAGCAAAGTCGTAGAACAAAAGTTTTCAGTGCGATGAGTAGAATCCCCAGTTACGTTCCTACACCAATTTTGTTACACCCTGTATAATGTACCTATGGACTCGTTTTATTTTTATTATTTACCCGGTCATTTTTACCCGACTACGGCTAAGCAAAAATGAGGGTTATGATTTTAACTTTAAAGACAACGTGTTGGGTATTAAATGAAAGGGCTTAACGAGCACATTTCAAAGATAAATATATATTACTAGCTGTTGCTCGCTGCTTTGCTTGAATTCGCTCGATAATTGTTTCAGAATACAGGATACTATACAGGATGTTAAAAAAAGTGCGTTTGAAATTTTAAGGGGTTACTCAGAATCAAGTATAGGATCCAGGAAAAATATTGAAAAAATTCGCTCTTCAATTTTTCTGTTTTTTCGCTCTCAATCGAAGCATGAGGCTTCAAACTTCACGGTCACCCCACTTCGTCCATGAGTGTGGCGGATATCGTAAGATGAAATAGCGCTAGTGTGTGACGCCCTTTATAAGCCTAGTTTGTTAGTCTCAAAGGCCGTCAACGCACTTGTGACTCCTCTGGTGTTGCGGGTGTCTATGGGCGGCGGTAATAGCTTACCATCAGGTGATCCGTCTGCTCGTTTGCCACGTCTGCCATAAAAAAAAATGTTGTGCTAATAGCAGTTCTGACTTTGTATAATAAGGTTTGTTATGCGTAATATTCGTTACAAGAAGGGTGAAAATTACCATTTTGTTTAAGTAACGAAGGCCAAATTTTATACATACATGAATGGAATTAAGTATCAAGTATACTTCATTCCAATCAAAAAAAAGCAAAACGTAAACAAACTTACTATGGAACTGACACATGTCAATGTCATCTGCATACTATGTTTGTTTACCTTTTGCTTTTTTTTTGATTGGAATGAACCATAAATATATGTATAGTGTGTAGCTAACTGACTGAACTAAATTAAGTGTTTCGACAGATGAAAGGCAAATATCGTTTCAAAATTTACTTTCTTGAAAAAAAAAGATTAAAAAAAAACTTCTTAATATTTTTTGGATTCTTGGTATTCCTAATATTTTGGTGAGTAATGAGTATCTTCTTCTAAGTCGTAACCCCAGAGAGTGGGGATCGTGACCATCATCAGGTCAAGTCAGTGAGAACTGTAGATATTTATAAGAAAATTTAGAGTATATTTATAAGAAAGAAATTAAAACGATCTGCTGTATAATTCAAAAAAAGCGGCCAAGTGCGAGTCGGACTCGCCCATGAAGGGTTCCGTAGCAGTAAGTAACATAATGTAAAGGTTCTTGTAGTTCGTTGTAACTTGAATGAAAGGTAAATTGCGGTTTACGATTTATGACGTATTAAAAAAACTACTCACTAGATCTCGTTCAAACCAATTTTCGGTGGAAGTTTGCATGGTAGTGTACATCATATATTTTTTTAGTTTTATCATTCTCTTATTTTAGAAGTTACAGGGGGGGTAACACACATTTTACAACTTTGGAAGTGTCTCACGCGCAAACTATTCAGTTTAGAAAAAAATGATATAAGAAACCTCAATATCATTTTTGAAGACCTATCCATAGATACCCCACACGTATGGGTTTGATGAAAAAAATGTTGAGTTTCAGTTCTAAGTATGGGGAACCCCCAAAATTTATTGTTTTTTTTCTCTTTTTGTGTGAAAATCTTAATGCGGTTCACAGAATATATCTACTTACCAACAGTATACTTCTTATAGTTTCGGAAAAAAGTGGCTGTGACATACGGACGGACAGATAGACAGACAGACATGACGAATTCATAAGGGTTCTGTTTTTTGCCATTTGGTTACAGAATCCTAAAAATGTCTTCTACGCCTAATACGTACAATTTGCCTTTACCCGCCGTTTTTACTTTGACTGCAAGCGACTCGATTACACAACTGCGAAAAGCACAAGAGCGAAAAATGTTACAGCGAAAACGTTACTGCGATGTACGTTACTGCGAAAAATGTTACTGCGAAGTACGTTACTGCGAAAATGATACTACGAAGTACACTAGTGCGAAACATATTAATGCGAGATTCTAAAAGTTGTATTATGAAATACGTTTAAGAATTTAGGGATTTTATTCACTAAAAGCTGAAAAAGTTAGTGCTGCTCATAAAACTTTTCCTAAGAAAGTAAAACAAAAGGCGAAAATTAGTATAGGAAACATCGACGTAGAAACAAATGGACTTCGGGTCAGCGCTCAAAAGTGTCCGAACCAAAAGAGTAGTAAAACGCAAAAAGAGTTGTAATTTCGCGCCAGTCTTCATTTGGTCGGCCATCCATCGGCTGAAAGTTGTAAAAACTATTCAAGTAAAGTGAAAAAACAGGATGGAGTATTATATTTCCGGTAAGTAAACCTTTGCTTTATCATTTTAAAGTATTGGTTTGCTAAGAAACACAGTAGGTTATTTTAATTTGAATTATGCGTTTAGTTTGATTTCCATGAGCGAACAATCGAACATCACAACTTTGGAACAAAATTTTTATAGAGTCGCTTTTAAGTATAATTTTTGTAATTAAAATATTTTATTACTTTTTTGTATTATTTTTATTACATGAAATATTTTATTTATTTTAGCAAGAAACCCATAATGAAATAGCAAAACTGGGATTCCCAGTATTGTGGGAACCAGAGACTTAAAACACAGAAAGGTTTGTCCTAGGTGGAGATCGAACCCACGACTCTTGGATCATTAGGGAGGAGCACTAACCACTGAGTCACCGAGTCAGTCTAATAACACTAAATTCGTAAAAAAATAAGTTAAAGTGGGTAGATTAATAATTATTATTTTTTAGATTTGAGGCTAATTTACAAAGCATCAACCTAATTAAACTGTTTCACATATAAATTAACAATACATATAGATTATGCTACACGTTTGGAATTATCAAAATCAAAAGTTTTTATTTTCGCAGTGACGTACATTTGCAGTAAGGTAATTCGCGCTTGTGTCCTTCGCAGTCATGTAATCAAGTCATCGAAATGCAATAAACGATACAGGGGCGATACAGAATATGCAAGGCACTTCACAGGAATGGGTATTGCAATAGTGTTAGGGTTCTGTCAGCGAATATTAAGTTAATTGAATTCGACGTGTAGGTTCCATTGAATAGACCATTTTAGTTTAATTGAATTGAATGTATCTCGTTCATGACTGTATTTCTATTTATAACTCGGTGGCTCAGTGCTTAGTGCTTCTGACTACTGATCCGAGAGTCGTGAGTTCGATCCCCATCCGGGGCAAACATTTCTGTCATGTTTTTATGTGTATTATATCTGTATATGTATGTATTCAACGTATATGTATATGTATATCAGTCTCTTGTTCCCATAGTACAGGGAATCCTAGTTTGGGGCCAGATGACCATGTGTGGTTTGTCCCGGATATTATTTATTCTACCTTCTAGTTTAAATGATTGACTTAAAATGTAATACTTTAAAATAACAGAAAGTTACCCGTCAATTTAAACCGTGGGAGAGCCATGCTTCGACCGGAGTAACACCACGGCCTCACATAAAAACCGGCGTGAAGCAACGCTTGCGTTGTATTTCGCCGAGTGAGTGAGGGTACCGGAGGCCCAACCTCCCCCCCCCATTCCCATTCCCCATCCCATTTCAAAGGTCGGCAACGCACTTGTGACTCCTGTGTTGCGGGTGTCTATGGGCGGCGGCGGTAATCGCTTACCATCAGGTGATCCGTCAGCTCGTTTGCCACCTATCACATAAAAAAAAACTAAAGATACTCATGTACTTAATTTGATACGAAGTCCAACAAAATTTGCTGGAACTATTTAAACAACTTGCGACAAGTCGATCGGCCAATTAATATGGAAAGACATAACCTACCGGACTGACTCAGTATTTTCACAAAAATGCTACCTATAAGATCGTGATGGCGCAATTTTCGTTAAATTACTTGAGATGGGTGTCGATTTCGTGTTTACGATTAAACTTATTCGACAGGACTAAACTTAATTTAAGCATCCTATCCTTTTCTTTTCGATACAGATAAAAAAGAAAAAATACTTAAATTAAGTTTAGTTCTGTCAAAAAAGTTAAATCGTGAAAACAGAATCGACACAAATGACTGTTGCTATTAAGATTTTTACTTAGGTTTTGAAGACGTGAAATTAAAATAAGAGTATTTTTTTAAACTGCAATGTCCCAGTGAATCGCACTATCTTACTAATATTATAAATGCGAAAATATGGATGTTTGTTTGTTTTTTGTTTCGCTTTCACGTCAAAACTACTGAATGTGTTTGCGTCAAATTTGGTAGGTAGATAAATAGATCTAATGCTGGATTACTGCTTCTTTTTGTTCCGGGAAATTGCACGGTTCCCGTGAAATACCTTAGATACAGTCATAAGGTGCATTCATGCGCGGAGCCGCAGGCAAAAGCTTTAAATTTTTAAATCTCTATTAAAATAAATGAAAACTTTTTTATGTCATGCAAATTCTACATTTCATCATCCTAACGCGTAACAATCCAGATGTTTCATGACCTAGCACAACCTGTCTCGTTTCTAGACCCAGCTACGTCGCAGGTGTACAAAGCTGTCGTAGGCTGCTGTTACACAAAAGCCTTTGTGTACCTGACGCAGATTGATGCGACACTAATGGATGGCGAGTCTATTGTTTTAACTTTCGTTTATCTGTGGCGAACAGACGAAGCATTATGCATTAGGTAACTGTCTTTTTTAATTCAGAAGCGGCAATGAACTGACTTATTTAAAACAATGAAGTAGGAAAATAAAGATTAATAAAACTTTCTAAGAAAGATAATGAACAGTTGTTTTGTTAATAATAATAAGAAATTCATTTTTCGCTCGTTCCTTACCATCTCTTAGCGTTTTCAATGAATGGGACACGAATCTTTTCCAATATCTTGGAAAGGCTAAGGTATACTTCACACACGGGCCAAGTCTGACTTGGTAAGTGCTGTATATCTAGTGACAAGAATATACAGGCTGTTAAAAAAGTACGTTTGAGATTTTATGGGGTTACTCAGACTTAAGTACAGAATACAGGAAAAATATAAAAAAAACGATACTCAATTTTTTTTCAGTTTCAAATCTCAATAGTTAATCAAAATTTTGTATGGGAGACTGAAAAAAAAAGTTGTAGATCAAATTTTTTGAATGATTTTTCCCTTTATTTTATATTTGATTCTCAGTAACCCCTTAACCTCAAACGCACTTTTCTTAACACTCTGTATACGAGATTGTAGGCAAACTCTAAAATCCCAAAGTGAACTTTTCAACTTGAAAAGACACAATAAATAAGTTTGCTGTTGTTGTTAATGTTTACCTTATATGTTGAGCTCTAAATAACTTAGCAAAGTCGATTTCCAACTTAAACATGGGAGAGAGTTTGCTTAAGCTAACGTTTACTTCAAGGTGCGAAATGTAAAAAGTTTATGTACACACAAAATAATTATATGTGACTAGCTTTTGCCCGCGACTTCGTCTGTGTAATGAGAATAAAATGATGAATTTCATATCCGTAAATTTAGAAATAATTTTTTCCCATACAAAATTTTATCCCCTACTTCACCCCCTTCAAGGTTTATTTTCGCTACAAAAAGTTGCCTATGTCCCTCTCCAAGGTGTCGTCTATTTTGTACGAAACTTTATCAAAATTGGTTTAGCAGATAGGCGTGAAACGTAACAGCTAGCCAGAAAGAGTTACTTTCGCACATTTCGCACATACGTTATTCGTTAGAATTGAGTTTAAAAAGAACGCTCTATTGTAATGCGTTGTAATCGTCAAAATAAACCAAATGAACTCCAAAATTCGAGGGGTTTACTAGAACCCAGTCAAGAGTTCCACTATGTTTCTTCTCCTTGTTCTGTTATTAGATATAGGTACGTAAACTTAATGGAACCAATTTAATTACTATATCGATAATAAATACATAATTTTGCAGTTTTAAATCGAGATGAAAATTAGAAGATGGTTCAATTCGACTTCTAAGAATTGTTTACGTAGGGTGACTTTAAATGTGATAACAAACATTTTTCCCTAAGGAAGCCATAGTCAAATCGCAAAAAAAATACGATATTTTTCCCTATATGCAGTAAGTTACAATTGAAATTAACCCTTTGAGCGCCACAGTCGGCTAGGGCCGACAACCGATTTCCGTGCCACAGGCGCAAGAATTTGAGATTTTTACATATTTTTGTCGACTGGAGCCGATGACGTTGGCGCTCGCTGGGGACACGATTTGTGAAAGAATAGCGAAGAGCTCAATGAGTTAATAAAAGTCTATCAAAAATAAAACAATTAGTATGAAAGCAACGGAAAAAACAGACTGTCGATCGCAACCAAAATCTCAAGTTCTAGTTCTCTCGAAATGAAAGAGATTGATTGTCTTTTATCCCACTATTTTGACAAAATAACATTTCATGAACATTGTTGTACATAACATTTAATCAACATTCTGTTAGTTTCAGATACTCATTTATTTTATTTCACGTCACAAATCCACATCAATTAATCCCTCTCAAAACTTAGGATTAATTTATTTTATTTCTTACTAATACATATTACGAGTATAAACGCGAAAGTATGGATGTTTGTTTGTTTATTTGTTCCACTTTCACGCCGAAACTACTGAACGGATTTGGATGAAAGGTAAGTAGATAAATGAAGCACTCGGCTAACACATCGGGTACTTTTTATCCCAGAAAACTCGAGGGTTCCCGGAGGAATGGTTAAAAACTCCCAAATCAAAGGCCGGCAACGCACTTGTGACTCCTCTGGTGTTGCGGGTATCTATGGGCGGCGGTAATCGCTTACCATCAGGTGATCCGTCTGCACGTTTGCCACCCCTGTCATAAAAAAAAAAAAAACTATATTGTTGGCGCTGCGATGTCGCGGGCGGAAGCTAGTGAAATATAAAAATTAAAATACGGTAGATGTCTGCGACTGCGTCAAAAATAAATAAGGAAATAATATTCGCTAATTAAATATATATTACATATTTTACTTACTCGCTTGAATTTTTATAATATGTATTCGCAATTTTTAATTTGAAAAAAATTGGCATGCGAAGTTGTAGAACAAAAGTTTTCACATTCGACCTAAATGTTCATATCCGCTACTAACAATCACCTTTTTTTTTATATCTTCTGAACTTAAATAAGTAAGGGCAAATTAATTCTTAATAAAAATCGACGATTGTTATAGGATATGATATGATAGGATAACATGACTGTTAGTCATTGAGCCACTTTTCATAGAAATTGGTTAATTAATTTTGGCTTCCAAGATCTGTTAAAACCAACAAAACCGAACATGCCCTACCTATGTTGAAGCCTTTATGAAGGAGATAAAAAGCTGACAAAGCTTAAAAACGTGAGCAGCATACTAACTAACCATATTTTCCGTATGAACGGATACGTTATCGATTTTCTTGCCTTGAATCAAAAGCTTGAACAAAGGCTTAGCTTAGAGTAAAGGCAGTCGTTTTTGTTTCTAATCGTTTAGACATAAATATGTATAGCCAATGCAAATTAAATAAAATCAAATTTTGTTTATTCGAAGTAGATCGAAAGTCAATTTCTAGTCTATTTAATATGTTCCACCCACTTGGAACTCGTATATACTCAATGTTTCAGGAAATGGGTGAGAATAAGTGACGTCGGGTCCAAAAGAAACTCCCTCCAACACTTTTTTTTATTAACGTCTTATATGCTATTAATCCAAACCACGTGAATCCATCAAAGGAAATGGTATTGGACGTTTTTACTTTTTATTGAAAAGAAACAGGCGATACACACAGATAACAGAAGAATCAATGCTGACACTGACACATTTGACAATTAATGGGTTACCAGGTCTGCGACTGAAAATAACCTTAATATATTTGTAACATTTATAAAGGAACGTAGGTATGTAGTCTGTTTGTGACAGCTTAAGTAGTTGTCAAACGGAGAGACGGAATTTAATGTATCATAGCTTTTTTTTGGATGAAAATTGCTTTAGTGGTTTTCAGGTAATTTACTGACTCGGTGGCTCAGTGGTTAGCGATCCTGAGTACTGATCCGAGGGTCGTGGGTTCGATCCCCACCCAAGGCAAACATTTCTGTGATGAGCAGATTTGTTTGCTCTGTGTCTAGGTGTATTATATATAAATGTATATGTGTATGTACTCGTATATCAGTCTCTGGTTCCCAAGATACAGGGAATCCTAGTTTGGGGCCAGATGACCGTGTGTGATTTGTACCAGATATTATTATTATAGTTTTTTTATTTTTTTGTTAGATGAAAATCGCTTTAGTGGTTTTCAGGTTATTGGACTTTTAAATTAGTTATATAGTATTTTTTTTTAATATTTTTGTTATTTAATTAGATAACTCGACTGGTTAAAATATGTGTTTTATGAAACTCACTTTATAGGCAGATCTAACGACTATGGCGTGGCTATACGAGTTCTCAATAGTAAAAATCTCGTATTAAGTAGGCAAGAGAATTCCATTAAAAGGTATATACTACTTACCATGAGTATAAAATATTTTTATTTTCATATTAGGTACAGTGCAGAATCACTCGAGCCACTTAGACCACAGAATCAGTTAAAAAAAGACAGGATGCAAAAAAACCTCCCACGAAAACTAAAAAGGCGATTTTTGTGTATCAAACTTAACAACATAGTATAAATAAACTCTCTTTTTAATTTCCGGGAGTAGTATTTTTATACTCCAAAAATATATTTTTTATCCTCGATTCGTTAGCCTTTGGTATTATAATATCTTATCGTCCTTTGAGACAATCGAATTCAAAAATCTAAGATTTCATCATTTTACCTTTATAAAGTATGCAAGATAGAAGACAAAGGTATATATTTCTTTAAAAAATTGCAGCAATCTTCACACTTTCCCCAGCGATTCGCGAGTAACTTTAGTAAAGCTGAAAGTAAATATAGTGTACTGATAACACAAAGCCAGCACAGCTGGTAATGGTGCAAAGTGCTGGAACAAACACAGACGTCTGTACACAAACCGTACATTAATGCATAATACAGGTCGGAGTTTTATCGTCGACAAGAGCAGTTTTTTTCCATGCAACTTGTTGTTGTTAACAACCCATTACGTCCCCACTACAGGGACACGGGTCTCTTCCATTACATCGGGAAGGTAAGGCCATACTCCACACACGGGGGCCAAGTCCGTATTGGTGGAGGTTGTGGGGCTAGTGGCCAACCCCAGTGTCAGAAGTTTTTAAGCCGCCTATAAGGCCTTCGACATTGCTTAACGACTGCCATCTAGCGATAGCAACCAGCACCAACGGCTTAACGTGCCTTGCGAAGCACGGAAACGATCATGCAACTTATTATATATATATTTAAGGTTTCTTAACGCGACTACATTGGTTGTGTATGATTTTTATTGGCAAATATGTAATAAATATAAATAGCCTTCTTGAGATTACCTACATGAACTTGGAACGAGGGTTAATTGGTAAGCCTTTGACATTATCTCGCATGATGATAAGTGATAATTGTGCGAAAGATAAAAGATTCCTAAACGCAATGGGGTACTGGCTATCTTAACTCCATGACGGAACACATCAACGCTATTAATATTGATGTTTGGCGGCAAGACTTTAAATAAGATAGCGGTAGTGATAACTTGATAGCGGGCTCAGAAAATGCCCTACCATAAACCAAATCGAGTCCTACAGTTTTTTTTTTACCCTCAATTGGTAATCCCTTGGCATCATCTCACCTGATGGTAAGTGATGATGATGCCGAAGATGGAAGCGGGCTTACCAAGATTCCCCAATGCAATGGGGAACTGGTTATCTTATCTTCATGCCGGAACACATCAATGCTGTTAACATTGATGTTTGGCAGCAAGACTAAGATAAGATGGTGGTAGCTAGCCAGGCGAGCTCGAAAATGGTCCTACCACCAACCAAACCGAGTCCTACAATGTCGGACCCGGCGAGTACCGAACCCACTACTTTCTGATGTGAAGCGAGCGGCTAGCCACTGGGCCACGGAGGCGGTTTAGGCATGTCGTGTGTTTTTTTTGTTCCTTGAAAACTTGTCAGTGAAAGGTGAATAAAAATCCCCCTGTATATGGTGTGATTATTATGCGCAGAAACTGTATAGCTAAGAAAATTCTAATAAAGTCTTCTGCAATATGTAGCAAAAATATGTGGCGATGAAATATTTTTAAATGTGTTTTTGCTAGTAAAATCAAAATCTTTTGTTTGTTCTTACATTTTTTTGAAATTGATAATACATATTGTAAATTTCAGGCAAAGCAACAATGTTACATAGACACGAAAATAATTTATTAGGTTAGTCGCTGAGGGCCCCGATCCCCGAGGCACCCGCCCCGGAAGGCTCCGATTTATCCTCAGGGCCCTCAGGGACTAATCTGATTTATTTATTTAATCAATAATTGAACAATTAGCGTGAGTTTGTAACCCACGTTTTAGGTACTTATTTGTCAAAATGCAGGTATCAATAAAAATAAATATCAAGAAAGTTTACATTTAATTTAATACCTAAATAAATGGAGTATAGTTGATTTAGTAAGCTGAATCCATCATGGATCTACTCAATGTATCTACTGAGAATGAAGGGAAATTTTAGTTTTCAGAAATCTATTATAGTTCAGACAATTAATGGCCCAAAACGGGTTATAGAGTGCGTGAGCAAGAACAACTTTTTTGACTGGACTAATAAGTAATTCCGTATGCCCGTGATAGTTTGTGAATAATACAATGCGAGTAATTTTTATCCAGAAAAAAAACTCTGTTACCTTGATAAGCTTATTATGTATTTATTAACTCGTGCTAGTAATTATGCAGGTATACTTCGATCTACTTTGTGTTTGTTACAGAAGAGCCAAACCTTCTAACACAAGTAGACAAGAGACATTAGACTTACAAGAAGTTTTTAGAAACAGATATTGTTTATGTAAGTGTACTCATGGACAAAAAATCGACTCAAAGTTTCATGCAAGACTTTTCGAAAATTAACTCAATCTAGCAAAATAAAACTAAATCAAAAGTTCAAAAACTGTGTGTTTACTGTTTATGATTTGAGTTTGATGGTTTTCTAGATTTTTTCTTTTAGTGTTTAACAGTTTTGTAGACTGAGTTATAGCAATAAAGAATTGAATTGAAAATTGAAATTTTTTTCAAAATTCGAGCAACAAATCTTGAGTCCATTTTTTACTTCACCAGTGTAGATTAATGAAACTATTTCATTCATCAAACTATTCATTTCATTTAATTATCTTGCCTGTCTTGTTTCAAATAAAGTTGACTTAAATGTTAAGAATTTCAGCTGAAGCTTTAGCAAATTTATTTAATTAATATGCTAAATTTTAAAGGTACAGTATTCAACTCTGAATTAAATTATTTACAGTTACGAACTTAAGTCGAGCGGATTTGAACTAAGTAAAAGGATAAAAGAACTATACTCATGGACAAAAAAATCGACTCAAGGTTTGTTGCACGACTTTTGAAAAAATAACTCAATCTAGCAAAAAAACACTAAACCAAAAGTTCAAAAACTGTCTGATTACTCTTTATGATTTTAGTGTGGTGATTTTCTAGTTTTTTCAATCAATCAATCAATCAAATACTCTTTATTGTCATACAAGAAACATGTATACAAACATATAATAACACATTAAAAAGAAACAAATCGACAATCTGGGCGGTCTTTTTAGTTTTTTGTATTTAGTAGTTTTGTAGACTGTGTTATTTTTTCAAAAGTCGAGCAACAAACTTCGAGTCGATTTTTTAGTCCACCAGTGTATTTCTTGTACTTGACTTTCGATCTCAACAAGTTTTAATTTTGACCTGTAGCTTGTAATAATTTTGTATGTATTCTATCCAAACTTTGTTTTTACAACCATTGCTGAATAGAAATCCAACTAGGCTGACAAAAGTTGTAAGCTTTAGTCTCGCATGTTTTATTCAAATTGGGCTATATAAGTTGTAAAGTATAAACCTCATTTTCTTGTTACATATGAAGAATTACAAAAAAAAAAACGAGAAGTCTCTTTGCTTCCTTGCTGGTGTCCTAAAAATAATCCCACGACGATAATTTGTTTTCATAATATTTTCAAACAGACATAATTAACACAAAAATTTTTATGAGTCAGGGCACATGTCAGTAACGCTATTTATACATAATATCCGCTGGGTCGACGACGATAGGAAAACAACAAAAAAATAATTTAATCAAAAATATAATAAGACTCTGAGTCAACGAAGTAGAATAAAACTAGAAGATTTTACTGGCGATTATATAGATTAATAGATGAAAGTGCTGAGTGTAAAACATTACAAATATTTTACAAACAAAAACATTTTAAAAGAGACATAAATTTTGCAAACTGGCTGTACTTTTAGAGAAAAGGTGTACAGACCCATAAATATTTAAGAATCTAATTTCCGTTACTTCTTGACTTACAAAATGGAACTCCAAATTTTTTTAATGATTACCTAAAAATCGTGTCTCCAACCTACTTTAATAATATACGTAATATTTAGCGAAATACGAATTATATTCTATTTTGGGTTTAGTGTAAACCCAAGTATTGAAACGGTCTAGTCCAGCTGACTTACACAAACTCAGAATTTGCAGACTAACTCCTGGTTCTGTGAAGAGGACAGCTAACATTGAATTGAAAATTCGACTCCCGACTCCCTGACTAGTGCATAATAAAGTACAATCCGTGCCATATATTGGACACATGGACTGTTAATATTTATATTTTATTTATCTTAATATTATTGTTGTTGTTCTTACATGCTGTGAAAAAAAGCATTTGGGGTCCTTATACATAAATACAACGGATAGTATTTAATTTCTCATAAGAAAAATAATAGTTTTACATCAATTTAACTGAATTTCTAACCTATAGGTATATTTTTAGTGGTACCATGCAGTATTTTTGATGGGCGATTAAACATTTCCCAAATAGAAACGAAAAACTTAATCAAGACTAATGAAACAAGAAACTTTTGCGTAGTTCATTAAAAAAGTTGTTCAATTTGATGCGAAAAAGCCGTAATTAAATTATTTTACCTAATGTATTTTAGAGGGTTCCTAAATAATTCAATTATTAGAATAGAATTCATTAAAAATATATTGTTTATTTTATATGCAGTTAACTACCTAATTACTTAGATAGATAGATAAACGGTTTTATTTACATGCACGTTTTATACACTATATTTTTTATTTTTTTTTATGGCAGAGATGGCAAACGAGCAGACGGATCACCTGATGGTAAGCGATTACCGCCGCCCATAGACAATAAAATAATAATAATAATATTATTGTTAATTAAAGGCCGTTGACTGTAATTCATAATCGAGTGTTCCGCTATCCTGGCGTTTTGATCTGAACTTGGCTTATATAGTGAAAGCTTTTATTATTATTATTTGGGGGTAAAGGGGTATAGGATCAAAGGAGGGCCCTATTGGATCACTGCGACCTGGGTAGATCTATAGTGATCACTGCCTATGTTATATTATATCCTCAAGGCCAATAGTTCTAATGAACTTGGGATCGAGTTCCCTAATGACCTCTGGAGTTACCATCGGTCCTCCTAGAGATCGGCTTCTGGCTTGAACCAGTGCCTCGCACTCGCAGAGTATATGAAGAGGAGTTTCCTCTTCCTCGAGGCAGCGTGAAAGCTTACATTTGAAGATTTGATTTATTCGTGAATCTTGAGAGCCTGGAATTTTGATTTTCAAAACTTTTTCTTACAAACTTTTTTGTTTAGGATTATTTTCCATAGAGGACGGTAAAGATTTTCAAATGTATGTGTGTAGGTCATTTGTGTGATCCTATAGCCTCATGGACTTTTTTGGAATTTGGAGAGGCATTGATCTTCTTCTTGTCTTGTGGCACAATTTAACCGTCCTATCCATAAGGTATAGGCGGCAGTTCCCTGGTGTTGCACTTATCATCACCCTTGGTCACTTGTAGGGCATTTAAGATTTACACCTACGGACTTGTGCAACGCGACCATCATACACAACTAGTAATCAGATGTGCAGGTTTCCTCACGATGTTTTCCTTCACCGTTAAAGCAGTCGGTATGATAATCTCATACGATAAAATAATAAATATATTTATTTTTTATTTCAATTACGTATGTACATATACGTTTTAGGAAGTCGTATTTTTAGTTTTAATTAAATTGTATTAGGTCTTTTATATTTAAATAATTCATATTGTATACACAATAAAAAAAATTGTTTTTACCCGACTACGGCGAAGCAAAAAGGAGGGGTGATGAAATCTCTAAAATGAAATGTATAGAGCACAGACCTGAAATAAGTTTGCGATGTAGAGTTTGTGGTCGTCTCAATAACTACTTTTATAATACAATTTTTTTTAAAGACTTAGTCTCTGAAAGAGTTTCAATACGCAGATGTAGAGATACCCTGCACACCCATAGTATTCTAATCACCAAAATATTACTTGTATAGGGTGATAAAAAGGGCCTTTGAAATTTTAAGGGGTTACAGAATCAATTATAGAATACAGGAAAAATATTTAAAAATCCGATCTACAATTTTTTTCAGTTTCCCATACTAAATCTGAATAATGAATCAAGAATCAAGAATTGAGAAACTGAAAAATATTGTTGATCAGATTTTTTCAATATATTTCCTATATGTAGAGTAACCCCTTTAAATTTCAAACGCCCTTTTTAATACCCTGTATATCTGAAATTACTGTATGACACAAAATACGAGTATTCTTGATCATAGTTGGATGATATATTATGGGCAACAAAAATGACACACATACATACTAAAGAAAAAAAGACAAGTAGTTAGTGAGTTGGTCACCTCACTAAAGCGTAACCGGAGACGAGAGGTTTCAGAGTACCTTACAGGCGTTAAGTATAACTGAAAAAAGTTTAGGCTTACCACAGAATATACCACAAATAAATAAAATAAAAAAGGCATTGTGTATTTTGTCTCCTACATCATTAAATTCCAAATTCTCGCGTCGTCCTACGTTCTTGAGTGCGACTACATTTTCAACCGACTTCAAAAAAAGGAGGAGGTTCTCAATTCGTCGGAATCTTTTTTTTTTTTTTTTTTATGTATGTTCACCGATTACTCGAAGACGCCTGAACCGATTTCGAAAATTCTTTTTTTGTTTGAAAGGGTATACTTCACAGGTGGTCCCATATAAATTTTATCGAAATCGATTCAGCGGTTTTTGAGAAAATCAACAAAACATAGCAAAATTGGAGTTGTTGCGATTGAAGTCGGTTGTTTTTAACGTATTCAGCGTGGTCAATTATGCGTTAAAGAAAGCGTTCAGAACACTTTAGTGAGAATTTTTTTTTTACACTGAGAGCAGGATTAACTATTGTTAATCTTCTAAGTGTAAATGGGACAGGCCGGCAACGCACTTGTGACTCCTCTGGTGTTGCGGGTGTCTATGGGCGGCGGTAATCGCTTACCATCAGATGGTCCGTCTGCTCGTTTGCCGCCTATCACCAAAAAAACAGACTCTTACTTAGGTAAATCTTACATTGGTACTAGAAGGGGATCATAATAAGAAGTGGAAGGATAATGTGTTGTGTACTATTAAATAGTATGTCAGTGTGTTAACAACCCATATTGTCCCCATTGCAGGGGCACGGGTCTCTTCCCATACATCGAGAAGGTAAGTCCATATTCCACACACGGGGCCAAATCCGGATTGGCTAGTGGCCACCCCAGTGTCAGAAGTTTTCAAGCAGCCTATAAGGCCTCTGACATGGCTTAACGACGGCCATCTAGTGATAGCAGCCGGCACTAATGGCTAAACGTGCCTTGTATAATTTGCCCAGCGTGTGTATATTTAGCCAGTTCAAGCGACAAACAATTCAGAGTCTATTTTCTCCATATTCTTAACTTAAGTTCTTCGTACTTAAGTTCTGTAACTATCTTGCTTATGTCACATTAAATTAAAATATTCGTATCCAAAGATAAAGATACAGTACTAACATCGAATTTCATATATTTTTTTGGTTATTCTGTTCTAATTATATCAAAAAAATAACGTTAGTGATATATTCAACGGTTCCCGAACAACGTTATAAAACGAATAGCTGATTTTTTTTGCAAAACTTTACTAAAATACCGTATTTTTTTGTTGTTGTTGTATTTATGTATAATGCCAGTTATGTATACTGATTTTCAGTTTTACTTTTCTTAATTTGGCTACCTCTCTATTTTCGTAATATATTTTTTAATATATTTTTTTAAGACTACTTATGTTGAGTAACACATTGTGTAGCACTATTTGTCTTATTGCATTTAACTTAACTGTTAACTATAAGTGTGTTAATTTATTTGTTATCTGTTACTTTGTTATATGTTAGCAATTAAATTAGCGAAATAAAAAGTATTACTATATCTGTCATCTAAATATCCATGTTCTATTAACTCATCAACATCTAAATGTAACGTTAAAGACCAAACGTAATCCGTGAAGATTTCTCTATAATGCCAGCTGTGTTTAAACTTAAGCCAGTTAACTTATCTATTGAAACTAGTTCTACCAAGTTTAACTTTATAGTTAGTAATTGTAACAGTTATAGTTATGCGAGTTTTCAACAAAGTTTAACTGTATAACTCCGTGATAAAGTTTATTTTATTAGTTTCTATGTCGTTGCGATACAGTCTCGAGGTAGAAAACTAGAACAGAGAGAAATTCTTTTTACAGCTTAAAGCCACGGGATAAAAGGTATGTTAAGATAAAAATGAGGTACCTAGTTGCTACGGTATTGTGCTTTTTAGGGTTCCGTACCCAAAGGCCGACGGTTTTTTTTATATTGTGAAGTAAAAAAGGCTATCGGTCCACCTGATGGAAAATGGCTGACGCTGCCTATGAGCATCTATAACCTCCGAAGGGTCATCAGTGCCTCACCCGATCCTTAAGATCTAATACCTCCTCCTCCAGTCCTCCGTGGAGTGCACATGCATGCGGACGTGCGCTAAACGCAATTATTCGAATTTCGCATACGTAGCGCGGCCCGGCCGCCCGCGTCACTGTTGCCATGAGCGAAGAAAAACTCGTGGCGAACGAGCTCCTGGCGTTCCTGCAACATCGGTTGGACGTCATGGACGAGATCAGCGTCTTGCAGATCTGTAAATCCAGTTTCACTGTGGCTGAGATCAACAAAGCAAAGGCGCTATTGTTCGAGACACTTGGCAAAACTGACCAACTGGTGTCCCGCAGGAAGGACGAGAAGGGAGAGAGGAGCCTTCAGGACATCATCAATCTACTGAAGGTCACCGACCCCGACGATGTGCCGACCTTCGTGGCGAAGGAGCTGAGTAAGCTGCCTCCCGTTACGTTCGACCACGTCGACGTCACCAAGCTCCTGAAGGACATTACGTCATTGAAGGCGAGTCTGGCAGAAATAGTTCACAAATTTGAAGTTTCACAAAATATCATAACTGAACTACGTACTGAAGTGGAGAGTTTGCGTAATACCATTTCGGTATGTAGAACAGCTGAGACTTCAAACTCCGTGAACAGTCGACGAGGCGCGTGCGCCCCGAACGTGTCGATGTCATCAAGCTTTGAGTCAGCGATATTGACACCGCCGAGCGCCCGCGCACTGACCGCGCCCCCCGCCCCGCAACCACCGGCGCCCCGCGCGCCGCCAGTCGCTGTCACGGTGTCACCTCCTCTGACACGTGACTACGCATCGGTCGCTGCTAACCTACCTTCTCGGAAAAAACAGCAACCGAAATCCAACCGGGCACAAGACAAGGAGCCCACCCTACCTTCCGCCGCAACTAAACCCGAGGATGGGTTCACGGTGGTCCAGCGAAGGCGAAAGCCAAGACCGTGTCGCAATCAAAGCGGCACCGCACCGACGGGTCCCAACTTCCTGCTGCGACCTGCGACGCCGGTGACAAGTCTGTACCTCTCCCGGCTCCACTCCACCACCCAGGTGCAGGACGTGCAGGAGTACGTTAGGACCAAGACCAAGATGATCGTGAAGGTTCAGCTTTTGGTTTCGCGTTACGACACCCACTTCAAGGCTTTCGTGGTGTGTGTGCCGACTAAAAGCTTGGACACCTTCATGACAGACACGCCGAAAGGCGTGGTGTTTCGGCGGTTTCGAGGTCGTCTTCGGGACTCCAACGCCAATACCAGCAACGCCATAGCACAGAAAAACGCTCATCTAAAGTAGAATAACTTATTAGTGTATATATTTATAGTATTTATGTCTTTTTTAATTGTATAAGTTTTTATGTATCTATGGGCCTGTACATTAGCTACTAAGTTGCCTGAAAATAAATGAATAATAATAATACTAAATATGGCGGTAAATATGCTGGCTATCATACCCCATCCACCGGAACACATCACGCTGCTTAGAAGCAGGTATAAAGTGAGCAGTGGTACTCACCCAGTCGAACCTCAGAAAGGTCCTCAGTCCCTTACCCGATCCTTGAGGGCTAAGTCGAAATACATCTTATCTTATGCCGGTTATTACACAGGCCGTCTCACCCCATGCGCCATAAAGCGATTTCCCTACGTGAAATGCGAAACCTATTAGTGCGAAACTTGTTACTGCGAAAGAGCGAGCGAATGGCCCTACCACTACCAAAAACTTACCTGAGCAATCTGATCAAATCTTCCAAACAGCTCGTTCAGGGTTTTCACCAAGTCAGAGGCGCTAAGTCTCTCTGACAGCGGAGTGAAATTCACTATGTCAGCGTAGAGTATGCTGACATTGTTGTGACGTTGGACGTGCATCTCGTGGAACCTCGTCTGCTTGGAGCTGTCTGCGCAAGCGTCGGCCATCTTGAGCATGATAGATCGTTTTACCTGTAACAACAAAATAAAAATAATTGATTTATTATAAAAATAGGAAGAAAGTGGCGAACATCGACCGAATAACATAATTACAGAATTGGTCTAGTTTGGATTACGGGATATCATACTATGATATTGATAGTGGTATGTTCTGCATGTTCTTATTTCTGATCTTTAATAAATGTCCAATGTCCAAGGTAGAGCACAGTGTTGGCAAATACGCACTTGTGTATTCACTATGAGAATTGTTCCAGGCGTTGTTTTAAGATTGATTTTGTGTTTAATTATGTGCAAAATTTCATATTATTTATTATTATAAAATGATAACAATACACGACTTATATAACAAATATGGAATACTTATTTGGCATAATCTCACCTGATGGTAAGTGATGATGTCGAAACTCGAAAGAGGCAAGCGGGTTTTTTTAAATTCACAATTGGTAAGCCCTTGGTATCATCTCACCTGGTGTTAAGTGATGATGATGCCAAAGATGGAAGCGGGCTTATCAAGATTCCCCAACACAATGGGGAACTGGTTATCTTATCTTCATGCCGGAACACATCAATGAATAACATTAATGTTTGGCGGCAAGACTAAGATAAGATGGTGGTAGCTAGCCTGGCGGGCTCCAAAAATATCCTACCACAACCAAACCGAGTCCTACAAAGTTGGACCCCGCTGAGATTCGAACCCGCGACCTCCTGAAGTGAGGCAAGTAGACAGTCACTAGACCACGGGGGCGGTTAAATTAGTCTATTATAAAGAATCAATTAATAATTAATCAGTTATTAATTAGAATCATTTTAAATATAAGTCTCTTACTATAAATATAATTATAAATATAATATAATAATAAATATAAGTCTCCCTCTAACTTTCCCCCTTCGTGAGAGAGCTTGGAGCATTGAATTTATTAACAGCTAACTCCGAATTCCTGCTTTCACTTCAAACTTTTTAAGTATTCATATTATCATAAATACTCCCGACCCTGCCTTAATTTTCCGGCATTTTCCGGTATGAATTAACTAATAATTTATTTTTCTCTCATAAGAAAGAAAGCCGCAAATTATACGGAAACTTCATATAATTTGCGGCCTTCCAAAGTTTTCGATTGGATTTAGATCGGGACTTTGCGCTGGCCTCGTCAACACTTGAAACTTGCTTTTTTAACCAATCTTTAATTAATTTTGCAGTATGTTTAGGGTCAATGTCATGTTTGAATATTACTTCTTCTTCTGAATCTGACTGAATACGGAATATTTTCAACTGCTTTTATTAAATGCCTTTTAAGAATAGCTAAATATATTTCCTTGTTCATTTTGCCTTCGATTCTACATATCGGTCCGATACGATAATCTGTAATACAACCCCACACTTTATTATTACCGACCACCATGATTAACAGCCTGAATGTAATATTTTACTAGTTTAGCTTCATTCTGGGGTTGGTCGCCGGGACTTGTACCGAGCACACGTCTGCTGAGTTATTTTTTTAATTTTTTCCGTTTTAGAGTAGTCTCAACGTTATTTTTGTGATGGGAAAATAGCTGTGAAACCAATTCAGTGATAAGCGGTCATAAGAAAAGGATTAACTCGGGAGACAGCTCCGTTTTCCGAGTTCCAGCAGCAAACCACCACGTGGAGCGTCTTTAAGTGCCCATCACCCGTGTAGGGCCGCGTCTTTCACTTGACATTGGCGTTTCGCCATTTTTTTTATTGAAAATTCTCGCATTTTTCACTTAACATTGGCAAAATCACGCTCGTCATGAGAAGTGGAATGCCAAATAGAAAAATGTGTTGAAGCGAGTTTCTTTTGGGCTCGACGTTTCTTCTCGCTTCGCAAACACTTCCTGAAACGTTAAGTGTACTAGGTAGAAAGACTTTGTACTAGGTAGAAAGAATACTGACGATTTAAAAGCATGTGTAAAGCATCTACTTAAATAAAAAACATTTTTGAGTTTTGAGTTTTTTGAGTTTGGGTCAAATCTTAATATTTTATGGGACCGCATACAAGATCACTGGAACGAAATCACACCCAATGTTTGTGAACAACTTGTAAAAAGTATGAAAAGCAGATTAAACGGTGTTAAAAGGGCAAAAGGTCTTTGGACCAAATACTGAAATTAAATTTTAAAACATTGAAAAGGATGGTGCCATTAAAAATCATTTTTAAATTAGTGTTAAAAAAAATAATTCGATTATTATATCTATATATGTTTGTGCGTAAATGAATGTAATTTCTTTTTTTAATTAATTAATAATAATTAGAATACTCTTAAATGTAAAATTTTCGATTGTTGACTCAGTTTTGCACCATACTGTATTTATTTTCCCATAAGTTTGCACAATAAATTTGGAATGATTTGCCTCTTTTACAAGCGTTTTATAATATATGATATTTGGCTTATGCTACATCAATTTATACCAACAGAACTGATAGTGAAAATTTGTGTAACTTTCAAATTATAAAATCATATATTTAATATGGTTGATCTCTTACAGTTTTGTAGTTTATGAGTTACATAGCTCAATATAATCATTTAAACAAATAAACATTAGAATGTTTCTTTGTAATTTCCATAGAAAAAAAGGATTTTGTATAGATGGCTAATTCAATAAATTAAAAAAGTTCTTTGACGTAATTGATATTCTTTTTTATATAATTTATATTAAACATTCAATAAATATTTTAAATTATTACACATTATTTTACAAATTACAACATAAAATATATTAACGAATTAAAAAATCTCAAAGTATGAACTAAAGAGAAAAGCCCAAGAAATAGAACTAATATGTTGGGGTCTTTTAAGGGCTCACGAGACGAACTTATGTATGCAAAAAGTACGCGACTAACCGAGGGTCAAAAACCCGAATACAAATATATTAATAGCTTAGTAGAAGTTTTTTAACCGACTTCAAAAAGAAGGAGGTTCTCAATTCGTCGGAATCTTTTTTTCTATGTATGTTCACCGATTACTCGAAGACGCCTGAACCGATTTGAAAAATTCTTTTTTTGTTTAAAAGGGTATACTTCACAGGTGGTTCCTTATAAATTTTATCGAAATCGATTCAGATGTTTTTGAGAAACTCAACAAAAACATAGCGAAACTGGAGTTGTTGCGATTGAAGTCGGTTGTTTTTAACGTATTCAGTGTGGTCAATTATTTAAGATTAAATTTATACACCGAGTTCGTTTGATAAGATGAAGCTCACTTATAAACAACTTTGTGTTAGAGGATATCGGTTATATTATAATACAGTGTATTCTCAATAAAACAAGGAAAATTTAAAATCACCTGTATATTTGAAAGTAAAAATCGCCAGATTACGAATCAGTATTGATGGGAATGCATACATAAATATTACACCTTTCATTTAAACTTTTTGATGGAGGATTTGCAAAACTGGATATCCAACAGACTCGTTGGGCTTTTTACATGGAGATGAGAAAGACGAGTGCTACACGGTCGCCAACAAGCACCCCAACCAAGGTGACATTTGTTGTTTCCAACCGTGTAGACCGTGGTTGGTGACCAAATTTCGTTGTCTACACGGTTGGAAACAACGAATGTCACCTTGGTTGGGGTGCTTGTTGGCGACCGTGTAGCACTCGTCTTTAACGCCGATTTACACGACAACCGGTCTTACACTGCCCACATCCAGCAGTTTCTCGCGACCTTCACAAGGTCATTGCTCCACTAAGTAATAATAATAATATCTGAAAAAAATCACACACGGTCATCTGGCCCCAAACTAGGATTCCCTGTATCTTGGGAACCAGAGACTGATATACATACAAATATACTTTTAAATACATACAAATATAGATATAATACACCCAGACTCAGAGCAAACAATTCTGCTCATCACAGAAAAGTTTGCCCAGTGTGGGGATCGAACCCACGACTCTCGGATCAGAGGTCAGGATCGCTAACCACTTAGCCACCGAGTCAGTCAAAATATTAAGTTAAATATAAAAAAAAATATATGAATATAAGGTTAGGTCTTATGAATTACAATAAATGATAATAATATATACATAGTGTATAATCATCAGTCATCGAGTGGATTGGGCCTGCGGTTTCCGCACACCTTTGTAGAAGTCATCAATGCTGTAACAAGCTAATCTTACGGTTTCAGACCAGTTCCACTTTAGCTGGTGGGCATGCAGGAATTCCACTCCGATGGCGAGGGGTGCGGTGATAAAACTGTGCTGTAGGCATCATGTCGCCTCAGTCATCTAAACTTCTTACCGTAGGTTGTTCCCCCACTTACTTGACTGACTCGGTGGCTAAGTGGTTAGCGATCCTGACCTCTGACCCGAGAGTTGTGGGTTCGATCCCCACACAGGGCAAACTTTTCTGTGATGAGCAGAATTGTTTGCTCTGAGTCTGGATGTATAATATCTATATTTGTATGTATTTAAATGTATATGTGTATGTATATCAGTCTCTGGTTCCCAAGATACATGGAATCCCAGTTTGAGGCCAGATGACCGTGTGTGATTTGTCCGGATATTATTATTATTATTATTTTATATACATATATTTGGCATGTAATTGAACAATTATGAAATAAATCTGAATTTGAATCTGCTTCAGAGATGTTTCCTACTTAGAGCCCTCAAGCTGTGGAATGAGTATCGATCCGAGAGTTTCTCTGAGGTCTACAGTATGGGATTCTTCAAGAAAAGGGTTTTTGAAGGTTCGACAAAGCATCTATAGTACCCCGCAGTGTTGCAAATGCTCACAGGCGGCGGTAACCTCTTTCCATCGGTGAGCCGTCAGCATTTAAGAATGTTTAAAGATTTCTCCGAACTATAGCGCGTGACAAACGCGCGTTATCGCTTATCAGCTAACTGGTCCACTTCCGCGAGTCAATTTGCACTGTGGTGAGTAATGCACAGATTTAAGGTCGAAAGGATTTGAGGTTGAGAGAAAGTAGACGCTAACTAGATTTGTAGAACCTTTTTAGAAAACGACTACAACAAAAAGAAAAAAATGAGTTTAAAAACTAAAATCCGACTACGGAAAAATCTCTCTCTGAAAAATATGAAACAAGAAAATATTAAACAGAACGTTAAAAGCGTTTGAAATTTTAAGTATAGTTACTCAAAATCAAGTAGAGAATATTTACAGTAAAAGTACAAAAAAAAATCTGATATTCAAATTTTTCAGTTTCCCGTACAAATTCTTCATTCACTATTCAGATTTAGTATGGGAAACTGAAAAAAAATGAGATCGGATTTTTTCTATATTATTCCTGTGTTCTATAAGTACTTGATTAACCTCTTAAAATTTCAAACGCATTTTATAACACCCTGAATATTCTAAAATCCGCAAAACTGACTATTGTACGGAGAGTCTAAAACTTTTTTTTGAAAATTCAGTATTCCTGTTACTAACCTATCTTAAGTCATTAACCCTGCTATGGATCGTTTAAATAGTTATCCGAAATAAACATTTTTTTTTTGTTTTTGTATAAAGTTATGCAGTCTCATTAGTAGAACCCATTGTATAAGTTCCCGGAAGAGGCTTTTTTACACCTGTACCTATAGCTCATACCTTATACGTATTTATATTATTTCGGTTTTCTACTAAATAAATTCATGACCCAAAGTTGGAAATTAATTTGCATTATTTCGTATAATGTTGGTTGGTTGGTTATTTAGGAAAAATAGGATGCTTTTTCTTAACACATTTTTGCCCTGTTATTCCGCTTTGTTATTCATTCGAAAATCAAATCAAAAATAATTGTTCGAAGTAAGCACTGTATACTTTTCAAATATCATTTTTTTAGTAAATACTAAAATCGAAAGTGTTTCCAGAGAGAGAAGAAGAAGAAACTCCCTCCAACATTTTTAATCCTCCTAATATCGTTATATAATACTATTAACGACCTACTAAGATAATTTATCATAAATTGTGTTCATCTAGTTAATTAATAATTCTAACAAAACAGGTTCTCCCTCTGTCGTATAAGGTTCGCTCACAAAGCCTACACAACCAGGCTTACGAGACTGCGTCTTATTGATGACATAATTGACCACGCTGAATACGTTAAAAACAACCGACTTAACGAATTGAGAACCTCCTTCTTTTTTTGAAGTCGGTTGAGAATTCGCAGTTGTTTATTAAAATACCAATTCTACTTGTCTCATTAAAATAAATAAAATACAAGAATCGAAATGTGCAAAATGCGGACAGGTTTCTTTTTCTTTACGTTAATGACTGTATTTCCTTTAAAATCTCTTTTGTCGATGATTTTGATTCCGATCTTATGTTAGCACCATTTGGGTTGAGTAACTAAAACTGATGGTTAATGACCACGCTGAGTACGTTAAAAAAACCGACTTCAATCGCAACAACTCCAATTTTGATATGTTTTTGTTGATTTTCTCAAAACCCGCTGAATCGATTTCGATAAAATTTATATGGGACCACCTGTGAAGTATACCCTTTTAAATAAAAAAATAATTTTCCAAATCGGTTCAGGCGTCTTCGAGTAATCGGTGAACATACATAAAAAAAAAGATTCTGATGAATTGAGCACCTCCTCGTTTTTTTTGAAGTCGGTTAATAATAAATAAGGAAAAATTATACAATTTATCTGGCGCCAAACTAGGATACCCTGTATTATGAGAACCAGGGACTAATATAAAAATAAAAATTGATATATTACAGAGAAAACATATCTGCTCATCACAGAAATGTTCGCCCTAGGTGAAAATCAAATCCACGACTCTGGGATCAGTAGTCAGAAGCGGTAACCACTGAGTCACCTGTACATATTAAAACTCATTCACATATTAAAAGGACGATTCAGTCGAAATTGGAACTCAATTCTAAATAAAACCTATTCAATCTCTTTTAGAAGCTCCCCAGAACACACTTTTTTTAATACACTGGGAACATAGATGCTTATAGGAAAACTCCTTTGCAGTTTGCATAATGAAAGATGAAGCAAAGCGCTTTACGCATATACGAGTAGCTGGAATGTCTGCCACTACATGGGGGTAAAAATCCCGCCGAGGCGAGGGCTTGATGACCGAAAAGGTGGAGTCGCTTCTTCTTAGGTCCTCTAACTCCATGAGAAGTATATGGCCTCAAAAGAAAAGGTTAAATATCATTGGACAAATCACTTATCCTCGTAAGGCCCAACGTCCTATTTTTAGGACATAGGTTTAGTAGTAATTCAGTCACAACTACCTTAAATTTGAACTGATTTTCGAACTCGTATTACGATTTGAATATAATATTAATATTAGTTCCATTTCTAAATGAACCACATTTGAGTTCAAGGGTATTTTTTGTAGGTCGCTGGGCCGCAATGAATCCCTGCTTAAATTTAGCTTGGGCATTACGAGGTTATTACAATTCCTCTACGATATTGTGGAAAAGTATTGGAACAAATCTGTTTTGTTCAGTACTTCGAATTGACTAATTCGTTATTTACAGAATGTCTACACAATCTAGCTCTACACTTTGTTTCACAAAACGAATCCCCAAAGATAAACGCTAGTGAACGTTGTAAACATGCTGTGAAATTGATTTGATTAAAGAAAATGCATTTACTTAAATCTCTTAAAAGGGGTGGGTAATTTTAACTTACCAAAGTAAACCATTAATCCCACAAACAATAGTCATAAAATCAGAATGTGGTACGAGTGCAATGAAATTATGTAAAATGGCAAAACAGAATTTTCTGTTAACAAAATAACAAAGATATTTCTTAAAATGTCAACGATCGATTTATTTTCATCAATCTTTTAATGTGATGTAAATTGATAAATATCCGAATCGATATGTATTCACTTTTTTTGTTTGCAAGTGAATAATTATAATGATTTTGGATCATATTATATTTTCGTTCTGCGCTTTTAAAATCGTCCAGCGTTAGGCACACTACATTAAAAACGGATTCCATAGTCCTGCGATATTATTTTAAATATACATGCAATATCAAAGTGTCTTTGTTTTATTAAAAATATATAGGTACTATCACAGTATAAGGACATTATATAGTATGGAGTATGGACACACCCTGCCGCTCTCTGAATGCTACGTCACCCCCCACGTGTGACCGATGTGTGACCATTTATCAAGAGGTTGGCAAAACAAAGCACAGTATAATATATAACCAAAGACAAATTTATTTTTTAAGGAAAAAGCTAAAGGCTTCTAAGGCTATACAGCCTTGTCTGGTGTATAAAGCTTTCACTTTATTTGTAAAAGTCTAGCTAACAATAGAGAACATGAGGGCTAATTATTGAATGTCGATTCAACCCTAGTACAAAACGCACACATTTACATGTGTACAAACATGAATGTCTATGTAAAATAAACAATGGCGCGAAATTTGTATGAACTATCCGGGGTATGAGGTACTATACAGGATGTAAGAGAAAGGTGTGATAATACTTCAAAGTTGGCTTTTACCCATCAAACTGAAGAACTTTTGTTCTACAACCTCGTTGAAATCGCAAAGAAATTTTCAGACTTTTCATACAAACTTGGTTCGACAGCTGATCGATTTGTATAAAAAGTCCAAAAAAAATTTTGCGATTTGAACAAAGTTGTAGAACAAAAGTTGTTCAGTTTGATGGGTAAAAGCCAACCTTGAAGTATTATCACACCTTTCTGTTACACCCTGTATATCTGACGTTTGGGACTGCAAGGAGTATTTTCAAGCGAGATTTTTCCATATGGCTTGAACTCGATTAAGCATAAAATACTGGATTTTCTTTCCCCTACCTATTAATCGATTTCAGTTCAGGTTTTCTCAAAAGTAATACACTACCGACATAGATATACCTAATGCGAGTAAATATACAAAAATCAGTCGCTTAGTTTCTTCAGAATTTTGAGTCATGGTTTTTACCACAGTACCGGTAGAGTAACATGAGAATTGGTCCTTTATATGTTCTTGTTCTAATTTCTCTTATCACTGTCTTATCATATCACATTATCAGATATAATATCATAAGACAACATAACACGGTAAACTTGATGTGTTATCATAATTGGTTCAATAGCTAGTTGACCATAATATTTATAGATGATAAGATAGGAATCGTAATGCATTAGATTAGCTCAAAGATTGTATATTACTCGAAGTACTCACGCATCTATCTATCTATCAGCCGAAAGACGTCCACTGCTGGACAAAGGCCTCCCCCAAGGATTTCCACACCGACCGGTCCTGTGCGGCTCGCATTCAGCGGCTTCCTGCAACCTTTACCAGGTCGTCGGTCCACTGAGTCGAAGGCCTGCCCACACTGCGCCTTCCGGTGCGCGGTCGCCATTCGAGAACTTTACTGCCCCAACAGCCATCTGTTCTACGAGCTATGTGCCCTGCCCACTGCCACTTAAGTCTAGCGATTCACCTATACATACATATAAATAAGAATTTAAATCAACTATTTTATTTATTAATTACTTTATTAATTAAAGTTCTCGAGTGGTGACCGCGCACCGGAAGACGCAGTGTAGGCAGGCACTCGGTGGACTGATGACTAAGTGGAGGTTGCGGGAAGCCGCTGGATGCGGGCAGCGCAGGACCCCGACCGGTCCGGAAATCCTTCAGGGCATCAAGCAGATGACGTCTTTCGGCTGATGATGATTACTTAGAAACCAAAATCTTTTTTTAAGTTATCACTTTTGACCCGAACAATTGCGTGAATATGTTCATAATTTCATATCCGCCATAAAAAATATATATCATTCTCCTGCCCTTATCCCAATCATTTGGGGTCGGCGCAAAATGTTTTCTTCTTCCATACATCCCTTTCAGCTGTCATCTCTGTACTCACACCCTTTCGACACATATCATCCTTCACACAATCCATCCATCTCTTTTTTGGTCTCCCTCTCCCCTTATATCCATCGACACTCATCTGTAACACTCTCCTTGTAACATGTCTTTCATTCCTCCGCATTACATGCCCATACCACGACAAACGATTTCCTCTCAATTTTTCTATCACTGGCGCAACTTTCAAACTTCCTCTTATATACTCATTCCTAATCTTGTCCATTCTTGTTACTCCACACATCCATCTCAACATTCGCATCTCCGCAGCATGCAATCGTCTTTCATCCTTTCCCTTAGTGGCCCAACATTCCGATCCATACAGGACGACAGGTCTTATGATAGTTTTATATATCATCCCCTTAAACTTAAGGGGAAGTCGGGGGTCGCAGGTAGTCCCTGTGACCTGTCGCCACTTCATCCATCCCAAGTTGATTCGGCGCTCAATGTCTCTGTTAATGTCTCCGTCGCTCTGAATAAGTGAACCTAGGTACTTGAAATCGGAGCAGACCGGTAGCGCTACACCATCCAGTGCTATCGGTGTACAACTGGAGAGACCGCCGAAATCACAGAACAGATATTCGGTTTTGGTTCTGCTGATTTTCAGGCCAACGTTCTCCAGTCTTTGCTGCCATGCAACCAGTCTGCTCTGCACCTCAGGTCCATCCTCACCCACAAGGACAATGTCGTCGGCAAATAGCATGCACCAGGGTGCCTCTTCCTGTATGTCCGACGTCAAAGCGTCCATAATCAACAGGAAGAGGTACGGGCTCAATGCTGACCCTTGGTGCAAGCCCACCGCCACTCCGAACCCTTCCGAGGTACCAGCGACGGATCTGACTCGTGTACGGATGTTCTTGTACATGGCGCGAATCAACTCCACATACTTCCCAGGCACTCCTTTCTCTTTCAAGGCCCACCACAACACTTCTCGAGGCACTCGGTCATATGCCTTTTCGAGGTCGACAAACACCATGTGCAAGTTTTTGTGTACACTTCTATATTTTTCGCACAACTGACGAAGTCCAAAAATTGCGTCCGTCGTCCCTCGACCAGGCATAAAACCAAACTGGCTTCGTGAAACCTCGGTCTCTTCTCTCACGCGTCTCTCAATCACTTTCTCCCACACTTTCATACTATGTGACATAAGCTTTATTCCTCGGTAGTTGTTGCAATCCTGTACATCACCCTTGTTTTTAAAGATGGGTACCAGCAAGCTGTTACACCATTCGTCGGGGATTACCTCTTCATGCAACAACTTATTGAAGAACAAAGCAAGCCACATAAAACCATCTTCACTTAATAACTTCCATACTTCAACTGGTATTCCATCCGGTCCCACCGATTTTCCATTCTTCATATTTCGCACGGCCATTCTTACCTCTGACACATCTACTTCTCTTACCATACCTAGATTCAACGGTGGATCCAACAGTACTCCACTCCAATCATTCTCTTCATTCATCAATCTTTCAAAATATACCTTCCATCGCTCTTTTATCTCCTCATCTTTCGCAAGAATCCTTCCACCATCATCTTTTATACATTTTACATGTGATACATCTCTTGCGTGCCGTTCTCTTGCTTTCGCTATACGATAGAGCTGTTTCTGGCCTTCAGGACAGTCTAGAGATTTATACAGATTGTCCTGCGCCTCAGCTCTAGCAATGGCAACCCCTTTCTTTGCTTTCTTCTTACATTCTTTATACACTTCTCTCTTTGCATTTTTTACACTTACGCTCTCATTTGATACGATCTGCCATTCTTTAAAAGCTGCCTTTTTTTCTTTTATCCTTCTTTGCACCTCGTCATTCCACCACCACGTTTCCTTATCGATCATTCCTTTCCCTTTTGTTTCTCCACAAATTTCCTTCGCCTCCCTTCTCATGCATTCCGCCATCTCGTTCCAACATTCATTCACCGATTTTCCTTCCATACTTCCCATTTCTAACATTTTGTTCACCACTCGCTCTCTAAACATTTCTGCATACTCGTCCTTTTCCAGCAAATACCATCTGATTTTAGGTGGGGGCCGTTCTTTTTTCTTATCTGGACGAACTTTGACTTGGATCTCCATAATCAGAAGCCTGTGTTGCGAAACGAGTTCTTCACCTGGTAGCACTTTGCAGTCTTTAACGCAGTTGATCTTATTTCTTTTAATAAGAAAATAATCAATCTGCGTCTTATGGTGGCCACTTTTATATGTGATGAGGTGTTCGTCTTTTTTCTGAAACCAGGTGTTTGTTATGGCCAGGTCGTATGCCGAAGCAGTTCCTAGCAGTGCTTCTCCCTCCTCGTTTCTGCTCCCGAACCCCCAACCACCATGTACTCTTTCATGCCCTACATTCATTCTTCCCACATGCCCATTAAAATCTCCACCTATCCATATGTCTTCACTATCTGGCATACTCATCATCACCCCGTCAAACTCCTCCCAGAACTTCTCCTTTACTCTCTCCTCACATCCGACTTGAGGGGCATACACACTCACCACATTCATAATCAAATCTTCCAGCATCACTTTCACAACAATAATTCGGTCACTCACCCTTTTCACATCCATCACACATTTTTTCATCTCACTATCTAACACTATTCCTACCCCGTTTCTCTTACCATCACTTCCACAATAATAAAACTTATATCCTTCACCGATCTCCCTAGCTTTCGTCCCCTTCCATTTCGTCTCTTGCAGACATGCTACATTTATTCTCCGTCTCTTCAGAACATCTGCTAGTTCTCTACTCCTCCCAGTCATCGTTCCGACATTCCAACTAGCACACCTTATTCTCACATCCCTTCCTTTCCGAGCTCTCGTCTTACGTCGCACCCGCGTCGGATGGTGCGACAACCCTGACCCACTTGTCGCAAGAGCCGGGTGCTGCTCCTGCGCGTCGCCTCCGGGGGACGCCCTAACCCTGTCGCGCATGTCTATCACTCTATTCATTTGCTACAGATTTGGCACGAGTTTTACAGCCGGCCGCCTGCCTGACGCTAACCCTCCTTGGGAATGCTGTTGTGGTGGTCTGCCGTATATTTTGGGTTGGACCCTACTTTCGCCTAACGATGACCACCACACCGGGTTTGATTTCGGAGTTTCCCTTCTCCTAGACGGGCTGCAGACCAATGCTAAGGAGGCCCATCTCCCCCAAATAAAAAATATATATAAGGCCTAAAAATTGATTATGAGTTCCTTAAGGAAAGATGTTCAGTTTCTTTAGTAGAAGTCCCAGTTTAACAAGTTTGATCTGATTTTGTAAGGCCTTGTATAAAAAAAAAACATCAATAAATATTTTGAAAGTAAAAAACGCATCTGTTTAAATTGTATCCCACTTTGAGGATAATATATTTGAAAAGAAAATCAAAAAAGCATTATTTTTTATAAAAAGCATTAAATTTAATGTAACAAAAAAGAAATATCGTTTTTATTTCATCTAACCATTTGTCTTTATATTGCTTAACAAAGGACACCGCAAGGTTCACTACTTGTACCTCTTTTACTTCTTCATCCATCTTTGATAAAGTTTGTAAAGCTATTACTAATAATAACATTCTGAGTGCAAATATTAATAAAATTTGTGTGTAACGTAGGTACTAAGAGATAGTTATGAAAATATTAAAAAATACACAAAAGACTACAACTAGACTTTCCAATAATGTAATTGAAAGAGTAGTGAAGAGATAACGACACCTATTAAAGTTGAGTTGTGCTAAAGGCGATCGTCATCATAAACGCATTAACTAAAATTCCATAATTCTGGTAAACTAATTTGTTTATTTCTATACTAATACGTTTAGAGTCCTTCAATTACTAGGTACTTACATACTTATACGTAGATATCTGTCAGTTACTCGATATTTATTTACTAAACGCTTTGAGATTAAACTTAGAAGATTTTATTCCATGACGTAATTAATATGACGTTTGAGAAAGTAAAAAAGCTGAAAACAGTAGATAGAACAAATGAAACTGAAAATTTTCTTTTCTTTGAAACCATTAAGATGACAGTAAAACAATTTCGATTTTCTATACTATGTTTCCAGAATGGAAATATGTATTTCTTTTTTAATTTGCTTTATTGAAGTTTTTCAGTAAAATCTATCATTTAACTTTTTACTTGACTAAAAGTCCTCATTTTAAGTGTCTCTCTTGATGACATAAGATTGAAATAAACAAAGAGTTATCGGTCTCTCTTAGAAGAGATATAAAACAGTCATTCTATTGAATAAATGTTAAGTGAACACTAGTTGTTTGTTCTATGACTGTATCCTATTAAAGTATACAGAGTGTTAAAAAAGTTTGTTTGTAAACTCTTTATCTTCTTTTTTTTCTTTTTTTTTTCTTTATTCTTTGTTTGTAAGTGTGTTTGAGATTTTAAAGAGTCACTCAGAATCAAGTATAGAATACAGGAAATATAATGAAAAATCTGACCTACAACTTTTTTTCAGTTTCCCATACAAATTCTTGATTCACTATTCAGATTAAGTATGGAATGAAAAAAGTTTAAAGTGAAAAAAGTAAAGTAATAAATAAAGTATATTGAATTGAATTGAAATTTTGCCCACCTGCCAGCTAAACGGTTGCTTCTGGAAATGTGAAAAAATTCACGGCAGTAGTATATATTAGGAAGTTAAAAGAAAAACTATCACAGCTAAATAGGCTTTACAAGGTGACGAGTAGTAGTTGATTTTGTAAAACGGGAGGTTTTTTCCTTTGAAACAGTGTCTGTCGAAGTACTACTACGGAACCCTACACTGCGCGTGGCCCGACACGCACTTAACCGCTTTTTTAACACTGTATACAAATACTACTTATACAGGCTTTTTACTCCCAGAAACTAAAACGATGGGTTCAAGAACCATTAGTTAATCTTATTCAGTTTTATATGTAGAGTCTTCTTCTTACCGTGTGGCATATTTAACCGTTCTATCCACAAGTTATAGACGGCAGTTGCCTAGTGTTGCACTTAGCATCACCCGCGGTTACGTGTAGGGCATTTAGTTAGATTTACACCTACGGACGTGTGCAACGCAACCATCATACACATCTAGAAATCAGATGTGCAGGTTTCCTCACGATGTTTTCAACATGAACAAGACTTTTATATGTAGCGTCTACCAAGTATTGCTTTTTTAACGAAAAACCACTACTATCATGTATAACACATCGCGTCGCTACAACGTAGTATTGAAAGGACTCTACCAAGAAAACGGAGCATCTTATGAATCTCTTTGACGCTGGTGGATTCTTGAGGCTCATTCCACCGTTTATTAAAAATGTGTTTGTGCACAAGTGGAAGTTATTTTTTATTTTCATCCATTTATTCAAGATAACAAAAACCAACTTATTTAAAGTAAATAACATTATTAAACTTTTGAAATGATTACACTGCAACATTTATTTTAATAGTTAAGTACGTTTAGTAACTACAAGTAAATAACATGTTATTTATAACACGTTCAATACGTTGCTCAAGTGGTAACAGGTTAGTTTGCGTGGCTGTGATTGGTACCTATTAGAAACATTGTAATTGTATACTTCAGAAAATACCTAAATCACATAACAGCGCAGTTTGTAATGAAATAGCACCACTTGCTCGTAAATGATAACTTGCTATGACAGGGGCAAATGTAGAATAAGACAAAGAAAAGAGGGGGCGCTTAATATAAAAATTTGATTCATAGCCTTGTGATATTTCTTAATTACATTTATGAAAGACAAGTTCATTTGCATACGACAAGTTAATTTAAATAAAAGGGATTTAGCTGAAACTACCATAATATTTAAAGTAAAATAAACTATCAAAATCTATGATAACTAAAATCTAAATTACATATAAATAAACAATAGAAAAGATTCCACAGCACAATCATAATATTCACTAAGTATACATAGCTATTTCTTGCGGGCAAAAGTTTTGTCACATTTAAACCATGGTCGATTTAGCACCATGGCAGATAGCGTTTTGACAACTTAGTAATTTGCCCCAAAAGGTATAAAAGCAACAACAGCTTTATCATATATGATTTATTAGATTTAGCACAAAGAGGTTAAAAAGTTTTAAAAACATATTTAATTTAAATCTGAACATTGAACAAGACTTTTAATCAAAACGAAATAACATATTACTCTAATCTACACTCAATTATTCAAAATCCCAAAATGATTTATGAAACAAAAACATGTTATTACCTATTTAAAAAATATTTTTGTTTAAACGAAATACATACATTTTAGCTACACAAAAACACAAGGAAACAAGAAACTTCGGTTCAGATATGAGGGTGTGTCCCAATAACAATAACAGAACGTAAGACAAAATAACAACCAAAACTGCATCGAACAATAAATCACTCGAAAAAGTCTCACATTACCTTTACTAACAGATAAAAACAAAGATAACATGTCTGTCCACATCTTCCCCCACTTCAAATGAACTGAATGATTCATACTATTCCACGAGTGAATACACGTACACCCATTTGAAACGTCTACGCTACGAACGAACGCATTCGAAATTCGAACCACACTAGCGGTTGTCGCTTCGCAACGTGCGCACGCGTCACATTCCATTTTTGAAATTCCGAATTAAGAATTCCAATGAACTATTAAGATGACAGTGTGTTGAACTGTGAAAAAAGTTTGTGTGTTCTGTGAAAACTTTGTTAAAGTAACTATTATTTTGATTTTGTGATTATTTTTTATTGTTGACTGCAAACTGCACCGCTGCATTTTTCTCAAATATGTTTCCGAGAATTCAAGGACTGGTAAGTTTATTAAAATCTTTTTTTGTTTATATTATTATAAGGGCTTCACATTAATTAAAATATAGGCCAGGTACAATTTTTACAAATTTATACAAAAACTTTTTTGTTTTGCTCTACAGTGCAGTGTACAGCGCAAACTGCACGTGGTATTTTAAAGAACTTATTTTTCTCTTTTAGTTTCTTTATTATTCCTAAAGCTTTCATGGCATTTATAAAAGCGTGGTAATTAGTTAATTACCATGCACAAAGAACTTTGAATGACATTTAAGAATAACACAAACAATCGTAACAACCTGTAATTACCAATAATGATGCATAATAGGTAATATTTGGTACAACACTAGCCTCTTGCAAGTCGCACGCAACCGCTATGCAATTTCCGTGTTATGAGGAAAAACTACTCCATATCTTCACATTCTTTGTTTGAAATCTAAATGCTTTATGCAATAGTTATGCCCAATACCTTGTAGTCATTTGTTTTTAAAACTATCGCCGGTTTTTTTTTTAATCTTATTGTAGTAAAGTTTCCTTGCTGACCTACTGAACTCTAGGTACATCAATTCAACAGCTATGAATGAAACTTATATTTTTATTTCCAAATTATTTGGTTCACCTTGTAAATTATTGCTATAAAATATTTGTCGAAACCCTTGTCATATTTTTCGATGTTACTAACTGTGGTTCCTACTGCTAGGCACGTATTCCATTCCACATCGAGATTTCTATCTTAAGAGTCACTTTTTATTCTAACTAGGAATAAAGTTATAGTAATAGAATGTATAACAGTATTAAGTAACATGTTTAACTAGGATATATTTTTATATGACTCACAATGTTATGTCTGGGGAGACGTCTTTTGTGTATAAAAATTGTAACAAAATATAGGTATGTAGGATCCGTTATTAAATGGCATCCGTCATGTTACTGAACAACTTTTTCGAAAAGGCCCATAAGTCGATAAGGTCAACTGCGCAAAGAAGTATGCTCTCCATACAATATTGATAAAACAGCTGATCGATTTAATAACGTTTCAGTGAAATCGCAGAACCATAGTTGTGTAGTCTCATTAATAGCACCTATAAATCAATTAATTTGTCTTACATCTATTTTGTTACCTTATAATTTATGAACTTTTAAAAAAAAGACTGATAATGGTTAGAATTTTGCAAATATTGTATTAGAGTTTTGTGAGTACTTCCAATAAAAGAAAGCGTAACGCGCACCTTTCTTGTGTCAGCCATATGTTTATCTAATCTATTACTTGCGTCCAATATCTATAATTCAGAATCTATCATTCAGAAAATTTTAACAAATAAACAATATCATTCAGTTCCTTTGCTTTAAGACAAAAATTGTTTACCAATAATGTCGATAAAGACAACACAAATTGTTACTCTTATTATCGACTCTATATCACAAACGTGGACCTTTGTATTCTGTAAGGACTACCCACACCTATTAAAAGTGGCAACATTACATGAAACCCTAGTTATCATAGCAATTACTGTCAATAACACACCGTCACTATCAATCTAAAAGGCTGATACACCAGAATACCATAAAAATTACAAGAAAAAATCAAATGGAATAAAAAGCTATTGAGTAGGGAGTATTTTTTACAGTTGTTATTGCTATTGGATACTATTTGAAATACAATTCGTGGAATTGACTGATAGATTTGGTAACTATAGGAACCAAATAAAAGTCGATGTTTCGTTTAAAAAAATAATCATTTCAAAAGATACTATAAGACCTATCGCTTTAAGATATTGACATCCCTTTTTCGACTAAAATAGGAAATACATATAAATCAAAATTTCCTCAACGACAAGTTACTAAGTAAAATGTATTTGATCACCAATATATCAGTGAATATATCAGTTCCCATTCAATATAGTCACGTACTATTCGCGTATTCCGATTTCACTTAACTACTGAGGCGTGATCAAAATGTGAACATGATCACGTCGTAGTCATACGCGTATACGATCTCTTTTGTGGATACGGAACGGAATATGATGTAGGCCAGGCCAGTGTGTTAGTCGCTGTTAGGTTTATTGACGTCGAAATGTTTATGCTCTATGGTTCTATGACACGCCTGGATTCGCATCTTTATCGAAATCACAGTATAAGGACATTATCAGTTAACTGAAGGCTACCTCACCCCCCCCCCACCCCTGTGTGACTTCTAAGTGACCAGTTGTCAAGAGATTGGCAAACCAAAGACATTTTTTTTTCATAAGGAGAGAACGCCAGCCTTGAATGTCTATTGTAAAAATCTGTCGATTACGTTCTACTGTTTTCGGAAATATCAATTTCTAAAAACGTCAACATAACAAAAATAAGTATAACCTACTACCTACACAGTATTTTTACTCCAAGGAACCTATACTCAGTTTGCAAAATATTTTTCGAATTCCCATACAAAATTGGCGAACCAGTTGATCAGTTAGTATGCAGAGTCAAAAAAAAATTTCGACTTCAGTACCTATAAGCTACAAAAAGTACACAGTTGTTGGATCAATAATTGATCATGTAGTATGAGGAGTCCAATAAAAAATATTTTCGTAACATTTATGATGATTTGTAAATATCGAATTTCCATAGGCTGTTTACATCCAAAATCTACTCGAAGGAACTGAATGAAGTTAAGGATGTAAAAACACCATTTTCCTTGTAGTTATACTGTCATTAATTTTGGGTCAGAATTGTCCAGCCATGTTTACGATTTGGGATTTAATCCTTATCGGTTCGTTACAACCTTGAATAAAAGGAAACAGATAAACGTGAGAGTTTTTATAAAAAAAAGGTCTTATTGATTTGTAACATCCACAGACAATTTTGGAGGTAAAAATCTTTTTTGCTTCCTTTTCAGTTAGTAGAACAGTAGGTAGGTGGTATACGTGCTCTTTGGTGAAGAGGAGACAAATAATAATCTCTGTTGTTATCTGTACTATTAATTTCATTTTCAAAATGAAGTCGAATTAAGTAATTAAGATTTATAGGTAAATCGTGGGTAATTCTCAAGAATTTTATATAGCAAACTTAAACAGTAGGTATTAATAGGTAGGTATTATAAATAAGTTAATTTAATTCTTGTTTATTGCAATATCGTGTCATTTTTTTTTATTTTTGCGTCATTACTTCCATCATTTTGTTCGCCTAAAAAGCGTAAACGAAAGAACTTGTATATCTTACTACATATAAATTCCTTGGCGTAAACATTAAATTTAAAAATAGCATTTCTATTTAAAAATGATAAGCAAGTCAACCAAAAAGTTAATGAAAATACAATTTTCATACAAGTCAACCAGCTCATTAACTAAATAATCTATTCAAAAATATTTAACTGCATTATTAATAATAATAAGCCATCACAGGAAATATTAATACCTATGTCCATTGTCTCTTTCTAAATCCATAATATAGGGGGGACGCAGTGAGAAACCATACTCCCATATCAAAGGCCGGCAACGCACTTTTGACTCCTCTGGTGTTGCGGGTGATCCGTCTGCTCGTTTACCACCTCTGCCATAAAAAAAAATACGTCTCGTCGTGGTCATTTACTTTTCTTTTATCCCTTTGGGAGATTCGTAACAGCTGAGTCACAAACTCAACGAGTTAGTCACGTCAATTTTAAATTGTATGAGTCACCCCAACCCCAGTTAGGGGAAAAAGTTTCAGGCGTAGGCGAAGATTACATAATATTGTAATTAACAATTTAGCACTATTTCTGTTCTTTTAATGAAAACAATGTGGTTACGTCTGTAGTTTATAAAAATCAAATATTTTAATGCCATAATTGGGAGTAAAAATACTTTTTCAATATTGTGATTTGTGTAGTAGTTACTTGTATAGCAGTACAATAAAATTTCACAGTATTGAGAAAGGATTTTTAATACCAAATCATATTAAAAAACATGTTAATACGCTATCCCATAGCCCGGAGGTTAGGCCATACTCCGCATAGGTATTTAAGTTAAGTCCGGAATGGTGGAGGTTGTGGGACTAGTGGTGGTCAGCCCCAGTGTCAGAAGTTTTCAAGGCGCCTGTCATGGCATATCGACTGCCATCTAGTGATAGCCTTGGACACCAAAGGCTTAACGTACCTGGCGATGCACGAAAACGGTCGAGATACATGCCACTTACAATGAAACCCATCAACTTTGTGACCCTATCTGTAATCAGTTAATTAGCGTGATAGACGCGACCACGCAAGCCACTCTGAGACGCGATGGCTGCTTTCCTTTTAACATTTACAAATCAAAATTTAATCAAAGTAAAAATTATATTTGAACTGATTCAAACAGCTTCACAGGTAACCACGTATGATGATCTTTACCTACTTTTGCCAGTTCATTGACATTTTAACTCGTGTAAGAAAAAACCTGACAAGTGCGAGTCTCACTCGCGCACTTAATATGAAAAGACAGCAATATGTTTATGTTTATTATCACACCTGGACACTTCATACAAACGCGCCATTGTTTACTACATAGACATGCAGGGAGTGTCCATACTGTAATAATGTCCTTATACTGTGGTTTATTATTCTTATTATCAAGATCTCAACACTGATAACCTCGTTAATGTGAGCACATATCTAGTTTGTCATGTGAGTTGCCTGAATCATATTTTAATAATTGATGCTAATCATCAAAAGTACTGACTCGTTAATGATAACGTAGTTAAGCAATATCTTCTACGAACCCTTGCGTAGATATATAATATTTATTTTTAATTATAATACAAACAGTGTTTTTTACATCATGAATGAAACCTTTTCCTTTTAAAAAGATCCTATTATGCTTCAAAATTTGCCCTGGATTGGTCCCGAACCCGTGAGCCGCGGAGCAGCAGTCAGAAGCGCTAACCACTGACCCATCTAGTCCATAAATGGGGAATTACAAAACTGCCTCCGTATCCTAGTGGCTTGTCCACTCGCTTCACATCAGACGGTCGCGGGTTCGATTCCCGGCGGGGTCCAACTTTGTAGGACTCTGTTTGGTTGGTTGTAGGGCATTTTCTGAGCCCGCCTGGCTAGCTACCACCATCTTGTCTAAGTCTTGCCGCAAAACATCAATGTTAACAGCATTGATGTGTTCCGGCATGAAGATAGCCAGTTCCCCATTGCGTTGGGGAATCTTGATAAGCCCGCTTCCATCTTCGGCATCATAATAACTTACCATCAGGTAAGATGATGCCAAGGGCTTACCAATTGAAGGCAAAAAAAGATATAAAGCATCATTTATGTGTAATCTAAATGCTGGCCGCTGTCCTTATAAGAAAGAAAGCCGCAAAGTATACGGAAACTCCGTATAATTTGCGGCCTTCTTTCTTACAAATATGAGGACAGTACGGTCAACTCTACTGAGAAACATAAATTCGCGATGATGGTTCTGACGTGTGATTCGGCCATGGGATTTGAACTGTGACCCGACAATCGTGATATAGCCTCCCCAGTCTCCACTGAGCCATATTAGTCGTTTAGTTTTATGTATATAATAAATACTGCATTTTATTAAACTGAGTAATTACCAGTAATGCTAGTTTAAGTGACAATCTTATTAAAATTCTAAAGTATGTATATTTATTATATTTGTCCTTATTTACGTCGGAACCAATCGACGATTTTTTTAAATTAATAATAGTTTTGAGTGCGTCTAACTAAATCTCACCTGATGAAAAGTTATATAGGGTGCTGCTTTATTAGCTCCCGATATTTTAGACAGTGATGCTACTCCTGATTCTGATCAACTTTTCCCAAGGAAACCATCTCTTCATACACATTTGTACGCATGGCTGTTCGATTTGTATGGAAAGTTCAATTTTTTTTTGCGATTTGACTATCGGTTCCTTGGGGAAAGTTGATTAGAATCAGGAGTAGAAGCACTAACTAAAATATCAGGCACTAGTAAAGTAGCACCTTATATAGTCAAGGTTGATACACGTAAACTCAAATAATGCCTATTCACTCTCGCCTTGAAGATTTTCAGATTGTAGGAACACAGAAGTAGCTGTTTGAGACTTGAGATAATATGCCGTAGTGAACATACTTTTATTTCCCGTTTCAACCTTAACTGACTTATAACTGAATTAAAAAAATGTGAAGAAGAAAGAAATACTATATATATACCCGTCATCTTGGAATAACTTCTCAAGCCAACTTTTAGTTTATAATGTAGATCGATTTTATAATTAAACATTTCAAATTATAAACATAGTTTTCCCATAAGGAAATCAAGTTATCTAATAGCAATTAATTTTCCCTGTACAATATTGGCTTTGAAACTTTGATGTGACAGGTAACAGGAAACAAGGAATATATCCAAATGTTGTCATATTAAAAAAACTTTCAAGAATTCGCGGATAGACAATGATTGGTACATTAAGCAGAATTTTAGATAAGTTAAAATTTAAAAATGTCCAGCACTGGAGGATCGCCAACATTAGTAGTTAGTACCTCTTACCCTACTTTAGTGATTTTTATGTTTTTGCAAAGGTCGCTACCAAGTTAACCGCAATCACGTTTTAACCACATGTTGCCCTGACGTTAGGTTAGACCGGTTCCATCACCTGACCAGTCCGATATATTAATATGTTATTCAATATTAATGCTAATTTGAATTAATAATTTAAATAGTTACAAAAGCGTCAGTTATATCGTTATTAAATGGGCTTAGTTTAGGAAAAAAATTACAGTGTCATTGTTTTAATGATAATCTAAAATATTGCTAAATATTTTATAGTCAAGTACATATAAATTAGGTGTATTAGTTACCATGTGGATTTGTGATCTGAGTTTTAATAAATTATTTATTTAATCCAATCTTGATCGGTTTCGCTACAACCGTCACTGTTCTAAATTAAAGGCTGTATTTTTTCTTGCTCTAAGCTAGCTATTCACCTGTACTAATGTTCTAATTTTAAGGTTTTGCTTTGTCTGTCAGACATTTGTATTTGTTTTGATACCTACAAAATAACATATTAATCGTTTATGCACAGTTTAATGCACATTTATATGCAAACTGCATATAAGTTGCGTGGTTCATTTTATTTTTTACGAGATTTCACGAAAACATATTGTTTTCGTCTCAGTTATGCACTCTACACAGAGTTGTCAACAATATTTTTCGCTAAGATCTAGATTCTAAGATACATTTCAATCGAGAAGGTGTTGTAATTACAAAACATAAACTTGTTGTTTATTAATAATGTTAAAGGTTACTTTAACACACCCCCACAAACAAAAATCTTAGCGACACTCCAGACCGATAGCTTAGCCCAAAGTAAGTCCAGAGACACAGGCCTGAAACTTAGCTCGGGCCAACGGCTTAGTCAAGACGTCAGCAACGTTGTCTTCAGTGGTAACGTAATCAAGCTCTATGGCGTTGTTCGCTAGACAATCACGAACGAAGTGAAACCTTATGTCTATATGCTTCGTCCTTCGATGTGCGACGGGGTTACGAGCCAGCTTGATGGCGCTCTGATTATCCATAAGAAGGCTGACAGGGGAATCTTTTTCAAAAATTGAAGACACTAACCTTCTCAAGTAAATTCCCTCTTTACATGCCTCCGAGAGAGCTACGTACTCTGCCTCCGTCGAGGATAGGGAAATGCAGCTTTGTTTCTTGCATTCCCACGACACCAAGTTGTTTCCTAGCTTGAAGCAGTAGCCGCTATAGGACTTGCGGTCTTTAATATCTCCGGCCCAGTCAGCATCTACATAACCAGAAATGGTAAATGCGCTGGAATGGGCTACAGGCTTCCTAAACAGTAGTCCTAGACTAGCTGTGCCTTTTAAGTAGCGTAGTACCCGCTTGGCCGCTGTCATATGTACTTGCTTAGGACAGCTATTGTACTGAGCTAAGAAACTCACCGCTGCCGAAATATCCGGCCGTGTATTACCTATGAGCGACTGGTACCTTAAAGTATCTTGGCGAGATAGAAGATCATCACTCCCACCCCCCTCTGCCAAAAACTTGTGGGTATCCAACTCCAGTGGCGTTTTCACTGGCTTACAGTCACTCATACCAAAATCTGTTAAGAGAGTTTCGACGTACTTACTCTGATTCAGAGATGTCGAACCATCCTCTTTTCTTTCGAGTCGCATGCCTAGACATTGCCTAGCTTCACCTAAGTCTTTCAACTTAAAATATGTTTGTAAACCTTTTAACAATGAATCCTTATCGCCTACATTTTTGTAAAACACTATAAAATCATCGACATACAAACAAATGTAAACACCATTGCCGTAGTATAGACAACTGTCAATTTCACTACGGGTAAACGACAGTGTCAAAAGGACTTCATTGACTTTTTCATACCAGGAACGGCTCGCCTGTTTGAGACCGTATATGGCTTTTTGTAAAAGACAAACTTTTGATTCGGAACCTCTTTCGAAGGTTCCCGAATGGTGAGTTGCATGAGCAGGTTTTAATGCCGGTGCATTAAAACCTGCTCATGCAACTCACCATTTAAAAATGCGGTATTCACGTCGAAGTGCTGAATTTTCAGGTCCATTTGGACGGCTGCGGACAGCAGCACTCTGAGTGTGGATCTGCGTACGACTGGCGAAAAAGTTTCAAAGTAATCGATGCCGTGTGACTGGGTAAAACCTTTAGCTACAAGGCGGGCCTTGTAGGTTCTATTCCCATCGGCGTCGAACTTGTATTTGAAGATCCACTTATTGCCAACAATTTTAGCACCTTGTGGCTTCTCCACTAACTTCCACACTTTATTCTCGTACATAGAGTCCAACTCACGCTGCATAGCCGCTCTCCAGTCGTCCTTGTCTGGTCTGCTTAACGCTTCACTGACCGACTGAGGCTCCTCTTCCAAGTTGAAGCTAAACAATCCTAGCGCCTCTCTTAGTCTATTCCGAAGAAGATATCTAGGCTCTTCGTTTACAGCAGGAGCCTGTAGGCTAGGTTCTACAGTAGGTACCACGGCAGAATCCATTTCAACAGCAACTGGATCAGCCACTACCTCATTAGAACTAGCTACAGCATCCTCAAAGGGTTCCTCCACTGGTGTTGGGTTAGGCTTAGAGCCTAGCTCCCACAGGACCGAATTTTCCTGTTCTATAGTTTGAGGGTGACGCACTGAATCAGGAACTGACTCCTCAGTAAATATCACATCTCTTGCCGTGATTGTACACCGAGGGTTATTGAGATCAGCAAAGCGATAGCCTTTTGTATCCTCGCAGTAACCTACGAAAAGGTATTCCTTCGCTTTGGCGTCCCACTTCCTTCGAATCTGTTTTGGAACGTGTACATAGGCACATCGTGTACATACTACCGAATATACGTAGATGTTCAAGACTTTGGACCTTTCCCGTCCACAACTCCTCCGGAATGCTCCCAGAGTTGGCACTATGCGGTAATCTATTCTTGATATACACAGCAGTACAGCATGCTTCTGCCCAGAACTTTTTATTAAGTTCTTTATCAAGAAGCATAGAGCGAGCCATCTCTACTATAGTACGGTTTGTACGTTCCGCTACCCCTCGAAATTATATAACTCTGTCAAGCTGTGGTGCAAACAACCATCTTAGACTACCGGACCTCAGATTAATAATTTAAAAAATAATAATAAAGATTTTTTTGTCTCCGCAAACATATTAAAATCATCTCGTGAACAATTAATGTTAGGTATTTTATAGATAATATCAGTGACACTCGACACTTTCTTTATGTGACTTGTATGCAAATTCAAGTCATTTAAAGCCTTGCATATTTCATTTTCTTTATGAATATTATTTTTTTATCTGCAATTGGTTGGCCCTTGACATCGTCTCACCTGGTGGTAAATGACGATGATGCCGAAGATGGAAGCGGGCTTACCGAGATTCCCCAACGCAATGGGGAACTGGCTATTTTATCTCCATATATCTGAGCATATTATTAAATAGGCGTTGATGTTTGGGATACAAATTTGTTCGGAATTTATCCATGCCTAATTCTGACGTCTTTCAATTTGAAACACAAGTTTTTTTACATAATTGCCAATGTTACATTTTATTGCTATTTACTATAAAAATGTTTGTCTTGGACGTCTACGTAACTGCATTAAAACTTTGAAGCCATTTAGAGCAAGGCTGCATCATCAAATTTGTTTTTAAAGCCATCGAAACCTGACACAGCTTACGTTGATGATGACATTTGATAATTTGAAAAACGTACCTGCTGAGTTTGTTGATAAATGTGGGCGTCCAAGCAAAAAGGGTCCAGTAGTGGGGTATTGAGTTAAGACTAGATTCAGAATTTAGAATAGTCAATTAATAATAAGGATCAAAAAATATTCAAAATCTGGCACATACCTATATATTTTTTCCAGACATTTAAAGTTGGAGCTCTGAAATACTTTTTTTTGTTAAAAAGCATTTTTAAAGTTTGATTTAAAAAAAAACACACTTTTTCTTGCTTGTTACATAGATTCACATCATATTAAGTCATTTACTATACGAACTTTCAGATAATTGAGCTATAATTAATTAAAAAATTAAATCGCGCAATGTCGTTATTTCACCCAACTTTACAAAACTGCGTATCTCAAAACTAAATGCCAACCACTGGACCCTTTTTGCTTGGACGCCCACAAATATGCAACCCATTACCCAACTGATAATCGTAACTCTGTATTATCTTTTTCTTATATACAATTCTTCTGTACGTGTGTATAATAACGATCCAAACTACGTTATTTATTCACAAATGCAATTATTTAATAAAACTTTTACGAATTTCGATACATTTGGAGACTGATAGAACTAAGGTTTCACATTCAATCTTCTTGCGAGTAATTCCCAGGAATATATGTAGGTATATTCTTATAGTAGGGTAAAACTAAACTATATAAACTCCTCCTAAGCGGCTGGGTCGTTTTAATTTTTTTTTTTTTGAGTACGTTCAAGTGGGTTCCTGGATGATTTCGATTCTCAAATGGAACCGTTAGATGGCACTGCAGTCGTTCGGGCAAAAAAAAACGTCTGTCAGATCCGCTAGTTATACATATTACAATTTTAGTTGCAATTTTTTATTTATTTTATTTTGTATTTTATTTATTACAATTCATTGGAAGGCTTACAGTTTAACACTAAGACGCCTTCCAAGATAAAAAAAAAATGTTAACTTATTAGATATGTTAGATTAAGTTATTTCTAGACAAAGTTCTAGAAAAAAACTATGTTCTGGCTATCAAAAAATAAGTCCACACTTTGAACCTGGTCTGTAAATTCATTTAAAAGTGTAATAGCTCTCGCTGTGGGAGCATTACTAGCTTGCTGCGTGCGCATGCCAGCGAGTGCAGCGAACAGCCGGTGGCGCCGCCTGGTGCCTACTCGCGTATATCCCTGAGGTACAAAAAGCCGCAGACCACTTAGCACATGTGGATTGTCTATTTTACTGCCGAGGACTTTAATTGACATTAAAGGTGTAAATTTTACATTTAAAGTATCATAAAACATGTTCTTACTTGTAATATTATAAATAGGAGTGTTTGTTTGTTTGTCTTTCTATCACGTCGCAACGGTACAACAATAGGGTTTTTCACCATTTTTTGAAAAGTATCTCAAATTGATCATTAGGTGGGAAAAAGTAAAAAATATTTTTTTAATTTTTTTTGAAACCTATAAGTACCCCAAAAGTACATTTTAAATTACCATTGCCAATAAGCGCGCGAAAACGATAGCCGCCATGATGCTTAGGTCGTGACGTCATTTCAGGAGTAAACAAAACAGCTCTGTACTAAAATTTTGACACATATCGCGTACAAAATGTCATTGTTTACCACTATTGTGACGTCACCTGACAACCAGCATGGCGGCTGTCGTTTCAGACATTTGAATAATAGATTAAAAAACTTGATTTTTGTAAATCAAAAATAAAATGTTTTTTCTCATTTTATTGTATAGAAATCATATTAAATCGATTACGTATTACAAATACCACAGTAAATAAGCAGTTTTCGATTTTTTCTTGTATAGAGTAAAATACCCTATTGACATGTTTTTTTACATAGAGATAATAATTAACAAAGTGGGAATTGACATAGGAAACATTTTATGCTCTAAATTAATAAATACCTACCCAATCTATTCAGTGTAATCAAAAGCTTCACTAAATATAACGGTTTCTAATTAATTAGTGTAAAATAATTTAGTTCATATTATGTTTTCATTCAATTTGCTATACAAAACTCAGCCAGATTTAAGCACACTCTTCAGTGATCATTCTCGTTTAAATTAAATAACTACATCAAAGTTTTATTATAACAACTATTCAGATATATAGGGTGTTCAAAAGTGTGTTTAAAATTTTAAGGGGTTATCTGGAGATTTTCTCATTAAACAGAACAACTTTAGTTTTTGGTAAATTCGCATGAAACATTTTTTGACTCTCCATACAAAATCGTCCATAAAGCTTATTGTTCACAACCCTGTATTGTATAAGCAAATAAATTACAAAATAAATAATCCTGTACACAAGTATAACGGAGTATATTTAAAAGCTTTACACATTAATTTATTGTAATATGAGAATCCATATTCAACAGCCTTTATAAATTCAGTACACACTTCGCGATCAAATTCGCAATCAATACACTCTTCAGAGCCCTTTATTCAATTAATTGGATTTATTGGAAAAAATAATTAAATTATTGAACGTCATATCAGTGCATATTGGAGTGGAACCGTCCTGCAAGGGTGATGCAAGGAAGTAGGGATGAGTTTCTAGGTAGTTTTTTTTTTTGCCTAACGAACTTTGTTCCGTCTATCCTAAAAAAATATATGTAGTTCTGTTACTGTATTTGATAATGAATATTTAATGAGTTTTTGTATTCTTCTTCTTATCTTGTAGCACAATTAACCGTTTAACCTAAATTGCCATAATAAATAGAGTACTTTATAATTAGTGCAAGTAATTCTTTCTTCCTTTTTTAAAAAATCTTATTTTTTTCTTGAATAAACCAAAATCACGTGAACATTTAGGTGTATTTTATCAACCTGTATTTGTCCACAATTCTTATTTTTCACCAAACTGAATGAAGTAAATCATATTTAACAGCAAAAGTTACGAGATGCATCTTTGCACCACAAACTTACAATTTCAGTTGACAGTTTCACTATCATCGCATTTTAGTACTAGTTTACCAGCCATACGTGTCAGTTCCAATTTTGTCCACATGAAAACATATGTTGGTTATACTATACAGGGGGATGCGGTAAAATAAAAACTAGTCCCGTCCTGTCCGTGGCATATGTTCGCCGGACGCGGCGAACTCTGTGGTAATTACGACATCCGGTGGCTTGCGACCGTGGGATACAGGTGGCCAAGACAAACCATTAACTTGAAAGGCTTCGAAGCTAAAATTGTCTGTGCAAAAATACATTGAATAATTAGTTGATGATACTGAAGTAGAGGAACAGAGATGTATGGAGGGACACGGAGATAATTCTTCAGTACTAAAGGAAAAGGTCTTTGAATATTTGGGCCTACCTACTGTCCGCCATTTTTTTTTTGGCATTATAGTTCCACCCATGAAACTTACATGAGTCGATAGCTGACAGCAATACAAAAATTGCATTAGATTAGACAGAATCTTCTAAAGTGTCAGCCTTCATACAAAAAAAAGTAGATAGGGTGAAAAAAGTGCGTTTGAAATATTAAGGGATTACTCAGATCAGAATCAAGATATTATATAATACAGGAAAAATATTGAAAAAATTCGATGCACATTTTTTTTAGTTTCCCTTACAAATTGTTAATTCACTATTCAGATTTAGTACAGGGGACTGAAAAAAAATATTGTTGATCGGATTTTTTCAATATTTTTCCTGTTTTTTTTTATTCTGAGTAACCCCTTAAAATTTCAAACTCACTTTTTTTAACGACCTGTATGTTTCATCATTCTCAAGAAAACATTAAATTATAAATTACATAAATACTTAGTCTTTACTATTATGGGACCTCTTCAAAATTTTTCTAGACTAGTTTTTTTAACCTGTTAATCTAGTTATCCAGATGGTACATAACCATTATCTTGATCTTGTTTTAAGACAAAACAACAGAATCAAGAGTACTTAATGGCCATATGTTTAACATATTAGAGGTTTCTTTGTACATAGTTTGAACGGTTTGTTGTACATAATAAAATAAATATAAATAAAATAATGAAAAATAAATCTTACTGCTAAACATTAAGTTGTCTGAATGATTCGTTGGCTTATTGGTTAGTAGTTACCACTCTTGAAGAGTTCTCTAAGGGGTGTAGGTTTTATCTACGGAACCTATACTAATTTCGTATGGACAACCCAAATTGTTTTTGAAAATTCAGTATAGGGAAAACAATTTTTCATGCACGAACCTACCGTTTAATTTTCCCGGAGACCACCCTGTATATTCTAGCTGTCCATTCTTTGAACACCCTGTATATTCTAGCTGTCCATTCCACTAATTAAAGAGTTAAGCTTTTATAAATAACTAACTAATATCAGTACCAACAACTAACTAACTTAATTAGTCAACCCATTAATTAGTTTGAAAACAAACTGTTTTCCTATTTTCAAATATTTTTCTAGTAATCTTTAGTTATCTAACTGTGAGTCCTAGGTCGCACAATATTAATGCAGCGCAAACGTCAATATTATTGACTTAACATGCGCGTGACCTCAACAATTTGACATTGGGGGAATCAAACAAAAGTTGCATAGTGGGTTCAGGTAGTGCTATCGGTTTGGACAAACGAATCGAATATGCATTGATTTATACAAGATATTATTTAAAAATGTAGTAATAAAGTTAAAGGGGATTTAACTTTTTATACTTGTTAAACTGCTCCAATAACTTTGCTGATAGATATAGTTTAATTAAAAATACATGACAATTGCGAGTCAGTCTTACGTGCCGAAGGTTCCGTACAAATAAACAATTAATTTAATTAGATTTTATTTATCTTTTCCCATCTTTTTAGTGCGCTTTTAATAATAATAACAGTTTTATTTCAGAAATTCATAGAGGGAGTCGGGTTTTTAGATTTTTATTTGCAAACACTGTAAAAACTTAATAAAAAATGAGATAGACAAATATACCTATTTAATTTAAATTATTCCCAAAATAACCATGACTTTCACGTTTAAACCTTGAACCCAACTTCGAAGTTATTATGAAGTGAAGGTTTCAACATCATTTCCTTATTTATTTTCGCCTCACCCAGTGGTTCAAAGGCTTTAAATACAGTAAGGTTAAATTATGTAATATGACTGTATTTATTCGACAGACGAGACCACTGGTTTGGCTGGGTAGTAAATGCCCCTGACGCCTTTGACGGTCGTAGGTTCGAACCGCAGGCGCAGAGGTTAACCTTAAAAATGATATTTTTACTTAAGTATGTTTTATTTGTTTGTTTCTGATATGATACGAGTAACAATATAAACATATTTAATATTTGTTTGTTATAGTTTTACCGGTTTGCCACGATAGAAGGCATACACCCGAAAAAAAATTACTGTCCTTCTTACATTCGTTTGTTTGGATGACTCTGCCTCAAAAATAGTGTCTAAATTGTTTAAACATCATAGTAATAGTGCTGTACAATACATACCTATAATATACCTACCTATATAGGGTCCTTATGAAATACCTGAAAAAAATTTGAAACTGAACAACTTTCCCCAAGAAACATATACTCAATTCGCAAAAAAATTTTTTGCCCTTCTCATACTAACAATCAACAGATCCGCCGATTTTGTATGGGAAGGCCAAATATTTTTTTGCGAATTGAGTATAGGTTCCTTGGGAAAAGGTGTTCAGTTTCATGAGTAGAACCCACTGTTAATTTTTTTTTAGGTATTTTAGAAGGACCCTATATACCACAAAAAGATAGGGTAGGTAGTACTCTTTCTTTTTATTAAAAACAAAGGTTTTTTTCTTCTATTTAAAGCACCTTTGTCATGTTTAAAAAGGATTTGGACATTATTATCTTCCGCTTATAAGAACTTTTCTTCTCGTTAATGTTTTTAGAAATCATAAGGATGGAGTTTTCTCAATCGTTTAGAACTTTTTAACAAACCAGTCAAGCTTACACGACTTTGAAAATTCTTACCTTGGTAACGAAATTATTTAATTAAATTAAATATTTCATAGATTACGTACATAGTTCTTTAACTCTTTAGCTTGATTGCTAAAAGAGAGAATAATGTTTTTCTTATGTGTATGTTTATACCTATACTTAAATTTTTTTGTCTTACAACCTGGTCAAAACTGCTTGATAGATTTTGGATTGCCATCTGTCATAATTTATATCATTTTGGATATCAGAACAGAAATCAAGTCGTTTGGCTACTAAAAATGACATACATACATTTATTACAGTAGCATAGTACAGGGAATCCTAGTTTGGGGCCAGATGACCATGTGTGATTTGTCCCAGATATTTATTTATTATTTATTTATACATACAAACAATCGAAAAACCAGAGGCGTTCCTTAATACGTGCCCCCAATACAAAACGATTTAAGAAATTGACATTCGTTCACAAACGTCACGTTCACAAAATGTCAAACCACGCTACAAAGTTATTTTATCATACGGTCAACCACTATCTAGTAAAAACAGAACTAAGCTAACAAGAAAACATCATACAAAGCTAGACCATCTAATACTGGCTGAGTTCCATTGCTATTGACTACCCTGCCCTCATAAGGAAGAACGCCGCAAAATATAGAGTCTCCGTGTACTTTGCGGCCTTTTTTCTTATGACTTATACTGCAGTGTAACTGACTGAAACTTCCTTCAGTCAATATTTGGTTTCATAGTAACCGCGCGGCCGATGACACATCCCGATGTTGGAATGGGATGCGCATGAGTCATTCTCCCGAAATACGTCTGTAGTTCCGTCTGGGAATACGCGGTACTGTTTGTGAGTGCACTAGACTTGTTTGGGCTTCATTATTGGGTGTGTTTAGACTAGTCGTGCCCGTGACTTCGTCTGCTTTGAGCTTCGAATGTAAGCAGTCTGTTGAACCTTACAAAGTTAATCCTTTATAGCTCATGATCGTAAATTCTTAAATTAATAGTGTTAAAGGACTTGTCTTTAGATATAATAAAATAATTGACCACGCCGAATACGTTAAAAACAACCGACTTCACTCGCAACAACTCCAATTTTGCTATGTTTTTGTTGATTTTCTCAAAAACCGCTGAATCGATTTCGATAAAATTTATATGGGGCCACCTGTGAAGTATACCCTTTTAAACAAAAAAGGAATTTTCCAAATCGGTTCAGGCGTCTTCGAATAATCGGTGAACATACCTAAAAAAAAAGATTCCGACGAATTGAGAACCTCCTCCTTTTTTTGAAGTCGATTAAAAAGATGTTATTTTATGTTTTTTTTATTGGATATTTTTTACTCTAGCTACAGAAATGTCTCAAAAACAAGTAGGTATCTTTTTAGCATACAAATACAAAATTCTAATAACAAACCATGTAATATGTAGTTTAGGCACTTTCCCGACAGTCCAAAAGAGAACTGTGTCAACTTAGGGCCAAAAACTATTTTTTAAGAATTACAAAAATCTTTGCACTAATTGACTTGTCACGGCTACCGAACTGTTAAAATAAACTTTCATTACATACTACCTAGTAGAGCCACTTCTGTATAAGGTAGTATATGATTTCAATAGTACGGTATGTCCCAGTGATGATACAATAAGTCAATAATGGTCCGCGTTTTGTAGGATCTTCTTTTAACCGACTTCAAAAAAAGGAGGAGGTTCTCAATTCGTCGGAATCTTTTTTTTTTATGTATGTTCACCGATTACTCGAAGACGCCTGAACCGCGTGGTCCGCAAGGTTCACAAGTGGTCCCATATAATTTTTATCGAAATCGATTCAGCGGTTTTTGAGAAAATCAACAAAACCATAGCAAAATTGGAGTTGTTGCGATTGAAGTCGTTGTTTTTAACGTATTCAGCGTGGTCAATTATGGTTCGTTACAGAAATAGTGATATGGGGCTATAAAGGGTTAAAATATTTTTTTTATTTAACGTATTTAATATTTAAAGTAGGTAGATGCTTTACACATTCTTTTAAATCGTATTTTTTCTGTAGAAAGTTTCTACCACACGGAACTTGTACACTTTTATTCCTACTTACTCTTGTATTAGATACAAGCTGTCTAGCTAGTCATCTGAGTACCTTTTTTTATCAAATTTATCTCAAAAAACCTTTCAAAATATTTATTAAGTTTATGTTGTTAACAACCCATTACGTCCCCACTGCAGGGGCACGGGTCTCTTCCCATAACTCGGAAAGGCTTAGGCCATACTCCACACATGGGGGCCAAGTCCGGATTGGTGGAGGTTGTGGGGCTAGTGGCCAACCCCAGTGTCAGAAGTTTTCAAGCCGCCTATAAGGCGTCTGACATGGCTTAACGACTGCTGGCGATAGCAGCCGGCACCAACTGCTTAACGTGTCTTGCGAAGCACGGAAGCGTTCGAGATAAATGCCACTAACCTGGATGGGTTTGACTGTTAGTGGCATTTTTATTAATAAATTGTTATAAATAAAACAATGACAATGCAATGTAATTCCAAGCTAACAAAGTGTTTCTAATATTTTATTAAAAGTGCTATTCAAAGAAAAATACTTTATTTCATAGTTAACTGTAGATGAAAACACCTAGCCTATACTAAATTCCATACAAAATTCAACGATACACTATAAAAGGTTTATGCCTTTTACGTCTATCGACATTTAGTGTCCTTCAAAATTTTAACCTGTCCCGCGTCTATTTTATTCTACCCATAATATAAATAATAATAAAAGTTTATTTTTATAACACAAAGTTTACACGATATACAACATTGTACGATAACAACTGCATTCGTCTTTTCGAACTGTGTCGCAGTCGCAGCTATTAACGAGTAACATTACTAAAGTTATTGGAAAACAAATAAAAGAAAGAACAAAATGGAATACATAAAGAAAAAACTTAAAGTAATTATTTAAATCTGTATGTGTGCGTGTGTGCGTGCGTGCGTGCGTGTGTGTGTGTGTGTGTGTGTGTGTGTGTGTGTGTGTGTGTGTGTGTGTGTGTGTGTGTGTGTGTGGACCGATGACTTAGTGATGGTCACGGGCAGCTGCTGGATGCGGGCAGCGCAAGACCGGTCGGCGTAGAAATCCTTGGAGGAGGTTTTTGTTCATCTGATGATGAAACAAATGTGCTTTTCCCCCGAAATTACAAATCTAATAATTTGACAACCACTGAACTGATTAACACCAAACATATCTAAGAACTACGGCCGATATAAGCTGCAAACTAAGTTACACTGTTCGTTAAAGGGAATGATAATGTAACCTAGTGGTAAAAGATCAGTTGCAATGAGTCATAGTGTCATAGTGTAACTTATCGGTATTTTTTCCCGTTGAGTAACAGTGTGACACAAAATGGTGTGACACAACGGGAACATAGGGAAAAAACCACTTTCAAATCGTTCCGGCCCTTACAGAGCTAGATACATTGACCCAGACAGACACACAAAAACAATGGTTTCAAACAATAAACACCCATCTTTCCACTGTCAAAAGTAGCTAACAATGAGTAAGTAAGTACCTATGTAGGTATTAGTTTTTAAGACATGGCATGGCATGTAAAGTAAGACTTTCAAGCAAACTTTAATCTAATCTATCTAACTAATGGTATCGATTCTGTTTTTACGATTAAACTTATCTGACAGGATTAAACTTAATTTAAGTGTTCTGTCTTTTCAACCGACTTCAAAAAAAGGAGGAGGTTCTCAATTCGTCGGAATCTTATGTTCACCGATTACTCGAAGACGCCTAAACCGATTTGGAAAATTCTTTTTTTGTTTAAAAGGGTATACTTTACAGGTGGTCCCATATAAATTTTATCGAAATCGATTCGGCGGTTTTTGAGAAAATCAACAAAAACATAGCAAAATTTGAGTTGTTGCGATTGAAGTCGGTTGTTTTTAACGTATTCAGCGTGGTCAATTATTCTTTCTATATATCGAAACGATAAGGACAGGACACTTAAATTTAGTTTAGTCCTGTCAAATAAGTTTAATCGTGAACACCGAATCGACACCAATTAAATTAGATTAAATTAATTAAATTAAATATTGTTTATTTCAGGCAATAAATAAACCCATATAACATAATTGTACATTAAATAAAATAGATATTCTAGCTACATAATGTAACAATTTGTCAATACATGATAGAATAAATTAAAAATAAAGATAGTATGTCAGTCAATATCTAACTAATATTATAAATGCGACAGTATGTTTGCTTATTTGTTTATTAGTTTGTTTGTTCCGCTTTCACGTCGAAACTGAACGGATTTGGGTAAAATTTGGTAGATAGATAGATCAAATATTGGATTAACACATATGCTACCTTTGTTCCGGGAAATCGCATTGTTCTCATAGCATACCTTAGAGACAGGCATAAAGTGACTCCAAGTGGGCGGAGCCGCGGGCAAAAGCTAGTACAAAATAATTTCCTTCGATGTGTAAATGCGCAAAATAATAGTTATTTTGCACATTTTATTGCATGCTATTTTTAAATGAAATAAACATTTTTTCTAATGTAAATATTAGTCATTATAGCTTTATCAAACAATGCTTTCTACGCATTACACTGTTACAGTTCTCACGATGTATCTGATAACTAACTAGTTCATTCCAGTCAGCAATAACCTTATTTTATTTGTCTATGATAAAACCTCTCAGAACTTTATGATGCATTGTCTGTCTGCATTTTATCATCGAACTACGAACCTACTTCACCTATCATACTAGGACAAGATAAAACTTTATAAATCTTAGTCTGATAATAAAATATAACAGTCATGGCACATAATTGATGGTCGCGTTGCACACGTCCGTAGGTGTAAATCTAAATGCCCTACACGTGACCGCGGGTGATGCTAAGGGGCAATACTAGGCAACCGCCGTCTATAACTTATGGATAGGACGGTTAAATGTGCCACATGGTAAGAAGAATATACTTACTTACTAGAGTAAAAAAAAAAGTAGAACTTAAAAGAATAATAAAAAAAGTAATGGTAGGTATCATAAATGATCCCGGAATCGAACAGAACAAACTAGGCCAATAGATTCCATATGAACTAAATAAATTTAGGAAAGTCACAGCCCTAAAAACAATGAGAGTTCGGAGCTACGTAATATAACAAGAGAAAAGGTATAAAGGACGAATGCAAAACCACGAAAATATTGACATTGCAACCGTTTGATATGAAAATCCGAAGCTGAAAAAGTAGATATTGCTTTTTTATTTATGCATTCTTTGTTACCTTGTTTCCACTGATTTAGGGGTTTCAGTTTGATAAAGGTTATTTAGTAAGGCTTATAAAAATAATATTAAACAAAACTTAAGTGATAAAGTGCAGACCTTAACATCTTATTACTTATAAATTAAAAAGCCGATTACACAAAGTCATCCTGCACTCTAAAATCCATCAATACTTTTAGTCTAGTCTCATTTAAACAAACAAACTTAAACACACATACAAACTCGAAAAACGTTACCCTCCAAGTAGAGCGGTTGGGTTAAAAGACATAATCAATCATCACAACGCACACATTCTAGATAACCTAGAATTTCATAAGCACGCGTTCTTAAAGCAACAGTATTGGCACAATTACATTGTGTTTACGATAACATACATACATTTGTTATTATTGTATTTTGGGAGGTCATTGACATAATCTAACTGTGTTATGATATGAATGTTATTGTTGTATATTAGGTACTTTGATATGATAAATGTTATGAGTCGAATGATAAAGGCAATCGAGAATTCGATATTATTAAAAATAAGTTTGTAACATAATAATGTCTTACGTATACGCTTCTTCCTGAAGGTTCCAGGATGCATTCAACGCAAGACCAATCGTTGTTCAAATCTTTGGAAAAGATAGGTATTTGTATGTTTTGTATGTTCTTTCCTTGTTAATGTCTGTTTGTGTCTCTTTTCTGTGTACAATAAAGTGTAAATAAAATAAATAAAATAAGTAAAATAAGTAAAATAAATAAATAAAATAAATAAAATAAATAAAATAAATAAAATAAATAAAATAAATAAAATAAATAAAATAAATAAAATAAATAAAATAAATAAAATAAATAAAATAAATAAAATAAATAAAATAAATAAAATAAATAAAATAAATAAAATAAATAAAATAAATAAAATAAATAAAATAAATAAAATAAATAAAATAAATAAAATAAATAAAATAAATAAAATAAATAAAATAAATAAAATAAATAAAATAAATAAAATAAATAAAATAAATAAAATAAATAAAATAAATAAAATAAATAAAATAAATAAAATAAATAAAATAAATAAAATAAATAAAATAAATAAAATAAATAAAATAAATAAAATAAATAAAATAAATAAAATAAATAAAATAAATAAAATAAATAAAATAAATAAAATAAATAAAATAAATAAAATAAATAAAATAAATAAAATAAATAAAATAAATAAAATAAATAAAATAAATAAAATAAATAAAATAAATAAAATAAATAAAATAAATAAAATAAATAAAATAAATAAAATAAATAAAATAAATAAAATAAATAAAATAAATAAAATAAATAAAATAAATAAAATAAATAAAATAAATAAAATAAATAAAATAAATAAAATAAATAAAATAAATAAAATAAATAAAATAAATAAAATAAATAAAATAAATAAAATAAATAAAATAAATAAAATAAATAAAATAAATAAAATAAATAAAATAAATAAAATAAATAAAATAAATAAAATAAATAAAATAAATAAAATAAATAAAATAAATAAAATAAATAAAATAAATAAAATAAATAAAATAAATAAAATAAATAAAATAAATAAAATAAATAAAATAAATAAAATAAATAAAATAAATAAAATAAATAAAATAAATAAAATAAATAAAATAAATAAAATAAATAAAATAAATAAAATAAATAAAATAAATAAAATAAATAAAATAAATAAAATAAATAAAATAAATAAAATAAATAAAATAAATAAAATAAATAAAATAAATAAAATAAATAAAATAAATAAAATAAATAAAATAAATAAAATAAATAAAATAAATAAAATAAATAAAATAAATAAAATAAATAAAATAAATAAAATAAATAAATAGGTATTTGTGGCTAGGTTCAGGTTTATATATATCGCAGTGGCTTTAAAAAATATCGAAGCCTTTAACTTATAAGAAATTTAACTCAAATAAAAAAGAGGTTGCAAATACTTAGCGAAGCTTCGCGAATGTGTGAAAAAATACTTAGTAACAAAAATTTTAACATAAATTATAGTGTGACATTCACGAGACGGAATTTACAAAATCTATAATAAATCGTGAGATAACTGGATAATCTAGAAACATTAGTGTCACAGATAATGTACAATCTTACTTAAGGAATAATATTCTAACTAAGTACATAAGCCAATAAAAGATAATATGCTTTGCTGCGATTTTGACTTAGTCTTAAATCAAAATGTTATTAACATAATATACTTATAAATCATCAGTTTTAATCTTATCTCACTTAATATTATAAATGCGAAAGTATGGATATTGGTTTGTTTGTTTATTGGTTTGTTTCTTTCCACTTTCACGGATTTGGAAGAAATTTGGTAAGTAGATAGATAGGATTTAGGCTTTTATCCCTGAAAACTTGAGGGTTCCCGGAGGATTGGCTAAAAACGGTTTTTTTTTACTTTGTTACAAGATGGCGTCTTAATTACTTATTGTTGTTACTTACTTCTCTCTGGACTCAATTTTAAAGTCCACGCAGACAAAATCGCGGGCTGAAGTTAGTTGATAATATTGTACCCATCTTGCTATATGTTTCTATCTCGAACATTTGTGACGAATGTGAGTCTCTTGGTAGCCATGTTGGTAAATGAACTAAATGGCTGTGAAGCTAAGAAAATATTTTTTGCTAAAAAAAAAAATTATCCATTAAAAACTAAGCATGTATGTAGTTAAATTAATTACTTGATTTAGGTGTGATTTTACAGAGCAAAATTCTTAGATGGGTAATAGCAAAGTTAACCTAAGAATAAGTGTGAAAATTTATGATATGAGGCAGAAGGTTATTTTTTATTACTTTAAAGATATTTTACTCACACAAAAAGTTTTTATTTGTTTTATAATATTATTTAGAGCATGACAACAGCCAATAAACGTCACTGAAAATGAAATAAGTAGGCTCTATGCCTGAGCTCTATGGTCTAACTACCTAAAAAAGAAAAGGTCTGATAAATTAGTGCACATGAAAAAAGTTTTTATATCTATAGATAGGTAGATATAAAAACTTTTTTCATGTGTGCGACTTATTCGGTTGGTAATGCTATAAATACATTGTTCATCAAGGCGAGAAAGTGACCGATTACCAACGAGACATGTAGTTTAATACACTTGAGTTGGGAATCGCACTTTCTTCCGAGTGAAAAATAATGTTTGGAAAAACTACTGGTCAGTATCATTTTGCGAACTTGGAGATAAAAAATTTTTGGCATTTCACATTTAGTTCACCTACATAGTCTTATTAAAAAAAAGCACGTTAGTAATGGATTTTCATACACCTCCCGCTCAGCGCGTTTTCTTCCCGCATATTTGTACGATAGTAATGACGTACATTCTGCCTCAAATTCGATAAAGTATTAAGGTACTTATGTTTTCGTTCTTAATATAATTTGTAAAGCGTATCTAGTGAGGATTTGTAGTGCAACTGAAAAGACACTAACTAATAAATATTTCGTTTCAGTAAACGTAAAACAAGCCATTGTTTAACCATCTGCTTCCTACAACCATGTGAAACTAAAGTGAAACATGAACACAATCAAAATAAACAATTTGTATTATTAGGAAACACTAAATCGTATCGCCAACTCATTCATTGTCTGCAAAAAGAGTTTATTTCGCGATTCGTTTCAAATTACCAAACTTTTTGTTATTAAACTATTTCTGTTGATCAGTGCTTTGCAATCTCTTTGGTCAATCGGTCGTTGTAAAAAAGAAAATCAAATCACCTTTCTGAAGGAAACTACGATCTTTGGCAGTTGAATTTTAGTGCTGGCTGGATGATGGTGCTTTTCTGTGCTTCAGTGAAATAAAAATTCGATTTAAAAAATAAAGTTTTGTGAGAGGATTTTGAAGTGATATTGCAGAGATTCCTTACCAAGGAGTTAAGATTCGACAAATTATTTCAAATACAAAGTTTTTAACTTTCAACAATGCGAAAACGCATAGTGTTTTATAATAGTCCGTATTCTGACGACAAGGATACCTTTTCATACAGTGTGAGAGACTTTCAAAACATAAGGCGGGAATCAAAAATGTTTATTTTCGGTCGCTCGGTAAGTGAGACATAAGATTTTTGTTCGTAAGCTAGAAATTTTTTAACTGGCTCTCATATAGTGTAACTTAATCAATTTTCGTTGATTTTTGATCAATAAAATAGATGACATTCCACTACTATACAGGGGATCTTAACTTTTTATGAAATATGATATAAAAAAGTAATATTACCTCAAATTAAATTTAAAATACATATTTTATTTTTAAAATGAACATAAAGCACTATACAATTAAATAACAAGAATATTTTTCCAAAAAAATTATTTCATATACATATTTTATTTTTAAAATGAACATAAAGCACTGTACAATTAAATTACGAGAATATTTTTCAAAAAACATTATACAGGGTGTAAGAGGTTTCCGAAAACTTTAAGGGCTTGCTCAGTAGACGAAACTGAACAACTTTCCACAAGAATTTTTTTCAGGAAACGAAAAAAAAATCGGCTTCTCGATACAAAAAATTATAAACTTGATTGGACAGTTTGTATGGAGAAACCGATGTTTTTTCGTTTCCTGAAAAAGTTCTTGTGGAAAGTTGTATGGTTTCGTCTACTGAGCAAGCCCTTAAAGTTTTCGGAAACCTGTCCCTTACACTCTGTATAATACATATTAAAACTATGTAACTAAATCGTTTTGCGGACGTGTTTTGTTCTTTTCTCATATGAATGGAATGGGCCTTTTATTTTCATTTTTTTATATATGGAAAGCTTTTTGTATGGCATACTAGTTCTTATATCCGACTCTTAAGACATTCCCTCTAATCTTTCACTACTTAGTATTATACAACAAATTCAAACATCAAATAGCACAGCGCATACAGTACATAACTTTGTATACAAATAATAAACACTAAAGTAAACCTTTAAGATCGTGCTTCGACCATAATTATTCACAGTATGTATGTATTGTGTATTGTGTACTATACAATTTATTCGTAGGAAGATTTTCTATCATGCGGTTGCCATGTGGCAAGAACATTGTAATCCAGAAAAGTCGGGTTTCAAGCCGCTGAATTAAAGGCATAAGTCACGATTTGGCTTTTTATGTAAAGATTAATATTTGTACAAGATATATGTAGGAACTTAGGATGCATATGGTAAAGATTTGACTAATATGAGCAGTGTGAATTGGTTAGTAATAGGTATATTGTTGGTAGAGATATTCATAAATCACGAATATTTTAAATTATAGATCACTGATACCGGATCTAGGTGAAATAATTTAGATTACTGATGTCGGATCTGGAAGTTAGTATTTCTAAGGACTGATTTATAAATTTATCTAAAACAGGGTGGAAAGGTACCGCCATTAAAGAGAAATGCAGATTTTCTTAGCTCGAATGCATATAACAAGGGTAATAAAAAAATGAAAGATATAAAACTAATGGCTTGTTGAAAGGGCATTCTATTCGGTGACAGAATTTTTTAATTTTAAAATGTAGACAAAACTATTATTATTATTATTAATATTATTTTCAAATGACATTTTTATTACATCTAATTTAATCTTGACATTTTTATTGTATGATTATAATTAAATAATGTTAATAATTTGGCGCATATCTTGACTTCTGGTAAAATTTTGCATGCTTAAATTCAAAGGCTAAACATGAGAAACTTTATTTTTAACCAAACACCTTGTACTGACTACTTACCATGTTTAATGCAAAATAAATATTTGTATTATTGTATTATTGTAATGAATAAAAAACAAATAATTATCATTTAAGTATATACGAGTACTCGAATGAAATCTATTTTTTTCTGAAAGGGATTCCATAAAGTATAGCTTGCGCTGTTTTATATTAAATATTAATATAAGAAAGAAAGCAAAAAATAAATAAAATTCAATATAATAGGTAATATGATTTACCCAGTACTGAACAAAGAGGCTAAGCTTTTTTAAAAAACGCCAAAATAACATTGTAAACTACCGCCATACCAAAGAAAGACCAAAATTATATCAGACCAAAGCACTCCAGGAATGTTAACACAGACTAGTAATCGAATCAATGACTTTTGAATCTGACGAGCTCCATTTCACATTGCTTAACCATAAATATTGTCTTGGTAAACATAATAAAAATTTCAAAAATGTAAGTAGGTACAATAAACTTGAATACATTAATATACTTTAGTACATAATGCAATTAATTAACAGAACCGGTATTATAATAAAATGTCAAAACCATTCAAACCTTCAAGAAAAGAGCGTACTCCGATATCAAAGGCCGGCAACGCACTTGTGACTCCTCTGGTGTTGCGGGTGTCTATGGGCGGGGACTTTTTGGCGGGAACTTATAGCAAGAGTTTGTCAGTTTTCTTTTATTATCCGAAAAAATAGATATCGTGTTTTTTAATGCATCATATTGATAGTGTATAGTTCAATAAAGTGCCATTTAAGTGTCTATTATGTAGGATAATGAAATAAAAGTGTGTAGACTGTGTTTCGAGTGCTCTCAAGAAGTCCATGTAATCTTCATCAAAAGTGCTATCATTTTTCTGAAGAATAGGTTTAAAATTGTTAACGAAATTCAGATATAAAAATTGTACGCTGTTGATTTCATAATAAATAAAATAAAATAAATAAATAAAGACGAAAGAAATGGTTTTGGCCTTAATTAAATTTTCTACGAAGACGAAGAATACGGAAGAAATGGCTATTGGCCTTTAAATACGATAGAAGATTTTCAACAGACTAGGCTATATGGCTCTGATCCTTTGCCTTCCCCATCTCGGGGTAAAACAAAACAAAAAAAATGTCTATGGGCGGCGGTAATCGCTTACCATCCGGTGATCCGTCTGCTCGTTTACCACCTATGCCATAAAAAAAACATATTTTCTTTCCTTAATCTGGTTCATCCCCGGCTGGCTCAAGGTAACCCAGTTACATTAGTACTGCCATATAGTATGGTCACTCCCTGACTCTCCCAGGCAGCGGGTAAGATACGGTGACAGTTGCATAGTGCAAGCCACGCAACACACATTTACTCGTGTACAAACGTCATATTTATACAGTTGAAGAAGTAGGTAGCTATAACTCGACATTATGTTAGTGTCCAGGGGGCGTTGCAATTGTAACGTAAATGTTGTCTGTGGAGGTCATATATCAAAGCCTGCTGGCCGTCTAAAGAGATTTTTATTGTTTTTATGTCATTGTGGAGCCTTTCATTTTTTTTTCATCATTCATTCTTTTTTTTTTCTATTATATTTTAAGAAGACGTGAAGAACTCTTTTAGTTATATAGGATCCTTCTAAAATACCTGAATTTTTTTTCAGGTATTTCACAAGGACCCTATATTAATCTTCATTGCGCAATACATCTCTATCCAAACCAACTAGGTATTCCCTACTCCTTAAGAGTATACAGGATGTTAGAAAAGTGCATTTGAAATTTTAAGGGGTCACTCAGAATCAAGTATAGAATACAGGAAAAATATTTAAAAATCCGGTCTTTAATATTTTTTTCAGATTCCCATACTAAATATGAATTGTGAATCAAGAATTTGTATGGAAAACTGAAAAAAGGTTGTAGATCGGATTTTTTAAATATTTTTTCCTGTATTATATACTTGATTCTGAATAACCCCTTAAAATTACAAACGCACTTTTTTTAACACCCTGTATTCCATCCTAAAACGCTGCCTGGATTTTCACAAATGCGTTGACCTATCAGAACCCATTACGTAAATCTACAATACGTTTCATGGCTATTGAAAAACAACTGTAAGTATCAAAACAAATTAAGTAGGTATTCATATCTCAAGCATTCGCCATTAAATTTAATTGTGAAATATATCTACAGTTGCAATATCTTTCGAGACTTACTTTTACTCATTCCGAAGTTATTTACTGTCCTGTTATATAGAAGTATCCTATAACCGAGGTAAACTCCCTTCCCTTTGATGACTTAACGCGTTCAAGGCTAAATAAAGTGTTTAAACTAGCCTTTTCTGATGACTAAATAGGTATCTGTTTAATGCTCTGGCACCAAAGATGTTGGAACTCGCGTCTTGCGAAGTGAATCCGGTTGAGATTGCATATGCAGCAGTAAAATTATAAAAAGGATGTCATTGAAAAAATCCTGTTATTGCAAAATACGAGTGACGGATTGAACTTCGATAACAACTACATACTTCGACAGGACATCATTTCGACACGACATTAGTTCGACAGACCACTAATTCGACAGATTCTACTTCGATAGGACTTTACTTCGACAAATTGTTATTTCGATATATCATGCTTTTTTTTATTGAAGGACCTGATTATTCATATAAAATGTGTTTTGTTAATAGCGGATGTTAACATAACTTCGTTATCGTGTGAAACGTGATATTTTTTGTTCTTCCGCTTTTTTAATAAAGGAAGGTAAAAACAATGTCCATGCAAATTGATTAGTCATCACTTCTACAGGCTTACCTAACCTGAAATGGATCAGGTGCCAACACTTTGGAATCGCCGCAATGAGAACAGTTTCAGTATAAATAAATAAAATAATAAAATTCTCCTTTTTAATGGGGCATCAATTAACGTAGCCTACTTCCGTTCAGTTGACTCAGTTTTAAATTTTTTTTTAAAGCCTCTTAATCATTAGATTAAAAATCCCTGATTTAAGAAAACTTTTAAGATGAAGTTCCAACGACCTCTTTTGAATGATGAAAGAGTTGAATAGCCTGGGAATGCTTAAACCAATTTCCACTTCACATAGCTCGAAAGCTCAAAACCATTCGAATGAAACCTGTTTTCAATTTTTTTTAACGCATAAAAAAAACGATGCCGATGTCACAAGCAACATACATAAATAATACATATTGACTTTGAAGGTATGGTGTTTTTTTTAATTGAAATAAAATAAAACCAAGTACATAGCCACAATCATCCTTTAAATGGGAAAAGTTGAAACGCAGCCAAGTTTCAGCTGGGTTTCCTGGAAGAAATCGCTTTTGTCGATAAGACCATACCAGAATGTAGTACTTTGTATTTTTAATTGTACGTGAAATTCTTTTCACTTCTTATTACAATGAAAGGGTACCTAGTTTTTAATTTGGTTTAAATCTCATAGGCGGCGTTGACTACGTAAGTACCTACTTATACAAAAAAAATAATTGCCAAAGTAGGTATAGTCTTTTGTAACACTGTTAACATGTTAATGTAACCTATTTATCAGTTTTTTTTATGTTGCTAATATGTACGTACATATATATTGCAATTAATTACTAACTACTACTATCATTAATATTCATGAACGATTTGTCATTGACTTTGAAAAAAAAACAAATCTTTAATTTTCGAGAAGCAAATCACGGGACATCCCAACCGGTTTTCCTGCCTCACATAAAATAACAACAATATATTGACGCAGTTCGCGGCTTCACACCACCACTGACGTAAACAGTGTCAAAGTAAAAAAAAGCGGCCAAGTGCGAGTCGGACTCGCCCATGAAGAGTTCCGTAGCAGCAAGTAACATAATATAAAAGTTCTTGTAGTTCGTTGTAACTTGAATGAAAGGTAAATTGCGGTTTACGATTTATGACGTATTAAAAAGGAAATTCAGAATCGCTAGACTTAAGTGGCAGTGGGCAGGGCACATAGCTCGTAGAACAAATGGCCGTTGGGGCAGTAAAGTTCTCGAGTGGCGACCGCGCACCGGAAGACGCAGTATGGGCAGGCCTCCGACTCGGTGGGCCGACGACCTGGTGAAGGTTGCGGGAAGTCGCTGGATGCGAGCCACACAGGACCGGTCGGTGTGGAAATCCTTGGGGGAGGCCTTTGTCCAGCAGTGGACGTCTTTCGGCTGATAGATAGAAAAAAGAAATACTTACTAGATCTCGTTCAAACCAATTTTCGATGGAAGTTTGCATGGTAATGTACATCATATTTATTTTTTAGTTTAATCATACTCTTATTTTCGAAGTTACATGGGGGGGGACACATTTTACCAATTTGGAAGTGTCTCTTGCGCAAACTATTCAGTTTAGAAAAAAATAAACCTCAATATCATTTTTGAAGACCTATCCATAGATACCCCACACGTATGGGTTTGATGAAAAACAATTTTTGAGTTTCAATTCTAAGTATGGGGAACCCCCAAAATTTATTGTTTTTTTTTTCTATTTTTGTGTGAAAATCTTAATGCGGTTCACAGAGTACATCTACTTACCAAGTTTCAATAGTATAGTTCTTATAGTTTCGGAAAAAAGTGGCTGTGACATACGGACGGACAGACAGACAGACATGACGAATCCATAAGGGTTCCGATTTTTGCCATTTGGCTACGGAACCCTAAAAACACTACTCTAGATCCCGTGGAAAGCCCAGGAAGCGCTGGTTTGACGTAATGAGAGCGGACTTGAGAGCCAGATGGCCAACTGTCAAGACCACCAGTTCTTCCTATCACTTATATTACGATAGGAAAATCTATCTATATGAGTATTTTACAATGAGTAGAAAAAACGATCCCGTTTACAAAAAATAATCACATTCTTATATATTCAGGGTGTCATAAAGTGCGTTTGAGATTTTTAAGAGGTTACTCAGAATCAAGTATAGAATACAGGAAAAATATTGAGAAAATCCGGTCTACATTTTTTTTTTCATTTCCCCATACTAAATCTGAATATTGAACCAATAATTTGTGCGGGAAACTGAAAAAAAATTAAGCGGAATTTTCAATATTTTACCTCTAGGTATTCTATACTTTATTCTGAGTAACTCCTTAAAATTTCAAACGCACCTTTTTTAACACCTGTATAAACGTATTTATCTAACTGAATCTAAAACCAGGCAAAGTTAAATATCCTTAACTATATTCTATCGGGTTCAGTCGGTAAAATAACCTTAACTACATTTTCACATACATACATCATTCTTAATCACGCTTCCTGAGGTATGACAAAGTCGCGCAAAAATCTTGTAGACTTCGATAAAATTCATAAATTAGGATAATTTATGTTTCACACTGGCACCTACGTAACACCTTGATCTTTAGAGGTCAGACCGTCGCGTCATATAACAGGAAATATAGTGCAAATTATTTTTTGCGACATTTTATCATTAAGCGCAAAACAAATCGCCTTAATCAGCTGATCGCTTTAATTAAATATATTACAGAGTTGTCGTCTTAAGACATGATGATACCAACGCAAAGATAAAATCGGGTTTACCAACATTCCTCAACACAATGGAGAACCTGGATATTTCATCTCCATGCCGGAACACATCGACACTGTTACTAACACTTGATGTTTGACGGCAAGACTAAATGCGTAGTTGGTTTACATATTTATTATAATATAAATTCTTGATTCTAGAATATCTACTACACCGGTAAATCTCCAGAAGTCTGCGCGTAGATGTAAGAGAAAAAATAATTCATTGAAATTAATTAATTCTTTTAAAAAGACATAAACATAGACAACATTATTTTTCGTCGAGCTTTAATTTTTAACCATAAGTTTTTAGTTTTGTTTTTAGAATCTCATGCGCGCAATAGATGTAGAGTAAAAAATTCCAATTTTTACTGTCTTACTTCTTTCTTTTAACTAGACAACATAATTTTTTCATCGTACCATCATAATCCATCCCAAAGAGTTTGCATGTAGTATCTAGTGTACCGTACTACCTATACTAGTACTACTCCTATATGCAAGTTCTTTGATTCCAACACAAGTTTTTTTTAACAGAAATAGAGTACAAAAAAGATTTTACTCTCACAATGTTATTTCCTCTATATGTATACTGGACAGCTCCGTTGCTCCACAGAGCAAAAAGGTTGGTTGCAGCGGACTGGACCGCGTTGTTCAATCCCTCTTATTTTCTTGCCATTTCAAAACACCGGTTAAAGGTGGGGGCACACTGCGCGCGTGTTAGTTTTCTCCGACATGATTTTATACTAAACTTTTACAATAGTATCATTCGTCTATGTAAGATCATTGAAATATTTGGGTTATTCAAAAATATATGATGGAAAAGTGGAGCCAGTTTTTGTGTTAACTACTTAATATCAAATCTGTAAATTCATTTGACGAATCATTGCAATCTCTATACTTTAAAGTGACTGACATCTATTATTTCACTTCACGATTTCTGTCAAAATCGTTTTTTTTTAAACAAAATGAAAAAAATGATTATTAATTGTTTCAGTTACTTAAATATTTTCCTGAAAACATACTATTTTGCACGTTGAAACAATGGCATAGTTTTGAGTATTTTTTTATCAAATGATATAGTAATCTATGCCGTCTTTTATTTTAGTCCTTTCCATACTCATAAATAAACAAATAATTTGTATTTTCACAATTTTTTTATTTGTACAATATTTTTTAATAAAAAATGCTCATGTACGATTTTTATAAAAGAGCAATTTTCGAGCAGCATACAAAAATTTTTAATTTATATTTGACGCTGCCAACGCTCGCTCGCATAGGCACCACACCCGCACGCACGCAAGTCGCAACGGTTCAACGACTGTGTCGCAAACGGCAATCCGACCGATAGCCGTTCGATTCCCGGCGAGGGCAAACTTTGCACAACACGGCTGAGACACGTGCGTCGTCACGTTTTGTGAGTTCAAATAACAAGTTTCAAAGATCTACCGCCTTACTAAATAAGCCTATAAAATGTAATCTACATAATTTAAAACCTCAGTCATTTGACAAGGTCTCTTTAATGTGTTTTTACGTTTAATAGTATTGTTTTTAAATTGTTAAATTCTATTAAAACTTAATAATTAAATTAATAAACATCTAGAGACCATAAAATAAGGACTAGGAGCAAATCACAAAAGGCTACTGTCGCAAACTAGTATTCCCTGTAATATAAACAATTTATACATATAGAGACATACAGATACATACATACTAGATATAATTTAACCAGATATAGACCAATTAAATCCTATCACCTTTAAACCGTCTCCGTAGCCTAGTGGCTTGTCCGCTTGCTTCACATCAGGAGGTCGCGGGTTCGATTCCCGGCGGGGTCCAAATTTGTAGGACTCGGTTTGGTTGGTGGTAGGGCATTTTCTGAGCCCGCCTGGCTGGCTACCACCATCTTATCTAAGTCTTGCCGCCAAACATCAATGTTAACAGCATTGATGTGTTCCGGCATGAAGATAAGATATCCAGTTCCCCATTGCGTTGGGGATTCTTGGTATGCCCGCTTCCATCTTCGGCATCATCATCACTTACCATCAGGTGAGATGATGCCAAGGGCTTACCAATTGAAGGTAAAAAAAAAACACAGAAACGTTTTCTCTAGGTGGGAATCGAACCGGGAAGCTGATCCGAGAGCGGATCAGTAGATCACCGCTAACCGAGCCACCGAGTACGTAAAAAACTTCAATAAGTATTTCACCCACTTTGTGATCCATATTTTAAAAAAAACAACTTTTTAATGTTCTACACACATTTAAGAATGTATTTCAACAATTTCAATTTTATACCTTCCGTCCGGTTCATAATTCCAAAAAAGCGCACGATGACAACATGTCACAGTGACTAGATCTCCCAATGACGAAATCTCACAATGACTAGATCTCCCTATGACGAGATCGCAAGAATGACTAGATCTCACAAAGACGACATCTGACAATGATAAAATTTGGTAAATGAGAAGACAATCACCTATTTCGGCTGTGTTAACCAGACAAATAGAAGAATTCTGATAGAATAAGGAAGCTTATTCTATGATTTAGGATGTAACTTACTTACTGATATACATACACATATACTTTTAAATACATACATATAATACATCCATATAGATATAATACACCCAGACTCAGAGCAAACAATTCTGCTCATCACAGAAAAGTTTGCCCTGTGTGGGGATCGAACCCACGACTCTCGGATCAGAGGTCAGGATCGCTAACCACTTAGCCACCGAGTCAGTCATTATATCATGTTACTGTTTTATAGATCGGTAGAAATTAGAATGATGGCGATTTCTGGGCCACTGAAACGGTTAAAGGAAGAAATGTTCGGACTTGAATACGAACTGATTAACAATTAGGTGCCTACGACGCACCGGTTTTTAACCGGTTCTGGTTAGAACGCATAACGGACGAGTTAACTGCTAAAACGTGTATAGTGGCAAAAACCGCGTAACCGATAAAGAAGAATTAATTGACAGTTTTGTTTACGCTTTCGATTTCGGATTTATGCGCTTGACTAATAAGTTTATTGTTAATTGAATTCCCCAAGGAAAATATCTTCATCTACCACTGAATGGAAGCTGTCAGTTGATATTTTCAATTGGCCGTAGTTATGCCATAACGATCCAACTGATTTAAAGTAATCTAGGGTTAATGTACTTTATGTCAGTGACATGTGACATATGTCAGTGACATAAAGTACATTACATCAGTTTTAGATCTTTTTAAAGCAATACATACACATAATATTTGGAACAATTAAAACTCTTTAAAACCAGACTTCATAGTTACTTTTTGTAACCACTTTTTTGAAGAAACAAAAGAGGTTTTATTGCTGAAAGTTAAACAAGTGTATATCAGGTTACCTATACATATGTGTCACCTTTATGACCTCTTTCAAACGATATAAAAAGAGTTGTAGTATCTTCTTTTCATGAGTTCTCTAAACGGAAACGCACAATATTTAACCTCTGAGTCAGAAGATAAGGTGTATTGTACTCGGTATTATGAATCGTCACAGGCCAGTCACACGGTTGGGTATCTTTGCACCTACATAAACCGATGACGAAACCGCAATTCATCAAATATGACGTGCAGACGAAGAAGTGGGACAAACCGTGTAAATACGTCAGAAACAAATGAATAGCTATGTTCGTTAAAAACCCATAAAAACAAAAAAATCGACTCAAGGTTTGTTGCACGTCTTTTGGAAAATTAACTCAATCTAGCAAAAAAAGACTAAACCAAAAGTTCAAAAACTGTGTGTTTACTGCTTATGATTTTAGTTTGGTGGTTTTCTAGTTTTTTGTTTTTAGTGTTTAGCAGTTTTGTAGATTGAGTTAATTTTTCAAAAGTCGAGCAAGTAATCTTGAGTCGATTTTTTTATCCACCAGAGTAGTACCCACTGCTGACGGGTCTCTTCCTACACCTCGAGAAGGTTAGGTTGCACATACGGGGCCAAGTCCAGATTGGTTGAGGATGTTGGGTAAGTGGCCAACCCCTGTGTCAGAAAACCTTTAATATTATTGAACGACTACCACCTAGTGATAAAAACCGGCATCAACAACGTGGCAATACGTACAATATATTCTTTTCCATTTTCGATACCATTAAAAAAAAAATTACAGTAATGTTTCTAGTCATGCGCGGTGCGTGTGGAAATCCTTGGAGGAGGCCTTTGTCCAGCAGTGGACGTCATTTGGCTGATGACGATGAATGTTCCTACTTCTATAAATTTGATTGTAATATCGTTCGATTATGACGCTGCTTTTGAAGAATTTCTTTGATTATTTACTCCATTACCTATAAATCCATTTTTTTTTTGTCTAGCCAGTAATGTCCCACTGCTGGGCAAAGGCCTTCCCTCTATTTTTCCATACATCTCTTAATCTCTTATTTCCAATCCTTTATTAATTATAGTAAATTTATATTTCATTTTCAATGTGTAAATCGAACGTATAATTGCGAAAATTTAATCAATTATGTATATAAACTAACTTGTTTATCAAACACCTACAGATAATTCTACCCAACCTTGGCACGTGTTGTAAAGGGCTTTTTGGGTCGTTGCCCTACATCATAAGCCTCTAAGTTCACTCTTTCAAGGATACCATGGTGACTTGAACTAACAGTGTAGTTTTTTCACGTTTACACCTTCATTATAAATATATACATTGGGCAAAAAGACGGAAGTTTAGTCGAAAAGCGGACACTAGGAAATCAATTAAAAATTAGCGGAACAGCTGATAGATTTCTATGTAAAGTTTATAATCATTTTTACAAAATAACCATATCTGTTTCTCAGAGAGAGTTGGTGAAAATTCTTGTCTAGAAACTTGAAAAACGCAATTTGAGCCGTGGCAAATATTTTAAAAACAACAACCTGTACAGAGTAAAATTGAAATCGCAGACCAAATTGTGGTTTGCGCTCTTGTAACTGAACAACTTTCTCCAACTCGATGAGCAGGGTAGTAGCTTTATATGTTAAGTCATTTTTTTTCTCTCCGACTGAATTGTTTTTTAGAGAAAGTTGTTTAGAGTTATGACCAGAGCAACAGTAAAAAAATGGTCCGCAATTTCAACCTGTATGTGCATATATCTTAGTTTGTGCTCTCACTCTAGATGGTGTAATAAGTTCATCCCCACTTTGATATTCACCATCAGCAAATCTGCTGCTTTTCTAACCATAGACATAAATTGTATTCTTTTAAATTTGATATTTTAATTTAATTTAATTTATTTTTATTATTTGATGTATTTAATTTTGAATTTGATTATTTTATTTTATTTAACTTATTGATTTGAATTTTTTGTATATTATTGTTTTGTGTTTTATGGGGCTAGTACCTGAAAATAAATGTTTCAATTTCAATAAATATTATTAGTGATGGGCCGACCATGATTTTGCAAACTAGTCAGCCGACTATTCAGCAGTGCCGATCATTATTTCTCACCTGCTATTTGTTGTGTGTTTCATATCGTTACGAACATTGTTTACAGATATTTACTTTTAACCAGGAAGTTGAAAAACTGACTGAAATTCTGTTAGTATGTTTTTCAAAAATAATCATCTTTAAAAGTTATAATGTAGCACTGCGATTGTAAACAAAAACTAAGCACAGATGCGATAACATAGGCTAATGTAATAATTTCGAAAGAAAATTGGAGGTTGTGTTAGTTTTTTTGCTAGTTTTAAATAAATTAAATAAAAAAACGTCAGCAGTTTGGCTAATTTATTATTTTCCGGCGAGTCGAAAAATTTGTCAGTACATCTCTAATAATTTGTTAGTAGAGTTAGTAGATTTCTTCCCCAGACTAGCTTGCATAAGATTCTTACCTGCATTGCATGCATTCGCAGCCGGTTGTAATGTAAAAACATGTTGCAAGGTTATATACAACAGTGTCTTAGTTTTGTTTACTACCACATCCACAGTTTGAACTTTGAGTTTGTTTACATTATTACCTTATGTTTAATTAAATGAAATAAATATCCGGAACAAATCACACACGGTCATCTGGTCCCAAACTAGGATTTTTCCCTGTACTATGGGAACCAGAGACTGATATACATATAATACACCCAGACACAGAGCAAAGAAATCTGCTTATCATAGAAATGTTTGCCCTGGGTGTAGATCGAACCCACGACTCTCGAGTCAGTAGTCAGGAACGCCCAAACTAAATTCGATTAAACAACACTTTGTATAATACTCATCGATACTAAAAACTTATTCATAAAATTACCGAACAAAACCTATTTAGCATATTATGCTGCAAATAAAAGAGCCAAGTCCAGATCCATTAAATACAATTAAACTGAACATTATTTACCTTATTTGTATCTACAATAAAGTTTATTTTTGTTCACAGTTCCACTCGGTGACAGACAAGAGGCAGAATGAATGCGGGGAAAATAGCATGAAAATAGTTCCAGAGAAGAAGATAGAAGATGACCCTCACAGATACGACTCCTCAGACTCTTCTAGTGGAGAAAACGTAGAAATAGAAGGTAAAGTCACACTTGATATGAATTTATTGGTTACACACTCATAGTTTACTCCTGACATCACAGTATAAGGACATTATACAGTATGGACACTCCCTGCCGCTCTCTGAATGATACCTCACCCCCCCCCCCCCCCCCCTGTGTGACCGATCTGTGACCATCTGTCAAAGGGTTAGCAAAACCAAAGCACTGTATAATAACCAAAGACAATTTTAATGTTTTTAAGGCAAGGCCTTAAGGCTCCTAAGGCTATACAGCCTTGTCTGGTGTATACAGCCATCACCTTATTTGTAAAAGGCTAGCTAACAATAAAGACAATGAGGGCTAAATTGAATGTCGATTCAACCCTAGTATATCACGCACACATTTACATGTGTACAAACATGAATGTCTATGTAGTAAACAATGGCGCGAAATTTGTATGAAGTGTCCGGGGTGTGTCCTGACATCATCACACTTAATGGTTAGTGATGAATTGTGACGGAAATGCTAGCGGACTGTACGAATTGTGACGGAAATGCTAGCGGACTGTACGAATTGTGACGGAAATGCTAGCGGACTGTACGAAAATCTCCAACGCAATGGGGACTAGTTAGTTAATCTTTATATACAGGAACACCAGAAACATAAGCGATAAGAAAACAGTTTGTTAAAAAAGTGCGTTGGAAATTTTAAGCGTTTACTCATTCGTTTAATCCATCAAGTACAGATTACAGGAAAAAATCCAATCTACAATAATATTTTTCAGTTTTCGATACAAATTCTTGATTCACTATTCAGATTGATTTAGTACGGGAAACTGATAAAAATTGTAGATCGGAATTTTTCAATATTTTTCCTGTATTCTCTAGTTGATTATGAGAAACCCCTTAAAATTTCAAATGCACTTTTTTAACAGTCTGTATATAGAAAGATAAATACGAATACAATTTTAAATGTATACAGGATCTTTGGTGTGTCAACAACCCACATCGTCCCCACTGTAGGGGCAAGGATCACTTCCCATAGTCGAATTGGTGGAGGTTGTGAGGCTAGTGACCAACCCCAGTGTCTCTGATACATACCTGCAAACCTCTTGAAATTAAATATAATATTTTTGTTCTATAAATTTTATTAAAAAAATGACTTATTCAAACATTTCAAAACAAACAATATTAAACTGTATTTAAGCTTAGTTCAGTTTATTTATTATTTTATTTTATTTGGAAGATTAACAGTCGAATAACAATATTTTGGTAAATACAAAATGGATTCAATAATGCCAATTATAAATCTTAGACAACAGATATAACAATAGCTACTATTACTATAAAACATATACATAAACAATCTAGAAGAAACAACAATCTGTTTATAGAATATACAACGTTATACTCTATGTCATCCGTTCCGAAAAATTAATTTGTATACATATTCGCCTGATAGCTGGAGTACTGGTATTAAAGGTATTTTCAGTCATACTTATTAGACAATATTATAATAAACTCATTTTGCTGGACTGCTAAATCCCAAGAAGAACCTAATCTAATGCGCGAACAATTGATGTTTGACGATAAGATTTTTTTTCATAACGAAGTAAAATTACATTTAGAGTGTTGCTAGTTTCCGAGTACACTTTCTAAAAAGAGCACTTTATTTCATCTTCATAATTATCAGCCGAAAGACGTCAACTGCTGGACAAAGGCCTCCCCCAAGGATTTCCACACCGACCGGTCCTGCGCTGCCCGCATCCAGCGGCTTCCCGCAACCTTCATCGGTCCACCGAGTGGGAGGCCTGCCTACACTGCGTTTTCCGGTGCGCGGTCGCCACTTTATTTCACTTAGATGCATTATGCAAAAAAGCACCAGCCACAAGCTTCGTAAACAAATATACTAAAAACATTTCGAGTTAGTTAACACCAGTTTTATGGCACCGACTTTTTGGTGCACTTTGAAAAGATCTCAGAATTTTTAACATAGTACACTGGTGTACTAAAAAATCGACTCAAGGTTTGCTGTCCGACTTTTGAAAAAATAAATCAGTCTGCAAAACTGCTAAATACAAAAAAAAAACTAGAAAACCACCAAACTAAAATCATAAACAGTAAACACACAGTTTTGAACTTTTGACTTAGTTTCTTTTTGCTAGATTGAGTGTTTGTTTATGTTTACGTATTTAGCTGTTCTGACGTTAGTCCGGGACGTTAAAACCTGAGCGATTTTTAATCATTTAATTAATCACATAAATCAATTATAAGCTTTGAGGTTTTCCCACATGACCCCTCAACAAAGAGCTAGAACAACCGCACCAGAGTCGTCCATTGCAATCTTCTCTCAAACACTAATCTATGGGATGGGTTTTCTCCGATACTTAATTGCAGTTTGATAATAGGCACTGCCTCGTATGTGGCTATGTAGTTTTTCCTGATTGACTGACTAATAGAGGTGCATCCACTCCATTAAACAAAAGCTATTGTTTGTGGCTGGTATTTTTGAAATGACAGTGACTATGGCAGGAGTGACTGAGATGACAGATAAAATAATTGACCACGCTGAATACGTTAAAAACAACCGACTTCAATCGCAACAACTCCAATTTTGATATGTTTTTGTTGATTTTCTCAAAAACCGCTGAATCGATTTCGATAAAATTTATATGGGACCACCTGTGAAGTATACCCTTTTAAACAAAAAAAGAATTTTCCAAATCGGTTCAGGCGTCTTCGAGTAATCGGTGAACATACATAAAAAAAAAAAGATTCCGACGAATTGAGAACCTCCTCCTTTTTTTTGAAGTCGGTTAAAAAAATAATGGAAGAAGAAGACATGTAAGAAGAAATTATTAGAACAGGAAGATGATGATTATTTTTGAAGTGACAACGATTCTGTTCGTACATACTTTTGTATTTAAAGGTTAACATTATCTTTAACCGACTTCAAAAAGGAGAAGGTTCTCAATTCAACTGTTTGTTTTTTTGTATGTTTGTTACGCGATTACTCCGCCAATTATGAATTGATTTTGATAATTATTATTTTTTTGCTAGGTCATACTTCAGAGTTGGTTCCATATAATTTTTATCGAAATTGATTCAAGAAATTTAAAAAAAAAACAACAAAAACCAAAAAAGACGACAAAGCAAAGTTGTATTTGTTACGATTGAAGTCGGTTGTTTTTAACGTGTACAGTTCAGCGTTGTCAATTATCATGAAATTGAAGAAAGAACTTAACATCAAAAGCAGATTTTTTGTCTTGGAATAATAAAGCAATTTCAAAATACAGTGGTAAAAGCTCCCGACTACTGATCTGAAGGGCTCGATTCACACCAAGGGCAATTATTGTATTTCTGTAAGCAGATTTCTTTAGGTGTATTATATCTACGTATATGATAATGCATGTATGTGTCGCAGCTGGATTGCAGAATCCGCTGTTTTACAAAACCGCTAGTGATTTTACATAATTGACCACGCTGAATACGTTAAAAACAACCGACTTCAATCGCAACAACTCCAATTTTGCTATGTTTCTGTTGATTTTCTCAAAAACCGCTAAATCGATTTCGATAAAATTTATATGGGACCACCTGTGAAGTATACCCTTTTAAACAAAAAAGGAAAGTTTCAAATCGGTTCAGGCGTCTTCGAGTAATCGGTGAACATACATAAAAAAAAAGATTCCGACGAATTGAGAACCTCCTCCTTTTTTTGAAGTCGGTTGAAAACAGCGCCGTTTTGTAACACAGCTGAACGACCCTTAGCGGTTTTCCATAATAACTGGTTACTGGACTACAATACGCAGAATTGCATAAACGTTTTGCGTTCGTCAATGCAGCGGGTCCATGATTAGAGGTTTTGTAAAACAGCGTGAAATAAAACGTTAGATTGTAGATTTTAGTTCTAATTTTTGTCACTTGTGGCTCTGTGTGTCATAACAACAATAATGGCGTCCGGAACAGAAATTCGTTTTCCGAAATTAATAAATAATGTAATATTAGTAATATGAGTGAAAATTATCCTAACTCAAGTGGAAACAGTAAGTAATTTTGTAACGATGATTTATACCTTTATACACCAAACTTATTAACTCATTGTGGCTGCAGATAAGCCATTCTACAATACGTCTAAACGTGGTTAGCAGTTTTGTAAAACGTAGCGCAATGGCAATCTATCTAAACGTCGTTCAGCTGTTTTACAAAACGGCGCTGTTTTGTAAAATCGCTAGCGGTTTTGTAAAACAGCGGATTATACAATCCATCTGCGACATATGTATGTCATTCTAACGGTCTCATAATACAGAGAAAACTAGTTTAGGGCAAAATATCCGTGTTTATTTTGACACTTTATATTTCTTTTTTTATTATTTAAGTAGATACATTGAGGATAATATTTACACAGACTAATGAGCAAAAAATATTTACCGCAGGAAAGAAGGGTGAATGAATGTCAAGCGGTACTCCAATAAATGGACATACATACATATATAGTAAATGTTCTAGATAACAAACTTACATTGTTAAGTTATCGTTTTAAAATTGTTTCAATTACAATACAGTAAATATCCGGGACAAATCACACAACACACGGTCATTGGCCCCAAAATAGGATTCCCTGTATTATTGGTACCAGATACTGTCCTGTTCACCACATAATTATTTGGCCTGGGTGGGAATCGAACCCACAACCCTCGGATCAATAGTCAGGTGCGCTAACCACTGAGCCACCGAATCAGTCAATAATAATCGTCACTGGAAAAGTAAAACTACTAAAACGCCAAATTGGCGAAAATGAGTTATACGTATGTGCAGTTCGATTGCATTTTTTTCTGCGTGTCGATTAGTCTAGTTTTCGTGTTAATTTGAGCATTTGTGTCTAGGTCTTATACAGGTGCAATAAAGAGAAAAATCACGAGGATTTTTTCTTCAAAAAAAACTTTAATTGTCGCCCCTATTAAGTAAGCACTGGCGCTTTAGTATCTTTACTTTTCCAGTGACGATATAATGTCGATACTTCTGGGCTCAAAGGGCGTATACGCCTAAGTTTTATTTAGCGTATACGCCCTTTGAGCCCAGAATTATCGATGTATATGTATCAGTCGGAAGACTTTCATTGTTAAACCGAGGTCTTCCCCATATATGTAGATAATCGCATTGACTATATGGAAAGTCCGTTTTTTTTTGTAATATTCGACCCAGAAACAAGCCTATGTTTATATCGGCCATTAAAAATCACCTTGCCTCTTTTTTAAAACATACTTAATAATTTAATAAAGCTATGTTTAATAGAACATTAATACTAGAATCATGTAATGTATTATTATTAATCATACTACTTTACAAAAAAACCTATTCAATATTTTTTTTATAATAGGCACATGCAAACATAGAATCGTTGATAAAGAAATGAAAACAATTATATCATCACGACCTCGTCAGATATAAAAACTTCTTGCTCATATCGAAAACAGTCATTAGATTTGGTGATCTAACATTTTGTTTAACTTACTTATGAGGAGCATTGTTGAAAGTGAATCATTTGCTTTACATTTTTTCTCATAATTATCTTATTACAACATTAAATCAAGTACTGGTGAAGGAAATTACTCAAAATAATTAATTACAATAAAAGGAAATTAATTAATATAAATAGCCTTTTATCCGTCAAATTAAAATAACTATCACAATTACTTATACAAACTATGATTCCGATACGAGTATTTCATTAAATCTCATCCCATTTCACTAATCTCACTAATATTATAAATACGAAAGCATGGATGTTTGTTTGTGCGGTTGTTTGTTCCACTTTCACGCCGAAACTACTTAATGGATTTGGATAAAATTTGGTAGGTGGATAGATAAAGCACCTGGCTAATACACTTTTTACCCCGGAAAACTTAAGGGTTCCCGGAAGAACGCTTATAAACTCAAACTTTCCTCTTCGTCACTAGATTATGCAACCTTAACGTTTTCTTTCTCTCTGGACCCAATTCGGAAGTCCATGCAGTCGAAGTCGCGGGCGGAAGCTAATATACATATAAATCAGGTCGTTCTTATCATCTTTGCATCTAAAGTTATACAGCAAAAAGACTCCGGCCAGAGCATAATAAAATAAGTTTACTAATTCAAATCGAATGTTTTCAAAACATTGGCGTTTGTTAGGATTTGTGTTTTGAAAACAACAGCGTAAGATGTTAATCACTCATTTGATAAAGTCACCAGTTGCAAGTTGTATGTAGGTACCTACATACCTACATATTTGTTGTATTTGTATTGGATATTGAGTGAGTTAACTTTTATGAAATATCGAAAACGAAATGTGTTAAAAATGTGAAGATTTACAGTATTATTCAATATAATCGATACAATTCCAATTTCCAATTAACAAACTTTATTATAATAATTAAAAATAATAAATATCCGAGACAAATATAGGGTGACTTTATATACCAAAGTCTATGCATGTCCTTATGATAAAAAATAGCTTTCCCTAAGGAACCTATAGTCAATCGCAAAAACAATTTCAAGAACGAATTTAAAGTCACCCTTGTATATATACGAGTATTTATATTTTATTTTTACATAAAATAAAACGTATGAATACTTGTCACAAAAATCGAGTAAGCATTTTTCATTAAAAAAAAGTGTGTAGCATGTAGTAAATTTTTAAATGATTTATTACTAATACAGTCATCATAATCATCAATATGTACTAGTAGGCGATAGCGAGTGGCGAATGCAATGTCGCGACAAACAACTGAATTAAGCGGCATTTTATAAATAGGGCATAAAATGTATTGTATATTATTAAAATACAAAAATTAAAAAAAACTGAAAACATTTAATCTGGCACTCCAACTCACTGAAACTGAGAATCACTTTCCCTACGACTATGGAAGTCATACGCAATTTTTTTTAGTTTTCGATCAGCTGATCCGCCGACTTAGTATTTAGAACTTAGTTTTTATTAAGCGACATTTTTGGAAATATTCAGATCGTTTTAAAAACTTCTTTCTTAGAAAATAATCATTAACACTAGACTTCTTAGTATTATTCTCGATATTCATAAAATTTTAAATATTTTCAGAAGTCATTTTTATAAGGAATTTTGGGAGAAAATAAGTAATGTTTAAATTAGCTTCTAAATGTTTCGAAAAATGTCGCTTAAAACAAATAGCCCATGAACTCTCGATATGACTATGAATACCTTGTTGTAAAATTGTTTAGTTTTCATAAGCAGAAGCCCTGCTTTAAAGAGTTACAGTTAATTTTGTTAGACAGTATACTGTATTCAACCAAAATGTTACTTGTTTCAACTATCCAATGAACCACTAATTAAATATGACATTATCAGCATAAAATTTATAAATAAATCCATCTACATATACGCACTAAGACGCACGTAAATGGATTTGTTAAGTATAAGTATTTTAGATAAACATAACGAACATTGGATAACCTTAGGAAGTCACATGTTTAGGTCAAAATGATAATCATCACATCATACATACATAACATTGACACTGATATATCATCAAGGTCAATAATATCAACCTATATAAATGTATATCTTACAATCCGATAAAGTCCATAAAAAGCTAAACCTGAAGCCTTTACCAAGGGAACTGAACAACTACCCACAATCTCTCTCTCTCTCTCTCTCTCTCTCTCTCTCTCTCTCTCTCTCTCTCTCTCTCTCTCTCTCTTTAGGTCCTGTAATACCTAGGGATGCATAGGGTCGAGCGAGACTCGAGACTACTACCCTTAATCTATTCTCAAAAATCTCGCAACAACTCCTCTTAAGTATTAGCAGTAATTTCTTATTAAAAAACATAAAAGATATTTTGTAGTCAAACTAATATTCCAGAAGTTTTTATGAATATACGAATTATCGAGCTGACCTTAAATTTCCAATACCATATTCAATGTCAAATCATAAATTCTGATTCACTAAAACAATACTTTATTACTTCCTAAGTATGTTTTTAGTATCTTTTAAGCATACGTTTTTTTTTAAAACCTGTGTTATTTATTCTGTGGCCGTTGTAATGTTTTCTTTTATAGAATTTTAAACAGCAACATAAAACTGTGAGACGCAATATTGAAACAAGAGTTAAGACATACAAATTGAACTAAAGAAACGATTTTAGTAGTTGGTATCCATACGTCATAAAATCTACCAAAAAGTATAGATTCCTCATTACCGTAATCATCAGTCACTAAATAATCTAAATTAATTACACTCGTAAATGTTAATTACACTATTATTATGCATAAGTAACAAAAAATGTTGCTTTGATGGCAAAGATGCCCTTTAAAGTAAATCAAACTTATTAATTTCAAGATGTAAACTCCACAGACAAGAATGTAACAAAGGAGATTAATCTGAAGTCAGTTACAAAGGGTTGAAGACAATGGTGGTCCGCGAAAGCCTAAAAGCGTAATTTTTGAAATTATCAATTACATAGTTCTCCAAAGAAATGTTTTCTCCGTTAAGGTTTTATATGCGGTGACTTTAAATTAGTTCTTGATACGAAAGGCTATGCATGTGCTCATGATAACGAACAACTTTCCCTTAGGAACCCGGCCGGTCAGTTCATCGATTTGTATGGAGAGTCAAAATTTTTTTTTGTGATATGACTATGGGTTTCTTAGGGAAAGTGTTTTGTATCATGAGCACATTCATAAGCTTTCGTATCAAGAACTAATTTAAAGTCACTCTATATAGGCTGTATGCATATGTGAAGTGTCTATGTCAACTGGGTGGCAACGAATTAAAAGAAGTTGTGAATCCAAACTTACAGAAAGGCGTCTTACCCTATACATCCTTACAAATAAAGAAGTACATAATTATCTCTAAAAAATACCTTTTAAAAAAAGGTATTTCATTTTCACGTTTTCTTTATAACAAAACACTCATAAAAACTGGGGCTTAAAGATTTTAAATGTTGTTAATTCCAACAGCGAATTCAACATCTATAATAATATACAAAACTAGGTTGACAGGAAGAGATCCCAAAAGGGATAAGTCCGCCTTTGCTATAATTTGTTTTGTATTTTCTGTTTTATGTGTTATTGTATGCAATAAAGAGTTTACGAACAAACAAACAAACTATGATGAAAGAAAGAATCCTTCCAGAAAATGAGAAAAAAAATATATGAAACTGTTAATGTCGCAAAACTCAAAATAGATAACTCATAGGTATAAATGTCATCCATGTATGACATAATTCAAAGCAACAATAGGCACTTACTTACTTACTTACTTATTAGTTATTACTGACTCTTTTATAAAGTTAGATAAGTCTGGTGATATTGAACTTGCACTTGAAAACACAAAAGGCGTTATGCAAACACAAACGCATGTTGTAGGTAGTAATAAAGGACCATGTAAGTTGAATAGAATGCAGATAGGAAAGATAAGCTAAAAATAAATTAATACTATATAACAATAATTAAAATATATAACAATAAATTAATAATTTTCTTATCATTAAGTAGTGGCAATCATAAGAACTAATATACCTAATACAGTAAGGTACATAGATACAGTATTTCTTAGCTTCCATGTGTAAGATAAGACCTAGCTTTCGCGGGACATGGAAAAAGCAAGACCGAACAGAACAGGCAAGCGGCGCGCCGTTTATTCTTAAAGGTAGGAAGGACATTTCAAGAAAAGGACATTTTGGAAAATTATATAAAATTTATCATTTTAAGAAAAAGAAATAATGAGTTAAGATGCTACTTACAAATTATACTTTTAATAGCTTTCGCCTGCGCCTTTGTCAGCGTGGATTTCAGAATTGGGTCCAGAGAGAAATAAAATGTTAAGGTGGCGATCTCTGTCACGAAGTGGAAATTTTGAGTTTTTAAGCATTTTATTCTATTAAAATAAATTTTACTTTTTAACATTACTTATAATGGTACATATGAGAGTCCCTGAATACAAATTGTTGTGTCTTTTTATGCCAAAAATTCAGCTGAATGTTATGAAAGGCATGTAGATTATCATCCCCGTGAGTATAAATAAAGGCGAAAGTTGTTTTAAGCATTTAGGTCAAAGCCGCAGCTAGTCCGTTGCATTCAATATTTGCTTTCATAATTTGCGTTAGCAAATTCGTGACAACATGTGCTAACATGTCCAAAGGCGCTCCTTGAAATATTTATAATATCACAAAGTGTTATGCTTTTTTCCCCATGAACTATAAGTTCAAAAATGTTCAAGAAACTCTTTGTTTGTTTATTACCTTATTTCTTCTTTTGTAGAATAAAACAGAGCCCACAAAGATTGTACGATATAAAGTTAATTGCTATCAACAAGCAAACTTTTTAGATATAATTACCAGAACAGAAAGTTAAAAGTCGCAGAAGTCCACTTTACCAGTAATCTTGGTAGTAAAATATTTCTATCTTAAATTCCAGATAAACCACTGCCCATAGTAGAGGCACCAGGACTAGACACCCCTGATGGTGATGAGAGTCACTCAGCGCAATGCTCGTGTCCAAACTGCGATGAAGTGCTTTCCCGGTTCTCAGAGTGTAGCATATGTTTGGAACCTATGCAGGTAAGAATACCTCAAATTTTTCTTCATAACCAACCACTACGTTTTAATCACTCTTATCACAAAATAGACACAGGAGGTCCGCTCAATACAAACCACGAAAATCGTAAGCATATACATGCTTTAGAAATATACGGTCGTTCGAGGCAAGGTCATGATCGCACTGTACGTGATCTTGCCTACAACGACCGTATACATCTATAAGCATGTATATGCTTAGGATTTTAGTGAGCGTATTGAGCGGACCTTCTGTATCTATGTATTTTATTCTCTTATGTAGGTATTTAACTTATGTGTGTTGCTAATTATGGGATATGGTTGGGATTGAGAAGTAGTCCGTAACTATTGGCCATCCATAAGGCTGGAATCGCTGAACTGGCTATAGAGACAGCTATGCTCGAGGTTTCTTAACGTGATCGGATTTGAAACGAGGAAATCTATAGAAGAACTAGAGTCACCGACATATGTCATAGACATAGAATAGGAAATTTAAAATGGCAATGAACAGGGCGTAATTTAAAACCAGGTGATCTAAAAGGTTATTTCTATATTTCACATGGTAGAAACATGAGGACGTAATTTCTCTAATAATTACTCGTAGCATAAAGTTGGTTATAATTTAGCAAACTCTAATTAACTAAATGGATTCTAAAATACGTTACTCAATTTCGGAAAGCTTGTTAAAGTAAATACATATAAGCTTATAGAATCAATGTGTACCAGGGGACCATAAGACATTAGAGCTTAATGTAAGGCACAGGTGTTGGTAATATCATAATGTATGCTGAAGAGCTTATGACTTGGTTCAATAATTGAGACGAGGTTCCTTAGTATGACTAAAGAGAGTGGTTGTTTGGTCATTAGATGACAAGAAAATCCAGTAACTAAAAACAACTGAAAAACAAAACGTAATAACCTGTGGAAAATATAACACTACCCTTGTATATTTTGTAGTGTTTTTGAAGTATTTTACTTTGTTTTTTTATTACAATAAAGAGTATACAAACAAACAAACTCAGTTAAATAAAGTTATTTTACTGCCTAAACGTTGTGCGTAAGAAATTGCTGCCTATAAATAAGATTGCTTGATACATCTCTTTTAGTAGTTTTTCTGTTTTGTAACAATTTTCTAAATGAAATAAAAACATACTAAATTGAATTGGAAATTTTAGAGAATTAACAAATTAAATAAACAAAACTTTGTTTTAATTACTTTTACTATGATAAAATTAATCTAAATGACACTTTATATTCCAAAATTCTTTAAACCCTTCAGGGTTTGGTAAACAAACAGAATTACAGACGTACAAAACACCCACCATTTTGTAAATAAGAATCTACTATATTTTTGAATCAAGTTTGTTTTGGATGGAGCAATCTATGGGACAGAGACAGGTTTCCGAAAACTTTAAGGGCTTGCTCAGTAGACGAAACTGAACAACTTTCCACAAGAATTTTTTTCATGAAACGAAAAAAAAAACGGCTTCGCCATACAAAATTATAAACTTGATTTTACAGTTTGTATGGAGAAGCCGATGGAGCAATCTATCACGCTAGCTAAGTAATTATTAAGTAAGCTAACATAGCTTTAAGTATTTTTGTATCTTATTAACAATTTTATGGGTCACTGACCTGAAAATAAATGATTAACCGCCTGATCCGTGGTTGTCTGCTTGCTTCACATCAGGAGTACGCGGGTTCAATTCCCGGCGGAGTGGATAAAGAATATATTTGTTTATTTTTATTTTATGTATCTTCCACAGTGCTGCGGCCCCTGCGTTTGCCCATGGTGCGGTGGCGTATGGTGCGGCAGATGTTCGAGGCGGATGTCGCGATGCGCGTGGTGCCGTGGTTCATTGCGCGCCCCTGCGGCCGTCTGCCTAGCCCTGCAGAGACTAGTCAACGATCTATCGTTGCCTTGTCGAAATTATAGGTAAATAACTTTATATATATATATATATATTTTAAGTTTTTCGAATTTTGTAGCGTTTGACTCCAATCTTACATGTCAAAGTTGGAACACGCAATACCAAATAAACCTTGATATTGAATGAAACATTTGAAATTGTTGAACCCAAATTTTAGTAGAATATGCAAATAATACTTTTTCTCCTTTTTATTAGGCCGTATAGAGTAGGCATTAATTATACCATTCCAATTCCATCAAGTCGAGTCCACAACTTTTTTTATTAGATTTCACCCAATTGATATAGGCACTTTTCATTCAAACAGCCCTTGAAATCCTAACGAAAAAAAAATTTTTTTTTTTTGGCAGCACGCATAATGAATGATGAAGCAAATCTCGTGCGTTTAGCTAGAAATTTCTGTTATCTAAAAACTGTGGTTCTGACATTTGTCACCTTGATATGTTATTTCGTCACACATCACATCAATGTATGAAGTGTCACTCGGTTGTCACATCTGAATTTGACGTGGCGCACCTCCACACGTAAACTGTCAGAAAGTCACCCTTATTCTTTTCAAGATTTTTGAGTCTAATTCATACCTACGAGTATATCAATGTTCTTCAGTATTTTGGTTAATCAATAGGAATCTACTTGTATCGTCAAAGAGCTCCGATATAACTAGCCCTTGATCTTTGAAAAATTTTCGAGTCTAATCTTCTTGAGCTTAATTTCTTAATCTATATAGTCAAGGCCAGATCACAAGAACTAGCCAAATTATGAAATGACTAGCCGTATCTTTGAAGAGCCCCGAAAATTTCTAGGTTAGATTAGGTAACTGGTGTAACCGTATAAAGGAGCCCCGCGTTTTTTGAAAGCTCTTCGACGATATCGCCAGTCATTTTATAATCTAGCGACCATCTAGGCTAAAATCTCAACCTAACAAACATACAATCACCCCAAAAACACCTCCATTTGTAGATAGTTCCATTGAGTAGATCCATGATAGAACTACTGAAGTTATTTATTTCTATGTCACTTTGATAATTTAAAAACCCATAGATCTAAAAGTGGCATTACTATTATTTTAATGCAAATACATTTTTGCGTTCTATATGCCATTGGCTATAAATTACAATTAACAGATGTAATGACTTGTACTAAACAACGGAAAATGGAATTGGGTGTGGACACAGCTGGGCCACAGTTTTACGTTTGTTATATGAAGTGAGTTTACAAACAGAATTACAACTTAGAACCTTATTATTTATATTTTCAGAATCATTATTGTAATGTTATTACAATTTGACTTTTTAAAAGAGGGGATAATTTTAGCTATCATATTTATTCAGCTGCTCTCAGACAATAGTTTATTAAATAAAGTAACTAACACTAAAGTTAAAGATCACTCATATACATGCTTACTTGTTTATTCTTCAAGGGCTTGCCATTTGAAACAAACAAACAAACTATCTTTTGCAGCTTGTCAGAAAATGAAAAATAACCTACGAACATATGACTCTGGGGACACGTCGACCACCAAAAAACTCAACCATGGGCGAGTTTGTTTTTTTTTCGGATAGTCTCTTCGAAATGTTCTTAACCAAAATTCGTTTCCCAAAAACAACAGGATAATTAACTCTTTATCTGTATTCAAACCGCGATTTGACTAATTTATGACCCAGACTGTAACCAAGATAACTCCTGAATTGTAAATGCGTTACCTAGGCTCATAATAGTCCCCAAACTTGGATTATTCAGATTTTGAATTCCGATCACGTAAATATTTAAGAACTATCTGGTTCTCGCGACTTCGTCCGCGTGGAAGCTGAGACTATTATAATACAAAAAAATCCAAACAGCATATCAATAAAATATTGATTCAATGAGCTGATCAATAAAATCTTATCTAATATCCTTTGCCTGCAGCTTCCGGGGATATTAGCAAACAAATATTACCGCAATACTAACAGAAAATCTAGTATAATAAATAGAGTTAACTCCGATGAACTTTATATTGTCACGTAGCGCAGTCGCATCGACCTGTTGCGGTGTGAATTGCAAACAAAAGTTAAACCGTAACTAGTTTGAAATAAACTTTAAAATTGAATGCTACATCGAGCACGTACAGTCTTCTGGTTCATGGAATAGAAAATACTCTAATCTAACATATGAAATTAAAACATTTGGATCCGTACAAAATATGTAATATAAAATGTAGTTGTTGTCAACTCACCTGATTATATTTGGGTTTTTTGGGTTGTATAAAAAAAAGTACAATTTACAATCTTTCAGTTTAACAATCAATTTTTGTAATCAAGAAAAATGTCTTTAATCACTATTTTAATATTCATCAATATCCACAGTCTTGGGTAAACGACTGCGACAATGATCTGTATTATCATAAAATATTTTTAGTATCTTGACTTTTCTTTATTAAAATTGTTTCCAATCTCGACTGAACAAATCTGAATATTTAAAACGCAAGTTAATATTTAATTTGGTTATTTCATTACTTAGTCTATATAAATTAATGGTCTATCTGTAGTTTAGTTAAACAGTCACTAATTAATTTTCATTTACAAAACTTCGATTTAAACTAAAATAAGTAAATGATTTCAATATCGCCTTCCTTAAAAAAACAGAATTGTCATTATCATTATTTTTTATTATTTCCTATATTATTAATATTTAAGCAACTAAACATAAAAGTAAAATAATAAAAATATTATATTATACAATAGCCTCTTATTAGTTAAAAGAGGCAGGCGTGGCCTCATAAAAACAAAAACCTAACCTTCCAACTTATCATCAATCTACTAAACGAACTATGTATCAAGCAAGATATTCTCAGTTAAAAGACCTTCAATGGATCCTTATTGGAAAACTGACAATTTTGACTGATGTTACCAACCATAAAATTGTCTTTCCGGACAATACCTTTATCAATGTCTTGACAAGTTTCATAAAATTTAATTATTATTACTTTGTCATTCATTTTAACAAGGTTCATCAATAATGAGTTATGGTCCTTTATTGCCTTTCTCAATTTAAACTTAAATGTATACGAAAAAGCCTTTGTGTCTGCTTGTGTTACGAGTAATAAACACATCTTCTGTTATGTATGAAATATGCCTCTATACACAAGCAATAACTTAATTTGCTTCAATGAACTTAACAGCCGAAATCGTTATCATTCATCAACTTTTTAACATTTCTCTGTTTGTCTTTAAGTGTTTGACACTACTTTTGGATTTGATAATTTACCTGATATAAATTAAGATTATCCAATTTATAAAACTAGAAATTAAATCGAGATTTCACGTTGTGATTTCTCAAATATATTTATTTAGTTCATCGTTCAGATAAACAACATCAGCTTTACGTTTAATCCACAATTTTCTTTCAACCTATCATTTTAAATAATTTTAAGATTGACTACAGTTGATCAATCAATCAATCTTTCGTGACAAGTTCCAACTTTAACAACATATTTTCTCTTCTTTTCCAGACGTGGATGCACCGAGCTCCTAACCGCTGCCACCAGAGCTAAGCACGAAGAAGAATGCAAGTTCGACACTATGATATGTCCCATCACCGCCAACTGCTGCTCCGTTCCCTTCGAAGAGCTCTCCACTCATCTCCAATCCACGCACAATATCATCGCTGTCTACTCCCAAAAGATCAAGATCCTCATTGAGAACTTTCAAACCAAACTCAAAAAGACCGCCTGCTGCAGAACTAAATACAAGATCGTCTTACTTTATCAAAAGAGCGCGTTCATCATCAAAGTATGCATTTATAACTATCATGTCCGAGTTGAAGTCATGAGGAGAAAGCTTGGCTACGTAGCTGATGTTAAGCAGGAAAATAAAAAGAGCGAATACTGCGCTGTAGTTGAGTTCCAAAGTAAAGCTCTTTGCACAAAATCTGCAATACTTATCGAGAATGAGGCTTACGGGAAGAAAGCTGAAGTGCAGTGGAATGATGTTATATTGAAATCTGAAGTTGATGAAGCCATAACAATTCATGTTAATATTAACAAAACAAGTAATGACCAACTTACAAAAGATGTCGTTGAAAGTTAATCTTATGATCTTAATTGAACTATATGTGTATGAAAATTGAATGAAGTTGTATTGATTGTGAATGATGTACGAAATAGTGTTTATGAACTTATAGAAGCAAATAGTGTTAGTCGTAAAGCAAATGATGGCAACGAGATTGCAGCCAAAGTGACTGATTTAGTCGTAATTTTAATTGTAGAGTAAGAAATTATAGTACGTAAGAAACAAATAAAAATAGTTTTTTTAGAAAATATGTGGTTTTATTGTTAATATTTTGTGTGGGATAGCTATTGGAAAATTCAAACATATACTTATATAAGAACAAACCCCTGCCCTTACCATGGGGACACTTTTGGTTTGGGGCTGTTGATATTACAGTGAAAATACTTGAAATTATTCTGAAATATACTTACAATATAAGAAAAAAATCATAAGACTAGTATTTTTTTGCGAAATCATTAGAATACACAAAAACGAATCCGTTTGTTTCGACCTGAACATTTTTGTCTTTTTGAGACAACTTATAAGTGACAAATGACTATACTTCTCATATTATCAATCTTTTTAACGAACCTTTATAATCGAAGCAAAAAATAGACTTTACGTACTAATAGTCGATAATTGATCATATTTATTGCCAGTTAGCGAACTTCGTACAAAAATCTAGTTACTAACTTCCTTAAGAAAAGCTTTTTAGTTTAATTAGTAGGATGCTGTAGCTGTCTGCCTGTTTGGGAATAAAATGTCACCTGATATTGAATCACAAAAAATATAGGTATATTACACAGTATGTACAGCTGCATCCCCTGAATGGTTTGCGATTGAACAGTTAATGAAAAACCTTCTGATAAACATCAAAGAAATCGATTTTTTAATGAAAATGTGCAGTCGGTCGTAAAGGAAACCATTGAATATGTTATCAGATAAAAATGTTTAAATAAGAAAGTGAACAAGAGTTTTTTTCGAGGTCCTGAACAGCTTAATTAAGAAAAATGAAGTTAGCAATACCATTCAATCCAACCAAACCGAGACATATTATAAAGTTGGACTCCGTCGGATTTATCTTTTGGATTGTTTTTTTTTTTCGCGAATTGCTTAGGGTCCCTTGGACAAAGTTGATCAGTCCCACAAACACAAGCCCCAGTTTAAATCGGGTTTCATCTCAAGATCGTAGTAAGTGGAAGAATGTGGTCTCTGCCTACCCCTCCGGGAAAGAGGCGTGATCTTATATATTCATCTTAAACTAGAGCAGGAAAAAATATTAGTCTCGATTTAGCCCACTATAGAACAGTGTGACACTTAGTCAACACAACAGAAGCCCGTTAATTTGGTAACTGGTACAGAATATCAGTTACAAAGTCAAAGTCAAAATATTTTTTATTTAAGTAGATGCTGTACGCATACTTTTAAATCGTCTTTTTTTCTACCTAGTACAAAGTTCCTACCACGCGGAACCTGTACACTCAACGTTTCGGGAAGTGTTAGCGGAGCGAGAAGAAACGTCGAGCCCAAGTTACAGGTATTTTATTGTAGAATTTTATACACTGCCCCATGAACGACTTCTTTACCTTACTCAGTCTCGAATAAGCAACTTCGAAATTATTTCTCAATATTCCGGTCACGAAGGATTTCTGGTCCAAACCTTGTCCAAAGTGACGTCACCCTGTTGACAGTGATGGATGATTTTTCCATTACTTTCAAACAAGTTTTAATTCGTTCTTTACGTAGTTTTAGTTAGTCGACTGACTCCGTGGCTCAGTGGTTAGCGATCCTGACTACTGATCCGAGAGTCGTGGGTTCGATCCCCACCCAGGACAAACATTTCTGTGATGAGCAGATTGTTTGCTCTGTGTCTTGGTGTATTATATCTATATATGTATGTATTTAAATGTATATGTGTATTTATATCAGTCTCTGGTTCCCATAGTACAGGGAATCCTAGTTTGGGGCCAGATGACTGTGTGATTTGTCCCGGATATTAGATTAGGTATTAGTTTAAGATTGTACACAAAAAATGAGAACAAAAGGAGTCCTTACAGCTTAAAAAATAAAGAATTCACGGTATTAAGCTGGTATTTGACATAATCCTGGCAAAAGATAATTTGTCACGAATTGAAGGTATTTTTATCGGAAGACTACAGCTGTTTTTGACACTGTAAAACTAAGGCGTGTTTAGAAAACTTGAAATAAAATGTACAGGGGGAAAATTGTATTCGTTAGCAACCCATGTCATCCCCACTGCAGGGGCCCCATATCTCGGGAAGGGAAGGTTAGGCCATACTCCACACACGGGGGCCAAGTCCGGATTGGTGGAAAATTGTATTCGCTTTCTACATATTAAGCAACTTTCTCTATAGGGAACCATTACCTACACTGAAAGCAAAAATGTATGTATAACCCATACATGGGAGCAAATATATTATTCGACTTTCTCATACAAACCTTAGGAAAGTTGTGCAGTTTCATGACCCGAAACCACAGTTAAGGAAATGACACAATTAAATTTTCACAAAATCAAAAATGAAACATCCCTCTCAAGCGTAGTATCAAAGATTGTTTTCCCTGTATCCGTATATGAAATGAAAATAAATGTAGTAATTATTACGTTATTGTAAGGGAAAATTAACTCATTATTAGGTTTTCTGTTTTTGAACAAGCCTTTATATTTTCTACTGGCAGCAAAGACCATCTATATTTTACTACGGTTAAATTTTATCTAGTCGAACAGAAGGGAAACAAAATAAACTTATAAAGTAGTAATAAAATTAACTAACAACATAATTAGGTTTAAGATTAACGGCACGTTAAGCCGTTGGTGCCGGCTTCTTTCACTAAATGGCAGTCGCTAAGCCATGTCGGAGGCCTTATAGGCGGATTCAAAACTTCTGTTGGCCACTACTAATCCGGACTTGGCCCCCGTGTGTGTAGTATGTCCTTACCTTCCTGAGGCTACATTTTAACCGACTTCAAAAAAAGTAGGAGGTTCTCAATTCGTCGAAATCTTTTTTTTTATGTATGTTCACCGATTACTCGAAGACGCCTGAACCGATTTGGAAAATTCTTTTTTTGTTTAAAAGGGTATACTTTACAGGTGATCCCATATAAATTTTTTCGAAATATATTTAGCGGTTTTTGAGAAAATCAACAAAAACATAGCAAAATTGGAGTTGTTGCGATTGAAGTCGGTTGTTTTTAACGTATTCAGCGTGATCAATTATACTATTGGGTATTCTATGCCGAGCATGGGAAGAGACCCGAGCCCCTGCACTGAAGACGATCTGGGTTGTTACTCCACACACGGGGGAAAACTAATAATGTATGTATAATAACGTACTCGTCACGTTGTATTTATGACAATAACAATTCTAATACAAATGAACTCTTTAATCGATAAAATCCAGTAGACAGTACTTTAGAAACTGAATATCTTTCCGGTTAGTACAGTCCCGTGCACCTAAAAGTATACAGGGTAGCCGTGCCATGTAGTAAGTACTACTTCCACTACTTGGCTGTATACTTTTAGTTGCACGAGACTGTACAAGATACATACCGATTGCATTAACGCTGGAGCAAAATCATCGCGAGGAAACCTGCATATCTGATTACCAGTGGTGTCTAAAGATCGTATAAAACATGTCCATAAGTGTATACCTACATTTTATTGCCGTACACGTGACAGCGGGTGATGGTAAGTGCAACACCAGGCAACCGCCGTCTATACCTTAATGATATAGATGGTTAATTGGTGCCACACAATAAGGCAAAACCAGGCAACCGCCGTTTATATTTTGGCGCTAGAAAATTAAAAGTGTCACATAATAAGAAGAATTGCCTTCTTCTGTGAAGTGTGAAGATCAACCTACAAAATAAATTCACTTACATAATTTAGTATACTTTGCTCCAACCATGAACATCCAACACATTGAAAGCCAAGTTTTAAAACCAACACAATACGAAACTAAAACAAAGATTTCATAATCAAAATCAAAATATTCTCGTAACTAGAAACGATAATTGACCACGCTGAATACGTTAAAAACAACCGACTTCAATCGCAACAACTCCAATTTTGCTATGTTTTTGTTGATTTTCTCAAAAACCGCTGAATCGATTTCGATAAAATTTATATGGGATCACCTGTGAAGTATACCCTTTTAAACAAAAAAAGAATTTTCCAAATCGGTTCAGGCGTCTTCGAGTAATCGATGAACATACATAAAAAAAAAGATTCCGACGAATTGAGAACCTCCTCCTTTTTTTTGAAGTCGATTAAAAATAACTGACCTTGCTTAACTGATCGCGTGTGTTAAAAGTCATTAACTAAACAATTGGATAGCAACACGCCATGGAATTTGAAATAAATTGGCTTTTCATGACCCTTAACCCCGTGGACTAGTTAATGTCGTAAGTACATACCACATATGGCATGGTATGCTTCTGAAGAAAGTACTTAATTGTAAGTGTGGCGATCGATAAGTTTTATATCTAGGTAAATGTTGAATTTACTTTCAATTTTTATCGCAAGATCTACTAACACAAAGTACATGAATTAAATATCCATGTCGAACTGAAAACAATGTTTCCATTTTATTTAAGCTGCCTTCAACTCAATCTCAACTCAAACCAAGGAAAGTATAATATATTATTTATCAGTAATGAGTCATTCGTGAGGGCAGTGTCTACGCTCTATTATTATAAAATATTTAATGACGTGTGTGAACTACCAGAATGTAAATTACAATAAAAACATATTAAACACTAGGTATATAAGTTCGAGTATTAAATTTCTCCAGGAAAATTATTAGAGTGCTTATTGTACCTAAGTAAAGAAATAAATCATTTTGATTTATACTCACCGACAATAATCAGAAAAGTATTAATTCTCCTCAATCAAAATGCAATCTTTTCCTCTATTACTTATTTTATTTTTCAGTCTGTTTACCCTTATTTCATCAAGGTTGGATGGAATGGTGACAGGTAAAAAGAGAAAAGGTCGTATAGTCGTACAATATGGTCATTCCTCGCCCCTCTCTAATCTAAAGGCTACCTCACCACTCTGAGGGTTACATCTTGTATCAGTTGCTTACCACACACAGATTGGACACGTGCACAATCTTCATACCTTCTACCTACCTATTTTGATCCGAGAGTCGTGGGTTCGATCCCCACACAGGGCTAACTTTTCTGTGATGAGCAGAATTGTTTGCTCTGAGTCTGAGTGTATTATATCTATGTATGTATTTATTTAAATGTATATGTGTATGTATATCAGTTTCTGGTTCCCATAGCACAGGGAATCCTAGTTTGGGGCCAGATGACCGTGTGTGATCTGTCCCGGATATTATTATTATTACCTTCTTGTAGTCATCCATCATCATCCAAGGCACGTCATTTATAAAAGAATATAAAAGAATGACGTTCGAAAAGTGTTCACTGCTACCTACTTCGAATGAAAATAAAATCATTTTCATTTCATTTCATCTTCGGCCATGCACATTCAGCTGTCACTGTGCAAATCACCGCTCCACCTAGCCTGGGAGGTGGGGGCGTCCAAAAGCCTACTTGAAGGACCAAATGTGAGTCATTCAAACCCAAGGTAGTTTTTTTATGGCATATACGGCCAAGTGTCCTATTTGTAGGCCTTAACCCGCTATTAAATAAAGCCCTAATGTCAGGTGATAAGTATAAAATAAAATAATATACAGGGTGTAACAGAAAGGTGTGATAATACTTCAAGATGGGCTTTTACCCATTAAACTGAACAACTTTTGTTCTACAACTTTGTTCAAATCGCAAAATTTTTTTTGGACTTTTCATACAAATCGATCATCTGGCGAACCAAGTTTGTATGAAAAGTCCGAAAATTTCTTTGCGATTTCAACAAAGTTGTAGAACAAAAGTTGTTCAGTTTGATGGGTAAGAGCCCACCTTGAAGTATTATCACACCTTTCTGTTACATTCTGTATAATGTATCTTTATATTTTGGTCATTTATTAAATAAAGAAATAAATAGTCCTATTGGTAGAACCTTGGGTGGTAATGTCTAGTAAACCAAAAAGTCTTGGACCTTACGGGGATATTCCTGAAATTAAATTGTATATGTCCAGCTCTGAAAAAGTAGAATTATATGGAAGGATAAAACGTTAACTGTTAAGTTTGAGTGGTCACTTACCTCTGCAGCAATGTACGCGGGTATAACAGAGAGCAACAGTCTCTCCTGTTGCTCTCTTTCGCACTCCAGCTTTACGCGCTGCTCCAGACAGGTGCGGGTTCCGGCGAAGGTGTTGCGATGGGCCCTCTCTGTCAGAGCTCGGTAGTAGAGGCCGATGCCACTCGCTGAGATGAGCAGTGCTAGCTCGCAGATCAGCTGTAGAGGACGAGAAGAAGTCTTAGTTATTAGTTACTAAGCTTCCGCCTGCGACTTCGTCCGCGTGGACTTCAGAATTGAAAGAAAATGTTAAGATAGCGCAATCTAGTGACGAAGTAGATTTTTTTTATGTGATAGGTGACAAACGAGCAGTCGGATCACCTGATGGTAAGCGATTACCGCTGCCCATAGACAGACACCCGCAACACCAGAGGAGTCACAAGTGCGTTGCCGACCTTTGAAATGGAATGGGGGAATTGGGGGGGGCCTCCGGTACCCTCACTCACTCGGCGAAAATTTTGATTTTTTACGCATTCCTACGGGAACCCTTAAGTTTCCAGGATAAAAAGAATCCAATGTGTTAGCCGAGTGCTTCATCTATCTACCTACCAAATTTCATTCAAATCCGTTCAGTAGTTTCGGCGTGAAAGCGGAGCATACAAACAACAAACTGGCACACAAACATCCATAATTTCGCACACAGACATGCACCCCGCTCGCCCCCCAGCGGAGCGACGATATAAAACTTCTTTGCTTTCGCATTTATAATATTAGTGATGATTAGTGATAATGATAGTGATATATTTTTTTATTGGGTAAGATGACAAAAGGCTGACGACGACTATGAGCATCTATAACCCCGGAAGGGTTATCAATGCCTGGTCAATTCTAAAATCTAGCCAACTTACCTTTTTTCGACTTTATACACAAGGACACAGCAATACTACACTGTGGCAATACTTTAATTTCAACCCCCTATAATAATATTCATAACTACGCTTGGTACAATACCTACTGAGAATTGTACGAAATCGATACCACAGTGTGCGCTTCATAGTACCCTCATGACGATAAAATAAAAATAAAACACCCTCACGCACAACTCGCTACGTTCAACTTTTTATTGTATAGTTCAAAATGAGTTACCTATCTAATGTGTCGCCGCATTCACTGCTACCTACTTCAAATATTTTTCATCATCATCTTATGGCTAGCAGATGCGGTCATGGCTCAGTGCGGCTTGTGTGGTCGCATCGATCACGCCAGTTAACTGACTACAGGCACTATCATAACCCTAATGGGTATGAGTGTTAGTGGTATTCACAAAGACTTTAAAACTTTAGACACTGGGGTTGGCCACTTGCTCCAAAACCTCCACCAATCCGGACTTGCCCCCCCCCCCCCCATTGTGTGGAATATGGGCTGATATTCCCGTAGTATGGGAAGAGACCCATGCCCCAGGAGTAAGGACGATATGGGTTGTAGACTTTCAGAAAGCTTGCATCGCTGGATGTGAGTCTCAAAATTGACTGACTCTATGGAGTAAAGGTAAGCGCTCTCGACTCCTACGCTGAGAGTCGTGGGTTCGATCTCCACCTTACTAATATTTGTGTGATGACTGTTTACACTGTTTCTGGATGATATAATATGTCTGGATATATGTATATAAACATACATAAATAATATGTATGTGTATCGGTCTCTATAATATTTTAAAAACTGAGTTAACTGTAGTTTACAGGGACTTCATTGCATAGATAGGTAGGTAGGGATCTGGCCTAGATGAATAGTTAGTTAATTTAATAAATCCGGGAGTTGACTGCATTAAAAATAAATTACGAAATATTATTCACTAAATAGCTCTTTTATTGAAATTGTTGAAAAACTAAATCACTTTCATTTTTATTACATTTTCAATTTTTAATTAATAAAAATTTCGTAATAAGTATGCAAACTACTATATTGAACAATGACGTCATCGTTCAAAATTTCAAACATTTTTAGAACAAAATGTCGTTTTTGACATTTGATAAAAAGGAACTCAAATGACTAGTAGTCAACTACCGGATACAATACTTTTTATTGATCGATATTTATGAGGTGAAGTATAAATAGAAAGCCATTTAGGTAATAACCAAAACAAAACCATTACAAGTACTTTTACTACAACGAAAACAAAAAACAAAATTCTTTTCTCATTACTGAGAGGAAATAATATATTTCTAAAGGAAATGAAACCTTCGTTTAGAGATAGAAAAGTGACCTTGAATCAACGAACGTTAAAAAAAAGATCTAGGTACGTAAATTCGTACTTGTCACTTTGAGTGAATTTTTAATTTTTATTTTTTAAATCTTAAATTACGAACAAAATCAGAATGTCACTTATAAAAGATGTGGTATTTTGTCAGACATAAGTAATATTGTCCTATGACAAGTTGGTTTTTTATCTATTATCACGTTTTAGCAATTTCACAAAGGCCTGGAGCGATTCTTTTATACAATAAATAATAACAAAGCGCCTGGCAATAGTAAGTAAGCAAAAGCGCAAAATAGTATAATAATGTCTCGTATCTCAAAATGACAGGCAGTCAAAGTCATTCAATAAATGAAGATAAAACTTTAATCCTAAAAGGTTGGAAGGCGCAAAGACAGGTGTTATGAAAATGAAAATATTTTATTCGAAGTAGGTAGCAGTGTACACTTTTCGAACGTTATTCGTTTATCTACCTAATACGGGGTTCCTACCACTCGGAACTCGTATACCCACCGTTTCGGGAAGTGTTTGCGGAGTGAGAAGAAACGGCGGGCCCTAAAGAGACCCCCTCCAACTCATTATAGATAGGGAAAAACTGAAAGGGTTTTGATGTGTAATGCTTTAAAGCTTATAACTATACTCATGGACAAAAAAATCGACTCTAGGTTTGTTGCACGACTTTTGAAAAATAACTTAATCTAACAAAAAAAACTAAACCAAAAGTAAAAAAAACTGCGTGTTTACTCTTTATGATTTTAATTTAGTGGTTTTAAAATTTTTTGTATTTAGTAGTTTTGTAGACTGAGTTACTTTTTCAAAAGTCAGGAAACAAACTTTGAGTCGATTTTTTTGTCCATCAGTGTATAATATCATTAAATGAAGTGAATCCATTTATTTATTGGTCAATACTTATCTGAATTACAAATATGTCATTAAATTATGCTGTGTTGATAATTTTGATTTGCATTGTAATAGGTGTGGTGTGGTGTTCCGCAAATTCCGAGGGAGCCTGCTGACCCCTACTACCGACGCAGCACTACCGACAGCTCGTGCAAACCAATGTTATGTTTTATTTAATAATTAAATTGTATGTATTTATAGTATTTAAGTTAATTTATTGTATGAGTTTCTTTATATCGATGGGCACTAAGTTGCCTGAAAATAAACGTTAAAATAAAATAAATAGAAACCGATAAACTGGCAAAAGTAACTAAAAAAATACGAAACAAACTAAATTGCGGTTAGTTTTAGGACATTTTCTTAGCATACCTTCTTGCCTGCCATCCTTTCACCATTTTATTTAAAAGTGTAGCCTTCAAACAAACTATTCCGGTATGGAGATAAGACAGCCAGTCCACCCAGTGAAGGAAGTTTTGGTAAGCCCGTTTTCATCTTCGGCATCGTCACGTCAAGACCCATCATCAGGTGAGACGACGCTCCTAGGGGCCAACCGATAGTTCGATTCGAATCGCGTTCAATCTTTTATTTCTTTATTACTTTTTAATACAACAAGAGTTCTTTTTTTTTGAAGAGTTGTTTTTGTTCGTTAACCACCCATATCGTCTTCACCGCTAGGATACAGGTCTTTTTAACCGACTTCAAAAAAAGGAGGAGGTTCTCAATTCGTCGGAATCTTTTTTCTTTTTTATGTATGTTCACCGATTACTCGAAGACGCCTCAACCGATTTGGAAAATTCTTTTTTTGTTCAAGAGTGTATACTTCACAGGTGGTCCCATATAAATTTTATCGAAATCGATTCAGCGGTTTTTGAGAAAATCAACAAAAATATAGCAAAATTGGAGTTATTGCGATTGAAGTCGGTTGTTTTTAACGTATTCAGCTTGGTCATGATTGTTCAACAACGTGTTACAGAGCTTTGCTACGGGAAAAATACACGTGTAAATTTTGTTTCTACCTATATTTTATATTCGTTAAGAACCCATAGCGTCTTCACCGCTAGGATACAGGTCTTTTTCCATCCCCAGAGAAGGTAAAGCCGCAAAGTGGGTTCTAAGGCGGAATTTGTGGGAGTTGCGGGCTGGTGGTTCACACCAGTGTCAGAAGTTTTCAAGTCGCCTGTAAGGCCTCTGACACGGCTTAACAACTGTCATCTATCGATAGCAGCCTACAACAACGGCTTCACGTGCCTGCTATCACGTAAACGGTCAATATAATTGCCACTAAACTTACAGTCAATCCTTTGTAGACAGGTTTCTGACCGGGTTTTCTGAGCAGATTGAATAAGTGGCTAATAAATGCCCATTTCTGCCTGTATTTAAAGTCCAATATTAAAAGATCTATTGCGACAAGTAAAGGTGAATATACGTTAACAGCCTATATTGTCCCCACTGGGTACGGGTCTCTTCCCATGCCACGGGAAGGTTAGGCTATACTCCACACACGGCCAAGTCTGCCAAGTCCGGATTGGTGGAGGTTGTGGGGCAGTGGCGAATATGTTTTATTAAAATAACAATACCTATGCTTAATTTCTAACTGAGTTATAGTCCTTACCTGTGGGATCAAATTCTCCTTTTCATATTGAAGGTCCACAATCAGCGCGAGTATCATGTAAGCCAGGGTGAGTAAGGCTGACATAGCTAGTGCTATAGGCCGCGCTATAGGCATCATAGTATGCACCATCTGTAAATAAATAAAAGAATAATTATTTGGACAGGGTCAAGTCAGGGTTGTTTTTCCTACAATTTCGCCTCCGTGGAATAGTAGCCCGCTTTATATCGGGAGGTCACGGGTTCGATGGAGGGAGGGCAGGGAGGAGCGTCGGTGGTTCTGCGGTTAGTGACTCCGTCCTCCTAACCAGAGGTCTCGGGTTCAAATCCTGGCCAGTGCGCCAATGAGTTTTTCGAAACTTACATGCATTTTCATACCGACTGCTTTAACGGTGAAGGAAAATATCGTGAGGAAACCTGCACATCTAATTTCCAGTTGTGTATGATGGTCGCGTTGCACACGTCCGTAGGTGTAAATCTAAAATGCCCTACACGTGACCGAGGGTGATGATATAAGTGCAACACCAGGCAACCGCCGCCTATACCTAGTAGATAGGACGGTTAAATTGTGCCACACGATAAGAGAGAAGAGACGGGTTCGATTCCCGCCGAGGTCCAGCATTGTAAGACTCAATTTGGTTGGTATTAAGACAACTTCTACGCCTGCTTAGGTATCATCTACCACCATCTTACTTAAGTCTTGCCACTAAACACAATGTTAATAGCATTGATGTGTTCCGGCATGAAGATGGTTTTCCGGAAGCCGTCTCTATGGTGTGGGGAAATCTTGGTAAGCCCGCTTCCATCTTCGGCATCATCATCACTTACCATCAGGCGAGATGATGCAAAGGGCTTGCCAACTGTAAATAAAATAAGTTCCGCCTTCGTGTTCTAGTGGCCAGTCCACTCGCTTTATGACAGATGACAGAGATAAAAGACCCCGAATAAAAAAGAGCCAAAATCTTATACTAAGGAGTCTTTATTTCATAGATGCCAAAAAAACGCTTGCCTTTTCAACACTAGCTGTCAAATTAAAAAGGGTCAGAAATAACAACAGTAAGGTACCTACTTAAAACAAAGAAAAAAAATTAATTAATCCGTTACTGTGTAACTAGAACCGAACATAAGGTTGTAAAAAGTTTGCTCTCATTTAGTCCATGTCACGGTGTGACCCTGCATAATTACTTGTACAGGCAGTAGCTAAGCTGGCTTATCAGAAAATTCAAAAAGCATATAAAGAAATAAAAGAGACATGGTCGCTTACTATGGGCCTCATAAGCAGACTCAAAGTCACCCAAAGGGCGATGGAGCCTGCTATGCTTGGTGTTTCCCTACGTGATCGAATCAGAAATGAGAAGATACGTAGGAGAACTAATGTTACCGACATAGCTCTCAGAATCACTAGACTTAAGTGGCAATGGGTAGGGCACATAGCTCGTAGAACAGATGGCCGTTGGGGCAGTAAAGTTCTCGAATGGTGACCGCACACCGGAAGACGCAGTGTGGGCAGGCCTCCGACTCGGTGGAGCGACGACCTAGTAAAGGTTACAGGAAGCCGCTGGATGCGAACCGCACAGGACCGGTCGGTGTGGAAATCCTTGGAGGCCTTTGTCCAGCAATGGACGTCTTTCGGCTGATAGATACTTAGATAAAGAAATGCTTGTGTTCCAAGGGATGTTATTAAAATAAATAATGTAGCTTCTAATGTAAGTTTCTTTCTATATTTTTTTGAGCTTTTGACTTGAAGACGACGTAGGAAACTTCACTTCGTTAACTAACGGATGGTGGCGTATCGGGAGCCGGGTCGTTCCCTTCCCTCAAATATGGTTGAGGGGAGCGATGGCTGACTCTCGCGTTATACTCGTGATCGGGTGCTGTCCGTGTGAACTGGCCTGCTCTTGTCATTGGTTTTTTGGAATTTGTTAGTCATTAGCTACAAACAATTTTTACTTTTATCTCTTTTGAATCCTTTCTTTATTCTTATTTTTGTATATTTTATTTACAGACATAACATTGTATAATTCATTTATTGATCTAGCATTAATATGTAATAGAATATAAGACTTAAAAAAAAAATGTGTTGGAGGGAGTTTCTTTAGGGCCCGCCGTTTCTTCTCACTCCGCAAACACTTCCCGAAACGGTGGGTATACGAGTTCCGAGTGGTAGGAACCTCGTATTAGGTAGATAAAAGAATGACGTTCGAAAAGTGTACACTGCTACCTACTTCGAATAAAATATTTTCATTTTCATTTTCATTTTCAAAAACACCTCTTCTAAATGTGTTCAGTATGGTGAGTAAAATTATGGTAACAGTCCCACACATTATTGTTCGTATGTAATATGCACAGGTACATATTAAAAGTACAGGTACAAAATTTAATATAACTTTTGGAGTTTGACTGTACCTGTACCTAACTGATTTGCATATCCTTGCACTTTCGTATTTTATTAAAAACAAGTGACGGGTTTAATTAAAGAATTAATGTTAGCTACTATACTAGATACAGTTACCAACTAAGATCCTCCTCCTTGCGTCGTATTCCTCAGTGATGAGGGTCGTGACCTCCCTTTGGTAACACTTTCTCGGTGATGATCTTTCGCCATTTCATTCTGTCTTCAGCAATGTGCAGAGCATCGTGGAGGTTGGTAACGAGAGTGGTACGTATTTGATCAGTCCAACGCATCGGGCTGCGGCCCCGTGGTCTCTTTCCTTCCATTTTGCCAGTAACCATTAGTTTCTCGAGGTTATCTCCGCTCTTCCTAGCAATATGTCCGAAGTACTCAAGAATTCTCTGAAGGCAGATGGATGATAGCCTCTTAGAGATCTTGAGTTCATGCAGGATTGACACGTTGGTACGTCGTGCTGTCCACGGTATCCCCAGCAATCTTCTCCAGCACCACATTTCGAAGGCGTCTATGCGGGTGCGATCGGCCTTTCTTAGTGTCCATGTTTCAGCGCCATAGAGAAATATGGAGAAGACCAGTGTGCGTACAAGTTTGATTTTGGTGCGTTTAGAGATGTTTCTGTCCTTCCATATTTTGGCGAGCTGTGACATTGCACCTTTGGCCATCCCAATGCGTCTTCGAATTTCCAATTCGCAGGAACCGTTGTTACTGATGTTGGAGCCCAGGTACACGAAGTTGTCAACGACATCGAGGTTTAAGGTGCCAGTGAGCTCTAGTTTGGCGAACCGGTCTACTAACATGACTTTGGTCTTGGCTCTGTTAATGGCGAGTCCTAACTCGGCACTGACACGTTCCATTTTGTTGAGGAGAGTTTGTAGTTCGGCCTCGGAAGCGGCGATGAGGGTGGTATCATCAGCGTATCTCAGATTTGTGACTTTGACGCCGCCAATAGTGACGCCTCCAGGTTGGCCATGATAACTTATATCCAGGCTGGAGGTTCTCAGAGATTGGGATGAAGGGGCTTGGGAACGAGATACTGTTCCGAAATAGGTTCACTCTCGCACTTGCAGAGTCGTCTTTAGCGGACCAGACACTATCATTAATAATGACAGTATTTTCAAGTAATGACAATATACTGACAGTGTAGTAATTAGAATGATGGTCTGACGCATACTAAACAATGGAATGTCAATATACTGATGTAAAAATACTGACATTATTTCTGATAGTGTCTGGTCCGCTTTTCAGTGGGCCGACAGACTTAATGAAGCTATTGCGGCTTTTCAGCCTTTGTGGCACTGGTGTGTGGCTATATAGTGGGTGCTGTGTGTCGTTTGCCATCTTGACCCTCTCAAGAGAGCTTGCCACTGCTCTGCGTAGTTCGAGTGGCGCAATTCCGGCTAGTAGATACAGCATTTGTGTAAGAGTTGGCTTAAGACTACCTTAGGGAAGTAGAAGCCACTAAATTTCACCATGTATATAAGCACATACTACCGAAAAATCCTGTATCAATTTCTCTTCCATTTAACATTTATCCAGTGGCGAAGCCTTAGATAATATCGTATTACATATTGTAATTTGTAATAAATCAATTAAGATTAATTAATACATCCGACCAATACAGATTATTAATTAATATACAGATCAAGAAAACGAAAGCTTTCAAGTAATTACGACACAAAATTTGCCAAGACGAAACCTCTCAATAGAGTTTATACCGCTATCGCTAAGAGTAAATATCGTTTTCATTAGAGCAGTGTTTTCCAACCTGTGGGTCGCGACCCCCTGGGGGGTCGCGAAGCTTTTCTAAAGGGGTCGCGGGAAAAAAAAGTAAGCGGTTATAGGTGTAATACACCTACACTGCAATGAAAAAATACGATTTCAGTGAGAAGGCTGGTGCTGTATATTTTTTTTACAATTTGTCAAAACGTGGTTCTATTATGGAGAAGTTTATAAGTAAATCATTTTCTCATTGAAGAAAATTATAAACGTAGTCTTTCAAATCATTTACGTTTTGTATGTTTATGACCCTAGGGGGGTCGCAAGAATTTTTTAACTTGTAAAGGGGTCGGGTATTGAAAAAGGTTGAAAAACACTGCATTAGGGTATTATGACTTCTGAATCGATATCAAGTGTTTTTTGCTTCGACTGTATCTACAGATTCCTTCGGTTTCAAAAGTTTTATGAAAATCTGATGAAGATGAAATTAAAAAAATATATAAATATTCTACGTATGTACGTAGCAGTGTACACTTTTTTAATTATTAGTGTTAAGGAAGAGAGAAGACACGAAGAAGTATTATATATTTGACTAACTCGGTGGCGCAGTAGTTAGTACTCCTGACCACTGATCCTAGGGTCGTGAGTTTGATTCCCACCCAGCTAAAATAATATCCGTATAATGCGTAACAAAAGTTGCTGAAACTATGGGGATGGGGATTAATGGGGTTTTTATTTATAAAAACGAACAACTTTCCCCTATAATCCATTCGTTCGGCCAACTAAGTAATCTGATAACTATGGTAAGCCTAATTATTCTTTTTTTGACTTTTGGGTATTTTGGGGAAAGTTATTTAGTTTTATACCAAAGAAACTACAGTTTAAACAGTTTTAGCTGACTTTGTTAGACTTATATAAAAACTTAATACCTAATTGTTAGAGTTATTTTTAAAATAATAACTAGGTAAAATTTTAAGTCGTTTTGAAGAGAAATCTTAAAACAGAGTGGAAAGCTACTGTTCTGGATCAGTGGACTGTATTTTTCGGTCGTTCGGGTATTCAGGTGTTCTCAGAAGTGAAAGGCTCGGCGGTCGGGTTCACAATACAAATTTATTTACAAAATGGTCTATCTATATACAAAATTACGGTATCGCTACTCGCGGGTGTGTTAGCGATGCGCGCTCGCGGGGGGCGCGCGGGGCGCGCGGGATGCGTGGGGGCGTGGCGCGATGCGGTGCTAGGCGGCCGGCTCGCTGTCCGTAACAGTTCCTCCCCCCGGCGCAGCTTGCGTAGCCTCTTCTGTGGCCACCAGGACGGCGAGCTTGCTGACTGGACGCCTGAAGGTGCCGGTCCTCGTCCTGATGTCGGCGACTCGCACGCCGCCGTCTGGTCCAGCGTAGACTCGTTCGACGCTCCCCATAGGCCAGACGTTGCGTGGTAGTGCTGGATCCACTACGACCACGATGTCGCCTTGTCGCAGCGCTCGACGGTGGCTCGTCGGCTCGCCTCTTGGTACCAACGTCGGCAGGTACTCGCGCAGCCATCGCTGCCAGAAGTGATCGGCGAGCGCCTGGCTGGCTCTCCAAGTTCGTCGGTCGGCCAGGTTGCAAGGGCCGGTGATCGGCAGCCCCGTCGATGACCCCAACAAGAAGTGGTTGGGGGTGAGGGCCTCCGGGTCTTGCGGGTTCACGCTCACGTGGGTCAGTGGGCGCGCGTTGACGGTGTGCTCGGCTTCCGTGAGCACTGTCTGCAGCATCTCGTCGGACGGCACCCTCTCCTGTAGAGTCGCTCGTAGTGCCGTCTTCACTGAGCGCACCAGTCTCTCCCAGGCACCGCCTTGGTTCGGCGCCCCAGGAGGTATGTAGCGCCACTCCATCCGGTGCTTGAGCCCCTCGTCGCAGAGAAGAGGCAGCCACTCAGCGTAGGCCTTCTTCAGCTCGTGGTCCGCTCCTCGGAAGTTGGTCGCGTTGTCCGAGTACATGAGGCTCGGCCATCCTCTGCGCGCAGCCATCCTCCGCAGCGCCATCAGTGCCGAGTCAGTCGACAGGGACGGGACGACCTCGACGTGTACCGCTCGCATGGTGAGGCACGTAAAGAGCGCCCCCCACCTCTTCTCTCGGCGGCGTCCCACCTTCACGGTCATCGGCCCGAAGTAGTCGACACCGCAGTTGGTGAACGGGCGGTGGAACGGGTCCAGGCGGGCTCGCGGCAGGTCTCCGGTGGCGGGTGGCTGCGGTCTCGCTTTGCGCACTCGGCAGAGGGCGCACCGGTGCTCGATGGCGCGTACCGTGGGCCGTAAGTGTACAACCCAGTACCGCTGTCGTAGGTCGTTCGTCACGCGCTCCCTGTTGGCGTGACCGGCTGCGCAGTGCTCTCGCAGCACGATGAGCTTGGTCAGGTGGTGGCGGCCGTCCAGGATCACGGGCCGCTTCAGGTCAGCGGGCGCGTCGGCAGCTCCAATGCGGCCTCGCACTCGTAGGATGCCGTCCTCAAGCATCGGGTCCAGCTTGAAGAGACGGCTCGATCGGGGTAGGGGGCGACCTGCGTTCAGTCGCTCCATTTCCTCAGCGAAGCTCTCCCGCTGTGCTCTCTTTACGAGCTCTCGTTCTGCTCGCAGGATGTGGTCCAGCTCCATGCGCGTGGCTCGGCGACGGCAGATGTCGGTGAAGGCCAGCGCGCGTGCAGTAGCCCGCACCAGCGTCTCGTATTTCGAGAAGCGTGTGGGCTCGGGCAGCCAGTCGGCGTCTCGTTCGGCAGGCTCGGTGATGTGCAGGACCTCCTCTCGATCCTCGGCGGCCACGCGTTCGGCGGGCCAGCTTTCCTCAGGCTCGTAGAGGAAGCTGGGGCCCTGGAACCAGCGCTCGTTCTCGTCGATGGGCGCGCGGCTGTGTCTCGTGGCGTCGTCTGCCACGTTGTGTTCGGTGGGCAGCCAGCGCCACTCGCTCTTGTCGGTGAGCTCGGCGAGTTCCCCCAGGCGGTGAGCGACGAAGGGGGTGTATCGGCGCGCGTCGTTTCGCACCCAGTGGACCACGGTCGCTGAGTCGGTCCAGAAGGTAGCGCGCTCGATCTCGACGCGGTGCTCCTTCCTGATGGTGTCGGCCAGCCGCGCGCCGATGACAGCCGCTTGAAGCTCGAGGCGCGGGATGCTCTGCGCGCGCCGCGGTGCCACCTTCGCTTTGCCGGCGACCAGAGTGATGGCGATGCTCCCGTCGCGGCGGGTCACCCTCCAGTAGGCCGCAGTCGCGTACGCCTGCTCGCTCGCATCGCACAGGACATGCAGCTCGATGCGGTCGTGGGTCCCGAGCGCGTAGCAGCGGCGCAGTCGCAAGCGTGCGACGTCCGCCAGCTGCTCCAGCCAGTTCGCGAAGAGCTCGGCTTCCTCCGCAGGTATCGGCTCGTCCCATGGCAGTTGTAGGCGCCACAGGCTCTGCAGGACGATCTTCGCCCGGATCGTGTAGTGGCTCAGTAGCCCCAGCGGGTCATAGATGGACATGACCGCGCTTAGGGCCTCCCTCTTAGTGGGCGCGCGGGACTGCGCACGCACCTCGGCCGGGACTCTGGACATCGAGGTGACGAAGCCCAGCTCGTCGTGATCGGCGTTCCAGTGGAGCCCAAGGATCTTGCTCCCGTGGTCGGTTCCCAGCTGGGAAGGTGTGGTCGCCCGCAGCTCTTGCGGGATGTCACGAAGCACGCCGTTGTGACTGGCGCTCCACTTGCGCAGCGTGAAGCCGGCCGCGGCGTGCACCTCGTTGATCTCGGCGATGGTGCGGCGGGCCTCCTCTTCGCTGGTGTAGCTGTCCACCAGGTCGTCCATGTAGTGGCTCCCCGTTATGGCCTCCAGAGCGCGCGGGTGTGTATGCGCGTGCTGCTGTGCGTTGTGGTTCCGCACAGCGTGCGCCATGAACGGAGAGCTGGCTGCACCGAAGATCATGCTCCTCATCTTGTACTGGCGGGGCGGGTTCGCTCGGTCGTCACCCCTCCACAGGAACTGCTGCGCCGGCTGATCTGCTGGGCGGATCCTTACTTGAAGGAACATCTCCTGGATGTCGGCGGTCACGGCGATCGGTCTCTCTCTGAAGCGAAACACGACGCCTTGGAGAGAGAGCAGCAGGTCAGGTCCTTCCAGCAGCTGTTCGTTCAGGCTCGTTCCGCAGCTTCGGGCGGCCGCGTCGAAGACAAGCCGCCACTTGCCGGGCTTGTTCGGGTTCTGCACGGCGAAGTGGGGCAGGTACCAGCAGACGCTGCTCGTTTGCTCGGTGCCGTCGCATGGTGTCGCGTAGCCCTTCTCAAGTAGGTTGTTTACTTGAGCGGTGTACTCCCTCGCGAACTCAGGTGACGCGTCCATCTTCTGCTCGATTTTCCGTAGCCGCCGCGCTGCTGCCTCGTAGCTCGGAGGCATGGTCACGTGGTCGTGTCGCCATGGCAGGCCGACCTCGTAGCCCGCGTCGATCTTGCGCAGCGTGCCCTCCACGATGCGCGTCGCTCGTTGGTCTTCGTCGCTGACTCGCGGCTTGTGTGAAACGCCAAGCGAGTCGATCCGGAAATGCTTCTCCACCAGATCGTGAAGCTGCTGGTCGTGCCGATCGGGCACGTAGGTGTGCAGCACGTTCTCGCAGCCGCTGACCAGGCTGCGTGGCATCGTCCCGTGGATCACCCAGCCCAGCTGAGTTCTCGATGCAGCGGGCTGACCGGGCTCGCCGACTCGTAGCTCACGGGACACGATCATCTCCCAGTGGTCGGTGCCGATCAGGATCTGTGGGCGTGCCAGTGGATAGCATACCTCGTCGCTCAGCAGGTCACGCAGGTGTTCATGTTGCAGCAGAGCGCTCGATATCTCCTGCCGATGAAGTGTGAGGTCTCTCACGGTGCGTGCCCGCACTGGAAATGGCACCCCCTCGTTCTTCCCACGCAGCTCGATGGCGACGATCTTGCTGTCTCGCTCGCTCTGAGACATGTTGACGCCATGTAGGTGCAGGGGTTGTGAGGGTCCCTCAGCTCCGACGGTTCTCGCCAGCTCTTCGTCGATGAGTGTCACGGTGGCGCCCTCATCCAGCAAGGCGTAGGTCTGCGTCTCTCCTCGCGGTCCAGAGATGACCACCGGGCATACCTTAAGTAGCACAGATCGTGTGCTAGTGGCAGTGGGCGTGGCCACCGATAGTACAGCCTCGCTGTTGCTCGGAGGCGCGGTCCGTGCCGCGGTGCTCGGTGCGGCTGACGCTGGCTGCGCGTCCTCGTGCAGCGTAGGGTGATGCGGGCGGCGGCACTGGTTCACGCCGCACGGCTTCGCCTTGCAGAAGCTCCGTCGGTGGCGCCTCGCTATGCACTTGAAGCACAGCCCCTTCTCTCGCACGAAGTCCCAGCGTTGGTCGATGGAGAGCGCCTTGTAGGACGGGCACCGCGGTAGCGGGTGCGCCTGTCCGCAGCTCAGGCACGGGTCGCTCAGCTCTCCCGTCGTCTCGGAGGTAGCGTAGACGGCGGTCGTCCTCTTCTTGCCACCCATCTGGGTAGCGGCGGGTCGCGGCGTCGGTCCGCGCGTCGCGGTCGCAGGCACGTTGCTCGATGCCGGGGCGTAAGTGTATCTCAACGCCCGGTCCGCCTCGCGCATGAGGAAGCGAGACAGCACTACTATTTCGGGGTCAGCGGTACCTTGATGTTCGTCGGCGTAGTCACACCAGCGTGACTTGATGTGTGGGCTCAGCTTCTCCAGCGCCTCGCGTACCAGCATAGGGTTATGCAGGTAGCCCCGTCGGTCGATGGTCTGCAGCACGCAGACGACGTTCTGCAACTTGATCGCGAAGCTGTTGAGTTCAGTCGCCGACGTTCCCGGCTTCGGCAGCTTCCTCAGGTCCTCGAAGGCGCGATCAATGATGACTTCGGGACGCCCGAAGCACTGCTCCAGCGTTCGCATGATGATCTCGGGGTCCGTGGCTGTGTGAAGTAGCGCAGCCACGGCATCGCGAGCTTCTCCCTTGAGGCAGCTCCGCAGGCGTAGCAGGTTCTCACCTAACGACAAGTCAAACATAGTGGTAGAGTCTCGCATAGCTGCCTTGAATGGCAGCCATTCGCTGGGCGCGCCGGAGAACGTCGGCAGCTCTGGGGCGTGGCGCGGTCGTGCACGTGTTATTTTTTGTAACACATGCGCCAACTGTTCGATGTCGCTGCTGCGTCTCGCCGGCGACGGTGAGTCTCGGCGGCGCCCTCGGTCACACGGCGGCTCCCCCCGTACTGGCTCCACGATGGCTCCCACGTGGTGTATTTCTTGTTCGGCGTGGTGTTTTTCTGTCCCGACGTGGTGTTTTTCTGTCCCGACGTGGTGTTTTTCTGGCTCCAACGGCTGCTCGCGTAACCAGTCGGTTACCCTGTCGCGGTGGTCGTGCGGCGGGTGTCCGACTTCAGGCAGGCTCTCGCGTTCCTCCTGCTCGTCTTCTATGGAAGCGACTTCGGCGGCTAGTCGCTCCTTCACCAACTCGGCCTCCAGATCAAGCTTCCTGCGCTCGATCTCAAGAAGCTTCTCGGTGGCGGCGAGTTTGGCGCGCCGCTGGCGTGAGGCGACGCTCGTGTTCGATCGCTCCGAGCGCGCCGGTGAGTGGCGTCCACAGGTGACGGCAGGGTTCGGGCGTGGTGGTTTCTTAACTGCGCCCGTCGCAGCGATCGGCGGCAGCTCGGTCCCGGAGGTCGCGGAGGGCAGTTGCCCCTCCCCCCCGGAGAGCGGGGTCGGGTCAGACTGCACGTTCGTCGTGGTGGCAGGCGAGGCTGGCGGGTTCAGGGACAGCCGTCGCTGCCGTTCTGCAGCGATCCGTTCCAGTTCACGTCGCTCGGCTTCGGTGCGTTCACGCTGCTCGGCTCTGTCACTCTGGCTCCTGGTGATAACCATTGCGATCGGCAATCGGTTGGCGGGCAGCGGGACGACGAAATACCACGGTGCGGATTCACGTTCTAATCCGGATCTTGAAGGACCAGGCAGAATTGTTCTGGATCAGTGGACTGTATTTTTCGGTCGTTCGGGTATTCAGGTGTTCTCAGAAGTGAAAGGCTCGGCGGTCGGGTTCACAATACAAATTTATTTACAAAATGGTCTATCTATATACAAAATTACGGTATCGCTACTCGCGGGTGTGTTAGCGATGCGCGCTCGCGGGGGGCGCGCGGGGCGCGCGGGATGCGTGGGGGCGTGGCGCGATGCGGTGCTAGGCGGCCGGCTCGCTGTCCGTAACAGCTACCGAGTGGAAGATTTCCCTGGCAACTTTAATTAACTTTTCCGCTAATTTATTCTTTAATTTAAAAACTTTTTGAAGATTTATAATTTAAGTTACAAACAAATCCTTATTTGTTAAGCCGGGTCCGCTGCGCCGTGTTTTCGTGTTTGCAAACAGGATAACATTGTTTGCTAACCGAATAGGGGCGTGGCCTAACAGTTTTGTTACCAAAAACACAATAACATGTTTGCCGAGACGAATGGATAACATCCCCCGCGTTCGTCTGCGGGGAGGGAAAGTCACGCATTTTGTGTTCGCGCTCACTAGAGGAAGACGTCTGTTTCTTCTTTGGAAAGCTAAATCTACTACTGCTATAACAGCTTCCACGTCTTCGTCTGAAGTGTCGTAAGTGGTTCGGATAACATCCCCCGCGTTCGTCTGCGGGGAGGGAAAGTCACGCATTTTGTGTTCGCGCTCACTAGAGGAAGACGTCTGTTTCTTCTTTGGAAAGCTATATCTACTACTGCTATAACAGCTTCCACGTCTTCTTCGTCGGAACTCATTTTTGAAATGAAACAAAAACAATAACAAGAATAGGCGCAGCGGACTGGCGGTTTTGCTAACATGTTTTGCTAACTTGTTTTGATAACATGTTTTGTTAGAAAATTGGCGCTCCGGACCCGGCTTTACGGGATTAGCAAAACAAAATACTTATTGTAAATGTTGAGTGCTTCGTGTTTTAGAAAACTTCACCATTGTAGCATTGCCTAATTCTTCTGATCCATAAAGTAAATGATATAATATAGTTACCTACAGAGTAATAATATAATAATAATAATAATCACACGACGAAAACCTCGTGCAAGCTGATGCCGACAAGAGGTTGCGGTACCTTAACCTGGCGCACGAGATTACGGATGTGTGGCAAGTGCAATCCACTGAAATCATTCCTGTAGTCCTGTCCGTTAATGGTTTGATCCCCGCTGACCTGGATCGTAACCTTAGACGGTTGGGACTTCGAGGCAGACCCATAATAGCGGCTATGCAAAAGGCAGTCCTCCTCGACAATGCCCGGATTGTCCGACGCTTTTTCTCCTCGTCGCACTGACCTCCAGCCGACAGTGCTTCTGCTGGAGTAGCTCCCGCCATTTGACCTAGCGCCAAGTGTGCAGAGTAGCCCAATTTTATATTCCGAAATAATAATATGCCCGTATATGTTATAATGCCCGGATTGTCCGACGCATTCTCTCCTCGTCGCACTGACCTCCAGCCGACTGTGCTTCTGCTGAAGTAGCTCCTGCCACTTCGCCTAGCGCGAAGTGGTCAGAGTAGCCCAATTTCATATTTCAAAATAATAATAATAATATCTGGGACAAATCACACACAGTCATCTGGCCCCAAACTAGGATTCCCTGTATCTTGGGAACCACAGACTGATATACATACACATATACTTTTAAATACATAAATATATAGATATAATACACCCAGACTCAGAGCAAACAATTCTGCTCGTCACAGATAAGTTTGCCCTGTGTGGGGATCGAACCCACGACTCTCGGATCAGAGGTCAGGATCGCTAACCACTTAGCCATCGAGTCAGTCAAAATATATTTCAAACGAATTTTTTTTATTCATTTAAGAACAATAATATGTTAGTTAGGTATATAAATATTTAAAATGGTTCGTTATACCGTTGTCACCACTTTTTTTACTTGTTTAGGGATACAATAAAAAAAACTCCAATTAATACACCTCTGGGATACGCAAGAAATATTTCCCCCAATCTCAAACCTCTAAGTCCTAAGTATCTAGGTCCACCAGCTTAGACTATGTTTTGTCTGTCAGTTAGTTACAGGTGGTTGTTCTTTTTTGTTTTATTTTTTCTTTAGATAGATTATCAAGACACCAATTTATTTAAAAAGTAAAAAAACTGCTAAGAATTACAGCTTCACCTTAAAAAACTTTCTCGCAGTGTCATTTCAAAAATCCCTTAAAATTTACCGTTTCATCCAAAGCCATAAAGTCTCACTTCCACTTTGAAATAAGGGATGTTGTAAACCGTAGACCTGGTTTACTACCGGTGGGATTTACGACCGGTTTCAAGGATTAATACACTTTGAAAACTCTTTAGTCTTTATCTTTGTTGTTGAATAAGATTGGTTTCACGATCGACGATATCCCTGCCGCTCTCTAAAGGCGACTTCACCCCCCCCCCTCCCCCCCATGGGTAAGATCTGGTGAAGGTCCATGCAGTCGTCACTTAGTAATCTCAATCGCCAGTTTTTTATGTACTGCGATAGAATTGAGGACCTATACTCAAATTGGGAAAGTTGTTTCATGCCCAGAAGCCACTGTTTATAGTTTTCAGGTATTTTAGAAGAACCCTATATACTTTACGTAGGTAGTAATATAATATTGATAATAGTATACTTTGAAATGGCCGTATGACCTCTAGTTTAACCCTTACATAGATATCAACATTACATTCAGACAGGGGGAGGTAAGAGTCGTTTTTAGGGTTCCGTACCTTAAAAAAAGGAACCTTTATAGGATCACTCGTGTATCTGACTGTCTGTATGTGCGTCTGTCACAAACAATTTACTTCAAATATACTGGACCGATTAAGTTTAAGTTGAAACTTAGTACACACATAGATTTCTATGACCTACTCTTTGCTAGATGAAAGCGTCAAAAACCCGACTTCAGTCACGTAACATACGGGTCAAACTGAGAACCTCCTTTTTTGAATTCGGTTAAAATACTAAAACCTTCTCGTAAATATAACAAATATTTTCTGAAAACCGCATTAAAATCGGTTCAGTTCAGCCAAACGTGAGATAATCGCGAACAAACATACATACAAACATACATACATACAGGTCAAACTGAGAACCTCCTTTTTTAACTGACTTCAAAAAAAAAGGAGGAGGTTCTCAATTCGTCGGAATCTTTTTTTTTTTTTGTTTGTTCACCGATTACTCGAAGACGCCTGAACCGATTTGTAATTTTTTTGTTTCAAAAGGGTATACTTCACAGGTGGTCCCATATAAATTTTATCGAAATCGATTCAGCGGTTTTTGAGAAAATCAACAAAAACATAGCAAAATTGGAGTTGTTGCGATTGAAGTCGGTTGTTTTTAACGTATTCAGCGTGGTCAATTATTTTTGAAGTCGGTTGAAATCAATAAGTAGCGATAGCTCGAATCTTTTAACCGCGCCTTATGGAAAAGAAATTGTAACAAGATTAGCAGAACAAGTTCCTTCACTAAAATAAGAAATTCCTTCGAAGCAACAAATTCCACAAAGTTTCTCTAACAACTAAAGTTTGTTCTCGACGGAAAATTAAATATAGTGTTTAAGTAGTTTTGTATCCGGCACCCGTATTAGTGGGGTACGGACAACTTACGTATACAGGGTGAAACAGAAACAGGTGTAACAGAAAGAATATAAGAACCCATCAAATTGAACAACTTTTGTTCTACAACTTTGTTCAAATCGCAAATTTTTTTTGAACTTTTCATACAATCGATTTGTACTCAAAAAAGTTGTAGATTGTATTTTTTTCAATATATTTCCTGTATTCTATAAGTACTTGATTCTAAGCAACCCCTTAAAATCTCAAATGCATTTTTTTACCTCGTATTAGGTAGATAAAAGAATGACGTTCGAAAAGTGTACACTGCTACCTACTTCAAATAATATTTTCATTTTTAACCGACTTCAAAAAAAAGGAGGAGGTTCTCAATTCGTATGAATCTTTTTTTTTAATGTATGTTCACCAATTACTCGAAGACGCCTGAACCGATTTGGAAAATTCTTTTTATGTTTAAAAGGGTATACTTCACAGGTGGTCTCATATAAATTTTATCGAAATCGATTCAACGGGTTTTGAGAAAATCAACAAAAACATATCAAAATTGGAGTTGTTGCGATTGAAGTCAGTTGTTTTTAACGTATTCAGCGTGGTCAATTATCATTTAACAATCTGTATAGTTAATTTCTATCAGACATAACGCAATACACAAAAACTAAAACAGAATACATCTTTGATACACACTACGTTACACTCAAATAACTCTTAAGCGCAGCTGTCAGACATTTTACTAATTATTTTGTTTCCTAGAAGTTCATATCCATTAATATCCATCTATCATTCATAGTCATACGAATCACTTTAACATTCACCTGTGTACTGGTACAGATGATGTACACAATATCTTTTCACAATCTTTATCTTCCTTCCGGAACAAAAAAGTTTTTATGTAAATCGCTGCACCCTGGGGAAAAAACTTTTTGTTCCGAATTTCCTTTTCTTATGGCGCTCACATACTTTTTAGGGCCGAGCGAGACACACGCGCCTCGCTTCTCCTATCGAAACAATAATCTTGTTAGCCAAATTCAATCATTTTCCCTTTGGGATCTGCCGATAGATCATTGACATTCAACGCATGTAACCTTAAGGAACGACAATATCTGAATATTTAATGAGAACTTAAGTTTGTTAGGTTGTCATTTCATCCCAGCATGGGGTGCTAAACGTACAGTTCAGAGACAATATTGGGCAGGCTCTTTGCCGCGTACCGTATCAGCGATCATAGCAGGGACATTGTAATACATACTTTGGCTTGATTTTTTTCAAAAAGAAAAATCTTGTTAGAACAATGCAAACGATAAAGGTTTACGAACCTACATGTTATAGTAACCTTCACGTGAAGGTTGCTTTCAAAGAATCGATTTCCATGCCTTGAATGTTTAAGGGTGTATAGTAAGAGTATAGTTATTTCGATTTTTGTTAGGGTTCCGCAAAAAAATTGTCTCATTATTTAGTATAAACTATTACTAGGTGGCTCAGTGACCAGCACTTCTTGAAATCCCACCCAGGGCAAACATTTCTGTGATGAGCAGAATTTATTTTTATACGAATATACATATATTGTATAATATTATATCATAAAGGGATTAATTCTAAGACGCTTCCCATGCAAACGAAATACCTAACCGAACGTAAAATGGTGGTATATAAATTATAATCCCTCATCAGGGCCGGCCCAAGGCAAAAATCCCAGGAGGCACCTTGTTGTTCGAAAGAATTAAAAAAATAAATGCGAAAAAGCAAAAGAGAAAGACGCTTTACGTCAAAATCTTTGTTCACGCTGTTTTCTTTATCTCGACTAAACACTTCACTTTTCTTCCATGTTTAAACCGAAATACATAATTTACCGAATTTCATCATCATAAAGTAGGAAAAATTCTAAAACAAGACTCAAGCACAGTATACGAAAGTTCAGAAAGGCCAGTTCCTACCGTCTCTAAAGGTGAAATTATCCCCCATCGTACAAACGTAATATTTTTATACCGGGTGTTATGATAACAAAGTGCATTTGAATTGAATTTGATTCTAGTATAGAATACAGGCAAAATATCAAAAAATCCGATCTACAGCCTTTTTTATTGTAGTTTCCCATACTAAATCTGAATAGTGAATCAAGAATAAGTAACCCATTAAAATCTCAAACGCACTTTTTTAACACCTGTATCGTACTAATAGGCAATTTATAACGCAACAGTTTTTTGATTTGTCCCTAATGTATCTCAAGCCGGCCCTGTCTACAATTTACGACGGAACCCTCTCAGCCCACGTCAGTCGCGATAATCACATGCTTTCACCATAAGACCATGATCCCTGATGAAAATGACGGGGCACTGTGTTTATACAGGGCTCTCCTACAGAAATTATATTTTAAATTAGTAGAAATTGTCCGTGTTTGCTTTTAAAGAGCATATTTAATGTAGCAGATTGCAAAATGAATGAAATTGAGAAAATAAAAGTAAGGCTTTATTTTGTTACAATAACCTAAAATGTACCGTTTCCTTTTGATATATTTTTAAGTTTTTTAAAATAATTATTAGCACCGACATTAATGCAAAATTGCAAATTGAGAAAAGATACGAGGAAAGAAATAAGAAGTCAATTAGCATATTGTTAGCGTAGTTTCTTTAAAACTTATTTCATTTGCATTCTAGAAATGAGGATTAACTTTCTTTAAATACAGAAAGCTTTTTACAATTCATTTGTTTCACTTTTTTGTTAAAATTTGTAAAGTTTACTTAAAATAAAAATAATTGTAAAATGGTTTAAGTACCTATCTATAATACTATTCCATTACACCGATAAATTTAGTTTAATACTAATAACATTCCATTTACAATGAATCAACCATTTAAAATTAAAATGCGTTAAAAATAATTAAAAAGTATCAAGCAGTCGAATGTTTTCTTTTAAATAATTACGTGATTCATGTCTGAATTCAATACAAAACATAAAATTCATATTTATTTAAAGAGAAGCTCAATACATTATTTATTTAGATTTTTTTCTACCTAGCTACCTATGCAATAGTAATATTTATTCATATTCATATTCATTTATTGATAATATGTCAAAATATTACAGGGCAATTCATACATTAAATTAAAATAAATTAAAATGATAATCATTATAAAAAAAGCATTCCACATTATTATAATGAAAAATAAATCACAGTTAATAAAAACACAACATAAAAAATAAATCTGATTTTAAAAATAGTATTATTAAAATAATACAAAGAAGACAAAAATAATTATATAATACAATAATAATACATTATTATTAATAATAATAATCCTAATTAGGTGATTTAAAATTTAAAAATTCCTCATAACTGTAGAACGCGTGCTCGATAAGCCATGCTGTAAGCCTATTTTTGAAGCAGCTCAGCGAGGGGGCTGCTGCAACTGGACTGGACTAATTATGGGATAGTAACAAAATAAGAATAGTTCCATTTCCACACACAAACACACACACACACATACACACACACAGTGAGATACACACGCACTAAGTCAACAAACACACACAAGATACAGATATAATAATAATATGTATGTTTTTTACATGTACACACTTATTAGGATAAAAAAGAAATGTCATACTTTTACTGTCATACTAAATATTTTCATGTATAATTTGGTCCCCACGAGACAGACTTTGCCTAGTGTGGAGACCAAAATGTAACCCATGTTTTCTGTTTTTATGTGGTAAATAAAGAAATTTGTATTTGTATTTGTATTTATTTCTATGCTATATCATTTTTTTGATGTTTTTTCAGTTCCCTATACAAGCATCTCAATAAAAATTTTGACGAGGGGTTAAGTATGACCTTACTTCAACAATTCTACTGCGGTTAACAGGGTTAACCCCTATATACCCTCGAAATATACAGTTGTAGGGTTAATCCTACTTAACATAGGGTGAGAAGTGTTGCCTCCACTTATAGAAGGGTCAAGTTTGACAGCTTTGCTGTCTAATGAACATGTTAAAATGACAAGAGCTTCGCCCTAATTAAACCTGACATACAATTGACCTGTGTCAATATTCCTTTTTAACCCCCAACGCAAAAAGAGGGGTGTTATAAGTTTAACGTGTCTGTGTATCTGTGTATCTGTCTGTGGTATCGTAGCTCCCAAACGGATGAACCGATTTTTTATATAAGGTGGAAGGCTAACTCCATAGAAAAAAAGTCCCCTATTTCAATACAATAGAAAAAAAACCTGTCTTATTACTTGCCTACGTAATCAATAAAATCTAGGACTGTCCAAATTTAATGATTCTTGCTTCAGTAGATGGCTCTGCGTTAATAAGTTCCGTCAATCAGGATTTCTTTATAACAGTATAACATTTCATAGATACTATTATAATTATAATTTGATCACGTGTTCGGTCTACTTTGTATTGGAGATGCCCAAAATTGTTTTGCGAATTGACCATTGGTTATTGAGGAAAGTTGGTCAGTTTCATGAGTATAAGCCACTGTAAATTTTTGGTGGGGGGGGGGTAAATTTATAATAATACATAAATAATAATAATAATATCTGGGACAAATCACACGCGGTCGTCTGGCCCCAAACTAGGATTCCCTGTATCTTGGGAACCAGAGACTGATATACATACACATATACTTTTTAAATACATACATATACAGATATAATACACCCAGACACAGAGCAAACAATTCTGCTCATCACAGAAAAGTTTGCCCTGTGTGGGGATCGAACCCACGACTCTCAGATCAGAGGTCAGGATCGCTAACCACTTAGCCACCGAGTCAGTCCTACTAATAAATAATAATCCTACTAATATTATAAATGTAAAAGTTTGTATGTTTGGACGTTTGTTACTCTATCACGCATAAACGGCTGAACGGATTTGGAGTTTGGCTTACTTGGATGAATATATAGGATACTTTTTATCTCGGAAAACTTGTGAAGGAATGGCTAGCCTGAAATTTCCCTCTGGACTCAAATCGGAAGCCCATGCCGACTAAGTCGCGGGTAGAAGCTAGTATTTTATATGTATAGCTGGAGCTAGAGATAAATTATACGTAAGTACCTACATACGTACTCTATAACACACTCATCTATAAGCGTATTACATAAATACATTATATTCTAAAAATAATTTGGTGGCAGAAACGTTTTACCCTCTAATTACTCCAAGGCTTTTTACTAGCCCCGTCTTATTTAAAAGTAAAATAAAATAAGTAGAAAATTCGCTAACGAGATAATTCAACAAAGAACAGCTAATTGAAAAGACACTCATTAATATTTAAATTAGTATTTTATTTTCTTATTAAGGACTTTTTTGAGGCTTCTCAGGTCAAATAACTTTATGATCCGGTGGCGTGGTTTAGCGTAATATGAATATGGTAGTGTAGAACCACAAAATAGACACAGAAGGTCCGCTTAATACAAACCACTAAAATCGTAAGCATATACATGCTTATAGAAATATACGGTCGTTCGAGGCAAGGTCACGATCGCACAGTACGTGATCTTGGCTACAACGACCGTATACGTCTATAAGCATGTATATGCTTAGGATTTTAGAGAGCGTATTGAGCGGACCTTCTGATCTATGTGTTTTGTGGTAGAACCTAGTAAACTAGCAACTAGAAAAAGATACAATCTTATAAAATAATAACTCATTCATCTTGATAGTCAAGGCGACGACGTACCTAGAGTTAGACGGTCTTGGTGGCGGCCTCCCGACTTAAGTGTTTCTTTTAGCTATAACCCGAAAAAAAAGTTACATACGGAAATTCAGTCAATGCAAATGCTTTCGTTAATTATTACTCCTTACCATAACATCTGTTCATATACAGAATGTTAGAAACATGCGTTTGAAATTTTAAGGGATTACTCAGAATCAAGTACCAATAGAATACAGGAAAAATATTTAAAAAAACAAATTTACAATTATTTTTCTCAGTTTCCCAAACAAATTCTTCATTAACTATTCAGATTTAGTATGGGAAACCTAAAAAAACTGTAGTTGTTTTTACACTCAATTGGTAAGATCGGACTTTTTCAATATTGATATACCCCTTTTATTTCAAACGCACTTTTTAACACCCTTTATAAGTAAGCTTATAAGTATCTAAGTATTTATTAGAGCAAAGAATGGTAACAGAACGTAATATTTTGTCAGACATTTTGGTAAACACAGGTCTTCCTTGGCTACGCTCTGACAGCGACCGTTTTGTACCCTCCTTTTCGCACTTACGGGATTTACATAAGGCTATCCTGTTGTCAAAGTGAACGGTTGCTGTCAGAGTGTACCCTCAGAACGCGGGTCAGTGTAACCGATATCGTAGACCACTAGTGGCAATCACATATAACTGTAACAGAGGTGTGCTCAGCTGTCCCCGATGTGGACGAACCTTTAACGGCAAGATCGGCTACATAAACCATCTACGAGCACATGATAGGGCAGACCAACAAAGCTTTAATAATTAGGCGATCCAAAAAAGTCACCATCGCTGAAATCGGTTGGATGACATTACCGTTCAATACCAATCATCATCATAATCATCATCAGCCGAAAAACGTCAATTGCTGGACAAAGGCCAAGGATTTCCACGTCGACCGCTCCTGCGCCTTAGTCGATACTAATAATAATACAAAAATAAAAACTTACCAGGATTAGCGCAAAGAGCGGCAACGGCGCATGATGTGTTGCCAGCAACGTTCCCACGCCCAGACACAGTGTGACCAGCACTGAGCCAGTCAACGCGAAGGCCTCCCACTCTGGCGCAGCCGGCAACAGCGCTAGTGCCAACACTATGGTCAACACGAACGTGATGACCGAAAGAGTGGAGATCGACTTCACTTGGTGAGATAGGTCCTGGAACAAAGTAAAAATAGGTTTAGTTTTTTTTTTTTTATTAACACCAATTGCTTGTTTACTTTTCAAAAAAAGAATGACAAATTGTAATGATTCTTTCCCAAGAAAAAATAATAACACATCTGCATGGGGCATGGGCATAGAAGTTAGGCGGATATCACACTTCACCGGATCTGCTCCGGTGTGTGGTGCTACGGTTTTTTCCTTTGACAGTGTCAAGTTTAAATTCGCAGCTCAAGCACAAGTCTTCTACCAAAAATTTTTTTTTTTTTTTGTTTTCGGACTTTTTCTTTTACTTGTGCTATAAGACATTGCTTCCTGCCAAACATGATTCTAGGTATACGGGAAGTACCCTTTAGGTTTAGATTCCCATGCGAGTATCCAAATATGCGGCATAAACGGTCGTATCTCTTGATTGCGTTGGCAAAGATGTTTGATTTTTCACAGCTTCAAGGGTTTGCAGGCCTGAGTATTTGATATAAATTTCAACTTGTTACGTCTACGGATTACTGAGAAAAAGGGTCTTGACAGACAGACAGATGGACGGACAGCAAAGTGATCCTATAAGGGTTCCTTTTTTCCTTTTGAGATACGAAACCCTAAAAATATAAAATAACAATCAAAATTTTTAATGATGCACTAATATTTAAAGGAAACGTGCCGGCCAAACGCACGGCTGCCGTCGCCACAAAACTTAGTCCCGTGTGACATACGCCAACATTTAATAAAATTAAAAGACGTCTTATAACAATTTATTAAAAGAGCGGCCAAGTGCGAGTCGGACTCGCCCATGAAGGGTTCCGTAGCAGCAAGTAACATAATATAAAAGTTCTTGTAGTTCGTTGTAGGTAAATTGCGGTACGATTTATGACGTATTAATAAAAAACCACTTACTAGATCTCGTTCAAAACAATTTTCGGTGGAAGTTTGCATGGTAATGTACAATATATATATTTTTTTAGTTTTATCATTCTGTTATTTTAGAAGTTACTAGGAGGGGGGATACATTTTACCACTTTGGAAGTGTCTCTCGCGCAAACTATTCAGCACAAATATGGGTTTGATGAAACAAATATTTTTGGGTTTCAGTTCTAAGTAAGTATGGGGAACCCCCAAAATTTATTGTTTTATTTTTTATTTTTGTGTGAAAATCTTAATACGGTTCACAGAATACATCAACTTACCAAGTTTCAACAGTATAGTTCTTATAGTTTCGGAAAAAAGTGGCTGTGACATACGGACGGACAGACAGGCAGACAGACAGACATGACGAATCCATAAGGGTTCCGTTTTTTGCCATTTGGCTACGGAACCCTAAAAACCAAGTCTAAAATATATTAAATTGATTATTATTAAAATATTATTAAGATAATATCTAACACTAACATTGATAATCGTTACTAAAAATTATATGGACTACGTCTGCGATAAATGTTTTGAATTGAATTGAATTAAGCAATAAGATCATAAACTTCAAGCAATAGAATCGAATTATGTCTACACATATTTTCCCCGCATCTCCCCCGTCTAGTCACATGGAAACGTCCTAATTTCGCCCCCAAAACCACTGTCACAATCACTTACTTGTTTTGGTTAACGAAGTAATTAGGGCCTCCGACGCCAGAGGGCGAGGCCTCAAGATTTATTAGAGCTTGAGAGGTTTCATGACATCAATTTTTATTGGGTCAATCGTAGCGGTGTTCTGCCGTCATAAGGAAGAAAGCCGCAAACTATACGGAATCTCCATATAACGTACTTTGCGGCTTTCTCTCTTGTGAGGGCAGTATTTTAATTTTATTGCCGAGATTATTTTGATGGCTGTTTCAGACCGCATTGAAAGCGGGAAAATGACGACAGTTTTTCTTGTTTTATTATTTTATTATTTAAGATAGATATTATTTGTAGCCGTGAAAACTATCAAGTTTTGAGGCTGGTTTGAAACTTTTTGGGCTCCTAATATTTTAAATCCTCAATTGGTAAGCCTTTGCCATCATCTCACCTGTAAGAGATAATGATGCTAAAGTATGTAAGCGGGCTTACCAAGATTCCCCAGCATTGATGTTTGGCGGCAAGACTTAGATAAGCTCTAGCTTGCCAGGCGAACTCAGAAAATGCCCTAACACTAACCAAATCGAGCCCTACACAGGTGAACCCCGCCAGGAATCGAACCGCGACCCCCTGATGTTAATCGAGCGGGCTAGTTGAGCCACAGAGGTGGTCATAGTTCCCATACAAATCCAATCGAATGATTTGTATGAAATTTTGTAGAACAAAAAAGCGGCCAAGTGCGAGCCGGACTCGCCCATGAAGGGTTCCGTAGCAGCAAGTAACATAATATAAAAGTTCTTGTAGTTCGTTGTAACTTGAATGAAAGTAAATTGCGGTTTACGATTTATGACGTATTAAAAAAAAACTACTTACTAGATCTCATTCAAACCAATTTTCGGTGGAAGTTTGCATGGTAATGTATATCATATATATTTTTTTTGTTTTATCATTCTCTTATTTTAGAAGTTACGGGGGGGGACACATTTTACCACTTTGGAAGTGTCTCTCGCGCAAACTATTCAGTTTAGAAAAAAATTATATTAAAAACCTCAATATCATTTTTGAAGACCTATCCATAGATACCCCACACGTATGGGTTTGATGAAAAAAATGTTTGAGTTTCAGTTCTAAGTATGGGGGGGGGAGTTCCCTAAAATTTATTGTTTTTTTTCTATTTTTGTGTGAAAATCTTAATACGGTTCACAGAATACATCTACTTACCAAGTTTCAACAGTATAGTTCTTATAGTTTCGGAAAAAAAGTGGCTGTGACATACGGACAGACAGACTGACAGACAGACAGACATGACGAATCCATAAGGGTTCCGTTTTTTGCCATTTGGCTACGGAACCCTAAAAATGATTAGTTTCAGAAGTATAAATCCCAGTAGATCCTGAATCCATTTTATGTTACAATCGACTTTCAATTATAAAGATATTCTTATGGATTGATGCGTAAGCACAGTTTCTTTCCCTTTTCATAAATGGTTAGGTTAAAAGGACATACTTACTACCTTACTACATTTTATCGAATTATTTACTACTGGGGACTAGCTATCTTTGTAAGTTATCGGAAAACCTTTTAATCCCCAGCCTTTTATGGAACGTTTTAAAACGTCAATACTATTATTACTCTTACCTACAGACAATAAATTACTAACGTAAGTAACTAAATAAACGTAAGTAGATTTTCATTATACAGGGTGTTAAAAAAGTGCGTTTGAAATTTTAAGGGGTTACTCAGAATCAAGCATAGAATACAGGAAAAATATTGCAAAATCCGATCTTCAAGTTTTTTTTAAATTTCCCATACTATACTTATCTGATTACTCAATCAAGAATTTGTATGGGAATTGAGATTTTTTCAATATTTTTCCTATATTCTTGATACTGAGTAAGTAAGTAAGTAAGTAACCAACCCCTAAAATTTAAAATGCACTTTTTTTACACCCTAAGCTGTATATAAAAGTTGTGTTGAATGAAACTTTCCTGAAACTATTGCAATTTTTGTACTTTGGATGAAATTTGACTTACTCGGTAAATCAGTGATTAACACTGCTGTTGGTTCACGATTGAACGTGGGTTCAATTCTCACAGAAGGCAAACATTTCTGTGATGAGCAGATCTTTTGCTCTGTGGCTGGGTTAATTAACTATATATCTAGAATCTCAAGCTTTTTAATTTATATTTCTATGTATTTTTATTTGTATCAGTGTTGTTTTGGAATGTTATATCCAAATTCCAAACAAAGACAATTAACCAAAACCATTAATATTTTTAGGTATTCTTTGTTGTCGTAGTGTCGAAGACCTGCGGGATCTTTACCAACTTTCTCAGTTTGCCTACCTTCCATCAGTAAATAAATACAAACATGCCCATTTTGGATATTTTCCACTTATTTATATTAGTAGTTAAACCATATCGCCAACTTTAAGTTTTTTTTTCTCAGGATCACAGCAACAGTATCGCAGGAGGAGCGCAAGGTTTTTGGGGGGGGGGGCGTCAACGAGGACACAGTAACGCTCGCGCACCATAACACCAGGATTAGGGTGAAATGAGTCATCCAGTAAAAATAATAGGATCACAACAACATGGTAAGTAAGAATAAACTGACCTAAATAAGATATAACGTGAAAAACCAAAGAAAATACTTTCAGAATAAGTATCGTTAGCCCAAATCCCACAGCCGATAAAACGGAACGACAATTGCCGGGTAAAACGCAGGACCGATAAAAGCGTAGGTCCGTATTCAGACCCTACTTTATGACTAGCAATAGGATGGGACTATGTGAAGGGACTAGGGGCACAAATGAGCAAAATTAGAGAGAAGGGAGACCCATCAAAATCAGACCTTTTTGCTGCGAAGATGTAACTTATGTACGGTACGCATTTCTTATAAGAAATGGTAATAGCGGTCACCACCATTTTAGGGTTCCGTACCCAAGGCCAACGGGACCCTATTACTAAGCCTCTGCTGTCCGTCCGTCCGTCCGTCTGTCCGCCCATCCATCTGTCTGTTAGCGGGCTGTTTTTGGAGTTTCTTGTACGATGGTACAGAACCCTTCATGCGCGAGTCCGACTCGCACTTGGCCGGGTTTTTTAATCCTACATGCTGATATAGGCTAAATTAGCATGTGCGACTATTTAAATACCACTTTCGAAACTGGCTGGTTAACCGATCAATTTGTATGAAAAAAGGTTTTTTCAGCGCCATTACGTGTTTCTGGTCTGGGCAGAATCATCAGCGTTGTGGGTACCCTACAGTACTCATAACATATGCTGAGTCCAGGCCATTTTCACTAGCCTGTGCAATATGCAATGTGTCTTTTCTTATGCAACTTTTTGTTCTTTTGTCTCCTTAGCATTAGCTTTATTTTATAGTTGAAATATCTGTATGGCTATGTGAAATAAATAATTTATCTATCTTTCTGAGAAAGATTTTTAGTTTCTGTCGAGTGGGACTCACCGTTTAACTTTTTGGGAAGTTGTCTTTTTAGATATAAGATAACATGCTGTACTGACCATGTTTAATGTGATATAAATAATATTATACAGGGTGTTAAAAAAAGTGCGTTTGAAATTTTAAGGGGTTACTCAGAATCAAGTACAGAACCCAGGAAAAATATTGAAAAAATCCGCTCTTCAATAATTTTTTTCAGAGTCTCATACTAAATCTAAATAGTGAATCGAGAATTTGTATGAAAAACTGCAAAAAAAAATTGAAGAGCGAATTTTTCAATATTTTTCCTAGATTTTATACTTGATTCTGAGTAACACCTTAAAATTTCAAACGCACTTTTTTTAACACCTTGTATATTCTAAGAAAGATGATGATGATGATTCTATGGCTCCTACACATATTTTATACTAGCCTCCGCCCGCGACTTCGTCCGCGTGGACTTAAGAACTGTGTCCAGAAAGAAAATATTAAGATTGCGCCATCTAGTGACGAAGTGAAAATTTTGAGTTTTTAAGCATTCCTACGGAAATCCTTAAGTTTTCCGGGATAAAGAGTATCCTATGTGTTAGCCGAGTGCTTTATCTATCTACCTACCAAATTTCATCCAAATCCGTTCAGTAGTTTCGGCGTGAAAGCGGAACAAACAAACAAACAAAAAAACTGACAAACAAACATCCATATTTTCGCATTTATAATGTTAGTGAGAAGTGAGATATGTAGTCTTCATCGTGTGGCACAATTTAACCATGCTTACTTTCCCATTTATAATATTAGTGAGATGATCACCCTGTGTATCATTATATGATACAGGTTGACCGGTACATATTTGCAAACCTAATAACTGTAACTGGTGATTCTGCTTATGAAACTAAAAAACTTTTGTTGTGTTTTTTTATCACAAAAATTGATCATTAGCGATTTCCCCAACAAAATTTCTTATCCCATTTTATTTACGATACACTTAAATTTTTGGTAAACTTACTTAGTTTTATCTATCCCATAAATATGTTTTTGCTACTAATCAGCAATTTTTTTAAAAATTATTTGTAATTTTTTTGTATTTGTTTTTTTAAGCAATATACATAGAAAAAGTTTACAATCAAACTAATAAACGGTTTTTGTTATACTGGTGTTTTTGTTATACTGGTTGCTCTTAATGTATCAAAACAACATGTCATGTCCCTAAATCCGACCGATCTGTGTAATTGTCATGTATTCCCTAAACACACAACAAAGCCGGATAAAGGCGGTCTATTCCGGTCATAACCAGTAGTCGGTACAGTTGTCTCGCTGTATACGAGTATATATTATGTAGTTAGGATTTATTGAAATGGCAATTAGAGTTGGCTGTTGATTAGTATAAGCGGAATGTGGATTGGCCTAGTTGTGTATCGCATCATTTGTGAAGGTTAAGTACGTTACCACAGTCATACTATTTGATCAACTGAACCGCCAATTTTGTATGGGAGGCCAAACATTTTTTTGCGGGAAAGTTGATCAGTTTCATGAGTAGTAGTATTTAAGACCCATAAAAACTGTGACAACCTGTGTGTAAAGAAATTTAATTGAATTGAAGTCACTGTAAGAAAAATCTGGTATTTTATAAGGACCCTATATAGGGTGTAACAAAATTGGTGTAGGACCCGTTAAATGAGGATTCTACTCATCGTACTGAACAACTTTTGTTCTACGTGTTTGCGCAAATCGCAAAAAAATTTTTGGTGTCTCCATACAAAAATGGCAAACAGATGATCTATTTGTATGGAGAGTCCGAAGTTTTCTTTGCGATATAAACAAAGTCGTAGAACAAAATTTGTTCAGTACGATGAGTAAAATCCTCATTTAACGGGTACTACACCAATTTTGTTACACCCTGTATAAGTCGCAGCGAGATTGTAGAATTAGCAGTTTTTCAAATGCTTTGTAAACTACTTTGTAACAAACTAAAAAAAAAACCGAGTCGGTCAAACGGACTGATGGATGGCTAGGTCAGGTTAGGTTTTGCAGCGGTTGAATGCTTTGGCGATCCCTCCGCTCCGGCACATGGCGACGAGAAGGAACAGCGTGGGGTTTCAGCCGGTAGGAATCCGGCATAACGCAGTCGCTACCCATGCAGTGTCTTAGGATTTCCCCACGTAAAAAAAAGGTTTGTCTGGTGCCTCCGTAATCCGGAGCTCCGCGAAGATATAATACATTAGTATAAATATTCTAACAGTTGCCGGTCAGTTTATTTACGAAAATATCATGTACGTTCGTAAAAATCTAAACGTTTAACACTATTTTTGAAAAGTTTTTCAAAAATAGTGTCAGATATAACCGTAATTTGAGAAGTAAAAATAATCTTGACATAGCTTTCTCGAGACTTAGTAAGGTGAAAAAATCATTTGTGGGGCAATGTGTACGCTTTTATAACAAAATTCCGAATGACGTGTGTGAACTACCAGAATGTAAATTTAAGAAACATATAAAACGCTGTATTTGTTCAAGAGGATACTATAAGACTAGATTATTTTAATGATAATGACATTTGGAATATTCCTCCAGCAAAATGATATGACGTTTATAAGAGTGCTTAATGTACCTACGTAAAGATATAAATGATTTTGAAATTTTGAATTTTACTGTCTTACAATATGAACACTCCTTGCTCTCCCCCCCCCCCTTTTAACGGAATTTCGACCCTCCGCGGCTAAGATGCCGTGACCATTGCTCAGTGCAGGCACTTAAGCAACACCAGGCAACATACACATTTTATGCGTGTACAGTCAGCCACAAAGATATCTGAACCTCTCCGTAATACACCATGTATCACGAATAGTAGGGGTTCAGATATCTCTGTGGGCCAGTGTACAAACGTCATAGCTTTATTTATTATAGTAGTAGGTAAATATAAAGCTACATTTTGTTGGAGTGTCCAGGGTGTAACGTAACGAATTTGTTTAATAGTCTAATAGTTCTGCTACCCTTGAAGAATTGCCATACCCATAAACTTTGTTTAGCTTCCCTTGAATAAAATATACCACCTTTTTTACCGACATTGTCTCTTCTGTACACAGTTCTGTGCTGTTTCGGCACATTCACATATCGAATCACGAAGAGGCGTAAGCAAATTTTTACAACTTTACAGTAGAGTGATTTTAAGAAAAAGTTTAAAGTTACTGTAAAGATCTGTTCCAACTTAGTGCCTTTAGCTTTTACGTAGTTAACGAGGCTATCATCTAGAACATGAACTGACTCCCTTTAATTGTTAGGTTTATTTTAAGTTTACCTTTAATAAGTATACCTCAATATTTGTTGGTTACGCCCCTTCGTGATTCGACCGATGATGTGTTGTTTTGTAGTAAACTCCAGAAGACCTTGTGAAGGTTGGCGTGTTACATTATTCAATGATCATACCTGCTTTTATTGTTCAAACTCTATTATGCGCGCTCTAATTCGAATATACCTTTATATCTACTAAAAAGTAATATACTGGTAAGTACGCACAGCTACATTATTTTTATTGCATTTTACCTTTAACCTTATTCTACGAATGCAAAAGTAAGTTTGTTTGTCCTTATATTTTACGTCGCAACGGAGCAATGGTTTGATTATTTTTTTCACGGAGCGGAAAAAAATACGTGGAAATCGGACGAAAAATAATCAGATTTAGTCCCAAGTACAGTCAATATGAAGCCAGTCAAAACTACAGCAAACCTGTATCTACACTAGTAGTACACGCATACACACATGGACAACAAAACTACGATAAAACACTCGCAAACAGATGTTCCTTTTTTCCTTTTGCGGTACGGAACCCTAAAAATTTCGAATTCCTTCAGGAATTACACCTGTAACCCCAAAAAAGTCAGCTTGGCAAAATGCTGTTTATTGTTATAATAACTACTCAGCCGGTATCAAAAAGCTTAGAAAGGATACTTATATCCTGAAAAACTCATTTCCGTCCAACCGAGCACCTTACAAACTTCAATCCGTTTATTTCCTGGCACACTGAAGGGAATCTAGTAGGTAATAATGTTATTGGTCAGATAAACGTCCTTCAATGAATCAGTGACAAAGACCTTACATTCGTACTTCAGAAGGACGAGACTGGATTGATTAAGCCGTTAAAGACTTTAATTTACAAGCTAGAAGGTTTCCTAACTAAACTACAAATTTCTTGCATCTGAACAGTTGTAATCCGTAATGTCCGTCTGTCTGTCAGTGGACTGTATCTCATGAACTGTAATAGATAGACAGTTGAGCTTTTTACAGATTGTGTATTGCTGTTTTCGCTATAACAACAGATAATAATTTAAAAAAAGTGGGTCCCCATACAAGAGACGTGTTTTTTGGAGTTTCTTGTACAATGGTACGGAACCCTTCATGCGCGAGACCGACTCGCACTTCGCTGGTTTTATTATTTTACTTACACAGCTCATATCGTCCCCACTACTAGGCCACGGGTCTCGTCCCAAACATAAAAAAATTAAGCACACACCAACCACGCAAGGACGCAGCCACTCTTTGCAGGATGGCTAAAGAGAGAGATGAGTTCTGCATGCTGAGCGCCGACATCCGCTAAGAAGAAGAACCGAAGCCAAATCCGGATTGATGGAAGTGATTGGCTAGAGTCTGGCAAACAAAATCGTTACCAAAGAATAAGCGGCAATCTCAAAAAATCTTCATGTGGTATCATCAACCTATAGCAGGAAAAAATATATTTAATACTTGTGTAATAAATCTTTATTATAATATATTTATACTAGCTGAAATTACAATTTACAATTAGCTTTTTACAATTTATTGACTCCTTGTACATCTTGTTTATCTATAAACATAAAAACAGTCTACTTCATAAACTGATTTTGATAATCTGCAGTTTATTTCTGCACTGAAAAATCTGAAATTACCATAGAATCTATCATTTACGAATGGACATTACAAATAATATCATTATATCATTTCTTACACTCAACAATACAATAAATAATAAATATGAATATTCAGCCAACAAGTATCAATAATTAACAGTCATACTAACATTCAACAGTGACAGCCTCTGACAACTTCTTTATGTTGCCATGTAAAAAGTTTTAATAAAATTCCAGGTTACGCTTTCGTTCAGACTCTAGTGGCTAACCAGTGTCAAAATTTTCAAGTCGCTTATTTTAGCCCTCTGACATAATTTAACAATAATTACAACCGACTCCAACGGCTTAACTTGTCTTGCGTAGCACGAAAACGGTCGAGATAAATGCCACTAACAGTCAAACCCATTCAGGTTATGACAGTGTCTGTAACCAGTTAACCTGCGTGATTGACGCGATCCCACCAGTGAGCTATGGCCCATTTTTTATATTACATATTTATATAAAAGACCGATTTCATGTAGAAACTCAATTACCGTCAGTCACCTAACATTTACAATATTAATATTTTCAGTACAATAATATTTTAAGCAAAATCTCTGAACTGCTCCTATTCGTCCTCAGAATAAGGTCTTTGGTTTGAACTGTTAAGGTCTCAAGTCGGTTCGCCCTCAGGAAAGAAGGGATTATTAGCGGGATGTCAATCCCACAAAAAATAAATAATCTTGACTAAAATCCCTGAGGGGAAATAGGTATTTGGAAAAGCTCTGATACTTGGTCAACATTTATGGGAACTTATGAATTTTTGATAGGGTTGCTTTTATTAAATGTTTATTTTTGGAAGCTTTTGGTACCAACTATCATATCTATAACTAAATAATGCTGATAAAATATGGCATACGGCTGAGTGGAATTGAATCAAACTTTGTGTGTGTATGTATGAATACTGTAGTGTAGGTACACAATGATTTTTCAAATGAATAAAATATTAGCTTGTTTATTTGTTTTTATTTGTTTGGTGGTCTTTGTGACTGAGGACACACTTTTAAAGTCAATAAAAATCTGTCATTTTTTTTAAATAATTATGTAACTCTTTTTGCTCTTTTATGTTGATGACAATTCATACACATCCGGCCTAGTCTTGCCACCTTGACGGTGTCATCGGAACATGGCACCAAAACATTTTTGATACCTCAAGAGATCTTTAAGCAATTTCCACCAATCGGAGCTAAGAATTACCTTCGAAATCTATACACTCTGACCCTACTTTCAAGTAAAAAAAACGAATTCAAATCGATACACCTTTTTGATAGCAACGATGCTATAGTCATACACAATTATAAGTTAAAAAAACTTGGACTTCTCATAATATTTTTTTAACTTTTTCAGTCTCATAAGCAGAATCACCATTTAAGTTTTAGATATGAACCATATCATCCTACAGACAAGTGATTTACAAATTATTTACTCTATTTTCGCACGACTTCATACAAATCTAGTAATGAAATATGCAGGTTTCCGGTGTAAATCTAAAATGCCCTACAGTATCCTAAGTGCAACACCAGGCGACCTTGTGATAACACAGTTAAATTGCGCCATTCAATAAAATTTGCTTTGGTCCATGAATATACTACTCTCTACCGACAGACTTTGAACCAAGTAATGAATTAATAGTGCAAGCAGACACGAGAGTAACAGTGAATTATGTTGCCTTCATGCTGTATGTATAACCAACCATGTATAACCCCTACGTTGCAGGTCATCTGAAATTGTGTTAGGTTAAACCGCAACGTCGGGAAAGTCAAGGGTAACACAATTACCCGTGAAGATTAGCTGCCGACCTGCGTATAAACGCATAAGGGGGGACATAAACAGGGTGGAGTACGTTTTATTCGTTTCGTGCCCAAGTCATTATCTATAGTTCATTCCAATCAAAAAAAAGCAAAAAGTAAACAAACTTACTATGGAAATGACACATGTCAATGTCAGATGCATTTACCTTTTGCTTTTTTTTTATTGGAATGAACCATATGTAGTTACCGAATTATGAAGATCTATTTCGCCGGTTTACAAGCTACTTCACATGTGTAAGTACAAGATGTACCGAAAAGGTAAAGCTGATTAACTTTTGTTTTACTACTTTGATGAAATAGCTTAAAAAAATACTTTAGAAGTTGGATATGGTTAGTTAATCTATATGTTTATATTGTTTTAACAGAGGTACTGTCTCTCTTAAAACTAAACATTTCCAGTGAAACACAGAAAAGTAAAGATTTGGACTTGTAATGGAAGTATGATAATCCACTAATCGAATTGGAGAACAAAATCTCTTCAGTGTCATAAGATATCTATATAGTGTCATAAGATATATCTATATATTTTTTCCAACACCCTTTATAAATAAGGTGACTTATAACTTGGACATCGTGTACATAATTGACTATAATTACAATCCACTATTCAATTTGTTTGACGTAGCAAAGTTGAAAATAAAAGTTGTTAAGTTTATAAGTGGAACTGTGAAGTACGCGGCTTGAAACTTCTGACACTGGGGTTGGTCACAGCTCCACAACATCCACCAAGCCGGACTTGGCCCCCGTGTGAGGAGTATGGCTTAACCTTCCCGAGGTACGGGAAGAGACCTGTGCCCCTGCAGTGGAAATAAATGGGTTGTTAATGTTAACAATGAAACAATATGTATGACGACCCCATACACCTGCAAGGTCGGCAACGCACTTGTGACTCCTCTGGTGTTGCGGGTGTCTATGGGTGGCGGTAATCGCTTACCATCAGGTGATCCGTCTGCTCGTTTGCCAACTATCACATAAAAAAAAATGAACTTGCCTTATCAACTGAAGCACGTCACACTAGTACAATATATCAAACTCCCGGAAATTGGATATTCGTCCATTTGTAAGTTATTGTTGCTCGCATGCTATGGAAAATTAGCATAATAATATACATTGTGTAGAAATTCGATCAAACTTTCTCTTCTATAACTAACTTTAAGTTAAGTTTGAGTAATGAAGTTAAAACCAAAAAAAGTATTCATCATCCTTCCTGCTAATAGTTTTTACTTGAAAGCCAACGGTTATTGAAAGGTTGCACCGTTGGCTTTCAAGTAGAAACTAAAAACCCTAGTTTGATCCGTGGCACATATTTAGAGAACATCCTTTACGCTCTCGTATACATAACTTACCTTATGTTCTAATTATTATTATTATAAATCCTTCCCGAAAGTTTTCAAAGTTTAAGCTGATTTTGTTAGGCCTTACACATTCAGTAAATAACACGTTGTTAATTTTTGTTTCAGAATTTGTATTGTATATATTATTTAAAAAGCAATATTTTTTCTAATTCAATTGAATTCTACAAGTTTTTGACGTGAATTCGATCAACGTCTTACTCCGAGGTAGGAGCGGAAAAACCGGTGACACGAAACTTGTGTACGTTGACGAGCCTCCTGCACCTTACACATTCAATCCACGTCCATGCCGATGATACCAACGTGTATTGGCTTTCGTGTATTTTCCATCAACTTTGATAAAGTTTTACAACTCATTCCGGATAAAAGACTATTACACTGAACCGGCGACCCTTCCATTTTATTACCTAAGTCTTTTATACCGTACGCTCTCATATTATAGTTTATAGCTACAATTTTCTATAAGACTTCGTCCTCACATGACTTGCAAATTAATAAAAGCGGACAAAAGCGATGTTACTCGCGCTCCGACGGTTCCGTACAAACAAATGGTGAAAGCACCGCACATTGCTCTAACGAATAGATAAGTCGGATTGAAAGACAAACTTCACTTTGCAGGCGAAAATTTCTCCTCCCATACACCAATATACTTCACGGTATATTCTCCAACTGTAAATGTAAGTTTGTACCTACAGTTGGCTGTGACAGACGATAGACCGACAGACAGACCAACACACAAGTGAGGTACGGTACCTTAAAATGTGACCTTCTTCTTGAGTAGTCGGGTATTAAAAATCGATTTTGATGGCCCACCGATGACCCAAAAACTAGTTTTATAAACTATGTAATTTTTAGTATACAATAACGTGAAGTGGAACTAAATAAGGCAGGTTATAGGGTGAAACTGAAATAGCGTACCAATTAAAATTATATTTTACTGTGGTTTCTGCTCACGAAACTGAACAACTTTGTCTACGGAACCAATTCACTCAAACACTCAAAGATCTTCATCGATGAAGTAGCCACAGGTGTGACCAAATACATCTGGAAGAATAGCAGGTCGCATGTTAGAGCCATAACAGGGGCGTTAACGTCACTATGCAACCAATGCTCACTTCAAAAAGATAGGTTTAACAAATAATGCAACCTGCCTCTGCAGATTCTGTGAGCATTCTCTCTGTGGTGAGGACACAAAATCCATGGAGCACCTATTATGTTACTGCGATGTCCAGGCTAATAAGCGTATGAGCCTCCTAGGTAATGGTTACCCTACACCGGAGGAATACAGACCCTACCTCTCAGCGGAATTGCTGCACTAATGCAACATATCTTTTACTACCGATAGGTACAGGGGTTTTTAAGGAGTTGACACAAAAGATCCCTCTGGGTCGAAGTGTCGCTGCTTAGGCAGCCCCCATCAACAAGATTAAATTAGAAGGAACTAATTAAATCGGAGCAAAATGTTAATTTTGATACTTCATACAAATTGGATGAGCTGAGTAGCCAACTTTGTAGGAAAAGTCCAATTTTTTTGCTCCGATTGAATTGGACCATTAGAGAAAATTATTCAGTGTCATAACTAGAAGCCACAGTTATTTGGTCCGTGATTTCAAATTCATCCTGTATATCGATTTCTCTGTGTACTACCGTATAATTAAACCATGTAGCCTCCAGCACTAACCATTGAATTAATTAATTCCGGCTACCTACCGCTTTTGGGAGGGTAAATTCGCACGCAGGCAACGTAGTTAAGAACAGGCGAGTGTTGTGTAGGGATTTGTGTTAACCGGGAAAGTTTGGATGGTACAATAATTTTGCTAGTGTTGTGTGACCGTTATGGGCAGGTTATGAGCGAGATTTGTAAGAGGGCAAGCTGTATATTTGATGTGAAAGAAATAATTGACTCTAGAATATGGAAAAAAATAATTGCAGAGTGACTTAATGGCATTTTTGTACAGAATGTTCCATAGTAAATACTCGTATATGTGAAAAAATCCTAAAACACATTATGTTTATGTTGATATTTTTTTATTCTCTACATACAAAACCCTTGAAGCAGTTCAATTGAAGGACCAAGACCTTGGACATGCAAATGTAAGGAAAATTGGGACAGACCTTTAGCTTCTTCGATGAACTCAGTGGATCCTGGCTGGCCACACAATGCAGTCCAAGACACTATTGTTTTGATTTCACCGTGCACGAGCTTTCACTTCTTATTAGACACAAGAAACACTTTTTGGATTTTGAATGCGGTATGAGCTTGATATTTGATGATTTTGAAGAGCGCAGCGCGAGCGTGGGCGCTTTCGCGACGTCCCAGCGATGATTGGCGAAGAATGAGAAGAAGGGATATAGGAAGCGGAATGGAATTTGATTGGTCAATGAATGTATGAGTGAAGTAGGCGTAAATTTATCAAAATATGTACTTATTTTATAGAATTTGAATTATTTTAAAGTAATTATGGATGAGATTAAGCATTTTAATTTATTTATTTATTTAAGTAATTATAATTAAATTCGGCGTAGCCACGTATCAAACTCTTTTTTGCTATTATAGCAGAGTGACAGTTCAAAAGTTGTTTTGTGATACAGTATAAAATGTTGCAAAATCTCTTTATACAGCCTTTTGGGTAGTTTATACGTATTAAGTAGCGAAGTAATCAAGTTAATTTTAACTTAAAAGTAAGTTAATTTTAAGTGGTCAAGCGTTTATACGTAACAAGTAGTAAGTAGATAAGTAGTAACTTAATTTTAACTTGTGTGTAGCGTTTTCACGTTAAAAGTCTACACTTGCTTGCCATTTAGTAGCAGGCCACGCCCACCGGGGAGAGCGCGCGGTGCGGGGGGCGCGGCAACTTATTCGAAAAATAGATTCGATTCTATTCTACTTGTGCACTTGTCTACTAAATCGTTAACTTACCACTTATGACTTAATAGCTGATAAGTGACTGTTTACACACAGAAATTTACTTAAAATTTAGTTAAAATTAAGTTAATTACTTCGCTACTTAATATGTGTAAACTACCCATTATCTTCGAGTTCATCATCATCACTTTGTCGCTGTTTTGTTTGTCTTTCTTTTCAGATATTGTAACGTCTTCGTTTTACTGTACTTTTTTCATAAAATATAGCTTTTGCCCACGGCTCCGACCACGTGGCTTTATGACTGTCTCTAAGGTATCCTACGGGAACCATGCATTTTCCCGGAATAAAAAGTAACCCAGTGTTGATCCAGTATTTAATCTATCTATCTACCTACTCAATTTCACCCAAATGCGTTCAGTAGTTTCGACGTGAAATCGGAACGCATTTATAATATTAGTAAGATAGGCAAATAAAAATACAAACTAATAAATTCGAAACCATTAAATTCGAATCGAAATTATGTCAAAAATACCACTGCTTTTCTTCTTTTTCTTGACCTGAGTGACTGACTCGTACTGACTGACTGATCCTGACTGACTTCGTAGCGTCATAGGTAGTCCACTGACTTCACATCAGCAAATGAGGTACCAATTTGTAGGACGCGGTTTAGTTGGTCACCACCTAAATCTTGCTGCCAAGTATCAACGTTTATTTATTAACATTGATGTGTGTCAGCATGGAGTTAAGATAGGAAGTCTTGGTAAGCCACACTTATCGTCTGGCGAGACTATGCCAAAGGCTTACCAATTGAGGATAAAAACACTACTCATTTAAATCGCGTCGAGTTTCAGAAATAGTATTTTTACGAGCTCTTAAATATTTGTCATTGTGTTGGCGCATCGCCAGAAATACAAGGATTTGACACCATCATTTTAATCTGAGCAATTTTCGGTGTGGGCCATAAGGAATTTTTTTTTTCTTGTCACTGGTGTGGATACATTTTTATCTTCAATTGGTTAGCCCATGGCATCATATCTCCTGATGGTAAGTAATGATGTTGCCGAGGATGGAAGCGGGCTTATCAAGATTCTTCAACGCAATGAGAAATGAGGACAACAGGAGAACTAGTTACCGACATAGCTTTCAGAATCGCTAGACTTAAGTGGCAGTGGGCGGGGCACATAGCTCGTAGAACAGATGGCCGTTGGGGCAGTAAAGTTCTCGAGTGGCGACCGCGTACCGGAAGACGCAGAATAGGCAGGCCTCCGACTCGGTGGACAGACGACCTGGTGAAGGTTGCGGGAAGCCGCTGGATGCGAGCCGCACAGGACCGGTCGGTGTGGAAATCCTTGGGGGAGGCCTTGGTCCAGCAGTGGACGTCTTTCGACTGAAAGATAGATTGAGAAACTTCATACGAGACTTAGATAATAGATGGTGGAAGTTAGCCTGGCGGGCACAGAAAATTCCCTACAACCTACCAAACCAAGTACTACATATAAATATTACGGTTCTGCAGGAAATCGAACCCGCGACCTCCTGATGAGAAGATAACAACTAGCCACAAGACCACGGACGCGGTTAAATTGTTTAATTGTTGTTGTTATTATACAAAAAATATAGGAACATATTACAATAACAAGAACGTACTTACCTGTTTGTGTATTTTATTCCATGTTTACTTACGAGTACATGTCCCTATTCAGTAATTTGTGTATTTATAAAGTACAGTCAGCGCCGTTCATTGATTTACCACCTTTGGTACTTACTTTTTTGTTTTTCTTGTATTTTACTGATCAGATTCATTGAGAAATTTATCATATTAAGGAGTGTGACTAAAATACAGGCTGTTGAAAAAGTGTGTTTGAAAATTTAAGGGGTTAATCAGAATTAAATATAGAATATATGAAAAAGATAAAAAAAATCCGATCTACTACTTTTTTAATACCCTGTATAATAAGTGTAGCGTTAACTGCAGATTCCATTATGAACTGCAGAAGTTTGGTTCTATACAAAAAAAAATTGTATTGTTCATTATTGTTATCAGCCAATCCCTCCCTGCCCGTCTTAACGCGATCTTCCCTCCTGCAGTTAAGATCCAGTGACGGTTGTTGCAACGCACACATTGTTAACAACCCATTACGTCCCCACTGCAGGAGCACGGGTATCTTCCCATACATCGGGAGGGTTAGGCCATACTCCACACACGAGGGCCAAGTCCGGATTGGTGGAGGTTGTGGGGCTAGTGGCCAACCCCAGTGTCAGAAGTTTTCAAGCCGCCTATAAGGCCTCCGACATAGCTTAACGACTGCCATCTAGCGATAGCAGCCAGCACCAACGGCTTAACGTGCCTTGCGAAGCACGGAAACGGTCGAAAGAAATGCCACTAACAGTCAAACCTATCTAGGTTATGACCATGTCTGTAGTCAGTTAACCTGCGTGATCAGTGCAACCACTGAGCCACGACCGCTTCTCATTAATATATACAAATGTCATATTTTTTATAGTGACGGTTTGTCATAGTGTCCGGAATAGTCCGGACGTACCATAAAGCTATCATAGCTGTTTTTTTAAAAATTCACAATTGGTAATCCCTTGGCATCATCTCACTTGATGGTATGTAATGATGATATGGAAAATGGAAGCGGGCTTACCAAGATTCCCCAACGCAATGAGGATCTCATCTCCATGCCGGATCGCATAAATGCTATTAAAGGTTAGACCGCACTACGCGGCAGTTTCATACAAAATGACTGGCCGTGTCGCGTCGCGTAGTGCCGCCGCAGCGCAGTGCGTTCATACCTTAACATTGGTTATATCATACGGGGTGCTGTCTGTACGTTCAATTTCGATTTTCCGAGCCAGTGGTCGCAGTAGTGGCGACGGGAAGACGCACACGGTGTGTTAGACTGCCATCATAAGAAAAAAGACCGCAAAGTAAACGGAAACTCCATATATCTGTACTTTGCGGCCTTCTTTCTAATAATGGCAGTAGATAGGTGGGAATGAATGATCGCTTTACCAAAATGTTACTACAGGCACTATGTAGGAAAAAATATGTTTCATGGACAGGACAGAATTATAATATAAGGTCTTTGCTGCTCCCGGATTTGTTCCGTGAGATTTTTTTAAGTATTCTATATTATGGTAAAGGTTACATACATTTTAGTGTTTAGATTGGGAATATTTTTGCACAGATGTTATATTAACCGCGGGCACGTCCGTAGGTGTAAATCTTAAAAATGCCCTACACGTGACCAAGGGTGATGATAAGTGCAACACCAGGCAACCGCCGCCTATACAGGGTGTAACAGAAGTGTGTGACTTTGTTGTTCCGGTTCCGGTTTGTTGAACGGTTTGTTCAACAAAGTTGTAGAACAAAAGTTGTTCAGTTTGATGGGTAAAAGCCAACCTTGAAGTATTGTCACACACTTCTGTTACACCCTGTATACCTTGTGGATAGGACGGTTAAAATTGTGCCTGGCGGGCACAGAAAATTCCCTACAACCTACCAAACCAAGTACTACATATAAATATTACGGTTCTGCAGGAAATCGAACCCGCGACCTCCTGATGAGAAGATAACAACTAGCCACAAGACCACGGACGCGGTTAAATTGTTTAATTGTTGTTGTTATTATACAAAAAATATAGGAACATATTACAATAACAAGAACGTACTTACCTGTTTGTGTATTTTATTCCATGTTTACTTACGAGTACATGTCCCTATTCAGTAATTTGTGTATTTATAAAGTACAGTCAGCGCCGTTCATTGATTTACCACCTTTGGTACTTACTTTTTTGTTTTTCTTGTATTTTACTGATCAGATTCATTGAGAAATTTATCATATTAAGGAGTGTGACTAAAATACAGGCTGTTGAAAAAGTGTGTTTGAAAATTTAAGGGGTTAATCAGAATTAAATATAGAATATATGAAAAAGATAAAAAAAATCCGATCTACTACTTTTTTAATACCCTGTATAATAAGTGTAGCGTTAACTGCAGATTCCATTATGAACTGCAGAAGTTTGGTTCTATACAAAAAAAAATTGTATTGTTCATTATTGTTATCAGCCAATCCCTCCCTGCCCGTCTTAACGCGATCTTCCCTCCTGCAGTTAAGATCCAGTGACGGTTGTTGCAACGCACACATTGTTAACAACCCATTACGTCCCCACTGCAGGAGCACGGGTATCTTCCCATACATCGGGAGGGTTAGGCCATACTCCACACACGAGGGCCAAGTCCGGATTGGTGGAGGTTGTGGGGCTAGTGGCCAACCCCAGTGTCAGAAGTTTTCAAGCCGCCTATAAGGCCTCCGACATAGCTTAACGACTGCCATCTAGCGATAGCAGCCAGCACCAACGGCTTAACGTGCCTTGCGAAGCACGGAAACGGTCGAAAGAAATGCCACTAACAGTCAAACCTATCTAGGTTATGACCATGTCTGTAGTCAGTTAACCTGCGTGATCAGTGCAACCACTGAGCCACGACCGCTTCTCATTAATATATACAAATGTCATATTTTTTATAGTGACGGTTTGTCATAGTGTCCGGAATAGTCCGGACGTACCATAAAGCTATCATAGCTGTTTTTTTAAAAATTCACAATTGGTAATCCCTTGGCATCATCTCACTTGATGGTATGTAATGATGATATGGAAAATGGAAGCGGGCTTACCAAGATTCCCCAACGCAATGAGGATCTCATCTCCATGCCGGATCGCATAAATGCTATTAAAGGTTAGACCGCACTACGCGGCAGTTTCATACAAAATGACTGGCCGTGTCGCGTCGCGTAGTGCCGCCGCAGCGCAGTGCGTTCATACCTTAACATTGGTTATATCATACGGGGTGCTGTCTGTACGTTCAATTTCGATTTTCCGAGCCAGTGGTCGCAGTAGTGGCGACGGGAAGACGCACACGGTGTGTTAGACTGCCATCATAAGAAAAAAGACCGCAAAGTAAACGGAAACTCCATATATCTGTACTTTGCGGCCTTCTTTCTAATAATGGCAGTAGATAGGTGGGAATGAATGATCGCTTTACCAAAATGTTACTACAGGCACTATGTAGGAAAAAATATGTTTCATGGACAGGACAGAATTATAATATAAGGTCTTTGCTGCTCCCGGATTTGTTCCGTGAGATTTTTTTAAGTATTCTATATTATGGTAAAGGTTACATACATTTTAGTGTTTAGATTGGGAATATTTTTGCACAGATGTTATATTAACCGCGGGCACGTCCGTAGGTGTAAATCTTAAAAATGCCCTACACGTGACCAAGGGTGATGATAAGTGCAACACCAGGCAACCGCCGCCTATACAGGGTGTAACAGAAGTGTGTGACTTTGTTGTTCCGGTTCCGGTTTGTTGAACGGTTTGTTCAACAAAGTTGTAGAACAAAAGTTGTTCAGTTTGATGGGTAAAAGCCAACCTTGAAGTATTGTCACACACTTCTGTTACACCCTGTATACCTTGTGGATAGGACGGTTAAAATTGTGCCACACGATAAGAGAAGAGAACCTCCGACATTAAAAGGTGTTATAAGTTGGGGCAGTAAAGTTCTCGAGTGGCGAGCACGCACCGGAAGACGCAGTACCGACGACCTGGTGAAGGTTGCGGGAAGCCACCGGATGCGAGCAGTACGGGATCGGTCGGTGTGGAAATTCTTGGGAGAGGCTTTTGTCCAGCAGTGGACGTCTTTCGGGTGATGATGATGATAAGTAAGTTTAAAGCCTATCTGAGACTTTTAAAGCCTATTTGTTTCTGTGTGTTTGCATGTAGGCGTAGGCATTGTAGCTCACAAATGCATGGAGCTATTTGATTGCGAGTTTCTCAACTGAAAGCAAGTTCCATCGCGGGTGTTTTCAGCTATGTTGCGTGAAAATCAGTTCAGTTGTTTTAGAGATAATCAACTTTTACAGTCGGAAGTGGTTTTTTATAGTTATTTTAGATTTCATTTTAGGAAACATAATAGTGGACCCAATCTACATTACCTATAACGTTGTCTGAATATCGCGTATACAGAATGTAAACCTAGAATGTTTTAGTTACATCCTTTTTGAACACACATTTGGTGAGTTACAAACACATAAGATAAAGACAACATTTAAGATTGAAACTTGAAAATTGGAAAGAGCCTTCCTTGAAGTTAATAGAAGGGCATTAAGAAAGGATTTTTCAAAACTCAGACTCTAAGTAGGATTAATAGGGTTGCTGTTCAAATTTGTATGGAAAATAGATTGTCCAATGTATTCAACACAACGTTTACATCCGAAATGTACTCAGTGAAATCGTGGTCACTATAATACCTACTTATAAATAAAAGAAGAGCTTGTTTACCGTTTATTGTGCGCAGAAATGAAAGCAAAGTAATGAACTAAATTATAAATAGCTCCAAGTATACTGAGTAGCACTGCGTGAGATTAAAAAGCATTCTCTTACTCTCAGGGACGCAGCAATTTCACCTTTGGGATCACTTAAATGCTAAGCTTTTAAATTAATAGTTTGCATTTTAAATTTTATGATTCCAACTTTAAAAAGCTTACCTGAAAAATAATACATTTTGCACTTTATTTTTTTTTATGGCATAGCTGGCAAACGAGCAGATGGATCACCTGATGGTAAGCGATTACCGCCGCCCATAGACACCCGCAACACCAGAGGACCAATTTTACGACTTCCAACTTTAAATAAAATTACTTCTTTAAAAATAAATCTAATAAAATCTTATTTGAGGAAGTCCACTTTTGGCTCCAATTTTGTAGATTCCTTGGGGAAAGTTATTAAGGTTCATTAGGGGAAAGCCACAATTCTGCGCTCATAATAAAGAAAGCCGCAAAGTATACGAAAACCCCATATACCTTGCGATTTTCTTTCTTATAAGAGCATAATTGACACGAATATACGTAAATGTCACCCTATATACTCTGTTTGTGATCCTAGCAACTGATATTTAAAAATATTGTTCACTATACTTACATGTGAGTGAAGTACACAAACTGCACACAACAGCACTGCACAGCACAGGAGAGTCACACAGAGAGCTGACACGAAGAGAGCATGTTTCAGCCTGACGCAGTATCTTCTATATAGAGCCTCTAGCTCTAACTCTGTTCCTTCCTCCTCTGTGGATAAAAGAAAAAAGAAGTTTTATATAAACAGTCTCAAGTATTGGATTGTTCACTATTGATTGTTCACAACAAACGTGAAGTGGTCATGGCTAAGTGCAGTTTGCAGTTCGTGATCGCGTCGATCGCGCAGGTTAACTGACTACAGACACGGTCATAGCCTGGATGGGTTTGACTGTTCGACCATTTCCGTGCTTCGCAAGGCACGTTAAGCCGCTGATGCTGGATTGGCACTTGGCACTAAATGGCAGTTTTTAAGCTATGTTAGAGGTCTTATAGTCGGCTTTGAAACTATTATACTAACGCTAGGACTGACCACTAGCCCCATAGCATCCACTAATCCGAACTTGGCCTCCGCGTGTGAATTACAGCCTTACCTTCCCGAGCTATGGGAAGAGACCCGTGCCCAGCAGTGGGGAATCTATTTGTGTTTTTAACGGAAGAAGACAACAAACGAGTTTGCTACGACTAAAATGTTCATCCCTATTTAACCCGAAGCAAACATTAAATTCTTTCCTTTACACAGTCGTCACAATAATTTCTAAGAGACAAACGTTTTGACCTTTCAAGCGAGTCATTCATCAGATTATTTCGCAGCCCCACCCAACGCAATCATCCCTCAAAAGATAATATTTTCCTTTCTTTTCCCTTTTTCTGTCCTTTACACTGCTGGCCCGCGATAAAAGAATTCCTCTCCACAATCGCGACGCATACAGGACATTAAGTAGATTCTTAACGATTCGAGGGTTCTGTCGTGGAACCCTCGAAGTGAATCTAACCTTTGATCAAGTTTCTTTTTTCTTTTGTAAATAATAATTAAGTAATACGTGACATCTATGACTACAGTAATTTTGCTGCTATTGTTTTTAAATATATATACGTGTACGCTAGTTTTTTGTTGTAACTTTTTCTGATTTATAAGTTTGATATACAAGTTCCAAGTTGTAGGAACTTTTCATAAGTTAGACTATTTGATTTTATTTTGATTGATTTGCAAAGTGGACATTAAAGGTCTGAAATTAAAACAAGGTTTCAAGTATCCTAAATCTACAGTATGTTTGCCTAGGACTTGGGTTCGAAAGGTAAGAAACATTAAATACACCTACAATATAATAATAATTCAGTATCTCCTCAATGGCTGGGTCATTTCCTTTTGTTGATCAAGACGAGAGCAATCGCAAATAAAGAGGCGACGATTTGTTCGTCTCCCCTCAAGGAAATCGTCCTTTAAGTAATACTCGTGTATTGGACGCCCGTCGCCTTGCTCCTTCCGCGTATATAGTCGATAAATAGAGATTTACTGAGGTCAGGAAAGTGGGCTGTGTTAAATAATATTGAATAATTAAAGAAATTATGGTCCGAACTTCTTCTTATCGTGTGGCACATTTAAAAGTTCTATCCACAAGGTATAGACGGCGGTTCCGTAGTGTTTCACTTAGCATCAATCGCGGTCACGTGTAAGGTATTTAGTTTTACACCTACGGACGTGTGCAACGCGACCATCTTACACACCTACAAATCAGATGTGCAGGTTTCCTCACGATGTTTTCGTTGACCGTTAAAACAGTCAGTATGAAAATTCACGTAAGTTTCGAAAAACTCATTGGTGCACTGGCCAGGATTTGAACCCATGACCTCTGGTAAAGAGGACTACCCGCTTCGCCACCGACGCCTTTTTATGGTCTGAACGAGATAGTTTAAAGAAAAGCCAAAGCAAAACAAACACAGTAAGTAAAAACGACATAAATCAAAATAAAAACCAGTTGTCGGCCCTAGCTGACTGTAGCGGTCAAAGGGTTAAGCAACTTGAATTTTGTAATTTTATCGTAAACCTAGTTACAGGAAACAGCAATGTGTACAACAACGCATAATTTCATGAAGAACGGGAAAATTAGATTTTCGGCATAAAACTATCATTCCCCGCTCTTACAACTTATCTTTGTGAAAATCAATTAAATCAAAAAAAACAGTACAGCAATGAATAATTTTGCTTTGTCAAGATTTATTATTTTTCCAGCTGAGCTCCAAAGGTAATTTCCGGAAAAATCCGATATATTTACAGGATAAAATGTCACTTTCCATCCCGTCAACTATCTTTGTACAAAAAATCTAGTGGATCCAATCGGTTCGCTATATTGCACGTAAAAAGGAAAAACAAATAGCACAAGTAATAATGTAGTAAATAAAGCTATATTTTACACAATCACAATGTTCTGTACCTTTTACCCGACTACGCCAGAAGGAGGGTTATGTTTTTAGAGTGTATGTATGTATATTTCTTTAGCACGCCTAATCAGCTTGATGGATTTTAGCTTGAGAGGTGTCGTTAGATTCGTCTTGATCCCCAGATTGACATAGGATACATAATACCGACCGCGCCAAGCTCTACTGGGACCGAGACATCATCACGGATAGGTCTATTGATCATAATAGACCTGATATCGTGTTGATGGATCGGGCGCAGTCAAGGGTGTTTTTGGTGGATATCACTATTCCACACGACGAAAACCTCGTGCAAGCTGATGCCGACAAGAGGTTGCGGTACCTTAGCCTGGCGCACGAGGTTACGGATGTGTGGCAAGTGCAATCCACTGAAATCATTCCTGTAGTCCTGTCCGTTAATGATTTGATCCCTGCTGACCTGGATCGTAACCTTAGATGGCTGGGACTTCGAGGCAGACCGATAATAGCGGCTATGCAGAAGGCAGTCCTCCTCGACAATGCCCGGATTGTCCGACGCTTTCTCTCCTCGTCGCACTGACCTCCAGCCGACTGTGCTTCTGCTGGAGTAGCTCCTGCCACTTCGCCTAGCGCGAAGTGGTCAGAGTAGCCCAAGTGTATATCTCGAAATAATAATAATAATAATATATATATATTGTATAAATACTTCGCGTGCACGCCAACACAGCCTTCACATCTTGTCTCTTCATCACCTTTGGTATGTAGGAAGAAAACTCTTACAGAGTTATTCATACCAATTGTACATAATATGTGTAATCATGTGTGTGTATCTTTTTTTTTTTTAAGTGTGCAATAAATTTGTAAAATAAAATAAATAATAAATAAATAATATCTGGGACAAATCACACACGGTCATCTGGCCCCAAACTAGGATTCCCTGTATCTTGGGAACCAGAGACTGATATACATACACATATACTTTTTTATGCAGTCAGGTTTTTGTAAATATGACTCTGACTGACTCGGTGGCTAAGTGGTTAGCTATCCTGACCTCTGATCCGAGAGTCGTGGGTTCGATTTTCACACAGGGCAAACTTTTCTGTGATGAGCAGAATTGTTTGCTCTGAGTCTCGGTGTTTTATATCTATATATGTATGTATTTAAAACTTTATGTGTATGTATATCAGTCTCTGGTTCCCAAGATACAGAGATTCCTAGTTTGGGGCCAGATGACCGTGATTTGTCCCAGATATTATTATTAATATGATAAGGTTATTTTTAATGAATTTTGTTATTGAAGTTTTTAAGAAAGAACAATAATACTCTTATTTATAGTCGAATACAGCATTTCCTCGAAAGCCTCTCAAAGCCCCCAAGGTATGATTAGCAGCAATCAAATAGAAAAATCAATTCTTAGAACCCTCGTAGCTAAAAGCTTTTCTTTTAGAATTCTTTAGAATTATTTTAAGGTAACCTTACTCCAATAGACTTACCTTTAATTAAATTAATTTAAATTATCTTGAATCAAAGCCCCAAATGGATGAAATAAATGTTTTGAGATGAGTATTTGGACTTTTGTACATTGGTCAAATTCTGCACCTTCACTTTGCTAAACAAGTGTGACTAATAAGACATACTTACATGTCCGATAGTATGTACTTTTTATCGATTTTGAAATTTATCATAGGTCAAAAACGACAATTTGTTCTCAAAATGTTTGAAATATCAACATATTACGTTATAATTTGGTGTATTTTGTTAGTCCTTACCATGCTAATTAAAAGTTTAAAAAAAATAAAAAACACATGATTTCCTAGTAAATTTTCTACTGTCATAAACTATCGTTTGATAATTTTAAAGGGCGAAACCAGGGGCGCCGACTTCATAAAAATATTGGGAGGGCTAGACGGAATATTTTTTTGTTTAATTTTCTAATATTTTCGCCCGCAGCTTCACCCGCGTTGATATAATTTTTGTGATTATCGTTGAGGGGCCGCAGTGCGCGAGCCGCAAGCGGTACCAGTATTTTAATATAAAATATTTGGGGGGGCTCAGCCCCGCTGATAATGTCATTGGGGGGGCTCGGGCACCCTCAGGCCCTATGGAGTCGGCGCCAGAGGGCGAAACTACCTGTACCTATTATATTCATTCCCGTTGTTTTAATTGTTTCCAAAGAATAAGAAGAAGCTAGCATAGCTGATTCAAAAGCCTTAGAATAGTTTTATACAATGGTGCAGGATCCCGTAACTAGGGCTTGAACTCATCTTTTGTTTTAGGAATTTGCTTTGATCTTGTAACAAAAGATCAGAAGACTGTAAAGAACTTTTTGATGAATACACTTTTTGATGATATTTATTTAGAGCATTTAAAAGGATTGCAAATCCTCTAAAGTAACTAGATACTTTACTGTGAAATCGCAAAGAAAATTTTTAATACTTCGTTCAAATTGAGATCCCAATTTTTTTTTGCGGTTTTAGTAAAAGTTGAACAATTTTTTTCAGTATGATAAGTCCTAGTAATGATATTTTGTTACATTACAATAGTTGTAAAAGAAAATAAAAATATTGAAATGACAGCTATAGTAAAACTTAAAACAGGGGATATTAAAGAGATGTTAAACTTAACGAAACATTATTGTTTGCCTTAAGATTTTTTTTTATTTTTGTATATTTCTTTTTAACCGACTTCAAAAAAAGGAGGAGGTTCTCAATTCGTCGGAATCTTTTTTTTATGTATGTTCACCGATTACTCGAAGACGCCTGAACCGATTTGGAAAATTCATTTTATTTAAAAAGGGTATACTTCACAGGTGGTCCCATATAAATTTTATCGAAAACGATTCAGCGGTTTTTGAGAAAATCAACAAAAACATAGCAAAATTGGAGTTGTTGCGATTGAAGTCGGTTGTTTTTAACGTATTCAGTGTGGTCATTATGATATCTGTTTTTGGTTCCTTTTGAATTGAACTATAAACTGTAAATAGTATTTGTTTTCTTTTGATGTACCTATACATTGTTTATTAAGAAGTTATGTTAATGTTATAGAACAGCGAGCTTTCCTGGCACAGGTTTACTTAAAACCTAAAAGGAGGTCTCAACCTTACATAATAAGAAACTGTTGTGTTAACCAATAAACAATTTTTTTTTATTTGGTATTTTAACTAAGAGGACTTTATTTGATTTGATTGTATAAAATAAAGTAACTGTCGATTAAATCTCTGGAAATACCGGTTTTTTACATCCACTCTAAATTAGTGATGAGAGTCTATGATTATTTGGGATTTAGATTTAGAAAAAAAACCTGTAAGATTTTGTACCCATTCCTAATGTATTCAAGAGTAAGGTGAAAATGAATTAAAAAGGCGTTAAAAGTATCAGAGGTCTGTTGCATACGGGCGGATCCAGAATTAGGCATTTAAATACTTCAGCGTGGCTCCTGGCTTCGGCAACCCTAAGTTGGGTGATCGGTGGCTCCACGGCAGGAACTCCGACCTCCTAAATAGAGGTCTCAGGTTCAAATCCAACGTACCAATGACTTTTCAAAACCTACGTACCCACATTTTCATACCGATTGCTTTAAAGGTGGTGGGAAACATCGTAAAGAAACCTGCAGATCTGATTTAGATATGTGTCTACGAAGGTTGCGTTGCACACGTCCGTAGTTAGGTGTAAATCTTAATGCCTAAATTCATCAGTAGGCAACCTTGAAGCTTGAAAATGGACGGATAATTGAGCCACACGATAAGAAGAAGAAACCGATTCTTCCGATTAGATTTGACAGCTGTCACTTTAATCATCTTAATATTCAATTAGGGAAATTTTATCAACATCATCATTAAATTTTGTGTATGACATCACATCAATTCCGACTTTCGAGTAGTTTCTCTTAGAATTTTCGTATTGAATCCCTGAATCCCTGAACCCTGAACCTTCGTCTGTGCTGACTTCGAGCACTCTTTACAATTGGCATGAATGTTTCAGATGTAGCAACCCCGTCGTAAATGTTCTAATAAAAGTTGAAACAATTCTAGACAATCACTGAAGGTAAGAGGATTGTGCATATACTCGGGAAGATTGTGTATTTTGCTTCTACTTTAAAATGGCTATATCTAATTCTGCCGTGCTTACGATAAGAGCAGTAAGTATAATTATAATAAAAGCAGTAACTTCATCCCTTTTGTCATTTAATAATGTAAGAACTAATAAATAAGACAATTAAATGATAACGCAGTATATAAATACTGAACCTGAGCTATACACATTCCAAAAATCGTATTTAAAATGATCTAAGGAAACAATTCGGAAAATGCAAAAAATGTGACGAAAACTCGAAAGTGTGTTTCACAGACTTACTGCTCATATCGTAAGTACGGCAGAATTTACAGTATAAGTTATTCTTGTATAGTAAGTAGCTAAGCTAAATTTCATAGTTTCCAAACAAACAAAACGGCAAGCAGCCAAAACGTTGAAGGTGAATGTCGTTAAGTTCATCCTTATTCTCGGATTGATATAGGATCCTACATTTTTAACACTTGTTGTTGTTGTTAAAAAAAGGTTTAATTTCTTTAAATACAGAAATTCATGCAAACGAGCAGACGGATCACCTTAGGCGATTATCACACGGGAGGCGGTTTCTAGTATGTTTTTTTTTTTTTTTTTTTTTTTTTATGGCAGAGGTGGCAAACGAGCAGACGGATCACCTGATGGTAAGCGATTACCGCCGCCCATAGACACCCGCAACACCAGAGGAGTCACAAGTGCGTTGTCGGCCTTTGATTTGGGAGTACGCTCTTTTCTTGAAGGTTTGAATGTCGTATCGGTCCGGAAATATCGCAGGCGACAATTCATTCCACAGTTTGGTTGTGCGAGGCAGAAAGTTTCTAGTGAAACGCACAGTATGTACTAGAAATGTATGAAAACCGCGCTAGCCCATGTGCAAGGCTAGCGCGGTTGGCGGGCAATCGCGTACTAGGCGGTAGCCGCCGCGGCTACATACATTTCTAGTACATTTTCCAACCGCGGCGGCTACGGCTGCGGTTGGGAACCGCCTCCCGTGTGATCGCCCATAGACACCCGCAACACCAGAGGAGTCACAAGTGCGTTGCCGACATTTGAAATGGGATGGGGGAATTGGGAGGGGTGGGGCCTCCGGTACCCTCAATCACTCGGCGAAACACAACGCAAGCGTTGCTTCACGTCGGTTTTCTGTGAGGCCGTGGTATCACTCCAGTCAAGCCGGCCCATTCGTGCCGAAGCATGGCTCTCCCACGGTTCAAAAATGTATTATAATAAATATAGAATAGATGTAAGAATACAGCTGTACGTGTACTATTAACTGGGAGTTCTAATATAAGAAATATCATACTGAACATATAATACGGCTCTACAACATTTCAGAATTCGCAATAAAATGGGAAAATATTTTGCGATTTTCTTATGGAAAGTTATAGAACCAAAATTATTCAGTTTGACTACTTAGTAGCCCCAGCAACGGGTCCTAGACATTTTTTATAATAAACTCTTATAAAGCAGACACATACACATATACAATGTTTCTATCTATCTATCAGCCGAAATACGTCCACTGCTGGACAAAGGCCTCCACCAAGGATCTCCACACCGACCTGTCCTGTGCGGCTCGCATCCAGCGGCTTCCTGCAACCTTTACCAGGTCGGTCCACCGAGTCGGAGGCCTGCCCACATATACAATGTTTAAATAACCATAAAATTTCGCAGGTGCTATTAAATATACCCGAGTTGAGTGACAAATTCTACACGCCAGTAAAAAGCACTTTATAGAACTCTTTAAACGGTCGTAACGTACTTTTACTGGGTTCATTAGGAATTTTGTCGTTTTGCACTAAAATTTTGATGGTTTCGGAAACTGGTTCTGTACTGAGGATGCTTTATGACTGGATTTTGTATTAGATATTTCATATTAGAAAATAAACGAAATAAAACTATAATCGACAACGCTGAAACCGTCAAAAAACAGACTTCAATCGCGTAACATACGAGCCAAACTGAGAACCTCCTTTTTTAAAGTCGGTTAAAATACTAAAACCTTCTCCTAAATGTAACAAATACTTTTCTGAAAACCGCATTAAAATCGGTTTAGCCAAACGCGAGATAATCGCGGACAAACAAACATACAAACATACATACATACAGGGCAAACTGAGAACCTCCTTTTTTTTAAAGTCGGTTGAAAATACTTTAAATTAGTTCTTGATACGAAAGCGTATGCATGTGCTCATGATAACAAACAACTTTCCCTAAGGAACCCATAATCAAATCGCAAAAAAAATTTTGGAGTCTCCATACAAATCGAGCAACTGACCGGCCAAATCAGTATGAAGAGTCCAACATTTTTTTTGCGATTTGACTATGGGTTTCTTAGGAAAAGTTGTTTGTTATCATGAGCACATGCATACCCTTTCGTATCAAGAACTAATTTAAAGTCACCCTATATACTGACTACCCATAAAAAACCGGACAAATGCGAGTCTGACTTGCGCACCAAGGGCTCCGTACAAACAAACAAAATCATCTTATCTTATTATTTATTTTATTATTGCCTTGACGATCATATCGAGTGTTCACGGGCGACTTGTATTAAGCGACATTTTTAGAAATGTTCAGGAGACTGATTTAAAAAAATATTTCTTAGAAAAATAATCATTAAAACTTAACTTCTTAGTATTATATAGATTCTCGATATTCTTAATATTTTAAATATTATTCAGAAGTTATTTTTTGTGAGGTATTTTGTAAGAAATAAATTTTTAAAGTAGAGGTTACCTATGTTTCCAAAAATGTCGCTTAATACAAGTCGCCCGTGAACCCTCGATATTATCCTCTGACATTTTTGTAATATTGTATTATTGTAAACTTGACATTGATAATATGAAATAAATAAATCTAATCTAATCTAATCTTGGGAAAAGTTTTTCAGCATCATTACGAGTTGAGCCCATCGATTACGTTGCCAGGCGTGTTCTTTTACACCCTGTATTAAGATTGTCAATCTTGTTGGCCCGATTAGTACCTAATCGAAACTGGCAGGTAATCGCATTTTGAGTTGAACGTATACCGGCAGACATTAAATCGAATAAATAATAATAAATAATAAATAAATATCCTGGACAAATCACACACGGTTATCTGGCCCCAAACTAGGATTCCCGTGCTATGGGAACCAGAGACTGATATACATACACATATACGTTTAAATACATACATATATAGATATAATACACCCAGACACAGAGCAAATAAATCTGGTCATCACAGAAATGTTTGCCCCGGGTGGGGATCGAACCCACGACTCTCGGATCAGTAGCCAGGAGCACTAACCACTGAGCCACCGAGTCAATAACTATAAATACAACGACTGGCCCTAAATGTTTTTTATGACGTTTTCTAAAGAAATACAATAATATCTTGGAAGTGTACAGCTAACGTGAAGACTAGCTTAAGGAAACAAAAAAAAACTACTTAGAATTCTAATCTAATAATGGGAAAATATGACCGACTGTATTTTTGGAAGACATTTGGAAATGTATTGCTCTTCCTGATAACTGTTGATAACAAACATTGTATTAGTAATTAAGTATTATTTTAAAAAATGTGTTGAAGCGAGTTTCTTTTGGGCTCGACGTTTCTTCTCGCTTCGGAAACACTTCCCGAAACGTTGAGTGTACAAGTTCCGCGTGGTAGGACCTTTGTACTAGGTAGAAAAAAAAAGACGATTTAAAAGTATGTGCAAAACATCTACTTAAATAAAAAACATTTTGAATTTTGAATTTTTCCAATCACAGCGGCAACTGTCAATATTCCAAATGTACGTAACTCCAGTTTTAATTGTGTTTCATAGAGCAAACACTCATATTTGCATTAATTACCTATTTTCCAAGAAAATATTTATTATTATTTTTCTCCTTAAGGGTTTTATAGTCTGTATGTACATGTCGTATGGTGCCTATGGTAGAAGGGCGACTGCTTATTTTAAATGCAGTCTAACAAAAACTGATTATCTCGAGAAATATGTAACTTAAACAAATAATAATATAAATGTTTTATTTTTTTCACTACCCATTCGGTGAGATGTAGTCAAATGCACTCAGATTCATAATAATAATAAACATATTCTACATAAAACACTCACTAAGTGGGGGGGGGAGGAGAGTTAGCATATGTGACCCCAGGCCCCAACCCCAGAATGTTGACAATATTTTAAATGACCTCGTACGTCCTAAGTACGCCCCGTCCTTGTGCAAAACCCTAAAAACAACCTCGATTTCCCACGACAACGATGCACGCGATTTGACAGACAGTTCATCGTTGGTGCAATAAAAAAAATTCATCATGTTTTATAACTTTGTAGCGACGGCAAAATTACTTGTCCCTGAATCGCTGTCATTTTATTTAGAGGCGTAGGTGTGTCTTATATATGCTGTGGACGAAACAAAATTTAATGAGACTGTCAAAACTGAAGCAAACATAAAGAATTTTCTACATGAAATAATGAATTTAATCACTAAAAATTCTCAAGTTTATTTGAAAAAAGTACTTCAAATTTTGTGTTCTCGACAGATTTTTAATTGGCAGATATGAACATATCGTACTATAGAGTTTACAAGTTAACAAATCCAGGCTATTATTTGCGTCAAATGAGACTGCTTTTTTACCACTTTTTAATAAACGACGAAAATATTTAACGTTTCATGCAAATCGATCGTTGGAATATAAATTGTTGTATGGGGAGTCCAAATATTTTCAAACATTAATTTAAAAAGTAATAGAACAAAAGTTGTCATATTTGATCCAAATATCCACCATTAACAAATCACGCTGTCGACAATTAAAAAAAAAGACGATTTAAAAGAGTTTGTAAAGCATCGACTTCAATAAAAAATCACATTGACTTTGCCTCGACTTTGGTTCCCAATATTTATTCACTGTAAACATGGCAAAACACAGTAAAATAACGAATATTTACCTAGAATTATCCATTTATTGTGATTATTCCGCATGGGATCTTCTGAACGTCATAAAATCATATCATAACTTATAATATTCTTGATGTCTGACAAGAACCGCTGGATCGAAAAATTGCAATTTATACGATGTTGCGCAGAATGGCAAAGACACTTTGTAAAAGTATTCTATAGCTTCCCGTTATAAATCTTTACTTCATTCAACTTCTCAAACTGTGTGTGCCCTACTGTGACTGGCCAAAGGTTGTGTGCATGAATGGTTACGGATCCTTACTTAAGGTTACTATAGTGCTTGAAGCAAATGTTATTTACTATGCGAACGGCCAAGCAGTGAAAATAAGTGCCTACGTCGGTAAAATTCTTATAATTTAGGCTTCAAGGCGCGTGTTAACACTATTTGAGGTTGCGTCGCTCGGAGCTTGCGAGAATTGCAGCATTGTCACTTAACATCAGGTAAGTGCAGTGCAATTGCAGCATTGTCAATTTTTATCCACAATTGATAAGCCCTTGGCATCATCTCCACCTAGTGGTAACTGATGATGATGCCGAAGATGAAAGCGGGCAAAAGTATCAAACGTGCTCAAACAAATCTTTTATATTAAAAAAATAAACGTAAAACTGTGTTTCTTTGTGTTCTCTCTTGACGCCTCAACGTGCAACGCTTTAATCAAAATTTTGCACGTACGTAGTCTATGACATTGAGAAGGATAAATGCTATCGTTTATCCTGATTTCTCTAGTGGTTCTCGAGGGATCATAAAAATGTTTGCTAGCGAAGCCGTGGGTAGAAATCTAGAAAGTTAATATACAGTAGTATCATAGAATAATACAGGGTGTTAAAAAAGGGCGTTTGAAATTTTATGGGGTTACTCATAATCAAGTACAGATTAAAGGAAAAATTTTGTAAGAATCCGATCTACATTTTTTTTCAGTTATACTTAATCTGAAAAGTGAATCAAGAATTTGTATGGGAAATTGAAAAAAATGCAGATCGGTTTTTTAATATTGTATTTTTCCTGTATTCTATAAGTACTTAATTCTGCGTAACTCCTTAAGGCGCTAAGTATAGCCAAATCGCAATATTCAATTCAAATTCTTGAAATAATGGTTAAAGCTATCACCATGGAAAAAATATATAACATACTTCAAACAATGAAAAACAAATTGTCTTGAACAGAATCATAAAAATCACAAAAACTTTGATGAAAAAAAATATCCTGTAGCCCCTGTATTTTGCATTAATTGCAAATTCTCTCGGAAACACAATATTTGTTTATGTTGAAACCAACACACAAAAATCGGCCATTTTAATACCTTCAATTTATCTTGAACGGATTTTTTAAACTTATTTCAAAGCCAAGAAAAGTAATAAAAACATCGAAATCTCGAGAATTTTGCATTCGGCCTTGACGTAACCGCCGCGATGGTACCCACACTGATCTGAACTTAAAATGAGTAGGGCGTTACGGTCTATATTATATTGTCATGCATCAACCTGCTCAGATTGAATGTACTTCGCGCCTTAAAATTTCAAACGCACCGTTTTTAATATCCTGTATTATTCTATGATACTACGGATAGGATGTTTTCGGTAAGCTCAGGTTGAACATGTATTTCATCCCCCTCAGTAAGGGTAAGCAGAAGCATAAATCCACAAAACGCTTCCCTACTTAACCGCAGACAAACCAATCTTGCTCCAGATGTTTAAACCCCTCACCCATGAAAGTATTAAAGAGATTGTATGTAAACTCTATGTAATAATCTCTTAGAGATCATATTATTTGTGCTAGTTACTTAGCAACCGTTTTTTTATTATTTTTTTTATTTGATAGGGCAAACGAACAGACGGATCATCTGATGGTAAGCGATTACCGCCGCCCATAGACACCCGCAACACCAGAGGATTCACAAGCGCGCTGCCGACCTTTGAAATGGGATGGGGGATGGGGAATTGGGAGGAGGGGGGGGGAGGTTGGGCCTTCGGCATCCTCACTCACTCGGCGACATACAACGCAAGCGTTGCTTCACGCCGGTTTTCTGTGAGGCCGTTGTATCACTGCGGTCGAGCCGGCCCATTCGTGCCGAAGCATGGCTCTTCCACGGTTGTTATTGACTATCTATTAAAATGATTTACTGGATAATGGTTGACCTCCCTCCCTAAAGATAGAAAGCCTGTAAATGGGTTTACAAAATCAAAACCACGCTCTGCTACCATGATAAGATTATAATAATATTTATAATCATAACTTCAGAAGTCCGTGTAGATAGTCAATAACAACGCAGTTTGGTTTGATACAATGGGGAAGAAAACTGACAAAGCTCGCCGATAGAGGCGCTGATATCGCTTGACTCATACTAACTGTCAAAACGTATAGAAAAAATTGTTTACGTGAACTAAACATAAGATTATTAAAAAAATGCCGCGTTGTGTGACGATTGGTTGCAATAATAATGGAAATCATTAATTAATTTATAACACCTCGATACTAAAAAACGCGGAATTAATTGAAAGTTGTTATGAGTCAAGCGTCTGTAGCGCCATCTGCAAATAGCTTTGCGTTTTCTTCCCCATAAGAGTTGTCATGTCATAGAGGGAGGATATTAAGGAGATTGTATGTAAACTCTATGTAATACTCTCTTAGAGATCATATTCTTTGTGCTGACTATGATATACTATGACTATTATGATTATAAATATTATTATAATTTTATCAGAAAGTACCAGAATCCGTGACATAGGAATGTTGTATTAGGTAAAGTAGACAAATGATCTTCGAAAGTGTACTCTGCTATAAACTCCGAAAAAAAAGTTAATTTTATTTATTGAAGGGGGATCCTGGACTTGGTTTAGTCTGGACCAAGGTTTTGAAGTTTTCAGAAACTAACCGGTGTAATTAGGTATATCTATGTGGGTAGCGTGTTACTTTTTCGAAAACCTGAACTAAAATAGATAGCAGAAATAAATTTTCAATATAGGTATGTGGAGGATTCATTATACTGAACAAATTTTGTTCTACGACTTTGCTGAAATTGCAAAAAAAAAATGACATCCATACAAAATTGGCCAAACAGTTGATAAATTTGTATGAGGAATCCAAATAAAAGTGCTATTTTCGTAGTGAAGAATATTTCATAACTAGTGATCGGAAATTCGGATGCAATTATACCTAAAATTGGGGAGCTAGCATAATATGGACATGCCGTTTTGAATAGAATTGGAAACTTTTGGCCATACACATTTTTCACATTTAAGCCTCCTACAAGGATTACCGGTAACCCTGTGTAAGTATATAAAATAAGTTGTGGATATAAACACATAATAGCATACATAAAATTTTCAATAATATCAACATTCACTACAATCAGATCATTACAATTAAGAATCCCAACGGTTTTTACGATCCCACTATCCTGGGAATTTTTTCTATGAAAATCTATAAATTTATTGGGAAAGGCATATCCATACTATTCTTTCTAAAAACGAAATTGCATCCGAATTTCCGATCACTATTCATAACTCATTTTTCAAGCAGTCACCTCTCCAAAACTGACATTACAAAACATTACATTACTGTTTGCTCTGTGGCTGGTGTATTATATCTATATATGTATGTATTTAGATGTAAATGTGTACGTATATCAAGTCTCTGGTTCCCATAATACAGTGAATCCTAGTTTGGGGCCATTAGTGCTTTGTCCTGGATATACATATATATTTTTTAAATGCAATAAAAGTCTTAGTTTAAAAGAAGAATACCATGCAGATGCCCAGTATCTATCGTCAACACTGCAAATAAAAAGTCTTCATGCTGAAAAAAAGCCGAGAGTTGTGCACAAACAGAACACCAAATCTTCCCGCCTTTTTAGACAATGAATAAGTAATGAGTAATGACTCAAAGAGTAGCTAATAAGTAATGTAGCCGCAGGCGGTTGAAACAGTTGTACGCAGCTTTTATTGGGATTATAACTTTCTTCTGAATCGTGCCTTATATGTATTACTAATGCGAACGGGACTTTGCTTGTTTCTGTATTTTTTTTTTACATTTCAAAGGAGACACTTACCTTACCTTTTTTCTAATAATTTCTGAGATCGTTGACGTGATAGGAAATGACATAGGTAGGCTACATTTTAGAGTGTTAAAGTATGGGGTTAGACAATGGCTAACTATGACATTTTATTATAAAGCACTACTAACTCAAAAAATCATCAAATATGGACCTTATCACCACTTGCAAAGGGGTTCAGGTGCCGCAGGTCGTACAAGTCAAATATCTTGGTTTTATGATCGACTCAGGTCTAACATGGTCGTCACACATCGATGCTCTCTGCGCTTGCCTTTTGACAGCCTGTTTTGCCCTTACGCGCCTCCGTCACAAAATAAAAACAGAAGGTCCGCTCAGTAAAAACCACTAAAATCGTAAGCATATACCTACATGCTTATAAAAATATACGGTGGTTCGAGGCAAGGTCACGATCGCACAGTACGTGATCTTGCCTACAACGACCGTATACGTCTATAAGCATGTATATGCTTAGGATTTTAGTGAGCGTATTGAGCGGACCTTCTGTGTCTATTTTATGCCTCCGTCCTAGCTTATCAAAATAATCCATGCTAAAAGCGTATTACGGCTATTTTCACTCCTTACTTACCTATGGAATTGACCTCTTTGGAGACGCAGCTGATAGGTTATGACCGTTTCGGTTTCAGAAACGCGCCATACGCACAATTGCAGGTAAACCGTTACACTATCCCGCGAAAGACTTATTCTTAACTTGTAAAGTACTAACGTTCCCGAGCTTGTATATCCTAGCAGTAGCTAAGTACGCTCGACAGCACTTATGCGAATTCGCTGCACTCTGCCAACAGCATAACTTCAACACAAGACACCGCATCCGGTTGTGCATACCCTCAACTCGATTAGTAATAATAATAATAAAGCCTTTTATTACTGAAACCTATGGTAACTTACACATATTTAAAAATATACTATATACCTAATTTATTAAATGTAAGTATTTTAATTTAACACATCGGCAACCATGTCACTTTGCCTTCCGGCATAGGCCTTCCCCAGATTTTGCCAAAGACGTCTATCCATTGCCTTCCTGGTCCATGTTCTTCCAGGTGCGTTTTTAATATCATCTTCCCATCTTATTTTTTGTCTCCCTTTTTTGCTTTTCCCCTCCCTAGGATACCAAACGGTTACCTTTTGTGACCATTTATCTGTTTTATCTCTTATCATGTGCCCAACCCGATTAGTAAAAACCGACAAATCTTTACGAGTTATTGCACCTAAAACATATAATAAACTCCCAAACTTTATAAAAAATGCCCCCAGCTATTAGAAATTAAAAGCATTTCTCTCTAAAAAAGCATTATATTCAATAGATAAGTTTTTCGCGTGCAAACTAAATTGACCTTGCAATACTAGTAAATATAATAAAATGTTTAACAAATAAGATTTACCTAATAAATAAGAGGTTACCAAATAATTAATCAAAGGACTATGCAAAAAATTATATGGGCACTGTCCCCACCCACCAAAAGAAGTGGCATTAGTTTCAAAATTATTGTGACGTCCCATTAAAATAATAATAACCATTTTCAATCCAAAAATCCATGGGGTTTTAAAAAAAAATAGAGAGAACTACATCTATTGATCTGTTAACTCGAAGCAGCTGCGATGCGCATTTCGAACACCAGCTTCTGTCACTATCGTGTAAAGTTTTCTAGCTGGTAGAGGTGAAAAGTTGTGTTTCAACAAAAAAAAACTACGACTTCTACTCATGAATTTAAACAACTTTCTCCAAGAAACCTATACTCAATTCGCAAAAAAAAATTTGGACTCCTCATACTATAATTGATCAAATGAGCCACCAATTTTGTATGGGAAATAAATAATTCAAATTCGATTTGCATGAAAACCCCATATCTACGGCGGATGTCGTCATAGCAAAAAATCATCAGGCTGCACAGATGTATTGACCGAGATACGTTTGAAATCTGTTGGTGGGTGAGGACGATTTTTTGCATAGTCCGGTGTATTAAATAATTAATTAACAATTTAAGCATTATTCGAATTAACATTTGACGTGTAAACATTGTTTATGAAAAATAAATTTAATTTAATTAAATTTAAATTTATACTATAAAAATATCGAGTTCCTACAGGAACCCCAAGACTGAATTGTCAAATTGACCAATCTGTTAAGTATTTATTTATAGTATAAATACTCACTCAACTGATGTCATAAAAATCTGGCATAGAGCTTAGATAAAGAGGATATTTTTATCCCGAAAAGCTTATTTTTCAGCTCGTTTGCGGCTTGCGCACTGCGCAACCTCAGACTCTCCTGTAAACTATATCCACGCAGGCTGAGTCGCGGGCAAAATCAAGATAATATTAATTATCTAAATCCTCAACGTTATTTAATGTTGTATGTTAATATTTGTTCAAAAAAATTCATATTTTCCTTATGAACAAGTTTATAAAGGCAATAGGTATACGTTGTTATTCTAGCTATATTTTCCGATAACTGCCTAGAAAATGATAACCATCGACCACTTTCACACACGCAGTGTGTTGTTAATTGCTTTTAACACAGGGTGTAAAAATTAATTGTTGACTATTTAATTTCAAAATTACTATCGACGCGGTGTCGCTTCTTTGAAGTTCTTTTTAACCGACTTCAAAAAAGGAGGAGATTCTCAATTCGACTGTATGTTGTTTTTTTTGTATGTTTGTTACTCGATTATTCCGCCAATTACGGATCGATTTTGATGATTCTTTTTCTTTTCGGTAGGTAATACTTCAGAGTAGGCCCATATAAATTTTATCTAAATTGACTCAGCACTTTTTGAAAAAAATCAACTAAAACAAAAACATAGCAAAATCGTAGTTGTTACGATTGAAGTCTTCTTTTTTTAACGTGTTAAGCGTAGTAGATTATATCATTTAAGTGCTTGCGTTATATACCTACATGGTGCAAAATATGTGCAGAACTCGTTTGTTTCTTCGTTTGTCCTTCTGCCACGTCGCAATGGTCAACAGATCGATATGAACATAAGGATATTTTAATTTTGTAACACCTAAACTGAGACTGTGTTCTGGCAAAATTAAATATGTATTTTTAATTTCAATGATTTTATGCACATTGCACAGAGATAGTTGACGGGGATATAACAAAGGCTACATTTTAGCTATGTTTGATAAAAATCGGTACAGTAGTTTCCAATTTATTGTATTTTAATTTCGTTAGTCCTATAAAAACGAAGCCATCGTTTCGGGAGTTTTCAATCGATTCATCATCAACCGAAGCCGAAAGACGTCAACTGCTGGATCTCCACACCTACCGGTCCTGCGCTGCCCGCATCCAGCGGCTTCCCGCAACCTTCACCAGGTCATCGGCATCGGTCCACCGAGTGAGAGGCCTGCACACCCACCCGTGCGTTTTCCGGTGCGCGGTCGCCACTCGAGAACTTTAATGCCCCAACGGCCATCTGTTCTACGAGATACGTGCCACGCCTACTGCCACTTCAGTTTAGCAATTCTGTGAGCTATGCCGGTGACTTTGGTTCTCCTACGCATCTCCTCATTTCTGATTCGATCACGTAGGAAAACTTTAAGCATAGCAAGCTTCATCGTCCTTTGGGTGACCTTGAGCCTTCTTATGAGGCCCGTAGTAAGAAACACACACTGGTCAGAAACCTTAGTCTTGAGACAATGCGGTATTTTGGACGGTAATCGATTACATTATCTAACTATTTTACATTTTTACCGATGTCATCGTCTATGAATGGCAGTAACAGACCTGACTTTAGAGTTTCTGCGTAAACGCTATATTTACGATCCAAACATTTTAGAACCCTCTTTGATGTTTGCGTGGTACTTACGAAATAAATATGTGTCAGCTGATGGTGATATATGTTTCTCTGTTTCTCTTTTCCGTTATTAATTTAGATTGCGACTGACTTGTTTATTAGGATGCGCAATGAAGTGACAATAAGACAGAACATGGCTGGCTAGCCGCAAAGCTAGAGCAAAGTCGTAGAACATTCTCGTTTTTTTTTACTTTCAGTTGGTAAGCCCTTGGCATCATCTCACCTGATGGTAAGCGATGATGATGCCCTAGCTGGAAGCGGGCTAACCAAGATTTTCCAACGCAATGGTGAACTGGCTATCTTATCTTCATACCGGAACACATCAATGCTGTTAACATTGAATGATGAGTGAAATCCTCAGTTAACGGGTCATATGTTAACAACCCATTACGTCCCCACTGCAGGGGCATGGGTCTCTTCCCATAACTCGGGAACGGGTCACATATTGAGTGACTTTAAATTAGTTCTTGATAATAAAGGATGTGTTGGTGCTCACGATAACAAACAATTTTACCTGAGGAACCCATACACAAATCGCAAAAAAATGTTGGACTCTTCATTCTAATTTGGGCGGTCAGTTGATCGATTTGTATGGAGAGTCCAAAATTTGTTTTGTGCGATTTGACTACGCAAGGTGTTAACAAATTTGCTGTCATTACTTAAAGTGGGGCTTCTACTCATGAAACTGAACAACTTTCCCAAAGGAACCCGTAGTGAATTCGCAAAAAAAATTGGACTTCCGATACTAAGTGGGCTGATCAGGTGACGACTTGTTAGAAAAGTACAAAAACAAATTCGCGAACTGACTATGGGTTTCTTGGAAAAAGTTGTTCAGTTTCACTTATATTGTAGAAGCCCCAGTTTAAATAATGATCACTAATTTCTTAACACCTTATGTACTTACACATATTTTTACCGTATTCTATACTTGATTCTGAGCAGGGTTCGCATGATATACACATACAGGGTGTAACAAAAAGGTGCAGTAATACTTCAAGGTGAGCTTCTACTCATCAAACTGAACAACTTTTGTTCTACAACTTTGTTGAAATCGCAAAAACATTTTTGGAGTTTTCATACAAACTTGGCTCGCCAGCTGATCGATTTGTATGAAAAGTCCAAAAAAATTTTTGCGATTTCAACAAATTTGTAGAACAAAAGTTGTTCAGTTTGATGAGTAGAAGCCCACCTTGAAGTATTACTGCACCTTTTTGTTACACCCTGTATATCAACTGATAATATTTGATATATATCAATTGATATTTATGCTTGATATATATCAATATTGATATTTATATTTTCCTAGCTTCTAAGAGCTGATTCTTAAGAATAAATGTGCCAAATCCAAAGAATAAAGATATGATTATAACAATAATATTGTAAATAAATGAGTTTATTTTAATGAGGAATTATAAATCGAGCCGCAAATATTTTATTTAGCCACCGGACAACCTCTAATTTCATAACTAAGCCACGGGAAAATGAGAAAGCTTCTAATAAACTTATTTCGAAAAAACATATCAGAGTATAAAATTTGAATGTTATTTTGATAAACATCTTCAAATTATCAAACATATACCTACATTCTAAATTCAGCTATTTCGAAAAAATACGTATTAGAGTGAGAAATTGAAATTAGTATGTAATTTTGATAAATATCGAAAATAATCTGATATTTTGATATTTATTATAAATATCGGATATTTACGAACCCTGATTCTGAGTAACCCATTAAAATTCCGATTGCACTTTTTTAACACCTTGTATTTAAAAAAACCCTTTTCAAAAATTTTAATAAAAAATATATCAAGCTGACCAATTTGTACGAAAAGTATAAAAGAATATTTAAAAATCCCTTTTTTGCCATCTAATCGAAACTGTATACTATACTATCCCCCTGTAAAAGGGTTTCTTCACGAAAACAACACCCTATGTCTAAAGTCGTAAACAGCACCGGCTTATAATAAAACTAATGCCTAGTTTTATTGAGCAGCTCATGTGTAATATAGAATAATATAAAATAATATGTAGTAAGCAGTCCTTTTGCAAATAATGGTGGTCATAAAGTTAATTAGCCTTCTAATAAGGTCATAACAATAACGTAAGCGGTCGCGGGTCAGTGCGGCTTGCATGGTTTGTTGACCACGCAACAGGTTAACTGACTACAGTCACGTTCATAACCTGGATGAGTCTGACTTTTAGTGGCATTTATCTCGACCGTTTCCGTGCTTCGCAAGGCACGTTAAGCCGTTAGTGCGAGGTCCGAGGCCTTATACGTCGGCTTGAAAAGTTCTGACACTGGGGTTGGACACTAGCCCCACAACCTCCACCAACGGACTTAGCCCCCGTGTGTGGAGCATGGCCTAACCTTCCCGATCTTAACTTTGACGCGTTTGCAATGGTGACATCTTCGAATTTTATTAAGTCATCATTATTTGTCTATGATTTTCCCACTACAAACAGAAAATATTATCCTCCCAAACGTTTATAAATCATCCCTGTTTAAATCAACCTTAATTCCCTAATCGCAAAGACCGTTTTGTTATAGACACGGACGCCAGCTACACAGGAATCCGAGGTGCTATCTCAATCCAAAGATCGAAAGAAAGAAAGTAATATCCTTCAATAGCAATCTTTTGCGAAGCCCGAAAGAAATTACTGCGTTACTGCGAAAGGAATTTTACTGTAATAGAACTATGCGGTCTTCAAGATATAAGTGGACATGCAAATGTAAGGAAAATTGGGACAGACCTTTAGCTTCTTCGATGAACTCAGTGGATCCTGGCTGGCCACACAATGCAGTCCAAGACACTATTGTTTTGATTTCACCGTGCACGAGCTTTCACTTCTTATTAGACACAAGAAACACTTTTTGGATTTTGAATGCGGTATGAGCTTGATTTTTGATGATTTTTGAAGAGCACAGCGCGAGCGTAGGCGCTTTCGCGACGTCCCAGCGATGATTGGCGAAGAATGAGAAGAAGGGATATAGGAAGCGGAATGGAATTTGATTGGTCAATGAATGTATGAGTGAAGTAGGCGTAAATTTATCAAAATATGTACTTATTTTATAGAATTTGAATTATTTTAAAGTAATTATGGATGAGACTAAGCATTTTAATTTATTTATTTATTTAAGTAATTATAATTAAATTCGGCGTAGCCAACTGCCCCGGCCTAGAGGTTTCCTCTAAACAGAAAGAATAAAATAAAAGTGGGTTAATTATAATTGATCTAAAGTTTACTGAAAGAGATTTAATTTACTGAAGAGGCAAGGGACAGATCCGAATTACAGGACGTACGTAACTTCCGGAGGAAGTTTTAACTTTCACTGCTCGAACTACGTTATCTCTACCAGGGTAGAGTTGTTCTACTATCCCCAAAGGCCAACAAAGAGGATGCGCATTATTGTCTTTTATTAGTACAACCGTACCCAAGGTTATGGGTTTTGAGGGTTGCACCCACTTCTCTCTTTGCTGTAGAGAAGTTATATATTCTTGACTCCAACGTTGCCAAAAAGACTGAGTTATTTTATTTAAGAGTTGATACCTGGTAAGTCTATTGTCAGGTTTATCGGTATAATCTTCTGCTGGTAAGAATTTAAGTGGCGTTATATTTAAGAAATGGTTTGGAGTAAGAGCTGAAATATCAGAAGGGTCAGAGCTGAGTACACATAGAGGTCTGCTATTTAGTAATCCTTCTACCTGCACCAAGACGGTGTAAAACTCTTCGTAGGTGAGGATCTGATTACCGATTACTCTACATAGATGTGTTTTCACTGATCGGACATTAGTTTCGCTGATACCATTAAAATGTGGACCATACGGGGGGCTGTGTTTGAATTGAATGCGTAGTTGAGAGAGCTGTGTATCTATGTATTTTGTGTATGCTTCAGAACTGATTAATGTGTAAATCTCATTTAATTTTCGCTTTGCGCCGATGAAATTCGTACCTCCGTCAGAATAAATAAGTGAAACGGGGCCTCTACGCGAAATAAATCGCTTAAATGCAGCAAGGAATAAATCAGTGCTCAAGTCTGTGACCAACTCTAAATGCAAGGCCTTAGTAGTTAAACATACAAATAGGCAGATGTATGCCTTTTGGCTCTTAATGCCACGTCGGCGGATATGTGTGATGTAAAAAGGACCTGCATAATCCACTGCGGTATTAACGAAAGCTTTAACTTCCGATATACGAAATGAGGGCAAATCTCCCATAGGAGGATAAGTATTTTTAGGATTAAGTCTGAAACAGGTGTTGCAGGAATGAACTCTTTGTCTAACGAGATTTCTAGCACTAATTATCCAAAACTTTTGTCTGAGTAACGCGAGCAAAAGAGCGGGACCCGTGTGAAGGTTTAAGATGTGAAAATGATCAACTATAAGTTGTGTGACACGATCTTTAGGTGGGAGTAAAATAGGATACTTTTGACCATAATCAAGTTGTGAATTAGTCAATCGTCCACCGACTCTGAGAATATTGTCACGGTCGAGAAAGGGGTTGAGTTTGAGAATGACTTTATTTTTACAAGGTTTATTTTGTTTGACAGAGAGCATTTCTTGCGAAAAATGATTATTTTGGATATAGCGAATAAGATATATTTCAGCTGTATCTAAGTCTGTGGCCGTGATAGGTCCACGCGTGGGCAAACGTTTTGAGAAACGTAGTATGTAAGCAAGGGAGCGCAGCAACTTCGTGTAATTTGACTGTCTATTTATTAATTCTTGAATCGGGTCACTAGATTCAGTCTGAAAGGTTTCTGTTTTCATACATGTAGTCTTTGTTTCAGGGATTTCGTCGGAGAGTTTTACTTGAAAATGTTCTATAGGCCACTGCGAGATAGGCAATGAAACCCAATGAGGGGCGTGAAACCACGTGTCTTTGTGTATTAATTCTTTAGGAGTTATAGGTCTAGAGATTATATCAGCGGGATTTTCGCGACCATCTACGTGAAACCAGTGAGAAGCGTCTAATTTTGAATTAATTTCAGTTATCCTGTTCGCGACGAAGGTTTGGAATTTATAAGCGGGTGAATGTATCCAGGTTAGTGTTATTGTCGAATCAGAGAATGCGTATATATTTATTATTTTGCAGCGTTTGGCGAGGGTTTCACGGACGGTAGCGAGGAGACCAGCGAGCAGTAGCGCGGCGCAGAGTTCCAGACGTGCAAGCGAGATTTTCTTAAGCGGAGCAACGCGGGATTTTGAGGTAAGTAACTGTACAGTGCCATCGGAATGCTCATCGACACCTACTCTGATGTACACTGCAGCACCGTAGCACTGTTCACTAGCGTCAGAGAATCCTATAAGCGTTACGTGTGAGTTTGCGTTTATGCCTACGTGACGCGGTATTTTTATTTCTTCTAAACAGGGGAGTTCATTATGGAACATGATCCATTTATTCGCGATACAGAGTGGCACTGGAGTATCCCAGTCGAGATTTAACTTCCAGCATTCTTGAACGAGAAGTTTCATGAAAGCGGTGACCGGACCTAGGAGGCCTAGCGGGTCAAACAAGCGTGCGGTTACAGAGAGAATAGAGCGTTTTGTACATTCCGTAGAGCTGTCGTTTATATTAAATTGAAAATTATCTTCTTTAGGATTCCAGCGCATACCTACTATCTTTGTATTAGCGTTCGCGTCCGAGTCAAAGTTAATAGCTTGAGGATTTTTATGAGATGTAGGAATCGCGTCCATGAGCTCTGTATTGTTAGAAACCCATTTTACTAAATTAAACCCACCAGAGGCGAACATGTCAACCATCTGACGATATGTTTCTTTAGCTTTATCGACACCATCCAATGAGTTTACGTAGTCGTCCATGTACATTTGATTTTCAGCTTCGTAGGCTGCCAGCGGAAACTTATCGCGGCTATCTTCGGCTAACTGACGTACTACTCTCATGGCAAGGTACGGAGAGCTTGAAATTCCAAAAGAGACTCGATTAAATTCAAATGTTTGGATTTCTATTTCAGGATTAAATCTAAACAGTATGCGCTGAAACGGATGGTGATCTGGAGTGAGATGCACGCAGAAGTACATTCGTTCGATATCGGCGGTTACGGCGGTTGAAAACATGCGCAAGTTTATTAGCAGATCAAAAATGTTACTTTGTAAATTTGGGCCGACAAATAATAAATCATTCAGTGAACAACCTGATGTCGTTTTACAGCCAGCGTTTAGAACGATACGCGTTTTAGAAGTTTGTTTGTCGGGGCGATAAACAGCTCTGTGCGGAATATAATAATGTTCAATGTCGCGTGACGGATTATCAACGGGAGCGAGATAGCCTTTATCAATGTAATCTTGTATAGTAGCGTTGTAATCTTTTCTTAAGTCGGGATTCGAGTCTAATTTCTTTTCTAGAGCGAGATATTGACGTTTTGCAATAGCGTGAGAGTTACCTAATTCGGAGGGATCCACTTTAAACGGGAGATGTACGGTGTATTTACCGGAATCATCGCGAGAGTACGTCGATTGAAAAATGTTTTCACATATTTCATCGTCTGGGCTGATATGGGTTTTATTAGGGACACTTTCGAGTTCCCAAAAGCGTTGCGTGAGAGCATCAAGTGATAGCGGTTCCGTCTGACAGAAGAAAGTCTTATCATCAGCGCGCGGACGCGTCGGAGAGCGCGGAGTAGCAGGGGTGGCGCGAGCGTGACAGTCGGCTTTACCCATGGCGATGTAACCGAGTGTCGTTTGTACGGCGACAACCGAGGAGTTAGGAGAAGTCACCTTATCACTGCCTAGCAACAAAGGGAATAACTCGTTGCCTATTAAACAGTCTATACCTCCGGGCGTGTGGAAATCTTCATCTGCCAGCGGTAAGTAACACAGGTGTTCGAGTTGCGAGGTGTCTACGCGAGCGTTCGGTAAGAAGTCGGTAATTGTTTCTATTACTCGAGCATTTATAGTATAAGAACAGCGCGGGTCGTAGCGTGAATGAATTTTCAGCGAGGTATATCCAAGGGAGGCACTTTCCGTTTGACCTATCCCTTTAATAGTTGAGTTAGCGGGCGTAATTTTTAAATTCAGACGATCGCAACAATCTTTAGTTATAAAATTACTCATCGAGCCAGAGTCGAGGAATACGCGTACATTAGAGCATTTATTTTCATTGTATACATACACCGAAGCTGTAGGTAAAAGAACCGTAGTATCGTTTGAACTACAATGCGCGGCAGTAGTTACTGATAACGCAACGTCGTCGTTTGAATTTGCGCGCGGAACTTGGTATTCCGGCGGCGGCGGCGATACGAGCGGCTGCGGGACAGCGTGATACTCAATGACAGGCATAGATGTCGCTTGCGTTCGGCCAGGCGGCGGCGGCGGTTGCGCGGAGTGCGCGGGCGGCGGCGGCGGGGGAACGACGACGCCGGGATGCGAAGCCGTACGAGGCGGAGCGATGTTGTGCGAAGTGCGGCTACTATGGCACGGTGGCGGCGCAACCAGCGAGGACGCGTTGAGGGTTTCGGGTTCGATTCCTCGACGAGCATAATTATCAATATGTAATTGAGTATGATGTTTTAACGAGCAAATATTACATCTGTTTTGCGATCTACACAACTGAGTGATATGGAAACCTAAGCAGTTTTTACAAAAGTTATGTTTTATAACTGTGTTATTGCGTTCGAGAACTGATTGATTCATAAATGTTGGACATCTGAATAAAGGGTGCGATTGCGGCGAGTTGCAGACGATGCATGCATTTTGTTGAGAGTTATTTTGTGTATAAGCGGGTGTGTGTAAGAGTGAGCGTTGCGCGTGCACGGGTTGAGAGGGAGTGTGAGTTGAAGCGTATGCGATAGTATTATCATAGATATCAATATCATCACCATCGGTGTATGATTGAGCGTTTGTGTTTACAAAGAACGAGTGCGTCGTTTTTTGTTGTTTAGAGTTTAGCGTGCGATTATTTTGCGATTTTGCGTGTGCGTGATTAGCGTGAGCGTAGTTAGCGGGTGTGTGATTGCGTAGCGTTTGTATTTTGTTTTGTTCTTTTACGAAACGAGTTAAATCTGAGAAAGTAGGTACTTTAATGTGCCTGTGTGCTTGTTCGAATAAGTTAAGCGTTTCCTTGTCTAATTTAGTGAGCGCGATGTGCGTGATAATGAAATCTGATAGATCATTTAGTTTTAAGAGTTGAAGAGCGGACTCAGCGGAGCAGAACTGTTCAATGAAAGTACTAAGCGACTGATTACCTTTAAAACTTAGCATTTGGTCTAAGTACTGTGAAGCCTGTATGCGTACGTCATGATACTTTTCGATGAGCGCTTCCCAAAGGGTGGAGTAGTTATCGGCGGTAGGTGGTATACCTGAGCACACTGTGAGGGCCGTATCGGATAGACATCCCATCAAATAATGAACTTTTTCAGCGGCCGAGAGACGAGAGTTTTCATGGATAAGAGTTTTGAAGTTTTCATAGAAAACGGGCCATTTACTAAGGGTGCCATCGAATGAAGCAAGTTGAATTCGAGGTAATTTACAATTTAGTGAATCTTTATCATCCTCTTTTTGACTCTTGGGATTTGACTTTGGTTTATTTAAGCGTTCTGCTACTTGTTTAATGTTGCAGTATAATTCGTCAAATGCTTCTAGCGGCGCATAATTCGGAACTGTTGACTCGTCTCTTGTCAAATAAGCCTCTGTTAATGAATCGAGTGTTTTTATGAAATCAGATCTGATGGTATCCAACGAAATGATTCGGGCTAAAAATCGTGTGCGATTCTGGTCATCAGAAACCCTTAGGCTTAGTTCGTAAAGATTTTGAATTAAAATAAACAAAGTATTTTTCTTTGCTTCTAAAAGTCTAATACGCGGATCAAAAGTTTCTTCTTTTTCTTTAGGCATTTTGGTTTAATCGTAAAATGCAATACAAATATGAACAGCGGAATGCGTGAGTCGAGTCGGGTCGCGAGCGCGCGAGCGGCGCAGTTTGAATCAAATATGGCGGACGGGAGTTGAGCGAAACCACGTTACGCGAATGAGAAAAATTTAGATATCTTTTTTTAGGTGATTTTGCGGCTGGAAATATGATAGTACATAAATAGTATGATGTAAATAAGGGATGTTTTTAGCGTTTTGGTTAGGTAGCGAGATTGCGTTTAATGAAAATATGACAATTACGTCGCGGCGCGAACGATAGGTATTTGAGATTTTAGTACGAAATTAAGCGTTTTTAGTATGTTATTGCGTGTAGAATGTGTAGGGACGATGAATAGGATATCCGGAATGAAGGACCAAGACCTTGGACATGCAAATGTAAGGAAAATTGGGACAGACCTTTAGCTTCTTCGATGAACTCAGTGGATCCTGGCTGGCCACACAATGCAGTCCAAGACACTATTGTTTTGATTTCACCGTGCACGAGCTTTCACTTCTTATTAGACACAAGAAACACTTTTTGGATTTTGAATGCGGTATGAGCTTGATTTTTGATGATTTTTGAAGAGCACAGCGCGAGCGTAGGCGCTTTCGCGACGTCCCAGCGATGATTGGCGAAGAATGAGAAGAAGGGATATAGGAAGCGGAATGGAATTTGATTGGTCAATGAATGTATGAGTGAAGTAGGCGTAAATTTATCAAAATATGTACTTATTTTATAGAATTTGAATTATTTTAAAGTAATTATGGATGAGACTAAGCATTTTAATTTATTTATTTATTTAAGTAATTATAATTAAATTCGGCGTAGCCAATAAGTATACGATATTTTTGAGGTGTTTCTGGTATTATTTAAAATAGGGTTTCTACTCATAAAACTGAACAACTTTCTCAAAGAAACGTGTTTAATACAAAACCAGTTCTGAATATGCAACACAAATTTTGGAGTTTTCATACAAATACGACCAAGAGAGACCAATATTTTTAGGGTTCCGTAGCAAAATGGCAAAAAACGGAACCCTTATGGATTCGTCATGTCTGTCTGTCTGTCCGTCCGTATGTCACAGCCACTTTTTTCCGAAACTCTAAGAACTATACTGTTGAAACTTGGTAACTAGATATATTCTGTGAAACGCATTAAGATTTTCACACAAAAATAGAAAAAAAAACATTAAATTTTGGGGGTTACCCATACTTAGAACTGAAACTAAAAAAGTTCGTTTTTTTTTAATACGTCATAAATCGTAAAATCGTAAACCGCAATTTACCTACAACGAACTACAAGAACTTTTATATTATGTTACTTGCTGCTACGGAACCCTTCATGGGCGAGTCCGACTCGCACTTGGCCGCTTTTTTTTGAGAATTCAGTACGGGTTCCTTCGGAATAGTTGTTCAGTTTCATGACGTTTGGGTTTCCGGAAGTCTTTTTACATCCTATAGAACCTGTTTCAATGACTAGGACCTACTACTTCTTTATTAATTAATACGGGGACCAATGACACACGGCCAATTGGTCCCAAATTAGGATTCCCTTCAATATGGGAACCGGAGACTGACATACATACATATACAATACACACACCCGTTTAAATTGAAATTAATGAATTGATTGAGTTACGACACGGATCGGAGCCACCGAGTCAGTTTATACATATTATCGTCATCGAGTCACGTCAAGTAGTCATTTTAAATCGACTTTTTAAACTGCTTTATCATATTTAAAAAAGTACTAGCCATGTTACTCCTCTACCAATTCGTTAGACTATGATTTCGCTGAAACGACAATTTAATTTTTTACTTTTCATGCAAACTGTTTGTGCTATTTTGTATGGGGAACCATTTTTTTGCAATTACATCAAAATAGCAGAACAAAAATTGTTCAGTATAATGTGTAGAAGCCTCAATTACCTACACCTACTCGTATTTTGCTTTGCTATTATTACACGAAGTATTATAACTTGTATACACAGCACTTTAAATAGGTCGAAATAATTTAGTTTGCCGTTGACACACAAACTGTCGCAAAGTGGAAGTGTAGATCGGTCGTTGCCTTGGCATTGCGAGCGCCCAGTGCCACGGTCGAGTCTGGCAAACGCCCAAACTCGAATGTGAAGCCCACGGATTCTCAGTTCTCTATGAGTATGAGTAATTGTTATTATGCCACTACAGGGCGACTGTACGGGGTCACTTTTTGTACGTTGACAAGTGGGAAATGTTAAATGCTACTTATTAAAGACTTTTGGAGCCCACGGATTCTCAGTTCTCTATGAGTATGAGTAATTGTTATTATGCCACTACAGGGGGACTGTACGGTGTACGGGGTCACTTTTTGTACATTGACAAGTGGGAAATGGTACATGCTACCTATTAAGGACATTTAACAGCTAGTTTGTTTGGCTTGTCGTTGTCACTTTTGCTTTTGCTTTCTATTAACCTTTTGACCGCCACAGTCGGCTAGGCCTGACGGTTTTGCGTGCCACACACATACATTTTCTTCGCACGATTTCTCATAGCGTAGCCTGGCGGAAATGGAAATAGAAGTACCTAACTCGGAAAACCCAACTCGGAAGTACCTAATCTATAGTTCTCACTGACTTGACCTCATGATGGTTAGGATCCCCAATCCCTGGGGTTACACACTGAGAGAAGAAGAAGAATGGCGGTCTATAGGTTAAAGCAGCAAGCTATTATATTAACTAAATATTAACCCAGCCGTAAAATTACTAACTGATCAACTTTTCCGAACGAATACGGAGCATTTCTTATATTTTTAATAAAAAAGTGTTCAAATCGGCTTTCTATAAATTAGCATTTTTTTGTTCCTTCAATTGTGTGGGTTTCTTGTGGAAAGTTGTTCAATTTCATTAATGACATTTGTACGTATTTATTTACGGTTTGCCGGTTGTCAGCAAACGGCTAGATGACAACATCAAAAATAAATTATGAGCTATATTTTGTGCACTAAAAGTCTCTTCTATTTGTAACAAAATATCATACAGTAAAAACTTATTATACATAAAGGATAAAAAATAATGTACGAAAAAAAACTATTATACTTGTAATATTTTAAATAATTATTTTGTAAGAAAAAAGAAATTAAAGTACAAAGAAAACTTATAAACATTACTATGTCCAACAGTACTTGTATTCTATAGAAAAAAAAATTGTTCGAACTCACTGACTGCAAATAAGCCATTCATCTGGCTTCGCAGTCTTTAGTTATATAAGAATATGATACTCTGCGATTTGGAACTTTAATAAAAAAAAAAAAAAATATTAAAAACTTCAAAACATGATTTAATTTTTATTGGTTTCCATCCCGACTTCAATTTAATTAATTAATATCACAAAATTAGTAAATTAATGACGCTGAGAAACTACAACGTCACGTCTCGGTATTTCAAACATATTAAGAACAAAATGTCATTTTTGACAGACAAGAAACTCGAAAAAAGTTACACAAATAATAAAGTTTCTTAGTCTGAGCACAAATGAATAGTAGTCATCTACCAATTACGTTATCCTGTAATTTGTATTGTGTGGGTATTATTAAAGTACGACATTTCATTACTACGTATTATTATATGGGATACAGTAATTACATTACTTAGTAAATCAATCGATCGATTGGTCCTACGTACCCTATATTTGACCGGGCACGACGAATCGATAGGTTTATTTACCTACTTGTCTATTGTTAACTGTGCTGCTCAAATTCAGAATTTTCATTGATACATTGGTACAACCTAGAGTAAAAAAAAATATATATTGACACACAATTTTGTCCCAAAAGTCATGGTTTTGTAACTTAATGATCTTATTTGTGGGACTACGGATTACGGATCTCTAACAATGATATTTCAAAGTCGGTTCTCATTTTTTTAAAAGAACAGCTTTATTATATTCTCACGATATTATAAATCAGTCGCAACTTCATAATTTATTAAATGAAAACATCGACCTCATAAAGAGTCATTATAGCTACTTTTGAAACCGACAAAAATATTTACAATACGTAGCCTACATAATTTTTGTTACGAAAACAATTTTCGAATCTAAATAAAATAGCTATCCTTTTAAAGCAATTAAAAATGGTATCAAGTACAGGTCGCGCCAATCTTCAAGATCGCTGAAGGGTACTGACTGGGGGAAGTGTCCGTTCACTTGGAATCCTCATGCTCGAATTTTGATATTCTGATTATGAAATATTTATTGTCTAATAGTGCCCAAAGGAAAAGATCGAGTTTTTCACTGAGGCTGCTAGCGGAATGTTTCGCTGGCAGCCTCATCTCTGGAACCAAGGAACTACTTCGAAATTCGAGCATGAGGATTCTAAGTGAACGCACACTTCATCCACTCAGTACCCTTCAGCGATCTTAAAGTTTGACGGGACCTGTAAACTTTGTGAAATTAACTTGAACCGTGTCTCCATTAAATAAAACAGATATTCGTCGTGGAAATTTGTAACTCTAGTATACAGAATGTTAAAAATGTGCATTCAGAATCAAGTACCATAAAATACAAGAAAATTTATAAAAAAACGCTCTTCAAATTTTTTTTCAGATTCTCATACTAAATCTGAAGAGTGTATGGAGAATTTGTATTTTTCCTGTATTCTATACTTGATTCGGATTAGCCTCTTAAAATCTTCAACGCAATTTTTTAACACCCTGAGTAATTGTAAAATAAACAATTTACATAATAGCCCACAATTACCTTAATTACCTACCAAGCTAAGAAAGGGAATACAAAATTAAATTTTCGCCAAAGAAAACTTACCCTCAAGATTTTCCTCTTTCTCCGTTTCAGCCATTGTCCAGATATTATTATCACTAAACAAAAATCAACACAAACACAAAAACTCAAACATTTTGCAACTCAAAACACATACACTAAAAGAAAAACAATATTCACGATAAACAACGCGTGATATATTCGCGATAACTTTGGTGGGAAATTCCAGGAAAAACGGACGTGCGCTCCCGACCGAGGACTGAAGCGAACTGAAGTGGACTGAATTTATATTTATGTATTAGGTATGTAAAATATACACCAGTTGCGTGCGTTGGTTCGATGTTCATTTGTTTATTAGTGGGACTGAATGAAATTACTAGTAGGTACGTGATAATATGTGGCATCTGGGAAAAAGATAATGCTTTTAACATTTCTTCTTGACAATCTGACAAAATTAAATTTTGATTGCTAGTGCCTGCCTACATAACAAAGAAAATTGTTCAGTTTCCGGAAAAGGACCCACCTTACTATGTTGTTATACCTTTTTGTTATTAATGCACTTAGCCAGATGGAATTTAAAATTAAAATCAAATCGAATACTCTTTAAATTAAAAAATATTAAATAAATAATAAATATATAATAAGTATTATTTTCTTCAAATAAAAATAATTCACTTATTTTCTATGTTTGAATGTCTGTTAAATTACCTTAACACATTAAATATTCCGATTTCACAAGTATATAAGTATGATTTGAATATTATTGCGCAGGAAATCCTACTTACTCATAGATGAATACTTAAATCGAATACTAAAAGTCATTAGGTTGTCTTCACTACACAAAAAAAAATGATTTTGTGTCAACATATCGTGGCTTGTTTTACTTACTGATTTAATTGACTTTTAGTTATTTTACAGGATAAGTATTTCGGTTTGCTATATATTACCGTAGATTGTAGATTAAACAAGATGTTAAAAAAAGTGCATTTGAAAATTTAAGAAGTTACTCAGAATCAAGTATGACAGGAAAAATTTTGAAAAAATCCTTTCTATATATTTTTTTCAGTTTCCCATACTAAATCTGAATAGTGAAACAAAAAAATATATGGGAAACTAAAAAAATGTAGATCGAATTTTTTCAATATTTTTCCTGTACTCTATACTCGATAATCCCTTAAATACTCAAATGCACTTTTTAGGGTTCCGTAGCCAAATGGCAAAAAACGGAACTCTTATGGATTCGTCATGACTGTCTGTCTGTCTGTCTGTCTGTCTGTCTGTCTGTCCGTCCGTATGTCACAGCCACTTTTTTCCGAAACTATAAGAACTATACTGTTGAAACTTGGTAAGTAGATGTATTCTGTGAACCGCATTAAGATTTTCACACAAAAATAGAAAAAAAAAACAATAAATTTTGGGGGTTCCCCATACTTAGAACTGAAACTCAAAAATTTTTTTTTCGTCCAACCTATCCGTGTGAGGTATCTATGGATAGGTTCTTCAAAAATGATATTGAGGTTTCTAATATCATTTTTTTCTAAACCGAATAGTTTCCGCGAGAGACACTTCCAAAGTGGTAAAATGTGTCCCCCCCCCCCTGTAACTTCTAAAATAAGAGAATGATAAAAAAAATATATGATGTACATTACCATGCAAACTTCCACCGAAAATTGGTTTGAACGAGATCTAGTAAGTAGTTTTTTTTAATACGTCATAAATCGTAAACCGCAAATTACCTTTCATTCAATCAACTCAAATATATAAAATGTAGAGTTCAAGACATGTGTGATTATGATTTTATACGGAACCCTCGGTGCGCGAGTCCGACTCGCACTTGGCCGGTTTTTTTAACATTATAACGGAAACTGTAATACACTAGATGTTCTTCTAGCACAAGCCTTTTCAGTAACATGGTTTTTGTTTTTTAAAATATACCTCGCAAAACACAGAAACTGTCAGAATTAGGGTTTGTCAAGTCTCGAGGTTTTGAAAGTCCCGGGACTCGAGTTGTCTCGATCTAAATTTCCCGGCACTTTCGAGACATTCGAGACATAAAGAAACAATTAATGTTGACGTTATTCCGAATATTTTTTTACTTAAAACACTTTTTAAACTCGAGCAGCTTCTTTGAGTGGCAATTCTACTCATCTAGAAATAATATTTAAAACATAAACAAAACATTCCTCTTTTTGACATGTAAAATCACAGATTCGTAATAAAGTCTTGTTCTATATTATAAAAATCATAAAGTACTATCTCAATGATCAGTAATCATCATTAAGTCTTATTCTCTTATTCAAAATATTACAACATGACAACTAAAATAAAAGGCATGCAAAATCGCAGAAACATAGTTTAATCTTTTTCTCTAACTAAAAACATAAAAATGGTACCTACGATACCTACCTAACAACATAAAAAAACTTCTGCTTATACAGGGTGTAACAGAAGTGTGTGACAATACTTCAAGGTTGGCTTTTACCCATCAAACTGAACAACTTTTGTCCTACAAATTTGTTGAAATCGCAAAATTTTTTTTGGACTTTTCATACAAATCGATCAGCTGGCGAACCAAGTTTGTATGAAAAGTCCAAAAAAATTCTTTGCAATTTCAACAAAGTTGTAGAACAAAAGTTGTTCAGTTTGATGGGTAAAAGCCAACCTTGAAGTATTGTCAGACACTTCTGTTACACCCTGTATAGGGTCCTTCTGAAATACCTACCTAAAAAAAATATAACAGTTGGTTCTACCCATGGAACTGAACAACTTTCCCCAAGGAACCTATACTCAATTTGCAAAAAAAATTTTGGACTTCCCATACAAATTGGCGGATCAGTTGATTGATAGGTATAAGAAGTCCAATTTTTTTTTTGCGAAATGAGTATAGGTTCCTTGGCGAAAGTTATTCAGCTTCATGAGTAGAACCCACTGTTATTTTTTTTAGGTATTTTAGAAGAACCCTATATAATTAAATACTTTGATAACAATTAAGACATTTGGCATGCAAAATCACAGAATAATTAAGTTTTAATGCAGTCTAACACTAAAAATACTTTTATTTTTTTTATTAATAAAAAACGCTTTCAAAAAAATAAGACCGTTTACGACTTTGTCAGACGACAGGCGACTTCGAAGCTTAGTTACTTACGACGTTTCCTGACGTAGAAAATACTCTCTCGTTTTCGATTGAGATGTGGGCTTGACCGAAAGAAGAGCTTTATACAAACTTTCCAAGTTACAAGGTCTTTTACCCGTGAATTCATACAGCTAAAACTCTTTTTTTATTAATTATGTTTTTGCTTACATTGCAGTCGTTTTTGTTTTGTCAAAATGCCAAATTGTTGATTGCATTTTCTAATTGATCTTCAAATATATTCACACGTGCGCATCAAGTTACACCGCCACTTCACACTCTTGCGTATTGTCTCGATGTCTCGAATGTCTCGAGCTAAAAGTCTCGAGATCGAGACAAGCCAAAGTCCCGGGAAGTCCCGGGACAAGATTTCCCGGGACACAAACTCTAGTCAGAATAAATGCCACTAACAGTGAAACCCATCCAAGCTATGACCGCGTCTGTAGTCAGTTAACCTGATAGATCGACGTGACTTTACCCGCATTGAGCTACGACAACTTCAGAGAGACGATGACTCGGATAATAATAATTTTAAATGTTAGCCTTTGAAAGGTTGGTAAGCCCGCTTCCTCCTTTCGGCATCGTCATCACTTACCATCAGGAGAGATATTATTGCCAAGGGCAAACCAATTGTTTACAACAATAATTGACAACGCTGAACCCGTTCGAAACAACCGATTTCAATCGTAACAACTACAATTTTGCTATGTTTTTAGTTTTTGTTGATTTTTTCAAAAAGCGCTGAGTCATTTTTGTTAAAAAAATTATCGGACCACCTCTGAAGCATGGCCTAGCAAACAAAAAAAAGAATCATCGAAATCGATTCACAATTGGTGGCGAAATCGCATAACAAACATACAAAAAAAAAAGCGGCCAAGTGCGAGTCGGACTCGCCCATAAAGGGTTCCGTAGCAGCAAGTAACATAATATAAAAGTTTTTGTAGTTCGTTGTAACTTGAATGAAAGGTAAATTGTGGTTTACGATTTATGACGTATTAAAAAAAAAACTACTTACTAGATATCGTTCAAACCAATTTTCGGTGGAAGTTTGCATGGTGATGTACATCATATATTTTTTTTAGTTTTATCATTCTCTTATTTTAGAAGTTACGGGGGGGGGACACACATTTTACCACTTTGGAAGTGTCTCTCGCGCAAACTATTCAGTTTAGAAAAAAAATATATTAGAAACCTCAATATCATTTTTGAAGACCTATCCATAGATACCCCACACGTATGGGTTTTTGAAAAAATTTTTTTTGAGTTTCAGTTCTAAGTATGGGGAGCCCCCAAAATTTATTGTTTTTTTTCTATTTTTGTGTGAAAATCTTAATGCGGTTCACAAAATACATCTACTTACCAAGTTTCAACAGTATAGTTCTTATAGTTTCGGAAAAAAAGTGGCTGTGACATACGGACAGACAGACAGACAGACATGACGAATCCATAAGGGTTCCGTTTTTTGCCATTTGGCTACGGAACCCTAAAAACAACATTTAGTCGAATTGAGAACCTCCTCTTTTTTGAAGTCGATTAAAAAGATCTAATCGACTATCTAATGACAACGTTGAAATAAATTGTTTATTTCTGTAATGTTGTTTACTAAACAGCAATTTTCCCAACGATTTTTCTATTTTCTGCTTCAGTATCCACTGTTTTTAAAGACCTTTCAGACACCTACTTATCACAAAGAAACAACTTAAGTTGTGTTTAAAACACAGATCAAAGCAAGCCGTAATCACTCACTGTGTTGATTTACGAAGGTGTTCAAACATTGTGGCTATAATTTCCACCTGTTTCTTAAATTTCCGATTCGAGAGAGTTACGTGTTTAGCCCCATAGTAGGTATTTCTAGGTATTCTAGGAATTTATAGACTATTTTGCGAGGTTCTAGACATAATTTATTCTATAGGTGTAGGATATAGGACCCAACTGGAAATTCTATCGATCATACAGATCAACTTTTCTACTACGTCTTTATGGAGATCCCATAAAAAAAGATTTACACTATAAATTCTACAAAATGGATAAATATTTGTATGAAGAGTCTAATATTTTTAAACTGTTTCAGCTTAGTCGTAGAATTAAAGCTTCTCAATATGATGAGTAAAAGCCCCAGTGTTGGAAGGAGTTTCTTTGGACCAGTCGTTTCTTCTCACTCCGCAAACACTTCCTGAAACGGCGGGTATACGAGTTCCGAGTGGTAGAAACCTCGTATTAGGTAGATAAATGAATTATGTTTGAAAAGTGTACATTGCTATCTACATCGACTAAAATATTTTCATTTCCACTGTCAATGGCTCCCAAACCTATTTTATTATACCCAATAACCCAAGACTTGCTTTACAGAATACTAGGAACCTAAAACGTTTTTTAGACAAGTTTCCTGAAAAAACAGATTATGACCTTACCATACAAATCCTTCAATTAATTAAACCAGAAATACAGCTTCCTACAAAGTTCACTACATAAACGAAAACAACCTGTCGTCGCTCACTGCGGTTTTATCAATCACACGCACGATTGGCGAGCCAATCGCAAATCCTATCGTAATAGGAACCAATTGCGATGTTGTTGAGCCTCGTTTGCGTTCGCAGGAAAATGTCAGTTAACAGGATCATGTTGGATTAGCGGAATATTGATTACTGCTAAGATGGAATATTGTGCTCGTATTTTAAGATATACAGGGTGTAACAAATAGGTGTAGTGATGCTTTAAGGTAGACTTCTGACTTCTACTCATCAAACTAAACAATCGCTAAAAAAATTGGACTTTGCATACAAATCGATCAGCTTGCGAGCTAAGTTTGTGTGAAAGTCAATTTTTTTTGGGATTTCAACAAAGTCATGGAGCAAAAGTTGTTCAGTTTGATGAGTAGGACTTGAACTATCACCACACCTTTTTGTTACACACTGTATAAGGATCTCTTAAAATATCGCCAGGGCTGTATCTAGGGTTTCTACTCATAAATTTGAACAACTTTCAATGAGGGAAAAGATTGACTAATAATCGGGTGATCGATTTCGATTTCCATAGGATTCAAATTTCATAGGATTCATTTGATAAATAACTTGTTTTTCAACCGTCGTAGCATATAGAAGTGTTTTACTAATTTTGAAGCCCATGGCATCCTTAGCTCATAAAATGACCTATTGGAATGCGTTTCTAATTATTTTTCAATGAAATTCGATTTTAAATAAGAAATGGGGTTCACAAGTAGAAAATACTATACATTATAGTGATAGGATAACAGCAATCAATTTAAAGACAGCTTCTGGAGAAATTTTAGTAATTCAGGTATTATGCCCACTGGAAGTCATTCTGATAAAGTCGTAGAAGAAGTATATAATAGTATAGACACAATAATAGACACAATAAAGGAAAAAGATTGTTTAATAGTAATGGGCGATTTTAATGCTATAGTTGGGGAAGGGTCTGAAGAAAATATAACGGGTAAATTTGGGTTAGGTAAGAGAAATAATAGAGGAGAAAGATTTATACAGTTTTGTAAGGAGAACAATATGACTATACTTAACACTGTTTTTGAGCAACCTAAGAGAAGGTTATACGGTTATAAGGTTAGAAGAAGGATATTTGGGCAGTATAATAAACAATGATGCTAGATGTACCCCTGACATAATTTCAAGAATAGCCATGGCCAAAGCAGCATTCAACAGTAAAAAAGACCTTTTAACATCTAAAATGTCACGCAAAAGTAAGAAGAGACTTATTAAATTGTATATATGGAGTATTGCTTTGTACGCATCAGAGACAGGATGATGGAAAGGACCAGTTGGACAGAAAAGAAATCAAATCAAGAAGTACTTGAGATGATTGAAGAAAAAAGAAACATGTTGGAAACAATTCAGAATAGACGAGGAAATATGATAGGACACCTGATAAGACACGATAGCTTCTTTAAAACTATATAATAGAAGGAAAGGTAGAGGGGAGAAGAGGAAGAGGAAGACCAAGACGAAATTATATAGAACAGATAAAGGAGAAGGTTGCTGTACGGTCGTATCGGGTGGTCAAGACGATAGCAGAGGACATGAACAGTTGGAAATTGCTCCACCTACAAGAGCATTGCTCTTAAATAGAAGAAGAAGAAGGGAAACTCGATTCACTGCGCTTTTACTTATTCTAATTTCACGGTAAAGTTTGTTATTTATTCTTTTTGTGTGACTTGCGAAGCACAAATGAGAAGGTAAAAGTACCCAATATCTTCAATGAATAAATTTATTATATCAGTTATATAAATGGGTACAAAGAGCCAATTACAGCGAAGATTAACCATTAATAATCTAAATATCCTATTGTCAAAGGTAGGATGACGTTAAATTTAAATGGACTAGTTACATTAGCATATCGCCGTGAGTATTACAAAGTAACCATAAGCGGTATGGTTTAGCAGCAGGGTCTTGACAGACAGACAGACAGACAGACAGACAGACGGACGGACGGACAACGAAGTGATCCTATAAGGGTTCCTTTTTCCTTTTGTGGTACGGAACCCTAAAAACACCAAAATCGAACAGAATCTAGCTTCGAATCGCATAATCCAGGATTATAATGTACATATTATATATGTATATATTTTTAAAAAGTAGATTCTAAAACTCCTTAAAAAACGTCACTCGTACACCTAAAAAAACAAATTTGACTTCTACGTGCCATAAACCGAATATAATATAACAATATTATTGCGGCTTATGACGGTGTTATTCTCTAGAAAAACAGCAATATTCTGCCCGCGGGATCTCCGTTTGAACAATAAATCTCGTTTAGTCTCGCAATAAACACGTACTAATAAGTATGTGTGGCTTTACTCGTTGTCTTAAAACGAACACACTTTATACTTTTATAGGTAGCTTCCGCCCGCGACTTCGACTGCGTGGACTTCAGAATTGGGTCCAGAAAGAAAGAAAATGTTCAGGTGGCGCCATCGAGTGACAAAGTGTAAATTTTGAGTTTTTAAGCATTCCTCCGGGAACCCTTAAGTTTTCCGGGATAAAAGTATCCTATGTGTTAGCCGAGTGCTTTATCCACCTCCAAACATCCCAATCCGTTCAGTAGTTTCGGTGTGAAAGTATAACAAGCAAACAAACGAACAAACATCCAAACTTTCGCATTTATAATACCTATTAGTGAAAAGTGAGATGGGATGGGATGGGATGAGATTTTGCATTTATAATATTAATGAGATGAGATGAGATTTTTTTATCAACAACTGAGTTTGTATTATCTTACCTGACGATAAGTGACGAGTTTTATGAGAAGAAGCCACAGCCAATTATTAATTTTCTAATATTTCAGACGGATCCTATATTCACATTTTTCCTAAGATACATACCAATCCGCAATAGGGATTCCACGCTTCACACACCTTCTCAAATTAATATTTTAACCACCTCCGTGATCTAGTGAACGGGAGGTCGCGGGTTCGATTCCCGGCGGGATCCATCTTTGTTGGACTTGGTTTGGTTGGTTTGCATTTTCGGAGCCCACCTGGGTACCATCACCCCATCTAAGTCTTGTCGTCAAACATAAATGTTAACAGCATTGATGTGTTCCAGCATGAAGATAAGATAGCCTGTTTCTCATTGCATTGGGGAATCTTGTTCAGTCCGCTTTCATCCTCAGCATCATCATCACTTACCATCAATACCAGGTGAGCCAAGTGCTAACCAATTACGGATAAAAATGTTTATGACAAACAAATGGTGTTAGTACTACAACTTCATCATCAGCCGAAAGACGTCCACGGCTGGAAAAAGGCCTCCCCCAAGGATTTCCACACCTACCGGTCCTGCGCTGCCCGCATCTCGCAACCTTAACGCATACCTATAGGCGAACTCACAAGTACTTTTCCAGGATGTAAAAACTATTATTGCGACCCAAAATCATTTCCAACTCACGAATAACGAAATATTATGGCACGTGCCACGACCAACGCGTGACGATTATTTATAAGATGCGACCGACTAATGGTCTGTAGCCAAATCATTTGCGTCATTATTAATTTTATTGGACAGATTTGATAAACTATCGGTTTTAATGTTTAATCTTAACGAGGATGTGGAAGTACTAAGAGGAATAAACACACCCTGTGGTCTGTGGTGGGGTTAGATCGAATGGTCGCGAACGTAAGCAATCTACAGTAGCAACTCGTCTAACATGTTAACAGTCTAAAACCGCCTGTCGTCCTTAAAGCAAGTGGTCTAAAGTTTAATCTCGTCTAAATATGACATGGTATAAAGTAGTATTTCGTCATTTCTGTGTAATGCCTAAAATGAAATCTCGTCATAATACGAAGCGGTCTATACAGGGTGTAACAGAAAGGTGTGATAATACTTCAAGGTGATCTTTTACCCATCAAACTGAACAACTTTTGTTCTACAACTTTGTTGAAATCGCAAAATTTTTTTTGGACTTTTCATACAAATCGATCAGCTGGCGAACCAAGTTTGTATGAAAAGTCCGAAAATTTCTTTGCGATTTCAACAAAGTTGTAGAACAAAAGTTGTTCAGTTTGATGGGTAAAAGCCCACCTTGAAGTATTATCACACCTTTCTGTTACATCCTGTACAGTAATATTTCGTCATCAATGTGTGATGGTCTAAAATTTAGTCTCGGCTTAATCTCGTCTAAATATGAGATGGTCTAAAAGTAGCCACCCACCCTCAGAGAGTCACCGCCCAGGAAAGTTCCGAGATGGATAATCCTCCTATTTCTCATGTGCGGATTTTTTGATTAAATCGTTGTTCGCTATCCGTATTTCGAAAGGCACTTAGGCATACAGGAATATCAGTTAAGACCCATAACAATTTAGACGAATTGATAAAACGCATTGTGTACGAGTTGATATTTAGACGAGTTGCAAAGACCATTCGATACCATTCGATACTAACCCTGTGGTGGCTCCGTACAACATACAGTTTTATATCACCGCACCACTCGCCATCGGAGTGGAATTCATTGCTCAATTGGTCTCGAACCGTAAGGTTTCAGAGGTGTTTCCTACCCAGAACCCTCAAGCTGTGAAATAAGCTTCCACCCGAGATTTTCCCTGAGGTCTACATTATGGGACTCTTCAAGAAGGCAATGAAAAGGTTTTTGACAGTTCGGCAGAGCATTGATAGCACCCCCTGGTATTGCTAATGCCTATAGACGGCGCAGCGGTAACCACTTTCCATCAGGCAGGCCGTCAGCCTTTATGCTACCCTTTGTATTGTAATAAAATAAAAAATAACTTGTTATTTTTCTCACACAATAACAAAATAGGTGTAGGAAGGAACCGTCAAATGGGGCATGTACTTTTGGTTCTACGACTTTTACTGAAATACAAAAAAGAATAATAAAATAAAAATTAATTTCCATACAAAATTGGTCAAACATATTCTGATCAATTTGTATGAAGAGTCCAAAACACATAATTTTGTTACATTCTTCATAAGTACGTATAGTACAAGATTTTCACAGATGTCAGTAATTAGCAAAGTCATTTTAATCACCAAAGGAAATGACCCCTGTAATGAAATTTAATAAGAAAATCAAAATTATCCTGTAAAAAAACTAAGGAAAATATACGTACATTGAAAAATTCTAAAATACCTAACGCAGTTCTCCCTATCTAATAGATACACCCAACAACGTGGCCATTATTAGAAAAAGACGCAGATAAAATCTAGTTTTTATTAAAACAGAGTTTAATAGAGAAACAATGTGCTTGTGCTTCTTTTGATTTATGTTTTGTTCTAAGAATTCTAAGAATTTTCTTTTAAAAAATGTGTTGGAGGGAGTTTCTTTAGGGCCCGACGTTTCTTCTCTCTCCGCAAACACTTCCCGAAACGTTGGGTATACGAGTACCGAGTGGTAGGAACTTCGTATTAGGTAGAAAAAATATGACGTTCGAAAAGTGTACAGAGATACCTACTTCGAATAAATATTATTTCATTTCATTTCATTTCTATTTTCTTTGTTTTGTTGCTGAATAAACTTTTTTCTTTCTTTCTTTTCTTTCTTTCTTAATGAGGGTAACAGAAACGAAGCAAAGCATGAGAGTATTTTAATGCATCTTCCTTTGACAGAGGTATAAGTGTTAATAATGCTTTTAACTTGTCTGATTATGCAGTAGATAAAGTACTTAGTACAGAAAACATCTTAGTAGGCCCCACAAAAATATTGTGTATATGTCGTTCCCATACATCAGAAGGTTAGGCCGTACTCCACACACGGGGGCCAAGTCCGGATTGGTGGAGTTTGTGGGGCTAGTAGCCAACCCCAGTGCCAGAAATCACCAGTAACCCAACCTAACGTAAAGTTTTTCCGGAGATCGTCAACGATATATCTGGAGCTGGTTATTTCATGATCTGGCCAATTCACACGACACAGTGCCACAACATAATATTACAGGTTCTGTTAAAGGAGATTTTTTTGGCCTTTTATTGTTTTAACGAACAATATTCCGCAAATGCCAGTTTAGTGGAAAAATCACGATGAGAAAGGAATAGTGAACAGTGAAAGTCCAAATTTTTGCGAACTGAGTATCCTTGGGGAAAAATGTTCAGTTTCAAGAGTAGTAGAAGCCGCACTGTTAATTTTTTTTTTCAAGTATTTTAGAAGGACCCTATACTTAATTAAGAATAGGTAAAACATTACACAACAGAAGCAAAAACAAAGGAAATAATGAGGTTATAATTTATAAACTTTAAAAATTTGAATATATTTTGCCAGACAGTTAAAAATAAATCAGCAGTGAAGCGGGAAAGTTAATAGGATTTGAGTTGATTTTCATTTTGATTGTTTTTTTTTTTAAATATGTTTGTCAATGCCGTATTCACAAAAATAACTATCCTTTACTCTTATTTTGTTAACCAGAGTGACAGCAAAAGGAGATTTCTATAATAATTGACCACGCTGAATACGTTAAAAACAACCGACTTCAATCGCAACAACTCCAATTTTGCTATGTTTTTGTTGATTTTCTCAAAAACCGTTGAATCGATTTCGATAAAATTGATATGGGACCACCTGTGAAGTATACCCTTTTAAACAAAAAAAGAATTTTCGAAATCGGTTCAGGCGTCTTCGAGTAATCGGTGAACATGCATAAAAAATAAAATAAAAAAAAAGATTCCGACGAATTGAGAACCTCCTTCCTCCTTTTTTTGAAGTCGGTTGAAAACACAATTTGTTTGACGTTTTATCATCAACATACTTCAACTTTATCCAAACTTATTCATTTTCAAACAACATACTTATCATAACTTCCTCACACATAAATCGATTAGCTGAGCTTTATATAGGAAGTTCCCGAACTCACCGAATGTGAAAATATTGTATATATGTACGCATAGTAAAAACTTACTCTAATTTTACCTGAAATAAACATGTTTACCAAAAACGTCTGCCCATCTTTCCGTTCGCCATTGCCCATCACGCTTGCCCTCAGCTAAACCATGGTCCGATAGAGAATCCTGTATATACGTAATTTTATGTGGTATCGATTGTATATTTTGGCGAGAAAGTATGTGCAGTTTTGCTGTAAAATTTAATTTACTGTATCAATAAAGCTGTAGCTAATTATAAGAAACGTAAATCTTCATGAGTAGAGGCTGAAAGGTGAATCCCTACTTAACAATTTTTTTTTATCAATAACTGGTAAGCCCTTGGCATCATCTCACCTGTTGGTAAGTGACGATAATGCCGAAGATGGAAGCGGCCTTACCAAGATTCCCCAACGCAACGAGGAACTGGCTATCTTGTCTCCATGCCGGAACATATTAAACATATCAAATAAATATAATATGATATAAATAAAATGTCATGTATAAATATCAAGACTTAGGTAAGATGGTAGTAGCTAGCCAGCGGGCTCAGAAAATGCAATACCGAATTGAACCCACGACCTCCTGATGTGAAACGAGCGTACAAACCACTAGACCACGGGTGCAGATCTACCTAACGACCGTATTATTCCACTTAGGTATCATAGACTATATGCAGAAAATTCATGAGTAAAGAGTTCATTTCTATTTCAACAGTACGGAAACAGTATATTTTTCTAACTACATAGTTACAGTTTTATCTCTTTCACAACTGGCGTCTAAAAATGGATGCGTTCGCAATGAAAAGGTTAAGATACGATGTGCACAGACTAACTAAATTAAAAACAAGGAAAAAGGATTTATCTCTAGTCTAGGTTTTCGGGAAAAACGTAAGCGCCATTTTGGGATTTTTTTTCAAAGTGTAGATTCTTTTCTATAAATATTGTAAAATTTGTGTTATATTTTTGATATTTTTGTGACAATTATAATAACAATACGACTACAGATTGATTGAACTGGTAACTTGGAAGTTAATAACTTATTCTTTGAACTTAACAGCGACTTTAATCAGATTTAGTTTTTCTACAGATTCTACAGATTATATTTCAGATTCAGTCATGTCCTTGGAACGTAAAAATTTAAGCAAATAAAATAGTTAAAAAAATAACAGGAACGTAGAAACTTAAGCAAATAAAAAAAAAACTTTTTTAATTCCAAGCAAGTTTAAATCTAGGCATTCATAACAACGCTCTTTCAAATCAAAACAACCGACTGTGAAAATATATCATGAAGCCACGAGGCTATCGAGGTCACACAAAGAGTATACAGTTCAAAGAGGTCTACATTGCCGTCATAAGAAAGAAGGCCGCAAACTATATGAAGTTTCCATATACTTTGCGGCCTTCTTTATTATGATGGTACGGCAGTATATCTACAGTTGTTACAATATGCATAATGTCAAGAGTCAATTGCCCAGACAGCATGGAAACAGCGAGGTCAGCGATGTATACATTGCTGTGTTGTGTAAGTATAATTTGTATATCTAACATTTCAATGGTGGTTTGCATGCAAATAGCAGAGCCGGGCGGGATTGTAACTTGTAGTGGTATTTTTTTATTTTTCACATAAATATTCTGATAGAAAGTACCTAGGTTCACAAGATTGAAGTTAGTACAGTGTAGTGTAGTGTAGCGTGGTGTAGAGTAGCGTAGCGTAGTGTAGGGCAGTAGTAGCGTAGCGTAGAGTATGGTAGTTGTAGCGTAGTAGTACCGTAGCGTAGTAGTAGCGTATTGAATCGTAGTAGTGGCGTAGCGTAATGGTAGAGTGGCGTAGCGTAGCGTAATGGTAGAGAAGCGTAGCGTAGCATTTATGGTGGTCATAAAAATTTGGTACGGAGAAGAAGCTGTGGGTACAAAAATTGCGGCGTGCAATAATAAAACTAGCGCCATGGAACTAACAATAAAACATTGAACTCATATGACATTTATGTCGATGAAGATTCAATTAGATTAGATAATTTATTTCATGTTACTAATTTCCTGTGATACTGATGCGTTACCTGTAAAGTCAAATTTATTTTTGCCTCGATTCTGTTTTTTAATTGAATTAAAATCTACCATTTTCCGCTAGCCGACGCATAAATCAGCTACCGGCCAAGGGCGATTCGCTATGTTTTCGTCGTTTTGTTCAGAATTACTAGACCGGGGATAACTACTAATGTCACAGATTGCTTCATATTTATAACACGCGGTTATACCAAAGAATTACTTTTACCACGCGCTTAAACCAAAAAAAGGACTTTTCATACAAATTGATGGGTCAATTAGCCAATTTTGTATGGATAGGCCAACTTTTTTTTTAGATTTCATTAGGTATAACCCATACCCATACGTGGGATTTTTTTTCAGTTTCATTTGTGGAAGCCGCTTTTTACACACCACCTTCGTGGTCTAGTGGCTGTCTGCTTGCTTTACATCAGAAGATCGCGGGTTCGATTCGGTGGGGTCAAACTTTGTAGGACTCGCTTTGGTTGGTGGTAGGACATTTTCGGAGCCCACCTAGCTATTTACCCCCATCTTATCTAAGTCTTGCCGCCAAACATCAATGTTAATAGCGTTGATGTGTTCTAGCATGAAGATTAGGTAGCCAGTTCCCCATTGCGTTGAGGAATCATGGTAAGCTCGCTTCCATCTTCAGCATCATAATCACTTACCACCTGGCGAGATGATGCCAAGAGCTTACCAATTGTGAATAAAAAAAAAGCCTGTTATCAACTTAAAATCTCTTTAAATTTCAATCTCATTATTTTTTATATCTCATAAGGATCTAGTTATGAAACTGAAAGGTTCTCGAACTGCGGCTTTGGTAAAATTGTGGGTCGAATTAAGAGAGGTTTACAATTCAATTTAACTTTACACTTAGTTATTCTAATCTACTAAGTAAAAGTACTTACTAGAAGATTGCCGCGAAAAATATTAGAATCAGGCATCGAGAAATAATTACGTTGAAGTTTAATAATAATAATAATAATTCATTTATTTCAGACTACATAATATGGTCCATATACAGTTCTGTTAGTAAAAACTTAAGACATTAAGTTAGTAATTAATTAAATTGAAATAAAATTAGAATAAAATACAATAATTATTAATACATACGTCGAAGTCAATTGACCCCTTTCGACCCGACGTGACGGACGCTACTTTTCATCTAATCACATTTCGCCGAATGCGAAACTATGATAGTGATCAATGTTATTCGACCGTACTGTGATTTTCAGTAGCTTATTTTTTTTGGGGTGGAAATGTCAAGATGTCCGTACAAATCATCCGAGTTATCCCTTCAGGCGCGGATCGTCGCAATGCGACAAACCCTCGACTTCCGCTGAGCGCAAAGCACCCAGTCTAAAAAGTGAGATATCTGTGGCAAAACTTTTGCACTTTTCTTTAACTTATCCTTATAGGAGGATCCTTACTCCTCATTGTTTGTCTTATCAAATCAGTCATTAGACTTTGTCTAGTTAATCATCAATCACAAGAAAAATGAGAAAGAAAGCGGTTAGGTACTCCGCTCTGGACATGTCCGCACTTGAGCGATAAAAAAGTTTTTAATGGCCGCGCCTGAAGGACATTTACCTAGTACGACCTCCTTTCTAGGAATGAGGGAGATAACTGAGTGACGACTGTATGAACTGTCGCCAAATCTCACCCACAAGGTGTGAGATCTTCTTCAGAAAGCGGCAGGGAGTGTCCATTTAAACCTTCAAGGAAAGAGCGTACTATATTAAAGGCCGGCAACGCACTTTTGACTCCTCTGGTATTGCGGATGTCTATGGGCGGCGATAATCGCGTATCATCAGGTGATCCGTCTGCTCGTTTGCCGCCTATCACATAAAAAAAAACTGTACAAAATACAATTTAATATACTGTAACTTAGTATAGGGTGCTTATAATGTGTATCTTTAAAATGAATATCTATACGGGAATTCGAAACATAATTATTTCGGCGAAGTGATCTTCGTTGAAAACTACACGAAACCGAGGTGAAGTTTTGTAGTTGATGGAAAGATAACACTTATGAAAAGACGGTCTGAAGAGACACCTAAGTTAGTTAGTCTTATCTATATGTCAAGTTAACAACCTAGTTTGTGAGTTAGTGTTTGACGCTCCTTACTACCATTGAACCTGATTATTTTTCTGATAAGACACTTTTGTTGATGACGATTAAATTAAATTAGATTTCCTGTGATGCTTATTTCTTCCCTGTAAAGTCAATTTATTTTTGCTTCAGTTCAGTTTCTTGAGAAGAATCTAATATTGGAACGTGGCTTGAAAACTTCTGACATTGGGGTTGGCCACTAGCCCCACAACCTCCACCAATCCGGACTTGGCCCCCGTGTGTGGAGTATGGCCTAACCTTCCCGAGTTATGGGAAGAAAAGAGACCCGTGCCCCTGCAGTGGGGAATATATGGGTTAACGAAAGTTTGATTGATTAAGATACCGTTTCAGAACCAAGTTAAAAACCTTACAAGAGTCTCTCCCTTTTACACTTAAATGATTAACAAAAGACAAGGTTAATATTACTCTCACGAGTGTTCTGGAACGCTTTCTTATATTCAAATAAGAATCAAGCTTCGTTCGTACGGAGCCCGAAGAGAATATTAAGAAGTCATAGATGAGGGAACACAGACTAACACAGTGGTCATTGGGAGAGCCTTTAGAAATAAAATGTTCACACCATCCACCATGTTTGCTGAATTTTCATATTAATCATTACTGAACTCGGTACAGTGTAAGTAAATGATAATAAAACAGAGGTCAAATACCTACTTCAATGTAACAATGTAGAAATGTCACCGTTAATCGGTAATTTCAGGCAAACACGCGTAAATGACATCATATTTATATGTATATGTTTTACGAAAAAAACCCGCATTTTTTAACACCGAATTTAATATTTCACGCGAATTTTTTTTACATAAGGCTGTAATGGGTATAAAGCCTCTCCATCAGGTGAAGTTCATTTATTTAAATACGTCGTTATCCAGTTTACATAGGCACCATACATTTAAACAGCCCAAAAATCCCTAACGTAGAAAAATGACACAAGAAATAAGTAGGTAATTATTTAGAATATTTTGTAAAATGGAAAAATGTACGTGTTTTATTATCGCCTTTTAAATAGGTACCTACCTAATCGATGCTATCTCATGAATTGAGTATTCCCGAACTTGGCCGATGTATCCCGAGTAGTGATGTTAATATTTTTATACGCTTGAAATAAAAACCTCTGAAAAAAACCCTTTTTTTACCCTCAATTGGTAAGCCCTTGGCATCATCTCACCTGATGGTAAGTGATGATGATGCCGAAGATGGAAGCGGGCTTACCAAGCGGGTTTTTTTACACGAAGACGGTTTGAAACCAATTGTTCATGAAATTACGGTTTTCATTACATAATATCGCAACCAAACCTTCAACAACGATTACGGTTTTCGTGCAAAATTACGCATAAAATCGTGAAATAACAGTTAACGGGAATTTACTATAACATAACAATTTTGTATTGTTTACACTGGGATATAGTTTGACACAGTGTAGTATGTAAATTTTGTATTTTGTAGTTGAAGCAGACTTTTTTGGCCACAAGCCAACATGTCAATGGTGATCGGCCTATTATTTCAACGGGAAATGCACGTGTTACGCGAAGAAAAACAGGTGTTTAATTTGTTTGAGTTTAAAAGAAGATTTACCTAGGAACGTAAATATAGGTAAGAGTTACTTTTCCAGTTACAAATTGGCTGATCAATCAGACAATTTTGTATGGAGATATCACCATTTTTACAAAATGTATGTATATTAGGATCCTTCCTAAGATTTCCACGAAGACCGGTCTAACCTGCCCGCATCTAGAGGTTTCAAAATTATATTATCTGAAAAAAACTTGGACGTGCACTTATAAAATGGAACGACTTTCCCCGAGCATAGATTTCTTTCATTATACATATAAGTTAGTTTAAGTAAGTCTAGGAACGTAATTCACAAAAAAAATCGGTTTCCCAAACTTACACGGCAAAGCAGATGATGTAACTTAAAAAAAGTTTGGTACCTTCTAAAAGATTGGAAAGGATTTCACAGTGAACGAAATGAAAACGTAATCTGACGCTCGCTCTTACGTAATATAATTTGTTTTGATTCAGAATAGGGTTTTTCACCATTTTTTGAAAAGTATCTCAAATTGATCATTAGGTGGGAAAAAGTCCAAAATATTTTTTAAATTTTTTTGTGAAACCTATAAGTACCCCAAAAACACATTTTAAATTACCATTCCCAATTAGCGCGCGAAAACGCTAGCCGCCATGATGTTTATTAGGTCGTTACGTCATTTCAGGAGTAAACAAAACAGCTCTGTACTAAAATTTTGACACATATTGCGAACAAAATGTCATTGTTTACCACTATTGTGACGTCACATGACAACCAGCATGGCGGCTGTCGTTTCAGATATTTGAAAAACAGATTAAAAAACTAGATTTTTATAAATCAAAAATAAAATGTTTTTTCTCATTTTATTATATAGAAATCATATTAATTCGTTTACTTATTACAAATACTACAGTAAATAAGCAGTTTTAGATTTTTTCTTGTATAGAGTAAAATACCCTATTCAGAACTGAATTAAGTAGGTATAAGTAAATAGTAAACTCCTTGGATAGAAACATAAGAGACGCAGTGCTTAAAAGGGACAAAATGGTCAAGTTCAGGTAGACTAGTGGTGGTTCATCCTTATTTTAACCACCTCCGTAGCCTAGTGGCTTATCCACTTGCTTCACATCAGGAGTTTGCGGGTTCGATTCCTGACGGGGTCCAATTTTGTAGGACTCGGTTTGGTTGGTGGTAGGGCATTTTCTGAGCCCGTCTGGCTGGCTATCACCATATTGTCTAAGTCTTGCCGCCAAACATCAATGTTAACAGAATTAATGTGTTCCGGCATGAAGATAAGATTGCATTGGGGAATCTTGGTATACCCGCTTCCATCTTCCGCATCATCATCACTTACCATCAGGTGAGCTTACCAATTGAGGGTAAGAAAAACGACATTACTTAATCGTTACATGAGTTAAAAAAGGACATAAAAATAATAAATTCGGAACGGATTTGTTCATCGTTCACTGCGTATGAGTAACTATAGGTGAGTTGTTACGTGGAAGTATGTCTATTTCTTCGACAAAAATCACTGATCATAAAAATCACATCGCGACTTTTATAAATAGAATTTTACGAGTGTATCATTTCGCGGCGTCAAATTCTTGGCGTATCGCCCAAAAATCAAGGATTTGACACCTCTTCATAGTGATCTGGACAATTTTTCAATGTTGATAGTGAAGTTACGTTACGTTCTGGTTACGTTAACAACATAATCGCTTAACTGTTGCATAGCATTGCATGTGAGCATATGTCTCTTCCCGTGCCTCGGTAAGGTTAGTGACTATTTATATTTTTCGTCACAGCGGGACGCCTGCGGAATTTTGAAAAAACTTATTGTTGTTTTAACTGCTTTTTATTTACTAATATATAATAGGAATAAGAAGGTTGGATGAATCTCTTCTCTAAGCAAACACTTCCCGAAACGTTGAGTGTACAAGTCCCGCGAGGTAGGGACTTTTTACTAGGTAGAAAAAAAATTACGCTTTAACAGCATGTGTAAAGCCTACTAAATCTACTTAAATAAAAACATTTTGAGTTGGATTTTGAGCACTTGTTTTATATTTGTCGGTGGAGCAAATCTATTTCAAAATATCGGGTTTAATTTCAATAATCATACTACATACATCTAATTATACTGAAGAGGGATGAGCAGCTAGTATTATTTATATGGAGATGATCTCACCTTTACGTTGGGGCAGGGAGTGTCCATACTAATATCTGTCTCTAAAATTATGTTCTGTGACACTGTGTACCTTAGTATCAGGCTATAATAATAAAAAAATGAACCAATATTCTAAGGTGAGGCTTCTATTCATCACACAATTGTTTGATGTTGGGGAGAAATGAATCCAGAATCCTCGCTGCACGAGGCAGAAGTGTCAACGTAATCCAAACCGAATCTGTAATCTAGGTACAAAATGAGGCGGCAAAATTTTGCAGCTGCAGACTTAGCAGTGCCGGGAATCATTCGTCTTTAGAGGATCACTTTACCTTATTTGGAAAGCATTCCCGAACACTTTCGCGAGAGTAATTATTATCCTGAGGCCTCAGGAAAGCCTATTTGTAAATATTCTAAGTATGCAAGATCATGATTCTTGTCAGACAGACAGACCCTATAACCATGTCAACTCTGTTCAATATTTCTGCAAAATAAATATTAACTTACTTACATATCGCACTGCCAGTTCAAAACTGTCGCAACTCAAAATGTGACGAAAATGAGTTAAGTATACCATCTTGTTCAGCGAATTTTTCTGCATCTGGTCATCTAACCCGTATTTTTTTAGCTTCCGTAGTTTTTCAACAGAGGGCGCGTAAGTCTCTTTTGGCGCCAGAGTCGGTGATTTATTATTACAACTACAAAGGTCCATCTTCAGTTGGTTCGCGGACTCTGTCAGGTAAGTTACGTTTGCTCGCTTCAAAAATGTATTATTTCGTATTGTTACGTTGTTGTTGCGAAAACCTTCATTATTTTGTGTATTATTTTGACTTAATTCTGTGTTGCTGCCAAAATTGTGTTAAATTATGTCAATCAATTTGTCTCATTGAGAGTTGACACTGTTTAGTTGACAAAATAAACAGGAAACTTAAAATTATTTTGAGTTAAGACCATTTTGACGCAAAAATAAGAAATTTAGAGTTAAGACATTCTTGAAGAATGAAACTTTGTTTATCGATTTCTCCCGTTCTAATTGTCCAATTTTTTTTATTCCTGAATGAAAATTCCCACTGAACTACTTTCTACCCAATGGATGTAAAAGAATTGAGTTATTGTCAATATTTAAGGTACTTGACTTTTTGTGCTTTCGAGATGTAACACTGTTCGTGCGAAAATCTGAACAGTAATTTTTTTGTGTGATAATGTGACACTGTTGATGCAAAACAATCTTAAAAAATACTAGATCGGAAAAATGTATTATCTCAGGTTTTTTATGCCAATTAAATTAAGATTACTTAAGGCTACTTACCATACTAAGTTATTCTGACCAGAAGTATAATAATTTATTTATTTATAAAAATTGTATTTTTATGATTATTTTATATTATTTATGTGTGTAGATTTCGTGGGTCCGTACTCCGTATCGGGTCCACTCAAAAGAATAGAAAATCTTAATTAGACTTCAAAAATTAATTATAATTGTATGTAGTAATAAATTGTTTAAAGCATCAGATAGACAATTTATGGTCTTGCTACTCAACGATTTTTAGTAGTATAAATATTTACTTACCTACACATAAGCCTCAAAAGAAACTAAATTAATTAATACCGGGATCGGTGGACACAAAAATTATTTAATTTTTGGTGGAAACGGATCCGTGATCCCGTACCGGTATCGGTGGATACTACTCAGTGTGATCCATGGATACTTTAAACGGATCCGGGGATCGGTGAATACGGACCCAATTTTATTAAAATAATTTGTATAATAATACATTTTTGTTATTGTAAAAGCCCGAACTAATTTACCGTGGTTCGGCCTTTTACAGTAATGGACTAGATAAGTTCGAATTTGTTTAATTATTAGTATGGATAACTTTCACACGTGCTTTCACACGTCGTTTTCGTGCATAATATTGTCGGTTCGTTATTTTTATTCATTACAGAGTAAACAATGGAATCGAAGCGTGCGGGTGCTGCCCGAAAAGAACTACTTGCAAATCTGAAAGCAGAAGCAGAAAAGCCAAATAGAAAAAAAAAAACAAGAAACAGAAAACGATACAATACTCGGAAAAATACTATCTCCATTGATGAAAAAGAATCATCTACTGATCAATTCTCAAATCTGCTGAGTACTGAGAACAAAGACGTCTGTGAAAAACTTTATGAGACGGGTAAGTGATAAAGTCTATAACAACAGAAGATAACAAATAGAACAAAAAACATATTTTTTCGAAATATTACGCTTAATATGTATAATAAACGCCAGACATAATTTTGGAAATATGATTTCTTAAAATAAATAACATATAATAATAAAACGTTTGATATAAATCATTCATATGTGTATACTTATTTTACTTAAAAGTTATAAGATAATATTTTTTATAACACTCATAATACATAATAAACGTTTGACACATCATTTGGTACATATTAAATTTATTATTGTAACGTTATCAAAGATAATTATAACATATAGCACCCGAAATTTATTGGAATGAAATCAGTTTTTTGTTGTTATAGCTTATGATACGAAGCCTGATGAGACTGCTAGATCCGCTGCGAAACCGTCTGATCCGTCCACTGCTCCATCCACTAACCTGCAAAGTCCTGAAAACAGGGACGCATGTGAACAAAGTAATGAGACTGCTAGATCCGCTGCGATGACGCCTGATCCATCCATAACTCCATACACTAACCTGCAGAGTCCTGAAAATAAAGACGCATGTGAACAAAGTGATGAGATTGCTAGATCTGTTGCTATGCCGCCTGATTCATCCACTGCTCCATCCACTGACCTGCAGAGCCCTGAAAACAAAGACGCATGTGAACAAAATGATGAGACTGCTAGTTCTGCCGCCATGCCGCCTGATCCGTCTGCTGCTCCATCCACTATCCTGCAGAGTCCTGAAAACAAAGACGCATGTGAACAAAATGATGAGACTGCTAGTTATGCCGCCATGCCGCCTGATCCGTCCACTGCTCCATCCACTGCTCCATCCACTAATCTGCTAAGACCTAAAAACAAAGACATATTAAGTAAACTATTCGATGGGAGTGCGAGGTTAGCCGAGATGCCGCTTGATCTATCTAACAACGTACCATCTACTGCTTCGCCGGCTCCTGAAAACAAAAACATTGATGATAATAATAATAATGATTTTACGAGACCCACTAAAATGTCAACTATTTCATCCAGTGGGCTGAGTTCAACACACAAAGACGTCAATTTTGTAACTGAAGATGCGACATCGGTCCAGATGCCACTTGATTTGTCCACATTTCCATCACCTGGCCAGCTGGAGTCCGAAGATAAGAACGTCAATGTTGTAAGTTATGATGCAAAATACCCCAAAGTACCACAAGATATGCGCACTGTTGCAATGTGTGATAGTATGCGATCTACTGAGATGCCACTTAATTTGTCGACGGTACCACGCTCGGTTCCAATAAGCCATGAACAAGATAACAACGCTGAGATGACTTTATCCACTGCTCAGTATAATGTTTTGCCCGCTGTTCCATCCGCAGAATCATCGGACCCTAAAAATAAAAACATCAGTATTTTAGATTTTGCGAGACCTAAACAGATGACACCTGTTGAAATTAGTACACCGCTAATGGTGAGTGATTCTATCGATATTATGTCTGCTGAGATGCCGACTACTGTTCCATTCACAGCTTTGTCACGTATCGAAAACAAAGAAGTTGGTAATGAATATGATACTGCGAGATCTATCAATATGTCCGCTGTTTCATCCACTGATCTGCCCTCGGGTATTGAAAGCAAAGTTGTCGATACAAGACCTATCGAGATGGAACTAGATGTGTCTATTGCTCCTGAACACGAAGTGGTCGATGATATCAGTAACCAAAATAGAACGGCAGAGATGCTAGTTGATCCGTCTATTGGATCATCCACTGCTGCACTGGATCTTGTTCACGAAGACATCGATGATGTGAGTGTTAATAGGAATGTTTTTCCTTCTCCATCCACTGTTCCGCAGGTTCCTGAACTTGATCCGTTAAATATTTCATTAACTGCTTCGTCACGTCATGAAAACAAAGATGGTAATATTGCTAGTGTTGTCATTTCATCCGCCAACCTGGAATCTGGAGAATGCAGCTTACGTTATCGTCAAAAGAAAACACGTGAAATAAATTACCGGCAATCTCCAATAAACTCCGAGACATCCGATTTTGATGATTCCGACGCAGACCCAGACTTCAAGGAAAGTAGTTTAAAAAAAAAGAATAAACGCTTTTCAATTCAATTAAACATTAGTCCAAAGAAAACGAATTCCTCCGGAAGTTCTAGTTCTTCATCTAGCACTACTGGTAATGGCACTGGAAGTGCATGCAGTTGTACTTCAAGCAGTACAGATAGCTCTTCTGATGCTGAAACAGAACAATCTATAGAACCCAATCAAATAGATGAACGAAATATTGAGCCCAACCCATTAGAAGAACTATCTACTGATACCCTCCAATCAGATGAAAACGAGAAAAAGACTAGAAAGAGGAAACGCCGGCCTGAAACATGGATAAAAAATAAAATTAAAAAGCTCAGAAATTCTGGAAAACTATACGAGTCGCGAAATAAAAAACAAAAGCCTGCTAGGAAACTGCAACCAGGTTGTGGTGATAAATGTAGACTAAAATGCAATTCAAAGATAAGTAACACTGAGAGAGATAATATTTTTAAAAATTATTGGAATATTGCTGATTTAAATAAACAAAGAGAATTTATAATCAGACATACATCAGAAATCAAACCGAAATATCGATACTCGAGTACAAAAGATTTTAGAAAACTCAACTCTGCTTTCTATTTTGAAATAAACGGAAAGCTTATTAGAGTTTGCAAAATATTCTTTAAAGCTACACTTGACATAAATGACAGAAATATTAAGACAGCCTTATCAAAAAAGTCCGATTCAGGATTTGTCGATTGTGACATGAGAGGAAAACATGGCAAACAACCAACCGTTGATCCCGAAATCAAATCAAGTGTGAGAAATTTCATAAACAGTATTCCAAGGATAGAATCACATTATTTGAGAGCTCAAACACAGCGCGAATTTATTGATAGCAGCAAAACTATAGCAGATTTGTACCGTGATTACAAAGCTAGTCGCGAAGAAATAAATTTACCATTTGCAAGCATGACTATGTTTTATCGCATATTTAACTATGAATTCAACATAGGATTTTTCGTTCCGAAAAAGGATCAATGTGATCTTTGCGAGTCCTATGAAAATGCAGATTCAGAAGGCAAGAGCAAGCTCATCGACGAGTACACCTTACATCAAAATGAGAAAGAATTGGCACGGGCTGAAAAAGAGAACGATAAGAATAATACTAATGGCGCTCACGTTGCTGTATACGATTTGCAAGCAGTTATGCCTGTTCCCAGAGGAAATGTTTCATCCTTTTATTACAAGAGTAAATTGAATTGCTATAACTTTACTGTAAGTGATTTTGATATGGCTAATGTTGAGTGCTACTTTTGGAATGAAACTGAAGGTAATCGGGGTGCAATAGAAATCGGAAGCTGTTTACTGCATTACATCAACTCATTGCTAGAAAAGACTTCAAGTCCTGATGATCTTGACATCATATTTTATTCAGATAATTGCAGTGGACAACAAAAAAACAAGTATATAGTTACAGCATACGCCTATGCAGTAAACCGTTGGAAAGTGAAAAGTATAACTCACAAATTTCTTATACGAGGACACACGCAAAATGAAGGTGATAATATTCATAGCGTCATAGAAAAGCAGATTACAAAATACGTGAAAGCCCATCCTATATATGTGCCAGATCAGTATGCTACACTGATAAGGATTGCAAAAAAGACAGGGAAACCCTACCATTTAAATGAATTGACACATGATTCATTTGTTGATTTGAAGGCCCTTCAAGATGAGTGGGGAAAAAACTTCTCAGTGGATGAAGAGAAAAATAATGTGAAGTGGCATGACATTAAACAAATACGCGTAGAAAAAGAGCATCCGTATGCATTATTCTACAAAACGTCACATGGAGACACCACTTTCAAAAAAGTGAACACTCGATTTGGAAAGAACGCAAAACTAAATGATGAACCAAGCTTCTCAGCCAACTTAGCTCCAGCATACTCAGGCAAAATACCATTGAGTGCTAACAAAAAGAAAGACATAAATGATTTGATCACTAAAAACATTATTCCCAACATGTACTACCAGTCCTACTACAGAAATATTTTTGAAATACAATAAAATTAATAAATACTTTAAAAGTTCATAAGACTAAGTAAATACTTCAAAACTTTATCAACTCACGGTGCAGTTGAGCCAGGTTTGCTAACTACTACTGTGTTTAGTGATAGAGTAATTTACAATGTTGTTATTTCAATTTTGCCAAATATCAAAATTGAATAGTGTAGAATTATCTGTATTGCAGTCACAATTACGCTGATTGACAGTGTGATGACTTCTGTTATTGATGTAGGTGATGTCGATGACGGATGATCCTGAAACGAGAATTCGATTGATTTGTACTGTTGACAATTTTATAATGTAAGTGTACGTGAAACTATGCTCGAATAATAATATATGATTTGTTGTCAAAAAGTAAATAGTGTAAAATTCCCTATAATTGTAGTCACAATTGGCTGCTTGACTGTTTGACAAAGACTTATCTTTACTTCTATTGTTAATGTAGGTGATGTTTTTGTATTAATTCGTTTGATATACTGTTGACTATTTTATAGTTCAATTATGCTCAAATAATATATGATTTGTTGTCAATAACTAAATAGTGTAGAATTTAGACCTTTATTTCAGTCACAATTGGCTGCTTAACAGTTTTTGTAGTATTTTTTTAATATACTTTTGACTGTGTTGTAGTGAAACTATGTTAATGAAGGTGATATTTTTGTATTAATTTGTTTGATATACTCTTGCCTATTTTGTAGTGAAACTATGCTCGTATTATATAATCATTTCACAAATATTAAGAGATACAAAAAAAATGTTTTGTGGAAGATTTATAACAAGTTCCATACTGTTTCGTCCTAAATCTGAAAATTCAGAATACATAGTGTGTAAAAATACCTCTCCTGGAAAATTCACCTGTGGCTTTAACTCATCACGCTAAACGTTTCCCATGGAACCCATACTAAATTCTTTGGACTTCCCATACAAAGTTGAGTAATTAGCTGTCAAGTTTGTTAGAAAAGTCCAAACATATTTTGTTAGGATATTACGTATTAATTCTTGATTAATTCCATGGGGAAAGTTATTCAGTACGATGAGTTGAAGCTCCAGGTGAAGATTGCGGGAGTGCTCTTTTTATATTCAAATAAACTCTGTGTTTAGCTGTAAGTGTCGAATACTCGTAATCTCCTGTGACTAATGGTCTCATTTATAAAGACTGCATTTAGATTAGCTATAAGAAATGTTGGTAGTTTGATACTTTCTGTTTTAAATAAATCTTGTTCTTTTATTTTTATTATGCAACTGTTGATTATTAATTATGTTTCGTCATTCTATTCTCGATTTATATTTTCACCTATTCACAGAAATATAATCGTTGAACTAAATGACTCTTATAGAAAATCCAATCCAGGAATGATCTGAGCCTTAAATAATTTTGAGTTACAACAAAAAAATCTATTAATATTTTTTAAGATCACAATCACGAAAAGCGTCACAACTCAAAAAATTACGAATTTACAAAAAAAAATTGTATATATTTTTTTAGGATTTTAATAACGAAAAAAATCACAACTCTCAAAATTGGCAACAACAACGTAACATTTTGACAAATTTTTAAAGAATTGGCACAAAATGAACTTCAAAAGGGTCGTAAGTACGAAAATATTCATAACTTTAAATCTAGCACGAATAAAATTTTTACACAAGACAAAATATAGAGTACGATTTTTTTTCTATGTGCTGCAATATAAAAACTTCTTGATAATTCGCTACAAACGCCAGGAAACGTTTTTTTCGTTTCCTGAAAAATTAGGTTTTTTGAGTTGCGACAGTTTTGAACTAGCAGTGCGATATAACGAACACCCAGAACGTTGCGATTGAAACATACATGATATCGAGGGTTCACGGGCGACTTGTATTAAGCGACATTTTTAGAAATGTTCAGGAGACTGATTTAAAAAAATATTTCTTAGAAAAATAATCATTAAAATTTAATTTCTTAGTATTATTTAGATTCTCGATATTCTTAATATTTTAAATATTATTCAGAAGTTATTTTTTGTGAGGTATTTTGTAAGAAATAAATTTTTAAAGTAAAGGTTACCTGTGTTTCCAAAAATGTCGCTTAATACAAGTCGCCCGTGAACCCTCGATATTATGATAGGTACCTAATACAGGGTGTAACAAAAAGGTGTGGTAAATACTTCAAGGTGCAACAACTTTTGTTCTACAACTTTGTTGAAATCGCAAAAAGTTTTTGGACTATTCAAACAAACTTGGCTCGCCAGCTGATCGATTTGTATGAAAAGTCCAGAGTTATAGAACATACAGGATATCCCAAAATATATTAAACATTGCTAAAACTTGAAAATATTAAGTTACTACACCATAAAGATCCTAATTAGAAGGTCAGAGAGGAATCAAGGGCAAAGTTTAGAGATACTACAGTTCTGTAAAGTTTCATTTTGTACAAACAAACTGTCACATCAAAGAAGAACAAATAAAATAAACAATTAAACTATCTCTCTTCAAACATTCATAAACAAATCATAGTTAAATCGAGGTGTAATAATAGTAGTCAAAAAAAAACTAGAAATAATAGGTTCTCAGACAGATTTGAAAGTGGAAAGATAAATAATTTATTCACGAAAACTATACTAGAAAAAAATATTGACGATTCAAAAGCATGTGTAAAGCATCTACTTAAATAAAAAACATTTTGAGTTTGAGTTTGAAACATGACACATGGGTGGAATCTACAGTTAGAGTATAGTAAGGTAAAATATATAGTAAGGTAAAGTATATATATAATAAGGTAAAGTACTGACATAGTATACAGAATGAAACTCTGCCGTGCTTACGATAAGAGCAGTAAGTCTGTGAAACACACTTTCGACTTTTCGTCACATTTTTGCATTTTCGGAATTGTTTTCTTAGACTATTTTAAATATTTTTTTTTTAATGTTTAGCTCAGATTCTGTATTTTTATACTGCGTTATCAGTTATCTGTCGTATTATTTGTTCTTACATAATTAAATGACGAAATAGGTGAAGTTACTTCTTTTAAAAATATACTTACTGCTCTTATCGTAAGCACGGCATAACTGAAATCGCGGCCAATTCAATCGGAGCAAAAAACATTTTGGACTTTCCAAACATAATTGGCTACGCAGTTTTAAGCATGTTGTCTTTGTGCTACAGATTCTATGAAAATATTGAATAAATCAGCTATGTTCGATAGAAGGCATCCCGCTACAAAGTCGTAAAAAAAATTGGTACCTAGTACGTGATTTCAATTTGAACACTTTATTTATTAGTACTACTGTATGGAATATGAACATAACGGTCGCTTGGCGCAAGCTACGCAATGCAACAAACGCATTTACATTTTACCAGCCAGAGTATAAAAACACATTTACGTGTGTATGAAACGTCATATTTTTATTTAGTCGTAGGTAGTTCATAAAAACGCAAAAGGCTGCGCTCTTTGCCATTCTGTACAGGCGACCTTAGATGATATTCGGTGCCAATTGGTTAGCACACTAAACAAGCCACTAGCGCAAGCCACCACGCAACAATCATCATATTTTTACGTACCAATTACAGGGTACTACTTAGTTATTATTACTACTACTAATCATAATGAACTTGTAATGAACAGATTTTACTGTAGGTACTATTTTGCTGAACTCTGAAAAGTTTTTGACTCTTCTTAGAAATTGATCTATTATTTGGACGTAAAATGTTTGTACAATTTTATATGGAGAGTACATTATTTGCGAATTTAACGAAGTTTTAGAGAATAAAAGCTTTTCAGCCTGAGAAGCCCTGGTTAATGGTTCTTACTTCTTACAGCTTACAGGTATTTTGTTACATTCTGGTCACACACCTTACTCCAGCATATACAGCTTGAGTCTTTATAAAGTGCACATATAAAAGGGGGTGAAATAACAGCCAATTTTATCGCCCAGAAAAATATAAAAAAAGTAAAAATCTAAATTCTATTGACGTTTATTTTTTTTAAATAGCATCTGCTGTCTCCAAGTGTTAGAAGGTTAAAACAAAAAAAGTGAGGATTGTTAGAAGATAGCCGTGCCACTGAAAAAATTTTACACAAAAAATAAACACCATCAATTAAATATAAGCATTTTTTTAAACAACATTTTTCATTTTTTGTCAAAATCAAAATGTTTTTCTCGTCTTTTTTTCTACCTAGTACAAAGTTCCTACCACGCGGAACTTGTACACTCAACGTTTCGGGAAATGTTTCCGAAGCGAGAAGAAACGTCGAGCCCAAAAGAAACTAGCTTCAACACATTTTTTTAAATAATACTTAATTACTAATACAATGTATGTTATCAACAATACAGTTATCAGGAAGAACAATACATTTCCAAATGTCTTTGTCATTCACCTAATCTATTATCTTCCAATAACCTTTTGAGCACAGAATTTTTTTACATGCGTTTGAATTTGTTTTCAGGCAGATTTGTTACATGTTCTGGTATTTTATTATAGAATCGTACACATTGCCCCACAAACGACTTTTTAACTTTTGTTTAATTGTAAAAAAAACCCTTTTTTTATAACTTTAAGATATCTGACATTAGTTTGGCTTTCAAATAATAAAAAACCCAAGTTTCTAACCTACACACAACGTTTGCTATGAGCGATTAAACAATGGTATTCCAGATTCGCTATTTGTTACACTGTTGCTCTAAATGCTAGTTTTGAGTTTTCTTAGTCTTAGTTTTGTGAATTTTATTATTTCTGTGGCACGGCCATCTACTGCCAGTCCTCGCTTTTTTTGTTTTAATATTCTAGGTTGCTGAATTTAAAACTTACAGCGTTTTGTTTACTTGGGGACAGCAGATGTTATTAAAAAAAAATAAACGTCCACATTTTTTTTTTCTGGGCGATAAAAATGCGTCTTGTTTCACCCCCTTTCTTAGGTGCACTTTATAAAGACTCGCACTGTATTCGTTTTATAAAAAAAAAATCGAGAAGGACATGCCCTGAGTATCTTACGTGCGATCGACATTACTAACATTACTGAGTCAAACAGCTGGTGTAAAAAAACAGGCACAAAGGCTTTTGTTAATTAATTTGCTTCGCTTTTATCATAAGTACCTGTAAGTATCTCTGCCGTTGGTAATTTTTTCTCGACTTTAGTTTCGTTGTCTGCCATTACAAAATTTTATTATTACAGGATGGAACGCCAGGCATACGCTGTCTCTGTCAGTACTCATAAATTGTCCCTGAATTGACCTTGTCACGCATGGCTTCACGCAAAACAGACTACACACTTACTTACATACTTTTTGTAGGTATATAAAACATCAAAGACATTTCAAATTATAGGTACGGAAATTCACATTCACGCATTCACGAAACAAACGAAGAAACAATTGAATGAACGAAGAAACAAAGAGAAGGTGTATGACAACCCAAAAATACTACACTGAAAAGAACCTTAAAACTAAAACTTTTTTTGGTGGTAATATTACCACCAAAAAAAAATATATTATTAAAGACTCCTGACTAAAAAGGTTTGGAAATAAAAGAATTGGTGTTTTACTAAGCATTCGTGGTAATTTTGTGATTGTAAGGGCGTTCAACCCTTAGAAATACCTAAAGACGCCTTTTAACTTGTATACGCCAAACAATAAATGCACTTTTGGGGAAAACTGAGATTTATAACTATAGTTACCTTATAAATATGGTACTTAAGTTGTCTCTAGTTTAAAGCAATAAATTCTTAATATTACAATATTTTTTATATTATTGCGTGAAAAATAATACTTACAAAATGGAGCCTTCGGAGATTCTTATGTTTTTTAAGTCTAATTGTAAGGCTTGAACATGTGTTAAGTTTTCACCTAGGTGACTATTTCAGAACCCAGTCAAAAACGATTTTTTAAAGATTTCTGTAGTACACATTAAAGACACTACAAATATTTTCTTGGCTGTGCCGTAACACTAATATTATCTATTGGAAATCATCATCGTCCCTTGTACAAACAAAGAAGTTTCTTCTTAAAACGCATTTTATCTAAAATGTATTAGACATTATAATTATATTTCAAACGCCGAGAAGGTGCGTCAGCTGCCACGTACGCATAGCCAGTGTGCGACAGAGACGGAGCTATTGGGTGCGAAAAAGACAAGTGCGCGGATAGCTAGATGGAATGTGCGAAACGCAAATGTAATAAAATGCACAATATGATAGGTAGGTAGTAGTTATTTAATAATAATTGTGTCATACTCATTGGATTGTGGGCATCCAAACGTGATCATAGTACTACCGTCCTACTGAGTTACCACATATATATACCTACTGTAAATTCAATTCAAAAGAAGAAACTTTGTCCTATTGATTCGCCGAATATTTAACTCCAAAAATGATACATAATTATTATATTGTCATGACATGAGTGTCATCGCCATCTTTCCATGACTTTCCATGAGCCTGCCAAAGCAACCCCACTTCCAATGCCAGTTGGCCTGTTCTTATGAAGTAAAAGTAGGTACCGAGAGAATTTGCAATTAATGCAAAATACAGGGTTTACAGGATATATTTTTTTCATCAAAGTTTTTGTGATTTTGATGATTCTGTTCAAGGCAATTTGTTATTTATTGTTTCAAGTATGTTATATATTTTTTCCGTGGTGATAGCTTTAACCATTATTTCAAGAATTTGAATTGAATATTGCGATTTGGCGATACTTAACGCCTTAATAAATGTATTTTGACTAAATATATATCAAGCTTTTCACTACAAAATAAGTAGGTACTTATACAGGGTGTATAGTGTAAGAAGATCACCCCGGAAACTACCAATGAAACTAAACAATGTTTCTAAATGTTACTTTTAATACAATTTGTTTATGTAAATGTATGAACTGTATTATTTTTTTGCGAATGTAGTATGGGTTCCTTGGGAAAAAAGTGGATTTTTTTACGACTTGTATTATTGATACAAATATAACATTGTGAGGCAGTTTATTTTTGAACGATTTATAATAACACGGAATAAAACACTCGCTGTAGGTATGAACCGCGCTTTAAAGGTTAACCCGCCTCAGTGATCCGGCGGCTAGTCCGCCCGCTTCACATCAGGACGTCTCGGGTTTGATTCTCGGCGGGGTCCAACTATGTAGAACTCGATTTGGTTGGTGGACTATTCTATTCTATTTTTCTATTTGGCATTCCACATCTCATTCCGAGCGTGATTTTGCCAATGTCTAGTGAAAAATGGGAGAATCTTCAATAAAAAAAATGGCGAAACGCCAATGTCAAGTGAAAGTGACGGCTCTAAGGGTGATGGGCACTTAAAGACGCTCCACGTGGTGGTTTGTTGCTGGAACTCGGAAAACGGAGCTGTCTCCTGAGTTAATCCTCTTCTTATTATCGCTTATCTCAAATCGGGATCACAGCTATTTCTCCATCACAAAAATAACGTTGAAACTATTCTAAAACGGTAATAATTGTAAAATTAACTTAACAGACGTGTGCTCGGTACAAGTCCCGGCAACCAACCCCCTGGTTGGTGGACTCTGCCTGTCGATACACCGAAACTTCAAAATGGAGTAGCTATCTATCTTTATAATAATAATAATAATATCCGGGACAAATCACACATAGTCATCTGGCCCCAAACTAGGATTTCCTGTACTATAGGAACCAGAGACTGATATACATACACATATACATACTATAAGTAGATATAATACACCCAGATAGAGTAAACAAATGTTCTCATCACAGAAATGTTTGCCCTGGGTGGGGATCGATTCTCGGATCAGTCAGGAACGCTAACCACTGAGCCACCGTGTCAGCCCATAAAATAAAGTCAAATTGTCTGAGGTAGAAACTAAGAACCCTGCGTACGGGATGTACATAATAAGGGGTGATACTTATGTGTGAGCGTGTCTATAAAGTCGAGACAGGGTAGGTTAATGTATCGCCTTAATATTTATAACCGATATTTTTAAAAGTATACCGTACAGCTACAGATTTGATAGTAGAATATCTACGTTACCCTAGACAAGCAGTATGTAAGAAAGTATTCAAGAATTTCATCAGTGCCATTATAAACCTAAACAAAGGCCCTACTTTTCAAAAAAAGAACCACATAGAATGAGGACAAGATGGTAAAAGTAGGTACAATGTACGATAAACCGATAAACTAGGTTTAACCGGTTTTACCCACTGGTTACACATAGTATTTTAGAGTAGCAACACTGCCATTAAATGTCAAACATGTGTCAAACTCAAAACTGTCAACGTCAAAACGATTTTGTCGCGCAATGTTTTGCAAGTTTTGTTTCTATTTTCAAGTGAATTTTCAGATGAGAACGTAATTTTCTATTAAATTAAACTGTTTGGAAAAGTGTATAAAGCACAAAACTATTCTCGTAATGGCGGAAGACGATGAGAGTTTACATCGTTTAGAAGGATCCTCTGGAGACGCTCCGGGCGGTTTGATCATCAAAAAGAAGGATGAACCAGCTGAATTTCAGTTTGCCAGGCCTTCCTTACTAGGCTTAGATAAGCTAGCTGCAGCTAAAAGGAAGCAGAACCGTCTCATTTCGTTCCAAGACGATGCTGAAGACGGGGAAGAAAGTGGTAGCACAACAGGTGGGAAGGAACGTAAATATAGGAGACACAACGAAGAAACGCCGACTTATACTGGTGGTATATCGGAGCAAGCGCGGGAACGCATGTTGGAGAGGTTACAAAAGTAAGTTCTTGCGATTTTTTAACAAATTATAACCTACAAACCATAATATGATAGGAATAACAGCATTAAACAACTAAGCTTGGAAATGTTAATAAAAAAAGAAAAAGACTGCATGCAGCAAGGGCTGCATTGTTCATCAGTCAGTCAGACTATGTGGTTCTTTTTTTGCAAAGTAGGGCCTTTGTTTAGGTTTATAATGGCACTGATGAAATTCTTGAATACTTTCTTACCTACTGCTTGTCTAGGGTAACATAGATATTCTATCAAATCTGTAGCTGTACGGTATACTTCTAAAAATATCGGTTATAAATATTAAGGCGATACATTAACCTACCCTGTCTCACCTTTACAGACGTTTTCTTAAATTGTGAATATAGTGAACACAGTATTATTAATTGCTTAAAATCAGATCACAGCCATCAGCTTGTGCATTTTCCCTTTGAAAAAACTAGAGTAAAAATTACAATTCAAACAAGCCCCGTCACAGTCCAGAGAGTAAACAAATATAAAAATGTCTTAAGTCAAAAACTGCCGCTTACAGTTTTCGACACGTAGAAAGCTAATAAATTCTATAACAGCTTTTTTGAAATTATCAGTAAAGAATTTGATGAAATATTTAAGAGTAAAACTGTCAACGTTAATGAAAAATTTAAGTTCAGTGATTGGGCAACAGTGGGTATTTATAAAAGTAGAGAAAAATTGTTTTCTCTTTATGAACAAAAGATTATAAATTTTGACAGCGGTTTCATAGAATATTTTAAAAAATATTCGAAGATATTTAAAAAAGTTTGTTTAGCAGCAAAATCTAACTTTCTATCTACAAAAATTAAAAACTCTGAAAATAAAATTAAAGCTGTGTGGAACGTTATCAATAAAAAAACGGGAAAAGCAAAGCCACGTAAGGAAGACTGCATTCTTCAAACAGATCGCAGCTTAATATCAAAAATACCGGATGTAACAGAAGAATTTGAAACTTTTTTTACTGATATTCCCATCAAAATTACGGAAAGCCTTGACTCGTCGCCGGTACTCGCCCACCGTTTACTGGCTGAAAATGTAGATCAGTGTAAAGAATGTTTTCAATTTAGAAAAATTTACCCTTATACAGTTGTAAAAACCTTTAAGTCACTTAAACTTAAAAACACTGAAGATTTATGGGGCATGTCTGTTAATTTGTTAAAGTCGGTTATTGACACTATAGCCCCTTATCTTGCTTCTCTTTTTTATATATGCATAGATAGTGGTGTATTCCCGGATCTTATGAAATTTAGTAAAGTTGTTCCCTTATTCAAATCCGGAGAAAAAACTAACCCTAGTATTTACAGACCTGTCTCGGTACTGCCAGTATTTAGTAAGATCTTTGAAAAAATAATTCTTACCCAAATGTTAAGTCACTTCAATATTAATAAAGTGCTTCATAATCTACAGTTAGGCTTCACTAAAGGGCGTTCGACAACCGACGCAGGAGTCAAACTGATAAGAAACATAATATACGATGCGTTCGAAAAATCGCAAAACACTATAGGAGTCTTCTGTGATTTGTCCAAAGCATTTGATTGCGTCGAACATAAAACCTTACTTTTAAAGCTAGAACATTACGGGGTCAATAATAAGGCCTTAAATTTATTAGAGTCATACTTAGTTAATAGAACTCAAAAGGTACATATAAATGGTACAAATTCGTCGGGCTCACTCGTTAAAATGGGTGTGCCTCAAGGGTCTATTTTGGGACCATTCCTGTTTTTGGTTTACATCAACGACCTACCTTTTATGGTTGAATCGCTGTCTAAAATTGTGTTGTTTGCGGATGATACATCTCTAGTTTTTAAAATTGACAGAGAAACTGATATGATTGACGAAGTAAACGATACTCTTTGTAAAGTACACAATTGGTTCACCGTGAACAACCTAGTCCTTAATGCAAAAAAAACTAATTGCATAAATTTCACCTTACCGAATGTTAAAAACTTATCTCAGAACGTGTCATTAGCTAGTAGTGTTTTAGAATTCGTACCAAAAACAGTTTTCTTAGGTATAACCATAGATTTAAAACTTCAATGGGGTCCTCACATAGAAACTTTAGCAGGCAGGCTTAGTTCAGCTGCCTATGCTGTTAAAAAAATTAGGCTCCTAACAGATACAGAAACAGCGAGACTAGTATATTTCAGCTATTTCTACAGTATTATGTCTTACGATATACTTTTATGGGGGCATGCAGCTGATATAAATACTATTTTTGTACTACAAAAAAGGGCTGTTCGCGCGATTTACGGAATGCGATCTCGAGATTCACTTAGAGAAAAATTTAAAGAAATCAATATTTTAACGATTCCCTGTCAATATATTTATGAAAATATAATGTATGTGCGAAAAAACTTAAATCACTTTACACTGAATTCTGACAGACATACTCGTAATCTCAGGAATAACAGTAAGCTTCAGCTTGTATCTACTAGGCTCAGTAAGGCTAGTAAGTCGTTTGTGGGACAATGCATACGAATGTATAATAAAATACCAGAAGATATTGTAAACCTAACAGAGAATAAATTCAAAAGTTATGTAAAAAAGACGCTATGTAATAAAGCTTACTACAAGACATGTGAGTACTTAGATGATAGAAATGCTTGGACGGTAAGTGTTTCTCCAACCAACACAGCAACATTTTTATAACATATTGTGAGATAATAAAGATGCAAACTCTATTGTGAAAGAACTGAAGGGATTCGGTAAGACTTTTCCTTCTCCTTTTTCTCTGTCCATTGATCGGAGTGGTGCATGCTCGCTTAAATGTTCGTGTGGATGGTGGCGTATCGGGAGCCGGGTCGTTCCCTTCCCTCAAATATGGTTGAGGGGAGCGATGGCTGACTCTTGCGTTATACTCGTGATCGGGTGCTGTCCATGTGAACTGGCCTGCTCTTGTCATTGGTTTTTGGAATTGTTAGTCATTAGCTACAAATAATTTTTACTTTTATCTCTTTTGAATCCTTTCTTTCTTTATTCTTATTTTTTTATATTTTATTTACAGACATGACATTGTATAATTCATTTATTGATCTAGCATTAAGATGTAATAGAATATAAGAGTTTTTTTTTTTAAGTGTTGGAGGGAGTTTCTTTAGGGCCCGCTGTTTCTTCTCACTCCGCAAACACTTCCCGAAACGGTGGGTATACGAGTTTCCGAGTGGTAGGAACCTCGTATTAGGTAGATAAAAGAATGACGTTCGAAAAGTGTACACTGCTACCTACTTCGAATAAAATATTTTCATTTTCATTGTTATTTATTTATATAATTTATTTTAAACACATAAATAGTTTGCTATTATGGTTCAATGGTCTTTATCCAGCAGTGGACATCTTTTAGCTGATGATGATGATCATGATGTTGGTTCAATCAGTATCTTTCTCAAAAATTACAGAAAAGAAAAGGAGAAGGAGCGAGGTGTACACCACTCAACTCAAGAGGAAAAAAAATCCCGTTCAAAAGACGATGAGGATGACCGCTTTTACCGCCACCGCTATGATAGACGTGATCGCGACCGCGACCGGCGATTTGACGATAGGAGAGACGGGGACAGACATAGAAATAGAGATAGGAGGGACAGAGACAGGGGATCTGAAAGGAGCGATAGAGATAGGTATAGTGAAAGGGGAGAAAGCTCTAGAAGGAGTTACTATGAGCCAAGGTTTAAGGATGAGCCTAGGACACCCAGGTATGTGATATTACAATATTTAAATACTTCAGTTTTTATTAAAAATTATGTCTGGATACTGGACGTATCTTTTATGACTGTTGTAAGCCACTTGTTTTGTTATAATTTATGAATACCTTTTTGAAAATGAAGATATTATGGTCAATCTGACTATGTTATGTTCCATTCCAATAACTCCCCATAAGTTATTTCAGTACAGTCTCTCAAGAAAGTCTTAAAAATAAATGCTGTTTTTTATATGACTACACATTCAAACATATTCAATGAATTAAGATTCCATTAAAGTCCGAGGAAGATTCAGAATTTTGAGGTTGCCATCAGAAATAATTGTAGTTCTAATAAAATCTATTATCTATACATTCAAGTTTTTTTTAAAGACTGCTACTGCAAACTTTTTAAATGTGTACTTTTAATTTCATAAGAAAAAAGAAACTTAGCATGATATATTTACGATTCCAGCATTAAAGCACTAAAACCGACAGACAAAACAGCCTGGGACGATGACGACGATGATGCTCGCAGTACGGTCCGCAAGTCAAGCTGGGATTTCCCAACCCCACTGCCGAAGGATTTGAGAGATGGCTCAGAAAGGTCTTATAGGAGCGGAAAACCGTTGAGGGATTATAAAGGAAGACCATACGATAATACACCAAGAGCTACCCCGCATAAGTAAGTGTATTTTCTAGACCTTTAATTTATTTATAAGCCTTTATTGCTCTAATACTTACACCTAGTACATTTAGATATAAATTAAGCATATTACGTATTATAAATATTTTATGGTACTGGTAACCGGATTAAGCTTGTCTTTTGATAAAGGCCTACTCCACACTGGATCCGCAATTACTGTATAAGCTTTTCAAGTATACTTAAGATGTCAGAAAAAAATATCATATCCTTAAAAGACAGTCGCTTGACTCACCAAAAATATGGAATGGATAGAATTAAGCCCAAAGGACAATTCAATTCTTAACTCTTAAAATGAAAGGGCTAAACAATTGAGATTCAAAAAAAAGAATAATTGTCAATTCCTGGAGCTACTAAAGTTAGAGTGCTTTTATAGTCACGCGGGTTTCTGCCCGCATGCGTGCCGCCCGCAATCTATCGTTTCAGTAAATTTTTTAGGTTCCTTTTATTGTCATGCGTGTCACATGCATGCGGGTCGCTTTGGAAACGCCGCACGCATGCGGGCAGAAACCCGCGTGACTGTAAAAGCTCTCTTATGGGATAGATAAAATTAAGATGAAAGGTCAAAATATGTCAGTAGAATAAAAGTGATTCAGACTCGAATTTTCCGTTTCAATCAATACAATAAAATACATACAATCACATCATTAATACTCATTATTGCCTTGACATACAGCTCTTTTTTCATAACTGCATACAGTCTGTTGCATGTCAAGTAATTTGGAGACTAAAAATATTGTAATTAAAACACCTCAAATTGTTTATTAATTTTTCAGATAGATAATCAACTTCGCAACTGGAAATTCATATTGTTTTTTAAACCCATTCCAAAATATCCAAATTCCATTACATCATATTACAGTATATACTCTAGCATTATTATAGTACCTTTGGGGTCGTCCATTAATCACGTGATGTTTTTAGCAACTTTTTAGACCTCTCCTCCCCCCTGGTGAAACGTGGTGAGGTTTTAGACTACCCCCCCACCCCCTACCCAAAATCACGTGTATTTTTTTGGTACAAAATGTTATCTTTAAATACAGGTATAATGTAATTTAATTCTGGAAAATTAAGCACCGTGATAAAAATGTCTAGACAGACAAACGGCTTCAGGCAGTCAGAAACAATTTGCAGTTTCTGACAGCCTGAAGCCGTTTCGAACCTTGGGATGAGTTAAAAACAACGTAACAACAACAGTCCGACGCTTAGAACTTACTCTAGAAATCGCGCATTCAACGAAAAAATAAATACACGTGATATCTCACTACACCCCCCCCCCCCCCTTGTGATATTTCGTGATTTTCCCCCCTTTTGAGCCTCACGTGATTAATGGACGACCCCTTTCTTATATTTTGTGTGTTAAATAAGTCTATATGTATCTACTTCAAATACAACTATAATTCCTTCTCTTTTCATTTTATTTATGAATAATTTAATTAATTAACATATTTCAGGTTTGCGAGCTCCAGGCGTGGGTTGGATATAGACGATCCCGAGTGGGAGGAAGCCGAGAAGAAACTGGACCGGGCCTGGTATAACATGGGGGAAGGTTAGTTTCCGTTTCCTTCCTACCATTCTGTACATTAGCTATAATGGGGAAGAAAACTGACAAAGCTCTCCGGTAGAGGCGCTGATATCGCTTGACTCATACTAACTGTCAAAACGTATAGAAAAACATGTTTACGTGAACTAAACATAAGATTATTCAAAAAATGTCGCGTTGTGTGGCGATTGGTTGCGATAATAATGGAAATCATTAATTTCCTAAATATTCTCGGATGAAGAAGACTTGGGAAAAGCTACGTTTTCAATTATGTACTTTTCAAATTCCCCCTTAATTGAGGAACAGTCCAAGTCGCATACATTTTCCATTTAACAATAACACCTCGATAATAAAGAACGCGGAACTAATTGAAAGTTGTTATGAGTCAAGCGTCCGTAGCGCCATCTGCAAATAGCTTTGCGTTTTCTTCCCAATTTAGTACCTCCCGAAGGTTGCCGACGACTTCCGATAGTGTCTTCGGAGATATTCGGCCTTATGTGAAGCTGCCTTTCTGTTCTGTAACCTTTCATTGTTTTTTAGGTGAAGCAGATGAATCAGATCCCTTCGCTGGTACCAGCTCTGAATACATAGCTCGCAAAGAAGAGCAGATTGAAAAGAGGCGGAATAGGAAAGTCTCCGCCCAACGCCAGCAGATAGACAAGGACAACGAATTGTGGGAGCGGAATAGAATGTTGACCAGTGGAGTTGTGCATTCGATTAATGTTAACAACGATTTAGATGAGGTGTGTGATTATGTTTTCTGATTATTTTGAGGGTTCTGTTGTTTAAAATTAAAATGCAGTAGCATATAAAACTTTTTTTGGTAAAAAATTGTTGGAGGGAGTTTCTTTGGACCTGTCATTTCTTCTGACTCCGCAAAAACTTCCCGAAACGGCGGGTATACGAGTTTCAAGTGAAAAAGTAATACGAATACCTTCGAAAAGAACACTGATGTATGCTTTGTATAAAATATTTTTATTTTCATGCGATTCAGAATGTGTTGAGTATAAGTCTTTGGGAGAGATCTATGTCCAACAGTAGATACATTATACAATAGTTGTTATTAACAACTCATATCGTCCCCACTGCAGGGGCACGGGTCTCTTCCCATACCTTGGGAAGGTTAGGCCATACTCCATAGACGGGGGCCAAGTCTGAATTGGTGTAGGGTGTGGGGCTAGTGGCCAACCCCAGTGTCAGAAGCTTTCAAGCCGCGTATAAGGCCTCCTACATGACTTATCTACTGCCATCTAGTGATAGCAGCCGGCACCAACGGCTTAACGTACCTTATTATAGTTGAGATAACATTTATTTGTAAAATCATTCGTTATTTTGATGTTGCGTTAGTATTTCAATACAATGTTATTCGTTTCAGGAAAGTGTGGATCGCGTCCATTTGTTAGTTCACAACATCGTGCCGCCATTCCTGGATGGCAGAATAGTGTTCACGAAACAACCGGAACCTGTTATACCTGTGAGTAACGTGATTTTCTTTCGTTTTTAGGGTTCCGTAGCTCAAAAGGAAAAAAGTAATCCTTACAGGATCATTCGTGTATCTGTCTGTATGTCACAGCCAATTTGCTTCGAATCGGCTGCATCGATTAAGATGAAAATTATAAAGTTTATGAAAGAAACAAAGTAATGTAAACTTTGTTTTAATCAAATTTAAATAAAAGGTAAACAAACTTACTAGGTAACTGACACATGAAAAGGTCTGTTTTTTCGGCCGTAGACTACGGCCCGTAGTCTAATCGATAATGTTAGGAAATCTTATATATCGCATACATCTGAATGGAAGAATGGATCAAGAAGGGAAGGGAAAAAGATTGAGGAGGCCTATACTCAAGGGGCGATTGATATCCCGAATCCAAACAATATCAAATAAAATGCATTTCTAAATATTGTAAAAAATATACTAACCATTAGATAGAAGTAATACTAACAACATATCTTGATTGTAAAAAGGTATATTAATTTAAATAAAGTCTTAATTATTTACTTATTTATTTTATTTAACATCTGAAGAAACTTCTTCGATAATATGTTCTAGGAATTTAGTTTTGTAACGAGTACTGCAGATGTCGCCACGGTAATAGTAATATAAATAAAATATTGTATTATTTACTTTTTTAGGTAAAAGACCCGACTTCAGATATGGCGATCAATGCACGTAAAGGCTCTGCCTTGGTCAGAGCTTTTAGGGAACAGAAAGAAAGAAGGAAGGCGCAGAAGAAACATTGGAAACTGGAGGGAACTAAGATAGGTAAAGTACGGTATTGTGACTTTTTTTTATGGCAGTGGTGGCAAACGAGCAGACGGATCACCTGATGGTAAGCGATTACCGCCGCCCAAAGACACCCGCAACACCAGAGGAGTCACAAGTGCGTTGCCGGCCTTTAAAATGGGAGTACGCTCTTGGGACTTGTTGTTAAGAACCCTTATCGTCCCCACTGAAGGGCACGGGTCTCTTCCCATACTTCGGAAAAGTTTGGCCATACTCCACACACGGGGACCAAGTCCGGATTGGTGGAGGTTGTGGGGCTAGTGGCCAACCCCAGTGTCTGAAGTTTTCAAGCCGCCTTTAAAGCCTCCGACATGGCTTATCGGAATTTTGACTTGTATTTTTGACAACCGTAACGAAGGGTAATATTTTTCGAGTGTATGTATGTATGTTCGTTAGTTTTGTCGTGCTGCCTAAAACGATTTAAGGAATTTTCAATTGCGAGGTTTACACATAAGATACATTTTATGCAGTAGATTTAACATTTCTTTTTTAATTGGTAAGATAATTATTACATGTTTTATTATACAATATCCTAAGTCCGTTTTTCGGTTGTATGTATGTTTGTTTCCCTTTTACTATCTGTAACCAAAAAGGCTTGTAGTCTTTTAGACAGCGAAGTGGTTTTGGATTTGTATTATTTCCCAAATTGTCATATGCAGTCGAATGTTAATTGTTTTGACAAATAGGTAATTTATAACATGTTTCTCGTTATTCCAGGAAACATAATGGGAATACAGAAGAAGGAGGAAGAATTGGAGGATGGACCCACGAAAGATGCTTACAAGTACGCTGAACATATGGATAACAAAGGTAAATTTTAGACATAGTAAGACCACCGTATACAGGGTGAATTCGTTGTTCTCTCGCTAACTGTGGTTTCTACTCATGAAACTGAACAACTTTGCCCAAGGAACCCATAGTCAATTCGCAAAAAAAAATTTGACCTCTTCATACAAAAATGGTCAATTAGCTTATGAATTTGTATGAAGCCCCCCCATCAAAGATCTGGTGATGTTCACTTAGCGCAAGCTACGCAACACACACACATTAACGCGTGTACAATTACGTCTCCCCTCATAGACTTTCACTTACCACCTTCTTAAGTACTGATGTGCTGTTACAAGGAATATTTCCAAAAGACAGAGATGACGCTATACCTCATCTGTAGCGCTATCCTTGTCTTAGGGAATATTCGTGGGAACGGCCTTTCAGTAGTCCTAAGTTATGTCTAATGAATCTCGTCGCAAAACTTTTTTTCTATTCAACTGATCCTTTCCCTTAAATCATTCTAATTTATTTGGAAAACAAACATTAATACAATACTTATTTAATAATATATACGTATTAAATATTTAGCTATTCACCATGAAAATCTCCTATTTTTGTATTTTGAACAGAAGGCGAAGAAGCGGAATCCAAATCGGACTTCGTGAAAAAGAAATCTATACAGGAACAAAGGAGATACCTGCCTGTATTCGCCGTCAGAGAGGAACTGATGCAAGTCATCAGAGAGAACAACGTTGTCATTATTGTTGGTAAGTTAGTCTTTGACTGACTCTGTGGGTCAGTGGTTAGCGCTCCTGACGACTCGACTATCGTATATGTGTATGTATATCAGTCTCTGGGTCCCATAATACAGGGAATCCTAGTTTTTATATTTATTTTGTTACAAGGAGTTTAAACTTTTTAGTAAGAACAGCAGTCAGTATATTGTTCTCGTAAGGCATCAGAAGCTCATCAGACATCAGGAGAAACGGTCTCAGTGCAGCTTGCGTAGTCGCGTCGATCACGCATGTTATTTGACTTAAAGGCAGCTTGAAAACTTCTAACTCCGTGTAGGCCAGTAGCTCCACACCTCCACCAATCCGGACTTCGCCCCTGTCTGTGGAGTATAGCCTAACCTTCCCGAAGTAAGGGAAGAGACCCCTGCCCCTGCTGTGGGGACGATAAGGGTTCTTAACGAGATGAAATAGAAAAGCTGCGTTTCAAATTCGGAATTAACAAAACTTTTGACCCAATCTACCTGTTTTGTACTATTGTCCCAAAGAGTTTATGTAACTTACCTACTTGTTTTATTCTATAGGTGAAACTGGAAGCGGAAAGACGACCCAACTAACGCAATACCTTCACGAGGAAGGCTACAGTCGACTCGGCATGATAGGGTGCACTCAGCCGCGTCGTGTCGCCGCCATGTCGGTCGCTAAAAGAGTGTCCGACGAGATGAATACTAAACTAGGTGAGTTAAGTAGTGATAAAAGTTATAGAAAGACTCAGTCACGCTTAGTCACATAAACTCAATCACACCCATACATATAAACTCAATCACACCCTTCCTCACACACTCAGTCATAGTCTATTATCAGTCAACACTCAATCATATACCCACATAAACTCAGTCGCACGTCCTGTCGATACATACTCGATCACATTACCACACACACTCCATCACACCCTGCCTCACACACTCGGTCATACTCTGTTATCATTCAAGACTCAGACATACCCACATAAATTCAATCACACCTACTACATAAACTCCATGACACCCTTCCTCACATCGTAAGTCATACTCTGTTATCATATCAATCAAGGCTGTTATACATATCCACATAAACTCAATCATAGCAATCCATACAAACTCAATCATACCTATCACATTAACTCTTATCACACCCATCCTCACACATTCAATCATACCTTTCATCAATTATCTGAAAAAACGGCCAAACTAACGCTCATTCATCAAGTTATCCAAGGCATATTCCTTCACGCAAACAACCAATGACATCCATCCATAAACAATCACACCCACCCACAAACGACGAATCACACCAATCCACACACTCACAATCAGTCAAACCTATCCTCATTGTCTTATGATTATATTAAACACAATAGTACGTAACTTAAAACTTTTGTAAGATATCCATATATTTAATTAAATTCTTATGTTTGTATTGTGTTTTTTCTTTCTGTAGTATTTCCCACTTTCTCTTTCTTATTTTTTCTTTCTCTATTTACAGGTGACGAAGTAGGCTACGCGATACGTTTCGAAGACTGCACATCATCCAACACTGTTATCAAGTACATGACAGACGGAATACTGCTGAGAGAGGGTTTGAGAGCCCCAGATTTGGACCACTACTGCGCTCTTATCATGGACGAGGCACACGAGAGGTCGCTGTCTACTGATGTGCTGTTCGGGCTGCTGAGAGATGTAAGTGCTAGTCTTTATAATTTATTACATTAGTCCCAACAGTTAAAGCGTACAGGCTGTCTCTAAACAGAAGAAACAGTTAGTCACGTGATCCTGGAATGCAACTGGTCTGACTGAACAAAGGAAAAAAATCCTTTAGGACACAAGGTCGGCACTAGAAGCCTAAACGTCCCAGGAGACTTCTGTGCTTCTGGAGGGGACTTCTGTCCTTCTGGAAGAGACTTCTGTGCTTCCGAAAGGGACTTCTGTGCTTCTGGAAGGAGCTGGGTTGGCTGTAGTCGACCATGCTTACAAGCAAGGTTCGGAACCGGTTAACAAATACCGGTTAATTTCGTTCGAATTTCGGTTAACGATTCCGTTCAGGTTAAAACCGGTTTCCAGCTTAACCGGTAAATTTGAATAAAATATCGGTTAATCAGGAAGCGGTTTTCTAACCGAAATAAGAACTAAATTAACCGGTTAAAACCAAACTTAGTCAAGTACAGGCGCGTCGCGCGGGTGCCACTGCCCGAGTCTTCTGCTCACTTTCTCGCTCGCTTTCAATTGATTGCACGCGGCAAACATGCCTACAAAGTCGCATATTCTTCAAATTAACCGGTTAATTCCGTTCGAACGAAAAAATATCGGTTTTGGTTAAACCGGTTAAATATACCGGTAACCGAAACCTGAACGAAACCTTAACCGAAATTATTTCGATATAGGGGTCAATGACCGAAACCGGTATTTTCAAAAAACCGGTTTCCGAACCCTGCTTACAAGTATAAGCGAACAAAAGAAAGAGTCTTATTATAGTAACAGGAGTTCAATACAATACAATAACGTATACAGGGAAGCGACGGACACCGAGTCTATAAGCAGCCGAGCACAGTAAGATCTACTAAGAGATACAACCGTGCTGATCTTACTATTCATCATCTTCCTGCCCTGTTCCCAATTATTTGGGGTCGGCGCAACATGTCTTCTTCTTCCATTCCTCTCTTCTTGCCGTCATCTCAGTGCTCACTCCTTTCATACTCATATCATTCTTCACACAATCCAGCCATCTCTTCCTTGGCCTTCCTCTTCCCACTAATCCATCCACTTTCATATTCAATACTCTCCTAGCCACATGACTTTCGTCCCTCCTCATAACATGCCCATACCATGACAAACGATTACTTTGCAACTTTTCTGTCACTGGCGCTACTTTCAGACTTCCTCTTATATACTCATTCCTTATTTTGTCCATTCTTGTCACTCCACACATCCATCTTAGCATTCTCATCTCAGCTGCATGCAGTCGCCTTTCATCAGTCTTCTTACTTGCCCAACATTCAGATCCATACGTTATGACCGGTCTTATGACGGATTTATAGATTTTCCCCTTCACCTTAAGGGGTATTTGGGGATCACATGTTATTCCGGTGACCTGTCGCCATTTCAGCCAACCTGCGTTAATTCTATGCCGTACGTCACGGTCGATATCGCCATCACTCTGTAAGAGAGATCCGAGGTACCGGAAGTCTGAGCAGACTGGTAGAGGTACTCCATCTAGGGCTATGGCCGCAAAACTGGAAAGACCACCGAAATCGCAAAACATATACTCAGTTTTAGATCTGCTGATTTTAAGCCAACACTCTCCAGTTTTTGCTGCCATTCCATCAGTCTGCTCTGGACCTCAAAACCATCCTCACCAACAAGAACAATGTCATCGGCAAACAGCATGCACCAGGGTGCGTCTTCCTGTAGGTTCGACGTCAAAGTGTCCATTATCAACAGGAAGAGGTAGGGGCTTAAAGCCGACCCTTGGTGCAAGCCCACAGCCACATCAAACTTGTCGGTAGAGCCAGCAGCTGACCGGACATGTGTACTGCATCTGCTGTACATGGCTTTAATCAGCTGCACGTACTTTCCAGGCACACCTTTCTTCTTTAGAGCCCACCACAAAACCTGTCGGGGTACACGATCGTATGCCTTTTCCAGGTCAACGAACACCATGTGCAGGTTCTTATGAGCACGCTTGTATTTTTCGCATAATTGGCGGATTGTAAATATGGCATCCGTTGTTCCGCGACCAGGCATAAACCCGAATTGGTTTTGGGTGATCTCACTTTCCTCTCTCAATCGTCTTTCTATCACTTTCTCCCACACTTTCATACTATGTGACGTGAGCTTTATTCCTCGATAATTGTTGCATTCCTGTACATCGCCTTTGTTTTTATAGATGGGCACCAGTGAACTGTTACACCATTCGTCAGGGATCGTCTCCTCATGCAACAACTTGTTGAAGAACAAAGCCAGCCACTTGTATCCATCCTCACTCAACAATTTCCATACTTCAACTGGTATTTCATCGGGTCCTACTGATTTTCCATTCTTCATACTACTTACTGCTCTTCTCACTTCTTCCACACTTACTTGCCTTACCAGTCCCGTATTGACAGACAGATTCTCTAACACTCCATCCCACATATTTTCTTCGTTCATCAGCTTCTCAAAGTATACTTTCCATCTTTCTTTAATATCCTCATCCTTTGACAGTACCTGACCTGTCTCGTCCTTCACACATTTCACTTTCATAACATCCCTCGCATTCCTTTCTCTCGCCCTTGCCAATCTGTACAAATTCTTTTGACCGGCTGGAGTATCCAGTTTTTTGTACAGATCATTCTGGAAAGCTGCTTTCGCAATTGCTACGGCTTTCTTGGCTTTCTGTTTGCAGTTCTTGTATACCTCCTTTTTTGCTTCTTTCATACCATCATTCTCATTCTCAATACTCTGCCAATCTTTAAATGACTTTTTCTTATCTTTTAAAGCTTGTTGAACCTCTTCACTCCACCACCATGTGTCTCTATCTATCTTTCCTTTCCCTTTAGACTCTCCAAGTATAGCTTTTGCCACTCTTCTAACATGACCTGCCATTTCAATCCAACACTCATTCACCGATTGTTCCTCCATCCTATCATCCATTTCTATCATTTTATCAATCACACGTTCCTTTAGTTCCGTCGCACAATCTTTCTTCTCTAACATACGCCATCTGATTCGGGGAGGGTGCTTATCCTTCTTCTTGACGGACTGGATCTTAACAGTAACATCCATGACCAGCAGCCTGTGTTGCGCGACTAGGTCCTCGCCTGGCAAGACTTTGCAATTTTTGACGCAGTTGATTTTACTTCTTCTCCAGAGGAAATAATCAATCTGCGTCATGTGTTGACCACTTTTGTAACTGATCAGATGTTGGTCTCTTTTTTCGAAGTAGGTATTGACTACTGCTAGATCAAAAGCAGTTGCAGCCTGCAGCAAGGACTCTCCCTCGGCATTGCGACTTCCAAACCCCCACCCCCCATGCACTCTTTCGTAGTTCCAATTCGTTCTTCCCACATGCCCATTGAAATCTCCACCAACCAAGATCTCTTCATGAGCTGGTATACCCATTAATAAAGCATCAAAGTCTTCCCAGAACTTATCTTTCATTCTATCATCACATCCAACCTGCGGAGCATACACACTTATGACATTCAACACTACATTCTCAAACATCACTTTCACTGCTATTAGTCTATCATTCATCCTTTTAACTTCGGTCACACCTTCTTTCAACACACTATCTAGCACAATCCCTACACCATTTCGCTTTCCGTCATTTCCACAATAATAAAATTTATAGCCTTCCTTAATAATAAAATTTATAGCATTGCTGATCTTACTATTATTATCAATATTTATTTATTTTATTTTTCACATTTTGGGAAATCAACAGCTTATATGTATAAATAACAGAAGTAAGTATAACACATAGAATAGATAGTCAAACCTTTACAGATTTCCACGGATAGAAGAACGTGTTTACAGAGCTAAGGTAAGTATACAATAAGTTAAAGTGATAATAAATGATATATGTATAATAAACTAGAGAACAATATTGAAACAGAAGGATGAGTACTTATAAGAAAGAGAAGAAAAGATTGTGTATACAAATGAATCATGTTGATTGAATATACAATCAACACAGGGCTCATCTTATAATGGTTGGAATCATCAGCTGAAAGACGTTCAAAGGATTTTCACACCGACCGGTCCTCCAGCGGCTTCCCGCAACCTTCACCAGGTCATCGGTCCACCGAGTGGGAGGCCTGCCCACACTGCGTCTTCCGGTGCGCGGTCGCCACTCGAGAATTTAAACGCGCGAACGGCCATTTGTTCTATAAGCTATGTGCTTAGCTCACTGCCACTTTAGTTAAGCGATTCTGTGAGCTATGTTGGTTGGTCTAGTTCTACTACGTATGTATCTCCTCATTTATTTTCGGTTTCCATTCCATTCGGTTATGTAGGGAAAGTCACTGGTAACACATACTATTCGAAGACCTCATTCTTGAGGCACTGCGGTATTTTGAACGTGGACATATTGCGGTGCTTTTCAAAATAATGGTTTCATTTCAAAATACTTTATTGCATCATATTCTATAATATTACAAAAACATATTATATAATATTACAAAATGGTTCTAACTGAACAAAAATGTTATCCTTATTATCTTGAATTAGCCAATCACAAAGCAGTATTTTCGCTCCCTAGCTTGGGTGACTTTAAGCAGAAACTACGATAAATATTTAGTACTTGCTAGTTAGGTAGTGTCAAAAATAAATTATGAAATAATTATCACTAAATAACAAAAAACGAACTCGATTGAATTTTTCTTACTTGTAGAATGTTTAATTTATAAACAATATTAAAATATGGTCATTTTGAATTATGTCGTCATAGTTTACTATTTCATAATTTCAAGTTTGACATTTTGATGAAAAGGAATTGATTATTTGCAGTCAATGGGGAAGAAAACGCAAAGCTATTTGCAGATGGCGCTACGGATGCTTGACTCATAACGACTTTCAATTTGTTCCGCGTTTTTTATTATCGAGGTGTAATAAAATATTTTTTTTTCTGTAAAATTGTTAAATGGAAAATGTATGCGACTTGGACTGTTCCTTAGGCGAAGTTCAAAAATACATAATTGAAAACGTAAGTTTTCCCACGTCTTCTTCATCCGAGAATCTTTAGGAAATTAATGATTTCCATTATTACTGCAACCAATCGCCACACAACGCGGCATTTTTTTTAATGAATCTTATGTTTAGTTGACGTAAACAGTTTTTCTATACGTTTTGACAGTTAGTGATGATTGTTATGAGTCAAGCGATATCAGCGCCTCTATCGGCGAGTTCTGTCAGTTTTCTTCCCCATAACCTGATTGCCCAAATGTTTCATAACCCTTTTGTGACTCCGTTTTTTTATTACTCTCATAAAGGCCTATCCTATCCTACCCGAGGTATGGGAAGAGACCCATTCCCGAGTAGTGGGGACCATATTGTTAACTAGTCCTTTCGTCAGCTACTAAAGTGTCCATACTCTTAATTAATTTCATAACTGAATCGTAGGGTATTAAAAAATAAAAGATAATGTTGTTTACGTTTATTACAATAATTTATTTATAAAAATGCTTCATTATAAATAGTATTAACTTACAAATGTACGATACTCTCACAACAGTCAACTGAGTTGTCAATAAACATTTTACTGTTCAAAATACGTCATAAATAGAGAAATACCATTTTCAATAAAAAAACAAATCTTAACACTTTTCTACCCGACTGCGACACGCGGTGTTAAACAAAATTTTTGAGCTAGCTTGGAATGTTTCCTTTAAAAAAGTTTTTTTTTTATGTTCGCAGTCTGTTTTTTTTAGCACAAAACCTTTACACAATCATAGTTGTTTTCTTCGAAAATCAAATACAGTCTTCTCATATCAGAAATTAAGAAAAAAATATCAAATAAAATACTTGATAAGACTAGGGTGCCACTCGCAACAATACAAAAGACTTCACGAAATTATTGATAGTCATAGTAATAGTATGTACGATAAAACCGTTATATCTTCAGTAATCCATAGCTTATGGCAATACGAACCAAAGGAATGTTTTAATTTAACAAATCAACGTCAATTTTTCTTTCGTCTAAAAAAAAATTAAAGCATTCAATATAATTTTTGTCTTTAAAAATTTACCGAAAACTTGAGTCAAAATGCACGTATCTTTTTTCAATTCGTACATCAAGTGGAGCGTAGAGAGACAGAAGATAGGCTTAGAATACTGATAGAAGGAGACAACGAAAAAAGAATAAATTATTGAAAACAGAACACAAAGGCTGAGAGCTTTAAAAACGTCATTTGATCTCTTTTAGATCAATGTAAGACGAATATAAAGAGACTGATATAGGTATATCTCATCTCTTTCGAATTTTAGAAAGAATAAGAAAGAGTATTCTTTTTAAACGTTGTCAATGTCCACTCTGGGTTGCCAGAAGCAGGCGTAGCACGAGTATTTTCCAGCGGACGTTGAACCGCTGGAAGCCGTTACTCAGACTGACTTGGCCTTGGGCCTGGCTTGGTTGTTATGACCCTGGTTGACCAGCATCACGCCCATGTTCATGCCGATGTTGCCCCACTTGAGCGACTCGCTTATCTGCAACAAGGAGATTGTAATGTTAGATTTCTTTTTTTTATTATTTAGGTGTCAAATTCAACTGTGCCTTGGAACGCATTTGAATTTAAATTCATTTATTGACGCAAATGTTCTAATTATAAATTGTTTTATTACTTTATTGACGTGACATACTCGACCTTTTTAATTGATCGCATAAATGAACCACAGATAACCTGACGTACTAGTTTTAAAATTTAATTACTCAAAGAACTAAAAAGCTAAAAAGATCTAAAGTTCGAGTATCTTCTATGCATATTCTATAATATGTGGAGTTTTCCCGAGATATGTGAAGATAGACGTGGGAACGGTATGTCTAACATGTTATAATATTATTATTATTATTATTATTATTATTATTATTTTATGTGATAAGGAAGGCAAACGAGCAAGTGGGTCACCTGATGGTAAGTGATCACCACTGCCCATAGACACCTGCAACCCCGGAGGGGATTGCAGATGCGTTGCTAACCTAGAGGGCTAAGATGAAATGCCTCTTGTGCCTGTAATTTCCTCGGCTGTCTTACTCTCCACACCGGAACACAACAGTGCAAGCACTGCTGCTTAGCGGCAGGATTAGCGAGTAAGATGGAGATTATATAATCCTTTATAACATAACTTTATAGATATACTTAATTTATAATGAAACATATGGTCTCATGTACTTTAATAGTTCTACGCACAATCAAAGGACCTTGAGTTATTCAACCTATCTCACTATGCCTACAAAAAAAATACTATTATATGTTATTTTTAAACAGACTCTGATGCTATTTTTAGCCGTTCTTGTTATTCACATTAAAATATTTATATTGACATATGTTATGACGTTTTGTCGTTTATATGCTATGTTAATACTGCGGCTTACATCAGTTTTATTGTAAATTGCAGCGTAATGTAGGTGATAAAATAATAATAAAATCGAACACGTATCTTCGTTATGAATAATAACAAGTCTGTTCTAAGATCTAACGTTAGGTAAATTTGGGAATGACTTTTAAACTAGCTAAATGAATGAATAAGGAATATTTGAATATTTACTTTGTGAATATTGCCTGAAAATATTGACTAAAAACAAAGAACGTACCGTTCGACTTTAACTTATTTACGCTAAAAAGTGACTTTATAGATAAAATGGACGGGTTATTTATAATTTAATTATAATAAAATAATGATATAGTTAATTTTATGACTATCGACAGGGCATTGACTTGTTCAATTAAGATATCGCGAGCGTGACAGTGGAATATATGAAAACGTAGCTAATTAATTATCACGTGTCCAGGACCCAATGAAGTTTTTATACACGGCGATAGAAATATCAGTCGGTCATAAAGTTTATAATTAATCGCATACTGTAAATAAACCGCAACTCACTGGACACGCTTATTTATTATGGACGTTATTTTGATACCCTTTTACCTCCGATATATGGACGAGAATCATTTGCAAATAAATACAATAATATACTTAGTAATTTTGAAGATAGGAACTATTTTTATATTGGGTATTATAATATTACTTACTTACAGATAAAAAAAACAAATTGATTGGCTGAATAGCTACTGATTAATTTGTATAAAGAGTCAAAGATATTGTTGTTGTATTTCAGCAACAACTTAGAAAAAAATAATCGTTATGACGAGTATAATAGAATCCCCACAAGCTAAACTCGAAGTATAAGTCTACTATTGGCATTAATCGAAAACTAGTGGTACCATTTGAGCTCCAACGAAGTGGCACCACTTTTAACGTTGACGGTCCTATCTTTACGGAGTACTTAATATAATTAGTTCATTGGTCTTATGTATCTGGGTTCATCTAAACGTTTCTAGAATCAGGTCACATACGCTCGCGGGACTAACCGACCGTATAATTTATTTTTATAATGTGTACGTACTTGTATAATATGTTCTAGCATTTGTTTACGGGACTAGTAGAGCGCACGCGACTTCGTCCTAGTATACTTCCGATTTAAATAGCCTTTAGAACCCGTTAGAAATTAAATTTATCATACAAATAACACTCCATTCCACCGACTTACGGATAAGTATTCTAAAAACCCTTTCTTAGTGCTTACTCTTTTTCACCCTCTAAGGAACGTCTGTTCCAATAAGGGTTCGATATTTGAAAAACCCATTCTTAGTAATCCTTTTAATTTTCTAAGGAACGTATGTTCCAATAAGGGTTTGATATTTCAAAAACCCTTTCTTAATTCTCCTCTACAACTTTTTTTTTAGAAAGTCTGATCCAATTATCAATTTTCTACTTAAATGGTTAAGGCTGTGCATTGTCTATCTCTAAATCATTAAGGCCTTATGTCACGGTATCGCTTTATAAGTATACATAGGTTAAAAAAGTTGTTACCGTATCCTAAGTGAAACCAACATTTATGATAACAAAAATTACGTAACTTTGTGTAGAAAGTTGTTTCAATAAAGCGTTAACTAAATTTTTTATAGGTATAATACTTGGTTAACTTGTTGTTTTGGTAGGCCCCCTAGCACGCAGTACTGTTAAGTTAATGACGGAGTTAAGTCTAACAAGTGAACGACATAACGTAAAATATACTTTGTAAACTTAAAACGATGATTAATCCGAAAAATATTTGCTTTCATCGATATTTGAGATAAATATCCAATGTAAATATGTATCACAAACATATTCTCAAATGCTCTTGCAGACTGAGTCGCAAAAGCTGTACATATATACGATAATAATGAACGTCAAATTCTGCAGCTGTATAAATATACAAATTCAATTATTTATGCTGCTCTCATTTTAGTTCGTGTCTTGTATTTTTTACGAATTTTATAATGATTTTTTTCTCAAATGTATTTTTTCGAACCATAATTACTTTCTTACATAGGTAACAGAAGAGAAAAACACGCAACACACACACACACACACACATAAGTCCGCCTTTGTACAAACTGTTGTTTATTTTATTTACACAATATTGTTTTGTAAAATGTATGTTTTGTGCAATAAAGAGATTACAAACAAACAAACAAACAATAATAGAAAAATGAATTTAAAAAAGTTCTTTGATGTAAAATTTGCAACAAAAAGAAAAACAATACATAGTAAAATAATGAAATGAGTATTTACATATCTACTATACTTCATTCCAATCAAAAAAGGCAAAAGGTAAACAAACTTACTATGGAACTGACACGTGTCAATGTCATCTGCATACTACGTTTGTTTACCTTTTGCTTTTTTTGATTGGAATGAACTATATGTAGATATATCGTGCAATGGGTTGCCTTGCTCATAAATAAATGATAGCAGAGGCATTTAATTAATTATTTTTATCGTAAGCCCTGCAATAGCAATCCATAGCTATCTTGAAACGTTATAAACAATAATTTAATACGGATAATTATCAAAGGTGTAGGAATGTGCAAGTGATTTTTTATCAAATCGCAATTTGAAGTTTTGATAATTGATCATTTAAATCAATATGATAAATTCAGTTAATAAGTAACTTTTCATAGTGGGGTTGTTTAAAATGTGAGAAGGGCTTTTCAATGTAAATCTTTTTTTATCTTTCAATGCTTACCAAGAGAAAAAATAATGCTATATTTTCTAGTTAAATCTCATAAAGAATATTGTTTTCTAATTAGTTGTTTATTAATTTCGCTTCCTATTTTTTATTTGTGTTGCAGTCTGGAGTATACATATAACAAGTATACTTTTTTGTCCACAATTGGTGTGCCCTAGGCATTATCTCATTATTTAGTCTTATTTACGAGACTTCAGATACTTTATTTTGTTTGCTTACTTTATTTTTATGTCAAGCATTTTGAGATACACTACAAATTTGTTAGGCACGCAACAAAAGAGTTAAACACATAATGGATTCGGAAAATGGGCACATTATCCACTTATAGGATTTGGGCACGTCGATATCTAATACATAGGGAATGGGCACACTGGTATCCACTAAACAGGATATGGGCACACTGATGTCCATAGGATTTGGGCACATTGATATCCGGTACAACTTCAATACCAATCATAAATCGGTAAAAACAAGTTCTCACCGGTTAAATGTAGCGAGCTGTCCAAAGCGCCTCATCGATTACCATCAAAAGATGATAATCATAGGTGTTTTCGACGTCGATAGGCTTATCTGGAACAAAATTTCTGTTTGCGATCTTGTTTTTTTTTTGGTATCGGTAAATCCCAAATTTTGTCCCCATGCATTTGTTTCATTCCCTATTTGATGATCGCCTTCTTTAAATGCCCAAAAATGAATTGTTTTTTTATTTGTAAAATTTAATTTGAGCCCTTCTTAATTTCAAAAAAAAAAGCAGGAACGGACACAGTAAGCTGATGTTGAAATGTGATAGTTAAAATCAAAAAGCGATGATGACAAAACTGTCTTTACGATTCTAATTTTCATGAAAATAAATATAATGAAAGTAAGGACAGTTTTTATCAAAACACTTAAAATGAACATGCTTTATAAAAACAAATTCTAGAACCAAAGAAAACACTTAGAAATGGTAAGAATTGAAAGAAAAAGAAGAAGTAGATACAGTTGTAAAAAGAAACGTTGTAGTAGATAGAGTAGTGAAGTTTTGGTCTTATCGCCAGATTGAAGTTGTAAATCTTAGTTTCAACGTGACGAAACGTAAAACAAGTCGATATGGACCGATTGTGCCTTTGGATTTTACGGTTCTAGAATTTTTAAACTTACAAACTAGTTTTGTAACGCATTTTCCAATCTTTTTTATTTCGAGTCATAATTTTCTAATAGGATGAGCAAAAGTTAACAATAAAAATAAATTATAGTAAAACAAAAGTATCAATTATTTTCCAGATTAGAAAATTATGATGACCATAAAAATTATACAATCATTCAGCCAGTACTTTCGTTTGAAATATTGTAAATAAAATTATTTTTACCTGTCTCATGCGAGCTTCTTGCGGGGTTTCACCGTATCGACACCAATGGACGAAGTGCAGTGTATTGTGCCAGTTCCTCTCGAAACGGGACTTAGTTGCCATGTCCAGCTGCAATCAGTAGAACCTCCTTAGTAGAGCTCTCCTTAGTCGCATTCCACCGGACTAGTGTGGAGTGTGGACTTGGACTGTCCACTTTCAGAACGAAAGTTGTCACTTTCGTTATCTGAAAAGAGACGGTATCCAGTTCTGACCCAGGCCTACGTGTTTCGAAAATGGAACGCACAATAATCTTTGAAAAGCTGTCAGAGTTAACACGATTGAAATTACTAAATTTGATTCTAAGTAATTTTTAAAAAGCTAGATATGTTAAAATTGAAACGCAGCTGTTAGAATATTCTCGCCAACATGCAATAGATAAGTTTAATGAAATGGAAACTCATTAATATTGAGCCTATGAACAATGGAATCCACTAGAACAGTAAATTGGTATTAAATTGGGTTGAATGAACCGAATTCTACGATATTATATGTATAGACTATAGGCACTTAACGAATTCGTATTTAGAATGGCATATTTTTTACAAACCGAAAAATTGCATTTTACACAAAGTTGTCGTATCTATAACGTTATTTAAATATCTACGAGTAATCGTCTTTGGCAACACATCATTATCTTCTTTTATAATGATTTAAAACTATGAAGTTATTGGAAATATTTATGGTTATTCCTAACCTAATCGTAATTTTATTCCTACATTTTGTTTCCAACTTCAGCATCACTATAGTTTAATGGTACTGTTTACAAAACAGAACTAGGTCAAAATGAGCATAGCAAATCCGCGTTGATAATTTTATTAAGCGCCAACAAAAACTAGACTGAATCTGCGTGTAAGTGGTTTTTGTCTCGTGAGAGAGAAGACTTGTCACTTATTCAAATATGTATTATAAATGCTTTAACACGTTTTCATCAGACACATAATGAAGGCATAGATGAAGGTCATTATTATGTCATACTAAGGAAACGTGTATATAACACAGTTTTGCTTACGCGACGGTGTTGGAATTCTGATTTAATGTGTTTGCTTTTCTCATCGTGCTTTTGCAATGTTTATTGTTGGACTGTTGGAAATTTATGTTTAATTATTTTATTCCTTTTCTACTTGGCGTTATCTCGGCTGGAGTCAGGGTCCGCTTTCCGACTCAATCTATATAAGTTAATCTTTTCCCGATATATGTTTAATTATTTTATTATCTTTGAAAAATTTAGTCAATGAATAGTCAGATAGTGATATTAAAGTATTATGTTATTTATTACTCAAAATACTTTCTTTCCGTTGACTGATTTATGTGTAAAGTGTTTGTTAGTGAATTTAATTCGAAATATTTACAACATTATTAGCATCAACTGCTATTTGTTATTTGCTTGCACTTGCGATTATTCAATGACAGGTAAATGTCATGTGCGGAATCGAACAGAATTTTATGTGTCATTGATAAATGATAGATAAGATTGAAAACTCTTTTGTAGTGACATTTCTTGGTACAAAATGTATACATACATAGTTGCAAAACATGTTTTTTCTTTTTTTATTTACCTTGGCTCTAATGTCCTTTTCGCTGTTAGGAGTCTCCTGTTTGTCATCAATGTTGTTGATGCGAATAACGGAGTCTTTCTTCCAGAAGGCACTCAAGGTGGTTCGCACTATGCGTTTTCTTACACCTTTCTGTTGTACTGTGTATACTTCTATCTGTTCCGGGTTCTTTGTTTTTTCTGTTGACAAAAGAGATTTTATTACAATCTTGACCAGTAATAGTAATAAACATTCCATATTCTAGCTGCGTTGATAAAAATTGTTAAACATCGAAGTGTTAACAACGACTGTGTCTGGATTTAATCAATTTGAAATTCCTAATTGGTTTCTTTGTACTGTGCTGGTTCACATTCCAAGATAAATCATCCACGCTCGCTTTGTCTTGGTTCTACCGTATCCGTACCTAACACGAACAACATTCCTGCATTCGATATGACCTTTCTATTTATTAGCATATAGCGTTACAATATCGTAATATCGTCTTTCGATCTTTCATTTATTCTTGTTTCAAGGCGAGACACTGTGGTAGACGAAAGCAAAAAAAATACGCCGGACGTGTATGTTTTTATAGGACCGTGTATGATAATCTTTTCTACAACGTGTGTTCAGTGTGCATTCATTAGGTAATTGGTCTCTTTACGAGCGTGATTCGAGACATGAATTGTTAATAAACCGTATCGTACTCGTATATGTAGATGCGGCCGTGACACGGAACGGTGCCAGCCAACGATTCGATTTTAGTACGACACTGTCCGTCTGACAAAGCGAGCGTTATCTACGCCCCAGTTACTCCTATTCACGAATGCGATTTCGCAAGGTTTTGTGAGCTATCATTGGAATGCAGCAATGGCATTTCATGCTTTCAGCGTAATTAAAATGAATGAAACTCACCTTTACCCTTCTTCCACATGGCAATTGCGTACATGTGGTAATCGGGAGACAACGTCGAGTCTGGTGGCAATGGGTCTTCAGCCCTGACTTCCAACACGAATCCAGACTCCAAAACAGCGCACAATATATTCTCCTCGTCATGTTTGAACCACTTGGTCTCCCTCAACTTGTGGATAGCGACCGAAGAACCGAACCGTGGCTTCTTCGGCGCAAACAACGCCTGTGCCTGACTCCCGAACCTCGACAGTAGTCCCTTCACCGTCGGCGGTGGAGCTAAACTCTTCTCCGGTGGCTTGATCTGCTGGGCACTCCGGCAGGTCACGAACCTCGCTTCCATTGAACCTTCCCCTCTCTAAAATGCCAGTAATAACCAACACGGACACTTAAATTAAGAGGTACTGTAATACTCTCACTGTATAGTTGCACTTTCACAATTTTTAATGCGCGTGGTTTTGTTGTCGCGTAGAGTACGGACCGTTACTGTGGTTGGCAGCGTAAGACGCGGCCGGCGCGTGGGGGATTGGTTTTATAGCGGCGGTGGGGGGACTGAGGGAGGGGTGCCCCCTGCTCTTGTCTGACTTCCCTAGTGTGGGGCTTTTATCGATAAACGGCGTGCTTTAATCGCTGTTTGGAGTAAGGTTTTCGGTTAACGAATACTTTTTGTCTTTCGTCTTTTACTCAGATTAGTTGAAATTGTTTAAGATTTGTGAATAATGTGATTTGAATCCAAGTACTCATATTTTTTGATGAAAACTTAACTACATATGTACTTTTCTTTGTTTTCGATTTTGCTAATACATATTTAGAAGTAAGTAAGGTGTTTTTATTGCTTGTAATTCGGAAAAACTCGTGACGCGTCGTTGGAAATTCTGATTTATGGATAAATCATTAAGTACTGGTTCATTCTGATTGATTAAAAAAATTGTAGATAGTTACTTTTACTTGTTAATCACGTGGAAACTTTACAACTTCATTGTTTCGAACATTGTTGTATAACGAAAAAATATATATGTACTATTCTCTGAATCAAGTTTAGACTGCTGCAGGAAGTATATGTATTAGCTGCTGATCGTATCCCTCCACATTTTCGATTATCGACATATCACATACAATATCGATATCTCCGCATACCAATACGCAGCGGTTGACATCCCTAGCTGTCACACCTCTACCCCTCCCCCTTGCAAGTACCTCGCCCCCCGTCAAGCCGGCGCCAACGGCCGCGGCCGCTGGCAGGTATTTTTTTATTTCTTTTTAGTTTCATTGCAAGAGCTCACTAAGTAGATTAAGTGTGCGAAAAGGCCGTTGTGCGCTTGTATTCAACGTACTAATTCGTCGTTATCGTTTTGATTATCGAACTTTGCCGGCTTTTGTAAATCTAACTAAATAGACCTTTCTCTTTCTTCCTTCCTATGTCCTATATTTGCTTGTAAGGGATGCAAAATGCGGTGATTCCGGTAATAAGAAGTTAGAATAGGAACAAAATTGTGACGTGACTGGGTACATGTCACGCCTTCCCGGCTAAACGTAACGTTCTACGCTCACTATAATAAATATAATATGTATGATTGTAAGAGAACATGATATCTTGTATGACGAAGGAGATCGGATGTTTGTGTCTTACGCTTGAATGGATCTAAGCAGATTGCAAAATATTATGGTTTTTTCTCTTATGTTTTGGCTCTATGCACTCTATTTATGGCTGTGGCTATGGTTTTGGGGAGTTTAAACAAATAATTAAGACTAACTGATTGATGAGATCAGTAAAATGTATGTATAAAGCATTTTGTATACTTAGGTAATTTAAAAAGGTTTATGTTGTCTTTACTCAACGATCTATTTCACATGGTAGATTAATTCATGAGTAATTTTAGCAATCGATATAAAGGCCCTTAAAAATATGTAACCATTATACAGGGTGTAACAGAAAGGTGTGATAATACTTCAAGGTTGGCTTTTACCCATCAAACTGAACAACTTTTGTTCTACAACTTTGTTGAAATCGCAAAGAAATTTTCGGATTTTTCATACAAAGTTGGTTCGCCAGCTGATCGATTTGTATGAAAAGTCCAAAAAAAATTTTGCGATTTGAGCAAAGTTGTAGAACAAAAGTTGTTCAGTTTGATGGGTAAAAGCCAACGTTGAAGTATTATCACACCTTTCTATTACACCCTGTATAGGTATAATTCAATTCAAAATTTATTCATAATATTATTAATTACATGTCACTTAATATATACAATTAAATTATGACTACATAATAAACTAAAAATTAAACCTCGAATGTTTGAAATATAAAAAAATTAAAGGGGTTGAGTGAGATTAATCCAACGACACTTCGCACTTGAAAAACCAGCTAAACAATCCGACATGCATTCAACGGAGAGCAACTCGAATCGTCGACTGCCAGGATATTTCAGATCGACTTGACTCCCTGGCGCTGCGTAGAGATGTAGCCTCGCTCTGCATTCTCTATCGCATGTACATTGGGGAGTGCTCCGAGGAATTGTTCGGATTGATCCCTGCCGCCTCTTTCCGCCATCGTTCTACGCGACAACATATTCATCCCCATCACATAGGTAGATGGTTGGCAGTCCACAACTGTGCGTTTCACTAGAAACTTTCTGCCTCGCACAACCAGACTGTGGAATGAATTGTCGCCTGCGGTATTTCCGGACCGATACGACATTCAAACCTTCAAGAAAAGAGCGTACTCCCAAATCAAAGGCCGGCAACGCACTTGTGACTCCTCTGGTGTTGCGGGTGTCTATGGGTGGCAGTAATCGCTTACCATCAGGTGATCCGTCTGCTCGTTTGCCACCTCTGTCATAAAAAAAAAAAAAAAAAAACATACACACATTATGTTCTATGACAATCGGGTAAAGTTCATAATTATCTCCAAATTCAATTCAGATATACTTTTTTGCACAAAAAAAACAGTAATGATTTTTCTACAACTTTCACTGTCCAAGGTCTGCTGAATGAAATTTCTTATACAGATAAACTGTACCTTTTGTATGTTCTTTCTTTATTAATGTATATATTTTTCTCTTTCTGTGTACAAGACAGTGTGAATAAATAATCCTTGTATCATTTTCGTGTCTGCGTTTGAGTACTTTACTTATTTATTTTATTCGATTCGGAAGACCAACAGCTTATATACTTATACACACATTTTATAGAAATTTATTTTTATTTAATAACAATTTATTACTTAATAACAAATACTTACTTAAGCTAGTACAACAAAAACCTTAACAGATTTATCCGTGCACTAGTCCCTCGTCGTCGTACACGCATTAATGTAGATTACTTATAGGTAACGAAAAACAATCGTCTAAAAATACAGAGACAATTACAGGTCTTCACAAGTAGAAGTTGGATACATATATTGTATAACTACCATCTGTAAAATTGATTTTTTATGCGTGTACATATAAAAGCTGTACATAATAGATGTACATTTTAAATTTGGAACTCGCTATATCTGTCTTTTTCCGTTTGCTCCCCTAGGCTCAACTGCGAGGCTCAACTGGTTGAGCCTTTCGGACTTTTTTTTCCCATAGGCTCAACTGGTTGTGCCTTCGTTGTCTGTGGAGCCGTTTTCCGGATTCTCCACAGACTGCGTGTTATGAGTGCTAATGTTTCGTTAAAATGAAAATTTCTCGGATTATACTCAGAATTTGGCTTAGTTCTGAGTGAATTAATAATTTGGAATAATGATTATGCCATTTTTTTTAATTCCCTTCTACAATATACGTTGAATTGATGTTGAGTGTTAGTAAAGTACGCAAGAGAAACTCTGTTAGTAAAAGTAGTTTAATTTGAAATATTGAATGCGTTCTGTCTAGACATACTCCGGTCGTCCCATAAAGTTCTAGTTCTTGCACTCTATCCAGTCATACTCTTGAGTAAACTAAGATAAACTAAATATCGTCGCCTGAAAGTGAAAACCTCGGGAACGCAAAATTGCTAAATCTCTTATAACGAATTTAAGACAACAATTTGAAATGAATTGAAGAAGCATCTGAAACTTCATTAAATGCTAATCAATACATACTTAAGGTGACAAATTGTAGTAGTAAAATTTTTTTTACGACGAGGTTTTTCCGTCCTCCTGAAAAAATTAATTACCCTTTCCGCATATACGAGGTTTTCATACTCAGGCTACGATATGTGTATATTATGTATTTTATTGCACACCAAAATTATCAAAAAGTAACAATAAGAAAAAAACACAAAAGAAACATGAAAATCATTGATTTGCAAAGGTGGCCTTATCGCTTTAAGCGATTTCTTCCAAACAACTAAAAGCAATTTCATGTTTTCATAGGAGGCGTCTGAATACACACTAAGTTAACATAGATATTACGATATGTACCACAAAAATATATATAAATATTTTAGATAAGTTACAGCTCCTAATAAATAGACAAGTAGTTTTTACTTTAGTGTTTACTTAAAATGGAAGATGGGTTATACAATTTACAAAGTACATCTTTAAGGATGATACCGACGGATAATCGACATTGTAGAAGATTACAAAATACATCAATAATCGTAGTGTTTCTAAAAAAAAGTGTTAATTGATCCTAGCACGACATAACCACGCTAGTTTCTTTATTAAATTTACATCCATTAGTTGATCTAATTGGTAAAAAAGTTTCCTATCTATCCATTAATGGATTCAGTCGATGGATTCACGTCATAGTCAGTGGACGAAGGGAAATATGCCATTTTGTTTGTTTTTGTCAGTCTACAGAAATAACCTTTGCGTTGTAGAAAAAAAAAGTACTAAAGAGAAAAGAATTAACTTTAAAAAAAAACAGTGTCAGTTTTCCTGATCCAGCTATTTCTAAATCTAATAAAAACTCTTTTGTTCAACTTAAAAAAGATAACGATAGACAATTTATACCGTCCAGACAGTAAATAATCAAAGCGTCCAGTCCAATTCAAACCTCTAGTACATTCACCTCCGAAGGTACTATTTTGGGCGACATTCTTTTTCATTCGCCGCCTTATCTTTATTTCTTGACCATTTATGTATGCCAATATTGAAATTAAAACGCAAGAAAAGGACTTCCTGAGGCCGTGTACAAACCATGCTTGTATTTCGGGTCTGAATGCGTTAATAAATGGAGTCAAATTTGTTTATCGAATCGAAAAAAATATCCGAGTACGTATTACTTTTCTTTTTCTTATCTTTGTCGAGTAAAATACATATGACACGACGCAGAAGAATCGATTGATACCGGATTTTTTCAATATTTTTCCTGTATTCTATACTTGAGTTGGAGTAAGAGCGCTTTTATAGTCATGCGGGTTTCTGCACGCATGCGGGCCGTGCCCGCATGCGTGCCGCCCGCAACCTGTCGTTTCAGTACATTTTTTAGGTTCCTTTTATTGTGATGCGTGTCACACGCATGCGGGTCGCTTTGGAAACTCCGCACGCATGCGGGCAGAAACCCGCGTGACTATAAAAGCGCTCTAACCCCTTAAAATTTCAAACGCACTTTTTTACCCTTACGCACTGAAACCTGTATTAAATTGAAAAATATTTAAGAATTCATAATAATAAATATAATATAATATTCATCATTAATATTATATCCGGTTCGCTTATTGACACAGTTTTAGCAAGATCTAAAGCCGGATTATTACTCTTAAACGAGTAGCAAAGGCAATAAATCTTCTGTGATGTGTGGATGTGGCAGTCGGAAGTCTGTCCGACAGATCGACCGGCCTCATAAAGGACCTTCAGTGAATTCTAGAAGAGTTCATTCCTTATAATTATGTCGCCTACTTGGTTGTAGTATTTATGTTATACTATGTATGGGAAAAGTAGCGAGCGTTCGCAATTTTTTGAATATTACATACATTCATATACTAATGTAGCTTATAGGACTGCAATATGAAATTAAAGGCGCTGGTACTGATAACTTGATATATTTAGGAAGCAAGCAACACAAAGAACAACAGAAGAAAGACAAAGTCATAAAAGACAGACAGTTAAAAAGAGTATAAAAAGTAAAACAAAGTAACAAAAAAGGTGCGATTCCGCACATTTACAAGAGGTTTTTTTGGCGGATATGAACACATCCAGGCTATTTCAGGTCAAATGTGAAAATTGGTAACTTTTTAATAAATGACAAAAAAATATTACTCACCATTCATTTTTGTATGGAGATCAAAGAATTTTTGTCAATTATTTAAAAAAAATTGTAGATTTAATTCAAGGCTAACTTGTCACGAGAGTGATATGTGTGCTTATTTCTTATACATATTTATATAACATATTATAATAGTTTTATTTGTCTGGTATTCCATTTTTCAATGTTTTAGTAGCATTTAGCGGTATATGGTTCTAATTGTGTGATGTTTTAAACGTCATGCATTCGACTCACTCTGTTAAGTTGAAATAAGTATGTACTTCAGTAGATATTTACATACATCCATGCTCTTGCCACTCTTTCCTGGTTTTACGTACCTACTTACAAATATCTAACACATGTCTAAAGGAAACAATTAATTACCGAGCTAACTATAAAATTATACTAATAAATTTAAAAGCACCATAAGTAAACAAACAAGGAACCGAGGCGACAACAACGGTTCTATGACATTTATTACTCAGAGAAGTGAAGGTTACAAACCGGTTTAAAATACACACAGTTTGCTATTAGATAACAGTTAATAACTCCTATATAATTTACCTGTGTTATAAAGCTAGAAATAGTCGTATATGAAGGCTAAAGATAGGTACAATGGCGCCTAGTAAGCTGGTTTATTAACGAGATTAGTTGTAAAGTTTCATGCATGTGGAAGTCTGTATTAATTACAATGGTGGATGGTGGATGATGGTGGTGGATGGTGGTGTCAACATCCAGGCTTCATTCTGTTATCGTCGCCTGAAAATAAAAACCTCGTATATGCGTGGAGGGTAATTTTTTAGGGGAAGGAAAAAGCTTGCCGTAAAATTTTTGTTATTGCTTCGAGTACAATTTGCCCCTTAAGTCCTGTGTGTATGCATTAGCAAATTCGATGAAGTTTCAGATGCTTCTACAATTAATTTCGATTTCGAATTGTTGTTTTAAATTCGGTAAAAGCTACAAAATACAAATATAGTTAAAGATAAGAGATAAATTAGCAATTTTGCGTTCCCGAGGTTTTTACTCTAAGGAGACGTTATGTTTGTTTGTTAGTTTGTAAACTCTTTATTCCCTACGCGACACTTATGACAATACATACGGATTTATCCCTTTCGGGATCTCTTTTGTCAACCTGAATACTGAAAGGACTTTAAAATATATGGTAAAGGCAAAATCGTATTGATTTCTGTCACTTCCCATATATCTGCAATCCAACCACTGCTTCTATAGTTTACCTATTGTGTGCAATACCCTTTATGTCACGTGGCCCTGTTTTCTGCAGACAACCATATCACAAAATAGACACAGAAGGTCCGCTCAATACAAACCACTAAAATCGTAAGCATATACATGCTTATAGAAATATACGGTCGTTCGAGGCAAGGTCACGATCGCACAGTACGTGATCTTGCCTACAACGACCGTATACGTCTATAAGCATGTATATGCTTAGGACTTTTGTGAGCCTATTGAGCGGACATTCTGTATCTATGTGTTTTGTGACAATATCAACATTTTTAATTACCATAATAGGAATCTAGTAAGTTATATTTATCTGCATTTTTGTATTTACCGGATGCACTTAACTACATTTATGCTTCCTATCAACAATTAAACTGCTTAGAAGCATTCACAGCATAATACTGTAATTAAATTGTCATTATTTAATTGTCATTTTTACGAATATTTCGATAATATTACGATTAGAACTTGACCCCGTGTGTGGACTGTGGAGTATGGGCTAACCTTCCCAAAGTATGGGAAAAGACTGACCCAGTAACCAGTAGTTAATGAGTTTTCAATCCTAATGCAGGTATGAAAATGTTTTAAAATGACTTTGTTATAGCTCAATTTTGGCAAATGCTATACAATATTTATAGATCGATAGATATTTCCATAATAAGAGTATGTATTGTCGCCTGCGGTATTTCCGGACCTATACTACATTCAAACCTTCAAGAAAAGAGCGTACTCCCATATCAAAGGCCGACAACACACTTGTGACTCCTTTGGTGTTGCGGGTGTCTATGGGCGGCGGTAATCGCTTACCATCAGGTGATCCGTCTGCTCGTTTGCCACCTCTGCCATAAAAAAAAATGATCTTGTTTGTGAACTTGTAATCCACTTATATTAATCATCAAATCAACACAGTACTCTTCCGGCCATTATTTTAAGTTCTTACTCCCACTATTTCTCCATTCAGATATATGTTTGAAGCAATTTCTTACTCTAAAGAATATCTGTATTTCCGCAAGCGAAAAAAATGAAGCCTTGAGATGTCTTTTTGAACTGACAAAAACAAAATGAAGGTCATATAAAACCGTTAGATGTCTAATAGATAGATGCTACATAAATTGTTTATTTGTGCTCATTGAAGTTGACTAACAAAACCTAGATTTCTAAAAATGTTTATAATAGTAAATTATGGCGTTAAAAGTTATGTTAAAAAAACGATAAGTTTTAAATTCAACAAACGATCACGAAGTTCCTGAAAAGTTTACATTAAAGGATTGTAGGATAACTATCGTATTGGCATTTATTATAACGGGGGCTTCTTCTGAAAAAAAAAAGAATATTTTTGTCTAAGAAACATAGTCTATTTTAGAAAAAAAAACTTCACAAAGTACCTATGGCTAATTACTACTACAGAAGCCATTAATCCAAAAGCCATTCACGTTTGGCTAATTAGCTGATATTAGGTATATGGTGTGATGCGGTAAAGGACAGGAAAGAGGGGCGGAATTTGGTGTCGGAATCCAAGATCCTCTTTGGGTCGCGGAGCCAGCAAAGTAAGGTATATGAGAGTATTTGTGTTTTTTTTTCTTCTATTCTTCGAGGAACCATGCTTAGTTCATGGCAAGAAGCCCTAGTTTAAATGAACTTTTTAGCTTTATTTATACCCTATTGATCGTAATTTACTCGTACAGTCTACTAAAAGATTTGGGTAGCTACAAGAAACAATAGCAATAATAACTAGAGTTCAAACGAGTTCACATCTTAACAAAATTCTATCGGGATTTAAAACTCAAGTATTTTTGACATAAACAAATATATCTTAACCATCATATCCGTAATCCTTCGTGTCACGTTAGACCATTATCTTAGAAAACATGTGAACATTTCCGTTTATTGGATCGAAGAATAATCCAGAAGAATAATCTGTTATCATGATGAATATGCATTATCTTGTTTGGCTACTGTTACAATATATCTGAAGCACCATTGACGTAAAACGTACTTAACGGGTCAACAGCATTTCTTAAATTTTTGTTATAGATAAAACGTTTTAAAGGTCCGTTTTTAGCGAGCGACGAAGGAGTAAGGTAGTATTGTCTGTAGACGCCAGATTAGATTTTCGAAAGCCGCTTTGAATCATCTCAGAACATTAAGTGTACAAGTTCCGAGTGGTAGATATATCTATCTATATATAGAGATATCTACTAGGTAGAAAAAAAAAACGATTTAAAAGAATGTGTTCATGTAACATACTTTGTACTTAAATAAAAAACATATTGAATTTGAATTTGAAAAAAGATGGAAGACCATTTATAGACATAGACACGTATTTATTTTTGACACAAATAAAATAAAATACAAATAATAACAATACTAGACTATGAAAATAAGCACAATATTAGCTACAAATAGTTTAAAATTTAGAGGGTACTTTGTGCCAATAAATCGCCCTCATCTCAGCACGAGCTGCGACTGTGGTGACACAGTGCAGCGCTGGTTTTCAGCAAGGTCCTTTTATTGACACTTGCACGTATTCTGCGATTAATACTTATTACAAAATTACATTCGTAGCTATCACTTTTTCGGATTATGCACGTTTCTAATGGCAGTAGGCACATTCACCTATGCAATAGTATCTAATCTGACAGAAGATAGAGACAAGATACCACCCTATTCGGAATGCGTATATGGGTACCCGCCAAATAATTTGCAACCCGAGACTCGGAATGCGTATATGGGTACCCGCGTAGATGACTCATTTAAAAAGTGCTTCCTTGTATTGCCATCTTATTTTAACCGTATTAGATGTGTATAAGAAGTAAAGAGAGGGTAAAATCATCTTTAATTTGATGTATAATACTTGTCTATGAATTTTGAATGTCAGTTCGAAATCAATGCAAACTTCATAGGTGTGCTGTCAAGGTGTGCGCGCGTGCGTGATTCAGTGGTGTTTATCGTAGTTTATCATATTTTTTCTATCAAATATGATAAAACTAATTATGTAGGTTGATTAATCATACATTTAACTTTACCGAAACCATAATTTACTCTTACAAATATACCAAAATCTTCTAAAAATTGTGATTTACTTTGCCGTCGGAAATTTTTCCAAAGTACGGTTTTAGCATGAAATTATAATTATATTGTTTCAGAAATAACACTTGAATTAGGGATAAATAAAATAGTCAATTAATACAGAGTAAATTACTTTTTATTTCACATTGATACATGTTGTAGTTTTTGAATAATCATCATTTTTGTAAACACGGGGCAATATTTTCGTCAACCACCATGATTCCGCCGCCGCGCCGCGAGTCTACTATAGAAAAAGTACCGCGCGTATTCCGGGCTCAAGGGTTAACACTTATCGAGCGACACCTATTTATTGTAAGCTGTTCAAGTTTTATAAGCGTATTGTGATTTTATGTTTCTGAATCATCAATTATATTATGATTTAATTAAAGTTTTGTTGAATCATGCATTTCACCAAGGAGTATTGTTCGTATTTATGATTTGATGACTAAGGCATTCCATTCTACCTGTTATTTTATCGAAGTGCACAGGTTACAAATATTTTTGTGCTGATTTATTATTTATTTATATTTATGACTAGTGGACAGCTCGTGTTTTCCTACGCATAGGTTTCGGATATTAGGAGCTAGTTGGACCCATTGAAAAATCTGTTTATTTATTTTACACTCTATTTCACCCACTTAGAAATCGATATTAGAAAAATCATTTCTAAGTGCCCGTCTTCACCCGTTATCCTTCTTTATGTTCTAATTTTAAAGCGTCTATCGATCGTAGCTTTAGAAGTAAAAACGAATAAATGAAACGCAATGTATATGATTTTCAAATTTAATCAACAAACAAAAAAGTTTTAACTGTAAGTACTTATGTACGAATTATTATGGAAATAAATCTACCTATGTCAAGAAATACACAACAATATTTTAATCTTAAATTGAGCAAAGTCGTAGAAAAAAAGTTGCTGAGTACAATGAGTAGAATCCCCAGTTAACGGGTCCTACACCAGTTACACCCTGTATGTATGTATATCAGTCTCTGGTTCCCATAACACAGGGAATCCTAGTTAGGGGCCAGATGACCGAATGTGATTTGTCCCGAGATATTTTATTTATTTAATTGACATTTTATTTCCGCGTCTTATCATTATTTTTATCTTACCTTAATATTTTCAAATTAATATACAATTTTAATTGTTTTCACCACAGCATTAGTCGCTGCAGCGACATTCGAATCTGCGTCATTTTCGAATCATTCGATTTTTTTTCGCCACAGCGTCATTCGCTTCTACGTACGGGACCGGGACCCCATAAGTTTACCTGGGGAAGGGCTGCCAAACACTATTTACGTATTTAGATCCGTTGAAAATAACAAAAAACATTATTTATTTTGCCACACTGTTCTTTATTTTCTTGTTTTATTAAGTTGGGTTTCCCTAGCAAGTTTTGCGTTGTTCTTGCTTTGGGGAAATACAACCACGATAACCACATAGTGTCTTCGGTAAATACAATCTTTTTAGAGGTATTAAATATTTAAAATCAATTGATTAGTTTCTAAAAATTCTAAATTACGCGACCCTCAGTTTTTTTTTTATTTGTATCGTATTAGCTCGTCACGTTACTTATGACTAGTTATAAGTACCTAAACATAATTAACTAATTTCCTGTACAAATTGCACAATATTGACCCAATCATCATAATCATAAAGCGTTTAACGTGATTACTGCGCATCAGCATCACCTCTATCACCATAACAATAAAGGTTAAATCAGTGTTTTCCTTGTGTGGGCCCCGGTGGCCCCAGCAGAGCTTACGTGACTTAGCACACGATCCGCTCGCCCCAAATTTGTAGGAGCTGCGCAGTATCATAGTAATGCGCTTGACTGTCATAATGAAGGCTGTCTACATTGTTTACTCGGTGTAGTGTAACTCTCATAAGATAAAAAAAAACGTATACGTGTATGTATGACAGGTCCTGGTTCCCACAATACAGGGAATCCTAGTTTCGGGCCAGAGGACCGTGTATGTACATATATTTATACAAAGTGCCACATCAATGTACTTATTTATTTTGGACTGTTTCTGGCATTGTATGAGGACGCAAATTCTTTTTTATTGCGTCGCGCAAGAGTGCGCTGTGAGTCTGTGAGCTGTGATGCACACACTACAGTTTTATTTTTGTTACTCATTATTGCACCTAGTACCTATAGTTACAGATATGTAGGGCAAGGGGTGACAGTTAATGTATCAGTTGACTAATAAGAATAATCGACAACGCTGAAAGCGTTAAAAACCGACTTCAATCGCGTTACATACGGGTCAAACTGAGAATCTCCTTTTTTGAAGTCGGTTAAAATACTAAATCCTTCTCCTAAATGTAACAGATACTTTCTGTAAACCGCATTAAAATCGCTTCAGCCAAACGCGAGATAATCGCGGGCAAACATACATACATACAGGTCAAACTGAGAACCTCCTTTTTTTGAAATCGGTTAAAAAGTTGAAACAGGGTAGATTGATTGAAAAAGAGTACAATAACCAGTGTACTCGTCTTCAAATTTCAAGTCTGTTTATCTTAAACTAGCTGAATAACCTTTAGAAATTATTGGTTCCCCATACAAACTTTCATCCCCCATTTCGTCCTCTTCAAGTTTTATTTTCGCAACAAAAAGTATACTGTGTTCTTCTCCAAGGTCCCATCTATCTCTAAAAATTCATCAAAGTTCAATGGTTTAGGCTTAAAAACGTAACACACAGACAGACAGAGTTACATACTTTGGTATTTATAATATAAAGAGTGGATTTTTTTATCTCAAGTTTTGATGCAGATAACTGTTTTTTGCACTAAAGGTACGCGAATGATCTATGTATAGTTGTTTTTCAGTATGAACTAAATCCCACGGTATGCGCGCATTAGAATCGATACCAACATCCTTTCGTAAATCATTCATGCCCCCTTAATGATCATGATTCGTGACTAAGTCCTCAAACTGGTTGTAACCGGTTAGCAAGTGTAGTACATTGGATAATACCGATTTATAGACCATGAGAATATTTATTCTGACTCATTTATATCAGTCGATGATGTTAATAAATAAATTAATTAATTAATTAGAATGAGTATTGTCACCTGTTTGCCTGTCACTGTGTATTTGCGTAAAACCTTAACATAAGGATATTGACCGACACTACTTTACTGAGGATTTTACTAGTAGAAGTGTTCTTACAAAACTACGCAGCTTCCCCAAGGAACCTTCTAGTCATGTTTTACTTTTATCTCTTTTGAATCCTTTCTCTCTTTATTCTTATTTTTTTATATTTTATTTACAGACATGACATAGTATAATTCATTTATTGATCTAGCATTAAGATGTAATAGAATTAAGACTTTTTTTTTAATGTGTTGGAGGGAGTTTCTTTAGGGCCCGCCGTTTCTTCTCACTCCGCAAACACTTCCTGAAACGGTGGGTATACGAGTTCCGAGTGGTCGGAACCTCGTATATAAGGTATATAAAAGAATGACGTTCGAAAAGTGTACACTGCTACCTACATCGAATAAAATATTTTCATTTTCATGTGTGAAGATTTTCAAGGTTCCGTAATCAAAGGGACACTACGTCGCAGTATAGAGAGTATAACAGAATACCTAGGTTTTGAACCCGCCAACTGGGCCATACTGTACAACTTTTTGAAATCTTCATATACATGAGGCCAAACAGCTGATCAGTATCTTATATCTTACAATAGTATATTAAAGCCTTAAGAATACCCAGTGAGAAGATTAAGAATAACATTTTAGTTTAAAAGCTTTCTTTGCTTTTATGCGGTTAACGTTGAGTGTACAAGTTCCGAGTCGTAGGAACTTTGTACTAGGTAGAAAAAAGACGATTTAAAAGTATGCGTACAGCATCTATTTAAATAAAATTATTTTGAATTTTTTGAATGATTTATAAACAAACATCTTTTAATTCCTGCATTAATATCATATTCAGTCAAACTCCAAAGTCAACTTTACCGAAAAAAATAACATTGACCCCAAATCAGTATCCTTCGAATGCCCTTTGCTTGAGTAAATCCATACTGCCCTCATAGGAAAGAAGGCCGCAAAGTATACAGGGTGTAACAAAATAGGTGTAGGACTCGTTAACTGGGGACTCTACTCATCGTACTGAACAACTTTTGTTCTACGACTTTGCTGAAATCACAAAAAAAATGTTGGACTCTCCATACAAAAACGCCAAAACAGATGATCAATTTGTATGAAATGTCCAAAAATTTTTTTGTGATTTGACCAAAGTCGTAGAACAAAAGTTGTTCAGTACGATGCCGATGAGTAGAATTCCCAGTTAACGGGCACTACATCAGTTTTGTTACATGCTGTATAGAGTTTCCGTGCACTTTGCGGCCTTCTGTATTATGTGGGCAGCATACTGCGCATTAGATGTAAGTAAATGTTATTTAGATGACCTAGTTACGTGCTCAGGGATCTGTATCCTTCCAGGATTAAGGTCAAATGAGTAGGGAGTACTGATGTATATGATGTATATAAATATTCCCAAAAGACAGGGATGGCGATGTAGTTTAAGTATAGCGCTATCCCTGTCTTTTGGGAATATTTCTAGGAACGGCATATCTAGTGTAGGAGGTATTATTGCAGCTTTTAGGAAACTATAACTGCTGCGCAGAAAAGTTATACCATTACTGTAGAAGTTGTTATACGAAAATGATGGGATGATAATGCAACAACTAAGTAGGATAAGTATGTTGATGAACAGCCAACAAACATAGTTGGCTATTCATTTAAATATGTACCTACGAATTTTTGTTTGCAGCAATGTTTTTATTAATTATTAATATATCGTCCCCACGGCAGGGGCATGGGTCTCTTCCCAAAGTTCGTGAAGGTTAGGTCATACTCCACACCAAGTTCGGATTGGTAGAGGCTGTGGGGTCAGTGGTCCGCCCCATCTCATCTCATCTAACTTCTCACCAATATTATAAATACCAAAGTATGGATGTTTGTTTGTTTGTTCCTCTTTCACGCTACTGAACGGATTTGGATGAAATTTGGTAGGTAGATAGATAAAGCACTCGGTTAACACATAGAATTTTTATCCCGGAAAACTCGAGGGCTCCCGCCGGAATGGCTAAAAACTGAAATTTTTACTTTATCACTAGATGGCGCTGCCTTAACATTTTATTTCTCTCTGGAACCAATTTTGAAGTCTACGCAGATGAAGTCGCGGGCGGAAGCTAGTTTATTATATGTATTAACGATAGAATTGTGTGACTATTCAATACATTTTTAAGTTAGCCGATCAGTTCAACCTGTATTATACTGAGTGTAAAAAAAAAAGGAATCACTCTGAAGGAAGTATAGAATCAGGAAAAATATTGAAAAAATCCGATCTACAATTTTTTTCAGTTTTCCATACTAAATCTGAATGGTGAATCAAGAATCTGTAAGGGATTTTTTAACAGCCTGTACATTTGTATGAAAATCGCATTAACAATTTTGTGATTTAGCCGCGTTCAGTGCTTTTTTGTGAACTTCTACAGATCATAAACCTATACCTGGTAGTGTTCCGAAACAATAAAAAGAATGAATGAGTACATTACATCTGGACTCGCGGGGTCGCGGGTGATAGTATACATAAGTGTTATTATTAGAAAAAAAATGTAGATCGGATTTTTTCAATATTGTTCCTGTATTGTATACTTCATTCAGAGTGACCCCTTATTTTATTTTAAGCATTCTGTATAATATAGGTTGAACTGATCACCTGTATAATATAGGTTGAACTGATCATTCTGTATAATATAGGTTGAACTGATCGGCTAACTTAAAAACGTGTTGAACAGTCACACAATTCTATCGTCAATACATATAGGGTGTAAGGGACAGGTTTCCGAAAACTTTAAGGGCTTCCAATCAAGTTTATAATTTTGTATGGAGAAGCCGATTTTTTTTTTCGTTTCCTGGAAAAAATTCTTGTGGAAAGTTCTTCAGTTTCGTCTACTGAGCAAGCCCTTAAAGTTTTCGGAAACCTGTCCCTTACACCCTGTATATCCATTTACTATATGACTGCAGAAAAAGGTTCGTTCGGTGAAAGTGAAGGAAGCTTTCAATTCAATTCAATTCAAAATTTATTCATAATATTATTAATTACATGTCACTTAATATATACAATTAAATTATGATGGTGTACTAAGTTATTTTTATTATTTTACAAGATTTTGTCATCTATTAAATGTTGTGAAGCATCTGTTTAAATACGTTGTTTATTTTCGCGTATCTCGAGAAATTCGTCTACGCGTTACCAATCAGGAACTCTTTTAATTTTGACATGAACTGAGAGTTGCTTGATGCTTCCCTAATGCTACTTGGGATGGCGTTATAAATTTTCGGACCAATAAATTGAATGCGTTTTTGTGACTTTGTGAGTCGGCACCAAGGAACCCTCAGCTCCTGTTGTTTTCTGGTGTTATGCGAATGTATGTCGCTGTTTAGTGTTTTACAAACAGAAAAGAAACATTCTGCAAGATCTACAAAACTACGATTTCTCTATGTGTATATCTATTTCACTGCCTATAACCTATACTCATCGTACTGAACAACTTTTGTTCTACGACTTTGCTGAAATCACAAAAAAAATGTTGGACTCTCCATACAAAAACGCCAAAACAGATGATCAATTTGTATGAAATGTCCAAAAATTTTTTTGTGATTTGACCAAAGTCGTAGAACAAAAGTTGTTCAGTACGATGCCGATGAGTAGAATTCCCAGTTAACGGGCACTACATCAGTTTTGTTACATGCTGTATAGAGTTTCCGTGCACTTTGCGGCCTTCTGTATTATGTGGGCAGCATACTGCGCATTAGATGTAAGTAAATGTTATTTAGATGACCTAGTTACGTGCTCAGGGATCTGTATCCTTCCAGGATTAAGGTCAAATGAGTAGGGAGTACTGATGTATATGATGTATATAAATATTCCCAAAAGACAGGGATGGCGATGTAGTTTAAGTATAGCGCTATCCCTGTCTTTTGGGAATATTTCTAGGAACGGCATATCTAGTGTAGGAGGTATTATTGCAGCTTTTAGGAAACTATAACTGCTGCGCAGAAAAGTTATACCATTACTGTAGAAGTTGTTATACGAAAATGATGGGATGATAATGCAACAACTAAGTAGGATAAGTATGTTGATGAACAGCCAACAAACATAGTTGGCTATTCATTTAAATATGTACCTACGAATTTTTGTTTGCAGCAATGTTTTTATTAATTATTAAAATTAAATAATGACAAGAAAATTTTTGTTATAGGCAGTGAAATAGATATACACATAGAGAAATCGTAGTTTTGTAGATCTTGCAGAATGTTTCTTTTCTGTTTGTAAAACACTAAACAGCGACATACATTCGCATAACACCAGAAAACAACAGGAGCTGAGGGTTCCTTGGTGCCGACTCACAAAGTCACAAAAACGCATTCAATTTATTGGTCCGAAAATTTATAACGCCATCCCAAGTAGCATTAGGGAAGCATCAAGCAACTCTCAGTTCATGTCAAAATTAAAAGAGTTCCTGATCGGTAACGCGTTCTATACCGTAGACGAATTTCTCGAGATACGCGAAAATAAACAACGTATTTAAACAGATGCTTCGCAACATTTAATAGATGACAAAATCTTGTAAAATAATAAAAATAACTTAGTACACCATCATAATTTAATTGTATATATTAAGTGACATGTAATTAATAATATTATGAATAAATTTTGAATTAAATTGAATTGAAAGCTTCCGTCACTTTCACCGAACGAACCTTTTTCTGCAGTCATATAGTAATGGATATACGGGGTGTAAGGGACAGGTTTCCGAAAACTTTAAGGGCTTGCTCAGTAGACGAAACTGAAGAACTTTCCACAAGAATTTTTTTCAGGAAACGAAAAAAAAATCGGCTTCTCCATACAAAATTATAAACTTGATTGGAAGCCCTTAAAGTTTTCGGAAACCTGTCCCTTACACCCTATATGTATTGACGATAGAATTGTGTGACTGTTCAATACGTTTTTAAGTTAGCCGATCAGTTCAACCTATATTATCCTGTATAATATAGGTTGAACTGATCGGCTAACTTAAAAATGTATTGAATAGTCACACAATTCTATCGTTAATACATATAATAAACTAGCTTCCGCCCGCGACTTCATCTGCGTAGACTTCAAAATTGGTTCCAGAGAGAAATAAAATGTTAAGGCAGCGCCATCTAGTAATAAAGTAAAAATTTCAGTTTTTAGTTTTCTGCGGTTTTTGGTTTCTGCGGGAACCCTCGAGTTTTCCGGGATAAAAATTCTATGTGTTAACCGAGTGCTTTATCTATCTACCTACCAAATTTCATCCAAATCCGTTCAGTAGCGTGAAAGAGGAACAAACAAACAAACAAACATCCATACTTTCGTATTTATAATATTGTTGAGAAGTAAGATGAGATGAGATGGGGCGGACCACTGACCCCACAGCCTCTACCAATCCGAACTTGGTGTGGAGTATGACCTAACCTTCACGAACTTTGGGAAGAGACCCGTGCCCCTGCCGTGGGGACGATATAGGTTGTTAACGACGACTGGGGCTGACCACAACCTCCATTAATCCTGACTTGGCCCCCGTGTCTGGAGTATGGCCTAATCTTTCCGAACTACACTGGTGGACTAAAAAATCGACTCAAGATTTGTTGCTCGACTTTTGAAAAAATAACTCAGTCTACAAAACTGCTAAACACTAAAAGCAAAAAAACTAGAAAACCATCAAACTAAAATCATAAACAGTAAACACACAGTTTTTGAACTTTTGGTTTAGTTTTATTTTGCTAGATTGAGTTAATTTTCCAAAAGTCGTGCATGAAACTTTGAGTAGATTTTTTTGTCCATGAGTATACTTAGGGGAAGAGACCCTTGTCCCAGAAATGATACACAATTTTTAACTAAAACTATAAACTGTGTCAACAGTGAGTCTATCGGTAGATTTGATTCTCAAGATGATGAAAAGCACAGCCTACTTTATTTGATATAACGATTAACGCCTCATATGATTTGAGCACTCTTCATTTCGAAGCGACTTCAATAGTCGACCACTATGGCCATATTGTATTTTATGTTTATGATATTCGCTCGAGAACTTTACTGTTGATTGGATAGTTTGAAATGAAAGTGTTGCCATAGCAAAAAATAAAGTGACACGAACCCAATCGACAGACCTCCTAAGCTAAAGTAATTGTCTTTTCTCCCACCACCGCTCTAATTTCAGAGCATGATTTAGCAAATTTAGATAATTTTCTGAACGAACAGCGTCATTAGATGATAGCACATAAGCACTTGGAACTATAGACACCTACAGACGACGTAGAATTTAGTTTTGCAGTTGAGCAGCAAAAAAAATATCTCACTAATATTATAAATGCGAAAGTATGTATGTTTGTTTGTTTGTCAGTTTGTTTGTTTGTTCCGCTTTCACGCCGAAACTACTGAATAGTTTTGGATGAAATTTGGTAGGTATAGATAGATGAAGCACTCGGCTAACACATAGGATACTTTTTATCCTGGAAAACTTAAAGGTGCCCGTAGGAATGCTTAAAAACTCAAAATTTCCACTTCGTCACTAGATGGCGCTATCTTAACATTTTCTTTCAATTCTGAAGTCCACGCGGACGAAGTTGCGGGCGGAAGCTAGTATACAATAAATATGCAATTTTTAGAACGTAGATAGATTCTATACATAAAATCGAAAATGTTTTAGCAAGTAGTGTAACCTATTGTCACATCTATGTGTATATGGAATTGAACAGTTTGAATGTATTGAGAGTTTACTAATAATTTCATACATATAACACTGCATTTCAATAAATTTTTAACAGTAATACAACTTTGCACAGCGTATTTTTTTTAATATTTCATTATACATAGTCTGTTACCGACTTCAGTTTGTGCAAACTTGATGTAAGTGCGAATATTCGTAATGTCATCATTACATTGAGACACACATTTTGAACGTCATTGCAAAATTCACATATAAAATGTCAACTCCGATTACAAGAGAAAGGTGAATCGTCATTTGACGTTATGAAGAGACATGTTAAGTTGATGGAATAACTCTTAAACTTTTTTCTTTGTCTGTACCTACAGTTTTTCGTTTACAATTAAGTACAATGAACTACAGATACCTTTAAATCTAATCCTTCTTAGCTCCTTATCAGTAATGATTCGCGACTTTACAACATTTTTCAAGATATTAAAAAAAAAAAAAACATAGCCCGTGTTCTTTGTTCACTCTGTCTCCGTACAAAATTTCATCAAAATTGGTTGAGTGGTTTAACAGTGGAAAAAATATATGTGCATTTGTAAAATTAACATTTCTTGATAGAAATGTTGTTAAACGAATTGGGTCAATATGACTTTTGTTTAGCGGAAAAAAACCTGAGCTATTTATCGATTTGAAATAACTTTTCTTAAAAAAAATGGATACCGACATAGACTCAACTATAAGACCGCCGGTCCTATTTAAAATAAAATTGGATCACCTTCTTTACCAATTACAAGACGTTTGGACTTCGGTTTTCACAGTCTAAAACACAATACGTAACCATCGATATGAAACGCCCCTATCAATATAGAAATTTAGGGATTGGGATATAATATAATATAAAATAATGCAACACCAGGCAACTGTCGTCGATTCTTTGTGACAGTACGGTTAAATTGTGCCACACGATAAGAAGAAGAAAAAGCAGAAGAAAACGCGATAAATTATTGAATGTTTTGTTCCCAGTCTCTGAAAGCAAACTTTCGATAATTATTATTGCTATTGTGAAGAAAGCTGTAACTTAGTGTTAATTTTTAGTATGCCATAAATTTCATGTCGATGCCTGAAATAATAGCCTGTGTGTATTTTATAGGAATGTTAACATTTATATACGTATTTATGATGAAGCTTATACAGGGTGTAACAGAAGTGTGTGACAATACTTCAAGGTTGGCTTTTACCCTTCAAACTGAACAACTTTTGTTCTACAACTTTGTTGAAATCACAAAAAAAATTTTGGACTTTTCATACAAACTTGGTTCGCCAGCTGATCGATTTGTATGAAAAGCCCAAAAAAAATTTTGCGATTTCAACCAAGTTGTAGAACAAAAGTTGTTCAGTTTGATGGGTAAAAGCCAACCTTGAAGTATTGTCACACACTTCTGTTACACCCTGTATAAACAACTTACACTTTCCACTTGCAACGTTTACCTTTAATTACGAGTATATAGGTAAATTTCAAATTGTCGTAATTCCACTGCACATAAAAGGGAAATTAACGTTTTGAGTTTCACATTAGTGGTAAGAAACATATTTAACCGTTATTTTCATAGAAATGCCTGTGACTTATTGACTTTTGAAGTGAACTGGACTTTAATTTTAAAGGCGAATATATGACCAATTATTATTATTATTATTATAAATGTTTTTATTTTATTTTTATATTTGAGTTGATTGAAAGGTAAATTGCGGTTTACGATTTATGACATGAAAAAAAAACTACTTACTAGATCTCGTTCAAACCAATTTTCGGTGGAAGTTTGCATGGTAATGTACATCATATTTTTTTTTAGTTTTATCATTCTTTTATTTTAGAAGTTACGGGGGGGGGATTTTTTACCACTTTCAAGTGTCTCTCGCGCAAACTATTCAGTTTAGAAAAAAATGATATGATATTGATATTGAAATGATATTGATCATTTTTGAGGACCTATCCATAGATACCACACACTATGGGTTTGATGAAAAAAAAATTTTGAGTTTCAGTTCTAACTATGGGGAGCCCCCCAAATTTATTGTTTTTTTTTTCTATTTTTGTGTGAAAATCTTATTGCGATTCACAGAATACATCTACTTACCAAGTTTCAACAGTATTATAGTTCTTATAGTTTCGGAAAAAAGGGGCTGTGACATACGGACGGACAGACAGACAGACAGACATGACGAATCCATAAGGGTTCCGTTTTTTGCTATTTGGCTACGGAACCCTAAAAAGTCAAATTCGTTGTAAGTGGACTTATGGCAGTTTGATATTTACCGACTCATTTCTATTTAAAAAGTGTAAATGCGCCTATTTTAAATTTGTATACTTAGTGATCCATACAAAAACTACACAATGTACCCGTGTCCTTGAATCGGTTCTATAGTTTATTTTACTTAGGTATAAAAGCAGAATTCTATCTATGCCGTAGACCTTGAATCTGTTTATGTCGATCGAAAACCACAAAACTTTTTGCACAACCTTTTTTGCCCTCAGTACCTATTCAGGTTTCCAGTTAAGTAAAGAGATATTTTAGATTTTTTAACCATTTGATTGGTGACGTAGATCTGCGACGAAGCGGTCGTAGCTCAGTGAGGCTTGCGGACTCGAATCGATCATGCAAGTTAACTGGGTAAAGACACGGTCATAACATGGACAAGTTTTACTCATATACTTTGCTGGATATAAAAAGGCTCTGCACACAAAAATTATTGGTTGTTAAGCCATTCTCATATGAACAGTTTAAAATTTTCATTGAATTTTCGGTATTTAAAATTTTTGCCGTACTTACGATCGACTAATGTCTATATCGTAGCCAAATTGTAAAAAAATAATACGATAGTTTTCCAAATGAAGCGGCTAAGCGCTTCGTAAACTACAAAACTAAACGACATCTTGGGGAGTCTGTCGCGTAGCTTTTTTACGGTGGCCCCGGTCCTGGTCACTTAACCCGTAAGTGGCTAGCCCATTTTTAAAACGGCTAATATTACAATTTGGCTTAATAAAGCCTGACTAAAAATAGTTATATTCTTCAAATTCTAGCCGCGAAGCCTTGCAAAGACCGAACGTTACAAATAACCTTGAAGTAGATAAATATAAAAAGTTAATAAGTTAATATTTTCTCCAGTCTAAACTAAACAACACGAATGTCATTGAACCTTTTAAAACGACCTTTCTCAGTTCACGTCACGTTGTGAGTCGTGACGTAACGGAAATGTAATGAAAACGTAACACCTTTTATAAGCTTTCTGTACATAAATACGTCGTAATGTGTGAGTGGTGTTACTGTTATCAAGGTTACATATTATATTTACACGTAGTACACGATATTGTTCACATTTCTTGAAATAAATAAATACAGTGAAAACTGAAAATAAAGGAAGCTTGCTATTTTTCCGAATTTCGGTGATTCGGGGATTCGTAATTTTGGGGTTGCTATAAAAAGTAATTGTTCTTCCATAGAAATTTTGTAAGACTTTTTTTATTAGTGTTGTAAAATTAGGTTCTATTTAGCTATGAATCCGCTTCCGTCTACTCATCGTCTCTATTAAATAAAATTTCGTTTGAAATAAAACAGTACCGTGTTAGACAACGCATAACCTAACTCAGTATTTTTCAACCTGTGGGTCGCGACGAAGCCTTTCTCAAGGGATCGCGGGTACAAGAAAATGTAAGTGTTTTACACTGGGCCTGTTTATTTTTTATCTATTTTTCAAAACGTGGGTCTATTTTGGAGACGTTGACGTAAATCATTTTCTAATTGACGAAAATTATAAACGTAAATCTCAAATCACTAAAATTTTGTATGTTTATGGCCCTTGGGGGGTCGCAAGAATTGTTTAAGTTGTAAAGGGGTCGGGTATTAAAAAAGGTTGAAAAACACTGCCCTAACTAAACCATTCCATAAGTTTTGACTGGCAGACAAAGGCTTCTACATATAAAATGAATATAATCAAAGGTAAACGCTCGCTAGATATCGCAGCTGTTTATGTAATCTTCATAAATACATATATGTTAATATTATAAAAAATCGTTAAATAATTATTATTATAATAATCAGAAAATAGAAGAAAATAACCTAACCATATTAAAAAAAAAACTCGAATGCATTAAAATGTATCATACCTGCCTGTGTCAATCTCAGGATCAAGGCGAATCTAACGACAAATTTCAAGCTAAAATCCATCAAGCCGTTTAGGCTACAGAGCGTGCCAAAGAAATATACATACATACATACACTCGAAAAACGTAACCCTCCTGCTGGCGCAGTCGGGTAAAAAAAACATTCCGTTTAAGTATTTGCTAGCTTAACTATTATTAGTAAAATGTCGGTCAAAGTTATTCCGTCTGAAAAGTTTTATATATTCTCGAGTAAAATTACTTCTTCACTCCACATCCCTACAGACAATTTAGTGCTTTTGTCTAGGGGACATTTTCTACAGCGTGTTTAAAGAAAATGAAATTCATAATATTACAGCAGTTACTTGCAACACCATTGTTAGTCTAGACGAGATAATTCTGGACTCAGCAACTGTCTGCTGCTTTTCGAATAAAACTGAAATCTGGAGCGAGTCTCGAGAACTAATTCTGCAGAGATGCTAAAAAGAAAAAGACTAATCCTTTATTTCGGAGTTCCTCAGAACCTCTTTTTATTGTTGCTTTGTTAACAACGCATAAGGTCCCCACTGTTTGGGCACGGGTCTCTTCACTCTTCCCATGGCTCGGGAAGGATAGGCTATACTCCACACATGGAGGCCAAATCCGAATTGGTGGAGGTTGTGGGGCTAGTGGCCAACCCCAGTGTCAGAAGTTTTTCAAGCCGCCTATAAGGCCACCGACATGGCTTAGCGACTGACATCTAGTTATAGCAGCCGGCCGGAACCAACGGCTTAACGTGGCTTGCGAAGCACGGAAACGGACGAGATAAATGTCACTAACAGTCGAACCCATCCAGGTTATGACCGAGTCTGTAGTCAGTTAACCTGCGTGATCAACACGACCACGCAAGCCGCACTAAACCACGACCGCTTCGTGAAATTTTAAAATCAAGAAATGTGCTAATGTATTTGACATGAGTATGTCATTTTTATCGACATATTTATCGCGTCACGTTGGCTCTTCTTTAATGTGTCATGCGTAAGATACATGCACATGATTTAAATGGAATTTTATATCTTTATGGAGGTAAAATCACGTATTTTATTTCGCTGATAAATGTAAAGGACACTCGTGTCACTGAGAGTTTGTAGTATGGTTTACTGGTAATTAGTGGTTAATTATGATTTAATAATAGATCTTTAGAAGAGGTTTGACATTGTGTGTTATAGTAACTTTTGCCCAAGGCTCCGTCCGCGCGGGTTTCCTTCATGCGCAGTACTCGAGCACGAAAAATTAGTTTTCTTGGAATGAAACTATTGTATGTTGTGCCCCTCTCTCTATTTAAGCTATATGTCGAATTTGAATTAAATCGTTTGAACAGTTATAACAATTAATATCGTTGCTTTCTCAGTTTGCGCTATGTTTGGGTTCCAGGTGTGATTCCCCAGAGAATTAAGTTTTTTTACTGGATAAAATATAACCTATATAACTTCCTAGTTCCTATCCCGTCAACTCTGTGCAAAAAATCATGTCGATCCGATACTCCGTTGTGACGTGAAAAAAGGAAAACAAACTTACTTTCGCATTTATAGTATTATTAGTTACTATTAAAATTGTCAAGCTGGATCTGTAATAAATAAGCCTTGTTGGACTTTTGGACTCGACGTTTCTTCTCGCTCCGCTCACGCTTCCCGAAACGTTGAGTGTCAAGTTCCGAGTGGTAAGAATTTTGTACTAGGTATATAAAAAGACGATTTAAAAGTATGTGTACAGCATCTATTAAATAAGAAAGAAAGATTTTGACTTAGGTGCGTACAGTATAATAATATTAATAATATCCGGGACAAATCACACCGGTCATCTGGCCCCAAACTACGATTCCCTGTATCTTGGGAACTAGAGACTGACATACATACACATATATATTTAAATACATACATATATAGATATTATACACCCAGACTCAGAGCAAACAATTCTGCTCATCACAGAAATGTTTGCCCTGTGTGGGGATCAAACCCAAGACTCTCGGATCAGAGGTCAGAATCGTTAACCACTTAGCCACCGAGTCAGTCAGTAATGACATGCCGGTTAAGGTTCTCAGCATAAGAGCCATCAGATTACGAGAAGATTGACAAACATTTGCACTATATTAGTGCGTAACAGCTGAATACTAAAGATATGCAATAAATAAACGAACACGTGAATACTTGGCATATGTCCCAACAACAATCACATCATAACAAGACGAGAAAAAAATGTGTGGCCAGAAAAATGGAAATATGTAAATTACGTTAACGATACATAGTGCGAAATTTTGACACTGTAATAGATTTGACTTTCTTCCATCTTTGGCATCATCACTCACCATCTGGTGAGATGACGTCAAGTGCTTACTAATTGTGGACAAAAAAGAAATACAATAGTTAATGAGAAAACATGTCGATATTCTTAAGACATAAACCATTTCACATGAGAATGAATACTGGTGACATATTTCTATAAGCTTAATCACGATTCACGACATATTAGGGTTTGCTAAAACGTCGTTGGTTGGTTGGGTCTACAACCCTACCAAACAGATCACAAACCGTCGTACTTCGAAGCACGTACCCTTCAAATAATATGTTATACAGGGTCTAAGGGACAGGTTTCCGAAAACTTTAAGGGCTTGCTCAGTAGACAAAACTGAACAACTTTCCACAATATTTTTTTTAGGAAACGAAAAAAAAATCAACACACTGTCCAATCAAGTTTATAATTTTGTATGGAGAAGCCGATTTGTTTTTCGTTTCCTGAAAAAAATTCTTGTGGAAACTTGTACAGTTTCGTCTACTTAAAGTCCTTAAAGTTTTCGGAAACCTGTCCCTTACACCCTGTATATTTGAGTGCAAAATTAATTCGAGTAAGTACTATACACGTGATCTTCATTTGATTGTCATTTGACTATAAAACCGCACAAGGACAACTCAAAGTCAGTTCGTGTTATTCTGACAACGGACGCTTGCAAACTCCACGCTAAAAAATCAGTTGTTTTTTTTTTCTTCATACATATACAAGGTTATTTTTAATGAAGAATAGCCTGGATTTGTACATATCACCAGTAAGACCTTATTATGTAAGGTCCGACTGGGTGGGTGCCACTACTCGCTCTATACCTGCCGCCAAGCGGCGCGTTGTTTTCCGGCGGGTGGGGCGATAGCGTGATTACCAGAATAAGAGGCATTCCATCTTAGCCCTCAAGATCGGCAAGGCACTGATAACCCTTCTAAGGTTACAGATGCTCATAGGCGGCGGATGCCGCTTTCCATCAGGTGGGCCGTTGGCCTTTTGCCATCTCACACAATGACCACGCTGAATACGTTAAAAACAACCGACTTCAATCGCAACAACTCCAATTTTGCTATGTTTTTGTTGATTTTCTCAAAAACCGCTGAATCGATTTAGATAAAATTTATATGGGACCACCTGTGAAGTATACCCTTTTAAACAAAAAAAGAATTATCTAAATCGGTTCAGGCGTCTTCGAGTAATCGGTTAACATACATAAAAAAAAAGATTCCGACGAATTGAGAACCTCCTCCTTTTTTGAAGTCGGTTAAAAAGAATAAAAAATAACCACCATTTAATTATCACATAACGTTGAATATTATTCATAAGGTTGTTAACAGCCGGTTCTCATATCGGACCTTCTGATCCTTGCCATTCCTGGCTGGAGCTCATCTTGATTGACATTAGCCGAATATTACACTGTACATAGATCTTCTTTTCTATTATATTTGCCTTTATGATAAATAATAAAAGTCTTTGACCAGTGTGTGTTGCCAGTGATGACATATGGATCCGAGACATGGTCGCTTACTATGGGCCTTATAAGAAGGCTCAAAGTCACCCAAAGGGCGATGGAGCGTGCTATGCTTGGTGTTTCCCTACGTGATCGAATCAGAAATGAGGAGATACGTAGGAGAACTAAAGTTACCGACATAGCTCTCAGAATCGCTAGACTTAAGTGGCAGTGGGCAGGGCACATAGCTCGTAGAACAGATGGCCGTTGGGGCAGTAAAGTTCTCGAATGGCGACCGCGCACCGGAAGGCGCAGTGTGGGCAGGCCCCCGACTCGGTGGACCGACGACCTGGTAAAGGTTGCAGGAAGCCGCTGGATGCGAGCCGCACAGGACCGGTCGGTGTGGAAATCCTTGGGGGAGGCCTTTGTCCAGCAGTGGACGTCTTTCGGCTGATAGATAGATAGATAGATAGATATGATAAAATATGGATCGTTGTCGTACTTTCTTAGTAGATTTCTTATTTATGTGAGCTCATTTTTTTTTGTAATAATGATTTACCAAGCATAATGTGGTTTAGTTTCCAGAGATGATAAAATCTTTTTTTTCAATGATCATAACAAATAATTATAGATTGTATTTACCACTCTGCGATTCGTTAACTACAAGTGCTAGCTAACCGTATTTGTCAATTTTACCAAAACACATTGAAGGATCTACGCTTTGATTTTTTTGTATTAAGGTCTTCTACGTATAGTTTTTAATATACACACTCCTTTAATCTTTGATGCTTGTGTGTTACGGAAAGGTATTATGCAATACTACAAAAAACATGTTCGTAACGACGCGGTGCTCTCTTGCGTTTAAGATTATCCATTTTGATGTTTCATAATGATTGATAAGATGCCGAAAGATTTATATCATTGATATATGTATGTATTTAAATGTATATGTGTATGTATATCAATCTCTGGTTCCCAAGATACAGGGAATCCTAGTTTGGAGCCAGATAACCGTGGATTTGTCCCGGATATTATTATTATTTATCACATGATTGTTGCAAGCAAATGATATGTCTGTCACTGCAGTAATCTGCAGAATACGGTGCAGTATACGGGTGTAGAATCCTTGGATCTACATAGGCGTATCTTCATCAGACTGGACAAACTCATAAATCTATTTTTCTTCACAAGAGATACAAAGTCAATTCTCCAAAAAAAATTATTTGACTCCATCAAAAAGATTCACACAGCTCATCGATTGTTATTTAAAAAACTGCATGTCAATAAATTGAGAGAACATATTCAGCTTCGTTCATAAAATCTCTAGTTAACAAGTCTATTCACATAATATGTATTTTGTTACAACCTGTATTTGGAAAGCATGAGACTCTAAAGTAGAAAATCTTGTCATAAATAAGATATTAATCTTTTTATTGAAGTTTTATGACGACATAGCAGTTAGCAGCTTAATGCAAACATTTTCATGTCAATTTATGTGTAGTTGTTGAAATAAAGGTATAGTATCTCTACTAAATATACTCATGGACAAAAAAATCGAGTCAAAGTTTCATGCACGACTTTTGGAAAATTAACTCAATCTGGCAAAATAAAACTAAACCAAAAGTTCAAAAACTGTGTGTTTACTGTTTATGATTTTAGTTTGATGGTTTTCTAGTTTTTTGCTTTTAGTGTTTAGCAGTTTTGTAGACTGAGTTATTTTTTCAAAAGTCGAGCAATAAATCCATTTTTAATCCACCAGTTAAGGATAGCTGACCACAAGCAAAAACATAATCCTGAAAGCACTGACAAATAACATAGATGTGGTTTATCAATCCAGGTAAATAGAATGACGATCATTTTCAACCGACTTCAAAAAAAGGAGGAGGTTCTCAATTCGTCGGAATCTTTTTTTTTATGTATGTTCACCGATTACTCGAAGACGCCTGAACCGATTTGGAAAATTCTTTTTTTGTTTAAAAGGGTATACTTCACAGGTGATCCCATATAAATTTTATCGAAATCGATTCAGCGGTTTTTGAGAAAATCAACAAAAACATAGCAAAATTGGAGTTGTTGCGATTGAAGTCGGTTGTTTTTAACGTATTCAGCGTGTTCATTATAGTACTTAAATATTTGATAAAAATCAAACACCACGATATTGGCTCGACGCCTTAACTAGCGGTATCGGGTTTAAGTCGTAGCCAATTTATGCACTTAGGTAAGTACATGTAAGTGCATACCAATTGCTTTAAACAAGGAAGGAAACACGTGAGGAATCCTGCACATCTGTGTACTTGTACTATGTAAGTAAATGTGAGCAAAGGCGACTTAACATACGTCCATAGGTGTAAAGTGTAAAGCTTAATATGACTTGCGTGAACGCGTGTAGTACTAAGTGCACCATCTTGCCGTCTATCCCCTGGGAAAGTACGATTAATTATGCCACACGATAAGCGCGAAACTGTTAAACCTACGTAAAGGATTCTTAATGGCAATTTTATCACAGTTTATGCATTTACGATAAAATGCAAATGATTATCAATACATGCATTTAAAATGTAAAAGCTGGCAACTATTTATTTAGTCAAACAATACTGAAAATACCATTTATTTCATAAGATCATAACTCACAAAATCGTACCATAACAAATCAAATAGTAATCTCAAAATCGCAATAATGTAAACAAATAATTCACGCAGTCTGTAGTTATATAATGGGCGTTTCGACGCTTGTTTCCGATCTTAGTGTCTATTAGATGAGGTAACCAGATGCTTGGCAGATTATCGGCGTGTAATATTCGATATTGTCACGCAACTGCGCTATAAATAACAACGTTTCTTGTCTCAAATCAATTGTTGTTCGTTGCAAAACATTTGCGGTCAGAGACAATACGCAATATCAGTAGTGCTGACCAGAAAGAGATGTGATTGGCCAGTCGAAGCCGTCCTGTTTGCTCCCTCGAGGATTGTGACTGCTACTATTCATTTGGCCCTGTCGCTTTTAAACAGAATTACTGCAATTTGGCTTGACTTAATTTTGTCCTAAGTGGGCTAGAGGGCGGGTGTTCAGGGTTTAGCAGTTGCTGTACTTTATGAAATACGTTTACAATCCCTAGCTTCCTCACTGTTGTGGTACGGGTCCCTTCCTATACACGAGGGGGTTCCAACTACTTCCCACATACAGGACCCATCTTGCAATACGCGCTGTATTAAATGTGCTGCCACTGTTGCAATAGCATTATCGAAGTTGAGAAAAGTTTGGTAAGCTAAAGCTTCTGCATACATGCTTTTAGTAGGACCATATTATGCAAGTTCGTACTAGGTGGGTACCAAATAACGCTCTATACCTAACGTCACGCCAAGCAACGTGTCCCTGCGTGTAGGGCGAAGCGTAGATACCGGCGAGGAGCTAGATACTTAGCACACTAGGATCGACAAAGCATTGATATCTTCTGGGGTAATTAGACGCCCATAGACAGCGGTAGCCACTTTCCATTAGGTCAACCTTTTGCCATCTCAAATAATGAACATGCTACCCTAAAACCCACCTACGAAACAAGAGGAAAATTATGCCAACAAGTCGTAAGGTCTTCATAAATTTTAAACAAAACATTGTATGCTTATTGGATCGTTTGGAATCAGTGTTATAAATATTGATAGCCCCGTTAGGTCTTTGAACTTAAATCAGACTTTACACTTAACTGTCTTATCTGTATCCCACTTAGTCAACTTAAATGCACTTAACACGGGTAACTTTCCGTACACCAAATTTGGAAACAAACAAATGATACAGTTACGTCTTCGTCTTAATGCGACTCATTTTGATGTATTATCTGTCGCCACTAAACAAACTGAACTTATTTATGTTGTGTTTGTACAATAATAGTTTATTGATCAATCACATTATTGTTGTTGTAATTGTAGTTTTAATTTATGTATTGTTTGTTTAGTATTTCCATTATTACTTGATAGTTAATAAAAAGTGTTGGTACCAAAAGAATAAGATTAACTCACTATTATAGAATTCGTTCAGTTTGCGAACACGCCGAGTACTCTTTAACGTCGTTCTCTGAATCTTTTTCACTTATGGTTCCTTCAGGACTACACACCATAGTGCTTCTTATGGGTATTCAAATCTCTCATTTTATCTGTTACAATTTCATTTACTATTTCATAATAATTTTCGCTATTTCTCATTTCCAGACGATTAAAATTTTTCAGTAGCTGAAGACGTAAAAGTTAGTACCTAAAAGTTTCCTGCCTACTGTATTCTTCAACTTCTATCTAACGTTATCCTGGTCTGAGTCAGGTTCCGCTTTCCGACTTCATCTTTTCTCTTTGCCCGGTTTTTGTCATCTTTTCTAGTGTATTCTTAAGCTTGTGCGGAATTCATGACAGTATTATGGCGTGATACTAATTTGGCACATCAATGCGCTCCCCTGCATGTAATATGCCAGGTGTTACATTTCAATTCTAGTCCATGATCTTCTGCCTTATATGAATATCATTTTTGTATTTATGACATCGTGCTTCGTTTATCAAAATAATCCAATATTTTATTTTATTTATTTAATCATTACCAAAAGTCGTTGGTACGTTTTGCTAGAAAGATTTATCAATAACAATTTCTGTAGTTTCTATTTTGGTTTCTGTTTTACTCTTTAGTCCTGCAAATAAATTCGGTCTGAAACGTAAACCGTCGGGAAATTGTTCAGTTCAATTCAATATATTATACTTTATTGCATTTTAAATAGTACAAGAAAAACAAAGACAAAAAAATAGGTGACAACAACTCGCGACCTTATTGCTTGGTAGCCATTTCTTTCAGGCAAGGCGTCGTCCATTAATCACGTGAGGTTCAAAAGGGGTAGGGGGTTCAGAAAAAATCACGAAATATCACAAGGGGGGAGGGGGGGTGTACTGAGATATCACGTGTATTTATTTTGTCGTTGAACGCGCGATTTCTAGAGTAATTTCCAAACGTCGGACTGTTGTTGTTATATGTTGTTTTTAACTCTTCCCAAGGTTCGAAACGGCTTCAGGCAGTCAGAAACAACCTGCAACCTTAATGTCAGGAAATGTTTGTCCCGGTGCTTAATATTTCAGAATTAAATTACATTATACCTGTATTTAAAGATAATATATTGTACCAAAAAATACAGGGCAGAGGATGGGGGAGGGGTAGTCTTAAATCTCACCACATATTACCAGGGGGGAGGGGGGTCCCCATGGACAGCCCCCAATCTTAAATAAACTATGAGATATTCAGTCGCATTTACGACGCTGATCAAATCGCACGAATTTTGCGACTGTTTTTCATATAAGTATGTTAAATTCATGCATCAACTCGCATTATCAGGGAAGCATGCCCCCAACGATCCTCTTATCAAAACTCATTATCACTATATATAGCACAAACTTTGGAACCAAATCGGTCGTTACGTTTGTTTGTAAATACAAAATCTTGGCAACGTTTTTCATGAGTATTAAAATAGCTGTCAGTCCTAATGTTTTCATCTCTGGGACTTGGTTTTCGATATCTTTTTAGCCGACTTCAAAAAAAAGGAGGAGGTTCTCAATTCGTCGGAATCTTTTTTTTTATGTATGTTCATCGATTACTCGAAGACGCCTGAACTGATTTGGAAATTTCTTTTTTTGTTTAAAAGGGTATGCTTCACAGGTGGTCCCATGTAAATTTTATCGAAATCTATTCAGCGGTTTTTGAGAAAATCAACAAAAACATAGCAAAATTGGAGTTGTTGCGATTGAAGTCGGTTGTCATAAAGTTCCTACCAATTATAATCTGTAACATAGCCGATGAATATAACATCTGTTTTCCGAGATATGGCCAATGTCCCAGAGAAACGCAATGTGTTGTTTACAAAAAGCTTTTTTGATTTTATGATTTGCCTCCCAAAAGTGCCTCCCACAAAATTCATTTATTTAGTCAGGTTACAAAACAGATTACAGGTTAGGTTTGTTTGGGTCACAAAAAATTTTATGTGTACTAAGTTTCAACCTAATCGGTCCAATAGATTTGGAGCAAATTGCCTGTGATAGACGGATATACATACAGACAGAATAACGAGTAGGTAATCCTATAATAAGGTTTAGTTTTTTCCTTTTGAGGTACGGAACCCTAAATAATCAATAACGCTGAACACGTTAAAATACAGACTTCAATCGTAACAGCTACAATTTAGTTTTTTTTTGTTTTTGATAAATTTAAAAAAAAAGCGCTGAATCAATTTAGATAAAATTTATATGGGACCACCTCTGAAGTATACCTACTAACCACAAAAAGAATCGTCAAAATCGATTAATAATTGGCGGAGTAATCGCGTAACAAACTTACAAAAAAAACCAACATACAGTCGAATTGAGAGCCTCCTCCTTTTTTGAAGTCGGTTAAAATACTATACAGGTTGATAAAAATCTCTGGCAATATTTTAACAGTGGCTTCTAATCCTCAAACTGAACAACTTTCCCCATGAAACTAATGCTCAAAAGACAAACAAATTTTTTGACTCTTCATACAAAACCAGCTGACTGGTTGATGAACTTTGTATGGGAAAACTTTTTTCTTTTTGTCCATGACTTTCTTGGGAAAAGTTATTCAGTTTAATGAGTATGAAGCCACTGTTAATAATAATAATAATAATAATTTATTTATTTCAGACCATAAGTCATAATGTGGTTAGTAGAAACAAAACAAAACTTAAACTATGTTAGTTACCCTATAAACTATTACAATCACACAACATTTTTATTTTATTGCACCGGTCACTATCCCCACCCAGTGTTTTAGGAAGGGAGAGGTTTTAAAATATTGCCGGTCATGTTTTTATCACCGCGTATATTGAAAGTTCAATATGTTATTACTTACATTCACCTTTCGTACGCTAGCGTAGTGTGATTTGTAGCCTTGTTGACATTTATTAATTTGCTATGTTTGTTTATGCTGAATGACCCATTTGGAAGCTTGCCTAAGCTCGATTAGGTTTCAGTCCAATCCAAGGTTAAATTTCATGCAAATTCTAAGGTTATCTAGATTTAAGGGAATATTGCTATAATGTGAAATTATACACCACCATAATCTCTGTCGTGCTTTCTAAGTGCTAAGTATACTTTTAATGAATTAATAGTTTTATTGAAAGACGATATATTGTATATAAGGTGCTACTTTAATAGTGCCCGATATTTTAGTCAGTGCTTCTACTCCTGATTCTGATCAACTTTCTCCAAAAAACCCATAGTCAAATCGCAAAAAAAGTTTTGGACTCCTCATACTAATTTAGCCGCTCGGCTGATCAATTTGTATGAAGACTCCAAAAAATTTTTTGCTATTTGACTATGAGTTCCTTGGGGAAAGTTGATCAGAATCAGGAGTAGAAGCACTGGCTAAAATATCGGTCACTAATAAAGTAGCACCCTATATATTATAAACAAGAAACTTTTATAGTTTTCCCTTAGCTTTAGATTATGTATATGGTCGTACTCTCCCAACTAAACAGGTACATAAGCAAAATTTTCCTTTGAAAAGAAGAAAATATTTACTTGCAAACAGTCTCGTTTTAATACAATGTTTCTGGAATACAATTTTGCTATCTGTTCTATTTATACGTTTAGTTAATCACTTTGTTACGGAATAACATAATTTATTATGTTCACTGTTGTAATTACAACAAGAGCGTAAATATTATGATAATTATCAGCGCACGTGACTCTCGTGAATGAGAGTATTGTATGTATAGTGTTGTTTCCTTGAAACTTCATTCCTTATGTTACAATTAGCAACTTTCTGCATTTTATCTGCTGTCAGAAGCATATTCGATGTCTGTTTGAATCAGCATCTCAGCCAGAATTTGTAGATTTTTGGACACACAATTTTTTTTGGACAAACACTTACTATGGTCTCTATCTACTCTGATAATTGATCAGTTTTCCTTAAGGAACTTACAGAAACAGAGCAATAAAGTTTTAGTCTCTCGATAAAATTAAAAAACTAATTAAACAAGCAACGTGATCTTTATATATGATACTTAGGTCAAAAATTTGTTTGGTTAAATTGTGTCCGCGATTTTTGGGGAAAGTTTTTCAGCATCATTAGTTTAGGCTGTAGTTGAATTGTACCCTCTATGTGGAGCCGCCTCAACGTCGATTCCCATTACGGTGCGTCGTTTTACAGTGAGTTGTCACTACAGTGATTATAACGGGACCAAAGCGAACCGAATTTCACCTTGTGTTCTTCCTTTTAAGGCTATTTTTCCGTGGGCCGCATACCGCATGCTTATTCACTATTGTGCTGTTCACATATGCTATTGTACCGTCCAAGTGAACTGCTGACCAATGAAAGGCCGATATTCAGCCTCAAGCATCTAGACCGTTCCTGCATTTCACGAGATCATTATTCCACCTGGCAGGCTCTCGACCTTCAACTACAACTACGCATCCGCTACTCGAGCCCCTTTCTTTCCCATTGGTTTCTATTTAGAGATAGAAAAAGTGTAAATAAAATATTGCCTCGCATGACCTCACTTCTTGCAATCGCCAAGTTTTTTTTTTCTCCTATTCCCTTCTATACATAGAGCCAAGTCTTGTCTGACCATTTATAGAAATGCAGTCAGCTCACTGAATACAAGTCTTGTTAGCAATCTTGTCGCTTTAAATATAGCATTCCTACAAGGTACACCCTTGTTCGATAAGAATAAACGTGTGGGGTAACACTACACGAATTGTTTGTGTTATCTGTGAAGGAATTATGGAAATTTTGAAACCGACTTGATGAATGAAGATGTTACTAACCTTACACAAGGAATATTATAACGTCGTTATCTTTGCTTTGTCAAATAAACATACTTATATATCAACGCTGGGTTTTTAGGAGGTGAAAGATAGGTGAAAAATAATAACATATAACACAAAGACTATTTGCCAACGAAATGCATGTAGACTTTTTGGATTGCATCTTTTCGACGATAAAAGTTTCCTAGATTAAACTGGTACTGATATTTGGTATGATTATCTTTGTGAAATCATCATCAACCATTTTCACTGCTGAGGCACGGGTCTCTCACCATCCTTGGGAAGTCTGACGCACACTCCACACAAGGGGGCCAAGTCTGGATTGGGCTAGTGGCTAACCCCAGTGTCAGAATCGTTTAAATCTCCTACAAGGCCTCTGACATGACCTAATGACTGCCAACTCGTGATAGCAACCAGTAGACACGGTTAAGATAAATGCCACTAACAGTCAAACCCATCCATGTTATTAATATGTCTATAGTCAGTTAACCTAAGCGATCGATACTACCACTCAAACCGCACTGAGCCACGGCCAGTTGGTACACTTTATGTGGTGTAACGTGTTATGTGCGCAAGCTAAAGTATTACGTTTATGTTGCACTAGCTTCCGCCCGCGACTTCGTCTGCGTGGACTTCAGAATTGGGTCCAGAGAGAAAAAAAATGTTAAGGTGGCGCCATCTAGTGACGAAGTGGAAATTTTGAGTTTTTAAGCATTTCTCCGGAAACCCTTAAGTTTTCCGGGATAAAAGTATCCTATGAGTTAGCCGAGTTCTTTTTCTATCTTTTTTTTATGTGATACGTGGCAAACGAGCAGACGGATCACCTGATGGTAAGTGATTACCGCCGCCCATAGACACCCGCAACACCAGAAGATTCACAAGTGCGTTGCCGACCTTCGAAATGGGATGAGGGATGGGGGGAATTGGGGAGATTGGGCCTCCGGGACCCTCACTCACTCGGCGAAACACAACGCAAGCGTTGCTTTACGCCGGTTTCTGTGAGGCCGTGGTATCACTTCGGTCGAGCCGGCCGGCCCATTCGTGCCGAAGCATGGCTCTCCCACGGTTAATCTACCTACCAAATTTCATCCAAATCCGTTCAAGAGTTTAAGCGCGAAAGTGGAACAAACAAACAAACATCCATACTTTCGCATTTATAATATTAATGATTAATGAGATGAGAAGTAAGACTATGAAGACTTGTACACAACAGCGCAGATGCCGTCTATATTTCTGACAATCAAATTCCTGAACTTATTGGCTAATAATCCGCAATAAGATTGTAAACATCTCCAAACAATCAACATACATATATTTACTTGGCAGACATGCTAATTATTTATTTTTGTGACTCAGAGCACGTAGCGCCGGGCCGGGATACGGTATGTATGTATGTATGTATGGCAGTATTCCAAAAACTTGACACTCCTAAAAATTTACAATCAAATTAAAATAAACGAAATTTTTTGAGGACTTTTTGAAGTCACGAGTTGTTTTGTTATGCGTACACGCAATAGCGATTATATTCCAATATAAACTGTTTTGACTGTGTCCAAAATCGATGATGCAAATTGATATTTAAAGTTTCCGAAATTAGTCCATAAATAGGCCTTCTGTATGTTACTAATTCATTTAAAAAATATATAGACATCGTTGAAATGAGCTAACTGGTGGCAAATAACACTTAATACTTTTTATCCCGGAAAAATCCAAAGTACTCGAAGATCTGAAGAGGACTTATTTCGGGAAAAGATAGGAGTTTTACGCTAGCAATTTGCTTGCACATTCTGCACATGCATTGCACATTTTTAAAGACATCTACGAGTTTACAGAGACAAAAACTAAAATAAATAATTTTTGACTTCGAAATCACGTTGAAAACTCACAGAAAGATTTGTCAAATAACAGGCAAATGTAAACAGAAATGACTCAAATATATAGAAGATAATTTTCACTGATGCATTCCAATTACCATTAATTTCCCGCCACTGGATCTGGGCCCTGACCTTCCTTTGGATGTTTACTGAGATCCCTGCATCGTAAGAAACTTCAATACATAAGGAACTCCTGGAGATGATCCAAGTTCCGTATCTTCATTGCGTTGAGCGATCGTCATATGTTGATATGGTTCACGAGGTCACATCGATGAAGCACACGGCCAATACCAGGATGGGTTCGACAGCTAGTGACATTTTCCCGACTATTGCATATCATAGTATCTTCAGTTATGTATGTCACAGCCCTGATGCTTGGGGTTGATTTGCTGTCATTGGATGGATATGACTGTTGTTTAAATTAAAACGTCATTTGATATGTGACTCGGAAAATTCCGACATTTATTACATATATTATTTATCCACAATTGGCTTCACCTCCACATAATGGTGTCGATTCGGTGTTTACGATTAAACTTATTTGATGGGACTAAACTTAATTTAAGCGTCCTGTCCTTGTCTATTCAATATAGAAAGAAAAATACAGAACACTTATATTAATTTTAATCCTGTCAAATAAGTTTAATTATGAAAACCGAGTCGACACCACGATCTGCTGTATTCCAACGTGACCTTTCAACTACAATAGCACAAATACACAATACAACAAATGCGTTCCTTCTTCGACTTAAAGGAACGCATCATATCACTCGCAACAAAGTAAAAAGACAAAGTCATTGTTTACATTTCATCTGTAGCAAGTAATTTGGCATCTTCCTTTCTGCTCATTAAAGTCACGTGACCACGCCCTTGACAGACTACTCTAGGACTAATTCGATCAACATGTAGATCGGTCGCAGGCACATCAATTTCGCATTAACGAATGGAATTAAATGTGTATTACGTAGCAAGTTTTACGAGTCTTAATAGTTGCTTGTGTGCAACAGAATGTTTGACATTATATTAGTCACATTTTCTTAAGTTGGCTTTGGTGAATATGTATAAATTTGAAAGCAGTGGAACATTTGTTTCTCAAAAAAAAAACCGCTACTTTATCCTATATATCCTTATTAAAAATCTTACTGTAAACTATTTCTCAAAAACTCTCCATTTACTATTTAAGTACTTGGTGCATTATCCTTATTCTAATATTCAATCTTTACGATCCCTACCTATAATTCGCTTAGGTTCTTTTTACATTTCAGCTCTTCAGCCCTGTGACGTCCGTTTCTCACTTTTGATGTTTTCTCTTTACGATACGAAGGTCATTACATATACAGAATCACTCTAGAACGATACGCTTGAACGATGTAATTACATCGTAGTCAGAATATATGGGAAGGGACCCGTGCCTTGCCCGTGCCCTGCAGTACGAGAATGATAAGGTGCCATCATTCAACGACTGCGCCACGTATTGCTGTATACGAAACGTCCTCTCGTTGAAAAGTATCGTTACGTAGTACTATTATTTAATCTGTGGTATCGTATCGGCTAATAATGATTCCTCTTTTACCATACCTTCCCTCGTTCTTCCTATACGCTCCTGAGACTAGGTTCAAGACCACTCTCCCGTCTACGTAGCATCGGCCCCACTCAATCAAATTCAACCTTTTTTTTTTACCCTCAATTGGTAAGCCCTTGGCATCATCTCACCTGATGGTAAGTGATGATGATGCCGAAGTTGGAAGCAGGCTTACCAAGATTCCCCAACGCAATGGGGAACTGGCTATCTTATCTTCATGCCGGAACACATCAATGCTGTTAACATTGATGTTTGGCGGCAAGACTTAGATAAGATGGTGGTAGCTAGCCAGGCGGGCTCAGAAAATGCCCTACCACCAACCAAACCGAGTCCACAAATTGGACCCCGCCGGGAATCGAACCCGCGACCTCCTGATGTGAAGCGAGCCGGCAAGCCACTACGCTACGGAGGCGGTTAAAATGCACATGATGATTCAATTGATTTATTCGAGAGGGTCGGGTGTATCCATTCGTTCAACATCATAAAAGCATATTCATGCTATTACCAGATTCAACGACCACGTAAATAAACCTAATGTGTATAAAAACCATGTTTGTTTATTTTGTTCTTAATTAAGATAACGTAAAATAATATAAATAAAAAAGTTATACAGGTAAACGATTCTATCGCTAAAAAGAGATCTCTTCTTGACAAACCGAAACGTTGAGTGTACAAGTTCCGAGTGGTAGGAACTTTGTACTAGGTAGAATAATATGACGATTTAAAAGTATGTGTAAAGCATCTACTTAAATAAAAAAGATTTTTGATTTGACAACCTTTTATTTTCAAAACTACCAAAATACTTGGATTGTCTGCAAATATTGGTCTTCACATACATGCTACTGCATGGTACTTGGCAGATCATGTATATTTGCACTCGGAAACCCAGTCGTCAGAGGGAATTTCAACTAGATGTTGACGGAACCCCCATCATACATAAATCGTATCGTATTTTAATCTAGTCGTTTTCAACCGGAATTGCCTGTAGGAAGTGACTAATAACTACTATACAGGATGTAAAAAGAAGGTGTGGTAATACAACAAGGTGGACTTCTACTCATCAATCTAAACAACTTTTGTTCTACAACTTTGCAGAAATGGCAATTTTTTTTGGACTTTTCATACAAATCAATCACTTTGCGAGCCAAGTTTGTATGGCAAGTCTAAATTTTTTTCAAAGTTTTAGAACAAAAGTTGTTCAGTTTGATGAGTAGAAGCCGACTTTGAAGTATTACCACACCTTTTTGTTACACCCTGTATATGTAATATAACTATAATTAATGCATTTCGTCACTATCTGTGTTATGCGGATAAGTTTTTCACCCCAAACGTAACAGAGGGGTATTGAAAGTGTGATGTCTCTGTGTGTCATGTGTAGGTTTATAGCTCTCAAACGCGATGATTTGAATGCGGTGTCTTTTATTTATAATTGACCACGCTGAATACGTTAAAAACAACCGACTTCAATCGCAACAACACCAGTTTTGCTATGTTTTTGTTAATTTTCTCAAAAACCGCTGAATCCATTTCAATAAAATTATATGGGACCACCTGTGAAGTATACCCTTTTAAACAAAAAACGAATTTTCCAAATCGGTTCAGGCGTCTTCGAGTAATCGGTGAACATACATAAAAAAAATAATTAAAAAAAAAGATTCCGACGAATTGAGAACCTCCTCCTTTTTTTTGAAGTCGGTTAAAAATCAGGTGTAATTGCGTGGTTCTTGTTTTTGTTTGAGGAAAATTGGTTCAGCCGTTTTCAAGATATATACTACTTTTATTTAGGGGTTGTTTTAATTTTACAGCATAACAGAGCCACTTTCATATCCGGCTGGTACGTGCACTTGATTATGTATGTTTTACCCTGCTGTCCTAGAAAGAGGGTAATATTTTTCTGTCGTATGTATATCTATTTGTTTGGCTGAGCCTGAACGCCTGAATTGATTTTGGGTTTCGAGATAATTAGGTAGTTATAGAAAAAAAAGGATAATAATAATTTAAAATTTAAAGACTTTAAAGAATTTGCGGCGCGTAAAACGCTAACGCGGGCAGCACAGGACCAGGCTGTGTGGAAATCCTTGGGGGAGCCCTTTGTCCAGCAGTGGACGTCTTTCGGCTGATGATTATGATGGTGAAAACGCCTACTATCTAAGTATATTTCTATTAATGGAAATATTTCCGTGTTTACTATTGTTTACTTAAATAATACAGATATATTTCTGTTTACGCATTTATCATTCCGCTAAAACGGAAGTTGTTTTACTCCATAATGAACCATTTCAAACAAAAGTATGATAGCAGTTGTTGAAATACTCTTAGACGTGGCCAAATTGCATCCACTTATCGTATAATAACAGATGCTATCTAAGAGCATAATTATTGTTTTGGTTACTGTTTCGCGCCTACGCAAATATCCGTCATAGGAAGATGCTGAATTTGTTTCCTTCATGAAAATGGAAGGATTGTTTGACCTGACAGAGTGGCGATTTAAGAATAACAATAGATATGTCAGGTCAGGACCGCGAACCGAAGACTAAAGTATTAGGTGGCCCTCCACCAGATGGTCTGATACTCTGATCTCTCTCTCGTATCGTGTGGCACAATTTAACCGTACTATCCACAAGGTATAGGCGGCGGTTGCCTGGTGTTGCACTTAGCATCACCCTCAGGTCATTTAGATTTACTTACACCTACGGACGTGTGCAACGCGACCATCATACACATCTAGAAGTCAGATTTGCAGGTTTCCTCACGATGTTTTTCCTTCACCGTGAAAGCAGTCGGTATAAAAATGCACGTAAGTTTCGAAAAACTCATTGGTGCACTGGCCAGGATTTGAAGCCGATAGTCTGATGATCTGAAATCAGTCTTGCAAGAGCCGTTGGATGCACGTGACTCAAAACCGTGCTAAGTGGAGATCTATGGGGGAGACCTATGATCAACAGTGGACGTTTTCAGGCTGATAAGATGTGTATCCCGAGGATTAAGTAGTTAGGATTGTTCTCGCTTGTCACTCTCGAAAAATTTCACGTTAAAATTCTGACAATGGAAGTTTTTATTCAAAATTAAGTCGGCCGTCGATTCTCATTACCTAGATTCCAGAATCTCGCTTGGGCATCATTGATACTGACCATATTCTTTTCTTTACGAGTGCACAATATGACCGTGATATCTCAAAGGATTTCGACGCCGGTTGTCAGGTGTTGCACTTAGCATCACCAACGGTCACATAATCGGCATTTAGATTTACACCTACGGATTATCATACATATTATCATAACATGTTGTTAAGGGATCTCCAATCGTGCATTAGCAAAGACACATAAAGAAGAAATTCTCAATGAACACGCATATTGCAAAATGTTTGCTAAATCCCGCACTAACTTTAAAACTCAAAAAGTCTGAATGACTGTTCGATCCAACGCGGAACAGTCAAAACATCCTGTTGATTTCGACCCACGTGTAAAACGCCATTCATCTTCATGCTAGTATTCGGTTTGAACTTAAAATTACGTTTTTTCTTTATATCCTCAAATGGTAGGTGAGCCTTTGGCATCATCTCTTATGGTAAGCGATGATGATGCCAAATATGGAAGCGGGCCCAAGTTTCTCCATCGCAAATGGTCATCTCATCTTCTTGTTATTTTATGTTTCGTGCAAAAAGTATATTTGATTTGATTTGAATTTAACCATCGTCGGTTAAACACTATTGATGATGTTTTTTTTTACGGTATTACCTACTTATTTTTTGTTTTGAGATGTTGTGTACATCCTACAGAGCGTAAAATATGAGTATGGTCGTACTTATAAAACCGAACAAATTTTCTACTACGCATAGTGCTAGAATAGTCAAATAATAGAACTTGAACTTTCCGCAACCAGTGGACCAATTATAATAATATGATCGCTGTGTATGAAAAGTCAAAATAAATTTTTCATTAAAAAACCGATCAGTTTCTTAAAAAAATAAAGAGTAGATTTTCATGAACTTTAGGAATTTTAACGAACCTCAAGCACTCTTAAAACCAATAACAGTAACAGCTCTGATTGATCCATAATCCTTATTGTTTAATAATACGCTATACCGTTAGCTCAAACAATGCCATTAAAGCAGTTGGCACCGAATAACGAACTGACTTGTTCTAACAACACAGCCATTAGTGGACCCGTAAATCACTGAGCACATTCGAACGCATGTGCTTTTAGATGTGTTTACAGAAAGAAAGTTTCAAAGAGCACGTAATAGAATTTTACCAATATTAATTTAAGATGAATCCTTATAGTTAAAGGCGCATCCTTTATCCGATTTTGTACACTAGCCCACAAATATATCTGAAATAACTCATTCTAATTGAAATAATTAATAAGTAATTGAGAGAGTGAGGGTACCGGAGGCCCAACCTCCCCCCATCCCATTTCAAAGGTCGGCAACGCACTTGTGACTCCTCTGGTGTTGCGGGTGTCTATGGGCGTTAGTAATCGCTTACCATCAGATGGTCCGTCTGCTCGTTTGCCACCTATCAAACAAAAAAACGCACTTTGATTTGAAACACCATCTAAATCGCAATTATTAACTAGTACATGCTTTCTCTGTATTCCATTCATGAATGCTTTCCTTATAACCCGGTGGTTCTCGTTTTGCTAAAGCTATTAGTTCAGTTTTTCATACGGGGGTTCAGGTATATGTATGTATTTTGTTACACCTTTCTGATTAAAGACACCCCTTTCCGATGATATTGTAGGTACGACTTCCATCAACAGAAATAAATGGAACGTCCAAGAAATATCTCGAAAGTCAATGTTATCGTCTTACATAAGAAAGGAAGATCGAGTTTATTGTTGGAATTAAAGACAGTCTCTCACAACTGATCTCCGAACTTGGTACTAACTTTGAATATTCTCATGATTCAAGAGCCAAGCCTGTTTTTGATCATGTTTTCTGACGTTTCCATATTATGAGCTTTACTGAAGTGGGCATTTTCAAAATTTTCTGCCTTAACAATAGTTTCAGTTATATGATTTTCCCTGCGATCATTTAATTGCTGATTATAGTAAAATTCTATCCAAAGTAGTGTCATATCTAAATGCCGCTGGATGCGGGTAGCGCAGGACCGGTCGGTGTCGAAATCCTTGAGGGAGGCCTTTGTCCAGCAGTGGACGTCTTTCGGCTGTTGGTGATGGTGATGATCCAAATGCACTTTATGAATGTGGACATTTTCAGAATTTTCTGTTTTATAAATAGTCACTGTTATTTTTATTGAACCTGCTCCCTGCTTTATTTACGGTCATTTCGTTAGTGATTTTACCCCATCTAAAGCTGTGAACGTAAATTACAGCGTCGATGGCTCTATCTTTACAGAAGAATTATACGTATATAGGTCTTTGATTTGAATTGAATACTGTGCTGCGTAATGCGAATATTTACCTGGACCTAGTTCAAGACAGTTCTCATAAGACGTGTGTCCTATATAACGCGATCTTTGAAATACGTAGGTTGCATGAGAAAATGTTCAGTTTCTTCATTCAATCAATGAGCAATTTCTTTATGAGTTCTCAAATCATTCAGCTGATCGAGATCATTTAGGAGTTCTCAAATCATTCAGCTGATCGAGATCATTTGATTGAGATGTCAGATTTTTTTTTTCTATATTTGACTACAGGCTCCGTGGGTAAAAACCCCCATGACCGATGCATACCTGCAAACAACTTAACTGTTGACTTTACTCATCATCATCATCAGCTGAAAGACATCCACTGCTGGACAAACCCCTCCCCCAAGGACTCCCACACCGACCGGTCCTGCACTGCCCGCATTCAGCGCACCGGAAGACGCACTGTAGGCGGGCCTCCCACTCGGTGGACCGATGACCTGGTGAAGGTTGCGGGACTTATGAAACGAGACAGTTCTGCCCTCACAAGAATGAAGGTCGCAAAGTATATGAAGTTTCCGTATACTTTACGACCTTCTTTCTTCTTTTTATGACGGCAGAATTGTTGTTGCTAAAAATCCAAAAAAAAAGTTGGCTTTTCATACTAATCGATCAACTTGCGAACCCTGGTATGTATATTTTCAACGATTTCTCAAACTAACCGGAACGAATACCAGCAGTCATCAACCTCAAGTCGAGCGCAGCTTCGCAATTTATAACAAGCAGTTTCCTTCAACGGATCGTAAATAATAAAGTTATCGGTACAATGCGGCGCGTACGACGGTGCTGGTTCTATTTTTAGCCTTGCGCGGCCGATTCTAGCCGCGCGCGTTGCATAAATGCATTTTGTTGTGCACTTAAGTATAGTGTACAATTTATTGTAAAAAAATTAAAACAACGAGTATTTTTTTCTTGCTGTATGAAAGTATGTGTTACTTGCTATTGGCTAGCTTGTAGTTGTAGTTGGTTGTGGTTTCGTACCATCTTATAGCTAAGTGATTTTTAAAACCACAAGTCTTAAAATTGGAAATCTATGACCCCTAGCTTTTACGTGTGTTTCAAAGAGAAAGGGTTTTAAAAAAAAACATAACAACATATTTTTCGAGGAAATTCGGAATAAAATATTCGGTATAAATAAGAAAAACTTCATTTAGTCCACCCGTATGAAACCTTATGATATTTATTGTTAATGTATGACACAGAGACACAAATGCAGTCAAAAAGTTCAAAGTTTTAACATCCCTGTTTCTTGTCAGATCATTCTAACTATTATCGCATCTTCTCATCTGTGGTCGGGTGTGGTAACCTCTCTTCGCCATCATCATTAGCTGGTGAAGAGTGGTGACGTCGGTTCTGGTTGACTTGCAAAACCTTGCACAAGATGCCTTCACCTGGCTCCATTAAAAACATTTCTTTATTGTTCACAACTTTGCATTGTGACTCTAAACTTGGAAACTCCGCGAATAAATTGAGTTGATGAAAGGGTTCTTGGTGGCTTTAGAATTTATTACATTTACTCATTTAACGTTATAACTGTTAATACCAGGCAACTGCTGTCTATCCCTAGTGACAGCATGGTTAAATTGTACAACACGATGAAGACTACATATAAACAATAAATATGTTAAACTGTTGGTTCCTCCCTAGTTTCGTTCTCGATATTAACATTGAATACATGTAGTACAGTCTCGTGCATTTAAAAGTATACAGCCAAGAGTAAATAGTACTAGATGGCACGGCTACCCTGTATTGTATACTTTTAGGTGCACGGGTCTGTACCACATATACAGACTCGACATTTCCCACTGTTGCATATTCTATGATACTGGACCGGATGGAAATATATGATTAGTAATTCTACAGTAGATTCATTAATATGCGATTAATTTACATAAAATAATCCATATTCATTAATACGGCGACGACATTCTATCCTATCTTTAAATAAAAAGTTAATAACTTCATAGTTTCATAACTATAGTTAATTATTACGTAAATTTTTGAATTGATTTATGAATAGAGGCTCTTTAAATGATCAATTATTTGTGGTCAAAGATCATAAGTCAAGTTGGAATAGAAAGTGAATAAAAAATTATATCATAAGTCTATGGTATTACAATAATTTTATTAAAGCGAGAGTTTATAACCTATATTTAACGGTTCTGCCGATGAATCCAATCGGAACTGTTCTGAATGAATCTGTCGATGGTCCAAAGGGATTAAAGATCTTTGTGGCGATTCAATGAGTACAGGTATCGATTTCGGTAATTGATCAAAATCTAAAAACCTTTTTTTTATCCATAATTCGCAAGCTCTTTGTACTATCTCACCTGATGGTAAGTTATAATCGACTTAGTGGCTCAATGGATAGCGCTTCTGACTACGGATCAGTGGATCGTGGATTCGATATCCACCTAGGGTAAACATTTCTGTGATATACAGATTTAAGCACAATAAGAATAATATTTCATAATTTAGTCCACTTCCGGATTTATATCAATTCTATATCATGCATATACTACACCGGACAATAAAACATGTGGGGCAAAATTTTTACTGTGGTTTCTACATGAGTAAATGTTTCATGAGAAACAAACCTAAAAAGTCCGTAGTCTATTTAAAAATCTGGGCCTTTTTTGTCCATTGACTAAATTCCCAATTCCCCCATCCCCCCATACCATATGATAGGTCGGCAACGCACTTGTGCCTCCTCTGGTGTTGCAGGTGTCTATGGGCGGCGGTAATCGCTTACCATCAGGTGATCCGTCTGCTCGTTTGCCACCTATCACATAAAAAAAAACATTCTGGGGATAGTTGTTCTGATTTATTGTTCAAATCAGTGATGCAACACTATGCTGAGACCCTTTCTGGTAGGAAGTGCTTAACGCAGCACCAGTTAACAGCATAGCAATTAAATAGTTTAAAAGTTATGTTTTCTTTGTCTCTAATTGGTGTTCTGTAACATCCATCGTACCATGAATAAAGTTTTTTCTATTATATTATTTTCTGATGACAATGAGTCGCTTGCACATTTTTTTAATTACACAGTATTACACAGTCGAATTGTTTTACTAATTCTAGTCGATTTTACTGTATTAAATTAATGAATATCGCTTGTCTTCATTTGAGAAACACTTGTGTAACCATTTATGTAATTTATTCAAATATAGTAGCTGTGTTGCTAACTGTAATTTAATTCGGTGACATAATAAATGATTATGCTTATCCTAAATTACTAAAAAAATTAATTGATTCACTGCGAAAATGTAACGATATAAAAACATCGGCTTAAAATGTGATTATATTATCTAAAGCTTGATTAGGTTTATCGAAAATCCACACACAAATATACAGGATATGGGAGTAATCAGATTCTATTAGAACAGTGTTTTTCAACCTGTGGGTCGTGACCCCCCGGGGAGTCGCGAAGCCTTTCTAAAGGGGTCGCGGGAAAAGAAAATGTAAGTGATTATAGGTCCTACACTTCAATGAAAAAATACGATTTCAGTGAGAAGGTTGGTCCTGTTTATTTTTTAACAATTTGTCAAAACTTGGTTCTATTTTGAAGACGTTTACAAGTAAATCATTTTCTAATTGAAGAAAATTATAAACATAGTCTTTCAAATCACTAACATATTGTATGTTTATGGCCCAGGGGGGGGGGGGGGTCGCGTATTAAAAAAGGTTGAAAAACACTGTATTAGAAGATTGAATATACAAGTCTTTACAAGTCAATATGATTGTAGGATTTTTTATCTATGGTATAATAAAAAGAACACTCCGCAAAGTTTAAACCGAACATTTTTTCCTATGTAAACTATACGGAAGTTGCAAAAAAAAGGATTTTTCATACAAATTGCTCAGCTAATCAGCCAATTTTGTCGTGATGCAACTATATTTAATGTTGTACCTACATAATGTCTATCGCAAGCGTAGATCTGTCGAGTGCCGTTGTAAAACTGGCGGAGCTCCGTCTAACTCTCTTTCACTCGTGTATTCATACGAGTACTCATACCCAATACAGGGTGTTAAAATATGCGTTTAAGATTTTAAGGGGTTATTCAGAATCAAGTATAGAATAAATGGAAAATATTATATTGAAAAAATCCGCTCTTAAAATTTTGTTTTTCAGTTTCCCATACTAAATCTAAATAGTGAATCAAGAAGTTGTATGGAAAACTGAAAAAAATCCTGTATTCTATACTTGATTCTGAGTAACCCCTTAAAATCTCAAACGCACTTTTTTAAACTCCCTGTGCAATTAAACTCAGTTTTATATCTAGTAGTTTACAAAGGGTCTAGCCATTTACTAAAACGGTTAATTCTACAATTTCACTACGACACAATCGATTTTACGTTCTTGCTCACGTGTCACCGTGCGTGGGCGCATTCTCACGATACGATAGGTTTAATACGATTGGCGCCATAACGCATCACCGCGTCGTTGGCTGTAGCGATAGTGTTACTAGCTTCCGCCCGCGACTTCGTCTACGTGGACTTCAGATTTGGGTCCAGAGAGAAAGAAAATGTTAAGGTGGCGTCATCTAGTGACGAAGTGCAAATTTTGAGTTTTCAAGCATTCTTCCGGGAGGGACCATTAAGTTTTCCGGGATAAAAAGTATCCTATATGTTAGCCGAGTGCTTTATCTATCTACCTACCAAACATTCAAATCCGTTCAATAGATTCGGCGTGAAAGTGGAATAAACAAACAAACATCCATACTTTCGCATTTATAATATTAGTGAGATGAGATGAGGTTGCGTTGTTGAACTATTTTATTTAGACTATTATGTATCTGTATGTATGTAAGCAATTCCCTTTTTTTACACCGTTGGTAAGTCCTTGACATCATTTTACTCCTTTTGGCTGACAACGTCTCCATTTTGATTTGTACACTTCCCATAATGTACACTCCCCCGAAATGTCTCCTCCTAAAGTGACTACTGCCCAATAAGTTCGTCCCTCGCACGACTAACTGCCCTATCTCATTTTTCGTTAGTTTTTAAAAACAACCCTATTTCAATTAGATAAAGTCCAAACTCAAATAATCAATGTCATGAGATAGGGCAGTTAGTCGTGCGAGGGACGAGTTGATGGTAGTGATGTATGATGATGCCGAAAGACGGAAGCGGACTAACCAGTATTCCCTAACGCAATCGGGAACTGGCTGTCTTCATGCCAGAACACATCAATGCTGTTAATATTGATGTTTGGCGGGAGGACTAAGATAAGATTATGGTATCTAGTCAGGCGGGCTCAGAAAATGCCCTACCACCAACCAAATCGAATCCTTCAAATTAGGACCCCGCTGGGAATCGAACCTGCTACGTCCTGATGTGAAGCGAGCGGACAAGCCACTAGACCATGGAGGCGATCAACGATTAGTCTCTAAAGTTTATTTTAATGACTTCGTCACAGATGCCTAAACGTTCCTGACGTCACTTAACTAGCACGCGTTTTGTGCGTCAACGGATATTGAGGACGGTCACCCCTATCCTGAGGCAATATGGCTTTCATACCATTCCCTTTTACGGTTTACTTTGGTGTTCGTTGAGAATTAAAAATGTTAAAACATCATTTGTGGGGCAGTGTGTACGCCTTTATAACAAAATCTCATCTCACTAATATCATCACTTCATTATCACTATATCACTATCACTATATCACTCTTATATCTTATTTTATCTTACTTTTTTGGAATATTTTCCTTCGTATATGTAATTAGACTTAAATATTAATATATTTAAATTTATTTAGATATAATATATATACAGAAATTAAGATATAACGTTTGTTTAAAATATTTGGATCACTCAATGTCTATATCTATATTATAATATTATATTATATCTAATATTATATCTATATTGCGTCAAATAAATGGTGGGAAGAGCGTTTTACTTATCCTAAAATACAGGGTTTTTCCCTAATTTAGGAAGTAATAACTCAACCTTTGCTTTTGTTTATATTTTTAAGATACAAGTATGTTGATTTCTCTTGTAACTTGTTAAAGAAATAAATAAATTTATTATTATTATTTATTATTATCACTATCACTATATCACTATCACTTCACTATCACTATAATATTATAAATGCGAATGTAAGGATGTTTGTTGGTTTGTTTGTTTATTTGTTTGTTTGTTTGTTCCGCTTTCACACCGAAACTCCTGGACAGATTTGGATGAAATTTGGTAGGTAGATAGATAAAGCACTCAGCTAACACAAAGGATACTTTTATCCCAGAAAACTTAAGAGTTCCCGTAGGAATGCTTAAAAATAAAACTTACTTAATGAAATAAAACTTGTGTTCTACTCAGATGAGTATGAAGATTCAATACCTTAAAAAACGTACCATGACTGACTGACGCACATTGTGGACTCCACTACCGACGAATTTTCTTTTGATTTGTTACAAAATCGAAAAGGTCTAGAGTAAGACTTCATAGTTACATAAATAGCACCCCGTTTCTCTCTCAATAAACTTACCGCAATAGAAATTGATGGAAACTGAGGAAAATATCAAAGTGTATGTTCATGACCAGTTGTGACGTTTTTGGGTCGCCAATCGTAAAGCAAGTAAATTGATCTGCTGATCTACAATCTTCGCAACCTCATTCCGGATAAGTCACTTTTGCAAGGCCGCCGTGCTCTCGTTTCCTCGTGAGATATTTGACAGATTTGGACTTAGCGCTACGAGTGGGCGGAAAAAATCGTGTTTTATATTTTGATACATCGGTAAGGTATACAAATCAAATGAAGAAGCCTTATAGGTTTGGCATTTCAAAACCGTTACTTTCACAAGCTTAAGTTAATTCCACAGCTGGAGAAAGGATAAAATGAGTAATAGTAATTTATTGATAAGTATAGTCTGTCAGATTGATTTACGAATTCGTAATGTTCATGTGAAAAACTGAGATCTAAATAAGCTATGCAAAAATTTTGCTATAAAAACTAGTTGTAATACTAACTTTAATGCGCAGAGTAGTTGTAAAAACTTGCATACTAAGTTATACATGAAAAACTGTAAAATATTTCTTTAATAACTTCATTATCATGACAGTGTTTTGACAGTGCATTCTTTGAACCATTGTTCTAGATGTCATTAAAAATTTATATGTGAAGAGTTACTCGTACTAATACTCCAATACCTAGGTATTGTAGTCACTATTTCTAGTGTAATATTCAATCCGCTACCACTGTTAGACATAAACTAGTCCAGTAGTGCTCCTCTTATGCCAATTTTCGGCCACGGGACGTCTCATGTTGTATTTGCCTAAACGCGGTCTCCACTAAGAACTCGCTTTGACTGACTTGATAGCTCATTGGCTACGAGGTTCGTGGGTTCCCATCTCACTTAGAGCAAATGTGTCTGTGATGAGCAGTTATACAAAATATTTATACAGTATTGTACGTATAAATAAGCAACCTTAGACGTTTATGATTGTTCTACGTGAGGCAAACATTACGTCACGAGATTTATAAAAAAATCCTACGTGTATGGTTTATAAATAAACTCTTCAGATATACGTTACAATGAGTGACGGAGTTACATTCCTGGAGTATCTTCCATCGATCTAAAAATAGTTCTTCAGAGCATAACCGAGTAGATAGGAGTGTGAGACGTATTCAGGTCGATGGTCTTTGGGTCCCAGCCAATGTCAAGAACAAATGGTTTTATTAGATTGTCAGAATTATATATTGATCATTATCATAATTTTACCTTTTAATCTATTTAAGTAAATCGTAGATATCGGAAAAAGATAAAAGGAATAATCTGTTATTCAAGACTGATAACGGCGTCGTCGCGTCGCGTCGGTCCATCAACAAATACGAGATTGTGAAATATTTTGCGCTGAATAGCTCTTTTTAACCAACTTCAAAGAAAGGAGGAGGTTCTCAATTCGTCGGAATCTTTTTTTTTATCTATGTTCACCGATTACTCGAAGACGCCTGAACCGATTTGGAAAATTCTTTTTTTGTTTAAAAGGGTATACTTCACATCGGTCCCATATAAATTTTATCGAAATCGATTCAGCGGTTTTTGAGAAAATCAACAAAAACATAGCAAAATTGGAGTTGTTGCGATTGAAGTCGGTTGTTTTTAACGTATTCAGCGTGGTCAATTATATGGAAACAATAGAAAAACTTATTAGCTTGGTTTTGCCGACCATGAGCAATTTTTTATTTGTAAAAATTTCGCAATGCGTATGGAAATACTATATTAAATTATGACGTCATAGTTTGCTGTTTCAAACATTATAAGAACGAATTATCTTTTTGACATTCTATAGAAAGTAACTCAAATAACTAGCTGTCAACTGTCCTATTATTAAATAAGTTATATCTTTAAAAGAAATAAATCGAAGCGCTCTCACATAAAGTGAACATATTTTTCACATACATAATAAATTAAATTTAATTTATCATCTGCACTCTAAAACTCATTCTGCCGTTACATCACTTAAAAAGCGTTACGTACTTCAGACTTTCTTTCGAGAGCTTCATGTTTATTTAACTTATTTAACTTTAATGGTGAAACCTATTGAGTCATTTAGGGAAAAAGGGTATTCGTTGAAAAAACATTCGGGGAATGTACATTTAGGGAAGTAGACTTAAGCAACCGACTGGAAGTTCAGATAATAGGACCTAACACACCTTTAGACATTATGCTATTAAAAAGGAAAATAATCAACAATGTTGAACACGTTAAAAAACCGACTTCAATCGTAACAACTACAAACATGCAATTTGTTTTGTTTTTGTTGTTTTTTTTTAAAGCGCTGAATCAATTTTGATAAAATTTATATGGGACCACCTCTGAAGTATTACCTACCAAACAAAAAAAGAATTATTAAAATCGATCCATAATTGGCGGAGTAATCGCGTAAGAAACCACCAAAAAAAAACAACATACAGTCTAATTGAGAACCTCCTCCTTTTTTGAAGCCGATTAAAAATATCATCAAAATTACTTTCAGATGTATTTCTCTTAACATTTTTTTTTATATACAGACGTTATCTGTCATTAATACTCTTATAATATTTTGCTGTCACATCGTATTTCGGTGGCCGTCGGCCATCTTATTTTACTCGTAGTTCTAAATTTAAAACGCACCAATGCAATGGGATACGTTGCTTTGTTTTTCGAGCTCTGGAAGAGCTGGTTTGAAAAATACTCTATGCCTCGTTGACATTAGGAGATGACATAACACTCGGTTAGATACTCAAAACATTACTATCGGAGGTGACTTAGACCGTCTTCAACTGTCACTGTTTAGGTATAGAATCAGATAGTTTTTTAAGCGTTTTTACACAGTTAATACGAAACGAAATATTGAGTAGAATCTTAGTCTTACATTTTTTTTTTATGTGTTCGAGGGAGTTTATTTTGTCCCAACAACGGTACACTTCTCGAAACAGCGAGTACAGGAGTTCCAAGTAGTAAAAACTTTGTACAGGTAGACTAAAAAAATACCTTCAAAAAGGTATACTGCTACCGACTTCGAATAATTATTGTATTTTTTATTTTCAAGTACATTTAGCCGATCTGCAATTTCGGACTTGGGTATATGTCGTTCGTAACGTAACGTTCACACTCACTCATTTTTTTTTTCAAATTCAAGACATGTTTAGTCGAAGTTGGTGGCATTGTACACTTTTCGGAGGTCATTTTTAATCTACCTAATACGAAGTTTCTGCCACTTGGAACTCGTATACCCAACTTTCCGGGAAGTGCTTGCGGAGAGAGAAGAAACGTCGGGTCCAAAAAACATTCCTTCAAACACTTTTTTATTATATAAGTCTTACATGCTATTACGTAATTTAGGTAAACAACCCCGTTTATAGATATGGTTCATTCCAATCAAAAAAAAACAAACGTAAACAAATTTACTATGGAACTAACACATGTCAATGTCATCTGCATACTACGTTTGTTTACCTTTTGCTTTTTTTTGCTCCGAGGCCGAGTCCACTCTGATCGTGTGAACGGATCCTTAGCTACGTGATAGAGGGCACGGCTCGCAGCCGCGCGGCTATTTTCAAATTCTATTGATTGTTCGGACCGCGTGACCAGCGTACCGTACAAGTAGCAAGGTTATTTTTTCAGGAATACTAAAATAGGTTATCTATTTCTGTACAAGAAAAGCTTTGAATCACGTAACTTGATGAAACTCTTAAAACAATTTTTTGTGATAAAGTCTATATTAAGTTGACGCGGTCATGCATGGCTTAGTGCGATTTGTGTGGTCGCGTCGATCACCCAGGTTAACTGACTACAGACACGGTCATAAACTGGATATACTTACTTGACTGTTAGATACGTTTGTCCAGACCGTTTCTCTGCGTAAGACAAGTTAAGCCGTTGGTGCCGGTTGCTATTTATCACTGCATGGCAGTTGCCAAACAATGTCAGAGGATACAACCGGCTTGAAGACTTGACACTTGTTGACCATTAGCCCCGTAACCTCTACAAATCCGGACTTGGCCCCCGTGTATGTAGTATGGCCAGACTTTCCCGAGGTATGGGAAAATACCCTTGCCCTAGCAATGGGAACTGTATAGATTGTTATGTTAACGTTATGTACAATACTAGGTATACAGGGTGTAAGGGACAGGCTTCCGAAAACTTTAAGGGCTTGCTCTGTAGACGAAATTGAATAACTTTCCACAAGAATTTTTTTCAGGAAACGAAAAAAATATCGGCTCTCCATACAAACTGTCCAATCAAATTTATAATTTTGTATAACATAACCATAAATCTGGCTCTCGGAGAAAGTAACAAAAGAAAAGAAGAATAAAGAAAATGTATTTATTTCATAGTAAAAACCGAAACAAAAATGTATTAAATAAAATGTATTTCTTTAAAAAAACAGCACCTTTAAGAAACATGTCCAGTGTAACCTTGTACGAATTTTCTATCAAGTACCCAGTGCCTATCAGATTCAATGTCCTAAAAGGTAGAAATGGGGCTGACGATAACCCAAATAGCTATATTGAATTGAGCTCAAGGCCCATTTTTTATTTAGGCTAATATGTATTAGGTCAAGGATAACTACAATACTTAGCAACTAAAACCCTATAAGAACTTATGACGTTAACAACCCCTATGGTCCCCAATGCTGGGCACTTCCCTACGTTTAGAAAACTCCACACACCACGGGGCTAACTGCGGATTGGTAGAGGATTTGACGTTAGTGGCCAACCCCGTGTCAAGATTTTTTTGCCGCCTATAAGGCCTCTGACGTGACCTAACAAGCATATTAAGGCTTGAGAGCTACGAAAGTGCTGCCAAAAATAATATCCTTTAGATATCTTCTCGGGGTGCCATATCCTAGCGGATGTCGGCGAGCACCTCTCTCTCTTTAGCTATCCTGCAAAGAGTGGCTATGCCCTTGATTCCAGTCAATTCTTTTATATGTATATTGTCACAGGTGGTGCGACGTCTTCCTCTTCCACTTCTGCCTTCAGTTTGGTACTAGTTTGGCGGCTAGAAATCGTTAGTTAATGAATGAAAATATTAATACAAATGTTAAAAAAAAATTGGCAATAGTCTGAACGTAAAGTAGTGACGAGACGATCTCACAACTCGTGACTTCGCGTCATAACATCGAGAGTTTGACGTAAAGGAAGCGTCAATTATACATTTTATTTTTAATTTTATGAATGCAACTATAATAATGACTTTAGTAACTCTATACTTTATTAGAAAAATGTCTTTTTTTAAACAAAAATGGAAATTCAGGCCATAGTTCATACATAAGGGCTGCACCTAGATAGGTTTTCCTTAACTTTCAGATTGAAATTTTAATCACATTGTAAGCTCAAATATACTATAGTCCTTCTGAAATATTCTTGAGAATGGATTTCTGAAATATTTCTTGAAATATCCTAACTATACCCATTAAAAAAAAATTGAAACCCGACTGCATAAGAATGTATCCTATCTCATTCTCGAGATCAAAATGAATCTAACGACACCTTTCAAGCTAAAATCCATCAAGCCGTTTAGGCTACAGAGCGTGCCAAAGAAATATACATACATACACTCGAAAAATATAACCCTCCTGGTAAAAAGTTGTTCAGTTTCTTGTTGAAGCTATAGTTGTATTTTCAGGTGTTTGAGAAGGTTCCTATATTTACATGTTACAAGTTTTCTACCTTTACGTAAGTACCTAAATTCTATTTTGAAAGGGAAAACATTGGCAATTTATGTATCGTAATTCGTTTATACTTTTACGATCGCTCGTTTGCGACGAAAAAATGTGTTTTTGTCAGACAATAAACCAAGCAAATTCCATTTTATCTATCAACCACAACCACCGATTTATCAGTTTTAAATTCATAGCGAAATCGAGCAAAAACGCGTCCAATTTTCTGCATGATCGAACTCCCATAGATCAGGCTTTAGCCAAGTGACGCGTTCGAGCCTGGTGCTAGGAGATTGGAGGGTTTCTTTCTTAGCAATATCAATGTTCTATAGACATTACTTTCAAACACCCTAAGTGAAATTGGCCCTCGTACAGGGTAACTGCACAATCTCTTAAAGAATCGATTACTCCCAAAACAAAACAACTTTCCCTTATGAAAACCATGTTGAACTCGCAAAAAGATTTTTGGAGTTTTTATACAAGCCTATCATTAAATAAAAATAAAAGAAAATAAAATTTTGTACGCATTTTTTGTGTATGGGTTCTGCTCATGAAACTGAATATTTTTTCCAAAGAAATCCATAGTCAATTCGCCAAAAAATATGTTGGACACCCATAGTTAGTTCGGCGATCAGTTGATAATATGATTATAAGAGATTTAAGGTTTTTTCGCGAATTGGTTGGGGAAAGTTGTTTAGATTCATGAATAGAAACCTAACTAAAAAAAGTTTGTCTAATTTTGTTACACTTAATAATTGATTAAAGTGAAACAACTGTAAACGTTTACAATGTCTTCCCCAGGTCGTGGCCCGTCGCTCGGATCTGAAGCTGATCGTGACATCAGCCACCATGGACTCCTCAAAGTTCTCCAACTTCTTCGGCAACGTCCCCACCTTCACCATCCCGGGGCGGACCTTCCCCGTCGAGACTTTCTTCTCTAAGAACGTCTGCGAGGATTATGTGGACGGCGCTGTTAAACAGGTCAGTTTTATTTTGGTGTCTTGTGTGCACTGGTCTATAGAAATAATCGATCAATGGTGGTGTGTGTTAAAGCTTTTGAATGACCACGATAAATTGAGTTGTCCGAAGCCTTCATGTCCATCGCGACACCGCCTGTACTGCCTGAACAGAACTATTGTTATAAAATACTAGCTTATTCCCGCAACTTCATCTACGTGGACTTCAGAATTAGGTCCGGAGAGAAAGAAAATGTTAAGGTGGCACCATCTTGTGATAAAGTGGAAATTTTGAGTTTATAAGTTTTTAAACCCTTAAGTTTTCCAGGATAAAACTGAAAAGTATCCTATGTATTAGCCGAGTGCTTTATCTATCTACCCACCAAATTTCATCGAAATCCGTTTAGTAGTTTTGGCGTGGAAGTGGAACAAACAAACAAACAAATAAACATCCATACTTTCGCATTTATAATATAATAAAAATAAAATATGTGTCAGACAATGCTTATACATCAGGTGTAACAAAATAGGTGTAAGACGCGGTTACCGGTAACTGGGGCTTCAATTCATCATATTGTAAAATGTTTGTTCCACGACTTTTTATTATTATTGTGTAAGATGGCAAAAGGCTGACGGCCAACCAAAAAAAAAATCAAAAATCAAAATGTTTTTTTTTTCAAGTAGATGTTTTGCACATACTTTTAAATCGTATTTTCTTCTACCTAGTACAAAGTTTCTACCACGCGGAACTTGTACACTCAACCTTATGAACACCTTATGAAAAGCGGCATCCGCCTATGAGCATTATAACCTCAGAAGGGTTATCAGAGCCTTGCCAAACTTGAGAACTATTGTTCGATACGACCATAGATAAAATATTGTCTATTACATTAAAAAATAAAAATGTCACTTTCTCTTGCAACATCACGTTGTGCGTTTGATTTTATTTCCTCTACGATATTTTAATTTATCTTCGTGTCTTATACAGAAGAAATTGATCCGGCACGAAGGACCAATTTCTTCTGTATAAGACACGAAGATAAATTAAAATATCGTAGAGGAAATAAAATCAAACGCACAACGTGATGTTGCAAGAGAAAGTGACATTTTTATTTTTTAATGTAATAGACAATATTTTATCTATGGTCGTATCGAACACTATGGTGGAATGCCTCTTACGCCGGTTATTACGCTGGCTATCTCACGCCACCCGCCGGAACACAGCACGCTGCTGGCGGCAGGTATAGACTTCGGTTAAAATCGTAAAAAAAATGTAGCACTCTCACTCAATACAAAATTGGTCAAATTTTAATTGTGCACATAAGTTTTAAAGCGTTAACTATAAATAAACTACTTCCTGCTCAATTAAATGTGAATACACAAAAAATATATACACTAAAATTAAAATAGTGGTGATTAAGAGATAACCAAGTATGGAGAGTTAATTATATCCGATTTTACATTAATACAATAATAAGTTACGTATCTCTTGATACATTGCAAAGGGAAATTAATGACGTACATTCGTAGTGTATACAGCTGGACGAATGAAATAAAACTGTACAGAATTCCACTGAGAAAGTTTGTTTTTTACATTTTATACTCGCCAGATAATCGTAAGAGAAACTCTCTTGAAGGACGCGTCCTAACTTGATAGGGTCCCGCTGTCGTTACGCTCATTACTGTGTATTGTACTGTGTATTGTATTCATTAGTCGACTCGCTTTACATCAGTAGCTCGCTGGTTCGATTCTCGGCGAGTTCAACTTTTTCCAATTCTAATCTTACTTTTACCGGCTAACCTGTGTTAATATACGAGGAGTGATCAAAAAGTAGTGAGAACGATATATACAGGGTTACAGGAAAAGTCGTACTGAATATTAAAACACGTTATTATTCAGATGATTTCTGATGGATTTGATTCTATGATATGGTGTCCGAAACTTAACCGTTATGGAGATATTGAACTTTAAAGATTTTTTAAAAAATCCTCAATTTTTTGGCTTTTTTGTCGATTTTTTTAGGATAAGTGCTTCTGGGGTACGTTTTTTTGATGTAACTAGTTAGAAGACATGTCAATTAATAAAAATGATTAACCAAAACTAAACCTACTACTAACAGATTAAAAAGACTGCTTGACAACGGTTAGAATTAAATAATTTTCATTAAGTGTTTTTAAATTGGAAGCTCTCTGTTTTATAAAAAATGTATGGAACTTATTCTGCAAGTAGTTTCAAAAACTTCTACGTCTCTTTAGCTATTCAAAAATGTATAACACTTTCTATTAAATAGGCAAAATATTGACCAAATAACAGTTAAGTTAGCAGAGGGTACATTTTTTTGACAACTCTTTAGTCCTTTTCAGCTCCAAACGAAGAGCAGTTTTCTTCTCAAAACTTTGTTTAAGGCCTCAATTCTTGTTAACCGATTCTTTAATTTACAGATTCTCATCGATTAATGAGACTAAAGGGCTTAGGGTGCATTTCCACTGATGCGGAGCGGGGCTGAGCAGGGCGGAGAAGATCAGAGAATAGTAGCAAGTGTTTCCACTGAAGCGGGGCGGAGCAGAGTAGAGCAGAGTGGAGCGAAGTAGGGCGGATCAGAGTAGAGCAGAGTGGAGCGAATTAGGGCGGAATGGAGTGGAACGGAGCAGAGCAGACCTAGAAAATGGTCACATGCAGCTCCAGACCACTCAGCTTCACTCCGTCCCGCTCAGCTCTGCCCCGCTCCGCTCCGCCCTACTTCGCTCCACTCTGCCCTACTTCGCTCCACTCTACTCTACTCAGCTCCGTCCCGCTTCAGTGGAAACACTTGCTACTATTCTCTGATCTTCTCCGCCCTGCTCAGCCCCGCTCCGCATCAGTGGAAATGCACCCTAAGCCCTTTAGTCTCATTAATCGATGAGAATCTGTAAATTAAAGAATCGATTAACAAGAATTAAGGCCTTAAACAAAGTTTTGAGAAGAAAACTGCTCTTCGTTTGGAGCTGAATTTGACTAAAGAGTTGTCAAAAAAATGTACCCTCTGCTAACTTAACTGTTATTTGGTCAATATTTTGTCTATTTAATAGTAAGTGTTATACATTTTTGAATAGCTAAAGAGACGTAGAAGTTTTTGAAACTACTTGCAGAATTAGTTCCATACATTTTTTATAAAACAGAGAGCTTCAAATTTAAAAACACTTAATGAAAATGATTTAATTCTAACCGTTGTAATGCAGTCTTTTTAAGCTGTTAGTAGTAGGTTCAGTTTTGGTTAATCATTTTTATTAATTGACATGCCTTCTAACTAGTTACATCAAAAAATCGTACCCCAGAAGCACTAATCCCAAAAAAATCGACAAAAAAGCCAAAAAATTGAGGATTTTTTAAAAAATCTTTAAAGTTCAATATCTCCATAACGGTTAAGTTTCGGACACCATATCATAGAATCAAATCCATCAGAAATCATCTGAATAATAACGTGTTTTAATATTCAGTACGACTTTTCCTGTAACCCTGTATACTCCTTGGTAAGAAAAAAAATGAATACTGGCAGGTATAGCTCAGGTATTTGTAATATTAATAAAGAAAAAGTTTTCGATTCTCTTTTGTTTTTTTCTCAATGTAGTCATTTGTTTGCTTCGTGTCAGAACGTGTTTTCGAAAATGGAGAAAAACGAAGTGCGAGCCGTTATTAAATACCTCCGTTTAAAAAAGTTAACGACGCAAGAGATTCACTGCGATTTGGAGGCAAAATTAGGAGAGTCTGCTCCGCCGTATTCCACTGTCGCAAGGTGGGCTTCTCAATTTCGAGTAGGGAGAACGAGCACGGAAGACGAACATCGTTGCGGCCGCCCATCGACGTCAGTCACCCAAGAAAATGTTGTTAAAGTCGAGAAAATTGTATTGAGCGATCGAAGAGTTACCATCCGTTACTTAGTTCAAGAAACGGGCATTTCGTATAGAAGTATTCAATCCATATTGAAACTATCTTTGAATATGAGAAAAGTCTCCGCAAGATGGGTGCCGAGAATGTTAACAGACAGTCAGAAACAAAATCGACTTGACATTTCGAAGAGATTGTTGGACAAGTTTCAAGAAGATTCTGAAAACTTTTTGTCTCGTTTTGTAACAATGGACGAAATGCTGCATAATATTGGCCTGTAGGTCCATCATTTTGATCCCGAGACAAAACAGCAATCTTCACAATGGAAACGGCCATCATCACCGACCCCGAAGAAGTTTCGTGCCGTGGCATCGGCTGGCAAGGTTATGGCCTCAATATTTTGGGACTCAGAAGGGATATTGTTGATTGATTACCTGGAGCGTGGAACCACTATTACAGGCCAATATTATGCAGCATTAATTCCCAAGTTGAGGAATACCATCAAAGAGAAAAGGAGAGGGAAACTTCGAAAGGGCGTGCTGTTTCATCACGACAACGCACCCGCGCAGAGCTCGGCAGTTGCGATGGCTGCCATTCTACAAACTGGCTTCGAATTGGTTGACCACCCCCCTTATTCACCAGATCTGGCGCCTAGCGATTTTTATCTGTTCCCCAAATTGAAAGAATACTTAAGGGGAAACAGGTACGAAGACGATAACGAGGTGATGGATGCCGTGGAGAACTTTTTGCAGGACCAAGACAAAACTTTTTTTTAAAGGGATTGAAGCCTTGGAAAAGCGCTGGACTCGGTGTGTAGAGAGACTCGGAGACTATGTAGAAAAATAAATTATTAAGATATCAATAGTCATTATATTCTATCTCATTCTCACTACTTTTTGATCCCTCCTCGTATATATGTATACATCAGTATTCTCATTTAGTATGGGCACTCCCTGCCACTCTCCAAACAAGAAATGACCCCCCCCCCCCCCTTGTGGGTAAGATCCGTTGAGGGTTGCTTAACGCAAGCCACGCATCACACATTTACTCGTGTACATAAGTCATATTTTTATGTAGTTTTCGTAGGTAATGATAGCGCGATAGTTTGATGGAGTGTCCAAGGCGTGGTGCTGGCTGACCAGCGTTGATGTGTTCCAGCATGGAGCTTTTTATTATTATTACTGTACGGGACGCCTGCTGAGCACAGGCGGATGTTCAAGTTACCAGATGGACAGCATGCAGCTGCTTATCATCTAGTTTGTATAGAGCACCTAATCCGGGTTCAAGTCTGCTGCAGAGGAAACTGCTGGAAGTTTGTGGCTCAGAATCGTGCTAAGTGGAAGTCTTTTGATGAGGCCTATGTCTAATAGTCATCAGTAGAAGTCTTCCTGTTGATGACTCAATTAATATTAAAATAAGTACTTAAGTTGTTAGGAAAACAAGTCTAAAACTTGAAGTCACGACCTTCCCAACAGGTTCCATGCTTGTTTACTACCTTTGTATAATACTGTATAACATTAAGTATCGTAAACCGTCTATAATTATTGTTTTTATCCAGTCGTAGTAATTTTACGTTTCCTAATTGACTAATTACTGGTTTTATGAAAACGCAATTGCCACCATTTACACGTAAATGGTAGGTGTTTATATTTGAGTGTGAAGTTGTGAACCTTTCTAAGAATTATTTAATGTCGTATAAGTAATATTGAATGATGCAAAGTGACGAAGACTTATTGTGAACAGGGCTCGTTTTTGGTGGATCGATGAATCGGTAAAGGTCGCGGGAAGGCGCTGGATGCGGGCAGCGCAGGACCGGTCGTTTTAGAAATCAGTCATCTAATTCTACCAACTATGAGGACTCTACGACCTGGAAAATGTCCACTACTGAATAAAGGGCTCCAGTTTTTGAGTTCTTCTACCAACTATGAGGACCATATAATCTGGGAAATATTCACTACTGAATAAAGGCCTCCCCCATATTTTGGTGACGTGGCGGAAATTTTTATTGATGCCTGAAAAATCTGCGGTTATGTCATGATGATGATAATGACAGATTTTTACTGACTAAAAACGGAGAAGTTCTGGAATCTCCTGAGGAACGCACCAGTACTCAAGCACTCCGCCGCATACATCCTCAACGGGTTCTTCCCGCAGTATTAACGCAGCGAATCTGGACCACACAAACACGCTGCCTATAACGTCGAAGTTTTTTCTAACGTTAAAATTTCAGATTATCCTCTAATCTAATATTATCTCCTCCTAAAACCTTAGTAGTTACAAAATAACAATAACACCTGGTAATTATGGTTTGTATCGTATGTAAACACTTACTTTATCTCGGTACAGTACCTATACATACCTATGCAACTGCGCCAGGTCAACGACCTGCAAAGGCCGCGACCGCTTTATTACCTATGCCATTCGGCGTGTACTGGTTCTACTTGGTACATAAGAATAGTTATTATAGAACACAGTTAATTTCATTAGCGTATTATTGTTAAGGGTCCGTGGCCTCTCGCTTCACATTGCGGGATCGAATCCCGCCCGCCTGGGTCCAACTTGATGGCACACCGTTTGATAATAACAATAATAATATCTTTATTTGCAACAAATTTTTGATGGTAGGGCATTTTCTAAGCCCGCCTAGCTTCCATCTTTTTTTTATCAAAATCTTGCCGCTACGTCAATGCTAATAGCATTATACACTCGGCTTCAAAAAAATCGCACCTTTTAAGAAATCTATTTTAAACATCTTTCAATCGTATTTGTATTATGAAATATTGGTAATGTTCGGTATCATTTGAAAGGTAAGGAAACAGAGAATGCAAAAACAATAATTCATTCAATGTTTTTTATTGGAACTTCTAAAAAATTTACAAAACAATAAAAATCCTTAAAAAACCCAAATGAAATCTGATTAATTTTTCAAAACAAAGTTGCTTAAAACTAACCTAAAGCCTAGTGTTACCCCCCCCCCCCTAATGACGTCTTCCATGCGCTCCCTCATGGATCGCACCAACTTTAGGACCTCTTCTTGAGGGATTCTGTCTCATTCCTCAATAACGGCGTCTTGGAGCTCCTGAAGAGTCGCGGGAGCGGGATCACGGGATCTAACCTTGCGTTTCAGCTGGTCCCAGAGGTGCTCTATCGGGTTCAGATCTGGACTTCTCGCTGGCCACTGCATGACAGGGATACCAACCTCTTGAAGGTAGCCCTGCACAATTCCAGCAGTGTGCGCGCGAGCGTTATCGTGCATTAATGTGAACCCGTCGCCAATAAATCCAGCATAGGGGACCACATGTTCTTCCAGGATCTCTGTGATGTACCGGTGAGCAGTCATCGACCCTTGCCCGCGAGCACCGCCGGTCCGAGAGACGCAAGAAAGTTCAGTTTTGCCGTCGGCAGATATGCCGCCCCAGAACATGCAGGAACCGCCCCCGTATTCTACCGTCTCTTGGATGCAGGCTTGGGCAAAACGTTCCCATTGTCTTCTGTATACTCTTTTGCGTCTATCGTTGCAGAAAAGGCACACTCTCGTTTCGTCTGAGAAGAGAACAGCTCTCCATTGGTCCAGGGTCCAATTGACGTGGGCGCGAGCAAATTGCAGGCGTGCTCGCCGATGCGTTGAGGTTAATTTTGGACCCGTGGCAGGTCTTCTAGCCACAATATTTCTCTCCTTTAGTCTTCTTCTAACTGTAGAAACACTCACGGCCCTTCTACGAACTGCTTGAAGCTGCTGTTGCAACTCAACAGCATTAGAGAACCGATTTCTCAAAGACTTCGATACGACGAATCGGTCATCTCTCGCAGAAGTGCAGCGATTTCTACCAGACCCACGCCTTCGGACAAAGCCACCGGTCTGCAGGAACCGCTGGTACACTCTTCGAACAGAAAAGCGACTCAAGTGCAATTGCCGAGCAACATCACACTGACGTAGTCCTGATTGCAGTAGTGCGATAACTTGGGCGGCTTCAGCAGCAGTAGTGTCCATCTTCAAGGACGTTTTTCTGATGAAAGATATTCTTCTGTGTCTTCTTCGACTGTTGGTAGCAAATTTATCCCCCGATAAGCTGTATCGACCCTTTTATACCCAAAAAACAAAACAATACAAACAAAATTTGAAGAGGAGAATCAGTTCCATTGTCATTCACAGTGACTTAAAGTGTCAAGCTTTTTCTTTAATCAAATGAAATGGATATTTTTTTAAAGAGTTTTTATAGGGCTCTCAAATGATACCAATATTGCTACGAATAACTGCTTGTCTTAAGGATTAACAGTGCTTGAAGCCTATTTTTACGGACGTGCGATTTTTTTGAAGCCGAGTGTATGTATGTGTTCCAAAATAAAGATAATATCCAGCCGTTAAGATTAAATAAAAATGCATACAGAATAGATTTGAAATATCATGTAAAACACATTGTCACTACCTTCAAAACCTTCTACAGGGTGTAACAGAAAGGTGTAATAACACTTCAAGGTTGGCTTTTACCCATCAAACTGAACAACTTTTGTTCTACAACTTTGTTCAAATCGCGAAATTTTTTTGGACTTTTCATACAAATCGATCAGCTGGCGAACCAAGTTTGTATGAAAAGTCCGAAAATTTCTTTGCGGTTTCAACAAAGTTGTAGAACAAAAGTTGTTCAGTTTGATGGGTAAAAGCCCACCTTGAAGTATTTTTTCACACCTTTCTGTTACACCCTGTAGATCCTCATGATACATTTTACTTCACAACTGTACAAACTAGCCTAATATAGACTTCAGTTTGAAAAATGAACTTCAAACAACCACGCCCAGTGTTTTTAATGTCCACAAGCTGAGACAAAGACATTTTTGTTTTATGAGGATAAGGCCATACCACTTTTTAACAGCTTATCGTTAATGGTAATAAATAATTGTTAATGTTAATAGCATTGATGTGTTCCGGCATGAAGCACTTCGTTATTGAATTTTTAATAAAAAAATAATTGATAAGGTTATTCGCGTTTAATTTTCATGTCCGCTTCAGATTATAGTTATATGTACTAGGCGATACGGCTCTTTAAAAGTGTTGTAATACTTACAACGTATAGTTAGTAACAATAAACGCAGCTTGTTCCTATTCTTAATAAGGTCTAGTCTTTCAATGCTAATGTCTTTGTACTAATGAAAAGCTGTCTAGGGGTGTACTGTAGCGCCTATGCGAAGAGGGTGTAACGCTGTTAGGCTGATCTAATGACTCAACATCGACAGTAAATTGCTGAAACAATTTGACAATGTCACCTCGGTGTGTCACCTAGGTCAAGTAAAATGTCAAACGTTTACAGAAAGAAGATCGTAAGCGCCAATGTACAGAAAATGTATTTAAGTAACCTAAAGGTCAGGTTATTTTAAACTGACTCCCCAGTTAATATTTAATTTTGTAGTCATATTATGTTGACAATCCAGATTATTCTCACTTTGAGATCACATACCTAGGAAATGTTAGGCCAGTGATATAGGCCTTACTCTTGCTTAGTCCACGCAGTCCTAATTGACTCATACCAATCATTTAGCTTGTCTGAATCTGCTGGTAGGTCGTTCTTTTGTCATCTTCTTCATCGTCCGCATAAACAGTAACATTACCTTCGGTTATTTCCGTCACAAAACACATAGATACAGAAGGTCCGCTCAATAAGCTCAGAAAAATCCTAAGCATATACATGCTTATAGACGTATACGGTCGTTGAAGGCAAGATCACGTACTGTGCGATCGTAACCTTGCCTCGAACGACCGTATATTTCTATAAGCATGTTAGATGCTTACGATTGTAGTGGTTTGTATTGAGCGGACCTTCTGTGTCTATTTTGTGCTTCCGTTGAACGATTCGATTCGATGTCATAGTTCATGAAAATCAAAAGCTTTTTCTACGTTCACATTTAAACCTTTTAAACCAGTTGGAAGTAGGAGTACGGTATAGGACTTCATCGTCGAATGCCACAAGTCCACCAGAAAGTCATAATATTATAAAACAAACACTTTTCAACGACAATTTTCGTGTTATATTCATATTTGTAAAAAAAAAGGTAAATGTAAGTAAATACATCATTAGGTTGCCGAAGAGTCCTACAATCTTATTTTATGGGCACTGAATATGTCGGCCCGTTCTTGAATCTTTCAGTTTTTGACCTTTATATAGTTGGATGTAACCTACCGCATTGCAGGTATAAAAGTTCATCGAGCCACAAAATTGTTTTGGGCATGCTATAAAACCTCAGAAATAAAGTTGTGTAGTATCATGAAAAGTTCAGTTATGTAGTTTACCTCCAGCATAAACAGTACTACATAAAATATTATGGACACTCCCTGCCGCTTTCTGAAGGCAAAAATTGCAAAACAAAGTCATATTATCTTTTTGCTTCCGCATGTAAAATTACATTAGAACCAACCAGTTTAGTGTTCATGAAACTTGTATTTGTATGAAAGACATCTTCATATAGACTTAAAAGAGACCAGGCTTTATTTATTACAATGAGATATAAGTTCTTTCTCGTCATCAGGCTTACTTTCCTGAGATATACGAAGAAACCAGTGCAAGCAGTGTTGTTTAGATATCTGTGGTAGGGGACGTTATGGTTAATTAACCATAGGCCTTCGTTAAGTCATAACGCTCGTTCCTATCTCCAGCCCAACACATCTTTCTGTCTCCAGCATCCTTGCAAAAATTAACCGTGGTCCATCATACCTACACTGTTTTCCTTAGTGTGGTCTCAGCGGCATTGATTATCGATACTGTGACAGATGTGTTCAGCTCATTTCCACTTTAGTCATAAAAATAATATCCGGGACAAATCACACACGGTCATCTGGCCCCAAACTAGGATTCCCTGTACTATGGGAACCAGAGACTGATATACATACACATATACGTTTAATTAAATACATACATTAGATATAATACACCCAGACACAGAGCAAACAAATCTGCTCATCAAAGAAATGTTTGCCCTGGGTGGGGATCTCTCCACGACTCGCGGACCAGTAGTCAGGAGCACTAACTACTGAGCCACCGAGTCAGTCAATGTCGTTTTATAATAGATCTCGGTCGAATAACATCAGCATTACTTGGGCAAAGGTCGCAAGTTCAAGGAGACTTCAGATTACTATGGACCTGACCTTTCTAAACTAAGCTGGAGTTTGACGTCAAGCTGCAAGAGTACGTAGTAGTTATTTAGTTAAATAAATATGCCTGGAGGGAGGCGTGACGGAAAGTAACTTAATGGCGGTAGATTAAAAGCTTCCTGACTTTGACATTTACTTTGTGCTTTGAAACGTCGTATTTGACAACATTAAACATTTTTTCCTCCGACTTTTAGGGGTGGTTATTTAAAATATGCAAAACAGAATTAAAAGTAACACGTATTTTTTAGATTACTTATTTCTATACATTATAATATTTTCCTAGACCCATGTTTCCTAGATTGTGATTTTTGCGCAATGCTGTGGCTTCTTAATGACAGCTGTTTAAAAAATATACAGGTGTTAAAAAAGTGTGTTTGACATTTTAAGGGTTTACTCAGAATCAAGTACAGAACCCAGGAAAAGTATTGAAAAAATCCTTGAAAAAGTATTGATAAAAGGAACTGAAGCTATATTCTATATAAGCTCTATTCCCCAGTACCGCATTTGAACACTAATTTCGAAAAATGAAAATAAAATTATTTTATTTAAATTGCAAGGGTTTTGTTATTGCCTGTTATTCAACGTATGTTAGTTAATCAGCCAATAATGGATCTACTCTTTTACTTAGTAGGTGTAGTACCTATAGTAGTATGTCCGCAAACTAAAATATAGTTTAACTTGTTACAGGCCCTCCAAATACATCTGCAACCGGAAGAAGGAGACATCTTGATCTTCATGCCGGGTCAGGAAGACATCGAAGTCACGTGTGAGGTAAGAAATATGGTTCTGATACAATTATTGTACGAGTTTCCAATTATTTTTTGCTTCTTGCTGTATTAAACAATATTTTTTCAATGCAGCAGGTAAATTAAATACGATATACAGGGTGTAACAGAAAGGTGTGATAATACTTCAAGGTTGGCTTTTACCCATCAAACTGAACAACTTTTGTTCTGCAACTTTTTTGAAATCGTAAAGAAATTTTCGGACTTTTCATACAAACTTGGTTCGAGCTGATCGATTTGTATGAAAAGTCCAAAAAAAATTTTGCGATTTGAACAAAGTTGTTGAACAAAAGTTGTTCAGTTTGATGGGTAAAAGCCAATCTTTAAGTATCATCACACCTTTCTGTTATACCCTGTATAATTACAAAGAGTATGGACACTCCCTGCAACTCTCTGGAGGCGACCACCAAATAAAAAAATGGAAGAGATCGCCGATTCGTACAGAATCTGAAATACAAGCCAAAACGATTGAAATTGTCATTTTGAAAACCTTTAAATATATATTGTAAAAAGGTCACATAATTTTAGGGTTTTACATGAACGCGTTTTACAAAAAAAAAAAAAAATGATAGGTAGTTGTGTAGGATTTATAGTTAACACTAACACAACAGAACACCAAAAATCAAAATGTTTTATTTTTATTTAGTAGATGCTTTACACATTTTTTTTAAATACATAGTATTTTTCTACCTAGTACAAAGTCCCACGCGGAACCTGCACACTCAACGTTTCGGGAAGCGTTGGCGAAGCGAGATGAAAGCCTCTGTCCTCATAATTTCTGTCAATCTTCACAGATGCTAGTTAACCAAAAGTCGCAGTACAAAATGGACTGAAAAGGTGTTAAAATCGCGCCTATTTGAGAGAAGCTTAATTTCTGTCAATCTTCACAGGTGCTAACTGAACGTCTGGGTGACCTGGACAGTGCGCCACCGCTCACAGTGCTGCCTATCTACTCGCAGCTCCCAGCTGATCTGCAGGCGAAGATATTCCAGCGCGCTCCACCTGGCCAGAGGAAATGTATCGTAGCCACAAATATTGCTGGTAAGATGGTGTTTCATACAGCTCTCTAGCATATACTAAAGTGTACTAGGATCTTTCTAAAATACCTTTAAAAAATTAACAGTGGTTTCTACTCATGAAACTGGACAATTTTTCCCAAGGAACGTATACTCAATTCGCAAAAAAAATTTTTGGACTTCTCACATAAAAATGGCGGTTCAGTTAATAAATTAGTATGAGGACTCCAAAATTCTTTTTGCGAATTGAGTATATTATGTCCCTTAAGGAAAGTTCTGATTCAAGAATAGAAGCCGTGGTTTAAATTTTTTCAGGTATTTCATATGGACCCTATATTTTTATTTCAAAGTACTTGATGAACTATAGAGGCTGATTACTCGTTTTCAGGCTTAGGCTGTGTAATAAGATAAAGTATTTAAAAAAAAAACACTAAAAACACCATCACTTACGACTTGGGTTTGACTGTTAGTGGGATTTATCTCAAGCGTTTCGGTGCTTCGCAATGCACGTAAAGCGTTGGTTAAAACTAGGGTTGGCCGCTAACACAACCTCCACCAATCCAGACTTGGCCCCCATTTGTAAAGTATGGCCTTACCTTTTCAAGATATGGGAAAAGACCCGTTTCTCAGCAGCAGAGCCGATATGGATTGTTAATGTTACGTTTCAAAAAAGAGTAATATGTAATTGTGTTTTTTTATTGCATTTATTTATTGAGCAACAAAATTAATTGTATGTGAAACTTATACACAAAAACAGAGAAAAAACCGAGAAACAATAATTACAGAAAAAATACAACCAGGAAATGTCAATAATTAATTAGTTAATAATTACAGCTATAAAATTATTTTACAATCGGCCTGTTAGTTTCTAATATATTCAAAGACTACGTTTTCACAAACTACAGGACGCTTTGAAAACAGCTGCTTGATTTATTCACACTATTGTGTATACGCACTATTATAAAAAGATTTAGACGATGTCATAAACTACGTAATAAGTTCAAAACCTTAACTTTATACAATATTTACACAGGGAATACATACAGGCCGATACAGTGAATCCTAGTTTGGGGCCAGATGACCGTGTGTGATTTGTCCCGGATATTATTATTATTATTTGCATTCCTTAAAAAGGTTAACTACTGCTACTGGCTCCACTATTTCTTAAGACTCATATTTGTGTGATGTATTCTTGAAAATATCCTTTACTTTTTTCTTACGAAATTGTTTACATTCTGTGGATTGGTTATACGAGTATTCTGTCCCTCTTTTACGAGTAAGTTTATTTTTACACTATAATTATTTAACTTGGCGTTTTTTGTTTGTTTCAGAAACCTCGTTAACTGTCGATGGTATAATGTTCGTCATTGACTCTGGATATTGTAAATTGAAAGTGTATAATCCAAGGATTGGTATGGACGCTCTGCAGGTAAGCTTCATTAGCAAATATAATTTATTTATCTATTACGAATATAATTTTACTTCTCTGTTACTCCATGGTCCGGTGGCTAGTCCGCTCCCTTTACATCAGGAGGTCGCGGGTTCGATTCCCAGCCAGCTTCCATCTTCGGCATCATCGTCACTTACCACCAATGGTGAGAAAATGCCAAGGGCTTAAATAATGATAATGACCGATAATAGCGGCTATGCAAAAGGCAGTCCTCGACAATGCCCGGATTGTCCGACACTTTCTCTCCTCGTCGCACTGACCTCCAGCCGACTGTGCTTCTGCTGGAGTAGCTCCTGCCACTTCGCCTAGCGCCAAGTGGGCAGAGTAGCGACATTTTTTGTTACAAAATAATAATGGACTAGTTTAACATTGTTCTTTCGCAATTTAATTTAACATTGGTGTCGGCGCTGTCGTTAAGCCATGTCGGAGGCCTTATAGGAGAATTTCTGACACTGAAGTTGGCCGCTAGCCCCACAACTTCCACCAATCCGGACTTGGCCCCGTGTGTGGAGTATGGCCTTTTTTTTTTTTTTTTTTTTTTAACGTTGGGAAATCCGTCATGGATACCCAGTCGCTGCGGGGGCAGCAACCGGGTTATGCCGGACTCCTACCGGCTAAAACCCAACGGCGTTCCCGCTTCGCCGTATGGCAGGGGTCTGGGAAACTGGCAGAGCCATTACATCCAGTCCCCCATCGGCGACTGCCACCCGAAGGCGGCCCGGCTGCGTGAAGGGCAGATAATCTGCCCACCCGCGTGTGTAGGGCGCACCGGACGCAGAGTGCACCCTCCAACTGCTTCCTCAAAGTGGACAGCAGACCCCCCGGTCTACTGTCTGGAAGCGATGGGGGCCAGGAGACCCGACCCCCTGCGGCGGATAAGATGGTAGGCTCCGCCGCCAACCGACGCCGCGCAGAGATGAAAATCTCTGGCGGCACCCGCCTGGGGCATCGATAAAATCGACGCCCCCGAGCATCCCTTTATTGGACCCTTCAGCAAGGGTCCAAGGGAGCTCCTCCGCGGTTGGCGCGAGACACGTACCTAGGGATAGTGTCAAGCGCCCCCTCCTGTGCTGCGCTTCGTCTGGTCCCTCACTTCAAGCCTGTCCGGTATGGGTAACCCTATCCGGCATAGCCTTGAAGGTCATTAGGACACGCAAGCCCCCCCACCAACGACAAGGTGGCAGCACAACGGGGGGGGGAGGAGTATGGCCTAACCTAACCTTCCCGAGGTATGGGAAGAAGAGACCCGTGCTCCAGCAGTGGGGACGATATAGGTTGACCCTTTGACCTTCACAGTCAACACAACGGTTTTTCATGCCACACAAGCAACTATTTGAAATTTTCATACATTTTCGTCGCACGATTTCGCATAGCGTAGTCTGGCTAAAATAGAAATCAAAGTACCTTACTCGGCGCCAGTCTACAGTTCTCACTGACTTGACCTCATGATGGTCACGATCCCCAATCCCTAGAGTTACTACTCGTACATGAAAGAAGAAGAGCGTGGCGGTAAATGAGTTAACGAGAACATTATCCTTTCAGATCTACCCAGTAAGCCAAGCCAATGCCCGGCAACGAGCCGGTCGAGCCGGAAGAACTGGCCCCGGCAAAGCGTTCTGCCTTTACACCGAACGACAATACACACACGAGTTGCTACCAGCCACGGTGCCAGAGATACAGAGGACTAACTTGGCTAACACAGTGTTACTGCTAAAGTCGCTGTGCGTCGAAGACCTTCTGGCGTTCCACTTTATGGACCCGCCGCCGCAAGTAAGTGATAAAATTGAACACTTAATAGTATAATATTGTTTACATTCATATTATTTATTCACTCGACAGTGTATTTGAATCGGTCATTTCAAAAACCACATAAGTCACATTTTTTCCAAAATGCTTTTTTTTTGCATTAAACGCTTCCTTAAAGAGAGATGCGTATTCTGGGTATAAACCACGTAGGCCGATACATTCCTTCCTCTTCAAATAATACCACATAATAGACGTTCATTGCATAAACAACGTAAGTCAGTGACTTAAGTGGTTTTTTCATGCACTACTAAATAGTGGTGGCAGTTTGACATTTTAAAATTGCATTGTTGCCACGAAGACTGAAAGTGGTAAGTGCGCGTACCCCGCATATTGATAGCCGTAGCGACATCTAACACGCCATGACCTTGCAAATGTCAAATTTGTTTTCGCTTACATTCAAAACCTATACGATTGTTTTTTTTACGATTTTTGGTTTTAGAAACAAGAGGATTTAGTCAAAAAAAGACATTTGCGCCTTCGAAATACACGAGTTTTCAGTATGATTCAGGTAAAAAAGGTACTATCATAGCCGAAGAATTTATTGATGGTTTCATTAAACATTCATTAATACTAAAGAAAAACCTCACAATTTCTATTTCACTTCCATTAGCCAAGGCGTATGATTCGAGAGTGCCCATTAATAGTAAAAAATTAAATGATCTAAAACGAGTTCAGGACAGCATTCCGGAAGAGCATATGCCATTTTATCAGAACATATTTAGCTGGCCAACTACAAAAGATATTAAAAAATAAAAAATAAAATGTGTGACCTGTTAAAAAAATTGTGTTTAAGTGTAATTTTCAATAAAAAATATGAATAGTATGATTGTTTTGTTTTAATTATATATCACTAACCCTGTTTCTTGCTAAAACAACCTAAGTCAAGAAAAGTTTTTAGGTTTTTTTTATTAATAACATACATAAATTGTGAAAGTTATTTGACATTTCAATCTTTTAAAACACAAATACTATATTGAACCCAAAAAAATCCTTTGAAATTCGTTTTATGTAAATGACACAGTTTTTATTGATTCCTGAAAATTTTTTATTGTATGACTTATGTGGTTTTTGAAATGACCGATTCATTTAAATGACATACATACAATATGGCGAAAGCAATAAGGTTCATAATTCTGTAGGAACTGTGTGTTCCCACTCTTCGGAGGAAAAGGGAGGTACCTCGGCCAGGCGAGGTGGTATGCCTGGACTTCGGCCGTGGTGCAACTATTGATGGCTGGAAGTCGTAAATATGCGTGTGTCCGAAGAAACTTCTCTAGCGCGTTGTACATAGTGCCGCGTACTATAGATGTATGGCCTAACCTTCCCGAGTTATGGGAAGAGACCCGTGCGCCTGCAGTGGGGACGTAATGGGTTATTAACATATCGTACATACTGTAGATGTCGCCATAATCCACTTTTGCACCAATACACTCGATTCATTCCAGGACACAATCCTCAACTCGATGTACCAACCAACTGTGGATCCTAGGCGGCGAAAGCTTTATAACTAGATAGATTTTTATTATTATTTATTGGCCAAAACAAACACAATCACATTTATAAACTTTATGCTCATCGGCTGAAACCTCGGGTTTTTATTTATTTTATATTTTTCTTTCATTTCAGGACACAATCCTCAACTCTATGTACCAGCTATGGATTCTAGGCGCTTTGGACGGTACAGGCGCGCTAACGCCACTCGGCCGACAGATGGCGGAGTTTCCCTTAGATCCGCCACAATGTCATATGCTAATAGTGTCGGCTGAGATGGGGTGTAGCGAACAAGTCCTTATTATAGGTATGTAGCTTTTTTAACTAGTTTGTCAGTATTGGTAAAATATCATCACTAGTGGTAGGACATTTTAAGTCCGACCACAGTATATTAAACCATTGACCGCTTCCACAAAACACATAGATACAGAAGGTCCGCTCAATACGCTCACAAAAATCCTAAGCATATACATGCTTATAGACGTATACGGTCGTTGTAGGCAAGGTCACGTACTGTGCGATCGTGACCTTGCCTCGAACGACCGTATATTTCTATAAGCATGTATATGCTTACGATTTTAGTGGTTTGTATTGAGCGGACCTTCTGTAACTATTTTGTGCCGCTTCGCTACTCTTTGACAAATCTTGCCCCCACCGCCAATGTCGGTTCCAGCCGACAAAAATTTATGAAAATCTCAAATCCTGGCGCCTGTTGCACGGAAACCGGTTGTCGGTTCTAGCCGACTGTGGTGCTCAAAGGGCTAGCCGACTGTGGTGCTCACAACCTCTACCGATTCGGACAGTATAGACTGCCGCTCTCTAAAAGCCACCCACAATAACTGGACGACTTGTATGAAGCGTCCAGGTTGTGGCTATACGTAAGTTTAGCGCTCATGTTTAGATCACTGGTGTTACGGTATAGGGGGGCTCCGTTGACTCTGTTTTGTCGGAGCTCCTCGACTATATGGCCAGTCATTACTGGTCACGACATTTTAATTACAAACAACACATACAAAACAACACACACAAATAACACAATTTTAATCATTGCTTCTACACCTGGTTCTGATCAACTTCCCCCAAGGAACCCATAGTCAAATCGCAAAGAAATTTTTGGACTCTTCATACTAATTTGGCCGCTCGGCTGATTGATTCGTATGACGAGTCCAAAAAATTTTTTGCGATTTGACTAGGAGTTCTTCAGGGAAAGTTGATCAAAATCAGGAGTAGAAGCACTGATTAAAATTTGACGCATGCCTAGATAAATTAACTGTCTAATTTGCAGCCACGTTTCCCTTGTAGTAACAAAGTTCCGTTTTAGCTCAATCCAACACACAACTCTTGTGAAACTATTTATTTATCTTCCACAGTTTCAATGCTGTCTGTACCTTCGGTGTTCTACCGACCTCAAGGTCGCGAGGAAGAGGCTGATGCTATGAAGGAGAAATTCCAGGTGCCGGAATCGGACCATCTTACTTTACTGCATCTGTATAACCAGTGGAAGTCTAACAAGTAAGTCGCAATATACAAAACGATACACATTAAAAATTTCGTAAGAAAGGAAATACATTTATTTCACTGTAAAACAAAAATAGTAGCAAAATTACACAAACTCAGGTTTACAAATCTTTTACTGCCAAAAAGGCCCTAAAAGGCGTTATTTTATCATCGTCATCATATCGTCAGCCAAAACACGTCCACTGCTGGACAAAGGGCTCCCTTGCGCTGCCCGCATCCAGTGGTTGCTCCCAACTTCAATCACAACAAATAAGATTTTTCGATTCAATTGAATTCAATTCACAATTCAGTAGTTTATTGTAATCCATAATGTATAATAGGTGTACAGATTAGAAATAGATCATTATGGACCCTGTCGGGCACCGCAATATGGTTAGAAGAGAGGAAAATTTATTTTTATTTAAAAAGAATAACCATAGTTTGTTTCTTACATAATATTGTTTGATTTAATGAGCAGAAACTAGAGTAAAAGTATTTCATTTTTCCTCTATACTTATAATGTGATTATCATTTCAGTTACTCGATGAACTGGTGTACGGAGCATTTCGTCCACGGCAAGGCGATGCGCAAAGTGCGCGAAGTGCGACAGCAGTTAAAGGACATAATGCAACAGCAGCGTTTGCCACTTGTCTCCTGCGGGACAGACTGGGACACCGTGCGAAAGTGCATCTGCTCCGGTGAGCCGCTATACCACTTTTATATCACTGTTATATGACCATTGGTGTCGATTCCGTTTTCACGTTCTGTCAAATAACTTTATTGTTTGACAGAACTAAACTTAATTTAAGTGTTTTATCTTTTTCTCTCTGTATCGAAAAGACAAGGATAGGATGCTTAAATTTAGTCCTGTCGAATAAGTTTAATCGTAAACACCGAATCGACACTATTATGAACATGGATATTCATATATAGGACATAATTTGACAACAGCGGTTACCACTAGTATCCTGCGGCACCGACTGGGATGCGATAGTAACTCTGTCTATCTGGCTGTTAAGTTTTCACACCTAAACCTCTAAACTAAGTGTGGTATACATATTCCCATTTATTTGAGGAGGACATAGGCTACTTTTTATCGCAAAAACTTGCAGGGGGTGAAATAGGGGATGTAGTCCGTCAAGGAATAGTGCGTTTATATGTGTGAACATCCCAACATAAGAAAGGTACAAAACAATTAGCATTTGTCAAAAATTAATTTGTGCAGTAGTATAAGCGATAATCTCTACTTAATTTTCATTATGAAACACTGACTCGGTGGCTCAGTGGTTAGCGCTTCTGACTACTGATCCGAGAGTCGTGGGTTCAATCCCCACCCAGGGCAAACATTTCTGTGATGAGCAGATTTGTTTGCTCTGAGTCTGGGTGTATTATATCTATATATATATATATATATATATATATATGTATTTAAATGTATATGTGTATGTATTGTATATCAGTCTCTGGTTCCCAAGATACAGGGAATCCTTGTTTGGGGCCAGATGACCGTGTGTTATTTGTCCCGGATATTATTATTATTGCTTACAAAAATCCTTTTCCCCACAGCCTACTTCCAACACGCAGCCCGCCTCAAAGGCATAGGGGAATACGTGAACTGCCGTACAGGGATGCCCTGTCACTTACACCCCACGTCAGCACTATTCGGTCTGGGCAACTCCCCGGATTACGTGGTATACCATGAGCTCATGATGACCAGTAAGGAGTATATGCATTGCGCGACCGCGGTCGATGGTCGTTGGCTCGCTGAGCTGGGACCAATGTTCTTCTCAGTCAAGGAGACCGGGAAGTAAGTAGAATACTTTTTTTAAAGTTGCCAGATTTTTGTATTGTATTATTGTATTAATTAATGCTTTATTGCACACGAGTAATTTACATAACATATAAACTATTGGATTACGTGTACAAAGGCGGTCTTATCGCTAGAAGCGATCTCTTCCAGACTGGGAATTTTAATGGGTTTTCTTTCAGTTTCTTTCTTTTGGAAGGAAAGGGTTGTTAATGGTTATTATGTGTTATTGGCACAGGAAATAAAGGATAGAGTGCTTAGAAGGGGCAAAACGGTCTGAGTTTAAGCACTATAGACTACTATGCGGATGGTGGCGTATCGGGAGCCGGGTCGTTCCCTTCCCTCAAATATGGTTGAGGGGAGCGACGGCTGACTCCCGCGTTATACTCGTGATCGGGTGCTGTCCGTGTGAACTGGCCTATTCTTGTCATAGTCAAAAAAACGTGTTGGAGGGAGTTTCTTTAGGATCCGCCGTTTCTTCTCACTCTGCGAACACTTCCCGAAACGATACGAGTTCCGAGTTGTAGGAACCTCGTATTAGGTAGATAAAAGAATGACGTTCGAAAAGTGTACACTGCTACCTGCTTCGAAGAAAATATTTTCATTTTCATATGTCACTATAATCTACAGTTCTCACTGTGTTGACCTCACGATGATCACGATCCCCATTCCCTGGGGTTACGACTTGAAAGAGGAGTCACTATAGACCTCATTGCGTGGGGACCATCTGTCAGAAATTACAAATACTTTGACCCATCAATCGATCCAATAGAACAATGAACCTTGATGAGCGGAAAGCAAGAACTTTTTTTACCGCCTCCATGGTCTAGTAGTTAGTCTGCTTGCTTCACATCAGGAGATCGCGGGTTCGATTCCCGGCGGGGCCAAATTTGTAAGACTCGGTTTGGTTGGTGATAAGGCATTTTCGGATCCCGCCTGACTAGTTGCCGCCAAACATCAATGTAAATGGCATTGATGTGTTCCGGCATGGAGATAAGATAGCCGGTTCCCCATTGCGTTGGGGAATCTTGGTAAACCCTCTTCCATCTTCGGAATCATCATCAATCACTTACCACCAGTTGTGATAATAAGATCCGTTTCACAAATCATCCAGTATGTTCAAAACCTCCGTTTCCCAAAACATTCAAATCCCATAACGCCCTTTTCCCAGAACATACAAATTCACAAAATATTCGTCTTCTAAAACATCCGTTTCTCAAAACATCAGTTTCCCAATAGTGCATAAAAAAAGTTTTCTTTAGTTATTTACACTTTTTTGTACAAAAAAAAATAAGTATAATTAAAAGTAGTGTACATAATCATGGGATTGTACAGGTAGGCGGTCTTATTGCTATAAGCAATCTCTTCCAGACAACATTAAGTTGAAAATTAATATTAACTTTTTCACAGATCAAACCGCGACAAGCGGAAAGAAGCGGCCGTCCATCTCCAGCGCATGGAAGAGGAGATGAAAGAAGCCGAAAAGAAGATGGCAGAAGACAAGAAGAAGAAAGAACAAGAAGTGCCTATAAAACAGGAGATAGCCACGCCCGGCTTGAAGACGCCTAAGCGGACACCACAAAGGCTTGGCATGTAAAAAACTTAATTAAGGAAACATGTAGCGTCCAACGAATTAATAGTTTTGGATGTGTCCCTGACCCCAGCAAGCACTTTTTTCCTAGGGCTCCTAGAAGAGTCCTACCTATTTTAATTTTTAGAGCATAATTAGAGCAATCATCATGCCACGTGAAAAAATTAGAGCAACCACACTTTTCGAGATACGGCGCCTTCCGCCCAGCAAGCACAACCGGTGCACAAAACATTGGCGGGAAAAATTAGCTTTTAGCGTCTACCGCTGTAACTATAACGTTTCTAGATTTCTAGATTTTTTTGAGCAGAGTCCTCTAATTTTGCTCTAAATCTGGGCACAAGAACCACTCTACTTGTATTCGTATTAGTTTCAAAGCTATACAGCTTTTTCGCCCAGAAAAAAAGACACGTTTTGGATTACTTACAGTAGTACACAAAAAATAAGGCGCGTCGGTATTTTTCGTTCGCGCAGACAAGAACAAACTATTGACGGGAACACCCGAAACAACCACGGTGACAGTTTTCTGACAGCTGAAGATATCATTGAATCAGGCGCGAAATCAATCGACCAATAGCGGCAGAGATTTTAGGAACGTGTAATGGCGGGTGACAATGAAGCTACTTGATAGGTCCGTCAATTTCCCGCGTAATTAAAATTGTCTACGGCACAGGAATATCAATAAGCCGTATAAAATGTGTAGTACTTATATTGTAACAGGCTTGTAGGCAGGCCTACAGTAGTCCTTGAGTAGTGGGTTCGATTCCCAATTTAAGCTAACATTTAATGGTGAACAGTTTGAGCATTATTCCATTATTGTTGAAAGTTTAGAAGTCGTTTCGGAAAGGTAGAGTGATAAAAACTCGATTACTCAATCCAATTGCAAGAAAAGCGTGGCGACAAGACAGTGTAACTAGAGCCTTGCATCTCTTTCTAACAATAAGTAGAGTAACCAAACAATTCTACGTTTAGGGAATAAGAAATAACATTAAGTTCATGGTAATTCTATGAGGTAATAGAACTGTGCGAGCGGGACACAGGGCTCTAGTATGTTCCTTTCACTTGGCACGTTTTCTCTAGATATTATTGTGATTAAGGTTTAGTTCTATTATAAGCAATTTTAGAGTGCTCAGTCCAGTTTGGCTGGTATGTCCATGAAAAAATTGTAATGGGCTCTCCTGCTGTCAGGGTAATTTGTCACTAAAGTCACAAAATAGACACAGAAGGTCCGTTCAATACAAACCACTAAAATCGTAAGCATATACATGCTTATAGAAATTACGGTCGTTCGAGGCAAGGTCACGATCGCACGGTACAAGTAATACACATTTAATAAGGCTTGCCGATGTACCTGCGCAGTAGACAATATTTTAATTACGCGTTAAACTGATGGACCAATCAAGTAGCTTCATTGTCACCCGTCATTAAACGTTCCGAAAATCTCTGCCGCTATTGGTTGATTGATTTCGCGCCTGATTGAATGAAATTGTCAGCTGTCAGAAAGCTGTCACCGTGCGTTGTTTGTTTTGGGTGTTTCCGTCGATAGTTTGTTCTTGTCTGCGCGAACGAAGATAACCGACGCGCCTTATTTTTTGTGTACTACTGTACGTGATCTTGCCTACAATGACCATATACGTCTATAAGCATGCTTAGGATTTTTGTGAGCGTATTGGACCTTCTGTATGTGTTTTGTGCTAAAGTGTTTTGGAATGCATTCGTACTTACATAAGCTCATTTTTGTTAAATCCAAGATTATGTTAATTAAAAAACATAGTTTAATTCCTTAGCTAAAATACAAAATGTAAATATGATTTTTTTGGAATTCAATAAAATCATACAATGCATTTAAGAACAAAACTTTTATTTATCATTTAAATAATTACAAACTCATTATAACTCTTGAACAACTAGGTGTAGGTACAAAGCCGTCTTCGCGTCGCCATTATTGGAGAATGAATCGAGCCATAGATAAAACACCTCAAAATACAAGAAAAAAAAACAAGAATCCACAATCAGTTTAAAAAATATATTGTAAAACAAGATGAAAACGTCTGTCCATTAAATCTATATTTAGAATTATCTGTGTAATATGTATGGGTAATCAAAATCATATAACACAATGAAAAAACATAATATGGTATTACCGGCATAAAACCACCGAGGGCGTTTTGATATGGTACAAACGATAATTTATATTTTCAAATTTTTGACTGTGAATTTCGTCCCCACTGCTGGGCACAAGTCTCTTCCCGTAGCTCGGGAATGTTAGGCCATAATCCACACACGGGGGCCAAGTCTGGATTGGTACATTTTACCAAAGATTTTCAGGGAAAGTTTTTATTTCACGACCTTAACGCCCGGTTTCAAGCGATACTAAATCTCCGATTTTCACGTGTTTGAATATTTTATTTACAGTCAATATGTATGTTAGCTTAGGATGTTTAGTAAGATTTATGAATTTAAAAATGTATTTGATGTGACCTTCTCTGTACAATGAGATCTAATTACATTTAGGCTAATCTAGACACACTGAGCTGACAGGAATTTCAAAAATGATACTTATCGTTTTTACACTTTTCCAAATCGGAAACAAAAAAAAAACAACATGAAATTCTTATCACCTCTATATTACGTTGTTGGTACTAATGCTATTCATATTAATTAATATTAAATTAATTAATTATTTGAATATTTCGTCACTTACTTTATTATAACATTAGACCACTAAACAGTTTTTATTCAATAGTCTTCTTTTTGAGTTGTTTTTTTAAAACACTCCAAACGTAACGGTGTCAGCCATTTTATTTATTTTTTTCAAATTATTATAATCTGTTATTTTTATTCAAGAGCCTCTTTGAATAGACTAGATTTAAATGAAATGAACACATATCTTATGGTAACAAATGAAATAAACATTTTGTTAACCCTTTGAGCGCCATAGCCGACTAGGGCTGACAACCAGTTTCCGTGCCGCAGGCGCCAGGATTTGAGATTTTCATACATTTTTGTCGGCTGGACTGGAGCCGACGTTGGCGGTGGGGGCACGATTTGTCAAAGAGTAGCGAAGCGACCAATGGGTTAATGTATTTCGCAGTTTCGTTTCAAATAAGGGATTGTAATTCACAGAAGTACGATATTATCGTATAAATCAAAAGTTTAATAAACCGGTTGGCTGACACCAATTTTCTTAAATTACTTTTCAAGCTTTAATATCTAACTAAAAATTTCCACCGCATTTTACAAGTTTACCGCTAACACTTATCTACAAAGCCAAGTTAAATAAAGATTTAAATGTATTCAAATCACTGACATATTTTATGTAAATATTTAATATCTAATAAAAATAACATTCTAGAAATAGATATTACTATAATATTTGTATATGTAATTCAAAAGCAATTTTAGAAGTCTCTCTTTACGAATTTAGTTTTTTACATCGTGGAAGGAATCGAAATACTTTTTTATTTTACAATAATCAAATAAATACGTATTTTGATTTCACAGATTTCCCTTTTAAAATCAAATCTCGATAAAATTTGCAAATGGGTCAATCAACTTTTTCTTGTCAGTTATCGCATCCTAGTACGTACAGTATTCAAATAATAATGAAATAGTTTTTTGTAGATAAACTGTTAATGGCTGTTTCATAAATATTTGGGTAGAACACTAACAAAATCAGCTAACAATTTAATTGACCAAGAGGTCTAGAGTCCTAGAGACAGGTAAAACAAATAGTTGATTAACTCTTTTAATATTACACAACAATTGTTCCAAAATAAATCAGAGCAATCCTTCAAAGTCATGTTTCATCGCTATCAAATAAGGTCCTACTTTATTCGTACACAATATTTTAAATCTTGGCAACTTCCGCTAACTAAGCAATCCAATAAGTTAACAAAAAAAAATTTGGGCTATACAGAACATAATCTGTGGCTATTATCATAGTAAAAATAAAATAGTATAGTATAATAATATAATACTAGATAACAATCTAGTTGGGCCCGCAACTATTTCGACTTTATCACCTCTATAGTTATCGTAGTGTGCGTGCGAACGGAGCGTGGCTACTAAGGCGCACACACATACAAACCGCGCAACATGGCTAGTATGAAGATATTACACTGTTTTATTTTTACTATGTGATACTTAAGAGTAGAGTTACTACTCTACTAAGCAGTACAAATTTGTTGGCTAAAAATTAAAAAAAGAGTTGTTAAACATTCAAGGAACCCGTTCCATCAAAATTTACAAAGGATTCCTTAGAAACAGTCGATCCTCGATTCTCATCTTCAGAAACAGCCGTTTTAAACCTGAATAAATAGAAGACCTTACACAATTTATCAATATCAATAACAGACATACCGATCCATAATTTAACTCCCCATTTTAGCAGTTGTTGAGGGCGACATTTAGACCGTGTTTCTCGATGTAGCGTTTGCGCGCTTCAGAAATCATTTGCGCTTTACGCTCCTGGAAGCTCAATTGACGCTCCTTCGCGCTTTTTGGGAAAGTGCCGGTCGGTGTGGGCGTCACGTATCTGTGGAATTTTAAACGCAATTTACAAAAGATTCATATTATACAAGGTCTAACAAAATTAGCTGAAACCATTTAAACTGGGGTGTTTCCCAAGGAACCCATAGACAATTCCCGAAAAAAAATTTGGCCGATCTGAGGTAACCTAAAGTAAAGTCTAGTGTTGTTGGACCTCCTTTGCTGCAAATAAGATTTTATCGTATTACAGACAGATATTTTGCTTTTCAAAAGAATTGATGTCGTAGCTACACCCTGCTAATAAACTCGCTTCAATTTCACTGCATTTACATATTCGGTGTGGCAGTGGCAGATTTTTGCCATTTGCGCCGATTTGGCTACAAATTTTTAACTCGGGCAGAATAAGCTGACAATTAAAAATGAGGCAGAATTTGGCAGATTTCAAGGAAATCCTTACTATTTTTGAAATACCAGTAGAAAACTTATAATTTTCTATGTCCCAATATTAACTTTATTTTTTTACGACTTATTTGTTAGAAAATTACTGAGATAGCAACTTTTGTCTCGTGTCAGATTACGGGAATTTCCCGTTTATTAAATTTTTATGTATACGCCCATGATATACTATATAATTATGAACGTTAAAGAAACAGCAATAAGGTTAATTTTCTTATTAACTTAACTGATAGGGGTTCCAGTCACGGTTTGGCAGATTTTTTTTGCCAGTGTCGGGCAGATTCGCCAGTTTTGAGATGGTCACCCTGTCTCTATTATTTACTATAGTTGTACTCACTTGGGCGGCGTTTGCGAGGTGCCGGGCTCGGGGCCGCGCTCCGGGGTGTACGGGGTTACGCCCTCCAGGAAGTTGGTTATGGTCACGTCCACGCTGCGGGTCAGCGCTGTTTAAATAAAATGATGACATTTCAAATAAATTATAATAAATTTTTAACCACCTCCGTAGTGGCTAGTCTGCTCGCTTGAAATCGGGAGGTCGCGGGTTCGATTCCCAGCGGGGTCCAACTTTGTAGGACTCGGTTTGGTTGGTGGTAGGACATTTTCTAAGCCAGCCTGGCTAGCTACAGGTCCCGTCGATCTTTAAGATCGCTGAAGGGTACTGAGTGGAGGAAGTGTGCGTTCACTTAGAATCCTCATGCTCGAATTTCGATGTAGTTCCTTGGTTCAAGAGATGAGGCTGCCAGCGAAACATTCCGCTAGCAGCCTCAGTGAAAAACTCGATTTTCTCTGAAACTACGATAGCACATATTTTTTCCTTTGGGCACTATTAGACAATAAATACTGGCATAATCAGAATATCAAAATTCGAGCATGGGGATTCCAAGTGAACGCACACTTCCCCCAGTCAGTACCCTTCAGCGATCTTAAAGATTGACGCGACCTGTACCACCATCTCATCTAAGTCTTGCCGCGAATCAGTCATGTTAATAACATTGATGTGTGCATGGAGACAGCCAGTTCCCCATTGCGTTGGGGAATCTTGGTAAGCCCGCTTCCATCTTCGGCACCATCGTCACTTACCATCAGGTGAGATGATACCAAGGACTTGCCAATTTTGGATAGATAAAAAATAAAAAAGCCTCACCCAGATCCCTCATGATATCCCTCATAGGCACCGCTGGCAGCACCTCCCTCACTTGCTGAGCCAGCCTCGTCAGTTCAGGCGGGGGGGCCCGTCTGGCCACCGGCCTCTTGGACCCCGACGTAATATCCTCCCAACTGAAGTCTGTGGCCTCAATCTGTAGGAGAGAAAAAATACAATTACGAGTCATAATTGGTCATAATTTATGACCAATAAAAATTAAAATCAAAAACTATTATTTTTTATTGAAGTAGCTGTAAATAGCATTTATCTCGATGGTTTTCGTGCTTCGCAAGACACGCTAAGCCGCTGGTGCCGACTGCGACACTTGTGCCGACACAAGCGTTTTTAGGGTTCCGTAGCCAAATGGCAAAAAACGGAACCCTTATGGATTCGTCATGTCTGTCTGTCTGTCTGTCTGTCCGTATGTCACAGCCACTTTTTTTCCGAAACTATATGAACTATACTGTTGAAACTTTGTAAGTAGATGTATTCTGTGAACCGCATTAAGATTTTCTTTTATGATGACTTTTTTTTATCTTACTCAGTTATTAAGTTATACAGTCCTTAAAACCACACAACAACAACAACAACGGTCGGTCGGTCGGTTTTGGTCGACAACGGCCTTCTAAGGGATGAAAGTACAAAAAATACTCGTTCTGAATATACCTATAACATATTTTTTAATAAATTGATTCTACTGAAAAAATGACATACAAATTTTCCCAAAATTATCAAAACGCATGTTCGCGCAGTCAGTCAATGACGGCCGGCTCATTCACGTATTTTCCTACAAAAAGGTCAATGACACTTACATGAACGTGGCTGTCGGGAGAAGTATTCCAAGATAGCTTCTTCCTTGAACTCTTGTCTACCTTAGGCTCTACCTTCAGCATGGGATGTTTTTTGGAAGAACACGATTTGCAGAGTTTGTAAATAATGTTTTTATTGCGCAACACGTTACGGCGCGGCGGCGCGACGTCAATCCAAATCTCACACACTCCACTTGATTTACACCACACGAAATGTAAATCTACATCGCTCAGTTCACGACTATTGACTATTGAATAAACACTTGTTCCTGATCATAGCCGTAGGCCGTAGCGTAAGTTCATGCGCAAAGGCGCTTGCTCTCGCTGAGAAAATGAGACGCAGTTTCGGCGCGGAGGCACGCGGCAGACTGCGCGCGCCGCCGCCGGGGCCCCTCGCGCACCCCGCACACCTCACCTCGTTGCTACGCAACCGTTCATTGTTAAAATACGTTACGCAAGGAAACAAGGATACCATTAATAATTATTTTCTAAGATATTCTTAACAAAATTTAATGTACCATTTTTATATTTTTTTCGGCATCAGTATCGTGTATACTATCACCCCTGAAAAGCTCGTTGTCGACCAAAACAACACCCTGTATTATTCTTTATTCTAGGCCTGTATGTGCTAAGTATTCTGTGCCATCACTATAGTACATACCTGAAGAGCCTGTGCTATGACGTCAGCGATCCTCCTATGTGTGGCTTCGTCGTCGCTGCGGCACTCCTCCGGCGGCAGCAGCGTCACGTGGCACACGGTGAGCGGCGACCACAGGAACCACAGCGCGTCCGACCACGGGAACTTGTCGCGGGAGTCGGACGCGCGGTGGACTGTCGCGTGGGTGAACATTCGCTCCACCACTGCGAGAGGATGGACGTTACTATAATAAGTAATACTGACAGTATTTTCAAGCAATGACAGTATTACTGACAGTGTAGTGGTTGGAATGATACTCCATAAAATTTGAAAGAAATATGTGTAACAATAATAATAGTAATGTAGTAATAATAATAATAAACAATTTATTGACAAAACCACAATTACGTAAGTATAATAAGAAGTCGTTCCATAACGGTGAGAAATGACATAGCTTACAGAATTGCTAAACTGAAGTGGCAGCGAGGGGGGCACATAGCTCGTAGACTGATGGCCGTTGGGGCATTAAAGTTCTCGAGTGGCTCACCGGAAAACGCAGTGTGGGCAGGCCTCCCACTCGGTGGACCGATGACCTGGTGAAGGTTGCGGGAAGCCGCTGGATGCGGGCAGGGCGGAACCGGCCGGTGTGGAAATCCTTGGGAGAGGCCTTTTGTCCAGCAGTGGACGTCTTTTAGCTTATGATGATGATTCACACTATTGAACCCTTTGCAACTGTTTTTAATAAAACTACCAACAAATAAACCACTAACTGATTACCACAGGTCACTAAACTTCAGCAGAAAGGATGCACTTTCTGCTAAATATCACCTTGTATTTATCCTATTGACCCTATACCACTCTCTTATGAAACTAACAACAAAAGCACTCACTGATGGCCACAGGCTGCACCTTGTGGTTGAGCGGGAAGGGCCAGTCACTGAACTTGAGCAGTCCTCGTCCATTGGTGGGACCTCCTTCTGGTTGTAGCAGCACCGGCTTGCTAGCGCACTCCGCAAAGTGCTGCCTGTAATTGGGAATACAATTTTAAAGTATTTTTTCGGAAGCTTTTTGATGAATTGTAACAGCTTTTTACATAAACACTTTTTTTAATCACATTAAATAACAGTCTAAATTATTTTAAAAATAAGATTTATAAGCTAGGCCCCATTGCCTTAGGGAATTTCGGTAAGTCCACATCTATCTTCGGCATCATCATCACTTACAACCAGGTGAGATAATGCCAAGAGCTTACCAAATGTGAACAAAAAAAATTTAAACCAAAGGCAACAGAAAAATTTAAGATGAAAACAATCACGTCGATGGTTACATCCAAAAAAATTTTTTTGGGAAATTTAATTAAGACATTTTATTTTTTTTACGTATTTTTATGCTTTTAAAGTTATAAATAATTAAAATCATATTTTGTAACTTTAAAAAACAAAAAAGTTTTGTTAAAAAAATGTTTGGCTTTAGCCAAAAGAATGTATTTTGGAGTTACGACCTTTTGTAGCTGAAACCGTTGATGTCTTTGGCACTTAAAGAACATAATATTTCTCAAAAGAACCAACTGGATCTAAAGAAAAATCGTTTTTTTGTCATTTCCCTCACTCTATGAGAACTCTAGAACCAAAACTTATATCTGTGTACTAATAGTTTACTTACTTCCTAATGAACTGTGCAGCATTTCTTATCCCAAGTGTTGATGCAAAAAACGGCGGCACTTTCCACTTCCGTAACTGTAACAAACAAAACAAATGTTTCTATTAATAATTATACTAATTTGGGCGCTCGGCTGATCGATATGTATGAAGAGTCCAAAAATTTTTTTGCGATTTGACTATGGGTTCCTTGGGGAAAGTTGATCAGAATCAGGAGTAGGAGCACTGACTAAAATATCGGGCACTAGTAAAGTAGCACCTTATACATATATGTATATATATTAATAATTTTGTTTTTTATTATTTTATTACCTTTATTATATTATTATTTATTTTGTGTTATATAGTGCTTTTAATGAATTTTAGCGTAGCGATTTGTCATCCATAAACTCTTTTATACTATAGTAGCATTTTGATAGTAATAGCTTTTTTAGGTTATTATAGAATTTTTTTATTTTTTTTTTTCAGATTTTAAACCTTTTGAGAGTCTGTTGTAAACTAGGATTGATCTATAATATGGACTGGTCTTATAGATTTCCAGTATTGGTGTAGGTTGAACTAACAGGTGATTTCGACGCGTACTACTACAATATTCGCATTTATTTAAATTTTTATGGACGTAATTAGCAGATTCGAGTATGTATATGCAAGGGAGTGGAAGAATGTTTTCCTTTTCAAAAAAGGGCCGGCATGACACTCTCGATTTTATGTTGAGTAGTATACGTAGACATTTCTTTTGTAGAACGAAGACGCTGTCAGCATTTGTGCTGTGCCCCCACAAGATCACGCCGTAGCAAGAATTCCAAGAGGTAGGAACTTTACACATATTAGGTAAACTAAAAAATTGCCTCTGAAAAGTGTACAATGCGGATTACTTCGAATAAACCTATTTTGCCTTCATTTGATTAGGGACTAGTATTTAAAAAATCTTATTGATTGTTCTCTGCAACCTACAAGGAACATATTCTATTTATTTCGTCACTCCAGGGGATCCCCCTTAGTTCAAAGTCTGTGTGTCCTAATTTTCAAGTTTCAGTCTACAATGAGTTAGGCTGTGTCTGTCCATAAATCGCAGAAATGTTTTATAGGTATAGATTTAATTTAAAATACTGCAGTGCAGTGCAAATCAATTATGCCAAGCATGGTTGACTGGGCGTTAGCATTTCTTTCTTAATTAATACTTGTGTCATGGCTTGCGTTACTTAGCTATTGTTTGTTTTACTGGGTATTGTGTAAGACAATAAGTATAGTAAAATAATTAATAGTTCTTTATTCTTATAAATGATAATGCCACACAGATTTTAAAAAAAAATGTTAATTACTGAAATTCCAAGCCATAAATCAGACATTTTGCTCTTTTTGATTATTAAGAAATAATAATAATACGATTAATGCTATCACAAAAGCAAAAAAAAACACTTCCCGAAATGTCAAGTGTAAAAGTTCCGCATAGTAGGGACTAGATAAAAAAAATATATTTTAAAGAATATGTCATCTTCTTGCTTGAATAAAAACATTCTGAGATTTGAGTTTTTTTTATCTAGTACCTACAAAGTGAAAGAGAGTTTTTTATGATTCTGTAACTGTGAACTAAATATGTTAGAATTTAAGTCTTAATTAATTTATATGTCACACTTACACTGATGGTGCCAAGAGCATGGGAGCCGGCAAGCGAGTCCAAACACGACACATAGTTGGCGACCAAAACGCTGCAGCGAGGGTCCCTCTTACCCTTAACCTTTACGTACACACCTGGAACAATGATACATTACACGAATAAAAAAAGAACACTAAAATAATTCAAGATTGAAAGAGACTCTCAACAAGTATGAAAAGAATAAGATAGTGAAAATATGAATCACAAAATGGGACAAAAAAGTTTTACCAAATTCAAAATTAACTTTGACTAAAATCTACAAGTCTCAATCACAAGCTCTGTAACAAATCAGTCGTAGAGTTAACTTGTTAGATAAATAACTAAAAAAAGCAATGATTGAAGTGTATCATTGGGATCAGGGACTCAGGATGTTTTAGCATTGTTAAATTAATGAATGAATGAAACACAACATAAAACAAAATAGATAGGAAAAAAGTAAAATTAAAATTTTAAAAACCCCCCGACACAAAAAATAAACTCTAAAAACTAACAAATAATATTTTAAACCTATTATAATTATTATCGCCACATATATTATGTAAGTTCAAATATTTTTATTTTCCAAGCGTCGTCGCTTCGGGGGACCGCTAAAGTTTATAAATTATTTTTTCAACAACAGCTAATTAATTATTAAGAATTACATTTAGGTACGAGCGATCTTCAATTTCATGCATAGTCTACGCACTACGTAATGCCGCGCGCGGCGAGCTCGGTGTGCGGTATGCGGCGCGGGGGAGGCGTCCCCAAGTGCGGCGACCCGAACGGGCATACACGTGAGGGCAGACGTCGTTGACGGTTGTGTCGATTTTGCGAATTTTTCGGAGTAAATTATTTTGTTGCAATCTCTGACTACACCTGTTTTTCTCACTTAGCGGTCCCCCGACGCGACGACGCTTGGAAAATAAAAATATTTGAACTTACATAATATATGTGACGATAATAATTATAATAGGTTTAAAATATTATTTGTTAGTTTTTAGAGTTTATTTTTTGTGTCGGGGGGTTTTTAAAATTTTAATTTTACTTTTATTTTGTCCTTTTTAAAGTAGGTATAAATATTAGGAAGGTATTTATAATGATTAGTTAGTTGAGTTAGTAACGATAGGACATATCCTCTCACCAACTATTAAAAAGCTGATGATCTTCAAACGGCTGATCAGGTCATGGTTACCTTACCATATACTTTCAATATCATTGAAGTAACATGGTACCAAATTTCGAATCGATAGGACATATGGAAGGTAGTCAGATCCCCTCATCAACTATTAAAGAGCTGATGATCTTCAAACGGCTGATCAGGTCATGGTTACCTTACCATATACTTTCAATATCATTGAAGTAACACGGTACCAAATTTCGAATCGATAGGACATATGGAAGGTAGTCAAATTCCCTCATCAACTATTAAAGAACTGATGATCTTCAAACGGCTGACCAGCTCACGCTTGCCTTACCATGTTCTTTAAATATCGTTGAAGTAACACGGTACCAAATTTCGAATCGATCGGACATAAGGAAGTTAGTCAGATCCCCTCATCAACTAGAAAAGAGCTGATGATCTTCAAACGGCTGAACAGATTTTCATGAAACATAGCTAAGAACACTCGGGATAAAATTATCTATGACACAAAAAAAAACAAAACGAAAATCGGTTCATCCATTTGGGAGCTACGATACCACAGACAGATACACAGATACACAGACACGTTAAACTTATAACACCCCTCTTTTTGCATCGGGGGTTAAAAATAATTATACAGGTAGGTTGTGGTGGTAGGTGGTCTTATTGCTAAAAGCAATATTTTCCAGGTGACTTTTTTATATAAAAATTAAGTATTTGTTATGACAAAAATATGTGGTGTGGCTGGGACAAATTACAAAACAAATCATATAATATTTTTCTCACTAAAAGTAAACAGTTCAAGGTCTATTGCATAGTCCAGTGAGCACAGACAAAAACAGCTGAAGGTGCTTTGTTATTATTTTAGAGAAATTGATGAACTGATATTGTTCTTATTTTTTGCATAATGTATTTTAGAAGACAGACCCATGACGGTCACGTCAATAACTTACTATATTGGAATTTCATTAGTCAAAGGGTATGTCTAAAATTACATTTTCAATTTTTTGTTTATAAATAAATCGTAATGAGTATGGACAAAAAAACTAAAATAAATTATTTCAAAGATTAAGATTACGTACCAAACGTCCAACAGGCCATCGTAGATAACATTTGCCTGACAGCAGACTTGTTGGGCAGAATGATGGAGAGGATCCAGAGAACCAGCGCCATCATCGTCCTCATGATGAGCAGCATGAGCCCGAACGGCAGATACAGGAAGAACAGGAACAAATTATCGCCACAAAACCTAAAACACAACCGAAAAGCTGTTATGTTGCTAACTTTCTCCACAAAAACTAGAAACACGTAAGAGGAATTTATTATCACAAAATTCACCTCTCATCGTTTATCAGCTTGTCCGCGGTTAAAGCCATCGTGTTTGCTATCCTGTATATTTACTAAAATATCCTTTTCTTTAGGAAAAATGTACAAATAAATGAAAATTTCGAATTTTTTTCACGAAAATCGAGATCGTGTGCACAAACAAATCATAGACTATAAATAACTTTTTTTGTTATGTCAAATCAAGGTTGCAAAAACCGTAAACATAATAACCGGTAAACATTTGAGTCATGCGTGTGCAAGAAAGAAGTCAGGCCGTAAAAATAATTAAAAAAGTGGAAATAACCTAGCGAGCGTGGCGTCGTTTGCGGTGTTTTCTGCGATTTTTCAGTAAAATTACTATTAATTATGCGTTTTTAATTTATAAGCTGAATTCTGAAGTATCCATAAAAGCACATTGACAGCATACGTGATTGCAGCTATATTTGCTACCCGTTTGTTTGTACGCTACCAAAATGAGTAAGTAACCAACGATAGGATTTATCTTGCCTAAAATCTATTAATTGTTTCATTTGTCTAACAAAAATGCTTATTTTTCAGCTCTGGACATCCGCCCCAACCACACAATTTACATAAACAACCTTAATGAAAAAATCAAAAAGGACGAACTCAAAAAATCTCTGTACGCCATCTTCTCACAGTTCGGACAAATCTTGGACATAGTTGCAATGAAAACTCTGAAAATGAGAGGACAGGCTTTCGTTATATTCAAGGAAATTTCTAGCGCAACAGTTGCGTTGAGGAGTATGCAAGGTTTCCCCTTTTATGACAAACCTATGGTAAGATTATTCAAAATTAAACTAAGAAGTCGTTCCAAAACCAAGGTAGGGTGAGGTAGAATTTAACTCGGAGAAATGAAAAAGACGTAGCTATTTTGAGAAAGAGAAAAAAATACGATTTTGGAACGCTTGCGAGTGATTCCAGAGTGACAGGGTTAACAAACGTCATCGAAAATAATTCAGAAAGGTTTCTAGCTTTTTTGGGTAGTGTTCTGTCTTATTTATGGCTTTAACACCTTAGCAGATACAAACAATCGTATTTCAAAACAATTCCGAAGATAAAATGTTTGTTTGTCTAGTCTGTTTGACATTGACTACGAACTTCCCGCCGAATAAACTGTCAGGCGAATTTTAACGGTAATCAAACAGCGTTAAAAATCGCACTTGTCAGAGTGAAAATCGCATTCACGAAGGCGTTCCAAAATCCCGACGGAGAACTGTCAGGCGATCATTCGGTTACCCTCGGTTTCACTCGGCTCGGTTTTGGAACGATTTAGGGTAAAATTCGCATCACCCCGAGTGAAATCTTTGGTATTGGAACGCAACCTAAATAGTATAAAATGATTTCTATGGCTCCGCTCTGTAAGCAATTGATCCGTAACACACTCCATGATAGTAGGTCCACAGTGGTTTACATTTTCAATCCGTTAAGTGAGGGGTCGTCCATTAATCACATGATGTTTTTAGCAACTTTTTAGACCTCCCTCCCCCCTGGTGATACGTGAGGTTTTAAACCTCCCCCCCCCCCACCACCTACCCAAAATCACGTGTATTTTTTGGTACAAAATATCTTTAAATAAAATGTAATTCTGGAAAATTAAGCACTGTAATAAAAATTTCCAGACAGACATTAAGGTTGCAGGTTGTTTCTGACTGCCTGAAGCCATTTCGAACCTTGGTGAAGAGTTAAAAACAACATAATAACAGTGCGACGTTTGAAAAATAATTACTCTAGAAATCGCATGTTCAACGCAAAAATAAATACACGTGATATCTCAGTACACCACCCTCCCCCTTGTGATATTTCGTGATTTTTTTCTGAACCCCTCCCCCCCTATTGTGCCTCACGTGATTAATGGACGACCCCTGATTGTAGATGCTCTAATTTTCTTTATCTTATGCCTATGAGGGTTACAGCACAGCTGTTAGACAGGGCAAGGAAAATGCTGTAAGTTTTGTGACATAGGCTACATTTTATCCTAATATTGAATTCCCTCAGGAATTACACTGGGAACCCCAAAAGTAGTGCAACTCAACAAAGCAATTCTATAACTACTTAATTGATTTCATTTAAATTGTACCAAGAACTTATATCCATAAAGTATGATAATTCAGATCGAATATTTATTTTCCAAAAACATAATTTCCATGCAATATAATGTTAACACTGTATAACATTAATTTACAGAGAATCCAGTACTGTAAAACAGATAGTGATGTTATTGCTAAAATCAAGGGTACCTATCAAGAAAGACCAAAGCGTCCAAAGATGCCTAAAGGTGTTGATGATGGAAAGAAGAAGAAGAATAAGGATGCTACTAAGGCTGCTGCTGGTGTCGGTGGCTTTGGACAACCAAGCTTACTCAACAATGTCAACGTTGAACAGCCTCCGAACCAGATTCTCTTCCTTACGAATTTGCCTGATGAGACTTCTGAAATGATGTTGTCTATGCTTTTCAACCAGTAAGTATTTCATCAATATCTATGACTTTATGATCCAAATTGTAGAGCAATTTGACACGTTTTTGCTGATGCCAGTATAGATGACACAAAAGTACTGTTAATTTGTGTATGTTCTGTATATGGAAGTTTATATCTAATATTTTATCTTTTTTACAGATTCCCTGGTTTCAAAGAAGTCCGTCTTGTACCAAACCGACACGACATTGCATTTGTTGAGTTCGCTAATGAGATGCAATCAGCCGCTGCCAAAGAAGCGTTGCAAGGGTTCAAAATTACACCAACCCACGCCATGAAGATTACCTTCGCTAAGAAATAGTTTAAAAGTATTTTATTGTAACAGTTTACGTTGGTAAATAAAGTTTTAAGATTGAGATCTGTTTTGAGCATTGCACTTCGCCTTAACAGCTCTCTGGCTGTGACTAGTCATTGTTAAGTTTAAGATGAGTTTCTCTTCCACCTTTTTCTGTATGCTCTTGAAAGGAATTTTGAGATCTTGAGATTTTGAGATCGATGGTGGGTCAATTTGCATTGACTTTATAATTAATTTGATGGATGCTAAGCCCATCGAAAACAACATTACGTTTGCAGTCGTAATCTTACCAAGCGCTTCACTTTCATGCCGTTATTTATAACGCGTACCTGCCTGTCCAGTTGGGCGATCTAAAATACGAAGTATCGAAAAGCTGCTGGTCTGGTGCTAAAAGTATTCTAAAAATTCTTCCAAGAATAGATTTTTTTAATGCTTGCTTGCAATGGTAGAAAATATTTTTTCACATGGGCACATTTTTATAATGCTACAAAATTACATACAATCTCCACTGTAACGAAGAAAGAGATAAAAATGGCAAATAATTAAAGTTAGAGAAGGAGAGAAAATATAATCCAACTCTCTTTATTTGGTCGGTTTATAATTTATTTTTGGAGATTGCGAAACGTCAAACTTCCTTGAATGAGTCGTCCTCAAGTTTTTATTTCCTTACATTTTTCTTCAATTTATTCATTTATTTTCCTTTTCATGTATTATTTTGAATCGTCCTACAAAAAACCTAAGTGTCAAAAATAAAAACATTGGTGAACAAAGTGCGTAACAGTGATAAAATATGGAAGACATATTTCAGTGGTGTAGAGAAGGAAATGCCTTACAAGTAAGGGTTTGGCTGGACGATACTGAACATGACATGAACCAGGGGTGAGTAGAAGATCCTCGGAATGTTATATGACAGGTTCTATACCATCTGGAGCACAGATGTTCGGTAAATGGCATTGAGGGCACACCCACCCACATCACAGGTGTGTCACGACTTGACATGATCTGTATGCCTACTATTTATGTGGGCGAGTTGTAAAATAGTAAACATATACCGAACTCAAGCGATGCAGCCGCTGCGCTCCAGTTTCTTAATTAGTTTTCCATCCTGTAATGTTTTGCGAACTGTGATGATGTTCAATATGTTAATGACTGCCATTACTGTATGATTTTTCATTTGATAACATTGATTAATTTCACGGTCAGTTCACTATTACAGTCTCACTTGCTAGTTGTATATTTATTTAAAAATTTTTTTCCTTAAACTAGCTTGTTGATTATTAAACTTTGAACTACATATTTTATTTTACATTTTACCTTATGGCCATCTTTCCTCTAAAACGATTATAAATTTGACACAGAGATGACCACGACTTCAGTCCGCTCCATTGGGCATGCAAGGAGGGCCACCTGAAGATAGTGGAGATGCTTCTCCGTCGCGGAGCCCGCATCAACATCACCAACAAGGGGGATGACACTCCGCTGCATCTGGCTGTCGCACACGGGCATCGGCCCATTGTGCACTTGGTGAGGCTTTTAGACAATTAATATATACGTAATGTACTAAGGCTAAGGTCTGACAAAATCAGCTGAAACTATTTAAACTGAGGCTTTTACTCATAAACTGAACAACTCTCCCAAAAAAAGCCATAGTCATGAAAAAAATTTAGAGTTTTCTAACAAGACCATCAGTTGATCAGTCAACTTAGTATGTTAGCAAGAATATTTTTTTTGAAGTAGGTATGTTTTGACTGTACTAGTATAGAATAATGGCACTTAATAGATATGAGTTCCAAACTATATCAGTTTGCAGACGATACCTGCCTTGTTGCAGCTGATTATAACCTCGTAAAGGCAACAACAGACCTGCAAACTGATTTTGATGCTCTTAACAAATGGTCACATGACGCTGGACTAGTCCTTAATGCACAAAAAACCAATTTAATGCACATACACTCCTCACATAATATCACTGAAAATAGAGCCCACTTGAAAGCACATAGCCATGAATGCCTCCATAGAAACGTAAACGTTAGCTGCAACTGCGAAATAATCAAACAGGTCAGTAAAGCTACATATCTGGGTCTTGTTATAGACGAGAGATTTAATTGGGGAGCGCATATAGACGGGATTTGTAACAAACTCAGAGCAATATTGGTAAAATTTTCTCTTATAAAATATAAAGTACCGTGCAGTATATTAATGACTATGTATAAAGCTCTAGTAGAATCTATTATCTCATATGGGAGAACCTATAAAACTTATCTGGACCGGATTTACACACTGCAACTAAGAATTCTAAAAACAATGACACCTAGAAAGGAAATACAAAAATACAAAGAAAATTACCACGAACTTTTCAAAAAGTTCAAAATTATACCTGTGCATGAAAAAGTATGCTACTAACTTCTAGTAGAACAAATAAGAAATAGCGAGCTCCAACAAACTACTCAACATACGCACATGACAAGACAAACCGAAAAAAGAACACTAAACATTATTAGAGCTACAAATACATACGGTCAGAGGACTACTAAATACATGATACCTAGATTATTGAACCAATTACCTACTGAGTTACGTCAAAAGCTTAACGAAAAAAATATCAAACGGGAACTAACAATATACTACACAGAGAAAGTATAACTAGGACATAGCATTTATAGTGTAAAATTAGAATAAGCACTCCCATCACAACACAATACCTAAATAACTTTAATAATTCTTACTCATAATATGTACACAAACACACACACACACACCCACAATACAACATCTAAAAAAAAAAAAAGAGTGCTTGATATTAAGGGAGGTCTCCCTCGTAAGTAGTCCATATGCTTTGGAAAAATAAATTTCATTCCAATCAAAAAAAGCAAAAGGTAAACAAACTTACTATGGAACTGACACATGTCAATGTCAGATGCATACTATCTTTGTTTACCTTTTGCTTTTTTTTGATTGGAATGAACTATATGTATGTTGCAAGCAGCAATCTTATCAGCAATTACTTTTAATACCAAATGGCTGTTATTATTTAGGTTACAGATGATGAATGGTGTGATGCTAATGTGGTGTTATTTTTTATTTTGTGTCGTAATTTTGTGAATAAATGATTTACAAAAACAAAACAAGAATGAACATAGATGTAATTTAAAATTATGACATGGTAATCCTAGGAACACAAATAAAAACAAATAGGTATCTTGTGCCATATTGTGAAATGGCTCTGAGCTCAGCAAAATAGCTGCAGGTGAGGCCTACAGGCAGATGGTGTTAGGGTGTTACCATATGGATTGTTAGAACTTCCATCTTTCCCTTAGAGATAACATGGCTATAACTGTGCTACACAATAAGAGGAAGATTTATTACATTTAAACTTAATAATTTAATAAATCCAATTTGTTCTCCAACAGCTCCTACAACACCGGGCTGATGTGAACCCGATAAACGAGCATGGCAACTCGCCTCTGCACTACGCTTGCTTCTGGGGTTACTCTGCAATCGCTGAGGACCTGGTGATGGCTGGGGCTCTGGTCTCTCTCGCCAATAAAGATGGGGACACGCCCCTGGACAAGACTCGAGGACAGCTCGTTCAAAGGTGTGATAACTGTCCCCAATCCTACATAATTATTAAGGATGATAGTTTTCTATGTACATTCTTTATTATACATCCTTTTTAAAACTGTAATACCTTTTCTTCGTAATTTATAATACAGACAGTCCCTTTCCAATGAGGACGTAGTAACCGGTAATTCCAACCGGTAATAATAATAACTAATCCTTTATAACTAATATATTCTTCATTTCACAACAGTTTTAAGTTTTCCCATATATTTTAAGACTACACGAGCTTGCGGTGGCCCAAGGGCAGGACCTGAAGAAGATCCAATACAAGAACCAGTCGTGGCTTGGCTTAAAGACTCGCAGCCGCGACGCCACGCTTTCCCGCCACAAGGGCATCAATATCCACGACTTGGCTCTGCATACGAGGATCGCTATCACACCTTCGGGTAATGAACAAAAACAATTTTTTTTTATTCAAAATTTATTACGTTCAGGTAAAATCATAAATGTGTCGATACATATCAAACTCGCCCAAGTCTACTTACAAATATGGCCGAAGTTAGACCAACTGACATAAAGTAAGTTAGGGATAATGTACTTCATGTCTGTGACATAAAGTACAAAGGCCTAATTTCGGCCATATTTGTAAGTGGACTTGGGCGAGTTTGATATGTCTTCACCTGAGTGCTTATTTGTCCAATCGACCATATTAACAAAAATTACTTTTAAATGCAGTTATCATATTATCCAATTTCCCGTCGATTGGTGTATGAATCTTATAATTTAGACTTCTAGAACATTAAACATAGAATTACCTGTTGACAACGCAATCTGTAAGAAATCATTTAATTTACGTGAAATAATCAGTAAAAACTTTGTTGTATAAAGTTTTGGATATGGAGATTGAACAAATAAGCACTCAGGTGACGATGTATCGACATAAATGCATATTGCCCCACTGCAGGGTCACAGGTCTCTTCCCATACCTTGGAAATGTTAGGCCATACTCCACATATAGGGTTGCCAGGTGTGGTGCAAAAAAAAACTGGACAAGTTATTTTATTTAGTTATTTTATAAGTTATCTATATATGTATGTATTTAAAAAAATATACAGGGTGTAAGGGACAGGTTTCCGAAAACTTAGTAGACGAAACTGAACAACTTTCCACAAGATTTTTTTTCAGGAAACGAAAAAAAAAATCGGCTTCTCCATACAAAATTACAAACTTGATTGGACAGTTTGTATGGAGAAGCCGATTTTGTTTTTCGTTTCCTGAAAAAAATACTTGTGGAAAGTTGTTCGGTTTCGTCTACTGAGCAAGCCCTTAAATTTTCGGAAACCTGTCCCTTACACCCTGTATGTGTATGTATATCAGTCTCTGGTTCCCAAGATACAGGGAATCCTAGTTTGGAGCCAGATGACCGTGTGTGATTTGTCCCAGATATTATTATAATATTATTATTTTTATTAATTCAACAAAATTACCAAATTACAATAAAACTTAAAATATTTTGTCCGGTTTACCAAGGTTTTCTTGACCGGACAGTCATAAGGAAAACCGGACTGTCTGGTCGAAAACCGGACTTCTGGCAACCCTATCCACATATGAGAGAGTAGGTCCATATTAGAGGAGGTGCATCATCATCAGCCAAAATAGATAGATAGATAGATAGATAGATACAACATTTATTCGCAGCTACAACACACAAAACAAGACAACAATTTTACAGACACTAATAAAGTAAGACAAACACAATAATTTCATTTACATATGTCACAACACAGGTATGAGACAAAAAGTACAAAGTTGTTTACAGATAATATTTTGTTATGTAGCTTTGAAACGGCTCCGACTCAGCATGTGCTGTAGGACATGCGCGTGCGCGATACGCCTGCAGCGCTGATATTCTGCCGGCACCGCGACAGAAACCGGTCTGACAGTTTCTCCGTGAAACGAACAGTGTAACTCACAAAGTTGACACTAAAATAAAAATTTTGGTGACATTGTATACAATACAATTTTTACTAAAAATTAACGCTAACTGGTGGCGAAAAGCAGATAACTTGGTTGGAAATGAGTTGAGAGGTAACAGAAAACAGTATGTAAACAATAACAATAGGTTAACAATATGTCCTTATCCATGTCTTATCTATAGTATTTGTGTATGTTTGTTAGATTATTAAATACTTGTATTTTAATGTATGTAAGTTAGTGTAATGAGACTTCAAAGTGCTAAGTAATACAAGTTAAAGTGAAAAGTTCGAAGCAAGGAAACCAGGTTCAAGGTTCAAGAGCAGGTTTTTTGTGATGATAGAAGATGTGCTTTATATTCTGTCTTAAACCTTCTCCTCGTTGGTAAGTCACGAACTGGTGGGGGAATGTTATTCCAGCACTTTGAAGCTCGATATTTAAAACTACCGCGGAAAGCAGCTGTTCTGTGATGCGGAGGAATGATAACTACTGCCCTTGATGCTCTTTCTTTGTAGTAAGGATTGGTTTCACTGGACCAGGATAATTTCTCATACAAGTAATCAGGTTGTTTGGTTTTAATAATATCAAATAGCAATCCAGCCAAAAGAAGTTCTTGACGGGCATGAATTTTTAAGATATTATGGTCATTTAAAAATGGGGTAACATGGGTGCGAGGTGGAATGTTGAAACAAAATCTAGCGCACGCGTTCTGAACTCGCTGGAGAAGTTTCATTGTTTTAGCGTATACACAAGACCCAAAAGAAGTAAGACAGTAATTAAGCTTAGAAAGAATCAATGTCTCACATAACCGTATTCGTAGTTCTTGGCTTAGAAAGTTACGTATCGAATAAATGGTTTTTAATCGGAAAAAACAACTACGAACAACAGTAGAAACATGATTTTCGAATTTAAGATAACTATCCATGCTCACACCTAAATTACGAGACTCCTCTACAAGATCTACTGGCACTCCAGCAATATATATGATAGGTCTCATCAATTTAATTTTTTGAACTAGATTCCGAGACCCAAGGATCATGTACTTTGATTTAACAGGGTTTAATACCAAGGAATTTCTCTCGGACCATGTAGCAATATTATTAAGATCATCGTTTATTTTCTCAGCAGCGGAATTAATATCTTTGAGTGAGTACGTCCACTGCTGCACAAAGGCCTGCCCAAAGGATTTCCACACCGATCAGTCCTGCGCTACCCGAATCCAGTGGTTTCCCGCAACCTTTGGTCATAGGTTCACCGAGTGAGAGGAGAAGGTTAGGTATATTATGACTTTTTCTCAATTTTAAAACGAAACCCTGTTGTTTGCAGGCGAAACGTGGCGCGGACGTTGGCAAAAGAACGATATAGTGGCGAAAGTGTTAGCAGTGAGAGAGTGCACACCGCGCATACAGCGCGACTTTAACGAAGAATTCCCAAAGCTGAGGATCTTCTCGCATCCCAACATTCTGCCTGTCGTGAGTATATGTAGATGTAACAGAAGTGTTTAGAAAACAGGATATTTGACTGCATTAACAATTAATTACAAAATATACAGGGTGTAAGGGACAGGTTTCCGAAAGCTTTAAGGGCTTGCTCAGTAGACGAAACTAAACAACTTTTCACAAGAATTTTTTTCAGGAAACGAAAAAAAATCGGCTTCTCCATACAAATTGTCCAATCAAGTTTATAATTTTGTATGGAGAAGCCGATTTTAAAGTTTTCGGAAACCTGTTCCTTACACCCTGTATATTTCGCTAAATAGCTGTTTTATTGAAATATTTTCCTACACGTGACCGCGGAGAATGCTAAGTGATATCACGTTAAAATTGTGCCACAGATTGAAACAGTAGAAAAACTTACTAGCTTAGAATTTCATTGCATGTGCAATTTTTTTAATGAAAATTTCGTCATGAATTTACGAAATTATGACGTCACAGTTCGCTATTTCAGAAATTTTTTACTAAATTGTCACTTAAAAAGTAGGCCAGGGAGTTTATTCAAACAATTCTAATATCAGTTTTTTACCAATATAATGGTGCCATTTGTCGCTTCCGTAGGGCCTGTCCTTTATACTATAAGTCGATGTATGTATGTATATCAGTCTCCGGTTCGCATAATGCAGGGAATCCTAGTCTGAGACCAGATGACAATGTGATTAGCCCCTGTTATTTATTTATTTTAAATTATCCCATTCCAACACATGTTATCTTCTCCTCCACAGGTCGGATGCTGCGTATCACCGCCATCTCTCGTCGTAATCTCCCAATACATGTCGTGGGGTTCCCTATACTCTTTACTACACGGCGGCGGCGGTCGCGTTGTGGTGGATGCGGGGGCCGCATTGCGACTGGCGGGGGACGTGGCAAGGGGGATGGCCTACCTTCACTCGCTGCAGAGAGATAAAATACTGCCGACTTACCATTTGAATAGCAAGCATATTATGGTGAGTCCTTTGATACATGTGACACAGGGTCTTCTTAATACAAGTCTTCTTAAGGCCATTTTTAAAGTCTGGCGGGTGACAAACTACAAGATTTGGTGAGTCTTTGATACGAGTCTTCTTGATAAAAGTCTTCCTAGGGCCATTATACAATAGATATGAGTACTAGGTACCATCTGAACAGCAAGCATATTATGGTGAGTCCTTTGATACAAGTCTTCTTAGGGCCGTTTTGAAGCCATTTAAGTCTGGCGGGTAACGTGACGAGGGGGATGGCCTATCTTCATTCGCTGCAAAGAGATAAAATACTAACGACTTACCATTTGAACAGCAAGCATATTATCGTGAGTCCTTTGTTTGATACAAGTGTTTTAAAGCCGTTGCAGATTTGATGTACCGCAAGGATTTGTCATACGGAACGAACTTGGTCAATATGAATCTGTCTCTCTCTCTCTCTCTCTCTTACAATTTTTATCGACTTCGAGGAAGAAGGAGTTTTTCAATTCGTTTTTTTTATCCACAATTGGTAAGCCCTTGGCATCATCTCACCTGGTGGTAATGGTAAGTGACGACGATGCTGAAGATGGAAGCGGGCTTACCAAGATTCCCCAAAACTGGCCCTCTTCACTCTCCATGCCGGAATACATCAATGCTATTAATCACTTTAATATTTTATTTCCTTCTTTCCAGATCGACGAAGACCTAACAGCTCGTATAAACATGGCCGACGCGAAATTCTCGTTCCAAGAGAAGGGCCGTATCTACGCGCCGGCTTGGATGGCCCCCGAAGCTTTGTTGAAGCCGGCCGCTAAGAGGAATTGGGAGGCGGCCGATATGTGGAGCTTTGCTATACTGTTGTGGGAGCTTGCTACTAGAGAGGTGAATATTAATCAAATCGTCATCATCAGCCGAAAGACGTCCACTGCTAGACAAAGGCCTCCCCCAAGGATTTCCACACCGACCGGTCCTGTGCTGCCCGCATCCAGCGGCTTCTACATGCGACTTCCAGTGCGCGGTCGCCACTGGAATCAAATTAAATCAAATACAGGGTGACTTTAAATTAGTTCTTGATACGAAAGGGTATGCATGTGCTCATGATAACAAACAACTTTCCCTAAGGAACCCATAGTCAAATCGCAAAAAAAATTTTGGAGTCTCCATACAAATCGAGCAACTGACCAGCCAAATTAGTATGAAGAGTTCAAAAATTTTTTTGCGATTTGACTATGGGTTCCTTAGGGAAAGTTGTTTGTTATCATGAGCACATGCATACCCTTTCGTATCAAGAACTAATTTAAAGTCACCCTATATAGTTTATTGCGCAAAACAAAAAGTATAGTGATATTAAAAAAGAATGTAATGCTATGGTACAATTTAGGGTACCTTTTTGGAAATAATTGTCGGAGGTAGTTTCGAAACTGAGTTTCGAGTGGTAGGAACCTTGTATTAGGTACAGTAGACAAAAAATGATCTTTTAAAAGTAATACACTGCTACTTAGAATAAAATATTTTTGTTTAATTTCATATGAGTATAAGGTGTTGAAATATGTACACGAAATAACAAAAGTTAAATTATTATGAAACAGTGTTTAAAATCATAACTGAAATTACTGACTCGATGGTTCCACTGAGCGCTCCTAAATACTGATCCGAGGATCGTGTGTTCGATTCCCGCCCAAAATTCAAAAGGTCCATTTCAATGTAAAAACAGCAACACTCGAAGCATTTATGTTTATTGTTTTGACATAAAAAATGCAAAATTGCTCGTCTAAACCTTGTGGATAGTGCGCCACGCGAAAATGCAAAATTAATTCGAACATTTTTATATCTTCCAGGTACCATTCGCTGGCCTCTCAAACATGGAATGCGGTATGAAGATAGCCCTCGAAGGGCTCCGTATAACAATTCCTCGTGGTGTATCAGCTCACATCACCAAGTTAATCAACATCTGCATGAATGAAGACCCAGGGAAAAGACCCTCATTCGAGATGATACTGCCGATTTTGGAGAAGATGAAAGCTTCGTCGTGATGAGGTGAGAAAGTGGATTTTTCATTTGGGAGGATTTTGTGGGCTGGCAATGATGCTATACTTTTTGTCTGTTCTGTACCTATACAGAGTGTTAAAAAAAAGTGTGTTTGAAATTTGAATGGGTTACTCAGAATGAAGTATAGAATACAGGAAAAACCAGATGACCATGTATGATTTGTCCCAGATATTATATTATTATTATATTATATTGAAAATATCCGATTATTATAAAAATACAATTATTTTTTCAGTTTCCCTTAAAAAAAAATTGATTCCCTATTCTTATTTACTAAAAAAAATCTGATTTTTTAAATATTTTTCCTGTATTCTATACTTGATTCTGAGTAACCCCTTTTTTAAACACCTGTATAGTAGTATTACATATTTTTGAATACGTCAAATTTATTTCTTAGGGCGTCCGCTAAGTAGAGCGTGTTCACGCGCGCCAAATGCGCTATTTGGTAGACGCGTACCAAATAAATGAGATATATTATGTATGTATATTTTTTTATGTCAATAGATCTGAATGTTTCCTTTCAACAAACATTGTATTGGCCGTAGTTATGCCATACAACGGACATAAAGTAAGCGAGGGGAATGTACTTTGTGACATAAAGTACATTATGCCTTACTTACTTTAAATCAGTTAGATCGTTATGGCATTTACTACTCGTTTTTTAAGTTTTTTACTGCGAACTTCTTGTTTTGCGGGTTTTGTCACTTTTGCTCTTCGCATTGCTAAGGCATCCATGTCAGTCCTGCTTTACTGTTAAACTGTATAACACTGTTAAGATTGTGTAATGACTAGAATTGTCAAAATTGTCTAATAATATTATATTTTTTATAATAATTTAAAGATATTTTCAATTTCAAAATTAAAATAATTTTAAATAACTATCATGTTTAAAATTAATAGCACATTTGTAAACATCGGGCTTTATTGGTTGTAATTTGGTTTAAAATTTAACATTTTGATTGATTATAATGTTTCATGCCTTTGGCGCAAACTTACTAAGTGAAAGCTGCTGTAACTACTTTAAAGTCGTATTGAAAAAACTCAAGAGAAACTGACAAACATCAATACATCGAATAGAAAGCATAAGTTATTTAAAAAAAACCAGTCAAAATTCGCAGTATAACATACAAAACATTTCTCTTAGATATTTTTGGTGCCATTAAATAAAACAATAAGGAGGTACATGAACGAAATGTACAATATTTTTTTAGTATAAGTTGACAAGATTTTTATGATTTAAACTTTTAACTGCCAGTATTTAATTGTTGTTTATTAATCGTAGGTTGTATAAGTATAAATTTATATTTCTATGTTTTTTTTTTAAGATTTTTTATAGCGGTGCTTTTTTTTTCATTTTAAAATAGAATGAATCTCTAAAAATCCATGAATACAAACAAGTAATATTCATACGAGCATATTAATTTACGTATGAACTTACTACAATTCCAATGTAATCGTTTCGGTACTTAAGTATGATGCTATATTATATTTTTTATGTTCTTCGATATAGTATAACTAATTGACATAAAAACAATTATAATTTGATTTACATCTTTTATTTTTTATCTCTTTTAATCTCGTTTTTATTTTTCATTTTACTACCAAACATAAAATCAAATATTACGTATTAACGTATTTTTATACAAATGTATAATAATATTATTTTATATTTCAAGTGCTTGCAAATGGATTATATGTGCCTTAAATAGCCTAATAGTTACAAAGCAAAATTACAAATGTATAATATGTAATTATAATATTACTAAAAATTTACATTAAGTAACCTAAATTAAGAAAACAATATTTTTGATGTAAATTAAATGTTACAACTTTCATAAAGTTGTCTAATAAACTAACAGTTTTGTAAAAAAATTAAATAAACATCATGAAAATCAGAAAGCGTTTGTTTTCCTTAGTTATATTTCTACCTATTGTAAATAAAGCGAGATAAAAAGCTAATAGACTTGAAAAACGGCGAGGCACAACACAACTTTAGAATAATCCGAGTAACTGCAAACGCCATGCGAACGCTCAAAAAATGTTGCTTTGCTTACAAAAACAAAATTACTTGTATCCAAGCCACATAAAAAAGTATTGGTAAATCATTCATTCAAGGACTTTTTGGCGGGAACTCGTAGCAATAGTTTGTCAGTTTTCTTTTATTATCCAAAAAAATAGATATCGTGGTTTTTAATGCATAATATTGATAGTGTATTATTCAATAAAGTGCCATTTAAGTGTCTAATATGTAGGATAATGAAATAAAAGTGTGTAGACTGTGTTTCGAGTTCTCTCAAGAAGTCCATGTAATCTTCATCAAAAATGCTATCATTTTGTTGAAGAATAGAAAAAGACGACAGACAATTTTTATACACTTTTTTGACCCAGAATACTTTAATTTTAGAAGAAAAATATTTAGAGAAGAGCAAACTACGTAAGAATAGGCTGTATGGCCAGAGAAGCCTTTGCCTTTTCCTTGCAAAAGCAGGAAAGAACCAAACTAAAAAAAAAAAAATCATTCATTCAATTTACTGTCATTATCTGCTTAGGTTTCATTCCAAAACAATTCAGAGAGTTTTTTTAACATGACAGCAAGATAGGCTATACAATAAACCTCTAAGTTTGAAAGAGATAGAAACAAACAAAGTAAATATTGCCTAGTTTAGAACGGAACCTTCTTTGTTTCTTGCTGTCAACGTCAACTGTCATTTCTCTGAAGCTGTGTCTGAACCAGAGCAGAGAAGATCTCGCCGAAGTTATTACGCCCTAAAAATACACAAATTCAACTAAAATTCAGCAAAAACAACTACGAAATGAATTGCTATCGATAACCTTACATCTAAAACCATGGAGCCGTCCAAACCTCCAGACACAGGCGAAAACGTACTGCCGAAAATAGTGGACGTCGAATGGAAGTTAGAAGTCCTGACGAATAATCCTGGTAATAGCTCAGATAACCTGATATACACCGTAGTTCTGAAGACAGACGATGGAAAAGACATTCAGTTCACGTGTGGAACCCAGGAGTTGCATGATTTGGTGTATAAACTGAAAGACTTGGTGCGACACTGTGATAAAGTGAAGAACGAACTTACATGACAACTAGGTGTTTTGTATTATTTATTTATGTATTTAAGTACAAATGTATAGTAAGTGTATAATAAAATAAACTATTTTTAAGAATGAAAAAGGCATATTATAGCTCCCCTAACCTATAATACCCATACTCCAACATTGGCTCCCCGCCTCTCCAAAATAATGAAATATATTTTTAATTAGGCTATAGTTGTTACGTTTCCAGAGTAATATTTCTTGTTTAACATATACAATATAAAATCAATTTTAGATCTTTTAAACCAAGAAGAAAAATAAGACTATGACATACTGGGAGCCCATTTATCAGCTTGTGAAACTCAGTGTTACAAGTAATACTAGTAGTGATATTAGTGATCTGATGAAATTGTTACTTGTACAATTAGAATTCCACGCCAGCCATCTCTGTATCTTTGGTATTTCCCAGTCACATGCATTTGTTCCATTCCAGAAAACCAATAGATCCCGTTCTGATTGCAGTTGTTTCATCCATCATTTCCCCAAATAAATTTTAACCCTAGGGGCTATTTAACCTCTAGAGGCAGACCTACTTATTTATAGGTCAAAGCTAAATAGAATTAAAAGGGGATTCTATTGTCTATGGCAGTGTTTGGTGTGCAGGGGGGGTCGCAAGAATTTTTTAACTTGTAAAGGGGTCGGGTATTAAAAAAGGTTGAAAATCACTGGTCTATGGCATGGGATTAAATTAAAAATTCCAGTATCTTATTCAAAATAACTTTTATTCATAATACCATATAATACTAGGCTAGGATAATAGTGAAAACACAAATCAGAAAAAACAATTCCTTGCACAAACAAAACACATCACATCACAGATTAACTAAATAAATGACTTAAAACATGTGAGTCAAAGCTGCATTTGTAAACTAATAAAATTACACTATAAATTGCATTGACTTTAAAATATTCCACTTTAAATGATTGTCCCCTAAGGGTCAGTTCACACAAACTCAAGAAGCCAGTTATTCGCACAAGAAACATTGTGCAACAAAAAACCCTGTCTTGTTAACACATTTCACTGTACTTCCACATGTATGCAGTTTACTTTTGCATGTGCTCTTTTTAATATATGTTTACATTTAAAACCCATACTGTCCCCACTACGGACTTGACCCCTGCCCTCGTGTGTGGAGTATGGCCTAACCTTCCCGAATTATGGGAAGAGACCCATGCCCCTGCAGTGGGGACGTAATGAGTTGTTAATTAACTATTGTCCCCACTACTTGGGTTTCTTTTCATACCTCGGGAAGGTTAGACGATTTTCCACACATATGGGTCTAGTCTGGTTCACTGGAACGAGTTCATTTTTATGTAAAAAGGTTCTATATTAAAAACCAATGCAGACTAGGCCCCTTTGTGTGGAAAATCGTTTAACTTTCCTGAGGTATGAAAAGAAACCAATGCCGCAGTAGTGGGGATGACATGGGTTGTAAACATGTATCAATTTAAAAGTGCAGACCACATCGCACCTCGAGTCTGAATTGACCCTTAAGTATTGTTTCAGTAGTGGACGATTTTGAAGTCAACACTTACAATAAAGTGTTAGCGTCTCAAGACTAAACGTTATGTTAAAATTTATCTTAAAATATCACAATATCAACAACTACACTACACAATTATAATTTACTTTTGACGACAAAATTCTAAATCGAAATCAGACTTGGTATTTTTTTGTTTGAATATTTTTTTCCTGTGATTTTCTTAGGTTGTATCAACAATTTATTAAGCCTATACATTTGTAGATACAGCCTAATTTTTCCTTATTTTTATGGACAGAAGCATTGAATATATTAAATACAATAGCATTCAATTAAAGTTAGGCCTAAACAAATAATTTCAGTACAACAGTTTTATTTAATTTTTGAAGAGCATCTAATAGATTCTAGACTAATTTAAGTAGTAAAATATTCTTTTTTCCTTACTTAATTGCGTTAATGTAATATATGTATACAGGGGGGTACAAAATAAAAGGGATTCATTTAAGGACTGATTCAGATTTGAATCAAAATAATCTAGTTGCAAAAGTTTTAATTTTTTTAGTGTCAATGAAAGTTATTTCTATGAATGTATCCTGTGTATCCATACTTTTTTACACCCCCTGTGTCTCCTGAATTTATTTAAATAGTCAGTATGTTCGGCAGATCTCTTACATTATAAATATTAAAAATACTTAATAATATTAATAATGGTTTCTCAACGAAGCTTAGAACAAATCACTGACTGATCTGCAGTGGCGTAGCAAGGTGTAATCTAGGCGTGGGCGAAGTCGCACAGCGAGGCCCCCCATCTTTCAGAAATTTTACATAGGTATTATAAGATGGTCAGTCACTTCACGGAGTTATTTCCACTACCTACTAAAAAAACTGAAATGTATTTTACTTACCGATAGTGTCGAATGATTTTTATTAAGTACGCTAAAAATGTATTTTTTCCCTTCCTTCCATCAAGCTCTATATTGACTAGTAAAGACAAACTGAATGAAAAACGCACAAAAAGATTAATTCAGAATAAACAGCAGCTCGGAAAGGAATCTGCGGGAATGTGTTGGATAATATTATTAAAAACATATATTTAGAGTATTTTATTTGATAAAATTTTACAAAAATAAGGCCTTTCGGGTCTTTGCTTTACTGAAGGATAATAATAAGGATTTATAGTCGATTTTAGAAGCCAACTCTGCTTCGATTGATAATACTGCTAAAGCAGAGAGGCGCTCCTGCGTCATGCTATTCCTTAAATAGTTTTTAATTATTTTTAATTTGGAAAAGCTTCTTTCGGCTGAAGCTGTACTTACAGGCATAGTTAACATGATTCTAAAAGCAATATAAACATTGGGGTAAATGTCTTGTAACCCATTTTGAATTATATATTCCATCAGATGGTTCGCGTCTTTAATTGAATCAGATATACTGGGTATTAAAACTTGTAACTCTTCATATAGCTCAAAGGATTCTATGTCCTTACTTTCTCCGTTTTGAAGAATGTTGCCTAAGTCCTTGCAGTGTTTCAAAAGATCATCTTTTGTGAAGGATTTTATATCGCTGATTTCATATAAAAATCCAAAATTGTTGTAGTACTGATTAAGTGCAGTAAATCTAGTTTCTGTTTCTTGTATTACGGCGTCAACCATTGTAGTGAAAAAATCTATTCTGAATCTACTTTCAGGCGAAACAAGAGGCTCATCTACAGCTTCATAACTGAACATTCTCTTTTTTCGGCGAACCCTTTTCTCTTTAAAAGTCGTTGGAATCTCATAACTACTTTTTTGTATAAACTCATAGGCTTTTGCCTTACAATCATTGAAGCCTATATCTCGGAATTCCTGGATCCATTCGCGGAAACTGCGCAAATTGTCAATAGCGATCTTTAAGTTTGTGTTGACTTTCTGCCAGATTTTACTTATATTATTCACACGGATTAATATTTCGTACCACACGTCTATCGAAATGATAAACTCTAATGTAAGCATTTCACTTACAATTGATTCGCAGTCGCAGAAGGTATCTTATTACTAAAAGTGTCGGTGGTCTTACGGTAGCGATTTCGACCTCCTAACTAGAGGTCTCGGGTTCGAATCCTGGCCAATGCATCAATGAGTTTTTCGGAAATTATACGTGCATTTTCATACCGTTTGCTTTAACGGTGAAAAAAAAAGAAAACCTGCACATCTGATTACTAGATGTGTATGATGGTCGTGTTATATCTAAATTCCGTACACGTGACCGCGGGTGATGCTAAGTGCAACACCAGGCAACTACCGTCTATTCCTTATCAAGTCAAAATGTTTATTGCAAGAACATAGAGATGTGAGATAGTACGGTTAAATTGTGCCACACAAAAAGAAGAAGATCCATCAGCTAAAATATTACATGTCCACTCCACTGCTTAAAAAAGGCCTCCCTCAAGCAGTTTTACGATGTTTAGCGTGATAGGAAAACACGTATCATACAGAAAATTATAATAAATTGTATTACTTACTTATTTACATTAAATTAGTGCTCCTTTGATTGATTCAGACAGATTTGATGAGAAAATTTATTTATTATTTATGATTAACACTAAGTAAACAAATTGCTCTCAGAAACAAATATTTTGAAACTGATTAGTTGTCAGTGGCGTTAACTTTAGTACAAGTAAAAATTAATATTCTTAACTGAAATATGCCGAATAGTCTGCTGCACCTGTTAGGCTGCATTTACAAACAGTTAACTTTTCAAATAAATGTCAGATCGGGGAATCCATAATACATAGACTACGCATTCAACGTGGCGTTTTCCATGATTTCACCAATGACAACATTACGAAAAAAACAAATGAAAAGGTAAGAAAACGTTCCATATTACTTTCGAAACAGTATTTTTTATCCTGAGAGCAGGATAGTTTATTGCAATTTTCTTCAAGTATGACAAGGACCAGACTCTTGTCAGGTAAATCTGTAGTGATTACACTGTCCTAAATTCAGGAAGCCTAACTAGGTGTGCGTCAATATGGCGGGTGTACCTCTACGATTTGAATGTTTTTTTTATAGAATACCTGTACCTACAGTGTACCTTACCTTATACCTTACACGATATTTTGTGTACCTCTTTATATTAGCAGAAATTTCGAAAAATATTTACACGCTATATCATACATTCTAGAAAAAACCGGCCAAGTGCGAGTCAGATTCGCGCACCGAGGGTTCCGTATAATAAATTCATAATCGCACAGGTCTTGAACTCTATATCAAATACTCAGGCCTGCAATTCCTTGAAGCTGTGAAAAAAATCAAACTTCTGAGTTCTGTGCCAACGCAATCAAGAGTTACGGCCGTTTATGCCGCCTATTTGGACACGCATTGTGCACAAAAAAAAAGTGATGTACTTAAAAATTGGTTTTCGGACTTTTCCCTTTACTTGAGCTATAAGACATTGCTTGTTGCCAAATTTCATGATTCTAGGTATACGGCAAGTACCCTATAGGATTTGCGGCATGAACGGCCGTATTTCTTGATTGCGTTGGCATACAAGTTTGATTTTTTCACAGCTTCAAGGGATTGCAGGCCTGAATATTTGATATAAATTTCAACATGATACGTCTACGCGTTCTTGAGAAAAAGGGTCTTGACAGACAGACAAACAGACGGACAGACAACTAGATATACTCAGATCAGCACTAAAAGGGGCCTCGCGCGGAGGTAATTTTAATATTATGGCGTAACTACGGCCAATTTGAAAAGGCGTGTCAATTACGGTACTTTCGTATTATTCGATACATATTATTGGTCGTGGAAACTCAAAGGGGTTCTGAGGGAAAAGCTGGAAACTGTATTTATGGAATGGCTTAAGGTATTAAGATGAAATCTTAACTCTTAGATTAGGTGGTATTTGATATAAGCCAGAACATATGAACTTTTGTAAAAACCCTACTTCTACGCATACGAAGTCGCGGGCACCAGGTAGTTTTAATATAAAATCATTCCCAATTATTAGCTTTTTAGAATTCCGCGGTTTATTGGTTGTTTTGGTTGAATATATTTTATGTTGTTACAGTATTTTTAGCTATAGTTACTTAGCTATACTTACACTCAAGGGGGCCTCGAGCATGATCAAATTTAATCTAAAATTATTACACCTTAAGGTAAGTCAGCACCCTAGTAGGGGGCCTCGCGCGAGGCCCCGTTCTGATAGCCATCGCGGTTGTTTTGGTTGAGTATAGGTTGTCACAGTTACTTTTTAGCTACACTTACTACTCACAGGGGCCTCGCGCGATGCCATTTGTAATGTGAAAATATTACCCCTTTTAAAATAAAACTGAACGATTGGATTTCAAATATTTTTTTTATGTTTTTTACTTGATGCTATAGAAATTTTCAACTATTACTTGTAGCCATACTTACATCAAGCACTGAAGGGGGCCTCGCGCACGGCCAATTGAATGTAAAAATATAACACCCTTACGTTAGCACTTTAGGTAGGGGGCCTCGCGCGAGGCCCCCCTGAGCGCGAGGCCGTGGGCGAGGGCCCACTTCGCCCACGCCTTGCTACGCTACTGCTGATCTGGCTGTTAAATCTAGGTTAGTTTACATACGTAAATGCTAGTAGTTTTTTTACTACAAATTATTGTAGTTGTAAACTAGAAACTTTTATTTTATTTTACTTTTTTATTTATATTAAGAATTTTTTAAAACTTTATTCCTTTTAAAACTTTAAAACTGTCCAGTACATAAGTAAAATTATATTTTAATATAGGGTACTTTGAAATTTCTGAAAAATATTTAGGTAACTGTGGCTTCCATTCATAAATCTAAATCACTTTCGCTAAGGTAGACTTTTAGATTTTTCGTACTATATTTATTTGGTCAGCATATTGGGTTCCTGGAGAAAATTGCATACAATATTTCTGTTTCAGGAATTTCAGGGATTTCAGGGATCCTACATATATTTGGATTAATAAAATTAATATGAAAATTAAAAACAACAAACAACACTCAAGAAATACCAATTATAACATACTTATATCAATAGAAATTTTGGAAATATCACATAGTATTTTTAAAGCATCCATAAATTATTTTTTCTCATAAGCGTTAGTGCAAAAACAATAAAAAGAGGTGAACAAAAAACTTAAAAACTAAATATAGAACACGGTTTTTGGTAGAATAAGTTTTATCACTGGTGCATTTTTTAAAACGAAAATATTGTACCTTCTGCAAAACAATTCCATATAAAATTAAATTATGAACGAAAATTTTAGGCACTATCACATTCTATGATGGTGTTTACTGGAAAATATATGTTTCTTTATAACATTAATTACCAATTACATTGATATGGTACATATTTTCAATTATAAATAGCTCTCTAAGTGCCTTGCATATAAATACATTACTTATATTGCCAAAGATCCACCCATATACATGTTTCAACTGATTTTTGGATTTAAACAAAAACTCATTATTATGTTGTTAGTATTAAATCTATCTTATTTTATAATTATTACCAATACATTATTATTTTTTATACAGTAAATATTTTGAAATAAGCCTTCTGCCTGAGTAGTGAGATCTTTATCAGTCGTAAAGAAAATCGTTCGAGAATTTTTTTTTATTTTATATTTTTGACATTCACTTAAGCGTTATATTTGGCGAAATGAAACAGTATCATTAAGATCTTACGTAATAAGTTCATACAAAGCATTAAATTTCAAATTGTTAGTTTAATAGTTTATTGTGAGTTGGGCAGTTCTGTTGCAATTTCTACATATTCAGTCCGAAAAATTTAATTAAAAACACTGTTCCTGTGTATAAAATGGACAAGTTTAAAAAAAACAGCATAAATTGTATAATAACGTAGAAAATTTCAAAAAAGCAGCATAAAACGTATTATAATTAGGGCATGCAAATATTCGAAAAATTTGGTATTCGAATATTCGAATATTTTTGCCTGAGATATTCGAATATTCGAATATTATTCGAAAAGTTATAAAGTCAAATAAAATAGGATTTTACGTGGTAGGACACTATTTTGCAATTAGATAAAATAGACTCATTAAAATTTCTAAAATCAATCATATTTATTTGCGACAACATGATAAAAAATTATATAATCAAACAACTACCTACTTCAAATAAAAGAAACAAGGTAATTAGTTTTAACTTAATAAACTCCATCTCTTCCCGTGGGTGTCGTAAAAGGCGACTAAGGGATCCATAAACCGGAAGATGGGCAGCAGCGTCTTTTCCGCATACCATCTCGGCTCACGCCACACTGCGATCGCCAACCCGCATGCCAAGCGTGGCGATTACGGAAACACCCCTCATGGATATAAACCCTAAAAAACGGCCCCTAGTCCCCGGCAGCCCCGCTATTCCTGACTCCGGTAGCGGTCACGGTAACGGCGGGGCATGGGGTGCGAAGAATCTCCGGCAGAGGCCAGGCTACCAAAAACTAAGACCTTTGGCCCTGGCAACATACAACACGCGCACACTGCGAACAGACGAGAAACTCGCTGAACTGGAGGAGGAATTGAGCAGGCTACGGTGGGACATTGTAGGATTATGTGAAGTCCGAAGAGAGGGAGAGGACACCATGGTCCTTAAGTCCGGAAACCTGCTCTATTTCCTGGAGGGCGACCATCTGTCCCAGGGTGGTGTCGGGTTTATTGTCCACAAGTCCCTCGTTAACAACGTGGTCCAGGTCGAGAGTGTTTCGACGAGGGTAGCTTACCTTATACTCAGAATCACCAAACGGTATTCGCTGAAGGTCATACAGGTATATGCACCGACCGCGGAACACCCCGACGACGAGGTGGAGGCTATGTATGAGGATATCTCCAGAGCCATACGTAGTTCCAGGACCCATTACACCGTTGTGATGGGGGACTTCAATGCGAAACTAGGCAAACGAAGTGACACCGAGCTGAGAGTGGGGAAATTAGGACACGGAGAAAGGAATGCGCGGGGTCAGCTGCTGGCCGGCTTTATGGAGAAGGAGGGCCTCTTTATGATGAAATCTTTCTTTGAAAAGCCAAAACAGGCGAAGTGGACATGGCTGCATCCCAATGGTGTAGTAAAAAATGAGATTGACTTCATCTTGTCGACAAAAAGGCAAATATTCAATGATGTCTCTGTGATCAACTCGCTGAAGACAGGAAGCGATCACCGAATGGTAAGAGGCACATTGAACCTAAAAACAAAGCTGGAAAGATGTCGACTGATGAAGTCCACGCTCCGACCAGCGCCTATCCAACTCCAAAACCCCGAAAGCTTTCAGCTCAATTACGTCAATTTAATACAAATCGTATTAAAGAGGCTATCGAGCGTAATAAAGGGTCAAAAGTATTCGCAAGAGATCTGTCTGCTGGTCAAAGCCAACTGACAAAGCTGAAGACCGAGGATGGAAGAGTCGTGTCGTCCAAGCCCGAGCTGTTTGAAGAGGTTGAGAAGTCCTACGGACAATTATACACGACTACACGCTTACCTGTCAGTATTCAAGCTATACCGAAGATATCCCGTCAGTGACCCGACACTATACCGAAGATATCCCAGATGTCAGCCTGTGTGAGAAAAGAATGGCTCTCAAACAACTTAAGAACAACAAGGCACCGGGTGATGATGGAATTACAGCTGAGCTTCTGAAAGCAGGTGGAGAACCGGTACTTATAGCTCTTCAGAAGCTATTAAATTCCGTCATGCTCGAGGGACGAACGCCTAGAGCATGGCACAGGAGTGTGGTGGTGCTCTTCTTCAAGAAGGGTGATAAGACTGCTGAACAGTTACAGACCCATCTCCTCCTGAGCCATGTCTACAAGCTGTTTTCGAGAGTCATTACGAATCGTCTCGCACACAGGTTTGACGACTTCCAGCCTCCCGAACAAGCCGGTTTCCGAAAAGGCTTCAGTACCATAGACCACATACATACGCTGTGGCAGATTATACAGAAGACCGAAGAGTATAATCGGCCACTATGCTTGGCGTTTGTGGACTATGAGAAAGCCTTTGATTCGATCGAGACCTGGGCTGTGTTGCAGTCTCTCCAACGGTGCCAAATTGATTATCGATACATCGAAGTATTGTGTTTGTATGAAAACGCCACCATGTCGGTCCACCTCCAGGATCAGAATTCAAAACCTATCCGGCTGCAGCGTGGGGTGAGACAGGGAGATGTTATATCTCCGAAACTTTTCACCGCTGCACTGGAAGATGTTTTCAAGCTTCTGGACTGGAGAGGACTCGGCATTAACATCAATGGCGAGTACATCACTCACCTTCGATTTCTGACGATATCGTGATCATGGCTGAGACCTTGGAGGACCTAGGCGCGATGCTCGAAGGACTCAGTAAAGCCTCCCAACAAGTGGGTCTTAAAATGAACATGGATAAGACGAAAATCATGTTAAACGTCCGTGTTACACCCACTCCTCTGAAGGTTGGAGACTCTACACTTGAAGTTGTTGACGAGTATGTATACCTGGGACAAACAGTCCAGTTAGGTAGGTCCAACTTCGAGAAAGAGATCAATCGCCGAATCCAACTCGGCTGGGCAGCGTTCGGGAAGCTTCGCAATATCGTCACGTCCAAAATACCGCAGTGTCTCAAGACTAAAGTCTTTGACCAGTGTGTGTTGCCAGTGATGACATATGAATCCGAGACATGGTCGCTTACTATGGGCCTCATAAGAAGGCTCAAAGTCACCCAAAAGGTGGAGCGCGCTATGCTTGGTGTTTCTCTCCGTGATCGAATCAGAAATGAGGAGATACGTGGGAGAACTAAAGTTACCGACATAGCTCTCAGAATCGCTAGACTTAAGTGGCAGTGGGCAGGGCACATAGCTCGTAGAACAGATGGCCGTTGGGGCGTAGAACAGATGGCAGTAAAGTTCTCGAGTGGCAACCGCGCACCGGAAGACGCAGTGTGGGCAGGCCTCCGACTCGGTGGACCGACGACCTGGTGAAGGTTGCGGGAAGCCGCTGGATGCGAGCCGCACAGGACCGGTCAGTGTGGAAATCCTTGGGGAAGGCCTTTGTCCAGCAGTGGACGTCTTTCGGCTGATAGATAGATAGATAATAAACCTATCATAAATGAGATCATCAATTATCATTGATTATCTAAAATAAAGTAATGAAAACAAAATTAAACAATTTCTGTTAACTTGGCAGTAACCTAAATAGAAACAATCACTCTCTGAGATCACATGCATAAAAGTAGTCCTTATTGGAAAATATAACAAATGAAAATAATTTAACAAATTTAATCCAGGTAAATTAATATATGGCAGTTTGCCATTCTTCTTTCCGAATAACGGCGAGCGCTCACGCAGGAATCGCACGATCCTTCTTTTGGGTGCGTTCCCGCAAGATGCGTTTGATGAAATATGTTAAAAAAAATTTTTTAGATTTTTTTAAAAATAATTGTAATACTGTCTTTTAATATTTAATGTGATGAAATAAATAAACTCGTTACCACTATGGATCAAATATTGTATAAAATTCATTTACTAGTCAGTTCAAATGTCTTTAAAAATAATCGAATATTCGAATATTCGTAAACATTATTCGAATATTAAAATGAGGCGAATATTCGAATTATTCGAATATTCGAATATTCGATTGCAGGCCCTAATTATAATGTAGAAATTTAAGTTGCATCGTTTAAGATCAGTCGCTCTTAAGCATCTTATACTTTAATCGAAACTCAAGAACGAGTACTTCGTCTCAAACCACTGGTTGTTTAAACGAACAACGAACCATATCACTGTTCAGAACGGACAATCCCCACCTCCGTCGAGTTCAATAAGTCGTGTAATACCATATGTATCAGGTCAATTTCCCATTTCTCACCAAACATATTTTTGAGTTTACGGACTTGGCCCATGTGTGTGAAGCATGGCCTAACTTTTCCGAGGAATGAGAAGAAAATCCATGCATGATAAGTTTTTATTTTATCGGTAGCCACAGCATAGTTTATATGTATTTTTTGCATTCAGTTTTACCTATTTTGATTGAGAGTGTCCATTCTAAAAGTGACAGCATACCCATTATAGATATTTCTTCTGTGCCTACGTTCAAGGAGTGTCCATTCCAAGGTTCGGAACCGGTTAACAAATACCGGTTAATTTCGTTCGAATTTCGGTTAACGATTCCGTTCAGGTTAAAACCGGTTTCCAGCTTAACCGGTAAATTTGAATAAAATATCGGTTAATCAGGAAGCGGTTTTCTAACCGAAATAAGAACTAAATTAACCGGTTAAAACCAAACTTAGTCAAGTACAGGCGCGTAGCGCGGGTGCCACTGCCCGAGTCTTCTGCTCACTTTCTCGCACGCTTTCAATTGATTGCACGCGGCAAACATGCCTACAAAGTCGCATATTCTTCAAATTAACCGGTTAATTCCGTTCGAACGAAAAAATATCGGTTTTGGTTAAACCGGTTAAATATACCGGTAACCGAAACCTGAACGAAATCTTAACCGAAATTATTTCGATATAGGGGTCAATGACCGAAACCGGTATTTTCAAAAAACCGGTTTCCGAACCCTGGTCCATTCTGAAAGCGACAACATACCTATTATAGATATTTTCTGTTCCTACGTTCAATTTTGTTTGAGGAGAGTGTCCATTCTGAAAGCGATAGCATAGCATACTTAATAAAATTTCTCTTCTGTGCTTATGTTCATCATCTTCTATCTTCCGGGTGATGGAGTGAGGCAGGTTAGAGGCTGAAGAACTTGAGGAAGGCCGCGGGGGGCACGGGGTGCGGGGGCAACGGCCCCCCCGCCGAGCGCAGCCGCTCGCGATACTCCGGACACTAGAAGAACATAACATATTTTTTTATTTATTAATAATCTTCACTGTTTCTAAGTACTTAGTAACCAGAATAGCTGAAAAAACAACTTTCCCACATAAGAAGCTAATGGTTTGACAAAAAAAAACTGGACTGAAAGTTGGTTATTTTACCACTATATCTGTATGACGTTCTATTTTTTAACACACCACGTTTTTTTTTTATTGGCTTCAACTGTTTTCACTTTGGGAAAATGGTACAATTTCCTAAAAAAGGGACCCCCTTCAAAGGTTCCAAAAAATATCTTATCAAGTCATCGACGTAGAATCAATTGTTTCTACGTCGATGTATCAAGTCAAATTGTTTTCAGCCATTATTATTTAGATTTGTATGTTTTCAGCTAACCGTCTTTACATGTCAAAGATTTTCTTTCGTATTTTTTTTGTATTTTTATTCTCTTGTTCATTCCTGTATGTGCATTTTTTTAAGAAGAAGAAGAAATAAGGCGTATTTCAGTTCCAGTCCGACAAAAAATTTTTTGTTCAGTAAATGAGGAGGCAAATCCTAAAGGAAATATTACCTGGTCAGCTATACAGGGGTGTCCCAGCGATCGCCAGAACAGACTGTTGCAATGGCGACACAGGGATAACGTTTCAGCGAACTTCGCGTCTTCTCGCAAACCGTATAACCTGGAAAAAACATAATTTTAAGTAAGACACCATACTGTTTCCGTGCTTCGCAAAACACGTTGAGCCGTTGGTACCGGCTGCTATCACTAGATGGCAGTCGTTAAGCCCTGTCGGAGGCCTTATAGGCGGCTTGAAAACTTGTGATACTAGGGTTTGTCACAACCTCCACCAATCCGGACTTGGCCCCCATGTGTAGAGTATGGACTAACCTTCCCGATGTATGGGAAGAGACCCGTACCCCTAGAGTGGGGACGATATGGGTTGTGAATCCAAGACAAAACTTAATAAATTATCAGCGCTTAGTTTATATAAGATGCTACATTATTAGTGCCTGATATTTTAGTCAGTGCTTCTACTCCTGATTCTGATCAACTTTCCCCAAGAAACCCATAGTCAAATCGCAAAAAAAAATGTTGGACTCTTCATACAAATCGATCAGCCTAGCGGCCAAATTAGTATGATGAGATCAAAATTTTTTTTGCGATTTGACTATGGATTCCTTGGGGAAAATTGATCAGAATCAGGAGTAGAAGCACTGACTAAAATATCAGGCACTAATACAGTAGCACCCTATATACATTACTTAGTTATTATACACTGCTACCTACTGCAAATAAAAAATATATTTTCATTTCAAGATCTCGACACTCACTTCCTAAGCTGGTTGAAGAGCTTCCCCCAATCAGCCTCTTCTAGCTTTGATTTAAGATTCTACTATATAAGGTGCTACTTTATTAGTGCCTGATATTTTAGTCAGTGCTTCTACTCGATTTGCGATTTGACTATGGGTTTTTTGGGGAAAGTTGATCAGAATCAGGAGTAGGAGCACTGACTAAAATATCAGCCACTAAAAAGTAGCACCTTATATACTAGTTTCAAGTGATAAGCCCCTTATAAGGTTAACAAAAATGACTTTCGAAAACTGGACACTGTTACCTATCCAAAAATAGAGCTTTCTCCAATCAGTTTAGGAACCCCTTACTAGATTAAGTAGACAAAAAAATTACCTTTGTATAAGTGTACATTGCAAAAAAAAATCCATTAATTTCATTTCAACACTCACTTCCTAAGCTGGTGGAAGAGCTTCCTCCAATCAGCCTCTTCTGGCTTAGCGCCCTTCAGCACAGCGTCAATCTGTGGCTGCGTGAAGTGGAAAGCCACCAGCTCTCGCCAGATCCTCTGCTCCGAGCATACTGAAGCCATCACGCTCCACGCTGATGATGCCGCCTGGTCATGAGATATGAAGGAGTATTTAGTTTGTAAGGCGATGGTACAGCTCGCGTCACGTAAAAAGAGCGCTGGCGGGCGTTCCGAGGGCACAACAGTTGACTCTGACAACAGGACAGCATAATATAAATCGCGTAAGTGTGAAAGAGAGGGTACTAAACAGTTGCTGTCAGAGTGCATCCTCGGAACGCCAGCCAGCGCTCTTTTTACGTGACGCGAACTATACCAACATTTTATCTAATACTAGCTTTCGCCCACGACTTCGTCTGTGTGGACTTCAAAATTGGGTCCAGAGAGAAATGAAAGGTTAAGGCAGCGCCATCTAGTGACAAAGAAAAAAATTCCGTTTTTAGCCATTCCTTAGGGAATCCTCGAGTTTTCCGGGATAAAAAGTATCCTATGTGTTAGTCGGATGCTTTATCTATCTACCTACTAAATTTCATCCAAATCCGTCCAGTAGTTTCGGCGTGAAAGTGGAACAAACAAACAAACATCCATACTTTCGCATTTATAATATTAAATGAGAAGTCTTGCCGTCAAACGTCAATGTTAATAGCATTGATATGTTCCGAGATAAAGGAGTTTGTAACTTCGAGTATGCGGAAGGCATCACGCTCCACTATCGAAGCCGATGAAGCCGCCTGGTCGTGGGATACAATCAGGAGTTTGTAAAGGCGATAGGTACCAACCACAGACATGCACCCCGCTCCCCCCCCCTATAGACTAGCAATACAGGGCATCGGCCGCTCGCCGCAAGGTGGGCAGATGGCCAAGTTAAATTGAAATGTCATTTTTGTTCAATTTTCGTCTTTCAGTCTATTTCTGTCAATGGTCGAGGTAACATCGCAAAATGTGTGTAAATTTATCGTAAAAATGCCAAGTTGCATCGTTGTCTGATGCGGAAACCGCACTGGACATCTCAATAAATCAAATGTGCGGGGTTTCATACCAGAAGTAAGCCATATATTGACTAATTTTTATTTAAATAACTTCGTTGCAAAACATGTGGTAGTGATGTAACACTTCATCGACTTTTCGATAGATATAGCAAAAAGTTTAGCAACAAAAAATATCCGACTGCATATTTAGGTACATAGTTTTATCCAAAGTAGACATATTAGTATTAGTATTATAGTAGTAGTTTATCTTATTAGTATTTGACTTATTTTTTCTTTTAATTAGTTTCAGTTTCCAAAGGAACCCAAATAAAAATTAAACGAGAATTAAGACTATGGAGCAGACACGACAGCTGGAAAATTGTCTCCTTACATTTCCGCCCACCTTGGCTATAGATATGTTTTGGAAACTATGATTCGGTTTGATTTTTATTTTTAAAATATATATTTTTTGTTTTAATATGTATTTTTACTGTATTATATTTGTGAATTTGTATCAGTATTGTTTATGTATTAAGATTTAACAAGGAACAATATGCTTAATTTATTTTGTTATCCTCATTTTAAAAATTATCGTAAGAATTTTCGATATTTGTGATCCTTTCTATTACCTCCATCACTAGATCTTTCAGTCGCATTTTGAGTTTTCTCATTTTCAAATACTCTATTGCTATTCGGCGATTTAAATCCTTAGACAGTTGACATGTTGCGGTGATTGGTCGTAATTCAAACATATGACATTCTTAGATTCAAAAATTCGAACAGTTATGAAGCTTCCCCCTCCCGCACCTCAGATTTTCCCCTCAACTTGGTCCACGCGGTTTCATATTGAAACTGACGTATTAGCGTTCTATAGAGGAGCGGAGCGACGATATAAAACTTCTTTGGTACCAACATTTCAAAGACTAGTGCTTACTAGTCGTTCAAATGCCTATCTTACTGTATTGTTTATATTAGAAAAATACTTTTTTTGTAATTGCAAAATAGTAGTTTGGGTGACATGCACCATCTCAACCGCTTTCGTGCTTCGCAAAGCATCGTAGATTGCAATCTTTAAGCCATGTCAGACGCCTTTTATTTAAAAAAAAAACAACATCTTTACTATCCCCATTTTCTTTGTGTGTTTTACTAACCTATATGTATGTATATGAATTCTACGTAATTTGAAATAAAAAGTTTCAATTTCAATTTAGGCGGCTCGAAAACTTTTGACACTGGGGTTGGCTACTAGCCCCACAACCTCCACCAATGCAGACTTGGCCCCCATGTGTGGAGTAAGGCCTATATTTCCCTAGGCATGGGACGTGACCCTTCCCCTGCAAAGGGAATGATATGGGTTGTTAACCTTAACCTAAGAATTCTTTCTTGTTGAAACCAGGGGCTGAAGGAACTTACGTCTAAATCTCTGTGATCCGCTATCCTTAGCAAGATCTCTCTGATGCACTCTTCAGGCATATCGTGCAGTTTGGGCAGCACTTCTGGTCCCGGCTGTAACAAAATTAAGATTATCATCAAGCCAAATTAATCATCTTCAGGCTAGATTCATTATCATCATGAACTATATCCGTTCTCTTCGCTATAACTCTCAATATCTCCTGTTTCTGTATTCATTGTTAACTCGCAATACCTGCTGTATCCGTATTCTCTAACACCCAATACTTCCTGTATCCGTATCCGCTGCGCGATGCGGTTGGTCCTTGCTATAGCGGTGTCGTGGTGGCCCCTATAACATAACATCGAATACCTCCTGTATCCGTATACTCTAACACCCAATACCTACCTCCTGTATCCGTATCTGCTGCGCTATGCGGTTGATCCCTTTGCTCACTCAATACCTCCTGTATCCGTACTCTTTGCTATAACATCCTCTTGTATCCGTTCTCTTTGCTTTACCTCCTGTATCTGTATCTGCGGCGCGATTCGGTTGGTCCGGCTACTGCAGTGTCATGGTGGCCCCTATAACATAACGCCCAATACCTCCTGTATCCGTATTCTCTAACTCGTAATACCTCCTGTATCCTTTCTATTGGCTATTACATAACTCTTAATACCACCTAAATCCTTTCTTACCTCCTGTATCCGTATCCGCTGGGCTATGCGGTTGATCCTGGCTATCGCGGTGTCGTGGTGGCCCCACAGAGCGCGGGAGCCAAGCGGCCGTCCCCAACAGGAGCCCCGCTCCGCCTCTCTTAGAGAGGACAGGGCCATGACTAGCGCTCGGAGTGCGTTTAGGTTCTGTTGGGATTGGGCCACTGGAAAGGAATTTAGAGGATTAATAAAAATGTTGTCCGATTGCTGGACCGACGACGATCTTTAAGCCACAGTGGATTTATCTGAGGCTAAAGCGTGATGCGACTCAGAATAGCTCTAAATGGAAGTCACTGTGGTCCCCCCTAATCCTATAAGATAGTGGGTCTTTGTTCCGGTTTAAATATATAAAAGTCATCATCATCATCAGCCAAAAGACGCCCACTGTTGAACAAAGGCCTTCCCCCAGTATTTCCACGCCGACCGGTCTTCCGTTGCCTGCATCTGGCGGCATCACGCGACCTTCCCTAGGTCATCGGTCCCTAAGTGGGAAGCCTGCCCACGCTACGTCTTCCGATGCGCGGTCGTAGTAATGTAGTAGTAATATGCAATCATTAACCGACTTCAAAAAAAGGAGGAGGTTCTCAATTCGTCGATCTTTTATTAAATTGTTTTATGTACGTTCACCGATTACTCGAAGACGCCTGAACCGATTTAGAAAATTCATTTTTTGTTTAAAAGGGCATACTTCACAGGTAGTCCCATATAAATTTTATCGAAATCGATTCAGCGGTTTTTGAGAAAATCAACAAAAACATAGCAAAATTGGAGTTGTTGCGATTGAAGTCGGTTGTTTTTAACGTATTCAGCGTGGTCATTTATAACGTGACATTCTGTTGCTAGTGTCCAGGTTCTGTAGTCAGTTCTCAGTTTCTGTCCTCACCTTGGTCAGCTAACTGTTCCAGCATAGACAACAGCAGTTTCTGCGCGGCGCCCGGCAGATGGGTCAGCTTCTGACCACAGAGCAGCAATTCCAGTAACGCACAGATGTAGTTAAACCGTCTCACGTCGCGGACTGCCGATGAGAAGTCTAGTCTACGCACTGCTTCTGAGAGACCGTTGAAGCCTGCAATCTGGAAGACAGACAGACCGTGTGTAGGTAAACATTCAGTACATTTATAGGTAACAAATAATTTGTATTAAGGCAGACAGACAAGCTAAAAGTTATTATTGTAAATATATTATACTGTATTAAAAAGTACGAGGTTTTTAAAAAGTTACATTTGAACAAAAAAAAAACAAAAAACATTTTACTAAATAAAACTTCGACTCGGTTCCTGTTGGAGTCCTACAACTTGTCAACTTGCCAATTCATCAACTGATTTACTATTGGGTTTCTGTGTCGATACTAACCCATGCAAGAAAAAGTACAGTCGCTTACTAAAGTTCATTCATTCTTTTTTTATGTATTTCATAAAATTGCTGCTCGAACGGGTACTAAAATAAGGGATAAAAACCTATTTTGTATTCATTCTATTTTCATGTATTTCCATAATATTTCTGCTCGAATGGGAACTAAAATAAGGGATAAAAACATATTTTGTATTGTAGGGCTCCTGTGTGTAACCTGATTCCTGAAGCAAAAATTGGATTATCACAGTTGATACTAAGTCACCTCTTAAAAAAAATTAAACATGCCTTTTCCTTGTACTTTTGGATTTGTTTGACTGACTATAGATTATTTATTTCTGAGTTTCATGTTACTCTTAATTTTAAGGATTATTACAAAGTCTATCGCCTATTGTAAGATACTGAGACCAGTTAAGGTTACTCATAAAAATTTGTGACTTCACTCAAAAGAATGATTGCAATTCCATTAACAACAGAAGTACTTTCAACAGAATAATCCAGAAAACAACTGTAACTGCGACACATCTTGTAAATAAACATACACACGTGCTGGCTTACTAATCTTGTGCGTATGACCTTCATAACATACTCCACGTCCAAACTCATTGTTAAGACAATAGACTTTGAATTATTTGTTATCAAATCAAAACTACGCACACGGATATGTTACGGCAAAGACTGAAAATATTACCAGACATTCATTTACACATTGAAGGACACATTGTTACAGAGCATATAAATCGAAATAATTTATTACAGATTGTTTGGCGGCGAACAGTGATTCCAGACTTAAGAGTTTCGGGATTACTGCTATCATTTGGGTGATTTGGGCCAAAGTACGGCTCGTGGTCCATGAGCGAACGCAATGGTGGAGCAATGTAGTCGCTTTTTGTGTGCCCCATGTCCCCGCTGTCGAGGCAAGGGTCTCTTCTGATAGCTCGAAAGGTTAGGCCATACTATAATGTCGTCGGCCATATAAACTTTTTACACTGGGGTTAGCCACTAGCCCCAGAACCTCTACCAATCCGGACTTGTGTGTGGAGTATGGCCTTACTAACCTTCCCAAGGTATGGGAAGGGATCCGTGCCCCTGTAGCGGGGACGACATGAGTTGTTAATTGTTAACGAATTTGTATGCTGTCCATGGTATGCTTAGGTAGTCAAGTCAAGGCAAATAATAATGTCTCATCTAGTGCTTACCTCTCTGGTGCATTTGATAGTGATGTGGCAGTGTGGAGGCACTCTGTTTACGGATTCGTCTGTACTCTTTTCACCATCCTCACCATCCGACCTGAAAACAAAAATCGATGTTCAGCCGACGTGAAGTTACCGCAGATCATACATACATATTATCTCATCTCATCTCACTAATGTTATAAATGTGAAAGTGTGGATGATTGTTTGTTCCGCTTTCACGCCGAAACTACTGAATGGATTTGGATGAAATTTCGTAGGTAGATAGATAAAGCACTCGGCTAACATATAGAATACTTTTTTATCCTAGAAACTTAAGGGTTCCCGGAGGAATGCTTAAAAACTCAAAATTTCCACTGCGTCACTAGATGGCACCACCTTAACATTTTCTTTCTCTCTGGTTCCAATTCTAAAATCCACGCAGACAAAGTCGCGGGCGGAAGCCAGTATTATTATAGCTTTCCCAAAACAAAATGCAGCATGGTACTAAAATGATTTAACACTTCCAACGGCGATAAACGAGACACAATAAAAGTTTATTGTAGTGCCGTCTATTGGCGTTCAAGTGTCCTTAAATGTGTTAAGAGTTATAGTTACAGCTAATATAATGGTTTAACCGTTAAAATGTCCGTGAGAATTCTTCGCCTCCATACTGCCTTTAATATGGTAAATTTTAGACAAGTTATTTTATGGTTACGTAATTTACGGTAACTGAGTATACGTCACATCCCGTGGCAGCACATATTTCCTACCTGAGCGAGTAAAGCAAAAAATGTGAAATTTCATGATACATTTTATAGATCAGTAGAAACCGTACTGTCGGTCACTAAGCAGCTGGCGGTCCTCTAGAAACCGAAGGAGCTGGCTATTTATAATGGACTCCATTATCTTTGAGAATAAGGGGGTTATGGTTATCGGCCCGGAGTTGGACGGATTCGAGCGGCCACCTTTTTTAGGGATCGAGTGCACCAAAGCTGTTTTCCATGAGTTCGGGACTACGCCAGAAGAGTAGGAAAGCCGAAAAAGGCGCGTTAAAACTGGAGCCAACTCTGGAGCACACACCTTCAACACGATAGGAGGGATTCCATCGGGCCCACTCGACTTATGAATTTCGAGGGAAAAAAGTGCTTTACGCACTGAGCGTTGGTGGAACCGGATTTCCGGCATACAGCTCTTGCACCGCGGTATGGTCGGCAGCTCGTTTCCCCCGTCATCCAAGGCGTCTACTGATCATAGCGAACTATGGTAACAACGTGAAATAAATGGCCTCTTCAGCTGTTTGACAATTTTTTTTTTTTTTCAATTTCAGCCTATTCTCGAGTACATAATATGACTGTGATGTGTCCACTGTCCAGTAGTTGAAACAAGATAACCCAAGAAACAGAGGAATTTAAACATCACTGCCGCAAATGTAGCTAATTATCAATTACATGCTATGCGTTTTGAATTCAGAACATAAACCCTTAGACGAGCTAGCTTTCTCCGATTTCTCTGGGATAATCGGAGCCGCCATATTGTACTGTGATTGACGACCGGCGCGCGCGCATAGAAATGGCAAGCTTGCGCAAGCAGCGAAGCCTAATATTATGCGCACTAATAATTTCTTGGCTGAGATTGATATGTGTATGTAAATAAACGTTATGAAGCTAATAACTATTAAAATAATGAAATCTCTCTTTTCCTGTGCCAACTGACCCGTGATATATCCCAGAGATAAAATATAGACTGGTTTCCTGATGTTAATCTTAGCATTTACCCAAAACGTCTATGTCCAACAGTGGACTTTTTGCAGCTTGAGATAGCGAGGTTGAGTACATATACTACCGTAGAATATCGACGACGAATCTTTTTGTGCCAAAACTTTCTATGTTTTTATATAAGATGTTAAAAATAGTCGTTTATCACAATAAAAATTTCGTGAAAATCTATAAAGGCTTTTCTTTAATGTAATTTGTACAATGATTCTCTGTGATGTATCAAAGCTGTTGATTTTCCATAATTAAATAAATAAATAAAAATTTGCTGGTATACTATTTAAACTAGAAGAAACTACTTCTACTCATGAAACTGAACAACTTTCCCAAAGGAACAGGAACAGGAATGGGAATGTGTATGGGAATACTAAGTGGGCCGATCAGTGGCCGACTACTGTTAGAAAAGTACAAAAAATTCGCGAATTGACTATAGGTTCCTTGGGAAAAGTTGCTCAGTTTTACAATATAGAAGCCCCAGTTTAAGTAGTACCAGCTAATTTGTTAACACCTCGTATAATTCCAACAGATTACAAATCCGACACCTATTGCCAATTGTATGTTTTTCTTCTTTTTAAAGCGGGACAACCTGATTTCGGCATTAATTTAGTGTACGTTAAAGTTTGTCCTAAAAGTTTATTTTTATGGCAGAGGTGGCAAACGAGCAGACGGATCACCCGATCGTAACCGATTACCGCCGCCCATAGACACCCGCAACACCAGAGGAGTCACAAGTTTTAAAAAACTAATACTACCCCAGTTTGTATTAACTAAATACATAAAAAACAGACCAAGTATTCGGAAATAGCTACGGAAAATGGTCGGCGTTGTTGGAAATAGGTCAGTGGTTCTGACCTATTTAGCTGGCCACCATTACTTGATACTTCCGTGAAAACTTGCGTAACTGTGCCATAGGTCAAGAAATGTTCAGAGTGTGTTCAGAGTTTATTTGCTGATACGTCGGCGTATGTTACAAAGAATGTTACGTTTTAGTGATGATAAAGAAACACCACCAAGAGATATTGATAATATTTAAAAAAACAAGAAATAAATTCTAATAATCTTTTTTTGTTATATTTACTTGATACCATTTTATATTTTTATTTGAAAAGAAAGATAAACAATAAAGATATAGCTAAGTATTAAGAACTCCTTAAATATCGATTTGAATGACCACTTTTGTATGGGGTAAAACAAAAAAAAAACATTTATTAAAAAGTGGTAGAACTAATTAAATTACAAAACTTGTCACATTTGATCCAAATAAAAGCCTTAAATATGTTCATATCCGTCATTAAATAATCAACTTGACTAAAAGCAAAGACAAGATATATAGGGTGACTTTCAATTAGTTCTTGATACGAAAGGCTATGCATGTGCTCATGATACTCGTACCAAGCAACTTTCCCTAAGGAACCCATAGTCAAATCGCAAAAAATTTGGACTCTTCATACTAATTTGGCCGGTCAGTTGATCGATTTGTATGGAGAGTTCAAATATTTTTTTCGATTTGACTATGGGTTCCTTAGGGAAAGTTGTTTGTTATCATGAGCACATGCATAGCTTTTCCTATCAAGAACTAATTTAAAGTCACCCTATATATTTTTTTCTGTGCCAAAAGTTATGTCTGAGATCCGCCATCTCAAAGCTACAAAGTGTTATGCAGACTGAACGTTATAATAACGCTTTTATTACTGCGACTATGACGCTATCGCACTACACTATACCCATTAGAAAGTTTTGCGTAACAGAAATATAGCGGTCAATTCCAGTTTGATTGACGGTTTTTATTATAAAGGGTTTTAACAAAATCGGTGTAATGTAGGGCCTTCTCATCATAGCGAACAACTTTCGAGACCTGTGAGTCTCTTTTACTCCTTGAGATTCTCCAATACTCACCGTACCTTTATCCATCTCATTATCATTATGCATTAACCAGTTTACTCATTGTTGAAGAGCCCAATAAATAAATAAATACATAAAAAGTGAAACTAAATAAATTTTCCTAAGGAAGAAACCTATACTTGATTCGCAAATAGATTTTATATATATTTTATAGCACCCTCGAGGTGGACTGAGCCCACAGCCCGTGGACTGAGTAACGTTTCAAAGTTGACTGACTCGGTGGCTCAGTGGTTAGTGCTCCTGACTACTGATCCGAGAGTCGTGGGTTCGATCCCCACCCAGGGCAAACATTTCTATGATGAGCAGATTTTTTGCTCTGTGTCTGGGTGTATTATATGTATGTATGTATTTTAACGTATATGTTAATGTATATCAGTCTCTGGTTCCCATAATACAGGGAATCCAGGAATGGGGCCAGATGAACGTGTGTGATTTGTCCCGAATATTATTTTCTTCTTGGTATGTCCTCTAACTCTTCGAGGAGCATATTAGGCCCTCAACTACAGCGTTCTACTGCTTCCGATCGGCGACGACAGCGACAATCTCTGGCCAGCTTTTCTCTAGAGAAGCGGCTTCCAGTGCCACAGTCCTCCGCCAAGTAGACTTTGGTCGACCTCTTTTCTTTTTTCCTGCAGGAGAGCAGCACAGAGCCTGCTTGGTGAGACGGGAGTCCTCTTACCGCAGTGTGTGGCCAATCCAACGCCATTTTCTGTCGAGGGTCTCTACTTGAATGGGTATTTGATTCGTTACTTTGTAGAGATATTTGTTGGAGATAACATCCGACCAGAAAATACCAAAAATGTTCTGACGCACTTGTTTATAAACTTGTTTCAAAGTCTATCTATATTATATTTTCACCTAAGTAGAACACAGGTATTACGTTGTATGACGCATCAGTTTTTCTGACAAGCATAACATTTAATCCCATTTAACTTTACGTACATTGTGTTACCAACACGATACTAAAAGAAGCCTTTCTATCTCACTGTTACAAGTCTAACTACAAACAAAGCTCAAATGCATAATCTTAGTCGAATTAAAAGTGGAACGTTTTGATACTGGCATGAAATTGAATTTTTTTCAGGCTTTTTTTGAGATTTATTGGATCATACCGGAGTGATAACACGGCCTCACAGAAAACCGGCTTGAAGCAACGCTTGCGTTGTGTTTCGCCGAGTGAGTGAGGGTACCAGAGGCCCAACCTCCCCCCCCCCCCACCCAATTCCCCCCATCCCCCATCCCATTCCAAAGGTCGGCAACGCACTTGTGACTCCTCTGGTGTTGCGGGTGTCTATGGGCGGCGGTAATCGCTTACCATCAGGTGATCCGTCTGCTCGTTTGTCACCTATCACATAAAAAAAATATGGAGCCGGTATGTGTCGCTTTTTAATAAATTTGATATATTTTGCGAAAATCTTACAATATCTTTTACTTATTTCAATGTCATTTATCAATTTTATCATACATAAGACGCCAATTTAAAATATAATGACGAAAATCTAAGCAATATGTCTGATTTGCAACCGGCCTTAGTTGTGTAGGTACTGTGTGTTCCCACTCTTCGGAGGAAAAGGGAGGTACCTCCGCCAGGCGAGGTGGTATGCCTGGGGACCGGCCGTGGTCCAACCGTTGATAGTTGGAAGTTGTATATGTAGTTAATCCGAAGAAACTTTCAATAGCGCGTTCTAGGTTTAGTTCGTGGCGGTGCGATAGATGTCGCCACATCACTCCCCCTCCGAGACCGGAGGTCGATCCAACTTGAGCTGGCAGTCCAATGTCGCTAGTGTGACGTCCACGGTAAGTTGGGACGTATGCGTGTGCCGTCGTCCACGGTGAGTCGGGTCGATATGCACGTGCCATGCCGATGTCCACGGTGAGTCGGGATGGAGGCTGGCGTCAGGCGTCATGGCAAGGGAAGCAGAGATGCGCGCTGTGTTAGCGTGTGGGCTGCCGACAACTTGCTGCTGCCTGGAGGTGAAGTGGCAGGCCAGGAAACTCGATCTGTCGGGTTGCGGTGGTCCTGTTGATACTTCAGTGCGATGCGACTGCTGTGCTGCTGAGGCTTGCTTTACCGGCTGGAGACTGATGGTGGAGTATACGCGCTGCTGGCTGAAGGTGCGATAATTATGTTCAGCTCGGGGTCACCACTGTAGGTACTGTGTGTTCCCACTCTTCGGAGGAAAAGGGAGGTACCTCCGCCAGGCGAGGTGGTATGCCTGGGGACCGGCCGTGGTCCAACCGTTGATAGTTGGAAGTTGTATATGTAGTTAATCCGAAGAAACTTTCAATAGCGCGTTCTAGGTTTAGTTCGTGGCGGTGCGATAGATGTCGCCACAGTTGCATCGTGCACCTGCAATTTCTGTTGCATTTCTCATTGCGAAGCGCAGCAGTTCAGCAACCAGCTAACTAGACCTCCAACGTGTAATTCTTCTTCAGACTTTCTGAAGGGTTGAAGAGGGAACGTGGTTCTTGGTAGTCTGGCTTAGTGTTTCAGTACTGCTAGGTCAATGACTTCGAGCTAGCTTCTTGTTACAAAGAATGCTTGTACTAACATGTAGAGGGATGTAAATATCGTTATTTTGTGTCTTATGTTGAACGTTTGCTTTTTAAAAAAAAGTCCACAAACGCTTTGTTTTTCTTTCGTAAATTTTAAATACAAATTCTTCTTCTTAACATGTGGCACACTTAGCATTCACATATAGACTCTTTATATTCACACCTATACGGATGTATGCAACACGACCTTCGTAAGCATCTAGTTATCAGATGTGCAGGTTTCCTAACGATGTTTCCTTTCACCGTTAAAGCAATCGAGATTTGAACCCGAGACCTCTGGTTAGGTGGTCCGAGTTACTACCGAAGAGCCACCGTCACTTTTATTTATAAATAAATAAAGAAAATACGGTATTTTATGGTGAAGTCACGCTTTGTTGATAAAGTACACATATTTAATTTAAATAATATATTCATAATTTTAAACGTCATATCTTTACCCGACTGCTCCAAAAGGACCGTCATGTTTTTTAGTTGTATGTAATTGTTGTAAACACCTGTTAAATCTCTGACGCAAAGAGAGTTGTGTGTCGGTCTGTGTTTGTTTGTGTGGCCAACGTCTCAATGGCACGAACTTCGTAAAAAAAAACTATTGACTGCAACGCAATGATACTCGATAAGTTATTACGAAAATAAGAACAGTTTAAAATAGAACCGCCGCGCGCCTAACATATGGTTTAAATCGACCAGATTAGTCAGAACCTCCTTTCTTTCCACTATATACCTTATTCACCGAGTACAGTAAAATGCTACCGTGCTTTATCATGTCCATTGAAGTATACAATGCCGCAGATGGATTGTATAATCCGCTGTTTTACAAAACCGCTAGCGATTTTATAAAACAGCGCCGTTTTGTAAAACAGTTGAACGACGTTCTGATTGATTGCCATTTCGCTACGTTTTACAAAACTGCTTGGCTTATCTGCAGCCACAATGAGTTAATAAGTTTGGTGTATAAAGGTATAAATCATCGTTACAAAATTACTTACTATTTCCACTTGAGTTAGGATCTTTTTCACTCTTATTACTAATATTACATTATATATTAATTTTGGCAAACGACTTTCTGTTTCAGACGCCATTATTGTTGTTATGACACACAGAGCCACGAGTGACAAAATTTAGAACTAAAATCTACAATCTGACGTTTTATTTCACGCTGTTTTACAAAACCTCTAATCATTGAGCGCTGCATTGACGAACGCAAACCGTTTATGCAATTCTGCGTATTGTAGCCCAGTTATTATGGAAAACCGCTAAAGGTCGTTCAGCTGTTTTACAAAACGGCGCTGTTTTGTAAAATCACTAGCGGTTTTGTAAAACACCGGATTCTACAATCAATCTGCGACATATACAATATGATCTCCGTTGCTTTTAGACAGCTTCCTACCAGATATTTTATTATTAAACTGCGTCAATGGCTAATTTAATAATGTTATTATGGTTTGGATGAGTTTTTCTCTGATAGCAATTATAGTATATAATACGAGTATAGTAACATAATTATAGTACAATTTTAACATTTCATCAATTTGACATGTCGTGTACTAATTTATGACATTTAAATTTTTTGAGACATTTGTATATAATTCCTATGTATTTTTTTACCGTAATGATAATTATAAATAATATGACCGCACGCTGAATACGCTAAAAACAACTGACTTCAATCGCAACAACTCCAATTTTGCTATGTTTTTGTTGATTTTCTCAAAAACCGCTGAATCGATTTCGATAAAATTTATATCCGGGACCACCTGTGAAGTATAAACAAAAAAGAATTTGTCAAATCGGTTCAGGCGTCTTCGAGTAATCGGTGACATACATAAAAAAAAAGATTCTGACGAATTGAGAACCTCCTCCTTTTTTTGAAGTCACTTAAAAAGCATCTAACTTTTAAAGTTTGTTACATACATTTTTGCATGCCTTCTATGGTTAAGTGTACTGACACTGTTTACTTTAAAATATTTAAGATCTGTATACCTACGTACATTCTAGCAAATAAAGATATTCTATTCTACAAGACCCTTTACACGTGGCTCCAGGGAGCAACTAACGTTGGTGACTACTAGTTCCTGTACCGTGATTCCGGCTCGACGCGTGCGCAATGAATATTGGTCATGGACCTTCCTTGGTAAGGACCAGGCATTAAAAAAAAACTAAAAGGCAACTTTTAAAAAACACGACAACGTAGCAACTTTCTCTTTTTAAAATCGTTTAAAAAACATCAAAAACAATCCATTTATTAAGAATATTAGGGTAAGAGAGGAATAAGACGAGTTTTGTGATTGAATTTTGTATTTTTTTTTGAACAAGCACTAATCAATCGTTATAACCTAAGAAGATCTACCTTGATCACCTTCCACAAGATAACTTCCTCTAACATTCAGTTTTAATTACTAGAGAAAACACTTGGAATCTGTGGAGTTAGCATGGTCCAACAAGAGAGCGGCTCCTTGCTTGGACTAGTGCCACTCACTTACAAAGTATGAGAAGAGGTGGTTCATCATTTTTGAGGCAAAACGTACGCGCCTCATTCAGATGAGTTCAAACTCGTCCTGGCCTTACAAAAATATAAATAACGTCAGTGATGCTGCTGGAACGCTTGGCGCCACAACAACTTTGCCTTTATGAAGCGAACTATTATTAGATATGGAAATATAATAATTAATATGTAAATTTTATTGTGAGTTATTCGCGACGAAACCCGTAACTCATAGTACTCGTAAACATCTTTCGTTTAAGGCTGTGTGGGTAGAACCAGAGACAAGAAGATAGAGGAACAAAGGGAAGTAAAAGTCAAGTCGGCCAGAGACGCGTGCTTAAACAGAAAGCCGCTATTTAACATCTGTATTAGACACCTCAATATAGACGCAATAAAGCATAAACTTCATAAACCACGCATATGACAAAAAAAAGTTAATAAAACTGTTATAAAAATGGGGGCCAAAAATCTGAAATGTTGTGAATCGAACCGTCTAATATTATTATGTTTTCTTACGTCTTGTACAAAGCAAGATTTGCCCTAAATTAGCATATCTACTTTCCTTCGAGATCGCTTTCCTATTACAAACATTAAAAAAAGATATTTCAAACATACACATATAAACATACTATTATTTGAGTAGACATAGCATGCAGAAACTAACCAATGCCTCCAACAAACTCATTTGACCTCCGAGTGAAATTGCAAACAACGAGTGCAGTTGCAACGAGAGGGCTAGTGCAAGGTCATGTCATAAATACAGGCTGGCTTATTTCTCGCTGAAAAGTCGGCCTTACGCAGTCAAAAACAGCAAACACTAAATGCTACTCATAAATATTTGAACAACTTTCCCTATACAAGTGACATGTACATGTGATTAGAACAAAAAAGAACCTGGGATATAAAATTTGCGATTGCATAATAAACAACTTATCGATTTATTGACAGGACCATAAATATAAATATTTATGTGGTTCGGTCTTTTGGGAAAACTGTGTCAGTTGTATGAAACGTATACAATCAAAGCAAAAAAAAACTTCTTATAGTTGCACTTATTGTCAAATTTTTCGATTCAAAAGTAAGGAGTATTTTTATCTGCTTTTTTAACCATATAATTTGTATACGACGAAAGTTCAATTTGCTTTTTTTAAATTTGCTGTGTGTGTATTTTTTCAATATTTTTCCTGTATTCTACACTTGATTCTAACCCCTTAAAATTTCAAACGCAATTTTTTAACAACCTGTATATTATAGTCTGTATAGTATGTATAGCAACACAGTAACAATGATATGAAGGCACATCTAATTGTGATAGTTAAACTCGCAATTCGCTCTCTGAGCAAGGTCGTGGAGAGTGGCGAAACCCTGAAGGCTCACGATCTTGACCGTTTCCGTTCTTCGCAAGGCACGTTAAGCGTTAGTGCCGGCTGCTATCACTAGATGGCAGTCGTTAAGCCATGTCGGAGGCCTTATAGGCGGATTGAAAACTTCTGTCACTGGGTTGGCCACTAGCCCCACAACCTCCACCAATCCGGACTTGGCCCCCGTGTGTGGTGTATAGCCTAACCTTCCCGATGGATGTATGGGAAAAGACCCGTGCCCCTGCAGTGGGGACGTAATGCATAGTTAACATTGGGTTGTTAAGGCGCGAAATACACTCAATCTGAGCAGGTTGATGCATGACAATATAATATCGACCGTAACGCCCTACTCATTTTAAGTTCAGATCAGTGTGGGCACCATCGCGGCGGTTACGTCAAGGCCGAACGCAAAATTCTCGAGATTTCGATGTTTTTATTACTTTTCTTGGCTTTCAAATAAGTTTAAAAAAAACGTTCAAGATAAATTGAAGGTATTAAATGGCCGATCTTTGCGTGTTGGTTTCAACATAAACAAATTTTGTGTTTCCGAGAGAATTTGCAATTAATGCAAAATACAGGGTCTACAGGATATTTTTTTTCATCAAAGTTTTTGTGATTTTTATAATTCTGTTCAAGACAATTTGTTTTTCATTGTTTGAAGTATGTTATATATTTTTTCCATGGTGATAGCTTTAACCATTATTTCAAGAATTTGAATTGAATATTGCGATTTGGCTATACTTAGCGCCTTAATGAACGACACCCCGGACACTCCAACAAACTATCGCGTTACAATTACCTATCACAACTACATAATAGATTTGAAGTGTAAAACAGGCGTAAATGTGCCTTGCGTGGCTTGGTCACTTTAAAAAGCAGGTACTGAAACAAATTTACTAATGTATACTCAGTATCCCCTTAAAACTGTAAGTATATCGAATTTTTTCAATATTTTCCTATATTGTATACTTGATTCTGAGTAACCCCTTAAAATTTCAAATGCACTTTTTTAACACCCTGTATAGTGTGCGTCCTCCCAAGTTTTTGGAAGTTTATGCCATCCACACATGGGAGCCAAGTCCAAGGGCCAAAATTGGATGACATTGTTCAAGGAGATTGTCAGTTATTGTTGTCCAGTTGTTGTAAGATGAATACAATACGCAATTAAGTACCACAAGTTGCTTATTTTGACTCTGACGTTGAATAGTGGCCTACATTTGTCTAACGCGTTGCTCACAAAAGCATTAACAGTATGAAAAACTGAAAGGGCACAGGAAAAGTTGTTATAAAAATATGTTCTATTTTTTCGGCATTCGTAAACAAAATAACCTTGAAGGCGGCAGAGTGGCGCGAAAAATAAATTAACCTCGCCTTAAATACGGCATTCAATTTGAGTCGAGAGAATCCAGAATTTGGTTACAATAAATACTTTTTAGAGTTTATTTGGTAATTACATCTTTGAGGATATTTTTAACATTATTTCTGTTTTGTGTTTCATGGTAGATTACTTGTAAAACGATTTCCAGAAAAAGATTGCTAATAGCCATAATATCTCCTTTGTTTTCATACATTGTTAAGTCTAGTGATAACTACACGATTTTAAGAAAAGAATGGAACGTATCAGGTTTTGAAAAAGTTATCAGAACTTTATCCTTTTAAAGATTATTTTCAGCCAGTTCGCTTTGCGTCTCTCGTACACCGGCTCGCTGGCTTCCGTCCAAGGATCAACGGCCAACGACCAACCTTATTCACCGGTCGGGACTTAAACACATCTGCTCTGCCGAGTACCAAAACTGTATCAGCCAACTAATCCCATTATAGAATCAAAATCAGTTTTATTAACTTCCAAGAGAGCCCGAGAGACATTTAAATGCCATTCTAAAATTGAATTTTGAAGTTATAAACACGAGGAAGTTGTCGTTCACGTTTGAATTTTCTTTTCTTTTTTATATAAAGGCTCCTTGGTCCAAATTAGAGCTTCAATTCTTGCTTGAATCGTAAATAACTGAGTTACTAAATCTATTGCTGTAACCAGCCAGTTTCGTTGTGAACTGTTGAAAATGGCGTTTCAAAACAATGGATTCGAGGTAACCAGTAAAGCAGTGGAGTGTAAGCATAGATCATTGCGGTAGATATAAAATGTAATCTTCTCTTCTCTGAGTGAAAGATGTTATTAGAAGTTTCGACGACGATAATAATATATTGCAAGTATAAAATGGTACTGACAGTGTGGATATGTAATGATTGCAAAGCTTATTTTCAATTGAAATGTTTCTTCCAGGATTATTTTTTTTTTGTGAGCGTATGTATGTCTGTTTCTCTGGCTGAGTCTGTGGCCTTAACGGCTTCAGATATTTTAATCGACTGCAAAAAAGGAGGAGGTTCACAATTCGACTGTATGTTGTTATTTTTTGTATCTTTGTTACGCGATTACTCCGCCAATTATGAATTGATTTTGACGATTCTTTTTTTGTTTGGTAGGTAATACTTCAAAGGTGGTCCCATATAAATGTTATCTAATTTTTTATCTTCATTGATTTTTGAAAAAATCACTAATAACAAAAAATTGTAGCTGTTACGATTGAAGTTGGTTTTTAACGTGTTCACGTGTGATTATGTAGAACCAGGTGTAGTTAAATTGTTCAAGATATATGCAAGTACTTATTTTAAGTAAATTGACTTGTATTATTTAAAAAAAGAAAAATCTATAGACAATGATTACCTTTTCTTACCCTGATCAAAGTTAGTTCACTCTGAAGCGAAGTTTTCTTTGAGTATTGTCAGAGGTAACCAACCCATGACGTTATAACAAGGAAAAGTTGTTAACAAAACAATCGTTTGTTTATTTATCAACGTTTACGTCGCCGAGACAAATTAGCGCTTTCACTAAAATTGCTACCTTTTCGCTGTAACTGTTATTCATTTGCTTTATATGACAATGTTGGCAACCTCTTATTTCAATTACTCTGCCAAATTACGCGGTAATTATTATTAAATATTATTATTACCAACTAATTCTATCGACATTATACTTAATAGATTACATGTCGTATTACGTACGTTGTCTATAATTACTTTAAACATGTACGTTAGTCAGTACCTTTACTTTCACTACAAGATACGTCACTTTCAAATGAAATTAGCAAGTAATGATTGTTGTTTAGTCCAACAAAACGAAAGATTTGAGGTTGCATTAAATATGAATCTCATTGCAATATTTCCAATAACTACTGATATTAAAAACAGCAATTAAGACAAATGTTCTACATTTTTATTTTTTTATAAATAAAAAAATACATAATAGAACTTCTTTGTTGTTTGTACGTGACAAAATTACCTTCTTTCGGGGAAATCACCTTAAGCCAACCAATTTACTTAAGTCATAATGATAGAAAGATGTCAACAAAACTTAATATTTTTAATTTTTGTATCGCCCATCTTCGATCAAATGTTGGAGGTCAAAAATGGGTACACTTACCTCAGCCAGAGGTGGCCCACTGCCGACGTTTTGGCAAGCTCATCGCGACCTACTTTCCGAGATAAACGTCTATTAAAGATTCGTATGGATTATTTTTTAGTTGTGTTACGTAAAGTATAGCCTAGGCTGGGAACTAAATTATACAAAAAAGTGCGATTGAAAATTTAAGGGGTTACTCAGATTCAAGTATTTATACAATACAGGATCAATAATGAAAAAATCCGATTTTCATTTTTTTCAGTTTCCCATACAAATTCTTGAAACACTATTTAATTTAGTATGGAAAACTGACAAAAGTTTCTTTTTCCAGTATTCTATACTTGATATAATAACTTTAACTGTGGAGTTGACCTCTAACATCACAGTTTTGGTTTGCGAAAAATTTATTCAGTTGTGGAGTATGGCCTAAACTTCCCAAGGTATGGGAAGAGACCCGTGCCCCTGCACTAGGGGCGATATGGGTTTTAACGAAACTCAGCTGGTAATTCGATTGGAAGTTCTCAAAAAAAAAAATCTGTTTTGCTAAAAATTTAATGCAAACTTTTTGGCATTATTATGGAAAGTGAATTCATTGCCTACTTATACAATCTCATTCATTATCATTAGGTACTTCGTAATTAAAATCAGACATCCTTAAAGAGTGTAACTCAAATCCTATTAAACGTTTCCTGTATTTTACCTTGACACAGTTTTATAACATTAACGATAAACGTAATATCCTGTAAATCGGCATATGTGTGTATAACCTTATGGACAAAAAAATTAGTACGTACTGATAAAAAAAAACAATCATAAGCAGAACACTGTTAAAAAATGCTCGCCCACAGAAAATTTTACCCGCCTGGCACAAGCGGAGGGTAATGGTTTCGGATGTATATGTTGAGTGTATTATGTAAAAAAGTGTATTATTAGTGTATTATTATGTTATTAGTGTAAAAAAGTGCGTTTGAAATAGTAAGGGTTTTTTTTTTTTTTTATGGCAGAGGTGGCAAACGAGCAGACGGATCACCTGATGGTAAGCGATTACCGCCGCCCATAGACACCCGCAACACCAGAGGAGTCACAAGTGCGTTGCCGAGTCACAAGTGCGTTGCCGAGTCACAAGTGCGTTGCCGAGTCACAAGTGCGTTGCCGTTACTCAAGTAAATACAGGAAAAATATTGAAAAATCGGATCTACAATTTTTTTTAAGTTTCCCATTAGTATGGGAAATCAAATCTGAATAGTGAATCAAGAATTTGTATAGGAAACTGAAAAAAAAATTAGGATCGAATTTTATCAAATTTTTCCTGCATTCTATACTTATTCCGTAGTAACCCGTTTAAACAAACGCATTTTTTTAAACATCTTGTATAAGATTTAAACGAATAACAATAAACGTAAAGCTTAACTAAAAGAAGCTAATTTTAATTGCAATCGTATTTAACTTCTATTAGCTCCTATGGTTCTTAGCTCTAAAAATAGGTACAATATAAACCAAAGTAAATACTAACTAATCTAAACCTATAAACCTAACTAGAAATCTTAAAGGGCAAGTATGTATGAATGCAATCATCCAAATGGAAGCATTCTCTAACCTTTCAGTGGGGTGTGGTCGTGTCGTGCTTGGGACCAGGGAGTGGCCTTTTCAAGTCAATTTGCAGGTTGATGACATGACAGCGACGAATGATCATAGGAAATATCGTACATATAAATAATAATAATAATAATATCCGGGACAAATCACACACGGTCATCTGGCCCCAAACTAGGATTCCCTGTATCTTGGGAACCAGAGACTGATATACATATACATATACATACATTTTAAATACATACGTATATAGATATTATACACCCAGACTCAGAGCAAACAAATCTGCTCATCACAGAAAAGTTTGCCCTGTGTGGGGATCGAACCCACGACTCTCGGATCAGAGGTCAGGATCGCTAACCACTTAGCCACCGAGTCAGTCAGTCATAACCACTGAGTAATAAGATTTTTCGAAGAAAAAACGAAACGAAAAATATTTATGTCGTTTATTTAAAGTGGTAATAATAGCCTGATATGTTCATATCTGCTATTAAAAACCACAGTTGTAGAACGAAAGTTGTTCAGTTCGATGAGTAGACCTCATGGTCCCATCCACTCACAGCTATCCTGAACCAGACCAGACACAAGACATTTTTTTTCTATGTCCGACCCACCGTACCCCTGGCGGGTGTTTTTCTGTCCCCGCGGTACCCCCGTAGTGCTGAGATCTAACACGGATTGCGTAGAAAAAACAATCTACCTGTGAAGTCAATTCCAGCGGCTTCCTAAAAATCTCGTCAGATCCATGATCTGCCGGAGGACGACCATCACTACGTCTTTATACTTCATGGAAACCTTTTTTTGAATTTCGAATGAAGGAAACCCTTAGTGACTTTTGTTACTGAGAAGTATAATATTTTTATTAAAAAAACACTTTCTTAAAATCAAAGTTCATTCCTTTTTTAGTTTTATTCACATTGTGCATTGCGATTTCGTATAAGGAAGTAAGTGCGTCCACGCACGCAAACGCAGACCTATTAACACGTATAATGTAGTGTGTAATCGAATCGAAGCAATCGTTTTTTGTACCACTTTATAGTTCGTTAACTCATCGCGTTTACAGTTTTTTTTTACAAACCAATCTTTTTTAAGCCACACAGTCTCGGTAAAAAAATAACACCTCTATTTCTTAATAAGAAGAAGAATAATAAGAATAATATCCAGGACAAATCACACACGGTCATCTGGCCCCAAACTAGGATTTCCTGTATCTTGGGAACCAGAGACTGATATACATACACATATACTTTTTTAAATACATACATATATAGATAAAATACACCCAGACCCAGAGCAAACAATTCTGCTCATCACAGAAAAGTTTGCCCTGTGTGGGGATCGAACCCACGACTCTCGGATCAAAGGTCTGGATCGCTAACCACTTAGCCACCGAGTCAGTCATTTTGGTTTTCGACTTCTTTTTTGGTGTACTGTGCACTGGCTGATAAAAACAAAAGATTTTGAATTTGAATAGTGAACATAGAATTTTAATACATCGTGCTATCTATTTTTTACACCGTTGAAATTAAAAACAGTTAAAGAATGAAATCCATATAATAATAATTGATAGGGATGGTGGAGATCCTGTCAGTTAGCTCAATAGTAGTGAGTTCGATTCCCACCCAGGGCAAACATTCGTGCCAATAACAGCTTTGGTTGCCAGTTACAATAACCAAATGACAGTTATGTGTATTGTAAGTATGTATTTAAACGTATACAGTATTTCTGACAGGCATCAATGTTTATGTGTGCAGGCACTATTTTTAAACATCTTTCGCGCGTTCCTCTTCATGTGACATGTTTTGTTCTGGGATTATACACTGGCTGGTCTACACGAGTACATATGCTCAGCAAAAAGACTTTAAGGACAAACAATCAGGAAATATCCTTATGTCGGAAATCTCTTCCCAAATTTTATGAGTCCCCTTTTAGGTAGGTGAGTTACAAACTCCTTGGCATGGCCATAAAAGACTGGCCAGAAATAATAATCTATAAATAAATACTCTTTCCTGTCGAGACATGTTTTTAAAAAGGTACAAGTATTTTGAATCAGATATTGGTTTCATCCTCTTTATACCTAATAAGCTAAAAGTACGTGGGCGGATCCTTTGGGATGGGATATTTGATATTCTCCATAAGAAGATTTGCTTTGATATAAATCTGTGCGATTTTAAATTGAATATGAATATTTATAATGTTTTTTTAAAGATTAAATAGATTGCCAGTGATAAAAGTTTCGAACCGAAATCTTTTTTAAAGTTGGGTTTCGTTCGCAAATTCGTTTAGGCAATCAACACAAATAACACAGTTAATTAGTTTCGTAGATGGACCGCTTCATCCAGTAGTTCAGGATGGGGCAATCCACCCGGTCAGCCATTATCTTCAGGATGCTGTTGCTGCTGTCCGGAGTCTGAACAGCAGTTAGGAGGCGTTTTGCTCATGACGGCGTAGAAGGTTTTTTATGGCAGAGGTGGCAAACGAGCAGACGGATCACCTGATGGTAAGCGATTACCGCCGCCCATAGACACCCGCAACACCAGAGGAGTCACAAGTGCGTTGCCGGCCTTTGATATGGGAGTACGCTCTTTTCTTGAAGGTCTGAATGTCACAAGTGCGTTGCCGGCCTTTGATATGGGAGTACGCTCTTTTCTTGAAGGTCTGAATGTCGTATCGTATCGGTCCGGAAATACCGCAGGCGACAATTCATTCCACAGTTTGGTTGTGCGAGGCAGAAAGATTCTAGTGAAACGCACAGTTGTGGACTGCCAACCATCTAACTGATGGGAATGAAAATGTTGTCGCGTAGAGCGATGGCGAAAAGAGGCGGCAGAGGATATTATGTAGGTAGTCCATCAAGTCAAGTCACAGAATTGAAACCCTGGCGAGGTGTATCATTATCTAGAGCTCATTGAGAAGAGTATAAAAATTATTGTATGTTTTTACCAGAGACAAGATTACTTATTTTATTCTGTTCTTTTACACATGTTTTTCGACGAAAAAACAAAGTGTCATGTAAGTCGTATTTCTGAACAGAGTACTGAAGTAAGAGAAAGTTTACTTCCTAGTAAAAAAAAACTAAAACTAAAGTGAAAACGATCTCGCGCGCGAGAAGACAAAAAATATAATTTTTCCATAAGTAATTCGGTAGTAAAGAAACCGAAGCTTTGGGCTGCAAACCATCGAGAAATTCGACTTCAAAGAGTTGAATGAACCACAGATTACATAACACATAGTTATTTATACCATGATTACCATGTGCTGAGCTGCAAATTTTTCAGTGGACTGACCTACATATTTTAACAGCATTTTAGGTACGGTACCTAAAATATAGAATTACATGAAACTTCATGTTTTTGACCATAGATACTTAGTTTATATAAACTTAGTTTATTAATAAACATTAAAGTGGATCATTCATGTGTTTGCCTGCCTGTCTGTCCATCACAGCCAATTTGCTCCGAATCTACTAGACCGAATAAGTTAAAAATTAGTACACATAGACTTCTGTGACCCAGACACGGAAGTGTAGCTTAAATAAATGACTTTTGAGTGTGGGGGGGGGGGGGGCACTTGCGAGGGGCAAATTATATATATTTTTGCAAAGTGTACCGTGTGACTTATAAAATGAAAAAGCTTGTTAGAAGGATCTCAAATCTATATTTTTTATAATTTTAAAAGAAAAAGTTTAAAATTATTTGAGAAAATAGACGAAAATGTACCATTCCCCTTAATTACTGTGCTTTAAATTTTGAAAAAAAAAAGGAAAAACTAATAACAAGTTTATGGTTTTAATTATAAGATGTTTGTACAGAAACCCTTAGTGCGCGAGTCAGACTTGCTTATCTGTTTTTTTTTTTTGTTGAGAGATCTGTCTACTTTGTTATAGGTAGCTCAACTCCAGAAAATATTTTATAAAAGGAAATGCAGATTTTTATTTGGCTATCTGTCAAGCCTACCAAACAACTCAGTACATGAAAGTTCAAATTATATCCATAAATTGTAAGAGAAGAATAATTATTATAGTAAATAATTAATTAATAATTATTCTTTTGTAAAAAAAAAATGTCTCTAGTTTTTTATGGTATTATACATTAATATACACTCAAGAATGCAATGGTAAAATGGTCCATATCTGAAAATTACAATGTAAGCCCATTGAAATGGATGGAATCTAATTGTAACAATGGTTTCTGGATGAAGTAAGGATTTTTTAGAAAATTATAATACCTAGGTAAGAAGGTACAAAAAGCTTGGATAGGTACTGGAATTCCTGGCTGGTAGAGCTTTGAAGCGACTACAATATTGTGTTGACAAAACGAGGCGAAGGCCTTACGCACACACTCACAATAAAATCAATACTTTGAGGAGGACAACAAACAAACAGCTGATTTTATGATATCGTAGTTTACAAAATAGCCTCAAGAAAAACTTACCAGGACTTAGGCTCGCTATCACTTGTGTTATAGTTAATAGCGGGGTATCTGCAATACAAAACACAAAACGAGCTATTTTAATACACAAAAAAAAACAATGTTACGAAATTGTTAAACACTGAAAAAAAATTGCGTTACAGCTTCGTAAGGGCATTTTTTGCAGCAAAACAACGTATAGTATAGAGACAGTTAATGTTATTTATAGGGGAAATGAAAACGATTATATATGTAATTAGTTGCGTTGAAGAAACGCGAACAAAGGAACTAGTTTGTTTTGTAACGCAAGCGTACCTTTGAGCCGTGCACTCTAAAACTTTCTTCTTTTCCCAGCCTTCTTGAGTCTTTACCCACTCTTCACCAGGCGACCGCCAATCCTTCGAAATAAAGGGCATTTTTCGACACAAATGCACAAAATATCACACGAAATGCGTAGGTTTTGATGGACGCACAAGCGAACGTCCTCACAGCCAAACGCGATTTGACGGAAATTCAAATAAGAATGAAAGAGAAGTATTGTTTAGAAAGAGAGGTACGCGCATGGCACTTGTTTTGTTTTGGGTTGCTGAGTGCAAGCGAAATGTCAGTAACAGCTGTTCTTGTTTATTATTTTGTTTTTTTGCATTTTTCACTCGGTATTATACTTTTTGAAAACTTTTCTTATACTGTTTATATTCATTTAATAAAACAAAACGGAAATAGTAAAGTGCAGGCTATATTTTCATTTTGTTTTATTTACGGTTTTTGGTATCATACTGCTAAATTGCTTTGCACCCAAAGCTTAAAAAACATACGAATCGTTCATTCATTCGTTCAATCGATGTTTCCATTCAGTGATTTTCGCTGTGTTTTGAGGTTAGGTGCTCGAAATATTTTTCGTTATGGGAGACGCGTACAAGCCCAAGATTGCTGGTGGAGCCAATGATCCAGTGCTGAAGCAAGCCGAGCTCGATTACATGAAGATAATCGAGAAGAAGAATCGGGAGCGCGTAGCGAAACTGCAGAACATATCCAAAAAAAACCGTCTTGTTGGTCTCTCAATAGGCGCTGGAGTATTTGGTATTTACGTTTACTCAATCTACGCTGTGAAACAGGAGACATTCTTAGACGATTTCGACGAGCCAGCCAAAATACAGCAGTAATGGCTGCAGCTAAAGCGCTACCGGTAAGGTTGCCTCCTCTGCCGAGTATCAAAGATGTTATCCGACTGTACAAATTACGCGCTCTTCGGGAGTTGTCCCAAAACTTTCTTATGGAGCCGAAACTGATTGACAAAATAGTGCGCGCGGCTGGCAATATAGAGAATAACGTCGTTTGCGAAGTTGGACCCGGCCCTGGCGGTATCACCAGATCGATAATCCATCAAGCACCACGAAAACTCATACTCATTGAAAAAGACCAACGTTTTATGCCTTCCCTGGAACTCGTGGCGGACGCATGCAAAGACAGAATTGAAGTAGACATTATCAAAGGTGATATTCTGAAAACTGATCTTACTCAGTTTATTCCTGCCGATGTTAAAACAGACTGGCTCGATTCACCACCACCAATAAACTTGATTGGCAATTTGCCATTTAGTGTCTCAACTATATTGATAATACGTTGGTTGGAAATGATATCAAAGTGCGAGGGACCGTGGTCATTCGGTCGTACTAGGATGACCTTAACGTTCCAGAAAGAGGTCGCTGAAAGAATGGCCGCTAACATCTTGGACAAGCAGCGATGCAGATTGTCAGTTATGTGCCAGAATTGGTGTAAAGTCAACTACAAATTTGATATACCCGGCGCTGCATTTGTACCCAAACCACAAGTCGATGTTGGTGTTGTCACATTAACACCGCTGAAGCAGCCAATGATAAAGCTACCATTCAAAATGGTTGAAAAGGTTATCAGACAAATATTCTCTATGAGGCAGAAGTATTCTATCAGAGGAGCCCAGACTCTATTCCCTGAGGAAGTAAGAGAAGAAATGGCTTTAAAAATGTACAAAATCGCAGACATAGATCCTGTTACGAGACCATTTCAAATAACTAATGGTGAATTTGCAAGAATATGTGAAGCATACAATGAAATTATAAAAGAATATCCAGAATTAGAGCACTATGATTATAGAGCACCAAAAATCAAAAAAGTTGAAACAATTGAAACAGTAGAGGAGGCAAAAGATATAGATTTACTATAAGGTTTAGTTTGTAAATATTAGTCACTGTAACTTAAAATAAAAAAATGTTGTTTTAGTTAACTTTGGATTTTCATTTATTAGTTAAGTTTTTAAGATAAAATATGAGGGAACAAATAAATTAATATAGCTATTGTTTTGATTTCAATTTTCTTTCTTTCGGGTTTTCTTTCTCCAATTTCGCTTTTTCTCTGTTCTTCATTTTCAAAACTTTCATATGCCTGTTGGACTTCATGTGAATCGCAAATTCTTTGTCTCCTATGATCAGTCTATTACAGACTTCACAGTAGTTGTTTGAATGTTCATTCAAATTCTTCTTTTCTTCAGCTATGTTCGACTTCAACGGCTCAAATTCACATGGCGATTCATTTAAGTAGCTTTCTATTATTTTTATTGCTTTGTTTTTTACTTCTTCATCCCATTTTGAGACGTCCGTAGTATCCAACTCGTAAATGGGTGGAACCTGCAAAGTAATACGATGCAGTTCATGATCAAAACAAAATTACCCCATCTGTTTTTATTTTAAAGAACAATATTTTTCTTACGGTACTGCCATCTAGTTCAACTTTTAGTATTACAAGTAATTCTACTCGTCCATAGAGGGCGCCACATGTAGAAGCAACGCGTTCAACCACCATTCAACTTCCCGAGAGAGTAAAAACTAATAACAAAGTACTGCTACTCAACACTAGGTGGCGTCACTATTCTACAATTTTCAACGTTTTCTTATCTCTAATCTCTTGTTATATGGTTAAGAAGGCGAGAAGGTACAAACTCCTAGCAATATTATACACAGGAAAAAAAGAGCAGAGACATAAGGAATTATGTACCTATCTTTTTCTACGGCGTTTGCTGACATAGAGTACATACATATATGTATATTTTTTTATCTTTGCAAACATCAATATTTCCTTTTGTCTTTGTCTTCGTTAAATACAAATATACCAAAAAAACTATCATTATACTGCCATAAATCTCTCTCATAAGTAGATACCTCTCTTCTAGGATGCTCCAAAAATCTACTCCTAATCATTTTGTTCTGTCGCCTGGCATATCTTCTAGTCGCAATCTTCATGTCAGCTATGCTTTTCTGGAGTAGTTTCTGGCCTTCGTCAGTAGACTTCTGGTCTTCTGGCAGCATCAGATATTCGTGGAACTCCTTGAAGCCGAGGGTCTGGAAGATGCCTTTCGTGTAGTCCGCTGGTCTGAAAAGGTAAAGGTAAATAATTGTACTAAAGGAGAAAGAAGACATTTTACGTTTTCAGTATTGTCACTGATTTAAAAAACATTATTTCTAAAACGATCCTAATCTTATACTATTAAACGAATTATCTTGAACGTCGAAAGCTTTTCATTATATTTTACGTACCTAACAAATAGGTACCTACTTCGAAATTACCCAACTGGACAGACAGACACCCCAATAAAAAAAAAAATGCTTTTATTTACTATTTTAACAGTTTTAGTTCTCTTTTTATACTTACTAAAATGTTTAAACTAAACAATGCTCTGTCAGTTACATACAAGAGAAAGTGAATTACCCAAAAAGGGACCTGAAGGGATTGGAAATGGTTTTTTGTTTTTCATGAATTTTGTTTCTGTGGTCTTTCGGTTTTTTTTGGTCTAATCAGAATATTTTTAGGTGCCGTAGTTTTTTTAATGGACTTTTTAGTGAGCCGAGGCCGTAATTGTTTACCCCCGCGCTCGAGGCGAAACTCATTTGGACTCAATACTTTAAACGCGATTTACTAGAAAATCTAGAAATCAATAAAATTATTTTCCCTAAGGGACCTCAAGGGAAAATAATTTTAACCGACCTTTTTAACTGACTTCAAAAAAACGGAGGAGGTTCTCAATTCGTCGGAATCTTTTTTTTAATTTTTTTTTATGTATGTTCACCGATTACTCGAAGACGCCTGAACCGATTTGAAAAATTATTTTTTTGTTTAAAAGGGTATACTTCACAGGTGATCCCATATAAATTTTATCGAAATCGATTCAGCGGTTTTTGAGAAAATCAACAAAAACATATCAAAATTAGAGTTGTTGCGATTGAAGTCGGTTGTTTTTAACGTATTCAGCGTGGTCAATTATTGTGTAACCACTCACAAATATAGATAGGTACTGATCAATAATTGATAATTAATAACTTTATTAACCGAATAATACAATACTAAAACGTAAATGTAATATTATAAAAAACTGTAATTAATAAACGCATTTATGTAAAATTTCCATAATCATCCAAAAAAGTTGAGACTTCGTCACGTCAAGTCACGCTCACGACCAACGCCTTTAGCCAAACGTTTGTATTATCTGTGGCCAAGCCATGTGAGCGCCAAGTTTCGCATGTTCACACCCAAACACCATATCGCCAAAAAAACGCTCTCAACGAAACCTCTTCGCTTCTCAGGTGATTATTTTAACTTTTAAATTACTTATTCAAATGAATTTGGTACATACGCGCGCCATTTTGAATGCCCGCCGCGCCCGCGCCGTTTTTTGCGCCAAACGTCAAACTTCTGGCGGGCATTGACCTTACCCCGCGGGGTTCTGTGAATAGTCTCACTGAGGGGGGAGGGGGAGGTCTTTAAGCTTTTCATTTCAGGTGGTCTTAAGACGTCTACAAATAATGCTCGAATTAGATTCGGAATGCAAGTTTAAAATAAAAATACCTCAAACACACTTACATATAAGAAGATCTTATTTATCTTATTATAAGACTGAGATTTCGTATTCTTAAATAAAAAAAAACTATAGATCCATCCAAACAAGTCAAAACTTTTCTTGGAAAAGAAGGATTCGAAACTGATATTTCAACATTTCAATGTTTTTCATCCCCCACATTTAACCATTTTTATTAAATATTACATACCAAGACTTCATTCCGCTCCCAACGACGAATTACGATAAAACTTCTACATATTACTGGAGATACATGTCCTGGGAGCACGTGAAGTCTACAGCTGGGAACAGATCCGAGTGGAGAAAAGTAGTCTCGGCCCTAAGCACCCCCAGGTGTTACAGGACTTAAAAAAGAAGAATTACTCGAGATAATAATTTCTTACTTCTGGGGTTGTTAAAGCTCTCCGACTCAACCGCATGACAAAAAACTTGCTAACCGACTTAAGTTCTAACATCAGGCTCTATACCGTAATACACCCTTCAAAATTTAATACACTAATGGAAAAGAAAAAGCGATTATTTCGAGAAATAAATACAGGTTCCTACTTTATTAGTGCCCGATTTTTGTCAGTGCTTCTACTCCTGATTTTGATCAACTTTCTCCAAGGAACCTATAGTCAAATAGCTAAAAAAAATTTGGACTCCTCATACAAATCGATCACCCAAGCGGCTAATTTAGTATGAAGAGTCCAAGATTTTTTTTGCGATTTGACTGTGGGTTCCTTGTGGAAAGTTGATCAGAATCAGGAGTAGAAGCACTGACTAAAATATCGCCCACTAATAAAAGTAGCATCCTGTATGTAATAATTATTAAAAAAAAAACTTCTTGCCTACAATTATATTTTCTATTCAAAAAATCAGCTTAGTTTATGACGGCTTACTTAATACCTACCTAGTCTACAATTTTGCTCCGTTCAGCTTCGTCTACAATAAAATTATTATTTCGCTGACGTAACTCCTCGTATCGTGCGTTTACCTCGGAGGCTGCTCGGGGTACAGAGCAAAACAATAATATTATTGTTTTATTGTTATTGTTTTGAACTGGTTTATTTTAGAGGCCGGTTTTGTTTCAGTTTAAAAAGTTTGCGCGTAAAAAGATGTTTTGTAAAGAGATGGATATAGTCGTATAAAGTATGGGGCCCACAATGGGAAGACGAATCTTATTTAGGTAAAGAGAATCTAAATGTTCTTTAGTAATAATTAGGAAAATACACTTTTTATGAAGAAAACATAAATTAAGATTAGTAGGTACTACTAATTTATTATTAGCAGTTATACTAGGCAAGGCCTGTCCATGAAAAAAAACTCATTTTTATTTAATAAAAGAATGTACTGAAAACAAATAAGGGTCTTTTGACCTACAAGAAAAAAAGCTCTTATGAAAATAAAAACCTAAGTATGTCAACTCCTCCATGGCCTAGTGGTTAGCGCTCCTGACTGCTACGTTAGGGACCGTGGGTTCGATCTCCACCTACCATATATTCTATAGTATAGAATACAGTATGGTATAGAAGTATTTGTGTTCTGAGCTGTTTTTGCTCTGTGTCGGGATATTAAATATTGTTATGTGTGAATTAAAACGTATATCGTCTTTGATTCCAACAGTACAGGGAATTTGTTTAATTACTTATATTTATTAAATTCAAATGAAATAATTATTAGTTTCCATTACACGTTATTCACGATAGATAACTAAACATTATCTTCTTTAAGTCAGAGCCACATAAATATCGTGAATGGACACTAGCAAAAACTACCGAGAAGTCGGTGACCCGGTGTTTTTCTGAGTCCTACGAATTAAGTTTATTTTTAATTTTTGGCATCGTCTATAGATATGCTGAATAAGGTGCGCTTAAAATATCAGCCAGTGCCCAAACATGTTTCAGTGCCCAAAAAGTTTCTACTCATTAAAATGAAATCATTTTCCTAAAGGAACTCATGTCACTCTTCACTATTTTAAATGGAAAGTATGCCACTTTCACGCCGAAACTGCTGAACGGATTTGGATAAAATTTGGTAGGTAGGTAGACAAAGCACTTGGCTAACACATAGGATACTTTTTATCCTGGAAAGCTTAAGGGTTCCCGGATGAATGCTTAAAAAACTCAAATTTCCACTTCGTCACTAGATGGCGTCACCTTTATTTTCTTTTTCTCTGGACAGACGAAATCGCGGGTGGAAGCTAGTAGCCAATAACGCTCAAACATTTTGGACTCTTCGATCTGTTAATCGGCCTTCTTTGTACGATTATGAAGAGTTTAATTTTTTTTTGCAAATTGACTCTGCGTTCCTTGGGAAAAGTTGTTCAAATTCAGATTTACGTAAAAGTAACCTAAATGAAACGTGAAAATTATACAAGCAATTATGATGTATTCTATGTCCGAGATAAATCAGATTTAAATAAGAATAGTAGCTAATGGTAGCTTGATTAGGAAATGCCCTCAATAAGTGGGGAGCAGTCGGGAACGAACCTGCGAATTCCAATCGTGAATCAACTGGACTATCCACTGCGCAGTGGAAAAAAAAGACAGTAAATTAAAAGTAAGACATCTATATATCGTGAATGGGCCGAGGCAATTCTATCAAGGAGTCGGTAACCTGGATTTTTTGTTAGATTTAGTTAAACGTTACAGGTACATTAAGGTTCAACGAAACTTCGAGCACCAAAGCATAGTTATTCATAGTCAAATAAAATAGATTGGTGCTAATTGAAAATAATATTACTTGCAAAAAACAAGTGGAAGGAAACTTATAGATTTTTAATAATTAAGAGTATTAAGAATTAAGATAGATTTGATTCGCCATTAGGCAATCATAATCATTTTATGTTATTTATATAATAATTAGTATAAACAAGTCATACATGGCAATCATAAAAACTGGGAGTTAAAAATTTTAAAAAGTTGTTTACTAGATTCCCTGGTTTTTCATGCACTATATCATAAACCTGAAGTATTACGATGCGGTCGTGGCTCAGTGCGGCTTGAGTGGTCGCATCGATCACGCAGGTTAACTGACTACAAACATGGTCCTAACCTGGATGCGTTTGACTGTTAGTGGCATTTATATCGACAGTTTCCGTGCTTCGCAAGGCACGTTAAGCTGTTGGTGCCGGCTGCTATCGCTAGCAGTCGTTAAGCCATGTCAGAGGCCTTATATAGGTGGCTTGAAAACTTCTGACACAGGGGTTGGCCACTAGCCCCATAACCTCCACCAATCCGGACTTGGCCCCCGTGTGTGGAGTATGGCCTAAACCTTCCCGAGTTATGGGAAGAGACCCGTGCCCATGCAGTGGAGACATAATGGGTTGGTAACATTACGTATTTAAGTATTTACTTCTTTCATGGAAACATTGCCATGAACGTCTTACAGATAAAAGAAAAAATAGGGCAGATGCTCGTAATATCATATAAGGAATCCGAGCAACAGGAAAAGTACACCAAAAACCCTCCCAAAATATAATAGAATGACAATTCCAGGTTTTGGTGCGACCTTGGAACCAAGACCATACAACAGATAACATAATACTTACCGACTGCAGTCTCGTAGTGGTAAAATGTGTATTAATTAAAATCACATGAGAATTCCGATGCAACAGATGAGATTCAACATACAAATATGCAGAAGCGAATAATTAATATAGATAAGTTGTTTACTTCCTTTATGCAAATTCTGTAAGGCTGTGTTTTCCTATGTAACTGAAAGTTTTCCTAGACAACAAAAGTACCTACCCGGGTACCTATTCATCTAATGAATTCCAGTTCCAATAAATAGCTTTACTCGTATGTCAGGAGGTAGCGGGTTCTATTCTCAGAGCGGTGCTACCTATTTTGTAAGCTTTGGTTTTGTTGGTGGCACGGCTGGCATGGTATGAGCCTGCTTAGCAAGTATACTACCACCTTAACTGTACATTAATTATTCGGAGCAGTATGTCTTGAAACACAAGATATTAATATAATATCATTTTCAAGACCATGCCCACAAAGATGTGCATTAGCCTTCATGTATCACAAATATTTTAAGCTAAGATAAGCTGTAATTTAGGCTTAAGTAAGTTTAATTAAAGTTTTATTATTTATTATTTTTTATTATTAACTAAGTGTTGCTGATCAACTTCACTGGTAATAATACTGATGTTTTTACTCCAATATTGAAAGATAATTCCGATCCAAATAACTCAAAAATGAATAGAAGCTAAAGAGAGAAAGGACTATTCCAAAATACCCTTTCTCTTTCCGGAGCAGCCCAACTTGTATACAATTATTGTATAATTTTAATTACACAGGTTAAAGGTAACATAATGCCCAGACAATTACTGAACGTTAAATGCTTAGTAACATACGAAATAGCTTCACGTAGAGCACACAATAACAATTACCGAATATGGCTCAAACGAAAATAACCTGTTCCCCCATAACTGCTACACTAATTGAAAGTGGAATTTCGTTACCGTTCCATACATGTAGCTGGACTGAGAAGTCTCATACAAAATAGGAAGAAAGATTCAATTCTGGCGCGAAATGTTCAATTAACGTCTTCAAGGACAAATTTCTAACGGTTCCGGTCTTCTTTGAGCTTTTTCTTGTGCATCGCGTTTTCGAACTTATTCGCAGCCAGTAAGATGGTTGTGGAAGGTTGCTCTCCCCTGACCTTGGAGTCAAGGACGTACGTCCCTCCCTTCTAACATTGATCCCTTGCGAAAGGTCGACGGATTTACGAGGCCAGCCGCCCTAATCTCGGTTGTTTTACACTACGAATGTAACAAAACTTTTTGTGTTTCATCTTTTTTAATTGTGAGAACTCTAGTCTGTAAATTAAAAAAAAAACGAAACGTGTTTATTTTAAATGATTTTATACGTGTAATCGTATTAGGTATATCTATGGTGGTATCGTGTTATTTGTTTGAAAAACTGAACTGAAATCGATTAATAGCAAGTAGAAAGAAATTTTCTGTATTTTACGCTAAAAGGCGTCATGTTTTCCGAGATTCTTCCATATCATAAATCAGGCTTCGAAAAGATCTTGCGGTATTTACTCAATTTTCAATAAAACAAAAGAAAATTTGAAATTGCTTGTTCATCGCACCCTTCTTGCAACATTCTTCGAGGAGGGGTTCAATTTTAAAATCAAAAATTTTAAGAAAAACAGAGTTTGCATAATGATTGATCTCAGAGATTTTTTTTTGAGTTTTCAGTTTTTTTTTACCACAATAGTTGTTATAGTTAGCTTTATAGTTATTTAATTATTCTGGGACAGATGTGTCCAGCCTTTTGCCCTGTTGGACAAACCCCTTGACTTAATGGTTAGTGTTCTTGTCTGCAATGTCGAGTGTGGCAGGTTCGATGCCCATTCGCGCCAAGCATTCATCAGTAAAATATAAGTATACCAATCTCTAGTTACCATAGTTTAAGGGATCCTAGGTCCCCACCCATGGGTCCTAGGGAGTCAGATAACCGTGTGTGATGCGTGCAAATTTATCTGGACTTTTGTAAGTTTTTTGGGTTCTTACCTGACTGCACCAGAAGGAGGGTTAAGTTTTTCGAGTGTATGTATGTATGTTTCTTTGGCACGCTCTGTAGACTAAACGGCTTGATGGATTTTAGTTTGAGAGGTGTCGTTAGCTTCGACTTGATCCAGAGAGTGACATAGGATACATTTTATGCAGTCGGGTTATTTAAAAAAATATATTTATGGTTAGGTTATTTTAGTTTTCTTTTTTTCTTATCTTGTAGGACCCGTCTCTCTCCAAGGCAAAGATGGTGGTTCACCTACGGTCACGTGTAGGACATCGAGATTTACACCTACGGACGTGTGCAATGCGAGCTTCATACACATCTAGTAATCAAATGTGCAGATTTCCTCGCGATGTTTTCTTTCATCGTTAAATCAATCGGTAAAATAATTGACAACGCTGATGAACACGTTAAAAAACCGACTTCAATCGTAACAATTACCATTTTGCAATGATTTCTTAAGTTTTTGTTTATTTTTTATAAAAAGCACTGAATCAATTTTGATAAAATTTATATGGGACCACCTCTAAAGTATTCCTTATCAAACAAAGAAAGAATCATCAAAACCAATCCCTAACTGGCGGAGTAATCGCGTAACAAACATACAAAAAAAACTTTCGGTTAAAAATGTAGACATGCATCGTAAACAAATAGGCCTTGTCATCGTCGCGTTGTCTGTGGTTATGCGTACACGCAGTCGCGTCGCTACCGGACTTACGTATTTTGTTTCAGCGAATAGTCGATCTTGATACTTTGCGGTAAAACATCTAATAGGTAGCTAGTTGTAAACATTGTTTAATTAGAGACCTTCAAAACTTTATCAAGTGTAAAAAATGTTTATTCGAAATCAGAAAAGTCATAGGTTTATGCAGTATATAGTTATGATGATATCAAGGACTAAATAAGGGCCGATAAAAAAGTACATTATTTTAAATTACTGTAAAAAAATGGGAAAAGCTGACATTTGATTGAAAAAATCCGGACATGCGTATCGCCCACCGCCTCCGCCTTTAATAGCCACTCGGCCTCAAAGTACCAAGATCATCCTAATCATACACCAAACAGGGGACTAGCTAAAACTTGTGTGACTACGGCATAGTGACATTTGACACCCTGCGTAGACGCAGACGACCACAACCGAGCCCTCGGAAGATGCCACTTGGGAGGGCAATGATCTATCAGTGTTGCCCTCAAAGAACATTTACTAACTATACATTATCTATGGTTGCTTAAAATTCCCTATAGGTTCATGGCTTAGATTTAATTAAGTATACAAGCTCCTTGGTGCACGACACTTGGTACCGAAGAGTTATAATTTGTTTCCAGATCAGTCGGTGTTTTTAAGTAAAGGTATAAGCCGCGACCCCTTGGTCGCGGCTTATTCCTTGACAAGACATTGCCAAGACATTGCTTGCTAAACAAACACCATAGTTTGTTTAGCAAGCAATGTCTTATAGCACATAAAGGGAAAAGTCCGAAAACCATAAATTTGTAGTTACATCACAAAAAAATATGATGTAACTACAAAGGACACGTTTCATTTTGTGCCTGGACATGTACGTAGTACGAAAAATATAGGCTTTCTAGGAAAAATAATGAAAAAAATATTAGAAGCAGGGTTGCGTGGTTCAAGCATAATGTTTTGTCAGCACTTTTTACAATATCAATGGTAACACTGAAGCTTGCAATAGTAGGTCACGTTCAGAAATTACGGCTTCGTCCACATATTCCTAAGATGCTTTCTATGACTCTGATTGACTGAACACCCTTCTGTTCTGACTTCTGACATTGGTGTACGATTTTTAAAATCTGCGGATATGCCTTGCCTCTTTTACAGGCATAACAGCTGGTTTTCGAGTTACTTGTCCGACAACTAAATTAATAATTTCAATGTAAATTTACAAAATCTAGTTTCTGAACGTAAAATGCTCAAAATTGCACTCGCTTCGCCATGTTGGGTGATTTATGTGTTGCGATTGTTAAATCTGAGAAACTAGATGAACCTCGCAACGAAGGTAAATCTAAGGAAATGTACAATTAGAAAAGACTATGTTTCTAATGACTTATTAATGATGTTTAGTACACAGACCAGGTCCAAGCTCCATAGTCCCGTGAAACGTCTCGTTTATGGTTTTGGAGTTTGTTTTTTTCACAGCTTCAAGGTACTGCAGGCCTGAGAATTTGATATAAAGTTCAAACCTGTGTGATTATGAATTTATACGGAACCCTCGGTGCGCGAGTCCGACTCTCACTTGGCCGGTTTTTTTTTAAATTTCATGCATAATTTACGCGTATCGAATGGCCTTTGTTTCGCGAAATTAGTCGCGTCGACGCCGACGTACTGATAGTGAAGTTGTAATGCTGTGCCTGTGGGCTTTTGGGAACCCTGCCTTCGCTTTCAAAAAAGCGTTTTTAAAAGCGAATATGAATTAAATGCTTTTGATGAAGGCATATCAAAATGAATGGCTGGTAACGCGCGAAGAAATAAAAAGCGTAGAAAAAAAAATATTCACATGTGATCTTTTTACGCTTGTACGAAATGTTTTTTTCTTCATTATTAGTTAAGCGGAACTCGATGCTGCCAGTCAGTGTCGCTGGTGAAAGGAGATTATTCTCAATTTGCTTTTTATTTTAACTTACTGTCCATCTCGTATCCTTTGCTTGTTATGTCGGGCGTGAAAGTCGAGGAGCTCATTTATCAGGCCTCCTTCGAGCATAGAATCGACGCGCGCATCTAGTCTTTCTTCGTGGATTTTCTGTCAAAAAGAAATCCAAACTTTAGAAGCTTTTATTTGATATTTCTTTATTTATTTCAGGCAACGAGGCCTATAATATGAGAATATAACACAGACAAAAATATACATTTTATACTTAAAATACTAAACATAACTACTTAATATAAGGTGTTAAGAAATTAGTGATCATTGCTTAAACTGGGGCTTCTACTAGTAAAACTGAAACTTTCCCCAAGGAACCCATGGTCAATTTGCGAAATTTTGTTTGTACTTTTCTAACAAGTCGGTCACCTGATCGGCCCACTTAGTATTGGAAGTCCAAATTTCTTTTTGCGAATTCACTACGGGTTCCTTTCGGAAAGTTGTCCAGTGTCATGAGTAGGAGCCCCAGTTTAAGTAATGACAACTAATTTGTTAACACTTGTATAAACGACCTAACAATTCATATTATTTAACAAAAAGGTGTGTCGTGACGGTATTATTGACTGACTCGGTGGCTAAGTGGTTAGCGATCCTGACCTCTGATCCGAGAGTCGTGGGTTCGATCCCCACACAGGACAAACTTTTCTGTGATGAGCAGAATTGTTTGCTCTGAGTCTGGGTGTATTATATCTATATATGTATGTATTTAAAAGTGTATGTGTATGTATATCAGTCTCTGGTTCCCAAGATACAGGGAATCCTAGTTTGGGGCCAGATGACCGTGTGTGATTTGTCGCAGATATTATTATTATTATTATTTCGGTGGCAGTGGGCAGCAAACTCGCTCGGAATCTCCGAAATACTACACCCTTCGGCCAAAACCCTTCCTTTGTAAAGCAGTCCAGATGTTTAGTCGCGACTCGCATCGCACCACAAAAGCTTTGCCAAACCAGACCAAGGAGTTTATAACTCACCTATTTAAAAGTAAGGAATATAAAATCTAATCAAGTCGTAATTTATTTAATTTAGAAATATTAGTAAGACTGCGTCCCTTTTTAACTTTTGTGAAGAAGATACTTGAATAGAAAGGGATGTTTGAGTATTGCTGGACTCGGATCGATTGGTCCCTTCAAACCAAAAAAGAACGACTTAATTAAAATAAAAATAAAATGTATTTATTCGTTCAACCAAGTTTTACAAATTTTAGGTTGAGAACTCCTTTTAGGTATTTATAATACCTGTATTAGGAGATCTCGCTCCTCCATTACATAAATCGTCACATACAAGTGTACTTAGAAAGTTAAAAAGGCTAGTCCTTAAATTATAACGTCGTTGTCAGTAACAAAACGTCACCTGAGTGCTTATTTGTTCAATGTCCATGAGCAACACTTAATACAACAAAGTTTTTACTGATTATTTCACGTGAATTAAGTGATTTCTTACAGATTGCGTTTTCAACAGGTAATTACATTTTTAATGTTCTTAAGTTCTAAATTATAAAAATCATTCACCAATCGACAGAAAATTTAAACCTTATAATAACTGCATTTAAAAGTGATTTTCGTTAATATGGTCGATTGGACAAATAAGCACTCAGGTGACGAAATATCGCCAGGCTTATTTAACTACTTAACTCAGATTTATAGCTGCTTTTGGTCATGGTTGTGTCATATGGGTCGAGAATGTCTAAAGGTTCAAGATCAGGCATAGACTTAGAACATGCGCATTAGGCACTTAAGATCATTGGGAATAATAGATGATTGTGTCATAGACATTGCTGCGACACTGAAATTAGTATCTACATATTTCATTTAGGGTTTAAGTATATTTATTATGATTTTTGTTGATGAATTGTTCAAGGTAGCGTTTGGGTGAAGGGGTGAAGTTTTCTAACTTCGATACCAAACTTTTTAGGCTATTTTAAAATGAAAAAATATTCAAAAGTCTTAGGGAACGGAGACAACTGCATACAGAGTGTTAATTGTTATAACGTGCGTTTGAAATTTTAAGAGGTTACTCAAAAACAAGAATAGAATACAGGAAAAAATTTAAAAAGTCCGCTCTTAAATATTATTTTTCAGATTCCCATACAAATCCTTGATTCACAGATTTAGTATTGGAAACTGACAAAAAAATTGAAGATCTTTTTTCACTTTTTAAACAACCTTTATACTGTATACGAGCCTCCAGAGTACTGCGTTCCAGAGGTCGGGACGGGATAACCAGCGCTTTTACCTTAATACCATCTAGCTTCTGGTTGTATAAATAAATGCATAAATTACCGGTAGCAATTGCCCTTCAGATGGGCTGTCATTATCTTCAACTGTCATATCTTAGGCAAGTGTAATTAAATTAGATCTACCTTGTATTATGAACATTCGTTTCATATAACAGAGTACATATTAGTTACCACTAAGGATCAAACAGTCTCAAACTAGGGCAAACTTCATCCAATTATACAGCAAGTAAGCTGAGTAATATACAGGGTGTAACAAAAAGGCGTGGTAATACTTCAAGGTGGGATTCTACTATTCAAACTGAACAAATTTTGTTCTCCGACTTTGCAGAAATTGCAAATTAAATTTTGGACTTTCCATACAAACTTGACTCGCAAGCTGATTGATTTGTATGAAAAGTCCAACAATTTTTTTGCAATTGCAGAAGCCCACCTTGAAGTATTACCACACCTTTTTGTTACACTCTGTATACAGACAGAGAGACGTGAATATGTCATGTAGTTACAACAATTACAGCACAAATAAATAATTCACCATACGTCTGATACCGATCGCAGTCAGGAGCGTATTAATTCGCACGTAATACGTGCTAGATAATACGCAGGGCTGGACTTAGTGGGTGGCCATCGCCATAACTGGGGTCTGTTGAGGCCCAAAGTTATTGAAGGTAGGCAAATAGTTAGATTAAATTTGTACCGACGATACAACTTTACTTTCTCATGTAATCATCGTTTAATTTCATATTTATCGTAGAAATATTATAATTCATAGAGGATATGCGAAACTCGACTAAATTAACCCTCCCGACCAGGTACTGTGCACGGAGGTAAATATTGCGACAAAATTTTAAATATTGAAAAAGTGAGACAGGCTTGTTACCTACACTACAGTCTACAGTTCTTGATCAGTATTTCTAGTTAGTACATTTACGTTTGATAACATCTTTTTTTAAGAACAAATATGTAGTTTTAGATCAGGCTTTTATCAGGTACAGTCCTTCATCAGTATTTCTAGTTAGTACATTTACGTTTGATAACATATGTTTTTAAGAACAAATATGTAGTTTTAGATCAGGCTTTTTGCAAAAGTTTGATAAACAATTTGGTGTTATTTAGTTTCAGAGGAAATAGTATCCAGATAATTTAATACAATTTAATACACGAGCAAGAATTAATGCTGTATATTTTCCATGTAGCGAACATTTCATGCGAACAAACATTTTTACCCGACTTTCCTAAAAGGGCCCTGGGTCTCAACGACCTAGCTCCCTCCCTGCCCTGTCTCCTGTTCAAACAAGTCACTGGCGACTAGCTAATGTCGTGACTCTGTATGTTCATTTCATTGTATATGTCTGCTCATGTCTGCTTGTTTAATTATAGTTTTCTTAGACATATTCGATGTTGCAATGTGGTTGCATAGATAGATTGCACTGAAAATAAGGACAATACAAAATCGAAGACTCCACAAATTTTTGAGTAAATAGTGCAATTCAAATGCTCATATACAAAATGTAACATACATATATGGAACGCGTTACCTGTGATTTCAACTCGTATCTCAGAGGAAGGATATATCCTTCCTCTGAGCTCGTATTGAACAACTTTTGTGCTACAAAATTGGGACTCTTCATACAAAACAATCAGCACTTTTGTGCTACGAAAGGACAATGGGTAAGAGCGTACCCAAACACAAAATTAACTGTAGCATTATGAACAATGTCGGTATGAGTTCCCTAATGGAGTAGTTTAATTTTTCCTAAGAGCGCGAGCGCTTGCCTAAATTGACGCGCTGAGAGCAAGAGTGGTGTGACCCCATTTTAGCTTAAATGGATATATTTTACTTTGAAACCATTTATTTCATTAATCATTAATTTTAAGAAAATCTATTCGTTTATCCATGTTAGTCACTATGTCAAGATGCATTAAAATAGGGCAGTTTCATTATGATTTAGGTATAGACTTTAGATACCATCTAAAGTGCTAAAACCCATTTTAAAGAGGAAGATGTTTAAAAAATGTGGCTTACACCACTCTTGCTTTTAGCGCCTCAATTCACTTGGAGAAAAAACCTAGTTTCTCGTACATTTTTGAAACAAATATTTAATCCGGTAGTTGACTGCTAGTCATTTGAGTTACATTTTGTTATAAAAATTTTTGAAATTTTGTACGATGACGTCATTGTTCAAAGTAGTAGTTTGCATACTAATTAGGAAATTCTTAATAATTAAAAATGTAATGAAAATTAAAGTGATTAAGGTTTTCAACAATTTCAATTAAAGTGCTATTTAGTCAGTAATATTTCGTAATTTATTTTTTATGCAGTCAACTCCCGGATTATTACGAAAATCAGTTCATCTTTCAACAAACCTTTTTTTTTTCTCTACGTGAATTAAGGCATACTGTCTTAGGATAAATTAAACTACCTCATGAGGGCAACAAAGACCAACATAGTTCATTCATAATGCTACAGTTCATTGGGTATGCCTAGAACCCATTATCCTTTGGACTCTCAATACAAATAGATCACCTGTTTGCTCAATGTTCTTTGGAAAGTCTATTTTTTGCAATTTAAGCAATTTCGTAGAAAAAAGTTGTTTCAAACGATGAGTAGAAGAAGCTCCAGTTTAAGGTTCCTACGACTATCTATTTTTAACCGACTTCAAAAAAAAGGAGGAGGTTCTCAATTCATCGGGATCTTTTTATTTTTTATTTTTTATGTATGTTCACCGATTACTCCGATTACACCGAAAACTAATTTGGATTTTTAAATCACTCAGGCATGTGGTGCCCAGAGCGGTCGCTGGTCCGTGGGGCGCTACTAGGGACCTGTTAAAAGAAATATATGTGGCGCTAGCACAATCCGTTTTGGTATACTGCATTCCTATCTGGGGCGGTGCGGCAAAAACTCGTTTCCTCGAAGTAGAGCGAGCACAACGCAGTCTTATCAAAGTCATGTACTTTAAGAAAATTACATTTCCTACTGAAGACCTTTATCACATGTCAGAACTACTTACAGTTAGGCAATTGTACATTACAGTTGCAGTCCTAAAGAAACACACCACAATACCATACAATCCTAGCTTAATGAATAAAAGAAGGAAGGATATTGTCGCGGTAGTTCCTAGAACCAACTCTGTATTCGCCAGTAGGCAATATAATAAACGTTCGGCCCACCTGTATAACGTACTTAATAAAAACCTTGATATCTATAGTAAACTATATTACGAATGCAAAAAAACAATATCAAAATGGCTACTAACAAAGAGTTACGATGAGACGGAAGGATTACTAGACTAAACTACATTAAATGTAACCTAAACCTGTAATACTATTACACAACGGAGTACACATATACACACGCACAAATAGCCCCACACACACACACACACACACACACACACACACACACACACACACACACACAAAAATACGCACGCATACACACACACACAAACACAAACACGCACGCATACACACACACACAAACACAAACACGCACGCATACACACACACACACACACACACACACACACACACACACGCGTGCACACACATTCACATATGCGCCATAATTGCGATTGTTTCTTTATGTAATTTTTGTAACATTTTAGTTTTATTGGTTTACTTTGTTTTTATTTATTTGTTTTTGTATATATTCTTTTTATTTTTGTTTCTGTATGGTCATCTTAGGTATTATTGATAAAGAATGTAAAGATAAGAAGAGCGGTGCCTCCTGACACAGGCATTCCCAGCTTAAAAGGAGGCTCCAGCCACAGAAAAAAATGTGTAATTACCTGTTTGGAGAAATAAAGGTATTTTTTTTTTTTTTTTTTTTTACTCGAAGACACCTGAACCGATTTGGAAAATTCTTTTTTTAAAACGGGTATACTTCACAGGTGGTCCCATATAAATTTTATCGAAATCGATTCAGCGGTTTTTGAGAAAATCAACAAAAACATAGCAAAATTGGAGTTGTTGCGATTGAAGTCGGTTGTTTTTAACGTATTCAGCGTGGTCAATATGTTACACCTGTATCCTCATTTTCTCTGGCTGTTTCTGGTATTTTTCACTCATAAAAGTCATACTCTATAACAACACAGGCCTGCGATGGTTTTCCCCTGAAACTAATTAGTAATTTGGGTAGGTATAAGGTACTAAGCTACGAAAAAAAAAATAAAAAAAAAACAATTACACAAATTTTCTGAGAGATTTAAATTTTAATTATTTTTAGTAATAACGGGTATTACTTGCGTTAACTTCCAATTTATTTGATAACAGTGCATGCTAGTAGTACTGATGACTTTTAAATATTAATTTACCCTCATAAGACATAAATAATATTACGATTTACGGGTATCGATTATGGTACGATGGATTTTTGTGTGGCAATACATAAGAGACTTATAAAAATGGCTTGTCGCAAATGTGTTAATTCTTCAGACAACTTCTGTTACATATGTGGATGTTATGTAATAACTAAGGAAACAAAAAACAAAAAAACCACGCATAACTTCCAAATATTTCTATATCTATCGAAGAACTGTATGAAAACTAGTCTAACATCAGAATAAAAAACCAAGACAAGGAATAGGTGCTGCATAAAATGTGTTAAACTTATGTTCGTGAATTAGCTAAATTCCCCTAAGATAAATAATCTTTATTATAATAATAATAATATAATAATAATAAAAAATAAGATTATGGAGAACAGATACCAAGGCAAGTGGGACGCAAACATGATGGCTGACTACTGGTGGATGTTGAGAAAGTTGAGCCGTAAAGAAAGCATAAGAAAAAAGATTGAAAAGAAGTTTTGAAGGAAGTAGAAAAAGATAACATAAGTCTTTTTGATTTAGTTAGTCTCTTTTACATTATCTTTAATCAACACTGTTGGTTTTTTATGTAAAAAAACTATGTAAAATTAATTATTCTTTGTTTTTTCATGAAAATTGATAAAAAATTATAAAATATGCATGTAATTCAATTAAAAAAATGTAGACGTGGTACAAAAAAAAAACTAAAGCTGTATTTTAAATTTTCTAGATATTTAAAAAAATATCTTAATTATTGGAAGGGGGAAAAAAGTTAAATTTCGCAGGGCTGTGTAATGCGACATCTCAATAAGTCAATAGCGACTAGCACACTGGGAAAACCAGCTCGCACCATTTGAAAAAAGAACGGGAATTTTCGGGTTTACCCAAAATTAAAATAAGATTTTTAAATTTAGAAAACAACAGCCGCATTCTGTTCAAATAAAGAATCCTCTACTATCCTATCGTTTGTCAACGAGAAGACTTATTCTGTCTCCACACAGAAGCGACTTTGATTAATAGTAGCGTCCATTTTTGTAACATTTGATTTACTTTTAAACTTTCGAACGAATAAAAACAAACTATGCGTTTGAAATGACGTTGATGATGCGTTTTATTTTTATGAATGTGTTTTTAAAAGACATAATTTATTCCAGTGATTATAAATAAAATAGAATAAATTAATGTTAAATAATGCTCGGTCACCTGGCTCCAAACTAGGATTTATTGAACAAATATAATATATCTTTTATTTATTGACTTTACTGAATTGAAAAATTTAAATCTTTGTCATGTAGATCAGTGTTTTTCAACCTGTGGGTCGCGTACCCTTGGGGGTCGCGAAGCCTTTCTCAAGGGGTCGCGGGTACAAGAAAATGTAAGTGTTTTATAGGTCCTACACTGGGCCTGTTTATTTTTTATATTTTTTTCTAAACGTGGGTCTATTTTGGAGACGTTGATAAGTAAATCATTTTCTAATTGACGAACATTATAAACGTAAACCTCAACAAATCACTAAAACTTTGTATGTTTATGGCCCTTGGGAGGGTCGCAAGAATTTTTAAGTTGTAAAGGGGTCGGGTATTAAAAAAAGGTTGAAAAACACTGATGTAGATAAATCGATTTGCTATTTAGGCAACTATTTATACGCATAAAAATATAAAGTAAGTACATAGTCATATGAGTTACTTTTTATAATATGTATTATAAAATAACACAAACTAAATGTATAATTTATCTGTTAATAAAGATTACTCAGATTTAAGGAATGCCAGTAACTTTTCAACGTATTTTTAATTGTTTTTAAACCTTTGATATCATGGAAACCCTACATCATTAAACGTTGACGTTTAAACGATATGGTCAGTTTTAGCTGGCCATTTCATGAAATACGACCATTTCATGAAATGGTCGGCCACATCATGAAGTGATCAATTCTATGATCTGTCCACGACGTCTACATCTATTCCCTGCCTAATTTTTTTCACGGCGTAAGCAGCCTGAACTAAGCTTTCCCGCTAAAGTTTCTATATGTGGACCCCATTGCAATGTGGCATCTAAAGTTATATCGAGGAAAACAGTATTATTAACAAATTTCATTAATTATATTAATTATTGACACTATATTCAACACACTATTAATATATTTTAATATGAATAGAAGTGGTAAGGTAGGCACAAGCAGGTACGTAATTAGAATAAATTCGTGATTTAAATTATGATGAGTAACTCGTTAATTACTATTCAAATTGATTTAACGTCTCTGTTACTATGACGGAATTCGCTAAATTATGTAAATAGATTTAATTACAATTCACAAAGCTAATTCATAATCGTTGAATACTATTAAAATAAAATTCATTGCTAACCTATTCTACAGTTATCAAAGGGCGAAGGTATCTTCCCGGATCAAAGTTAAAAAATACTTGACCACTGTTGCTACAGTATTATTTTCGAAGCGATTTATCTATTGGTATCTATATTGTGTGTGGCATCCCTAAAGAAGAAAGTAAGAAGCATCTCCTTTCATGTTGCATCAGTCAGCCAGTCAACTTTTTAAAAAAGAAAACTTTACTAGGATTGAACTGTCAAATTCGAAAATAGAACGCAGTTGAGAGCAACGCGACAGCAGCTGAAATGGGCCGGTCCGGACTTAATGACTCGAAACGTTCTATTTTTAAAAGCTGTCAAAATAATCCACCCGGACAAGAAAGTGATACGACTTCCGTATTTATACTTCATACTGTAATGTATGTGGCAACACTGACGCTGCCATTTCTCTTATTGCATTAAATGTCTAATATATACAGGGGAAACTGTACAACCTGTGGGGGTAATAAGACCCCTAGTTAAATATGGAAATCAGGAGAAGGTTCTAGATTTGTATGTAATAAAAGGGGGGAAAACAACATTGTTAGGTAGACAATGGCTTGCAGAGTTGAGTATACAGTTGCCCATTCTTAACTATGGGGATACAGTGAATAATGTTTATTGTGAGGACTTTAACATTAATGATTTCAGTTCCAGATACTGTGAGGTGTTTGCGGACGGCTTGGGGCGCTTCACCGGCGGCACGGTAGGAATACACGTGCGCGAGGGCGCGCGCCCCGTGTTCATGCGCGCGCGCCCCCTCGCGTACGCACTGCGCGAGCCCGTCGAGCGCGCGCTGGACCAGATGGTGAGTGATGACATCCTTACTCCAGTAGACCGCTCGGATTGGGCAACTCCTATAGTACCTGTTGTTAAGAAGGACGGAACCATCAGGATTTGCGCCGATTATAAATTAACATTAAACAAAGTCATCGAGGTTGACCGTTACCCCTTACCTAGGGTAGAAGATTTGTTAGCTCGTTTACATGGTGGGGAGCGTTTCAGTAAAATTGATTTGTCACAGGCTTATGCCCAGTTCGAATTGGACGACTCTAGGAAATATACAGTTATCAATACACATAAGGGCCTGTTCATGTACAAACGTTTGGTGTATGGCTTATCGTCGAGCCCTGGCATATTCCAAAAAAAATTGGAGCAACTTTTTGCTGACATGCCATATGTAGGCGTATTTTTAGATGACGTCATTATTACAGGCACCAATGCTCGTCAGCATGCTGATAATTTACACAAGGTATTCCAGCGATTGCAGTCACATGGCTTGAGGGTTAAAAAAGAGAAATGTGCTTTTTTCCAAGAGTCTATTAATTATTTGGGATATGTCATCGACAAGGAGGGTATCCATACATGTTCAGAGAAAGTGAAAGCCATTATGAACACACCGCGTCCGTCAAATGTTTCTGAACTGAGAGCATTTATCGGTATGATAATGTATTATGCTAAATTCGTTCAAAATGTCAGTACTATCATGGCACCTCTCTATAGGTTATTAAAAACAGACACGGCGTTCGTCTGGTGTAAGGAATGTGAAGCGGCATTTTCATGTATTAAACGCTTATTGTGTTCTAGCAAGGTGCTAACTCACTATTCGTTAGAACTTCCGTTAGTTCTAACGGCCGACGCGAGCGGCGTGGGTGTGGGCGCGGTGATATCGCACATCACGCCGGACGGCGAGCGACCAATCGCTTTCGCTTCGCGGGCGCTATCTGCAGCTGAAAAGAACTATGCACAAATCGATAGAGAAGCTCTCGCGATTATTTATGGAATCCGGAAATTTCATCAGTACCTGTACGGTCGTAGATTCATTTTAAAGACTGACCATAAACCACTGACATACATTTTTGGTAATAAAGTAGGTATTCCCGTGATGGCTGCGTCACGCCTGCAAAGATGGGCTGTTCTCTTGTCCGGTTATAGCTATGACATAGAATACGTCGCGTCGGCGAGAAACTGCGCAGACGGTTTATCCCGTCTACCTCAGCCTAGTAGAAGTGCTGATCGTGTCAATGGAGAAATAACTTACCTTAATTTCGTAGAGAAATTTTTACCAGTGACTAACGATGACGTAAAAATCGCAACATCAAAAGATAAAACATTGTGTAAGATTTTAACTTATATACAATCGGGATGGCCCCTAAAATGTACCGATGATGAAGTGAAACCTTATTTTGCCAAACGCAATGAGTTGTATGTAGATCGTTGTTGCATTATGTGGGGCTACAGAATGGTAATACCCAAAATGTTACATAGTAATATTTTAAAACAACTTCATATTAGTCATATGGGAATGGTGAAAACAAAGTCCTTGGCACGTAGCTATGTTTGGTGGCCCACCATAGACAAGGATATAGAGGCGACGTGCCAAGAGTGCGACACGTGCACCGCGGAGGCATCGGCACCGCCGCGCGCACCTCCCCACCCATGGCCCTACCATTTACAGCCGTGGAGTAGGGTGCATGTTGATTTTCTTGGACCCTGTGATGGTCAACACGTTCGCAGGCATGTAGATCAAGTGAGGCGCAGGTCACGTATGTCCGGTGTGTCCGTTCCTAGTTCGGATGTTGAGGAGACTGGTCACAATACTGGCGGTAGGGATGTCGTCATTCAGGCGGGCGTGGCGTCTGACGCTGTTAGGGATTCGGCGGAAGGGGAGAGTTGTGGTAGAGGTGAAAATGAAGGTGAAAATGAGAATGTAGAAAAATCTCCTAGGCATGAGTCACCCTTGCGTCCGACGCCGCTACCGCCATTGCTGCAGCCATCACCAGCACCGTTACCGCCCCCGGTGGACCGCCCCCAGCGGGACCGTAAACCCCCAACCAGATACGGGTTTGAGTTTGATTATCTTTATGTTTAACTTTTGTAACTTTCTCTATTTGTTGTATTTTAAGTGTTACTAAGTTAGTATTAACATAGTATTTTTTTTGTATCACGTAGACACTCTCGCTTAGAGATTACTTATGTGCCATACTTAAGTAGGATCCTTGGTATCAAATGATAATGTTCTAATATTCTTATTAAAGCGTTAATTAAGTGTGAGGGTGTAATGTATGTGGCAACACTGACGCTGCCATTTCTCTTATTGCATTAAATGTCTAATATGAGAACGGTGTGTTGTTATTACAATCAATCTTTTGTGGACTCCTGCGATCTAAAAATACTTCACATACTTTCTGGCTGATCGATACAACTCAACTCACTCATTCACACAAATAAATAGATATAGGAGGTACCAGATATATGTACTAAAACTTTTTACTTCAGGCCAGCCATTGACTGCCAGTGTTGTTTATAAAAGAAACTCTTTACTAGACTTTGCCATTTGCTGTAAAAATTCCGTTGCCGCCACGCAGCACCACGCGTGACCTCGACATTCAAATAAAATTCGAACACGAGTAAGACTGCATACAGATTGGTATAGGAATAAGTATTCTTTTACTGAATTATTCCATAATCATCATGAAACTTAGTATGTATAAGAAAAAATATTAGTGAGACAACTGTTCTAGATCTAACATCTAAGGCATATTTAAATAGATAAGTACTTTAAAAAGGACGAAAACGAATCCATTTTTTTTATTATCTTATCCTTTCTAGCTAGCTCTACCCCGGCGCCTGAGGTCCGCTTTCTCACTAATTTTCTCTGCTTTATTATTATTATTCATTTATTTTCAGGCAACTTAGTAGCTAATGTACAGGCCCATAGATACATAAAAACTTATACAATTAAAAAAGACATAAAGGATCGATCGATCGCTTTGCTCGATCTTTAGTTATTAGTGGGACATTTAGTATACTAGGAAGCTGGGTGTCTGTGCAAGCTGCGCTACATAATACAACCTAACTACATAATTTCATTTGTTTTAAGGTTTGCTTTGTTTTACCAACTTCACAGTAAGAAAAAAGAATCCAGCACAGAAACACAGTATGAGTGTGTGTGTACGCACGCTATTACATGTAATAAAATACCAAATGACGTTTGGATAAATTCTCTAGCGAAATGATGTAGCGATTAAAAGAGTATACAAAAAATAAATAATTATTGTTTTGTTTTTTGACACAGTTAATCAAATAATGTTAATCAAGCATAATCAATTCACCATTCGAGCTACTTTTTATGATGTGAAAAAATACATTTTGTTCTTGAAATATCTTGCTTGATATCAAGGCGCGATTTTATAATTTTTCATCGTCTTTTATGTACCACTTTTCTTTTATTAAATTTTTATTAAATTATAACAGAAAGTCAAAACAAGGCAAGCAACAGTATAAAGGTATTTTTTTAAACAATAGTTCATTATTTATCTTTGATGGTGTAGATTAACCTATTAGACTCAATTATGGGGGTTCCATCACTTACGTCTTTTCGTCCGTCATTATCTGCTGCTGATATCCCGCCAAATAAATTTCGATTATATGAACTAGCCCTAAACATGGTATATGCGTACGAGGCAGTTTTTGAATCGCGCAATTTTAAAATTCAAAATAGGAAGCAGCTGTTTTTCTGACCGCCCTTGACTTTAGTCTATGGATAGAGACGTAGCGCGTCGACTACGGTCTAGACTTTGTTTTCTTTTTCCTTTACTCATTTCGCTACTACACGGCAATATGGCGGTAATTATTTTTAAAAAATACTTTAGAATTAGTAAGATGAATGACGATTATTATAACCGAGGAGATTATAAGCTTTCTGCAATGTTAATTGTATTTCTTTTTGTTTTTGCGCAATTGCGTTTTAAAAATCATTATTATTTTTATATTTTTAATCGACTAGCACTAAGACTTACTTATCAGTAGTTGCCATAACTGGAAATGATATAGTTTATTTATCGAATAGTTACCTAAACATAACTTAAGAAAAAATAAATTTGGAGAGATTTTTAAAAATCTTAAATGACAATAAAGAAAAAGATTGCTTGATTACAGTAGATTGTAACAAAAAAAAGATCGACAAAAACTAGTAAAAATCTGAAAAATCCGATTACCTGAGAAAACTTAAATAATAAAATTCCGGCAAGTTTACACGATTCTAAACAAGTCTAGTGTACACCTGAAGACTTTACTTCGATCTTTTTGGACATACCACCCGCTACTTGTCTATGGCCATGCAGAAAAACATACACTACGAATGAATGATGGATATTTAAACCGGGTTGGCGCGTAGTCACCAAAAATGGTCTGCGCCTATTCTACTTTTGAAACGTTTTTGTGAGGTTGATTGCACTGCCGGGTATCGATACGGAGGCGGGTGACACATAACGCTAATATTTTGATTTAGAACTTGGTCGAAATAAAAATAACCAAAAAAAAAACAAAGACAACGTCTATGGACAAAGGACATTTTCGGACATTTAAAAAAAAACAACCCATATCGTCCACTGCACGGGCACGGGTCTCTTCCCATACATCGTCAAAGTTAGGCCATGACTCCAAACTATTCTATTTTTATTATTATAGTTTATACACTAGCAGCTATAACAAGCTGATGCGTGTAATTCACTACACTTATATAAACTTTTAAAACTATAATTAGGTACAACACAAAAAAAATTAAAAATACGTACTGAAAAACGGTAATCTTACAATAACTCGACAATTTTCATCAAACACCACCTCAATGATAAATCTTTTTTCAAATAAAGAAAACTGCATTCAAACTTGTTCACCCACTTAATTCGTTAAACGCAACAAACAGCACACAAACACATCCAGGTTTCTAACTTACACCCTGTACAAATGTCACCTAAAGGTACTTTCACACCGCACACGTGTAAACCAACAAAAGGCACCTGATTGGTCATACAATACAATTAAGCCACAGATGTTCCCCGATTGACAGCTGAACGTAGCAAAAAGTTTCCATGCGTTCGAAATTTAAATTAGGAAAGCAAGCGAATACAATGTTTTGTTTGGTTTTGGCACTCTTTAACGAAGACCTTATAAAGATTTGCACCAATAGGGTACAAAAAGTCAAAAACATTAAATTATGAAATATTGTTCACCAAATATAATCGTTATTTCATTGAAATCGCAGAAAAAAGTAACTCGATTGGACTTTCATTGCATGTGCAACTTTTAATATATAAAAAAAAACATTATGAGTATGGAAACGACATTATTTAGTTTATAGGAATTTTACTAACACCACTGGACCCTGTAGTCTGAGAAAATAAAGACAAAAAATATACTTATATAAGGTGCTACTTTATTAGTGCCCGATATTTTAGTCATTGCTTGAAAGGCGACTGCATGCAGCTGAGATGAGAATGCTAAGATGGATGTGTGGAGTGACAAGAATGGACAAAATAAGGAATGAGTATATAAGAGGAAGTCTGAAAGTAGCGCCAGTGACAGAAAAGTTGCAAAGTAATCGTTTGTCATGGTATGGGCATGTTATGAGGAGGGACGAAAGTCATGTGGCTAGGAGAGTATTGAATATGAAAGTGGATGGATTAGTGGGAAGAGGAAGGCCAAGGAAGAGATGGCTGGATTGTGTGAAGAATGATATGAGTATGAAAGGAGTGAGCACTGAGATGACGGCAAGAAGAGAGGAATGGAAGAAGAAGACATGTTGCGCCGACCCCAAATAATTGGGAACAGGGCAGGAATATCATTTTAGTCATTGCTTCTACTCCTGATTCTGATCAACTTTCCCCAAGGAACCCATAGTCAAATCGCAAAAAAATTTTTGGACTCTTCATACACATTGATCAGCCGAGCGGCCAAATTAGTATGAAGAGTCCAAAAATTTTTTTGCGATTTGACTATGGGTTCCTTGGGGAAAGTTGATCAGAATCAGGAGTAGAAGCACTGACTAAAATATCGGGCACTAATAAAGTAGCACCTTATATAAATTATGATGCCCATAGTTCAGTATTGCATACATTTTCATTTAAATAATATTTTAAAGACGTTAAAGTTACTTTGATGATTTATAGTCCTTTACACTGTTACCAGTTTTTGACGATAAGCCTTTAAGAACTTGGCACCCATGAGTATACAATCCTTTAACTAGATGAGAAAACTATGAAGTAAACAATAAAATTACGGTACAATAAAATAAAGTCAAAATATTTGTAATGCGAAGATGTTTATCGATCTTTTTTTTTGTTCATTTTCTGACGTTAACAGGAATTTCAACCGCATTTTTTGTAAATTTTATGACGTTAAAAGAGTAAAATTAAAAAAGCACGTATAGACCATTACAGAACAGTACGTTTCAGACATTTTCCATAAAAGGGAATCTTATACGACTTGCTTACTGTTATCTACAACAACCTTAGCCTTCTGCATTTCCGTAAGGACTCGTCCATAGACATAAATAAGGTCTGTGTTTGACACCCTTTAAGTAGGTGTCTGTTTGTTTTGTGTCACTCATGTTTTCTTTTAGCCCTAAAAACATTAACCCTTTTAGTTCGAGTTATACCACAGTTTAACTAATAGTTACTACACAGTTAAACTTCAGTAACGGAAGTTCTTGTCTCGTTCGTAGGCGGCGGTAGTAATATTTTACCGCCTTTTCAGAGTACCAGTCAGAGGCGTCTCAGACTAATTGGGGTCCCTGGGCTGTTTAGGGTAAATTGGTCCCTAATAACAAAGGGGTATTTATTAATAACAGGCCAAAGAACAGAAGTTTGTGGTCGAAAGTACACCATACACCTATCTATCATTTATATATATATAAAATCGGTTCCCTTGATGATGTGACATGTACTACCCATGGAACCCTGAGGGGAGGGGCTACCCCATATAACACGATCCGAGCCCCATACATCTTTTGGCTTGCTTCATGTCTGACATAATTATCAGTCAATCTCGTGGACATGCCGTCCAATACGTCTTCCCAGGGTCTATTCTTCCTTATCAAGGTTATCAGTTCTGCGAGTTATACACAAATACGCGTATACCACCTGTAAAAAAATAAGAAGAAGAATAAGAACAATACTGAACGACTCTGGATAATCGCTCAATGTTATCGTAATTAATTCACATCACAAAAGGTGGCAACATTTTTGTTAATCTCGAGGGTTGGCAAGATAATAAAAAATCATAAAATAAAATAGTTTGTATTGGCGTCGCTTAAAAATTTAAAGGCATTTAAATAATTTAATTAATTTGTCACGCATATGTTGTACGTAATAGTTTACACGTTCTGTGAATAAAGTTAATTAATTTAATGAAACAAACGACAACCCATCGACAGCTATATACCAGTGAGTTTTTATACAGGTGTTAAAAAAAGTGTCTTTGAGATTTTAAGAGATATGAATCAAGTATAGCATACAGGAAAAAAAAAAAAAAAAATCCGTTCTTCAAATATTTTTTTTTAGATTACCATACTAAATCTGAATAGTGACTCAAGAATATGTATGGAAAACTGAAAAAAAAGTTCTAGTTTTTTTTTTTTTTATGGCAGAGGTGGCAAACGAGCAGACGGATCACCTGATGGTAAGCGATTACCGCCGCCCATAGACACCCGCAACACCAGAGGAGTCACAAGTGCGTTGCGTTGCCGGCCGGATTGGATTTTTTTATTTTTTACCTGTATTCTATACTTGATTCTAAGTAATCCCTTAAAATGTCAAAAGCATTTTTTAACATCCTGTATGTATGTATACATCGAATGTGTAAGTAAAATTTTGGTTTACGCATACGCCACCTATACAGGTAGCTACTTAAAGAAACAAAATTCAATCGATCTACTTTTGATAACACATCTTTTTTGATCTCAGATATTTTTTTTATGGAACCATTTAATAGCTATCATTGAAGGCGAGTGCTGGCAGGTTAGAAAAAGGGACTGTAAAAAACGCATAAAGCCAGACAATCAGACATCACGAGTTCGCGCCAAAACTGAGGAGGCGTTGGCGTCACTTTTGGCGGCAAAAAAAAAATGGGAACCCGGCTTGGGATAAGATGATGCTTTGCTAGAAGTCAGTTTTCTTTTTGTTAAGTGTCTTAGCGATTAGCCAAAGGTTTTTTGTGCATACAGTAAACACGATATTTCTAGCTAATAGGAAATAAAATTTCTTTTAATATTGTAGCTCTTGGAAAGTACAAAAAAAATACTGCAGGAACTTACAAATCTGAACTGACTTATAGATTCTTTACTCTTTTAAAACGACTTTGATTATTCTTGAAAACTGAAAGATATTTTATACTCAAGTGAAATATTATTAGAAAGACAGCTGTCAATTAGAACCAGTGAAGTTAGCAGAGTAATTTATCAATCAAGTTTGTTTGATAAGTTGTTTAGAAAACAGCAATAATTTATGGGTTTTTCATGTGCTTTTAAGATAGTTATATTGGAATCAAGTTTAATATTCACTAGCTTTCTGCCCGCAACTTCGTTTGCGTTAACTTCAGAATTGGGTCCAGAGAGTGAAGAAAGTTAAGACGAGGTGAAGTATAATTCCGGGATAATAAGTATACTATGTGTTAATCCAGTGTCCGATCTACCTGCCTACCAAATTTCATGCAAATCCGTCCGGAAGTTTCAACGTTAAAACGGAACAAACAAACAAACATCCATACTTTCGCATCTATAATATTAGTGAGATTGCTTACTTTTGTTCTTACACTTGAATATACTGGCTGAAAATTATGCACAAAACTTAAGGTCCACCGCCGTCTGTACCTTGGGGATAGATGGCTCATTGTGCCACAAGATAAGAAGAATAAGAAGCCGGGAAACTAAAAATTATTTGCTCTACAGTTGATATCGAAGAAAATAAATGTGTTTTTAAAGTTATTTTGACTTTGAAATATATTTTTGCAACTTTTAACATAGTTCTATTAGCTCCACCGGTATGTTTTCCAACTTGTACACCGTGATTCTTGCAAATAAATAAGTTTTTTTTTAACTAACCAACTTTGTACGTAAACAAATCTTTGAAGTCGAATTTAAGCAACTTCTGTTCGCCGTATCGATTTGAAACTTAACATTTGTAAGTCATTTGCAAAATGTATGTAATATCGATGACACTACAATAATTTGGTTCATTCGACCTGATCTGAACCTTTATCTGATACATTCTACGAATGTCCGGGTGTGGTATCTTCTTGGTAGATAGTCTCTTAAAAAAGTTTGGTGCCCGATTTCAACATCATTCAATATGTACCTACCTACGAGTACACTTGATGAATCAAATAATAGGTAATCTTTCCCCTTTTCATTGAAATTTCCATGCTTGCTAACATCCTAACAAGGAGACTTTATTCTAATGGCGATAACGTCGGCCAATCGATGGAGGCTTTAGCTTTTTTTGTTGACAGCTCACACACTTTTTATCTATGGTCGAGTGAGGGGTCTACGAACGCGGCGAGTAGTTGAGTTGAGACTTGCTTTGGGAGTGGCAACACCAACAACCAAACATTGATATCGCTAGTGTATCAATATATTATTATCTAGTATCTTGAAGGAGCTGGTTTTAATGTTATAGGAGCAGTGACTTCAAAATAATATCGAGGGTTCACGGGCGACTTGTATTAAGCGACATTTTTAGAAATGTTCAGGAGACTGATTTAAAAAAATATTTCTTAGAAAAATAATCATTAAAACTTAACTTCTTAGTATTATATAGATTCTCGATATTCTTAATATTTTAAATATTATTCAGAAGTTATTTTTTGTGAGGTATTTTGTAAGAAATAAAATTTTAAAGTAGAGGTTACCTGTGTTTCCAAAAATGTCGCTTAATACAAGTCGCCCGTGAACCCTCGATATTATAGAATTAATAATCGGTTGAAGCTTCATAATTAAATAATATATTTTTACTGAATTCTGATATTACTATAGATCAGTTTAACGAAAACTAAGTGATAAGATGAAGGTACCCAGTACCAAACCAACAACTTAACGTCACTAAGTAAACCTTAATTCATAGCAATCCTGGTTATCAGTAAAGTGACATATTGTTCTAGAAAAAAGTTAAAAATAATTATTACAGCTTTCAAAAAGTTTAAAGTAGCAAACATATCCTAGTATATTATTGAAGTACAACATAAAATGTTATCACTATTGCTCCAAATAATTGTGAATTTTGCTCATGAATATGAACAACTTTCTCTGAGGAACAGAATGTAACCCATAAAATTTCACCTTGTATCTCTTCCAAAAAAGTAATGTGGTACAAATTTTAGACCCATCTCTCACTGCATATCATGTAATCTGTCTTTCTGCAGCACTGTTATATACCTCGCTCCATCTATCATCGGTACCTTTGAAGCTTGTCTATAGACGGTTTTGACTTCGGAAGTTGAAAATCGATAGATCAATGAGAAATTTATTATACCTCATTACTGACTGGGAATTTAAGTACTGTACCATCGATAATAGAGTTGAATTTCGTTTAAAGGTGCTGCTTAAGAAATTGATTGATCACCACACATGGAAGTGGAGACATCTTATTTATTAGATTGATACCTCCAACATGTTGATTCAGTGTTGCTGTTACCATTAATATCTTCTATTTTGTTTTACTTATACGTAGGTCACTCGGTAAGTCGTGTCGTTATACTATAAAATATTATTGTTTTTCAAAATATTCGCCATCGCTTAACACACACTTATTCATACGTTCAAACCAGCTATGAAACCAGAGATTCCATTTATCTTCTGGGATGGATGTGCAACACTCTTCCCAGGCACCCAAAATCTCTTCATCTGAGGAAAACTTGCGTCCTTTCATTTGATTCTTCACGTACGGAAATAGTGCGAAGTCGCAGGGCGCTAGATCGGGGCTGTAGGGAGGGTGATCTAGCACTCGGATCCCGGAAGACGCAAGAAATTCTGAGGTTTGCTGAGCCCGATGAGCGGGGGCATTGTCATGGTGTAGCAGCCAAGTACGCAGTTGACTTCTTGGTCGCAGTTCTTTAAGCGTGTTCATAAGAGGCACCAGACACGATTGAATATACCAATCGGCAGTCACAGTGCGTTGCGTATCTAAGGGAATGATTTTTATAATACCGCGACGCCCAAAGAAAACTACAATCATTCTCTTTTTGATAGACCGCGATTTCTTAGGCATGGTGGGATAGTCTTCATCTTCGAAAACCCATACGCGGCTTTGAGACTTCGTTGGTAAGTCGTAGTAGTAAATCCAGGTTTCGTCTCCCGTTACAATTGAGAACACCTCAGTAGATTGCCCGGATTTGAATTTATCCAGCATCTTTTTGCACCATTTTACACGACTCTCTCTTTGCTCGTCCGTTAGTCTGTGCGGAACAAAAAGTGTACAAACTTTGTGAAACCGTAGATGTTCATTCAAAATTTTATTTACAGCCCATGCAGAAATGCCGAGGGTTTCCTCAATTTGTTTGTATGTGATTCTGCGATTTTCTCTTACTAATTTTTCAACAGCCGCTACTGTATCGGAGGTAGTCGCTTCAATCGGCCGGCCCGGACGCGGATCGTCCTCCAGCTCAAAATCACCTCTTTCAAACTGTTTGTACCAGCGTTCCACAGTCCTGAGGGATGGCCCTGTATTTCCTAATACACATCCCATTTCTTTGTGGCACTGTTGACGAGACAGCTGACGTCGAAAATTGTAATAAATTATTGCACGAATTTGTGATTTCGTAAGCGATGTCATTCTTAACTTTTAGACCGTGCTCTCTCACGAAATACGAAGCGACAACTGACAAGTTCTGACATGTAAACCAATACGCCCGCGCACTATACGTAGGTATAAAAACGGACAGTTAGCGCGGGAATAATATGCCAAACGACAGGAATTACCGAGTGACCTACGTATGTTTTTGGTGCAATGGAATTTCCTGTATTTCGATTATCTAATAGGATAGAGATAAAATGATTGCCCGATAAGGATATTTTGTTCAGAAAATTATTTGGTAATTGACTGTCAGTAATCGAGTTACTTTTTATAAAATGTCAAAAACTATTTGTTGGAAAAATGTTTGGAATAGCGAACCATGACGTCATAACTTCGTAAAGTCCTTTCAATTATCATTAAGAATTTTTTATTAAGTATTTAAAAAAATGACATGTTATGATATTCTATTAAGTTTTTCTACTGTTTCAACCAAAGAGCTATTTGATGAAAAATCAAATGATGCCCCAATGGGAAAAAAGTTTTTGTTTCCCGGCGCTATGTCTATGGGTGTTCATCCAGATTTTGTACGTCACATCCGGTTTCTTAATTTAAACTTATGATTTGATTTTTGAATTTCATAAGCCATACCATCTCGTGACTTTCCTTTACTTTGTTCTTAGTTTAAATAATTTGATTTGCGATCATATTAGGTGCTTACCTATGAAATTGTCGATTAGTTAAAAAAATTCGAAGAGAAAATTAATATTAAATAATTAAGGTTTTACAACAACTAACTATTTCCAAAGTACCATTGGACATTTAGAAATAAAAGAATGCTTGCTAAACGCACGTTGTCTGAATATTTTGAGAGCACATCAGTGTTGTAGAAGCTATGAAAATGGATTTTTTCGTCACTGAAAATCGCCATTTTTTTCATTAAAAAATTTATATTTTTAATTTTTGAAAGCTACACTTGCCAGTGTGTTCTTCGTTACCATATGTATTTTTGAACATATTGCGCATAATATTTCTCAATTTTCAGATAATTTCGATTTTATTTTGGTAGAAAAAATTTACCCAATTGACCTCTAAGAAAACGCCAATACAGTATTTAATGGAACCCTACTCAGTCAGTTTTTACATGAGAGACATGACATCACTAATTCATGAAAGACCTTGATTAGTGATGAAATGACCTTGATAGAAAGAAAGAATGTAGCTAGAAAATGATATATAATTTAATGGAAGTAAATTAATTTTTGGGGGAATATTATTCTGTTGAACTTTCAAAACTGAAACGGCAATTTCATAGGTAAGCACCTAATATGTTACTGAGTTAACAAACCATTTCGTCCCCATTGCAAGGGCACGGGTCTTGTCCAAATCCCGCTGTTTTTGCCATGCCTTTACAAAAGGTTGATTGTTTTTTGAATGAGTAAGTAAGTAAGTAAAAATTTATTCAGTACCAGAAATAACAAAAACTTCAAAACTAAAACAGCACAGGTAGGTACTAAAGGGATTGCCACTCAGCATAATGTTGTAGCTCTATTGCGCTACAACACTGGTTTTCGGTGGTCACCCGTGAGCGACGCAACATTGCGCAAACAAAACATCTTATACAGTGTGAGTCCCCACAAAGCGCACACATGAAAGGGGGCGAAACAAGAGCTAATTCCATCGCCCAGAAAAATATTAATAAATTTATTTAGATAAGGAGATAGAAGACGTTTTTGTTTATTATTGGTTAGTTGGTTTTATTGTATTTTGTCATTCTTTCACATCGCATCGGATTGACATGACTTTTGCAGTTTTTTTTTAAATAAACAATTATCTCGGGATTTACACCTAAAAAAAAATGCAACTTGACAAAGCATTAGAATTTTCCAAAGATCTTAGGTAGAGGGCGGGGAGAAACGTGGAATAGTTTAAAAACCATACAGTTTCCCATACATCATTATCATGAAGGGTTCCGTAGCAGCAAGTAACATAATATAAAAGTTTTTGTAGTTCGTTGTAACTTGAATGAAAGGTAAATTGCGGTTTACGATTTATGACGTATTAAAAAAAAAATCTACTTACTAGATATCGTTCAAACCAATTTTCGGTGGAAGTTTGCATGGTAATGTACATCATATATATTTTTTAGTTTTATCATTCTCTTATTTTAGAAGTTACGGGGGGGGGGGGACACAAATTTTACAACTTTGGAAGTGTCTCTCGCGCAAACTATTCAGTTTAGAAGAAAATGATATTAGAAACCTCAATATCATTTTTGAAGACCTATCCATAGATACCCCACACGTATGGGTTTGATGAAAAAAAAATTTTTGAGTTTCAGTTCTAAGTATGGGGAGCCCCCAAAATTTATTGTTTTTTTTCTATTTTTGTGTGAAAATCTTAATGCGGTTCACAAAATACATCTACTTACCAAGTTTCAACAGTATAGTTCTTATAGTTTCGGAAAAAAGTGACTGTGACATACGGACAGACAGACAGACAGACAGACAGACAGACAGACATGACGAATCCATAAGGGTTCCGTTTTTTGCCATTTGGCTACGGAACCCTAAAAAGACGACTTAGAAGTATGTGTACAGCACTACTTAAATAAAAAAGATTTTGACTTTGACTTCACTATTCCCAACAGTAAGTATTATGAAATGGACAGTGGGAACAGGCGACAATAAAACGACAGAGAGAGAGAACACAATAACTAAATTGTATTGAGTCGTTATAACATCATTACCGTAATGACATCGAGAAAGAAGTGGTGGATGACTTACCCAATTTGTAGATTCGAGGCTTGTTACTGCTTTATTATTGTCCCTAAAAGTTTCGTAAGAAGGTAAGTTTTAAAATTGTATTTTTAAAAATGGAATAGAATAGAAAAAACAACTTTATTTATGGTATGCTGTACATAGAGATCGCAACATCATCGTATGAGGAAAAACTATGAAATTAATTTTTAAAATATTTAGTAAGTTTTTCACCTTTTTTATCAGGTTTGAAATAGTATGGTTATATATGTATTGATGTATAAGGTGGCAAAAGGCTAACGGCCCACTGCTGAAACGGACTGCATTCTACAAAAAAAATATGAAAATTTCATAAAAATTATTCTATTTTTCTATTTGGCATTCCACATCTCATTAAAGGCGTGATTTTGCCAATGTCTAGTGAAAAATGGGAGAATATTCAGTAAAAAAAAAGGCGGAAACGCCAATGTCAAGTGAAAGGCACAGGTCTAAGGGTGATGGGCACTTAAAGAAGCTCCACGTGGTGGTTTGTTGTTGGAACTCGAAAAACGGAGCTGTCTCCCGAGTTAATCCTCTTCTTATGGCCGCTTATCTCTGAATCTGAATCACAGCTATTTCCCCATCACAAAAATAACGTTGAAACTACTCTAAAAAGGAAATAATTGAAAAATTAACTTAGCAGACGTGTGCTACGTACAAGTCCCGGCAACCAACCTTCATAAAAATCTGTATTTTTCATAAATTTTGAGATTTCAGGTGAGATGATGCCAAGGGGTTACCAATTGAGGGCAAAAAAAACTTTACAGGCTCCTTAGAAAATATGATGAGTAAAACTCCGTATATCAAACCAGCGCAAATCAAAAACTAGGAACCAGCGTAGTCTAAAAACAAAAATATACAAGCAAATGTTGTAAAACTTAAATTATATTGTATTAATCGATAGCAGTAAAATCTTTTTATAGGTGCCGAAATAGATATTATATGTATATTCAATCCGATAATAATTATTTCAGAATCAACCTTTTTTTTTATGGCAGAGGTGGCAAACGAGCAGACGGATCACCTGATGGTAAGCGATTACCGCCGCCGATAGACACCCGCAACACTAGAGGAGTCACAAGGGTCACAAGTTATTAGGTTACTTATTTAAAAATTAATTGTCTAGGTTTTTACAAACTCCAGGGTTTTCACGTACTAAATTCCCGGGAGAGGTTTTGTGCTCTGTATGTATATTTAGAAAATGTATTATGTTTGTTCCATCAATCAGAAGTGAGTACCGCTGATCTTGAAGAGAAAGAAGCATAAATAAATATTATTTCGCGGTTCAATTAAAAATAATTAGCTAAAGTTATTACAAGGAATAAAAGTAGGTAATTGAATTTCATTTCATGGTCTGAAGTAGATTTTTAGTTTTTCAATGGTTTTCATGTTTGGATTGCTTTGGTCGAAAAATGAAGGTCATGGCTCGATACGATTAAGTAATCCTAGAGAGGATCAAGAAAGTTAACAAACTATACAGACACGGACATAACCTGGATGGGTCTGACTGTTAGTGGCATTTATCTCGACCGTTTCTGTGCTTCACAATGCACTTTAAGCCGTTGGTGCGGTTGCTACCACTAACTAGATTGCAGTCGGTAAGCCATGTCAAAGTCTTGAAAATCGGCTTGGAAACTTCTGAAACTGGGGTTGGCCACTATAGCCCCATAACCTCCACCAATCCGTACTTGGCCCATATGTGGAGTATGGCCTAACCTTCTCGAGGTATGAGGAGACATGTAATTAATTTTAATTTTATATTATCGTCATATCGGCGATAGCAAAAGATCCCACCATGCGTAACTTAAAGAATTAAAAGTTTTGGGAAGTATTAGCGTAGCGAGAAGAAGCAATGTTCAATTAATGTTTTTGTTATAAACCTGTAGGAACTGAGTGTTCCCACTCTTCAGAGGCAAAGGGAGGTACCTCCGCCAGGCGAGGTGGTATGCCCGGGGACCGGCCGTGGTCCGACTAATAATGGTTGGAAGTTGTATATGTAGTTAATCCGAAGAAACTTTCAATAGCGCGTTCTAGGTTTAGTTAGTGGCGGTGCGATAGATGTCGCCTCAAACCCTTAGAACGCTATTCATAAACGAGTAAACATCAATGAATAGAAGTGTTTGCGCTTATATAAGGTGTTAAGAAATTAGTTGTCATTACTTAAACTGGGGCTTCTACTAGTAAAACTGAACAACTTTTCCCAAGGAACCCATGGTCAATTCGCGAAATTTTTTTGTACTTTTCTAACAAGTCGGTCACCTGATCGGCCCACTTAGTACGGGAAGTCCAATTTTTTTCCGAATCCACTATGGGTTCCTTTGGGAAAGTTGTTCAGTTTCATGTGTAGACGCCCCAGTTTAAGTAATGACAACTAATTTGTTAACACCTTTTATTTCTTACTGAAAAAAAAGGCGTAAAAACAAATTGATTTAAAAGTCGTCGCGTCGTGGTCTTCTTGTATATTTCAGGAAATTGAATCAATACCGCAAAAGTCCAATAAAAATATTTTAAAAGGTTTTTATCAAGGTAAAACAATTACAAGCTTTTAAAAGAATTTACATAAAACTTTCCAACCATTTAGAATAATAGTGTTTTCAGTAGTTCCAAAGTAAAAAATATATCGACTGTGGAAAGGTAAAAAAAGCTTAAATGCCATTTTCAAAACTTTACGGGAATGAAGTTCAAAGTTTTTTTTTTCACAAAAAAACATATTTAGTTTTTAAGGCGTATTTTAATGCTATATACATTATTTCATCAAAATACTGCTCGTAGAAAACTAGATTAGATTTTTTACTTTAAACCTCATCCCTGTAAAGTTTTGAAAATGGCACTTAAGCGATTTTACCTTTCCACTGTCGAATTAATAACAACGCTAAACATTTAGACAACTGACGTAAATGTAACACCTATAATTGTAGTGTTTTTTTGCTTAAAAGTACTAAATTTATTTTAATACAATATGGGACCACTCGGGAGTTTTTATCTGTTAACAACCCATTACGTCCCCACTGCAGGGGCACAGGTCTCTTCCCATAACTCGGGAAGGCTTAGGCCATACTCCACACACGGGGGCCAAGTCCGGATTGGTGGAGGTTGTGGGGCTAGTGGCCAACCCCAGTGTCAGAAGTTTTCAAGCCGCCTATAAGGCCTCTGACATGGCTTAACGACTGCTAGCGATAGCAGCCGGCACCAACGGCTTAACGTGCCTTGCGAAGCACGGAAGCGGTCGAGATAAATGCCACTGACAGTCAAACCCATCCAGGTCGTGGAAGCGATCCAGAAGCGGTCGTGGCTCAGTGCGGCTTGCGTGGTTGCATCGATCACGCAGGTTAACTGACTACAGAAACGGTCATAACCTGGATGGGTTTGACTGTCAGTTTTTATCTATCGAATAAAAAAAGAATCAATAAAATATCGGTTCACAAGCGATATGTTAAGCGTAGCATACATACGACCTCCTGCTTTTTTAAAGTCGGTTAAAAATCTGACACCTATTTGCGAATATTATCAGCTGCCCAGAGTAATCCAGTGGATTAATCACTGTGCCATAGAGGCGGTCAAAAGTAGAATAAAAACCTCTAATTACAATTTATCTAATCCATAAAGTATAGTTACATAAGTATAGTATTAAGCATTAGTTTGGCGGTTATATAATTAGCAACCACCTGCTGAGTTAAATACCTAATTAAACTCATTAATTAACCATTATGGCGAACAGCGTAAGTAACAAAAAAAGGGTGCGGTTTTTTTCAAAACATTTCTTACCTATTTCGCTACTTTTGTGCGTCCCATAACTATTTCGTAACGCCCTATATGTATAAACATTATAACTCTTAAATAATGAGTACAAAGTTTTTTGTTCATATAGGTACAATAAATTGTGTTAAGCATGGTTTACATTTTTTTTCGGACGGAAAAGGAAATCCTACCTTCACTCGAATATTACAGCAATATTTAACACTTTATAAGCGACTTTTATGACGTGTTGTCATCCGCAGCTTCATCTATGGTATTCGAGGTGTTGAATTAAAAATAATATTTCAAAAAATACAAATATTACGCGGAATATATCGATTAGCCATTTCGATAAGCCATGTCGGAGGCATTATAGACGGCTCGAAAACTTCTGACAATGGGGTTGGCCACTAGCTCCATAAAAATATATAAAAAAATTCGATCTACAAAATTTTTTTTTCAGTTTCCCATACCAGTGAACCTTTTGGTTCAATTTGGATGGGAAACTGAAAAAAAAATTGTAGATCGGATTTTTTTTATATTTTTCCTGTATTCTATACTTGATTCTGAGTAACCCCTTAAAATCTCAAACGCACTTTTTTAACACCCTGTATACATTGATTGAATTTGAATGGCAGGTAACGCACAGCCTAAACTATAGATAGAAACTTGAAAATTGGAAAATACCTCCCTTAGAGCGCTTTTATAGGCACGTGGGATTCTACACGCATGCGGACCGTGCCGTGCCGTACCCGCATGCGTGTGGCGTTTCCAAAGCGACCCGCATGCGTGTTATACGCATGACAATAAACGAGACCTAAAAAATGTACTGAAACGATAAGTTGCGGGCATGGCCCGCATGCGTGTAGGAACCCGCGTGACTTCAAAAGCGCTCTTAAAGCGTGTAGACTGTAGTCGATATGGGAACAAACTAGAGAAGGTAAATATTGCACGACAGCTATCGATATGTAAATTGTGAGCACACCAAACAAACAGAGCAAATAACATTTCTAGTGGAAGTTAAGTCTATATAAAGGTCTATCTATGTCCAACAGTGTACGCCTTCCGGCAAAAATAATGAAAACAAGAAGCTAATTAACAAGAAACCGAAATTAAATTTCTAAAGTACAAAATAAACGAGGAGGACGAAATAAAACAAATTTAATTGCGCGATTCCTTTGTAAAGGAACGCGACGCGACGGTTGGTTGCGAAATTGTGCAATTTGAGCAATTATCCGATACTGACACCACGCCGTGCTATTCCTGGAATTGACGACGTACAGGGATAATAATAATAATAATTTATATACAGGTGTAGAAAAACACAGCCGGAAATATTAACAAGATGTTCTACTTTTAAAACTGAACAACTTTTCTTATGGAGCCAGTAATAAATTTAAAAATAAAATTTGGATTTTTCACACAAAATGATCGGCCAAATCGGTCAAGTTGTTCAGTTCCGTTTCCAAAGTGATGAGACCCTTAACGTTTCCGGTAGTGGTATTTTTACAGCCTGTATATTCTATTTAATAAGTTTAATATTGATACAATTTAAAAAGTTCGCAAACAACTTTCTCGTTTTTACTTGTGTATGTTTACGATAGCTAAAAAAAGACCAAAAAAGACTTTTGTATTAAAAAAACGGTTTATTGATTATTGCATTTAAGAAGATTAATTTATTGTATCAAAACCATTTAACTGGCATTATAATGACTGCAACACATCGATTCTATGACCATGATGATGTTCAAACAAGAACATTATTATAAACACAAACAAATTGACAAATTGACGAGACAGAACAAGTGACGTTTTTGAAAGCTGATAAAAAGTTACTGATTTGACCCATAAAATTACCGGATTGAAACAATATTCTAAGCTCAAATACAAATTTTATATTCCAGCGAGTGTAATAGCACAAAAAAAAATGAAAACTCATACAAACGGAACTTCCGTTTACAGTAAGTCATATAAAATCACATGCACTGCAAACATGTTGTAGTTTTGTTTGCGGTATAGAATTGAATGACCTACCACAATTTTGTATCGGGTTGGTTTTTTCTGCCTTGCTCACCACGGACTGGTTTAAAAAACGGGGTTCAAAAGTAGCAGGTGCTATACCTGATTATACAGGATGTGTTGTATTATACTCATCAATTTCTCTGATACAGTGACGGAGGTGAATTTGTCAAATGCTACTTTTTAAGAAGTAAATTGTTTCTAAGGAATTATTTATATTAAATTACTATTATTATCAATTATTCTAATAAAAAGTTTCCATTACTGTTCGTAATATCACTGTAATTTACTAACCTTTTATAAGTATTGTACTGGAATCAGAATTTTGTCTTTTTTTGTAATCGCTTACCATCAGGTGATCCGTCTGCTCGTTTGCCACCTATCACATAAAAAAAAAAAAACTTAATAATTATAATAAACTATGAAACTACACAGTGAAAGTGGGGTAATTAATAGTATTTGTTTTTTTCTCTCGAGAAGGTATATGCGTTCGACCTAAGAGGTGTGTGTTTGTCAGTCTCTTGCCATTTATCATCAGAATGGCTGAACCGATTTTGATGCGATTTTCTTTATCCGAAAGCTGGCAATTGTTAAATCCTTTCGAAACACAAAAGAGAGGTATGTGTGTGTGTGTGTGTGTGTCTACCTGTGTCATCGTTACTCTTAACCGGCTGGACCGATTTGAATTCAGACTTTTAATGTCAAAAGTGCTAATTATTTTTAAATTTGTCTTTTACTTGTCTTTTGATTTATTATGAATTTTGTTTATAATTTATATCTAACGTACGTACGTTTACGTTGCTTATAAAACGGAGAACAGATTTATAACAGGGTGTAACTTTTATGCTTAAAACATCGCTGTTTCGACCACAACCTGTACATGTACACGCCCGGTAACAGGTGCTACAGCGTCGCGTGCGCAGCCACCCCGTTAGGTACAATGCAACATACTAACAAATTAGGACTTGGACTCGCTAGATTGGTGCACACTGTCTTATAGAAAGAGCGTGGCATCATCGAAACGGTGCAGAATCGCACCTATACTATGTTAAAATTGAGGTCGCCTCCAGAGAGCGGCAGGGAGTGTCCATACTATGTAATACTATTTGATATAATGTGACCCTGGCGCCTCCTTCTCATACTGGGATACTAACTCTCACTACAAGTTATGCTCAGCAATCTCTTTCTGAACCATAATATTATATTAGCAGAAAGAGAAAACGATACCCCATGAAATTTTAAATAAAATTTTATATAAAGTTTATATAAACGCTAATGGGAAATTTTGTTTGTTTAAAAAAACAGAGCTATACAAAATGTGAAAAGCACATCAGAACTTTTAAATACGGTATACTTAAAACTTTCACATACTTTAAAATACAATATTAATGTTTTACTTTATAAATTAAGAAAATTAATCCTTGTGGTGCACCTGTTGAACAATAATTTAAATAAATGCATAATTTCCTACGTGCACATAACTTCTATTTACGTTTTAAAATAAGCAATTATCTCTAACAAGATAGTACTAAATAGTTTTGCAATTAATATTTTTGCAATAAGGTACAGTCGGGACGCCAGTAATCTAATCGTAATTCTAACCTCAGAAATTGAGACTTAACTTTTCTGCAATAAGGTTTATTTTTCGACAACTTGTTGCTTGTTTATATCCAAGCAGGTGGAAAAACTAATGACCCAAGACTTGAATAAACCTTAGATCATCAAAAGTAAAGTACTGATACTAAATAATTAGTTTTTTTTTCAACAATTTTGTGAAACGCCGAACGATCTATTAAACTAATAATAGATTATTATTAAACGGTGTTTAACACTAACAATATGTGTATGGATTAATATTTTTTACCGTAAATTATTCAAATAATTATAGAGAGGCGTATCAAAGTGATATTTAAATAAAAATATAAATTGTTTTACGCCTTAATAAATAATAAGTAATTTTTTTTTTATTTAATAAAATTTTATTTAAATTTTTTTAGTTCTAAATTCTATCAATTTGTCATATCCACTATTACTAATACTGTCTGTAATAATATACGAATTAAAATTATTTATGGCTAAGTAATTTGTATTGAGTTAAAACTGAATGCACATTGCACATACGTATTTAGCAGACGTGCGCATGACCTTCTCAATACACCAAATAAAATAAATAACACTTTTTGTTTTCTTTCAATATTAATCATTCAAATTAAGTAGATCACTCAGCATACTGTCACAAGTACAGTTGACATCACAAATACATATTATATATAAAAAAGAATTGCATATAGGTACCAAGTCAATCAATTTTACATTTAATACCTATAATATAAGCCTCCCAGGTAAGTGAGGTAAAATTTAATTATAAACAGAAGTGGACGAGGCTCAGTGCGGTTTGCGTGGTCGTATCGATCACTCAAGTTAACTAACTGAAGACACGGTCATTACCTGGATGGGTTTGGCTGTTAGTGCCATTTATCTCGACCATGACTTGGCTTCCGTACGTGAAGTATGATCAAACCTTACTGACCTATAGGAAAAGAACCCGTGCCCAAGCGTTGGGGACGCTTTGCTTTATTACCGATCGCTTTGTCAATCAATTGTTATTGCGATATAACATCTATTTATCATCTGTATCTCACTACGCAAAGCAAACCACGCAAAATTAAATCGTCCTATATTCTTTGATTATTTACTTTTACTGCCTATATCCATCTCATAAAAACATAATACGCCCGACTGTACATGCGTGCGCGCACATCCTGCGATCGCCTGCGCAGTGCGTCAGGCGCACCTGCCGTGCCGCGCACCGGTTGTGTGTTGCGATCACAAAGAGTCCCCACGACCTCGGCTGACGAGAAATACACTTATAATATGTACTTATATGAAACCTCCGTGGTGGCACGATATTCGGTCTCCATGGTGAAAGTTATAACTCATTTAAGGTACTGCAGGAGGTTTGCTGCGCCGACCCCTCAAGAAATTGGTGAAGCTAGTCACCTCCGGCGGTCGTGACTAGTGAATGTAGTTAGTGCATTGCTGCACGGGGCCAGGATGTCGCAGACTCCTTGGTTTTATATACTTTTTTATGGTCTAATGCTTTGTTTCTTTTTCTTTTCCTGTCTATTATTAAAAAACTGTCTTTTCACCCATCTTTCATGTTTTCTTTAATTCTCTTAATATTACCTAAAATACAGTCCACTTATTTCTATCATCAACATTTTGGTACACAGATAATATAATTGACCACGCTGAATACGTTAAAAACAACCGACTTCAATCGCAACAACTCCAATTTTGCAATGTTTTTGTTGATTTTCTCAGAATCGATTCACCTGTGAAGTATAACCCTTTTAAACAAAAAAAGAATTTTCGAAATCGGTTCAGGCGTCTTCGAGTAATCGGTAAACATACATAAAAAAAAGATAAAAAAAAAGATAAAAAAAAAAGATTCCGACGAATTGAGAACCTCCTCCTTTTTTTGAAGTCGGTTAAAATACATGTAGGTGCAGGTGAAATTAAAATTGCGGACCAAATTTTTCTGTTCGTGAAACTGAACAACCTAATAATTAGGTAATGAGTAGAATTCAGCTGTTTGCTGCACCAAAAATAAAAATAAAATGAAATTACGGATAGAAACACAAATAACGCATAGAAGTTATAACGGTAGTCATGGAAAAATACAACAAAAATAATTAAATATACAGAATATAAGGTGTTAACAAACAAAACAAAGCTTATGGGGCATTTCTCTGTAATAACGCAAAACTTAATCAACAAAATGAGGTGTTAATGAACACAAACATAAAATATTCATGCACTATCCTATCGCATAAAATGAACTACAGTCTAACTATGGCAACGTTATATTATACGGAACTTCTTCCCATAAAACTAAACAACTTTCCCAGCGGATTTAATCAAATATAAACTCATTTTGCAAAATTCTATTTTCCCATATAAAGTTTCTCTCTCCCTCTTATCGTGTGGCATCTAACTAATTTTCAAGTCTGATTTTTAGGAATACCCCTTTTCAATAATTAGAATCGATGGAGAACTTAATTATAAACAGTTAAGTGTAATTATAATGTCATTAAATCACTAGTTCCTTTTTGAATTCGCAAATGTAAATAAAATCCTTCCTTAGTGTGTGAATCCGTCTCAGAAAGAAGACCGCAAAATGTACGGAAACTCCATATACCTTACGACCTTCTTTCTTATGAGGGCAGAATGTTATAGTAGTTACAGTTGTACCAAAGAGATTTGTAGGAAAGAGTACCAAATTGAAATGAAATTTACCAAGAATTATATTTAAACTTTTTATTGATTTCAAAGTGGACTCCTTGCAACTTTCCTTTTTGGTGATATAAACCAAAAACCAAGAAGTGTTTTAAACTTGCAACTTTTCTTTTTGGTGTTTTTATAAACTATGAACTACTCAATCAAATTATTCATTCTATCGCAAACCCCTCTCATAAGCGATTTTAGCATTCGAAATTTTAAATTCGACAACTCCAATCGCTTCCAAATTTAAAATCGAGTTTGCGAGAGGTTAGCGAGAGCTTACGGAATAGCACCCCTGATTCGATAACTTAAAAGGAGACGCGAGTAATAAAATCTACCCAGCGTCTTTTGCCATTTCCTAATAATAATAATAATAATATTGCGGGACAAATCACACACGGTCACCTGGCCCCAAACTAGGATTCCCTGTATCTTGGGAACCAGAGACTGATATACATACACATATACATTTAAATACATACATATATAGAAATAATACACCCAGACACAGAGCAAAAAAATCTGCTCATCACAGAAATGTTTGCCCTTGGTGGGGATCGAACCCATGACTCTCAGATCAGTAGTCAAGATCGCTCAGTCCTAATTAAAGTACATGCAGCACATCTCTTGTCAGCATTTCCAATACCATCAAAACGTGTTGAAGTTCAGTATAAGCGTCGGCCGTGTAAACACTTTATTGTTTTTTTTATCGCATTTGCCGAAATACTAAGGCTGTTCGTGCCCCGATTTTCCCTCAACATTCATATAGTACGCACACTTCAAGTCGAAATCTGGAACAGATTTCTGCTAACGAGGTTCCTCCTATAAGTCATATACCCGCCGTTTCGTACGGAGTGACAAAAAACGTCAGACCGAATAAACTCCCTCCAACACATTATACAAAAAAGTCGCATATCTATGCTACAACATCTTAGTTTTAAGTCAAGAATCCTTTTTGCATAGGTATATAAAGGTTCATTATCAGGCTATTTATAAGGCTAGAGTCAGCCATCGCTTTCTTCAACCAATTTTGAGGGAAGGGAACGAACAGCATTACATATTTAGTTGAGGTTGCTCTTTTAACCTAGGCCATAACCTACCAGGCGAGAATTTGAACACTTTTAAGGGTTCCGTAGCCAAATGGCAAAAAACGGAACCCTTATGGATTCGTCATGTCTCGCTGTCTGTCTGTCTGTCCGTCCGTATGTCACAGCCACTTTTTTCCGAAACTATAAGAACTATACTGTTGAAACTTGGTAAGTAGATGTATTCTGTGAGCCGCATTAAGATTTTCACACAAAAATAGAAAAGAAACAATAAATTTTGGGTGTTCCCCATACTTAGAAAAAAATACTTTGCGCGAGAGACACTTCCAAAATGGTAAAATGTGTGTGTCCCCCCTGTAACTTCTAAAATAAGAGAATGATAAAACTAAAAAATCCACCGAAAATTGTTTTGAACGAGATCTAGTGAGTAGTTTTTTTTTAATACGTCATAAATCGTAAACCGCAATTAACCTTTCATTCAAGTTACAACGAACTGCAAGATTTATATTATGTTACTTGCTGCTACGGAACCCTTCATGGGCGAGTCCGACTCGCACTTGGCTGCTTTTTTAGTATTCAATTTCACTATACCCACAACTTGTGTTAAGTTTAAGCGGTCGTGTATGACTGTCCATATTCTTAACCCGACCACAAGATACCAGAGGCCAATAAATTATAATAAACCGAACCGATAATGGTAATTGTCAATAAAGTTTTATGAAAATTAGTTTTCGCACTTTGTAGGCAAAGCTGGTATTTTTGGCCAGTTGCTCAATCGCTCTCGCCTTGAAGACCCCCAAATTATAGGAATCGGGAAACACACACGCGGGTAAGGTTATACATTCAGAAAAAAAAAACATACAGTCGAATTGAGAACCTCCTCCTTTTTTGAAGTCGGTTAAAAACATTTCTAAAATGAACCTATCACAAACCGAACATTAAATACAAAAAAAAACCTACATTGTATATTAAAATGTAATTTATTTATATCTTAAGCAGATGACTATCCATATATTACGGCACGCGATCGACCATATACGTACACAGGGTGTGCATTTTTTCTACATCGCATGGTTCTTTTTTGAGCAGATGTTGAAGGTTCTTTTATTATTTTAATTTCATGCCTATTTCGTAAAAGCCACAGCTGGTTGTGCGTTGGAGCCTGGACCATATAGACTAGTTCAGCTCCAAGTCGGGTTTAATTTCATGTTGTGGGGATTATTTTAATTATGTTTTTATTATTAATTGCTCATAAGTGTTTATTTATATCGGCTTGTGGCATCTTTTTACCTGACGTAAAGTGAAGTGACGATGACGTAAATAAAAGTAGGCTTACCAAGATTTACAAAAGCGAAGGAGAACTGGTGTCAGACTATGGGGCGTCAGCTGTTATATAGGGTGACTTTAAATTAATTCTTGATACCAAAGGATATGCATGTGCTCGTGATAACAAACAACTTTCCCTAAAGAACCCATAGTCAAATCTCAAAAAAAAGATTTGGACCCTCCATACAAAACGGACCGACCAAATTAGTATGAAGAGCCCAACTTTTTTTTTGCGATTTGACTATGGGTTCCTTAGGGAAAGTTGTTAGTTATCATGAGCACATGCATAGCCTTTCGTATCAAGAACTAATTTAAAGTCACCCTATATAATATGGTGGGAGTAAGACAAAATAAAAGTTTCTTAGGAGAAGAAGGAGAAGTATTTTTAGGCCCATATTCTCCAATAAGAAAGCTTTCAAAATGTCATTAGAGAGACTTCACATTAAACGCATATGGAAAGATGAAAAGTTCATTTTAAGACACTTCTGTAGCGTGTAAAATGTATTTGTTTTTTTTTACAAAGTGATCGGCTGATTTTGATATAATTTTATATACGTAAACGGATTACGTAGTATGTCTAGGACAACACCGTGTTGCTTTTTGGAAAAACTTAACTGAAATCTATCAACGGCTAGAAGGAAAATTTGTTATTATTTTGCGCAAAAAAACTGTCATGTTCTCTGATTTAGTTTCATACGAAATAAATCTTTGCGGGATCATCGACTTACATCTATTTCCATCATACATACAGTACATTTTCAATAAAATAAAATAAAACATCGACATCGCTAGCAGTATTTACGTCAAAAACGGATGGTAGAATTTTAAAAATTCTACCATCCGTTTTTGACGTATAGCGCGCTACGTTTGTATGTATGTATTTGTACATGGATGAACACTAAAGCACACAAGGAGAAAATTACAAATAAATATGCAGGCAATTAATGCTGCAACTTCACAATTCTTTTCAACAGACTTCAAAAAAAGGAGGAGGTTCTCAATTCGTCGGAATCTTTTTTTTTATTTATTTTTTATGTATGTTCACCGATTACTCGAAGACGCCTGAACCGATTTCGAAAATTCTTTTTTTGTTTAAAAGGGTATACTTCACAGGTGGTCCCATATAAATTTTATCGAAATCGATTCAGCGGATTTTGAGAAAATCAACAAAAACATAGCAAAATTGGAGTTGTTGCGATTGAAGTCGGTTGTCTTTAACGTATTCAGCGTGGTCAATTATACAATGTAAGCTTTGCGTTTTATCCGTATCTAAGTTAATAAGTTGAAAAACGATCGTCGCGTGATAGGGTGCCTTAGTATGTAACTATAGTAATCGATTAAAACAAACTGGTACTAAAGTCAGGTGCCCAGTCAATATTACCCGTTGCATGAAATATTGACGCGTAAATAAGGGAAAACAGCGAATATAGTACCTTTTTAGAATTCCGTACCCAAAGGCCAACGGGACCCAATTACTTAGCTTCCGCTGTCCGTCCGTCTGTCTGTCAGCGTGCTGTATCTCATAAACCGAAATTTTCACAGAGTGTGTATTTCTCTTGCCACTATAACAAAAAATAATAAAAATAAATTAAAAATTAAGGGGAAAGAGAGACGTGTTTTTTTAGGCGTTTTTTGCTCAATCTTAATATTAAAATGGCAACAGGTAGACACTTGAAATCCTTACAGAGTTTGTATTGCTATTGTCGCTAAACAATAAAAAATAAAACGACGAATAAAGAGATGTGTTTTTGGAGTTTCTTGTACGATAGTACGGAACCCTTCATACGCGAATCCGATTTGCACTTGCCCGGTTTTTAAGCCTTTTCTAACGACGCAAAAGAGTGGTGTTATTTATACCTAAGTTTGAAGCTTATGTGTGTCTGCGTGTTTCTCTGTAGTACAGCAGCTCTAAAACAGATGGATCGATTTGACTATAGTTTTTTTGTAAGTTTAATAGCGGAGGTTTTTAGGTATGCTTAATGCAAATCCGGTAGGCAGCAGGTAGCGACTTTGTACTAGGTAGAAAAAAATAGTGACGATTTAAAAGCATGTGTAAAGCATCTACTTAAATAAAAAACATTTTGAGTTTGAATCTGCAGACGAGTTTTCAAAATATTCGAGTTTGATTATTTTTTTAGTTATATATTACAGTCGGATAAAACTGCTATAAACTAAGTACGTACCTACGTTCATAAAACAATACCAAAATACACTGCATGACAGTTTAACATACAATGCATCCGAAAAGCATTATATTCTACTTGGGCAGTACAGGTATACAGGATGTAACAGAAATGTGTGACAATACTTCAAGGTTGGCTTTTACCCATCAAACTGAACAACTTTTGTTCTACAACTTTGTTGAAATCGCAAAAAAATTTTAGGACTTTTCATACAAACTTGGTTCGCCAACTGATCGATTCGTATGAAAAGTCCAAAAAAAATTTTGCAATTTCAACAAAGTTGTAGAACAAAAGTTGTTCAGTTTGATTGAAGTATTGTCACACCTTTCTGTTACACCCTGTATAGTGAGGTAAAATAATCATCATCATCGGCTCAGTCGAAGATGTCCAGTTGCTCAGTTGCTGAGCAAAGACCTCCCCTTAAGATTACCACGAAGACCGGTCTTGCGCTGCTCGCATCCAGCGGCCTAGCGAATGGCTTGTGGTGTGGCATTAGTGTAGCACTACCCCATCTGTTCCCGAGACTGTCGTCGACGAGAAGAGAAGAAAAGAGACGCCTAAGGGATCCAAAAGCCGGAAGATGGGCAGCAGAGTTCTTTTCACTACCATGCAACACATTGCAATCGCCAACCCGCCTTCGAAGAGCGTTACGATTACAAAAACCGTCTAAATCCATCACGCCGTTTAGGCTACAGAGCGTCCAAAGAAATATACATACATAAATACACTCGAAAAACATAATTCTCCTTTTGGCGCAGTCGGGTAAAAGCGAAATATTACATTGTTTATCAAGGGGAGAATGTGACCGATTACCAACGAGAGATGTAGTTTGAGGTAATACACTCGAAATGGGAATCGCACTTTCTTCCGAGTGATACATAGTGCTTTATACTACACCTACAAGGAAAATAAAAAAGACATGTTCTTTTTTCAAAATAATGTTTGGAAAAAGCTAGTGGCCAGTATCATTTTGCGAACTTGGAGATAAAAACTTTTGGGCATTTTACATTTACTTTACCGACATATTCTCTAAAAAAAGACGATTGTAATGGATTTTCATACACTTTTCCCTCCCGCTCAGCGCGTTTTCTTCCCGCATATTTGTACGATAGTAATGACGTACATTCTGCCTTAAATTCGATAATGTATTAAGGTACTTTCTAAGTAAGTGTAGTATAAAAGTACGAGTAATTATTCTTGCTTTTGAAGATTCGTAATTATGAATGAAGTAACCCTGACTTAACCACCTTACTTAATTAAATGTGAAAATTCAAAACAACATTTTCCTGCATCATAAATTATTCCTCTAAGTAACATGGTTAAGTAGCATAACCCTGACCGCCAAACCATGGAGGCTTTATAATCGCCGATGTTATCACAAAAACGATTAAACAGAAGCCAAATTTAAATGCTTTAGTTAGGGAGCTGGTATCAACTAATTAGGATATCATTTGAATACGTATTTGGTGAAACCTACTCTGGTATTATACCTCTATGTTCTTTTTAGGGTTCCGTAGCCAAAAGCCAAAAAACGGAACCCTTATGGATTCGTCATGACTGTCTGTCTGTCCGTATGTCACAGCCACTTTATTTCCGAAACTATAAGAACTAGACTGTTGAAACTTGGTAAGTAGATGTATTCTGTGAACCGCATTAAGATTTTCACACAAAAATAGAAAAAAAACAATAAATTTTGGGGGTTCCCCATACTTAGAACTGAAACTCAAAATTTTTTTTTATCAAACCTATATGTGTGGGGTATCTATGGATAGGTCTTCCAAAATGATTTCGAGGTTTCTAATATCATATTTTTCTAAACCGAATAGTTTGCGCGAGAGACACTTCCAAAGTGGTAAAATGTGTGTCCCCCCCCCGTAACTTCTAAAATAAGAGAATGATAAAACTAGAAAAAATATATGATGTACATTACCATGCAAACTTCCACCGAAAATTGGTTTGAACGAGATCTAGTAAGTAGTTTTTTTTTAATACGTCATAAATCGTAAACCGCAAAATGCCTTTCATTCAATCAACTCAAATATAAAAAATATAGAGTTCAAGACATGTGTGATTATGAATTTATACGGAACCCTCGGCGCACGAATCCGACTCGCACTTGGCCGGTTTTTTGTTTTTTACCAGCCAGACCACCGATGTGTGTTTTATCCGTGTATTTTTTTTTGTATGTGTATATTTACTTATCTTTATGGTTTTTTTTACAACAAAGAATTCCTTAATTCCCTCTTTTATTAAGTAACTACGAAAGATACCAATCCTCTGATTGGTACCGAACTTATCATCAAGGTTATCAATATTTAGTCAGCGCTTTGATGACTTTTCAAATAATTATACTTTTAGTCCTTTCTTGCTCTATCATTTATTCCTCTATGCCAAAGTCAATTTTATATAAATATTACAATAAAAGCTGTCAAATCCATTACCCTTTTGACAGAAACATTTCTTTACATCAAAATTGCGCAGTTTTAAGAGTCGGGTGTGTTATGGGTTGTAACAAAAATGTGTGGTGGTACTTCAAGGTGGGCTTCTATTAATCAAACTGATCAATTTTTGTTCTACAAGTTTATAGAAATCGCAATTTTTAGGGTTTTATACCTCAAAAGGAAAAAAGGAACCATTATAGGAATACTTCGTTGTTCGTCCGTCTGTCTGCCAAGACCCTTTTTAGGGTTTCGTAGCCAAATGGCAAAAAACGGAACCCTTATGGATTCGTCATGTCTGTCTGTATGTCTGTCTGTCCGTCCGTATGTCACAGCCGCTTTTTTCCGAAACTATAAGAACTATACTGTTGAAACTTGGTAAGTAGATGTATTCTGTGAACCGCATTAAGATTTTCACACAAAAATAGAAAAAAAAACAATAAATTTTGGGGGTTCCCCATACTTAGAACTGAAACTCAAAAAATGTTTTCTCATCAAACCCATACGCGTGGGGTATCTATGGATAGGTCTTCAAAAATGATATTGAGGTTTCTAATATCATTTTTTTCTAAACTGAATAGTTTGCGCAAGAGACACTTCCAAAGTTGTAAAATGTGTGTCTCCCCCCTGTAACTTCTAAAATAAGAGAATGATAAAACTAAAAAAATATATAATGTACATTACCATGCAAATCTATCTATCAGCCGAAAGACGTCCACTGCTGGACAAAGGCCTCCCCCAAGGATTTCCACACCGACCGGTCCTGTGCGGCTCGCATCCAGCGGCTTCCTGCAACCTTTACCAGGTCGTCGGTCCACCGAGTCGGGGGCCTGCCCACACTGCGCCTTCCGGTGCGCGGTCGCCATTCGAGAACTTTACTACCCCAACGGCCATCTGTTCTACGAGCTATGTGCCCTGCCCACTGCCACTTAAGTCTAGCGATTCTGAGAGCTATGTCGGTAACTTTAGTTCTCCTACGTATCTCCTCATTTCTGATTCGATCACGTAGGGAAACACCAAGCATAGCACGCTCCATCGCCCTTTGGGTGACTTTGAGCCTTCTTATAAGGCCCATAGTAAGCGACCATGTCTCGGATCCATATGTCATCACTGGCAACACACACTGGTCAAAGACTTTAGTCTTGAGGGACTGCGGTATTTTGGACGTAAAGATATTGCGAAGCTTCCCGAACGCTGCCCAGCCGAGTTGGATTCGACGATTGATCTCTTTCTCGAAGTTGGACCTACCTAACTGGACTGTTTGTCCCAGGTATACATATTCGTCAACAACTTCGAGTGTAGAGTCTCCAACCTTCAGAGGAGTGGGTGTAACACGGACGTTTGACATGATTTTCGTCTTATCCATGTTCATTTTAAGACCCACTTGTTGGGAGACTCTACTAAGTCCTTCGAGCATTGCGCCTAGGTCTTCCAAGGTCTCAGCCATGATCACGATATCGTCAGCAAATCGAAGGTGAGTGATGTACTCGCCATTGATGTTAATGCCGAGTCCTCTCGTGGCGATTATGGCAACTACTTCCCGTCACAAAAAAAGCTGACCCATCAAAACCTAAAAGCTGTATGTTTTACATCAATTATCTTTAAAACTTTTACTATCTAGGCACTATTTATGTATTATGTATTTGTTTTTTTCGCTTACCATCAGGTGATCCGTCTGCTCGTTTGCCACCTATCACATAAAAAAAATGTGCATAATCATGATCTCGAAATTCTATAGTGAGGCTTGTAACGGAACACTTGCCATAAAGTTTTGTCTTTAGATATTTTAATTAGAAAAGTGATAATCGTAATTGTTAATATAATTGTCAAATACGTGACAAATACAATTAACTGTTAAATTGCCGATAATTGCAAATTACAATTAATTGTAAATGTAATTGTTTAATCACTAGATTTCAACAAAGTCGTGAAACAAAAGTTGTTCAGTTTGATGAATAGAAGGCCGCCTTGAAGTATCACCACACCTTTTTGTTACACCCTGTATAATGAATGGAATATCTACGCAGAAATTAAAAGCTACCGCCATTGTGTTATAAAAAATAAACTTTTAAACTTTAAAAAAATCCCATTTTCGCTTAAATGGATATATTTTACTTTGAAATCATTTATTTTAGTAGTTTTTAAGAAAACCTATTCGTCACTATGTCAAGATGCATTATAATAGGGTAGTTTCATTATGATTTAGGTACATATCATCTAAAGTGCTTAAAAGTGGACCAGAGGAAGATATTCAATAAATTCGGCTTACACCACTCTTGCTCTCGGCGCGTCATATTCGGGTTACGCCAGAATTGCAGTTTAATTTCCCAACCCATTTTTGATTTGTAAAGTCTTTAATAAAAAGTAATAAAATATTCTAGGTTCGTATATATTTATTTCATCCATTCTATTTTATTTTAATGTGGGTTAGTATAAGCATCATCAAATTTGTTTACGTACGTACATATAGACACTTTCTAACAATATCCTGTGAAATGTGAAAATGTACTGTTTTTAACCGGCTTCAAAAAGTATGGTTATTGTTCTTTAGAGACGCCTCAACCAATCTTAACAAAATTCGGCATTTATATAGCCTGCAACATGAATAAGAAGAAGAACATAGACCACCGACCATATTTTATACAATACATAGTTTTCCGTGGGATAACCATAAATTGTAAGAAATCTAGTAAAAGAATATTCCTGAATTGTTTAATCACAATGCACAAATAACTTTGGTCATTGATCTGTAAGATACAATACTAGGCAATGAAAAAATAAGCTTTAAAAACTTTGAGTGTATTTTTAATAATAAACCTTCCTACTTTATTAAACTCCTACGTTCGCCCATCTTTTAAAGGGAAAGGGGCCTGAGTAAAATTACTCAAGGCAAGGTGTTGTTTTTGCAAAAGGGTTGTACAGGGTGCAACAATAAGGTGTGGTGACACTTCCAAGGTGGGCTACTACTCATCAAACTGAACAATTTTTGTTCTACATACATAGAATCTACAACTTTGCAAAAATCGCAAAAAAAAATTTGGATTTCTCATACAAACCGATCAGCTATCGAGCCTAGTTTGAATGAAAGGTCCCGATTTTTTGGCGATTTCAACAAAGTTGTAAAACAAAAAGTTGTTCAGTTTGATGAGTAGAAACCCACCTTGAAGTATTACCACGCTTTTTTGTTACACCCTGTATATGTCGCAGTGATATTGTTAGTCGAACACGTGATATTATAATTTCACTAGTGAAATCATAATTCCTTTTGGTGCATTCGGACAAAAATACCACCTATAAAGTATCTACACGATGAACTGTCAAACGTTTTCAAATATATATTTTTATTTAGTTAAGAGCCCCCTGATCATCAAAAACGGATTATAATAACGCAGTTGATTTATTTTTCAAATTGTAAAAGCAATCTAAAATCCTCTTTTGTTTTTATTGAAAACAGACCACATAGCAGATGATGTCGATACCGTTACAATTTTTTTTGAAAAGAGCTTTATCATACAAAATGAGCTGGGTGAAAAAATATGGGAAATCGACTATTTTCAAATTTAAACGACATTTAAGCTTTCAAAAAATAATACGACAAAACAAATACCTTTTATATATTTATGGTACCGTTTTTATTCTTCGTCTATTTTCATTCAAGGGTTGGCTGGAAGACATCCCTGTATGGGGTAAGTCCGCCTTTGTACTAGATTTTTATTGTATTTTTCTTTTTGTACATGACGTGTCCGTGTTGTTAGTAGAATAAAAAGTTTAAAAACAAATAGACAAACCTTATCTGAATATATTGATATTTTTATTTTTAAAATCAACAGACTTGATTCTCAAAAACTTAAAGATTACCTTTTAACGAACTGCCAGTGACTCTTAAGACTTAAATGCAATATAAATACTTTTATGACAGATGTCTCTTTCTTTAGTCCTTATAATTAATATTAATACTCTATAAATCCTTTACTTTAGACTTTAACGGTTGCTTAACTATCATTTCGCTGCCTTAAACCAAAGATAATCCTATATTACTGGAGTAGTTAAACTTTTGACAGTCTGTTAATTGATAAATGCTGATCATTAAATCATCCTGACTCACGTTTTCATCTACAGAATATTTTTATTTCGGTAAGAGGGAAGTATAAGCGGTCGCGGCTCAGTGCGGCTTGCGTGGTCACGTCGATCACGCAGGTTAACTGACTACAGACACGGTCATAACCTGGATGGATTTGACTGTTAGTGACATTTATCTCGACCATTTTCGTGCTTCGAAGACACGTTAAGCCATTGGTGCCGGCTTCTATCACTAGATGGCAGTCGTTAAGCCATGTCAGAGGTCTTATAGGCGGCTTGAAACTTCTGAAACTGGTGCTGCCTCCCACAACCTCCACCAATTCGGACTTGGACCCCGTGTGTGGAGTATGGCTTGATCTTCCCGAGGTATGGGAAGAGATCCGTGCCCCTGCAGTGGGGACGATATGGGTTGTTAACACATTGTGATAACATGGTTATATTTTGTCACAGGATAAAAAGAAAAATATAAACTAAAGCATTTTGATAAATAAGTTTAAAGCAGATTTTTTAAATAATCCTAAATGTAGAACCTTATTTTAAAAAACATAAAAATAATTTGCTACCTAGTGATAAGGTCGCCAATTGTTGTCACCAATTTTCTTTTGCCTTGTTCTTGTAATATTATACTTTCTTATGACGCAATAAAGTATACTATAAAATATGAGTAAAAAAAACGTAAGGCATTAAAAATAACTTATGTTATTCCTTCTTTTAAAAAAATCATCGACTAGTAATACGAAAATTAAAATTTAATTCAACAAAACTAAGACCACAAAGTTGAGGCAGTATAGTTTAATTTTAATGAATAGGTCGCCATTTGGATCTACAGGGCGTGCATAAAAAATATAAACAACAGGGTTCACCTGCGCGCGCGCCGCCGAGATTGGCAGGTGGCGCGCGGCGCATCTGTCGTCTAGGGATGGTACAGTATCGGCATTTTGAGTACAATGTACACGTATCCGGACTTCCAGACCAAATATGGAACATAAAGATTAAAGATGATACCGTGTCTGCTTCCATCTTCGGCATTATCATCACTTACCATCAGGTGAGACGATGCCAAGAGCTTACCAACTGAGGGTAAAAAAAAGTTTTAATAAATGTAATAAAAATGACGACCACAATTTAATAAACATTTATTTTTATATATTAGCTACTGATTAAAAGTATAATTTATTCGGCCCAAAACTAGATTCAGTATAAAACACCATGTATTTGCAATCAAAGCGCAAACGCGAAGCAGTAGCGTTATTTACTGTCTTTACCATGAAAGTGTATATTATTATTTTCCGACTTTTTTTGTATACAGATTGAATAAGTTGTAAGTAATACATACAATAAATCTAATCTGAAGCACTAACTTACAGCCGAATTAAAAATGCTTTATACAAACAAAAAAGTCCGGATTTTTTAATTTAACAGATTACCAAAATTTAATTGATAGAATCGATTCGATTATTCTTAATTCGTACTGTTTTACTATTACGCCCGTTAACAATACGAACCTTGAAATATCCGAAAAAAATTTTTATCAACGGACTAACGAACTTTCACATCCCTATGGTCCCTCAACGCGGGGCAAAAGGTTTTCTACCTTTTAACTTAACCCTAACACATGCCGCCGAAGTTAAAAATACACAGCTATGTCAGCTCCATAAATGCATACTTTGTTCTTGCTACTCTCAAGTATGGACGGCAATATTCAGCTGCTCGCCAAGGTACATTGAAATATGCAGCGAATATCGCTATAAATAAGTAAGGAATGTTGTAACTTTGTAATTAAGTGTGTTCAAGATACAGCCCCTTTATGTTCGTAGCCGGAAAAAAGGGAAATAGAGGCTATGATATATGTTTTGTTAACAAGCATGCAAGAATATTGTATGACCACGATAAGTAAAGCCAGAAAGAATTATGGCTTTACTTATCATAAAATATTATAACTCAATTGAATAGCACTCCTTCGAGAAAAGCATAAAAATCGAACAAGTTATTTTAACTTTACCTAATTTGCTCAAAATTACGAAAGTAGTTCGTTTAATTTGCCCACAAATAACAGTTTACACTTTGGAAGGATCGCCTTTCTAATTAACAGTAGTTTGTTTTATTATTTCCAACATTAAAATGCTTAGCAGTAAGTATAGTTAATTCACTTTAACTTTAAAACTCCTATCTTTAAACTTTATCTTCTTAAAAATTTTATGATATAAGTAGACGACGTGTATATCATCAACCATTTCAGAACAAAAAAACTATTTTTGATAGATATACTAAAAAGTGACTGATACGACTAAATGGAAAATATCAAATTACCTAAAACCTGTTTTGAGTAACTAATAATAGTTTATTTTAAGGTACAATAGATTAGCAAAAGAGTAAAATTAATATTATAAATGCACGTAAAAAAGTTTGGTTAGATCTACTCAAATACAACTGTTATGTACTACTTAGATACAAATGTAGTTATAATGTAGATTATAATGTGAAAGTGTAGTTTATGACATCTTGAAGAATCTTGCAAATAAAATAAGTATTCCATATTTACTAAGGGTGGGACCACATGCAGGATACGCCTGAGCGGGCAAACAACAGACCTTCGACACGACGACTTCCGACATTATGAAAACAGGAAGGAAAACATTTGGGCCCGACGTCCTATTTAATAACAGTGTCCTTTATATCTTATTATGTTATGATCTCTCCAATCTTCGGTAGAAAATCAATAGAATCTGTGACTGTACTGGTAGTTATCTAAGATGTTTTTATCAAATGTAAAACATTGTAAGTGTTTTTCTATGAATGTTTGAAATTAACTTCTCTGTATACTTAGCTTGTGACTTTCGAGCGACAAGGGAGTAAGAACGTATTGTCATGTTAAAAAACTAACTTGACATATTAATGGGGATTGATTGTCGACCCTTACAATTATAGAACCCAAAAATAAAAAATATACCCTTTCTGTCTCTCCCTATATGTGTCTGTGTGTCGGGATTTGGATGACGTCTATCTATTTGGATGATCTGAAGCAATTTTTTTCTTAACGTCTCGTCTTGCGCGTGAAAGTATGCACACTGTGGTTGTACAATTTACGTAGTCCACTAAATATATTTTGTCGTACGCCTGATTTAAGTAAGATAAGAGCTGTTTTAGGGTACTATAATAAACTTCAGCTCATTACATTTCTATCAGTTGACATTTGATACTCGTACTGTTCTTTCCTAAAAAATCGGTGGGACCGGATGGAATACCAGTTGAAGTATGGAAGTTATTAAGTGAAGATGGTTTTATGTGGCTTGCTTTGTTCTTCAATAAGTTGTTGCATGAAGAGGTAATCCCCGACGAATGGTGTAACAGCTTGCTGGTACCCATCTTTAAAAACAAGGGTGATGTACAGGATTGCAACAACTACCGAGGAATAAAGCTTATGTCACATAGTATGAAAGTGTGGGAGAAAGTGATTGAGAGACGCGTGAGAGAAGAGACCGAGGTTTCACGAAGCCAGTTTGGTTTTATGCCTGGTCGAGGGACGACGGACGCAATTTTTGGACTTCGTCAGTTGTGCGAAAAATACAGAAGTGTACACAAAAACTTGCACATGGTGTTTGTCGACCTCGAAAAGGCATATGACCGAGTGCCTCGGGAAGTGTTGTGGTGGGCCTTGAAAGAGAAAGGAGTGCCTGGGAAGTATGTGGAGTTGATTCGCGCCATGTACAAGAACATCCGTACACGAGTCAGAGCCGTCGCTGGTACCTCGGAAGGGTTCGGAGTGGCGGTGGGCTTGCACCAAGGGTCAGCATTGAGCCCATACCTCTTCCTGTTGATTATGGACGCTTTGACGTCGGACATACAGGAAGAGGCACCCTGGTGCATGCTATTTGCCGACGACATTGTCCTTGTGGGTGAGGATGGACCTGAGGTGCAGAGCAGACTGGTTGCATGGCAGCAAAGACTGGAGAACGTTGGCCTGAAAATCAGCAGAACCAAAACCGAATATCTGTTCTGTGATTTCGGCGGTCTCTCCAGTTGTACACCGATAGCACTGGATGGTGTAGCGCTACCGGTCTGCTCCGATTTCAAGTACCTAGGTTCACTTATTCAGAGCGACGGAGACATTAACAGAGACATTGAGCACCGAATCAACTTGGGATGGATGAAGTGGCGACAGGTCACAGGGACTACCTGCGACCCCCGACTTCCCCTTAAGTTTAAGGGGAAGATATATAAAACTATCATAAGACCTGTCGTCCTGTATGGATCGGAATGTTGGGCCACTAAGGGAAAGGATGAAAGACGATTGCATGCTGCGGAGATGCGAATGTTGAGATGGATGTGTGGAGTAACAAGAATGGACAAGATTAGGAATGAGTATATAAGAGGAAGTTTGAAAGTTGCGCCAGTGATAGAAAAATTGAGAGGAAATCGTTTGTCATGGTATGGGCATGTAATGCGGAGGAATGAAAGACACGTTACAAGGAGAGTGTTACAGATGAGTGTCAATGGATATAAGGGGAGAGGGAGACCAAAAAAGAGATGGATGGATTGTGTGAAGGATGATATGTGTCGAAAGGGTGTGTGTACGGAGATGACAGCTGAAAGGGATGTATGGAAGAAGAAAACATTTTGCGCCGACCCCAAATGATTGGGATAAGGGCAGGAGAATGATGACTGTTCTTTCCTAAATTATGAAAAAATAAATAAACCACTGTGATGGCTGAGATAACGCGAGGTGATGATTTGGTTATTATATTATATAATTTTCGTCAAAGTCTTACAAAGCAACAATGCTATGTGGAATTGATTGATGTATTGCAAGATACTTGTCCATCTCTAAGAATGATAGAAAGGTGGTATTTACAATTCCAACATGGAAACTTTAACTTATAGAACGGGCCAAGATCCGGTAGGCCGAATGAAGTAAATACTGATAAAAATATTCTTACTATCAAAATTCTTATTAAACAAGACCGGCGACTAACATACCACCAGATAGGAAATTTCATGAGGATAAATGCACCAACTTTTCACCATATTCTGCGCAACGAATTAAATGTTACACAGAATTGTTTACTCTCGGTACCACGTTCGATGGCCGATTCTTTGAGGGAGCGGAGAGGTGCAAAGAAATACTGTAAAAATTCGATGACGGTCACTAGTGCTATCGATTCAATCAATATAAGTGATAAAACTTATATTTAGTATTACGACATTCCTACTAAATTCCATTGCAAAATGTGGGTGTTTGAAGTTAAGGAACCACCAACATAAGTGGAACAAGCTTTATCTGTAAAAAAATTAATAGTCTCAATTTTTTTTGGAAGAAGGGGTATTTTGGCTATCAATTCCTTAGAGACACAAAGAAGTGTCACAGCATCCTGGTATATCGATAACTGTCTCCCAAAACTTCTTGAAGTATAAAGAATTAGCGATCTCAGTCAAGACTTGATACTTTGTTCTTGCACCATGAAAATGCTCCACGCACATCGAGCTGCTAGAGATCATATCTTTCTCGAGGAATCTAAGTAAAATTTCTCAGGCATTCTCCTTATAGTCTGGACTTAGCGCTATGCAATTTTTATTTGTTTCCCTACTTAAAGAAGGAGTTAAAAGGGCGTTTCCAGCCCAAAGTTTTTTTAGGAACGTTTGAAGAAATCTGCGCTAACATTCCACTGTCCTTTTGGACGGAGACTTTTGCCACTTGGTTTGAGTGTATGAAGGCTTGTAAAGCCGCTGAAGGTGACTGCTTCGAAAAAAAATTAAATTCTCTGTAAGTACGACAAAATAATGTAGTGACCTACGTATTTGAAAAGCAACTGATTGTACGACACACAACAGACGACATTTCACATTTTTTTAAAATAACTACATAATATGAAGCGGTCGTGGCTCAGTGCGGCTTGCGTAGTCGCATTGATCACGCAGGTTAACTGACTACAGACACTGTCATAACCTGGATGGGTTTGACTGTTAGTGGCATTTATCTCGACCGTTTCCGTGCTTCGCAAGGCACGTTAAGCCGTTGGTGCCGGCTGCTATCGCTAGCAGTCGTTAAGCCATGTCAGAGGCCTTATAGGCGGCTTGAAAACTTCTGACACTGGGTTGGCCTCTAGCCCCACAACCTCCAAAAATCCGGACTTGGCCCCCGTGTGTGGAGTAAGGACTAAACCTTCCCGAATTATGAGAAGAAACCCGTGCCCCTGCAGTGGGGACGTAATGGGTTGTTAACACTAACACATAATATTGATCGAAATTACTATCATCGTCTTTTCTTTCGCTTAATATTAAGTCGCATTGTAGTAACTTGTCACATCTTTGTCTAACAACAGCACTGACATATTGCTTACCTGCTCACACCTGAGCCACAGCATTATGGTCGCTCCTGGTCTTCGCAGCTGTCCTTCGCTAAGTTTCTGTTCATCCAGCACTTCACTGTGTCTCCTGCCACTCTTCAACCAGACTTCGATAGACCTGAAACAACAAGGTTTACTTTACTAGGTTATTTATTACTTAGATAAAGGCAGTCAAAATTAGTTTGAAGGTCTGGTGAGGCTTTGCTAGAACCCACTGGTTGTGCTGGTATCTAGCTGAGAACCTCGTGCTAAGTGGAAGTCTAGGGAGAGGCCTATTTTCAAAAGTGTACGTCGAGCAGCCGAGATGTTAATGATAGATTGTGAAGATGATGGAATGATGATTTGCTAGAAATATCTGGATGCAGCCGGAAATCAGTTAGTTCATGTACATATACTGTTAGCAGACATATCTCTTAATTAATCTAAACCTATACCTAGCGGAAAAGTATCGTACCTACGCACAGAAAATGAACTTTTGTACATACACTACGCGAAGAAAAGTAACTTTTGTACTTGTGCACACGCAAATAACTTTTGTACTTACATGTTTTGTTTTGTATCTATGTACGTGCAAAAACGTAACTTTTCGATCTACGCGTAGAAACGTAACTCCAAGTTACGCGTAGAAACGTAACTCCAAGTTACGCGCAGAAAAGCATCTTTGTATCTATGCACCGAAAATCAACTTTTGTTTTGTACCTACGCGCAGATACGTAAATTGTATACGTACCTACAAGTAGAAAAGTTCCTTGTACTCATGCGCAGATAATTGACAATGCTTAACACGTTAAAAAACCGACTTCAATCGTAACAACTACCATTTTGAAACGATTTTTTAGTTTTTATTGATTTTTTCAAAAAGCACTGAATCAATTTTGATAGAATTTATATGGGACCACCTCTAAAGTATTCCCTACCAAACAAATAAAGAATCATCAAAATCAATCCATAACTGGCGGAGTAATCGCGTAACAAACATAAAAAAAAAAACAACATTTAGTCAAATTGAGAACAACTTCCTTTTTTAAAGTCAATTAAAAAGTAGCATTTGTACGTACGATTTACGAAATATCTACCTACCTAATTTGAATTTTTCATGCGAACTTTCCTGATTCTTACAGCATAAATTTAAACAAATAATTAATGATTGTAATTACGTAAGTCTTGATTGAGTTGTAATGTAAAGTAACTCTTTATTGCTGAATCATAAAATAAATGTGACTGCATTAAATTATAATGAATTAATCGTAAAATTGTTCAGTTTCTTCACCTATTTCATCTTTATAAGCTATCTCTTAAATAATTTGCATTTCTTCAATCATAAATAAAGTGAATAAGAACTTACTACAACATAATTACTACTTTAATCAACTATGAAAATTATTATTATAATAAATGCATAAGATGTTATAAAGTAAAATGATGCTACACTCTAGCGTCAAGTTGTAAAAGATATTAACTTGTTTTCCCACGATGTTTCTCTTTGATTAGTATTAAGTTTATGCAAGGTGTTACAAAAGCTCTGTGCATTAAGGAATTCGTAATATTCTACTGAATACATGGTGTAAAAAAGTGCGTTTGAAATTTTAAGCTTTGGCATCATCTCACGTACCTAATTACGTACATCTTACCATCAGGTAAGAATTACTCAGAATCAAGTGTAGAATACAGGAAAAATATAAACTTACGTACTTGAACGACTACTATCTAATGATAGCGGCCGGCACCAACGGCTTAACGTGCCTTGCGAAGCATGGAAACGGTCGAGATAAATGCCACTAAAAGTCAAACCCATCAAGGTTATGACCATGTCTGTAGTCAATTAACCTGCGTGATTGACGCAACCACGCAAGCCACACTGCGCCACGACCGCATGTTAAGCCGTTGGTGCCGGCTGCTATCGCTAGATGGCGGCTTGAAAACATCTGACACGGGTTGGCCACTAGCCCCACAACCTCCACCAATCCGGGCTTGGCCCCCGTGTGTGGAGTATGGCCTAATCTTCCCGATATAAGGGAAGAGACCCGTGACCCTGCAGTGGGGACGTAATGGGTTGTTAACAACAAAATTTCAATTGGGGATTTTTTCTACTCCTGAAACGGAATAACTTTTAAGTCCCAGCTTAATTAGTGTCACTTCCTTTCAAACCACCCTTTATATTTTATTTATTTATTTTATTTTATTTCAGTAGGTACAGTGCACCCGAAAACATTAACCTCATTCGGGGGCAGTCGGGTTTAAATAAAAAAACACTTAATAGCCGCTATGAAATGATGTCATACGTACACATCCTGTATGTAGCGACGATGTCATAACTTTAAGAAGATCCACAATATCGAGTTACAGATGTCTCCGTAAAAACTTTGCGTACAAACGACAAAATAACACAGTGAAATACCGAGTCATTTTATTGCTTAATTAACTTGTATTTTTATTCAACTGGCCAAGCGAAAGTTTTTTTTGGGTGTATGTCCCTGTCACTGCTACCGACTTCAGCTTGGTAAAAATAAAATGAAGGCTAAAACGTCTTAGTAGATTTGAAATTCTTTGTCCAGTTAGATTATTCTTGATAGATATAGGCTACATTTTATACAGACAATCTTTTTTGTAAAACTGGTTATGTTAATGTCAAAGTCAAAACCATTTGATTAAATGTAGAGAGGTATGAAAGTACGATTCTTCTGCAGCCTAATAAACTACCAATTTTGATTACACGGTGTATCGAAAATATTGGAGGCTTTTTATTTGTGAAATGAATTTAGACGCGAGAAGTGTGGATTTCTTCGGCATCATCATCAGCCAGTAGTCCACTGTTGGACACAGGTGTATTCTTACTAACCTATCTTCCGCCATGCGTATCTAACATCTATGTTAGTATCCTAAAGCAAATCTTCGCTACAGTGAAAATTTTCGCCCTAGTTCCAGGACATATGCTGTAAAGAACCACACGCGGAGCTTAATCCCTACTAAAAGAAGAAACCATTTGTAGAAACCGACATTTATAGAATGTGTCGTTTTCCAGAATAAGTACAATGTTGAACAAACCATCCCAAATCGTTTGCGAATGGACCAAAGGCGAGTTTTAATATACGACTGCAAGACTTTCTTAATAGAAATAAATTAAATGGGTCAAGCTAATTAAAATCGTCATCCTCGCTTAATTTATTGAAAGTTCGTAGATTCGTGCAGCTTATATTTTAAAATTTTACATTCAAAAATAAAATTTGTGGTGGTAAGTTTTGGAGTAGGACCCTTCTTTGTTCTCGCTTCGAATGTGGCGCTAAACTAAGATAATGCATATATCAATTTCTTAATAAGAATTTTTTATTATTTTCCTGTTTTACTCTCTATGTGACATTTCTATTTTTCTTGAAACATTTAATAATTTTAATATACTGTAACATAACTAAATATTTTTCTTATATTCTGAATGACTTGACATACTTATAATATTTCTGACCATATGTTTTATAATATTTAGTGATTATTATTATTTCTCCTATTTTTTGTTTTAAATTATTTTACTTGTAATTAAATTAAAAGTGACATAATATTTAAATTGTAATTATATTGTTAATATTTTGCATGCCTTAATATGGTTGACTGTACTGATTCTGTATTATGTTTTATTAAGACCTGTAAAACGTACTTTCATGCAAATAAAGAATTGAATTGAAGAATTTAAGTTTGGAAATTCGACGACAGACTCGATTCAGAACAAGAACTCTTGCCACCTGTTTTAAAAAGGGTTTCAATAGAGACGAGAGATAGGAATAACCACTATCCTTTAAACTTCACTAGTGGTAAGACCTTAATATGCAAAGACCGACTCGGTGGGTACTGGGTACCACTGCTCGCTCTATACCTGGTGCCAAGCAACGCGCTGTGTTCCGGCGGGTGGCGCTAGATATCCAGTGTATACGTAATTACCGGCGTAAGAGTCATTCCATCTTAGCCCTCAAAGATCGGTATGGCACTGATAACCCTTCTACGATTATACAGGGTGTAACAGAAAGGTGTGATAATACTTCAAGGTTGGCTTTAACCCATCAAACTGAACAACTTTCGTTCTACAACTTTGTTCAAATCGCAAAATTTTTTTTGGACTTTTCATACAAATCGATCAGCTGGCGAACCAAGTTTGTATGAAAAGTCCGAAAATTTCTTTGCGATTTCAACAAAGTTGTAGAACAAAAGTTGTTCCGTTTGATGGGTAAAGGCCAACCTTGAAGTATTATCACACCTTTCTGTTACACCCTGTAGATGCTCATAGGCGGCGGATGTCAGTTTCATCAGGTGGGCCATCAGCCTTTTGCCACCTAACAAGATAAAAAACTGGCCAAGTGTGAGTCGGACTTGCGCACCGAGGGTTCCATATAAATTCAGAATCACACAGGTCTTTATATCAAATTTTCAGGCCAAAGCTGCGAAAAATCAAACTTCTAACACAATCAAGAGATACGGCCGTTTATGCCGAATATTTGGACACTCGCATTGGAATCAAAACCTATAGGGTACTTCCGGTTGGCTTAGAATCATGAAATTTAGTAAAGAGCAATGCTTATAGTACAAGTAAAGGAAAAAGTCCGAAACCCATACATTTTTAGTTATATCACAAAAAAAATGAGTATTTGATATAAATTTTAACTTTCTAGTTCTACCTCCATGCGTTTCTGAAAAAAAGGGCCTTGCCAGACAGACAGATGAAGTGATCCTATAAGGGTTCCTTTTTCCTTTTTGAGGTACGGAACCCTAAAAGATACCTGATTGAAGGTTAAATAATTTTTAACGAATGTTTAATATTACCAACGTTTCGTGGTCAAAGACATAGCCGCGGGTCGAGACGGCATCAAGACATTACGTCTGTTTCTCTATTACCATAATAGCCACTTAAAAACACATAAAAATGAACTTCTAAGGCTGCCTAGAAGCTCTCATAGAGATTCCCCGGGCTGGTGGCGGACGTTTCTATTTTTTTATTATTGGTATCGGTTCCTAATCTATGTAATTGGTTTTAGACAAAATACAATTTAAATTCCCCGTTAAAATACTACATTGCTTGATACCTTGATTTGGAAAAAATGTGATTTAAAAGAATGTGTAAAGCAAATAGTTAAATAAAAAACCGTCTTAGTTTTAAGTTTATTCGTATTTTTGTATCAGCTGAGTGATTTAGGTTTATGACCTAGGTAGGCATGTGACTGGTTTTAGACCAAAAGTTTTTACGCTAATTAATTAAACAGTCAAATGGTTAGATGAGATCGAATTTATGGTAAGTTTGTAACTTTTAATAGTTAGTATATGTGTGGGATTAATGTGCTTCTCTGCAGATAAGTATACTGATTGATTATTGTAATAAAAACTTTTTAGCAAAAAACAAAACCGATTCCTATTACAAACAAGTTACATAAGAAAGCATAAAATAAGTGAAGTTTTATCTAAAACATCGAATAAATGAAATATCTACAAAGATAAGTGTGACTATGAAACAATTAAAATTTAAAAGTTTCGAAGTCAGTATCTCAAAAATACTCGTAATTTGGTGTATTCAGTTGTCATGTTTTCGGATGTATGTTTGTGTATTTTTATCACGGAGCAAATAGCATAATCAGCTTGATGGAATTTGGAGTGCGAACTGTCGTTATATTCTTCTTACGAGTCATATTTAAATTTCTTTCTTAGATTTTTTCGCTTCAGTGTTTGGTTTCGGTCTCTCCGCGCCCCAGCCCTGCTCTAACCAGTAACCGTACCTTTAACACTCAAGCGGCAGGACAAAGGACGCCGCTATTTTTACGAGTGTGTCCGTCTCTGAGAGTGGTTTTATCTTATTGTCTATCAAGCTTCACTAGGTACCACTGGGTTCTACTACTACGTCGGAAAAAATATTTTTATCTCATTTCGTACCATTACGATGTTTACATATTGACATCTTATTTAGTGTGTAATCAAAAGGTGCCTACAGTTACACGATATAAGAAGTATAAAGTGATCAGCAAAAATCCGAATCCGAATCCAAATCCACCCACAATACGGACTTGGCCCCGTGTGTGGAAGTATGACCTAACCTTCCCGATGTACGGGAAGAGACCCGTGCCCCTGCAGTGGTACGATAGGGGTTATTAACAACATAAAGTGAAATAACTTCATTAAATGTATATTTCGGCAACATCATCACTTACCATGAGGTGAGATAATGCCACGGGCTTATCAGTTGTGGATAAAAAGATGAACATTCTGACACATCAATAAGACAGTTTAGTTTGTTATTTTAGAACGTAAGAAACATGTTTTTGGACTATACTAGAAAGCTAAGAAGCTCGACTAGCTTTCGTTTCCGATTTCGCTCGTATGTTCGCGCACAAAGGCAGTGTTGTCTAAATTAGTTTCGGTGCAAAACGGTTCACTTGAATTTCTAGTGTCTACTCTAAAGGAATAGAAACAGATGTTTGGTCCAAAGACCTTAAATCTAAGAAATAGGCCTTCCAGATTTTTTCCGCGTAGAAATCGGAAGCAAACAACTCGTCAAGCCCATTGTGAATTCTTACTCCATACCGTCGATACTGAAGAAGCCCTTTCTTAGTACTCTTTTACACTCTCTGAGGAACATATGTTCAAATTTTTTAAGTTTATATTTTTAATGGTTTAGTTGTGTAGGTGCGGGATGTATCTGTAAAAAAAGTTTTTGAAAAGGTATTTTTCGTTCTTTTGTGGCATGTCTGTATTTGGGAGGCCTTTGTTAAGCAGTAGACATCTTTTGGCTGATAATGATGACTTCCTCCCAGTCGGTGGACCGATGATCCGGTGAAGGTTGCGGGAAGCCGCTGGATGCGGGCAGCACGGGACCGGTCGGTGTGGAAATCCTTGGGGGAGGCCTTTGTCCAGCTGTGGACGTCTTTCGGCTGATGATGAAGATGATGATTAAATATATTATCACCCCTGAAAAGGGGGTGGACGACCAAAATAATAAACTGTATAAAAATATTAACATTGAAACAGAAGGGTTTGTCTTAAAACAAAAGTCTTTGGTTTGGTCTGTTTCCATTTGTCTATGGCGCGGAGATTTCACTTTTTATTGTTTATGGTGTAGACCCAGACAATTAGACTTTCAAAAAACAGATTTTAAAGTTGGTTAAATAAAATGTAAGCTATAAAACGATAATATACGTTTTCGTTTAGAAATGGCTTATAATTACAAGTTACAGGCAAGTTCAATGTCTTGTAAACATGTGTTTCGTGTGGTATTATACTTGTTTCTTGTAAATCTGACAAAAAATATTGTAAACGGAGACAAGATAGCCAGTTGCCCATTGCGTTGGGGAATCTTGCTAAGCCCGCTTCCACCTTTCGGCATCATCACCACTTGCCATTAGGTGGCTTCGAGAGTCGTGGGTTCGATCCCCACACAGGGCAAACTTTTCTGTGATGAGCAGAAATGTTTGCTCTGTGTCTGGGTGTATAATATCTATATATGTATGTATATAGACATTATAAAAGTACGAGTATAATGTGTATGTATATCAGTCTCTGGTTCCCAAGAAACAGGGAATCCTAGTTTGGGGCCAGATGGCCGTGTGTGATTTGTCCCGGATATAAAAAAAAAGCCAAGGGCTTACCAATTATGGAGATTTAAAATAACCCTATACACATTCAGTGCGACATTTTAATCGGTTAAAACCAGCAAAATTTTATGGCAGATGATGCTTTTGAAACTGAAAATTGAAACAATTAATCTCTTAATTAAGGACCTATACAATAAAAAAAAAATGTGTCGATCTGGCATACTAGCTGTGAATGTCTGACCAATTCAGTTTGATTGGGAGGTTTCCTGAAATACCTGAATAAAAAAATAACTTTGGTTCCCTACTCATGAAACTGAACAACTTGGGAAAAAAATTTGAGTTTCCATACAAAGTTCACAAATTGTCTTATCAGTTTTTATGTTAAACCCAGATTTTTTTTGCGAATTTCGTATAGGTTCCTTGGGACAAGTTGCTCAGTTTCATAAGTCAAATACGCGGTTAATAGTTTAGTTATTTTAGAAATGTTTTTTTTTTACGGCAGAGGTGGCAAACGAGCAGACGGATCATTTGATGGTAAGCGATTACCACCGCCCGTCCTATGTAGGATGGTGTTAAAAAATTGCGTTTGTGATTTTAAGGGGTTACTCAGAGTCAAGTACAGGAAAAATATTCAAAAACTCCGCACTGCATTCTTTTTTATATTCCATAATAAATCTGAATAGTGGAATCAAGAATTTGTATAGAAAGTTAAAAGAAAAGTTATCGATAAGATTTTTTCAATATTTTTCTATACTTGATTCTGAGTAACGCCTTCAAATCTCGTGAATTATGAACTATTTATAAAAGTAACTTCGCAAACAAAAACAAAAACATCCATTAACAAGTCACAATCTACGATTATTATGATCAAATTCAAAATTAATTATTACATACCACGACTAATAAGTTAAACAAAAGAACATCAAATACACAAGTACTTAATAATGCTAAATTATCTGCCGAAATATCTAAATGGCAGTGATAAATTATGTGAGTCGTAAAACTGGATAGATTTTAAATAGTCTAGCGCTAGAAAAATATTATCTCTACCACGCCTAGGTAGTAAACTTAACAAAATAGCACTTAATTTCAAACTGTATCTTAAATCAAAACAACCATTTTTTCGATCTCAGATCTAGAATGTAATTACAACGGTACTAGATTATCAACTTCTCATCTCATTAATATTATATACATATAATAGGGTGATTTTAAATTTGTTCTTGATACGAAAGGCCATGCATGTGCTCATGATAACAAACAACTTTCACTAAGGAACCCATAGTCAAATCGCAAAAAAAATTTTTGACTGTCCATACAAATCGAGCAACTGATCGGCCAAATTAATATGAAGAGTCCAAATTTTTTTTTTGCGATTTGACTATGTGTTCCTTAGGGAAAGTTGTTTGTTATCATGAGCACATACATAGCCTTTCGTATCAAGAACTAAATTAAAGTCACCCTATATAAATGCGAAAGTTTGGATATTTGTTTGTTTGTTTGTTTCACTTTCACGCTGAAACGACTGAACAGATTTGGATGATATTTGGCAGGTAGATTAAAGCACTCGGCAAGCACATAGGAAACTTTTTATCCTGTAAAATTCAAGGGTTCCCGAAGGAAAGCTTAAAAACTTAAGATTTTCACTCTGTCACTAGATGGCGCCACCTTAACATTTTCTTTCTTTCTGGACCGCATTTTGAAGTCCACGCAGACAAAGTCGCGGGCGGAAGCTAGTGTCATACAACATTTTATTTTTAAGTTTACACACATAACATAAGCATTAATTTATATCGTACCTTAAAGTTCGGTAGTTCACTGCATTATAAAAAATAATTAAATAGTATTCACTAAATACCTCTTCTACTGAAATCATAGAAAACGCTTGAATTTCATTACATGTGTATTTTTTTTATTAAAAAAAACTGGTTTTGAGTATAGTAACGTCTACACTATAATATAGTAACAAAAACGTAGTCTTAAATACTAACAAATATGATATAGTCGAAATAAATGAAATATATTTTCAAGAGCTTACAGGAAACGGCGTATACCTTAGTATCTTGTTTGGAGAAGCTTATTGGGGGAGGCCTAATCCTTCTGATGTCAAACAGTGGACATCTTCCGTCTAAAAAGATGATTGATAATGTCATTTGTGATAAAATTAACGGCAGAGCAAACAGACAAGCCTGAGAACAAAATATAATAACATAGTCAAAACAGCCAAAACCTACGATCGATGTTACAATAAATCAATAAGCGTACTAAGAGGTAGTAATAAAATAAAGACCAGGTAGGTGCGAGCCGGACTCGCGCGACGAGGGTTCCGTACCAACACAAAATAATATATAAAGTGCTACTTTATTAGTGCCCGATATTTTAGTCAGTGCTTCTACTCCTGATTCTGATCAACTTTCCCCAAGGAACCCATAGTCAAATCGCAAAAAAATTTTTGGACTCTTCATACTAATTTGGCCGCTCGGCTTCCGCTCGGAAGAGTCCAAAAATTTTTTTGCGATTTGACCATGGGTTCCTTGGGGAAAGTTGATCAGAATCAGGAGTAGAAGCACTGATTAAAATATCGGGCACTAATAAAGTAGCACCTTATATTAAATACAAAAAAGTTTTATTTCATTCGGTTTCGTTAACGCAAGTCCTACTCACACTTGGCCGGTTTTTATTATTTCATCTCACTAGAGTTTAGACTATAATAATCAATAACACTCAGTTCGAAGCTTAAATTTACTACAGTTTTTACAATAAATCCATAACAATAAACGTTGACAAAAACAAAGTTCCTTCTACTTGTACTCGTATGTGGCCAACTTTATTTTGGCACGCTTTTTCTTTTGATTTTCTATCATTATTTGGATACGGAACCCTAAAAACTGAGTGCTTAATAGACGAGTGTCCAGTGACCAGAGACGATTTAAAAAAAAAAAGCAACCGGCAGGTGTCGGGGCAACGACCTCTTACATCATGGCGGGAAAAAAGTGTGCTAATGTTACTTTTAGATGGTTTTTAATCTTAAGATGTAAATGTAGTGAGTATGAACATTAATTTTTACTAGCTCTTTTATGGAGCTTAATTTGTATTTATTGTCGGTTACTTGATTTTGGTATGCTATGCTTCCACAACGACGTCTGATCTAGGAATTTCAAAAATTGAGTAATTAGTGTATATTATCTACTGGGTACAATTTAAGTGCTCACCAAAATAATTTTTATACCTTTAGCCTAAGTACCAAGTAAAATAAAGTAACTCCATATAAATTAAACCGATCTTATACCGAAGTCCCTAAAGTAAACCTTTTAAATTCCAAAATAAATATACACACATCAGAATAATAGAATTATCTACTTCGCATCCCGCAGAGAAGTTCCGCATGCTGATCGCCGACATCCGCTAGGATATGGCACCCCGAGAAGAAGATCCCTATGAAGAAAATACATTCCAGTTTTCTGCATTTTTTCAATATCATTCTGTTTAAAATCACTTGGCAGTGACTACGAGTGCAACGCTGTATGTGCCTAAAACAGTCTTTCAGCCACATTATTGACTTTACAAGCAGCTTAAAAACTTCTGACACTGAGGTTGACTCCACAACCTCCATACATCCGGACTTGGCCCTCGTGTGTAACATATGAAAGGTCATACTCCATACAAGGGAGGGAAATTAAACTATAGTGCCCCAGCAGAGGGAATGATGGGTTATTAACATGTGAATTTTGAAGAATATTAAGCTCAAATGCTTTTTTTCTGAGATGCTGAAAAAATTTTACTAGATGGGCACCACTGCTCGGTCTATACCTTCCGCCAACCAGCGCTGCGTGCTGTGTTCCGGCGAATTATTAAGGTGGTTGTCTATTTGAACTTTAAGGTCTATTGATATTGAAGGATATGATAAGGGCATTGATGGATATTATAAGGATATTGAAGGATATTATAAGGGCATTGAAGGATATTATAAGGATATTGAAGGATATTTTAAGGTCTATTGATATGCTCATTGGCGGCTGATGCCACTTTTCAACAGGAGGGCCTTCAGCTTTTTGTCATCTTACACAATAAAAAAATACGCGGGCTACACAACCTCTTTTTGCATTTAGACATAGACATAGACAATATTTATTTTGGCATCATAAATAACATTTTGGTACAAAATGAAAATAAAAATACCAATAAACAAAAAATACTAATAAAAATAAAAGGAAAAAACATAACATATTTATGTATATGTGCCAAAAAATTGGTCCCCGACTCAGCAATGCTGCAGTCTGTGGTTTCCATTACGGTGGTTGTCTATTTTAAATTTTAAGGTCCACTGATATTGATGTTTGGCACTTAGGTAGAATTTAAAAATGCTACTTTTATTTTGAGAAAATTGATATGTTCCCTTGAGAAATTCCGCTGTTTTTACTTACATAAAAGTTTTCAACCGCCTCCATATTCTAATGGCTAGTCCGCCCGCTTTACATCAGGAGATCGTGGATTTAACCCCAGTGGGGTTTCGTTCTTTAGTAGTGCAACTTTGTATGACTCGCTTTGGTTGATAGTAGGGCATTTTCTGAGCATCGATGTGTTCCGGCAGCGTATATAGAAATGCTACTCCAGTACGTCCCCGCAGGCGGTGACGAGCTGAGCTAGCATTTCTAGACGTTTAACTGCATTAAACACGGGTAAAAGCTACTCCAGTACGTCTCCGACGGTGACGTACTCGAGTAGCATTTCCAAGCAATTTTGAACAATTATTACGCGTAAAAGCTACTTTAAATAAATAAATAAATAAATAAATAAATAAATAACCATTTATTTCAGGTCAGTGACCCATAAAATTGTTAGTAGAAACAAAAATACTTAAAGCTATGTTAGTATACAGAAACAAATAGAAAACATATAGGATTACAGGCAGATAATTATTTAATAAGCCCAATGGATCGCTCCATCCAGTGGTTCTGGATGGGACAGTCCACCCGGCCAGCTATCATCCTCAGGATGCTGTTGCTGCTGCCCCGGAGTCTGAGCAGCAACGAGGAGGCTTTTCTGCGCATGACTGCATAAAAATCCGCAGTGCGCGCCTCCGCAAACATCCCCGATGCGCTGCAGAACCGTGGCAACCTCAACAGCATCCTGAAGGTATTGTTATACTGTACACGCAGGACGTTGTAGGCCCGTTGCGTATACTTGACCCACAGGCCGCTCGAGTAGAAAGATTGGCAGTATGCCTTGAATAGTGTTATTTTAACATCTTTTGTGCATCGAGCAAACCTGCGAGCCAGCATGTTACTCCGCACCGCCACCGCCCTGCGCTCCCTTTCAATATCGGAGTCATCCCCGAGGTCCTCCGTCACGATATGACCGAGATACTTGAACCGGTCCACCACGGGGAGGGACGAGCCATTAAGCACAACAGGAGGTATATTACTAGGGCGATATCTGCCGGCTTTGAAGACTAGAACCTCACTCTTTTTACAGTTGTACTTAAGACCATGTCCCTCCGCGTACCGCTCACAAGTAACCAGTAACTTTCTGAGAGCACTGATCGACGGGCTCAGCAGTACCATATCATCCGCATAACTTATGTTGTTGACACAGGTACCGTCAATGTAACATCCAACATGCATACTGCTGAGCTCCCCGATCAGATCATTCACATACAAATTAAACAAAATAGGTGAAGTCAAACCGTCAAAACTTTAGTACGTCTCCGACGGCGACGTACTAGTATAGGATTTCTAAGCGCACTAGGAACCCCTCATGATGGAATGTGCGAAGCACAATATTTTTGAAGTATTAATAATATATTCCTAATTTAAGTACTATTTTTTATCAATTGCTAATAACTATATTATCTTTAACTTTCGCCGTGTCTCATAAATCATATTAAAAATAAAAATATAATATATATTTAGTATTACATTTTAATGTGTCTAAGTTTATTATTTATCTATTAAAGCGTTTGAAAACAGAACTACTTTTTATTTATAATAATTTTATGTCCTAATGTAAAAAAATCATCATATCATATAATATTTAATTGGTATAAATCAAATACAAGTCAAGGTTTTGCTTAGAAAAACATTCTAAGATTCGATAAAATATAAAATTAATTAACCACAATAAAAAAACACAAAATGTCGTTATTAAACATTTAGGTAATTTGTTTTTTTTTTTCATTATTTACATTGATAGTTAAAAGGCCACATACGTATAGCTTTATGGAGATTTTTTTTCTTACGAAATTCAGTGTTATTAAATTGAGGAAAACGTAATCTAAAATGTAAGAATATTCTTCAAAGATACAAATTTCATCTGGCGTAGAATTTGAAGTAAACAATGTAAAACAACATCAGGAATGTACACGAATACAAATCACCAAAAAAAAGTAAATAGTATTGTGTTTTCAATAACAAACTTAAATGTTTTTTAGATTCCAAGCAGTGACATTGACAATAATTAGTCGTTGAAATTGAAATATCATCAATATGCAAGTTTTAAATAGAATACAGTCGATGTTAGCATTTTAATAACAGTATCTAATAAAAACTCAGAAATCCCTTAAATTGCTATATAAAAGAATACGAAATATAACGGAATGGAGTACATTTAATTTTAACTCCCAGTTTTATGTATGCATTTTATATAATATTTATTAATTAAAATCTGATACTTTTTTCATAGTTATAGATATTTCACAGGTCACAACAATACACGTGTCACATCTATACAGCTTATAATGACCTTGCGTAGAAAAAGTTTTTCTCGAGAAATATGGAATTATTAAAGAAAAATATGGGCCTATATTTATGCATTTTCTTTGCAACACATAATAATTGGGGTTAAAGAAATGTTGTCAGTTGTAAAAAACTTGTGACATGTAAATAATTGATGATGTTATTTTATCCAAATCAACCTAAATTATAATAAATATATTTTAAAAGATGCCACCTACTGGTGAACGTTATAAAATATTCAAAGACACGTTGTGATATTATGTTTTTCTTCAGGGAGCAAATTCAGGTTGTTGGAGACTATATTTGTTTGGAATATTTTTGCTATTTAAGAATGATAATCTAAAAGCCAAGTAAATTGTTTCTGCAATAGTAACTTGATTCAAAATTGACAAATAAAATAAAAATATTGACACGTAAAAATAAGGACATCACCTTTATATCGTTTTTTTTTATTATTATTAATACGTTTCCATCTCTTACGATTTAAAGGAAATAATAAGTAACGATTACCTACCTAATATTTCCTATTAATAAAATCCCTACACTTGATTTTGATGAATTCCTATTCGAGTACGTCGCCATCGGAGACGTACTGAAGTAGCTTTTACGCGTAATAATTGTTCAAAATTGCTTGGAAATGCTACTCGAGTACGTCACCTTAGGAGACGTACTGGAGTAGCTTTTAGGCGGGTTTAACGCAGTTAAACGTCTAGAAATGCTAGCTCAGCTCGTCACCGCCTGCGGGGACGTACTGGAGTAGCATTTCTATATACGCGTTCCGGCATGGAGATGAGCCAGGTCCCTATTGTCTTGGGGAATCTTGGCCCCCTTCAATCTCTTGGCATCATCATGTTCACTTACCATTAGGTGAGATGATGCCAAGGGTTTACCAATAAAATTCAAAATAACAAGAAGATTGCGAAGTCTGCCTCAACGAAGAACCTTCAACTAAATCAACAAAACAGATAAGTAATCATTTGTGACGTCACGATATCCTTGAAGGAGTTTTATTGAGGGCAAAGGGAGACTTAATTAAGGCCATGCGTTACGATTCACAAGCATGTGTATCTCGCTCGAACGAGAACCTGTCGATTGATTTAACGATCCCTTTTTTCGCCCTTTTCAGATAGGCTAAGGCTCTATGAACATACCGCCTTGTCTTCTTTATTTTGCTGTATACAGTTATTAGGTTTAATTCATCTAACAGATTCTTTAGTAGATATACATTTAACAGTGTCTTTGCTGCATGCTCAAAATAACAGCATGTTGAAGCTTTCACATCGGTTTTTCAGGGCAACTGAAACACAGATTTATTTCTTTATCTAACATCAAATGACACTTTACATTTATTTTTGTATTTCCGACGAAGAAGTAGCCAGTTCTTACCACTGCGTCTCCGAAGCATCTTTTTGCGAAAAGAACTTTTCGAGAATAGGACATTATACAGGGTGTAACAGAAAGGTGTGATAATACTTCAAGGTCGGCTTTTACCCATCAAACTGAACAACTTTTGTTCTACAACTTTGTTGAAATCGCAAAGAAAATTTCGGACTTTTCATACAAACTTGGTTCGCCAGCTGATCGATTTGTATGAAAAGTCCAAAAAAATTTTTGCGATTTGAACAAAGTTGTAGAACAAAAGTTGTTCAGTTTGATGGGTAAAAGCCAACCTTGAAGTATTATCACACCTTTCTGTTACACCCTGTATTATAACTTTTAATTTACAAACTTTCTTTCTTTACAAACTAAATTCTTCAATTAGTCGATAAACCGTTCGTAGTTACCCGCTACATAGTCATTAATTACATGTAACTTTTAACTGTCCACACTTAATTTAGCATTCTAATTATCAGAAAGATTTGCCTATGTCTAAGACTCGTCTTAAAGTGGAAAATGCAATGAAAAGTTGCAACTAGTAGGATATACAATTACACACCAAATCCTTTGCGAGATTCGATTACGCTTACGTTAAGAATAATAGGCTTTTAAAGGTGAATCTAATGACTTTGTTGTGTTTCTCAAAGATTTTGTTAAACTATGTAATAGTTATATCCCTTTAGAGTCTGTATGGGTGGCGTAAAAGAGAAGTAATATACTAGTACTAATGTTTAAATGTAATCACAAACATTTTAAAATATGTATTTGTCATTTATCATATCAAGTATCAAGTTTTATAGTCTTCAACTATTATGTTGGAACAGTGTTGTCAACAAAAACCGGCCAATGTGCATGTAGGGGTCCGTACCATCGTACAAGAAACTCCAAAAAACTCTTTAAACACAGTCTTTTCAAATTTATTTTTGTTTTAATTAATTAATAAGACTTGATGGGCTGATAACATTCGAAATCGCTATACTCCGTTTCAGATAGCAATAGACATAAGAAGGACGAAGAAGCAGAGGTAGTAAACATTCGGCCACAGATTTCAAATGTCGCTATACTGATGAAATTGTATTTCTTTGTGCCACACATATTCTACATGTAATGGTACTACAGAGAGGAACATTATATGCGAGTTCTGCAGAGCAACAATCTTCGTGCGGCGGTGGCGACGGCATGGGCCATATTAAAAATCGGTCGCAGCCGCAGTTCAGTATGACGTGCGCACTTGTTTGTTTTTTTGTTTTCCACTGGGAATAGGATCAGTAGCACGTTGATCACTCACATCCAAGCATTCAATGTCTACAAAATCATCAGAGCCGCTACCTGGTTGCCAACAGCTAAAACCAGCCCCAAGGTCACTCTCACTCATAGTGGTTGAAATGTATTCTTAACGAAACGAAAACAGAAACACTAAATAAATAAAAAATATTGAAACACTATCACAAGGATCCGCGCAGAGAGCTATCGAAAATCTTTTTTCCATCCACTTGACGTTTGATGACATGCGATAAAAAATGATTTAAAATCACTTGTTGGGCCGCGTTTAGAACCTACACTCTGACAGCAACCGGTATGTAAGCTTTTTACTGTAGGAATGGCGGTTTCTATGATTTCGCCAATGACAATACCAATAGATATGAAGGATTGAGAAGATTGATTGGGTGGGATAATAAAAGAGTTAGAAATTAAAGACTTAGGATAAATAAAGGAAAATATTCCAAGAAAAAAGAAAAAACTGAGTTAATACCTTTATTTGGATATATAATATTATTCAAATTACGTGCCGTGTTACGCATACCTCTGCTTCTTTAGGTCTTTTATAGGTGATACTTTTTTGACATCGAATTAAATTATACTTTTAAAATTGTTTTATTTATGTCTTACTGTAATGTAAGATGTCTTGCGTAATAAATAGTTGTTTTTGAATTGTTTTAATATTTTTCAATATGTTTTTGTTTAGGTAACATCATTAACTCAGTGACATGTCCAAAAACGTAAATTATTTGTAAAAGTGAGCACCTTAAAAACCTTTTTTTCGTTCTGTCTATTCCTATTTGAAACGGAGTATAGACGAAAACTCTGGTGCTTTCATATTCACAAGTTCTATAATATTACTTATGAATCCTATTTATTAATACACTGAATACTTATCACATAACAACTCCTTTTTTCTCTGTCCTTGGTGTTACAGACAGTGAAGTAGACTTGGCTCAGTGCTAGATCTCATAACTTTTTATGGCCGTACAATCACAAGACTTGGCACAATTTTTACTAGAATAGATTTTTTGGAATGCAGACAAAATCTTCATTTTATGATGACCAAAGAGCATTATAAGGCAAACACTCTTGTCGTATGTACCTATATTACGGATGAATTCGCAGTTCTCTTTAGGCCGAGTTTGACACAAAAAAGGTTTACGCAAATTGAAATAAAGTCTTTTTCATGTCACAGCTTTTTAAAATTTATAGCTTCTTTTGATAACGTATCTCTCTCGTGAGAAAAGAAAATAAATAAACAAACAGCTACCTCTTTACGACTTATCGAAGAAGCGGTTTAAAATCATTCTGAGCCTTTGTTGGTACATAGGAGTTGAAGTTTGAACAAATCCAAACTTCTGCGCATTCCTCTGCGTACGCGCAGTCAAAGGGCCAAGATTGATAGTGTCGTCCGAAAGATTGTAGGACAAGTAAAAATTGGGTATGCTAAATTTTTTGTAAGGTATGAAAATAAAAAAACCATTTCGAGATATTTTGATTTAAAGCCATATTTTTTTATTTCCCACTCGAAAAAGTAAAAGATTGAGTATAAAAATCGATTAAAGACAATAACCTTCATTTGTATCCCTGTGACGTCACATGCTCACACACTTTTTGGTGTTACCTTGAGTTGTTTATAAACAATCGAAATGACAATTAACCTGACAGTTAACGTTTAAGAAAGCGTTCCAGAACACTTTCATGAGAGTATTTTTTTACCCTGACAGCAGGATAAACTATTATAAATATTTAAAGTGTAAAAGGGACAGACTATCTCAGGTGTATTTTGCCTTGTTCTGGAACGGGCGTTAGTCGAGATTAAGGCCTGTTCATTTCATCGTCAGACATTTGGGCTGTTCGTTTCATAGTTTGTGAACATGTGACGTCATCACGGCTTGAATGTTAAAAAAATGTATTTAAAAATATCCACAGTCTTAAAAAATGAAATAATCAAATTAGTTTTTCAAAATGGTCTAAACTATCAGAATTTTTTTTAAAAAATACATTGTTTTTTTTAGCATACCCAATTACTTGACGCTCCCTTTGGAATATGTAGTTGGCGTTGTAGTTTATTAGAACCTTTTTCATTTTCCTGTTGCTTAGTTATAAAATTAGAGGTTGAGTTCCGCTACCAAAAAAAAACTGTGGTTTGACTTATTTTCAAATTATCGACATTCCATTTTCAAACTCGTGTCTGGGTGGTAGGAAACATGATACTTTACATGTTAATATGATAAATGTTATAAAGTAACCTTTTTGATTTACCCAGGCAACTAAAGTAACAAGTTCCGCCGTCTAAACCTTGGGGATATTACGGTTATTGTGCGACTCGATAAGAAGAAGAAGAAATGAATAAATGTTATATCTATCTATCTATCTATCTATCTATCTATCTATCTAATAAGTTGTCCAATTACAATTATTAAAAAAACTGTTTTAAAAGACCGTAAAAAGAATAAGTAGAATTCTTCTCGCTCAGCACACATTAGTCCTATGTTATATCAAAATTAAAAACAGAATATTTTATTTAAAACTCTGGTTCCAAAAATCTGAGTTTGGCATCCCATATGAGGCGAGATTATACTAGTAATCCTACCTCAAAACGACCAATATTAGGACATCTCTCACTACAGTACAATACAATACATTTATTCAGAATACCCAACGACTACCCAATTAAGAGCATCTATATTTATTTTTAGACGTGGGAGAGCCATGCTTCGGCACGAATGGGCCGGCCCGACCGGAGTGATACCACGGCCTCACAGAAAACCGGCGTGAAGCAACGTTTGTTGTGTTTCGCCGAGTGAGTGAGGGTACCGGAGGCCCAATCCCCCCTCCCCCTCCCCATTCCCCCATCCCCCATCCCATTTCAAAGGTCGGCAACGCGCTTGTGACTCCTCCGGTGTTGCGGGTGTCCATGGGCGGCGGTAATCGCTTACCATCAGGAGATGTTAATGAACTAACAAACTATCGATATTTGGGCACCTCTATTCCATGCTGCCCAAGTAGGCATATTTACTTACATCACTAGCGCAAATGACGCGAGCATAACTGAAAAGACAGTTTGTTGGTGTAACGTTAGTGGATTTGATAGAACTTGGTGAAGGATATATACAGGGTGTAAGGGACAGGTTTCCGAAAACTTTAAGGGCTTGCTCAGTAGACGAAACTGAACAACTTTCCCCAATTTTTTTTTTCAGGAAACGAAAAAAAATCGACTTCTCCATACAAACTGTCCAATCAAGTTTATAATTTTGTATGGAGAAGCAGATTGTGGAAAGTTGTTCAGTTGGTCTCTTCAGTTCTTACTTTTTCTTGACCGGGTGGCTCTTTCTCTTTGTCTTTTCGGAACGGGAAAAGTTATTTGACGCGTCGTTCGCTTAAAATTGATTTTACGTATTTAATAGTCTTTAGTAAACAAGGTCGTAAAACACGAATGGATGTATTGGATGTAAGTATATTTGAGCTGTTTGCAAAAGGCGTATCATAATATGTAATATTCGCAGAAAAATCACACACTGTCATCGGGCCCCAAATTAGAATTCTTAAAGCTATCGAAACCAGTAACTGATATATATTCTTATGGGCGGCGGTAATCGCTTACCATCGTCTGCTCGTTTGCCAGCTATCACATAAAAAAAAACAGATATTAAAAACCCAGACCCAGAGCAGACAAATCTGCTCGTCACACAAGTGTTTACCCTGTGTAAGGATCGAACCCACGACTCTCGGCGTAGAAGTTAAGAAAGCTAACCTCTAACTCTGGAAAAGTAATTTCGTAAACTTCTCAAAACTAAACCTTCATTATCCTAAGAACACCCAGAAATGTTTACACGTGTTTTTTAATCTATATCCACACGTGTCACCCAAATTCGTTAATTAATGAGCGCCTAATTAAAAGACATATTAATCACATATGTTCCAACCTTAACCCTTTGGTTTCATTAGCTCATCGCTGTACATAACGTGTTTTATACATAATCCGATTGTCCATTTCGTAACAGGTTAAAGGTTTATGCCACTGTGCACTTACTGAACTTATTTATTTATTTAAGAAACAAAGTAACATTTAACCGCCTCCGTGGCCTTGTGGCTAGTCCGCTCGCTTCACATCAGGAGGTCGCGGGATCGATTCCCGGCGGGGTCCAACTTTGTAGGACTCGGTTTGGTTGGTGGTAGGGTATTTTCTGAGCCCGCCTGGCTAGCTGCCACCATCTTATCTAAGTCTTGCCGCCAAACATCAATGTTGACAGCATTGATGTGTTCCGGCATGAAGATAAGATAGCCAGTTCCCCATTGCGTTGGGGAATCTTGGTAAGCCCGCTTCCATCTTCGGCATCATCGTCACTTACCACCAGGTGAGATGATGCCAAGGGCTTACCAATTGTAGATAAAAAAAATAAAAAAAAAATCATTACAGTTCACCCCAATGCGATAATTAAGTACACAACAACCATAAATAAAATTTTAGACATATGTTTTAAAGAGACCTCTGTGAATAACTTAAAGACCTTAACTTTTACTTATTCAAAACAAATAATATTGTATAAATTATTAATTGTTCATTTGATCCTTAAATATAGAATAACATATGACTATACTTGTGTGTATTCTATAATATCTTTCTAACTTTAGCTGCTCAAACATGGAAGTTTAGACTCAAATTCAGCCTTAAGTAGCAGTTCCCAGAAAGAGGAACAAGATTGCCACACATTGTGTAGAAGATTGCGGTAGACCAATGAGGAGATGGGAGATAAGTCGGATTACGTTTAGGAAGATTGGATGGAAACAGCCCGGGACAGGGATGTATGGCGGAGTCTAAATGAGGCCTTTATCCAGCAGTGGGACAATACCGGCTACTAGTGACGTCTTGTCTAGTTTGTGGTTCTTAGCTGTTTGGTGAAAATAGATTTAGTTATCCGAGTTGTACCTACTGTCGGAAGATTTTTTTTTTAGTTTTGACGTGTAGCCCTGGATACAAAAGGAAGGAATTAGGAAGGATAAATAAGGAAGACTGAAAAATAGATGACAATGTATTTAGGAGCTGAGTAGAATCAGTTTACGTCCTCGTGACTTCCGAAACCTATTGTTTGGATCAGCAAAGGTACGTTTTACACGACTTTACATAAATTAATATGTGACGTTTGTAGGTTAAGCGAGATAGTGGAATTTTTAGGTAAGGGCTTCACTGAAGTACGTATTGAATAATGGCAGTGAAAAAGCGTTGGTGGCTCCGCGGGTAGTGACTCCGTCCTCCTAATTAGAGATCTCGAGTTCAAATCCTGGCCAGTGCACCAATGAGTTTTTCGAAACTTACGTGCATTTTCATACCAACTACTTTAACGGTTAAGGAAAACATCGTGAGGAAACCTGCACATCTGAATTCTAGTTGTGTGCGATGGTCGCGTTGCACACGTCCGTAAATCTAAAAATGCCCTACACGTGACCGCGGGTGATGCTAAGTACAACACCAGGCAACCGCCGCCTATACCTTGTGGATAGGACGATTAAATTGTGCCACACGATAAAAGAGAGAGAATGGCAGTGATAAGCTTATAAGTCTACTTCAGAAACAGGGAATCTACAAATTAGTTCAAGATCTACCACGTGCTATAGAACAGATGATTATAATATGTAGCAAAATTTGTAAAAGATGGTGAACAAAATCAAAATAAGTTTATTCAAAGTAGGTAGAACTGTACACTTTTAGAAAGTCATATTTTAATCTACCTAATACGAAGTCCCTATCACTTGGAACTCATATACCCAATGTTTCGGGATTTGTTTGCGGAGAGAGAAGAAACGTCGGGTCCAAAAGAAACTACTCTGGATACATCAAAATAAATCGTCATATTTTTTACAGCTCTCTACCTTGTTAAAAGTTTCTACCGCTCGGAACACGTGAAGAATCCTACCAATGTTTAAAATATGTCACTGTTTAAAAATATAAGACACAGAAAAATCTTTCTTAGAAATAGAGTTTTATTTTATAAAAAATAAAATAAGATTTTTTTTTGTCACTATAGATTTTCATTAAAGGTTTATATGAAATAACTTAATTTCATTTATTCACTGAGGAATTGCACGAATTAATTACATAGTTTTATATTCTCACCTACAAAATATACAAAGCAGTACAGAACAACTTTAATACAACATAATACAGACAAAATACAATACAGGCACTATTTAAACGGGATTGCTACACAAGAAATTAAAGGAAACCTTATTATTTTAAACTGACTTTTGAACTGACTTATGCGCAAGTTGCGCAACCCGAAAAAAAACCCTAATAGGATGGAAGACGTAGGCTGGACGTCTGTAAAGTTTATTTTACTAATGTTTATTACTCGTACGTTTTCATAACAGTAAATAATTGAATCAAAACAAATGAACATGTACATTTACGAATATCAACTTCAAAATGCTTATATCCTATACAACTGTTATTAAAAATGATTGAAAATTAAAAAGATAAGTTAAATAAAATGAACCGTGGGAGAGCCATGCTTCGGCACGAATGGGCCGGCTCGACCGGAGTGATACCACGGCCTCACAGGAAACCGGCGCGCGTGAAGCAACGCTTGCGTTGTGTTTCGCCGAGTGAGTGAGGGTACCGGAGGCCCAACCCCTTCCCCTCCCCATTCCCCCCATCCCCCCATCCCATTTCAAAGGTTGGCAACGCACTTGTGACTCCTCTGGTGTTGCGGGTATCTATGGGCGGCGGTAATCGCTTTCCATCAGGAGATCCGTCTGCTCGTTTGCCACCTATCACATAAAAAAAAATAGAAACAAGCCCAGCTCTTAAGGTAAAGAAGAGAAGCACGGCACTAGATAGTAAGTGGTATCATAAAAGTCTTTGGAAAAAACTGCACTAGTACCTGCATTTTTTTTTTTGGAAATAAATAGCCTTTTTTAAGATTCTGTACCCAATGAGTACAAAATCGACCCAGTTACCATTTTTACGCCCCGTGTATCCATAGTTAAAAAACGCCCCCTAATCGGTCCACCCCTACGAGAGCAACACATAGGGTTTAAACTTATAGGTACGTCAAACCCATGTTTTAGTTAGGCATGAAAAGAGAAAAATATGATGTAGGAAACAATATTCCAATTAAAATATGTATATATTTTTTAACTTTGCAAAAGAGGTTGATTCATTTTACGCATGCGTATGACTCGTCGCTTTCCTATAGCAACAAATCAATTTAGCTCCATATTGGATAATGATAAATTAGTCATGTCAAACAATAACATATTTTGTACGTGGCGATGTACGGTCAGCAAAAAAAGAACAGTACTCACTTATAAGAAATAGTACAAAAACTATATTTGGCCATTGGCATCGTTCTGCTGGGTGGCAAAAAAATGGTAGCTATACTGCCCACATAAGATAAAAGGCCGCAAATTTTATGGAGTTTCCGTATACTTTGCGGCCTTCTCCCGTATGAGGGCAGTATAATGATCTCATTAAAAACGAATACACATGTTTGTTTTTGTTTGTTGTATCGTATATTAACCCGACAGCCCAAGTGGGGTGTTATGTTTTTCAAATCAAACTCAGAACCAGACTTAAAAAAGTTTTTATTTAACCTGATCGTATTTTTTTCTACCTAGTACAAAGTCCCTACGTTTCGGAAAGTGTAAGCGAAAAGTTGAACTCAAAAGAGACTGGCACATTTAAAAAAAAACTTAATATCTATTACAATAGACGTAATTAATTAAGTTATGAGCTGGAGAATCTATAAATGTCCAATGTCCATATATGTCTTTGTCATTTACATAAATCTAGTGCTTTGTAATAATCATCATTCATCATCATCCTTTAATTAAAAACAAGCAATTTTTGACATGTTATGCGAATTGAGTTGGTTTTGTGATGTTTGTCATCGTCTGTAGCTAATAAGGCTTAATAGATTTTCAACTGATACATGTGAGGTATTTTTAGAGCTATCTTAATTTCCAGATTGACAAAAGATAGGTATCTACATTTTAAGCATTCGAGGTTTAATTGTTTCGTTAAACTGTTTGTGTTATATGAAGTTTTGATTTTTACGGTAAGGTAATTTTAAGGTAAAATGTTACTCAAGAAAGTTTGTACAGAGCGACTGTACAATTTGTTTTATGTTCAAATTAGCAAGGTTAAATTAGCAGATATCCAAATATCAATCAAGAATAGCTTGAATAAACCTTATTTACATAAGTCATAAGCCTTTAAATTTTAAAAACTACGACATAATGTTCGCGCAATTTTTGTTTATTATACAAAAAAGGGGAGAAAAAATCTGTCACTACACACGTGTATTGTCTATGCGGGAGACAATTAATGATTAATGATCAATCTGTCAGTCAGTGCGTATTGTGGTAGATCGCGATGAAAAAAGTTATACTCCATTTCAGCGGAGTATGATAAAATGAAAGAGAGCAAAGTCATTTCGTCATTTTTTAGGCTAGCAACACTACCTAACTAGCCTTTGGTAATGGAAACTTTTTGGTATACTGTATCGATATTTGAATATCAAAACCACGCAAAACATTGCCAGCGGAAAATTGTGAGCGCGTGTTAGTACAGTTGCTAACGGCTCACATATTGTACTATGTGATTTTTAAAAGGCGGATGTGAACTATTCGGGTCAAAATATGTGTGAATTTTTGATCTACCACTTTTTAAATAAATGTATTTTTTGAACTCTTCATACAAAACGATAAGTCCGACGATCGAATAATTATAACACAAAATATACAAAATAATATAACGAAAGTTACAAAAAATCTTCTCCTTTAGAAATCCAAAATGCCGCTAACGACTTTTTTTTCTAAAAAGGCTCAATCAGTTCCTTTATCAATGTGTTAGTCCATCACGGTAATATTTTATTTATAGGTGTAATAAAAAAGTTTAAAACTAAATTAAAATGAATAATAATTAACTTTACACCATAACAGGTAAAGTTACACTTCCAATTAGTCAAATTAATTTTATTGCACAATAAAAATCTTATGTTCCCGACTGGCCCCAGTGGCTAAACCTAACGAGAAATATGTTACCACTTTAACTATACAATCTTAAAGTGACAAATATCATAGCGATTTTGAAACATAAATCATGGATCACAGACAAATGCGCAATTTTCACTTAAGGTTAATGACGTCTTTGGTATATATGCAAATACTCGAAAACTAGACCAATTATTTCGTATGAAAATGTCAAGGTTAATTAATAATATAATTTAAAATGCTGTTATTTTTATATCCTGTCTACAAAGATGAAGCGTCATTTCGGCTTGCTTACTGATGTGCCGTTCCCGAGAATGTCCCCAAAACACAAAGACAACGCTCTGATATTAGATATAGCGCCGTCCCTTGCGAATATTTCCAATGGAATATTCCCAAAGGGACGGCGCTACACAAATTATCTACAAATACAAACTGTACACTTTTTTCCCAAAGTTCACCAGTGTTGGAGAAGAAGCGAGGAAGAAAGGGAATAGACGTGAACCAAGATTAAACCAACACCTGCTACCATTGCCCAGTGAGGTTTTGGTTGAACACTGGCCTCCCCTATAGATTAAATACTGAATACAAATCGTCCGAGTTACTCGGACTTGGACGTCGTTATATTTACATGCTACGAGCTCCCTTTCCAAAACGAAGGAGCAAGCGAAACATAGCATTTTTAATAGAAATAGTAGCTAGATATAGCAGAATATACATTTTTTGTCGTTCATTAGAATCTATGAGTGGATCTTTTCATCGACAAAAAGGAAACTGTTGTTAAAGACTTAGTATCGTCGTCCCCACTGCTGGGTCTCATCGCATAGCTCGGAAAGATTAGGTCATGCTCCACAAACGATTATGGGCTTAGTGATCCACCCCAGTTTTAGAAGTTTTCAAGCGAAAGCGTCAGAAATTGTTTAACGACTGTGATCTACAACAACATGTGCCTTGCGACTCACTTAGACTCATCCATATTAACACCGTGTGTGTAGTCAATCAACCTGCGTGATCAACGCTACCACGCAAGCCGTTCACAAACCAATGATGATAATAATATACGAATTTAAAGATTAAGCCAATATAATGACAACTATGACAACACATGACGATCGTTAAAATTCAAATCACTTCTAAACCAAGTTAACTTTGCCGTCAGATTTCTCACAGACCACTCAAGTTTGCATAGAAAAATATATTTTGCAAACAGCAAATTCAATTTGTAAGTTTTTCGTTATAAAATTGGTGAATGATACAAGGCGACCAATTCAAACAATTTAAATAATGAATAGTAATTAGGCTTAAATCTATCGGTCCGTGGGGTCTGGCGTATTTAGAAAGATTTGTCACCGAATCAGCGGCGCGTTTCCATTGGACCATCCTGATGGGCAACAAATTAACTATGAACTTGAATACTGAAAATATACGGATATTGTCCATATTATGTGCAACCCACTAGCCCGCGTTTTTATTTCCCTAAAACTAAAACATGTCCTATGCCTATATGATGAACCAAACTTGTGTCCTGGGAGCCGCCTTTTAAAAGGATACACAATTATTTGATAATTTAATTGCCTGTCTTGCACAATAAATTAGGTATTTTCAATATCTCAAAAAATTTCGCATACGGCATTAACATTACCACAACTTTTTTAGAGACCTATACTAGCTATAAAATATGCCTTTTATGTTAAACTTTCCACGACTTCGATAACGTTAACTTTGGCCCGCAACTTTAAAAAGGATAACCATGACTATTTACAATATTCGTGTCATTAAGACAAATTAACGACCCATGCCCAAGATAAAACCCATCTCGTCGTCACACGAGATGGGTTTTAACGTATATTCGTATATAAGATGCAAATACATATTATTAGCTACTAGCGTGTCTGTATTAGCGCGAAGTCGGGTAATGTCGGGTAATGTTACAGAAAGGCGTTAATGGCATTGCAGCTATCCATGTTTTATTTTCCCTTATCAAAAAAATTAGAGAACAGTTTTTAGACGGTATTTTGATTAGTTGGACGGTACATTATCAAAGATCATTTGAGGGGTTACATACAATGTCTATCGACAGTCATCAGATCTGTCCAAACACTAAATGGAATCGAGTTGGACCGATATTTAAAAAATTCGAAAATGATTCAAATAAGTATGACAATTTTTTTTCACAAAGGAAAGAAACCAGCACACTTGTGTTTTCACTTGAAAACGCTAATAATACTATTAAAATTTATTTATTCGACCAACAGAGGGATCAATTCGTGTTAGTAACTTATTCTAGGACTTACGACTAGCTAAACTTCTTTCTTTAAGGTTTTTCGTTTAAAACTATCTTCCTTGCCGGGACGTGTAACAATGCGCCCGCGCACCGACCGACGACGGAAGCGACACATGCGTAGCATGGCCCACAGGTGGCGGCCACACTTGTTCGTCTAATTATTGTCTATCAACCACTTGGGAGTACCTACGACTTTTGTAGCTACAGACTATACCTAATTTACTGCGCATATTTATACACCGTGAAATTTAATTCGTTGTACTCCCGCTAACTGTGGTTTCTACTCATGAAACTGAACAACTTTGCCCAAGGAATATAGTCAAATCGCAAAAAAAATTTGGCCTCTTCATACAATACATGGCAAATTCATCAGATGATCGACCATTCCGTATGAAGAGGTCAATTTTTTTTACGAGTTGTGTATGGGTTCCTTGGGCAAAGTTGTTCAGTTTCATGAGTAGAAACCACAGTTAGTGGGAGTACAACGAATTAAACACCCAGTATTTATGTCGGGGCCAGCACCGGTAGCATGACGACGTATCTCGCGCACGACGCGAGTTTTAAAAGCATTTGTTCCGTTCTAACACTAAGCTAATGAAAGAGACAACTGAGCTGTTTTCTCGCGCTTGGCGCGACAAACAGCTTTGTCTACGCCTCATGCTACCCGTGCAGGTAATACAAGAACAAGAAGAAAGAAGGCAGCCGTCACCGGATGTTACCAAATGAAATCAATCAAATCAAATACTCTTTATTGTCATACAAGAAACATACAAATATACAATAACAAAATAGAAAGAAACAAGTCCACAGTCTGGGCGGTCTTATCGCTAAAAGCGATTTCTTCCAGACAACCCGTCACCTGGAGAAGGGGTGAAGTGGCAGGGAGTGCTCATACTGTATGAGACTGTACTCATGTAGTATGTACTGTGGTGTATAAACAGCTTGAAGAATTTTAAAGTGAAAGAAAGAAAGAAAAACATACTCATGGTCAAAATTCGACTCAAAATTGTATGCACGACTTTTGGAAAATTAACTCAGTCTAGCAAAATAAAACTCAACCAAAAGTTCAAAAACTGTGTGTTTACTGTTTAAGATTTTAGTTTGATGGTTTTCTAGTTTTTTGCTTTTAGTCAAAGCATGTCAAAGCACTTTACTAATGTACAAATACATGTATTTGTGTAAAAAGGTTATATATGTTACAAATACATATAATTTATCCTAGTACCCCCACTAGGATTCCCTGTGTTAGTGTTTGTTGTACAGTTTTGTAGACTGAGTTATTTTTTCAAAAGTCGAGCAACAAATCTTGAGTCGATTTTTTAGTCCACCAGTGTAGTTCAGCAATGTGGTGTCCTTAGAATCGTCTTGATTCGTAGATCAACAAAGGATACATCTTACGAGCAGTCGTATTTCTAACAGTCTTAAGGTGGGAAGTACAGTCAATCTGAGCAGGTTGATGCATGATAATTTAATATCGACCGTAACGCCAATCATTTTAAGTTCAGATCAGTGTGGGTACCGTCGCGGCGGTTACGTCAAGGCCGAACGCTAAATTCATCGATTTCGATGTTTTAATTACTTTTCTTGGCTTTCAAATAAGTTAAAAAAAAATCCGTTCAATACAAATTGAAGGTATTAAATTGGCCGATTTTTGTGTGTTGGTTTCAACATAAACAAATATTGTGTTTCCGAGAGAATTTGCAATTAATGCAAAATACAGGGTTTACAGGATATTTTTTTTCATCAAAGTTTCTGTGATTTTAATGATTCTGTTCAATACAATTTGTTTTTTATTGTTTCAAGTATGTTATACATTTTTTCCATGGTGATAGCTAGTAGATAGATAGAATGGTTAACCATTATTTCAAGAATTTGAATTGAATATTGCGATTTGGCTATACTTAGCGCCTTAATGGTATGCAATAAAGTGTATTAAACTTGCTTCTACCACCTAAACAAATTAAGTGCTAAAAGTTGAACCATGAAGAACATTGCTAATTGATATTTTTTTTCAGACTGAATAACAACCGTGTGTAAACTCATTCACTGAAACGAATGAATGGGCTGATAATGTTACATACCTACAATGTTATTTACAATTTATTATATTATCTCAACGCATTGTGTTTAGGCGGAATGCACACTGCATACTGCACATAGAGACTAAGAAACTGCAATATATCATTTCATTTCATTTAATCATTTGCATGCCACATCGTTACATTATAAGGTGTAATAAATAATACAATCCAGTACTTAAAACATGTGGCACCCCGTAGGGGTACCGCAAATTTTGAGGGCACTACTTACTAATTAAATATAAATAAATTATTATGATAAACTTAATTAACAAAGTTTATAAATAATTAACACGATTTATAAATATTTCTTATAACACTATCAAAATCCATTAATATACTAAAATATAAAACACAAAATATAAATAATTTAAAGAAACAAGGTTATTACTATCTTAAATTACATGCATAGTATTTCTTTACTCCTGTATGACTACACCAAGATTAAAGTTCCATAGTTTCATAGGTAGAGCCTTATACATTCTTTTGGGTACCTATATCAGAAAGTCGTATGAGAGTCGTATCATACGTAACTGTACCTACCTATTTATTTATTTATACAATAGTATTGTCATCTCGTCTCTCGCACGACTAACTCTCCTATCTCAAATTTTTGGTGGATTGAGTTTAGACTTTATGTAACTAAAATAGGGTTGTTTTTAAAAACTTAAGAAAAATGAGATAGGAGAATTAGTCGTGCGAGGGACGATCTGTCACATAGAATGGACAGTCTATGTTCCTCTCTGAAAGTGACTTTACCCCTCCTGCGTTTAAGATCCGGTGCTTGCTCAAGCCAAGTCTCGCAACAAACATATTTACGCGTGAACAAACGTCATGTTTTTGTGTAGTATCAGTAGGTAATAATAACGCGAACTTCGTGTGGAGTGTCATCCGGAGTATGGAAGACTTAGTGTATAAAAAGATTAGTGCTGGATTAGTGTGACGTGCGCCTAAGCAGACACAAATTATTTCGTCCTCAATGTCCTTTATTTGCATATGCCTAAAAATGCGTGAATGAAGATTCACAGATTAAGAATTTAACAAGAATATTCAATTAAACAAACAATTAGATACGATACGGCAATTAAATTTCGAATGGAATTAAAATAATTCGTTTTTTTTTAAACACCGGTATATAAAACTAAGACTTATTTAAATGACGCATATTTCATTCATTATTTTATTAAAGATTTATTAAAGAGGCGCGGTCAAAGAATATATAAGTAGCGTAAGAATATCCTAGTATAACAATAAATCTATAAATGAACTTTATGAACTTAAAGGGTAGGAAAAGAAAGAAAGAAAGAAAATAAGTTTATTTAGCAATCACATTAACTCAATATAAATGTAGAATCCGTTCTCTTTAGCTTCTTGTCACCATATTAAACAACTTTACTCCTGTAACTTTGCTGAAATATAAAACTTTTTTGCCTATTCCTTTCTACGATTTATTTAAAGTCGCAAAGTAACAATTCGTCGCCTACGCGACTAAAGGGCGAACCTCATTCAAAATATGAATGAGGTTCGCCCTTTAGTCGCGTACGCGACGAATTGTTCAGTATGTATGAGTAGAAACACAAAACACATAGATACAGAAGGTCCGCTCAATACGCTCACTAAAATCCTAAGCATATACATGCTTATAGACGGTCGTTGTAGGCAAGATCACGTACTGTGCGATCGTGACCTTGCTTCGACGACCGTGTATTTCTATAAGCATAAATTTGCTTACGATTTTAGTGGTTTGTATTGAGCGGACATTCTGTGTCTATTTTGTGGTAGAAGCCTCATTTAACGGATGCTATGACTGCCAGTAGGTTGCACTCTGAACATGCTCTGCTCAGGTAGTAGGGAGGTCTAAGGATCAAGTGGAGGCTTCTACCCCAAGACATAGACTCAAAATGCTTCCGTGGCCAAACGAGCACCGAATATCCTAGCACTAGCAATAGAATAAGCACCTTGATCCCTGTACCAAAGAAGATTTGTTGTTCAAACGACTTTGCTGAAACAGGAAAAACTGTTTTGCACTCTTAATAGGAACTAAATTGGTCGAACAGCTGATTAATTTGAAAAAAAGAGTCAAAATGTTTTTTTCTTAAAAATTTTCCGACAAAAGTTGTTCAGAATTATGAAAAAAAATTACCAAGTAACCGTTACACTTAATTTTTATACATCATGTATACCAGTAATACCAGTTAGAGCTAGAAGTTTAATCTCCTTTTAACTATGTACTCAACATCTATAGGCGGGCGGTGCGTTCGTAGAACTTATTGTACATAATTAATACGTTTGCAAGTTCATAACTTAAATATTTTATGAGTAATGTTTTCATCCTTGGGCCATAGATCGTTAATTTTCTTAACTGCTCAATTATCTTGTATCAAAAGACGTGAGGATAGTGCGTACCTGGCCGGGTCATTGTTCTTTATTGCAAAGATTAACTAGAATAGCAAAGATTATGGTATTGCCTACGATGACTAAGCTTCTCAGAGACTAACCATGTACTTGAAAAAAATACTGAAAATTACTGTTAATGCCTGAAAAATACTTCTATTATTTTTATTTATTTTATTACTGTAAGATATTAAAACTGAGGTGTTATGTTTAAATTTCTATCTGCCCATGGAACTTACACTAATTGTAAGTCACATAACTGTACACTTTACTATTCCTGTTATGTCTAGAAATTTAACCAGAAAAGTATCTGATAAACCATTTCTTCGGAACTAATACTAAAGATTCCATATGCATGCACAATGGATCAACAATCAATGTCTCATTTATTTCATTTTCACCTATGAAGACTTAGGTAGTCTATGCCTTAAGCAAGTCCTTTCACTTACCCGCATCAGTGTTCGATTTCAATTATCCTGTACCTTGAAGGAAAACTGGGTGGGAGCAGGACAAACATACACCTTTCTCCGAGTGCGAGGGAGACAACGATATAAACAAATCATGCTAAAAGTACGCCATATGTCGTTACGAGGCAGATGGCTGTGACCGCAAGAGATTGTTATTTATTTATTACTACATAATACATATACAAGCTCAAGTATTATAGGAAACAGTTTCGTACTCTCACTTTGTGAAGAAAAAAACATGTAAAAAATACAAGAAAGGAAAGGCTTTGCGGTAAAATTAATTACATAGGTATATATGTTTGTCAAAGACTTCGTAATAAAACAGAGCAGGCATTTCTTTGATGTCTCATTAAAATCCAAGGGCCTATCAATGTTGTTGCTTGTTTCAAATTTTAACTTATATACATTATAATGTCCTAGTTTAATAGTGATCAGATTATCCTTTTAAACACACCTTCTGCTTATTCTTCTTAACAACTTTCTCCAAGGTGAACCTAAAGTAAAAGAAATTCGTAGAAATATTTGTGGGTTTTTATGCAAATCGTAATTGAACATTAATTAACTTTGTAAAGTCCAATTTTTGCTTTACATAATGACTATGCAAGGTGACACCTAGTATGTTCCTTAGGGAAAGTTATGCATAAACATAAGTAGAAGATTTGCTTGAAAGTATATATATAGGTAATGATATAATAGGTACTGTAAATGACCTTATATGGAATTTGTACAGAAATATCTTCAGAATAACAATAAATTAATTATTCTTTGGAACCTACACTATAAAAAATACCTAAAACTGTCTCTCAAATTTAATTCATCACCTTTTTATGAGATAAGATCAAATGTCCGTCAAAATATTTCTTAATTAAATTGGAGGAGGAATTCAAAAATAAAAATGTACGGTTCGCAAATCAAAGCAAGACCGAAATTGTCAGATCATAATCGTAAAACCATTAAATAATTAAACAAGTATGCAGAAGCTTTATTAATACAAAACATTCCCTAAATGTTTACTCAAAACCAAATACCTAAGTATTTAATTAAATTAGAAGAGTAATTTACATTAAAAATGTACGGTTCGCAAATTAAAGGAAGACCGAAATTATCAGATGATAATCGTAAAACAATTAAATCGCTTAACAAGGATGCACAATTAATAATAATAATGAATGAGTGATCAAAAAAAGTTCTATAAGATCATTGGCCTGACCTGCTGTGTTGAACACAGGTGAAAGCCCAGAGAGCGCACAGATATGGTGGCCTTTTGGCGAAACCTGTGTTCTAGGCCTGTTCAACACAACGAGGAGCGGTGGATGGCTGAGCTGGAGGAGGTGTGTGATGGCATCGAGCCTATGAACCCCGTGACCATTAGTGCCGATGATGTGTTGCAAGCGGTCCGAAAAGCTCCAAATTGGAAAACTCCAGGAAGCGACGGACTGCACCACTATTGGCTCAAGGGGTTCAATGCTAGTCACGAGACCTTAGCCATCCAATTCCAGCAAGCTCTCGAGTAGTGTCAGGTCCCAAACTTCTTGACTACTGGGATCACTCATCTTGCTCCTAAGTCGAGCAATACCGCTGACCCTAGCCAGTACCGCCCCATTACGTGTCTTTCCACAACATACAAGACACTTACATCCATTCCGAAGGCCAAGATAGACGCCTTCATTGAGGCGAATAACATCATGGCTGTAACTCAGAATGGATGTAGGGGCGGCAGTCGCGGTACGAAGGAGCTGCTCCTGATCGACGCGGTCGTGGGCAAAATCAAATCAAATCAAAAAATCTAAAATTGGTGAATCGCAATCGACGCAATTTCTCCGCTGCCTGGATTGATTATAAGAAGGCTTTCGACTCGGTTCCCCATTCATGGTTAAAGAGAGTTCTCGAGCTGTACAAGAGTGAACGTAATTTCAGCAGCTCCATCAATATGGAGCCAGGGGTGGACAAGTGTGCAATCCTTCATGTTGAAAGGGGTAGGGTCGTGCATTCAAATGGAGTCGATAGTGACTCCATGAACATTCGTACCCTCTCTGAGACTGAGACATACCGGTATCTGGGTATGTTACAGAGTATTGGTGTCAGCGAGACGGAGATGAGGCAGGCGGTATGTGGCGTATTTTGGGAGCGACTGACAAAAGTTTCGGATAGCTATTTGTCGGGCGTTAACAAGATACGAGCATTTAATGCTCGGGTCATCCCCGTTCTCCTGTACACCTTTGGCATACTCAGATGGACTCAGACTGAATTGGATACCCTGGATCGGAAGGTCCGCACTACTATGACACTCCGCAGGATGCATCACCCGAGGTCGTCAGTGATGAGGCTGTATATTCCGCGGAAGAATGGCGGTCGTGGCCTTCTTAGTGTAAAAAAATGCACAACCGGGAAATATGCAGCCTCCGATGCTATTTTCAGGCGAAAGTCGATAGTGATTTGCATAGAGTGGTCATAGCATATGATAAAGGACTAACCCCTCTATCCATGGCCCAATAGAACTGGCAAGCGCCGGCTGTGCTTAGCACTGTTGAGCGGGAAGCCATATGGAAAGAGAAAGAGCTGCACGGAAGGTTCTTTAAGGCTCTCGACAGATCCTTCGTAGATCAGAAGGCTTCCGTGCACTGGCTGCGCTTCGGAGACCTCTTTGCAGAGACCGAGGGTTTTGTCAGTGCAATACAAGATCAGGTTATAAAGACGAACAACTACAGGAAGTTCATAATGAAAGACGGTACCTTGGACGTCTGTCGGTTGTGCCGTCAGCCAGGTGAGACCCTGCGCCATATAACCTCCGGTTGTTCGATTCTTTGTAACACTGAGTATCTGCACAGACATAACCAAGCAGCCAGGAACCTTCATCAAGAGATCGCTCATAGAGGAACGGGTTCCGACTTGCAGTGGGAGTTACATCCATCGTATCCGCGTAGGATACGGTTCCGCGGATTCAGTTCCGGCCGGACCTACACATCTCTAGAGACATCATCACGGATAGGTCTATTGATCATAATAGACCTGATATCGTGTTGATGGATCGGGCGCAGTCAAGGGTGTTTTTGGTGGATGTCACTATTCCACACGACGAAAACCTCGTGCAAGCTGATGCCGACAAGAGGTTGCGGTACCTTAGCCTGGCGCACGAGGTTACGGATGTGTGGCAAGTGCAATCCACTGAAATCATTCCTGTAGTCCTGTCTGTTAATGGTTTGATCCCCGCTGACCTGGATCGTAACCTTAGGCGGTTGGGACTCGAGGCAGACCGATAATAGCGGCTATGCAAAGGCAGTCCTCCTCGACAATGCCCGGATTGTCCGACGCTTTCTCTCCTCGTCGCACTGACCTCTAGCCGACTGCTTCTGCTGGAGTAGCTCCTGCCACTTCGCCAAGCGCGAAGTGGTCAGAGTAGCCTAAATTCATATTTCAAAATAATAATTGCACAAGCATTATTTTACCTCTTAATACAATGTACTAAGTAGTGCACCAGCGAACAGAATTAGCATTTTTGCATTTAACAACTATTGCTTTTGTATATTCTGCCTTGTTTAGTTTTCTAAGGTGCGAAAATAACGAATGGTGCTAAGTTTTAAGATAAAATTCATTAAGATAAATATTTTTTCTAAATATTATAGTAAAAGTTGTTACAGTACACTTTACTGAGTATGAGAATGGTTCGAATTACAATATACAATAATAAGTAAATTATCTTCATGTAGATACATAATAACAAACATATAAAGTCTAACAAAATAAGCTCGAACAACCTATTTAAACTCGGGACATGTAACACATGTATCTGAACTATATTCATAAAAGAATACATAATTCATTCGCGAAAAAAAAATTTTTTATAGTCGCCTGTTACCGTTTTTTTCGCTAGATTGACATAGCTGAAATTTTACGTAGTAGAGTTGACCTTTGTTTTGTTAAATATAAAAAGTTTTTTTTTAAATTTCAGAAGATTAAATATTTCTCGATTGGTTTTTGAATTTCACTGCTTTAACAAATTAATAATGTAAACGTTGTCAATTACGAAATTAACCGCAAAGGTATTTTTTTTTTACCTTCTATTGGTAAGCCCTATATTGGTAAACCTAATAAATAGTACATTGCATAAAAATAGCGTGCTTCAAAGCAAAAAGACTCCAGTAGGGAATGCGTGGAATTTTTCCGCTTCTATTTCTGGTCACACCGAGAGCAGCGTCTATTTTACAGTGTCTTTATATTTATTTGGTCATATCACACTTTATAGTCCATGATTAGTTTAGATTAGGAGACTTTACCTGATCGAATCAAATCACTTTATTTAAAAGAAAACTAGAATCTACTCAAAAACTATTAAACTAATAAATAACTAGAAATTATTAACTATTAAATCTTATGAACTATGTTGATAAAAAGAGAATGAACACAAAAAATTAAAACAAAAGTAAAGTTATTGTGGTATTTAACCATTCTCCGACAATTCAAAGAGTTCCAGACTGTATCCACAGACTATAAATTCGAAATAAAATGTTTTTTTTCTAAATACATAATTCAATTGAAGAAATTGTTAAGTGTCATGAGACAATAGTATTTTAAATACATTCATTTCTATTTTTTAAGTCCTTACTGTGTGTGTGTGTGTTAACAAGTCGACTAGGAGTCGAAGTGGTCGCCATGAACGAAATCGGTCGGAAGATTCATTTTTAGGGTTCCGTAGCCAAATGGCAAAAAACGGAACCCTTATGGATTCGTCATGTCTGTCTGTCTGTCTGTCTGTCCGTCCGTATGTCACAGCCAATTTATTCCGAAACTATAAGAACTATAGTGTTGAAACTTGGTAAGACATGTATTCTGTGAACCGCATTAAGATTTTCACACGAAACTAGAAAAAAAACAATAAATTTTGGGGGTTCCCCATACTTAGAACTGAAACTCAAAAAAAAAAAATTTTATCAAACCTATACGTGTGGGGTTATCTATGGATAGGTCTTCAAAAATGATATTGAGGTTTCTAATATCATTTTTTTCTAAACCGAATAGTTTGCACGAGAGACACTTCCAAAGTGGCAAAATGTGTGTCCCCCCCGCTGTAACTTCTAAAATAAGAGAATGATAAAACTAGAAAAAATATATGATGTACATTACCATGCAAACTTCCACCGAAAATTAGTTTGAACGAGATCTAGTAAGTAGTTTTTTTAATACGTCATAAATCGTAAACCGCAAATTACCTTTCATTCAATCAACTCAAATATAAAAAATATAGAGTTCAAGACATGTGTGATTATGAATTTATACGGAACCCTCGGTGCGCGAGTCCGACTCGCACTTGGCCGGTTTTTCATCACAGTGAATTGATACAGTATTTAATTATGTAATTTAGTTTCTGAGACTTGAGTTTCAAACTCTGTGTCCCTCAGCCAAGCAATAAAACACTCTATATTTATTTCGAAAGAATGCCATCCAGCGTTTATTTTTAAAAGATTTTTGGGGATAGAAAGGGCTTGGGAAAATTTATAGGCGATTAAAATGTAAGCAACTTTGTTTTGAGGTAGCATTAAGGTGCGACTAGTGGCTTCATAATTTAGTTTTATTGGGAGTTTATCACTTTCCTCCTATAGTTAGTCGGACGTGTCTTTTTCTGTTGCTTTTTTGTATAACATTAGCTGGTAATCCAGAAGACTTTCTACCATATATTATTTGGGGACAGATAGGGTAATTAATTGTCTGGTCTAGGCGGAAAAATTTCATAACATTGTATAACTATACGTATCTAAGTTATAACTGACTGAACTTGATTAATTCAGGATTATATTTTTTTTATTAGTTACACGGACAAATTTTTTCCCAACTGTAGTATCAGAGGGTAACGTTTCCCAAGTATGTCTATCCGTTTCACTGTTACCACGAAATTGTAGCCAAAATATTTCATGCGTAAGAGCAATCGAACCTTATTTTAGAGATACTTTTTACGTGTAATGTACTTATCTGATTGACAGACTCGGTGGCTCAGTGATGTGATTAGTGTTCTGACACAAGAGTAGTGGGTTCGACTCCAACACAGAACAATAATTTCTGTGATGAGCAGATTTGTTTGCACTGCGTCTAATACTTTATATCTATACAGAGTGATAAAAAAATGTCGGGCAATATTTTAACAGTGGCTTCTACTCATCAAACTGAACAACTTTCCCCATGAAACTCATACTGAAAAACCAAAAAAAAATTTGGACTCTTCATAGAAATCCGTCAGCTAGTTGATGAACTTTGTATGGGAACTCCAAAATTCCCAGAAATTTTTTATCACCCTATATATGTATGTATTGTATTTAAAAGTATATATATATCAATCTCTGGTTTTTCATAATAAAGGAAATTCTAGCTTGAGGCCAGATGAACCTGGATATTATATTATTATCCTATATCTCTCATTGCACCACAGCCTTAGCGAGTACACTGCAGGCCGTAAAATTCGTCGAACCCCCATACGACGGGATTAGCATAAATATCCAACTTATTGCACAGCAGTTTTGCATGGAAATTATTTTTCGCTCGAAAGTATTGTATTAATGCATTGCTGACTTTATTGTTAGTGAGTTGTGTAATGTAATTTTTGCATATGTCGACGCCGCCATTATGGTATGCAGCAGTTGTTTATACACAACTGTCTCAAAAAGGCGTAATGTTTTTTGGGTTCATATAATATGTGGGTAATTTCCTTTTTTCCACCATAACACTGAAATGACTGAACCGATTTAGATGTTTGTAGTAACATGAGAATCCTTGTGATTGAGTTTTTTTAACATTGTCTTCGCGGTAGTAACTCAGCGCTCCTTTAAAAATGTCCCGTTTCAAAGTCTCGTTAATATACTAGTTTTTCATGAAAATCACGTAGAAGTGGCTTTAACAATAAAAAAATATCGTATCATGAGATCTGATTATAACATCTTTTTTTTATAATTGTGGAAGCGAATATATCCAGACTACTACTCAACAACTCATATCGTCCCCCCTGCAGGGGCACGGTCTCTTCCCAAAACCTCCGGAAGGTCAGGCCATACTCCACACACGGGGGCCAAGTCCGGATTGGTGTAGGTTGTGGTGCTAGTGGCCAACCCCAGTGTCAGAAGTTTTCAATAAACCGCCCATAACACCTCTGGCATGGCTTAACGGCTATCATCTAGTGATAGTAGCCGGCACCAACGGCTTAACGTAAGTAGTTTGCGAATCACGGAAACGGTCGAGATAAATGCCACTAACAGTCAAACCCATCCAGGTTATGACCGTGATGTAGTCAGTTAATCTGTGTGATCGACGCGACCACTCAAGCTGCACTGACCAACGACCGCTTCCAGGCTATTTTTGAGTCAAATATGACATCTTTGTTCTACCACTAAAAACTGAACCTTTCATACAAACATTTTTTCGGTTTTTTGTATGGCGAGTCTGAATTGCTTTGTCATTTAATTAAAAAGTGACGAAACAAAAGTTGTCGCAATTGACCCAAATATATGTTTAAGCTCACATCCGCCATTTCAAATTCACCTTGGCAAAAGAGCAGACGGATCACCTGATGGTAAGCGATAACCGCCGCCCATAGACACCCGCAACACCAGAGGAGTCACAAGTGCATTGCCGACCTTTGAAATGGGATGGGGGATGGGGGGAAATAGGAAAAGGGAGGTTGGGCCTCCGGTACCCTCACTCACTCGGCGAAACACAACGCGTTGCTTCACGCCGGTTTTCTGTGAGGCCGTGGTATTACTCCGGTCGAGCCGGCCCATTCGTGCCGAAGCATGGCTCTCCTACGGTGATAATTGTATGAAGTATATTCGTATGAAGGTTGCGTTGCACACGTCCGTGGGTGAAAATCTAAATGCCCTACACGTGACAGCTAGTGTTGCTAAGAGCAACACCAGGCAACCGCTGTCTATCCCTTGGGGATAGCACGTGATACCACGGTTAACTATGCCACGCGGTAATTGAAAAGAGATAGATAATCTGTCTTATTGGCTAAGCTTAATTAATGGTTTGATGAATTAATTTGTCTATTTATTTCTTCTTTAGGTTTTTATTTTTATTATTAACTGGTAAGCCCTTAACATCATCTCACCTGATGGTTAGTGATGATGATGCCGAAGACAGAAGCGGGCTTACCAAGATTCCCCAACGCAATGGGGAACTGGCTATATTATCTTCATGCCGGAACACATCGATGTTGTTAACATTGATATTTGGCGGCAAGAATTAGATAAGATGGTTCGGAACGGGCTCAGAAAACGCCCTACCACCAACCAAAGCGAGTCCTATAAAGTTGGACCCCGCCGGGAATCGAAACCGCGACCTCCTAACGTGAAGCGAGTGGACTAGCCACTTGGCTACGGAGGCGGTTCTGGAAAACCTAAGGATATTAAATTGTAGACTCATCTATTTCTTGGTGTAGCTTTAACAGCGTCTTTTAGTTGCGACCGAACAAATAACGTATAATGGGACAACTAACACGTTACGTGAAATAAAACTGTTATGTTCAACATCTGACCCAAATAGTTGCATAGCTCCGGGTTTAAATATAGAAAACTGCAACGGAAAATCACAGCGTTACAAAATGGGCCAAAAACTGCCCGGGCGATGTTGCAAGCAAGTGTGACACAATATGAAAACATCACAAAAACAAATACGAATTTGTTGAAACTCTCAGAGCAGGACGTGTAACTAATCATTTGTGGTGGTTAACAAACCAAATCGTCCCCACTGCAGGGGCGCGGATCTCTTCCCATACCTCTAGAAGGTAAGGCCATACTCCACACACGGGGGCCAAGTCCGGATTGGTGGAGGTTGTGGGGGCTAGTAGCCAACCCCAGTGTCAGAAGTTTTCAAGCCGCCTAAAGGACTCTGACGTGGCCTAACGACTGCCATCAGTAATTCGATTGGCTTTTTATCAAATGTCAGAAATGACATGTTGTTCTAAAAATGACTGAAATGGTGAGCTATGACGTCAATTAAATATAATCGTTTCCATATTTTTATTACAATTTTATTTAAAATTCAAGCAGGTTTGCCTACTATTTTAATAAAAGAGCTATTTAGAGAATAGTATTTCATATTTTTTTTTGATACAGTTAACAACCTATCTATTTGGAAGTAGGACATTTGACAAAATGTAACTCCAATTTTGTAATCTATTTCTGGAATCAGTTCGAAAATGGAACTTAGATAGCTGACAATTTGATTTAACGAAATTTAAAAGTGGAATTCACCTGTAGGGAAATCGTAAATAAATCATCGTATGTAAATCTGGAAGGTTAGGCCATACTACACACACGGGGGCCAAGTCCAGATTGGTGGAGGTTGTGGGGCTAGTGGCTAACCCCAGTGTCTGAAGTTTTCAAGCCGCCTTCGACATGGCTTAACGACTGCCATCTAGCGATAGCAGCCGGCACCAACGGCTTAAAGTGCCTTGCGAAGCACGGTAACGGTCGAGGTAAATGCCACTGACAGTCAAACCCATCCAGGTTATGACCGTGTCGGTAGTTAGTTAACCTGCGTGATCGACGCGACCATGCAAGCCGCACTGAGCCACGACCGCTTCTAGGTGTATTATATCTATGTAAGTATGTATTTAAACGTATCTGTGTATGTACCGTATATCAGTATTTGGTTCCTAATACATACGATATACAGAGAATTCCAGTATCCCAAATCATGGTATGCGAATTTTCCCGGATATTTATACATGTGACAAAAAAGTGCGTTTGAAATTTTAATTGGTTACTTAGAATGAAGTACAGAAATAGGAAAAATATTGAAAAAATCCGACCTAAAACACCTTTTTTCAGTTTCCCATACAAATTCTTGATTCACTATTAAAATTTATCGTAGTATGCGAAGCTGAAAAAAAATAATTAAGAGCAGATTTTTTCAATATTTGATTGACTTAATTCTTGATGACTTGTATTGTATTGTATTAATGCTTTATTGCACACAAGGAATTGACTTGATTCTGAATAACCCCTTAAAATTTCAAAAGCACTTTTATTTAAAACCCTGTGTTTATTTAAGACACAATTAAGATATTATTACAATCATAAACAAATTATAAGGTATTAATCTACGAACATAAGTTCTTTTAAGAAAAAATAAACCTTAATCGTTTGATATTTCGACCCATTTTCAGTTTTTAAAGAACATGCATTATTATTAACTATATTTGACGTCATTATAAGCGTTTTTGGCAGAAAGTGATTTGACTTATTTGAAAACAGCAGTCGCAACACTCCACTGCCATTAAAAATTCAACAGAAACTTATTCTAAAACACATAGAACATAGAAATAAAATAAGTTCTTTATTGGTATCCCAGCCAGTCAGTGCGTGCAAATTACGATGAATCTCGCCACAGCTAGGGGTGAACTTCCAAAAGTGCATTGGCATTTGACATTGACATTCCAATGTCAACGCAGGGTATACGCACACATGCACAGGACCTGTCTCATTTCATTCTGAAGGGGTGGATTTCGACCACAGTATATACCGAGGGATGAACGGTTTTTTGAAGCTTTTCTTCAGTTTCATCTTTTCTTAAGCAAAAAAGTCACACCGCTTTATACACTTAACCATTTATTCCGCCGTATCAATTTTATTCCGTATATTTTATATCCGAGTACAAACTCAAAATGTTTTTTTTTTTGAGTAGATTATTGGACTTGTACACTCGCGAGTGTACAAGTCCCGCGTGGTAGGGTACTACTAGGGTTTGTACTAGGTAGAAAAAAAACTGACGATTTAAAAGCATGTGTAAAGCATCTACTTAAATAAAAAACATTTTGAGTTTTATCACTGGCTTATCGCTATAACCCTTTCGATCTGTACGTCTATTTTTTGCAGTGTGGGGCGACTACTACGCGAGACTGCGAGTCTGTCTACTCTGTCTAGTTGCTAGGATATTGCTGGGTCTCGCGTAGGGCGAAGGGAGCTGAGTACACATGTACTGGCAGTCTTAGCCAGACAGACACAGACTAAATATTGATTGCAGAAATCCCGGTTGATACTGGAAGTACCCTTTAACATGACCTTTGTCCGAAATTTCCCTGTTGGTCCTGCGGTCGACTGTACCTTACATTTCTTACATTAAATTGCAGAATATCTCGTTCAATTGTTAAAAAAAAACATAATATATTTCATAATTATTATACTACTTCAAAAATCTATTTCCAATTTGAAATCCACTAATGAAAGAAATATGCACTCTTATAGAGCAGGCTCTATTTATGAACAAACCTACTGAAAATTCATCTGTTCTACGCCAAAAGGGCAAAAACCTAGGGCTAGAACTATGGAAGGGTCCAAACTAAAGGGCAAAATGTATAACTGGTAGGTAGCCTAATCAAATCTCCTAGGGCATTCACATAACTTAGTTTCACCAAAATTTTGCTCGACACAAATCAAGTCCCTAAGGCAGATTACAAGGAGTATATTTGATAAGAAACACGAGCCAGGCAAGTTCATTTGTCTGTTCAATTATATGAAGTTTGAGCCTTGTGAGATGGGCAGGTAAATACATATGTTGCTTTACTGACTCGGTGGCTCAGTGGTTAGCGCTCCTGACTCCTGATCCGAGAGTCGTGGAGAGAGATCTTCTCCCAGGGCAAACATTTCTGTAATGAAGAGATTTGTTTGATCTGTGTCTGGGTGTATTATATCTGTATATGTATATATTTAAACGTATATGTATACGTATATCAGTCTCTGGTTCGCATAATACAGGAAATCCAAGTTTGGGGCCAGATGACCGTCTGTGATTTGTCCTGGATATTTATTTATTAGTGAAATACACTACACATTATATTACTATCATTTGTTATGGACATAAAAGTATACTTTATTGATCAGTAGACAATAACAATACTGTTTTTGGCCTCGTCGTGTCTCTCAAAAGCTAGATCGATTTGGTTGCGGTTTTTTCGTCGTTTGTTTCACGACTTAAATGCTGAAATCGTATGAAAATCTACTATTCATATGAATCGATTCGCAGATTAGCTGTGTATGGGTAGGTAGTCTCCATTTAGATCAACAACAGAACACACACACACAGACGCACACACGCGCACACACGCACCCCCCTCCCCCCCCCCCACACACACACTTAAAATCACTCACATGTTTAGTTTAACCCTTTGTATTACTATGTATGTATCCTGCATTATTATTATTATTATTATTTTTCCTACCTCCTTTTTTTCAATTTATTTTCTCTGCTATGTATTTTGTCATATATACTTCATTCCAATCAAAAAAAAGCAAAACGTAAACAAACTTACTATGGAACTGACACATGTCAATGTCATCTGCATACTATGTTTGTTTACCTTTTGCTTTTTTTTGATTGGAATGAACCATACTTTGTTTTTGTTTAATAGCCTGGGGAAGAGACTAGTACCCCGACACAGGGAATCCTAGTGGGGGGGTCCTAGAGAACTACTTATTTTAATTTATTATTATTATTATTATTTCGTTTACCGGTTCGACCAGTTATAAAAAATTAAAGAAATTCACATACATCTACATACCTTACACGAACTCTAGATACGTTATACTCCATTGTTTTAGGAAGTCGACATGCTGTATTCCTAATAAATAATAATTTAGGATTACCAGTATGTCTTCTCTTCCATTCATACCTTGCAACACTAACAACTATCATCTCAGAAACATAAAAAAGATTTGTTTTACATATCTTCAAACGCACGCATTTTACCCGAACTTATACATATAGGTATATCTAGACCAAAGAGTCTCATTTTGCATCTAGTATCTAGTCTCACTTCACCCCAGCCGGTCACCGAACCTCGTACCACCTGGTCTTTGTTGTCTGCGTCACCCAGACGTCCTGTGACTCCCGCCGGACGCCGATCGATGCGCGTGTTTGTAAACAAACCGAGAATGTGCGAATTTAGTCTGAATGTCTGACGCTCTGATCTGATGTTGGATCTTTTTGTTTGGAAATGAAGTCTTTTTTGGAAGAAGTATGAATTTCTAGCCAATGTCTGACGCTCTGAAGTGATATTGGATCTATTTGCTCGGAAATTAAGTCTTTTTTGAAAATTAAGTCTTCTTTTGGAAGTATAGTACTTACAATGGGTATTCTGTGGTAGTACAAATTTCTGAGGTAACGTCTGACGATGACGCTCTGATATGATTTTCTTTTATTTTATTTTTTAATAAAGTATTTTTTGTGGAAACACTTCGAAAGTCTGATGCTTTGATTTACTACTACTCAGACTAAATAAAGTATTTGAGACCTATTTCTTACTTCTCTGATCTTGAATAGAATTGAGAAAGTTTTTTTTTTTTTGGAAAAGGTTATTGAAGAAAATTCAGTTAGATTTGTTTTACACCCTATGCCGATGAATAGTTTGAATAACATTTGTCAAATAAAAAATAATATTATTTCTGAGTTAAGTCAGATTTCATTTTCTTTATTCATTAAGTTAAGTACTACGCTTTTAGGTTCATTCTACACTGTATAAAATTATGAAAATCCGTAGCCAAGTTTATTGTAACCGTCACCGTTTTAATTAAATAATAAAAAACTAAACTAGGCATTTAGCTTATGTCCTGAACTGGATGAATCTGCCCCTGAAGACTAGAAAGTACCCAGAAAATGTCCTTAACACTTACTTAGTTTCGACTTTATTCACATCAAAGTACACGACTGCAAGTCATCCGAGTTACTTTTTCTGAAATGTGAATAACGAAATTTTATGTGAAAAATGTTTAAAATTGTGTCCCATGACATCTATCTATCTATCTATCAGCCGAAAGACGTCCACTGCTGGACAAAGGCCTCCCCCAAGGATTTCCACACCGACCGGTCCTGTGCGGCTCGCATCCAGCGGCATGACATAATTTTCAATAATTCGTTTCCGTATTCATAACGATTTTTTATAAATAAAATAAAAACACGTAATTAAACTTTAAGTGAGTACTAGTAAACAATAATTCATTATTTATTTTTGATGTAGTCATCTAATCTACACGGTAAAAACGATTTCTTTCATTCAACAAAATATAGTTTCTTAAACATATATGCACCACGAAATGTTTTTTTAATGGAGGAGAATATGAGTTTCTTGAAAAAGATGTCAAGCAAGAATGTTATATTTTTATTGTGAGAGTCGAAAATTACGTTATAAAAAATATTATTTCTGCAGTAAGAAACAAATCTAAGCCATCAGAATCTATTGGCGCAAAAAAAAACATCTTCTTTTTTTCGTTTAGGTATATTCTTCAAATTGAACATTATTTGGAGTATTAAAAGTCGTAGCTATAGAAAGGTGATGTTTTCACTCCAGAATTTAATTTGAATTCAAAATTATTCGAGGGGTGACACGAAAGACAAGTGACAAGGGTCGCGAAATCGCAGGGTCTTTGGAAAGAGGGCGAATTGTATCAACCTTAAGATGGTGTATGCGTGAATAATAGTAAAATTAACAAATGTAAAACTGTTTTATTCAAAATTTTGTGTATTTCAGATAGACTGTTGTATTATTATTATTATATTTAACTTCACAGTTTCTCCCTTTTTTTTGACAAAGAGGTATTTCTTACTACGCGGGCCTTAACCAAGCGTGGCAAGAGAGTTCTGTTGATCTCTGTGAGGTCAGGTTCATTCCCTACGAATTTCCTCACTATCCTGCATGTGTTGAGGATCATGGCTTTTTGCATTTGGGTGTATATTATGTATTGGGGTAATTTAGGAGATTGAATGGAGTTATGAAGTTGAACAGGAATCACACCAGTTGTAGACAATACTTATTATTATTGACTGACTCAGTGGCTAAGTGGTTAGCGATCCTGACCTCTGATCCGAGAGTCGTGGGTTCGATCCCCACACAGGGCAAACTTTTCTGTGATGAGCAGAATTGTTTGCTCTGAGTCTGGGTGTATTATATCTATATATGTATGTATTTAAAAGTATATGTGTATGTATATCATTCTCTGGTTCCCAAGATACAGGGAATCCTAGTTTGGGGCCAGATGACCGTGTGTGATTTGTCCCAGATATTATTATATAAAATGGCAATAGGCTGACGGTCCACCTGATGGGAAGTGGTTACCGCCGCCTATGGGCATTTGCAACACCAGGGGTGCTATCAATTCCGATCCTTCAATGACCTTTTCAATCCCTTCTTGAAGAGTCCCATACTGTAGACCTCAGGGAAAACCTCGGGTGGAAGCTCATTCCACAGCTTGAAGGTTCTAGGTAAGAAGCACCACTGAAACCTTACGGTTCGTTTATAATTAACTATTTTAGTTATTTCTAATAGAATCAGTTATTCAAGAAAGGGAATAAGTCAAATGCCTTCTGGTTCTTAAAGGCAAAAGTTACGAAATAGTTAAGAAATGGAACACGTAAAAACATTCGTCTGAATCTTATATGAAGCGTCAAGCTTACCTTCACTGAAGAAACAGAACATTTTAGAAAACAGAAATCCGTTTTTTTTATCTCCTAAAAAGTAAGGTCATTTTGACATGTTCCCTTTCTTAAATAACCGATTCATAGTATTCACCAGTTATGATCCAATTGCCAATATGATCCGGCTTTCAGTTATTTTTTGGTTTCTGTGTTCTGCTAAGCACCACATTAAAAATAAATTCGTATTTATAATGTTGTTTAATTTTTTTATATTTTTTTATTCTAGATTTGGGAGCGTTCATTATGCAGTTCGGGTACAACAGAGGAAAAAGCACAGCGAAGCTTAAATTTATTCCAATAATATGAAATATTTTAATTCAACATACTTGATGGTAAGAGCAGCTGTTTTTTCTTACTATAAAATTGGTCATGAAATGTAAATGACTTTTAAAACAAAATTAAGTCACTAAATTGTCTATAAATCCGTTTAAGTTTCAACTTCTTTATTTTCATTATAAGTACCCAAAGTGTCCTAAGCAATTGTTTTGATTTTTTTAACTGCGCAACAAAAAAAAAATACTCTCTCTAATTACTTTTCCCTTACCACACAGGATCATATTGGAAATATTAAAAAGAGCCGATTGTATTGGATAGGAACTACATTAAACCAGATACCGGATTTCATTGGACATTTGATCACAGCTATATTCCCAATCACCACATCATTAAAACCCAAACCCACACACACAGGGTGATCAAAATTCTAAATCCTTGTACTCATCCCATAATCGTATTTGGCACGTGACTTCGTAGGCCGATTTACACAACCTCGACCCTATTTGGACACGGCTGTAAAACCATACCAGTAGAGTGGATTTGGATTAGCAGATGTCAGATATGGGTTAGATAGCAATATTAGTAATCGCAACGTCTAGATTATGATCTGCTGACACCAACAAATGCTGACATCATGGTTTGTCAATTAATGAAAATTCAAATTCCTACACTGAAAACAAAGAGTTGGAAATTATTTTGTGCCAAGAGAATCTGATGTCTTGGATTTATTTCTTATTGCAGAAATAATATTTTTTATAACGGAAGTTTGGCTCTCACAATAAAAATATGACATTCTTGAGGGCCGATTCAAGATTTCAAGAAACTCATACTTTCCACTGAAAAAAATATTTCATGGTACATATATGAAACTATATTTTCTTGAATGAAAGAAATTGTTTTTACCGTGTTGGTGTAGCCACCTTAAGTTACACTGCCCCAGGAGAGCTAATGATGGGTCGTTTTGAGATACCTCAATACCACTTAATAGAAGATATACTGAACTGAACACATATGAAACGAGTGTAAGCCACAGTTCTTTTTTTTCTGTACTTTCTATGATCCATTGTCCGAAAAATATGACGTATTTCTACATTTTGGACGAACTTGTAGCCTCATCCAAAATGTAGATATAATATATCATGAAGCTTGAGGTGTTGTAAGATTTGTCTTACTCCTAACTCTATGGAATTCATTCTTTCATTCTTCTCTGCTGTAAGTTTTTGAATTAGAATTTTACAGCATCAAAAAAATTATAAGATCCATTTTCCGCTGAATCTTTCACAAAAATAATATTAAAAGTCTATTAAAAAAATTCGGTCCATTCGATTTTTTTCTGTTTACTCATACGTATTTAGGGACATCGAAATTTTATCACTAAGCAAGCCTAAAACCATAATGTATATTATTTCGAGCACGTTCCATACTCAACCCATGGAATAACCAACACCTCAACTCAAGGCGACAAACAGACAAGGACAATTGATTAGCATACAGAAGGGATTGCTAAATAAATACCAACGATGGGCAATATCCATCGCCTCGTGGCTCACGCATTAGAAACCTCCTTGACTTCGGTTCCGGAATAAAATAATAATCGCTTTTACTATTATTAAGAGGTGAGGTAAGGACGGCGTACACTGATAGCGATCAAATATAGAATCTGCCGTGCTTACGATAAGAGCAGTAAGTATATTTTTAAAAGCAGTATCTTCATCGATTTCGTCATTTAATAATATAAGAACTAGTAAAAAAGACAGATATATGATAACGCAGTATACAAATACTTAATCTGAGCTAGGTATACATTTCAATAATCATAATTAAAATAATCTAAGGAAACAGTTCGGAAAATGCAAAAATGTGACGAAATCTCGAAGTGTTTTTCACAGATTTACTGCTCTTATCGTAAGCACGACAGGAATGCTCTTAAAATATCTGCCGGGATCAAAGCGTTTAAAAACATGAATCTAAAACATGAATCTAAACAACTTTCCCCAAAGAACACATAGTCAATTCGCGAAAAAAGTTTTTGACTTTTGAACAAGTCGGTCAGCTGACCGGCAAACATAGTACGGGTGTCCAAAAAAAAAAAGGAATTTTCTTCTTAAAATCTCTGCAAGCGCTTAAGTGACTGTGGTTTCTAAACATGAATCTAAACAGCTTTCCTCAAAGAACACGTAGTAAATTCAGAAAAGATTTACTATGTATTCCTTGGGGTAAAGTTGTAGGGTACAGTACAGACTCAGATCCCCAGTTTCATTCCTAGCAGATATTATAAAAGCACCTTGTATGTATATTGTAGCATAATTTCAACAGTCATTTTTTGTAAATTATGCCCATCCCGTGCCTTACCTTATATTATAAAGTGTTTTTTGGTTGACAGCCCTGTTTTCATAGATGAGACGATATTGATACCAAAATATATATATTTGAAAAAAAAAACAAGATTAGGACAATAATTTGACCACTTAAAGCATTAAACTACTTGATACAAGGCTCCCCCACACAGATATCCTACGAAGAAAACCTAAAACCTTATTTTCAAGAGAGGCCCTAAGCACTAAATTGTCTGAAAAACCAATGGCCTGTAAAATCGGTATGGTATCGCAACCCACAAACCAGTGTGCGCCAGACCTATTCAATGACGCTCTTACGTATTACGCACAATGCGTATCTACTACGCACCAACATTTTTATGTAACTTTTATTATTATTATTTTTTTCTATTTAATAACTGAAACGTGTTTCTGAAACTCTGAATCTATTAATTCTTATAGGATTTTCCACTCCACTATAAAACAGAGTAGACGGTAGGATTATAATACTGAACAAATACCCCCAAGAAACTAAAACCAATCCTTGTTTCTTTTTTTGGAGAATTTCGGGGAGAGGTCTTTTAATTTAACAGTTTTTTTAGTCATAAATGGTGTTTTTCATTGGCACGTTTGTCCTCCTATTTTTGAAGATTCGTCATAAGTATAAGCATAGGTGACACAGAAATATATTTTAAGCAGATGGTGTTAAAGTGTTATGTTATATATAAAAAAAACAGTTTCAGATTATTAATTGTATGTTTTTTAATTTATTTACTAGACCCCTAGGCCCTACGCGTTTGATATCATCCCACGATTGCGAATTAAACACGACATGAACATACGTTTTAACATCGCTCGCCAAAATATTGTTAAGATCTAGACCGCAGTGAAACGAACTTCCACTCCACTACAAGCTGAATAGAACAGCCGATAAATTTCGCGCCTTCCTCAATTGTGGACGTTAAATCTTTTGTCAACCCATGGCCCGTTATATTTGGGTCACTGGGTCTAGGTATTAAATGCGTGTGAGTTTATTTTGAGATAATCCCCTCGTTTGTCATCGAGTCTAGCTTTTTTAGTAAGATTTTTTATTCATTTTGAGATCTTGAGGGTTGATGAGTTCTATGTTAAATGGAGGTTAATCATGAATACATGCAAATCTAAGTTAAAGTGAAGAATGAATAGTCATTCAGAGTAATATATAATAATAATAATACATAAAAATATCTGGGACAAATCACACACGGTTATCTGGCCCCAAACTAGGATTCCCTGTATCTTGGGAACCAGGGACTGATACTGATACATACACATATACTTTAAAATACATACATATATAGATATAATACACCCAGACTCAGAGCAAACAATTCTGCTCATCACAGAAAAGTTTGCCCTGTGTGGGGATCGAACCCACGACTCTCGGATTAGAGGTCAGGATCGCTAACCACTTAGCCACTGAGTCAGTCAATTCAATTTTTGTTCAGTTTATTTCCATAACCATAATTCTAAGACAACCTTTCTTGATTTTACATCAAGAACTAACATTGATTCATATCTTTCACATCTTGGGTTACCATCCGTCTTGATTTCTCCAGACATGTCCGGATTTTTAGGGTTCCGTAGCCAAATGGCAAAAAACGGAACCCTTATGGATTCGTCATGTCTGTCTGTCTGTCTGTCTGTCCGTATGTCACAGCCACTTTTTTTCCGAAACTATAAGAACTATACTGTTGAAACTTGGTAAGTAGATGTATTTTGTGAACCGCATTAAGATTTTCACACAAAAATAGAAAAAAAAACAATAAATTTTGGGGGCTCCCCATACTTAGAACTGAAACTCAAAAACATTTTTTTCATCAAACCCATACGTGTGGGGTATCTATGGATCTGTCTTCAAAAATAATATTGAGGTTTCTAATATCATTTTCTTCTAAACTGAATAGTTTGCGCGAGAGACACTTCCAAAGTTGTAAAATGTGTCGTCGTCCCCCCCCCCCGTAACTTCTAAAATAAGAGAATGATAAAACTAAAAAAAATATATGATGTACATTACCATAAAAACTTCCACCGAAAATTGGTTTGAACGATATCTAGTAAGTACGTTTTTTTTTAATACGTCATAAATCGTAAACCGCAATTTACCTTTCATTCAAGTTACAACGAACTACAAAAACTTTTATATTATGTTACTTGCTGCTACGGAACCCTTCATGGGCGAGTCCGACTTGCACTTGGCCGCTTTTTTTGATTTACGTACAAGTAACAAAACAATCAAGTTGTCTTTCGTCGCCCTGCTAGGGGGCGGGGGGTGTAAAAACACTGTATGTGTAAGACTTTGTTATCCTGCGGCCACTAACTCTTTAAAACTTATCTTACATTGTGTAAAGGATGTATTATTTCATTTAAGTCTAAAATGCCCAAACTTTATCTGAAATGTCCGGATTTTATCTGAAATGTCCGGAGTTTATCTGAAATGTCTGAACTTTACCTGAAATGTCCGGACTTTTCAAATTTCGAAACTGTAACCCTCTTCACATCTCATTTCCCTAAATCCCCGTAAAATCTAAAACGCAGCATCGTATCCTTAGCAGTTACATGGATTTATTGACCAATTAGTTTATGTCGCTTACTATTATTTTTATTTTGTTTTGAAAATACCTTTACCCGCGACGAGTTAAAAATAACACACGAATAGACTGTTAGATAAATGAGTGTTTTTTTTAAAGGGCTGTCGTGGACTCACGATTTTAATACTGCTATTTATTAATTTTACCGTATACAGGGTGTTAAAAAAATGCGTTTGAAATTTTAAGGGGTTACTCAGAATCAAGTATAGAATACAGGAAAAATATTGAAAAAATCTGATCTATAAATCTTTTCCAGTTTTCCATACTAATTCTTGATTCACTATTCAGACTTAGTATGGGAATTTGAAAAAATATATACAGGGTGTAACAAAATTGGTGTAGGACCCGTTAACTGGGGATTCTGCTCATCGTACTGAACAACTTTTGTTCTACGACTTTGATCAAATCGCAAAAAAATTGTCGGACTCTCCATACAAAAATAGCAAAAAACGGCAAAACAGATGATCAAATAGTATGAAATGTCCAAAAATTTTTTTGTGATTTGAGCAAAGTCGTAGAACAAAAGTTATTCAGTACGATGAGCAGAATCTCCAGTTAACGGGTCCTACACCAATTTTGTTACAATTTGTTGTTTTTCAATATTCTTCTTGTATTCTATTCTATACTCAAAGTCAAAATCTTTGTTATTTAAGTAGATGCTGTACACATACTTTTAAATCGTCTTTTTTTCTACCTAGTACAAAGTTCCTACCATTCAGAACTTGTAGACTCAACGTTACTTCATTCTGAGTAACCCCTTAAAATTTCAAATGCACTTTTTTTAAAACTTTGTATAGTTGTTTGTAGCATTTTAGTTATGACTGACGTAACACAAGCTCATACATACCGTGTGGGTGCTAATAAGGTAATCAGAGTCATGGAATAACTGTAATTTGTTATGTTTCTGTCTGTAGTATTATCATTTTCTAGAATTAAGCTTAACCTTATTATGCAAGGTCCGATAGAGTAAGTACAGCTACTCGCTCTAACCTGGCGCTAAGCAGGCGGATGGGGCGAGATAGCAAGAGTAATTATCGACATAAGAGGCTTTCCATCCAGCTCTCAAGGTTCAGCATACATGTCCATAATATGTAGCTTTTCATCCGGTGGGCTGTCAGCCTTTTCTCAACTTACACATGAAAAAAAAAAACTTAAATCATAACACAATTGAAACTGGATGTCAAAGTCAATGATGCTACCTACAGTAATAAATGGTCAATATACATATTAGAAACGAGTGTAAAAGATGATCTGACGGACGAATTAAAGAAGGTGAAAAAGAAGACATTAAAAACTATTCTAAGTAACCTAAAAGTATTGAATCCCAATACATACTAAGTCAGTAAAGCATCTGTCCCAATATAAAGTCCGAGTTACTCAGTGGAATCACAGACGCGACGCTCACATTTTATGAATGAAATAGGCGGAATGGAAAAATCTCAAAGTGAAAAATGTCTGTAAAAAAAACAAAAATATTGAACGGTTGAATCGTTGTATTATTACTTCCTAGAAGCCATTTTATATAATTTAGTAAGTATTAAAATAGTTGTGACAAACATTTCAACGGTTGAGCGAAATACGCAAGTTTTAAAATATGTAGTTTATTCACTATGACGTGAAACGAAATGTAGCTGCGCATTTAAACTAGTTTTATCTGGGATGTTCTCAAACGTATAAAAAATTATAGGTAAAGAATAGTTTTAGATTTTTTAAATCAATCAGTATATTTATTTGTTAAAACAGTATATTTATAAGAACAACTGTCATACAGGTGTCACTTACAGCCTACAACCTTTCCAAGGGTGATCTAAGAGGCATTATAAGACAGCTTGAAAACTTCTAATCTGACACTGGTCAATATGGCCCAACCTTCAGGAGCTACAGAAAAAACTCTTACCCTATCAATGGAGGCGATATAATATGTCGTTAACTCTAGTCGTTTATCGTTGAGTCGCCGCCAAAGCTGTTTTACCTGACTTGATATCTATTTGAACTTCCTGTAAATAAAACTTCATGAATAAAGACATATCGTGTCCCTCTACGAAGCATTGCCCAACGTAGCCTTGTGCCCTTCCTGTGTTTAGCATGCTAATGTTTGTGTAAGTAAACATGTATTCGCGACATATTTATTTAAAATTATTTACTTTTTAGGGTACCGTGCATAAGCTACACTTACTTACCATTTGTGAATAAAAAAATAAAAAAACGAATATCTAATATATCTATTAGAAAAATCTGTGGTTCTTATGTGTCTCCCAAAATTTTATTTTTTGTAAAGTCTGCAACTAAATTATACATATACAAGGTGAAAAAAGGTTACCAATAATTTAAAGGCTCCCCATTTGGGGATAAAAAAGGTTTACTGACAGAAGCTGAAGCAGAAACTTATAAAAACAAATTACGATTTACGATTTGGCTAAAATACAACCTAATATTTTATACTTCTTAAATATGGCAACAGCTAGATAAACTTACAGGTCATCTTACCTTTATCCCATAAAACTAAAAATACATGACATTTTTCCTTTTAAGTATTTAAAATTTTTAGAACAAAAGTTGTCACATTTGACTCGATTAATAGACTGGATAGTCTTGCCTCCAAACATCAATGTTAACAACAGCATTGATGTGTTCCACCATGAAGATAAGATATCCAGTTCCCCATTAAGTTCAGGGATATTGGTAAGCCTGCTTTCATCTTCGGCATCATCATCACTTATCATCAGGTGAGATGATGCCAAGGGCTTACCAGTCAAGGATTAAAAAAACGTTCAAATCCGCCATAAAACATCACCTTGTACATACATTTGCCAGGTACGGAACACTACATAAGTAGGTCTGTGCAAGTCAAAAAGCCTATCGAGTTTTTTTCATATATTTGCATACGTGCTCAGTATAAAGTGCGAATTGATTCCATAGCCTTAGACGTTTCCTTGCGAAAAAAACCAAAGGTTTCGAGGTCGTTGAGCTTATTCTTTATTAGCTAGCCACACGATTTGAATTTGGCCTTCTACCTTCTAACCTAGTTGAAGGTTTGCATTAGCAATAGGAAATTTTATGGTTCTAATTATTTCCGTAATAATAAAGTTTTGGCAATATCAGACCTTGATTAGTAAGCCACGCCCAAAAAGCATCGTTTGGCAAAAAGTCATCGACGACGGTAATTCTGCCTAACTTTATTTTATTTTATTGTATAGGTTGGTAAAAGCCTGACGGCCCATCTGATGGAAAGCGGTTACCGCCGCCTACAGGCATTTGCAACATCAGGGGTGCTATCAATGCTTTGCCGAACCTGCAAAAACCTTTTCAATCCCTTCTTGAAGAGTCCCATATTGCAGGCCTCAGGGAAAACCTCGGATACTTTATTACTTATGGCTTACATAGATAATAATATGTATTACCGGTTGAACAGAAATATATTTTCATTAGGACAAGGAATATGAAGACGACTTTCTCCGCTTGCATCTACAGATGAAATTGTTTTATCACAGACCATATTTTCAATGTGGCCTCTAGACATGACACTGAACAACTTTCTCTAAAGAACCAATTTAGTCAAAGCAAAAAGATTTTACTTTCAATACAAAGTTAGCTGCTCAGTTTATCGATTTGTGTGAAGACTAAATTTTTTGCTCGGATTGAATTGGTTACTTCGAGAAAGTTGTTCAGTTTCAAAGTGTATATATAGTGTACAGTTTATACAAGGTGTAACAAAATACGTGTAGTAAGTATCTATACTTTTTAACTGCGATTTCTAACTCAAAGCTAAAATAATAACGTCTTCAAGCTAGCGAATGGCGACAAATCGCAAAAGACCGACACCATTGGCGACTTCTCGTATCGGGTACCAAGACACAGACCAGACACACTTTGGATCGCTGAGCCAGCGGAGTAAGTAAATACTTCTGACTCAACTTTGAACAACTGCGCCATGTGATTCCAGCAATGTCGCAGAAAAAAGTTGAAAAAAAATCTCGTGTGAAATTGCCATTGACTCGGTGGTGATGGTGTATTGGTTAGCGCTCCCGACTTCTTACGCCGAAAGTTGTGGGTTCCATTCCCATCCCACCTAAGGCAAAATAAGTGTGGTGACTAGATGTTTGCCCTATTTTTGGATGTATGATATGTATGTATTTAAAAGCTTATTAGTGTTATATCAGTCTCTGGTTTCCATAGCACATAAAATACCAGTCTGGACCTTGGGGTCTGAGGATCTTCAATTTCTGCGAACAAATCAAATACATGATAAAAGGGACAGAGATACTCGTAAGCTAGCGCCATATTCAAAGTTTTAAATCTTCCTTATCTTTATCAAAGTCAAATAATTAACTATTTCTTATCAGTTATATATCAGCTATAAACTCAACTATTCATAGTTTTACACGTGATCTTACAGTCACGAGACTTATCAGGGATTAATATACAATATTATAGAAGCCAAGTGCTAGTCGGATTCGGGAATCGAGTAATCTGTACCTCTAAGGAGTTAAAACGGCGGTCTAGGTATGAATTTTGTGTTGTAGCTTAGTTAAAAGAAGTTGAAGAATAAAATGAGTATGAAAATATTTTTTTTATCCTTCTTAGCGAGTCGATAGAAACAGTGCTGGTTTAGAGGTCAGTTGTTTGTTTGCCTTGCGTTTGTGCTGTTGTTTTGGCCTTGAAAAAGGCCTTTGGGGTGGCCCTAAAAAGGGCCTTTGGGAAACATTTTGGTTCGCCATGGATCGTGGTGAAAGGATCAGCCAGTCTGCGTTACCACCATAACCGTGGTTGGTGACCAAATTTCGTTGTCTACATGGTTGGAAACAACGAATGTCACCTTGGTTGGGGTGCTTGTTGGCGACCGTGTAGCACCCGCTTAATCCTTAAAGTTTTCACCGATCCAATCACCTAATTATCATGTCAAGGCACGTTAAGCCGTTGATGCCGGTTACTTTCATTAGACAGTAGACTTTAAGCCATGTCAGAGACATTATAGACGGGTTGAAATCTTCGGAGCCTAAGGCTGGCCACTATTGCTACAACCTTCATCAATCCGAACTTGGCCCCGGGTGAGAGTATGGCCTAACCTTCCTCGCGACTCGCGCGCAAGTAGTGAGCCGCCACAATTTCTTAAAGAAAAGGGAGATTTTTCATTCCTAAATATTATGAATTACCTCCGCTTGCAACTATACCTACATATAACAAAACTTCAACAACAGCCTCCACCAATCTAAACTTGGCTCCCGTATGGTACTCTGGGAAGCAGACTACGGCAATAGACTTGTACCCCAGCAGTGGTGACAAAATGAGTTGTTATTTTAACAAATACTCGTGACGTATCGTAATTTAAGTTTATCTTTCAGTTATAAACTCATTTGTGGGACAACACAGTAACACGTATGTCCTCTTAATCGCGAGACTTATCAAGGATTTATTTTTACAAAGAGCTCAGTCAGCAATAGACACCTGCTATATACAATATATACAGAATGTTACAAAAAAGTGATAAAAAAATAATAATTTTAAGTGAACCTCAACCAACTTATATTACGAAAAACTGGGAATAAACTAGGTTAAATTAAATGGTTCGATTGGCTTTTTTTAGGGTTCCGTACCTTAAAAGGAAAAAAAGGAACCCTTATAGGATCACTTTGTTGTCCGTCCGTCCGTCTGTCTGTCTGTCAAGAACCTTTTTCTCAGGGGCGCGTAGACGTATCAAGTTATTTAAATCAAATACTCAGGCCTGCAATCCCTTGAAGCTGTGAAAAAATCAAACTTCTATGCCAACGCAATCAAGAGATACGGCCGTTTATGCCGCATATTTAGACACTCGCATGGGAATCAAAACCTATAGGGTACTTTCCGTATATCTAGAATCAAGAAAATTTGGCAGGAAGCAATGTCTTATAGCACAAGTAAAGGGAAAAATCGGAAAACCAAAAATTTTTAGTTACATCACAATTTGCAGGTTCGGCAAAGCAATGATAGCACTCGTGGTGGTGCAAATTCCTATAGGCGGCGGCGGTAACCTCTTTCCATCAGGTGGGCTGTCAGCCTTTTGCCAACCTATACAATATATATTATTTATAAACATTCATTCATTCACAGTAGTAGTAAAGCTCATTTCTGTTATACCATCGCAATTACCGCGTCTACGCATAATCTAGTGATCGCGGAAACAATTCGTCTGCCCTTGAATCAGTGAAAGATTTATATCGATTCTTACGTATATTATTAAAAGTACTCTGACAAAAATACGCTTTTACACGAGCCATTGTGACTCATCTAATCTAATCTAACTCGAAACGACATTGAAACGTAGACTCGCTATAAAAATTGTCACGGGATTTCGCAAATAAAAAAATAAAAGTAGACATTTTTATGGATTGATCGATAGTTATTGTCTGTATGAAAATAGACAAAGCTTCTGTGATCTGTGTTCTTGAAACTGTGGACAGGAGAGGTAGTAACCCGCGTGGAATGATGTATTAACATTTTAAGAACGAAACTGGGGCCTTTTCAGAAGTTTGAAAAACGGCAACACAAAAATTACATCTGTATATGCATGTTATAAAGGTTCAGTTGGCGTATGCGTATATAGAATGACTTTAAATTAGTTCTTGATACGAAAGGCTATGTATGTATTTTTGATAACAAACAACTTTCCGTATATAAGGAAACCACAGTCAGATGATCAATTTGTGCGGAGAATTCAAATTTTCCGCTCGCTTCTTCTTCTTTTTTATGTGATAGGGGGGCAAACGAGCAGACGGATCACCTGATGGTAAGCGAATACCGCCGCCCATAGACACCCGCAAAACCAAAGGAGTCACAAGTGCGTTGCCGACCTTTGAAATGGGATGGGGTGATGGGGGGAATTTGGACAGGGTGAGCCTCCGGTACCTTCACTCACTCACTGCGCGAAACACAACGCAAGCGTTGCTTGACGCCGGTTTTCTGTGAGGCATGGTATCACTCCGGTCGAGCCGACCCATTCGTGCCGAAGCATGGCTCTCCCACGGTTCTATACAGGGCGTTAAAAAAAGTGCGTTTCAAATTTTAAGGGGCTACTCAGAATCAAGCAAAGAATACAGGAAAAATATTGAAAAACATGGCCATACATGGCCTGCCATTTGGCAATTGCTTGTTTATTCGGTGAGCTGTATCTGTAACTCTAGTTCTTTTACGGATTTCCTCCTTTCGAAAATCCTCAATTTCACACTATTTCATTAACTTACAATCGTTTTGTACTAAGCTGTTATAAAACGTAATTGTACTGTAGTATGAACTAGAAACTCTTGATTTGCGTAGAATTCCACAAAACGTGGTTATCGATTTCGAAGTCCACGTTACCACAGATATAACCTCAATAGTACTACGTCCCTATAGGTTTGATTGGCTTGCGTCATTTGTAAAACATACCTACGTGGTCATTTCAGCTGGGAGGGTGACGGTCGTACTGTGACCTTTTATTGGCTAGATAATTTAGCTTTATTGGTTCTATTGATGACGCAAGTTTCAAGTTGCAACGCACTTTTTTATGTCAAAGTGTTGTGTAATATGTAATGTTAGAGGACTAGTATTTTAGCAAAGAGTTTTTGATCAATGGAATGATGAATGGCGTTAATTTCACAGCTGATCTAGAAAAAAAATAAAGTAATGCAAATGAAGTTTATTTTTTATTTTTACGCAATTTACCGTCCCGTACCTACCATAAAAGTTAAAAAAAGGTAAACCCGACTTTTATCATACACAGCAGAGAGCCACAGCAATAATTCGTATTCAAATAAAAAAGAAAAACATTGAAATCTTTGTACCCTTTTAGCGTTACAATACCATAGACACACCCTCAAACATATAACATCTCCTTTTGGACCGAGGGTTGAAACAGTTACTTTTTCATAAACACTTTGACACTTCCACCTTCCGTGATATTATGCCTTTCCGTGAAACTCAAGCCACACCCTAAACCCCTTACCACAATCCACTTAATTTTGACATGGCCCCTTTATGACGAAACAAACATTAGCAACCAGGTTTAGAAGACCCCTACCAGCCCTTCTTCCCTTTGAAGGTTGTATTATGGATATTATGACAGGAACCATTTGGTAAGAACCTTGGATGACTGCAAAGGAAAAGTGCAAAGGAATTTTGGGTAAACAAGGGTGTAACAGAATAAGTGTAGGGTCCATTTAATGCGCTTCTTTTCAAACCACAGATTACATAAAAGTATTCTGAATAACTTACGATCTACAACTTATACGAAAAATTTAGAAACCCCAGTGAACGCGGATAGTACACCTTTGTACTCTGTAACTGATCGGCTTACCGGCCAACATTTTTTTTTTGGGAATCGCCTATGATTTCCTTATTTGAGCGCTGGCTGATATTTTAATAACACCTTATATTTTAAGTTTAATATTTTTTTTTACAGTTCATTTTAAGTATGAATATGAATATAGAAATATGAAGCGTGAAGTGGCTTCCGATTCGCCTTCGCAGGAACACTCATATCCTCTGTCTCCTTTTCAAAATACTTCACAATCCTTCCTGCCCATCTTATCTGAAGGAGCGTTTCCATTGGCAGCGTCCTCCTGACCATCAATCTCGTGCTCACCTTAAATCTCTTCTTTCCTATCCTCCACATTCCACTGACTTCTACTCTTGTTCCTTTTCCGTGCATGCCGTCAGGCTTTGGAACTCGCTTCCGCATGACATTCGCGATAGCCAGAGTCTGCACTCATTTAAAAACAAATTGAAAGATCATTTCCTTTCTCTCTCCCCTTAAGTAAGCCATGTAAACTATTTATGTATATAGATATTATATTGTTTTTTTTGTGTATTTATATAATATAGTGTTATGTAGGTATTATATTAATATATATATATTTGTTATTTAATGTATGTTTATGTATTATCTTAAGAATTAGGTATAAATTTGTATTCTTTGTCACCATTTTATAATTGTTATATCTTTGTTTTGTACACGTCTTTTCTGCCTTTTTTCTTCAACTTTCACTGTCCAAGGTCTGCTGGAAGAAATTTCTTACAGAAATAAGCTGCACCTTTTGTATGTTCTTTCCTTCTTAGTGTATGTCTTTGTCTTTTCTGTGTACGATAAATTGTAAATTGTAAATAATATTTTACTTCTTTTATTACTTTGTATAAAGAAGAAAATACTAAAAACCACGAATGACAAACATCCATATACCGGCTAAAAATAGAAATGCCCTTCTTTGAGTTTGCATACACTCAAACTCAAACTCAAAATGTTTTTTTTTTAAGTAGATGCTTTACACATGCTTTTAAATCGTCAATTTTTTTTTCTACCTAGTACAAAGTCCCTACCACGCGGGACTTGTACACTCAACGTTTCGGGAAGTGTTTGCGAAGCGAGAAGAAACGTCACGATAAAACGAAACGATAAAAATTATTAATCTGTTCAGTTAAACATACACAAACAACAAGTCTACATAAAGAAGTATATTTTGGTATATTATTCCTTAAGATCATATTGTTTCTATCATAAACGATCTGGAGGTAAACTCGGCGAACCTAAAGTGGGTTGTACTGTAACACCCTAATTACAGCTTTCTATCCTACGGCTAAGGAGCGTTTTTCTACTGGCCGACAGAGCACCGGCACCGGACCGGCCCGATTATCAAGGAAGCAGAAATCTATAAAAATATACATAAAGTATTCACTTCATTAAAGTTAATTGTAAAAATCTGTCGTTTATCTTCACATCTGTCGTTAAAATTACTACTGTTTTCGGAAATATAAATTTCTAAAAACGTCAACGTAACAAAAAAAAATATAACCTAAGACAAGGGGGTATGACCAAGAAGCCTTAGCCTAAGGCCCTAGATACTCACACACACTCACATTAACACGTGTACAGACATGAATAACTATCATATTTCTATGTAGTAAACAGTAACGCGATATTTGTATGACGTGTCCGGGCCTTTGGCATTATCTCACCTGATGGTAAGTGACGAAGATGTCGAAGATAGAAGCGGGCTAACCAAGATTCCCCAACGCAATGGGGAACTGGCTACCGTTTTTTTTTTCTGAAAAAGTAATTTTTAATAATTGACCACGCTGAATACGTTAAAAACAACCGACTTCAATCGCAACAACTCCAATTTTGATATGTTTTTGTTGATTTTCTCAAAAACCGCTGAATCGATTTCGATAAAATTTGTATGGGACCACATGTGAAGAATACCCTTTATAACAAAAAAAGAATTTTCCAAATCGGTTCAGGTGTCTTCGAGTAATCGGTGAACATATATAAAAAAATAAAAAAGATTCCGACGAATTGAGAACCTCCTCCTTTTTTTGAAGTCGGTTAAAAAGACCTTCTTAGCATTTAGAAAAATTGCTTACTACAAATAGCCTTTAACCCATCGAATTAAGAATCGTTTTTCCTCTGACCGGCATAGGTGACGGTAGGCGATGACCGCCGCCGCGCCGGTGCCGCGCCACACCGCCGTGTCCCGGCCAGTGCGAAATCGCTTAAATACGAACGGTTAGCATTGTTAATGTTCAAATCAATGAGATACAATGGAACAATAACAACTACTGAAGTTTCTACTGCACTGCACCTGTGCTGCGTCTTTATTTTAGCCTTGAAAGTAATCTTTTGACATTTATTCAAATGTGAAAGTTTGGACGTTGTAACAGCTCATCACGCAAAAACGGCTAAACAGACTTGGACGAAATTTGGCAAACACATGGTTTATAACCTGGATAAACACATAGGATACTTTTCATCCCGAAAAGTCGATTGTTCCTGGAGGAACAGAATAAACATCAGTCATACTTCTGAACGACAGTCATAATCTATATCTACGCGGGCTCCCGCGGGCAAAAGCCAGTCTCACTAATATTATAAATGCAAAAGTACGGATGTTTGTTGGTTTGTTCCGTTTTAACGTTGAAACTACTGGATGGATTTGCATGAAATTTAGTAAGTAGGTAGATCGGACACTGGATTAACACATAGGGTATTTATATCCCGGAAAATTAAACAGTCCCCGGACGAATGGCTAAAAATGTATTTTTTTTACTAAAGTACAAAAAATAACAAATATAGAAAGTGCTGCTAAAACTAATTACAGATTTAGCTGTGCACTGTGGACTCGTTTTACATTTTTTTTTTTTTTTTTTTTTATGGCATAGGTGGCAAACGAGCAGACGGATCACCTGATGGTAAGCGATTACCGCCGCCCATAGACACCCGCAACACCAGAGGAGTCACAAGTGCGTTGCCGGCCTTTGATATGGGAGTACGCTCTTTTCTTGAAGGTTTGAATGTCGTATCGGTCCGGAAATACCGCAGGCGACAATTCATTCCATAGTTTGGTTGTGCGAGGCAGAAAGTTTCTAGTGAAACGCACAGTTGTGGACTGCCAACCATCTATGTGATGGGGATGAATATATTGTCGCGTAGAACGATGGCGAAAAGAGGCGGCAGGGATCAATCCGAACAATTCCTCGGAGCACTCCCCATTGTACATGCGATAGAGAATGCAGAGCGAGGCTACATCTCTACGCAGCGCCAAGGAATCAAGCCGATCTGAGATATCCTGGCAGCCGACAATTCGAGTTGCTCTCCGTTGAATACGGTCCAGAGGGAGAAGCTGGTACTGGGGTGCCCCTGCCCAGAGATGAGAACAGTATTCCATGTGAGGCCGAACCTGCGCCTTATAAAGTTGCAGGCGATGGGCCGCAGTGAAATACCGTCTCGATCTATTGAGCACACCCAGCTTCTTCGAGGCTAATTTAGCCTTACCCTCTAGATGACCACGGAACTGGACTTCACTCGATATGTCGACACCAAGGATTCCGATACTAGCTGAGGCATTAAGGGGAGTGTCCTCAAAACGAGGTGATACGACAAATGGCATTTTCTTGGCAGTGAACGCGCAAACCTGTGTCTTAGTGGGGTTAAATTGGACCAAGTTAATCCGACCCCATTCTGAGACTTTCTTTAAAGAGTCCTCAATTTCTGACACAAGTTTGTTTCGGCTCTCGATGACGTTTTCCCGAGAAATGTTAGCACGGCCGGTATAAAAGGCATCACCTGTGCTGTCATCCGCATAACAATGAGTGCTGCTGATTTGCAGCATATCATTGATATGCAGAAGGAACAGTGTAGGCGAAAGCACACAGCCTTGAGGGACACCAGCATTCACAGACATAGAATCTGAGCATGCACCGTCGACTACGACCTTTATGCTTCTGTCTGCAAGAAAACTAGTGACCCATTTGCATAATTCATAAAAGTATTTATGTAACATAATTATGTAACATAAAAGGTTACTCTTTACACAAAGAACAGAAAAAATACACTGTAGTGCTTATTATACATAACTTAAATATGATTGGTAATACAAAAAACTTTGGCTACACAAAACCCATTACAAAAAAATACGTTCCAGTAAAAAACTGAACAAATTAATGAAAAAGAGAGCTAATTTTCACTATCTCTCTATCTCTTAGGCCCCGACGAGATTCGAACTCGTGATCTCCTGTTTACTAGACAGGCGCTTTAACCAACTAAGCCACGGCGCCTCTACAATTTTTTGGCAAAAAAACAGCTGCTTGGTTACTTATCTACATTACACCACACATAAACAAAAATATCACAAATATATTTTACAGCTATGATATGCAAACTTTTTCGTGAAACGTTTTACAGTTTGGCATACACAGGGTTGTCATTTTCAAGCAATGACGTTTACGGCTGTTAACACTGTTAAATCATAAGCAAAGAACACGGGCTCTAATCAAGTTTAAGAAATATAAACAAATAATCTGGGAAGGAAGTTACCCTAAAGTTACTTACTTATTACGTTTTTTTTTCCAAAATAATGAACTATAATACTTTCTAAAGCAAGCGGTATAAAGTTTATAATTTATAACGCATAAAGTTTCACTTAAATAGTTAGAACCATTTCTGAAAAACAAAGTACCTCGGCCTGTAATTTTTTTCTGAAGTAACCAACTTTTAACAATAGTTTTGTAGATCGTATAAACATAGTTCTGTAGAAACTTTTATGAAAATGTTATCAGCCTTTTTTAATAAAAAATATGAATCTATATTTTTATTTATTTAAGTGCTTTTGCTTTTATTGTTTTAGTTATATATACAATACAATACAATACATTTATTCAGAAAACAACGCATTGCAAAGTTGAGTACACACAAACAAACATAACAAAGGAAAAAATAAGATAAACAAGAAATAAAATAAAATAGGAGAAAAACAAAAAACAAAACACAATTAAATACCCTAATTACAACTGTGCTGCTTTCCGAACCGCTCCAGCTTGCAAGTTAAATACCTGGAAATTATTATTAAGCTCTTTACATGGTCTGTATTCTGTACGAGTACGTACACACAGTGTTCTGGCAAATAAAAGCATTGATTTTGACTTTAACTATGGTGACAACCCTAAAACAATGCCTTAAGAGAAAAAACGCTAGATATGTATAAAAATAGCTCAAGCCCTATTTATTCATTCAAATCCGTCCATTAAGGCGATGAACCGGACCCACAAGTAAAAATATCACTCTATTAATGTGAGACTGTCGATCCCTATCAAAATATCAAGTAAGTTTTTTTAAGACAATGTATTTCCTTACTCCTTCGACTCTCGCTTCTCAGTCCCTCGAAAGTAAAAAAAGTTTCAGTAAAAAATGAGCTAATTAAATAGTTAAAAAGAAGAGCTAATTAACAAACTCTCTATATCTAGGCCCCGACGAGATTCGAACTCGTGATCTCCTGTTTACTAGACAGGCGCTTTAACCAACTAAGCCACGGCGCCTCTTGAACATTTCGGCGAAATATCGCGTCGCACGCAACGCTTAAATTACGCTTGCATGTGTGTATTATTTACTTATCAGCTGACAATATGGACTATTTACTTTTAATTGTTGATAAGCGATATATATTATAATTTATCGTTTTATGTTTCTTTCGTTGCTATACGGAGACAATTGAGTATAAGAAAGAGGATTTTTAAGTTGTAGGTTAGGTATTCTTTTTATAGATATGTCTTATTAAGACGTTTTAAACAGGGCTATTTTTGGAGATCTCGCCAAAACTTTACAGTAGCTTCTACTTATCAAATACAGCTTCCGCTGAGGATTTTAGTTCTATCTGTTAGTAAAAAAAAAGCCCTCATAGGGGTAATCACTTGTTAATTAATCTGATCGCCCTACGTGGCCCTGCATTGTAATTTGTATGGGACGTCCAAAATTTCCCTTGCTTATAGACCATACGTCTTTTGGGAAGGTTGTACATTTCCATACATTGAAAAGGTTCCAAAACATTTTTGGTTTTGGTTTGTATAGTCTAACAACTTTTTTGTAACTTTTTTGATATGACAGAACCCGCTATGATGCATAAGACTACCTTTGTACTAATTTGGCCGGTACTTTGATCGATTTGTATGGAGTCCAATTTTTTTTTGCGAATTAACTATGGGTTCCTTAGGGAGAGTTGTTTGTTATCACGAGCACACGCATAACCTTTCGTATCAAGAACGAATTATTTATTTATTTATAATTTAAAGTCACCCTATATATCATTTATAAACTTGCTACACTTTTAAAATATAGGGTGCTACTTTATTAGTGCCCGATATTTTAGTCAGTGCTTCTACTCCTGATTCTGATCAACTTTCCCCAAGGAACCCATAGTCAAATCGCAAAAAAATTATGGACTCTTCATACAAATCGATCAGCCGAGCGGCCAAATTAGTATGAAGAGTCCAAAAATATTTTTGCGATTTGACTATGGGTTCCTTGGGGAAAGTTGATCAGAATCAGGAGTAGAAGCACTGAATAAAATATCGGGCACTAATAAAGTAGCACCTTATATTATATATAGGCAGGCACATAAATGTGATGAATGAAAATGAAAATTACGATAAAAATTGGGTCACAGCACAAGCTATTCCCTCTATACAAAATGTGTGTAAATAATTACAAAGTGCGAAAGAGCACGATGACGTTCGCTTTGGACGTTTCCATATTTTACGTTCGTATTGTAATATTTAAGTAGTAAGGTCTTCAAAAAAAGAGACGTTCTAATCATTTAATATGCGGAATTAGAGACAAAAAAATTAAATCGACTTAGTGTTGACGACATAAATTGTATTAGTAATTGTTTTTTTTTTTAATGTGTTTATTTTGGGCTCGACGTTTCTTCTCGCTTCGCAAACACTTCCCGAAACGTTGAGTGTACAAGTTCTATATGGTAGGAACTAGTACTAGGTACAATAGAAAAACAATTAAATGACGATTTGAAAGAATGTGCAAAGCATCTAATAAAATAAAAAACTTTTCAGATTTCCAAAGATAACAATTGATGTTTCATTTACAAAGTATTCTCGAAAAGAATCTCAAACTTCGATTTTTATTCGTACACTAGCGACCCACCCCGGCTTCGCACGGGTGCAATGTATTATATACATAAAAACCTACCTCTTGAATCACTCTATCTATTAAAAAAACACCATCAAAATCCGTTGCGTAGTTTTAAAGATCTAAGCATACATAGGGACAGACAGACAGCGGGAAACGACTTTATGTAGTCATATTTTTGTTACCCTTCTAAGATTACTGATTTTAAAAAAATACACCTCCTGCTCCACCAGGACTAAACAAAGTAATGTCGCGTCGAATTAATGTCATCTCAAACTTTTATCAAGTCGAAATAAGTATTAACATATTGATGAAGTTCCGTCCGCGATTCTTGTACAGTTGACAATTTTTAATATTGTACAAATTAATCTCACAGTTCAACTATGTTTTAGCAGATTTTATTAAAAAAATATATTTCATTATTATAGATCACAAACAAAAAAATTAAATAAGATTCCATTGTCAATTTTACCATTTTTATGTAGTAAAAACATTTAATTTTTCAGATAAAAACTTCGAATTGTCGTAATTTACCACTTCTAAACAGAGGTAGGTAGGGCTAGAAAGACCGATGTGCTTATGGGAGGGGGGAAAGGAATATTCGAATAACCTTTGATGAAACTACTAGCTGAAATACGTCTACATATTTAAATTTTTACCTTAACAATTTTAATTATCTGTAATTTTTCTTCCGACGCTACAAAGACAGTCAACGCATTCGGAATACAAAGCGCATGCGTGGGAACAATGCGCCAAGTTTAATTGTGACCGATGGTAATGTCCCGATCAGATTTACATAACTGTGTCTATGGCGCTTGTGCTCTATGGTTCTATGTTATACCTATTGGATATTCATTGGTTATACTAAAGGAAAAGTGCGGGGAAATTCTTTGGTATATTATACAGGCTGTTAAAAAATGCGTTTGAACTTTAAGGGATTACTCAGAATCAAGGATAGAATAGAATACAGGAAAAATATTTAAAAAATCCGCTCTAAATATATTCCAATATTTTTCCTGCTCTTAAAATCTCAAACGCACTTTTTTTAACACCCTATATAAATCAGTATTTACTTACAAGCAAGTACAAACAAATTTTTAAAGCCGAAAAAGTGATCGTAGGACATGGAAACTATGTTCATAATTCTCAGCTCGAGTTTATCCACTACCAGACACAAACCTAGATATTTTGTGGTACTGGAGAATAAAAACAAAAATTGCTTAACGAAAAGCACAACAGTCGTAGAAAAACTTGTTAATTTTCAAGAAAAGAGATACTTTCTGAACTCAAGTAGTACAATCCGTATTGTACTGCTTGAGTTCAGAAAGTATCTGTAATAACTTTTTGTTGTTTTTGCCGTATGTTTTTCCCGTAACATTTCACTGTCTGACATTAAGACATTAAAGATATGTAATAACTTTTGGCGAACCTCAAAGACAACAAATCAATTTGAATATCGCATATTCAATTATCTTTCTAAGAACCTATTTACTGGATTATTACTTTTATCAGATACATTAAACTGTATTTAATTAAGGGGCCAATATCTTATGTAATTTCTTTTAATATTTAGTTAATTTATGTTTTTTTAAGTCAGTCTATGTTAATGCAAAACATTAATCAACAAAAAAAAAATTAATGCATTTACCCCCTCGAACCTCTCGTCATTAGTATGGACGCCACGACAGATACATCGATATTTTGTGTGTGTGTAGAATTAGTAAGCCAGTATTTTGTTAATTAGTAGTCAAGTTCTAAACCTCAGTAACTTATGTATGTAAACAAATGTACTGACGGCGCCAGTAGAATTTATCAGATTACAAAAAATGTGTTATTGTTTCTTTTAGGGACAAGTAAGAAGTTATTTTTTTTAAACAGCTAAATTGAAGACTCGCCATTTTTATGTATTTTTTTTATTTTATTTGAGTAATGTTTGACTTGAGTATTTTATACGTAAAAAGCGAAGTCTTAGAAGAAATGTTGTTCAGTTTAGTAAATTAAATCCCCAGTTAGCGGTGCTAATAAAAAAATACTGTCTTCTTTGTTCATTCAACGATATGCCAATGAAAACATCTTGAGAACATCGAACTCTTTATTCCAGGCCAGTGCTTTGAAACCATTTCAAGGCCCTTATGCCATAACTTCCTATAAAATAAAATAATCTTTTAAAACTGTGAAACGAAGGTATCGCCAAAATATTGAATTGATAACCAATTTTATTGCCTACGTTTTTATTGTTATGGCATTGGACTGTACTATTAGCGTCAGTAGAGTTAGCAAAAACAAACAATTAGATGAAAGAAAAAATTGGTGGCAACTTGTGAATTGTGGTGAAGTCTTGATGGTCTGGATTGAGTTATGCTGCAGTGGTCGTGCATGATTTCCTTTGAAGTCCCTTGTTAATTATTATTTGTTTCGTTGCTGACCCTACGCACTCACTGGCCAATGTTATAACAAGAAAAACGTAGGGTAATAAATTTGGTTATATACATCTCTTCATAATTTTCCGTTCTACGCAAAAATCATGTTCTTTTATTACATTCCGTCACATATTCTTGACGAAATTGAGCAACTTTTTAACTCGGGTTCAAAAAGTACGGTTTTAAATGTAAAAAAAACAGCATGTAAGTGGTTTAGAATTTGTTTATTCTAAAATTAGCCATACTTAAATTCTAAGTTGTCGTCAAAATGTCAACTACTCATTCAGATTTTATCAACTTCGCGAAAACACTACCGCGCCCCCAGATCTATTAAATAGAGACGACCCGATAAAAAGATCACACGATGACGCACTTTTATTCTAAATTTAAAAATTGACCGTTTTTTTCTCACTTACATAATTATGGCTGATTAATTTGCCGACGGTCCCTGGCGCTGCGATCGTCGGTTACGCGTGTAGGGCAGACTATAAAGATAATCGCGTGTCGCAGTCAAGGGCGCCCCATTCATAGCTCGGTTATATTTCACGAGTAGCGGGTATATTGCGAAATAGGGAAAAGGGAGGAATGGCAAACGACTGTGTAAGGGAAATGACGGGTAAATATCTTTTCTTATGGGAGAAGCTTGTCTTTGGCTAAACCATATTATCATTGAGTTCGAGGTTATCTCCCTATTTCTTGCCTCTTTTTCCTTGTAAGATACAGGGTAAATATAGGACAGTAGACAGATTTAAGGAAGCGAAAGATGAACTAGGTCACTCACAAAAAAAGTTTGTATAGAGTAAGATTTTTATTGAATATTAAGTGCGTCTTTTTGTTGGTTAAATGAGGCAATCTATGAGGTCTGTCCCAAAAGAGTCAACATTGCATAAGATTAGCAAAAACCTTGCTCCCAAAATTTTATACGCAGGTAATACAGGTCTCCAGATATGTAAGAATACATTATAATAAATTATAATGATCTTTTTGAAAAAAAAAACTTGAAACTGCGTTCTTAATTTTATTAGCCAATGATTTCTTTTAAACTGATTGATGGATTGTAGAATGTGAGGTTACGTTTACCTACGAGAATTAATCATATATGTTTCACAACATAAAATAAAAATAAAACTTTCAGGCAAATAACCATTCATTACACACAGGGTTATTTTTGGACCCCCCCCCCCCCCCCCACCATATTACTACGAGAGTTTTGTAGTTATGAAAACATAATCTTTGAATCCTTTCTTACCGATACACATTATTAACTGGTGCCAACATCTGTTATACTTAGTCTATTTTTAATAAAACAAAAAGAAAAATTGTTTTTATAATTTAAAAAATACTGTTAGACTCCCAATAACATTTTGTTTGAAAATCAAAATTCACTAGCGAGCTCTTTTTAACCGACTTCAAAAAAAAAGGACGAGGTTCTCAATTCGTCGGAATCTTTTTTTTATGTATGTTCATTGATGATTACTAGAAGACGCCTGAACCAAATTGGAAAATTCTTTTTTTGTTTAAAAGGGTGGTCTCTTCACAGGTGGTCTCATAGAAATTTTTCGAAATCGATTCAACGGTTTTTGAGAAAATCATCAAACACATATCAAAATTGGAGTTGTTGCGATTGAAGTCGGTTGTTTTGAACGTATTCAGCGTGGTCAATTATAAAAAAAAATTACTTTAATTAAAATTAAATACAACCTTAATTAAATTAAAATATTATTTTCCTTGACGACCGATTGTCAAACTTTAACCGCGACATTGCGACACGCAAAATATACTGGTTATCGGCAAATGTGCCGCCGACAGTTTGGAACGTTTTCATTTGATAACGTTTTAATCTTTTTATTTAAATTGTGCCTGCCTTGTTGCCGGGTACTTATGACGTGGTTTGTATTATTTGCTTCGTTAAAAACCCATATTGTCCCCACTGCTAGGGCACGGCTTTAATCCCATAGCTCGGGAATGGTAGACCATACTCCACACACGGGAGGTTTGTGGAGGCAGTATGCCCAATGTCAGTTTTCAAGCCGCCTTTGAGGTATCTGAGCCTCTGACATACCTTAGTGACTGTCATCTAATGAAAGCAATCGGCACCAACAACGCCTTAGCGTGAAACGGTCGAGGAAAATACCACTAACAGTCAACTTCATCCAGGTTATAACCTTGTCTGTAGTTATTTAACCTGCGTGATCGACGAGACCACGCAAGCCGCACTGAGCCATGACCGCAACATTTGCTTGCAGAGCTCCGTTCTTGTCTTTGGCTGTGCAAATATTTCCAACATTTTCTTTTCTCAGCCATTTAAGCTCCTGATATGACCCGGCAGCACACCATTTTCTTCCATTATTTGCTTACGATATAATATAAATAACATTTCGCAAAAAAGGACTTTTCATACAATCTTGGCTCACTCACAACCTTATCACAATAAGTGCAATACAAGCTATAACTGTAAATTAAGTAAAGTAAAATAAAAGTAAAAATTAAGTAAAATAAAAGTAGGAATTTAAAAAAATGAAGAATAATAAAAACTGAATTACTTTTCTTCAATGTAAAATGATTAAAATAATATCTCCATAATTTTCACGTAGGTATAGCGTAAGCACACAAAATTAAAAAAAAAACTGAAAACATTCCAAAGGAAACAGAAAGTGGTGTCGTGACTAGGATTCATAAAATAAAATAAAGAGACGGAAATGTAATAAGTCTTTTCAAAGAAAAGATGACAGAAATATTTCTGTAAGGAGATTTATACGCAAAATATTTGAAGGGTCGACTTTGGGCTCAACGAAACGCCCGACAAAATAATAATAATAAATAATAAGACTTCCTCATAAAATCCTCCGCTTCTTGCGAGCACTAATAAAATCCTCACGATCATGGGCGGAAACATAAAAAAAAAACTTTAGGATATCGTTGTCAAAAGCGCGCCAAGGGCATAATATCTGACCGAGTTTGGTGCGTCAACGAGTTAAGTCAACACGTTCAGTGACGTCGTATATTACACTTGGTAGGGTTATATTATAGCGGATGGCGCGAAAATGGTGGAATACAGCGCCAAGGTCAACGGCGGATTCAATGACCTACAAATTCGGGTTGGGATGACACCATTCCGCTCGTGTTTATTTTGTTAAACCTACTTGGTTACTGGGTAACCTATTGCCATGGGATTTTACGAGGGCCCAACCCGTATTGATACTTCGCACGATAGAAATTCTGTGATGTTTATTTGTGGAGGAGTAACCGAATTTATTTTGCGTGAGCACGTTTTAATTCTGAACTAGCGTGATTTCGTCTGCGTGGACTTCAGAATTGCATGCAGAGAGAAATAACATTTTATTTCTCATCTTCAAAATGTTTCAGTTTTTAGCCATTCCTCTAGGAACCCTCGATATTTCCAGGATAAAAAGTATCCTATTGTTAGCCGAGTGCTTTGTCTATCTACGTAGCAAACATTCAAATCCGTTCAGTAGTTTCAACGTGAACAAACAAACAAACAAACATTCATACTTTCGCATTTAAATATAATATTAGAGAGATGAATGATGTAGTAAGTATATGTCGGTTAATATAAAATAAAAAGGCAATTTTATTTCGTTAAAGATAAAATTTCAGAAATACATAGGTAGATAAATATAAAAATCAATGTGCCTGAATACCACACACACATAGAAGACCATTCATGATTCCCTCGATGCTTCACACAATACCATTCGTACATACAACCTTTTAAATCACACAGTAGTCACTCTTTTAATACTAGTTGAATGAATGCAAAAAACTGCATTCACATTGCATCGCGTGCAAATCGCGCAATCACGATGATGCCAAAGTAGGTAAATAGTGGATTGTCATTGCAGGCGCCAAGGGTGCGTACGCGCTGCCGCCATCTTGTGACGTCACATCCTGCCACCATTCAAGCCGCCGCGCCGCCGTTCATTCATGAGAACCGCTAAACAGATGTGAATTGGAGATTTTATGAATTCTGCGATGTTAAGTGCCATATTAATGGTTACAGTGTGGTTTACAAAGAAAAATTTGTGGCCGAAAATTCTTGGAACTTACAAAAATTTGTAGGAACTTATTGTGTCACACAAAATAAGAATGTACCTAAAATTATGAATACGCAATTACCCACTTAGTTTAAGAGTTCAGCTTCGAACATAAACGTATAATGATAGCTTTATTATTTCCACCAGCTGGTCGATTTCCGTAAAATAATATTTTGCGTTAACGAAAGATGGCGCCACTAATTATAAATCAGATAGAAAAAAGTCAAAAACAAATTTTATGAAACCTACAAACTTTATAAAAAAAAAAAAATTGTTTATTTGTTTGGAAAAGTGTACACTTTGTATGGTGGCGGATGCCTCCTATTAAGCCGAAGCCTGTGCCAGGAGGCACCGCTCTTCCTTATCTAAAAGTTTAAGAGTCACAAACAAAACAAATCAAAAAGCGACAACATATAAAACTTTTACAAAAATTTAACAAGATTACAATATAATTATTATTAGGTATGTTACCAAAAGTTGTGTGGCAGTGTGTGAAAATGCGTAGTGTGTGTGTGTGTGTGTATGTGTGTGTGTGTGTGCGCGTGTGTGAGTGTGTGTTAATTGTTAAGTAGAGCTTAAACATCATCATAATTTTGATCCTCCGATTTAGGGAAAACGAACGCTGTCTCATGCCAAATTAATCAAAAGAAGTATGGCGAACTGGGACCCACCAAATAAAAAAAATCAAAGACGACCCATTCAGTTACGAAATTATTTCCATTATATATTTAAATATATGAGTATGTAAATTAAAAAAAAATGACTCCAGCAGAAGCAGGGAATCAATAGTTTAAAAAAGTCTTGATTCCACACTAATTCCAACAAAAACGCAGCAATGTACAAAAAAAAACGCAACGATACGACAGACAACAGACTATGACAGCCACCGTTGACTCTGACAAAAGGATAGCATAATATAAATCGCGTAAGTGTGAAAGAGAAGATACAAAACGGTTGCTGTCAGAGTGCACTCTCGGAACGCGTCTCAGGAATCAGTGTTGCAATTATTCAGTCAGCCATGGTTAAGATTTGAGATTTTCATTCATTTTTGTTGGCTGGAGCCAACGTTGACGGTGGGGGCACTATTTGTCAAATAGTAGTGTAGAGGTCAATAGGTTAAGCTCGGTCTCCCAGGTATAACCTAAAAAATGTTAAATGGTCAGTTTCAAACATCGTTATTTCAAAATTCTCCCAACTTGTGCAATAAACACACAATTTAATTTTTTTTTATTTGTAATCCAATATTCCAGAAATACCATGTACTTATCATTAAAGCACGTTGATGAAAAGACTGGGTCCCAAAATACATGGCGTCTCGCCATCATTCTTTCATAGCTCCTGTTTAAAAATAGGTAGGTTGTTATTATTTTTTCATTTCGTAGTTGGTAAGCATAAGCTCTTGATATCAACTGATGGCTAGTAATGATGATTTCAAACGATAGAAACAACCTTTTTAAAACTCCCAACGCGATGAGTTAATCTAGTACATATTGCATATTACATCAACGCCGGAACTATAAATGCTGTTAACAATAATACCTTGATCTGGGGCTATTACTCATGATGTAAATCAATATAGCCTTCGCAAAATAAATTATCAACCTCATATCTTCATCATAGCCGAAACAAGTCCACTATTTAACATAGGCTTTCCACTCAGCACAGTTCTGGGGCACATGCATCCTGCTTCTTTCTGCATCGGTACCTAAATCGTAGAACATCAGTCCACTTGGCGGGGGACTGTCCAACACTAACGCATTCTGCCCCCTTATATGGGAAGTTTAGGAGTCTTTCGGGACAGGGGAAGCAAACCTTGTTAATAAAGTGGAAGTACCTGCATTAATTAGCACCTTAAATATTAATTTCGCAACAACTCTCAAAATAAACTCATTAGGAGAAGTAACTAAAGCGAAAAAAAAAGTTAAAATTCCTTTTTATCTTAATGGCTCATAAAAATATAACAGCGGGTCATAATGGCGGAAACATTTTGAGGACTAAATGATAAACAGGCTTTTAAAACTAATGTCTAGATTTATTACGTTTTGACCAATTAGCAACAAGCAAAAACAGAACAGTCTTTTGACCTAAACTTGATAATTATTGATGACAAGGAAAATGGATACTTAAATGCACATATCTAATGTGCAAATTATTTTATGTTTTAATGGTTATTATCTCTTTAATGTACCAACGAAACGTACAAATCACACTTTTTATTTGCGGAACGATTATAAAGTAAAATAAAAGATTTATTTATTGAAACTGAACAACTTTACTCACGAAGCCTATATTAAATTCGCAATAAAAAAGACTACCCATACCAATTGATCAGCTGATCCGCCAACTTTGTATGGGAAATCAAAAAAAAAACCGAATTGAATATAGGTTCCTTGGGGAAAGTTGTCCAGTTTCACGAGTAGAAGTCACTGTACATTTTTAAGGTTTTTTTTAGAATGATCCTACATAAATAGGTAAAAAATATGTCAAATTCGAAACATTTCAAACGCGGATTTCGAACTACAACCAAGCCCTTGATTCAGTCTTAATACACATTTGCTTTGCTACACACACGTCAATTAAACCCATTAATTACAAGTGAACAAAGCTATTAATTACATTAAACACGCCTTGTCAGTCTCTCGAAATTGGCTGGTTAATAGTTATTATAATTAAGGAACTAACAGTACACAAGTACTGTCTGTGGGCCCTGTGACAATGAAATAGTCGTAAAATTTAACGACATTAGTACAACTAGAGAGGCCACCTTGGATATTCATTATTAGATGGGTACCACTTATTGTGCCTACATTGTTGTACGCTTCATAGAGTTGTGCGCATGTTTAGACGAGGCAGTTTTATTTTATTTTACTTAATACCACGACTAATGTTAACACTTTCAAAGACATTCGAAAATACAGAATGAATAAAACTTCTAGCCCTGCACTGTATACACTGAACAATTATCATATTTCACCATATTGTATTCCTTGGGGGAAAACGTTGCCGTGAGAAGCGTACTCCCAAAAACCGACATGGACTTTTCATATTAAATTAACATACAAAAAAAGTTCAAGTTTTACCAGTAGTATAAAATAATCCAGTATATTTACCAAAAAAATACGCGAATAAGACGCTAACAACCCATATCGTCCCCACTGCAGGGGCACGGGTCTCTTCCCATACCTCGGGAAGGTTAGTCTTTATTCTACACACCACCACCACCAAATCTAATGATGTCTAATAAGGTGGTACATGAGTTAGTAAAATAGATGTATAACTAAGATTTTGTATTTTCATCATCTTTTTTATTTCGTTTTTGTAGATTGATTGCAAACTATCTATCTATCTATCAGCCGAAAGACGTCCACTGCTGGACAAAGGCCTCCCCCAAGGATTTCCACACCGACCGGTCCTGTGCGGCTCGCATCCAGCGGCTTCCTGCAACCTTTACCAGGTCGTCGGTCCACCGAGTCGGGGGCCTGCCCACACTGCAAACTATCTTCTTTTATTTTTATAATGGAAAACTGTTTTAAATTATTATTTTTCTGTCTGACAAAATTATTGTAAACCATCGAAGTGCGTTCATATCGTAATAGGTTACGGCAGAATCATCAGCGTAGTAGATGCCTTGCTTCTGCTACATATGCTGAGCTGGGACCTTTTATATTTCACTAGGCTAGTCTTAATGTTTAATTTATTATACAACAAATTGCATGAAATGGAAGATTAATATTTATAGTTTAATTAAGGTTAAGCTCCTATATATTGTGAGATACCCCTAGGTTAATGCTGTAAGTTGTATATGTTGTTTTTTATGCCTGGTGTGTATAATAAACGTTTTATCTATCTATCTATCTATCTATCTATCAAATTGACAGTCAACCATAACAAAAGAAATAACGTCCATAAATTACCTTTAAGTTGTGGGTACAAATAAAACAAACAAAACGTCCAAAGACTGAAATAATGATTATAAAATTTGGCATATTATAGTATACTGTCAAAATTAATACGTCACGCTTAAAAATAATGAGCGAAATTAAGTTACTCATAAACTCATTAGCGGCATAGTGTGAACAACCCCACATTTGAATTTCCACGTGTAGAAACACCCATAACTACGGCATTTTAATTTGTTAAGCAAATAATATGTTAACAATAGGTAGTTATAAAATATAAATTAAGGTAATTTATGATGGCTGAATCACGTATTTAAAAGGGTGCCTCTTTAAAATAAATGATAGCTAACAATAAAATTATTTATACATGAATAAATAAAATATACAAGGTGCTTTTTAATGGTGGTATGATGAACATATCAAGGCTATTAATTTAGTTAAAATGTGACAACTTTTGTTCTAACACTTTTTAAATTAAGAACAAAAAAATTTGAACTCTCCATACAAATCGATAGACAAACTGAGCATATTTTGTATGAAGAGTCAAAAAAGTTACAAAAATCGGCGTGGCATAAAAAATATTTTGGCATGTCTACTTCTTTCTAATGCTACGCAAGTATAACGTTTACAATAAATCATTCAATACGCGCAAGATTCCTCCACGTACAGGGTTATTCCCGTTTCTTAGACAAGACGGGGTAACCGGTACATACCAGAAAACCTCTTAACTGGTGCTTTACCCATTAAATTGAACATCTTTTCCTCTAGAAATTTGCGGAAATCGCTGTTTTTTGGACAGGAAACTGCTCAAATTGTATAAAAAACCAAAAATCTATTTCAACTGTCTATTCAAGTTTTAGAACAAAGTTGTTCAGTTTAATAAGTATATAGAATCTCAATTTAAGAGAACTACTGGGATGTACCAATTAACCATCAATTAACCTATTACTTATTATTACCCTATAAAATAATCTAATATCACATGAAATCGTATTTATTAATGTTTTTATTAAGTATTTCAAGTACCTACATAAAACCTCTTGTACAATTCGATTAAAATCTCATTTAATATCAAACACCGCACCGAAAACATTCTTATCAGCTGAATTTGGGTCGAACCGTCCGGTTTCAAATGTCTTTCTCACCAAGGAACCCTACCTGTGAAAATACCTTTCCTCCAAGATTGTCTCTGAGAGCTACAGTCATCATCATCACATCAACTGGATCAGGACCACTGTGAATGTAGACCTCCATCACAGACGTCCTCTTAGCGCGGTTCTGATCCAAAAACATGCAACGGGTTTCTGTTACCTACCACCAAGCCATCAGTCCATCTGATGGAAGACCTTACAACACTACATCTTTCAGGTATGTATTCACTTCCACACATTTGTATAGTGCAAATACAGGGTTAGTTTTGGACCCCCCCCCCCCAAAACTTTACAGTGGCTTCTAGTGATGAAACTGAGCAACTTTCCCCAAATAACCAATCGTCAATTCGCAAAAAAATTTTGGGCATCTCCATACAAAATAGGCCGATCACGTAATCAAATTACGAATGGTCAATTCGCAAATAAATTTTTGGACCTTTTATACTAATTTGATCACGTGGTTGGCCTACTTTATATGGAGGTGGCCAATTTTTTTTTTGCGAAATGACCATTCGTTCTTGGGGAAAGTTGTTCAGTTTCATGAATAGAAACCATTGTGAAGTTTTGGTGGGGGGTCCAAAAATAACACTGTAGTATCGGTACAATAAAGCATAGTGTTTTCATTCACACATTCAATATAATTTCTATCGTAATCTTATATTAAATAGTAGTACATAATTAATCTTTATATAAAGACAATATTACGATCTGCTCCCCGCATGCAACTGCTGTGCCCTTACAGGGTGCATGTACAATCTACAAAATTCACTTACCATCTTTATGTTATGTACATGTTATGCAGAAATAAATGAATATGAATATGAATATGAATATGAATTTTCACAGTACGAAAGATATCAACTCGAAAACTAAAAGTTCACACGGCCAATCTGTAGCAGAAACGCCCTTCCCGCCACAATTGAAGATACTTCCTTATTGTAAGGGCTTACGTCATTTGCGCGTGCGACGGCGTCGTCCCGAATTCCGCGCATAATACGTTTGAAACAATTCGCTAGGTTTTATATTGGTATCTTGGGGTATATACAGAGTGTTGATAAAAAAATACTTTAGAACTTAGATGCTGGAAGACAACGGTTTCATAGGATTGTGATGTGCAGGAAGCAGCTGGATTTATGTGGCATACCCGTAACATCTCCACTGCAGCACAGGGAAAGTTGGGCTTTGTGGATTATGCTCCACTCACCGGGGCCAAGTACGGATTGGTGAAGGTTGATTGATCAGTAGCCAAAACCACACACAGTCTATTCCCATACTTCGGGAAGGCTAGGCTTTGTGGATTATGCTCCACACACGGGGGCCAAGTTCGGTCATAAGTTTTTAAGCAGTGTACAATCTGATACACATTAACAGCTGCTATCTAGTGGCATCAACCGGCAACACCAAATAACTCATATCCATGTTCATGTTCTGAGTCACACACGTCCAGCTTCCACAGTTTCCTGTTAGTATGACTAGACGATCACCAGTCCACGTGGTGGGGACCTTTCCAACCCTATGTATTCAGGACCGCGGACCTTGCACCAGAAGTTGTTTCATTTTTGGAGAACTCAATTATATCCACGTTAACTTGCTTATCTGTTCAAACAGCTTGATAACTATCGCTTCAGATCGATTTCGGACTCAGCGAATGAAATTAAGGAATAGAGTGATCTTTATGTGCTTTCTACGAGTATGACTGACTAAACCAAAGTTTTCTGATCGTGTGTGTGCGGCCACACAGCATGTCAGCTCACTGAAAAACTCAGGCAGTAAAAAAAAGTCGGCATTGGTGTCGATTCGGTTTTCATGATTAAACTTATTTGACAGAACTAAACTTAATTTAAATGTTTTGTCTTTTTCTCTCTGTATCGAAAAGACAAGGATAGGATGCTTAAATTAAGTTAAGTCCTGGTCAAATAACTTTAATCGTAAACACCGAATCGACACCATTCTCAGTATAAAATAAACTAAACCTCCAGCACATATACTGAAAACTTTTGCGATTTCAAGATAAAAATGATCTTTCAATACAAAAATGACAAATTAGTTGATATGATTAATCTGTATGAGAGAAAAGTTTAATTCCTTTTTGCAACTTCAACTTCATGTAATGGATCCTACATGTGTTTTGTTGCGCACCTGTGACGTTTCGAGCTAATGCGACTGCGAAGTTTTATAATAGTCGGTCGGTATATTGCGTCGGTCGGTATATTGCCAGGTCTAATAAAGTACACACCCACCTGATTCGCGTCACACTGACGATACAGGAAGACATTCTGACCAATTTTATTTCTTTTAAATTACCTACATACCTAAAACTGGAAATAGAAATAAAAAACTACTATAAATTTTTAACAGACTTCAAAAAGGAGGAGGTTCTCAATTCGACTGTATGTTTTTTTTTGTGTTTGTAACGCCAATTATGAATTGATTTTGATGATCCTTTTTTTGTCTGGTAGGTCATACTTCAGAGGTGGTCCCATTTATCGAAATTGGTTCAGCGCTTTTTAAAACTCAACAAAAACGATTGAAGTCGGTTGTTTTTAACGTATTCAGCGTTGTCAATTATTCAAAATTAAGAAATTAGAAGAACAACTTTAGAAATAACCACGGAAAGTATTACACACCCAAATAAAAATTAAAACCTAACTATAATATTTCGACCGTGAAAGTCAAATAACTTGAAAACAACGAAACACATTTTTATGAACCAGAGCTTAAAAAACCGCAAGGAGACCTGCTTTCAAATAAAAGATGACCACACCGAATACGTTAAAAACAACCGACTTCAATCGCAACAACTCCAGTTTTGCTATGTTTTTGTTGATTTTCTCAAAAACTGCTGAATCGATATCGATAAAATTTATATGGGTCACCTGTGAAGTATACCCTTTTAAACAAAAAAAGAATTTTCCAAATCGCTTCAGGCGTCTTCGAGTAATCGGTGAACATACATAAAAAAAAAGATTCCGACGAATTGAGAACCTCCTCCTTTTTTTGAAGTCGGTTAAAAAACATTTAATAATGACAATATTAAGATCTCTGTGGTTGGATACATCTGTAATACATTACCATCCTTATGTGAAAATCGAGAAAAATGCCCTAATAGGTATTAGAAATCTTTGAGGCTAACAGAAAAACCTAAATCCAAGCTTTCTTCGGAGGAAAAACCACACATTCTCTCGAGGATTATACGAGTCGTAAAAAAGAAAATACATATTTATATGAATTGCTTTGGCTATATAATCCTTGGAATCCCATAACACCAAGGGCTTAGCAGTAATAATGGCGTAACAGGCCCTTGAGAAGATAAATGTGGGACTTATATGGCGTAACGTGGTGATGGGTGGGGGCCATGTGTTACAGCGATTAACATGTCCTGTTCTAATTATTAAAACATTTTTCTAACGTCTTTGTCATGAGAGATACTTATTGTTAGTAGCTGACTTGATTACGGTGACGCAAAACAAAGTAATGAATTTTTAGAGGTTCCATACATTAATGATCAAATCGCCGATCGATTTGTATAAAGATTGAAGAGGTCAAAGTTTTGTTATTTATTTAAAACTAGCTTCCGCCCGCGACTTTGTCTGCGTGGACTTCAGAATGGGAAAGAAAACGCACAGCAAATTGCAGATGGCGCTACAGACGCTTGACTCATAACAACTTTCAATTAGTTCCGGATTTTTATTATCGAGGTGTTATAAATTAGTTTTTTTTTCTGTAAATTTGTTAAATGGAAAATGTATGCGACTTGGACTGTTCCTCAATTAAAAGCGGAGTTGAAAAGTACATAATTGAAAACGAAAATTTTCCCACGTCTTTTTCATCCGAGAATCTTTAGGAAATTAATGATTTCCATTATTATTGCAACCAATCGCCACACAACGCGGCATTTTTTTAATAATCTTATGTTTAGTTCACGTAAACAATTTTTTCTATACGTTTTGACAGTTAGTATGAGTCAAGCTATATCAGCGCCTCTATCGGCGAGCTTTGTCAGTTTTCTTCCCCGTTATGGTGGCGCCATCTAGTGACGAAGTGGAAATTTTGAGTTTTTAAACATTCCTCCGGATCCCCTTAAGTTTTCCGAGATAAAAAGTATCCTATGTGTTAGCCAATTGCTTTATCTATCTACCTTCCAAATTTCATCCAAATCCGTTCAGTAGTTTCAGCGTGAAAGTGGAACAAACAAACATTCATACTTTCGCATTTATAATATTATCATTAATCATTAATATTAGTGAGATGAGAAGTTATAGATAAAGTTGTCGCAAAGGATTACCAAATAATACATACATATATAGCCTGGATAATGGATATATCGACATCCGCTAACGAGGCGGATCTAAGAGAAAACAATAAATTGTTTTTACTTTCTTGACAAGCCACGTTTTAAAGCAAAAGGAGGGTTTTTGATATGTTTTTGACGATTAAAGTCTCCATCGAACCTAGTACCTTATTCAGAGCAAAAATGCCATAAATACACCTAGTTTCTTTTTAAACCGACCAGTTAAAGAAAAAATACATTTTTTTAAAGTTTGCTTTGGATATAATTTGTATTACATATCAAAATAATTTATTAAAATGTCATTGGTTATAACAAAGACTTAAATTCTAAATTTAGGGTTCTGATATTAACCTTTAGAATTAAAGCTATCAAAAAGTTAACCTAGAGTTTACTAAACTAATTAAAATATTTAGATAGGCAACGTTTCAAGAGATGAAATTATGACTGAGGCATATCTCACCGAAAATTCTGACAGGTAAATTGACCTAGACAAAGGTTAGACGAACATAGTTATATATTCCTTTGTCCTTTATGGACTTTTAACCCCGGAGTGAAGGGCAGACGTCGAAAAGAAAAACATACAAAAAGTGTTTGACCTTAGAACTGAAAAGGACTCCAGTTACTAGTTAGTTTCCCCTCCGTTCAAGAGGTCGTTAGCTGAAACCTAAAAAAATAATAAACAAAGAACTATCTACAAAATAACAAGATTTTCTCTGAATTTAAGATTTTCTTAAGAAAAATCTGCAGAGAAAGAGTTGCTTTATGCAGAATTGATATATGATTTGACTAAAAATCGAAATTATTTTACACACTCTTATGCAAGTTTCTTTTTTGTGGTTAATGAAACAATTTTTTTTTTTATGTAGCTATATTACATGTGCTCTCAACTCAGAGTTGAAATGTATGAAAATAAAATGTTCTTTGGGGATATTGTTAACCGACTTCAAAAAAAGGTGGAGGTTCTCAATTCGTCGGAATCATTTACCGATTACTCGAAGACGCCTGAACCGATTTGGAAAATTCTTTTTTTGTTTAAAAGGGTTATACTTCACAGGTGGTCCCATAAAAATTTTATAGATATCGATTCAGCGGTTTTTGAGAAAATCAACAAAAACATAGCAACATTGGAGTTGTTGCGATTGAAGTCGGTTGTTTTTAACGTAGGTATTCAGCGTGGTCATTATTCAGTTTTATGAGTCGAATCAGTTAAGGCAACGGAATGAATAGAAATTCACTCTGTAATATAATATTTTTTATACTATTTTATTTTGTATACTACTTTATTTTGCGTTGATTTGTTGTCCAAAAAAAAACAAATTTGTTTACTTTATACTTGTCGCGTTCTGAGAGCTCAAAAAATCGAAGTTTTAAATTTTAAAGAAAATAAATATTTTCCTCTGAAAGAAAACGTCTTAAAAACAATTTGATCACTTAGTATCTAATGGATTTTCTTAGTGAATTACTAATAGCTACTCTTTTATTTATCATCTTTAAAAAGTAAACGTTTTTAAAAACCATCCAATAGGTATTTGAATAAACAAATGTAAATATGTACATATTTTATAGGCACCGAAATAAATATGTTACATAGTTTCACGCTCGCTATAACATGGCAACAGATAAAGCGGCAAATTTTAAATGTCCCAAAACACAGTGAAAATGTTATATGTGTATTATGCGACATAAACTGTTCGCTTTGGCCGCCTGCTCAATAATCGAACGATAAATAAATTTGGGGGTTATCTGAGGGGCCGCTTGCGATAACGTGTAGGGTGACCAAGATTAGCTGAGATTCCTGTACTGCCCACTTAAGAAAGAAGGCGGCTAAGTATACGGCGACTACATATAATTAGTCGCCTTCTTCCTTATCACGCCAGTATAAGTTCTAGTTTCAGCATTATTATGTTAGCACTATGTATGTAAGAAAAGAAAGTTATTTTATTTATGTTATTTGTTGAAATTAAAACGCACAAATTAGAGTAAACTCTTATTGCGATATGCGATCTCTTTCAGGACTCTCTTTACCGCCCAATTCTAGATCCTGTTATTTGTCTTTACTTGCTGTTTAGTACATACATTTATTTACTTTATTTGGAAAAACAGTAAAATGTTACTGAATTATGTAATAAGGTAATAAAATAATACTAATTGGACTCTTATCTTGCATAATGTTTCAAATTGAAAATAAAATGCTAAACATTTTAAGATGTCTAAAAGACTATACCAAAACAATAATACATAGTTGTATGTAGTCAACTTAATAGACCCCCAAGAAAAATATAAAAAACAACGCGGCTTCTATTCATCTTGTCGATTTTAATCAAATGGGTTACCTACTTAATGCTGTCATAAACTACAGAACTTCCATAAAGATCACAATCCCGTTCTGAATTTGAATGTTGACCTCTCAATTAAACTATAGTGCCGCCAAAAAGATCTCAATCGCGTTCCGTATTTGAATTTTGACCTATATTCTAAACTCACTGATCCGCGAAAACGCGCGAATTTGTGGCTACACTAACATATAATACAAGCTCAAGGTCATGTGCCAGAGCCACGCAATAGACTAGGAAAGCCTTGGGCCGGTCACCGACCCACGGAAGTAAGATACACCAGCGTAACTTGACCTCTTGATAGTCAAACCTCTCCTCCGCAGCTCCCCAGATAAGTTCCCGAATTAGAAGCGGGGGAGCTCAGATTAAATGGTTCTCGGTTTTATGCGAACATTCAACATGCCATGCGTTTGACGTTTTATGTAAAACACGTGAGTTTTTTTTATTGTTGCCGAGTACATTTTTGGCTTGGGGTTCGGGAAAATTTATTGTACCTGTGTTTTTATTAATAGAAGAAAATGATTAAACTGTAAGCTGTTGTGTGTTAGTGACACAGCTATTAAACTTATGCCCTGCGTGACCTAATATTTTGATAAGAATTTAAATGTAACCTGTGACTGCTTATTAAAAACTGTGAAAATGACGCAACTTTAAGTAAAACAGTGATCAGAAATCTAGATGATTAAAGAACAAATGACAATATTGAAGTGAAGTTAATATTTTTTGACAATGAACTGAACCGATACTAAAATTAAAATAAACTTGGTATAGGCAGAACCCGGACACTCGAACAAATTACTGAGTTATAATTAACTTATCCTAATACTTCTTTATTCCTAATACCTACGCAATGTAGACAGGCTCCCACTCGGTGGACCGATGACCTGGTGAAGCCGCTGGATGCGGGCAGCGCAGGACCGGTCGGTGGGGAAATCCTTGGAGGAGGCCTTTGTCCAGCAGTGGACGTCTTTTTAATCGACTTCAAAAATGGAGGAGGTTCTCAATTCGTCGGAATCTTTTTTTTTTGTATGTTCATCGATTACTCGAAGACGCCTGAACCGATTTGGAAAATTCTTTTTTTGTTTAAAAGGGTATATACTTCACAAGTGGTCCCATATAAATTTTATCGAAATCTATTCAGCGGTTTTTGAGAAAATCAACAAAAACATAGCAAAATTGGAGTTGTTGCGATTGAAGTCGGTTGTTTTTAACGTATTCAGCGTGGTCAATTATAGACATTCAGTTTCATCATGTATTCGGAAGTTAACTTATGGATGATGATGATACTAATATAGGATGATCCTGATTATGACACCTGCAATTTTGGAGTACCTAAAAACTAACATCCGCCAAGTTATAGCAGAAATAACTTAAGAAAGATACGAAAATGTCATCGACAATGGCTCGAACTAATCAAATCCAAAGGTGGATAAAAACAAATCATTGTTCATAATAAATGATGTGTACTAAAAATAAATTTAGATTTATTAATAAATAACTGACAAAATATTACATTTTGTGTATTTTTTCGTGAATGAATGCTAGGAAACTGGAACTGGATCATTCTTTACATAAAAATACTGCGGTATAGATATAGGCACAAACAACCGTTACCTACTTACCCATTTCGAAAATAGAACACGGAGCAGGTCAAACAGTCAACAGACCTTTATTATAACATAATCCACTACAAAAAGGTTCAGGATTTTAGAGGGAATATTGTAATTCTGAAAAGGATTTCAGTGCTAATACCATGACTGTAATGTCAGGACATTTTAAAATTACAAAACCCAGAAGGAAAAAAAAAAAACAAGTTTATCAGTCAAACAAACAAACTTTACAGTTACAAACAAGCCAAATTGATAACCGTACTTTCTGAAGCCGGCTAATTAAGAAATAATTATTATATAGATTTTTTGTGACTGCTAGTACTTACTGGCTGGATATATTTGATTTTAAAAGATGTTGAGATTTTTAATAATTGACCACGCTGAATACGTTAAAAACAACCGACTTCAATCGCAACAACTCCAGTTTTGCTATGTTTTTTGTTGATTTTCTCAAAAACCGCTGAATCGATTTCGATAAAATTTATATGGGACCACCTGTGAAGTATACCCTTTTAAACAAAAAAAGAATTTTCCAAATCGGTTCAGGCGTCTTCGAGTAATCGGTGAACATACATAAAAAAAAAGATTCCGACGAATTGAGAACCTCCTCCTTTTTTTTAAAGTCGGTTAAAAATAGAAAACAATTTAAGAGAAATATACATGTCTATTGATAAATAACTCCAAATCAAAGACTTTGCCTACACCCGTTTATATCAAGGTTTATAGGGTTATGGACGTTTGCGAAATACGCTGTGAACTACGACTACATATATGTATGTCACGTAATAGAGATACCTATCTATCTTTGTAAACAATTAGTTCGGTTCGTAATTGTAAATTAACATGTACAATACTTCCGGATATAAAATATATAGGTTGTAGTTTTTTGATGAATTATCAAAAAAATCTACGACAAATTAAAAATGATTTAACCATTTCACATTACATTTCCAGTAAGTACATAAAAATAACAGGCAGGCAGGTACGTATGTTTGTCGATAAAATCAAATATTAAAAAAAAAGATTACCAATTAAAAGTATTGGTATGGTAAATAATCGTAATATACAGTGTTTACAAAAAAAACATACTTAAACGGTAGGTTCCACTCATAAACAATTTTTTTTAACTTTCTATGGAACCCATTAGAAAAAAATTGGACTCTGCACACAAAATTGGCTGATAGGCCGATCAATTTGTTTTTTTTTTTTGCGAATTGCATATAGCTTTTCCATACGTAAAGTTACATATTTTTACTTTCATGAGCATGAGTGGAACACCCTTCTAAAACTTCCGGTACAGTGTTTTTTTTTTTTACATCCTGTACACAAATTGCTCTACAGAGGCGGCAATTGCGTCAAAATGTTCCACTGTCCGACAATGTAACTGAACTGATTCACAGCGCGTCACTTAAGGAAGTGTTAAGGTCATGTGTGTTAGGTCAACTGATAAGTGATTCCGACTTTATATCTATTTATTATGTGCGTGTACCCTTAGAGCGAAAAATATCACAAAATGATTCGTATTCTTGACATAATTTTTAAATTAAATTAAAAGGAAATTTGAAATTGTCTTTCTTTTATTGAAAACAGAAGGAAAAATTTTCTTTATTTATAAGATAAAAAAATTAGTCAGGAGACAAAGATAAATAAAATAAAAAGGTAAAATTATGTGAGTTATGCAATATTTTCACCTGAAATTCAAATTTTACGAAGATAATTGTATGCAAACATATAAAAATTTTGCGCTGCTCTCGTAAACCGCAGTCATAAGCGTTTACGATCTGTCAAATTAGCACATCGTTAAAATTGTTTGTCTTTTTAAATATTTTACTTATTCATATACAGAATAAAATATTTCCATTTCATTTCAGTTTACAACCTGTCTTCCTCACTGCTGGGATACGGGTACGAGTCTCTTCCCTTACTTCGAGAAAGTTAGGCCCTCCACACACGGATGCAACTTCCAGGCATAGAGTAACCTTTGAAGTCCGGATCGGTGGACCTTGTGGGGTTAGTAGCGAAGCCCGTCTCAGAAATGATTGAGATAAATATCACGGTCAGACCACGAAAGCCACGCTAAGGCACTGCCGTTTTTACCCACCTTTGGTATACCAAAATATAGACTTAGACTTATGTATATGTCGGCATGTTTAGCAATCAGTTTAAGTACCTATATGAATACCTGAAAACGCAAGTGACACAGGCTGGCTGTTCGCTTCAGCAGAATCTCTGTGGACCTCGGAGCGTGTGAACGCATCCAGGGCTGAGGGCAGTCCCGTTTTTCAGTTTATTCATGAGTAGTTGCGCCCGCGCATGTGCCTAGGAAGTTGTCCTTAAGCTTTCGTTGAGATTAATTTAATTACCAAACTTAGTTTTCTGGCCCACATTGTATTTCCGAATAATGATGTTGATCCTCAAATAATAGTTATTTCGTTTTATCGGCCTTACTGATCCGACATATACATACATATAATTTTCACGAGTTTTATAAACGAGGGGTGGAAACGGTATATTTGGCTAAAAATACAGATTTTACTGACGTCTGAACTCCAAATAACTGACCTTTTACCGACTTTTATTGGAGCAACAAATCCCACTGATGACAAACAAGTTAATGAAGTTATTTTGTATCATGTTACGCATGACATCGACGTGGATCCGGCGCCGCGGATGCGACCCTTACCGATAAACTTCACAATGACATAATCACAGACATAACGTTACGCCTACTTCTATTCATTCATAAAACTACGCATAAGATAACGCGTATCATCTCTAAATAACACGGATATGTATTAGCTGTAGCTGTATTTGTGTGTGAGTTAGTATGGCAAAAATTGTATGGAAGGTAACAAAAAATTATGCTCTAAATTTATAAGTTGTTAGGGAAAGTTGTTTAGTTTCATGAATGGTATCTACCATTTAATACTTTTTAACCTTAACATTGAAACAGATGAAAAGAGCAAAAACAAAAACGGAATAACTTCAATCGTCGTGACTTCGATCGTTTACAATGCTTGTATTTATCATGTATCAGTGTACAATAAACAATAAAATAATAATAATAATAATAAATAAATAATAACTTCAAACTTTTAAAAAGGAACACGAAAATCTATTGCGAAATCTTATTATTTTAAAATTTTGGAAAAACAATAAACTTTTTGAATGAGAGTTTGTAAGTTTATTTTGCTATTGTTCTAGTACGAGGGCGACACTGAAAGTTCTTAGAAAATAAAAAACTGGAAAAACTAGAAAGTTATTAGTTTTATTATATCTTTTCAAAATAGTGTCCATTCACATCAATACATCGCTGCATCCGATGGAACCACTGAGAAAAGCACTTTGCCCACTCCTCCTTAGGGGTCTCTTCGACGGCCTTTTCAAACGCAGCCACTGCTTCCTCGGCGTCCATAAAACGTTTTCCTCGAAGTTTTTCTTTTATTTTCGGGAATAAATAAAAATCGCAAGGTGCGAGGTCGGGGCTATACGCCGGGTTGTCGTGGTGAAAGAGGATCATACTGCGAGGTCGTTTCTCCCGAACTTTTTCCAAGACAAGTGGCAAACAATTGTTAGTGTACAACTCTGCAGTAACTGTTTTTCGATCCTCTAAAACAATTGTTGCGTAATGACCTGTCCTTCCGAAGAACGAGGCCACCATCTTTTTCCCCACGCTTCGACCTCTCTTCACTTTAGTTGGCAACTCCTCGGAAGGAAACACCCACATAGCAGACTGTCTTTTAGTTTCAGGATCATAACAGTAAATCCAGCTTTCGTCACCCGTAAGTACGTCGAACACAGCATTTGTGTCACCTCCGTTAAATCTTTGAACCATTTCACGGCACCAATCAACACGACGGAGTTTTTGGGCCTCTGTCAAATTATGAGGTATCCACCGGGCACAATGCTTCCTGACCGCTAAATGTTCATGGAGGATTTTGTGCACTTGACTCATACCGATGCCTAAGCTTGTCAGAATCTGCTGATAGGTCACTCTTTTGTCAGTTTCTATCATACGCCGCACATGACTGATGTTATCTTCAGTCGTCGCCGTAGAAGGCCGTCCCTCACGCAGATCATCGGTGAGATTAGTGCGACCACGTTTAAACTCATTAAACCAGTTGTAAACAGTGGCACGAGATGGGGCTTCATCGTGAAAGGCCAATCGAAGTCTATCATAACTTTCTTGTTGAGTTAAATGACATCGAAAGTCATAAAAAATCATTGCACGAAAATTTTCTCGCGTTAAATTCATGCTGACGTGACACAGATAATTTTCAGTTTGCCGCCAAATCGTGAAACAAATGACAAATGAATGAAATACATACACGATAACATTGGCAAAGAGTACCATTTTCAAAATTTGAACTTATTTTTTTATTATATCGTTTACAAGTGGCCAGTTCTAAAAACTTTCAGTGTCGGCCTCGTAGAAGTGGTTCTCTTTTACGAGTAAAGCTATAGTTCAAATACTTTCAGCGTTTAAGCAAAAAAAAAAAAACAATGTTGTCTGTAAATATACCTATAACATCTTACAACTACATAACTTTTTTTAACCACAACCAGTAAGCCCATTTGAATTACTAACCCTTAAATAATTGTATAATAAAGACTTACCTCAGTACTTTCCTCCTGTTGTTTGGGTGCAATCTTTTCGCCATTACAGGATCTATAGCTTCCAATCTTGCATGTATCTCTTCGTTTGTGAAATTCTTCTCATTATCTACGTCTTTCTGTAGTTTTTCTTTGCTTATATCTATAATATTCTTTGATTTATCACTTTGCATAGCTATTTCTGCTTTACTTTCTGTTTTTTCTGTGTCAGAGGCTTGATCGTTAGAACTATTAATTTCATGTTCGTCTTTAGCTATTCTTTTATTCTTTACTACGTCTCCAGTTTCAGGATCTTCTATATCTCTTTTCCTTCTACTTTTGTCCCATAGAAGTGCTTCAGTATCGTCTTCTTTCTCTACAAGTATCTTGTAAACTATAGATTCTATGTAGTAATTAGTACCGCCGACTATTATCGGTATTTTCTTTTGCTCTATTAGACTGTCGATCTGTACACATTCTTTAAGGAAATTATTACATACATTTATGGCAGAGAAAAAAGAAGAGAAGCAATTATGGATTAAAAAAATACAGCTGATTCGTTTTTAGCGTCCACGTATTTTTGTCCTAATTTACTATTGGTCTCCTGAAGTTTTTTTTTTCAACATCCCACCCAAAGTTAACCAGCCTACAACTTTTTCATCTATTAATTACTCTGCAAACGTCTAAGCTTTGGATACGAACGTAACGTCATCAATACAAAAGAACGCCCTCAAAAGACAGAAAGCTGCAAAGTATATAGAAAGTCCATTTACTTTGCGGCCTTTTTTCTTATGGGGGCAGAATAGCTTTGCATCAATAAATCGATGCAAAAAATCAAAGGGAACTAGGCACGATAGTTTATTGGCACAGTCTGCTTCGTTATGCCATAAGCAGCTTACGAAGGTGAACGAACCACGGCAAGAACCTTCCACCCTTAAACCGATTGTAGCTAACAACTTTACATTGTACTGCGTAATGTGATTAACGAAAAACGTTAATGCCGATTAAGATTCTGCGTAAGAGTGTCTGCCTAACGTGGTTTATACAAGGTATTACTTTTATATGCTTTTATATCCGCGTGGTAGGAACTATGTACTAGGTAGAAAAAAAAGACGATTTAAAAATATGTGCAAAACATCTACTTAAATAGAAAAACCTTTTGATTTTGATTTTATGGCGAATCCAGGCTTTATAATCGGTTTAAATTTAACAAATTTTGATGTACCATTTTTTAAAAAAACGTCATTAGACTACGTTTTTTTAAGTACAAGACTGAGTCTCTTACAGAATGAATGAAATGAAAACACTTTCATAAAATTCATTAACAATTCTAATCAAGATCTTGCAGATACTGTTTAAGAAGCATAAACTGCTTTTGACGAAAATTGCCTCTGTGACCTTGAATGTCATGAATGAAAAGCAAATATTTTCTTTTCCGTGTAGGAAACAATAATATTTTATTTGAAAATTCAAATACCTTCTGTAATTTCACTTCGCGGTGGGTTTTGTATATTTAAAAACATGCCCTTTCCTCCAACGCGACTGAAGCGGAAATAAAGTTCATTGCTAAAGACATTTTACCGTTTATTTTTCCTTATACAGAGTAATACAATATTATAAAACATTTTTAGTTGATCTGCAACGCACTTGTGACTCCTCTGGTGTTGTGGGTGTCTATGGGCGGCGGTAATCGCTTACCATCACGGGATCTGTCTGCTCGTTTGCCGCCAAAAAAAAACTCTTCTAAAAAAGTTTTGATTTACAAGATTATAATATAAAAAAGATAACGTAAAGTAATCAGTTGAATAAAGGATTCAATACATGTAACTTTTACTTCCCATATTTTTTGGCTCTATTTGGGTTACCTTTACAATTTTTTTCGTAGTATAACCAAATTCAATTTATATTCCTAATATATATTATTCTGTAGCTGTTTATGATATTCAAATACAATGTAATCTTGTTTCATGAATAAATGAAATGAAATTAACAATAATATCAACTAAAAAACAAATTACGAGATCTGTATGGACATGCGACAAGTCGATTGTAATAGTTAATAAATAAAAAAAATGCATTCAAGAAACAAATACTTGGACGTCCTAAAAATATTTTCTGTTAACAAATTTTAATTTACATTCTGGTAGTATTTTATGTATTTTTTTTTCTGTTAGGATCAGATGATCATCTTGTTAGAAAAGTTAAACTTGACGGACATTCTTCTGAACGTAAAAGTGACTGACTGTCACTGAGAGTCAAAAAATTGAGCAATTTGGTTACACAATAATACTTCTCAACTTCAAAATACAGACATAAGTAAGTGTTAGGCTAAGTGAACAAATTGTTAAATGCAACAACTGTCTAAAAAATTCGATGATATTACGTCATTTCATTCCTGGCATTATACAAAAATATTTTACAAAAGGGTAATTTTATTATAATCTTAACCCATCGTCACCCTTGCAGACATGGGTCGCGATTGCTTATCTGAGGTCCACAGAAGGTTTAAGGTCATATCGCCGTAACACAAGGATCAAGCCCGGGTTGTGTGAGTGTAGATTTGTATTTAAATGCTTTAGTTTATTGTCAGAAATTACCATGCTTGTAAGGAGTCCCTATAAGAAATATTTTCCAAAAATGTGTTTTATAAATGTATCCAAAACGATAATTTGTATTATTTGAACAAGTGAGAAAATCCTATGTTATTAAATGACGCAAAATTTTCCGCAAAACTAAATCGTACACTTGAATCAAGCGTTTTGATTTGATGTTGCGGGAGTCTATGGGCGGCGGTAACCGCTTACCATCAGGTGATCCGTCTGCTCGTTTGCCGCCTATAACATAAAAAAAGTTTCATTAGAGTAAAGGGCGTCACACACTAGCGCTATACTGTACTATAAAACCCGCCACACTCATGGACGGAGTGAGGTGGCCCTGAAGTTAGAAGCCTCATGCTAGAACTGTTGTCCATGAGTGTAGCGGATATAGTATAGCGCTAGTGTGTGACGCCCTAGAGTCTGTAAGTTTTCGAGACGACGACGACGCTTTGTATTATTCACACGTCAGGCTGCGGCAGGGTGTCGCGAAATTGCGCGATTTTGTGTGTCAAAGGCTAACGCGGTTTTCATTTCATACGATACATTTTTCTGATCTAGATGGACGAAGACAGAGCACGGTGGAGTTTGCTTCACCGACAAGAGCAAGTCTCTTAAATATCAGACAGATGGACGACCGACTGCACAAAAATCGTGGTGGGTCGCGGCGCAATGTGAGATCCGCCTAAACCATAGCTTGTTTATTGCAGTTTGCATATGTTAAGATATTATTATAACATGGATCCACGTCACATTTTTACCGCCACGTAATATTTTACCTTCTGAATCATTATGTGTCTGTATAATGTTTGATCAGGAGGATAAGGCGCCATTAGCTATTTACACAGACGCGTAACGAATACTATTGTGAATAGTGTATTGTGTAATTTAGACTTTACACTATAACGTGTAAGTATTTGGCGAAATATAATATTTTCAAATTATACCTAAAATTTATGTGTAGACAGAAACCATTCTTGTTGGACAGCTCTGTGTCAGATGGATTAATGATTTGGGGAAGCTTGTAAGAACCCGTTGGATGTTTGCAGCTCAGATTCGTGCTAAGTCCAATTTCGCGCTATTCAACCGACATCAGCTAATTGGCCAGCTTAGTTCAAAAAGTCAAAGTCGATGGAATACTTACTTACTTCGGTGGCTCCGCGACTCAAAGAGGATCTTAGCCTCCGACACCAAATTCCGCCACTCTTTGGAATCCCGTTTTTGGCAATGTTAGTAAAATTTTAGAACAATAATTGTTCAGTATAATAACTAAAATCCCCAGTTAACCAATCCTGCATCAATTTGGTAAAGCCCTGTATAATCAGTCAATTTATCCCCATGTAAGACGTTTCTTGCCAATCCTTTACTTCATTTCTCTAGTAACACCTGGGCTTCAGCAATGGCAGGTCAAAGTATGACGTCATCGGTATCACTCCAACGAAAATACAACACACCATTCGATAACAGACACACCAGGCGACCGCCGTCTATACCCTGTGGATGGTACGGTTAAAATGTGTTACACAGGGAATTGTGTTTGTTCTCCAGTGCAAAGGATACAATTTTCAGCGCACGGTCCCTGAAGTCCACCACTGTGAAGTACTGGTGAGGCTCCAAGATATCCAACAGGTGGTGGGGGACCGCCTCCCGCTCCTGACGGCTCGCCTTGGCTGTCACCACGTCCAGTCCTTTGTATATCTGGAATAAGGGACTGTTTTGAGTACAAAACTTGAGAAATTTGTGCTTACGATGCTTGCTAAGTTAAAAGAATAAATAAATATCCCGGGAGGGATAACACACCATCATCTGGCTCCGTAGTAGGATTCCCTGTATTATAGGAACCAAACACTGATAGACAAATATAGATACATTTAAATACAAGTTTAAATATAAATGTACAAGTTAATAGGTAATAATTAATAATAAAAAAACCTAGAAACAGAGCAAAAAACCTGATCATCACAGAAATGTTGGTCCTGGGTTTGAATCGAACTAAGTTCTCTTTCCTAACAAAAATCAAATCTTGGCTTTTACTTGATTAAAATAAACGAAACCCAGAAGACACCCGTGCCCTTGCAGTGGGGCCGCGATATGAGTTGTTAACAACAAATAAATGAAATACAATACTTTAATAAACAACTTCCCTATTTTCATTAGGAAACCACTTGAGAACAATATCGTGAACAAAATCTCCAAGCTTTACGAATATCGCACGGTTTATCTGGAGCATCTATTCACGTTTACACATCCTCATCAATATTAATAACTATCACCTACAAACAAAGCGGCGACGAAGTAAAATAAGACAATTATGTAAATGCACGTGAAATGTATGAAATGTATGTATTAGGGCCAGTTAGGGCACGGAAGACGCAGGGGCACGCTATGGGCGGCTTGAATATTCAACAACTTGAAAAGAGGATTATGTTAGAGGTATTTTATAATGAACTTTGAAGTATTTTGATATGTATTTAAAATGTCTCTTCAATATACGATAACACTGAAAAGTCATGAGTGTCGTTGTATAGCTCGTAAAAGACATGATCTTTAAATTGTTGACAACTTAACCGGTTTATTTTAAACCTATCATCGATTGTGTTTATATAATTGTCGGTACTGTATTACAATTTTGAGAAAAAAAATATATCTAAAATAGATAAATAGCAAGGTCTGGTAAGTTAGAATGAAAAAACAGAATTTTACTAAGTTAAGCCAGATTGTTTCGAAAAAATAAAAACAATAAGGTACTGACATCGGCAATATCATTGTTTTATGAAAATAATCTTTTTGACAGACTGTTCAAAGAAAACTCATAACTAAAATGGGTAAACAATTAATTTAGGAGTTAATCATTAAAGATAATATTAAGACTCATAATATAACCCAATGACATAGATAGCACATGGCCGGAGTTATTTTCAAATACCCGCTTCTTTTCAGGACTCTTACAGAGATTATACAGGATGTTAAAAAAAGTGCGTTTGAAATTTTAAGGAGTTACTCAGAATCAAATATAGATACCAGTAAAAATATTGAAAAAATCCGCTCTTAAATTTTTTTTTTCAGTTTTTCATACAAATTCTTGATTTACTATCAGATTAAGTATGAGAATCTGAAAAAAAATATTTGAAGAATGGATTTTTTCAATATTTTTCTTGGATTCTATACTTGATTCTGAGTAACCCCTTAAAATTTCAAACGCACTTTTTTTAACACCTGTATACGATGTAAGTAATATTTTTAAGGGAGCAGAAGTTTTGAGCAGAGCGAATGAAAAAAGGACACTATAAAGATAATTGAGAATAGAAGAGGCAAGATACGACATCATGACTTCATTAGAAAAATCATGGAAGAAAAGACTGAAGGGAAGCGTGGAAGGGGAAGACCGAGAATAAGTTAAGCAAGGACCAAATTAAGAAGAAGGTTGACGTGATGTCGTACAGAGAAGTCAAGGAGAAGGCCTTGAATAGAAATGAATGCTGTGAGCTTCATCTACCTCTCGTCTAGCATTTAAATTAGGAAAGAAGAAGATTAAGTAATAAATACTGAAAGAATACAACAATATTATATTGTCAGCCATATATGTATCGTAATAATAGACTTAATTGATAAATACAGGCATCCGTTACCGCTTCTCTTTATCACACATTTAAATGTCGATTGAAAGTCACAATTTACGTAAATGGTTCAAGTAATAACTCCAAAAAAGTCCATCGGGTCCAATCGGTGTTCATTCGCTATCGCCAGATCACACAGGGTCACAGGCCAATGTTACGTAAAGGTTGACCTTCCGAAATTGTTTTATATCGTATTATCATTCGCCCATTCAAGCCACCTGTTTTATCTGTAACTGCGCAGTTATGTAAACTACGCAAATTTTTTACACGTGCCGTTATCACGTATACTATCTATACCTTAGCAGATGTTTTAACAGCGCGACAATTTATACAACATGTTAATAAGCTTATCATTGAACGCGTATTTTTTCTTACTTATGGGTATATTTTATGTCATATTTGACAGCCCTGGTTTCAGTCGCAGCCCTAGACCAGGAAGCGTACTAGACATAGTATAAATTGACATGAATGAGATAAACCTCACAAAGGGGGAAGAAAAATATAGGTTTTAGTCTCAGAGGACCATGGGGCTGACAGGGATTATGTCATAACCCACAGGCTGTACAAGTTGTAACACTAGAATCGAACACCAAAACACTCCTAGATAAACAAAGTTTTCCAATACAGAAAGGACGAATTAGTCAGTTTCGCGTATACAATACTTTGGACGATAAGTTGTTATTTTTTTATTGAAGAGTACATCAATATTTTTTTTGTGAAATTTGTTCAGATTCATGAGTAGAAACCCTAGCTTTGAGTCATTGCAGATATTTTAAGAGTTGTTTATCTTTTTCTTCCACACTTACATAAATGGGCCATCCTAATGTCAGGGTAACAATTCCTCTCTCGGATAAGTCTTGGAACAAAGCCCTATTAGACGTTTTAAAATATAATTACCGACCTACATACGTGTTTGTATGTACATGTACATTATACAAGATGACTAGGCCAATCCATAATTAGTTCTCATTGAAAGTGAAAACTGAAAACTTTGGCATGCGGGTGTGTTTTGTTTATATTTAGCGAGTGTAAACACACGTGGATTGAATGACGTAGCACGAGGTGTAGATTGAGATGGGCAAGCCAGGGCAGAAGGACGGAATCAGCAGTTATGTCTGTGAGTTATGTTTAATTAGTGTTTAGTATTCAGACATTTTTAAATAGTTCATAGAATCAGATAAACAACATACTTATATATTTTTTCAGGGATCAACTGGACCTAAGTACGAAAACTCAAAATTTATTTTCGGGAATAGACTACGACTCCAAAATCAAAATCAAAATCAAAAATCTTTTTTATTTAAGTAGATGCTTTACATATACTTTTAAATCGTCATATTTTTTCTACCTAGTACAAAGACTTTCTTGAGAAAGTTGTCTAGTTTCTAGAACAGTTCCAGTTTTAATTGTTTCAATGGATTTTGTTACACCTTATAGCCCTATATTATGGTCTTTTCCAGTGCCCCCTCTAAGGGCGACTACACTGTAGGTAAGGTGTGCAACGCACACAATTATGCGAGTACAAACGTATTTTTTTGTGAAGTAGTAATAAGCAATTTTAACGCTACAATTTGTTGGGATGTCTAAGCGTGCCTGTAGTCTTAAGATTTCCATGACATTTCCACGATTTCTCCACGACAAAAACGCATATACAAATATGTACCTACTTAGATACAAAAACCAAAATAAACGCTTATATTAATTACATTCGATAGTTTTCTTACAAGGCTAGTCAAGCCTATAATCGTATTTTGTTTGCCATTATCTTACGCATTCTAATCCCAAATACGCATTTTCGTGTCCATAAACAAAATCAATCTTCGGACAAAGTTACAATCGCCACCTAAATATATCATTTACCTTGATTCATCTCATACAATATATTGTAGTTGTGTGTAAAGACATGACCTATTGCGGTAGGACGGTACAGTGAACAGTGTAACAGATTACATAACTCATGTATTATGCACACGCACATGGCAACTACAACATCGTGACACATGACCCAGTGCACTTTGTTCCCGTGAAGGTGTCTTTCAAAACTGGCCGTGCAATCTAACGAGATCAAAGAGCTGCGCTGTCGAACTTCTCGGATGAGTAAAGAGATCTTTTTGGTTGGACAACCCTGAAAAGTGCATCCAGTTTGTAAAGATCTTTCATTGCTTTTATGTAATAGGAAATCGCAGATGTTTATGATTGGTCACGCACGATATAATCATAACGTAAACACATGCTTTGGACATTTTAGAAGTGTTTGTTAGGATTATAAACAAAAACGTAGCTTTTTGCCCTCATACATATAAACGATAAAGAATGGTGTGAAAATGGGATTTTGGTAGACCTACAAAGCCTTGGTTATTTATATTCGTTTACATGGTAAGCTTTTTAAACATTTTTGCAATGATTTGTGGACTAAAGAATTTAAAAGCAAAATAACGAGTTGCCTTTTGTAGATAAGCGTCATATATGACCACGCTGAATACGTTAAAAACAACCGACTTCAATCGCAACAACTCCAATTTTGCTATGTTTTTGTTGATTTTCTCAAAAACTGCTAAATCGATTTCGATAAAATTTATACGGGACCACCTGTGAAGTATACCCTTTCAAACAAAAAAAGAATTTTTGAAATCGGTTCAGGTGTCTTCGAGTAATCGGTGAACATACATAAAAAAAAAATAAAAAAAAAAGATTCCGACGAATTGAGAACCTCCTCCTTTTTTTGAAGTCGGTTGAAAAGACATTCTATTGTATTTGGATGTTTAATGACGGGAAAACCGAACTGACGTTGTTTAGATGTGTGGGGATAAATGATGACTGCATTTGCGTTAAACAAAAAACTCGAATGAAACAAGCACGTGATCAGGTCACATTCAGTGATATACAGAGTGTAACAAAATAGGTGTAGGACCCGTTAACTGGGGATTCTACTTATCGCACTGAACAACTTTTGTTTTACGTTCTGTTTTGCCATTTTTGTATTCCAAATTTTTTTGTGATTTGAGCAAAGTCGTAGAACAAAATTTGTTCAGTGTGATGAGTAGAATCTCCAGTTAACGGGTCCTACACCTATTTTGTTACACCATGTATAGTCAGTGTCGTAAATTATCTGTTTCTCATTAACACATTCATTTATCATGATTACGATGACAATTGATTACGATTTTTTACGTGGCGTAGTGTCTGGCCACTCGCATCACATAAGGAGGTCGCTAGTTCGATTCCCAGCGTGGTCAGATTTATCATATTTTATACAGTTTGGCTGGTGATAGACCATTTTTGAGCTTGCCTGGCCAACTACCACCATCTTATGTAAGTCTTGCCGCCAAACATCAATGTTAACAGCACTGATGTTTTCCGGAATGAAGATAAGATAGTCAATTCCCCTTTGCGTTGAGGAATCTTGGGAATCATCACTTTCAATCAAGGGCTAAGCAATTGTGAACAAAATAAAAGGCATAAATGATTTGTAAACTACTGAGGTTTTCCGGAGGACGCAGAACTAAAAGATGAGGCCATAGTCCACATAAAGAGGGCAAATCAATGTTAACGTGAAACTTTTTATTACAATTTTAATTTGTTTAATGGTTGCACCGCCACCGCTTTTGCGGCACCTGTAACCCTAGAAGATTATCAGAGTCTTGATGGTATCTGAGTACTTAGATGGAATGCCTCTTACGACTGTGACTGACACCATTTTGCCGCTCCATATCCACCCGCCGCGCCGGCGCATTGCACGTTGTTTGGGGATAAGTACAGAGCGACTAGTGATGCTGCAACTACCACATTTGGGAAATGCTAATATAAAAAGTTACCATCCCACCCAAAAGTGGCAGAAATAAAAGTAGGTGCCTTGGAAAACGGAAATATTAGTGGCCTAGACACTAGACAGATCACAACGATAGATCACCTTTAAACAGAAACAGTAATCTTACTCTCACTAATATTATAAATAGGAAATGCGAATGTATTGTTGTTTGTTGGTTTGTTTCGCTTTACGTCGAAACTGCTGAACGGATTAGGATGAAATTTGGTAGGCAGCTAGATCAAGCACTGGAATCGTACGTAGGCTATATTTTATCCCAGAAAAATGTATAGTTCCAACAGGATACCAATTTTAAGATGGGAGAAACGAAAATGGGCTTGTATTTTTTTCTTGTTTACTATGCATCTTGGATCTGATCTGAACCAGGTAAACCCTGGTAGCCTGGTGGTAATCAGTGATGGGCACCGCCTATCCACTGAACAATGACACATCTTGGGAGTTTATCAGCGTGATGTCACCGTCAGTTTTTAATAACGACCATTCATGAAGTTAGTGCGGTGTGAATTTTTGTGGCCTGATTCATTCGACTGTTTATGAATGTGGCATTTTAATTTTCATATGTAGAAACTAAGAAACAAAGCAGGATTTCTGTGAATGTTAATTAGAAAAATGAGTTTTTAATGTTCCAAGCGTTTTTATCATATTAATGCTATTTTGACAAAATTGCTTTTTTGCCTTTTCTTAAAAACTTGGCTTACTGATTGGTATGAAAACAAACAAACTTACAACAACAGTTCAATTTCATAAGATTTGCCAGTTAAGAGATTTCGGGTTTGTTTGTTGAAGGAGAGGGCAAGGGATAAAAGGAAATTGTCTCTAATGCACACACCACAGGGACACACCCCTTAGATAAAGAAGAAGACAAACCTGTAAACTCGAAAAACGTTACCCTCTACTTGGGCGGTCGGTCAATCAGACGTAAAGCAAAGTTATCGGTTAACAGCTTTCATCTGACCGATTCAAAGGTACTCTCGCGCAAGTGCTTAGCTCAGTCTTTCTCAAAGTTGGCGAAAACGCCCCCTGGGCACTGCGCTGGAGGCCTACAGGGCAAGAAAAAAAATGGGGGTGTTGAATCGGTTTATCGGGGCTCAGTTAATAAATAAAAAGCAATGTGAAGGGCGATGGCTGATTAGTGTTTTTCTTCTTATTTTAACTCAGAAACAGGATAAGACTCAAATTATTATGACACTCTAAAATAAAATTACCTACAGTGATAATTACGAAAGTGATTTTTAAGATGTGGTAAAGTAAAAAATGTGGAAGGCATTAGAAAATAACACTTCTGAAAGTGGGTAGACAAAATAAGTTTGAGAACCTCTGGCGTAGCTGAAGAATGTAACGATCTTTTATTGCAGCTCGCACGTTTAATGTTCGTATGTTGTTTTGGAATGCAGCCACTAATAAGATTGGGAGAATCATTCCTTTATTACAACAATAAAGACATAATTTAGAAAGCGCACGGCAGGTTTTATGCGTTTTTTTTTGGTCCGCAATTTTTATCTGATCTGCAGTTTTGATCTGACCCGCAGTTTTAACCCGTCCAAAATAGGAAAAGGTGTATGAAGAAATATTTTAAAACAGGCGTCTACTCATGAAACTGCAATTAAATTTCAATTAATTTTAAACAATATTTTCATTTATTACATACACTGGAACAATAACGGTTAACAACCAAGCTCGCTCCAATTAAATACAATTATTGTGTCGAAAATACATGTCAAAATTACAATTCATATAAAGATATATAAGTACACCTTCAGTTATACAAATAGAGACTGATAAGCAACTTTTATTCTAAGACTTTCATGAAATGTGATTATTTTTGGAAATTTCATTCAAATCGCTTATCGTGGGAAGTGAAAATCTGTGGGCATGGACTTAGACGGTTTTTTTATCGACATAAATAGAATAGTTTCCAGCTGAAATGACGATACGTATTTACGCCACTAACAGGACATAAAGCGGTTACCTATCAAATATGACTCGCACATTAAGAATAAAAATAACTGGCACCATTAAACAAACAGATAGTACCTATTTAAATGAATGACCTACATATCTTAACTTTGTATAATCTTATGTAAACATCAAATTTTCAAGTGAATTGTGCTACAAACTGCAACAAAATCCGCATCACTACCAAATATATGAATGCTAACAGTAGGGTCACTACAAATTGTTAACACGAGTAGGTAGGTAAGGTACATAGTAGGTAAGTATCGATAACAGGGAGCCGCCAGGTGGCACGATATTGACAAAAAAATCTTAAAGAAAATCTTATAAATAACGAAAACAGGAAGTATCTATAAAGAATTATTTTTTAAAACCTAGGAACAGTGCAATCTTGTATGGTATTACTGCTCTAAGGTCGGTAAAAAAAAAAAAAAATTTTACGAAAACGAAACTTGGTTTTTCCGATTTTGTATGATTGAAACAATGCTAAGTATACGAATGCCAACAAAGTTTGCTCGGTGAACTATAAAAAATATGAGGAAAATAGGATTTAATTTTCTAATTTTAAAAATATTATAATATAGTTACTTTAGTTAATCATCTCTATATCTCTAATCAAGTTACTTAATAAACTACCTCCAAATGCTGGATTATTATCTAGACGTAGAGGTATAAAACACTCATATGACTTGCAGTAACGGATATTATGTATTATAAATCGTAGCGGCATTACTGTTATTATTTGTGTACTTTGTGTAATTAATTATGACACCAAAAATCTTATCGAAAGTCAAAGTAAAGTCACTTCTCAATTTATATATGTCAATGACATAATATGTATAGTTAAATATTTTAATCGAAATATTGTATACAAAGAAGATAATTTAACTGACAATGACAATCAAGTCCCAAAGTTTATCGGTGGCAATTAAATAATTATTACAGTCCGTGAATTGACTGCACCGAAAATAAATTATGAATTATTGTTAACTTAATAGGTATTTTATTGAAATTGCAGAAAACCCTATTCGCTTAGATTTTCGTTACATGTACGTTTTTTTTGTTTAAGTATAAATATTTCATTATAAGTAAATAAACTACCTGCATATAATATTTCATAATGACGTCTTCGTTGAAAAATTTTGTCATTAAAAAGAAAATTGTCCCCCCCCCCCCTTATCTCAGAAACTACTCTACCACCCTTATCCTTTGCTATTAAGAATGTTTATTGCTGATATGTTTTAAGCAATAACAATCCTGTGTATACCATGGTAAAAAGTGATTCGCGAGAAAGTATACACGGCGTGGCTGTACAATTTATGTAAGAATGAAATCTGGTAACCTTGAAAAATGGTGTTCAATTTCTCTTCCTATTCAATATGCGTATGTCCTTTGCACCCTTACACCCTAAAATTTTCATTAAAAAAACACCTTTTCATTAAAAAAAACAGTTTAGAGACATATATACCTATAACACACACACACACACACACACACACACACACACACACACACACACACACTTACACACACACACACCACACCACAAACACACATACACACGCATGCGCATGCGCACGCACACGCACACGCACGCACACACACACACACACCACACCACAAACACACATACACACGCACGCGCATGCGCACGCACACGCACACGCACACGCACACGCACACACACACACACGCATACGCACACACACACACGCATACGCGCACACACACACGCACACACACACACACACACACACACACACACACACACACACACACAACACACATTGAAACACAGACTGTTTGCACTATTTAATATAATATGTTTAAGTATACTTATTATTACTGTTAACTTAGTTTTAAATAATACTTTATTGTGTGATTTTGGAGCAAATAATTAATATTTTTACTGTACATCTGCAGCCGCGAAACATTTGTTAATCGTATTATTGATTGCCAGGAGACAGGCCTAGCCTAGTGTGGGATCTTTGTAAAATAATTTGCTGTTTTCATGTGCTTCTTAATAAACTCTTTTTTTTATGGTATGACGCATCGTGCTTGACGTCAAACCGACGAAGCGCCGCCGGCGCCGGCGGCGTCCCGGCGGGGGCGTGTTAATATTAGATTGTATAGGTATCTTCAATAAAAAAATGCTATGTGAAATTGTCTTTATAGCATGAAATTGAAATCGTGAACCACACTATAATGGTAGACTAATCCGGGCTTGGCCCCCGTGTGTGGAGTATGGCTTACCTTCCCGATGTACAGGAAGAGACCCTTGCCCCTGCAGTGGGGACGTTATGGGTTGTTAATGATAGACTTTAAGGAAACTGAAAAACTGGTCTACGACTTCGCTGAAATCGAAAATAGTAATTCCAGTAAGTACTGTACTGTATTGGCCAATTAACTTTAGACTTGTATAAAAATCCATTTTTTTGCGATTTTAATGGAATCTTAAAACAAAAGTTGTTTAGTTTCTTTAGTAGAGTCTAGTTCTTAAAGTTTGGTGCATAGTTTTAATTTCACCTTTTAGTAAGTAGAGGGTTTGAAAATGACGCTTTCAAACTAGGCACGTTGGGAGTTTGTTCAGCTATCGCGGTTAGGTTCTGCACTGTATTTAGTTTAGGGGTGCCAAAAATCTGCCCAATCTTTAAACCCTAAAATGATATCAACTACCATAAACCAGCTTTTAAATGTCGTTCTTTACATAACCCAATTCACTAACAAAATATATGGCTGAACAAGTACAAATTATTTTTTCGATTAAAAACAGCTGTAGGTACTTATAAAACGTAAAATACAAGACCAACTAAAATTGTTTGTCTTTAAATATATAAAGAAACAAGATGAAACACACTTTTTAGGGTTCCGTAGCCAAATGGCAAAAAACGGAACCCTTATAGATTCCTCATGTCTGTCTGTCTGTCTGTCTGTCCGTTCGTATGTCACAGCCACTTTTTCCGAAACTATAAGAACTATACTATTGAAACTTGGTAAGTAGATGTATTCTGTGAACCGCATTAAGATTTTCACACAAAAATAATAAAAAAAACAATAAATTTGGGGGTTCCCCATACTTAGAACTGAAACTCAAAAATTTTTTTTTCATCAAACCTATACGTGTGGGGTATCTATGGATAGGTCTTCAAAAATGATATTGAGGTTTCTAATATCATTTTTTTTAAACCGAAGAGTTTGCGCGAGAGACACTTCCAAAGTGGTAAAATGTGTGTCCCCCCCCCCCCCTGTAACTTCTAAAATAAGAGAATGATAAAACTAGAAAAAATATATGATGTACATTACCATGCAAACTTCCACTGAAAATTGGTTTGAACGAGATCTAGTAAGTAGTTTTTTTTTAATACGTCATAAATCGTAAACCGCAAATTACTTTTCATTCAATCAACTCAAATATAAAAATTATAGAGTTCAAGACATGTGTGATTATGAATTTATACGGAACCCTCGGTGCGCGAGTCCGACTCGCACTTGGCCGGGTTTTTTTTCTGTAGGGGCTGTACGAATAATCCCATAAAATAACAGGCTACTACTCACGTGTTTTGCCTTTCTTATTAGACTGCGGTCTGACTATGGGGTCCAGTTAGGGGGATATCACACTGCGCCGGAATCCGCCCCGATGTGCGGAGCTGCGAATTTTTACTTGACACTGTCAAAGGGAAACACCGCAGCCCCGCACACCGGTGCGGATTCCGGTGCAGTGTGAGATCCACCTTAGGTGACAGGATGGCTAAGTTGATACCCTGAAGGTACGAAAATGAGGTAAAGAAAACAAATCTATGGTCATGGAAACATGCTAAGCCAAGCGTACGGTAGGGTAGGTGGCGCAAAACATGGATTTCAATGTCCCAATCCAATCCAATGTTAAGTAGCATCTAAAGGACTCTGTATCAGCATTAACCTTAGATTCTTTATACTTTATGTGTCAAGAAACAATGGAGAGTTATCTAAGTAGGATTCTTCTCTCTCAGCGTCGTCGAAACTCCACTTGAAATACTGATGACAAAAGACACGTGCGCTCCTATTCAAAATGAAAAGTCAGTCGCCCAAATTCCAATTTGAATTCTAAATTTCGGAAGATGCGAAAATCTAAATTATTTTAGGACCCCATACGATATTACATATAGCCTACATCAACAATGCCCTAAAATGGTGGCTGACTCGGTGGCTTAGTGATTAGCGATCCTAAATCTGATCCGAGAGTCGTGGGTTCGATCCCTACACAGGGCAAACTTTTCTGTGATAAGCAGGATTGTTTGCTCTGAGTCTGGGTGTACTATATCTATGTATGTATGTATTTAAAAGTATATGTGTATGTATATCAGTCTCTGGTTCCCAACATACAGGGAATCCTAGTTTGGGGCCAGATGACCTTGTGTGATTTGTCCCAGATATTATTATTATTATTATGGGTGTAAAAGCTAATTCCCAGAATCGAATATAAAAGGTAAGTATAACAAATTATCTGAGAAAATTAACAGGCAGTAGGTATAACCGGTCACTCAGTTAGTCCATAGGTAGTACGCTGATTATGTTGCATGTCTTACATTTGACCTCTGATGCAAAAAGTGAAAAATATTGCCCCACATTAGGTCTCTACTTCTTTGAAGGCAAACACACCCCCCAAACCCACAGCGAGTAAGATCCTGTGACGGTTGCTTAGCTCACTCTACGTAACACACATATTTACGCGTGTACGGTCGTCATATTTTTATGAAGTAGTAGTATTGTATAAAATAACGCAAAATTTGTATGGAATGTCCGGATATACATATCTGTTTCAAAGGACCATAAACTGTTATGTTACAAAAGAAAAGAGGGGGTTATCCGGGATTACAATAAATAAATAAAAATAAATATCCGGGACACATCACACACGGTCATCTGGCCCCAAACTAGGATTCCCTGTACTATGGGAACCAGAGACTGCTATTCATACACATATACATTTAAATACATACATATATATAATACACGGTGGTATACACCCATACCACCCATACACCCATTTAATAAAATATAATGTATGAGATAAAAAAACCCTATAACATCTAAAAAAGCATCCCAGAATACTTTCGTGAGAGTAATTTTTACCCTAACAGCAGAATAGATATTACAATTACTTCTTTAAGAATGAAAGGGACGGCGCTTGTCAGATAATTCTTACCATGGTTCTGGAACAGGCCCAATTTTGCATTTGAAATTACAATAAATAAAAAACAAAGCTCTGCCAACCCTGCGGGGCTGGTTCGATGACGTCACTCCATAGATATGAAATTATGAATGAATGGATACGCCCACGTTGCGAGAGAGCCGTAGTACGATCGAAGATAAATGTGTACAGTTAACCCAATAGGTAAGCTAATAAAATCTATTGAAAATACACCTTATGCATGTCTGATTACGCACAGTACCTATCGGTTTCTGTACTTATATTTTTAATATCGTAAAAGTTTGGCACTGTTACGTAACTGAATTTTAGAGTTCTACGTCAAACGCTTTGGAAATGTTAAGGAAGGGTGCTACATATGCTAAATTTCAAGGAATAACCCATAGGAAACTCGCAATTTTTTCTGTTAGTTTCAGCTTATTTCGGACCCTGTTCAATCGACACAAAAAAATTGCTATGTTATGTTATTTGTTTGTTTGTTAACTGTTCCTTATAATGTTTGCACATTAGTACAAAATCATATATTCTCCTAAAGGAAACTTGCTCAGTTCCTGTAGCATCTATTATTAAATTTTGTCGCTTTGTAGTAAATAAAGATACATATTATAATGTTACAGACATAACAAGTAAACAGAGCTATGACATGACACACATTTCACTGGGGCAGGGGGCGCAAAATAACGCCCTGTCTTTATCACCAGCCGTGGGCGGGTGTAGGTGTTTACTTGAAGAGGCACACTAATCACTTACAGTTGGGTCTTCAGACATCTTTTTCTTTTTTTAATCTATCGTACTTTACACAAAAACAAATAACAAAAAGTGTGTGTCGGCCTCGCCCTGAGAATCATGTAGACTCTGGGGGCTAGGTACACCCTAGTCCTAGGTACACACTTTGGTGCATAGCCCTACAGGGCAAGGATGTAAATCGACCAAAGTGATTGATCTCTGATAGCCGAGTTGACTATGTCAAAAAATATAAGTGGTCAAATCGATTCGGTCACAAGTTTCTTCCTTACAGATTACAGCAAAACCTTTAAAAAGTCTATGGTCTTAAATTAAAATTGTAAAATTCCTAATATTTTTTGTTTCTAAGGAACCCTCAGTGCGCGAGTTAGATTCGCACTTGTCCGGCTTTTCCTTGTTCTCATTTATTTATTTTAGTTCTCATAAGATTCAAAAGTATCTACGTTAGTCACATTATGTACATGAAAAAGCTGTGAGCAAAAATGTTTTGGCATCGAATTAAAAGACAAAGCTCGTCGACGACGCTTAATTCGTGGTGGATTTAAAGTTTCATTGCGCTCTTCCATCGTTCAAGAGTTTCATTAATCAAAAAGACACCCTCAAGTCACGTAGTTCACAGTTTACGTGTTAGCGTGATGTCGCAGTTTTATTTTCGTGCAATCTAGATAAGTGACGTCACAGCGTGCGTCATAGCACAGCCTGCAAGTTTTATCAATGAACTGGATCATGGTAGTGCGAAAATTCATCTTAACATTCATGGAGTGAGGTGTAAGATGTGTTCACTTGATATTTTAGGGATAAGATTTGGTGTTTATCAAGAAAACCCGATTTAGGGATGGGAAATCCGCTAAGCTGCTTAACGTGGTCTGATAATATCAGTCTGAGATGGTCCGACTAAATAAATCGGTGGACCGACGAACTGGTAAAGGTCGCTAAAAACCGCTGGATGCGGGCAGCTCAAGTGGGGTCGTTATGGCAATCCTGGGTGGATGGACGGAAGATGATAATGAGTAAGCAAAAGTTGTTTTACATTGTAATAACTCACTGTTTCAAATTTCTTTCCGTGAAGCAATTTATTTCAATTACACCGCTTACATTGGTTTAGTAAGACAAAGTGAGATGTCACTGCTAGACCAATGTAACAAGACTCCATTTCTAATTACAGCATTTTGAATCTTCCATCGAGCTGAATAATCCACCTGGTTAATTAGGGCTTGTGCCACAAATAGACGAAAATTTGACAAAAAGTATCAAACTAGACCTGTGTAATAAATAACAAACTGGTTTAAACTCTCAGAAGGATACATCCCTTAAAACTTCTATTTCAAAATCCATCCGCTTCCGGAACAACTTCCGAGTTGATAAATAACTTACTAATTTCCCAACAACTGAGTTCTACAACATATAGTAAATACCTGCCTGTTAAAACTTGTAGAACAGTTTACCATTGTACTTGTTCACTTATATTAATATCTCATCCAATTCTCATGAAAAGCGCATTGAATACCTCTTACAAGACAACCCACTTGAAGCATCCGGCAAGGGTACACGCATATATATATACCTTTAACTCCATACAAATTGCGAATGGCGGTCTTATTATAGTTTAGTTTTATATAAAGAGTGTTCTGAAAGCAAATAAGCTATATGATAAAAAAAGTCAAAAAAGATGTCCTTTGACAATCAGAAGATCTAACTAAGCCTCGTACTCTAAAGTCCAAAAAGCAAGACAGACAGCCAAAGAAATAAATATACAGACATGCACCGTAAAACATTAACTTCCTTCACGCATATGGGTAAAAATGAAAAAAAGGTTCGGAAACGCAAAACAATTTTATCTTCATTTAATACTTACACCTAATTATTCTTAAATTATTTTCTTGTTTCAGAAGCTGCGGTAGCTTACCACACACTGCTTCCCCTGTACAAAATCCAAGATGGCGTCCGTCTGGAGGTCACGAGACTGGTTCTTTCGGGCTGCCCTGACCCACCTCAGGCCGTGGTTTATGGGAGACACACCACAAACTATAAATTCAATCTTCAAAATGATTCAAGTTTCGTTTATTGAAAACAGTTTCCGAAACGTTGAAAATTCTTGTAAATATATCTAATTTAAATAAAAGTTTGTATTTATACAGTAATGTGTCAAGAATTTCATTATTTAAATATATTTTTTCTATACATATATTGTTCTTATTAGAAACGGATGACTAACATTTGATTTCCTTATTATTGTTAAAACTACAAGGAAGATTACTTCTGGAAATATTTCCTTCATACATTTAAGTCACATAACATCCTGTTTTCGGTTAAGTGCGTACAAAAGTTGAGGCCTCAGAAAATGACTGTTACAAAATGTTACGGTTTGGAAAATTCTGATTGCCTTATAAGACCCCGTGAGTAAAATCAATAGCTACAAAGATGTGAACATAATTATCTCACCTCTTTTTGAGAGAAATGTGTAAACTTTTTCAATGTTAAAAATTACTGGACTCTTGCACATTGACAATACGACGATTAATATGTTTGTATAGAGATTTTTTTTGTCGTTAATTTTAAAAGTTGTAGAATAAAGTTATCACGTTGGATCCATATAATACTTATCTTCATATCTGCCATAAAAAAACCTTGTTTAAAATAATATACTTGCCTTAATTTACCCATTTACCTGAATAGGGCGTGTGTAACATTGGCAAATAGGTTATTTACCATGTACACACATTTTATATTGTACAAGCTGAATATCCTTGGAAATAATATTGTGTAGTATATGCAAATAGGCGTTACAATGTAACTAGTATTTTAGTGTATGTAAGTCCCGCTATTTATACATTTTAGTGTTGTTTAATTACAATTCCTTGTTTTGGTATGTGTAAGACAAACTATGTAGTACCGACACCGACAAGAAAAAATATTTAAAAAATACGATCTACGATTATTTTTTTCAGTGTCCCATACAAAATCTTGATTCACTAAAAAAAATACTGAAGATCGGAATTATTCATTTTTTTTCTGTATTCTATACTTGATTCTGAGTACTTAACCCCCTTAAAATTTCAGACGCACTTTTTTTAACATACTGTATAGAAATATTATACAGGTACCTTATCTAATCATCGGTAAAATATAGAGCCGTTATGAAATACAATTTTTTTTAAAACTACTTCTACTCAAGAAAATGAACAACCTTTCCTTACGGAATTCGCAAAAAAATTGACATCTCATACTAATTGCGTACTGCCAATTGAGTATAGGTTCCTTGGGGAAAGTTGATCAGTTTTAAGAAGCCACTGTTTCTCTGTTTTCAGCCATTGTTTTCATTTCAAAATTTTAAATGATCGTATAGTATATTTATTAAACAATCGAGACCCTAGCGGAGTACATACATTACACACTATCAAAGGGACGGCTGTTTTTATATTACTATACTGCCCTCATAAGGTAGAAGGCCGCAAAGTATACAGAATAGGCGCGGATCCAGGGGGGCAATGGGTGCAATTGCCCCCCCCCCCCCCTGAAGCCTGACCGTAGTACTGAAACTTCTATTAAATGCAAATAAATAGAGGCATTCACAAAATTTCGCGCTCGCTACGCTCGCGACTTTTTATATTCATGGTTAATACCACCGTACGCTTCATAGATAAGGGTACACAAAAAAAATCCCTCCCCCAAACGAATTCCTGGATCCGCGCCTGTATGGAATACGAATAAACTTTGCGGCCTTATTCCTTATGAGGGCAGTATAGTTTTGTTTGTCGTTTGTTCTTTTTGAAGCACTGACCTGCCTCACGCATTCCCGCTTTTTACGACTGCCCGAGTTGGTTCGCAAAATGAAATGCAAAAATATTGGTCGGTTCTCAATGAACTGCATATTTTTTGTTGAAATTTATTTTAACTAATAAACCGGCATGGCCCAAGGCACATTTTCGTAATCTACAAAGGATTCTACCGATGTTCATCAACAGTGTAGTCACAGATATACCTATACCTATGTTAGCATTTTATATAGGTGTGCTCTTAAATATCCGCCAGGGTACAAACAGGGCTTTCACATTTTTGACCGCCTACGTGGCCTAGCTAGTCCACTTGATGTATCTATTCTGATATGGAGATATGATAGCCAGTATTCCATGGCATCGGAGAATCTCGGTATGCTCGCTTCCACCTTCGACGTCATCATCACTTACCATCAGGCGAGATAATGCCTAGGGCTTACCAACTGTGGTTAAAAAGCTACGTAGTCGGTCCCATAATGAATTGGCCTAACTATGAAATAAAAAAGAAAATTAAATGCAATAAATTTTATTTTTCAATATAGTCTCCATCAATACTGACACACTTCTGACATCGGTGAAATAACATTTCTAATCCTTTATAAAAATAATCGCAATCTTTGTCTTCAAAATGACTGAAGACGGCCGCCTGCAACTCTTCATCGCTTGAAAATTTTCTTCCCCTTAAGTCCCGCTTTAAATTTGGGAATAAGTAATAGTCGGACGGAGCCATGTCTGGACTATAAGGTGGATGGTCCAGCTCCGTGAACCCGCATTGACGCACTGCATCCTTCGAAACACCGGCGGTGTGCACGGGGGCGTTGTCGTGAAGCAACAGGACGCCTTTACTCAGTTTGCCTCTGCGCTTCTCCTTTATAATATCTCGCAGTTTATATATTAATGAAGCATAATATTCGCCGTTTACGACTGTATTGCGCTCTTTAAAATCAACCATCAAAATACCTTGAAAATCCCAAAAGATTGTGCACATGATTTTTTTGGTAGATTGTTGCACCTTTGCCTTTCTAGGCGGCTTTTCACCCTTATAACGCCATTCCATTGACTCGCGCTTGCTTTCTGGATCATAATATAACACCATAGTTTCATCACCAGTCACTAGTCTCTCGATCACGTTCTTTGGGTTTTCTCCACAAAGATCTAAAAACTCGGCAGCACAGCGAACTCGCTCCCGTCTCTGCACAGCTGACAGAAGTTTCGGGACCCATCTTGCACTGACTTTTTTCATATGAAGATGTTCATCGATTGCATGATGGACGGTACTTTTAGAGAGCCCAAGTCTAGCTGCAATTTATCTAATCTTCAAACGGCGGTCACTCAAAACCTCTTCTTCGATTTGAGCAATAGTATCGGGAGTGAGCACTTCTACCGGTCGAACGTCATGGCCGATATCTTCGACGGTTTCTCGCCCGAGGCGAAACTCTTTCACCCAATTTTTTACTGTGCTATAAGAGGGAGAACACTCCTTATACACACCATCTAATCGTTCTTTAATTTGGGCGGGGGATAAGCCTTCTTTAAATAGAAACTTTATGACGCTTCGATACTCGGTTTTCGACATTTTGAAAAAATACGCGACACTTGTTGTTCAAACAAACTGCTAAACTGAACTACGCTCGTCAAGTCCATGCGTGTTCGTTTATAAAGTGTCTGAGAACCGTACTATTCAATGCAACATAACATGTATCGAAATGTCGCGTAGAACTATATCAGGCCAATTCATTATGGGACCGACTACGTATGTATATTCCCGAAAAGATCCATCATAATTTCATATAACATAAACAAACAAAATTATTTACATTTGTCAACACAAGATAAAGTTTAGTCACCTTGATTACCTAGGATATGCGTTATCTATCACACTTATCAGTCACGTAACACTTGCAAATTAGTAGTGACCGACCGAAGGTTTTATTTCGGTATCGGTTTCGACCAGTTTCGGCCAAAAAATAATGTCTGTGCAATAGTTTCGGTTTCGGCCAAAAGTCGGCCGTTTGTGAATTTTCGCGTTTCGTTCGGTGAGTCCGTGCCTTCAATGTGTGTCAATTCCCTACTAAGATTGTTTACCTTTTATTCAAGGAATAAGGCACAGAAGTGGTTCGCGCCTCGTGATATTTTAAATACAGTACCTCTTACAAGTTTTACTCTTACTAAAAAAGCTTTAATTGCAGTTTTTTATTTCTTTTTATTAAAATTTAATTTATCACGCAATAGAGATTTTGACTATTATTTACATGTCTGATTGAGTTCCGATTTCGGTTTCGGCCGAAACTGAGATTGAGGCCGAAGGTTCGGTTTCGGTTTCGGCTGAAAATCCTTTTTCGGTCGGACACTATAAATTAGTATTTGGTACCTTTGGCATCGACCGGGTCGGCTATCAGTCGCGGCCATCTTGATTTGAGTCTATGGCAATTAGATGCGCTGGCGCTTGTTACCTGATCTTATGAGATATTAATTTTGTAAGTAACTAAGCGCAACTATAACGTTATCTGTGATAATAGATTCTTATAAAATATGTCCGTCCGTTTCCTTAAAAAGGTTCTTATTGTTTGCTGAATAAACGTTTTGTGTTGGAGGGAGTTTTTTTGGACCCGCCGTTTCTTGTCACTCCGCAAACACTTCCCGAAACGGCGGGTATACGAGTTCCGAGTGGTAGGAACCTCGTATTAGGTAGATTAAAGAATGACGTTGGAAAGATGTACACTGCTACATACTTCGTACAAAATATTTTCATTTCATTTCAAACGTAATTTTTTTTATTTTTTATGTGATAGGTGGCAAACGAGCAGACGGATCACCCGGAGACATGATGGTAAGCGATTACCGCCGCCCATGGACCTTTGCGTTCGTTGCCGACCTTTGAAATGGGATGGGGGATGGGGGAATGGGGAGGGGGAGGGGGGCGGTTGGGCCTCCGGTACCCTCACTAACTCGGCGAAACACAACAAACGTTGCTTCACGCCAGCATTTCTACGCATTCTAAGCACTAAGTCTATGTTCTCAATTTTTCAAACCTAAGCTTCCCTTTGCCTCCTTCCAAGTTATAAATCGACGGGTTTCCGTATCGATAAACTAATTTACGTCCACTGCTATCTATTAGAAATTCAAGAAAACGAAAATTAAAAATGAAGAAACAAAAAACTCCTATCACTCAATAACAACAAGTTGAAGGAAATAACATCGCTTTACTATTGGACACACTAGCCAATAACAAACACTGTTAAAATAATCTTAAATAAACTTAATTAACCAAATATAACGTATAGGAAAACCACAGATTATGTCCTTATTCCAATGACTGTGTTGTTAATGATCCGTAAAATGTCCAACACTGAGGCAATTATGAGAACTACTTTATCTAGGGTACTGACGGAAGCCAACGCGGTGCGATAGGAACCACAGTCTTCCTGCCTTTATCTAAGCTGTGGTCTACGTGTTTGGGAAAAATAATTTTCGAAACTACTGTATGATTGGGTCACAGAGTATATTTTGGACTAACATGCACTATATGTACAGTACAAGACGAGTAACCATTTAATTTTTATTTTTTTTTACCCCAATTTTTTTATTTATTTATTTTATTTTATTAAAGAACAAACAATCACTTGCTTATGTTATTACATATTTCTTATTAAAGGTAGCCCTATAGTTTTCTTAGTGTTTAATACGAAATACAAAAATGTTATACAAAATACAATGCAAAATACAATACAATAGGGTATTTACTATTAATCAGTGATTAATTGTAAAATATTATTCACTAAAACAGCATTTCTTCTATAAAATACCCTATCATAGCAACAATTGATTGAGATCGTAGAAGAATTAAGTTAAGCACAGCCATACCAGAAAGCACTGCGAGAGCGTCCTTTTTGAAACGTGTAAGGCTACAATTAAATAAGTCTACATCATTTAATTCCTTATTATAAAGCTTTCAGGCTCTTCGAATGAAGGAGTTATTGGTATAACAATTTTTACTAGTAGAAACATAGAAAAGTTTTTTTTTTCGACAGGACCGTTGTTGTCTGCGAGGGACTAGAAACGAAGTTTTATTTAACAAGGGGGACGCATCTAAATAGTTATTTAATATTTTATATTTTAATATTTTATATTTTGACACAGTTGGGACGCACTCGAAAGCGGACGCTTACCAGTATTTTTTAAAATTTGTTTAATTAAATACATACAAATTCAGTATTTACTAACTACACGTTTAGATTCATAACCAGTTGTTTAAGTGAGTGACAGTTACGTTGTTTTGATCCTGTGTTCACTAAGTTGCTCGGCTCAACTAAGACTGGTTCCACGTACAACTATGAGTGGACAAAGAGCTACGCAGAAAAGAAACGCTGGCGCAAACAAAGCCACCGCCGAGGAAATGAACGAACAGCAGATTACCCCCATGATCAATAATAAGCAACCCGATGAATATACAAAGGAACTTTCGCAATTTCGAAAAGAAATTATGAGCCTTTTAGGTAACTTTTCTTCAACCCAAAATGAAAACATTACAAAGGTGTGCGAGGAGGTAACCGCTATGCGCGATCAAATGAATAACCTAATATCTGCTACCGACACCCTCTCGAAAGAACAATCAACTCTCAAAATTCGAGTGGCGGACCTGGAAAGTAAGCAACGTGAATCTAATACCATAATTTGTCAATTGAACACTCAAATCAATGACCTCAGGAATGACTTCGAAGTTCAACAACAACGTGATCGCATCTGTAATCTCGAGATCACCGGCTTGCCGGAGATGAAGAATGAGTGCCTCACTGATATCGTGTTAAAAATTGCAAAATATGCAAATGTGGAAATGGAAACCCATAATATTGTGAACGCTAGCAGAGTCCAACCTCGTCGTTCTTTATCTGGCCGACCCAAAACAATAATATGTAAATTGGAATCCCGACTATTGAAGGATTCTATTATTGCTGGAATCCGAAAGAATAAAGGTATCACCACCAAGGACATTGGCGTTTCCGGCGATTCGCGACCGATATTTGTGAACGAACACCTCACTGTACATTACAAGGCATTACTGAAGCAAACCAAAGATTTATCCGAAAGAAAACAATACAAGTTTGTGTGGATCCGAAACTGCCGCATTTTCATCAGAAAAAACGAAACTTCGCCGGCAATAACTATTATAACGGAAGACGATCTGCGGAAAATTGTTTAAGTCTATTGTGCTATTTTTATTGTTATTATTTGTTTAAGTATCTTGCTTTTGGAACTTCTCAAAAACTATGTAAGTACACTATTTACTCCCCATACATAACAACACAATTACACACTCACTTTAACACACACGCAAATAACTTACTTCCTTTGCTATTAATAATCATTATTATGCACCTAAACTACTTACTCTTACTCATTTATGTCGGGTTCTCAATGCCTTTAAATATAAATAATAAATCAGCTTCATACTTTTTTGTATTACAACCACGCAAAATTTCCCTATTATGTGAAAGGCGACTATTGAAATTAAACATGGTGAAGTTTGCGCTTGGCTTTTATTCCGGTAAAACATATAAGCTATTAATATCTACATTTTATTATAATGGTGACTTCCGATCTTCCTTATGCATATACATATTGCATCCACTAGGTACGTGCCGCCGCCTGTGTCTGCGCTCGCGACCGAATGCTCTGCGTCGCTTGCGTGGACTTTGCCCTCCGTACCCTTACAGCCTACAACGGCGAGTTATTTATAAAATTAGATTGAAAAACGCTTTTACAGTTCAGTACATTGTTGTTACATTTTGCGTACTTTTAACATATACTTGTCATATAATAGAATTCAGCACATATCAAACATATTTTTATGTAGGTACATTGTGTTCTCAAGTCCCCGGATTTTGTTTTAATATTAATTTTAATTAAAGAACAATGTCCTCCCTAGGTACTCTTAAGGTATATTATCAAAATGTTCGGGGCTTGAGAACAAAGTGTCAAGATTTTTATCGTAATGTAAGTCTGTGCGAATATGATTTAATAATAATTACCGAGACATGGCTTTGCGACTCCATTTTTGATTCCGAATTATGTAACAGCGCACAGTTCGATGTTTTTAGATGTGACAGAAACTGCGTTTTAACAAATAAAAAAATCGGTGGCGGAACCATGATACTTGTCAAGCGAAATCTTAATGCTTATATACGTACTGAGTGGAGTAGGGTGGATTCTACCTTGGAAGTCACATGGATAAGTATACCTAAATCGGCTATGAAACATTCGAGCGCAGATCTTCACGTAGCAGCTGTGTATATCCCAGGCGAGTCGAACTCCTCTAAACAGCCCGAAAATATTAACGCGTTCCTAGACTCCGTGAAGAGAGCCATGACATGCAACAGTGATCAACACTTCATGATAGTAGGAGACTTTAATCTGAAATGCATTGATTGGATTTCTACTCGCCCAGTATTTTCGAAGGTAGGGTCTATTAATATACAGGAAGCTGCCATAACTCTTACTGAAGAACTAAGCTCATTAGGGTTAACACAATATAATACATTCAAAAATCCGCACGGAAATATACTTGACTTGATTTTTACAAATTTTGAAGTTGAAGTACAGCTGAGTGATTATCAACTATCAGTAGTGGATAGTCATCACCACCCACTACTTATAGATGCAAACAACATCATAATTGCGCCGTTTGTAACTAAAAGTACTCCAAAATATATGTTCCATAAAGCCGATTATGATAATATAAATAAATACCTTGAAGCTATCTCTTGGGAGGAAATTTTAAAGATGGGCTCTGTTGATGATGCAGTTGATATTCTTTATGAAAATATATATAATAGCTTCGCTCTATTTATACCGTTAAAACAATCTAATAATAACAACAAATATCCTGTTTGGTATAACCGTGCATTAATTAAAATATCGAAGGAGAAGATAAAGGCTCACAAGCGCTGGAAACGTTATAAGAATCCTCTGGATTACCAGGAATTCTCTCTTTTGCGGTCGAGATTAAAACATTTTGAAAATATGGCATTCTGGAACTACGTGAGTAAATCGCAAGAGTTAATAAAAGAAAATCCTAAGAAATTGTGGGCTTTTATTAAATCTCGAAGAAAATGTACATCTAATTACCCTAGATCCGTCACATACAAGGACTCAAAATATACGGGAGACTCAATCTGTGATGCGTTTAATATTTTCTTTCGCAGTGTATATCAACCTGTGGCCCCATATTACCCTGATTTAGAATTGCCTCCTCCTTTCATTAATGATAATTCGTGTATTGGTTATATTAGAACATCTAATGAGGAAGTTTTAAGGTTTATTAACACTTTAGATACCAATAAGGGTGCGGGAGCAGATGGGGTTCCTCCTATTTATATTAAAAAATGTTCACTGTCTCTTGCACAGCCCTTAGCTATAATTTTTAATAGGTCTTTGACCGAGGGAGTTTTTCCGCAGATATGGAAAAAAGCTAATATTATACCAGTGCATAAAAAAGGACTCAAAAACGATGTAACCAATTATAGACCGATATCAATATTAAATATATTTGACAAAATATTTGAAAAAATGGTTTATAGCAGAATCTATAGTGTAATATCCAAAGCAATCCCTAAGCAACAACACGGTTTTCTAAAAGGTCGATCCACAATGACAAATTTATGTCAGTTTACAGACTACCTGCTAAAGGAAATGGAAGATGGCAAGCAGGTCGACGTGATCTACACGGATTTCGAAAAAGCATTCGACCGTGTGGATCACGCCATCCTGCTACAGAAGCTAAATCGCATAGGAATATGCGGTGACTTGTTGCGATGGGTTGAATCTTATCTTAAAAATCGCTCGCAGGCTGTAATCATCGGTGGTTGCAAATCGGACGTGATCACTATTCCCTCAGGTGTTCCCCAGGGATCCCATCTGGGCCCTCTTTTATATAATGCTTACCTTTATGACATCTACACCTGTTTTCAGCACAGTAACTTCCTGATGTATGCTGATGATACTAAAATATTTATGAGTGTACGTGATGATAACGACTGCATTAAACTTCAGGAGGATCTTGATCGTTTATCTTTATATTATAAACTTAATAGAATTTCGGTCAATGTGGGTAAATGTCAAGTGGTATCATTTTCACGTCGTAGGAACACCGTGGTCTATACTTATAACATCGATAACAACTCTATAGTAAAGACTGATAATGTCCGTGACCTGGGCATTTATCTTGATAAGAAATTATTATTTGATCATCACATTGACATGATAACAGATAAAGCGTTCAAAGGTCTCGGCTTCCTTAAGAGAAACTGTAAGGTATTCTCTGATGTAGGCTGTCTCAAAGTAATTTACTATGCTTACGTACGTAGCATTTTGGAGTATGGTTCAATTATTTGGTATCCTCAATACAAAATATACAATGAAAGAATTGAACGTATTCAAAAATTATTTATTAAACATTTAAATTATCGTACCAAAGCAAACATTCGGGATTATTCTGAGAGTTGTCACTACCATAAGCTTTTAACTTTAACAGAACGCCGCGACATGCTTGATATGCTTTTTCTATATGATCTCCTGAACTCACGAGTTGACTGTCCATCCTTGGTTACGCAGATTTATCTAAGTGCCCCTAATAAGCGCACCCGTCATACTGCCTTACTCCATACTCCTTACCATCGAACAAATTATGCAAAGAATTCAGTATTAACACGTTTGTCCCGCACATACAATACACAATTCTGTGAAATTGATCCCTTTTCAAACTCTAAATATACTTATAGAATGAAGCTGTTTCAGGCATTTATCCCGACATAAAAACACACACACAGAGACACACACACACACACACACACACACACACACACACACACACACACACACACACACACACACACACACACACTAACACATACACACTGCATAAAATACTTACATTATAACGTGTACATTAGTTAATAAAGAGTTAATAGATGTCTTAGCTTACTGTAATTACGTGGAAATCTGTTAAGGCTTTACAATGTAAAATTTGTCTACCTTCTGTATAAGTATTTAAGAAACAGCTGTTTGATTTCCTTAATATGTAAAAATAAAAAAATAAAAAATATACAGAAGAGCAGCATCAAGGCAATCGCGACGAGATTCAAATGTTGGGATTTTGTGTATTTTTAACGAAGTTTCATAATTAGTATATTCCAGACCGGAACGAAAGTTAAGAGATTTAACTAATTTACGTTGCAGTCTTTCCAGTCTATCGATATGAACTCTAAAGTTGGGTTGCCACACTGTACAAGCAAATTCCAGACGACTACGAACATAATTGTTGTATAGTAGTTTGTATGTCAATACATTCTTGAAAGGATTGCCTACCCGTAGTACAAAACCCATCTGTCTGTAAGACTTATCCAATATTTTATCTATATGCGGGACAAATGTTAATTTTGAGTCTATTTGAACCCCTAGATCCCTAATAGTATCAACTCTAGTTAGACTTTTACCACATAGAGTGTAATCAAAGCGGATTGTATTTGTTTTCGTAGAGAAACTAATAACAAAACATTGAAACAAACTACTACAATTACAAAATCTTTCAAATTTTGATAAGTCTTTTTGTAATAGTTCACAGTCAGTCACACTTGAAACTATTCTGAATATCTTGGTGTCATCTGCATACAACAGCATATTAGAGTAGGATATGTCATTAGTTATGTCATTGACATAAAGAATAAACAGAAGTGGCCCTAAATGAGAGCCTTGAGGCACCCCAGAACTAATCGTTCTCTATTGTGACATGAAGCCACGTAACACGACTGCCTGACTTCTATTGTCCATGTATGATTTTATCAAACGCAGCAAATCACCATGTATACCGAGTTGCAATAGCTTGTTTAAAAGTGTATTATGAGAAATTTTGTCAAATGCTTTTGCAAAATCGGTGTACACGGCGTCTACCTGACACTTATTATCCATAACGATAAGAATAAGGTCAGTAAAATTTTATAAGTTGGTGTCTACACTACGACCTGCGCAAAAACCATGCTGGTTTGGAATAATGTGACGGCAAACTGCATCAAAAAGTTGTTTAGTGACATTTTTTTCTAATAATTTACAAAACTGACACATTTTAGATATAGGACGATACTTCTTCATATCGGGAGTAACTAGTCCTTTAGGAGAAGAATTGGAGTTACCCAAAACATCTGCCTTTTCCTATTCATACTGATATATCTCGAGAAAATACTATTTTCCTGATTCAAGTTCCCGTTGGCTGCATGAACGTTTGATGCCTATGCCAACTCGGTGTCAACTTCAAAAAAAAAAAGATTTGTGAACTCGAGCTAATTTAAATAAAGGTTCTATACTTTTTACTTAATTTTTGCATATTCTACACAAATGACAAAACACAAATTGGGTAAGAAAAAAATCTCAAATGTGATGATAGAAATACCCGCAAAAAAGGAAAAAGGTTTTATCAGTAAATGTTAGTAAGTAACTTCAAGTAAGTAACTTACTATTATACAATTATGTAACTACTTATCTATTATACAAATATTTATTTCTGCCATTTAGTATCTATCATACATAACAGCACCTATTTATTTCTGCCATAGTGTGTTCTCATGTCACGTGCTGTGTTACCCCAGAGTTGTCCTACTGCAATGTCAATAGGCTATACATCCTGTTTCATAAAAAAACATACATTATAATTATAAGGAAAATACAATAAATATAAGTTACGTACAAAATTAACATTAGCCTTGAAATTTTAGTTTATGTGGAATTTAAAACATTTTGTAATGTGTAATTAAAGTTTTATATACAATAATATTGTCATATCGTAATAATTATAATATTTCCTTCAAAATAGATAAGTACATACTTAAATCAGCATAAAAGGTGATTAGATCGCTTTAAGCGATTCGACCGCCTACCTGTATAAATTATTTTTTAGAGTATTTTCGGATTCGACATCTATACTATTTATTGTAATATATACTGTATAAAACTGTGACATGACATTTTACACATGTATTTTGATAGTTTATTAAACTCTATTAGAGCAGTATCCTTGAACAAAGAAATATAAATATGTATGTAGTTCCCATTTAGTCCATATCCAGTCCGAAGTTACAGTTTCTAGTTAAGGCGCTAAGTATAGCCAAATCGCAATATTCAATTCAAATTCTTGAAATAATGGTTAAAGCTATCACCATGGAAAAAATATATAACATACTTCCAACAATGAAAAACAAATTCAACATAAATCAACAAAAGAATCATAAAAATCACAAAAACTTTGATGAAAAAAAATATCCTGTAGACCCTGTATTTTGCATTAATTGCAAATTCTCTCGGAAACACAATATTTGTTTATGTTGAAACCAACACACAAAAATCGGCCATTTCAATATTTATATATTTTATTTATTATTTATATATTTCAATTTTTTTTACTTATTTGAAAGCCAAGAAAAGTAATAAAAACATCGAAATCTCGAGAATTTTGCGTTCGGCCTTGACGTAACCGACGTACCCACACTGATCGGAACTTAAAATGAGTAGGGCGTTACGGTCGATATTATATTGTCATGCATCAACCTGCTCAGATTGACTGTACTTCGCGCCTTAATTTCCGACTTCAAAGTGATCAGCACTTTCTCCAGAAAGCTCAGACACTTCTTACGCCGACTGTACTTCACAATACTTAGAATGAATTAGTATTCTTTCTCAGTGCGATCGGCGAATTCCTGGCATCGATGGGTGAGCATTCCTTGTGCGGTTAGTGTGTTCGTTCGTGCCCTTACAACTCCTTTGCTACATACCAGAAATTTCTAGAAAACTTGACTGGGGTTATGCTATTGAAAGGAGGGTATTTTCTTCCAAGAAAATGTTACCATCATAGTGCACAATCATCATAAATATAAACCCAATTGATAGGAACTTTGTATAACATGGCTCAGTAGAAAATATAATATAATATAATATAATATAATATAATATAATATAATATAATATAATATAATATAATATAATATAATATAATATAATATAATATAATATAATATAATATAATATAATATAATATAATATAATATAATATAATATAATATAATATAATATAATATAATATAATATAATATAATATAATATAATATAATATAATATAATATAATATAATATAATATAATATAATATAATATAATATAATATGCCATAAACACCTATGCTGTCCCGGTGCTATTGTACTCGTTCGGTATTGTCAATTACAAAACTCAGGATCTCTGCAGGATAGATATTAAAACCAGGAAACTATTAGCAATGAACCAAATACACCAACAAAAAGCAGAAGTTGAAAGACTATACTTACCGATAGAAGAAGGAGGAAGAGGATTGATGAACATTGAGATGTTATATAAAACACAGATAATACAGTACAAAACATATTTAGAACAAGAAACTGACTATCTCATAAAAGCAATAGTGAAGCATGACAAAAACAGAAATAAATATTCAATATATGAAGAAGCACAAAACAATACAGAAGAACTTGGACTAAGTAGAAATGAAAGACACACAGATGAAGAAATAAAAAATGCAGTAAATAAGAAGAAGATAGAAGCTTGGAAATCGAAACCATTACACGGCCAGTTCCAGAGATCAGTACTAGAGAAAGATAATATAGATAAGGAATTCTCATTCAGGTGGTTAAAGAAACAAGCCTTAACACCCGCACTAGAATCATCCATATTTGCAATACAAGACCAAGCAGTACTTACCAGGCAACACGAACGAGACATTTTGAAAAAATCAATAGATGGCAAATGTAGACTCTGCTCTGAAAAAGACGAAACCATACAACATATAACATCAGGATGCGAACAACTAGCTGGAACATATTACACAAAACGACATAACAACATAGTACAGTACATATATTGGGCACTAGCAAAAAAACACAGTTTTGAAGTAGATCAGCTCTGGTGGAAAGAAACACTAATGCAACCCAAAGTAATAGAAAACGATACAGCCAAAATAATGTGGGAAATGCCAGTACAAACAGATAACACAGTCGTACACAATAGACCAGACATAATCTACATTGACAAATCACACAACAAAACATATCTAATAGACATCACGATACCATCCGACTACAATATAGGAGTAAAAGAAATAGAAAAACTATCTAAATACCACCTACTCAAAAGAGAAATAACCAGACTTTGGAAAACACACACGGAAATAATACCAATAGTAATAGGAGCAACCGGAGTAGTAAGTAGCCAAATCCATCCATAGATACTGTGACAAGCTAGACGCTAAAATAGACAAACACATTTTGCAAAAACAGGCTGCCATCCATACCTCTACAATAGTTTCAAAAGTACTTGGGGATACCGTATATTGTAATGGGGAATCTGAACCTCCTTCTCCCTGAGGGTTTCGGGGCGGGAGGTCAGAAAACACCAACCTCGAAGATTGAGAAAAGAAATAATATAATATAATATAATATAATATAATATAATATAATATAATATAATATAATATAATATAATATAATATAATATAATATAATATAATATAATATAATATAATATAATATAATATAATATAATATAATATAATATAATATAATATAATATATTATATTATATTATATTATATTATATTATATTATATTAATATAATATAATATAAATATCCTCCGAAACCTACCAAGCTATTTAGGTTAGAGACTCGGCCAAAAAACAAGACACACACACAAGGCAATACCTGAAGCAATCGGGTAATTACGAAGGAAAAAAGTCGTTTGAAGATTCTGTTCAGGTGCCCCTGATAATGAAGCGAATCTAGCAGGAATTGTGGACGATCTCAAATCTCAAACTCACTTTTTTAACACCTGTATATCAATAGATTAAAAAAAAGTATCCTGAAACAAATTACACATGGACATTTGGCCCCAAACTAGGATTCCCTGTATTGATCTAGCATTAAGATGTAATAGAATATAAGACATTTTTAAAAAAAAATGTGTTGAAGGGAGTTTCTTTAGGGCCCGCCGTTTCTTCTCACTCCGCAAATACTTCCCGAAACGGCGGGTATACGAGTTCAGAGTGGTAGGAACTTCGTATTAGGTAGATAAAAGAATGACGTTCGAAAATTGTACACTGCTACCTACTTTGAAAAAAATAATTTCATTTCATTTCATTATAGGAAGCAGACTGATATACTTACATAGATACCTTTTTAATTTTAAATATCTGCTCGTCACAATTGTTTGCTCTGGGTGGGAATCAAACCCTCAACCCAAGAACCTTGGATCAGTAGTCAAGAGCGCTAACCACTGAGAGCTACCGAGTCAGTCAAACAGAGCAAAAAGAACAAGGAATATAAGGTTAAGTTGGCCTAAATTCTCTCATTCAATTTGAACAAAAACAAGAACTGAGTCCTATGTCCTCAACAGTTTGGTTTCGTCCTTGAAAATCCGTTCCAATTTCAAGTTTAAAAACCTGTGTGACGTCACCTTTTTATTGTGATCTTTTTCCTCAAAACTGGCCATCTAACGATTGTTTTTTTTTTCGGTGACGAAGTCAAATATTTGGACGACAATACACTCGCATTGCATACAAAATGGTGCATTACCAAATACCTAAAGGTCTTTGAACTGCCTGCATTGCGATTGTGACATGTTTCGGATGGAGCGACGAAATTTTCGAAGCGGAGTATTCAAAGAATTTAAATTAAGAATTCAAATGGCTGATAATTACAGGGTGACAAATGGGAAGTTGCCTAAAGTAATCGTTAATAACTTTGAGATGAATGCTGGGAAAAAAAAAATACATATTAAATCAGTAAAGTCGTCATTTTTATTTGAAATTGATTCCACTTGATTCGAAAATATCCAACACATAAAAATTGAGTTTTTTAAAAATTGACAAAACGTGGCTAGGGAATAACTAATAAATAGAAAATATTTTCAAAGTGGTCCTAGTCTGAATTTGCACCATAGTCGAGCCGTTTTGGAAACTATAAAACACTAGTATATTTTAGATGAATAAATACTAGAAATTCCTTTTGTAATAGCTTCTCTCAAATTATTTTTGGTCTTGGGTTTTTCAGCATAACAATAATCTTTCAAGTAGCCCCATAAGAAGAAATCACACGGGTTTAAATCTGATAAGGGTACCAATGTATACCTGCGAGTGCAAAATTGGGATATCCTAAACCGGCGACGCGTTCGCCATATACTTCGTAAATAACTTCAAATACGTTCTAAGTTCTAGAGTTCTATGCGGTGCGTAGCACCATCTTGCATAAAATAAAAAAGTTTCTGCTAAACCGCGTTTCTATTTGATGAGTTGTGATTTTGTAAGTGTGTAAGTTAATGATTTATTTGACTATTCATAGTGTCTCTCGATTCAGTATAAAAACTACTGCAGCTTTTCTTATTAAATATGTTGGCTTATTTTTAAAATATAGTTTGACTTTGGCAACCTTATCTTTTGTTGCGACTGTGTGCGATGGATTGGGTAGATCATGACGATAATCGTCAAGGGTATAATATTTTATGAAGTTATCAATTACTCTAAGAAATAAGTAAAAATAAAAATAAAACTTTATTATAAAGTGCGGTCACACGATAAAGTAATATATATATTTTTTCATTTTTACTTTCTAAGCGCATTTTGACTGGCTACTCTTTTACTTCGATACTTAGTACGAAAGCCTATATACGCTTCAATACAGTTTTTACCTCTAGAATAAAAGCACTCGCTTAGATACAACTTTTCTTCTTTCATAAGGTTACTCGTTTTAAAGTACACGTTTTGCTGTTAACGACGTCTCAATAAAAACTGACAACATTCTAGAATATAACTACGTGGACACAGCCTTATATAATTCAGAACACGGGAAAAGAGATACATATACTTAAGGCAACTTCCCATTTGTCACTCTGTACTTACAAAATAAAATCGAATAAATAACCGAATTTCCTGAAACATACTTAAAAAAATTGCTAGTCTTTTTTGAAACGAAATATTTGATATTGTTCAAATATGTAATTTAATATTCAAAAGCTCGTAAGAATGTTAATTTAAAGCCATTTTAATGTGTTCCAGCGAATAACGATATCTCCGAATTAGTATTAACAACACGAAATGTCCCTTGGAGTACCATAAATTCTATATTGGTATATTGTTTTATCAACATTTCACAAATAATGTGACTCTAAATATCTATGTTAATTCAAACTAAACGTGTATTTGTATATTCAGATGCGAAATAGCATTTTCTCGACTTGAAATCTTTTAACACAAGTTCACAACGCTCATATTATCTATTCTGCCTAAAGCCAAGCTTAACATTTAAAACTAACAAATCCAGTCAACAATAGAAAGTGAACAATCCAGACAAGCTGTATTAATAGACAATAGTACAAGCGGTAATAACACTATGTGTATACTTATACATTAACACAAAAGTGACACTAAACAGTCCGCATTATTGTAGTAGTTTCCTTGTCGTAAAGATAACGGATAACTAATAATTAGTCGCCATTTTGAAACTATACGGGCACTTACAGCGCGAGGGCACAATGCAATGGTAAACTTTCCAGGTTTCTACTCAATTTGTGAACTGTCAATTTTTAACAATGGTCGCCACATATTCTGGGTCTGCATTCATGTGAACTGTGTGAACAAGCCACAGCACCAGTAAATATTCAAAAATCGAATCATTAGTTCAAAAACCATGTCAAACTTTTAAAACTAAACTAGTTTAAATCGAGTTGTTTCTGTTTTTACCACAGTTTGTCTATGACACACTTAGCTCTTTTTTTTTATTCAAGCCGCGGTCCTGGTTTCCGCAGTTAAAGATTATAAAATACAACATAAATATATCCGTTAAAAAAATTCTAAATCGCTGAAAAACTTATGATTGTACTGAAGATTTTCAGTCTTCTTTGAATAAGTATACATATAGAAATCTTAATATCATACAGTCAAAAGCACCATCCATTATGTCGCTGCGACCAAGGCCGTTTTCCTTCAGTCCTAGGAGAAATCGTTCTTCAAAAAAATATTTAATACTCTGAAATACGAATATATAGCTCTGAATCTGCCACAGTCATGTCCAGCCAGTTATGTGGTCCGGCCAATTTCCACTACAGTCTTCTAATCCTCCGCGCTGCACAAGATTTTCCTCTTTGATTTCAATTTATCTCACACTACCTTCCGCCCGCGACTTCGTCCTATTTGTTAGCCGAGTGCTTTAGCTATCTACCTACCAAATTTTATCCAAATCCGTTGAGTAGTTTCGGCATGAAAGTGGAACAAACAAACAAACAAACTTCCATACTTTCGCATTTATATTATTATAGTGAGATGAGATGGCAACACTTCGCTTCAACACAGCCTGCTTCTATTGGACGGATACCCATAGGAGTCGGGTGACGTCATCACATTCCTGCGAGGAGGAAAACGAGCGTGGACGATTCGCGGAACATATCGGTCTCACTATTTATAGTCTATGGACTCAGGACCCGTTGATAGAGGCGGCTACGGCTGACTGGCCAGTAGGTGCTTTGTGGTGTTGATTAATAGTAATTTAAAAAAAAAACAGTCCCAAGGAATAAAGAATTTTTTTTCAAACATCGACTTGTTAACCCTACTTCAAGGCAATAAAGAAGTTTGAATAAAACAAGGTACCTAACATAGCGGCATGGTTCTTGCAGGGTCAGTTTCCTTTAAAAAAATAGGTATCGTGAAATTGTATACATATTATGCTACAAAACAAATGAAATAGACGTGTCACATTCCTAGGGAAACAAAACTGTACATACCGATGCAAGGAAATCCCTAAGACCCGATTTCGCGACATAGGTAAACAACAATTTTCCTTAGAAAACAAACTTGTTTCAAATACGTAAATCAATATTTATATTTACTAGGAAAACAGTAACAACGTTTCAGATTTATATCGTTAGATATATTTTTAGATAATCATTCATTAGTTTTCGTAACTTTGCGCGGGTAATTCTGGTAAGCGCATTCCATAATGACACAGTGTGACTCAACATGGCGGTTTATTTTGAATTTGGAATGCACTCGTGACAAAACTTTAGAATCCATTTGCCTTCCGTTTGAATTTCGATAGCTTTAATCAGATGTTTAAATTAGCCCGAACCTGTTTCCCTTTAAATTAAAATGTTGATTGTTTTTTTTATTACCGACCTATTTTACAAAACTTTTGGACTTATCTAAACTACCAATTGTCTGAACAAAAAAACTCAATTACCTGTAATATCAAACCTTTCGAGTGTTTTCAAAAAATCTGAAACCTACAACTTCCGATAACAGCTACATATTTCTTCTGTTCGTTTCCATTTTTGGATTGTTTCCAAAAAGGCAGGTTGTAGGTACGTCTTATAAATTTTACTCAAGCGGAATATTTTAATGTTGTGTAGAACTTTGACCTAGCATTAGCTATTGGCCTAGCATTATTTGATAGCATTTTTTTTACTTTATTTACAAATGCTTTAAAGTAGTGCAGTCAGCATAAAATAGGCATGATTTAAATATATTTTCAAAAGGGTTTATTAACTAGTTGTGCGTCAAAAAGTCTGCTGTTTATTTTTCACATACAATACATAGTTTCGTTATTTTAGAATGAAGAACTAATAGCAGGAAGGACAGATAGACAGACAGGCAGACGTAATTTCGGATTTATACAGGTGTTACAAAATAGATGTAGGACAGGACCCTTAACTGGAGCTTTTACTGATCATGAATCACAATAAACAACTATTCTTATGCGACTTTAACGAAATCATCATCTATTATTCTCCAAATTTGTAAGCAGAAGTCCCAAAGTATTTTATTGAGTACCTACTCACAAGGTTTTTGAGGCGAAGCTTCAGTTGCCGGTGCCTACGCCTATTTGGTTGCACTCTTATATTAAATTAGCATTTAAAGGTAGCAAAAAATCTAAGGTCCTCAGCATTCCTATAACACTTGAACCATATTGCACTTACCTATAAAGGATATGTACAGTGGCGTGCAACTAAAAGTATACAGCCAACTCGTGCAAGCGGTGCAAGTAGTTCTAGCCTCCTGGGACCACGCAGCCTCGCTCGAGGACATAAACTCGAAAAAAAAAAAACACGTCAAGTCTACCCTTTTTTAAAATTTCGCGCGCATGAAATGTCAGTCTACATTACTACCAACCCTAAAAACATAATTTTGACTGGTATACGACCAACCAGGGATCAGTGTGATGTCAACAAGTGAGAACGCAGGTCACAACCATGACACGTGGTAAGTTAATCGACTTGAATCATATAATAAACTTAATTATATATTTTTGTTTAGCTTTAATTACAATGTATAAATATAAAATATTATGACAACTGCATGATTTCTGTATTTAAAATTTAAAACATGACTCAAATCTGCGATCGATTTTTATGTTCTTGTGTGAGGACCTCTGGTCTCAGTTAGGTCATATAAACTTGTACTTATACGAGAACTTCATAATAACACCTCTATTTTCTGTATCTTTTCAGCCTTGAAAGACCATGAAATAGAAAATCATATAAACCAGCTCAACCTCGATGACTCCGAAGGTTGTTCTGAAGGTGAAGACGTAGGGTTTGATGTTGATAGGCTAGAGGTTTCGTCTGAAAGCGAGTCTGAAAACAGTTATGAACTAGATAATATATTGGATAGCAATACAGAGTACCTGGATGAAGATCTTTTAAACGAAGAAAGAGGTTTCGAGCCCTCGGAGTTTCAAACTGAGAAAGATGCTCCAGATAGCCCATGGTTCCCGCCACCGGAAATAAGCACTCCTCCACCAAGGAGAGGACGGCCAAGTAGACGATCAAGAGGGATGTCTCGTGGTCGAAGACCAACCAGAGGGCGTTCCCGAGGACGTGGGACCTCTCGGGGACGGATGTTAACGAGGGGTAGACCGCTAAGTAGGGGTCGCGGCGCAAGAATCCGAGCTCGTGGAATTTCCCAACGATCTTATGAAACCCGAGCGTATTACAAATCGGTAGACTGGAATGGCACAAAATTTTTGAACAATGTTCCACTACAACTTAACCAACCAGCTTATATGTTTCAGGATAGAAATGATTGGGATCCTTATGACTACTTAAAAGATTACGTGGACGACAGCTTATTAAACAACATTGTTCTTCAAACAAACAGAAGTGCAATTGCAAAAACAGGCAAAAGCTTAGGTCTAACATTAAAAGAACTAAAGATTTTTCTTGGTATAAATTTCGTTATGTCATGTTTGAACTATCCACATATCAGAATGTATTGGTCCAAGAAATGGAGAGTTTCTGTTATCGCTGAAGCCATGGAGAGAGACAGGTTTTTCAAAATTCGTACATCCCTAAAGATTGTTTATGACGAGGATGTAACTGCTGAACAACGACGTGCTGACAAAATTTGGAAAGTAAGACCACTTTTTGATCGTGTTTTGAAGGGCTGTATACTACAAGAACGATCACAGCACATTTGCATAGACGAAATGATGATTCCCTTCACAGGGAGTTGTGGTCTTCGACAATATGTGCCCAACAAACCACATCCATTAGGACTAAAGATTTTTGTACTAGCAAATCCAAACGGAATTGTATGCGACATGTTCGTATCTCAAGGAGATACAACGTTTTCAAGTGATTTAACTGAAGAATTTCAATCAAATGAATGTGCAGTATTGAAGCTTACTGAGTCGCTTGTTCCTGGGCACATAATCTATTTTGACAGATATTTCACCTCCTTGAAATTGGTCAAGACCCTTCTCGATCGTGGCTACTTATCCGCAGGGACACTAATGAAGAACCGAATCCCCAAAGAGGTGTATTTGATGTCGGATGCAGATATGCGACGAGTAGGACGCGGGTGTTGCTACTCAATATATTCGACCGACGAGATGTTAGCGTTAACTAAATGGTTCGATAATAAGCCAGTAATTATGTTATCATCTTGCTACGCGTCTGAAAAAACTGATATGTGCAGAAGGTGGTCAAAAAAGAAAAAGGATTATGAAATGGTAGTGCGCCCAGAAGTTATTAAACAATATAACACAAATATGGGGGGTGTAGACTTAATTGACCGCATGATTGCTGTTTGTCCTTCGAGAGCCAGGACAAAGAAGTGGACTATCCGATTTACTTTTCACTGCTTCGATTTGGCTGTTGCTAACTCTTGGCTTCTCTATCGGTCTGACGCCATTACGAAGAATACACCTGCCAAAGAAATAAAACAACTGCGAACATATAAACTGCAGTTAGGACAAAAGATGATTGAGGAGAACGATGTTAGCTCCGATGAAGACTCCAATGACAATAATGAGTGTGAAGGAGACCTTCAGCCTAAGCATAAAAAAAGGAGAGTGGAAATATGCCCTATTCCTTCTACTACTCGACGTACTCAGAAAGCTGCCCATCTGCCTATAATGACAGAAAAACAAAGCAGATGCCGTTTAGTCGGCTGCAACAAAAAAAGTAGGACTAAATGTTGCAAATGCAACATTTACTTCTGTCTGACCATTGATAGGAATTGTTACTACCAATTTCATACTACAAACGTTTAAACAAGCTAGACGTTGTATTTGAGATAGATAAGACATAGTTGATTGATGATCTGTGATTTAATCAAAAACCAAAAAATATGAAAATTATTTTCCAATTATTACTTTAAAAAGGGAAGATTAAAGTTAATTCTAAGTTCCTAAAAAAATGTTTAAAACCATTAATAAGTATTAGCTAGTAAGTGTACCTATGCACAATTTAATTTTGAGACTGTTTGTTACAAGACTGACACATAAACTCATTAGATGGTAAAATAAAAACGAAGATTCTTCTTTAAATTGAACTTTTATTTAAAACCTCACAATTCAATAACGTTAAAAACTCAACCGGATATTTGTTATTGTTTTGTTTAATGGAAACCAGCTTCATTTACACTTATAATTTGTATGAAAACTATGTTCTCATACGAGTATGCAATCCCCATGTACTCACACGAGGACATTGTGAAAAACTCTTTGGAAAATCATTAGATTTTTTAAATTATTTTTTCTATACTGAGGGACTCCTAATAAACATATTAATTTAAAAAATAATGTTTTTTTTAGCATTCACTCCTCCCAGGACTCAGGAGGCTAGATGGCACGGCTACGTATACTTCTAGGTGTACGGGACTGTACATATTATGTAGCATTGCGCATAATTGCTGTAACCATATCCATCCTTCCTTCCGTTCCTACCGGCAGTGGCCCACACACGGGGATTCCCATGGGTTTCAAGGCGGTTTCAAAGGTCAAATCACTTTCCATAATGTCGCCTTTGTATCGTTCATTCACAGTTTTATCGGTCAGCATCTCTATGGACGATAAAATATGAGCATGTAAGGAGATTCCGGACGTACGTCCAGTCCAGTATTCAGTCAGTACTGACTGAAGCTTCTTAAATGCGACTGACGGTCAGGTTTTATCTAGCGGCAACATTAGTTTTTTTTTTTAATTGAGCTGCTCATTGAGAAAATGAGCTGTAAGGACGAAAAACTCATTTAGCTAGTCCGAAAAGTTTTTAATGGTTATGAAGATAGTGATAACTATTTTCTTAATTTTGATTTGTAATGCTCAGACTCCGTTACTGCTAAGAAAGCCTTTACTGTTTAACTATAATACAAGACTATTTAAAGAGGTCACAACAAAATAAATTCCTAACTACTATATCAATTTCAATGAGACAGCTCCGAATAAACCGGTTACTCAAATCTAAACTACTTGGCTATTTATATAGATCAAAACAAAAATCCAGAGCACACGAAAACCATTCTGCCATCTCAAATAGCAACATTAAGTAATTTTCCACAACAGCATCACAGCGGACGACGATGCCAAACGTAATAAAGAAAAAGAAACAACCAAAAAGACCAAACTGCAGTCGAGACCAGTTCCCGAATAGAGTGCTCTTTTTTCGGCGCTGCCGTTCATTCACCCGACACGCAAAGGTTATGGGAAGAATGTCCGGTGCGGATTTCGTCAGGGTTGCTAGTGAAAAAATTGTTTGCAAATGAGTTATGGGTCAGTCATAGGGTATTGAGAGAGAGAAGAATTTTTTTTATTGATTACAGTTATATAACACAAAATACATAAATATCTACAAGAGGTTTTCAGCTTAGAAATGCAGTGCAATCACAATATTACATACATTTACTAAAATTCAGATACCCGTTGACAGCCCTATTAACAACGAAAGCACAGCCTCAGCGCCCACAGAGTAGGTTAAATATTCAATGCTTTTTGACCTGTCAAACTGACAGGATTAGCGAAGCGATTGACGGGTACTGGCAACATATCCATTGACCTTATTAACGAACTTATAATCACTATAAAGGTATAAAAAGTCTGGAAATAAATTGGTGTTTAAAAGAGTGATTTAGCAGTAGTGTTGTAGTTTTCAACTCTCTCTTACATGTCATGTGACTCGTATCTAGGTCGATCCGTATGTCTACGTCAAGAACTTCGACGTTTCTTCTCGCTCCGCCAACATTTTCCGAAACGTTGAGTGTACAAGTAGGGACCCTGTACTAGGTAGAAAAAAGACGATTTAAAATAATGCGTACAGCATCTACTTAAATTAAAAAGATTTTGATTTTGACTTTGACCTAAGCACACCCCAGACACTACAAACAAATGTCGCGTTAGCAAACCTGCTACCTACTATACTCGTACAAGTACTTACTACAAAAAATATTACGTTTTTACACGGGTAAATATTTGAGTTGCGTATCTTACGAGCAATCTTCACCGAATCATGCCCGTAGGATCACCCGCTTAAGGGGCGCGGACCTACAACAGACCTTCTGAAATACGTGAAAAAAATTGAGCGGTCGCTTCTTCTCTTTAAACTGGACAACAATCCCCATTGAACTCAATTCGAAAAAAAATTTTGCCTTTCCATACCACGTTTCAAAAGCTATTGATCAATTATTTGCAGTTTGTCAAAGTCAAAACATTTTTTGCAGTTCGAATAAGGCGTCCTTAGGCAAAGTTGTTAAGAAACTAGAAGAAAGAAGGCAAAGCAAACAATTTTCAGTTATTTTAGAAATACCCTGTATAGTAATCAAACTAAACCTTAACGTTAGATACTAGAAAGTCTAGAAACGGATTGGATCAAAGCCCCGACCGCACAAAACAACTCTGCCGTTATAAGGAAGAACGCCGCAAAGTATATGTATCGGTACGTTTCAAACTGACCGAATTCCACATACAAATATGGCCGAAGTTATGTCAACTGGCATAAAGTAAGTGCGGCCTTCTTCCTTATGACGACAGAACTGTATCCAAGACATCCAAACTTTGGTGCCAAGATTTCCTTCAACGTCGCATTACAATCTCTTTAGCAGATTTTCACATGCTGTCAACATCTATTTGCAACATCTATTTTTAACCGACTTCAAAAAAAAGGAGGTTCTCAATTCGTCGGAATCTTTTTTTTTTTAATGTATGTTCACCGATTACTCGAAGACGCCTGAACCGATTTGAGAAATTCTTTTTTTGTTTAAAAGGGTATACTTCACAGGTGGTCCCATATAAATTTTATCGAAATCGATTCAGCGGTTTTTGAGAAAATCAACAAAAACATATCAAAATTGGAGTTGTTGCGATTGAAGTCGGTTGTTTTTAAAGTATTCAGCGTGGTCAATTATAATATCCATCACCAAGTTTTCTCCAAACTGTCATTCCAACATGTCAGGGGGGGTTCATTCGAGTATAGTCCTAACATCAAAACAATTTCTTCATATTTGGTGGACGTTTTAAAAGTTTGATTTCCGTCCATACAGCTATGAATAGAATAGAATATTTTTATTTTGCTATAAATATGGTCAGTACAGGTGTTATTTATATTCACATTAGTTCCTCATAATTAGCCTTATATCTAGGCATGCAAAATTTACAGTATCGATAGTACTTCATATTATTTAATTCGCAGCTCGGGTTGTTTATAAATATTAAATTATTATTTATTAGGTATATAGTCATGTTACAGTTGTTCAGTTATTATCAAATTATTAGAATATAAAATAAATTAAAACAGAAAAAGAAAATAAAATAGAATGTACGTCAGTCAGTAATAAATAAATTGACAGAAGATAAAATTAATTATTATAGTATTATATTATATTTATTACATTGGTAAGATATATGTCTATATGATTTTACAGAGTCATTTTAAAATTTAGGTATTCCCTCACCGAATAAAATGCCTTCTCAGCAAGCCACTTGTACAACTGTGTCTTAAATTTATTTTTGGGTAATTCCTTCATTGTTGGAGGCAATTTATTGTATATCCTAATCGCCATGGGATAGCAATTCCTCATATACAATTCAGTCTTGATTTTGGGCAGTAGTAAATTACCAGGATACCTTCGGTTGTAGTGAGGGTTTTCATCCCACCTTTTAAAAAGAAAACTATGCCCCTTAACAAATTTACAAACCTCATATATGTATATTGAAGGCAGTGTAAGAAGGTTTAGTTTTTGAAACAGGGGTTTACAGCTTGTTATTTGGGGGCTATGAATGCTCGATTTATATGTACAGAGTTTCCCCAAATAATTATACCATAGCTAAGTACAGAGACCACGTAGCCGTAGTACGCTTGCATGGCTGCGTTATGATTAACCATTCTTCCTAATCGCCACAATGCATATGAGAATCGATGCTCTTTCGCTTGTTACCTTTGACTTAATTTTTATTCAGTAGTGACTGGTTATCAGTCCAATCACATAGGTAAATTGGATTTAGTACCCAATCAAAATAAAACATTACTCACACAGTATAGCCGCTCAAAAACATGAATGGGCATGACACATCGTTGCAAAAATACTCATGCATACTTAATGAGGTATTGCAGTTACTTGAATAAATATCATTATCACGCTACAATGCAATGGAAGCGATTAACAGACCCACATTGTGATTAGTTCAAATATTTATTTAAAAAAAATACTCGTTCAGGAAAAGGAGACAAGAATCCAGGAGGTGAATCAGAAAACGAAAAAGTCTTACGTATCTAATCACACAACATAAGTATATGCTTATGATGCAGGTATACAAACGCTGAATACGTTAAAAACAACCGACTTCAATCGCAACAACTCCAATTTTGCTATGGTTTTGATGATTTTCTCAAAAACCGCTAAATCGATTTCGATAAAATTTATATAGGACCACCTGTGAAGTATATACCCTTTTAAACAAAAAAAGAATTTTCCAAATCGGTTCAGGCGTCTTCGAGTGAACATACATTAAAAAAAAATATTAAAAAAAGATTCCGACTAATTGAGAACCTCCTCCTTTTTTTGAAGTCGGTTAAAAATATTACAAAAAAAGCCAAGGTAAATGGAAATACTTGTGATTTTGTATAATATGTACCAACCAAACGGTTCAAAGGGTTGCTATTTTCAAAGACAATAAAAAAACGCAGCGTCATGAACTAGCGAGCTTTAGAAAAAATAACAATCTTAACATTGACAAACGGTTCTATAAAAAAAAGAAAAGAAAAAAGATTAACGATGCAAAAATATTTATGTAAAACATAACTTTTGCTTTGCCCTAAAACTGTAACAATACTGAGTGTAATGAACCGCGAATTGCAAAACAATAACAAGCGAAAATTGCTTTAAAACCAGTCGTCAGAGTGTGAAAATAATAACATTTTTTTTTTGTTTTTTCTGTTATAAAATAACTTTGAAACAAAAGGCTAGGTTGGCGCGAAATCTGTGTGACAGTTTTTAATTTCGCTTTCATCTTCAATCATTGCTTTTATAACTAGCTGTCAGCTATAAAAAGTGTTGTTTTTTTTGTAACAGAATTTCTATAAAGTACACAGCCTATATGTATACAGTAGCCTTACAGTAGTGTACCATAGTCAATTCAGGGATTAAGACCAATCTTACGATTGTCTATTATTAATGCACAAATAATCTTATTTTCTTGTGAAATTTAATGTTAATTGCATTTTCGAATTAATGGCCAACGAAGATACCTAAGTGGCGTGCCTTGGGAGAGGCCTATGTCCAACAGCGGACTAATACAGGCTGATGTTATCATCATTAAAGACAAAAATTTATACAATTTCATGAATAAACAAAAAAAGACCAAGATTTTTCTTACAAACTAAAAAACATGTGCCCTAAATACAGCCCTGTTAGATATACCTGCTACCTAGTATTACTAAGTATGTACCTTTATTGCGACTGGGGCTTCCCCGGAACGGCTGATAGCGGAAACATGCAGATTAGATGCAAACAGTTACGTGGAAATCGAAACTCGACTTAATAAATATTCACTATGTATTTGCACCACTATTTGCACTGGAAATACGTCTTTATCCTATGATTATTATGAGATTAAAACGTAATTCACTGGAAAATCTACCGACGTCATGCATATCTCCTACCTGTTCATCATAAATATGTAAATAATAAAGAGAAAACGTGGCCGTCCCAAACAATCATGGCGGCGTGGCAGCTGATATAAAGAAGATTGGCTTATCATGGCCCGACAGAACGCAATGGCGGAGCACTGTGGACGCCCTCTGCCCTACTTAGGGAACTTAGGATAAGTTATGTAAATATAAAAGACAGAAGTCTGAATTTCGATATAATGAAGTCTTAAACGTCCATATACTGAGTTTCACTTCGTTAATAACTCAAATCGTCCCTGCTGCGTGCTACTGCTAGGGCACGCGTCTCTTCCTATAGGAAGAGACTTCTTCCGACGTATGCCTCGAGAACGTAAGGCCATCCACGTAAAGGTCCAAGGCCGAAATAGAGTGTGTTCACATTTGACAATAAACGAAGAAGGAATGAAAAGTTGTTCAGAGGGAACCCACCGTTTAACCTTTTCGGTGTGGTCTTTTTCCTTATGTATGTTAGTAACACACATTTAATCGTTTACAAAAACATCGAGCTATATTGCCACTAAACAACTATATTTTAAACTGAAACAAAACCTAAACTTGTTTCCGAATAACGTTCAAAACAAAAGGTTTGCGAAAAAAGTTGCGATCGACGGCTGTAAAGACAAATCCAGGGCCGAACTGAGTTAACTGTTCGTAAAACAGCCATCCAAAGTATTTTTTTGCGAATAACGTTTAACAGAAACAGTTTTCGTAAAAGTTGCTATCGACGGCCTTAAGCCGAATCCAGGGCCGCACTGAGTTAACTGTTCATGACACAGCAGTACGAGTAAAAGTAAAGAGTAAAAGCCGTCTTCCGGTACAAGCGCCTACACATTTGGTATCAATATGAATAATGCGATCATTTTACACCTACCCACGCTCAAATCACTAGTGGGCTGAATCGTATCGGATAGTACTACGTAGGTAGTATTGAGTGAAATTCGATAGTTATAGCATACAGTACATTTATGTTTTAAAGATACTGATACTATTTAAATACTTCTAAACTTACGAAACGAACAATTTTCTCTTAGAAACCTACATCAGTGTAAGAAAAAGCGTCTGTGACTCCATGGTAGTGACTTCGAGAACCTGACCTGATAGAATAGATGAGAGGGAGGAGAGAGACTGTGAAGAAAATATTTTCTTAACACACTGCTTACTTAAGTCTGAAAATGTACGATGATCATGAGATGACATAAATTTTGGAACTACATATCGAGAAACTTTCCCAGTCTCCAACCTTCAAGCAGACGAAGTAGCGAACACCAACTACATTTTATTTAAACATTGACCTCCTCGGCCAGTACGATAAAAATAATCCAATAAATACCGTAAATCCTAAGATTTTTTCACCGAAATTCCGAAATTGTGAAAATAGGCGTAACTCAGATGAACGGCCAATAAAACTGTGAATACAATGATAATATAGACGTGGTTTGTTTTCAGTTGAATCGTAAAACGTACAGCGTTTGAACTGATGGATTGATCAAATAAACATTATTATAACAGTGGATGCGTAGGTAGCCTTTACGAGCAGAGAAAAGCTAGTACGACTGACGATAGCAGATTTAGTTTGAGCGTAAGTAAATCAAGTTATTTTAACAGAGTTTGTAGTTAAAGATATTTTTTGTAAAGTCAAGAGAACGTTGGGAAACATGATCGTAGGGAAAGTGGCCCGCCATAATTATGCGTTAACTTTAACAGTGGTAATAATAAAAATGACCCTTAAGATATGAAAATCACGAATTCCAACCTAACTCCAAAACTACAATAATTGCTAAACTCTAGAAGATCACTGCAATAAGACTATCAACTTCTGTTTAAATATAATAAATGTGCTAGACAAAATAATTGTTTTCTTATAATTTTCCTTCATTTTAAGTATACCACACATATGATGCAGCAGCTTTTGACACAAACTGCATGCTTAAAGCTTTACTTACAGGTACATATTAGTTATGCTGCGTAATATAATAATTTGCCTAACACCTTCACATTATCGTTGTTAACAACCCATATTGTCCCCAGTGCAGGGGCACGAGTCTTTTTCCATACCTCGGGAAGGTTAGGTTAGCCAACCCAGTGTCAGAAGTTTTCAAGCCGCCTATAAGGCCTATGACATGGCTTAACGACTGCCATCTAGTGATAGCAGCCGGCTTCACATTATAATGAAAAATTTTTCTTTTACGGTTTTGCAGAAATTGCTAAAAACCAGCCCAAAAAACATACACATATACCGTTTAACTGATTAACCTACTTTGTATGGTTAGTCCAAATGTTTTTTTACCATTTCCTCAAAGACGTAGAATAACTCTGTTAAGTATGATAAGTACGTACGTAAGGAAGCCAAAATCAAAAATTGAAATTTTAAGGGGTTACTCAGAATGAAGTATAGAATACAGTAAAAATATCGAAAAAATCCCGATCTACAATTTTTTTCAGTTTCCCGTACAAACACACTCATTTTGTTACACCATGTATTTCCAGTTATATACTTATGTTCATTAGACACCTGCAGTTGCACTAACGAGGCGCTTAAACAAATAAAGAAATAACGATTTGCAAAAAGTAAAAGCTCAATGCGTTAACAATTAATATTAGTTATACTTTTTTGCACATACATTATTCACATTCACTGATGCGTTCATTAGCAACAATGTTGCAAACCAGATCTGCCCTCATAAGAAAAAAGGCAGCAAAGTATTATACATACAGGGTGGCCAGAAGATTGACGTCAAAAAAAAAAAATTAGGTCCCTCGTATCGTGGGGTATCTGAATCACCCCCATGTATGTTCCGCGATTTTTCACGGTTCTCGAGTTATGATTTTTTTTCTGAATTTTCAAAATTTTCGACCTGACCAACTTTAAAAATTTCTAAACAAAAAAGTAGAACCCTTTTCGATAAGTTTTTTTTGGAAACTTAATCCTCATAAATTGTACTTTTAAGCATAAAATAATCAGCTACGTAACTTTCATGAATATTAAGTAAATTTTGGTCACAAGAGAAAAAAATACGTTTAGTGAATTATGACTTAGATTTTCAAATTTAAATCAAAAATCTAAACAGATGACTTAGTGGTTCCTGAGTAGGCTTAAAAACTGCACCATTCTCTTAGTTTTCGTAATCATTAAAAAAAAGTAGTACTTAATGAGCTAGTTTTGTTAATATCGGCCTTGAAAGATAGGGAGGTCATAAATTTTTTAAATTAGCTATCTGATGAAAAAAAAAGTTTGGTCATTTTATCTTTCCTTAGGTTAAATTAGTCTGTTAATTAACCAAAAATTACTGCAGAAAAACATTTTGAGGTTTCATTTATTCACTTTTCGATCAATTCTGGTGGATAACGGGTTGTAAAAGTACTTTTAGGCGCAATTCAAAGAATAAACCCGCAATAACAATAGGCGGCGATGATAAGAGATAGAATTATTGCCATCTCTCTCACTCTAGGTAGTGAAAGGGGCCGCCACTCTAGCCAGCCCGAAACAAATACCTGCCTCAGTCGTACTCACTTTGTGTTTACTGCTACACGCGTCGCCGCCATTTTAGTTGAATACATTCGCTCGCCTTACTTGTTGACTACTTTGCTCTGTTCCTCGACTGTTTTGCATTCTGATTCGGACTTTGTTTACTGTGAAAGTGTAAGTGATGAGTTACACATTAAGCGAATATGCAGAAATGCATTATTTTTATGGAGTTGCACAAGGAAACGGCCTTGAAGCAGCACGATTGTATCGCGAACAACTTCTACGACGTGGTGGGCCGCAACCTGAGAATTATCCCGACCATCGTGTTTTTACTAACACGCACAATACCCTAATGTCAGGCCGCATTCCTGGACAACGCGGTAATCGTGAAGGCATCCCTAGAACTGATCCAGATCGCAGAGAAATGGTGCTCGAAGAAGTTCAGCGAAATCCGTCTACGAGTACGAGAAAAATGGCTCGTGCTCTGGATATCCCAAGAAGTTCTATCCAGGCCATACTTCGCGATGAAGGATACCACGCATTCCATATCCAACGTGTCCAAGCTTTGCTGCCTACAGACCACCAATTGCGCGTGGAATTTTGCCAAACTATGCTACGAAAAGAGCAAGAAGATCCTGGATATTTTAATAAAGTCTTACGGACAGATGAGTCACGGTTTGAGCGATGTGGTATATTCAATATCCATAATTATCACACCTGGGCGATTGAAAATCCACACGAAGCGAGAGATTCAACGTTTCAACATCGTTTTAGTGTTAACATGTGGTCTGGTATCCTCAACGGTGAACTGATTGGTCCATTTGAATTGCCATCTAGACTTGATGGAGCAACATACAGAAACTTTTTAGAAAATGATCTTCCAATATTGCTGGAAGATGTGAGTCTTCAGCTTCGACGAACCATGGTTTTTCAAAATGACGGCGCTCCGTGTCAACTATGCGACGCAAGTCCGAAATCACTTAAATGAGACATACCCCAACAGATGGATCGGACGCAGTGGACCAATTAGGTGGCCACCACGCTCACCTGACCTTAACCCCATTGACTTTTTCATTTGGGGTTATTACAAGGAAATAGCATACGCTCGAGAATGTTCGAGTGAACAAGAATTAAGGCAAAAGATTGCAGAAGCCGGACGTGTTGTGACAGAGAACAGGGAAGCCTTTAGACGATTAAAAGACATTTTTTTACGTAGGTGTAGAATGTGTATTGCTGTTGGAGGTGGCCACTTTGAAAACCTGTTGTAAATGTTAAAAATAAATATTGTTTTTACTTTATCATCTTTGATTTATTGACAAAACCACTTTTTACTTAAAACATTTTTTAACCAACTTCTACGGCATTTTTCATGTTAGTTTCTAGCATTCTCTATCTTTAAATAACCTAAGGAATGATTCTCTATCTTTAAATAACCTTAGGAATGATAAAATGACCAAACTTTTTTTTTCATCAGATAGCTAATTTTAAAAATTTATGACCTCCCTATCTTTCAAGGCCGATATTAACAAAACTAGCTTATTAAGTACTACTTTTTTTTAATGATTACGAAAACTAAGAGAATGGTGCAGTTTTTAAGCCTACTCAGGAACCACTAAGTCATCTGTTTAGATTTTTGATTTAAATTTGAAAATCTAAGTCATAATTCACTAAACGTATTTTTTTCTCTTGTGACCAAAATTTACTTAATATTCATGAAAGTTACGTAGCTGATTATTTTATGCTTAAAAGTACAATTTATGAGGATTAAGTTTCAAAAAAAAACTTATCGAAAAGGGTTCTACTTTTTTGTTTAGAAATTTTTAAAGTTGGTCAGGTCGAAAATGTTGAAATTTCAGAAAAAAAATCATAACTCGAGAACCGTGAAAAATCGCGGAACATACATGGGGGTGATTCGGATACCCCACGATACGAGGGACCTAATTTTTTTTTTTTGACGTCAATCTTCTGGCCACCCTGTATATAGAATTTCGAATACTTTTGCGGCTTTTTTTCTTATGAGGGCAGAGATGATTACTTACTTAAAGAACATTTAATTGAAGTAATGTGGAAATGTGTTTGTTTTACCCTCATGGCGCCTCACGGCGTGAAGATATCCCTTTATGGGTAAGTCCGTCTTTGTACTTAATTTGTATTTTACTTTTTAACCGACTTCAAAAGGAGGAGATTCTCAATTCGACTGTTTGTTTTTTGTATGTATGTTAAACGATTACTCTGACAATTATGAACAGATTTTGGTGATTCTTTTTTTGTTTTTAGTAGGTCATACTTCAGAAGTGGTCATATAAATTTTATCGCAATTGATTCAGCGCTTTTTGAAAAATCAACAAAAACCAAAAAGCAGCAAAATTCTAGTTGTTATACGACTGAAGTCGGTTATTTATAACGTGTTCAGCGTTCTCAATTATCTTTTCTAAGTGTTTGTGTTTTTAGTACAATAAAGAGTTTACAAACAAACGGCTTAACCAGTCTTGACATGGTATGCATGTAGCCTGTGACACGGATAAGGAAATAAACTACATTTTATCCCGATTTACTCAGGTGGTTTTTGTGGGTTGACCAAAAATGTTGGCAAACGAAGCCGTGGGCAGAAAGCTAGTAAACTTTAAAAACCACACGCCAGAAGCGAAGATGTAGGTACGTATACTTAAAAGCCACCTTATCGAATAAAGGTTAAAAATGTTTGTAGATATTTTAATCTTAATTAACATTTTAAATAATTTATATGTCTCGTCTACATGCAACTAGATTAATAGGTATAAATAACGTATTAAACCGTTCCGCAAGAACTAAAATAAGTAAACCGATTGGAAAAAATTGGAGTAATTTACAGTGACGTTCTCCTTCACTTCTTTCATGTAAATATTAGTTCTTCCCTCTATCTTTCCTTTTATGATACGTAGTCGGTCCCATAATGAATTGGCCTAACTATGAAATAAAAAAGAAAATTAAATGCAATCATTTTTATTTTTCAATATAGTCTCCATCAATACTGACACACTTCTGACATCGGAGAAATAACATTTCTAATCCTTTATAAAAATAATCGCAATCTTTGTCTTCAAAATGACTGAAGACGGCCGCCTGCAACTCTTCATCGCTTGAAAATTTTCTTCCCCTTAAGTCCCGCTTTAAATTTGGGAATAAGTAATAGTCGGACGGAGCCATGTCTGGACTATAAGGTGGATGGTCCAGCTCCGTGAACCCGCATTGACGCACTGCATCCTTCGAAACACCGGCGGTGTGCACGGGGGCGTTGTCGTGAAGCAACAGGACGCCTTTACTCAGTTTGCCTCTGCGCTTCTCCTTTATAATATCTCGCAGTTTATATATTAATGAAGCATAATATTCGCCGTTTACGACTGTATTGCGCTCTTTAAAATCAACCATCAAAATACCTTGAAAATCCCAAAAGATTGTGCACATGATTTTTTTGGTAGATTGTTGCACCTTTGCCTTTCTAGGCGGCTTTTCACCCTTATAACGCCATTCCATTGACTCGCGCTTGCTTTCTGGATCATAATATAACACCATAGTTTCATCACCAGTCACTAGTCTCTCGATCACGTTCTTTGGGTTTTCTCCACAAAGATCTAAAAACTCGGCAGCACAGCGAACTCGCTCCCGTCTCTGCACAGCTGACAGAAGTTTCGGGACCCATCTTGCACTGACTTTTTTCATATGAAGATGTTCATCGATTGCACGATGGACGGTACTTTTAGAGAGCCCAAGTCTAGCTGCAATTTCTCTAATCTTCAAACGGCGGTCACTTAAAACCTCTTCTTCGATTTGAGCAATAGTATCGGGAGTGAGCACTTCTACCGGTCGACCGTCATGGCCGATATCTTCGACGGTTTCTCGCCCGAGGCGAAACTCTTTCACCCAATTTTTTACTGTGCTATAAGAGGGAGAACACTCCTTATACACACCATCTAATCGTTCTTTAATTTGGGCGGGGGATAAGCCTTCTTTAAATAGAAACTTTATGACGCTTCGATACTCGGTTTTCGACATTTTGAAAAAATACGCGACACTTGTTGTTCAAACAAACTGCTAAACTGAACTACGCTCGTCAAGTCCATGCGTGTTAATTTATAAAGTGTCTGAGAACCGTACTATTCAATGCAACATAACATGTATCGAAATGTCGCGTAGAACTATATCAGGCCAATTCATTATGGGACCGACTACGTATGAGAAATACTAACCTCAGACATTTGGACTTAAACATTCATCATGCTGTTGTTGCTACAGGCCAGCGGCAAAAATTAAACGAAGATACATACATAAACCCGAAAAACATTGTAACACCTTTTTTTGATTTTTTCGTAAATTTCTATTTTTTTGCTTTTCAACCGACTCGTACCCTGAGCCGTAACAATTTTGTTGTTAAGAAAGTTAATTTAGAGTCTGTCCTTTTCGCACTTGAGGAGTTTCTTATAGGCTATCGTTTTGGTTAACTGATATGCTGATTTTTTCGACCAGTTTTGGAACGTCACCTCGTTGTTTTTTTTTTATTCTCTTTGGAGAACTGTCAGCTTTCACAGCGCGGCGCGCGGTTGCGCACTCCGTGGAATAAGTGCTGGTGACGCTGTGGCCGGGTTGACTTTGGACATTGTTCCCATGTTCCCGACTGTTCCCCTTTTGGTAAGTAGACAGCAAAGTCTCGGGCCAAACCTATTTATCGATTTCCTCAGAAGAATTTTATTCTAAATTAATTTTTGATTTACAGGCCGCGTGGCGTCACCAGAACATTTGGCGTGTTAATTAACTATTGACACCTTCCAGCCCCTCAAAAGGTACTGAACCTTATTTATAAACACGTGTCTAGCATTCTTTCTAAATTACCTTTTCGAATTTGACCGAAAACTGCTACTTTGAGGTTAGAATATGTAGGTACCAAGTCCTATATTTTACATTAATTTCTTTTTTTTGGTGCTTCATGATACACCAACACCATTGTTTAGTAACCCCCTTGTGTGAACAGAGCACATCGAGTGTAACTTTCACTCTGAAACTTAGATTTATTCCCTTAAAGGTTAGTATTGTTAGTCATGGTATAGCGTTGCTTTCCCCGAGTTCTTTTATTTGTGAATGTTTTTCACATCATACAAACCTTTGTTTCATTCGTGTCATTGAGTAAGAAAGGTGTTTTATTATAAAAGTTTTCCCATTAGTTATTTTTTTGATAGGATAGGTTTTAGCGAAGGACGGGGTCGGTTACTTGTTTTTTAATTAAGTAGTAAAGTAGTAACAGTGAGCTGTGGACTGAAGTGTAGTTTATGTTAGGTTTTAAGATGTTTGTTGAAGCGCCTACCAGCTTCAACAGTTTTTTGTTACTGGGACTAACCCTTAGTGTTTTTTCCAGGGGTGCTTCTACGGGGCGCATTCATCACAATAGTTTCTACGGGGCGCATTCATCGCCAGGATTGTTTCATCTGGGCGCATTCGTGACCAAGAGTTTTTTTTCTCACCGGGAGTCAAGAGTGTTTCTACGGGGCGTATTCATCGCCAGGATTGTTTCATCGGGGCGCATACGCCATCAAAAGTTTTTTTTACGGGACGCATTCGTCACCACGAGTTTTTTTGCGGGATGCAACATTTTTTTTGAGGGACGCATTCGTCACCAAGAATTGTTTCATCTGAGGGACGCATTCGTCGCCAAGAGTTTTTTTTCGACAACAAGGTTTTTTTTCGTGGCCAGGAGTGTTTGGTTTTCGGGAGGCAACTTTTATTTTTCCGGGAGGCAATCTCATCACTGGGAGGCAACTCAGATATTCAATTGTTTTTGTTTTCTGCTTTGCTGGATGCATTATTAAGATGTGCCAACGGGCCGTGTTTCCATTTGACTACATCTGAGTATTTTGACTATTTTTTAAGACAATTTAGAGGCGTTCCCTCATTAAGGGCGACTCTTGACGTTTTTTATCCGACGATTCGGCTGAAGCGGTTTATAATAAGTGTTGAGAATAAGTGACCACCGGACCACCAACGTACCCACTTTTTGTTATTTTCTGTAGGAAATATATTTAATTAAATTAAAAGTTTGTTAAACTTTATTTCTTGTTTTTACTTTATTTATGAAGCCTCCCCTAGGGAATATAGGTTACATATTATCCTCCTAAGTTATAAACGGGACGATAAAAAAAAACAAAAAACCTAGATAAACATCTACTTTACAAATAGAAAAAATATATAATTAAGCGGATTTTGAAAGGGTGTGTTTCGGATTTTGATGCTATTTCTTGTAATTCAGTATTTTAAATCTGATCGAGCTGCTTTTAAAAATACTGTATAATAATTGTATTTCATTAAACATAAAATTAAAGTAAGTAAGTAAGACAATGCGGTATTTTGGACGCGAAGATATTGCGGAGATTCCCGAACGCTGCCCAGCCGAGCTAGAAGTTGGACCTACCTAGCTGGACTGTTTGTCCCAGGTATACATATTCGTCAACAACTTCGAGTATAGAGTCTCCAACATTCAGAGGAGTGGGTGTGATGTGTGTGGCGTCCGAAATACCACAGTGTCTCAAGACTAAGGTCTTTGACCAGTGTGTGTTGCCAGTGATGGATGACATATGGAACCGAAACATGGTCGCTTACTATGGGCCTCATAAGAAGGCTCAAGGTAACCCAAAGTGCGATGGAACGTACTATGCTTCCCTACGTGATCGAATCAGAAATGAGGAGATACGCACGAGAACCAAAGTCACTGACATAGCTCACAGAATCGCTAAACTGAAGTGGCAGTGGGCGGGGCACATAGCTCGTAGAACAGATGGCCGTTAAGGCATTAAAGTTCTCGAGTGGCGACCGCTCACCGGAAAACGCAGTGTAGGCAGGCCTTCCACTCGGTGGACCGATGACCTGGTAAAGGTTGCGAGAAGCCGCTGGATGCGGGCAGCGCAAGACCGGTCGGTGTGGAAATCCTTGGGGGAGGCCTTTGTCCAGCAGTGGACGTCCTTCGGCTGATGATGATGATGATGAAGGTAAGACAGTCTCTTTTAAATTGATACCATTGGTCGCTCCTCCAACGAAAAGTAAGGATAAAATATTTGCGAACGTATCATTCAAGTCAATAAAGAAACCGAACTCTATACCAAAAAAACGCTTACAACCATCATTTTTTGCGCAAAGTCATGCTAATGCAAGTTTAAGTATGTATCAACAATACCGCCAGTTTTATATTACCTTTCGCAAACCTCTAGACGGGCAGTTCTTCACAGGAAAAAAGCCATTTTAACTCAATCCTTGACAGTAACAAGACTACCCACTTTTTGCTGGGTGTAATGAAGACACTGGGGCTCAGGTTACAGTTGTGTGTTGTCGGTATGCGAGTTTTGTATCAGTAAGTACAGATTAACCAAGTTTTTGCAAGCAACTTGTGTATAAAGAACCGTGAAACGACCGTTACTCTGTATTGATTATAAGAAAGTACATTGTAAACCAATATGGGGAAAAGGACGCAATTGCTAAGATCTCTCGAGAAAACCTGTAAAATAAATATACCTACGACCATGCATCATTAAATTATATCGAGAGTGGAAGTATACCAGGAAATATATGAGCAATCCTCAATGCATGGATAAAAAATATTAAATGACTTTATACGTTTTCAGGCAATGTGATTGGTGCAAAAATGTCTTGCAAAAAATCAATGAAATAAAATGTACATAGGTGCTCAGTCCAAAAAGGCCACGTTAAAGGAATTAAATCATATAGGTGATGCAATTAATAGTAAAACCTCAGAGTTGACAGCTGAATGCGGCAAAAGAAACCTTAGCAAAAAGTACCTATACAGCCTAACAACAAAAAAACAATTCTATGCTAACAACCGGCCCCTACGCTTAGTATCTAGCTAGCCCACTCTCTCCACGTCAAGTCACTGGTTCGATTCTTGAAGGACCCTAACTATGTAGGACCCAGCACGTATTAGGACCGTCTGACTGGCTACTTTGAATAATCATGTCATCGAAGTCTTCCTGCCAAACATTAATGTTAACAGCAATGATGTTCGGGCGTGGTCATAAGATAGCCAGTTTTCTATTAAATAAATAAATAAATAACCGGGATAAACCACACACGGTCATATGGCCCCAAACTAGGATTCCCTGTACTATGGGAACCAGAGACTGATATATGTATATTCACATATACTTTTAAATACATACATATATAGATATAACTGCACTGAGGAAACCTAGTAAGTCCAGTTCCGTCTTTCGGTTTCTTAAGAAAAGATGATTCTAAACCTTTATATAAAACAGATTTAAAAAAAAAACATAACTTATGGAGTGATAATATTCTCAGTACAAACAAATAAATAAAAAAGTCTCCAAAAATCTACTTAAAAATTCATATAGTGACTAAAAGCAGACTGAAAACAATAATAATTAGACGCTGCCTAAATACTGCCTACGCCGTGCAATGGCCTAATGATTGATAGCTAGTTAGCAAGTCCGTGTGGGTATGTTCCGATCTAGTTTTTATTAAGCGGACCAGACACTATCAGCAATAATGACAGTATTTTCAAGTAATGACAATATACTGACATTATACTGACAGTTTAGTGGTTGGAATGATGGTCTGACGCATATTAAACGATGGAATGTCAGTATACTGATGTAAAAATACTGTCATTATTTCTGATAGTGTCTGGTCCGCTTTACAGTTGTAAAGGCGAGTTTACATAGTTATTATAATGCCATAAGTCAATTATTATTATTATTATTTTGAAACATGTATTTGGGCTACTCTGACCACTTCGCGCTAGGCGAAGTGGCAGGAGCTCCTCCAGCAGAAGCACAGTCAATTATTATATTTATTATTCATTATTCTCAGGCAACTTAGTAACAATAATAATAAATTTTTAATTTAATTTAATTAATTTAGGAATCTAGCTACTTCCTGCAATTCAGTAAAAACTTACAACGTTTTCTGGCAAGTTCTCTTCCCGTGCTCCCTTTATGTACCTAAAGGTTTAAGGACTAATTTCCAGTCAATTTGGATGCAGAAGCGGTCGTGGCACAGGTCATAGAAACGGTCATAACCTGAATGGGTCTATCTCGACCTCTCGTACTAAACAACGCACACAAGCCATTGGTGTCTATAAGTAAAAACTATATTCACTTTAAAAGTTAAATCTCAAGTATGCAAGCACCTTTACAGTTGGCTAAGCACCTGATTATAATATTATTTGTTTAGCATTCACAGCGGCGCAGGCGACGCTATGTGATTCATTATCCGCAAGCACATGCAATACAGTTCGGATCACAATCTAGATTAAGATTACGCATAGATGTCAAGACTTTCTAGCATGCCTAACGTTACGAGGCACTCGTATTAATCATCTAATTGTATCGAGCGAGGTTCATCTTTGAAGTGGTTTAAGGAAAGTTATTTTAGATGAGGTTTCTGTCAATGAATGGTTCATTAACATAGGATCAACGTATTCTAGGGGAACTCAAAAACGGGGACGGTGATATGCGCTGTAATAGAGAGTGAGAATTAATAAAAGATACGATATTAAAGTACAATTAGTTTATCCAGGACACTGTTACATAGCTACGGAAAGCTGAAAAAGGGCCAAGTTTTAATTTGATTAATGAGCTCTTGGGAGTACGAGTATCTTCATTCAGCAATAGATTACATACCTACATAAAGATGAAAATAAATAGATAATTAATTTACATATACTGATGATGATGAATAATAGAAATATACAATACAGTCAATTTATTCAAAACTTCGACGCGTTACAAGAAGAAAAGAAAATGGACAAAGATAAGGAGACGCAGTCAAACGTAAAAGATACTAACTTGAATAGGCAATAGATTTGAGAAATAGCCTTAAGTTAACTTTAGTTCAGATTGTCTTAAAAGATGAAATTAATAACAGATGCAAGCGAAACATTATTTATAACTCTTGACACAAGTATACGCTATTGTGAATCTTTTAAGAACGAAAGGATATACATTATTATTATTTTAAAATATGAATTTGGGCTACTCTGACCACTTCGCGCTAGGCGAAGTGGCAGGAGCTACTCCAGCAGAAGCACAGTCGGCTGGAGGTCAGTGCGACGAGGAGAGAAAGCGTCGGACAATCCGGGCATTGTCGAGGAGGACTGCCTTTTGCATAGCCGCTATTATCGGTCTGCCTCGAAGTCCCAGCCGTCTAAGGTTACGATCCAGGTCAGCAGGGATCAAACCATTAACGGACAGGACTACAGGAATGATTTCAGTGGATTGCACTTGCCACACGCACACATCCGTAACCTCGTGTGCCAGGTTAAGGTTATTATTATTTTATTTTATTATTATTATTCTTGTCTATTCAATATTAACTGGTTTATGAACCTGCTCTTTTACTGATTATTCAGTTCATTCATGTAGATATCAATAAAAATGCGTCAGTGGTTCCATAGTAGTGACTAGGATTTTCTAACCACAGATTACGGATTTCAATTCTGGCAATACTGGCAATCCTGGAAAGACCAATGAGGTTTTCGAATCCTACGTACATTTGGATAATGACTGATTCAACAGCGATGGAAAACATCGTTAGAAACTTGTAAATCTGATTACTACATGTGTATGATCGTCCGGTTGCACAAATCTTATTGCCCTAAAAGTGACCAGGGATGATACTAAGCGCGACACAAGGCAATCGCCGTCTATACCAAGGAAATAGAAAAATGATTGTATCACACGAAAAGAAGAAAGAACTTATTCCTATAAAGCATACTTTGCCTATTATGAAACTCTTAAACCTTTTCCAACACCCACACAACTTCCGCAAACATAATCTCTTTCGTTCAAAGCTCACTATGTCCCACACACCCACAATAACATAAAAACACGACACACCCAAAAACTCCACGCACACACACAAAAAAGAATCACTAAAAACAAACACCTGAACGCTCCCACGGCAATAACTTAAGACGAAATTAATGGTACTATAACTTAATAACATATTTCGGTTGGGTAATTGACCAATTGAATGCATATTGACAGGTGACGTAAGGGGCCTCGCGCCTGCGCAATGCCAAGGTGAAGTCGATGACCGTTAGTTACGTTACGGCGACTGTACACAGATTTAAAGTTACTGTGACAAGTTCTTATTTTGAATTTTTCGTGTTTGTATGTTGTTGCATCAGGACTGCATGGCGAGTTGACAGGTGACCCTGCTACTATTTTTTTTTTTTTTTGTTTGGTTCTTTCCTGCTTTTGCAAGGAAAAGGCAAAGGCTTCTCTGGCCATACAGCCTATTCTTACGTAGTTTGCTCTTCTCTAAATATTTTTCTATTTCATTTGAGTTCTCATTTATCAATTTCTGTCGTCTTTAACTTTTTCTCTATTCTTCAACAAAATGATAGCACTTTTGATGAAGATTTCATGGACTTCTTGAGAGCACTCGAAACACAGTTTACACACTTTTATTTCATTATCCTACATATTAGACACTTAAATGGCACTTTATTGAACAATACACTATCAATATTATGCATTAAAAACCACGATATCTATTTTTTCGGATAATAAAACAAAAATGACAAACTCTTACCGCGAGTTCCCGCCAAAAAGTCCCCTGCTACTATTTAAAAATTAATAATGGCGGTTTCCATGATTTCGCCAATGACATAAGTAATATTATATTAAAGAGAGGCACTGGAGCCTAGAATGATCACTTTGACTGCATCATCAACATAACTGCTATACTGCCCTGATAAGGGAGAAGGCGGCTTATTATAAGGAATAAATATACTTAGCCGCCTTTTTTCTTAACAGGGCAGTATAGAGCTTTAAACTTTTCATATAAACTTGACTCACAAGCTCATCGAATCGTACGAAGTCTACAAAATTCTTGGCGATTACGCCAAAGCAAAGTTGTTGATCGATAGTTGTGAGATTCATGAGTAGAATGACCAGTTAAGAAACATGCAGGCTGTATACCTTGTAATAGCACGATATAATTAGAACGAGAAGAAGAAGAATAAGAAGAGGTTTGTAGGTACGTAAGAGTATGACCGCCTCCGTAGCCTAGTGGCTAGTCTGCTCGCTTCGCATCAGGAGGTCGCGGGTTCGATTCCCGGCGGGGTCCTACTTTGTAGGACTCGGTTTGGTTGGTGGTAAGAAGAAGAGAAGAATTCTGAGCCCGCCTGGCTAGCTACCACCATCTTATCTAAGTCTTGCCGCCAAACATCAATGTTACCAGCATTGATGTGTTCCGGCATAAAGATAAGATAGCCAGTTCCCCATTGCGTTGGGGAATCTTGGTAAGCCCACTCCCATCTTCGGCATCATCATCACTTATCATCAGGTGAGATGATGCCAAGGGCTCACCAATTGGTCGGCAACGCACTCGTGACTCCTCTGGTATTGCGGGTGTCTATGGGCGGCGGTTATCGCTTACCATTAGGTGATCCGTCTGCTCGTTTACACCTATGACCTTAAAAAAAAGCGGCCAAGTGAGAGTCGGACTCGCCCATGAAGGGTTCCGTAGCAGCAAGTAACATAATATAAAAGTTCTTGTAGTTCGTTGTAGGTAAATTGCGGTTTACGATTTATGACGTATTAAAAAAAAACTACTTACTAGATCTCGTTCAAACCAATTTTCGATCGAAGTTTGCATGGTAATGTGCATCATATATTTTTTTTAGTTTTATCATTCTCTTATTTTAGAAGTTACAGGGCAGACAGACACACAGACAGACAGACATGACGAATCCATAAGGGTTCCGTTTTTTGCCATTTGGCTACGGAACCCTAAAAAAGAGTTATGCTGATGAACGATAGAGAGATTCCTTAATGCAATAAATAAGAAGAAAGTACTGGTACAACAGGTAAAGAAGAACCACTGACTTAACTGGCATGGACATAGTAAAAAAAACTTAAATGCAAACTACCACTTAAAATTTTAATGATAGCATGAACCATTTTCAAGACGTTCTCGTAAAATCTGAAATTATTTATAGGCCTAGGACACTTAATTCTTAAGTCCAGAAACTCAGCATGTCCTTTAAAGCCACTGCAGCAAACTTGCAACAACCAAACGACATACTTCATAATAACATATCAGTAAATACGGCAATAAATATCGAAACGAAACATATGCAGACAAATCTAATGCCAAAGAGTATAAACCAAACAATTATACAATTTATGTCTATTTAAGTAGAAAACGAAGAAATATAGATATACATTGCAACAAAATAACGTTTAGCAACTCTTCGCCAAATGTCCCTTTCTCAAAAAGTTTCTTGGTAGCAGAAAGACAGTTCCTCTGAAAGTCATTTGCACGAAACGTATTTTTGGCAGAACGGCCATTTCTCAAATCATCCATTAGTCTTATAGGGAAAACTTTAATAAAAGCCTATTATAAATTTAAATCAATTTCTATTTTTAACCGACTTCAAAAAATGGAGGAGGTTCTCAATTCGTCGGAATCTTTTTTTTTACTTCTATGTTATTCCCTCCAAGAAACTTTAAATCAATTGTAAAGGGCGATTGGGTAGAAGACAACAAGTCATTTGAGTTACTTTTTATCATCTGACAAAAACTAAATTTTATTCTAAAAATGCTTAAAATACCAAGGGGTGACGTGATAGTTTTCAGCGACATTAATAGAGGTATAATTTTGTGATTTTTATTAATTAAAAATAATTTCATAAGCGAGTAATTGGTGAACGGTAGCTCACAATTTATGTTTGTTGCTGCCTATCTAGCCTATTTGATAGATGGTCGTTTCACAAAAGGTATGTTACCAAAATAAAAACTACATTTTGCGACAGAATATTCTGCGACGACTCGACAAAGCCAGTTTGTCGATGAGCGTAAAGTAACTCGAAAGCTGTAAACGTAGTAAGTATCGTAAGTTCGCAAACCTACCGGTAGTAAAGAGTAATCTCCGTTCATGGCCTTTAATTCCAACGCACTAAAGTTAATACGCGATAAAATAAAACAAGTATACATACAATATATTGCAGAATCAAAAAAGGCTGTAAAGCTTGGCGGTAGGTCTTCAAATCTAGTGATAAAACATGTTTATTGAAGACAATAACAAAATAAAAGATTCTTCTTATGAAAAAAAAAACATATGACTGTTAATAGAAAGTATAAATGAAACATAAATAGGTATTTTCCCCTTTTTTATCACACACCGTCACAAAACTTACTAACCAAGCTGTGGAATGAGCTTCCATCCAAGGTTTTCCCTGAAGGCTACAAGAAGGAAGGGACTCTTCAATAAGGGACAGAAAAAAGTTTTTGAAGGATTGACAAAGCTCTGATGGTGGTGTTTGTAAATGCCCATAGATGGCGGTAAATGGTTTCCATCAGGTGGGCCGTCAGCCTTTTTGCTACATTAAAAAAAACTATTAAAAAAATAATTATTACTTACGACCCAAAACTTTTAAATCTTAACTTATTAACTTACTTTACTTATACTAAAACAAAGTAAAACATTCATTGAGATACCTGAAAAATGTTTACGACTAACTAACTAACTAACTTTTAACCCTAGGGCTGTAGTTTGTCAGAATGTGGTTTCTCTTGAAAATGAAGCCTGAATAATGTTTTTTTTTTTGCTTTATCAAAGTTAACACTATTAACTTTTGAAGACAATTAAGCAGTGCTTTAAAGGAAGAAAAAATATCGGCTAAAACTTGAAAATCCATGAGCTCTTGCTCTATGAATTATAACTTGCACATTTGATAGTACATTAAAACTATTCCGATACATCCCATATTCTCGATAATTGACCACGCTGAATACGTTAAAAACAACCGACTTCAATCGCATTAACTAAAATTTTGCTATGTTTTTGTTGATTTTCTCAAAAACCGCTGAATCGATTTCGATAAAATTTATATGGGACCACCTGTGAAGTATACCCTTTCAAACAAAAAAAGAATTATCGAAATCGGTTCAGGCGTCTTCGAGTAATCGGTGAACATACATAAAAAAAAAGGTTCCGACGAATTGAGAACCTCCTCCTTTTTTTGAAGTCGGTTGAAAAGAGACGGTGGGGCGCAGCGGGTAGTGAGTGGGGTTTCGGGTTCAAATGCTGGCCGTGCACCAGTGAGTTTTTCGAAACTATGTGCATTTTCATTACCGATTGCTTTAACGGTGAAAGAAAAAAATCGTGAGGAAACCTGCACATCAGATTTCTAGATGTGTGTGATGGTCGCGTTGCACTCGTCCGTAGCTGTAAATCTAAATACCCCACACGTGACCGCGGGTGATGCTAAGTGCAACACTAGGCAACCGCCGTATACCCGTGGATAGGCCGGTTAAATATGCCACACGATAAGAACAAATATTCCGATATATCTTAAAGTTTTACAAAATGACAGCATCTGTAAGTCCTCTCGCGCCACACGTACGTCGCATCGCACACTGTTTGCAACTGATAATTAACTTGGTCGCTGCGACAACTTGTCGTGGATGTGGTCGGTTAGTGCGCGAAATGACGTAGTAGAAAGACGTAGAAATGACGTGCACGAATTTTTGAGACAGTCAAATAAACTCAAATTTCAATATAACAGTAAATATACTATAGTATAGGGTAAGCCCTCATACTTCCCCTAATGCTGGCGCACAAGCATGCACGGGCCTACCCACATCTTAAAAATGTTCTATGTAAAATTCTAAATTAGGTACTGCACAATCGCGATACATCTATGAGCTGAATTTATCGTAGAATATCGTAAGCAAGTTGTTTACCACAACTAACATCAATCATCAACATCATACATTGGCTTACTCGTATTTACATATCAAATATAGCACATATCTTTCTTTATCGACCAATCTTGTTTGCCACTAGCAAACCGAACAAGGACCGGAAGTTGCTCAATAGGGTACGCCGGGGCAATGTCGTCGATCGATGGGCCACGCGAGTAAGTATTCAAAATACATTGACACCGCCCTTCACCTTGCTTAACCGACAAGGGGACCGCGACTCTAATGTATGAGTCCATGAAAACTGACATTTTTGTATAAGTAAATAGTTTTTTTTTTTACTTGACACCCTTGTAGATAACTTATGGAATAGGTAAGGTTCAGGGCATACGTGTGAGGTAAAATTTTATCAAATTACATTTAGCATCTATTTTGAAAGTGAAACGTACGTACGAATTTTTAGTGGAATTAAAATTATTTAAAATAGCAATGGGGTCATGCTGAAACGAACAGCGCCCTCATTTATTTTCAAGACGTTCTAGACAGACTGTAATAGGGTTTAATTTAGGGTGCGCATTGACACTATTAAAAACATAAAAAATTATTACTCCTTAAAAATATTCCTATCAGAATAGGAAAACATCTTAAACGCTTCATATCTTAATTAATATTAAATTTTATATTTATTAAAATTATCAAATTAGTTCGTCAAAGACTGTGACGTCACATTAAGTAACATGAATAGTTTCAGACAAAAATATCGTTATAAATACTTTATACAAAATCGTTCAAAATATGACTAGTAGTCAACCATCTAAGGACCTTATTGTCGTAATCTACCTTCAGTAAAAGGTAACTTCTTAACTCTTAGGAAGTCGGATCTCTGTCATAATATAATTTCGGTAGCTCAATTCGTTAATAGATAACACCCAAACCGATTTCTTTTAAATTTTAACTTGTAGGATAGAAAGGATATAAAAAAAATTCGCTATACTTTACTGATCGCGTTCACAATATCTCCGTTTTAGTGGACACACCGCCTAAATACTTCATTGTTACAAGCCCACGTCAAACAAACCTCTAGAAAACTACATTACGCGTTTATCACTTTAAAACAAGTCACAAATTGGCTTGCACCTTTGAATTGTAGCTGCAAAAAAGCTGTTGGTATCAAATGAAGAGTGATTGATCACATCAAAGTCATGGCTATGATATGTGGTGCCGTATAAGGCGGTACTACAGATAATATATATCAATAATAGTTAGGCGCAGTACACAAATGTAAGTGCCGGCTAATTTGTTAGGGACAGAACACACTTAACTAAATCGTCTTGCCTATTTCAACCGATTTCCTTCATAGGAGGTGGTTGTCTTTTTGTGTGTCTGTTATGCGATATCTTCGCTGATCGATCGTCAACCGATTTCAATTTTTTTATTTTATTAGATAGATAACTTCTCTGAGTGGTCCCATTTTTTTTATTAAAATCAGTTCAGTGCTTTTGCAGCAACTGACAGTAAGTTGTAATGCCTAAGACGGAAGCGGGCATATCAAGATTTCCTAACGTAACAGAAAATTGGCAATCTAGGCTTATAAGCAACATCAATGCCGGAAGACGTGAACACTGACAATGACACTGTGAACACTGATGTTTGGCTGTAAGATACAGATAAGACCAAAACGTAAAAAAACGATATTCAGCTCTCCCCGGAATTATATCGTTGCCTAAGGCTGCTTTTCCATCAGAGATGTGCGAGGAAAATGTGTCGTACGAGGATGTGTAGCGGAGCTGTGAAAATGCGCATTAATGTGCGGTGCGAGGATGCGTTGCGAAGCTGTGAAATGTGTAGGCGCTGTACAATATCACATCCCTAGCAACACATATCTCAATATAAAAGACCTCGCTTCGCTAAGCCCTTTTCCACCTAAGCTGTGCTAAGCAAGGCTAGGAAAATGAAGCGATTCTACTGGTGGATTTTTTCCTCGCACACCGCTCCGCTTCCTCGCACATCTCTGGTGGAAAAACAGCCTAAGACGAACCATCTTAACTAAGTCTTACCATCAAACATCAATGTTAACAGCTTTGATATGTTTCGACACGAAGATGAATTCTTGGTAATTCCACTTCCATCTTCGGCATCATCATCACTTAACACCGGGTGAGATGACGTTAAGGGTTTGCCTGTTGTAGATCAAAAAAAAAAAAGTTGTCTTGCCGGGTGATGACAGTAAAAAGGGCGGTAGTAATAATTAACCAGGCGAGGCGAGCGAACTATACAGGATCCTTCTAAAATACCTAAAAAAATTAACAGTGGCTTCTTTCTACTCATGAAACTGAGAAAATTTTCCAAAGAACCTACACTCAATTCCGAAATTTTTGGACTATCCATACGAAATTGGCGGTTCACTTGATCAATTAGTATGAGGACTCCAATTTTTTTTTGTGAACTTATAGGTCCCTTGCGGAAAGTTATTCAATTTCATGAGTAGAAGCGGTGGTTTTTTTTTCAGGTATTTCATTAGGACCCTATAGAATAATAAAATTTTCCATATATCCACATATTTTTGGACACACGAGTAGAAGTAGGAGTACATCTCCTATTGAAATAAGCAGATTATGCAGAATATGCAGAATAAATAAGCAGCATATGGATTGTTAACGACTTAAAATAAAACTTTGAAAGAGTAAATTAAGGACATTTAAAATATAACTAAATTAAAGCTTGATGTCACAACAAAATAAAGAGATTGATAATGTAAAGACAGGGGAAAACGCTAGCGAAAAGAGTGAAGAAAGATAGAGGAACGAGGGATGGAAAAGGCCAGGACATCACAGAGAGATTGAAAATACGGCAATTAAAGAAAATATGATCGGCCCTCATCTAAGTCACATTCGTTTTTCACCAAGGAGTAAAGCTGAGGACCTCTTTCCTGTCAAAAGCTGTTTGTTTCCAAGATCGGAATTGCTTCGCACGCGTAAGCTAACCAAATATGAATGCCTCGTCACTTAAGATTAACCCACGTCGCGTTAAGTAAATGTATTAAAAATCCCGATGCGTGTGGCACCCTCGCGGAACAGATCCTTACATACATCCAATCTTGCTTGACAGGAAAAAGGCCCTAAGTAGGTCTAAAAACTAGTCTCAAACCTAAAACCTAACCTACCAACCTACTTATGTACTGTATCGTGTGTGTGTACTGTGTACGTGTATTTAGCGACAATAAATGTACGTAGTCGGTCCCATAATGAATTGGCCTAACTATGAAATAAAAAAGAAAATTAAATGCAATCATTTTTATTTTTCAATATAGTCTCCATCAATACTGACATACTTCTGACATCGGTGAAATAACATTTCTAATCCTTTATAAAAATAATCGCAATCTTTGTCTTCAAAATGACTGAAGACGGCCGCCTGCAACTCTTCATCGCTTGAAAATTTTCTTCCCCTTAAGTCCCGCTTTAAATTTGGGAATAAGTAATAGTCGGACGGAGCCATGTCTGGACTATAAGGTGGATGGTCCAGCTCCGTGAACCCGCATTGACGCACTGCATCCTTCGAAACACCGGCGGTGTGCACGGGGGCGTTGTCGTGAAGCAACAGGACGCCTTTACTCAGTTTGCCTCTGCGCTTCTCCTTTATAATATCTCGCAGTTTATATATTAATGAAGCATAATATTCGCCGTTTACGACTGTATTGCGCTCTTTAAAATCAACCATCAAAATACCTTGAAAATCCCAAAAGATTGTGCACAGGATTTTTTTGGTAGATTGTTGCACCTTTGCCTTTCTAGGCGGCTTTTCACCCTTATAACGCCATTCCATTGACTCGCGCTTGCTTTCTGGATCATAATATAACACCATAGTTTCATCACCAGTCACTAGTCTCTCGATCACGTTCTTTGGGTTTTCTCCACAAAGATCTAAAAACTCGGCAGCACAGCGAACTCGCTCCCGTCTCTGCACAGCTGACAGAAGTTTCGGGACCCATCTTGCACTGACTTTTTTCATATGAAGATGTTCATCGATTGCACGATGGACGGTACTTTTAGAGAGCCCAAGTCTAGCTGCAATTTCTCTAATCTTCAAACGGCGGTCACTCAAAACCTCTTCTTCGATTTGAGCAATAGTATCGGGAGTGAGCACTTCTACCGGTCGACCGTCATGGCCGATATCTTCGACGGTTTCTCGCCCGAGGCGAAACTCTTGCACCCAATTTTTTACTGTGCTATAAGAGGGAGAACACTCCTTATACACACCATCTAATCGTTCTTTAATTTGGGCGGGGGATAAGCCTTCTTTAAATAGAAACTTTATGACGCTTCGATACTCGGTTTTCGACATTTTGAAAAAATACGCGACACTTGTTGTTCAAACAAACTGCTAAACTGAACTACGCTCGTCAAGTCCATGCGTGTTCGTTTATAAAGTGTCTGAGAACCGTACTATTCAATGCAACATAACATGTATCGACATGTCGCGTAGAACTATATCAGGCCAATTCATTATGGGACCGACTACGTATTTTCTTTCTTTCTTTCTTAAAGATAATTTTCATTAGTTTCACCCAACACCAGCAAAAATCCTAATAAAAATAACCTTGAAGACTGTTTTGCCGTGGTGGGTCGATAGCCTAACACAGGTAGGTACTATTGGGTACAGGTACCTATAACATGTATAAGAAGTATCCAACAAAAAAGTTGCCAAACTCACTGGCCTTCGACTGAGAGCATTCACCTAGCTAGCCATTTCCTAGCCAGATTATCGTTAGGACGCGTGACGGTTACGAAATGGAATCGATCTAGCTATCTATGGTCAGGAATTTAAATGGTTTTGTCCGTATTGTTTGGCGGAATGTTAACGCGGCTGGATTGAGATGAAGGCGCAGTCAACTGTAATTAAAGCTATATAGATATCTAAGCAATAAAAAGTATTTCGTAGAGGTGAATGCATACAGTCTTCTGTGTTATCAAAGGTATACCTACCTACTTTTTTTACCCGTTTACCGCAACGGAAGGCAATGTTTACCTACAGTCTATGACCTTTTGGCGTGCGGTGAAAAGCCGGAACTAACGCTGCCATATTGAAAAATGACACTATTTATATGAAATACACGTCAGATTTGCGACAAAAGCGCCCCCCTGTCAGTGTCATCCACACGCCAAAAGATCGTAGTCAGATTATACATATTTATAAATTATAAATACATAAATATCCAGAACAAATCACACATAGTCATCTGGCCCTTAACTAGAAGTCCCTGTATTACGGGAACCAGAGACTGATTTTCATACATAGATAGGTTTAATATTGTACATACATATACAGACACCTAATATAATATACTAGTATGTATAGGTACGATGAACTGGTGAAGGTTGCGGGAAGACGCTGGATGGGACCGGTCGATGTGGAAATCCTTGGGGGAGGCCTTTGTCCACCAGTGGACGTCTTTCGGCTGATGATGAGATAAGAAAAATATGCACGAATCTCAGATTCCTTATAACAGTCTGTATCCAAAATTGCTTAATTGATTCTGAAGTGTGATATGTCGATAGATTATTCGTCTTCTTCTTAGACTGACATGGGAATCTATTCGATTTGCGTTTTAATTTATCTTATACAGTGAAACCTGGATAATTGGGACATCAACGGACCTGCAAATTTGTCTCACTTAAAGAGGTATCCCACTTACCCAGTGTCTTAGATATCCAGGTATAAATAAATATCTGTTTCTTTTACAGAGGGTTCCATTAATAAAGGTAAAAAAAGGGGTTGTTTCAGTTATAGAGGTGGGATTATTAAATAAAATACAAAAGAAAGTCCCAGTTAGAGAGGTAATAAATTGATATTATCTCAGTTACAGAGGTTACTGCCTATGAAGTTCAAAGAAACAATTTAGTAAAAGTATTATTTAAAGTGTAGTCTCAATAAAAGAGGTAAAAATACACTCGTAATTATGGCGATAAAATCGAAAGAACTAATCCCAGATACAGAAGTTTGTTTTGTCCCACTAATTCAGTGCCAAAGTGTCGGGATGCAGCATGAGTCCCAGTTATGGAGGTTTCTCACTTATCCAGGTCCCACTTAAGCAAGTTTTACTGTATATTGATTTCCCGTAACAAAATCATAACCAATTTCCAAAAAAGCAATGAACATCCTTCACTAAGCAGTTCAATCAACAGGTTCTTAAAAAGTAAAACACTTTTTTCTTCACCTGTTTTCTAAATGTTCTTTAGATAAAGTTGTTCAGTGTAATGAGTGTTTTGAACACTTTTGTGTTCTGTCTTCTTCTTGTTGTTGCGTTCTATGAAAATTCTATTGTTGATTGATAAGGTATCTGCTTTTAGAAAAACGTCTATGGTTTCACTATAGCGACTAGATCTCGACATTGAATCTTGGCATATACTCTATATTTAAAATATCCATAAAATTTTATGTATCGATGACACTTTGCAAATATGTATCACACATGGAATATTCAAACATTTAGTCAAATAAAGATTATGTTGTCATACTTCCTAGGTAAATTACATACATAACATAATACCACAAAATAGACACAGAAGGTCCGCTCAATACAAACCACTAAAATCTTAAGCATATACATGCTTATAGAAATATACGGTCGTTCGAGGCAAGGTCACGCGGCAAAGTATCACAACAGTATCATGATCTTGCCTACAACGACCGTATACGTCTATAAGCATGTATATGCTTAGGATTTCAGTGAGCGTATTGAGCGGACCTTCTGTATCTGTGTATTTTGTGATAATACTGAATTAATATTTGCCGATCAATAGAATACCTGGCCAATTGAATTAACAACTACAATGCGATCAAATATCGTTTTCATGTCAAAACACACATATTGGCGGTCAGCATAATGTTAATGTGGAATTGCAAACGCTACACAAGTATGCCTTCAAGAAAATATGGCATAAAAAATAAAAATAAACAATATTAAATTACGCACTAGTACGAACAGGAAATAGCGGAAAAGGTGAAGCTTCATCGGCTGAAATCGAAAGTAGATTTTTATGTCTAAGTTAAACTTTCAAATTGTTTGACGAAACAGGTAACTCTATTGCGTACCGGAAATCATGGATACATTTCACAGGGTTTTATTAAAGGTTTTTTTTATGTAGGCCAGATGTAGGCATTATATTATAGCCGACATCGTCCGTAGAATGTCAAACAAAACGGACGGATAGAGTCTTTATAAGGACGACGAATAATATGAACATAAATGAGCGTTTTTCTCGGATTTAATATACACTATTTTATTTATTTTAGTGTAATTTAAGTTCTTTTTACTGTGCTCTGTCTTAGGAACCCAATAAAATGTACATATAGTATAAGTACGATAGATCAAACACATCGTTAACAATGAAATTGCTGGAGAGTGCCAATCTAAAAAAGAAAATGTTTATGTACAAAAAAGTCGCTTACAAAAAAGTTTCAGAAGAATATGCGTACAATATGTAGACATACCAACTTTTTGCTTACCATCTTAGGATACTTTTTACAATACTACTACGGGAAAAAGGAGATCGAAATTTTGGAAAGCCAGCTGAAAGGAGATGAATGAAATACGTCATGTTATCTAACATGTATGACGCATGACGAATATTATCTACATAACCCCACTAGTAGACTATAAACTCCCGCGCACCGTATTGCAACTTCTGTTACAGTTGAAAAATAAACAATTGCATTGTAACGCATCTTTGTATCTAAATTGTCTAAATTATAATAGTATGAACTTTTGCACTGTGAGATTTGTTCGCAGTGCCGAAGGCTAGGAGAATGGCAATAAACATTAATACATGCAACTGTGATTAGTTAGGATTGTTTCTAGATATATCCGTCAAATTGACACCTGTCTAATCGGACATATGTCATAGAAACTGTACAATCGCGGGAAAATCCTCGGTCAAAAACTAAAGTCGTACGCATACTTTCTTTAATAATTTTTTTCAGGGAATGAAAAAAATCGGCTTCTCCATACAAAATTATAAACTTGATTGGACAGTTTGTATGGAGAATCTGATTTTGTTTTCGTTTCCTGAAAAAAATTCTTATGTAAAGTTGTTCAGTTTCGTCTACTGAGCAAGCACTTAAAGTTTTCGGAAACCTGTCCCTTAATATTAAAATCTACGCTGTAAGTACCTTTTAATTACAATGGTAAAGCTTAATTAAATTAGGTTATTCCACAGGCATACGACAAAACACTTAGGGAAAATACGAAATATCGCATAACTTACACGTTTTATACAAGTAGGTATGTATTCCATAGTTACATTTTGTGGCATACAAGAGCACCATTGTGCGCGATCCAAATTGATTCTTATCGCTTACGTAACAAGAACTACCTTGTAACTTCGGCTAATCAAAGGTGAACCGTACGTTTCAAGAACTCTTGGAATTTCAGGCTTTCAGAATTTCATTAACATCTTTGTTGTAAGGTAATGAAATGAGCAGGTATTTTAGAGCGATATTATGAGCAAATAAACAATCTCTGTCATATTTGATAGGCGTGTAAGAGGTTTATTGCATGTTATTTAATTTTGTAAAGAAAAACAAAAATGAAATATACAAATTTTCAACTTCATAGCAAATTCCAGAATCTTGATATAAATTAATAAACGAAAAAACTCACGTACCTATGCAACAAAACCATCACAATATCACACCTTTTAATTTTCCACAAAAAAAAACCTTTCTATTAATGTTTATTTGTATGTTTACTGTTTACAGCAGTAGGAGCTTCGCAATGGGCATGCGAAAATCCATTGATTTGTCTATAATTAATTATAGGTCCATTAATTACAAAGATATCGCCACAATAAATAAGAAAATGAGCAGAAACTCCAGTATTTTGTTACACCTGTATATTGTAGATGGTAAGATACTACTATCTTTTAACAGATTAAACAATTCAATTCTCATTCAAAATACGTTTATTCGAAGTAGGTAGCATTGTAAACTTTTCGCAGGTAATTTTTTTATCTACCTATTACGAAGTTCCTACTACTTGGAACTCGTATACCCTTATTAATAAATCCAAGTAAAATTGGTTCAAAAAAGACGTGTACCCCCAATTCCTTAGTCGACAATAAATCTAGCGAGATATTATAGACCAGTTCTATTCTGCCCTCCACACCCCGGACCCTTCATACAAATTTCGCGCCATTGTTTACTACATAGACATTCATGTTTGTACACATGTAAATGTGTGCGTGATGTACTAGGGTTGAATTGAGAATCGAGGTTCAGTTAGCCCTCATGGTTCTTTATTGTTAGCTAGACTTTTACAAATAAAGTGAAGTCTGTTTACACCAGACAAGGCTGTATTGTATAGCTTTAGAAGCCTTTAGCTCTTTCCTTAAAAAAATAAAATTGTCTTTGGTTCATAAACTGTGCTTTGGTTTGCCAACCCCTTGACAAATGGTCACATATCGGTCACACAGAGGGGGTTCAGAGAGCGGCAAGGAGTGTCCATACTGTATAATCTCCTTATACTGTGTCAGCCCTCATAAGAAAAAAAAAATGCCGCAAAGTATAGGTACAAAAACTCCATGTATGTTATGAGATTAGTATTCGCATTTGGACAGAGCTATAACAGTCCGACATCGACAGCATGTAAACACTGTATCAAGTTGGAATGTCAAAATGTCAAGTAACACTGGTTGTAAATGTCACGTGCTCGCGCGCACGCCTACTGTGACCGATTTTATTTCTTTCCCCCACTGATTAGAATGTAGTACACGGCTTAAGTACTGTGAGGTGTATTTTATACAGGGTGTCAGTATGACATTGCATAATCCATAATGCAGGAACTAATCTATCACAGCGAGGCTCTCAGCAATATGCGACCAAAGGTCCCTTTGCTTCTTCGGACATATTATGCGTTCACCTAGGCATAGTTTGGAGAAGCACATAATTTTGGGTCAGATGGATGGCAAACGAGCCAGGGGTAGAACACCTTCCCGATGGATAGATGTGGTGAAGAAACCTGTAGGAGGAAACATACAGAGGGCAGCCATAGCACCTACAACTATAGGAGAGACCTTGTTTGTGGTCGCGATTCTCAGCATTGAGGGAAGAAGATATCAGTATGGCAAATCTAACCAAATGAAAAAAAAAGTACTGATTTTAATTCATATTTTTTTATTACCTAACCCATTAACATACATTTAATTCAGGAAAATACAATAAAATAACATTTTTAACACAACTCAAAGCTGAATAACGTCTAATTGGTACTTGACATAAAACCAATAATGTAACATCGTGAATAGTGTAAAATTTCTGTTCACTATATCAACCTTTTAAAATTAAACCTTAAACGTAGTTAGGATTCGGAAAAAAAAATAGATTTTTATATTTTCAACCGACTTCAAAAAAAGGAGGAGGTTCTCAATTCGTCGGAATCTTTTTTTTTTATTTTTTTTTATATACAGGGTTACAGGAAAAGTCGTACTGAATATTAAAGGACGGTATTATTCAGGTCATTTCTGATGGATTTGATTCTATGATATGGTGTCCGAAACTTAACCGTTATGGAGATATTGAACTTAAAAGATTTTTTTAAAAATCCTCAATTTTTTGGATGTTTTGTCGATTTTTTGGGATTAGTGCTTCTGGGGTACGTTTTTTTGATGTAACTAGTTAGAAAGCATGTCAATTAATAAAAATAATATTTCTATATACCACAAATTAAATAATACAGCACAGTCTTACGTTCTACAACTCAGGCATTATAAAAGCCTGAGCCTTAGTCAAAAAGCCCGCCCCGGAGCGCCCCTGATGCAAAAATAATTAACCAAAACTGAAACTACTACTAACAGCTTAAAAATACTGCTTGACAACGGTGAGAATTAAATAATTTTAATAATTTTCCACTGAAGCGGGGCGGAGCAGAGTAGAGCAGAGTGGAGCGAAGTAGGGCGGAGCGGAGCGGGGCGGAGCTGAGCGGGACGGAGCAAAGCGAAGCGAAGCTGAGTGGTCTGGAGCTGCATGTGACGATTTTCTAGGTCTGCTCTGCTCCGCTCCACTCCATTCCGCCCTAATTCGCTCCACTCTGCTCTACTCTGCTCCGCCCCGCTTCAGTGGAAACACTTGCTACTATTCTCTGATCTTCTCCGCCCTGCTCAGCCCCGCTCCGCATCAGTGGAAATACACCCTAAGGCCTTTATTCTTATTGATCGATGAGAATCTGTAAATTAAAGAGTCGATTAAAAAGAATTAAGGCCTTAAATAAAGTTTTGAGAAGAAAACTGCTCTTCGTTTGGAGCTGAAAAGGACTAAAGAGTTGTCAAAAAAATGTACCCTCTGCTAACTTAACTGTTATTTGGTCAATATTTTGCCTATTTAATAGTAAGTGTTATACCTTTTTGAATAGCTAAAGAGATGTAGAAATTTTTAAAATTATTTGTAGAATAAGTTCCATACATTTTTTTTAAAACAGAGAGCTTCAAATTTAAAAACTCTTATTGAAAATGATTTAATTCTAACCGTTGTCAGGCAGTATTTTTAAGCTGTTAGTAGTAGGTTCAGTTTTGGTTAATCATTTTTATTAATTGACATGCTTTCTAACTAGTTACATCAAAAAAACGTACCCAAGAAGCACTAATCCCAAAAAAATCGACAAAAAAGCCAAAAAATTGAGCATTTTTAAAAAAATCTGTAAAGTTCAATATCTCCATAACGGTTAAGTTTCGGACACCATATCATAGAATCAAATCCATCAGAAATGACCTGAATAATAACGTCCTTTAATATTCAGTACGACATTTCCTGTAACCCTGTATGTTCACCGATTACTCGAAGACGCCTGAACCGATTTCGAAAATTCTTTTTTTGTTTGAAAGGGTATACTTCACAGGTGGTCCCATATAAATTTTATCGAAATCGATTAAGCGGTTTTTGAGAAAATCAACAAAAACATAGCAAAATTGGAGTTGTTGCGATTGAAGTCGGTTGTTTTTAACGTATTCAGCGTGTTACGAGCGAACCCTAAAGGCAAAGCGCTGACACACCACCACACTGCACACGGCACCAATGCATTTGGCTGCGACCTCATTTCCCAATTGCATAGTGGAAAATGCTGACGAAGAACCCGTGCAACGCGCCTGCCTACGTGACGGCGGCCGGCCACTCTACGTTCGATCGCCGAACTAGGAACCCACTTAATTTTAAATAACTAGTTTAAGTTTTACTTTGTAACTTTATTTCAATAAATAGTTAAAACTATTTCGGTTTTTTTTGAGCTCTCCGGCTACAGCCTTCGTAATTGGCGCAGTCGGTAGGATACTCACGGGTCGGTTCGCGAGAAGACAGATTTATCGCAAATCTACGCGTACGCGGGTCGCCCGGCGGCTTTCCAGTCGCAGCTACGAGTATCCAGAATCTACACAAGGCAGCGCCGGAGTATCCAGAAATCGATAGCCGCTCAGAGAGGCCGAGATACCATGCTAATGTGAGTACACCACTATTTTTCCTCAGTGTTGCTATTCCTTCCTTAGTTCCTAAGTCCTAAGATAAATCTCCAAGATTTTCCATCCTCGGAGTAACGCCCGTAAGACTGCATCTCGACAGTCTAGGGTTGATCAAGTAGATAGTAATAGAAATATAGATCTAGTTAGTGTTAACTCTAGTTTTGATAGTGATATAAGTAGTGAAACCATGTCTTTTGATCCGGACACGATTTACAAGGCCCTCCGCCTTTTGCCCGAGTTTGACGGCAACCCTAACGTTTTAGCCAGATTTGTTAAGTTGTGTGATGAAATAGTAGACGTTTATTCTGAGCGAGCAACTGAGATAAATAAGTTATGCTTAATAAACGGCATACTTAATAAGATAACTGGCCCCGCAGCTCGAACCATCAACTCGAATGGAATACCTGAAAGTTGGGATGGCATCAAGAGCATACTCATTAATAATTTTACCGATCAAAGAGATGAAACCACTCTATACAATGACCTCGCTGTGCAAGTTCAGGGAAATAGTAGCCCCCAGGAATTTTACGATAGATGCACGACGTTATTTTCTACTATAATGACGTATGTTACCTTACACGAGACCGTCGATACTACTGTAAGTGCGAAACGCGATTTATATAAAAAACTAACAATGCAAGCCTTTGTACGCGGATTAAAAGAACCACTCGGATCTCGTATAAGGTGTATGCGCCCTGATACTATAGAAAAAGCATTGGAATATGTACAGGAGGAACTAAATACCATGTACTTGCAGAACCGAAACGAAGGTTTAAGTAAATACGGACATGGATCCGGTTTCAAGCCCCCAGTACATACGCCCATGCCATCTTATAATGTACCTAAAGCGTTTGCATTTCAAATGCCTATGAGAGGCCCAGGTCTCCAAGCGCCTCCACCTCGCTTTGCTGCTAATCAGTTTAAGCCCCAATATGCTCCTCAGTTTAATCAACCCCAACAGCCCCAGACTCGTATGCCTACTCGCACGCAACAGATATTTAGTGCACTACCGCCTAACTATAATCCACAAAGTAACGTTTTTAGGATGCCTAGAAACAATAATAACTTCCCAAAACCAATGAGCGGTGTAAGTCACTTTTCACCACGGGTACTGCCACCAACACCAGCTCCAGCCACCCATGACTGGTCCAAGCATGGAAATCCACCTCCATCTAACTATTTTAAGACCCGAGATGTTAATGTAAACGAGTGCACGACCTATGACGATAATATGTATTACTATTATAACGACTGTTACGAATACGAGCCGGTTTATTCAGGTTACAGCGATTATAACGAATACCCCGACTACGGAAACGAGTATGACGAGCAGGCTCAACTTGAACTGACTGACTGTAGCTACAATGACGAACCTTCGGTTCAGGCCCAGGTCCAACCTTCCACCTCCACCTCTCAGGACAACCAGAAGGATTTTCTCAAGGCTATGATATCAAAAAGGTCAAAATAGAAGTAAATCTTCAAACTCAGAGGCAACTTCCATACCTACAAATATCTGACCCCCCTCTCAAGTTACTCATAGACACAGGGGCTAACCAGTCCTTCATCAGCCCGGAAGCTGTTCTCCAATACTACTCCCACTTACCGTTACAACATGACCCTTTCGAGGTGACTAATATCCACGGTACTAGTAGAAATGACTACTCTATAACGTTGCCCTGTTTCAATGAGATAAAAAATGAAACCGACATAAAATTATTTGTGTATAGGTTTCACAATTACTTTGACGGCCTTATTGGACTTGACTTATTGACTAAGTGGGAAGCGAAAATCGACCTAAAAGACCAAGTACTAGTAACTCGAACAACTAATAACCCGATTAGAATGTATAATTCACGTAACGTGAACCTCTATGAAAATATAATTCCCGCCAATTCGAGTAAGTTGATTAGATTGCCGGTTAATGCTCCGGATGGCGATGTGATAATTAACGAGCAAATCTTATGTAATTGTCTTATCCATGAATGTGTAACTACAGTAAAAAATAACCGCGGTATCTTAGAAGTCGAGAACCCCACAAATAACGACATAATTTTTTCTATAGACCGCCCCGCGTTGGCCGAGGTTTTTAATATCGAGTGCACGCGCACTGGCGCCGAGCCCGTACAGTCGCCGCGCGCGAAGGAAGTTACGTCACGCTTGCGCACGGAACACTTAAACGCTGAGGAAAAAGCGAACCTTATTCAGCTTTGTTCTAAGTACTCAGATATTTTTTATATGGAAGGTGAATCTCTCACGTTCACTAATAAAATAAAACACGCTATAAAGACCACCGACGAAGTCCCTATTTATACCAAAAGTTATCGCTATCCGTTTGTCCATCGTAACGAAGTAAGTGATCAGATCGCAAAGATGTTAGAGCAGGGAATTATAAGACCTTCTGACTCTGCATGGAGTTCTCCCATCTGGGTCGTACCCAAGAAAACTGACGCTTCAGGAAAACAGAAATGGCGTTTAGTAGTCGACTTTCGCAAACTCAATGAGAAGACTATTGACGATAAATACCCTATACCAAACATAACCGACGTTTTTGACAAATTAGGGAAATGCCAGTACTTCACCACGCTTGATTTAGCCTCCGGATTTTACCAGGTAGAGATGAACCCGGACGACATTCATAAGACCGCTTTTAACGTAGAGCACGGACACTTTGAATTCTTGAGAATGCCAATGGGACTTAAGAATTCTCCATCAACCTTTCAGAGAGTGATGGATAATGTCTTAAGAGGCCTACAAAACGATATCTGTCTAGTGTACCTTGACGATATCATTGTCTTCTCCACCAGCCTCCAAGAGCATATGATTAACCTTGAAAAGGTCTTTCAGAGACTCCGCGAATCAAACTTCAAGATTCAGATGGATAAATCCGAATTCTTAAAGTTAGAGACGCCATACCTTGGACATATAATCAGTAAAGACGGAATAAAGCCTAACCCTGATAAAATTAAAGCCGTACTGTCTTACCCTTTACCTAAAACTACTAAACAGATTAAAGCGTTCCTTGGACTTCTTGGTTATTATAGGAAGTTCATACCTGACTTTGCCCGTATCACAAAACCACTTACCAGATGTTTAAAGAAAGGAAATCGTATAACCTTAGACCCCGAATACCGTAACTGTTTTGAAAAATGTAAACGTTTACTGACTAACGACCCCATACTGCAATACCCCGACTTTACTCGAGAGTTTATTCTGACAACTGACGCATCGAACTTTGCTATTGGAGCCGTACTATCTCAGGGCCCAATAGGTTCCGACAAGCCCATCTCTTACGCTTCACGTACTCTCAACGAAAGCGAGATTAACTACAGTGTGATCGAAAAAGAACTGCTCGCTATCGTATGGGCTACGAAATACTTTCGCTCGTATCTCTTTGGACGTAAGTTCAAAGTGATAACTGACCATAAACCACTCCAGTGGTTAATGCAAGTTAAGGAGCCTAACTCCAGATTGACTAGATGGCGCTTAAAATTAAGCGAATATAACTATACAATAGTATATAAAAAAGGCAAATCTAACACCAATGCCGATGCCTTATCGAGGATTGAACTAAATAATGAGGAAATAAGTTCTATAACAGCCAACCCGACTGAGCGACCTCCGACACTGACTAACTCTGACACAAATACTGTTCATACAGATCAAGAGAACCCCATTCTAGAAGTTCCTATAACTGATGACCCTCTGAATAAATTTCATCGACAGCTGTGTTTGACTATAGTAGGTGACATAAAGAAGCGACCAGTAGTAACAAAGCCATTTGACACTCATACTAGAATCTCTGTTCAACTCTCAGAGTCAAACCTCGAAGAAGACGTTGTAAACGCTGTCAAAGAGTATGTTAATCCGAAGGTAAAAACAGCTCTTCTAATAACACCCTCACTAGGTATGTACTCTATTGTACCTATTTTGCAAGAAAAGTTTAAAAACTCAGCAATGAATCTTGTTTTAGCCAAGACAGAGCTTGAGAATGTTAAGGAGTACTTAAGACAGCAAGACATCATCAGACATTACCATGACGGAAAGACTAACCATAGGGGCATCAGTGAGTGCTACTTAGCACTATCTCGTAGATATTACTGGCCAAAAATGAAAGAACAAATCACTAAGTTTATAAATGAGTGCACTATCTGTGGCCAAGCCAAATATGACCGTAATCCTATCAGACAAAAGTTTAATATCGTTCCACCAGCTAAAAAACCTTTTGAAATAGTCCATATGGACTTATTCACTGCCCAAAATGAAAAGTATGTGACATTTGTAGATGTCTTCTCTAAATACGGACAGGCCTATCACCTCAGAGACGGCACTGCTCTCAGTATCTTACAGGCTTTGATGAAGTTCTGTACCCATCATGGGTTACCCGTCACTATCGTAACAGATCAGGGTACTGAGTTTACGAACCAAATGTTTGCAGAGTTCTGTAGAGTGCATAAAATAACTCACCATAAGACCCTCGCACACTCACCCAATGACAATGGTAACATTGAGCGTTTCCATTCTACGCTGCTAGAGCATCTTCGCATCTTACGCCTTCAGCGGAAAGATGAAGCTATAGTTAACCTGATGCCGTACGCTATAATAGCGTATAACAGCTCCGTGCATAGTTTTACGAAGTGTAGACCCTATGACGTAATTAATGGACACTTTGACCCTAGAGACCCACTAGACATTGACGTGACTGGACATCTTATGCAACAGTACATTCAGACCCACCGTGAACAGATGAAGACGGTGTATGACCTACTCAATGACTCTAGTTTAACTACCAGAACAGCTCTGATTGAAAGTCGTAATAAAACCCGCGAACCAGAGCAAGAGTATCAGCCAGACCAGCAGGTGTTCGTGACTAACCCCCTGGCAAGTCGCCAAAAGATAGCTCCACGTTACACCCAGGACAAAGTGCTAGCTGATCTCCCTATCCATATCTATACATCCAAGAAACGTGGCCCTATCGCTAAGTCTAGGTTGAAGCGGGTACCCAAGAGCGCAAAATTGTTACAGGTTACTGCTGGTACTGATGATGCTGACCGTGACAGGAGCCCAGGAGATAAGACTTGAAAGTCTTGATGACGGACCAGGGATACTACCTTTTAAACTTGGACAGATGCGACTTGTGACTCATTACCATAGCTTTTTACAATACATCGATTTAACTGACATTGAAAATAAGATCAAATCAGTACAAAGTCAAATTTTAATGATGAAAGAACAGTTTATTAACGACACTTATCAGCTTTTTGAAATACAATTAACATATTTAACTTCTAAATTAGATAAAGTATTTTTACAGCTGCAAAGTCTAGAACCAGGAAGCCGTGCAAAACGAGGTCTTGTAGATGGCTTAGGATCAGTTATTAAAAGTATAACTGGTAACTTGGACTACAATGACGCAATTCAATATAATGATGCCATCAAAACTCTAAAAAATAACCAAGATAAAATAGTTTCTCAGTTCAATAGTCACGTTAGCTTGAGTAAAGAGTGGATAGTCCATCATACCAATATTTTATCTCAGATAGTCAGCAATCAAAAGAAAATCAATGATACGTTACATCTTATTTTAGAGAAAGATGCTTACGCTGACAGTAGTTTATTAAAATACGCCAAAATGGCCCAGCTTTTAGTTATAATTAGTGATAATATCGATGATTTATCGAGCGAGTTACGTAGAATAGAGGATATTTTAGCTTTTACACGTACATCTAGTACACATCATTCTATGTTAGGTATAGATATATTAGATAGTATGATCGGGAAATTAAATGGGTTATATGATAAGAATCAGTTATTAGATATAGAATTAAGAGAATATTATGACGTCATAGATACAGGTTCATATTATACAGATAGCAAGATAGTAATAGTTTTTAAAATTCCTATAATCTCACCCGACACTTATGATCTTTATAAGTTACCAATCTTGCCAAATAAGAAAAGACAGATCCTTCTCCCTCCTTCTCCTTTAATAGCAACTAACGGGAAATCTTATGTGTACATAGAGGCAGAATGCCCGAAGTTAAAAACTCGGTATCTCTGTCATGAAAAGTTAAACCAGCAGATGAGGATCGGCTCAGATTGTATTCAACGACTTATAACAGATCAAAATTTAGATGAATCTTGCCAACAGACAACAGTTACACTCCTAAAAGAAACTATGGAGAAATTAGATGACAGACACTATGCTATAGTCTTTCCCAGACCGACAAGAGTACAGTTAACTTGTGAACGAGATGATTTTAGAACTTTAGATGGAAGCTATTTGGTTACTCTCCCATATCACTGCATGCTACGAACATCTGAATTTACAATCTTTAATGCAAATGATCATGTCGAAGGACAGCCCATGAAGATACTGAATGTTCCAGATAACACTCAAATCGATACAGCATCCCGGATTTCCACAGTCACACTTGGCTCTGTCAATTTAGATGAACTTCGAAGCATCCAAGACAAGATAATGTCGCAATCTTCCATACATAATGACGAAATACCTACTAATTCTATGTACCATACTACCATTCCGTTCTACGTTGTTTTATTCATTTTATGTGCAATCTCTATATTTGCATTGTGCCGAAAATACTTGAGATGTTTCCAGAAGAAGACAGATACAACGCACGAAATGACGTCACCAGCCCATACCTATGAGACTGCAGATGCAGCCACTGGCCAGCAACCAGGAAAGAAGACCAGAGCAGCAACATTTTTACTAAACGTTTCAAAATAGTTGCTGATCTTCGGGGGGAGGTGTTACGAGCGAACCCTAAAGGCAAAGCGCTGACACACCACCACACTGCACACGGCACCAATGCATTTGGCTGCGACCTCATTTCCCAATTGCATAGTGGAAAATGCTGACGAAGAACCCGTGCAACGCGCCTGCCTACGTGACGGCGGCCGGCCACTCTACGTTCGATCGCCGAACTAGGAACCCACTTAATTTTAAATAACTAGTTTAAGTTTTACTTTGTAACTTTATTTCAATAAATAGTTAAAACTATTTCGGTTTTTTTTGAGCTCTCCGGCTACAGCCTTCGTAATTAGCGTGGTCAATTATACGTACTATTATTCCAATATGAAGTTTTAAAAAATATGTGTATATTCAATAAAAATGAAGCCTGATACTTATAAGTATACTGGAGATTTCATTTCCACCCTGTACATCGCAGTGTTGATATTGGTTCATGGTCATTCATAAGTAGTAGTGAAATGAATGCAGGAAAAGTGAGAAATATGCTGCCCTCATAAGACATAAGAAGGCCGCAAAGTACACGGAAACTCTATACAGCGTGTAACAAAATTGGCGTAGGATGTATGTACATTGCGGCCTTCTTTCTTATGACGGCCAGTACTATCGAGAGTCATCGAAGTTACAGCGCCGAGCGGTTATCGGTATAAAACTAGAACTAGGCCAATTTGTTCCCGAAACGAAGTAAAAACTGTTGCTATGTAGGTAGCTGCTCTGTAAATTGTAGTTTTATTTCTTAATTAAAGAAAAAGTTTTTGTTTAAGAAGATTCTCTACTCTTTTTTTTTAATAAATCATCTTTTTCTTTCAGCCTAGTAAAAAGTTCCTTCCGTTCTTTGAAGGTCCTAGATCCCATAGAAGGGCCAAGAAGCGTTGGCATGACGTAATGAGAGCGGACATGAGAGCAAATAACCTCACAGAGGAGGATGTTGAAGATTGAGCAAAGAGGAACTGATTAAGTCGGAATACGGACCCTCGCTCCAGCCGGGATAACGTTAAGTAGAAGTACAAAGTTCCTACCATAAAAAAATACACCAAACGACAGCAAGTTGAAGACGCAATAGGTAGCCCATATACAAATACATAGCTCGCAGAACTGACATCTGAATGGAAAGAAAGGATCTCGAGTGACAACCGCGAGTCGGAAAACTTACTGTTAGACGAACTCCCGCCAAATGAACTGCTGATCTGATGAGGTTTGCACGAAGCCGCTGGGCTGGATGTGACTGAAAACCGTGTTGAGTGGAAATCTATTAGAGAGGCTGATACTGTATGTATGTATGCTTTAGTGGTACGTATTATTGTATACTGAAAAAAAAATCACACTCTATTATTCTGTGGCAGTCACACATACTTTTTTTTTAAATTTATTTATTCAGTTATTACTAAAATCATGGTTATACAAAATAAGGGTATTGTTAAACCTTCATAGGTTTGTCTCAATACCAATTTTCAGCCTTATTCATTCATAAACAATATAATTTAAATTGAAAGTTGCTAACGATAACAAACATAATAACAGGTATAGTGGTGGGTATGCAGAAAAAGTTATTACAGAATATAGTGCGAAGTTAGTAACATATAACGTTCGCAAGTTCGCAAGTTTGTGTAGGTAAGGTTCTCACCTACTTAGAAAATACGAAAATATTACGTAAATATACTGTGTAAATGGTTAATAATGAAAATGTGGATTCAAGTGAAAAATGAGGCCGTAATTTAAAACGAAGGTTCGAACCTTCATGCAAATTATTATGTTAATTATCAAATACAAATTCTGAATTTAATAGAAGATGGTACATGTATACTTGATTTTATTCTAAGATTTCATTCTAAAATAGCTTTACATGAAAATTAAATCAAAATGAAAAATATAAATAATATTGTTTTATCACAGGTGTTAATTTGTTTACTTGATAATTATTTATATTTTAGTATTTATTATTATGAATTTATTGAAAGACACGCTAGTAGCTTTGAGGTAGAATAGAAGATGGAATCGATTCGCTATGAATAAGAAGGAGAACAGAAAATGACTAAAATGTATTTAAATTCAACTTTTTCAATGTGAATAAAGACTTCGCTGGCCTAAAAAAAATTTTTTTTTACAAGAAACCGAAAACGAGGTCTACCCATCGCATAATAATCCTGCGTCATCGCATACAACAATAAGGAATTCAATTAGACATTGAAATAGCGTCGTAACCGGGTGTGCGGTGTGGCCTTGTCAGGTCGCCGACACGGTCTAGGTTGTTACGTCACGGACTGTTCTAGGCCAGAGCTGGCCAAGCGTGGCCTAGATTGGGGCCGCATGCTGTCTACAGATTGACAAAATTTGCACTAGAGAAAAGCAGAAAAAATCTGTTGAAAAGTGAAAGTAAATGCCAAGCAAATTCATACGCAGCATGGCCCAATAACCACGCAAAGAAATTCAATTTTTGCCACACTCCATAATATGGCTATAATATAATTATGACACCGGTTAAGAAGTTTCCTTATGGTTTTTGGGAAATAACTCTTCTACCAATCTTCTTCTTCTTCGTCGTTCCCTAATTGCTGAGGATCGTGACCACATGTGATCCTCCACTGGACCCGGTTACTGGTCAAGTGGACGGCTCGATACAGACTGCCTCCCACTTTACTCTTCACGGTATCGGACCATATTATTGGTGTTCTTCCTTTTGCGCGTTTTCCTTCCATCTGCCCTAGAATGGAGCGTGGAGAGCGCATTATGTGACCGAAGAAGCCCAAGATCCGTTCTTCGCATATGACAGATAGCCGCTTTTTGATGTGGAGTTCCTTAAGTATGGACTCATTTGTTCTTCTTGCAGTCCAAGGTATCCTTAGAAGGATACCTTGGACTGCAAGGAGGAGGAGTTTCTTTTTACATTCACGACTCTTAATGTACCAGGTCTATAAGCCATACAGGAAAATCAAGAACACCATGCAGTGCTCGAACCAGACGCACTTTTGTCTTACGCCGAATACCGCGGTTCTTCCAGATTTTATTGAGGTCAGTCATTGCACTTTTGGCCATTCCGGCTCTGCGGCATATTTCATCAGAGCAGTTGCCCTCAGCGTTAATGAGCGATCCCAAGTACACATACTGCTTGACTTTGTCGAACTTATTGAGTACATCCGATTTTGGAAGAACTTGTGCACGGTCCACAACCATTACTTTCGTTTTGGAGTGATTGATTTTGAGCCCTAGTTTGGCACTCTCCACTTCAAGTTTCTTCAGTAAAGCATGGAAATGGACACCCATTTCCATTTCATTCGATGCTACCAACGTCGTGTCATCAGCGTACCTGAGATTGATGATTTTCATCCCACCCACTGTGACACCGCGATCCCAGTCCTCCAGTGGTTTCCTCATAATGTATTCGGCGTAAAGATTAAACAGTTTCGGTGACAGAATGCAACCCTGACGCACTCCTCGTTCTGTATGGAATGGTTTTGATTGATGTTCTTCCAGCTTCACAAAGCTCGTGCCATCAAGGTATAAATTCTGAATCAGGAAGATAAGGTGTGAAGGGACACCCATGTTCGCAAGCACATTCAGCATGTCATACCATTGTACACAATCAAACACCTTGGCATAATCCACGAAACATAAAACCAGTGGTTTGTTAAATTCGCGACACTTTTCAATAAGTAAACGCACATTCAGTATCTGTTCGCGAGTGCCTTTTCCTGCGACAAAGCCTGCTTGTACACTCGGTATCTGGTGATCTATAAATGTTGACAGACGTGTATTTATTATGCGCAACAAGATTTTACTTGCATGAGACACTACACAGTTAGCTTACACACTTACGCGAGGACCCTTTCTTATGTAAAGGGATAACAGCAGACTGCGTCCAATTTTCTGGCCACTGACCGGTTTTTCAGATTTTATTACATATCTGGTGGGTAATCTTAGTCCCTTCTGTGCCCAAGTGTTGAAGCGTTGAAGCATTGCAGCCGAAATACAGTCCGTAATACCGTAACACCTTCTACCAATACGCATGTAATTTAGTATCATATCAAGGTTTGACTACAAATATCCTAAATCTCCGAAACAAATTGAATTAAGTATAAGTCCCTGAAGTGTCCCTACCTTTTGATATACCACACAGGCAGTTCTCGGAGCCACTTCTGTCCACGATTGTTTATTAAGCCTTTAATTTAAATAATTGCGGCCCTCGTTTTTCCATCCCTGCCTTCGCAACAACGAACGGACGTGCCCAAACACAAAAATAGAATAGAATAGAAAAAACTTTATTCGTAGTAAGAGGCACATTATACACATTACAAAGGGAACTTAAAAAAACGAACTTAAAAAAATGTTTTTCAGGTGTATTATGCAAGTATGTAGGGTCCTTCTAAATTACATGAAAAAACTTAACGGCGTCTAATCTAAATTCTAATCACAAAACTGAACAACTTTACCAAAGAAATCTATAATATACACTTAGCAAAAAAGTTTGGCGAATCAAGTTAATCAATCAGTATGAAACTTCAATTTTTTTGGCAGATAAGTACGTTCTTGGACAAAGTTTTTCAGTTTCATGAACCTGCAAATAAGCATTTTAAGTGGAGTAGATTGAGGAGGAAAGCGGACCCTGGCTCCAGCCGGGATAACGCTAAGAAGAAGATATTTTTTTTTTTATTTGAGTGCGTTTGACTACATCTCACCTGATGGAAAGTGACGATGTAGTCGAGGAGGGTACACGCAAACTCAAATAATGCCTATTCACTCTCGCCTTGAAGACCCCCAAATTATAGGAATCGGGAAACACGGACGCAGGTAAGGATTTCATAAGCATTTTATATGTACATCACTTTCATTACTAAAGCCCTATAGCCAAAGTTCCTAAGAATTTTGAAGTACAAAGTGTCCTTAATTGGGTATTTTGTGTTGTCGTTAAAAACACTGTTAACCAGAAAATATTTCGGTACTAGTAGCACTCATAAAACACACTCAAACTCCATCCCACAGAGAACTGTCTTTTGTGGTAGCTAACCTAATCATACAGGGACCGGAGACTCTCAACTCATCTCATCTCGTCTCATCTCACTTAATACGATATTATAAATGCGAAAGTATGGATGTTTGTTTGTTTGTCAGTTTGTTTGTTCCGCTTTCACGCCGAAACTACTGAACGGATTTGGATGAAATTTGGTAGACAGATAGATAAATCACTCGGCTAACACATAGGATACTTTTTATCCTGGAAAACTCAAGGGTTCCCGTAGGAATGCTTAAAAACTCAAAATTTCCACTTCGTCACTAGATGGCGCTATCTTAACATTTTCTTTCTTTCTGGACACAATTCTGAAGTCCACGCGGACGAAGTCGCGGGCGGAAGCTAGTTAGAAATATGGTTAAAATAAAACGTCAAATTTAAATCACTTCAATTTAGGATAAGTTTTGTAGGTACACTTCTAAACTCTAAGTCTTACAAATAACTCTTGAAAACAAATATAGAGGTGTACGTTTCAAAAACTTATTTAAGCCCAATTTAACTCTAGTTATTATTAATTTGCTAATCACTTAACGATTAATTTGAGTTGTAAACTTGCGAACAACTGGCAAAGTAGTCAAAATTATTTGTGTAAGAAAGTTCATTTAGAATATTGGAAAGTCGATTGTTTTCTAATTATGTACGTATATGTAATTTAATTTCGTTGAAATATTTTACAAAGGTTAAAAGTAACTTTTCTCAACTATTCAGGATTAAACTAATCCTGACTTGGCCCCCGTGTGTGGAGTATGGCCTTACCACAGTATATCAGAGAGACCGCTCAATACAAAGCACTAAAATCCTAAGCATATACATGCTTATAGACGAATACGGTCGTTCTAGGCAAGGTCACTCTGATATACTCTCTGGCTTTACCTTCCCGGGGTATGGGAAGAGATTCGTGCCCCTAAAGTGGTCTCGCCTAAGACTGTTAACGAACTGTAGGGAGAATATATACAGGGTGTAAGGGACAGGTGTCCGAAAACTTTAAGGGCTTGCTCAGTAGACGAAACAGAACAACAAGAATTTTTTTCATTTTTCAAAAATTTTCGGCCTGTATACATCTGTACGTCTCTCCCGTTTAACAGACTGGATCTTGATCGATTCTGAGATTTTTTTATGGATCTTTCAAGTTTAATTCGAGTTACAATCAAAACAGAAAATAATATTCACGCCTTTTTGACTGCTGTACCTGAAACAAACAAAATAATCGCTTTAATCACTATTCACTTAAATATTCATTAAACTGTGCCAGTATTCTAATAAAAACGTTAAATGACAAATATCAGACAAAAACAAACTACATAATAAAAATATGAGGCGGAATGGAGACTTATTTTTTATGAACTACCGCACACTTGAAAGATATAAATAAATAATATTTCATGTTTCTTTCGCAGCCATATTTAATAAATGAAATAACTACAGCAAACTACGTGCCCTTTCAAAATATATGAAAACAAAAACCGGTAACACAGGTAAACATTCAATGAAAATCTATATTATAATATAATCGCACATCGCCGTGTTCTTATCACTACGTATACAAAGTGATTTTTAATAGCGGACGATGTAAAGCGTCGTCGATATGGAAAAACACGTCAAAAAAAACTGTCATCTGACCCCAAAACTAGGATACCCTGTATTATGGGAACCAGAGACTGATACACATACACATATATGTTTAAATCCATAAACACACATAATGCACGCAGGTACAGAGCAAACAAATCTTCTCAACACAGAAACGTTTACCCTGTGTGGGGATTGAACCTGCGACTCTCGGATCAGTAGTCAGGAGCACTAACTACTGAGATACCGAGTAACTTTTTATCTAACAATTTTTAAATCATGATCATCATCATCGACCAAAAGAGGTCCGTTGCTGGACAAAGGCCTCTTCCAAGGATTTCCACACCAAAAGTGGTCAATCAGACTACCAAAGAAAAAGTAATAGAAAAAGAAATTGTCTCATTTAACCCGAATAACATGCAGCACATGTCCGCGTCCGCCATTTGAAAAAAAAACACCTTATACTTAACAAGTCGATATTGACCTATGACGTTACGATACGAACCCACGTCACACACAAGCCTAGCTACTAAATCAGTGTAAAAACAATAACAATGGTCGTTTGTTTACCGGGTCTAGACTCGAACCGATGACCCCTCAAGGCCGGTCGGGTCAGAGCCCAACCGATTCACTTTCAACCAGGTGTGTAACCACTGAACCTTACGGATAAGATAATAGAACGACATGTGAATGTGACCAATAATAATAAATAAATATCCGGAACAAATCAAACACTGGCCCCAAACTAGGATTCCCTGTGTTATGGGAACCAGAGACTGATATACATACACATTTTAAACGTTTTAAATACATACATATCATACAATAGATATAATACACCCAGACACAGAGCAAACAAGTTTGCTCATCACAGAAAGTTTGCCCTGGGTGGGGATCGAACCCATGACTCTCTGATCAGTAGTCAGGAGCACTAACCACTGAGCCACCGAGACAGTCGCAATAAATCAACCAAATATGCGTAGAGATCGCTAGAAACACAATGCCCTACAACTTACAGTCCTGCAATGCCGTGTAATGTTTTTTTGACACGTGGTCTATAATTTTTTCAGAATCAATCTGCTGAGTTTGAAATTATTTATCATATCTGTAATAAGTTCATTTCATATTATAAAGGTTGTTTTGAAATTTTTTTGGTCAACAGCCAGCTGCAGTAAAATCCCTGGAGAAATCAGAAAGAAGAATTCCATATAGGACAGAGATAAACCATGGGATCTCCATGGCATTGGCTCGGTTAGAAAGGAGTTTTACTTACCACAGAAAAGAGTGATATTTTGCTTCGCACAACGACTTGGCGGAGCCACTACCGTGGCTCCAGATACTTTCGAATCTGTTAACTTATTAGAAGTTAAAGAATCCCTCGATGATCTATAGAAGGTCACTGGAAGCTGCAGGATAACGTTGTTGAGCAGTCGACATCTTCCTCTAGTAGACAGAAGACTTCCTCTTCTTTAATTGCAGCAGACCTCATTTATTGTGGATGGCCTATAGACGCCGCGTGATACCGCGTGCCGCGCTGTCATGGTATAGGCTTATTAGGCTCACAACAGGTTACTAAAGAGAATCAGGCGCGATGACTTTGGCGAGGGCTCGGATCCTGCTGTAGTGAGCCTACTATCGCCGTCGTCTATCTGCATCCTTACTCTCATCACCCAAGGATAACTATTGTACCTACCTAGGTTACCTCGTCACTTGTAAGGGTGCGTTTCCACTGGAACGAAGACGTGCAAAAGTGACCAATCAGATTACTCAAAATCTCAGCTCTATTTCATTTCTAGCAACATGATTGGTAAAATTATAGGTATGACACGGTAGTTACAGAAGATTTTAAAACGCAACCCGACTGGTTACTTGATCCATTATTATCTCCCAGCAAATTTTTCTGCCTTATGTCTTTTTTCCATGATATGTCTTACGCAATACAAACGCAACTAAAGTACTTTGCACATTTAGGCAAAATCATCAAAATAATGGACCGGAAAGAATGGAAAAACGAAGGTCTACCAAACTAAGCTGTGGGTGGACTCAGCTTAAAATTATGATGACAAGAGCTAAAGGCATTGTTATCTGGGAAAGGTCCTAAGATCAACAGTTGACTAACTGTGATGATGATGAGAATCTGAGTGGCAAAAATTTGCATGAAACTTAACAAAATACAAAAAAAAAACTCAAAATAAGCTAGCTATTTTGCAAGTGAAAATTTAGCAGATAATTTAACCAAACACTGTTTAAAGTTTAACAATGGGAATATCCTTAATCTCTGTTCAAAATGCAAGCTTATATAAGCTTTGTTAAGTTCTTTTTTGATCGCCCGAAAATCTAACGAAGAGACACTATGGGTTATTTTAGTAGCAAAGTGAAATGACTTTTATTCCGGTGTTGCAAAGTAACTTTTTGCTGTTAAAAAGTCTTTAATGTACCGGTGTGACAATTCCGTGTCAACGGAGTAGAAAAACACACAAGCTTTTTCTAATTGGCTCCGCAAAATCGTTCCATATTCTGTTTTTAAACAAAAAGCTTCACCCAAAAACAAAACCTTCTTTCTTTCTTGTAAGAACTTTGGTCTTGTCGCCGGCATTTCCTCTTATTGCTGCGGTGTTCCATTTAACTTTTTGATATAAGATAAACGACGTCGACTTTACTGTTACAGCTTTTATGGTATTGTATAGGTATATAAGTGTACCAATTAAGAAAAATAATATTTTGTACAAATAAGGACAGTTGATATGATTATACGAATTAAGAATTTTACGAACTGCCCAAAAAGGTGTTCAATACAATATTTTTAATTTCTTTAATGAGTAAACGGTTATTCAGACTTTCATCAAAAACCTAAATTAGCAGATATACAGGTCAATTTTATTCTCATGAAAATAAACGATTACCCCCGAAGAACCTGACAATCGGAGTAAAAACATTTTTTCGCTTTATGCAAACTAGGCAATTCGACTATTCCGCTCCTGAAAAATTTTATGCAATGTATTTTTTTTGTTTCGAGTCCGATGTTCTTTTGGAAAAAAATCAGATTCATACCTTGAAAATCATCTATTTTACCTGACACATATTATATCTGAAGATCTACACGGAGCGCAGTGGAAGACGCGAGCGCCACCGGAAATGCTAATGTCATGGATTCACCGCCATTTGCGCGGGCCCAAATGAAAGTGAACGCGATGGGACCTTGTTTTCGTTCACCTAGATATAAACAGGGGTACCATTTTCTTTTATGTTGTTGCGTTTGCGTCGAGTGTGTACTTTTTAATGGGTCATGGCAAAATGAGGGTCTTTACAAGGCTTTTTGTGAGGTTTTGACTTTACGAAAGCGAAACCGAAATGAATATTGCGACGAGTTAAGTTAGATACGTTTTAATTATTGTGGGTTGTTGGAACTACAAATCTACTGGGTTCTGTGTGACCTCAAATAAAATCTTTTTAATACAGTGGTATCAATTTTGAATTAAGGTATACATACATACAAGATGTTATATAGTACTTAAACATGAAAAAAGTCAAGTTCAAGAATAAAAACCAACATATTAAAAAAATATATGCATCAAATAGCAACGAATACATCTGAAAAACATAGTGTCCTTAGCGAGCAATTAGATAAAATTATTCCTATCTAAGAAGAAAGTTATTAAGGCTTCAATCGTCATATTTCAATATCAAATCGATCAGCTGGCGAACCAAGTTTGTATGAAAAGTCCAAAAATTTTTTTGCGATTTCAACAAAGTTGTAGAACAAAAGTTGTTCAGTTTGATGGGTAAAAGCCAACCTTGAAGTATTGTCACACACTTCTGTTACACCCTGTATAATAAATATACAATAACATTAACAATAATGGTAATTCCTATTCTGATGAAGCAACACACTCGACCTGCGTAACTATGAAAATCATCTGTGACATGACCTTAAAAAATCTTAACATAGATTTGACATAAACATGTCACAATCAAACCTTGAAGGAGAACTAACCCAGACGTCGCCCTAACCAGTTCGCAACAAAAACGCCCAAGACAGCAATGATAAAACTATTCACACAAAAATGGCTACTCGCTCACGGCCAAAAAAGTTTATAAATAAAATAAAAATAGCCTAGTCATAGCGATGGAACGAGGAAAACCGAGAGAGACTGCGAAACTATGAGGTCTAAAAAGTTAGGTTCATTAGCCTCACATAAACAAATTTAAGAAGAAATATAAACCAGACTAGGTAAAATGTATCCTATGTCCTAGGACTAAAGACTAACGTCACACTTCATAAACCATTTTTACACTGACAATGAAATGGACGTACATAATTACAATACATACTGTCGACAAACATTGCGCTCCGTTTGGACATTTTCATGAAAAACGGTTTCAATCCGTAACAATTTCAATCAATCAAAAAATCAATCCGTAAATGACTCTCGGAAACCTCGGCCACATTCGAATGTACTCTACTCCAGTGTTTTCCAACCTGTGGGTCGCGACTCCCAGGGGAGTCGGAAGCTTTTCTCAAGTGGTCGCGGGCAAAAGTCAAGTTCACCACTGCCACGGAAATAGTACCGACACCTTGTACTAAATAATATGTTTTTTTTTAGTTAGTTTATATTTAGTATGTATGTATAGTATTTTAAGTATAAAATGTATATTATTGTATATGTTATATGGGCCTCGTTGCCTGAAATAAACAAATAAATAAAAAGAAAAGTAAGTGTATGTAGGTCCTGTAATGAAAAAAGCGGCCAAGTGCGAGTCGGACTCGCCCATGAAGGGTTCCGTAGCAGCAAGTAACATAATATAAAAGTTTTTGTAGTTCGTTGTAACTTGAATGAAAGGTAAATTGCGGTTTACGATTTATGACGTAATAAAAAAAAACTACTTACTAGATATCGTTCAAACCAATTTTCGGTGGAAGTTTGCATGGTAATGTACATCATATATTTTTTTCAGTTTTATCATTCTCTTATTTTAGAAGTTACGGGGGGGGGGACACACATTTTACAACTTTGGAAGTGTCTCTCGCGCAAACTATTCAGTTTAGAAGAAAATGATATTAGAAACCTCAATATCATTTTTGAAGACCTATCCATAGATACCCCACACGTATGGGTTTGATGAAAAAATTTTTTTTGAGTTTCAGTTCTAAGTATGGGGAGCCCCCAAAATTTATTGTTTTTTTTCTATTTTTGTGTGAAAATCTTAATGCGGTTCACAAAATACATCTACTTACTAAGTTTCAACAGTATAGTTCTTATAGTTTCGGAAAAAAGTGGCTGTGACATACGGACAGACAGACAGACAGACAGACAGACAGACAGACATGACGAATCCATAAGGGTTCCGTTTTTTGCCATTTGGCTACGGAACCCTAAAAATATGATTTGAGTGAGAAGGCTGGGCCTGTTTATCGTGGTTCTATTTTGGAAACGTAGTCTTTCAAATTACTAACATTTTGTATGTTTATGGCCCTAGGGGGGTTGCAAGAAATTGTTTACTTGTAAAGGGATCAGGTATTAAAAAAGGTTGTAAAACACTGCTCTACTCGGTTCAGTCGACACAGATATTCATTCTGTAAGATCACATTACAAAGCATCAATTACGCGATTTTAGGGGATTTCGAGAAATTACTTTATTCATGAAATACTGGAGCAGATGATTAGCATTCAACTACCGTATTCTTAGTTCTAAGTTCTCGAGTTAGTTACTAAGTTTGAACTTTTATTACTAATTGTTGGGTTTTATTTTACAATATGATTCTAAATATCCTCATATGTATACATATACATATGTTTCCTCTAGGAAACAAGACAATGCCAATAAATAAAGAAAAAAACCTCTCAACACACAAGTTACAATGTTACTGAAACATTACCCAATTAAAAACCAATCGAATGACATAAACCTTGGTTCAAACCAAATTGAATACTTAGGTAACGGATTCAATGACAATTGTTGCTAATGAATAGACAAAATTTGTTAATTATTGTGAAATAGTAATACATTTACATTGTCGACGCCAATCGGAGGTGTGTGCAAAGTCGAAGTAGGTACAATACGAATGCGTACTCCATTAAAATTTCATTAGTTTACTTAAAATACAGTATTATTAGAAAGAAACGGCTACAACAAGTGCTGAGTAGTGGCCTTGTTCATACCTTTTAAAATCTATTGTGGCTTTACTGTTTCCTTTTTTTAAATATTTGGTACCAAATAAATTATATTCTATTCTATCTATAAAAGAATAATAAGAAAAAAACCGGCCAAGTGCGAGTCGGGCTCGCACTTGGCCGGTTCGCACCGGGCCGAGGGTTCCGTATAAATTCATAATCACACAATACATGTCTTGAACTCTATATTTTTTATATTTGAGTTGACTGAATGAAAGGTAATTTGCGGTTTACGATTTATGACGTATTAAAAAAAACTACTTACTAGATCTCGTTCAAACCAATTTTCGGTGGAAATTTACATGGTAATGTACATCATATATTTTTTCTAGTTTTATCATTCTCTTATTTTAGAAGTTACAGGGCACACATTTTACCACTTTGGAAGTGTCTCTCGCGCAAACTATTCGGTTTAGAAGAAAGTGATATTAAAAACCTCAATATCATTTTTGAAGACCTATCCATAGATACCCCACACGTATAGGTTTGATGAAAAAAAATTTTTTGAATTTTAGTTCTAAGTATGGGGAACCCCCAAAATGTATTGTTTTTTTTTCTATTTTTGTGTGAAAATCTTAATGCGGTTCACAGAATACATCTACTTACCAAGTTTCAACAGTACAGTTCTTAGTTTCGGAAAAAAGTGGCTGTGACATACGGACGGACAGACAGACAGACAGACAGACATGACGAATCCATAAGCTGTGGGCTGCATGTTGCACACAGTAGGAGTTCAATAAAAAGTAAATTGACATTTTAATTAATTTATTTTATTTTATTTCAATGTTTTAAATGTTTAATAATTTATGATATAACGTGACTGCTTTTTAACTATGTAACTGTATTTAATTTAATGAGTCTGTTGCTTGAGAAATAAATCATATTATTATTATTATTATAAGGGTTCCGTTTTTTTGCCATTTGGCTACGGAACCCTAAAAAGACGAGACAAAAATAAAATGCTTTTCAAACAAAAACATTTGTCAATAATGTAAACATTCTCACAGAAACTGACCAACACTAAGCTAGATTTTAGACACAATTTGATTAGGTAGGTACTAAAAAAAACTATTGAAACCCGCCCAAGAACAATGAAACAAGGCTTCAATTTCAATACCGGATTTGTCATGCAAACAAAAATTTTGGATAGCGCTAAAAACACTAGAATGTACTAATAAGATCAATGACAGCAAAATCAGACGCAATATTTGGTAGTAGAACTAATCTAATGGATTCGGCGGCCTCGCTAGGTCAGTGGCTCATGAATTCATGATGTCACGTACAGTCAACCACTGTGGTACCGATTCATACTAATTCCTAGCCAACTTTGGTCACATCAATGAAATGTCCGCTCAACTTGCGTTACAGGGGGTATTCTGAACTTGCGTTGCTAGTAGTCAAGGTGTAATTTGTATCGTGGAGGCTTTGTCTATTGTTTGCTATTTGTCTGCGGTTTACGTATTTCCTAGTCTAAGATTTTTTTTGTTTGTTGCTAAGAAGCATTCCTTTTAAATTGACAATCGCAAACTTAAAGCGTTGCTATGTTCAGGTTGACGTATTCCCCGAGACAAGTATACAATCGTAGTAAAAACATATTTATTTTCTATGCAACATCTGCAAATCAGATGATTATTTTTTGACAATTTGTAGGTATGAGAAATCTGACAATGTTTTGCTCCGATTATAAGTCCCTTGGAGAAAGACTTTTCAGTTTTGTTTTATGAGTAGCATCTACCACCTATCGCTTTTTAACCGACTTCAAAAAAAGGAGGAGGTTCGCAATTCGTCGTAATCTTTTTTTTATTTTTTTTTTATGTATGTTCACCGATTAGTCGAAGACGCCTGAACCGATTTGGAAAATTCTTTTTTTTGTTTAAAAGGGTATACTTCACAGGTGGTCCCATATACATTTTATCGAAATCGATTCAGCGGTTTTTGAGAAAATCAACAAAAACATAGCAAAATTGGAGTTGTTGCGATTGAAGTCGGTTGTTTTTAACGTATTCAGCGTGGTCAATTATCAGCCAATAAAAAAACCCTGTATGTATACAGAATCAATGGTAAATTTCACTGAGACGATTATTTGCATATTTACTTCCTACAAACCTCACCAGACATTGAGTGTTCTTAAACTGCGGAGAAGGGAGGTACCTCCGCCAGGCAAGGTGGTAAGCTCGGCCCAGCCGCGGTCCAATTATAATGGTTAGAAATGTACTGAAATATATGGATCAGACCGAAGAAACTTTAATAGCGTGTTGCAGAATTGCAAAATATAAGTTGTGGCTAGTACTAAAGATGTCGCCACAAGTCTACTGTTTGAGAGACTCCTAAAAGCGTCGAACACTAGGATTTCCGGCCCGCGGTCTTCATTCAAAAACCATTATTGCCAACTGGTTTTGAGCACAATGAAAACTACCATCAGACTTCCAAAAATCCGACTAATCTGTACCTTAAACCAAGACAAAGACCAATAAAACCTCCAAAGTCCAAAACTAAAGTGCGTAGCAACAATGAGGCTCTGCGACTGCGCAGTTCATTCATCTGTCGAAAATCGCTTAACGACCAACAATTATTCGTCTCACGTCTAGTGATCTACACTACACATTAGCGTCGAACATGTGATGTGCTGCGCGGGCGCACATCTTATATCAGGGCTGGCTGTAGTAAAAATTCTATATGTATATTTATTACTCATGAATATAAGCGGATTTATTACTCATAAATGAACCGGACGCATCACCATAAATGATGCCGAGGGCTTGCCAATTATGGATAAAAAAACGCTTTTATAATCGAACCTCTATAACGCGATCTTATAGAATACAAAACGTATTTATGCTGGCCCCACTAGTGAAGCATAGTGGGGACACGAGCACTTGAAAGTCCTGCTGGCCCCACTAGTGGAACATAGCAGTGGGGACACGAATCCTAAAGGAATTTTTCACGAAAACTCAGCGCGTAAACCACTTGTGTTTAGAAGAAAACAGTTTTTAATCATAGGTAATTAACTAATTATGCTATAGAAGTACAAAAAATAATTTTGAGGCTACTCGATTCTATTACGAGATTTTACAGAATGCAAAAGTATTTTCACGAAAAGTCAACGTACGCCACTTATATTCAGAAAACATTTTCTTAAAGGGTTACAAGAAAAAAAATATAGCTCTGAGGCTACTCTGAGGGTACCCCAACTTCGGCCAAAGGTATTAAAAAAAGGTATTTAAATTTTTGTGTAAAAAAATGCTTAAATTTATTAATTGATGGTGTTTATTTTTTATGTATTTTTTTATTTTTGTGGCACAGCCATCAACTGCCAGTCCTCACTTTTTTGTTTTAACATTCTAGCATGCTTAATTTAAAACTTACAACGTTTTGTTTACTTGGGGATAGCAGATGTTATCTAAAAAATAAACTTCTACATATATTTTTTTTACCTTTTTTTTGGCGATAAAATTGGCTCTTATTTCACCCCCATTCCTATGTGCACTTTATAAAGACTCACACTGTATATAGACATTAATTTAAGGCTACGAAATCGTAGTATAAGGCATAATTTTTTAGGTCTATTATGTCCTGCAGCTCAGCTAAGTGTATAGAAACAAGAAGTAACGTTGAAAGCCAAAATGCACTGACTGTAACTCTTATTACAAATCCTAATCCAAAAACCAGTTTTTACGAAAACCTTTAAATATGACAGTTAAACAGGATCCTTTTTTGAGCCGCTTTTAAGCCAATGTCGACACGTCTGTATCATATGTCAACATCAACTGTACGATGAACAAGGATTTGGTGAGTAGTACACTGGCCCACAGAGATATCTGAACCCCGTCTAAAGCTATTCGTGATACATGGTGTATGGAGAGGTTCAGATATCTTTGTGGCTGTCTGTACTATGTACTTATCTTTTTTTTTTTAAACCGATATCGTGCCCACTGCTGTAGCACGAGTCTCTTCCAAAACCTGGGGAAGGTTAGCCTTAGGTCATATTCCACACACTGGGGCCAAGTCTGGATTGGTCGAGGCTGTAGGGGCTAGTAGCCAGCCCCAGTGTCAATTTTAAAGCTGCCTGAGGCTTCCGACATGGCTTAACGATTGCTATCTTGTACTAGCAACTGGCACTAACAGTTTAATTTGGCTTGAAAAGTAAGGAAACTGTCAACTATAATGCCACAAACCCATGCAGTTCTGACGGTCAACACGCGCGACCGACGCGACTACGCTTATCACACTAAGACACGACTGCTTCTTATCGTACGACAATAACTTAATTTCAGTGCTGACAGCGTCTAAAAATATTTAGATATTTGCATTGTATTAACCTGGCAACCCTAGTGGAATCAATAGCGATAGCGCTGGTTGTGGCGGAATATTAGCGCATTACATCATGTGCCACTGACCTAGCGAGGCCGGCAGTTATTAGCATTTATAGATTCCACTACAAAGACGTTCTACGAACATTCACCTATACATTTCAGATATTGGGTGGAATTATTAATTATTAACAACCCTGGGTCTCTTCCAACGGGAGGTTAGGTCATACTCCACACTCGGGGGCCAAGTCCGGATTGGTGTAGTAGTGGGGCTAGTGGCTAACCCCAGTGTCAGAAGTTTTCAAGCCGCCTTATAAGGCCTCCGACATGGCTTAAAGACTGCCATTAGCGACAGCAGCCAGCAACGGCTTAAAGTGCCTTGCACGGAAACTGTCAAGATAAACATAACAGTCAAACCAATCCAGGTATTGACCATGTCTGTAGTAAGTTAACCTGCGTAATCGACGCGACTACGCAAGCAGCACTGAGCCACGACCGCTTCTGTCCTATGACGTCAAAAATAAAACTACTGAGGGATTATTTATGAGAGCTACAAATTCCACTAAGACTTTCAATTATTTCACGGGTTAAGCGCACGGAAGCTGAAATAGAGTGAACTAAAAGATCAAGTCGACTTCTCGAGATCTGCTCGACATACTCTTCTAATGGTCGAATGTTATTGCTAAAATCGCCAGAAAATAATCCAACCAATTCATCGAAGCTATCAGCACAAAATGCACAATGCATCGATATGGGAGCGATGGCACAATGTCTACCTATCGCGGGTAGTTATCTCTGTTGTATTGTATTAATTTGCACCAAAGGCGATTCACCCTTGGCCGATAGCTGCTATCATCTTATTAACTAAAAATAAGCTTATCCTTTGACTTAACAAGAGTCCAGCTCTGGTGGCTTTATGGAGATATCCTCGCTCCAGTAGAAATTGGTGAACAGATTTTACTATTTCCATGATGTGTATTGAGAGATTAATCTGTACGACTCCTTCAGAGCCTCCGCTCAGATACAGCTACGAAATCTCCTTGCTCTGCTATTCACATGTAAGTTCTTCCTGCGCACTTCAATTCGGTCTATGGTATTCCTTAGCTATTAAAATCTCCATGCTGGTAAACCAAGTAGATGAAGTCCAGCCCCTTCACAGCCAGAGAATAACGATGATCAGATACGAATTTAGCCAATTATCCAGGGAAAACTTTTTTCGTCTCATGAGTAATCTTTATAACGCCCGTCATATCGAATTTATGGCAACATCCTCCCACATTACATCATGTGAGTGACCTAGCGAGGCCAACGTTAGACCGAATACTAATTCTATTACATTGACGTAGTCACTAACTGTACGCGTCAGCTGAAAATTCTTGTTTAAACAAAAGGATTGCCAACTGTCGTAATGATACCAGCATAAATTAATATTTTATCAGAACCTTAAAAGCAAATGATAATCGTTATATTTTCTTGCTTCAGTAAGAGTTTGAAAAAAGAATGTATTTTTTTAACTGGCACAGAATGTGAAAACACAACACAGTAAAACTTTCTTAGATAACATTACATATTTTTTCCCTACTAATCTCGGATGGTTTCTTATTAGAAAAAAACTCTGTAAAAAATATCTCAATTAACCAAAAGAGTATCGTTTCAAGTAAATTGTATTCAGCTGTTGTCATGGAAACATTTTGGCAAATAAAATAGCTTTATTTGATTAACTAAAAACGTAATAAAATCGGTTTATTTAATTATCTAAAAGCACTTATCTATGTAAATTAATCTAATTTATAAGTCGTCAATACAAGTTACTTATATTAATAGCCTTTTGGTGGATTTCATTGACATGTAACAATTTAATATTATTTTTAGTTTATTTAATTGGACTTTTGTGAAAATTCAATAAATTATTATTAAATAAATAAATACATTATTTTATACAAGTTACTAATGGACACACATACAGGACGTATAAAAATTAGGGTTATAAAAATATAGTAATTTACACATTTAAGGTACAAAAAATGTATTAAATTTGTAACACTGACCTCGTAACTACTCACTGAGATTGTATCTTAGGAGTCCGTATATTACAATACTAGATTATACCATCACTTGCCATCAGATGAGATGATGCTAAGGGCTTACCAATTAAAGATAAAAAATGATACCAAGGAAAAAGGGAGAGGAAACTAGTGGAAGGGGGGGGTTGGTAACCGACTTTTTCGTTCCGCAAGATCGAATTATTATAATTGACCACGCTGAATACGTTAAAAACAACCGACTTCAATCGCAACAACTCCAATTTTGCTATGTTTTTGTTGATTTTCTCAAAAACCGCTGAATCGATTTCGATAAAATGTATATGGGACCACCTGTGAAGTATACCCTTTTAAACAAAAAAAGAATTTTCCAAATCGGTTCAGGCGTCTTCTAGTAATCGGTGAACATACATAAAAAAAAAGGTTCCGACGAATTGAGAACCTCCTCCTTTTTTTGAAGTCGGTTGAAAAGAGACGGTGGGGCGCAGCGGGTAGTGAGTGGGGTTTCGGGTTCAAATGCTGGCCGTGCACCAGTGAGTTTTTCGAAACTATGTGCATTTTCATTACCGATTGCTTTAACGGTGAAAGAAAAAAATCGTGAGGAAACCTGCACATCAGATTTCTAGATGTGTGTGATGGTCGCGTTGCACTCGTCCGTAGCTGTAAATCTAAATACCCCACACGTGACCGCGGGTGATGCTATTCGTCTTGTATGTAACAAGACGAATCCGACGAATTGAGAACCTCCTCCTTTTTTTTAAGTCGGTTAAAAATACACTTGTTATTGTTGAAAAGTAAGACGTTTCTGATCTAGAAATTCACTTTTCCGATATCTCGTCTTGACTATTGAGGGTAAAGTGTTCTTTTATGTTCGTCTAGTTGTTAAGATCCTTATGTTTCGGAAGTAAATAAGACTGACCTCTCTACTTATCCGGACTTGGCCCCCGTCGTGTGTGGAGTATGGCCTAACCTAACCTAACCCCGAGACATGGGAAGAGACCCGTGCCCCTGCAGTGGGGACGATATGGGTTGTTAACGACCTCTCTACTAGAAGGGTACCACTCTATGGAATTGCCTGACATTGGTTTGCGAATGCGAAACCTCCTATCTAACGGAGAAAGATATCTGAGATACTTCCTATTCTAGTTCCTTTAAAACTCCCTAAAATGGAAATTTGAATTAATTTGACAATAAACTTACACTGCCCTCATAAGAAAAATGGCCGCAAAGAATATGGAGTTTCAGTATACTTTGCGGCTTTCTTTCTTACGAAGGAAGTACACGACACGTGTCCAAATTAATGCTATGCTATGTCGCACGCCACGCCCCTGACCCGAGAGGCCAAATTTGCTAAGACTGGTTATAAATGAAATCTAAAATACCTATTGCGAAGCGATCGTCGAATAACGTATGTAAGTTTTAAGGACGGAAAATTTTTCCATGGTATTTTTTCAAGGTTAAAAGCCCTACTTAAGGTCAATTTTAAACCAGATCCGTAAAAATACGGGGTGTGGCAGTCTTACCCAGTCCTCCATGAAATCTTTGTAATTTGAAAAATATAGGTATTTTTGAGTAATTAGATATTTTTTTATTTTACTAATATTCGGAAGTCTTACAGTAAAATAATTTACAATTTATCATGATATGAAAAAACAATTAATTAAAAGCAATCTCACGACAGAGACAACGCTAAATGTGGCCTCAATGGCTTTTTTTTACCTGCGTGATGGTAATGCCGAAAATGGAAGCGGGCTTACCAAGATTCCCGAACGCAATGGGGAACTGGCTATCTGGTTTTGATGGTTTGGATAAAGTTGGCGAATGTCAAAATATCCAGGCTATTAAGTATATGGGGTCAAATGTGACATGTTTTATGCTACCACTTTTTAAATTAATGGCACAAATTTTTGGATGACTTATACGTTAGCAATCCACATCGTCCCCACCGCAGGGGCACAGGTCTCTTCCCATACATCGGGAAGTTTAGGCCATACTCCACACACGGGGGCTAAGTCCGGATTGGTGGAGTTTTGTGGGACAAGTGGCCAACCCCAGTGTCAGAATAAATAATAGTGTGTATTATTTTGACTCTTAACTAAACAGGCCGTTGCATTTCTATTTTAATATTGTTTTCGCGTTTTATGTCCTAGGGTCCTTACGAAATAAATACCTGTAAATAAAATTAACCACGGCTTCTATTCATGAAACTGAAAAACTTTTCCCCATGAAACCTATACGTTATTTGCAAAAAAAAAAAAAAAAAAAACAACTGATCCGTCAATTTCCTAATAATATTGTACGAACTAGTTAGCCCCCGTGTGTGGAGTATGGCCTAACTTTCCCGATGTATGGTTAGAGACCCGTGCCCCTGTAGTGGGGACGTAATGGGTTGTTAACAAACAAACATTATATAACATGATTTCATTATATTGTTATATTTAGTATTTGGTCATTTTTGAAATATAGTTTTAAATAATAACTCTTTTATTTAAAATTTGTATATAGCTACCTCACATACTTACAGAATTAAATATTTCAACTTTGTATAACGTCGCGACGCCCATTGTTTTATCCCAGACAAACTGCAAACAATTCGCGCAGGTTACTAATCGATTGTTGGATTATCTTGAGAAACACCTAAAACAATATTTGTTTTATTCAAAGGCATGTACTTATGTATTTCCTAGTGAATTTTCAATGGATATAGAAAAATATATGTTTTGGCAAAGCATACTGATTATTGGTTACAGTTGACTGACTCGGTGGCTAAGTGGTTAGTGATCCTGACCTCTGATCCGAGAGTCGTGGGTCAGATCCCCACACAGGGCAAACTTTTCTGTGATCAGCAGAATTGTTTGCTCTGAGTCTGGGTGTATTATATCTATACAGGGTTACAGGAAAGTCGTACTGAATATTAAAACACGTTATTATTCAGGTGATTTCTGATAGATTTGATTCCATGATATGGTGTCCGAAACTTAACCGTTATGAAGATATTGAACTTTAAAGATTTTTTAAAAAATCCTCAATATTTTGGCTTTTTTGTAGATTTTTTTGGGATTAGTGCTTCTGAGGTACGTTTTTTTGATGTAACTAGTTAGAAGGCATATCAATTAATAAAAATGATTAACCAAAACTGAACCTACTACTAACAGCTTAAAAAAACTGCTTGACAACGGTTAGAATTAAATAATTTTCATTGTTTTTAAATTTGAAGCTCTCTGTTTAAAAAAATGTATGGAACTTATTCTGCAAATAGTTTCAAAAACTTCTACGTCTCTTTAGCTATTCAAAAAGGTATAACACTTACTATTAAATAGGCAAAATATTGACCAAATAACAGTTAAGTTAGCAGAGGGTACATTTTTTTGACAACTCTTTAGTCAAATTCAGCTCCAAACGAAGAGCAGTTTTCTTCTCAAAACTTTGTTTAAGGCCTTAATTCTTGTTAATCGATTCTTTAATTTACAGATTCTCATCGATTAATAAGACTAAAGGCCTTAGGGTGCATTTTCACTGATGCGGAGCAGGGCTGAGCAGGGCGGAGAAGATCCGCCCTAATTCGCTCTACTCTGCTCTACTCTAATCCGCCCCGCTTCAGTGGAAACACTTGCTACTATTCTCTGATCTTCTCCACCCTGCTCAGCCCTGCTCAGCCCCGCTCCGCATCAGTTGAAATGCACCCTAAGGCCTTTAGTCTTATTAATCGATGAGAATCTGTAAATTAAAGAGTTGATTAACAAGAATTAAGGCCTTAAACAAAGTTTTGAGAAGAAAACTGCTCTTCGTTTGGAGCTGAAAAGGACTAAAGAGTTGTCAAAACATGTACCCTCTGCTAACTTAACTGTTATTTGGTCAATATTTTGCCTATTTAATAGTAAGTGTTATACCTTTTTGAATAGCTAAAGACACGTAGAAGTTTTTGAAACTATTTGCAGAATAAGTTCTATACATTTTTTTTTAAAACAGAGAGCTTCAAATTTAAAAACACTTAATGAAAATTATTTAATTCTAACCGTTGTCAAGTAGTCTTTTTAAGCTGTTAGTAGTAGGTTCAGTTTTGGTTAATCATTTTTATTAATTGACATGCCTTCTAACTAGTTACATCAAAAAAACGTACCCCAAAAGCACCAATCCCAAAAAAATCGACAAAAAAGCCAAAAAATTAAGGATCTTTTAAAAAATCTTTAAAGTTCAATATACCCATGGTTAAGTTTCGGATACCATATCATAGAATCAAATCCATCAGAAATCACCTAAATAATAACGTGTTTTAATATTCAGTACGACTTTTCCTGTAACCCTGTATATGTATGTATTTAAATGTATATGTGTATGTATATCAGTCTCTGGTTCCCAAGATAAAGGTAATCCTACTTTGTGGCCAGATGACCGTGTGATTTGTCTCAGATATTATAGATATTATTATTATAGTTTACATCTGGTTAACAAATATTATTGTTAACAGCCCATATCGTCCCCACTGCAGGGGCACGGGTCTCTTCCCATACCTCTGGAAGGTTAGGCCATACTCCACTCACTCATTTACAATATTTTATTATATTTGGAGTCAGTTTTCAAATAAGAACAGTTTTAGAAAAGCTAAATACAGACACAATAGTCGGCTCTTACATTAAATCGGTGAATCTGTAACCAACGTCCATGCTAAGTATACTTTTTATGGGTTTTTTACGCAACGTTGTTCAATTTCATTTTTGTAAGTTGTCCATCATCATCAGCCGAAAGACGTCTACTGCTGGACAAAGGCCTCCCCCAAGGATTTCCACACCGACCGGTCCTGTACTGCACGCATCCAGCGGCTTCCCGCAACCTTCACCAGCACGGGTAGCATGAGGCGTAGACAAAGCTGTTTCTCGCGCCAAACGCGAGAAAACAGCTCAGCTGTCTCTTTCATTAGCTTAGCGTTAGAACGAAGCAAATGGTTTTTAAACTCGCGTCGCACGCGAGATACGTCGTCATGCTACCGGTGCTGGTCATCTGTCCACCGAGTCGGAGGCCTGCCTACACTGCGTCTTCCGGTGCGCGGTGTAAGTTCTCCAAATATGTAAAATTATAAAATAAATGAGTGAGTCTGGTTTAACCTTCCGGAGGTATGGGTAGAGACCCGTGCCCCTGCAGTGGGGACGATATGGGTTATTAACACAAATGAGTGAAATCCACGATTAAAGTTTCTGAAACTGACCTTTTTAGAGCCAATTAAAGAAGAAGACATTTCATATTTTCTTTTAATTCATAACGAAATCAATTATCTAAATCTTGACTGTACCAAGTTTGGTCGAGCCTGTACAAGACCAATTATGCTAATCCACAGGCATCCACAGGCCCCTATCCTTTTGTGAACAGACCCTAATTACTGTATCATAATTTGTTCTATTGTTCCCTACGAGATGTGGCCACTGCCTCGTGTAAATTGTATTCAAATGGCGCTTTAACAGAATATTTGATTAAGTGGTTACAATTAATATTTATAGAGCAGGCGATAAGTGTTTAGTTAATTAATTTTGTTAGAAAATGTGTCACAATTTAAATTTTATAAATTTTCCCTTTACATTTACTTTAGGTTAACTGAACCCATAGAAAAACTTAAAACACAAGTTAGGGATGCATGCAATGGTTTTATAATATTAAATATTAAAAAACCAAATTTTGGACAAAGCATTTGAGCAAAACTAGATGTTATATCTACAAAAAAAAAGAAAAATAAAGTGCGCACCAAGAAAATAACCACGACGACGTTAGAATTTAATTAAAGCCTAATCTATTAATAAATATTAAAGTGCCGAATAACAATTCCTACAAGCAACAAAAACTAGAAGTGAACATTTCCCACTTATAGTAAGATCTAAAATAAACGGCCCGATTTTACATTTCGTTATCTATGCGTTGACGCATTAAAACTGAAAGTGCATTAAACTTTGTTTTCATTGTAAGGAAAACAGAATTCCCATTTTTACCCTCTTTGATGTACACCGATCTCAAAAGATGGAAAGTCCCCACTTTCTTATAGTCATATCTAGGTGAAAATTTTAAAAACTCTTTTTTTTGTTCCCTTCGATTTCACCACAAAGTTGTCAGAGTCAAACTAAAAATTTTGTTTATTTAAGAAGATGCTTTACACATTATTTTAATCTACAATTTTTTTCTACAGTCTTTCCCACTCGGAACTTATACACTCAACGTTTCTTTTGCAAAACTGCTACTTAAAAGTTTTCAATGGACTTATTTGGAAGAAAACCTTTCCCATCTCTCAAAACGTCAATGAAATCTTTAACTTTCTTAAATGCATACAGACGACGCGACGCAAGCCGCATCGTCATTGTAGGCTCACCACAGCAGGATAAATACAAGTGCACCTGACGCGGCTCGCTCAAGGGCATCACACACTAGCGCGATACTGTGCTATAAAATCCGCCACACTCATGGACGTATGTACTAGCATGAGGCTTATAACTTCACGGTCACCCCACGCCATCCATGAGTGTGGCGGATTTTATAGAACAGTATCGCCCTAGTGTGTGATGCCCCTTAACGCGCGCGTCGTCTATCCGCACCTTTAAGTTCTCTTGTTGTAGTGTCAATGACCTATCAACTGTCAAATCAGTCTTTGTCGCTTCGTGCGTTACACGTGACTACAAAATTAGCACTATTGACATTCCTATTCGTGCCTTTTACTTCCATTTGAGTTAGCGTAGTTTCCTGAGAGGAGTTTTACATACGACGTCATCGGCCGATAATCAGTGTTGCTATGTCTAAAAACCCCCAAAGTTAAACTTTACTTTAAAATGTAGACAGACATTTCTATAACGACCACAATGCATTTATGTATTATAATTATTACTGGAGCTTCAAATACGTTTATAATTTTGTTGGTAAATCGTGCAAACACAAGTAGAAATATGTAAACCTTGCAGTGAGAATACTTTTAAAAACCAATTAATTCCATCAATACATTAAATTTACTGTAGTACATGTGATGTGAAAATGGGAATACAAAAGATTCTGAACTTAGCTGACATGTCGATGGTATATTAGCTTCTTTGTTCTGTCCATGGTTCTGTAAGAAGTTTATTGTATATCCATGATAGTGAAAATGTCAACGAAGATAAGTACTACAAATATTGTAAACATTGTCGTATGGTGTAAAAGCGCTCCCGCGCGAAAGAAGCTAATTTAAGTTTAGGGGATAGAGATAAAGTGGAAGAAGTTACTGCTACAACGGATCTTTAGAAAAGTGGACAAACTAGTTAAGAATACAACCCCGTGATGGTAAAAGTTCCGTACATTCCTTCGTTTTAAATAAGATATTTTAGTTTAGATAAGAGAGAACAAACTTTTAAAAGCTGTAGATTGTTTCGTTATATTTCTTCTTTCTGTATACAGATGTTACAAAATTGATGCAGAACTCGTTAAATTTGATGCTACTCATCTTTCTGAACAACTTTAGTTCTACATCTTTGCTCTAATCGCAAAAATACGTAAATCCTGATAGCACGATACCAGGTCTCCGACACTCCAGACAACTCGACCGAAAAATATACTTACTGCATGCATCTCTCAACTATGCAATTAAAATTTTCTTTTGTTGCTGTTAATGATGCGTCTCTTTCTAGCAAGGAGGTCGTCACTCTGTTATAGGAGTGGGATAACGGAGTCCTAGCTGTCATCATCAACATCTGTTCCATGGTGGTTTCGGCAACGGCGACTGCTCCTTTGAGCAGTCTTGACATGTCTTTTTATTGACATGTGCATATTTTTTTTTACTCTCAATTGGTAAGCTCTTGGCATCATCTCACCTGATGGTAAGTGATGATGATGCCAAAAATGGAAGCGGGCTTACCAAGATTTCCCAACACATTCACACGAGCTTCGCTATGACGGTCTGAGTCACGCACATAAACGTACGGAAGAGCAAAGTCCCTAATTGTAAGATGGTGGTAGCTAGCCATGCGGGTCCAGAAAATGCCTTACCACCAACCAAACCGAGATTCTCAACCAAGCCAAAATTCTGAAATTCTACTCGTTTGAGAATTTTAACAAGGAGATCAATAAAAAGACACGCGTACACCGTACAAGTCCCGCGTCGTAGGGACTTTGTACTGGGTAGAAAAAAAATGACGATTTAAAAACATGTGAAAAGCATCTACTTAAAATTTTGACTTTTGACATGTAAGTATCAAGACTGTCTACATTTAATATAATACATTTACCAATTGAGGGTAAAATAAAAAAGAATAAAAATTTCAATACCTAAAGAAATAAAGCTTTACCACTTTGGTTTGGGTGACGATATAATGACAGGGGAACGATAAGTGGTGCTACTTTAAGAAGTAAAAAATGTATTCTTTAGTGACTTTAGAAAAACTTTTCGAACACACTGTCACGGCACGAAAATCCCGCTGACAAAATTGACACTTTCAATGACAAGAACACGCGAATTCCATTTTCGAATGACAATCTAGTTGGCTACGAACGGCCTACTAGATTATTTTTAAGAATGCATTAAAATATCAAAAAGTGTTTCGTAGTCCTGCGATATTTTTTCCAAATATACGAAGCAATTACAAATTTTATTTGGTATGTTGAAAATACATGTATCTATTATAATATCTGTCTTATCAATGTCGGTATTCAATTCAATTTCAATCATCATCATCAAATTTGCTGTTTTTAGGGTTCCGTAGCCAAATGGCAAAAAACGGAACCCTTATGGATTCGTCATGTATGTCTGTCTGTCTGTCTGTCTGTCCGTCCGTCCGTATGTCACAGCCACTTTTTCCCGAAACTATAAGAACTATACTGTTGAAACTTGGTAAGTAGATGTATTCTGTGAACCGCATTAAGATTTTCACACAAAAATAGAAAAATACCAATAAATTTTGGGGGTTCCCTATACTTCGAACTGAAACTCAAAAAAAATTTTTTCATCAAACCTATACGTGTGGGGTATCTATGGATAGGTCTTCAAAAATGATATTGAGGTTTCTAATATCATTTTTTTCTAAACCGAATAGTTTGCGCGAGAGACACTTCCAAAGTGGTAAAATGTGTGTCCCCCCTGTAACTTCTAAAATAAGAGAATGATAAAACTAGAAAAAATATATGATGTACATAACCATGCAAACTTCCACCGAAAATTAGTTTGAACGAGATCTAGTAAGTAGTTTTTTTTAATACGTCATAAATCGTAAACCGCAAATTACCTTTCATTTAATCAACTCAAATATAAAAAATATTGAGTTCAAGACATGTGTGATTATGAATTTATACGGAACCCTCGGTGCGCGAGTCAGACTCGCACTTGGCCGGTCTTTTTTATTTTATTAATGCTTCACAAAAGAAAGCGCAACTTTTAAATAAAAATGTAACAAAAGCACAGCTATAATCTCACTTTCACTAATATTATAAATGTGAAAGTATGAATATTTGTTTGTTGGTTTGTTTGTTCCGCTTTCACGCTGAAACTACTTAACGGATTTGGATGAAGTTTGGTAGGTAGATAGATAAAGCACTCGGCTAACGCATAAGATTTAGACATTGGACTTTTTATTCCAGAAAACTCGAAGGTTCCCGGAGGAATGGCTAAATACTGAATTTTTACTTTGGCACTAGATGGCGCTGCCTTAACCCATTATAACATTTTATCTCTATGGACCCAATTTTGAAGTTTACGCAGACGAAGTCGCGGACGGAAGCTAGTATGTAGTAAAGTACCACAATTCAGAGAATAGCACAGACAGTGGGAGCACAAAATAGACACAGAAGGTCCGCTCAATACAAACCACTAAAATCGTAAGCATATACATGCTTATATACTTCATTCCAATAAAAAAAAAGCAAAAGGTAAACAAACATAGTATGCAGATGACATTGACATGTGTCAGATCCATAGTAAGTTTGTTTACGTTTTGCTTTTTTTTGATTGGAATGAACCATAGAAATATACGGTCGTTCGAGGCAAGGTCACGATCGCACAGTACGTGATCTTGCCTACAACGACCGTGTACGTCTATAAGCATGTATATGGTTAGGTTTTTTGTGAGCGTATTGAGCGGACCTTCCGTATCTATGTATTTTGTGGTGGGAGTTAACTATGAGCTACGCTCAGACGACACGGAAATGCCGGTGGATGGATGCCAGTCGCCAACCGACGCTCTAGATCAGTGTTTTTCAACCTTTTTTAATACCCGACCCCTTTACAGGTACAAAAATTCTTGCGACCCCCTAGGGCTATAAACATACAAAATTTTAGTGTATTAGAATTTTTTATTTAATTAGAAAATTAATTACCTATTAAAGTCTCCAAAATAGAACCACATTTTGACATATTGTTGAAAAAGAAACAGGCCCAGCGTTCTCACTGAAATCGTATTTTTTCATTGCAGTGTAAAACCTATAAAATTATTTTTACTTTTACCCGCGACCCCTTGAGAAAGGCTTTGAGACCCATCGGGGGGTCGCGACCCACAGGTTGAAAAACACTGCTCTAGTTGGTCTCAAAGGATCACTCCGCCTAAGTAGGTAACTGTAATCGTCGCGACTGTCTATTATTGGAACGCTGTATTTTGATACTGCGTGAAACTGGCGTTGGAAGGCGAGATAGGGAAAGGTGACAACGATTTTATTTTAAGGAGTGATGAAACAATTACGATTAATTGTAATTGACAATTATTGGCATTTTAACAATTAATTGTAACTGTCAGCTTTACGACAATTAAACTTTATCGCGACCGTTCCGCTAGCAGCCTCACTATAGAACTTCGAGATTCTGATTATGCACATAAACAGTGCCAAAATAGTAAATTTTTAAAAGTTTATCGACATAAAACATATAATTTTGATGGGTTTTAGGTCTCGTACTTTGATTTTGTAATACATAGTCTTTTAAAAATCCAGGCACTTTTATTAAATCACTATCAGTCCTAAATATGATAAAACCCAATTTAAATTTCAATAATTGTAATTGGAATTGTAATTGCCAATTATTTCAAGAAATAATTGTAATTTTTATTGTAATTGTTAATCTGTTATTGTTTCATCACTAATTTTAAGACTTTATAAAGCGTCAATGGTTTCCCAGTAGTGACTTGGACCTCCTAAACAAAGGTCTCGAGTTCAAATCCTGGCCAACGTACTAATGTTTTCGAAACTCTACGTACATTTTCATAACGATTGATTTAAAGGTGAAGAAAATAATCGTGATGAAACCTACACATCTGATTACTGGATGAGCATGAAGGTCGCGTTGCACACGTCCTAGGGTAAGTCTTAATGCCCTACACGTGACCGCGGGTGATGCTATGGGCAACCGCCGTCTATACCTTGGGGAAAGATAAGACTGTAAATTGTGTTATGTAGAAGAAGAATTTAAGACTAGCTGATGCTTTCAACTTACAAAGTTCCAAGCATGTTTGGAAATTAAAGTATCCGTTTCCAGGCTAATTAACTGTCTAAGATGTTAAAACTAAAATTTTGTGACTAAAAATTAAGTCATATTTATGTAACATTAACATCACCGCCTGAAAAAATTAAGTCAATTCAATTCAATTCAAATATTCTTTATTGCACAGAGACATACATGATAATATAATATTTAAAACGAATGTAGCTGTACAATTTAGGCGGCCTTATTGCTAAGAGCAATTTCTTCCAGGCAACCTGAAGAATGGAAAAATATAAACATAATAATGGTCATATTTAAGTCATATTTTATAAGGTTGATTTTCTGAACTGCCTGGCTTTGGAAGACAAATATTGAGCAAAGATTTTCAATCGTACTTTCCGAATTTACCACACGGAACCTTTGTTAATACTGAGATAATTTCATGCGTCTTTTTCAACTCTTGAGGGTAAAAATTGCAATAGTGCACTTTAAATTTTGTCACTCGACAACAAGAAACGTGCCCTTTGGACAGTGGTGACAATTAGCTATTCCGTCCAAGTACCACGACTACTACTTCGTTAACTCAATCAAATAAATGACGCAGGTGAGCATTTAAATATAACCTTTAAACAAAAAGTAATATTCTAAAATAAAAACGAGCGTAATAGAAACGTGCATTTTCTTTCAGTCCTTGCCCTAATTCAAAGAGTGAGCAATAATATACCCTTACTATAACCCTTAATGGAGCCAAAAATAATCAAAATTATACAGGGTGTAAGGGACAGGTTTCCGAAAATTTTAAGGGCTTGCTCAGTAGACAAAACTGAACAACTTTCCACAAGATTTTTTTTCAGGAAACGAAAAAAAATCGGCTTCTCCATACAAAATTATAAACTTGATTGGACAGTTTGTATGGAGAAGCCGATTTTTTTTCGTGTCCTGAAAAAAAATCTTGTGGAAAGTTGTTCAGTTTTGTCTACTGAGCAAGCCCTTAAAGTTTTCGGAAACCTGTCCCTGACACCCTGTATAAGGTAACAATATCAAATAAAAATATTTAAACTGGGGTTTTTACTCGTGCAACTAAACATTTTCTCCAACGAACCCATAGTTGGTTCTATTTCAAAATGTTCGTGAAATGACTATTGGTTTCTGAAGTCTGAATGAAGTAAACTGTTAAGTTTCCCCGTAGGTGAAAGCGTACTCCCATATCGAAGGCCGGCAACGCACTCGTGACTCCTCTGGTGCTGCGGGTGTCTATGGGCGGCGGTAATCGCTTACCATCAGGTGATCCGTCTGCTCGTTTGCCACGTCTGCCATAACAAAAAAAAGCCCCCGCTAAAATAGTTTCAGATTCTGTTACACCTAATATTCTTTAATATGTTATTATTCAAATTTTTGATACAATACTTTCCTCTTGATACTTAAAATGATACCCAGTTCAAGCACAACATGATGACCTCAACGCCTACTTTTCCGAAAGGTGTGAACCGTCGACCAAACAAGTGCATTTAGTACCGCGCCCATTGCACTGAGAAGTTTCAATTCGTACTATTTATATTTCAAATGCGGTAACATCCTTTTAAACGCTGCGTCAACTTTCCAAACTTTAGAAGTGAAATTAGATATTTAATTATTTTTCATTATACGGAAATAAAAAAAATAACGACAAAAATATAAAAAAAATATCTGAAAAAAAAAAAAAAGAAATATAAACAATTTCAGTTTATACTTCAAGATGCGTTAACAATAATAATTGACAAATGAACGCGTTAAAAACCGACTTCAATCCTAACAACTACAATTTTGCAATGTTTTTTGTTTTTGTTGTTTTTTTCAAAAAGCGCTGAGTCAATTTAAATAAATTTATATGGGACCACCTCTAAAGTATTACCGACAAAAAAAAGAATCATCAAAATCGATTTATAAATAATTGGCGGAGTAATCGCGTAACATACATACAAAACAACATACAGTCGAATTGAGAACCTCCTCCTTTTTGAAGTCGGTTAAAAAAGTAGAATTCATGCCGTAATTCTTCTTCTTTTCCATGCCTTAAAAAAAGCTATGTATTTTTGTCGATTACAAACCTAAGAAATTCAAAAAAATATATAAATTTTCCGCACAACTACGCTAACAGCTGTAGCGAGGGTCAAAGACCAAGCGAAACAATCGCTATAAATTGGTACAGTCACAAAAGAATTATCTAATTGTTAACACAATAGTTTTTAAAAGGAATAAACCTGAATGAACTTTAAAACACGATAGTTCCCACTTCAAAATTCAGTTTATACTTCAAGATGCGTTAACAATAATAATTGACAAATGAACGCGTTAAAAACCGACTTCAATCCTAACAACTACAATTTTGTTTTTTTTTCAAAAAGCGCTGAGTCAATTTAAATAAATTTATATGGGACCACCTCTAAAGTATTACCGACAAAAAAAAGAATCATCAAAATCGATTTATAAATAATTGGCGGAGTAATCGCGTAACATACATACAAAACAACATACAGTCGAATTGAGAACCTCCTCCTTTTTGAGGTCGGTTAAAAAAGTAGAATTCATGCCGTAATTCTTCATCTTTTCCATGCCTTAAAAAAAGCTATGTATTTTTGTCGATTACAAACCTAAGAAATTCAAAAAAATATATAAATTTTCCGCACAACTACGCTAACAGCTGTGGCGAGGGTCAAAGACCAAGCGAAACAATCGCCATAAATTGGTACAGTCACAAAAGAATTATCGAATTGTTAACAAAATAGTTTTTAAAAGGAATAAATCTGAATGAACTTTAAAACACGATAGTTCCCACTTCAAAATTTAAGTAAGGTTTAAAGTTTGAAGTAGTTCGAACTAATTACGATATAACAGAAGTTGTAGGCACTTCGTATTCGGTAGAATACAATTAATGTAAGTGATTGTAGTCGTAACACCTATTCGAACATGTATGGTTTTAATCCGAAATGTCTAGCTGTGACATTGCTCATCAACTGTAACAAGACCTCGATGTCCTGGGAAACTCTGAATCAATTTACTCTAAATTAAATAGAAGCTACTTAGTAACGGGAAGAGACCCGATGGTTTGACTTTGGTCCCCTGGCAGAGAGGTAGGTGCCTCCTATGGGATGCTACCTGTGTCAGTACTTTCGCCCCAAGCCACCTAAACCTGACTATCAGGACCCCTGGCTCTGCTGCGGAGCTCGCTGCGAAACGCAAGCACAGATGCTATGCCCCTTTGAAGGAGGCATATTTCTTTGTTCCGTTCGCTGTGGAGACCACGGGTTGCTGGGGATCGGAGGCAAGAGATTTTGTCCGAGAAATAGGGTGTCGAATTAGGCAAAGAGGGGGTGACCTCCGCTCTGGGACCTTCCTGATGCAAAGGTTATCCGTGACGATTCAGCGTGGAAACGCTGCAAGCGTGATGGGCACCTTTGCGCCTGGAACGTCTAAGGGTGGACTCTCTGACTAACGAAGCCTCTTGGTGGATTTTTATTTTTTTATGTTGTATTTTAGTTTATTAAGTTAATTACTTAGTAACTATTTTGTTGTATCAATAAACTCGCCTAGCAATAGGTAAGTCCCTCCCCACTAGAAATTTGAACAGCTGTTTTATAATTTGTGGCAATAAAATGTACAGGTTTATTTAAATTAAAGATGGCCATAATACACGTGCTTGACTTTGCCGATTAGTCGGCTTTAAAATTACAACCTCCTTCTTCGTTAAACGGCAGCACTTATCATAAGAGTTTTTCACCTCTTAACAAAGTCATTTTGACCGTGCGAACTTTCACCTTTAAATAATATTTTATTTAGTATTACGGCGTACTCACATGCCCCCAATATGCCCAGGAGTTTGCCGCGAAGATTGGCTACTATTAGCCATCTTCGCTTCGGGCGGACCAGCGCCACCAAGTCGACTAGGAGTCGATGTGGTCGCCATAACCGAAATTTGTCGTATGGTTTATCTTTCATTTAGTATTATTGAAGAAATTCCAAAAACAGAAAAAAAAAGTTTTACAAAATATATGAAAAAAAAAATTGGTTGAAAAATGAAATGTATATCTAAGTGGAATGTTTACGGCGAAATACATAGAACAAATAACGTCGTGGAGAGGGAATAAAGAAACGATCCCGACGTTTATTGAACATCCTGGTAGAGAAAGAAGCTGAAAGCATCAGAACGCCGCCGAGAACATCGAACAAGATGACTGTATCCTTATACCAACATCAACTTATTCATAGTGAAATTTCATTGGGGCATTTTCTCTAAAAGTTACGTTAAACAATCATTTTAAGTTTAATTGGTAGGTTTTCAATAAATTCAAAAGGGAAACGGGCCCAAAAGGTAAAGGCTGAAGGTACAGTAAAATATGTCTAGCTATTTTGCTTGCTCTCACGAAAGACTCAAAGATCCACTACATCGTTTTAGCAGGCTATTCGCATGACATTTCTGTGATGAGCAAAATTGTTTGCTTTGAGTCTGAGTGTATTATATCTATATATGTATGTATTTAAAAGTATATGTGTATGTATATCAGTCTCTGGTTCCCACAGTACGCGAAACCTAGTTTGGGGCCAGATGACCGTGTGTGATTTGTCCCAGATATTATAATTATTATTACAATATAAAGCGAGGGTGATGCCGAATCACCGTGGCACAATCAATTAATGTGCCCAATGCAAAATGTAATAAAATATACAGCTGTTTTTGTCTCGTCTGGTTTCTAATGCAATGAATCACTGTGAGATTGGAACGGCCTGGCATGGGCGTTGTGATCTCATATCTCGTCAACTGGCAACGAGGCTTTAGAGTCATGGAACTAGGATTGCTGTTTTATTGTAAGAAATTAATAATAAAAGTATCCCGGACAAATTTACGCACACCGCACAGTCATCCGGCCCTAAACTAGGATTTACACAATATAATACAGGAATCAGAGACTGAAATAGAAACAATTTCTCTAATGATTGCGTAATTTCATGAAAATATTTTTTTTATAAATACCTTCCTATATAATTAGGTGTCGTGTTTGTGACACTAAATACGAGTAAAGGTGTTTCTAATTTCACTATCTTTTGTAATTTCACGAAAAATGTTTCATTTCCTATATAAGATCTTGTAAAAACAGCGCCGTAACAAATACGTATAAACAACGTATCTTGTAAATACAACGTTCTGTGTCACAGGCTGAAATCGAAATAAGTATGTACAATTTATTTGGAATATACTTTGGTCATTGAAAAAGAGATTCCTTTGCATCACATTTCAAATCAAATCATTTTATTCTGAAACTTAATTGTTGATAGTCATGCAAAGAAAAAAATGCATTTTTAATATAAAAATCCGAAGTAAATATCCTTAAAATGAACTCTATTATGGTGACCAAATAACACTACAGTCCTAAGAACACATATTATAGATAATCAATAATTACTGGTACTTTACAACAGGAAAACCTATTTTTTTGTAGTTGCCTTGTCAATTTGTCAACTAGACCTCATCGCTAAATTTGGAGAGGATGTAATGTGGCAAAGATATCAAACAATTTAATAACTTCTACGAATTCACGTGTAGGTGTTTGACCAAACAAATACGTATAAATGTTAGGTCCTAGGTTTGACGCGTGACTATCTGGCGTATAACAGAAACAAAATATTCATAATTGTAAACCAGCTCGGATTTTGTCCGAGGTCAACGCCGACGAAGTCACGGGCACTTTAATAATAAACTGATAAAATTCTTATATTTTTCTTAAATATATGAAATCTTGAAAAACAGTCGTTTCTATGGTATAGGAAGGACACAAGAGATCTACATAGGTCGCAGTGATCCATTAGGGCCCCCATCTAGCCTTATTCCCCTCTTACCCAAATAACAATGCTATATGAAATACATAACCACATAGCAATGACTAAGCATATAAAAGAAGCAAAGAAGGTCTTACAGCTTGTATTACTGATAAATGACAACTAATAGGGGAAAAATGCGTGTGCTGAAAGATGTAACACAAGCCGACCGCCTCAATAAAACGCAACACATACAGATGCGGCCGCAGGGCGGTAGCGTTCCGAAGGCGGACCTGCGGGAAGCGAACTTAGAGCGCCTGCCCGGTTTTGGTGTGAAGGGTTTCATAGTAATCCGAACATTACAAAAAATACCGCTCCCGGAATGCTTTCGCACCGCCCCGCGACCGCCTCTGTGTGTTGCGCTTAAATTGGCTGAAAATCGTAAAGCTTGCATGAAAAAGAGATATTTGCATGAAGTCGCTGCGTTGGACGTATATGGTCCAAAGTTACACAGTACATTAAATAGCATTAATAAAGCATGGATTGGATACCCTCTGCCGCTCTCTGAAGGCGACCTCATCCCCCTATGGATACGACCCCTATCGTGGTCCTTAGTTATCTCGCTTTCTACTATGTATTAGAAACAGAGGTCGTAGTAGATAAATATCTCAGACAATTTGTTGGGTGTCGGAGGCACGTCGGAGGTGTAGCTGATTGAAAATATTATAGGGGAGACTCATTTTGGCAAGGATTTTTCACTAATTCCACATATTTTTTAAATAAATCTACACTTGCGACCGGTTTCAGACATCATCTTCAGGCAGAATGTCTGAAACCGGTCGCAGAGTAAGTAAAAGTGTAGTTTTATTAAAAAATTATGTAGAATTTGTGAAAAATTCTTGCCAAAATGAGTGATTAATGTTTCACCAAGAACCTACAATCAAAAGTATTCACTATCTTATAGGGGAGACCTATGTACGTACGTTCAACAAAAAGGATGGTAATACTATAATTAAATAAGAATAATAAAACCTAATTCCTTATCCCTTAATACTTATGATTATGAAATAACGAATTTAATATGTGTATCAAATGAGATTTTTTTTTGTCCGCATTATCTTTGGTTTTGACGGTCAAGCGTGTTCCATTCAACAAGCAAATGTTTTATATTCAAAATTTTAGTGGCGAGTAATTCGAATTTTAGAATAGGCCTATTTTAAACATTTGTAGCCAGTTTTTTACGTAAATTCAATGTTACAAATTTCAAGGCTTTGTATGACGAAACAAGACGAGCCTACTGGCTTTTAATTATACTGCTATAGCAGTTATAGTAGTTTTTGATGGACAGTGGAACATTATGAGAAAATATACATAAGTGTCTATAGGTCGTTGGTTAATCAAGAACGACTCTATGAATGTAAATTTGCTAATTATCATTAATTTAAAGAAGAATTGACGTGACGGCCAAGTTACGTTAACTTGTAAAACTTGTTATAAAAAATGATGTAGAAGTTGAGAGATCTTTGATTCTTACGTGATTAGGAGCCGGGTCGTTCCCTTCCCTCAAATATGGTTGAGGGGATCGATGGCTGACTCTCGCGTTACACTCGTGATCGGGTGCTGTCCGTGTGAACTGGCCTGCTCTTGTCATTGGTTTTTGGAATTGTTTGTCATTAGCTACAAATATTCTCACTCCGTAAACACTTCCCGAAACGGCGGGTATACGAGTTCCGAGTGGTAGGAACCTCGTATTAGGTAGACAAAAGAATGACGTTCGAAAAGTGTACACTGCTACCTACTTCGAATAAAATATTTTCATTTTCATTATAAATACTTAATAATTTTATATTTGATAACAGTTTGATACAGGTGAACTGGTACATACCCGCAAACCTCATAACTGGTGATTCTGCTCAACAAACTCAACAACTTTAGATTTAATCAACAACTAAAGATCTCTATTTAGAAACACGTACTACGAAAACTATGGTATCGTAGTATTAAAGAGAAGCAGTCAGTATTGAAAAAAAAATCTTTTTTTTAGGGTTCCGTAGCGAAATGGCAAAAAACGGGACTCTTATGGATTCGTCATGTCTGTCTGTCTGTCTGTCTGTCTGTCCGTCCGTATGTCACAGCCACTTTTTTCCGAAACTATAAGAACTATACTGCTGAAACTTGGTAATTCGATGTATTCTGTGAACCGCATTAAGATTTTCACACAAAAATAGAAAAAAAACAATAAATTTTGGGGGGTTCCCCATACTTAGAACTGAAACTCAAAATTTTTTTTTCATCAGACCCATACGTGTGGATCTATGGATAGGTCTTCAAAAATTATATTGAGGTTTCTAATATCATTTTTTTTCTAAACTGAATAGTTTGCGCGAGAGACACTTCCAAAGTGGTAAAATGTGTCCCCCCCCTGTAACTTCTAAAATAAGATAATGATAAAACTAAAAAAAATATATGATGTACATTACCATGCAAACTTCCACCGAAAATTGGTTTGAACGAGATCTAGAAAGTCGTTTTTTTTAATACGTCATAAATCGTAAACCGCAATTTACCTACAACGAACTACAAGAACTTTTATATTATGTTACTTGCTGCTACGGAACCCTTCATGGGCGAGTCCGACTCGCACTTGGCCTTTTTTTTATTCATCTATGATGGTATGACTGACTCGGTGGCTCATTTAGTTAGCGCCCCTGACTACATATCCGCGGGTCGTGGGTTCCATAAATAATCCTTCGATTACGCAATATTCCGGATGTTCATTTCAATTTTTTTGACTAAATTTGACTTGAATTTATTTTTTAATTAACAAACTTAAACATTGTAAAACTTTATTTTCGTTACACCATACAAAAGCTACGTCTTCTACGCCAAGCACAGGTTTCTTCCCTTCCCCTATTTCGACAAGGTTCTCCGGCATACATTTAACATTACAATTTCTATATGATAGGAACTTTGTACTTACTAGGTAAAAAAAATACATATAACCATTTAAAATCGTGTGGCAAGCTATTAAATTTTTTTTACTCAACCTTCTATTTCATTTAAAAATGTATGTAGTATGATTGAAAACACCTTATTGAATAACATAAAACAAAATGAAAAATGTTATACATGTACGCGATCTTAATGCTAAAGAGCGATCTCTTCCAGACAACCTTTGCATTCCAAACAAAAACATGCATCGTTATTCAAAAAAGTTGAGCATTTTCATCAAAATACATGGAAGCAAGTGAAGACACGAAAGTGGTTGAATTTTTTTTTTTCATGATTTTAAATATGATTCTCGAATATACGAGATTTCCACAGTCGGAAAGTCGAGTTTTTCCCAATCTAGATACGTATACAACAGACTCGTCTCGTCGGAGGCTGCGGGGCCGCCGCGGGGCGACCGTCTGCGCGCACGCACGCTGGCCTTGGGCGAGGCGTCGAACCCGCTACGGAATGCAAACACGCCAGTCCACTTGCCGAATTTTGTGTGTACACGCTCAGCCAGCAGATCATTCAAAAACTCATATTCCTTCTCTCTCTACCTTATCGTGTGGCACAATTTAACTTTGTTTTTATCCGCAATTGAAAAGCCCTCGGCATTATATAACCTGGTGGTAAGTGATGATGATGCCTAAGTTGGAAGAGGGCTTATAGACTCCCCAACGCAACAGAAGGGAACTGGCTGTCTTAGCCCTATCCATCACCATTATTACGATACAACGGGAAAAATCATGTTAAAATATACCTCGAAACGGATAAGTCTACTAATAAAACTGAACCACTTTTGTTCGACAACTCTGCCATAAGTTTAAAAACTATCCGACTAAGTAGGGGATAATCTCTCTCTGAAAAGTATTAAATAAAAAAATATTATATAGTGACGTTCAGAGGATAGCCGTGGTCGTATGCCACCTGATCCTACGTAAGTATGTAGCAGTTCACACTTTCCGAAGGTCGAAAAAATAGTTGCCAAGTGGAAACAAGAGGAATTCTATGACAAATATGTTCAATCTGTTATTTAATCTGTGGTTCAGCACTTGATTTTACTTCAGTTATACATATTTAACAAAATGTGATAGAGAGAGTTTCTTTGGGCCCGTCGTTTCTTGTAACCCCGCAAACACTTCCCGAAACGGCGGGTGTACGAGTTCCGAGTGGTGGGAAACCTCGTGATGATGTCCTCCACGACGTATCCGTCGACGGCGACACTTCGGCTCTACCTCCTGGAGTGCGCACGAAGGTGGCTGGCGAAACCAAAAGATGAAAAATCTTATCATATCTTCTTTTCTCTACCTAATACGCGGTTACTACCACTCGGAACTGGTATACCCAGCGTTTCGGGAAGTGTTTGCGAAGATACATAGAACGTCGTGTCCATAAGAAACTCCCTCCAACACATTTTGTTAACCATGTTTTACCAAGCGCTGAACATTGAACTTATTCCTCACAGAATTCCACGTTTCCACTTAGCAACTAAAATATTTAGAACCTTACGCATATATGTATCTTTCAACGGAATTTTTATACATATCATTTATTTTAGTTAGCATTAATATTTATTACCGCTAGAGGCCCGTATCACTACAATTTATTTACACTATAAAAACACAATTCGATGTATAATATACACTGCGTAACCAGCTTATATTATTTTTCTTACTAGTATCATAATGGCCTATCAGCTACGCAGTGTACCTACATATAATTAATTATACTTTCCCAATATACTTCTGTTAATTTTCCGAAATGTCTGTCAAAGATTACTGAATTCGTTTTCATAAATATTTGCAGATCTTACGAAAAACCAGATCACGTAATAAAAGCTTTATCAATTAATGATTTAAGTCGTATTCATTCTAACACTGGATGAGACAAATTCTATAAAAAAAGTTTAATGTACTTACAAGCAAATTTCTCGCTAAAATACCACGTAAGTGCTACATTTTTGAACTTTACATACAAACTTGACTCGCCAGCTGATCGATTTGTATGAAAACTCCACAATTTTTTTGCAATTTCGGTAAAGTTTTAGAACAAAAGTTGTTCAGTTTGATGAGTACAAGCCCTTTAAGTATCACCACACATTTTTGTTGCACCCTGTGTAAAAGAAGGCCCCACATAACGCGTCATAAACCAAACGTGATAATTCAACTAAAATCAATATACCTAGCATCGATGTACACGTTAATAGAAGATTCATTCCACTGAGATCCATATTACCTGACCAGCTATTAGGGTTCCGTAGCCAAATGGCAAAAAACGGAACCCTTATGGATTCGTCATGTCTGTCTGTCTGTCTGTCTGTCCGTCCGTATATCACAGCCACTTTTTTCCGAAACTATAAGAACTATACTGTTGAAACTTGGTAAGTAGATGTATACTGTGAACCGCATATAGAAAAAAACAATAAATTTTAGGGGTTTCCCATACTTAGAAGTGAAACTCAAAAATTTTTTTTCATCAAACCCATACGTGGATAGGTCTTCAAAAATGATATTGAGGTTTCTAATATATTTTTTTTCTAAACTGAATAGTTAGCGCGAGAGACGCTTCCAAAGTGGTAAAATGTGTGTCCTGGAACTTCTAAAATAAGAGAATGATAAAACTAAAAAAAAATATATGATGTACATTACCATGCAAACTTCCACCGAAAATTGGTTTGAACGAGATCTAGTAAGTATTTTTTTTTAATACGTCATAAATCGTAAACCGCAATTTACCTACAACGAACTACAAGAACTTTTATATTATGATACTTGGTGCTACGGAACCCTTCATGGGCGAGTCCAACTCGCACTTGGCCGCTTTTTTTATGAACGATTTGTTAGCACTTGATATCATCACATCTGATGAATGACCCAATGGTAAATTGGCTATCTTATCTTCATATATCTTTGTATTTGTTCCTTACATCTATATTAGCAGCATTGGGCGGCAAACTTTGCTAATATTGTGGTAGCAAGTCGGCCGTGCTCACATAATGCCCTACCAAACAACCAAACCGAGTTCTACAAAGTTGGACTCCGCCGGGAAGCGAACCCGCGACCTTCTCATGTAAAGCGAGTGGCCTCGCTACTACGCCACATCATCGTAGGCAGTTTCAGACATCTACTCATAAATAAGATAAAATTACCTTCTCGATTGCATAAAAAATCTAAACAACAAATTATGGGCCTCTTAATGGCTCTGTCAATCAGAAACTAATAGGTAAGTATCATGCGACACTTCTTTTTTCTTAGAAATATATTTTTCCAACTTTTACACCAATGATTCTTGCAAATAAATAATTTTGAATTTCAAGATGAAAACTGTAGCGAAAAGCGGAATAAACCTTACTTACATACAATATAAAACGTTAAGTTACAGTAAAGTTACACCTTAGCACTAAGGTGACGAAATTTTTTGGACGTGAATTTGGTCGTTTGACAGCCGTTGTCACTACAACACTAAGTGTACTGGCCTTTGACAATCAAATATACCAATTATTCGAGGGCTCAGCCCTGGACTTTTCTACTCTACACGGTGAATTTTAATTTGGAAATTAGTGAACCTCTGCCATAAAAAAAGAACAAATTGTATACACAAACCAATTTTTCTTACTGCCTGGGCAAAATTAAATCTTATTATTAGTATGCGTGTCCTAAAGTAAATAATTTATTTCTGAATTATTTCATTAATAAAAATGTGATAAAAAATTATGTACACTAATTGTATAATCACCCTACATTTCTCGAGGTGCATAGGTCTCTGTGACTTTGTTACTTTTGACAGCTTGTCATAAAGTAAGAAATTGGATTAAGGTGACAATAATTTATGTTTAAACTTAAATCCTAAATTAAATCATAATTGCTTTATGAACCATTAATGAAATGTAATGTCTCTATGATTACTGAGTAAGAAGAACTGGTTCCAGTAATTCCAATTCACCGTGTATAGACCAATATTCTTCTAGCTAGGCCTTCTTATCATGTTTGAGAAGAGAACTATATTGGCTGCTTGATTTCTGTGCATAGAGTAAAGTGAAGGCACCCTTACCTCAAAATCTCTGAATGATATTTGTGGGAGTAAGCTTTATGTATATTAACGAAGAAGTACCTAAATCGTGTTAAAGTCACACAATAGTTTTTATTTTTTATTTATACTTCATTTGTTTATATAGCAACTAAACATCAACATGTTGTATGTAAATGGACCGAGTATCAGTTACAGTGACCAGTGACCAATCGATTACACCATTTTCTTTCAGGTCGGTCAAGTATGTAATAAAACGCAGTTTAAAGAATTCGATTGCCACAATAAAATACAAACAAGTTATAAAATGTCGTATCGTTTTTATGAACCGTCGTAACTGGTCGAGAATTATTTTAAGTTAAATAATTAAGTAATTGAAGTATCAGAAAATTTTATCTCAATGAAGTTTCTTTCTAAAACATATCCGAGAGATTAATATCACTAGGATAGCCTATTGTAAATCTCTTACGTCTGAAAGAGACAGACGTATCATTAACTGATTTACGAACACGTTTTGGAGTCGCTTTCCTAATAGGCGGTTTGAAAACTTATGTTGCCACTATAGCGCCACAACAAGGGCTTGCCAATTCAGGGTAAAAAAAAATCCTCTACCAATTCAGACTTGGTCCCGATGTGGAGTTATAGCCTAACCCTCTCGATGATGAGAAGAAGCGCGTGGTCCACCAGTGGGGATGATATTGTTAACAATTACCTTATTAAATTATAAAAAGACTACAATTCTAATCGAATTAATAACAATAGGTCATAACACCGCCTATATGGCCTACAAGTTATCAATGACATGTCCCATTACAGTTTCAAATAAGACGCCGAACATACCTATGAAGCATTGTCAATCTTCTAATGGCATCATAGCAATAAAACAGCTGGTCCGATTTCATGAGATTTTTAACAGACTTCAAAAAAAGGAGTAGGTTCTCAATTCGACGGAATCTTTTTTTTTAATGTATGTTCACCGAATACTCGAAGACGCCTGAACCGATTTGGAAAATTCTTTTTTTGTTTAAAAGGGTACTTATACTTCACAGGTGGTCCCATATAAATTTTATCGAAATCGATTCAGCTGTTTTTGAGAAAATCAACAAAAACATAGCAAAATTGGAGTTGAAAGAAAGAAAATGTTTATTAGTAGCAAATAACAATCAAAATTGAAAGTTGTTGCGATTGAAGTCGGTTGTTTTTTAACGTATTCAGCGTGGTCAATTATTTGTATGGCAGCTTGTAATTTTAAGAGTTACGGATATTCAGCTCAACTATGAGGTTTGATGAAGTGATCTTAGGAAACTTCGAATTTGGTTTTGATTTTATAGGTTTTTTTTTTATGTGATAGGTGGCAAACGAGCAGACGGATCACCTGATGGTAAGCGATTACCGCTTACCGTTTAAGTAGTTCTTAGCGTATTGGCGATCCTTTGATGATTATTGCCATTCACCTAGATTTCAGCTGTTATTTCATAATAATAATATGTTATAAACGGTAAGTAAGGTTAGGTAATTTTGACGAATTTTAACATGAGGTTGGTATTTTTAATGTTAATATGAATCCATGTAGAATTTAGCTATAATAAAGCTCCTAAATACACCTTTCAAGTCAATCGTATGCTGTCATTCTCAATAAATACATATTACGTATCCACTACCCATACTTAAATTGATACGTCGATATTCGAGCTGTTTTAATGTCATTTTATGATCAAAACATTTCGCTGTTTAATTTAAGGTTCTATCTAATATAGGGTATTAAAAAAGCGCGTTTGAAATTTTAAGGGGTTACTCAGAAACAAGTACAGAATACACTTTTTTAACATCCTGCTGTATATGATGACTGTGGCTATTCTGCGCATTTTCGGTATACTGTGATACGGCGAGGCGCGGCGTCGACCTGTTTGAAGGCTGCTGGGGTGACGTCACATTTTATATAACGCAAAGAAACTCGGACAATCTAGCGACCAGCAGATCTGTCGATGGAACACATTAAGTTTAATTATTTATTAATACTAAAGACCGATATAATTAATTAAACAACAAGTAATTCTAAGCCGTTTTGCTCTTTCGTCCCAATAACACAAACATTCTGATTGGAATATCCTCAAACAATCTTATTAGTAGTTGGATCTTTTATTATTTTTATTCTATTAAACGGTTAAAACAAACCCTACTGTATTTTTTGTAATTCTTAAGCTGCTTTTCCACCGGTGAGACGAGACGAGAAGTGGAGTGAAGAGAATTGAAATCTCTAAGAAAAAGACTATTTCTACCGAAGATGTGCGAGAAGAGAATTTATTTTTTCCCATACAATTTTAAATTCTCTTCCCGCCTCGCCTCGCCAGTGGAAAAGCAGCTTTATACAAATTCAACAGATGAAACAACTTGTTATGAATTTAATGTTACCTAACCAATTTAACAGCAACGCACCGAACAACCAACACTAAGAATTCCATAATATAAATGTACTCAGTCAATTAACTTCAATACTCGTACCAATCAGCACACAGTAAGAGGTAAGAGCAACAATTCATTGTACTGAACAAAACCTAAGTTGAAAAACTTCAGGCAACATAACTATACCTTGTTCCAATCAAGAAAAAGCAAAAAGTTAAACAAACTTACAATGGAACTGACAAATGTCAACGTCAGTTGCCTACTAAGTTTGTTTACCTTTTGCTGTTTCTTGATTGGAATGAACTGTACTAAGCCTTCTCAATTACCTGACCACATAGAAAGGCAATATTGTATATACAAACATACCTAGGAACATAATCCAACAAACAATTGACAATGAAATACCTAAACAGTTTGTACAAAACAACAAACCCTAATGGCATAAAAGCTAAAGTCCAACTGCTAAAAACTACTACAGAAGATACAACTCACTCCCACCTAGTGAGCGAACAAATCTGTTCATCATAAAAATGTTTCTCCCAAATGGTGATCAAAGTTGTGACTTTATGGATTGTTACCCTAAGTAAAGCAGTAGCCACTAGCCCACCAGATCTATCATCTTTTTATTTTATTTTGAATCTGGTGCACACTGACTTAAAAAAGAATTTATTACCCACACTAAAATTGATGTGCAACAATACTATCTAATATATGTATGTGGCACAACATATACGTAAATAAAAACAACACCTCAACCCATATCTATCCATAGAAGAAGGAATATCAAATAACATAAAAACAAGAACAAAAATATTTAAATAAATTAATTGTGTATAAAATTAATAACTAATCTGGCCAGCCATTTATTAAATCTTTGTAATAGTTACTGTTATTGCACTAAATACCAATTTATCAAAATATTATTGCTAAATGGTTATTAAACCACTAGTAAAAAATATAATCTTTTTAAGTTGATTTCTAGTAAAACTAGAACACAGCTCAGAGAATAAGCAAATTAAGTGGCAATAAATAAATATGCTTTATATTATGTATAGCTTGCAGATAACCGATGGAAATGAATAAATGACCACTCGGTAGGAAGAAATAGTTATAGTTGGGCTTGTAGGAAGCTATTGGATGTGTGTGGTTTGAAACTATCTTAAGTGAATCCCTAAGGGGGAACATCTCTGCCCTTATAAAAAGAAGACCGCTAAGTACATGGAAACTCCATACTCCAACTCCACTCCAGCGGCCTTGTTTCTTATGAGGGCAGATCTATGCTATACAAATACATAAACAAATATAAGTACCTATATGAATATTCAGAGACAAATCACAAACGGTCACCCTGCCCAATTCTAGAATTCCCTGTATTATGTGCACCAGAGAACCGCCTTGGATTAACAGTCAAGAGCGCAGGATATGATGCTAAGTATATAAAGTCGGGCAATTATTTATAAAATTAATGAAAATTATTGTGATTGTATGTAACGGACGATGACTACCTGCATAATTAATAATATATCCCAGTCAATAAATTGTGTTTGAACAAGTAAAACATGCTTTCCATTGCTACTACTGATGTCCCTGGTTCAAGCTACTAAACAGTAACTTAGAACCTACTAAGTACATTCTAATTAGCAGCACAGCAGAGATAGGCAGACCAAGTTGAAGCATTTTTTTTTATAATTGCACTTAATTAGAAATACATCTTCAACAATAAAGAGAGTTGTGATATCAATGTATAATCAGACCATTTATTTACAGTTTAGTTTAGTTTAAGTCGAGGTACCCTGGAGGGTAGCCCTGGGTTTTCTTATTTGTGTCCCAAGCACTTAATACAGTCTTTCGGAAGCACACTATGCCGGCCCGTGTCAGGTCATAGTCACTATCCGCGACACTAACCTATCGTCTATTAAATCGCAAAAGGTCAAGGATGATGAGAGTCCCATTGATTGTCAGAACACATAAAAAACAACACTTGTCGTTTGGTTTTATAGAAAACATACTAGATTCTTATACCAAGATTTAGCTGTTATTAATATCAAGGCCTAAACCTATTATTTTAATTCTTATTTCAATTCCAATAGGAAAATTTGACAAAAAACGTACTTTTTAGGTTATAAATTTAACTTTGGTTTTATGACATAAAAATCACGAAATTCTCAAAATAAAGTAACGAAATCAACATTCTATTACTATAATAAACTTATAAATAAGTTGCATACTTTAGTAAAACAGGAGTTTTAAGGCGATATTCACAGTTATTGTAGTATAAACAAGGAAACAACTTTTGAGGTTATGATGGACTACTTACCTGCATTGAATCTGCACTGATGATCTCCGTCCCGAATCTCTGGGCTAGTTCCACACTTAACTTAGTCTTTCCTGTTCCTGTAGCACCCAAAATAACCACCATTGGTATACGAGAAGACACTACACTTCGAAAAGCCATGATCAAGAACGGTAACAAATCATACTCGCGAACTTCACGTTTGTTTTGGTTCGATTTGACGTAAGATGAACAGGTTATGTTATGTTCCGTTGTACGCTTTTATACATAAAAAAAAGATATTTTTGCGATGTAAACAGTCAGTAGATAATAAAATATATTGTACATAAAGTTGTCTTAGCACAAAAGGATAAATAAGTACAAAGTTATAGTAATGGCTTTTAGACTGTCATGTTTTGTATATCATTATCATTTGCATAATGTATGGCATGTACGTAATGCAGATGAGGAACGTTTTGGCCAAATCCGCCGTTTTAGGTATTTGTTTTGTATAATTTTTTTAGAACTAGGAACTTTTATGTTTACTTACAGATAGAGATGGGTTTTTGCCCGGGCAGTTTTGAGTAAATGCCCAATAAACGTCCATTTATGCCCAATAAATGCCCAATTTGTATGGCGCAAATGGACGTTTATTGGGCATTTATTCAAAATGCCCAAAAATGCCCGGGCAAAAACCCATCTATACTTACAGATGAAATTGAAATCGCGGACCATAGTGTACAAATAACTGTGGCTTCTAGTCATGACCTGTGTCATATCATGTCACTGAAACAACATTATCTACCTATGGAACCAATTCAATCGCTTTTTTGTGTCGATTGAATTTTGGAACCACCTGTGGCATACTGGAAATTATATCGAGGGTTCACGGGCGACTTGTATTAAGCGACATTTTTAGAAATGTTCAGGAGACTGATTTAAAAAAATATTTCTTAGAAAAATAATCATTAAAACTTAACTTCTTAGTATTATATAGATTCTCGATATTCTTAATATTTTAAATATTATTCAGAAGTTATTTTTGTGAGGTATTTTGTAAGAAATAAATTTTTAAAGTAAAGGTTACCTGTGTTTCCAAAAATGTCGCTTAATACAAGTCGCCCGTGAACCCTCGATATGAACAGTTTTAGTACGGACACTTGCCATCGAGCTGTCACCGGGTGCGGTTGTCCAAGCAAACCTGTGTTTCATTTATTGTAGCTTGTGCATCTGTGAACTGTACACATCCTCAGGGAAAGTTGTACTGTTTCATGAGAAGAAACTATTTCATTATTACCCTTTTTTAACCGACTTCAAAAAAAAGGAGGAGGTTCTCAATTCGTCGGAATCTTTTTTTTTATGTATGTTCACCGATTACTCGAAGACGCCTGAACCGATTTTGAAAAATTCTTTTTTTGTTTAAAAGGGTATACTCCACAGGTGGTTCCATATAAATTTTATCAAAATCGGGTCAGCGGTTTTTGAGAAAATCAACAAAAACATACCAAAATTGGAATTGTTGCGATTGAAGTCGGTTGTTTTTAACGTATTCAGCGTGGTCAACTATATTTAATTCTGAATAAAGATTTGATAAACATCATAGTTTTTAACTTTTCAGTAAGGAAGCAAAAAAAAAATATAAAATTTCTCTTACTGCAAAGTCAAAAATTCTTTGACTTAATTTTTTATTAGTTTCTCGTGAAAAGTTTTTATAGTCTCATGATTAGAAGCAGAACGAAATAAAGTTCTATCTGCCTTAATAGGTAGGTATGTATATAGTATTTCATGCTACATTCAACAGTATCACAATATCTTGTAACACTGTAGTAAGTACCTTACTAGAAAGGAATACATATTTCGTTCCCCTTCTAAGAGCAGTTATTTTCTCATACTTCTACGTGTGTAGGAGACAGGGATGGGCAGGAATAAATTTTCGGGAGAGAAATAAAAGCAAATTATGTTTTTTTAAGCCAGACTCGATAGAGCTTTTGAAACATTCGTACCTTACAGGTACATCATAATCACAGAATCAAACACTAATTTACACTAGCCGAAAACACCAAAATGACACCGAAATGTATAAAAAAATCACAATCAACTAGCCAACTTGTTTCGCCGCTCTATTTACACCTGGCATTATTTTTATTTTATGATTACCTTAACGTTTTCGATACACATAATTAAGGAACAAAAAACCAAAAACTTTTCTTCTCGTTAATGAAAATAGTATCCAAAAAATCAGACGTGATAAGTACACATGTCCTTAATAAGCATTGCTTCAAAGATTGCAGTGCGCAATATTAATATTAGGCGGAATCTATGTTGCACAGTGCATTCTCTGTAGCGACGCAGGTACAGCCGCCGCCGGCCGTCAGCCGCCGGGTAGAACAACCACCCGCGACCCAATAACATAACATTACAATGGTTGTAACAAAATTGGTATAGAACGCGTAAGCTGCAGTTTAAACTCGTCTTACTAAACAACTGTTGTTCTAAGACTTCTGAAATTAATTTAGACTCCCATACAAAATTGGTCAAACAGCAGATCAATCTGAAGAGTCTAAATCTTCTTTTTGCTTGGTCATCAAACAAACAACAGCTATTCAGTATGATGAGTAAAGCCCCATTTAACGGAGTCTAACACCTACTTTGTTACATCTTGTATAACACTCGTGATTGCAATTTTCGTCATTGTAACTCTTTACAGGATATCAGTGTTAACTGGGATATCGGTATGAAGTAAATGTTTGCAAAATTACTCTAAGGTACTGCACAGAATTACTGTGACGTATTGCGAAAGATATCCCGTGAATTATTACAATCATGTCCGAAATTATAATCAGCAACCAATCGATTACAAAAATACATACAACTTTCGATTGGTCACACACTACCGGCGGCGGTAAGATGTTATTCTTACAAACGGATACCATACAAAGAAAAAGTAATAAAAATTAAACTATTAACATGACTTAATAATCCCAACCTTATTTATAAAATTTACAATACAAACCAAGTTGCTATGAAATAACACTTTTTGCGTTTTTATTTTGGCAGTGGTGGAAATGTGCCTTGTCAATATAAGTGCTGTATATAAAATTTATATTTATTTTTCACTATCTCGATCTGTCTATCGATATAAAGCTGTAATTTCTTATTAATTAAACTTTGATTACTGACTTTCCCTTAAGTGAAGGCTAATAACACTGTAAGTATAATATCACCACAAGAAACCAATTCTGTTTTGGATGAGTTAAAATCTTTTTTTATTTTATTTTACTTTATTATTTATGTCAAGATACGACAAACAAAAAATTTAAATGCAGGTACAACATTCGAGAATCTGTAACTCTCCAGTTAGAAACAAAACTAAACAAAGTCTAAAAAAGTTAAAAAAAAAAGATTGACATACAATAATCCTATGTCCTATTCCTATTATGTACATTATACACTAGTGGAAGATAAACTGCAAATCTTTAACACGATAACTATCTCCTCGTGTAGGTACCACTACTTATAGAACAACGCTATAAACCTACCTATTTTCTCACAAAAAAATATTTCTTGCAACTAATTCGAGTATAAACTTAATTATCTATTTTAATGTATATTTACACAGCAAGGCACATTCCGCACACAGTTAAAGCCCTCAAAAGTACATAACTGCTGACCATGTGCTTGATAAAACATCAACCTCTATTCTGAAGTCTGACCAAAAAGTTTCTGACTTTTTTGAGATTGCTTTTTTCGTATTTTTTCTTTCAGCGATTTTCTTTTGGTCAAGCTTCTTGATTTTGCCATAGCTATCGCGAGTATATTACTAACTTACTTCAGTAAAATATAGTAATAATAAAAAAATGCAAATTTACTGTTTATAGTAGGTACTATGAGGAACTATGTCGTGGTTACTTTTTGTGTAAAAACGATTTTTACGGCTATTTTTTTAACTTCAAATTATGTATGTATATAGATTTTGATGTTGTTATCAAAATACACAGTCTATTTAATTACAATCAGACACTATTTTAGTCACTGAGATTATTTAATAAAATTTTCTTATTCACTGTATTTAGTATGTCAACTGCACATATTTAATATGTACGGTAATTACGTGTAATTTTATAAATTATTTTATTTAATTGCATCAATATTATTCCCATGAGGCGAATAAATTAAATCTGATTACATTAAGCAATGTAAGTATAATAGTTATACGATATATGCAGTAATCGATGCAAACATTTATGTATAGGTGATTTCTAACTCCCCTCAAATACGCAGCAAAGATGACACGCAAAATTATTTCATTATAATATAGAAAAAGAAGCTTATTCCGTCGTGCGTACGTATTTCAAAGAGATTAGAATTATATATATATTTATATATATAGATAGTAAAATATTATTACATAATTAGTCATAATTATAATGATGTGAAGTATATCGATTCAAGCTGCTGGTGCATAATATTTAAAAGATGTATGTATAATCGCTTTAAAATGTGGTCCAATTCAAATAAGTTGATAAGACATTAATAAAAATAGTAAACCAGAATTAATTGCGCGCCTAAATGTAATAAAAACCCATTAAAATGTGTTAAATTTTACAAAATAACAAATCACTACAAGACTGTAAGCTAACTAACATATTAAAATGAAGTTAACTTATTAATAATATCAAGTTAAAACAAAATAGTGATATCACTTAGCCCGCCCTCACGCCAGCTAGAAACGGGTTTAAAACAAAACGTCCAACGATCCGGGCCGAAAACATATATAGGGCCATCACTATCCAAATACGAAACCATCGACTCTCCCCAGCAAAACCAATAAATTCAAGACTATTCTCGCTCCCAATCCTATATTTATAACTTTGACAATAATATGAAAACGTGACACCGCTGTATATAAAATCTTACAAAATTATGTGAATTCATACAATAAATATAACTTCATGAAAGTTAATGAAAGCTTTAAATGCGTCAAATGTTGTTTATTTTAGTATTTTTTGTAATATATAAAAGCATACTCACTGGTACTTTAAAAATATTTATCAATTATTTTGCAAGATCTTATATCAAATAAAGAAGGTCCAGTAAAAAATCTTTATTTTCAATGGGCGGGGCAAAGTATGTTAAAATGTCATAATATTTCGATCGATCTGTTAACAAATCTATAGAGCCATGTCAACTATGAAATACTTTTAATAAAATTCTATATTAACTAAAAAAAGTTTTAGAGGTATTATAATAATCAACCAGTCTACTAGATTACAAAGCAGTCTGTAACTTTAATAAGATAATTTACTGAAGACCTAGGATTAAAACAGGTTAAACAGTTTTATGGCTCACTTTGGCACTGCTAAATATCGTTTGAGCAAAACAAACCAACAGTTATCTGTTTCCTACTTTCTTACATTCCCACTAAAGCAACAGAGTAAGCCGTAAAAGCTGACTTTTCATACCTATTGAAATACTTTAACTCTCATCGAACGACTGAGGATATTCTCCAAGACTGACTGCCCCATCAATACGGGTAAAAATATTGATTGATGTTTTTACAAAACCAATGAAGCACTAAGACCGTATTAATTAAAATGATAAAACGTTTACTTACAACGTTTGGAAGCGACTATATGAATTTAGTCCGTTAGTGTCACGTCACGAGTCGACTGAGGAGTTCCACTGTCAGGAACAAAGCGATTACCAATCACGCAAATCCGGGCGCTCAATACGGCCGGTACCGCGCCGAGAGCATAGTACGGAGCTTTTTCAACTTAGCAATCAGTTTGTTCTGCTGTTTCTTGAGATACTCCCTCTCGACATCCTCTTCGCGCAGCTTCCGACATAGAGTGGCGGCTTCGCGTAGGATAACAACTTTGGGAGCTCGCTCTTTATCTCTCGTCGCTGGTATCTGCATTTTGAGTTCGTCAAATAGGTTTTTGAGACCGATACGCCGTAAGCGCTCCATATCGTTGTGTATTGAGCGGCGTTCGATCTCTGGGGACTCTGCTTCGGAGTCGGTGTCTGTGTTGGAGCGGCGGCCCCTGCGGCCGGGGCCTCTCCGCCGGCGGCCCGTGCTGGCGATCATAGGCGGAGGCACGAGGCGCTTCCTCGCGGCCGGACGCGGCGTGATAGCGTGGGCCACAGTGTGCTGTATGTGCTGCCGGTCCTGAGCACTGGGCGTGCGCGGCAGCGTTTCCGTGCGCAAGTGGGACGTAGACGCCAGCGGCTGTGGCGATGAAGTGCCAAGAGACACGACATCGATTTCCTCCTCTGCAACAAAAGAGAACGTATTTAATACAATGTCCCAGTTTGCCAATAGTGCCAATAATTATAAAAATTTAATAATTATTTAAAAATCTGGCACAAGTATCTATAGTTGTATTTGTATTGTATGTCATTTACGACGTTACGATTCATAAACTCCGTGTAAATTCTATCTATGTTCCAGTTACAGTTACTTACAGCTCATAAAAGCTTATTCAAATACGTTATTCTGTTTATGGATATTTAATACAAAACCCGCATTTTAAATATTAATTCTAGCATACTTTCATTCATGACATTTCATAGCGCGTATGTTCATTACGTTCGCATCACCATAAAAGGCGGGCGCCGATTGTGTCGTAGTGGCATATAGGTACGTCTAGATCAAAGTCTAGATCTAGCGGGATGCGACTGCAGTCAGGTGCCCTGGAATGGGTGTGGGGTGGTACGGTAAGGGGGGAGGGCGTCGACCCCGCCGTACTACCGCAGCGTCTGCCGCCATCGATCGAGACGCCTGACGTCACTGAGCATTCGCGCCAAAACGAGAGCGCGTGCGCGCCGCGGCACCGCAGTGTCCGCGCTCAATGGACATAGGATACCAAGCGGTGGACACGCTTTCCGGCCTACGAAGGCGGCACAAAGCATGATTCGAAATGAACTGTCACGCGACCGACCACGATAACGACGTCCAGCTGACATTTACTAATAAAACTGATATTTGCTCCAGCCGCCTACTAACCGACACACCCGGGTGCACTTAGATGCAGTCTGGACATACAAAAGTGATGCTCATCAAGTACTTACAGACTTATACAAAAATGTGAGAGACGTACGGGGTTGCATGGCGTCAATTGTAACTGCCTCAACACGGGCGTCTCTCGTTACATTATCTCCCTGCTTTTTCTAGAATCAGAGCCATTGGGCATAAGACTCCCAAATGAGCAGGTTGTCACCGCGATATTGATGAATTAACGTGTAATCTGAGCTAGCTACGGAAACGTGGCCTGAATTCCACTGGTGTTGTAACAAGCAATATAGCGGAACGAAGGCGACTGCTGAGGATGCAAGTCGATGTATTTCTATGAACTAGCTAGGTATGTCGATACAGTGGCATCAGATTTGCGATCGCGTTGCACTCGTATCATGCCGCGATTGTAGACCTTTGTCCGCAAACTGTTTACGCCGTCGTAAGTGCACGGCTTCGCGGAAACCATAGCATGCGACTTCACTATCCCGTTTCGCCATCAAATAATTATGTCAGCGGTTCATTGTGATTAAAGGTTACACCGGCTCCGTGGATTTTACATGACATGCTACCTAGAAACAGAGTATAAATCAATCGAAGACTTATGGTCTAGAAATAGAAACCGGTTATGTGGCCAGCTGTTCCAAGATTACGCTATACGAAACGTTTATGTCAGGGTCGCCAGAGAAATAGGTTAAACTACGCAGTTTTGTTGAAAAATTTGCGTTTTACTTTTAGATACATTATCGACCTGAGCGACGATAAATTTATACACCAACGCAATCTTTTCATTTAGTTTCCGCATAGTTACACGGTCGCTTATCCCATCGCTTGCTGCGTTGCGTATCGAACTCGGATCTAATTTTGTACACGTTGCGTCGTCGAAGGCAGGATAACTCGGCGCCTATCTTCAAACAAGCTTACGACAGTTTTGTCGGCGGGTGTCTGTATGGAGAAGGGCGTCGATTTTCAACGTGATATTTTCTCACTGGCGCCCGCCGCGATTAACGGTCACTAGAGAGTATTTGTTTCAGCGCGTGTAAACGATACCCGACTTTATTGTTGTCGCACAGACGGTCTCCGGTCTAGTGAATATCTATTCTATCCTCATCACTCGAGCCGCTAACCTCATATCCAACTGCTTTGCAATTTCGAATTACCGACAGGAGTGAAAACATTACAGTTTTTTTTTTTCAGAGAACGTGAAACAGGTTTCTTTAAAAGTTATACTTTTCTGATAACACAATGGTAACAGAGAGAAATAAACAATAAAAACTGCACCTTCATACCCAGACCCAGAGCACACCCTTGTTGTGAATAAACTGATGCGTTATATAGGATGACTTTAAATTAGTTCTTGATACGTTAAGGCTATGCATATTCTCATGATAACAAACATTAGTCAAATGGCAAAAAAAATTGTTGGACTATTCATACTAATTTGGCCGGTCAGTTGCTCGATTTGTATGGAGACTCCAAAATTTTTTTTGCGATTTGACTATGGTTTCTTGGGGCAAGTTGTTTGTTATCATGAGCTGATATGCATAGCCTTTCGTATCAAGAACTATGTTAAAGTCACCCTATACATATAATTACCTATGCCTTCTTCTACAACATAGTATGCCGTTTGTACACTCGTAGTGTGCTAAGCTTCTAGCACCGGATCTTACCCTCAGGGGGTTAGGTACCTTTAGAAAGACAGGCATGGGCCATACTATGTATATGACTGTACTAACGTATTTATTTACTGTACCCAGACAGATGACTAGAGAGAAGATTAGTCACAACGTTTAGGTACTGTCTGAGTTGAGACACCGATACCGTGAGAAACGTAATGACTCATGAAACTACAATTCAATATAACATACCTATAGAAAGTCTAGATCTAAGTTCTGAAATCTCTAAAGTTCATTCCAGACTTTATTTAGAGAAAAATATTTAATAAATGTACCTAATGGGATTAAATTAAGCCTAATTAAAAGAAGTAAACATTCAACATTCACCAATTAAAATGTACCTTTTTAAACACACCTACTATTTAACTAATCGACTCGAATAATACTTAAAGTTCATAAGTCATTCTTTACTAAATTAGTTAACGAAAGGATTCATTTCACATACAATTTTTTCTTCTCATTTAATGGCATTACTCAATACCTAACTAAACGATGAGACATAGCTATTTGTGATTCGATTTTTAAATTTTACTAGTGTTGTAGTGTCATATTATTATAGTACAGTGATGGCACAGTGCGACCCGCTAAGACGGGGGCCGCGGGTACGCTCCGCTGGTCACACTGGCTATGGGCTGTGAGGCCAAGTTCACTGGCATTTGAGTGCGATAATTAAAAATTATCGTGACGAGAGCGAGGCGCACGCCATCTTATACAGCATGATCAACACGAAGCTATTAAGGACTGGCTTATTAGCGTAACTGTAAGATTTTTAAGACGAAGTAAGCAAGTAAGATCACGAATTGGTGTATTCTATTCGATTTTATCTTAGCTAAAATAAATATCGTGTTTGTTTTCATCATATCGCAAATAATCTTCCTAAAACATAAAAATTTTAATCGCGCAACTGCGTACTATTTAAACGTTATCCGATAAAATATACTCAAAGGGATTTTCTTATCTAAATATTTTATACATCTCATTTTTTATCTGCGTGTACATTTGAGTAATAAAAAATCGTGTTTGAAACAGAGCAACCTGTGGTTTGTTACTAATTAGCTCGAACCGAGACACCGGTGTATTCAGACTTGCTTTGCTTATAATTTTTATCATAAACTTTCTCATTATCCCACGAAGGCTTAAAAAGGAATCAGGTGAACCTATGTATATATTAATGTTAACAGTATTTCTGAGCTATTCGAATGGAATTTCAAATCAAATAAAAATACTGAAATATTAAGTTTTAAGTCCAGACATCAAGTTATTTGTGTTGGCCTTACGCAAGCGGATAATTCGGTCATCTGGCCAACCGTGCCACTTGAGATTTGCTGGCCTACTGAAATAGACACGGGTAGTTTATGAGAGGCATAGTGGCGGATCGATTGGACACGAATTTGTTCGCGACCTTGGCTAGGTTGTACGGAAGTTCACGGACATACGTTGTAAAAAATGTGACGCAATCATTTTCAATTGGCTACTTCGCTAACAAGCGGAAGAATGAAGAAGTATATCAAAGCCTACGCAATAGCACCGAACATCTGATAAGTAGTACGATCAATCAGCATAGAAATGTTCGAATTTATGAACCGAATTAGTACGAAACTTGACAAGCAAGATCGTCTTTACGATCGTAGCCATATTTCCGGATCATTAGTATTCAAATTGGTTATATCGTATAGTCACTGAATGACTCCTCGATATTTTTTGAATATCCACATCACACGCAGTCAATCAAAACTGTTCTAACCGAATCATGTTTTTGATAATTTTTTGGATGCTAGTAAAACTGCGTAGCGGAAAAATTTCGTGAATAATTTAATAATAGCTGTAACAAATCGTAATTGGTGAGATCAAGGAGCAAATTACTTTATCTAGTTGCCGAGCTACTTATCATGTAGAGTACTTAGTTTTTTCGTGATAACATAACACAAATTTATGTCAGGATGTCACGCTGTAATATTATTATCGGCAATGATAATTCGTGAAGGCTAAACGGAGACCAAGATGGCGCTAGCGCTATACATGTTATATTGCAAAACAGAAATATGTACTTACAATATCTAGGTACTACACAGTACACGTGATTGTTTAAATATCTTTATGCATATTCCGAGATAACGCCAAGGCCGTTTCCACTACTAACATATTAATGTATATGTGGTAAATTACGTATACGATCGATCGAGTCCAAGAAGAAAAATATTGAAAGGTACCTAGGTATTACGGGCGTGTTTTAGAAATAGTGTTACCAGGTCGGCATGGCAATAGACATGTGACAGGCTCGGCAGAACCTTGTAGCCAAACTAGATCTGGCTAAGCTTTAAAACTACGACAACATTTAGGTCGACGTCAAATAACACATGAAACCGCGCAAATTGCTTTAACTACGGGGCCCCGAGGCCATTTATTACGCTTAGTAACTCGATAAAATAAGTATTAAAATAAAATTCCACGCTTGCCACACAGCTAATAGCTATAGACACATTTCAAAGCCAAGTATTTGATGTAGCTAGGATTAGGAATTTAAATCTAATTTATCTTATTTTCTTTGAAGTAAAAGTAACTAATCTAGCAAAATATATCACTGCCTAATCTTAGGGCAAATTAGGAATGTTGGTGGCTAACTGGAACGTAGCCTTGGCTCACAGACTGATACCCAAGTGTTAGGGCAACCAAACCGGATCCAACTGCCCTTAAAGCAACTAGGTACAATTCGCAGAGCAAACTGACCCAGTTAGCGGAATCGAGATGTAAATTTAAAAAAAAACATACATTATGGCCGTTCCATCAGTCAATTTTAACTACACAAAAAATATACTGAACAAAGTCGTGTTCTCGTAATGAATTATCAATCAGTCTGTAGGTGTTGTATTTTCATGGTATACTAAAATATGCTATAATGAAGACACCTCAATGCTAAATTGTTTTAAACCCTTCATTAAAAGAGACGTTAAAACCTGTAACTTAAATAATGACGGATGTGCCTATGTCGAGCGGTTTAATGTCTGATAATAAATAGACGTGATTTATTATCTAGAGCGGACTCTACAACAACAGTACAAAATGGAACGTCGCCGTAAAAATCTTAGCGATAAAGCAAATTACAACGTGTAGGTAGTAGCTGTCGGCAAAAAGGCGCGAAAATGTGACAACTTTAGCCGTTTTGTGTTCACGGTCAGTATGTACTCGGCGCGGAGTGGTAAAACTGCGCATGCGTAGTAAATTTTACCGCGCTTGCCGCTAGTGATGTGATACGGACCGTTTCGAATTTCATAATCGAATTCGAACTAAATTATAAGAATTCAGTTTTGATAACAACAGAAAGTCATTAAGAATTTTATCGACGATAGCGATCGAACTAGGTACACCGACATATTCGTAAATAGAAATAAATAATTCCTATTTACTTGTTTTTCGAAAGATTTCGTTATAGAACACTGTCATCAAATTGTCACCTCCTAGGCTAGACAAGGTAGTACCGCGCTAGAAACCGGTCTTTTAGGCCGACCGAGCTCCATGAGATTCCATTTCATTCCTCTGCATTCTTATAAAAATAACGGACTGTTGAGTGCGTACCAAACACGATGAGACGACCGGGACGCGGCAAAGCAGCCGCACGCACCGCCCTTTTCCCGTTCTGCTTTATTTTTAACTAGGAATCTGGTAGCACTAAAGATTTTATATTACGAACGAACCTTACGTACTTACTACTGTTTGAATAATAGTTGCGCTACAAGTTGTAAACAAACGCAACAATTTAACGCAAGTTGATGCGACCTTACCCAGTGATATCTATTGATAGCCATAGAGCAAACAGATAGTAATATTGTAATTACGACAACTGTTCCACGCAATTGCATACTCATTTGACGATGATTCGATAGATTATTGTCTTCTCTTTATATTACTTTATAAACCCAAGTTAAAATAAAAAATGTTACCAAACAAAAATAAATGTAGGTAGGTACCTATTTAATCTTACTCACCAAAACTTTCACTCGAATTGTTTATTTAAAACCAGAAAAGCTATATTAATACTGACAATATTTTCCTAATTTGTTGAATGCAATTAAACTTATTTGAAAGTAAATAAGATTTCTAATTTCCAATCATCCGATCAGAATGCGAAGTTTTCAAATTTTCCAATGTACGCAGACAGCATTCATCATAATAATGTGCGCAAAGGATATTAACCCTGGTGCGATGGGCGGGAAGAGCCAATTCGCAGTGGAGGATGCGTCAAGGTTAGGACGTCTCGGTCGACGTACTAGCGACCTATCCCGACATAGGACCAGAATGTCGCGACCTCAACACATCGACTAAGCTAAGAATTAACTTATCTGTATTCCAATAAAATTTGTCAAACCCTCGAGATGAGCTGACAAAAGTTGCGCAATTTGACATTAAGGAAGGTTGGCGCGTTCAAGGTCGCTATGGGCGAAGGTTCCGGAAGAGATGGGCAGAGGGTGCGTCTAGACGAGGAAGGGTACGCGAGGGTGGCGGTCGATACGCGCAGTTTCCCGCGCTCGACTGTACCGCGCCTGCGTCTTTGCGACGTCCATGTACAACTTTGCGTACTTGAAGAAACAGCTACCTACTTCCATAATACAAACGAAGAGCTTTTCCAAGACAATTATAGCAATTATACCGATTTTGTTGTATCAAACTTTAATAATAGCGTTATTGTTACTGAACAATGTGAACTTGATGAGAGCTTGATTATTAACATATAGAAAATTAAAAATTTATTAATTTCCAAAAAAAGTCGAGAAACTATGTAATTAACTATTGAAGACTAAACAGTTGCTATAGTAACAAAGTTTTTCAAAGTGGCGTCGGCGTCGGCGGCGACACTTCTGGCGTTTATGTGTATCAATTTAAAATTTAAATTGAAGATGTATGAGCACTGAATTGGAAATTATTCCAGTATCGATTTAGAAATATCATGAATTTTCCTGTTTATTGTCATCTAACTGAAAATATGTGCTAGTCTTGTGCTGTACAAAACCTGACCTCTTTTGGCCTCTTATATTGTGATAACTCCTGATAATAATTCAGCCAATGTACAATCACGGTGACAAAAACAGTGTTATAAAGTAACATAAAATCAGTAAGATAGTGACTTTAACGCGACAATTAATGACATCAAATCTTAATATAGATGTAACAATAAGCTAAAATTTGAACAATCTTACTTCCATTCAGATGTCATTAATTTGTCCTGTAAAACAGTAAACTGAAAAAAAAGGTACTGACCTGATTCACAGGAGTCAGAAGGCGTTTGCACTCCGAGACAGTCTGTGTGGTGATGCCGGGCGATGGTGTAAGAGTGGTCAGCGGCCACCGCAGCGGAATCCCTCAGCAGACGAAGAGCTGTGCCTGTCACGTCAACGACATGGCGGAACTGAGGAGCTTCATCGCCATCCAACGACGGTGGAGTATCAGGTCTGGCTGGTGACAAGTCTCTCCGAAGCAAGCTCTGTCCAGGCTCTATCAAGTCAGTGGGCACGAAAGTATTTGACGGATGTACAGAATCAATACAGGAACCGGCCCACATGCAGTCGTGGTGGACAATGTTCTCTTTACTTTCGGGTGGATCATCTGGTGTGTCCATGATCCTCCAGTCGACGTCACTGTCTTGAAGATCTTGGTCATCGGCTGGCGGCACCAAGTCCAGCCGCTCCGCCTCATAATGCACTTGCGTCCAGAACTCGGACGTCTGAGTCAACTCCATGGACTCTTCATCCAAAGTCTCCCATATGTCGAATTGAAATATTTGGGCGTCCAATGGCGGCGACATTTTGTTTAATTATTACTAAGACTAACTAGTTTTAAAGCTAAGACGAACTCGTCGATATCACAGGGCCCCTTATCACAGGGACGATGCGCGCGATGAGATCAACGCACACCGTCTGTAACAAAAGAGATTTCATGTTTAGAAACTTTGATTTCATGTTTAGAATTATGAATTTTTGGAAACTTAAAATAGATAGGTAGACCTGTTGGCAACAAGTACTGGACACATCTTTTTATAGTATATTTTTTATTATATCGTTACTATTTATTTATTTTGTCCCTCGCTTTGCGTCCTTAACAGTATAAACAACTCTGAAAATGCAATGTTTTATAGTTATAGATACTTAATTACTAATAATTGAATTAAATCAAATCAATCAAATCGAAAAGTGTTTTAATTTTAATAAATAAATCGTAATTTTTTTTCTACCTAGTACAAAGTTTATAGTAAAAAGTTATTTATTTCGATTTATTTAAAAGTCATTTATTAGTTAAAATATTTCGATTTATCATTTAGTAATAGTTATTAAATAATAACGAGTCATTACATAACTGACAGCTATCGCAAATTAAGCTTACGTTGAAAAAAAAAACATTTAAAAACAGATAAATAGAAAAAAAAAATTAAATATATTTTTTTAAATACATATCCATAAATCAAGTAAACAAATGCAATACCTACAAGTATGTTCCTAAAGTTGCGTTGAAAAATCCGTGAAAAAGTTAAAAATCGAAAATAGACACGTATTAAAACTTTTTAGAATTCAAATTAAAAAAGTTTTAATATTTATTTATTAGGCACTATGGTGATCTTGACCCGCGTATTTACAAACAAGTCTGTTTTGCAATCACTAAACAAAACTGGAAGCGTTCACGTTGAAGTGTAAAAGCAGACTGAAGTCTGGATCTGACTGACTCGTAGTTCAAAGAGTACATTGGCCTTGGGTCCTACATCCCACATTTGTGTATCTAGCAACCGCCCTTTATCGTCACAGATTTTTTTCCGACAAACTATCTATTTTACCTGTCCGTAGCGAAAGGATCTTTCTTTGCAATTCTCAGAATTCGAGCGCCCAACGCCAGGTAGAGTATTCCGCAAAATCTGTTTTTGTTTACAAGCGAAATGGCGCGAAATGATTATTTACCAATAGCCGTTGTTATGCACAAGTTTTCCCGCTATTTGTCTTACTGCGAATCAATTTTAGGTAGGTACTTACTCCCTTTTAACGTGACACCGTCGTCGATGGTAATGAATGGAAATAACACTAAAAACAAACGACGACGTCAAAATTTCACAACATTATAATTTGCGTCAGTATAATATTATTGATATTATGAATACCTAATTTGATAATTGTTTTGAATTAAATTGCACAATACAATGTATTTTTTTATGCGCAATGCTTATTTTTTTATAATTTCATAAAATTAAGTAACACTGAAATAATACGAACAAAGATTTCGTTTAGTGACAGGAATAAAGAATTGACTAAAAAGTATGTTAGGTATTTATTTCTACATGTTTAACTGAAAAGAGACTGTAATTTTTAATCAGAATTTTGGCAGTTTTTACATGACAATTTTATTTTAGAAATTATTTGGAAATTATTTTCAAATAAAATATGTAAGTACTTAAAATATTTTTAGTAAATATAATTATAAAAAAAAATATTTTCAGGTAGACAATTAAAGTACTAGAACGCGCATAAAAAGAAATGTGAAAGTTTGAGATTCAAAATAAACATCCTACTACCTACTACTGGGTATCCTGCAAAGTTGCCTATTGCACAATTATTGAAACTATAACCTAGGCAGTGAATGTGGAACAGTTTACTTATCTACATGGCATGCCCACTAAGTGTCGTAAGACAAAAAAAGAAAAATTAAAACTTTTTAATGAGTGTCTAAAGTAGAAAGGTAATTTTTGACTTTAGTTAGGGCAAATTATTTATTTTAGACGTTTATTAATTTTTTGCAAATGTTTAGTTATATGAAACTGAGTTATGTATTGAAAATAATTACTAAATAAACTGTAAGGGGAAATGGGTATAATGTAGGTAGGTCGATATTTATGAAAATCGTAAAAAGAAAGAACTTTTACTCAATAGTAGGTAGGTATATTTACTAAGTCTATCTACCAATACAATAGATATTTTATCAGTTTCCTTAAATTGCACAACTCATATACAGCTGATACCTAGGTAGGTACGAAAGTATAGGTACATTATGTAGCTAAACGCAAACAAAAATTATTTATTTATTTTTGACACACCACAAATCGACAAACTAATTTCTTACTTTATTGGTGCTAAAAAAAGGTTCATATAAAAATTGCTTTTTCAAAATACCCACAAAATTCCACTAACCCAAGTAACGTACTAAGAACCGGCCAATAAAGTAACTTTTAACTGTTATCAAGTCTACTATTTATTCCGATAATAATTTTAGGAATTTGGCGCTGCCGGTTTCGCGGAATATTATTGCACCAGAGCACCGGCCAGAGATTGTAGCCGGCAACGCCCCGCCAATCTTGGTACTTAACCGGCATTCGCCTGCCAAGTAGGTACCCGCACACGGAAACACAAAAAAACATTTATTTGATAAACACTGAAGGAATTTAGTATCTACTTCCTATGAGACCTAATACCTAAGCGTATAAAACACTCACCTGAAAGTTTGTGCAAATCGCAACCCGGCCTCAGCCGGCGAATTACACAATTTTACACCAAATTCTTCAGAATCTTCGACAAAGTTTTTTCCTTACACACTGCGTAACACTCACTGAGAATATGCGGTTGATAGTACAGTGTGAATAAAATACAGTACTTCTTCCGAGACCTCCGATTGAGTTTGTCAAACACTGCATTATTTGCGAGCCGGCTGTTCGAAGAAATCGCCGCGCGTGCGTTCTATGTGGCGCCGTGGACACGACTGGCCGCGTCGCGGGACTCGCGGGCCGCGGCAGCCCCGTAGCGCCGCGCCCGGCCGCCGCCGCGCCCCTCCCGCGCCCCTTCCCCGGCTAATTTGATTCCATTCACGAAATTCTCTGAAAATACGCACCGATAACTGCCTACACATTATCTAAATGAGGTTCTCGGTTATATACTAAGTATTTTACATGTTTTTATGTTGGTGAACGCTCAAAATTCTAGTTTCTAGGAGCCGCGGTTGATGTAGGAAATCGGCGCAGCGATACATGGCAATACGGACGAGTGCGGCGGTTGAGACTGTGTGGGTTGGTCGGTGTGGTTGTGTGAAAGCGCGTTTCTGGGAGGGAAATTGTGGAGGCGCCGAAGTACCTTGTGTGGCGTAGCGTAGTGTACCTAGCGATAGGTAGGCGAACTTGGTCGCGTCCGCGTCAGCGTCACTCGGCCGCGGGCCTTCCGACGGGTAGGGTGCGTCGCTCTGTCGCTCAGCACCGCAGCTGCCGATATTCGATAGCTCGTCAGTCGGCATTCCTCAGCGGGTTATGGCGCGAAGGAAAATGCCATAGCCGACCTGATGAATTGCTTGCTTGTCCGCGTTATTTATGTTGCTGTCTGCGCATAAAAATAGGTATTGCCCTTTAGAAACCAATGCATACGGAACTAGCCGTCTACATTTCTATGGATGGATAATATAATAACTTACTAGAAATACTATTTTATTATCAAGATTTAAATGAAAACATCTTAGAGTAGATCATAAATAGCCTACCTAAATACTTAAGAAAAAAAAATTCTAAATGGCAGTTACTTTAGGGATTTCCGTTGGATTAACTTGGAAAACTACTAAAATGATTTTTCTGTGCTCTTACACACATGATATATGTATACATTGATAAGATGTTGAGATATACTTACTTAACCTAACTAATAATAATAATAATATCTGGGACAAATCACACACGGTCATCTGGCCCCAAACTAGGATTCCCTGTATCTTGGGAACCAGAGACTGATATATACTTTTAATACATACTTATATAGATATAATACATCCAGACTCAGAGCAAACAATTCTCATCACAGAAAAGTTTGCCCTGTGTGGGGATCTAACTCACGTCTCTCGGATCAGAGGTCAGGATCGCTAACCACTTAGCCACCGAGTCAGTCGCTAAACTGAAATCGTTAAACTGAAGTCGTTAAACTGAAATTGGTAGGCAATAGGCATATATCTAATATGTGATATTACCTACACAGCTGGGTCACAATTAAAGTAATTTCTCAGTTAAAATAGAAGATAACTTTACTAACTGCTTTTGCTAATAGGTATTACTTAGTAAGATCTTATAAAAACATAACCCTATCTTTGTTCTTACCAAGTCGGGAAAAAGCGCAGTGCGAACAGACCGTTTCCGGGTAAGCCGCTTCGTCGCAGCAAGAGCGCTTTTTCAGCTTTTTGGCAAAACGCCCAGAAAAGAATAATTTGTCCAAAATAATAGACAGACAAACTGTATCCGGACGACGGATTTATTATTTCTTCTTAAATATTTGCACCCTTCATTAATTCAGAACATATTGCAATTGCATTTGTGAATGCACATTTATTCTAGATTTTTATTAGAAACTGGCGTGACACAAATGTGTCACGTCGGCTAACTGCAGATGCTTTGCTGAGAAAAACTTCTTATAGGTACTTAAAAACCAGACAGTTGCTAAATAAAAATAAAACAGTACGATTTGCACTTAGCTAATGATTTGATATTGCAATGTTTCAGCAACAAAATATCTTTTAGTAACAATTTGTTAGTACACACAACATTGTATTGGTGTTTTATAGTGAAGGCGGCGCCGCCATTGTCAGTGTACTGACTTCATCCAAAGATAAAAGATCCCAAATTAAATATAGACGTGCTACACATGGGACTATTTTTACCGAAATACAACAAAAACTACTAAAAGGGTTTAATATAATAAACGAAGCTAATGTCATTTATGACAATGAAAATCTTAATGACTTAATCGCAATTCTAGGTTCCATGGATGCATTCATAAAGGAGATCATTCATTTTGGGCCTTTTATGACAGTGCCGGTCAAAAAAAAATACGTAGTGTTAGAACTAGCTATTTGGAGCAATAGTTAATATGACATCAAAGTTGAAAAATGTAATGAAAATTGTTCCAAATGATAAGCTCTGGCAATATCTGAACTTTAAGAAATCAATAAATGTATGAAAGTGACGATACATCGAACGTGTATAACATTGCTCATAATAACCCTACAACTTTTGTGTCATAAACTACATACAATTTGTTTTTGTTGGCCGGCACTTTCAAAAAAGGCTCAAAAAAGTATGGAGCCTGAATGATCTCCTTTGCCGGGTTTTATCTTTGCGTTTTCTTGTTAGAAATATTGTCAGCCCTTTCTGAGAAAGACGTTTTAAAAATATTTTAGACGATTATTCATTCTAATAATAGGCCCCTCCCTACAATCCAGTGATTTGTTACGAAGAAACTCATTGAAACTACTTGACTATATTTAAAATCTGACTACATGTAATTTAATTAAACATAAATGAACACCTGTTCAGATGTTTCTTAATTAAAGTAAGAACGGCATAAAAAACACGAATATGTATTTTATTTTAGTTTATACAAATATCTAACTAAAATGGTAAAGCCAATACTGCCTATCGCTTGTAAGTCTAGTAACCTCCATTTACTACCGGGGGCGCCTGATCTGATCTTAAAATATAATCCAGTGTATAAAAAAACCGTTAAATCATTCATAAGTAGCCCTTAAGTTCCAAAGACCTTTTTACTGATATCAAGATTACATTTCCTGCTTTCGCAAGAAATCTTCCTGCTCCTTCCATATGGCGTTATTGTTAGAAAAACCGTAACAAAATTAGATCACACTCGCCCCAATAATTGTAACCCTTTTGACAGTTACCCTTCAATTAATTTCACATTCATCCTGACTTTTTTATACACCCTGAATAAAACAGCGATAGAAAAAGGTGCATCAAAGAAAATAATACTTCCGTAACTAGGGTTGTCAAAAATGTTTGCCGTATTTTTTTACTATTTTAAGTATTATGGTCAACAAATGAAACTAAAATCACCAAAGCCGACTTTTAAAAATAGGGTGACGCCATCAAAACCCGTCATAATCTGTCAAAAAATATTTATCTAGGGTTGTTGACAATATAATTTATACGACATGTTATTTCTATTATTTTGACAAGTGAGACGTTTAGATGATCAAAATCCGCTACTAAACAGAATTATAAGCTTTGAATGCTTACATTCTCTGCCTATAAATTTATGTTTATTAAGGGAAGGGCGCCGTCATTAAAATTATTATGTTTTCTCAAAGCAGCTATAAATAAGCAGCTACAAATTCAGTAGAGTGCTGTGCCGTCTATTTGATAATAATTAACAGACGCGACTTAAAAACTTATACAGGCTGTATAAAGACCGCTTAAGGAATCTTAAACGGTGGGTTCCTTTTATGACCACGAAACTGTACAACTTTGTCCGAGTAACCTTTCCGAATTTTCAAATAATATTTTGGACTCCATAAAAATTGGTTAATTGGCCAATCAATTTGTATGAAAAGTCCAATTTTTTCCCCAATTTCAATATAGGTTCAATAAGAAAAAAAACTGTTTTATGGCTAGAACACCCTGTTAAAGTCCGAGAGTGGAATTTTTACGCTCTGTATAATACATGATTAATTAACAGCTTATTAGTGACTTGTGACACATTCACACGTGAATTATGTAGGTAACATGTAAGAATTATATTTGAAAATGTGTTGGAGGGAATTTCTTTTGAACCCGTCGTTCCTTCTCACTCCGCAAGCACTTCCCGAAACGTTGGGTATACGAATTCCAAGTTCCAAGTGGTAGGAACTTCATATTTGGTAGATTAAAAATTAACCTTCAAAAAGTGTACAATGCTACTTACTTAGAATAAACGTATTTTGAATTTTAATGGTACCCGTCAAAATGAACCTTATTTTTAACCGACTTCAAAAAAAAAGGAGGAGGTTCTCAATTCGTCGGAATCTTTTTTTTTTATGTATGTTCACCGATTTCTCGAAGACGCCTGAACCGATTTGAAAAATTCTTTTTTTGTTTAAAAGGGTATACTTCACAGGTGGTCCCATATAAATTTTATCGAAATCGATTCAGCGGTTTTTGAGAAAATCAATAAAAACAGCAAAATTGGAGTTGTTGCGATTGAAGTCGGTTGTTTTTAACGTATTCAGCGTGGTCATTATAACATGAAAAAGACAGCAATATGTAGCACAAGCTCTACCATTTTTATCGTTATTTTTAACCGACTTCAAAAAAAGGAGGAGGTTCTCAATTCGTCGGAATCTTTTTTTTTAATTTTTTTTTAATGTATGTTCACCGATTATTCGAAGACGCCTGAACCGATTTGGAAAATTCTTTTTTTGTTTAAAAGAGTATAATTCACAGGTGGTCCCATATAAATTTTATCGAAATCGATTCAGCGGTTTTTGAGAAAATCAACAAAAACATGGCAAAATTGGAGTTGTTGCGATTGAAGTCGGTTGTTTTTAACGTATTTAGCGTGGTCAATTATCATGAACACAAATATCAAGTTGCCATTAAATGTTTCACTTGAAAGCTATGCTTTAGCTTTTACAAAAATAGGAAATAGGCTTTATGTATGAATTCAATTTCTGGTACTATTTTTTATTATCTATAATTAACTAAATTCATCTAATGATAGGCGATAGTGACGGAAAATATGAATAGTGATATAATATAATATAACCTATGGTTGTAGTGAGTTTCTTTAGGACTTTACCACTTTGTATTGTAGTGATAGAAAATATTATTTAAAAGCAACAACTTACATTTTAAAAATCTTATTTGTTATACAGTATAACTACTATACTGAACCACAAAAAATATTCAAATCCCAAACTGCGCGAAGGGTGCAAAGTTACAAAGAATTTGAGCTAATTAGCGCAACTGTTTGCCACAAATGGATCCAAGATTAACCTCATTAGAGAGTAAAGTGTACTTAATCCCTTTTTACCTGCTATTTTAAATTATTATTATTGTTTAGTTAAGTGTATATATTAAAATGAAGTCGAAGAAATTAACGTAAATTCCCTTTTAATGTAATGATCCCTTTTTTAATCTCAAAGAAAATTAAACGATTTGAGTATTTCTTCATAATACCAAAGTTATCTCAAACGGGCAGTTTTACAAAAAAACGCACCAAAATTACATTTTGAAGGAAATGTACACACAGCTTATTTGTAACACTTGCGTACTTTTTGCTTGGGGTAGATTAGACATTACACCTTGCAAATGTTCCCACGAGTTTGTATCGGAGTACCAAATGGGACTCACAATGGGATCGGGATTCAGGGATGAAGGTGTACCTTAAATTACACTGTACTGACGAGACCGCTTTGACAGCCATCATGATACGAATCTGTTACTTAAACCAGTAACATTGTAAAAAAAATATCCACTGTGAGCGGAAAAAATACTTATTAACTTACTTGAATTGACCTATTCAATACAATTACTTAATAAAATAGATATAACAATTTATTAGGAACATAAAGAATCCTTATTACTTAAATATGATAAGTAATTAGACTTTATACACCTACATATATATTTTCCTTTTTATTTTTTGTCACAAAGACGTTATGAAAACAAGAATGTATCTTATTAACCTTATTAATAATACATAGCGTAGAGTTTTGTATTCAGTCTATAATATATTGAAATTTAATCGGTCCGTTTCTTACCTGATTCTACTACGGAGATAACTTAACAAAAGCGTAGGTAATAAAGTCATATTTTGTTATCTCTCTCTCGCTTTTCGCTCTATTGAATTTCATAAAAGGTGGATTTAACGAAGTAACCATTTTAAACTAGAGAGAATTACCTTAACTTAAGAGCAATGCTGCCTGCTCCCAACAAAGAAAGTATTTATTGAGAAAGTTTCTTACCTGAGCCTTGCATGCACCTGAACTCCTATACAAATGCTGCAAAAGGTGTTAAAAGAGTATCTACATCAACGTCATTATTACGATATTATATAATTCCCACACATACCTCCCACAAACATTGGAAAAATACTTATTGAGATACTTCACTGCAACATAAATACAATACTTCTGGCGGCATAAAAAAATACGGCATTTAATAAAGAACACAAAAAAATAATACAAATATCCGCTCGTAAAGAACAGCAATAACATTCAAATGTTGTTCGAAATTCGTACTCGGCGTTCGAAATTCAAATTCGGGCGGTACGGTCGGGAGTCGGGCCTACGCAGGGCTCGGCGGGAGATATGCGTGCTTGGCCCGGGCCGCGACCTTGGTCCCGTTGCCCGTGACCATGGGAAGGGAATTGAGTTCCGCCCGTTTCCGCCCTTATCGTTGTGTTACGCCACCCCGTCCGATTTCTAGGTTACATCACCCCCGTGATACTCGCGCCCGTTGCGTCGCGTGGAACAAGGAAATTCGGGGATTTTCCGAATTTAATGAATATTGTAACATGACTCACCTTTTGTTCTATTTTGATATTATATTAGAATAGAATATAAAAGATAAGTACTTAAAATTAAGGTACTGGTATATGTATTAAGTACCTACTTAAATTTAATTTATTTAGTTTAAAAAATGATAAATACGGAAAAGTATTCTAGTATTTGAAGTTCTTTATTTTTAAGTAAATTGAGGTGTCTTGTTGTAAGTTGTAACCTAGATATTTGAATAGGTACATTATTCATACATCCAGATTACAAGAGTCGGTCGGTTATAAGTAGATACACGATTCTTGATAAAGTATTCAATTTTACTAGAAAAAATATGTCCCATCTTTCTACTGATAATGATAATCGGTAAGTAGGTGTCTACAGGGTGTTCCAAATTTGGTGTAGGACCCGTTAACTGGAGATTCTACTCATCGCACTGAACAACTTTTGTTCTACGACTTTACACAAATCACAAAATAAATTTTTGGACATTTCATACAAACTGATCATCTGTTTTGCCATTTTTGTATGGAGAGTCCAAATTTTTTTTACGATTTGAGCAGTCGTGGAACAAAAGTTAGTTAGTTAGTAGAATCCCCAGTTAACGGGTCCTACACCAATTTTGTTACACCTTTATACGGTAGAGTGAAGTTAACAGTATAAAGATAAGCCATAAAAATCGCAATAGACCTTTTTCCTTTATGTAAAGTGTACATTTTTTATCAGCGATATCTTTTTGAGTTTTTTATTTAATATAACTAACTCAACTTCATACAGTTGGTTGATGCTTGTCGGAAATCGGTCGTTTGGCATATTTCAAAAATCTTTTTTCTCGTAAAGTTCATGAAAAAAAAAAATTTATCTTCGGCCAACTTCCGCTAGCCCTTTTTTACATTTATTGTACAATTTATTTAAACGTTTATGTGTATTTAAGTATATCCGTCTTTATTTTCCATAAAACGGTGTGTGTGTGTGTGTGTGTGTGTGTGTGTGTGAGTGTGTGTGTTTAATTTGTCCTTTTTGCAATTTAATTCTGCAATTGGATTTCTTTTTGCAATTTAATTATGGGTTCCTTGGGGAAAGTTGATCAGAATCAGGTAGAAGCACTGATTAAAACATGACGCACGTCCTGTATTTGAGCACCTAGGTACGATTTGAACTGTTTGTTTTTGTATTTGTATTGACACATAGGTACAAAATTTTACAAGTGTGAAACAAATTAAACAATACTCAGATGAGAGAGAATTAAGTCTCTATTAGTGGCCAAGGGGAGATAAAAAAATCGGACTAAAACGTTGAAAACGAGATGGAGTAGGAACATACTTGTTTTTTTTTTTAAATTAAAATATTGAGCCTCCCAATTAAAGGGTGATAGATGAAGTCGTGAAATCTCTAAAAAGTCAACTAATCGAATATACAATAATAAAGAATTGCAATCGGAGGCATAACCCTGGCTGCTATTATAAAACATGAAACTGATACAATAGTTCCTTAAATATTTTTTTTTTTCGATTGTCAACATTTCGTGCATTGTTCAGAAATGACAAGGCTTAGCCGCGTTCTGGTAAAGCGCGTTTGAACTTCGTCCGAAACAAAACATCAACGCGTGTGTTGTAAAACTACCTTATCTAAATCCATCGGCAAGATAAGAAGAAGAACACTTACGTCACTTACCATCAGGTGAGATGATGCCAAGGGCTTACCAATTGAGGGTAAAAAAAAAAAAACTAATGTCAGCCCGTTGGACAAAGCCATATAGTGTTGTATTTTTTTTTTTTTTTTTTTTTTTTTTTTTTTATGGCATAGGTGGCAAACGAGCAGACGGATCACCTGATGGTAAGCGATTACCGCCGCCCATAGACACCCGCAACACCAGAGGAGTCACAAGTGCGTTGCCGGCCTTTGATATGGGAGTACGCTCTTTTCTTGAAGGTTTGAATGTCGTATCGGTCCGGAAATACCGCAGGCGACAATTCATTCCATAGTTTGGTTGTGCGAGGCAGAAAGTTTCTAGTGAAACGCACAGTTGTGGACTGCCAACCATCTATGTGATGGGGATGAATATATTGTCGCGTAGAACGATGGCGAAAAGAGGCGGCAGGGATAAAAGGGGTGTTGTATGGACATTCCCTGCCCCTCTAAAGGTAACCTCACCCCCCTGCAGGTTAGATCCGGTGACGACGGTTGCTTAGCGCAAGCCACGTATCTTGGACATTTTCACCTGTACATTTGGCAAAGTTTTATATAAGATGCTACTTTATTAGTGCCCGATATTTTAGTCAGTGCTTCTACTCCTAATTCTGATCAACTTTCCCCACGGAACCCATAGCCAAATAGCAAAAAAAATTTTAGACTCTTCATACAAATCGATCAGCCGAGCGGTAAAATTAGTATGAAGGGTTCAAATTTTTTTTTGCGATTTGACTATAGGTTCCTTGGAGAAAGTTGATCAGAATCAGAAGTAGAAGCATTGACTAAAATATCGGGCACTAATAAAGTAGCACCTATATTAATATACATAGTAGTAATAAGTCATAATAACGTGACATTTCGGGCCCTTTTATTGTCATGCGGATTTGCACCCGCGCGCGGGCCAGGCCCGCATTCGTGCTGTGGGGAGCTACGCCGCAGTGTGCGTGTAGCATGTATGACAAGAAAAACATGTATGGAAACGATAGGATGCGGGCGGCACGCATGCGGGCCTGGCCCGCGGGCGGTCGCAAATGCGCATGACAAAAAAAGGGCCTTATATGGAGTGTTCCCTAAGGCCTACATTACATGGGTGTCATAAGTTTGAGTTCTTACGATTAAAGTCGGTTGTTTTTAACGTATTCAGCGTGGTCAATTATATCATCTCAGTTTTAGTAGCTATATAGGGTGACTTTAAATTAGTTCTTGATACGAAAGGGTATGCATGTGCTCATGATAACAAACAACTTTCCCTAAGAAACCCATAGTCAAATCGCAAAAAAATTTTTGGACTCTTCATACTAATTTGGCCGGTCAATTGCTCGATTTGTATGGAGACTCCAAAATTTTTTTTGCGATTTGACTATGGGTTCCTTAGGGAAAGTTGTTTGTTATCATGAGCACATGCATAACCTTTCGTATCAAGAACTAATTTAAGGTCACCTTGTATATCTCAATATCTCAATATCTTTATTGCATTCCATATTGTTTATAAAGGTGGACATAAAATATAGGCAGTACAACATGGACCCAGTTTGGGGACAGCAATATTGGAAGAGCTCTCAGAATCGCTAGACTTAAGTGGCAGTGGGCAGGGCACATAGCTCGTAGAACAGATGGCCGTTGGGGCAGTAAAGTTCTCGAGTGGCGACCGCGCACCGGAAGGCGCAGTGTGGGCAGGCCCCCGACTCGGTGGACCGACGACCTGGTAAAGGTTGCAGGAAGCCGCTGGATGCGAGCCGCACAGGACCGGTCGGTGTGGAAATCCTTGGGGGAGGCCTTTGTCCAGCAGTGGACGTCTTTCGGCTGATAGATAATATTAGAAGAGAGGAGGATAGATATGTTTTACTATACTATAGGTTTACTAAAGGTTTTATATACTATACAAAAGAAAAGTTATCCCATCCCAAAGCTATCCCATACAACCATTTCGGTCGCAGTGTAGACAATGCTACTCGCTTCTGTTTCGACGCAGGCATTGTTTTTACACTGCGACCGAAATGGTTGTATGGGATAAAATAATGAAAGACTTACCGTTATGCGCTTTTACCATTTTGCGCTTTTAACGTTGTGCGCTTTTACCATTTTGCTCCTTTACCAATTTGCGCTTTTAACGTTTTGATTTTTTCGCCACTTACCGTTTTGCGCTTTTACCATTATGCGCCTAAACGTCCAAAATGTTGGTCAACATTTAATGCCCCACCTTTACAAACATGAGCAAATGCATTAATAATAGCTTCATTTCAATAAACCCTGTATAGGTACACCTACCCTACCTACTTCTTCAAATAAAGAATTTCCCTATTCTGCAAGATTTTTTTGCAGTCATAACTAAAACAAAATACGACGCCATAGGTATTTTATTGACTAGTAGTTTCTAGGAATCGGGAATTTGACATCGCTTGAAATGGAAATACTACGCTTACCAAAGCAGTATTATTATTAATTTATTGATATGTTTGTAGTAATGTTGTGTCAAAGGAAATACAACTACTAAGGCTGATATTCGGTTCGTCAAATAACTTTGTCCAATTTCGATGTCTAATGTTTCGATATATTGGACAAAGATAAAATATTTGACGAATCGAATACTACCACCGCAAAGCGGACCAGACACTAGTAATGAGGTGCAGCAATAATATCTCAGGACAAACCACACACGGTCATCTGGCCCCAAACTAGGATTCCCTGTTGGTATTATGGGAACCAGAGACTGATATACATACACATATACTTTTAAATACATACATATATAGATTAATACACCCAGACACAGAGCAAACAAATCTGCTCATCACAGAAATGTTTGCCCTGATGGGTGGGGATCGAACCCACGACTCTCGGATCAGTAGTCAGGAGCATTAACCACTGAGCCACCGAGTCAGTCATACTGTCAATAATATTGACAATATTTTTCTTCAATATTACTATTACTAACAGTGTAGTACTTGGAATGAAGGATAGACTGTAGTAATGATACCAAGCGATGGATTTGACAGTAATTGTGATTGTAATTATATGATTATTATAGTAATTATGATGACATATTGATGAATAATATTAACAGTATTCTTCATCAATATACCGTATCACCGTCTACCTACTTGAAAATATTGTTAATATTATTGACAGTGACTAACGCCTCTGCTTGCAAGTTTTTAAAACATAACTGTAATATCTGGACCAAAATTTTAAGCATAGACCTAACAAAAATAGTAACGGATTTGAAAACAATTTTATAATTTATTCCTTTTTTTAAATATTCTGTACCATGTTACAATATTTTGATCAACTGAAACCGACAAATAGCTAACATTAACATTTTTGAACAAGTCGTATTCATGTAGTTTATAAGTAACAATAAAACAACCAAATAGAACCATAAAAAAAGAAAAGAAAAACCCGATAATCGTCTAAATCCTTTCCTTAGCAACCGTAGTGCCATTAAAATCGACCTAAATCTGTCTTATCTTAAAAAAAACCACGTGCAAATATAAAGGACATTCAAATATGTAGTTCAGATCTGTCGTTTACTTTATTTATCATAGATATAAAAATGCTGATAAAAAGTTTGAATGTCATCTGTTCATGTCGAAACTTCTGAAGGAATTTTTGTATGGTGTTTAAGTATGACCAAAACTGTTTGTTTCGGGGAGATGGGCCTCGTTAGCATTAGTCTGCAACCTGTCTAGGGGAAGGAAAATTCCGAAATCAAACCCGGCACGGGGTCTCCGTTAGGCGCAAGTAGGGTCCAGCCTGAAAAGCGGCTGTCTCCTGCAGTCGACCGGCTCCGCACATAGCGACTCGTCGTTCCTGCGGGTTCAGCCAATGAGGCCGCGAGGGTGGCGCAGGTCCTGGACAACCCTGCGCTCTCATAATTGTGTCCCAGGCGGGCCAGGCGACACAGTGTCTGTGTAGACTACTGACTAAATCGTCTGCCATATACGTCACAGACCAATGATGTACACATTCTTTTAAATCGTATTTTTAACCGACTTCAAAAAAAGAAGAAGGTTCTCAATTCGTCGGAATCTTTTTTTTTATGTATGTTCACCGATTACTCGAAGACGCCTGAACCGATTTGGAAAATTCTTTTTTTGTTTAAAAGGGTATACTTCACAGGTGGTCTCATATAAATTTTATCAAAATCGATTCAGCGGTTTTTAAGAAAATCAACAACAACATAGCGAAATTGGAGTTGTTGCGATTGAAGTCGGTTGTTTTTAACGTATTCAGCGTGGTCATTTTCTACCTATAAGTTCCTTCCACTCGGACCTTGTATACTCAATGTTTCAAGAAGTTAATTTTGTAATCCATTCTGTACATAGTCACATCAAGTCACAGGTAGCTAGTAACTGGGTATGCGAGTTCCAAATGGTACGAGCTGCGTACTAGGTAGAAAAAAATTACCTTCGAAAAGTGTACAGAATATTCTCATGAAACTGAACAACTGTTCCCTAGAAATATGTACATATTGGATTCTCTAAAAAAAGGACTTTCCATATATGTGCTGGTTGACTAATCAATTCGTCTCACTAATATTATAAATACGAAACTATGGATGTTCTTTGTTTATTTGTTTGTTTGTTTGTTCCACATTCACGCCGATTATGAACTTTGGTAGGTACCGATACTGAACGGATTTCGATGAAATTTGGTAGGTAGATAGTTGAAGCACTCCACTTACACATAGGATACTTTTTATCCCGGAAAACTCGAGGGTTCCCTGAGGAATGGCTTAAAACTTAAATTTTTACTTTGTCTCTAGATGGCGCTGCCTTAACATTTATTTCTCTCTGGACCTAATCCTGAAGTCCACGAAGACAAAGTCGAAGACGAAGTCGCTGGCAGAAGCTAGTATAATATAAAAGCTTTGAAGTTTTATTTATACATAAGTTCTGATGATGGTCATTCAAATTGTGAATAGAGGAAGTCCATATGGCCAAAGTCATCATAGACTCACGATTTCTATAGTTTCGTATTCGTAAAATCGTGAAAATAGTTATAGTATTTTTAAATTCACTATTGGTAAGCTCTTGGCATCATCTCACCTAGTGGTAAGTGATGATGATGCCGAAGATGGAAGCGGGCTTACCGAGATTCTCCAACACAATGGGAAACTGGCTATCTTATCTCCATACCGGAAAACATCAGTGCTATCAACATTAATGTTTGGCGGCAAGACAAGACAAGAAACAAGCTGGACCCCGCCGGGAATCGAACCCGTCGCGCCTGATGTGAAGCAAGCAGACCTGTCACTAGACCACGGAAGCGGTTAGTAACAGTTTAACAATACAATTCAATGCATCATTCCGTCAACTCCATTCTACCTACCATCGGTCAACTAGGCTAGGCGCAGCGAGATTTTCCAACCCTTTTACAAAACTATCCTTTTTCGTGCTAGCGCTATGTTTCCTAATTAATTATGCAGACTGCGAAGCTCTGCCAGCCTATGTGCGACTTCTTGTAATCTGGGGATCTAGATAATTTAAGCTTGTCCTCTTTCTACCTACCATCTACTACCCTCTACTACGATAAATCGTCATTCGTCACTTTCCATGACATGTAGTCAAATGCACTTACATTTTTAATTTTAATAAAATCGGATTTTGAAGTACTCCGTGCTTACTCTTAAGGCCGATTTACACTTTAATAAGTACAGTGATGAGTCAAGTAGTATTAGTGTTCATTGCTTTCTCGCAACTGAACTTTTCGAAGAGTACAGTAACGAGATAAGCAATGAACTTTTAATAACTACTTGACTTACCACTTTTTTTTTTTTTTTTATTAAAAATTTGAGTGCGTTTGACTACATCTCACCACTGTAGTTATTGAAGTGTAAATCGGCTCTTAGCGTCTGATTTTCAACAATTCACACTATCCGTAACACAGGACTTAGATATTCACCAAAACAAACCCTTTATGCCATATTATTGTTACGTCAAGAGAGGAAGATTTATTTTACTCTGTTACTCTCATATTACACAATATCTGCTTACACAATGGAATATATAACAGCTATGTCTAATGCGTAGATATCTATTGTATTCTTTTGGGGGCCGTAGACAGCAAACATTGTATCCCTGGATATGAATACTTGTCGACCTGTGTCATAGACTAAGTCACTTTCTTCTTTTACTTCGATAAGTCATCGCTCAGTGTGGTGCAACCTTATTCAATGTTCTGTCTGACCTATCTTATCATTTTCAGGCTTGACTCGCATAAGTAGCCAATCGAAATTAGATTTTACAATAAATCTTTTTGTCCAATGTTTTTTGCCATTTTGGCAACGTTAAAAACAAACGTTTTACGTTCATGATTAAAAGTCTCTTGAAGTATTTTTTTATAGTTTTTTTACATCCTCTCAGATTAAGTCAAATCAAATATACCTTATTGCACGAAACATAAAATACATATAAGTGATATTACAAAGAATGTAGTGTTATGTTAATGTACATCCTTTATGTTACGTACGACCAGCAACTTTAGTTTTTGCCCGCGACTCGGCCTGCTATTTTGTGTCACCGTAACATTGTGCAGTTCGATCCATTGCTAGGCAAATTTTGTTATTAAGTTTACGTTCAATTCTTAAAAAAAAATTAAGTTCCATTAGTCAAAAAAAGTATGCTATAAAATAGAAACAACTTAACTACCTATCCTGGACCTATCTTACCTATCTGCTGTTTCTTAACTAATCTATGACTGCTACCAGCAAGCTCCCATTCTCAGTCGAAGTCCGTAGACCAAGTCTGTATAAAAAAGGCATAGTATTTTGTTTGCACAGTTGTCTGCATAGTATAATGGTAAGTATTACACAAAGTATAAGTGGGTTAGGCATATAGTGTCGTCCTCTGTTTGACGTGGCGTCCCATTGTCACAGATCTGAGAAACTGGCTGTTATCATATCTCTACGTGAGCCATAGATAATATAGATATGACAGAATTTGTATTACAGATAAAGAGTTTTTATGTGATGGAGATCTAGTCATTGTAGTTCCGGTACATCTGGTACAAAGGGACACCTGCAAGTAGGAGAAAACCAGGTGTGAATAAATGTGTTTATTTGTAATGCCACAGAAACTATTTATATTGCACTGACTTTATTCGCCGACAAGTGGCAAATAGAGCTGCTCATAATATTGACAACTTTTCCTTAGAAATCAAACAATCGGAACACAAAAAAATACTAGTAATAATGTTCACTTTTTAATGACGACTTATCATTATGTATTTTTTTTTTGGCAGAGGTGGCAAACGATAGATAGACAATTACTTGAATTAAATGGAATAAATAAATTCTATCATTTCAGTTACCTCATATTCATTATTTTTAACCCTTTATTGGAATTTCTGGTCACTCGTTTAAATACTTCGCATTTTAATTAATTCAGTAATTTGAAGCCATCGTTTGAACATATATTTGCGAACTTTGTTTATTGTTTAAATATCCCTTGCTCTCAATAAAAAGTAAATCAACATGACAGTCAAAAAGACCAAAAGCATATTGAAAAATCTAGCACAATTTTTCTTTTTATTACTATAATATTTTTTCTGAGAGTTCGTTAGATTTTTAGAATGTCCATAATATATTAAGTACGTACAGTTGTTAAACAGTACGTATGTAAAACATTTATTTGACGCGTAGGGCGTAAATAATTTTTGTAACTCGCGTTTCATCATACATTCAACAGCGAGAATTGTATGAAGCGTTTTCGGATCGTGCTCAGTAACATTATTTTCCAAATGCATTAATTATCACAGAGAATAATTATGATAACAAGGCAACTTTCACAGATGATCATAAATTTCAAATATCTCCTTAAATGAATGAAATTATTTTACTATACAACCTATTTCCGTAACACTGATCGAGATTCCCTCCAACAACGTACGTATCGATTGATCTTTAATTTCCTTCCAAAACTGCATAATCTAAGCCCTCTTTGTATTCGTGTCTGCACTGATACCTGCTGTTTTCAGATGCAGAGTACAGTCGTGTCCATAATTTAGCGAGTTATTCTAGTTTCACCACTATCGGATCAATACGGAACCAATACGGGATGCAGTAAGGCACTTAGGTCTTAATTTCATGGTCGACAATGAACCGTTTAGTTCAGTCGTACAGTTATTCGGAACTGAAAGGAAACGAAGCTACCAATACCAATCAGTCATCGCCATCTTTATCTGTTTCTTATCTCCTCCATCCCTACATTGTGACCAAGATCAAGATCTTATGCCGTGTGGCCGAATTCAGAACTTACGCCGCCATCGCCATTTTGTAAAACGTCACTGTATGTAATGTCAGATTTGTATTTAAAGCGTCCCCTGCCAATATCACCCACGCGCCATAAGATTTTTAGTACCACCAGTAGCAGTGTATGGTTCTCCCTTTCATAGTCTATTGTCTTTGGAATTTGTGTCCCAGGCGGCACAGTATGTGTGGAAAAGACTTACGACGGCTCTGCCGCGTGAATGAATAAAATACTGTATCCGCAACACGACTAAAATAAATCTTCTTTAATAGACGCGAGAAGTTGAGAATTGTGACAATGTCTTTGGAATATGCCTGTAATGATGTGCTGTGTCGGTTCTGTGTCAACGTTTCAATAGGAATAAGTTCATATATATTTGGTCATTCAGTCAACGTGTCTTGCGACCGACTGTCGACTGTATAAGTTGAGCCTAATATGCTACGATCTGGATTCTGTAGTATGTGTGACCTATGCCCCGTGGCCGGACATAGCAGACGAAACGAAGCTTTTTAATGAATGTCGAACCTATTTTGATTCCGTTTATCTAGGTCGTTGGATAATGGAAAGCGAATATTTTAAAAGTTACCTATTTACTTAATAGGTACTATAGTTTTTTTATTGGAATGCCAACAAAAGTATGTTATATCTAGATATCCGCACAAGATAAAAAAGTAATACCTACCTAACTTTAAACTGTCACCAGACTATCGAAACACCCATAAAGTATTCTGTGATTCCCATAGCAACACACGCTTATTTCCCTTGATTTCCGACTACAAGTCAGTGGGCGTAGAAAACTGTGCCAAGTAGGACATAGTGTCTCTCAGACACCCACTAATACAGATATATCATACACCTGCGCGTTATACATTGCCGCTTTTCAACAATCGTGAAAATTTTGCTTCAGTCAAACCAGTAATGTATGTGATATAGCGAAAAATTCTTGTGGAAATTCTTTGCGTCGCCGTATCTAAATTTAGTCGGAGTCATTGTTGTGTCTGCACCGTTGTGCAATGGCCGACTAAATGTTTCCTCGTCCAATGGAAATGGGGCGACAATTAATTATAACGTAATAACAGACAGTTATTGTGTAGATTAAAAGTTCAGATTGTCTACAGAATGTGCAAAGGCCCACCCGATTGAAAGTGATTACAGTAGTCTATGGACATCTTTAACCTCGGGTTATCTATACCTTGTCGATCCTAGATTTTAACACTGAACAAATCTTATGTCGGTTGCTACGCTAGCTATGACGCCCCATCCGCCGGAACAAGCATAATATTGCTTGGCTGATACTGAGCAAACACCGATGCTCGACTCAGCCCCACGAACTGACCTGTTCGCCGATGAGTGGCGGAACCTATCTCGCGAATGTTTGACTTTTTGTGAGAACGATAGCTAAAAGGAGGTACAATGTATTTTTGTTTTTGTTGTATAGGTAAATTGTTTTGTTATCTTTTTAATGTATTTTTAATTTATGTTATGTTTTGTGTATATGTTACTGTATTTAATCACATAGTGCCTTGGCTATGCTGTAATGCTGTGTGTTATTGATATAATAAATAAATAAATAATAAATAAACAGTAGATTTTCCTACCGCTTGAAGATGGTTGTACGGGAAGTACCCTACAGGTTTTGATTTCCATGCGAGTGTCCAAATATGCAGCATAAACGGCCGTATCTCTTGATTGCGTTGGCATAGAAGGTAGATTTTTTCACAGCTTCAAGGGATTGCTGGCCTGAGTATTTGATATAAATTTTTACTTTCTACCTCCACGCGTTCCTAAGAAAAGGGGTTTTGACAGACAGACAGACAGACGGACAACGAACTGATCCTATAAGGGTTCTTTTTTCTTTTGAGGTACGGAACCCTAAAAACCAAATTAAAATCGGTTTATACGTTGAGGAGCTACGATGCCACAGGCAGACATACAATTACACACGTTAAATTTATAACACCATTGTTTTTGCGTCGGGGATTAAAAAAGTGTCCTAAATGATATGGTGTCGTCATCGACGGATACGTTTGGCCTGTTCACGATCATGCCTCGCTCTGGTCTTGTGTCTTTGGTACCCGCGTCGATGCTGCAAGTGCAGGCTCGAGGAGGTTTTCACTAGATCTGATGACTTTCTTTCTTTTTTTCTGATGATTTATGAAAGCTTTCATGCAAGTTATCATTTTTCAATGAGTTTTAAGCTCCTTTCTGTTTTGCTCCATCGCATAGCATTAACAAGCAGCAAAAACCATAGCAAGTCTTGAAGTGAAATAGTGCTTTTCCGACCACACACGATTAAACATGTCTATATTCAAATTACTTTTTCGGATCTATGAATACTAATAAAATAACCAGTAAACTCCAGAAAAAACCGTCTTAACCTTTACTTCTGTACCTACCAACATTGTAAACTTGCATATAATTGCAAAAAAAATCGAAGCCCACCATGTGTGGTAAAGCAATGAATGTGTTCTATGATCAAAGTATGCGAAAATAAATTTTAAATAACGAACATGTTCCAAAGGGCGACTTCTGACGTTTCGATATTACTATATCGCGTGCGCGGCGGCGAGCTGCGAGTGCCATAAAGTTGCCGTTACACAAAGAGCGATACTATCTTATGTTATCTTAGAGATTTCCGATCAGCGTTATGTTGCAGCGCGTTACGATTCGTCTTTTCTCATAAATACTACGAAAACTGTTTCGAAGTATTCATGAGGAAAGACGACTGGCAATGACCACAAAGCGAAATACCTACTGAGGTATTTCGCTTCGTGGTCATCGAATAAGATAAATAATACGCATATCTACAGATTTGAGTGGTAATGAATGGCCAAACAAAAACAAGAAAAAATCACTGAGCTTGAGCGCGTTCATGTGTAACTTGATTATTTGAGATTTTCGTACGCTGCAAATATTAGACCTTTCACCAAATAATAATAATTTAACCACGTAAAAAAGCATCAGTCCCCTATATCAGCTGCAGCAAAGAGTTACGGCCAACCAGTTGTAACTCAATTCCACAGTTCGGTCCTACATATCAGAAAAAGATGCATGTTGTCGGTACATCTTTTAAGAGAATATTAAAAGGTTGGTATCAGTCTCGATTTTCCCAAGACAAAATGTCAATTATACGCTTTAACCTGATAACATTAATATCAATGAACACAGACATCGCTTCCAGGTATCTCCTATCTCACAGTGCAACGCAAGCCTTACTCCGGCGCCTGTCTTGAAAAACAACGGCGCAACTTGAAAACCGTCGTCGTTACACGTATTAACTCACCGTGACCGAGCTTATACTTAATTAAGATTATGGCAACATTATTATACATACAGCCACACTCTTACGAAGTAAAAAAAAAGACAACTTGTAATTAAATAAATATTTTTAAGGTGAGAAATATTACCGTGTTAAAAGTAACGCCATTTTTTTTCATTTATGTAAGTATAAATAACAAAATGGAATTTTTCATATGCCGGTAATAGCTCCCCCTAGCATATGGCCTTTAAGGTTTCTATAGAAGATCAAATGGAACCCATCCAGAGGGTGCAAGAATAATTTAATAAGATCCTAAATAAAGGTAAGACAGGAAAAGTAGACATTGCATACCATTTGATTTGAAAAAAAAAAAACAGTAATTTATATTAGAACGAGCTACTTTTACTGAGGTACTTTAAGTCGATAAAGCTAGTTTCGAAAAAAAAAACTATGTCGCAAATATAAATAACTAAATTGTTTTGATACCTACTATGAAAATATTTCAATACCATGAATTAGTTTTTGATGTTCTACGCGCTATAGCTGACCAGTGCGACCTTTAGCGCAATCAAACAAACATTTATTTATTATATATTATTATTATTTTATACTTCATAACAAAACATGATATCTTGTTTTATATACTTGATCTATAAACAAGAGAATCGATAAAGGAAACCATAACTAAACAAAATGGTGAACATGACTCTTAACTACTAATATACTTAGTGACCTCATTCACAAGCTTCACTGCTCCTCAATAGCCTATGGACAGAGATATTCTTGGGATTTCTTTACGTACGAGAAAACCCGTAAAACTAAGATGACCAGTCACCGTCACCGACGACATAGCTTACATCAGTGTTTTTCAACCTGTGCGTCGCCTGTGGGTGCTTTTCAAGCCTTTCTAAAGAGGGGTCGCAGGAAAAGGAAAAGTAAATGGTCCTACACTGCAATGAAAAATTACTTACGATTTCAGTGAGAAGGCTGGTCCTGTCTTTTTTTAACAATTTGTCAAAACATGGCCCTATTTTGGAGAAGTTTATAAGTAAATCATTTTCTGTTTGAAGAAAATTATAAACATACTCTTTCAAATCACTAACATTTTGTATATTTAAGGCCCAAGGGGAGATTTTTTTGCTTGTAAAGGGGTCGGGTATTAAAAAAGGTTGAAAAACACTGGCTTACATAGTAAGTAAGCTAAAGAGGCGATAGGCAGACTTTGCAGTTCGCGGAATTGATAACAATCGATGGGGAATAATGCTGTAAGTCACCAAAATTTTACCACAGACACGAAAAGAAGAAGCTGGGGAATAACATTTGGAGAATGGCGACCGCTGGCCGGAAGGTAGCTGGCCTTCCACCGATGGACTGATATCTAGTCAGGCTTGGAGAAATTCGCCGAAGACAGCAGCAGTGACTCAGTTAGGGCTTTCAATCGGTTTTCAAGACATATACGGATTTATATGTGAAATGTTTTTTAAATATTCAAGTAAGTAAGTTAAGTGACTCAATTACAGCTAATAAAACTTATTTTTTTTTTATGGCAGAGGTGGCAAACAAGCAGACGGATCACCTGATGGTAAATGATTGCCGCCGCCCATAGATACCCGCAACACCAGAGCAGTCACAAGTGCGTTGCCAGCCTTTGATATGGGAGTACGTAACATACAAAATTCCACACAAAACCGAAGCAAACTGTGGAGTTCCTCCGGAGTTGAATGCTCAACTCTGTATCCTATTATGTGGAATTCTATGGGGAAGACCTATGATCAGTAGTGGATGTCATTCAGTTGATACGATCAAGTCGCCATTACACCGAGGTTGATTCCATAGACAACTCATAATTTTTGCAGAGTTTTGTTCAGCAAGCTAGTGACTCCAGTATCAATATTTCGGTGCGTATATAGTTACATGTGATTTAAGCCAAACCGCCGGGCTTTTATTAACAGGAGCGCCATAAACATTTGAGACTTTTGAGACCGCGGTTTCCTTATGCATTACCAGAGAGGTTTTAGCGGTGTGTAGTGGCCCTTGGATATTTAATTTTAGGGCCTCTAGGGTGAGCATCAAAATTGCATGCCTTTATAAACTGACCATGAATAGCGAAGCGAATAAAAGGCGAAAAAAATATCGTGCGATTTTTGAGTTCATATGAAAGTAGACTACAATTTTAAATACTTAAGTGTTAAAGACGCCGATGACGATAACAAAAAACGAGAACAAAAAATATAATGGTCAGAAGTTGTCCAAAAAGTGTTGCCGAAAATGGGATATGTCCATACTGGGGGGCCTCTAGAACAGAAGGCTCTGAGTCCACAACTGAAAACGGCACTGTGCATTACAACACACCAGAAAATTCTAAGGCTATTATCGGATATCGGTTATACTGCCCTCATAAGAAAAAACGCCGCAAAGCATACGGAAACTCCATACAATTTGCGGCCTTCTCTCTTACGAGGGCAGTATAGATAGTGTCTGTGCGCCCACTGGGGTGCGCCTACACAGATTTCCCTTCTACTTTCCCCTTTAATGACGATTGTGAGCCTAGTTGGATCAAGCTATTTTCGTATTACAATACCTAATAACAAATACTCAATAAGAAATGCACAAAAGAAACATTGATATACAAATTATTATTACTATCGGTAACGTTTAGTTAAAAAAACCCATACTGAATTATTATTTATTCGGAAACACTTCCCGAAACGTTGAGTGTACAAGTTCCGCGTGGTAGGAACTTTGTACTAGGTAGAAAAAAAGACGATTTAAAAGTATGTGCAAAACATCTACTTAAATAAAAAACATTTTGAATTTTGTTCGTTTTTTGATTGATTTTAAAATATACTAGCTTTCGCCCGCGGCTCCGCCCGCGTGGATGTCGCTTTATGTCTGTCTCCCTGTCGGTTTAACGTATCCCACGGGAACCATGCATTTTCCCGGAACAAAAAGTAGCCTAGTATTCCAGTATTTGATCTATCTACCCACCAAATTTCACCCAAATCCGTTCAGTAGTTTCGACGTGAAAGCAGAATAAAAAAACAAACATTCATACTTTTATTTATAATATTAGTAGGATTGTTATGGATTATGTATTGTTAATCTGGGAATTAAGACGAATTCAATTCAAGTCATCACTTCATTGGTAAGTAATAAAGACTAAATTACAGGTCACACTGATATAACATACATATTAGTTATCTTAAATCCATTCTAAAACTCATCAAAAAATTTAGGCTACAGGTAACTGGGAATCGAACCGAACATAAATACGCAAAAAAAATCCTCCATTGAAGAAGTCTGTTTTTTTAATGTGTCAAACATATTTAAATATACATATGATATATTTAATAAATATATATTAATATAAATTGTTCTTTCACACGACTGTAACGTATTTTTTTGGCATTGAAAATATGTATGTACATATAATTATTTTCTGTAGAAAAAGGAGGCGGGGTGAGGGTACAGCGACCGTGCGCGCAAGTAAGTAAATAATTAATAGTAAATTCATTCCATTGTCACAGAACATAGTAATAAACCATAACTAAACCAGCTGTTACTATATGTATTACATATAGTCCTAATAGCATCACAAGAATGTAACTATTACACATAAAAAACAGATCGGGAGATAAATACCAAAGTGGGTATTTCGATGACCTGGTGAAGTTTGCGGGAAGCCGCTGGATGCGGGCAGCACAGGACCGGTCGGTGTGGAAATCCTTTGGGGAGGCCTTTGTCCAGCAGTGGACGTCTTTTCGGCTGATGATGGATGGATGGGTTCTAGGTCAGACCTGGGTAACGCTAGGTAGAAAAGTATTTTCAGACGAATTGATCTAATATTGGATTCATTTTGTATAGAGGCTTAAAATAATATTTTTTTATTTAAGGAATAATGTTTTACACATTCTTTTAAACCCAGTACAAAGTCCCTCCCTGCCGCGCGGAAGTACACGCACTCACTACGAAATTACGGAAAATTTCCGATTAAAATACAATAAAGTAGCTGAAATACAATAATTCATATATTTCTTTGATTAACAACAATCCCAGACTGTTTATTAACAAAAGAAACTTTATTATTTATACAAGAAGAAACATATTTAATTAAACAGAAAGTAAGTAAGTTGAATAGGAGCATAATTAATCGATTTACAGGGTGATCAAAAAAATATGGCAAATTCTGGAAGCGGCTTCGACTCATGTTTCCCCAAGAACCCATTTAAAAAAAACTTGGGCTTCCCATACAAATATACAAATGATTCTTCAGTTTTGTTTAGAAGAGTTTTTTGGAGACAGTTGTTCAGTTTCATGGGTTAGCGACTATAAAAAAAATCACCAGTCATTTTTCGTTAACAACCTATATCGTCCTCACTGCAGGGGCACGGGTCTCTTCCCCCAACTCGGGAAGGTTAGGCCATACTCCACACACGGGGCCAAGTCCGGATTGGTAGAAGTTGTGGGGCTAGGGGCCAACAACCCCAGTGTCAGAAGTTTTCAAGCCGCCTGTAAGGCCTCCAACATGGCTTAACGACTGGCATCAAGTGATAGTAGCCGGCACCAACGGCTTAACATGCCTTGCGAAGCACGGAAACGGTCGAGATAAAATGCCACCAACAGTCAAACCCATCCAGGTTGTGACCGTGTCTGTAGTCACTTAACCTGCGTGATCGACGCGACCACGCAGCATTTTTATGACCCTGTTATTATTATCAAAAGAAATAACTCCCAACAGTCTGTGCAATGACGAGTAAATCATTAAATCTTTTGTTCTCTTAGCCTTCAGCGACTTGCGCGCAGATATTTTAACATTAAAAAACAAAACTGTCGCCAATTGACTATTGACAGAATGATAAAGGAGGCCTTGACTGAAATTAAAGAAATCGCAATTGAAAGAAAATTAAAAATAAATGTCTGGGAGTTTTGTAAATGTGCGCATAATCCGATTAATACAATAATACATTATTTATCTCTGTGCATTCTGTACAGAATATTTTTTTGTTTTCAAACCCCTTAAAGAAAAAAAGAACAAAAAAAATGTTAGTAAAAAATTGTTGCCTTCATTACTTTTTTGAAAGGTGAACTTATTTATGAAGAGTTTATAATTTTCTGCCTGCAATATTTAACTTGGTTAATAAATACTACCAAGTCTACAACTTTTCTAAAATGCTTAAACATTTTGGACTTGTTATACAAGCTTCATTTAGCTTATTTTAAAGTTGTTTAAATTCCTGTGTACCAATCTGGTGGGACGTTAAACAAGCTATATACCATAGCAATTTGAATTACCCATTCTGGGATACCCTGTATAATAACAGATAATAATAAATGACGTGCACAAGAAGAAATCTATGTTGGCGGATTACATAGATAAATAGAATTATATAAACAAGTGTAAAAATAACAATGAAAAAAGCGATAAAAGGAAGTCACATTTAAACTGGTTAAGCCGATTTGGAGATAAATGGAATACGCATGGTACATATGGGTTGTTAACGGTACATGCACTTCCCTATATTACCTCTAACGAATAGAATAATTAAGAATAAAAGCTGCTTGAAACACATAAAACTAAACAAAAAAGCTTCAACACAGGAAGGTGCGTTTAAATATGGCGACGACTCTTGTCTGGTCATCGTCTGCGCGGAGACTTTATTCTATGCGCATACGCATCTTCCGGCGCAAGGCGGGTTCAACGACCCCAGACGACGGCCACTGCATAAAGTGCAACAATGTCATATGTTTACTGACCTAAAGGATTCTTCAAAAAAGTTAAAGATATTTTCGATCGTGACTGGAGTAAGTAAAATAGGAGGTTTACCATTTGCATGCTTATGCGTCATTGTAAGACTAAAGTAGACCTTAACACTAGTAAAGGTCCGAACCTTAACACTAATAAAGCCTGCTCATGCAAGGTGCTGTATAGATAGCGAGAGACGGGCGAGAGAATAGCGTAGTTACCGGCGTAAGAGGCATTCGATCTTAGCCCTCTAGGATAGGAAAGGAACTGATAACCCTTTTCAACCGACTTCAAAAAAAGGAGGAGGTTCTCAATTCGTCGGAATGATCACCGATTACTCGAAGACGCCTGAACCGATTTCAAAAATTCTTTTTTTGTTTAAAAGGGTATACTTCACAGGTAGTCCTATATAAATTTTATCGAAATCGATTCAGCGGTTTTTGAGAAAATCAACAAAAACATAGCAAAATTGGAGTTGTTGCGATTGAAGTCGGTTGTTTTTAACGTATTCAGCGTGGTCAATTATAGGGTTAGAGGTGCCCATAGATGGTGGTAGCTACTTTCCATCAGGTGGCCAGTTTTGCCACTTTACACATTATAATTTACTAAACTAAAAAACAAATACCACCGTCGTTAGTAAATGTTATAATAACTCAATATGTTATATAATGCCGTTATAATAACTCAAAAACCACTACGGTAAGAATCATCGCGATGAAATCTGGTTTCAGATAAAAATAAATATAACCTTCCAAAAAATGAAAAATGTCGACTGCAAAATGGAAACAAAAGAAAATAAACCACTCAGTTATAAAAATGATAAATAATTGCAGTCGGAGGCACACAAGTACATAAAATTCTATGTTTTACCAGTTGATGCTGGGCGTTCGATTTCTAGAATAGAAATTGTTCAGTCAAAACCAAATTCTTATTTATGTTTAATTAAGTAGAAAACGCACTATATTTTTTGCAATATCTTATCTGTAAATAGTAAACCAAATATTGAACATACATTACTTACTTAATATTTTCTAAAAACATATTTTTTAAAGTTACTGGTCACACTATTATTTTTTATTTCCAATATTTGAGGTGTAACCAAATCAATTAAAACTATTTTAATTGGCTCTTTTGATTTTAAAACTGAACAATTTTGATGCTTTTTTAGAACGATTTTTTTTTACCCTCAAATTATTTTTAAAGACTTTTTTTTCTACCAAGTACAAAGTTTCTATCACTCGGAAATTATCAGAGTAGTATTTGGTAAGTCTGTATATTTTTTTAATCGCAGAACTGATAAGTATACGAGATAGACATAGAAGCGGACAGCCCCTAACATTTCGAGCGAAGAGTTAAAAAATGCAGTATATAGCTAAATATATCAAATCAAAAACTCTAGATTTTGAGCCAGCCATTGCAAATTCTTATTTTTCAATGAAAAATATAAATAACTCCGCAAAATCAATTCGGATACGGAATATTTAAATCAAGACCCAGTTTTGAGGCCCGTCTGTTAGCACAGCCATTCGAGTTTCTCGCGTTAACAAGTGGATTATTTATTCATTACGTAATCTGTAATATGCATATTTTAATATTGGTCACGGCTGGTAGTCAACTATTGTACGAGTTGTCGCTTTATACAGGTGTCCCTCAATAAAATGCAAAAAGAAAAGAGGTGAAGTTAGAAGAAATGTTATCCATGAAAAAAGAATCTGTAATATTTCAAATTTCTTCGATTCTATAACTAACTCCGCAGACATAACATATTCGTAAATTCGATCACGACTTTTCTCCTTACAAGCTTAGTTAAAGCGTAGGGCTAGTGTTGGTTGTTGATTTCTAAACAATTGTTAGGTTTGAGGGAACGCGGTATTTCGTACTTGCTTGCTATGTGTACCTATTGTCACCTAGTTGTGACTGTTGCTAAGGAGCCACTTACACGAGGCTGTTCCTTTCAACTACGCCACAGTGACAAGCGTCTATAAATCAAAAGTTCAAAACACGACAAAAATATATTATTTAAGTAATTTAAAAAATGTTTCATTTTCATTTATTAAGTATACTCTATGTAATTTTATTTATTTTAAAAGTTAAATATAATAATCATCAAATATAATATTAAAATTAAAAAAGTATTTTAAAAATCTACGACAAAAGTTTCAAGGAAAATATCATGGTTTATAAAATCATGTGAATTCACCGAAAGTACCGTGTAATATCTATAGTTTTTTTGATTGATATACATAGTTAAGTACAAATTATGACATTTAATTTTTTTATAATATAAAATAATAACTTTTTATTTCGATAGAGTATCATAGTGGCTGTTAGTAAAACTTAAAGATTATGTTAGTCGATACATTTAATTTATCAAATTTTTAGTACCTATATGGGACACTGGGTGTGTACACGTGAGTATTCATCCAGTGACCCAATACTATACCAATATTATACCTCCTCCCAATTTTTATCTGCGTTAACGGCGTCGTGTAAGCATCCCCTTAACTTTAAGGAAAACTGCACGTGACCGCCGAGTTTGTTTGAGTTCATTGTGTTATGAAAATTTTATGGTGCTAACGCTCCCTTTGAAATGTTGAAATGCTCTAAAGCCTTTATAAGTATTTATGGTTTATTGCTCTATTTATAATTGTTGTGGTCTCAATGCTCGTTATACAAGATGTGTGTTTTTACTAGCCGGAAAGCGGAATACTGATATTGTAAATGCTACTCGTCAAATTAAACAACTTTCCCCAAAAAAGAGGAAACAATTTTTGCATTTCTCATACTAGCTGTCAATAAATAATTAGTCCGCCGATTTGAGCATTTGTATGAAAAAACTTTCTTTTTGTTTCGACTGTACGATTCTTTAGTTTCAGGAGATGCATCTTATAACATTTGCCGGTTTTGGCCACAAAAAATCACCCTGCATATTACCACCAGTTAAGCATTAAATATTGAATAAGCGACCTGTTACAAATTGCTAGGCTGATATTTGAACTTCAAACGTTTAAAATTTCACATCAGTAAAAGATAGCGCCATCCTTTGTCCAGCAGGTTTAAGTTCCGAGGCTCAGAGTCCAGAGCGTGAGATTGTTTTTTAACTTGCTCTTAGGTTCGGAACGGCAGGCCGGTTGTTTTACGTCAATTGATTTTGACAACTTTGCTATCTGACATTGTTCTATAGATTTGACAAATGTTGATAAACGTCAGAGCTTTTTCCAACGACCGAATGTGATAGTTGGAAAGTTGCAACCGACGACGACGGGTATGGAACGCGTAGGTTGTGTCAACTTGACGTTTGAGAAGGAGGTACGGAACGACGTTAGAGTGAACGGTTGCGCTCGGAGTGTACCTTCGGAACGCACCCCAGTATTTTTGGCTGATGATGATAGGCAAGTTGAAGTGACAATATGCGAAGCGATAATGCGCAGGTCATGAGGATCGCGGAACTGATAGAATAGAATAGAATTCATTTATAGTGTGATTGTTACAATATAAAAATATGCCAGTTTACAGTGCTCAAATAGTCAAAACAATCTACCTATATCAGGCATACAATGTTATAGGAATACACACACATGTTAAAATTAAATATAAAACTTTCAAATATAAATAACTACTAAATATAAAATCATATGTCCGAAATTTAAATCTAATCAAATATCATAAATTATAATTACAATAAATCAATATATGTCAGAAAATAAAATCAAACATCAGTGTCCGCTACTATTATAATATTCAGATAACTGATGGGGGTGGAAAAGTGGTAGAGGACCGCGGGCCGGAAGACGTGTTAAACGGTCATCCATCAAGCTTACTGAAGATTTAGCCAGGCTAGTAGGAAGCCACTGGATATACGTAAAATAGTATAACATTATACAGGGTGTAACAGAAGTGTGTGACAATACTTCAAGGTTGGCTTTTACCCATCAAACTGAACAACTTTTGTTCTACAACTTTGTTGAAATCGCAAAATTTTTTTTGGACTTTTCATACAAATCGATCAGCTGGCGAACCAAGTTTGTATGAAAAGTCCAAAAATTTTTTTGCGATTTCAACAAAGTTGTAGAACAAAAGTTGTTCAGTTTGATGGGTAAAAGCCAACCTTGAAGTATTGTCACACACTTCTGTTACACCCTGTTGTATATACATACAGTATGTACGCTTCCTGCCGCTAAATAGTAAACTCGGACCATTATGTGATATAGATGAAACCCATATTCTGAAGTGGAGTCTTGAGGTTGGTATGAAAATTTCAGAATCGAACCTGTGATCGAAACATTTTATTTTAGGATACCTGACAGATTTATTTAATAAAGTTAAAAATAAAAATGTAGTTATTGTGACATTATTTTCCTCTACTTTCCAATACTACATAGAGAATCTATTTTATTTAAATATCGTTAATGAAAAAAGAATGATAATATATTTTTAAAAAAACAGAAATATTTAAGCGCCATATTTTAATAAAAACCCAGTTGTCAAGTGTAAATTATGCGCATTGTTATACATAAATTATAAAGAGAAACACTCAATACTAAAGAAAAAATAGTGCAATCAGGAGTTTTGCAGACGACACAATTTTTTTTTTATACATATACATATAATAAAAATGTAACGAGTGTGTGTCATTAGATTAAATTAAAATATTTTGATTATTAAGCAGATGCTGTACACATTCTTTTAAATCGTTTTCTTTTTATCTTGTACGAAGCTCCTATCACTCGGAACTTGTACACTCAAGCGCAACACAAACAGAGGCGGCCGCGGGGCGGTGCGAAAGCGTTCCGGGAGCGGTATTTTTGTAATGTTCGGATTACTATGAAACCCTTCACACCAAAACCATGCGGGAACCGGGCGGGCGCCGCGCGGTTTTGGTGTGAAAAGAAAGCTTTCGCACCGCCTCGCGGCCGCCTTTGTGTGTTGCGCTTCAAATTTTCGGAAGGTGTTATCTACAATAATGTCACCGTGTGAACATGCATATACACGTAATTTCACGAAAATTCGAACGATCGATCGCTTCAATCTCAATCAAATGAAGATCACGTATAGTATATGTACTTATATCAGGAATTTACGCATTTCAGATTTTTACCCCCAAATTTTTGATGTATGTTTCATGGAAAAAGGCAATAATAAAACATTTTTTTATTTTTTAAATAATTAAATATTATTTGAGAAATTTCAAATTTCTCCGTAAAGTTCTAAGGGCAATCCAAATTTCAGACGGGCAAAGTCACAGGCTCAAAAGTTAGTAATTAAGTAAAACACAAAACATATAAACCCGCAATTTATATCGCAATAAATATATTAAACAAATATTGAAACTGCTGAAATTCGAGGCCGAACGTGACGCAAAAACTTTTCGCCAAGTTCTGCATAAGTAGGTACTAGGTACGTATTGAATAAACATAATTTAACATTTTGTAGTAAGTTACATTGTTTGAACATATTGTTCGATTATCCTTGAGACAGAGAAGTTTGGAAAGTGAGCATAAATGTGGCAAAAATGTACAGGTTGTAAAAAAATAATTTTTACTGGAAAAGGTCGAAATGAGGTAACTTCTTAGAATTTCCATTAAAAAGCCTATTACGATTTACTAACTCTTAAAACTAAAAGTCCCACCTAACCTACCCTTACATTTACAAACTCTGTCAGTAAATCCCAAGATTAACTGGTAAAACCTAAGATTTACTAAATGTACTGGTTTTACAGTAACATACATATACACACACACGTCGAAAGCTTGCGTGCATAATTACATGTTTGCATACATGCATGCTTGTTTGCTTTTTATAACTACAGAGACAATATAACTGGTTGTTTTTGTATAGGATCTACGTCTATTTTGTTTAAACTACATCTTCATTCAGTCTTTTCTTCTATAGTAAATAAGAGCTACAAAATACGCACACGATGTTTAGAAAAAAACAATAACACAATGTTTTTTTCTAAATTAACCTACATATGTTGCAAGTTACGATGCATATAATATTGAATTTTATTTAGTTAAATTACACTGGACATAATGAAGTAACTTGTTTTATTTAATGATATAATAATTATCCAAAAGAGCGCGAATATAAAATACAATATGCTTAGTGTGCAAAAAACAAAAAGACTTCAAATTCTTTCAAAAGAATCGTTCATAACGCTTTTTTGGGGAAAGTTGTTCAGTGTCATCTTCTTTCTGCTTAACCACACACCCTGTATATCGCTGAACTTCCTTACCGACTCACAGTCGTTAACATTTTAAATCAACTCATCATTGAGCGAAGTTTACATTTGGAATCTCTTCTGTTTATGCTAATAACTTCTTCCCTTCAAACTTGCCCATACCCTGAGGCAGCAAACCACCATAAATGTACTCTTTGCGAAGTCAAAGTAAATAAAAGCTAATAATGAATAAGAACTCGTGTTATTTTAAACTTTTATCATAAAAAATATACAGACAATATGAAAAGTCTATCCTTCTTTGGAAGTCTGTTAAATGATTGAGCTGTATGAAGTAATCGGATAAGAGATAGACAGGGTGTAACAGAAAGGTATGATAATACTTCAAGGTTGGCTTTTACCCATCAAACTGAACAAATTTTGTTCTACAACTTTGTTCAAATCGCAAAATTTTTTTTGGACTTTTCATACAAATCGATCAGCTGGCGAACCAAGTTTGTATGAAAAGTCCGAAAATTTCTTTGCGATTTTAACAAAGTTGTAGAACAAAAGTTGTTCAGTTTGATGGGTAAAAGCCAACCTTGAAGTATTATAACACCTTTCTGTTTCACCCTGTATATATGTATACATTATACATATTATGTCAGTAAGTGTTACTTTTTTGAAAAACTGAGCTGAAATCAATTAATTCCTCTTAGATCATACTTACCAAATGCGTCTCCACCGTTTGCATTTCATAATAAAATGATAAATCTAGCTTCGAACAAATCTTTTTTTTATTGAAGAAATAAAAAAAATCTCCCAAATACTCACTTTTTTCACTTGACATTCTCAAAAAAGTTTTCAACCTGAAATTAAACAGTACATAGGTAGGTACCGACCGCTCTACGTAGTTTTAATAACAATTAGGCAAACATTCCAATGGTATTAAATTTCTTCGGGAAACTTTGCAATTTCCAGTGCAATTGGAGAGTTTGATTACTTGTCCCATCAGCAAAAACATTGTCTAGCCGCTTTTCGTTCTTATTACCGAGGGAAAAGGTCGAAAAACAGGTGTCAATTTAGCCGATGTACTTATTAATGGAATTCGATTTTAATACCTATAAAATTTAATAGTCAACGTGGATTATGTTCTAGATTAAGTATAAAAAATATAACTAAAAAAATTGAAAATGTTTGCACCCCTGACTCTGACAGGTTTGCTGCTGATTCTAGATGATGCTACAGCATCAGGTCAAAGTTACCATGTTATTGTAATATCTTGAAATCATAGAATAACCGCCTCCATAGCCTAGTGGCTTGTCCGCTCGCTTCACATCTGGAGGTCGCAGTTTCGATTCCCGGCGGGGTCCAACTTTGTAGGACTCTGTTTGGTTGGTGGTAGGGCATTTTCGAGCCCGCCTGGCTAGCTACCACCATCTTATCTAAGTCTTGCCGCCAAACATCAATGTTAACAGCATTGATGAAGATAAAATAGCCAGTTCCCCATTTCGTTGGGGAATCTTGGTAAGCCCGCTTCCATCTTAGGCATCATCATCACTTACCATCAGATGAGATGATGCCAAGGGCTTGCCAATTGAGGGTAATAAAAAAAAAATTTGAATTGATCAGAACAGCAGAAGTTTTTCAGATCCCTTTCCTATCCCTATGTACACCTAAAAGTATACAGGGTAGCTGTGCTACTTGTACTACTTGGTTGTATACTTCTAGTTGCACGAGACTGGTGTCGATTCGGTGTTTGCGATTAAACTAATTTGACAAGACTAAACTTAATTTAAGCGTCCTGTCCTTATCATTTTGGTTTAGAAAGAAAAAGACAACACTTAAATTAAGTTTAATCCTGTCAAGTAAGTGTAATCGTGAAAACCGAATCGACACCAATGTACTACGAGTATTTCTGTGTAAAACACGACATTCCGTTGCTCTGTATTGATGTTAAAGGACAACCAATTTCACTTTCGACTTCATAATAAGTAGATAATAAGGATACCATTGCCTTGAAATATTTTTTTGTCAATTTATTTTTGAAAATTGAATAAAATATTGTTACATTGTATTGTAATCGTACGCAAATGTTTTCGTCTATCACGTGTGCGGGCCACGTGCGCTGGCGACGAGGATCGGAGGAAATCCGCACATCCGACTGATGAATACCCGATCAGCTTTTGTCACGCCCATTTGCTTTAGCTTGGTATTATATATATATCAATTACAATATAACTCTTGGTGAGCTAGATAAAGGTTTAATATAACTTTAAAATTGTGAGAGATATCAATTTTCTATAATATAGGTAATTACCATTTACGACATTCACTCGTAAGTCGGTTTTCCTACCACCTGGTTTTCTTGCTACGCTTGCCTAAACCTAAACTCTCGAATTCGCATAATCTAGCGATTGTCAGCTCTGCATCAGATGTGTGTGACCATAGAAATCTAAATAATTATTTAAGATTTACATATACAAATTATATAGAAACCTAGAATTATATACTTATATAATATATTAATAATTATTTTAGTTTCCTATGTATGTGACCGACCAATGGGCCGGAAAAAAATCACCTTGTTGGTTTTTGCTCATACGTGATTTTATTAATAACGGATAAGAACATTTTCAAGCTTTAATTCGGGTTAACTGTGACCACGTTTTTTTCTACAACTTTTTAAATAAACGACAAGAATTTTTGGACTGGAAAGTACAAAAATACTCAATCCGATGATCAATTTATATGGAGAATTTAAAGTTTTTGGACAAAAGTTGCCACGTAGCCTAGATAATTTATGTTAATATTCACTATTAAAAATTACATGTACATATAACTAAATAATTTAACACCTACTCAGCCGATTGACATAACAGCTGATTACTATCAAATCAAGAAAAAACTGAAAAAGCAAACTGTGAGGGATTACTCTAGGATTATTATTACGGTATTTTTTCCTTATCAGCAATTGGCGCCCGCGCTGGCGCCGCCGTATCGCGGCTTCCAAAACTGTAGGCGCGTAATATGTGCCACTTATCATATCAAGCAAGCCATGGACTGAACATGAAGGAACGATGGAGAAATATGAACTGCAAAATGTGACGTCGAAGTGTTGACAATATACTACACTGGAAGAGGGTAGGTGTAATTTAAAAATCAAAAAATGCAGAAAGAAGATAGAGAGACACAGTTTATTGTATTGCATGCCTTACACAACTTACCTTGTATTGCATAATTTATTTGAATTAATTAATAATTATAAAAAAGCACTAATGTTAGATATGATTTAAAAGTTAAATGTATTTATAAAAATAAGGATATAGTAGTAGACAGTTTATAATTTTAATATTGCATGATAACCGTAATTACGAACTTTCCAAATGCAAATAGTCTTACTTTAAAGTAAAACTAAGGTGTACATACTTACTGTTCTTATATAATTTGTATTGTTTTTTTGTTTGTGTGTTTGGAACATAAATAAAAGGCTTTTTATTTATTATTTTTATATACCTTACAAAAATAAAAGAAGACATCAAAAGTAAACACAGAAGACAAAAACAAAACTAAATAACTAATCTACATTACTACTGACAAGCTTTTTTTTAACTAGAACAGACCGATCTTCTATTAGAAGTGCAAAAATCGTTTTTTGGACTTCGTTCAATTTGTGAATAGAAGATACAATTTATTTGCAAATCTCTCAAAAGAACCCTAGAATATTTCGAGAACCAACACCGTTTTTAAAGCCCAACTTTTCAGTTCAAAGTGCCCTATCTTTCATTCTTGTTTGATCGTTGTAATGCGCACACTCTTATCGAGTTATCACACAGATAGAGTTTTAGGAAGTTACATCGTAGTTTGTATTTACATCATGTGATATGATAACGTATTTATTTGAGGTTTTACACGTCGAGTAACTATGATACATACAAAATTTTCTGAAAAATAATTTCAAGAGGATTTCCAGAAAACTGAAATAGGTTTCATGGGCAAAAAAGGTTGTTAATTTTGATGAGGCTCCTACCTTATAAACTGAAAAAGTTTATTTTAACGAGTTTGGAGAAATCACATAAAATTTACTCTTCTTACAAATCTGATCAAACAAAGCTGATCAATTTGTATGTGTACACCAAAAATATTGTTTCCTTGTTTGTCCATAGTGATCACCCTCAAGCCGACTGACTAACAGATAACGCACAGCTTAAGCCGGTGAAATAAAAACGTTATATAGGTAAGTAATACAAATGTTAAAGGCCGGAGCAGACCAAACGCGTGGCGTGGCGCGTGCGTGGCGTCGGCGTGGCGTCGATGTGGCAGCAACGGTTGTAATGTATGAACTCTATGAGAAGTGTCACACTGACGCAGCGTACACGCGCGTGCACGCACCGCGCAGTCGGTGTAACACCTCTAAAAGAGTTTCATACATTACATTACAACCGTTGCGGCCACGTCGACGCCACGCACTCGCCACGCGACTCGTTTGGTCTACGGCCTTAAAAGAGGAAATTTTCTTCGAGTACACAATAAATGCACTAGGAGGGACTTTTTGAATTCCATCTCTAAAGGGTTGGTATTTAAAAAAATAGGAATATGTTTGTAAACGTCCTAAATACATTTTTCATTATTTTTGAAAATTTAACACTTACGGAAATGGGGTGTTAAAATATCAATGGAAAATTGAGTTTCCTACGGTTTTGAATTGTTTTCAACCGCTTGTAAACGTAGTAAGTATAAAGTGAGTGATAAAAAATAAGCAGATATACAGATAAAATAAAACGCATTCATGTTCATAGCATCTATTCCTGAAATTGATAGCGATAACAAAAGTATGTCGGTAGGTACCAGTATTACGATAAAATGCATATTTATCTATAACGAAAACACTCGGTGACTGTGATATTTCGAAGAACATTATAAGTAATAAACAAATACAAAGTTTACGGGCTCTCTGTATGCATTTCCAGAAAATGAACTAGTTAAGTAAGAGCTGGAATCCTACGCGAAAGGTTCTGTGCCATTTTTTTCGGTATCCATTATTTATCATTTCAGTCGAAAAACATTAAAAGATAAACGAAGTGCTTCCTCAAGGATTTCCACCAAGAGCGGTCTTACAGCTGCCCGCATCCAGCACTTTCCCACGTTCTTCTCCAATTCATAGATTCATCGAGTGGGAGGCCTGCCTACGCTACGTGATCCCATGCACCGAGAAGTTAAAACTAATTTAGAAAGAGAATTAAAAACTAATTTAGCAATATTACGAACATCAATGTTGTTCGTTTCATCCAGAAGCGTTTCGAATCATTTCATTGAAGCTAAGCTGCGGGAAAAGCTCTTGTTGAATTAAAATTCAGTTATTATAAAAACCATAAATAATATGAAAAATAAAAGCAGACTGTATAATTCATATCTAATTTGTTCTTGTGATGAAGGTCTAATATCTTCATGTCTCAAGCAAACTTTGTATGGAGAGAATAAATTATGAAGTATTCTAATAACTTTTTTATGGAAAATTACTTATTGTTTTCAGTACAATATTTCCACGAGCGCTGAAAATTTATAAGTCTTTTAGATTAAATTATATACAGTGGTATATAATTTAATCCTCCAGTAGTTTATAATTTAATCCTAACTTAGTGAAAAAAAAGCGGTCGTGGTTCAGTGCGGCTTGCGTGGTTGCATCGATCACGCAGGTTAACTGACTACAGAAACTGTCATAACCTGGATGGGTTTGACTGTCAGTGGCATTTATCTCGACCGCTTCCGTGCTTCGCAAGGCACGTTAAGCCGTTGGTGCCGGCTGCTATCGCTAGCAGTCGTTAAGCCATGTCAGAGGCCTTATAGGCGGCTTGAAAACTTCTGACACTGGGGTTGGCCACTAGCCCCACAACCTCCACCAATCCGGACTTGGCCCCCGTGTGTGGAGTATGGCCTAAGCCTTCCCGAGTTATGGGAAGAGACCTGTGCCCCTGCAGTGGGGACGTAATGGGTTGTTAACACAGGATCAAAATCAATCGGTAGACTTTAACTTCTAACTAGATGCTTAACCAAGAGTTTCCGCAGATAGGCAAAAAGTCCGCAAAAGTTCGGGAATTGGGACCCATCGATGAGCAACTACAGCGCAAAACTATTGTATTTGATACTTATACAAATTAAGATTTTATGCCTAGTCGGAGTAGGTATGAAGAAGGATCCAAATCACTCATTTGTCCCTTAGGATATCAAGGTGTCATAAGGTAAGAAAGTAACCTCCAAAGAGGTATATAGCGCATAGAATGAGCAAGTTAATGTGGCAGTGGGCGGACCACATAGTAAATAAGTAAAGTCTTTATTGCTTAGCTCGCAGAACTGATAACTGACGCGGAGAAAGGTTCTCTAGGGCGACCGTGGGCCGAAAGACGCAAGACTTTGTTGGAAGACCCCCGCCAGATAGGCTGGTGTTCTGATGAGACTTCCAGGAAGCCGATATATACAGGAAACAAAAGCTCCTTGTAGCTGATCCTTAACAGTCGCCAGCGATGAAATCAGTTAACGGACAGATGTTATTACAGATACATGTGGTTCAGAACCGTAAAATCTATGTCAAAGGTCTGTCTATATTTGAGAGTAGGTGGTTTACGACCTGCCTGTAGCTCAGGAGTGTGATAAGTGGAAATCTATGAAGGTAGGTCTTTGGTGCAAACATAAGATGTCTATGAGTTGACGTGAGAAAAACCCTAGTCACATACCAATGCATTTCAATGGTCTACTGTATGTACATATATGGTGCTTTTTCGCTTCTGGCCGCTTGGCAGACAGTAACATCCAATAAAGTGCGTGCGCGCGTGATATTTTTAATTCATGAATTGGAACGTAGACACGATGCAGGCGTCCGTTGGCGTCGGCGAAAAAAAAAGAGAAGAAAAAATGGCAGTTTCCGGACGCTAAACAAATTTTTGCGACCGATGCGTGCTCTGAATGGACGGGTTTGCATTAAAATTTCGTGACAGAGCATCGAACTTTGAAGGTCTGGTCTGGGCAAAGTGCCTAACGTAGGCACACACAGGGTGTGAAAAAAGGTATAGCAATACATTATGGTCGTCATCTCATAATACTGAAAAACATTCGTTCTGAGTCTTAGCTGAAAGTAAAGCAAAAAGGAAATAGTTATCCTTATCTTATCACCAACTACGAGTCCTCAAAACACTAAGGAAAATGAACAAAGAACTATTGCCAACAATCCAAGCATAATTTATAATGATCCATTATTAATAGGGAATTTTCCATGGGTTTCTCTAAACTCAACTAGATGGCGCTGATCAACATTGGAAATTAGAAAATCTCTTAAAAATCGTCAAAACTGACTGATATTACCGACTAATATCATAATAATGATGAATAGCTTTTGAAGATTACTTTTCATTGAATATTTTTTGCATTTTGATCCAAAAAATACTTTTCATAATTTTTGATGCACAACGCTTATCAGTATTGTTTTTGTATTTCTTCAAAGAATTCTAACACCAAGTTATAAATTGCATTTTAATCATAAGAATGTATTAAAATCAATTTATATTTGGTTTGGAAGAAGAAATTACATATACCAGAAAAACCAGAACGCACCCAGGTTATCCATACTTGACCAAGTTGGAAATTTATCGTTTCTGTTAATTCAATTAATAAGAATCTATGTTCAGGTTTTTATATATTTTTAACAATACTAAATAAATCTATTTTGTTACCGTAAATTCTACGCTGTTTTTAAAAATACATTGCCAATACTGAGAAACGCCATCTATTGAGACACTTATGAACGGTGTGACATACGTCATCTGAAACTCCATATTGGAAAGCCTTTATCCTGAAGCGTTGGTAGCAAATAAAGTGAAGGGAACCATAGCTAACTCTCGCAATATCTCTTGCTGTCGACTGATATAGGAGAACATCATATCGATGAATCCGATGCTATCCGTATGGACCGGCCCGCTCTTGTCAATAATATGAAACTGACCCACTGACCACGCACAGAGATCAGCAGAACTCTCTTGCCACGCTTGGTTAAGGCCCGCGTAGTAAGAAATACCCCTTTGTCAAAAAAGGGAGAAACTATAAAGTTAAATATAATAATAATAATTTTACGTTCAATGATTTTCTTATTACAGTTCCCTAATATATTTGTTACCCTTTCCCTTTTTTAAAGTTCGAAAACCGTGAACAAAAATATACAACAGTTTTTATGAATTTTATATCTCTTTGTAACACAATTTCCTTTGATAGAGGTTTGTTCCATTGGTTAGGTCAGTTCCCCTTATGCAAGAACGTTTACTTCCTTTTTGCAACTGCGGTTTTGTCTTTTCGCTTTATGCGCTAATTCTGTAACCTATACATTTGATACAGATACTTACTATACAATATCTTCCCCTACCTCACCGAGTATTACTTCTCTCAAAAACAAAATATTGTCCTTCTCAAGCAACTCTGTAGAATATGTTGGGTTATCTTATCGTATCTCAAACTTGGAAAGTTTTCCAAAACTGAGTGATTCCTTTCCAAACATAAGCGTTACGAAACCTTGTGTTTTGTGTGTCTTTCACACATATACGTGCGTAAACATAAAAATATTACACGCTACAATACGACGCTACAGAAGTAGGTTAATCATATTTCGTTGATAAGATATAAATTTAAGTAAGTTTGTAAGTGAGTAGTCTAATAAAGTGATTGTGATAGAATATGCAGATATCCTTGGGGGAGGCCTTTGTCCAGCAGTGGACGTATTTCGGCTGATAGAATAGAATGCAGATATTACATATTATCTATCACTTCATAATATATCAAAACTGGAAATCAGAATTTCGAATGTATTACTTTTGACACTTATTTCAAGTGGCATATACATATTTGTATTTTTTTATTTTTTAAAAATGTTTTATAACTAAAGAAGTCATTTTTTGATCATTACTTCTGGATTAATGAATTTTCGGTGTCTTAATTAAACAAATTATTAAGTTAATAAATTCAGACTTCCGACTCGTGTTGGCCGAAGCAAGGAGAACATGTTTAGATGGGGATTCATGGATACAGGTGCGGTGTCGTTCCGCAAACTATGGAAAATCTAATTTCTTGCCCCGCGTGTCCTGCCACCTGCACGCAGAAAGAACTTATGGACGCTACTGAAAATGAATAGAAAGATTTAGATTTAGATCGCTATTGACTCGATAAGAAGAAGAAAAAGTTAATAAATACATAGTGACAGATAAAATTTTCATTCTCACAATAAATCAATAGACAAGAACAAGACAAAATAAAAAAGAACAAACAACATGAATGAAGTAACGATAGCAGAAACAGACCGGATACGAACATTACATAACCAGCATTTAATTTTGCATATGCACTCGTAAGTACGATAGTAAGTTGCACTTGTGTAGGATGACCATCCTTTCGCAGTTTTTGTCCTAGTTTATAAAGGGCTTTGTTTATAAATCTTTTTACCGCCACTGCACAAGGAAATCGGAATCCATACAGGTAAACTATTACTTATTCTCGCCTTCTCCATAGGAGGAAGAGCCACCTTGTCCCCCACCCCACTCCAACTCTCCGTAATTTAGATAGTATTTTTTTAAGCTAAGCTTTTCAGTAATATCATAATAGCAATCAGGAAATTGAGTCATTCGGTACAGTCACAAGAGGCTGGAGCATAAAATGGTCACCCTACACGTCCGTCACACATTGCACCTCCAAAAAGCGTGTGCGCAGTGCAACAAAACAAAACGCAGCACATGCGCGTTTGCACTAAATTAGCGATGACGCCCCGACACTTTTCCCACACTGCAGTTTTGGTACGGTCCGCAAAACACGTTGACAGACTTGAATTACAAACACAGTTTTATTAAGAACTAGCTTTCCGCCCACGGCTTCGCCCGCGTTGACATCGTTTATGGTGGTTTATATTTTTGTTACGCACGGCCAAAGGTTAATCCACGGGAAACGTGAATAAACAGAAGACTGATTTCATTTGATTTTTTAACGCTAATTACCATATTTCCGAAATATTTGCAAGTATATCGAATAAAAAAAAAGGAAAGCTCCATAATATTTCAACTTTCATATAATTCTTATACAATATTTTAACTCGTTTAGGGGATGAATTTTCAAAAATCCTTTTAAATGATTGGTTACGTGAGCAAAAATATTTAAAGTGTTTGTTTACGACTTATTCCCAATGATGTGGCACGTATCTCTTCCCATATCTCGGGAAGGTTAGGTAGGCCACTCTCCACACACAGGGGCCGAGTCCGAATTGATGGAGGTTGTGGGTCTAATGGCCAAACTAATCTCAGAAGTTTTCAAGTTGCTTATTAGGCCTTCTGACATGCTTTAACGACTGCCATCTAGTGATAGCAGCCAACACCAACGGCTTAACGTACCTTGCGAAGCACGGAAACAATAGAGATAAATGCCACTAACAGTCAAATCCATCCTTGTCATGACATGACCGTGTCTATAGTCAGTTAACCTGCATGATCGACGCGACCATGCAAGCCCTCTGAGTATCGGCCAACAGGATTGGTTCCCCATACAAACTTTCATCCCCTATTTCACCCCCTTCTAGTTTTATTTTCGCAACAAAAAGTAGCCTATATCCTTCCTCAATGTCCTATCTATCTCTGTGCCCAAATTCATCAAAATCGGTTCAGCGGTTTAGACGTGAAGGCGTAACAAACAGACAGATAGAGTTACTTTCGCATTTATAATAAGTAATGGATAGTTATTTGTTCAACAAGTGAACAAGTTGCTGCGAGTGCTGACTTTCAATCATAAACAAGTGTAGAGTTGAATCACGAGCGTAGCGAGCGATTCAAAAGCGGTACCAAAACCACCCTTTTCGAGCTGGAGATATTATGGCCTCCCACTTGGTGGACCCGATGACCTGTTGAAGATTGCGGGAAGCCACTGGATCGCGCGGGCAGCGCAAGACCTGTCCGTGTGGAAATCATTGGACGAGGCCTTTATCCAGCAGTGGACGTCTTTTGGATGATGATGTTCACGATATTTTTAAGGTAAGTATAATTATTTTTAACTTAGCTGAAAATATGACAAAAATAAGTTGATTAAAAATCAGCACCATTAACGTCACACTTTCAAGCGAAAATATAGTGAAAAACACCTCGCATAAATTCGCCAGTTATTAAATTATATGCAGGAATGCAGTACCGTTTTCATGACTATCAATTTTATGATGCACATAAAACAAGTGTGCATACGAATCCGTGATCACTCATAACAGCTGACAGTGGTTAAAAAAGATCGGAAAGCTATTTACAAGTGGAGGTATGCAAACTCTCTTTGTTTTAACACAAAAGAGATGAAAATGGATGATTTTAATTATTACTCTTTGGTCCAGCCGCCGCATCTTTTAGAACTGATTTAAATGTATTTTAAATTTTCTTGAACGCTATATTTCAATCCAAAGAGTGCGTAAGTAATCACTGCGTTTTTAGAGGCAAGACTGTCATACTTTGGACCTTTTCCTGAATATATGAAAGAACGCAGCAATGAGCACCAATAAAAGTTACCTTTTTCATACAGCGCTTTTCATATTTCGATTTGCGCCAGCTCTTTTGATATTAAATTTTTTTATTAGATTTGTACCAACATCTCGTGTGTTCTGTTATTCTTTGAACTTTCTGATTTCTTGCATAACATATTTTAGTCTTTGACATAAAAATATATGAGAACATTTAACTAAGCACATCTCTTAGATTATAAAAAGAACTTTAAAGTAGCACTAGTCAGAAGTCCTCTGAGAGAAAATATTTGAAAATAGTTTTTTTTCTTCAATGACAACTATCTTCCTTCTGCTGTCGCTACTCTAACAGGATGTTATTTCGTTTCTCAGTTAAGTGCTCGCAAATAAAAGTGTGTACTAGCGCCTTAATACAAGAGCTGTAAGGCTAGATACATACCGAGCTGAATTTGTAACTCAAGTCTACAGGCTTTGAAGAAATGGCTCGCAAAAATTTTACTACACAACTTTTCATGATAGATTTCGTAAAACAATAAACTTATCATAAAAACTGACGGGCCGTTTACCAATTTTGTATGGATATTCCAAAAACAATTTGACAATTCAGCATGGTTCCTTGGAGACAGTTGCTCAGTTTCATGAGTCAGTTTCATTTAAGTTTCCCGGAGTGACCTTTTAGACCTGTATAAAGTATTTGCCAATATCGAGAAACAAAAACAGAATTCCATTCAGATTGATCCATTACTCTTCAGAGAATATTTCGTTGAGCATTTTCATTTTTGTCTGAATTAGCATCCTAGTTTCACATCATTTGTGTCCGGCCTAAGTCCGATCACTGCATTTTCCAGCATTTGCCGGTCATTAGGTTTCATGTTCCGTACGATACGAAGAAACAATATATACATACAGTATCTATTTGAAATTTGAGCACCACGTAAATACCAGGTCAAATAAAATTAGTTTCGCGAATGTTGTTATTCAGTCGGTTTATAGCTTGGCCTGAATGAATGGAAATGGTTTTGAAGGAAAGATAGTGGTGAGGGGGGGGATACTGCTGTCATGTCTTGTCTTGCCCACAAGTTTAGAAAGATACATTAGTTTTGGGAAAGTGGAAGGGAGCAGACCACGGCGCCGCAGAACAGCTCGATGGGCTGATCTCGTCAGCAAGACGCTGAAGATGACGAACCGCGAGGCATCGAATCTGGCGATGAACCGCGAGGCTTGGTACAACACTATCTGGTAAAATACTAATTGAAGGGGTCATGATCCTCCGCATTGAGGGACAGACTAAGGAGGAGTCTTAAGGAAGAGTCTTGTCTTATCTAGAGCAAATCAAACAAATCAGTCCCTACATCAAATCGTGATCCATAAAAAAATATATAATTATATTGTCCTGAAAATGAACAGGACTAATCCAAAATTAAGTTATTGTATATGTATATTAAGTGTACTATTTATTTTTGGATTTTTAATTTGCGTATACAGGGAGGGTGTAACAAAATTGATGTAGGAGCCGTTAACTGGGGACTCTACTCATCGCACTGAACAATTTTTGTTCTACGACTTTGCTCAAATCACAAAACAAAATTTGGCCATTTCATACAAATTGATAATCTGTTTTGCCATTTTTGTATGGAGAGTCCAAAAATTTTTTTGCAATTTGAGCAAAATCGTAGAACAAAAAATGTTCAGTACGATGAGTAGAATCCGAGTCTACTCAATTTAGTTACTAAACCACCAATTTAGTTACACCTGTATAAAAAAACGTATTCAAAACTACTTTACGAAGAGAAAAAATGAGAAGAAAAATAGATTCGTGGAAAGCAAAAATAAACCGTGGCAAATACTTTAGTTTTAGCAATTTAATAAGTAGGTAAAACTGAAACTGAAAGAGTGAACTGAAATAAGTTTGCCTTTAGAGTTCACAGAAAATGAATGTGAAAGTTAAACTGGGATTAATGAAACTCTTTCTGTAAACAGGTGTATGGATCTGACAGCTGTCAATAATTTAGTCATAACAAGATTTGTTTAGATATAATAAGATACTTTCAAAAAGTTTCCTAGCATTACGAGTAGACCTGTCTTGACCTAACGTACACTTCTGAACATTTTTGGGCAGTCTTGACTGATTCGTAATGGTTAGCACTCCTAAATTACATGCCAACACTCGTGAAATTATTCCCCAAAGGCAAAAAAATATTGCCAAGATCCCCGACACAGTAACTAAACCGAGCCCTTCAGAGTTGGACTTCGCCAGAAATCTAATGCGAGACTTCCACCTGAAATCAGTCACCATGACAATATGTCATCTATATACCTATTTACGTTTGAAACCTTTAAAAATCCGAGTCACTATGACCAACAGACCATGATTTAACGCCACACTATGTCCGGGCGACATAACACACATTACGTCTTACATATCGCTAAAAGGGACGAATCTACTTGAAACGGGTGCCAAATATTTCTCATTATCTTTATTTTGTCCAGCGCGGTCGTTGAACCCGGTGCTAGGAAAGTCAGTGGCTTCTGGTCTGTTCTGAGCGATGACGGATGTTCTATTAATAATAGATCGCCTGGCGTTTTCTTTCAAAACAAAATAAAACTTAATGTGTAAACATTGGACGGTTGTTTACCGGACATTTTGCAATTCACGAAAAAAATACATATATGGCTTTCTCTTCTTGAACTGAAAAGCTTCTCGCAAGAGGCGTTTGGAAAACGCCACTGTTTAACGAAATAATTGATCAGCTGCTTAGCTTAGCCTATTGGGTATTCTGTGGCTTAGTTTAGGTTTTCGGATAGGGAATCATTAGTTTAATGGACAGACACAGACAGACAATTGTGTACGGATTTAGAATATTGCACAACGACCTCGTACTGCAAATTTATTGTAGTTACGATTTATGTATGATTTTGACTGGTGGCGTAAAAGGTCCTAACTTCTACACCGAGGATGATCGTGTGATAGATAAGCTAATTGTCTGATCTATATATGTCTGGGTATTAAATATACATACCTATATACAGTGACCGCGGAAGTGGGGGGCAGAGGGGGCCAAATGCCCCCTCTAAAATCAAATATTTTTCTAAGTAAAAGAGCTTCTCCATGGGGTGATCAAAGAAGTTACGGAGACCCCCCGTGACGGAGTACTTCCGCAGTCCCTGCCTATATAAGTACCTACCAGGTGCAACGACATAGGTGTAGAGCCTGAAGATCTATTTTTGTTATTATGTTATGTTTTTAAAGTTTAACATATGAAATCTATTTTTGGCCTGTAATATTTAATACGAAATTCAGATAAAAAAAATTGTATGCCGTTGGTTTCATAATAAATAAATTAATTTTTTTTATTATACTGAACCACTTGCGTATACTTAACGTAACTGATCAATTTATATAAAGAGTCCAACTTTTGACTCTTTATAAAAATCAGTTTTTAGACTGTATGGAGAGAAGATTCTTTTTCTTTTACTATTATTTTTTACCCCTAAAGCCTAATACACCTGTTATAAAATCTTAAAACACCTTTGAATCTAAGGCTTTCTGTCTTTTTACCTATTTATAGCATTGTATATCTAAAACGGGTAAAATAATGATCTGAATGCAGTTTTTCTCCACTTAAAAGCTGTTTAATCGCGATATTTCTTAACTTTGTTTTGTCAAAATCGATTCAGTGGTTTTCGAGTTGTTCGACTTTTACTGTCAGGAGTTACTTACTTATTTTACTTACTCCGCTGGCTCAGCGATCCAAAGTGGGTTTTGGCCTCCTGTCAGGATTTACTGTTATGAATTATTGTTAGTTATTGACTTAGTATTAGCTTTCATTATTTTCCTTTGACCATTTCTAACGTAGTGCCTTATTAGCAGTTGTATGAAAATTGTGAAAAAGTATACATTTGTCAAATATTGAAACTATTTAGAACCCTTTTAATTTATGTATCCATATGAAGAATGTTGAAGTAAGATTGATAAATAGTGTAGGTAGCATACGAACACCATACACAAGCTCCATTGTCCGTACGAAACGTTTCTGCTTATCTAATCACTTAAGTCCATTATTTGTGGTACTGAGCTGAAATTTCTTTTTTTATTCTTTTATCGACCTTTTTTAAAGCCTCAGTCTTAGCGCAACTGAAAAAAATAGCGGCCGAAAGTTCGCATGTCCAAACGGCTTAATAGTTCATGACCGCTTAAAACAAAACCATCATGATTGGATCGTATGTTTTTAGGGATGGGTCGAATTATCTCACCACATCTATGTTACGCACCAGAATTGTTTGCACCTCATCTCTAACGCAGTTCAACGAGAAAACAGTTCATTTTAGGTTAGCCATCTCACGCGCTAGCAAAGTTACATTTGCGGTTGCGTTCACGATATCTCCAAGTGATTTTTAGGGAAGGAGATGTTTGACAGGTGTAAAATAAGTTGGTAATTTGGTCACGAGACCAAATCTCACGTTTCGCCGGGGGCTTGATGCGTCACTTCGCTAATCTGTCAAACCGCGAACTAGTCTGACTGGCCTGACAGATGGTTGATTGAAAGAGGTTGTATACGCTTTTTTATTATTTGCTTACCTGTCTAGACTAGTATGATGTGTAACGGTTAAATACCTTTCATCGTAGTTCCGCTTCGTTCATAGATTCAGTTAATTCATGTGACTTTAAATAAGTTCTTGATACAAAAGGCTATGCATGTGGCATTTAGGCATTACCATGGACCAAAAACTGAACTGGAAAGACCAAATTGACATAATATGTACCAAATTAAACAGATTTATCTTTCCTTTATATAAATTAACAAAAGTGGCTTCAAGAAATACGGCTATGGTTGCCTACTATGCGTACATAGAGTCTGTACTTAGGTATGGTCTTATAGTATGGGGGAATAGCACAGACGTAGGAAAAGTTTTTGTGTCACAAAAAAAGTGCATACGTGCGATATGTGGTGTTGCCCCTGACGTGTCGTGCAAACCACTTTTTAGAGATTTATGTATTCTCCCTCTACCATGCTTATACATCCTCGAAGCAGCCAAATTTGTTAAACTGCACCAGGCCAATTATTACGTTGAAGCGAAAGACTTAGTCACTAGGAGTAGAAGGTACCCGGAAAGATTAGTCCATGAAGAAGTTCCCAAGAGCACAAGGTATCAAAAAAACTGTTTCTGGATGTGCAAGATTATTTATAATCAGATTCCACAATTTATTAAGGAACTGCCATTTAATAGATTTAAAGTAGAACTAAACAGATGGCTTCTGCGAAATACATTCTACTCAGTTAAGGAATTTCTGGACTACAAATGCACAACATAGATATCTTTAATATGATTTTTTTAATGTTTTACTTTAATTTTTAATTGTAATTTGAAATGTTTTGCATGCTATAATATCATAGCTGAGCTTGGCGATTCTTCTAAAATGTTTTATGACCAGTATTATGTACCCAGCTCAATGGCAAATAAATATATTCTGATTCTGATTCTGATTCTGTGGTCATGATATCAAACAACTTTCCTTAAGAAACCCATACTCAAATCGCAAAAAAATTTTGGACTCTTCATATGTACTTTGGCTGATCAGTTCATCCATTTGTATGGGGTCCAAAAAAATGTTTGCGATTTGACTATAGGTTTCTTAGGGAAAGTTGATCGTTGGTATCAAGAACTAATTTAAAGTCACCCTATACGTATATAAAAGATTTAGATTTTTATTATGTCCTATATGTATTGCTAAACAACAAGAGGTCGTGAGTAAGATTTAGGATGAGGTCCTTTTGAGCCTAATTGATTAGCTAAAAAAGATTTAAAAGTATGTGCAAAACATCTACTTAAATAAGAAACGTTTTGATTTTGCTATCTTATATAAGACATCAATGTCTAGAACTTTACGTGCAATACCCGACTATTTCTATTGATATTATAGTTAATTTTGCTACACTATATAGAGAGGAGAAAAAGTGCATTGACCAAATAATCGCTCAATAAATAATTCCGCCCCCCATTTCGTACACAATACAACTTTTGCCCAATGATCTCCATATTTTCCCATTAACCCCCCATATTTACCCATAACGACTCAGCCTTAAGGATATACCAAATTGAAACCCACGGGTAGTGGCACCCCCAAAATCACCATCAGATATAAAGGCCCCAAATTACACCTCACCCGGCCTATAACGACATATTAGCTTCGGGTACGAAATAAATTTAAGCCTCCAGAGTGTTCCGTTTTATTGCAAGTAAGTGTAGGTGTGGTGATACAGTTGGAGTTTTCTTTGTGATTGATTTGTAAATTGTCTGATTTGTCTGTTTTAGTATCATATTTCTTCTTTTTCTTTGGGTCCTGTAGCACTGAGGGGTGCATAGGGCCGAGACTACTGTTTTCCACTCGGATCTTATCCCAGCTGTAGACTTCAAATATTCCCAGGACATGTCAGCCGCCTTTAGTTCCTCATTCAGTGAACGCTTCCTGGTAATTTTTCGGCGATATCCTTATCGTACAGTATAGCCAATATCAAACCTTTTCTGAAGGCAGCGCTCCTGTGGTAAGATCCGGTGCCAATCTCTAAACGCAAGTCACGCAAGAAACACACTTACGCGTGTATAAACTCGTGTATGTCGTAGTATGTCGTAGTAATAGGCAATTGCAACGCGACAGTTAATCGGGTAGTTTGACTGCATCATCACCATCATCATCAGCTGAAAGTCGTCCACTGCTGGACAAAGGCCTCCCCCAAGGGATAATAATAATAATATCTAATAATATCTGGGACAAACACACACGGTCATCTGGTCCCAAACTAGGATTCCCTGTATCTTGGGAACCAGCGACTGATATACATACACATATACTTCTTAATACATACATATATAGATATAATACACCCAGACTCAGAGCAAACAATTCTGCTCATCACAGAAGTTTGCCTTGTGTGGGGATCGAACCCACGACTCTCGGATCGGAGGTCAGGATCGCTAACCACTTAGCTAACGAGTCAGTCGATTCCACACCGACCGGCCCTGCGCTGCCCGCATCCAGCGGCTTCCCGCAACGTTCGCCAGGTCGTCTGTCCACCGAGTCAGAGGCCTGCCTACACTGCGTCATCCGGTGCGCGGTCGCCATTCGAGAACTTTAGTGCCCCACAATGTAACCATTTGTGTTAGATTTCTGCCACTTAAAAATTATTTATTTAAAAAAATAAAAATTATAAATTTAAAAAAGTAGCAGATTTCGGCAGATTTCCTGGTAATCTGCCGAATTCTGCAACTTTTTTAAATTTATATATCTAACACAAAGAAATCTAACACAAATGGTCACAGTCAGTGGTGCCCCAACAGTCTGACTGCATCAAAAGTAAATGATAAAATATTTTTAACCAAATTCTTATATTATTGAAACTGCAGAAAAAGCTTACTCGCTTTGATTTTTACTACTTCTAAAATGGTTTATTTATAACTACTACAGTGTAACCTCGATATAACAAAGCTGAAGGGAATTAGAAAATATTCGTTATACCAAGTAATTTGTTACAATGAGGTTTGTTATACAGGTTGTTAAAAAAAGTGCGTTTGAAATTTTAAGGGGTTACTCAGAATCAAGTACAGAACCCAGGAAAAATATTGAAAAAATCCGCTCTTCTATTATTTTTTTCAGATTCTCATACTAAATCTAAATAGCGAATCGAGAATTTGCGAAGAGAAATTAGGAAGAAGAAAACTTGTTAACCTCAACATTACGTAATTGGTAGGGATACGTTATGGCAAGGTTATAAGTTGTAAAAAATCGTTAAATAGAGGTAAATCATACTTTCTTTTTATATTTTGTAATTATTTGAAATTTGTTATAAGGATGTTTCTTACAAAATGTATTCGTAATGTGAAGGTATATTTTACATTAACTTTAATGGGCAATCCTAGGGGATTTCGAAAAATTTGTTAAATCGAGGAAATCGTTATATTAAGGTTACACTGTATATTGCACCATGACGTCATCGATTACATTTCAAACATTTTTAGAACACATTGTCGTTTTTGACATTTGATTTGAAATTCTGTTTGACAGTATTTTAAATAACATCTAATAAAAACGCTTACGCTTAGTTTAAACTTAGTAGGTATTTGAGCTCAAAAATACCGTAGAATGCCAATTAATATGAAATAACTGCATCTTACACATGTTAGTGTGTACGATTCTCAGAATGGTTAACTTTTTAAACACACAAATTCACTAATTTAATAAGTCCAGTCATAAATAACTTTAAAACTCTTAATTCTACATGTATCAACAAAGCGGCCCGTAAAAAAATAATTATAGTCCAGGAGCATGAGTCTCATTTATACAGGGTGTAAAATTGGTCACTTATATACTTTGTTACGGTCATTTCAGCACATCATGAATCTGAAGTTTTTACAAAGCAAATAATAGATTTATTAAATTAGCATAATAAATGAAATTTGGACGACAGACTGTCTAGGGCAGGGATGGTGAACTAATGGCGCACGCGCTTATTGATTGCCCGTAATAAAATAATTATGGCACATCACAAATTTTGTTTGGCAGTTGGCCCCCCCTCTACAAGACAAGAAACTATTTTAACCAGATATTTTTTACAGATATAACATTGTTTGTTGTCATCTCTTAGTCACTTTTTTTTAAATCCAGTTTTTTGAATCTGCCCTTGGAATAACACGGACTAATTGTGTCAAAAGATAATAGAGCGAGAAAGTGTTAAAGAAAGTAATCCAATCAACACCCTGTACCAACCAGTGTAGGCTTTTAAACCGTTAAAACCCACAGTTTCTGCGATGAAAATCTCGGGTTCCTCTCGAATTTACCGACAATTACCAGCTGCCATTATTTTAAGAGAACATTTAAAGGGTTAAACACAAAATTTTGAGTTTAAAAAGTTACGCAATTACTTACAGCGAGAAATGGCGAGATTCTTGATTGACGACTTTAGGGAACTAGAGTTACTGGATGGGTCGGTGTGGAAATTATGGGGGACTTTGTCCAGCAGTGGACGTCCTTCGGCTGATTGATGATGATGGCGTGTCAAACTGTGTAGATGTTGTCATAAATGTTTTTTTTGGGTTTTGTACGTCCGAATGAAAAATGGAATCCTTCTAGGATCACTCGTGTGTCTGTACGTCTGTCACAGCCAATTTACTCTGAATCTACTGGGCCGATTAAGTTGAAATTAAGTACACATATGGATTTCTGTGACCCAAACACGGACGTAAATTAAATGAATATTAAATATGCAGGGCAAATAAGTTCAAAATATTCAATTCAATTCAAATCAATATACTTTATTGCATTAGAAACAATTTACAAGAAAATAAAAATAAAAATAGGTGACAACAATAGGCGACCTTATTGCTTGGTAGCAATTTCTTCCGGGCAATCTTGGGGAAGGAAATATTATAAATTATGAGATGTACTGGGGTAGTGCAATTAAAAGAAAAAAACACAAATACATATTACGTACTTACATAACTGACTCGATATTTTATTTATAAGCAATAATTTGACATTTATATATTTGTAATTCATTTATGATAAAACTTTTTGTGACAGCAATAAATCCCACTTACATAAAGTATCTATATATTGGTGTCGATTCGGTATTTACGATTAAACTTATTTGACAGGACTAAATTAATTTAAGCGTTCTGTCCTTGTCTTTTCAATACAGAAAGAAAAAGACAGAATACTTAAACTAAGTTTAGTGCTGTCAATTAAGTTAAATCATGAAAACCGAATCGACACCATTCACATACGTACATACTAAATATAGACATAGACAATCTTTATTTCTAGCATCATAAATAAATGTAAAACAACAAAAAAAAATGCAATTAAAAATACAAAAAAATATATATATAATAAAAATACTAAACTTACATTCTCCCTTCCTTCCAGTGTGACTACATCGTATGCCCGGTACGCACTGGGTGCGTTCGTTCCCACTTGCCACCCACCCGCTTGTATGCGTATGCGCCGCTTTTCACCCGAGGCGAGACCGCGAGACGTGTTCCCAATTCGATATTCAAAAATTATAATTTACGAAAATATAAAGAGATCAACGTCGCTCCAGATCAAATGAGATCTCCTTTCTGGTACAGAGTTTTTTATTATTATATTTTAGTTTGTACGATGCTGTTAAATTTAGCAAGATTACGCTGCGGGCAACATTGTTTCTTTCTGTTTCATTTTTATTATACGTATACTTATGACTGAGTGAATTTATTTACTCGTCTGGCATTTTGAGTCGTTCTACATAGTCCTACAAATTAATATCTAAATTCTTCACCCATTCCTCTTTGTAAAACAAATTCTGAGGTTCTACTGAAGGCTATAGTTTGGGGTCTCAGGATATCGGATGCTGTCCGTATGAACGGGCCTACTGTCGTCGTTGGCGTCTTGCAATTAATTATAAGAGTAATGATCGACTACTATTATTCAGTTATTTCAATCAACCGATTTTTTTACAATGGCTTGAACTAATCATTTTAGGTAAATCAAGTCAGTTAGTTACCCTTTGCGTTAGGGAATCTTAGTAAGCTTTCGGTATCATCATCACTCACTGACAGGTGAGATACCTGACGCCAAGGGCTAACCAACTGTGCATAAAAAATCTAAAACAGCGGACAATGATTAATAAATCATCGGTCTAATTTTAATGATGTGTTTAATTTGGTGCATCACTTAAAAATTCTGTAAAACAAAAACCAAGCTGCCCAGAAAGATCAGCCATTCATGCAAAAACCGCTTTAAACCGGTTCCAGAACCGATACCGAAACTCGCCAAAATATCATTATCAGACATAAGAAACAGGTGAAATTTTAATGACCACTTTTTAAACTCATTTTCGTATATAATTACTTGGAATTTGAGATGGAGAAATATTGCATTTGGCGGCAAGTATTGTAAATCTTGAAATATACGTACAAAAAAATATCGTAAGTTATTATATTTATTTGATTACTGCTTAACCACACTTGAACCGAGATAATTAAGTATTTAAATTAGGTACAAATTATATCAAAATACTTTGTTGCCAACCGGATAACACGAGTACGAAAATTCCGTTCGCAAATTCCATATGACCTGACCCAGAATAAGTTTAAGTTGCAATACGCAGCGCAGATATATTGTCAACCAACTAATTTATACATAGTGTAAACAAAATCGAATTCCCGATATATACAAGGTGATCTTTTAATGGCAGATATGACATATTAGTTTATTTTTGGGTTAATTGTGACCTCCTTTGTTCTAAGACTTTTTAAATAAACGACAAAAAGGCATTCTATACACAACTGGCCAGTCTTAACGACATTAAAAAAGGCATAAAAATAAAATCTCCTTTTCCTTATTTTTTAATCATTTCAGAAGAACATTCCAATGTGGAACTCCTGAATATCCACCGTATCGGCAAGTGGGTGTTTGCGGACTAAGAAGAAACGTGGAACCCTAAAAAAACCCTAACCCTAACCCTAAACCTCAAAAAATGTTAGGTAGATGTTTGAAAATATTTTAACTATCTATCCTAAGTTTAGGCGTAAATAGCGTATATCATTACTTTTGAACCGATACTGATTTAGAATCGAAATTCTTCTTATCGTGTGGCACATTTAACCGTTCTATCCACAAGGTATAGACGGCAGTTGCCTAGTGTTGCACTTAGCATCACCCGCGGTCACGTGTAGGGTATTTAAATTTACACCTACGGACGTGTGCAACGCGACCATCATACACATCTAGAAATCAGATGTGCAGGTTTCCTCACGATGTTTTGTAGGTTTAATAACAATAATTAAATAGGTTTTTAAAACGAAATATCGTTGTGTTTCAGTACGCTGTAGTGTTTTCTTAGAACATATTTTATCAGGTGTACGGTTTCAAACATATTGATTGTCAATATCCTCCTGGCGTTTCTAAACTGTTTGAACTGTAAATTTTGAAATTACCTGTAAGTGAAGGACTTAACTAGCATTCTCAATGAAAATTATTTCGAGTGTACAGTTATAAACAGTCTTCGAGTTATGGAAATAAAACATAAAATATATTTATAAAACATTTTTTCTTGTATTTTTTTAAATAGTTAAACTACAGTGTAGTACTTTTCAGATTTTAATAACACTGTGAAAGAAACGAAATAATTTATTTATATAATTTTATTATACCTCAAGTGAGAGAGATACCTCGTAAATTGGGTTTGAACATTAATTTGCATATTTCTGTAATTTATCTCTCAAACTTTACTCAAGTCATTTATAATGCTTCTACACTTTTGGACTTTGATATGACTTAATGAATTCATGAAATTTGGATGTTCGGAGGCTTTTTTCTGAATATAAAGATACAGGAGAAGGACAATGTAAGAACCAAATCAGAATGTAGCAGCTGTTACAAGTTAGTCGAAATATGTCAAAACTTAAGATAAGATAAAATTTATTGTACAAACTGTGTACGATATAAAAAAAACTTTTAAGTTTTAGTTCTTTTTTAGACCAGATGCTGTTTATGTTTGCCGAATAAACTTATTTCCTTTCTTCTTTTTTTCTTTAAACCATGTTTTTCATCATCGTCATATGAGTGGTAAGCCTATTGTTGTTCATAGCCAATAGAATTCCATTTAGGATGATTCTTAGCCACATGAATCCATCAGCTATACTCACCTTCCAGCCCTCGGTCACCAGGCGGAGATATTTCTATAGTTCTCTTCAACAGCTATTAAAACAGCATTCAATTAATCTGAACAAGAAATCAATAACTAGTATGTCAACTCACAACAGTATGTACAAACAAAGTTAACACACATGCGCAATCTTATTGTACAATGCAGTGGTCAAAAAATTGTCTGACCTAGCCAGGAGTCGGGACGCCAATTTTGGGCAAATAATTCTGTACCAGTTCTGTGTGCGTTGACCCCAAGATTGGGCCCAAGGCAGTGGAATTTGGGCCGATTTTGGCTTCAAACTCGCACGTCGTTTCAGTGTTTTTCCCGCTACATTATTATTATTATTAATTGGATCAGAGCGACCTGCGATGCCAATCGTAGGGTTAGGGGCGTTTCAGAATTTAATTTTGCAGGGTTCTGTTGTTTATATATATGCGTCTCAAAAACATAATAAGTGGAAGTCTGTTCTGTGGGGCAGGCCAGTGTTCAAAATTATTATAGCTAGAGTAAAAACTGTCGGCCATACAAAAGATATTAATGACAAAGTATTGCGAAGCTATTTGATGACTTTTCTACATAATACAAGTTTTTTTTTTAATAGATAACATTTATTCTAATAATATGCAGAATATACAATAATAAAATACTGACATTTTATTTTATTTCATAGCGAGAGTAAGCAATAATCTGACTCTGCAATATTGAAAATATGTATTGGAATTACGCAACTGATAGCGGTCTGAATTTATAACCCTCCTATTCCAATGAAATTCATTAAAAGTTTCACAAATACATCGCATAATTTTTTTTCAAAAATAAAACAATGCCCATATCACTCTCATTTCAAGCTGAGATTACTGCCAGCTTAGCACATTCCATCAATAATGATAAAAGCACTACAAACCAAAAGCCGTTTTGCGCTCATAAAATTCCCGTACGGAACACTAAAATTAATTTACAGTTATAAACCGATCAAATCAGAATGCACCGGCAAAGGTTCGGACGCTGCAACGGCGATACACTCCACAATTTTGCCGGGTCGCATATACCATACCCGTCCATTTGTGCTGCCAAATTGGATAGGTCAATTGAGATAGGGAGCGATATTTGTTACGTTGCGTTGCCGATTTCATTTTGTCGGGTTGTAAATTTGCAGCCTCAACCACCTACTGGCTTTGCACCAGATAAATAAATACAAGTAGAACAACTTTCAAAATGTGTTGATGCTCTGGATTTGTTGATTCAGTTGTTACCTACCTGTTTATCAAAAATCGCGGTAAATCTCAAATGCCGATGAATTGTATTAATACAGAACAAGAGACCATATTTAAAACAAAATTTAAATCACTAAGTCAAAGAAGAGAACAAAAGAAAAATAGAGGATTTCCCACACTTTGTGTAAAGCTAACTGTTATCGCTTCGCAATTACACCCGAAACGTTGAGCGTACAAGTTCAGGAACTTTGTACTGAGTAGAAAAAGTTGACAATTTAAAGTATCGAGTAAAGCATCTATTACAGTAAAAAAACATTTTTTACTTTTAATTTTATTTAACTCAATACATCAAAGAAGAGAACGTTAATAAAAAAAACACTAAAGTAAGCACTGAAGTACTATAATAAAGGGTTTCAGTAAGGTGCGAAATCTTCAACCAATCAAGGAATGAACCCTCTACCGCCCTCTGCTCTGTGACCCACAGGTTGCTTTTCCCGGAATCGCAGCGCAAACGCACGGCATGCGCGGGCGGCGGCGTTTCGTTTATATTAGCTTAATGAGGCTGCCTTGGGCTGCAACTCTTTCTTTCACCATTTTCGGCAGGGTCCTTCCATGCGCTATGCCAAATTGTCTACCTCTGCTGGGTGGGTATACTGGTTTCCAATATGTTTCGGCCTTTTTGAAACAATCCTTTAAGAGCATGTACAGTTAACAATGAAATTAAAACTGTTCAATGTCAACATTTTTTGACGATATAAAAATAAAATCATTAAAGACTCGTTTTAGTTGTAAATTTGTAAATAAACGAAGACTGAGTCTAAAACGACGACATAACATTTCGTTATCAATGATAAAAAAAAGAATTAATTGTTTACTTTAACATATTATGTACTTTATATTTAAAAAACGATCTACTTTTTGTATATTTATTTATTGCAGTTGAGGGCGCATACCGTTGACCGTAATACACGTATGACCCACCATGATAAAGAGTTAAATTCATCTTATTCACATGAGCGCACGTCAAAATGTATCATTTTTTGCCGCAGCCAGCTCAAATACGGCAAGTTTGAGAACTAATTAACACGCGTAGGCATCGACGCCATTTAATTACAATTATTTTTTTAATGAATAACAATGAAGTTATGAGCTTTTTACCCGACTCCGCCTACCCAAGGAGGGGTAATGTTTTCGGCGTTTATAACAAGTGTTTTGTATTCATATCCAGGGATCTTTATTCGTGTTCAGTTATACCACTTTTTAAAGAAAATGTTTTTTTGTGAAGTGGCATTTATTTATGAAACTGAATAACATTCTTCTAGGAACCTATGATCAAATCACAAAAAATTTTTCGTACGCTGATATAAATAACCCTGGTTTAAATATTAACACTGGTTTCTACTCATAAAACCAACCTTAATTCATTTATCGCTTACCATCAGGTGATCATCTGCTCGTTTGCCACCTATCACATAAAAAAAATGTTTTTTTAAATTAATTGATTAGGTGATCCTCCAATTTTGAATGTAGAAAGAAACCATTGTTATTTTTTTCAGGTTTTTCATATTTCTTTTCTCTTATGATTTATCCCAGTGGAGTATAATACTTTTTTTGGGAACTGACCAAGGGTTCAATCGTGAATGTTATCAGTTTTACATGTAAAAACCTTTTTAAAACATTTGTACAATTTTTGTTACACCATGTAAAGTGTCTTATAAAATTTGAATTTGTACTGCCTTTTGCTACGCGCTGTGTAGTAAAATCTGAATTAAAGAATCTGTTAAAAGATCAACACCTAATAATTTATAATACCCAATCAAAATTGATTTATGTACCTACAAAAATTTCTAATGATTTTTCAAGCCTTCACTTCAAGCCAATGTGCTGCTCCAAAAATTTTATGTTAGCACATACGTTAAAGCCGAAGTGAAAGGTGCCTAGTGTCAGAAATCAATGTCGAATCTAGACCGACCTGGTATGCGGCCGGATTTTGGCTTTCGCTGGACAAGACAACGTCAGATAAGACACTTTCAAAAGGGCAATATTTTGTTGGAAATAAGGGCTATAGGATTCTTAGCCTTTATGTAGGTAATTGGCAAAGACACCACAAATGTTAAATTGCGACTGATTATGGTAACGTCAAAATAAGAGTTATGTAAATAAGTACATAACACTTACTTTAATTAATAATAATAATAATAATTAAATTATTATTATTATTATTATCATTCTTCCTTTATTAACTGTTGGTAATCAAATGCTTCTTATCTTAATACCAAAAGATACGAAGCATAATCAGAGACATTTTCTCTATGGCATAATGCTTAATATAAAATTATTGGTTTCAGTCAAATCACCATTTAAATATCTACAGTCTTTCAACAATATACAGATTTCTATTTAAAGTTTAATGTTATATGTATTGCATTTATACACTAATTATCTACTAGATCAAAACTGTGCGTTTCACTAGAAACTTTCTGCCTCACACAACCAAACTGTGGAATGAATTGTCGCCTGCGGTATTTCCGGACCAATACGACATTCAAACCTTCAAGAAAAGAGCGTACTCCCATATCAAAGGCCGGCAACGCACTTGTGACTTCTCTGGTGTTGCGGGTGTCTATGGGCGGCGGTAATCGCTTACCATCAGGTGATCCGTCTGCTCGTTTGCCACCTCTGCAATCGATGTTTTTTTTTTGTTTTTAATTGCTTTTTTCTTGTATTTATGTGCTTTGTATGTGTTTTTATTGTTTTTTATTCTATGTTTCCTGTGTGTGTTTCCCTGAATAAACGTTTTCTATTCTATTCTATTCTCTGCCATAAAAAAAAAGATCAGATTAGTTGTCTTCATAATATTATCTAGATGTCAATTTGCATAAATATGATTATATTTTTTTACATAAAATATGGTCATATATGTTTTTTGTGCAACACTACGCTTAGTTATGAATCACTTTTTTCTTTCAACCTAAACTAATTAAGTCATGTTCAATGATTTTCGTATTTCATTCACAAAATGGGTATCTCTTCACAAATTTTAATTAAGATTTGAAACATCAACTACTTTTTTTGTTTCCTGCGTCTGAAGCACGTCTGGGTTAATAACTTTGTATCTTTTTAAGTGGTTAATCTGAACCAGTGGTTAGTATAATAAGCATGATGGTTAACTTTTATTATAGGTATCACAGGGCTAGAAAAATATCAAGCTATAAATAGATGAAATGAAAAACTAACGCAATAACCCTATCTTTGCTGTTGAACAGTCAGTTAAAACCACCGATCAGAGAACAACAAAAGGTTCTTCTGAAGCACAAAAAAAATTGTGAATATGTAACTTTTCTGAAACTTATCGTGGACGTCCCATGGCGAATCAAGTGATCAATTGTAAGTATTTGTATCATATGGAAATTGGTTCACTTTCATAAGTAGAATGCAGAATTTATTGTAAAAAAGAAAAACGTTTTTCAGAAAGTAAATATACATATGTTATATATGCAGTTCTACTATTAAAATTAAGTATTTCCCTTTTTTGAATAAAGTTAATTACAGTTGTGATTACATTGGTAAATTGTACAAGTAACATCATTCTATGCGTTATAGTGATTATATTTCACAATTCCATTTGCAAAATTTGTCAGTTTTATTCGCGACTAAATCACTTTTGAACTGAAACAACTGCTTAAATCATAACCGTCTCACTATAAAGTGCGTCACACACTAGCGCTATACTGTGCTATACTATATTTTCATCTTACAATATCTGCAGATAGTATAGCAAGCTATCACACACGGCGGCGATACGAAAGTATGTATTTCAACACCCCCGCGCGTCGCGTCATACCCTCGCGCGTCGTGAACAAGTAAACATCGCTCATATCAAGACAGATATAAGATAGATATGACATCTACGCTATCATTTCCGTATCGCTCGGTGTCACGTGACATCTTACGATATAGCTGTATAGCAAAGCGCCCGTGTGTGATGGTCGATTGATTTGTATGGCGAGCTATATTTGATCTTACGATAACGTAGGACAGTATAGCGCTAGTGTGTGACGCCCTTAAAAGCCAGACGGCTCGTAGAGGAAGTAGAAAAAGCTAAGTTATGTCTTATGAATAATCATTATCTGCGCGTGCTCATTGCAAAGCAACTCAAGACACTTAGAAACAAATTGGAGTTACGTCTGCCGCAGACGCATTTGTTATTGGCCTTGGAAGGAAGCGGTGGCTGGTTCGAGATTATTAGTTTTTTCCTAGTTCTTGTTACAGTTCATAGAACAGAATCTTCTTTGCTTTAACGACACAATCTCTAACATTGTTATGAGCTAGACACCTTTTTTAATATTTTATATTAATTTTTCTATAACTTTGCTATCGCCGCATCATAGATGGACAGGACAACCTCCACTAATAAACAAAGGCCTCCCCTATATGACTCCACGTTCCTTTTTAACCGATTTCAAAAAAAGGAGGAGGTTCTCAATTCGTCAGAATCTTTTTTTTAATGTATGTTCACCGATTACTCGAAGACGCCTGCACCGATTTGGAAAATTCTTTTTTGTTTAAACGGGTATACTTCACAGGTGGTCCCATATAAATTTTATCGAAATCGATTTAGCTGTTTTTGAGAAAATCAACAAAAATATAGCAAAATTGGAGTTGTTGCGATTGAAGTCGGTTGTTTTTAACGTATTCAGCGTGGTCAATTATATTGTGTGAGGTGACTAAGGCTGACCACCCCCTAGGTGGAATACCACCGTTGCCTACGAGCATCTGTAAACCCAGAAGAATATTTTCATACAAATCCATTAACTGTTTAAGCTATTTAAGATATGGGGGTGTGTTTAATTTTAAAATAGATATTTCAAAATAACATACCATATTTCGAAAGTTTGTTAATTGTATAGTTAGTACGGGTTTCATCTTTAACTTCTGTGTAATGTTTAATTAACACCACCGCGTTCATTTTCGAAAAATATTTATACAATATTATAACTTTGTATGGGAGACGGCTTTCTGTAAGGACTGTTAACATATCGTGCACTAATACCTAAAGCTACCTTTTATAAATACCTTTAATATCTTGCCGACGTGTCGATGGTTTTTTGAAATCCGCTTTGCCGCCGCCGCGCAGCCGTGCGTGATAGGTCACTTTATTAAGTTGCCCTAGCCTTCAGCATAAACGGAAAAGGCGACAACCAAGCGACAACTTAACTTTGTTTAATCGCCATTATAAACGTAATGAATCGACATCTGGTTTTAAGCTGGATCTTAAAAGGTTACGTCTTAAACTTTCGCTACATAACGGCATACAATAATTATTATTTATTTTAATGTCTTAATTCTTTGATGTAATTTAATGGCGTTGTTAAACATTATTAATACAGAGAGAAGAATTAATTATTTAGGGCTTCTGTTTGTCACAGTGAGCAGTGTTTGTTAGTTTAACAAGGGTTTTTGTTAGATGTATCGGAAGGCAATATTTTTTAAACATCTTTTTTGATGTGATAACAGATTCTTAAAATAAACTTGTTAAATTTCACGAATGGGAACCTTAAAATACTGGTACACTTTATTTATATCCTGGATCATTTAAAATTCATAAAATATTTCAGAATAACAAACTGTATTTGCCAAACATATGCCTATGGACATGCCCCTAATGAAATAAACTCCGCGGTATCAGGTAGACCCGTTACCTTGTTAATTTTTAATCTGCTTTTAACATATTAACCAGTTTTTTGACAACATTAATCCTTTATTAAAAACCGCTATTATTCTTCTTCTGTTTTTTACTTAGACCTTAAACCGAATGTAGGTAACCATTTCCATTTGGAAATCGTATATCTAGATGAAGCATCCTGCTACAAAATTCCGCTATCTCACTCCTATGTCACAATTCAGTTTTTACTATCCCTATACTATGCGACACAAAGACAGTGCTTTCTCACTATCCTTACTAAACACTACAGCTATCTCTTTCGCTAGTTTTACGTTAAAAAGAGATGGATGCTATGCGACAGGCGACATGAGATAAATGCTTCAAGTTTGAAGATAACATCGCATCGCGATCGGTTGTCAAACATCTGCGATAGATAAAATCCAAAATTTAATTAGACGAGTTAGTATGAGTGACAGGAGTTAAATGGTGCGGTTTTTTAAGTGCATTTATAGATATGGTATGTCTTATTCCGTTGAAGGATTACGCTGTTCTTATAATATACGTACCTGTTACATGTCAACATTCTATGAAAGTACTATGCTGAAATAGTAAGTAATGAGATAAAAAACAAATCGAATCAAGTACTCTTTATATTAACTACAAAACAAAAAAACACATACAAAAACAAGAGAAAAAGAAACAAGTAGTACAATCTTGAAAAATAACATAAAATAGACATATAACAGTAAATTATTTCTTAATTTGATTTTTTTAAATATACAAGAATTTATACAATTATCCTTGTCATGTTCAGACGAAAATTACTAAACTGAGTAAGTACAGTATAATTTTGGACTCCAAACAGACATATCTTTGAAGGTAAGGCCGACCACAAATAATATTCGCTTTACTTTGTTTATCTAAATATACAAATTGGGTTTAGTAAGTATAAATTGCATTACCTTTAGCATTTGCAAACTTTTATGTATGAATTTAAATGCAATTTCAATTTGTTGCTAGATCCAAAATGCGAGTTTTCACCACTGCATGTGACCGACCTAAGCTTCGGCCCGGAATGCGCAACTTGATGAAGTGAAATGCTTATTTCTTTAAAAAGAAAACAAACATGGCGGCCGAATTAAAAGCGATGTTATCAGGGGATTGCGACCAATTAGTGGCCTCGCCTCCGTCTGTTGCCATGGCGACGGCGTCTCTTGCGCATGCTATATTGCAGGAATTGCGCCTAAAGCTTTTTTTTATCCTCAATTGGTAAGTCCTTGGCATCATCTCACCTGATGGTAAGTGATGATGATGCCGAAGATGGGGTACTTGCTATCTTATCTTCATGCCGGAACACATCAATGCTGTTAACATTAATGTTTGGCGGCAAGACTAAGATACGTAGGCTCTTAAGCAAGCTCTTCTGATAAAGACACTTTTGCCTTCAATATTTTAGGCATATTTATTTTGTTAATTAGTGGTACTTTTGATGTAACGGTATTGACTAACCTTAAGTACATGCAAGTCTTATGCAGGCACAAGGCAAGGCTTTAGGGTTATTTTGTAGTGTAGTTGTAAGGTAGTATAGTGTTTTTAGTGAAATTCTTGTAGAGCGCGTATTGAACTCAAATGTTTTTGTTTAAATATATGCAGGGCGTAACCAAAATAGATGTAGCAGCATCTGTTAACTTGGACTTTTATTCCATACACATACACAAGAGTCATTCGGCTTTTGTCTCAAACCAAAAAAAATGACTCTTCATACAAACTGATTAGACGTTCCCCAGTTTGAATGAAAAATACAAAATTGTTTTTTTTTTTTAAATATCTTGTAGAATAAATGTTGTTCAATATTACGAATAGAAGCCCCAACAACTAGGTACTAAATCGATCTTGTAACACCTGTATACATTCATTTTTAAACCCTACATTACTCAGATGTAACTAAGACAACATAATTTTTTTAGCTATTTTTAACAATTTATCCTACTCACTCACTCAGTTTCTTTTCAACTTTTTTCTCTGATTGTCACTTGTCACATCACTGTCACTGCTCCGAAATAGCCTCAAACCACGGCGAGTCAGTAGACTTTGCGACTCCTCGGCTGTATCATATTTTCGTTGGAGTTCTTTCACCTATGCATGGGCGCGGCAGCTACGACTAGTGTTACCCGACTACGGCTGAGATAAACGGAAGTCTTATGAATTACACAGCGCATGTAGTATGTGAGTATTCATTTTATGGCGTGGCGCGGAAAAGGGACGGTGGATGTCTGATGAACTATATTTGGTATCACTCGACTTATTAAATTAAATGTACAATGAATCAACAGGGTATAAAAGGACCACTACCGGAATTTTTAAATGAATTGAAACTGAACAACTTTCGGACTAAAAAAATTTCGCTTTTCAAACAAAGTTCGCAAATTGACTGATAAGTTATCGACGTTTATTTCGGAGATGAACTTTGATTCTGCTCCAACAGTACCCGTTCATGAACTGAACAGTATTCATAAACTGAACAACTTTCCTTGGAATTCTATATTTTTGCGTTTTATGTGCGAATATATAGTCACGTAAAAACGATAATAAGCTGTATAAGGATAAAATAAATAAAGAAAACGATAAGGAATAATTCTCAGTTCCCTGGTTCTATAATTTTGCGTTACGTGTGAATATGAAGTCACGTATATATAAAGGATAAAATAAATACAGGAAACGATTTACAATAAATACGATAAGGAATTATTCGGTTAGGTTGCGCGGTTTGTGTTTAAGTAATTAAAGTATATTTTAAACTTTAGGCCCTCATTACCAAAAATATTTTGTTATCATGCTGTTGACTTATAGGAAAACCACTTGACAGTTTTAAATAAAAATAAATAAATTGATTAATTAATGTAATGTTTCGGTAAGTGTTAGTAGACCCCAAAATAAATTCTCCTACAATACAGAATGTTAAAAAAAGTGCGTTTGAAATTTTAAGGGGTTACTCAGAATCAAGTACATATACAGGGTGTAACAGAAAGGTGTGATAATACTTCAAGGTTGGCTTTTACCCATCAAACTGAACAACTTTTGTTCTACAACTTTGTTGAAATCGCAAAGAAATTTTCGGACCTTCCATACAAACTTGGTTCGCCAGCTGATCGATTTGTATGAAAAGTCCAAAAAAAATTTTGCGATTTGAACAAAGTTGTAGAACAAAAGTTGTTCAGTTTGATGGGTAAAAGCCAACCTTGAAGTATTATCACACCTTTCTGTTACACCCTATAGAATACAAGTATAGAATACAGGAGAAATATATTTAAAAAATCCGCTTTTTTTTTTCAGTTTACCAATACACATTCTTGATTCATTATTCAGATTTAGTATGGGAAACTGAAAAAAATCATTTTAGAGAGAATTTTTTTTTAATATTTTTCCTGTATTCTATACTTGATTCTGAATAACCCCTTAAAATTTCAAACGGACTTTTTTTAATACTCTTTATATGTCACCAACACATTTTTTTTAAATAAAAACTAGGCTTTCACGATCTTTAGACTACAAGATCAAAGGCCCAATTCTAGTTCGCGTGGGACAAGAGCGCCTCACCACGGCACCAGTTTTTATCTCAAGCGTTCTCATGGTTCAATAACCGGGGCGCATTTCGGCAATGCGGTCCTTATTGCGTATATATTATTTATATTTATATAATGTGATATACAAACAGGTACTTACTGCTATGGGAGGTTGCTGTCGCTATGCGGTACAGTACGTTTGACAGATCCAGGTGCAGCCCTAAAGAAGTAAGTAGCGAGAATGCGTTAAGATCTTGGAAATGTTGGTTTGCAAGTCACAGGTTCAAAGCAGGCTGATATTTTGTATGATTATTTGGGAAAAAGATTACACAGATCGGCGCCAAAATAAGTCGCAAATTTCAAGAAAAATAAATACATTTATTCAGTGACAACAACAACTCGTAATGCGCAGTTAAAAATACATCCAAAGTATTAAAAATAGAAATATTTGTTTTTGTTTTTCGGATGAAAACATCAAAACTGTTGTTGAATTAGCGAAGAAGACGTCAAACCTCGACTTGAAGGTCAGCTAGTGCAATACAACTACAATAAAATGCCTTTTTTATAATCAGCTTGAAAATTCATTGAAACCTAAAAACCTCATTGCACCCTCGAGTAACGAACGGACAATCAGTTCATTCTCAGCTCAAATACATCAAGTCCTCATTTACTGCGAGACCTGACGCCGCATACCGCAAGCTATCACTCGACCTGTCCGCCCGATCGGCTTAAAAACCCCAGTTTCGAGCCGTCCATTCTTTGATAATGACCGACCGAACTCGAAAAATCTGAAGTCGGAAATCTGAACCGGTTACTAAGCGATATTTCTTATCAACTTTTGATTTTTTGCGCTGCATTTTACTGATTGGGCTAACATGCAATTTAGTTTCGACTTTTATTATTGGTCACACACGATAAGGTACTTACAAATATTTATTAGAAATAATTAATAAAAGAAAAGAACAAGAAGTCACAAAATGGTATACATTAATTAGTTTAGAAACGTCACATGAAAGCAAAAAAATCCTAACCAAGATAAGATCAAATCTCCTTTCAAAATGTGTAGTTCAAGATAGTTCAAAAGATCTGAGAATTGACGGTCTTGTAAGAAAACGATGACATATCTACGGAAATCTAGTTCAACAACCATGGTTTATGTTAATGAATGCCAAAAATATATAGTCCCGGCCATCGCCCGCCACCTAGAGATACATGCGGAACCACCCGTCAATTAACAGTGTTGCCAACTCCGGGTTGGTCTTTTGAAAATAGAACTCATTCTTAAAAAGATGAATGAAAGAAAAACTTTAAAAGTTTCGATGCAAAGACATTAATTAGGTAGGCGGAAAGGTTTTGGTTTTGAAAGGATAAAGAGATTCAGACGCGACATGACCGAACTTCAGACTTATGATATTTTGAACAATAAAATATAAATATTTGGAATCTTATATTAATAAGTATACGTTCGAAATAAGTCTACTATTGTATACAGTACGGATACAGAAAGACAACATACGATTTTGTACAGTTTTATTAGCATTTTATATTCAGTTTATTGTACAATGAATAGGTATATGTAATCGTATTGTGTTTCGGAAAGGTACAATTCCGAGTCGGACTGCAGGCGGCAGCCGCACGCGACACTGCGGACGGCCGCTGCAGTCGACCACATGTCGCTGCCGCCGTCATTCCAAACGCGACTGCACTTCAGTCAGATTTTGTACCCTCGTTTCCGTACCTTCACGCGCGAGTCAGAATGTCGAACGTGTTTAACAATAATTTACTGTGTCATTTGTTAGAGGAGGAAGGTGACGACGACTTGTTATTATATGCAAAAAAAGAAAACAAATAGAATGGAATAATACTGGTCCTACGACTTGCAGTCGCTACGTGTAGCCGCCGCATGTCGCCTGCCGCGGCCGCAGGTCACATGTCGCTGCGCTCGGAATCACTTTCATATAGATTCATAGAAGCCAGTAGGTAGTGTAACTTGCGGTCGATAAATGCAGTCTATCGCCTGTCGCGTGTGGTCGGCGGCTTGCAGCCGGTCTCGGACTTGTACCTTTATTCTACTAAAATGATAGGTATGGCTTTTTTTCGTGTAGCATTTGATATTTAAGTGGACATTGACAATCGGTAGGTATGTAGGTATCATTGTCTTCGACTCTCATCCATCTGCCTACTTTGAAGAAGACAATTATTACGGGCGATGCACTTGGAAGATTAGCCGAAAAATATACATTTGACTATCAAGGACCGACAATGGACAAAATGGAATAGACTACAATATACTTAACTCGATTTTTCAGGCACTCACCATAAAATTTAAATGAAAATAACAAACAGTTATTTTAAATAGATATAAAAAAAAACTCGATAAAATTAATTACGACTTTTTCATAGTTACACCGAAACACGATTTAAAAAAAAAGTATTCCGATAAATAAATCATACACTTACTAGAAATTAATATTCTGCTTACGCTTTATAAAGTTTCGCAAAATCGGTTTATTCATTTTCAGAAATTTCGATTTGAATGTTTCCTTTTTAACAGAACCTTAACAACCGACTAGGTCTTTATAGTAGATAATATCTTAATACTTAAAGGACCCAACAACTATCCAATATGAAGGACTACATCAACAACTATTGCCACATCCAGCCAACCACACCACACTACATCCTCGGCCTCATTACTTCCTCGAAACTCCGCTCGCTATGACTCAGAAGATCGATGGAGCGTTCAATAGGAGTATAGGTGATCGAAAGCTACACTGCTATCATAACAAAGAAGACCGCAAAGTATACGGAAACTTCATATTCTTTGCGGCCTTCTTCCTTATGCGGGCTGTACAGACCATACGCGAGTGGGCCGATATAACACAGGCCTGTCCAATTGATACAAACCGGACCAGAATATCATGGACAAAAAAACAACCATATTGGCAAAAAAGTATTAGACTACTAGTTTGTAGCAACTAGAATGTATTTTTCTCTTTCAAAGGTTGACTGGAAGATTTCCTGAAAGTGATAAGTCCGCTCATGTATCAACTGCTCTGTATTATATATATAATATTGACGTATTTTTTGTACAGTTTACAAATAAACAAAAATTTAAAGCTAACTGCAAGTGTACCCTATACAGAATATACAGGGTGTAACAGAAAGGTGTGATAATACTTCAAGGTGGGCTTTTACCCAATACAACTTTTTTTCTACAACTTTGTTGCAATCGCAAAAAAATTTTCGGACTTTTCATACAAACTTGGTTCGCCAGCTGATCGATTTGTAAGAAAAATCCTAAAAAATACACTTAACTAAAGTTGTTCAGTTTGATGGGTAAAAGCCCATAAAGTATTATCACACCTTTCTGTTACACTCTGTATTAATAAACACTACCGGAGACTAAATGTGTTCCACAAAGTGGGTTCCACTGATGAATTTGAACAATTTTTGTAAATGAACATGTAGTGAATTCGTAAATTTTTTGTGCACTTTTTATACAATTATGTGCCAATCAGGCAATTTTGTATGGAGTGCAATTTTTTTTTGCGAAATCATTATAGCTTCCATAACAAAAGTTGTTCAGTTTCATGAGTGGTTCTACTGGGTGTTTCACCTTGCTAAAGTATCCGAGAGTGGTTTTTACACCCTGTAGATGTCAATATGGGCATCAAAACTAACCTAATGACACATTGCACTGCAAAACCCATTTCTTCTATCACTTTTTAAACTAACATCAAGAACTTTTGAACTCTCCATACAAATCTATCGTCGGATTGAGCATTTTTCTACGGAGGGAAAGTTCATCAACTTTTGTTATTGATTTAAAAAGTAGTTGAGCAAAAGTTGGCACATTTAACCAAATAATAATATTATGTAATTGCCTGTATATTTTCATATCCGGCTGCCATAAAAAATCTACTTGTATTTCTAAAATGACTCTATATGAAAGTTGATTGCAGGCATCTTGTAGGCATACCGATAACGTATTGTTCTTTTATTTTATTACATTATAAATTTCGAAATAAAAGCGTACATAATTAATACATTAATTAGCGTTTATTGGCATGCCTTAATTTTAACCATTACTTTTCGAGTTTATAACTCCTAGAATATTTTTTCAACTACTTAGATAAGGTTGTTAACTACGACGATAAACCAACACAACACATGAACAAAAAATGTAATCAGAAAAAATATACAAAATAAAGTAAGATTTTTGGAGTAGGCGCAATTCTTTATATACTTACAATTGAATTGTATTTAAAATCGCATAAACCTGACGCTCGCGGAAAAAATTGGCCACGTTCGTAATTTATACAACATACTTAAAAAAATACAATTAAATGAAATATTTTTTTTTGTTTTGACCTAATTCCTTGGGGAAAGTTGTTCAGTTTCACGAGTAGAATCCACAACTTTATTTTTTTCAGGTATTACAGAAATACCTTATAATCGCTTTGCACTATACAGGATGTAACAAAATTGGTGTAGGATCCGTTAACTGGGGATTCTACTCATCGTACTGAACAACTTTTATTCTACGACTTTGCTATTTGAGTCGTAGAACAAAACGAAAAAAAAATCGGCTTCTCCATACAAAATTATAAACTTCATTGGAAAGTTTGTATGGAGAAGCCGATTTTATTTTGTTTCCTGAAAAAAAAATCTTGTGGAAAGTTGTTCAGTTTCATCTACTGAGAAAGTCCTTAAAGTTTTCGGAAACCTGTCCCTTACACTCTGTATATAATTTTTTTTAATGAATGTTTTGATAAGCCCTAAATTCCACGCAATTAACGTACCAGTAATCTAAATTAATAGTTTCACGAATTTCTTGACTTTGATTTAAGTGTCCTGCCGTTTCGGTTAGTTGAACCACAGGTTTAACCGCACTCGTCAAATTTAAGCCTCAGACCGTAAAAGTAACCTCCAAGTATAAAAAGCAGAAATTTAATTATACGATGTGTTAAGATTGTAAAAAGAAACAATAAAATTTTGCCCCTAAAACATAATATTAACATATTTACTTAGAACGCTTTCATTAGGGGTAACTGCCGTACCGACTCTAGGATTCTTAAGTTTACGACTTCTGTAATGGGTCTAATTAAACAATAGGTAGATTATATTTATAGACCTATTCATTTATATTCAGTTGGCGTTTTTGCTGTGGTACTATAAAGGGACTGGTTCGGTGGTTCAGTGGTTAGTGATCCTGACTACTGATCCGAGAGTCGTGGGTTGGATCCCCACCAGGGCAAATCGATTGTGTATATCTTAAGCATCGGCTTGACCATTTTTGTATGATATGAAGAATTAATCTTTTTAGGTGTTTTTTTATAATTTTCTAGTGATATATATTATATTTTTATTATTTATTTCGTTTAAGTGTAGGCCGATTTCACACGAATTTTGATAAAGCTAATTTGGCATCCATAACAAAATAGAAAACAGTACAGTAACTCAGCAAGCAAATACAAAACTGATCACCTTTATCTAGGCAATTATAATAATTAAATTTTAATTATCTGCCTATCTCTTTAACAGCACTTACCGGACGAAAACAATACTCCATTAACCTTCTGATATCCATTCAATATAATTAATTACCTAATGCCACTTGCATTTACATGTCTACTTTCTCTATTTAAAATGCCAATCGATAATTCACAGACCAAACCAGTCTAGACCAGACTATTACGATCATAGCTTGAAGCCTACAGTCTGACAATCTTTTGGCGTGTGCTCAAAAGCCGGAACTAACGCCGCCATCTTGAAAAATGACATTATTTGCATGAAATACATGTCAGGTTTGCGACAAAAGCACCCCTTGTCAGTGTTATCCACACGCCAAAAGATCGTAAGTCAGACTTCAGACTATAGTCGCGTCGGTTGGAGTGGAGATTCGATTAATCGAAAAAAAATTGCCATTAATTCGTTTCCATTAACAGGTTACCAGTCCTAGTGTACGCGAATGTACGATATTTTGATTGCTGTTTGTCCAATATTTTATTTTTGTATTTTTATAAAATTATATAAAATATAAGGACGTCACTTGACTTACTATTGATTACAATATTATAAAGATATTCGTGGCATATCGAAACATTATACATAATATTGTTATTAATAGTAAAATACACATTTACACATGTTCATATTTGAAGAAACAGATAATTGATTAATGGACATATAAGTTTAGGCACAATTGAACTCATGTTTTCATGTTGTTCTATGTGATTCATTTGAAAGGAATCAGTTACCATACCGGGCCCTTCAGAATAAACTTTAAAAAAACTGGGTACCGAAACTGAACAAAATTTCCCAATGGAACCTACGCTGAAACTAATTTCGGAATTCTTATATTAAACCATCTGTAGGTTCATCAACTTGTCAAGGAAGTCATGACGAGAAGCCACACGCAGAATTTTAATTTGAAGGACCCCATATTGTCAACGACGCTTTTTATGCGACATGTTTTTTTACGCGATTGTCCCAGGTTACGTTCGTTTATTATATTAGGCCACTTTGTTTAAGCCTTGCTCTCTAAAATGTAAAGTAGGGTGCAGAAGTGTTAACACTTTTTATAAAGTAATCTCTTTCTTAAATATCAATCTGTAGTAAGTATATGCTAAGTAAATAGTTAATATGCAAATAGCGTCTAGTCTTTGCCATTTTTTATCGACTTATTAGTCAATCATTGCATTGTAACGCTTTTTCCATGATGGAACGTAAAAACATTGACCTATCCAAGAAAATTCAATTCAAGGATTACCTGGGATTCCACTGGGATTAACTTCTTTATCTCTCATACACCATTTAAAATGGTAAAATAGAAAACGATAAAACAACACAGCAAGTAAAAAGGTATTCTACCCTCCAGTTACAATTTACAGAGACAATACAAAATAATAAGCTCCTATAAAAATGTTATAGCTCGTAAAGTTTGCGTAGTATTATGTGTTAGCTGCTTCAATATTTTTACGCCTCCGTAACCCGTATGTGTGCACTCCTTAAAAAATCTGTTATTCACCAAAAGATTAGCTTAATAAGTATCCAACTAATAACAGTTCTATTAAAAATCATATCGATACTTTATTTTGATTATAATTAGAAGTAATAAAACTCAACTTTATTCAATTTGAATTAGACCCGTTACCTGCTTCGACAACAAATCATATTGTCCCCACTGCGGGAAAAAGTTATTTTACTATACATTTAACAAAAAAAATAACACTTCGAAGGTCATCTTTTAATCTACCTTATACTAAGTTTCTACCACTTGGAGCTCGTATACCTAGCTAAATTGTGGATAATCGCACTGAGCTAAAGTCATATAATCATAATATATAGGGTCCTTATGAAATACCTGAAAATTTTTTTACCACGGCTTCTACTCATGAAACTGAACAACTTTCCCCAATGAATCTATACTCAATTCGCAAAAAAAAAATTTGGACTTCCCATCAATCAACTGATCCGGCAATTTTGTATAGGAAGTCCAAAATTTTTTTTGCGAATTGAGTATAGGTTTCTTGGGGAAAGTTGTTCAGTTACATGAGTAGAAGCCGTGGTTAAATTTTGTTCAGGTATTTCATAAGGACCCTATATATTATGATTATATGACTTTAGCTTAGTGCGATTATCCACAATTTATAATATGAGCTCCAAGTGGTAGAAACTTAGTATTAGGTAGATTAAAAGATGACCTTCGAAGTGTTATTTTTTTTTGTTAATAATAATATTAATATATGGATAGGTCTTCAAAAATGATATTGAGGTTTCTAATATCATTTTTTTCTAAACTGAATAGTTTGCGCGAGAGACACTTCCAAAGTAGTAAAATGTGTCCCCTCCCCCCCTGTAACTTCTAAAATAAGAGAATGATAAAACTAGAAAAAATATATGATGTATATTACCATGCAAACTTCCACCGAAAATTGGTTTGAACGAGATATAGAAAGTAGTTTTTTTAATACCTAACCGTAAAGTAAACCGCAAATTCCCTTTCATTCAATCAACTCAAATATAAAAAATATAGAGTTCAAGACATGTGTGATTATGAATTTATACGGAACCCTCGGTGCGCGAGTCAGACTCGCACTTGGCCGGTTTTTTCTTTTGACCTCTAGAGTTTTCTGCCCTAGTAACATTTAAAGGCTTCGGCACACCAAAAGCAGGTCAGTAGCAGTGTAGTTTAAATGCGGGCCCGCACATACAAGAAATTATATGAAGTACGTCACACCCAATTTGAACGCGGGCCCGCGCTCAAACTGCGCTGCGCTGCGCCGCTCTGCAACTGCCGGACGACAAACCGAGCAGCGCGAGCGCGGATCAGAAGCATGGTATAACTATGGCAACCATGTTAGCATGCCACACTGGGAGCGGGGCGTTCGCAGTGCAGCGCAGCGCGGCGACGCGGTTACACAACAGTTGTATTTTTTTAACAACCGCTTGATGGATTTAAACGAAAAAAATATCGAATTAATGCGTGGGAACAAAAATATATACGATTTTCGAGACAAATATTATAGAAATATAAACATTAAAGTAAAATTTTCTTTTTCGACTTGCCGAAGCAGCAAGAATCTGTTCGACATCTTGCAGCCAACTAATCTCCTCCCGTCAACGTCACACTGAACGCGGTTTTAACGCGGGCCCGCATTGAAACCGCGTTGGAACTGCCGTCTGCATTCAGTGTGCCGTCTCCCGCGCTGCTACTGACCTGCTCCGCGTCTGACCTGCCTTGGGTTTACCGAAGCCTTAAAACAGTTCACTTTAATAATAATAGTAATAATAAAAGACATTTATTTATCTATCTTTCGAGCAATACTGCTTGCATCAGTTCATTGCTTTCGAGTGACTTATTATTATCCTGACATCAGGGTAGCATTGGTACTGTTAAATATTTTAAGTGTGAAAGAAACTGATCCAGAATCAAAGAACTACTTGGTTTTGGATTAGGACCTTAATACATTTTCAGGCAAATTATCAATTTCGCAGCCTCTTTAAAATTGGAACAGTTGTTTTATAGAAAAAAATACTGTATTTGTTTAAAAGTCTGGACACTGTTGCCACATAAATTGTTTGATGGACTTGAACTCATTACGAGTTAAATATAAAGGCGTTCGTTAGGGTGCGTTTCCACTGGAGCGGAGCGGAGCGGAGACGTGCCGAATTGACCAATCAGATTACTCAAAATCTCCGCTCCACTTCATATCATGCAGTATGATTGGTCAATTCGGCACGTCTCCACTCCGCTCCGCCTCAGTGGAAACGCACCCTTACTGTCGACCTGTCTCATATTGGACAATATAACCTTACTATAGTTTTACATGTGTTAATAAAATGTGACAGCAGAAAATGAAAAGTAAAAGCTGAAATTTGTAACTATACTCATAAAGTCGTAATACAAATTTTCGATCGCCTTTCAATATACCAAATATATCTAATTTAATGAGGAGTCAATTCATTCAAATAAAATAAAAATAAAAAAACTTATCGAAACAGAAATGTAGGTTATACACTGCATAAAAGAAGCGTTTTATTTGGTGTTGCGGGTGTCTATGGGCGGCGGTAATCGCTTACCATCAGGTGATCCGTCTGCTCGTTCGCCACCTCTGCCATAAAAAAGAAATGCTAATTTTACAGGTGTTACAAAATAAGTGTAGGTAACCCGGTAAACCCGAGTTCGTTTTTTATTTTTAATTTTAGTAAATTAAATTTTAGTAAATTCGTAGAACAGATGTTGTTGTGAACCTAGAACAGAATGTATTAAATGTTCTACATACTAAGCGAGAGCCACTTAGATTTTAAATTCTGAAAAGAAACATGTAAATAAAATTTATTGCCGTACGCTAGATGTTTAAAACAAGTATGCTCAACAATAAATGCGTAGATTTTAAATTTTTACCTTGTTAAAAGCTTTTTTTTAATTTCCATAATTGATAAGGCGTCACTTGACGCAAATTCAATAATGTAACTTCACTAAAAAGTTATCTACTTAAAGTAAGCCGGTCTGAAGATATCAGGCTTTTAGCGAAGATAATATAGTCTTTGCTTTTAGGCTCCTAAGCTTACCGACAAAGGTCAGAATGACCTGAATTAGATGCTTCAAGTTAGACTGGTTTAAAAGCCAGACAAAAAAACCTGGATGGTTGAAAACCTAAATTGTTCGTAAACAGATTTGTGTTTGATTTGATAAGAGATAAATAAGTAAAGGTAAAATAAAAGGTATTTTTTAATGACGGATAGGGATATCCAGACCCGTATAATATGGTCGAAGGTAGGTAACAAACAACTAATGCTAAAATATTTCTAAATAAATGACATTTTCAGAACTCTCCATACAAAAATAGTCAATGTGACGATCGATGTATGTCGAGTTCAAAAACGTATGACGTTTATTAAAAACAGTGTTGGAACAAAAGTTGTCATATTTGCCTTAAATCTTCATAATTGCCATACCACCCAGTGCGTTTCCGAAAGACTCAGCGCGCTGACAGCGCGGTGTTTCCTTTTTTGGTGGCGCTAAACGACGCCGGCGCAGTTTTAAAATAATTTTCTTAATTTCTATTTTTTCCATTTTCATCATAGTTGTTTCACACAAAAAGCTCATTTAAGATATCTTGCGGTTTCACGTCTGGCAGGGCTTTGAGCAGAGTAGCTCGTACAAAAAAGGGGAAAAGGGACTGAAAATTTTAGGAAAAGGGACCAAAAAGGGACTTGAAATCCAAAAAGAAATCATTTTTATTTAATAAAATCCCTAACCATCAGATTGTTGCCAGATAAAAATATACCCGAAAAAAATGTTTTTATGGTTCCGTACGTCAAAAGGAAAAAAGGAACGTTGTCCGTCTGTCTATCTGTAAAAATCCTTTTTCTCAGGAATGCGAAGACGTATCAAGTTGAAATTTATATCAAATACTCAGGCCTACAGTCCCTTGAAACTGTAAAAATCAAACTTCTATGCCAAAGCAATCAAGAGATACGACCGTTTATGCCGCATAATGTCCAAATATGCGGCATAAACGGTCGTATCTCTTGATTGTGTTGGCATAGAAGTTTGATTTTTTCACAACTTAAATTTTAGGGCCTTCATTATCATATTTTTGTCAATAATTCATCACTGGGGCCACGCTGATGACTTGGGCGGGCGGTAGCATATCTTAAAAAAGGGATTAAGAGATTAAATTCTTAAAAAAAGAGACTTTCAGGGACCTATTGAAAATAAAGAGACCTAAAAAGATTAAGGGACTACCACTAAACGCCCTGCGTCTGTATATTTCAATACAACAAAGACGTTTCGAACAGTATACAGGGTGTAAAAAGAAGGAATGGTGGATTCCACTCATGAATCTGAACAACTTTTCCCAGAGAACACATTGTGAATTAGCAAAAAAAACTTCAGATTTTCCATACAAAATTGGCTGGTTGGCTGATCAATTTGTTTTTTTTCATAAAAAAAGTTGTTCAGTTTTGTGAGTAGAACACCTGTTAAATCTGTAAGTTTTCTTTTACACCCTGTATTATCCTCTCCCATGCTCTATACCAAATTCATATAGAAAATATTCGGGTGAGGGCACCGCGGGTGGCGGCCAAAAATAGCCAATAAAATCTAGTATTTTTCCTATTCTTGTAACTACGCGAGTTCAACTCTTTAAATTGGCAACTACATTCTAAAATTACACGTCACACAGACGAGCCGCCTAAAATAATCCATCATGTCACTCCTGCGCACAGGTTAACGACCCGCTAGATCACAATCGATAAGATTATCCACACTGATAGATCGCCGTGAGATATTAATAGTGAGACAGCTAAAAAGTATGTTTTAATTAATAAAAGGAAATGATTCTTGAGGAGATTATCTATCAGATAAGTAAATAAAGATGTTCAGTAGCTTAATTACCCTTTATAAATGGAAAATTGAAATTAAAATGTTTTCAATTATTTCGCATTCAAAACTAGAATACAATATTGTTGAAAAATAAACAGCGATAAAAAATGATCGAAGAATACATACACCTTTTATATGCATGAAAAGAAATCACAAGTAGGATTCTTCCTCCTCCTCCTTAGTCGGTCACACGGAGCTGAGGATCGTGATTATTTTTATGTGTATGTTATGATTATTTATATTATTTACGTGATATTTTCCCGGATAGTGTTGCACCAAGCCTCGCGGTTCATTGCCAGCTTCGATGCCTCGCGGTTCGTCATCTATTTATTTTATGTGATAGGTGGCAAACTAGCAGACTAATCACCTGATGGTAAGCGATTACCGCCGCCCATGGACACCCGCAACACCGGAGGAGTCACAAGTGCGTCATCTTCAGCGTCTTCGTGACGAGATCAGCCCATCGAGCTGGTCTGCGGCCCCGTGGTCTGCTCCCTTCCACTTTTCCAAAAAGAATGGCTCTTTCTAAACTTGTTGGGCTCTCTTCGCACCACGTGGCCGAAATGCTGGAGTGTTCTTCGGATTACTAAGATTCTTAAACCTTTGCCCGCCACAGTCGGCTATAGCCGACAACGCTTTTTAGTGCTACACACACAAGGATTTGAGATTTTCATACATTTTAGTTGCACGATTTCTCATAACGTAGCGTGGCGAAAATGGAAACAGATGTACCTTACTCTGTCCCAATCTACAGTTCTCACTGACTTGACCTCATGATGATCTAGATCCCCAATCCTTGGGCTTACAACATGAAAGAAAAAGATGCGTGCGTCAAAGGGTTAAAATGCTTGAAATTTGATTTAGACCTAATTTTAAAATGAAAGCTCGATCGTATGTTGACGAAAAACGACTTTGTCCTATAACGATTTTGGCAAAAACTATACTTTGACAAAAACATCTTTGACCAACGTATAATAAGCCGATATAACAATCTTTCTGACAGTTGCTTGAATTTTTTATTATTATTATACGAGTTGAGTCGAAAACACAAGCATTCTCAAAAGCACTACTTTTAAGTGTGCGCTGAACAACAAAAACTAATGTAACTGATGTAGAACTGTGTGATACGGGTTGATACCTAGTGCACAGTCCAGAGTAAATGTTAACCTGTAATATTGTATTACTACTTCAATAAACTTGACTACTGTATTCACCATCTTGCGATATGTTTTCAAAACAAGCAATTTCAAAGTTTCTCCAAACTAACAATACGGTTATATAGTCTCTGAAAATAGACTATATAGCCGGTGTCGGTACCGCAAAGTTTTTTATCGCATGGAAAAAAATCGGTGAAAATATTTTAAATTTATTTCTACTAGTTAACAGTTCGGTTTGAAAAAAAGTAACACGATACTGAACCTAATTCGAGCTAAAGGTTATATAAAATTACGTTAAAATTAGCCGGTTAGCCTCTTAAAAATCTTGGATAATTAATTTTAATTTTAAAGGACTAAGTTTTCATGACTTCCAGAGGCCTTTACGAAGAAACCTCAGATACACAAAAGATAAACAGAAACAAAGCGGTAACCACTTACAAAATGTGGTAGACAATGACGAAGCGAAGCTAACAAAGGCGTTTAAAATTTTCCATAGCATCTTGTTCTATATCCAAAATACAGCGTTTTCTAGATCACACAATATATTTTGGTGTGCTACTAGCTTGTGTCAGTGGGCCACAGCTGATTCGGTATGTTTTATTAAAACACAGACGGAACAACCTCGCATAAATATACATAAACATAAAAGTTATATAGAGCTGTATTTCTTTCAGTGTGGCACGATAAAATTTTGTCGAGAAATCTTTTCAGTTTTTTTAAAATATTTATTTGTTTATTTTAAAACATTCTGAATCAAAGCCGAGCTGAGTTAGTGAAATGAAATGAAATGAAAATATTTTATTCGAAGTAGGTAGCAGTGTACACTTTTCGAACGTTATTCTTTTATCTACCTAACACGAGGTTCCTACCACTCGGACTCGTATACCCACCGTTTCGGGAAGTGTTTGCGGAGTGAGAAGAAACGGCGGGCCCTAAAGAAACTCCCTCCAACACATTTTTTTTTTAGTTTATGCATTATACACGTACATATATTTGTACGTATTAGCTTCTCTTGTGGTCTGGCGTAATTAACCTTACTATGCCAAGGAACAAACAGTAATAACCAGGTGGTCGCAATACTTACCAGTTACCATCATTTTAGAATTTCACCTACTAAATAGAAGTTTTGTTAGTTTAATACCTATGCACTATGCACTTAGATTTTTTCTGCATACGTCCATACATTTTATCGTTATATATATTTTGAGGTTTTTACCCATATGTCCCAGTAATGTTGTAGCAGATCTAGCATAGTTGATATTGCGTTCAACAGCATTTATTTGGCTAAATGGATCTTAAGGAATTATAATTTTGTGTTACATAATATTAATAAGTTGTGTTTTATTTAAGTCAATTCAATCGCCATTTTTTTTGTACCTAGTACAAAGTCCCTAACACGCAGAACGTTATGGTTTATAGTTCATTCCAATTAAAATAAGCAAAAAGGTAAACAAACTTACTATGGATTATGGAATTGACACATGTCAACGTCAGTGGCATATAAAGTTTGTTTGACTTTTACTTTTTTTTATTGGAATGAAGTATACTTTCCAGTTCACATCCCCGAAGCTTAAGTATGCTTAAGTTTTTATACCGCTCTGTCACTAAATAATATCAACCAGGATTTGTTAGCCTCGTTCAGACCGCCGCATTAAACCACAGTCAAAATTATCGTGATCCATCCTTGTGCTTCAATTCATAACCGCCGGCAGCTACCAGTACCAGCTATAGTAGATCACTATGTCCCTATGTCATTGGGTTGATTGAAAAATGGCCATTCGACCTCTAAACCGCCCATTCATGTATTCAACCGCTTTAAGACACGGCCAAAAGGCGTGGGAACGGATTATGATACCTGAGAAACCTACAGAACATTCAATGATTGTTCGTAATTAAGCTTTTATTAAAAATAACAATAACTACACAATACTTATCAGTTATGTGTTAATTTGTGAAAGGGTAAAGTTTTTTTGTACCGTAATAATTAAAGACAGGATTGATGTCGTTTGAATTTAATGAAGTTCTTAATTTTTTTTTAATTAAATGGTCTTCTGACCCAAAACTAGGATTTCCAGTGCTATGGGAACTAGAGAGTGATTTTTTTATGACAGATATGAAAACATACAGGTTATAATAATATTTGGGTCAAATCATTTGACTCAAATGTGACAACTTTTGTTGAGGCGCGGGGTGCGGGGGCGGGGGGAGGGGGGGAAGGAGCGGGTGCGGGGGTGAGGCGCGGGTTGCGGGGGGAGGCGCGGGTTACGGGGGGAGGCGCGGGGTGCGGGGGTAGGAATGTGGTGCGGAGGTAAGGTGCGGGTTGCGGGGAAGAGAAGAGGGGTAGGGGGAGGCGCGGGGTGTGGGAGGGGGAGGAGCAGGGTGCGAGGGAGGGTGAGTTGCGGGGTGCGGAAGGGCGAGGTGCGGGGTGCGGGGGAGGGTGAGTCGGGGGTGAGGTGAGTGGTGAGGGGGTGAGGCGCAGGGTGCGGGGGGGATATCAACTCCCTGAGCGAAGCCGGGCACTCCAGCTAGTATCAAACCTTATAATTTTATTATTTAAACTGGTTTATCGATTAAAGAAGAACGTTCCTAAACGCGCGACGTCCTTGAAATGTCGCTCGTCGCTCGTGTGTCGCCGCGCGTGTCGCTGTCGTCCAAAACAGCTCCATACAAATCTATTGAAATGATCAAGTCGCTCGTGTCGCTGTCGCCGTCGCTGTCGCTGTCGCAGTCGCTTGCGTCCAGGCCGCAGCCTAATAAACGAGGCTGAGATTAGACAGAAGCCTAGCCTTCCTGAGCACATCTCAGAAAGGCTAGGCTTCTGTCTTTTTCTGTCTGAAGAACCTCGTTCTCCAGCATTGGGGACGCTTTGGGTTAGATAACAAACTAAAAACAACTCATCATGCCGAAATGTTTATTTATTAAGTAATTAAAATCGAAAATCTTTAACATTTTAATAATTTATAGATAATTGTAATTAATATTTTGCATAATCAAATTTTTCGTAACAAAAAACATGAATGCAACTCCCCGGGTATTGCCATGCAGAAACTAAAACTCGAATTTAAGTGACGATTCAATATTTAACCTAAAATCAAGTTTTACGGAGCAAGGCTTACAATACGACATTATTTGATTTGATCCCATCACTTTAATTGACATCATTAATAAAATCAATTATTGAAGTAAACATTTAACAATCATATAAAAATCATTTAAATTAAAATAAAACAATTTAAAAAATAAGGCATGTCATAATAAATTGTCTAAATACTCAACTAATTGTAAAACAGTATTAAAAATATATTAGAAAAATCAAAGTCATGCACACTCGCGAGTTGTAAACGTAAAATTCAAAAAGTCATGCGTTAGAATGTTTAGTATCGGTTAGTCAAAATATATCAAAACATCGAGTAGGTACAACTTAAAAACAACCATATTAAAAAAAACTTAAAACACTAAATGCGCGAACTTGTTAGGACCTCGATAGAAATCGCAAAAACGTTAAAAAAAGGTCATATAAGAGGTACAGTCATAAAACTTATAACTAAAATACTGTGGCATTCTTACGATTTCCGTCCGGACCTTATCAATAACATTGTATAGCTTGTAACAGTTTATAATAAGAACTATAATGTAAATGATTTAGAGTGAATGCTAATAAATGTTACGATGTTATTATTCACAAACTAAACAAAACTGCAGTAAGCATCACCACGTTTTTTAAGATAGAACAAGGTTTTAAGGTATATCCAAGAATAAGTGATGACTGCAAATTTCATATAGTTTTAGATGAAAAAATAAAAGAAGTTAGTGATAAATATGATCGTAACATAAAGAGCATAAATGAAAACAATGGTGGACCACTAAAAACAGCAAGGACTAGACGTTGGAGTGATTTTGCACCAGACGAAGTCAATGGATCTGAAACAATAAAGTTTAAATTCAAGAAAACTGAATACGAAACAGACGCATAACAGAATATAGAAAATAATATAATTTAAGTACGCACAATAAAAACTTAAGCGATGAAATCGCAAAATTTTCGATCATCACAGCAAAATTCTCAAAGGACGCTCGCCATTCTTCCATTTTCGTCATATAACTTAACATAATAGTATATCAACTCCTTTTAAACGCATGTTCTAAAACTGACAAAATAGAAACATCTGCAATGAACACTGAGGAAAAAAATCACAGTCTTCATCCAAGCGAGATCAAAAATTGCAAGTCACATACGAAAATACTCTATCATCTATTGCTCTTGAAGTTCGCATTTCAAATGATGTGGCAACTTGTGACGTTAATACAGTCATAAGCTATTGTTATCACACAAAGAGTTTTTGAAGTGGCGAGCGTTTTAGCGAGAACTGTAGCAACTTTGATTGCATATTATATAATATACACAGGGTGACGAATGGTGCAATGAGTGTAATAAATCTAAAAGGGGGCGGGCAAGATGGATGTGCGCAGAATGACGAGGCGTTTTGACCATCTCCAGGATCGATGGTTGCGGGAACGTGTAACCCTTCCGACGTAATGCGACAAAATACTAAAATAAGACACTAGAAAAGCAAATGTACTATCTTTGTGTTTGTACTTTCTTCCGTGTAAAATAGATTTCAACACATATGTGAAATGAAAAACTTAAACAAATATACTCCGATTTTTATTTGTGAGGTCGTAAGCCGTTATTGCATATAGTTTTCAATGCTATCTGAGATTTCTTGTATATTTAGCGGCTTAATTTATGAGACAAATTAGCCTTTATAAAGCTTATAGTACAATTCATCATAAATAAGCCAAAAGAAGTCCACTGCTAAACAAATCTATTATTTCTTTTATCTAGTTTCATTCAATATCAAAAATCATTTTTCCGCTAAATCACTTTATATTATACTATCTTTCCTCACCAAGTATGTACCAGGAGTACCACCACTTCAGATACCAATATCGTTGAATTTGTTAACGTTACTCAGTAGCTGTTTTATTTTCTACATAGAAACACGTTACTCAGTAGCTGTTATTTTTACATAGAAACAGTTATCTTTCGTTATCACATCAATCAGTTCCGTTGGCCTCAATTCGCCCACGCCTAGTCTGATATCGACGATTTACCCCATTTCCTAATCCTAATTCATTGTGTGAATTATCCAGTTTATCAAGACCTACAGTATCTTGAGATTCGTTACAAATGAGAGGTCAAACTGTTTATTCTAGTTTTAAATGGCGACTCTGACATTTCGTTATTATTATTTCTTCTTGTGGCACTGCCAAGAAACCCTTTTTATTTTAGTAAAGTATCAATTTGTTACGTTTTATTTAAATTATGTTCTTAATAAATTGGCTTTATTATGCTTGAAATCCCTATAATTTTCTTACCGAGAATCATCTTGAGACTAAAAATAACACATAAAAATAATCTAGAAAATCGTTTATTTAAACTATAAATAAATCGTAACATGCAATCTACAAAACGTTGACTTTTAATAATTTTAAATTAATAATGCGTAAAAATTCAATAATGTGTCTGCAAATTTCTGTGTCGAAAAACGTTGAAAAATTCAAATTTTCTTATTGTATTATTTAATAATAAAATATTAAACCTTGAAACTACTCGCATACAACTGCACCATGTAGTAGGTATTGTTAAAAAACAAACTAGAAACAGTCAAAATATAGGTCACACAATAAAGCACAAATTAAATTAATATTAATCAGTACCTACAGCTCTCTGAATCGATATAATTACGACACACGAACATTAATTGATCTATAGAATCGGTGACCCGTTGACATAGTTTACTCGTGCCGTGTACGTTAAACAATTGGAAATTTTAAACCTAGCAACACAACAGAACAGCTGGTTAAACTTACAATGGATGGTAACAACTTGTGTGACCGTCACACATTGTGACGAGACGGCAACAACGCTGAAAATATTAAGAGTGCGCTGAACTTTTTTTTAAATCCTCAGTAGGAAGTTGTCTGCTAATTATCTGAGTTATTTTTTTCAAATGTCGAAAACGACAGTTTGTTCTAAAAAAGTTTGAAATAGCGAACTATGACGTCATAACATCGTTTAGTTGTTGCCATGCTAACAACGAAATTTTTAATGATAAAAAAATAGCGCATGTAATGAAATTTCATTACATGTGCTATCAAGCCACAAAAAACCCATAAATTATTGGTGAGGCCAAGTCATTAAGTCATTATCTCACCTGATGGTAAGTGATTACTGATTAAGTTGATTAAATACTTAAGATTCGTAGTCTTGCGACATTTTTTAAAATATTCAATCAATATTAAACTTTCTTTGTTTTAATGAAAAGCGAGATTAATCATATGGAACGAACTCGGTGAACATAAGGAAAATTTATTTTTAACAGCTCCGTGAATTAATCGTTTTCATTTCATTTTTTTCTAAAAGGTAGGTTACTCGGTACCGACCGACATAGACATACCTAATCCGTTTTATAGGTATAAAATTACAAAAAAAACTGCCTATAATTTTAAGTTTATTATAATTTCTTAGAGCCAAGTTACACGCTCAATCTAGCGTGAGTCTGGTTCATCAGTCTTGACTGACGCCAGAATGATGGATGATTTTCACGGTACACGGTTAATCTAGACTGACGGCAGACAGTGGGTTACACGATCATTATCCGATCATTCTGATCAGACTGATGGACCATACTGACGCCAGACTGACGCCAGACTGAGCGTGTAACCTTGCTCTTATAAAATCAAAAAGGACACCTTAAGTAACATCCCCTTTGGTCGACTTGGGCCACTTCCTAACTTGTCCATTTCTAGATCCCGTTTTACAAGAGGACTACCAATGCCTATAACTTGAGTAACCATATTTACTAACGACATCTAGTATTGACCTTTGAACCCTCATATTTTAATTACGAGTATTTTCAGTAAGTGTTGGATTCTAACATATTTTAATAACATTATAATCACATTTGAACTAAGTCTTTATAAAAACTGTCTATTACACAGTTTAGAGTTAAAAATTATTAGTTTTTAGCAAAAAACTGATCATTTCATAGCGCCATCTACGTTGAGGTTAAAACAATATCTAAGATACCATTTTCAGTGTGAAGCTGGGCAGAGACAGTACCTCATCCCACCTGCGGGTGAAATCCGGTGATTGCTTAGCGCGAGCTACACGACACACACATTGACGCGTGTGCTTTCGCAAGTTCATCTAGTAATTGGTTATAATTACGCGACATTTTGTTGGAGTGTCCGGGGCAGGGGTGTGGCCATAGCAACAGACTATTTCTTACTCTGTAGCAACGGCGCTCACGCACTAAGCTGACTGACACGGCCCGACACGACAGCGTGGTTGTCGTGTCGGTAATAAATATCGTCTGTCGCTCACTTAAACATAATCGAAAACTTCTGAATAATTCCTTTGGAAAACGTTCGCGAATTTGTTAACAACCCATTGCGTCCCCACTGCAGAGGCACGGGTCTCTTTCCATAACTCGGGAAGGTTAGGCCATACTCCACACACGGGGGCCAAGTCCGGATTGGTGGAGGTTGTGGGGCTAGTGGCAAAATTTATTTGGAATATTTAATTTCACTGTATTCTTTGATAAATGTATTTTTTATTTTTTTATTAAATAGGTACATAATTAGGAGATAGAAGACAGTAAGGAGATAATAAATTATTACTATCATTTAACAAATACCAAGTAGGCAGATGACATTATTCTTCGACACATTAATTAAACCAACATTTTATAGCTACTAAATTGTCGATCGAGTTACACATAAAAGTATCGATTAATTATGTAGCACCGGAACACAACGCCCCGTTAAATATGAGTCGGGTAAGTGCGCGAACGACCGATCGTGCATACAATATGCACGGGATTTCCGATTTATATCATACGAGCCGATAAAATACGGTCCGTTTTGAAAGTTATCGACCGTCAAAAATGTCGGTCAGTTCAATACGCGAGCACTAATTAATAAATAAAGTAAATGAACGGTGACGTCATTTTCTGTCGTGTCGTGACGTATCGATTTACTACACGAATTCACTCACATTACGTGAAAAATGAAAATAAAGCACATATGAATGAACCCCTTGAGGACTTCGAGGCTTGGAACTACGCTAAACTGAGGTCATTCACACAGAGGTGTTTTAAATTTAACATCGGAGGGTTGAAATTATGAATCACAAAAAGATTTCCGAGTCTAAAATAATACCTAAAGATAGATTATTGTAAAAAGTACGATAAATATTTCACAATACACATACTAGTAAATTGTACGTTCATTGAATTTTATATCGGAGTTTCATGTAGCCACCGTGATGTGGGGCCTCATTTATCGACTTTTCGATAAAATTATCCAGTGATAACTCCATTTTGTGCGTATCCGAAGGCCGAGGGATATGTGTCGATAAAATTAGTGGTACGTAACTATTCGAATGTCAGTCCGTTTGATTATGATGACTGATAGAGTATTGTTGTTTTTGTGGGTTTATGTAACAAAAGTAATTTTAGCATCATGAAAAAGTGTTTCCGTTTTTGGTCGCAAAGTATGATGTCTGCGTTTCAATTTTGTCAAATTTACCACCAATATAAGTATTTTTCATGTAAATAATAAGCAATATACAATAAATTAATCCAATTAAGTTTCAATAGCTACATATTTTTGTTCGCTCGTTTTCGAAGGCTAGCGTTAGATTCAGGTCGTGTTAACAACTTTTTAAAATTAGGTTTATTAATTGGCCCGACTGGCTATAAGTTTGAAATACTTTCAATTGAATTGATGAATGAAATGACACTAAAAATGTATTATTTTGCAATATTCGCACACACCTCATTTGCATTACATTTTCGAAGCACGCGTTTAAAATTTGATTTAGTTTAAGAACATTTTACTTTCATTTATTTTCAAAACAAAATCTACTCACTGTTGCGACAAGTGGTTTTAAAAGCTGGCTGTTGCGTATTTTGGCGCCAAACCACCGGCGACGGAGTACCTGCAACACACAAAACAAAAATTCATAAACAAAGTATAAATATAATAAACAAAAAATACGTAGGTACAACATTGTTCCGCAGACCTTTGGACCTTTTAAAAAGTCCAGAGGTCCTAAACAAACAAACCCGAAACAAATATGTCGCTTCGGGAATCGAACATACGACCGGATCCCTGATAATATTCAAATTAGGTATTTATGAGGGATTACAAAAAATAACATAACAAACATTATACATATTTGATATCAAATAAGGCCATGCAAGAATATCAATAATGGAATTACCTATATTTTAGGTTTATAATGGGTAAAAGTGTGTCATGTAAAAGTCGTAAAAAAATTGTGTCAGTAGAACACAATTGAAAATTTTGCATAGTAGTATAACATCAGACTCAGAGCCATCGGAATCTCCTTATCATATTCCGATAACGGATGTGATGTGCGCATTCAAAATTACGTATTCAAAATCAAAAATATTCAGCCTTTCACAAATTCTAATTCCAGAAGTGGCAGCGTACAAAGTAAATGTTTAGCATCCCGCCCTTCAGATCAGAAAACAGAAAAAAAATCAGTTTAAAAATGTTAAAAAAGCCAAATGACGATAATGTGAAAATTGTGAGACAAGTAATTTTAAGGTTTTCACAATGCTGGCTACCAACAAGGCGACGTAAAACCTCTTTGAAACATCATTCAGTTTAAAAAAGCAAAAATCACGATTCCATCGATTTTAAAAATAGAACAATACCGCGAGCGAATTCCCGCCGTTTAACCGCGACCTCACAGACTGCTACAATACACTACAGACCCATTCATAAAACTATAACTACACCCACACACTGCACTGCGGTGCATCCACCTACTATGCCATTCACTCACACAGTTTACCGCGATAGTACTATAAGCGGTTGTACATTTACTAGTAGATTGTATACTATTCCAAATTCGACCTTAAAGTTTTGATGCGATGACGCAAAAACGTAGGTCTCGAGCTGTGGTGCAATGCAGTCAATGCATATTCAACTTTGCTGTGCTATTTTTAATGTTGGATATTGATTGCTGGTAGTTTATGTACTTATAGGATGTGGTGTTGTGTTGTGTTGGTAGTCTGCGAAGTGAGACGGTTCTATTTATAGATGTGCCATTAGGGTTGTCGTCAAGATAATTATTAAATAACGTAATAAGTGGCAAGGAATGCAATCTGCGTTTACACAGTTAAAAATAACAAAGAAACAACCACAACAACGTAATAATATACAGGATGTAAGGGACAGGTTTCCGAAAACTTTAAGGGCTTGCTCAGTAGACGAAACTGAACAACTTTCCACAAGATTTTTTTTCAGGAAACGAAAAAAAAAATCAGCTTCTCCATACAAAATGTCCAATCAAGTATATAATTTTGTATGGAGAAGCAGATTTTTTTTTCGTTTCCTGAAAAAAAAATCTTGTGAAAGTTGTTCAGTTTCGTCTACTGAGCAAGCCCTTAAAAGTTATCGGAAACCTGTCCCTTACACCCTGTATAACAATAATAATAACGTTGCAATCCGGCACGATTTTTCACAAATACAAAATGTACATGTATTGAAAATTCGAGCAAGTAAGTTTTCTTAAAACTTCAGTATAACAGCTATAGTGAAAAATATTTCATAATTTTGTTTTTCATGCTCGGTTAATAATTTAATTTAATTAACTCGGAGTTCATTTATTTACGAGTATAATCGGACTTTCAGTGCAGCAAGTTTTTTTTTAAATCGACGATTGCAAGAGTGTGAGACTGAACACTACATTATATTGTTCGTGTATTAGACTTAAAAGAATAATTGTTATAGATTGTTATGCAAGCGTTATGTTATGCAGGCAAGCAAGAAGTGGTATTCAGGTAGAATATTACTAAATCTAAATCGGTTGTTTCCATATCCCATAGATTTTGAAAAGGCTGACTTAACGTTTTTTTTTCTTTATGACCACCAAATAGATGCTTATACGTGTGCTATGGACGTAGAAAATTGACAAGCACTATGGCTGCTATCGGGTTCTGGTGTAACAAAAAAGTTTATTTGCAATCGGAAGTTCAATACATAGACAAGGTGCCAAGAAAATAGGTATTCACATGGTTAATGTTCAATTCAATAATCTAAATTACTCACAACCCGAGTACATTATAATCATTGCTCTACTATCGCACAGTATGGAAACTCCATGGACCCTCTCTAAAGGCCAGCGATGCAGAAAACAATTCAAACACAGAATCAGAATTCGAATTTTGAATTTGATACTTTCACCAAGTGTTTGAAACCTGGGAAAGCCGTAGTTGTCTAAAGGAGATGGAATACATTCTACAGTATGTATGTACTCCATTTCGTGATAAACTGGCAACCCTGCACTGCGATTAACTGTAGCCGCTCTCGACGTAATGCAGCCGTAGTTGCAGAATAGACAGTTTGTGCTGCAACATAACTTTATATCGATATTGTCTGAGTCGATTGTTTGTACTTTGTACTGTGAGATTTGTTCATGAACCTTTTACCCACACACTGTAGAGTTTAATTAAAAATGAGAAATGTTTGGGTGCAGGTAGGTTTATGAACGTCTGTCCAGTAAAGCTCGTAAAATCGTAGTTTTGGCTTTTAGTACAAACCGGCTGCATTTCAAATGGTAAAGATCATTTCAGAAGAACTTGGAGTACAAATATCGATTAAATTCGATTCGATCGATTTATGATCAATCAAACAAAAAACATTTGAATTTCCATTTTTCAACGACGTAGCGCTACGAATTTTTTGTACAGGATGCTTGTAAAAATTGATTTTTTGAAATGGAACCCATAAACTGTTTCGATGATCATTTTTGACTTCTCATACCAACTTGGCCGATCCCTGGAGACTATCAGTTACTAGGAAAAAGCTGTACAATATAATGAGCAGAATTCACTGTTAAAACAGTTTGAGGTGATTTTGTTAGACTTTTTATGCGAGGACTCTGGAAAGATGTAAATCTTCACCTACAGTTTTTGTAGCGCGCCCGTCAGAAAGACGATGCGCTTACGCAAGCCGGCGCCGGCGCAGCGCGATAACACAGATAGCACTATCATTATACTGATTGTACATTGTACACCCCGCGAAGATTCGTTGCGCTGTCGCCTGTGTGAGGAAGTTTTGTCACATTATTACATCAGAAAGGTCCAAATCACACACGGTCAGATGACCGTGTGTGATTTGGGATTCCCTGTTGGTATTATGGGAGCGAGAGACTGATATACATACACATACAAGTTTTAAATATAGGGTGACTTTAAATTCGTTCTTGATACGAAAATCTATGCATGTGCTCATGATAACAAACAACTTTCCCTAAGGAACCCATAGTTAAATCACAAGAAAAAATTTAATTCTTCATACAAATCGATCAACTGACCGGCCAATAGTGTGAAGAGTCCAATTTTTTTTTTGCGATTTGACTATGGGTTCTTTAGGGAAAGTTGTTTGTTATCATGAGCACATGCATAGCCTTTCGTATCAAGAACTAATTTAAAGTCACCCTATACATACATACTTATATAGATATAGTACACCCAGACACAGTGCAAACAAATCCCATCACACAAATGCTTGCTCTGGGTGGGGATCGAACCCACGGCTCTCCGATCAGTAATCAGCTACCCACTGAGCCACCGAGTCAGTCAATACAGATCAAACAACGATAGAAGGCCAGAACATAGTAACTGGTAGTAAAAATAGGACCTATTATCTGAGTTTAAATTAATCTCCGATTCGATTCGATAACAATTTGCCACGCTTACTTTTAATAGTTAAGTCCAAATGGGTAGGTTGATTCGTCGCCTAGTTTACCCATTATTTGACCGTACCATTTACTTTCATAGAATAGAATAGAATACTTTATTTGCTTTTAAACAAGGTACATTAGTGAGATCTTAGATATAAAATTATAGATTTTCTTGTTTAGCTATATAAATGAAAGTATGCAAATATTTATCAACGCAAAATATTACAAATTCTCAGTACAAATCAATTCGTTTACATGTCATAGATAATTATACACATTAACATTGTTTATGTTTCAAAAAATCGAACATATAGAACATGTTTTGAAGAAGCCACTCATGCACTTTAAATTTTATAAATGGCAATTCCTGAATTGAAGTGTAGCCCATCCAGTAACATTTTTTTAAATCGTGCCGTTTTTGGAATTTCATCAATAACTAGCCTAGTGGGGTCCTCCCTCCTATTTCTAACAGATACTTCTCTAATCTCCCTATAAAATTCGTGTTGGTTTTGTTTGACAAATTTTGCCATTTCCATAATATATAAACAAGCCAACGGTAGTATATTTAAACTTCTAAATAGGGATTCTTCTAGATGAAATACAATTCTATTTAGTTTATACAAAATGTTGGAGTTTGGCCGGATGGGATTTTGCACAGCAGCGAAATTAAAATTTCAAAGTACAGGACTCAGTTATTGCCCATCAATTTAAATAAAAACTCAATATTTAAGTAGTAGAGATGGGCCGACTATGACATTGGCCGACTAGCTGACTGGCCGACTAGTCGGTTGAAAAAAGGCCGACTAATCGGCCGACTAGTTGGCCAAGCTGATCATTTCTTTCAGCGGAATTCGGGTGGTATATCGGCAATCTCCGTGGAGCTTCGTTGTTAGTTAAGTTGCCAGATGCTCGTAAAGGTGGCTTGGAACACGATTTTCCAATACCGAAACATAAGTAACTGGTTATCAGTACATAACAGATTTTGAAAATATTTATTTTAATAACTATGTATTGGCGACCGAGGAAATACAATTGTATTGGTATAATATTTGTACGTTACCAGTTATCCTGTCATCTGCGGTTATCGGTGTAATCGCGTTACGGTGGTAAACGCGGTATTGTGTGACATTGCTATCCCTTTCACACTTGCGAGATTTGCTATAGTATGTCCTGTTTTTAGACCAAACCGTTGCTGTCAGAACGTAGACTTGGAATGTACTCCTGTGTGACCTGATGCAATTTTTTTTGTTGTTCTTGCGTGTTCTGAAACACTTCCGCACGAGAAATTATTAGTTGATAGCAAGACGGCCTTTCGGGACAATCTTGTCAAATAATGCATAACTTTTTGAAACATACTTCTCAGTTATTTCCAGTAAATAGTTTTGGGAAATACATAATTTTCTTAATACCGAATACCGTATTTTGGTTATTGCAACAATACATAGTTGCAATTAATTTATTTCATTTTAGTATTAATAAAATAAAATGCCGACTAATCGGTGTTTTTGCCGACTAGTCGGCGACTAGTCGCCGACTACAAATATGGCCGGATGGTCGGCTTTTCCGACTAGTCGGCGACTAGTCGGTACATCTCTATTAAGTAGGCAATGACAAAGTATCATAAGTTTAGTGTGACAGCAAGGAACGCAAATAAAAAACCATCAAAGAGACTTTTATGTATACCGGATGTCCTGCAAACATCTTCAATGTTAGTGCTTACTTCTGCATATTTCGCAAAAAAATGTACTTTTCATACAAATCGGCCAATGGAGATACATTTTTTTTTTGAGAATTCCGTATAGGTTTCTTGGAAAAAAATGTAAATTTTCATGAATGGAACAAGTTCAAACAACATCAATAGTTCACGCTTCCAGAGGTGGTATTTTACATCCTCCGTTCATATCGCAGTATAATACGAAAAACACGCAATTGCAAAAATCCGAATGAATGAAAATAATATACTTTAGGTGCGACTCACACGCACGCATATATGTATAGGTTCAGAGTAATAACCATTCAGAGTAATAACTACCTTTGATAACTTCTCTTTCATGTTGCCGACATAGTCTAGACCAATATATCTCTAGACTAATAGGTCTCTTTATAATAAAAATAACATATAACGAAATTGCTTTCATTTTGTCAACACATTTTGATGACTGATATAATTAAAATGTGTCTTGTAGTGATTGTAAATGACATTTTCTTTAGTTCGTGAAAGTTGCTAAAGCATTCAGTTTCATGTGTTTTTTTCCGACGAACTAATACGAATTCATAATCATGAAAGGAAAAATGAAAGATGGAAATCAAACTCAACGTCGTCTTAAACAACCCACACCATTTTGTACTGTATATAGGGTGCCACTTTATTAGTGCCCGATATTTTAGACAGTGCTTCCACTCCTGATTCTGATCAACTTTCCCCAAGGAACCCATAGTCAAATCGCAAAAAAATTTTTGGACTGTTCATACTAATTTGGTCGCTCGGCTGATCGATTTGTATGAAGAGTCCACATTTTTTTTGCGATTTGACTATGGGTTCCTTGGGGAAAGGTGATCAGAATCAGGAGTAGAAACACTGAATAAAATATCGGGCACTAATAAAGTAGCACCTTATATATAAGTTTCCTTAATTATTTTTAGGGTTCTGTAGTCAACAAGGAATCCTTATAGTTTCGCCATGTCCGTCTGTCTGTCAGTCCGCGGCTTAGGTCAGAGACTATTAGTACTAGAGAGCTGTAATTTGGTACGAAACTACGGATATGCGTATTAATCACGCCGACAAAGTGGTAAAATAAAATCTTGAAAAAAATTTTTTTTAGGGTACCTCCGTTACACGTGAAGTGGGGATGATTTTTTTTTTCTCGACTAAACTATGGTGCGGGGTGTCGTTGGATAGGTCTTTCAAAAATATTGTGGGTTTGCGAAAACCATTTTTCGATTCAGGGATCCGTTTTCGGCAGTAGTATGTATAACGAAGTTACAAGGAAAACTATCACAGCTAAGTAGGCTTTACAATTTTACGAGTAGTAGTCATTTGTAAGACAGGAGGTTTTCCCCTTGAAGCAGTGTCTGTCAAAGTACTACGGAACCCTACAATGCGCGTGGCCCGACACCCACTTGACCGCTTTTTTCGTCAATAAACTTAATTGAGACACAGGTCAATGCCCATACCTAGGGATAGGGATGGTTAGGCCATATACCATACACAGGAGCCAAACAGCAGCCAGATCTGGATAGGTAACTAACCACAGAATTACTATTATTGGAATATGTATTACAGGAAAATTCGTTGACGAAGTAACGAGTTTTCAGACTTTTTACTTTAAATATTTTCATACTACACTGATCATGGATAATTTAAAAAATATACAGGGTGTTAAAAAAAGTGCGTTTGAAATTTTAAGGGGTTACTCAGAATCAAGTATAGAATCCAGGAAAAATATTGAAAAAAATCGCTCTTCAATTATTTTTTTCAGATTCTCATACTAAATCTAAATAGTGAATCGAGAATTTGTATGAAAAACTGCAAAAAAAAAATTGAAGAGCGATTTTTTTCAATATTTTTCCTGGATTCTATACTTGATTCTGAGTAACCCCTTAAAATTTCAAACGCACTTTTTCTAACACCCTGTATTTGCAAGACACCATAAAATATAAACTTTCTTTTGTAGGATTCTTAATTTATATCAGATCCCGTATAGTTATCTAAATTGAGTTAAACAATAAACGCAGGTGAAATTTACTATATCAACACTCTTAATCAAAATATGTAATCAGTGACGATTTCAAGTAAAGATAGCGGTGGAAAACCGGTATACGCATGACGGGTTACATCACAGCGAGCGTTGCTACCTCTGTTGATAACGTTATGCTTGTTTGTAGTATGACATACATTCTACAAATATTACTCGTTACTGGTTTGACAACTTAGGCGTAATAAACAATTTTGGTTTTTCAGCTAAATTACTAATGCACAAGTACAATATTTACTGAATGAATGAGTGAAAACACTGAACTAGAAAACATAAAAGTGGAAAATACAAAACTGCGTACTGACCTCGTAACAAAGCATTTTGCCTTCTTAAAATTCCAAAAGCTTCCAACTGCGTTAGGTTAGTCAGTTAAACATAGAGGGAGATGATGGTCTTTTTGTCTACAATTGTTTTCAATTCGATTTTAGCGGGCGACGTCGGTGTGAAAGCCATGTTAGGCTTATTTTAGGCATATTATATAATACAAGCTACAAGCTGTAAAATATCACTTCCGGAAGATTTCAGAGAATATTTTAGTAGCGAAACTTTTCCTACGAAACAATTGATCGGCCAATCAGTCAATTTTCAATTATTCTGTATGGGTTCCATCTAAGTTTATTATTTATTTATTAATAATCAGCTTATTAACTATCACCGGATCTTACCCACAGGGGCCAGGGGGAAAGGGTGAGGTTCGTCTTAAAAGAGGGGCAGGGAGTGGCCATTTTGTATGACAGTACTAACATGTTAAGTGTGATAAACTCTTATCAAATAAAGCCACTTGGACGCCAAAAAGTAAACTTTTGAACAAGAATATAAACAATAAAATACAGATCGCAATAAAATATGGCAAATTGTAGGTCTCATGTGACATTTATCACTAATAAATGTACTTATTGTAAGGTACAAAGTAGTATTTACAATCGCCTCGAGAATCAGAACCTGCACGGTGTTGCAACATTGTAACGTGCTCTGCACTCTGCACAGGATGTTTTGAGAGTCAACCAAATTACTTGAACGTAATATAATATGTATTTAGAGTTTAGAGTGCAAGCTTTCGCTGCATTCAACTCAATACCCGAGTGTCACAAGACAGACTCAAAAAAGTCATTAACTACGGGACTATATTGAAAATAAATGTTGAAATATAATATTGTTAACAACAGCTATTTTATTAAAAACTATTCTCTTGGATTTTTATTGCATACACGTAAAATTGTTAATTAATAAAAAATCCATTATTTGTATGCAAACTACTATATTGAACAATCACGTCATCGTTTACAATTTCAATCGGTTGAAGGACCAAATTTATTTTTTAACCTTTGACAAAAAGTAACTCAGGTGACCAATTAAGTGAGATAAAATTATAGTAATTATTTTTAACAGAAAAAACTAAGCATTTAAAACTTGTAAGCTATTATATTATGTTGCCGTAAAATAACAAATATTAAATAAAAATTAAACTTTGGAAATAAACTCTTGACATTACTCCGACTTGACTTACATCCTCATATTTCCATCATAAACGCAATACATACCAAAATTCCTTACAACATAATGCGTATCTGGTCTGATCAAAATCAGCCCACTCACATCCCGAAGGAGTACCGTAATCACCAAAACTGACAGCTAAATTGAAGGCCAAAAAAGGAAGACCATAAAAAGTTTGCTCGGTTTATGTTATCATGTAATTAGGGTTACCATATCGAAACTTGAAAAGTCCTGACAAAAATTTGGAGAGTTCAGAAAAAGTCCTGTCGTTATTTTCAAATCAATAAATAAATCTCGCGCGCAGCATTGGTACAAGGAACTAATTAAATAGTAAGTTTGACTAGCATTTGCTCACGGGTCCACCCTCGTAGATCTCGTTTTTGACTGGTGTTGATGAAGATGCGCAGAATATTACATTCAGAACAAATAAAAGAGGGACGAAGTCCGGACATGCCGGAGAATTCTAGAGGGATTCTTTGGTTACCCTGATTGGAACTGGATTTTTCTCGTTTCAGTACGCTGCGAAGGTGACTTGACGATTGAGAGAGCATGCCTAAACTGGTGCTAATTTATGTATCACGAGAAGGAAATGTTTCCTAAATGAAAAAGCATATATAAGCAAACTTCTAGTATCTAAAATTGGTGCAAGTCGTTCTCCGAGGTACATTTGGTTCAAGTTCACATAGGCCTTCCTTAACGAGCAGTATTTTACCTATCTTCGGCCATGCGCAATTGCGCATTTAGATCTTAAGCCTTTTAAGCCAAAGTACCAAGTAACCGAGACAAATAAAATACCCGAGAGCATTAAAAATAAACACAGCCTGTATAAAGCTCCCGAGTAGCTTCTGCGCTTCCGCCGCGCAAACCATTGGATGCATTTAGAAAAACCCTGTATTTACCCGTTTGTAGGACTAACAACACATCCCTACAGACAACAGTATCGCGACTAATCCCACTAACACTGTTGCTGTCCTTTTCTTTTACTTTGAACTGAAGAGATACGATTGTGCTGCGGTAACGGATCTCACGCGGGAAATGCCAAGTACTGTAGATAGGTACAGCGGCGGTCACGGGTTATGAGCGGTTTGATGTCGAGATATTATGAGATCCGATCGCGAATGTCTTATAATATTAAATGTTTGGATACTCGTTGGATAAGCATATCAAGCTTATTAGAATCACTCGAGATTATGTTAATAATATGATCGGTGATGAAGTTCTCAATCCAGCTGAAAATTGAAAATTGCTTACAAATGGTGACTTGTTTGTGATATATAAACTACTGCTGTATAAACTCATCGAAAAAAAAACTAACGCAAGCATGAGGTGTTTTTATACGTAACGTTATCAATAAATATATTCCCCATAGCTGGGGCACGCGATTCTTCCAGTATTCTGGGAAGGTCTGGCTAACCACTACACAAGGGAGCCAAGAACGAATTCGTGGAGATAGCGGACCTAATAACCAACCCCAGTATCTGAAGCTTTCAAAAAATCTACACCTATATAAATTTATGTGGCTTAACGACTACCCATGATAGCAACCTGCACCAACAGCTCAATGTGGCTTAGTGAAACGGACGAGATAAATACCCTAACTCCTAGGGCTAATAGTACTTAATACGTTAGTAGGGACTGCTATTATCGTATCTATGGACCCAGCTGTACAAAAAAACCGGCCAAGTGCGAGTCGGACTCGCGCACCGAGGGTTCCGTATAAATTCATAAATACACATGTCTTGAACTCTTTATACTTTGGAAGTGTCTCTCGCGCAAACTATTCGGTTTAGAAAAAAAATATATTAGAAACCTTAATATAATTTTTGAAGACCTATCTATAGATACGCACACGTATAGGTTAGATGAAAAAAAAATTGTTGAGTTTCAGTTATGTTATGGGGAAACCCCAAAATTTATTGTTTTTTTTCTATTTTTGTGTGAAAATCTTAATGCGGTTCACAGAATACATCTACTTACCAAATTTCAACAGTATAGTTCTTATAGATTCGGAAAAAAGTGGCTGTGACATACGGACGGACAGACAGACAGACAGACAGACATGACGAATCCATAAGGGTTCCGTTTTTTGCCATTTGGCTACGGAACCCTAACAATAAATCTTTCTTCACAAAACAAAAAATCGCTGAGAACTCACAAGGCGTGAAAGATGAAAAAATCAAGCAAGACTAGTGAAATAGTCAAGAAGATCCAACGTTAATTCCTTGTCGTCATCTCAAAGGCATGGTGGTAGATGATGATGATGTCGAAGTCCGAAGTCGTTGTATTAAAAATCTTCAGATAACCCTTTATCCGATATTTATTGATCATAATTGATGTTTAGCTACAGAATATTATGTCGAAGAATCTAGAACGTTGAAATCGCGATGTCCCATTTTGAGAAGCTGGTAAACTAGTCACTTTTTTTCTTTACGTGCGCATTATCAACCGTGCTGTCCTACAAAACCGATGTTTAACCGGTGTTGCACTTAGCACCCGCATTGTATTAAGATTAACACCTACGACCGTGAAAAATGTAAAACTTAATATAAATCTAGTAGAAAATAAGCAGTCCTGACTCCTCCGGCAAAAGACTGCAGTTCTACAGATTATATAACATTTATTGTATAATTTCACTACGTGTATGCTCCAGTCGAGTTCTGTCGTCCAGCGTCAAGGAGACGGTTAATAATTCATTAATTCATCAAACATTCTGTCACTTCCCCACGAAACTAAAAATTACAGGTCACATCACGTACATTCATACGTTTCTTCGAAGTAAACCTACCTATCACACTCATTTAGCACTAAATACATTCATAAAACTGTTCCCAGCTCAGCTGTTGCTACGCGGAACTGATATTACCGCACATTAAATTAGTTTCGTATGCAATGCTGTTCGCTAATAAAAACGTCAATGTATCATGCTTGCAAACAGAGTAATGTAGAACAAAAATTGGGTTGGAACGGTCGATGTTCCGAAACGTGTAGTGGCGGGTCAGTAACGGGCTTTGTGAAAAAAAAAACGCATCTCACGACTCCCCAGTGATTAGGTGGCCGAAAAAATGCGGTCAAGCGTGAACTTCGCAAGGTTTAGTAGGTTCTGTAACGTTAAAAGATCGAAGTAGAAACTGAGGCTGCTAATTTGTGGAAAGCGGTGTACCTAAATTTCAAGTAATGATGGAAGCGAAACTGAAGCGGTCGTGGCTCAGTGAGATGCAAGCAATCGTGCAAGTTAACTGACTACAGACACAGCCATAGCCTAGGTGGGGCTGACTATCACTGGCATTTATCTCGACTGTTTTCGTGCTTCGCAAGCGACGCTAAGCCGTTGGTGTCGGTTGCTATTATTATTATTACTCATTTATTTCAGACAGAGTCCATATTTGTTAGTATACAACACACAACTTAAAAATTACTGTTAGTAGATGAACACGAATACAACATACTAAAAATTATCTATTTATATTATACATTACGGCCCTGGAGCCCGTATGGGTACAGTCCCAGTGCCCGAGAAAGGGACTATCAGTCCTATCTCCCATCATATTCAGGATGCTGCTGACGCTGCCACCCACGCGGTGCATCAGCGATGCCGCCCTTTTTCTATACTAGCTATACTAGATGGTAGTCGTTTAGGCATGTCAGAGGCTTTACAGGCGGCTTCAAAACTTCTTACACCGGGGCTCACCACTAGCACCACAGCCTCCACCACTCCGACTTGACTTCGTGTGTGGAATATGACCTAACCTTCCCGAGCTATGACAAGAGACGAATATATGAATTGATAACGAAGGAGAAGAGACCCGTGACCCAGCAGTGGAGACTATATGGATTGATAACGAAGGAGTTTACAAGATAAATTTAGGCAGGTAGTCATTGCGACCCAACGACCTAAAAAAATTAACCTAACGCTTGAACTCAAATGTGGTTCAATCATAAATGAAGCCAATATTCAAATCGTAATAGGAGTCCGAAAATCAGTTCAAATTTTACGTATTATGTCTGAACTTCTACTAAAGCTATGTCCTATAAATAGGACGTTGGGCCTTACGAGGTTAATGGTGTAAACAGTATCAAATTAAACAATCGTTTAAAGTTAAAACTTTTTTATACTCAGGACACACGATTTTAATATCCATTTTTTCGGGTTATTCCTGCCTATCCCCGTAAAAAATTTCGTTACTATCTCACTAAGGGAACCCCAAAATTCGAGGCAGCAAGCAAAAAAGCTTTAGCGTCTTCTCAGAAGTCCCGATCGTGATTGAATCTTCCGAAGCACCAACAAGAAAGAAACAGCAATAGATATACGTATTATACTAGCTTAATTTATATTTTTCTCTCTTTCTTGCTTTACGCTTATTATTATTTTTTACCTTCAGTTCGGTGCGAAAGTCTAGCTAGATAGCTTGAGATGTCAGACATATCTAGTTTTTGATAGAATTGTTTTGATTAATATTAATTCTTTACAAGTATTTGACTTGTGAGGTAAATACCTATTTATTCCTTTTCGAAGAGTATTCAATAACTGACACAATTAATAGGCCAGTATAGCTCACTAGGTTATAGCTAGAATTAAAATATTCTGGTTTCCGAAAACTAGTGTGTTCAAAGCAAAGAAGGAAGACAAAGTCAAAAAGACAGTATCAAAAGATAAAAAAGCATAAAAAATAGAACAAAGTAGAAAAAAAGGTATATTTCAAGTCAAAAAAGGTACAATTTTGCACAATTATATGAATGAAGTCAATAAAATATTTATAGTACATATATACCTGTTACAAGGTAAGTAACGATCATAGACATTTTACTTTAAAAGAATAGTATTTAATCACGCATCATAAAAATACTAGCTGCACATCAAATTAACTAAATAGCAAACCTAACCTAACCTACAGATGGTGAAACAGATTTTTTGCTGTGCGATACAGTATTTTTTGAAGGTCGATTAAGTATTTCCCACTTTAAAATGGGGTACATATTAGGGAGTCGCCTCTTTACGACACAGTAGCTATAAATTAGTTTAACGATAATTTAAGTATCAAATCCACTTTAATTATTCGAAAAAAAGGGATCAGATTTTTTCGATAACGATTTTGTATACAAAAATCAACCAAAAAATCAGAGGATATCCGGTATTTCGAGGCGATCCCACGCCCACATTACGTCTTCCTACACAAAGTATATTTTTTCGATGCAACGACAATGCGACAAACTAAACACTTGTGAAACTCTTTAAAAAGGTCGGGTTCAATCGGAAGCAGATATTTATCGGATAACCACCCACTCTATTGGTATTCAATCATTAAAAAAAACCCGTAGCCGTACTGACAAAATTTTACCTGAACTCGAAGCATTGTGCAATACTTTCATTCGGTCACCATTCACTTCAGCTGGAAGTAATTAAAAAACCGAATCGAATTTTTGAAATTCGGTAACTGGCGTGCCAAAGACATGGCCAATTTACTTACGTTACGAGTAACGCCAACTGTCAAAACACGAACACAAATCAAATCTGACAATGGCCACACGATAGACCACAATAGACCTTCCTTCCGGTTCCAAAAAAAGTATTCCCCGAAAGAGATAATCGCGTTACAATCGGCCAGTTCGAAAAGAAGCCGGTATGTGTTGAAAAAAAGGGAAAAAAGTCTACGGTTTGGTCGGACGGTCGTTTGTACCTTATTTCGTAAGAAAAACGTCTTAGGTGTGAAGTCACTTAAAACGGTATATCAACCAGCGACGTAAAACTATTAATGAGCCACATCAACTAAGCAACGAAAATACTTTGAAAGAAAGTGGCTGATCAGTGATCAATTAAAAAGTAATAAAAGTGCCGATGTGTTTAATTGAAGTCTTTAAGTAATAAGTAAAGAAAGCGTGTTATCTCAAATAATGCACATTAGCTGGTTCCGATAGAACATTACTCATGCATGTAACACGTTTAACATGCCATGCATCAGAGGTGCATAAATTGTCATATCACATCAAATCATAAGTTGTTTATTTACAGAACAATTCACTGGGACACCTACAAGTAGGGTTGCCAGGTGTGGTATTTTATTAATTTAACAAAATTACCAAATTACAATTAAACTTAAAATCTTTTGTCCAGTTTAACAAGGTTTTCTTGTCCGGACAGACATAAGGAAAACCGGACTGTCCGGTCGGAAACCGGACATATGGCAACCCTACCTACAGCTCGATATTACACCTACATACCAAGTTTAGATTTCGATTTGCAATTTTTTGGCTCAAATATTTCATACTGTTCAACACTTACTAAAATAATAAGGTTCACTCACATACATATCTCGAGGTTCTGAAGTAGGGTTTGATCGTTTTTCTACATGCTCACTACTATGTGTCAGAGTTATTACATTAGTTTTAATGGAGATGTCTAGTGTTGAGTCTAGACGTAGAGCATCATAGGTTTTTATTGAAGTCACGATTTGTAACTGGACTAGCACATAAAAAGTTAGGCGTGTTTTTTACTAAGAGATTATAGATAAATTCTTATACAGACAAACAGAATTCAGCTTCATTCTTCCTGTATTAATTGGTTTAAATATAGACTCTCTATCATCATCCACCTCACCAGGGTTGGTATAAATTGAACTTACCACGTTTGGTGACAACATTGACAGGGCTGTTTCTTTGAATAAATCCCTGTATTCCTGACATATAAACATAGCCCTTTCCGAAATTTCCTGTAGAGTGAAGGATCTACTTTGTTGCTATATACAAATTCCAGATTGACAGACACGTCACCTAACTTTGTATGAGTTGCGCACAGTAATCCCATATCAAAGGCCATCAACGCACTTGTGACTCCTCTGGTGTTGCGGGTGTCTATGGGCGGTAGTAATCGCTTACCATCAGGTGATCCGTCTGCTCGTTTGCCACCTCTGTCATAAAAAAAAAGTAATGCGCAAAACATCTTTTGCAGTTGCTGTATCCGTCACTCCCGCGTCCTGCGCACCTTCTAACCTTAATCTTTCATTGTATTCTTTCATTAAGTAAATACTTTTGTTATATTACAAATGTATGTTCCATTAAAACCATTTCGTTGCAATTATGTAATGCGTAGAAGTGCTAACCAAATCCTGGAGAAACGCCAATGGCACTAAAATCTTCTCAGACAGACAGGCGGCTATAAAAATAGTGGTCCGAGCTGATATTGTATGGGTCTAATAGGGAAGAAATCACTCTAGTTTTACTTAGGGGATACACTGTTGCCCGCGCACCAAAAGTGGGATGGAATTAGTGAAAATCCACTTGGTGAAAGCCTTGAGAGCCTTGTAGGCTTTCGACTAAGTAATTTATTAATTCACTATTCATGACACATTTCGGAAACAAAGACAGAAACTGCGGTTTGTACCTAATAGATCATTAATTGTATCACTTTTATTTTGAAGATTAATTCGGATTATTCATAGTTGCAGTCGCCACTTTTTTGCCGCCAATTTATCGACGGAAGCGCTTAGACTTTTTGATAGCCATATTACTATTCTAAGATGGCGCGGCGCCTTTCTGGCAGTAAATGATTTGTATTGTAGGCCGATTTTTTGTGCATTTATTTTACTACTATTTTATTGTAAAATTCATGTACATATTATCCTTCTTCTTTCTTTTCAATCAGTAGTCCTACCATGAATTCTTTCTTTATTTCACCGTTACAAGTCAAAGGAGTTATCAAACCTAAAGAACATCCTTTACAACGCATATACAGTATGTTGAACGTACAATATGTAAAACTCTCATCTTGCACGCCAAACGGATGTCACAGCAATTACTGAACCGATCATAATGGCTCACCATTGTGAGACCAACCCATCTGTACGGGATACTCAGTTTCCCATCCGGTACATACTATGGAGCTTTATTGCGTTTTTCTATAGAAAATTCTCGTAGAATTTAGTTGTTTCAAACTAGTTTAGACCATAAATATTGACAGAAATGGAATGACAGGAAAAATTCAGCGGTCACTAAAGTCATTTGACTTTAGTGGATTCTTAAGTTCAAGGGACAATAAAGTTGGCTGTGATTCATCTCATCATACATATTACCTTATGCAAAAATCTCACAGTCACACCGCAGTACCAAAACATAGGGCTGTGAGCTTGTAATGGCATTTTTTTTTTATATTGTACACTTGATTATGTAAGGTTAAGTACACGACATAAGGGCGTACTTTTTTTGTGATAGCACTTCCTTCCTATTATTCCTCAATTTATTGTTTTTTTTTAAATCCCTAAATGCCATAAAACAAGTGACTGTCCAAAGTTTGAATCCCTAGTCAAAAGAGAGCGCGTCCTAAAAAGAATTTATAGGATTTGCCCAGTGTTGGAGTCAGTCCAAAAATACAAATTTGTTTATTACTTTTTCGTTTGGCATATTTATTGTGGCGTTATGGATGCCCTTTGGAACAGAACAGTTTTGCATAGTTCGTGGAATTTATGCATTTTATTTTTAACGTGCATTTCTGCTAACTGGTGTTTTGTTTAAAGTTTGTAGAAACTCGTCAGTATAACGAATCTAGTTTGTATTCACTATTAAAGAAAGAAAAAAGATTTTTTGTGTTCCGACTGTCTCTGGGTACATGAAATATATTTTTTTTCGATGAAATAAGTAAAACAGTTAGGTACCTCAAATTACTACCAAAAAGAAACATAGTTACCTCACATTTACAACGATTTTCGATTTATTCTTATCAATGTATTTATTATGGTATTCGTGCGTTCGTTAACAATTCATATCGTACCCACTGCTAGGGCACGGGTCTTTATTCTAGGATTCAACGATTTGCAAATGCAATGTTATAAGAATTCAACATTCTGGACTGGAAAGTCTTCCCTTATCCAGGGGAAGATTAGGCCTTACTCCATACATGGACTTGGTCTGTAGTCAGTTAACCTGCGTGATCGACGCAACCACGCAAGCCGCGATCAACACGGTCAATTTGCACCTCCCTATGATGACGTCACATTCATGTACTAGAATCAAATGCGGTAGTTGACTACTAGTCATCCGACTTACTGCTTATCAAATGTCAAAAACAAAATGATCACCATCATCAGCCGAAAGACGTCCACTGCTGGACAAAGAAGATCCAATCCAAGGGGGTCCAATCCTAGGGGGAGGCCCCAAGGATTTCCACACCGACCGATCCTGTGCTGCCCGCATCCAACGAAAAACGAAATTGTGTTTTTTTTTATGTGATACCCGCAACACCAGAGGAGTCAAAAGTGCGTTGCCGACCTTTGAAATGGGATGGCGGGATGGGGGAATTGGGGGGGGGGGCTCCGGTACCCTCACTCACTTGGCGAAACACAACGCAAGCGTTACTTCACGCCGGTTTTCTGTGAGGCCGTGGTATCACTCTGGTCAAGCTGGCCCATTCGTGCCGAAGCATGGCTCTCCCACGGAAACAATATTTGAAGTTGTGAACGATAAAATCATCGTTCAATGTACTATAGTTTGCATACTTATTACGATTTTCTTATAAATTAAAAATTCTACATGTAATAAAAATCTAAGCGAGTAAGTTTCCACAATTTTAATTAAAAGATCTATTTAGTGAACGATAATTCATTATTATTTATTGCAGTCATCTCCCGGATTAGTATTAAACATAATTTGTAATTCAAAGGAAAGCGCATTCCACAGAACTACGGAGTTATTATAATTTAACCGATTAAAAAGTTGTGCGACGCGATAATTCGCGCACTATCTCCGATATGAAAGTTTCTCCCACGATTTTCCTAGCAGCGCTTAAAATACCTGCACACTCAGCATTCCTAAAGTACCAACCAAGGTAAGATTACATTGTGTCACCCCTCCGGATGCAATAACTGTTCAGATGAGTTGTGAATTGGAAAGACGAAAGCGATGACCGGGCAGGTGAATGAAAGCTTTTGTTGGAGCAGACGGACACAAGACATAATAGTCTGTGAGGGACCACCTGCCGACTCCGCCGGCAGATTTTACAAATCTTTTTGTTGGACGCCTCGACTAATGTTGCGTCTTTTGATGACAGTAAGAAAGAACATACTTTGAACATACGGTGGAGATAAAGGTGAGGAGACAATCAAATGTTATTCGTTATAGTAAGGTTATGAGTTTATGGAACTATAATATGTAAGGGTTGACCTCTCGTATAGCTGAATTAAACTACTGTGTCGAGTTTAATTTACTTTAATGAATTATTTTAAAAAGGTGACGTTTTTATAATCTGGATTTTCAGTCTCTCCTCTTTAGGCCACACGAAATCAAATTAAATTCAAAATGGTGGTAAACACATGTAATTTCCAGAAAATAAGCTTTTGTACTTTCTCTAGTGGCCTCTATAATATAGGCTTTACCACAGATTTCGACTCTGAAAAATATTCAACTATGTATAAACATTCAGCGGCTTTCTGAAAGCCTCAACATAAAAAATCCGTGACGATTTCATTCTTATTTTTTTTATGCGTATATTAGTGATGAGTAGTAATTTTTTTTTAAAGATTATTATTAAATTTTAGTTCGTTACCAGCTGCATTAGTTTAAACTCTAGATTAGAGATAAGTTCTACATAATATTATACATATACAATCAAAATCTTGTACATTTTAAATCGTAATAAACAGCCTTCGTACATACATCACTACAGACAGACACAAAGCCCAATAGTAGACATTCCTTATACAAGCAAATCAAACAACCCAACAGGTATCTTCCACAGGTGAATGAAAGCCTTTGTCGCGCCAGCCAGTCGGGTATAATGGTTGGCGATGGTACCGCCTGCTGCCAGTAAGGTAAGTTCCAAGTACTGCCATCATAAGAAGGCCGTAAAGTATTAAGAGTTTCCATACAAAAAAAAATACCTACTTCTACTAATACATAAAGATATGACGATTGTTGACGCGTAAATGTGTATTGCGTAGCTTACGCTAGGTAATCGTCGCTATTTCCAACAGTGGAATAATAATGGGTGGAATAATAATAATAATCACCTGAAGTTAAATGAACAGTAATCGAGAAGTCTAATACTAGGTGACTCCCGTTTTCATGGGCCTCAAATTACAAAAATGGTGAACAAAATTGTAATACAGGGTGCAGTAGCCGTTGACTGAAGTTTTTACACATCATACTGAAAAGCTTTTGTTCAACGTCTCACATCTTACGGCTGTATTAGCAAAAAAAAAAACTTCATACAAATAGATCAGCTGTTTGGCGATCTTTTTTGCGAATTCAGCAACATCTTAGAACAAAAGTTGTTCAGTTTGATGAGTAAGCCGTTCGTCCGTGAGTAGGCTTCTACTTTTATTCTGTTGTACCCCACACACTATTAAAATATTTGTTAAAAAAATCAACATAGTCAAAGAACTTTGAATTACAAAATATAAAATAGCAAAAAGAAGTTAGTCGAATACATAACATAAGATAGACCTTAAACTGTTTTTTTAACGAACATTTCTCAATATCATGAATAATCCTACGCATTATTTTGCATGAAAAATACTGTATTGCAAAGTCCACCTTCAAAACTATCTCCCGCCGAGGGTTTTGATTTATATACTTGAACGCATTCTGTATTATGCACCGGAGAAAATCGCATCTCCGCACAAAAGATTAGAGGAAACTCGTCCTGGCTTCGCCGATGGTGCAGCCGCCCGCCTGTGAATCGCAGATTGTTTCTTCTATTGTGTCTCTGCACTCCTTTATATATCTATGGCATTCAATACTTTATGCTTTATGAGTTATGCGCTGCATGAATGGTGCCGGTTTTACAATCAATACTAGTGTTTCTTGGAAGGACCGAGAGGAAAGATTTGTGCAAATTTTTTTTGGTTGCACTTTAGATGTAGTCTAATGAAATTTCTTAGAAACGTTTTTGTATAAGTAATTATTATATTATTCGATGATATAAGAGACCGACCAAAGTTATGAATGAATGAAGTTACGTCATATAATAATGTATGAAATAAACATTTTAAGTTTGTATCAATTTTCAGCGGGATATCTGGAACTTCAGCCGAGTAAGTCTTTCTCAATTAAATCACAATACAAAACTAGTAAACTTTCCAAGTAGCCCATAAAGTCAAGTTCCCAACTGTCTTTCAAAATATATTAGAAAAGAATAGAATAAACCTTTATTTGGCATACAAATTACAAAATTAAAACAAGGAGAAATTACACACAAAATAGTAATAACAAAAAGGTGCAAGCTCAGCATATTCTACCATACAGAGCTAACTTGGTGTTCCCTAAACACAAATTTAAAATTGTCGCCCATACAGCGCAGTTAGTCTCCCTTCGCCAATAAGACATAATAGGTAGGTTATGTCTGCACTGCACATGTACATGTACAATTGCACATACGTGCATATGCATTGAGTCAACTCAGTGCTCCAATTCGCACGCTCCTTAAATAAAGGTAGGGTTACATGGGGCTAAAGATTTTTGAAAATAATGGTGATGGTTTCTGAGCTAAAAAAAGGAAAACCTGCAGAAAAAAATATGTGTAGACTACTAAAGATACATCCGATATTTTGTATAAAGACTTTATCTGGATAATATACCGTGAAGCAACGCTTGCTTTATGTTTCGCCGAGTGAGGAGGGTACCGGAGGCCCAACGATTTCAAAGGCCGGCAACGCACTTGTGACTCCTCTGGTGTTGCGGGTGTCTATGGGCGGCGGTAATCGCTTACCATCAGGTAATCCGTCTGCTCGTTTGCCACCTATTACATAAAAAAAATTAATTATACTAGGACAGATAGATAATTTCTTCAGCAAAATGATATTTACGACATTTATAACAGTAATGTACGTACGTGAAGAAATAAATGATTTTGCAAAGTTCTTAAGCTCTAAGTATTCATTCAGCTTTCGCCAAATGGACTAAATATTGGGTAAATCGTTACTACCCTAGCCTGTAAAATGTAACTTAATGAAAAAATAATCTCTGAGATTTATAGCTACTTCCTTTTGCAGTCATCAAAAATAATAAATGGTCTTCGCAGTAAAAAAAACTTTCTTTCTCGACGCCATATAACCCCTGCCGTATCGCCGCGTCCGGTCTGCTTGCAGATGCTCGCGTGACCTAACATCATCGAGACAAAGACTGGAGCGCTTCAATAACGGCGGATACAGGGCTGACCCTGGGTGGTTGACCCGGAGGAAGGGTGGAAATTAGTAGGGAAGGACAAAAGTTCGTTAAGTATTCTGTGATACACGATAACCGCTACATACTTGCTGAAATAGCAATAACATTTTTTGCCTTTTCTTACAAATTTGGCATACAATTTTTATTTTATTTTATTTTCTTTGGGAAATCAACAGCTTGTACAATATAGCATATAGATGATAGATACATATTTAAAAGAAAAGCCTTAACAGATGGGAAATTATGAAGACACAAGATGATCGATTGGCAGTTTCAGCTGAATATTTTTGGCAGTTTCAGTAGTGAATCACCAGTTAAAAGATCAAACTGTAGTAAAATTATATATTTACATACATAGAGTCAAAATTATAATTTTAGCATTATATAAAGAGGTAAGGTGTTGCCGATTATTCAGAAAGGAAACATGTGTAATTAATTCTGTAATATAGGTATCTATCTCTAAGCGACTCGGGGTGAACTCGAAACTAACCCAGCTGTATCCAAACCTGTATTTCCACCGTCAGTTGCTAGGTAACTATTGAGTAAAATAAGGTTTGTTCAAGACAATAATAATATCTTCCAACCGATTTCGAGTGTTAAAGATCAGCAACAAAGATTTTTCCCTTGATCGGCCCTTTACCCTCACATTTAACAGGTTATGTTAATTATTCATACCTATTTCTGCAAGTTTTGCAGCCAACTTTAAATCTTGATATATAGGGTGCTCTTTATTAGTGCCCGGTATTTTAGTCAGTGCTTCTATTCCTGATTCTGATCAATTTTCCCCAAGGACACTTCATACCAATTTGGCCGCTCGGCTGATTGATTTGTATGAAGAAAAAATTTTTGGCGAGTTTATAAGAATCAGAAGTAGAAGCACTAACTAAAATATTGGGCACTAATAAAGTAGCAACCTATATATTTTACAACAAACACTATTACAATAAGTACGAAATGTATGCATGTCGGCAGACAAACCAGAGACTTGAGTATGTATGTTCCTTCATAATAATTAAAGTCCAACAGTAACCGCGCGCATAATCTCTTATCTTTAATAACGGAGCGGTTGGTAAAGGCAAAAGATGGTTTAAAAAAAGTTAAATTATATACTTACCTATAATGAGACATTACCTTATTTTATGGACTCAAATTGCGCATGCGACAAGTTTAAACGATTAATTAAATGGCAGAATGTCGACGACGAAAAATGTCAGATTCGTATGACGTCCGAAAGTCTTAAAAAAATTAAAATATCGAATCGAAAAGGCCTCATCGGCATCGAAGAGTTTCGATTTAGATTTACTTAAGAGATTATAGAAGGAACTCCTCTTGAGCAAAAGATTTTAAAGCCAACATTATTTTTGAAAAAATAAAAATAAAATATTTTTGTGCTGCTGTTAAACTTTTTTTACAATGATTTTGACATTTTGCCTTTCGGTCATTTCGAGTCTCACTTTTACTTAACCCGTGTGGTTGCACGAGAAAAACTTGCGGTGAACAAATTGAAAGTAATTTTCATACACGTGACCTCTTTGTTCGAAACCTGTTTAACTGATATTGTAAGTCATACATAAAGTTCGGTGAGATACCTACCTACGCCACCAAAGCGGCCATCATCGTCTGAAGTGTACAGAGAAAGTACATAACTTCCTCCCCAATTGCACTCGGGAGGACTATGTTGATGCCAACCAAAGGACTATTAATATAGCCACATTATGGACTAAGTTTCTGTTATGTTGGCACCAAAATTTAGCCATTGACACGAAAAGATGAAGAAGACAATTTTATTTTTACTGTTTTTTTTTCATATTAGGTAATTTCATAATTAATAATCACAAGATTTTTGTGTGGAAGAAGCGGGCTTACTAACATTCTCAAAGCCATTCGAGAAATAACTTGTATACTATTAAAACAATAAATACGATTCACACTTCTGTGGCATATGTAGACCATCTGTAAAAATAATGTTAAAACTCAAAATGACTCACGAGGAATAGTAAGAAAAATCCCCGAAACATCACAATCATAAGTTAAGTCCTGACTCCCTGATCCTTTAGGTGATGACTGATGACGTCATGTAATACTGCCCCAAACAGGATTCAAATAAGATATGACTCATTGTTACTGTTTGGAGATACTTTATTAATTGAATCTATGCTTGCTGCTATGCTAATCTATACAAAGTTTCAATTATGATTGTTGCAGGTAAGTTTCAACTTTTTATGTGATAGGCGGCAAACTTAATCAGTCCAGGAGATTCAGAGAAAATTGGCAGTGACAGACGGAGAGATACAGAGACAGATACACGAGTGATTCTATAAGACGAGGCTTTTTTCATTTTGAAATGCGGAATCCTAAAAATACAAAGAGTGAACGAAACTGCCGGTGCGCGAGTTCGACTCGCACTTGGCCGGTTTTTATTTATTTATGTACGAGAGCCTTTATCTTGATACAGTACACCAAATGCCTCTAACCTTTCTTTGGTGACAACGCAGGAAGTAACGCAATGGTGAAAGTCGGTTCAGAACCGGTCCGGTCGCTGAGATTCGGATCATTTGGTACTAACAATCTAATTGTTAGAATAAGTAATAAGGTGTACTTAATTTATGCATTGAAGTTTACATACATACATATTTAAGGAATCACAAATGTTTAAATAGCATGTAAGAGCTTTATAAAAAAATGCACTGGAGGGAGACACGGTTTGTGCACGAGTTCCAAATGGTTAAAACTTCGTAAAGGTGCTCTTGTCAAGAAATGCCTGTGTTCCCATCCCAAGTTTATTATCAAACATTATACATATATGTATGAAGATTCTTCATCCTTAATGAATTGCATAAGAATAGAAGTTTCGTTTTGACTGGACATTTCTTCTTAATCCGCGAACACTTTCCGAAACGTTCAGTGTATACAAGTACCAAGTGGTACGAATTACGAACCTTGTTCTAGGTACAAAAAAGAACGATTTAAAAGAATGTGTACAGCAACTTTGTGTATGTAAAAAACATATAGATTTTTGATTTTTATTATGAAGAGATCTGAGACCAAAAACAAAACTGATTGAATGAATTAAAGTAACTAATACTAAAATAAATAAATAATAAATATCCGGGACAGCTCACACTCGGTTACTGTAACCCGTTTTTCATCGTCATTTCTGTGCATTGCTGGTGTTTAATACAACAAAATAGTTACGATATTTATTACAATGTTGAATAATAATATCCATATCAGACAGATAGCATTTTGACATTCGACCTATATAAACTTAGGTAATAAAACATAACACATAAATCAGTTTCACAACCTTCACAGATTGTAAAATAGAATACATACTTACATATATAACATACATAATAATGTCATTCATAGAGTTATTTATACATATAAACAAAAACGTAAGATCTAAATCGATTGTTTCTGTCATTTTACTGATTAAAATACCAAATACCAATTGTGAATAAAATAAAAAATACAACACAAAAGCTAACTAAAAGCTTCCTGTTTATAACAACCTAAAAAACCAAGAGAAGGCTCTGATGTCTTTTTAATTTATTTGGTGTTATGTCGTCACAGACTACGCTACTAATGACGATGCTCGATAGGAAAAAGTAACGGTTGTTTCGTATAGATGAAAGAGACAAAACAAAAAAGAGTTTGAATTTCGAACCGGTCAGAGGAGACCCGAACAAGAAAAAAGTTATAAACAGGTTACCGGGAAAATAGTTTTTGAAGATGGAGTTTTTACTCATTCTCGTTCCATAAAAAGGTGGTAAGCATCAATGTTGCGAAACACAAAGACCAGCGATGATAAACACGAAGAAATATGTAGTTTTACAGGTTTAAAAATAAACCTATTTTTAACCGACTTCAAAAAAGCAGAAGGTTCTCAATTCATCGGAATCTTTTTTTTTATGTATGTTCACCAATTACTCGAAGACGCCTGAACCGATTTGGAAAATTCTTTTTTTGTTTAAAAGGGTATACAGGTGTACAGGTGTACAGGTGGTCCCATATAAATTTTATCGAAATCGATTCAGCGGTTTTTGAGAAAATCAACAAAAATAGCAAAATTGGAGTTATTGCGATTGAAGTCGGTTGTTTTTAACGTATTCAGCGTGGTCAATTACTGTTGTTGTTCTGTTTGTAACAACAATTGCTTCCCAAACTTTGCATGCATAGGAAATAATCCTTTCATTTAAATCGAAAAAATATAGGCTAATTCTTGCCCTAAATCACTGTCTCTATACCTATCTTAGTGGCATAGGGAACGTAAGATAAGTAGGAACTCTTTTGAAAATGATATCCAATTAATCAATGATTTTACAGGTTTAAAAATAAACCCAATTTTGTTGTTATTCTGTTTGTAACAACAATTGCTTGCCAAACTTGGCATGCATGCGTCGCAAGCCATAGGAAATAATGTTTTCATTTAAATCTAAAAAATATAGGTTCTCTATTTCTTTGTGACATAGAGAACGTAAGGTAAGTAAGAACTCTTTTGAAAATGATTGCCGTATGCAAATAATCAATGATCAAAACAATTGTTTCGCATCGAAACGTTAACTCAATCAATCCATCATCTCCATCCATATTTTTTTGTTGCCGTAACTTTACGTTTAAATACGTTTTATAGCTACTAAAAAGAGCAAATTCTTCAAATGGAGCCCCTTAAGCATTTTCATCGATACAAAACGTTCTATCTCCTGGGAGACTGTCTATTCACCAGAGAACACGTGACGGCCCATTCATAACTAGCCCTTATCCTAAATGTCACTTAACCCGTTAAGTACATAAAAAAGCTCATAACAGAATGTTTGGCTGACAGACAATCAACAAATAATGGAGATAGGAGATGAACTTAGAAACATAAATAACCTAACAAAAAGTTGAATATACGACAGCTATCCAAATTGATCCTATGTCAATATGGGGACCAAGAAACAAGCGATACTTCGAATTCTAAAATCCCTTCAGCTGATCTAGCTATAGGCTAAAATAAAATCGAATATACATACATATAATATGTATATCCAAGGTGATTTTTAATGGCCGCTGTTGAACATAAGCAAGCTTTTATTCGGTGAATGAGTCAAAATTTATTCTACCACTTTTAAAAAACAACAAAAAATTGGTCTCTATTTAATATGGCCAATTTGACAATCGATTTGTATGGGGAGTCCAAATTTTTTGTATCCGGTATAAAAATATATCCTTGTAATACACATGAGTATGAATATACACCCAAAAACTTTACCCTCCTTTTGGGCAGTTGGGTTACTAGGAACTGTAACTAAGGCGGCGAAAGAAAACTTTTAGCAGCTTTATAAAACACCGTATTTGGAACGAATCCTTCATACTGTTTATATCGAACATCCACGCAGACAAAGTCGCGTTCTATCCACTGGCAAACACATATAAAAGTGAGAAACGTCTGTATGACCTTCCACGAAGCCCGAATCGGCTCGAACTCGGTTATCTATTTGGGAGCAGAGCTGATAAACCGGGGGGTCGCTTCCTCGAAGGGCGACCTCAGATAACAGCTGATAATGGGCTGGGTGGATACGCCATGACAGGCGACGAAAGATCGCTGGAAAGGCAATTTGGTTAACAACATGATCATAAAAACTACTAACAAAATTAAACTTATTTACACCATACATAACTGACAACACTGAACACGTAAAAAACAACCGATTTTAATAGTAACAACTACAATTTTGCTATGTTTTATTTTGTTTTAGTTAATAAAAAAGTGCTGAACCAATTACGATAAAATGTATATGGGACCACCTCTTAAGTATGACCTACCAAACAAAAAAAGAATCATCAAAATCAGTTCATAATTAGCGGAGTAATCGCGTAACAAACATACAACAAAAAAAACATACAACAAAAAAACATACAGTCGATTTGAGAACCTCCTCCTTTTTGAAGTCGGATAAAAAGTAAATTTCGCTTCAAAAAAGTATTCCTTGTTACCGACAATTATGACAGAAGATGTTTTTCCTACCTTCTTGACGAATTGTTTAGACCACTAGTTTCATATTTCGAGATCGCTGGTTAGAATTCCTGCAGAAACCAACGATTATACCAACTATTATAGTATGTTTAAGACTCTTACCGTATTAAAACAGTAGTGTTAACATCATTGGTCCATTCTGGTAGTTCCATGTCAATAGTAGCGAATGCGCCGATTACGTCACCGTACCGACGTATCTTATCTCTTAGTATAGAATAGAATTATGAATGTAACAGCTACTACGTACATATCAATAAATACGTTATCCGTGGCATCAAACAGTTGCTTTCATTTACCTCCCTAAAGCCAACCACACTAAAGCCGACCACAGACCGTATGGGAAAGTAGACCCATGGTGTGAAATAGACAGTGGGAAATAGACAGATGAAGAAAAATAAGTGTACAGTTTGGTAAAATAGACTAACAGTGAAAGTGGACCAATCGGAAAAATAGACGAACTAGAAAATAGATTGTTCCCGAGGGATCATAATCAGTTACCATCAGGTGAGATGATTTCAAAGGGTTAGCTATCATAGATTTAAAAAACATATCTACTTTACTTACGATTTCATGGTGTTCCAATTGAGGTGTCAGATCTGAAATGATACAACAAATTGGTTAATTAATGAATGAAACTGTGATCTAAGCTAAAAAGATGAGAGATTTGGTAAGAGATCGCGTCGTTCACTTTAGACTTCTTTGTAACTTTACATCAGGTGAATCCAGGACTCGAGGTCATTGCTACAAGTCCTCGGCAACTTACGAAGGCCAAAGACTTCTATAATAGAAGTCTTTGACGAAAGCTTAATGGCCCCATGGGATCATACAGGAACCACTTAAAGACAATTCATTATATGTCTACGTGTATACTTTCATTAAGTCAGCTGGTTAAATTTAAAATATTAAAAAAGTAACGATTAAGATTTTTATTGAAGATTTTTAAAACAAAGAAAAACAAGTCTAGGTCAAAGTTCAAACATGTAAATGTAAAATTAGTAAGAACTTGTCTCGGTACTTAAGACGCACTAAGACGCGAGCGGAAGCCCGGGTCGCAGGTTCAAATCTGTTCACTGCTGAGAGATGAAGACGGATGGATGCCGGTTCGCATTGAATGACATCCGAACAACTAAAGTTCGGTTCGGACACATCTTAAAGGCATTACTGGTGATACAAATACGTGTTTTTATTTGGTCATTCTTGTTCTGAAATGTCTTTATGTGTGTGATACAAGTGTTGACTTTAGTAAAGACGCTTTATGTGTGAGTAGACATGAAAGTCAATGTAAATACGCCCGTTATCACAATTAAAATAAATTCAAGGATTATTTTATTTAAATAATAAAAATGACTGAAAATTCAGTTTAGCGTCGCAAAAATTAAATTCTTACTGTTCACTCAAATAACACAATTGAAAAAAGTTATATTACCACCCCTACATTCCCTTGGTTGGTATAATTACTCCTATAAGGATGACACAAACGTAAAACACTGTCCTTCGCTCGGAAAGTCGGGTAAACGGTCAAAAGTATGCAAAGCAATGACGCATGCATGATATATGACGAATGACGACAGATCTAGCTCACTCAAAATTCCATTAATTTCCATTCTTTCCGAAGCTGATTTCTTAGTATCAGATGAAACGAGCGTTTTGAATCATAAGTGTCTCGCGAATGCTATAAAATCAATATATGTATGGATGGTGATTCATGTACGAGTCATTTACAAGAATACTTTTTATAATAATTTGAATATCATCTGTGTAGCGCTCATTATAATAAAAAAATGTGAATAACATATTCGTAACTACTCACACGTAACTACATTTAGAGCAAATAAATAAACTGAGACTCTGAAGTCAATCTACCTCTACACAGATAACTATTGATAGCGTAATGTGCTAAAGGGATTTTGTACCCGACGACGTTTCTTCTCTCGACGACGTTTCTTCTCTCTTCGCAAACAATTTCCAGAACGATAGGTATACGAGTTCTAAGTGGTAGGAACTTAGATAGACGAAAAACTTTAGGTGACATTCAAAAAGTGTACAGCGTTCAATTTCTTGTATTTGTCAAATTATGATTTTTACAATTCTCCCTTTTACTTCTATTTATAGGTTAGATGTGTCACAAAACAAATAAGCTAGTCGGTTTAGTTCAATTAGTCAGTACGTCAGGAAGACCAACAATATTGTACAACCTACAATATTGTGCAATACTTTATGTAAAACGTTGTACAAATCCGATGCAATGAAATACTGTAGTGTGGTGAGACCTACGATTGTTACTCCATTCACCAACAAGACTGGATGATAGCGTAATTTTCTAGGAACTGCCGGAACCATAAAATTATTTACTTATTTTATGAATGGCAGCCCATACAGTATCAATGAATGAATCATTTGTCGAAATTAGAACTGAAATGTACCTAAAGGATTTTCTTAGTACCGAGTGGTGAATTTTTAAACATTTAGTCATGTATTTATTATTATTGTTTTTTTTTATTATTACATCTGAGTACTTATTTTAAATCTCACAAGACTTACTTAATAAAAGGACATTAGCCATTATTGTTAGAAAGCGTTCCAGAGCAGATTCGTGTGAATAATTATTAATCTGATGAAGAATAATCAACAACGCTGAACACGTTAAAAAACCGACTTCAATCGTAACAGATACAATTTTGCATATTTTTTGTTTTTGTTGATTTTTGCAAAAACTTCTGAATCAATTTAGATAAAATTTATATGGGACCACCTCTGAAGTATTATCTACCAAACAAAAAAAGAATCATCAAAATCGATTCATAATTGGCGGAGTAATCGCGTAACAATCATACAAAAAAAACAACAACATACAGTCGAATTAAGAACCTCCTCCTTTTTTGAAGTCAGTTAACAAGGAAAAGATAGAAAAAGAGAAGGTCATAAATCTCGCATTCTGATCCGTAATGTCTGGAACTAGATTATTCTTGATTTTCAACCGACTTCAAAAAAAGGAGGAGGTTCTCAATATGTATGTTCACCGATTACTCGAAGACGCCTGAACCGATTTCGAAAATTCTTCTATATTCCATTTTTCCGTGACTGGGTGCTTGTTCTATTTTTCCTTCATTTGAACAAGATTAATTGCCTATGCTACAATATACAGCATCTTATCTTAGCAGGGTATTAGCAATTATTTTTAATTGTTAACTGTGATAGGTTACGCTTGACACCCACAAATTAAGTACAGCAAGTAATTACTATCCAACGGATGTCAACTAACAGCCCTGACCCTAAATATCCAACCAAAGTACAGAGATAAACACACTAAGGTACAAACGTAATACGAAGGTTACAATCAAACATTATACTAGTATGTTTCAGAAGAACAATTCTAAGTAAACCCCATATTTGGCCTCCACGCGTCATTGTCTTAATTTGCAATTCGACTCGAAGGACCATAAAATGTGGACGATCGCGTAGGTCTACGCGACCTTGGCGTGTGGGACTTTGCGCTCGATAGTTGATTCAGCGTGGCCTGCGCGGGCGCCGCCGCCGCCGCCGTTTGTCGCCAAATATGTACTGGTCTTGTGAATCTGAGGAATTTATGAGTTTCGCTTGATTCGCTTTTAGGGACATAGTCAACGAAGCGGATAGTTGATTTAAGGGCTAGATAAGTGACGGCTTTCAATCATCTTGGTACTCTTTTGAATTTACGTAAAGAATTATTCGTAATTTAGTGTGCCAAAAGCACCACATTATTTTAACAACTTCCATACTAGGTGTGCAAAAGAACCTCTTCCGAAAATTTTGACTGAACGAGGTATCCATACTGCTTTTTTTTAAACATCCTATACAAAGTGGCTAAAATCAGATTTGTATGACATGTCCACAAATTGTTCCGTGGGGAAAGTTGTTCAGTATACTGAGTAGAAACCACCGTTTATGTTTCCGGGAGATAAGAGGTATTTCTATAATGTCATAATGATGTCATGAAAATAATTTGTACTACATACTTTAACTTTTGAGTGTAGAAGAAGTGAAAGGTAGCGAGCTCAAGAAACAAGAGTAACAACTAATAAAACAGATAACGAAACCGTCAAACGAAGTATTACCATAACATTAACTTTAGCATCCGCTTACAACATCAAAAAGATTTTTGGCACGGCCAACCCACGTCATTCGATCTGCGCACGATTAATAAATGTCGCCTGTCCAGTGTCCAGTCTCCAAGCGTTTGTACTCAAACTATACAAAGTAGATTTGTACAAGACAGACGGGCGAGGCCTCATAGGCCGGGCGTCGCGTCATGCCGCCGCGGCATGGGCACGTGCTAGCAAGTTCAAGGGCGGTCCCCGGTCGTTAGTCTTACAGTTTTTGCGCTACTGCGCAACTTTTTAGGGCTGTCCAATCTATGAGAAGAGCAACGATATCTGATTGTAAGATAGGACTGGACGAACCCTTGTAATGAAATGAGTGTGTGTCAAAATAATTGACAAGATCAATCAGTGTGTCGTGTCGTCCGGTTATAGTACCTTGTACATGTAACTGAGATAAGGTATCGTAAGAAGTAAGTTTGTTCGATGGGGATTTGAATAATTGTGTTTATGTGGAGCATTCTTTCCTCTTGTATTGAAAGTGTCGCAACGATTGAGAAAAATCTGTTTCTAGAAATAGAATTGCTTTGGTCTACTTTCTGGAGTATTCAAATTCGGTTGCATTTATTTTTTTATGACTTGGTTTCAAGTTTCATGATACCATGGCTAATGATTAAGCATGTTCATTAACCGGACCGTGTGTCACGTTGACATGATTTGACAGCTGCTATTTCCTTTGAATGTCGTAGTTTGATCTCTATTAATCCGTAATAAGAAACAAATACATCGATAAAAAGGCTGAAAAAATACTACAGCGTCACAAATATCCCATCATGCGGAGTTAGGTTTACTTTACACTAGCTTCCGCCCGCGACTTCGTCCGCGTGGACTTAAGAATTGTGTCCAGAAAGAAAATGTTAAGGTAGCGCCATCTAGTGACGAAGTGGAAATTTTGAGTTTTTAAGCATTACGGGAACCCTTAAGTTTTCCGGGATAAAAAGTATCCTATGTGTTAGCCGAGTGCTTTATCTATCTACCTACCATATTTCATCCAAATCCGTTCAGTAGTTTCGGCGTGAAAGCGGAACAAACAAACAAACAAACTGACAAACAAACAAACATCCATACTTTCGCAATAATAGTATAGTGAGATATTCTCTCAGTTACATACACATGTGAAAAAGCAACTGATCTCTCACATTAAGAAGACATTTCGTATTAAGAAATACTTGAGTATAACTCGAGTCAAACTTTCAGAAGGATCTTACAGAGGTTGACCCAGAGTCTAAAACTGAGTTAAATACAATGCAGAAAGAGATGTAGTGTTAGATAGCTCGCTTGTTGTAATCTAGTGACGGTTGCAGGAAGTTGCTATTATGTTTTTAGCTCATAATGGCTCTGAGTGGATAAAGGAGATGCCATACGTTCACAACTGGAATATTACCAACCCATTAATATTATATGTATATTGACTTTACATGCTGCAATCTTCTTTTTTCTTCTGTATTACTTGTTTTAGTTGTATTACAAACTTTTGAAGAATCCAAGATCGTCAATATCGATAAATTCCAATACGTAATCCTCTGTGAAAAATAGGCAATCAACGTAATCCATAAATTGTATTTACCTAAGCCAAGGCAACCCTAGGCTAATCTCCCAGACTCAAATATGACTAATGTGTAACCATGACAGAGCATTTTTATCTAACGCTTTCGGTCGAGGCACTTGCCACGAACTGAGTTCACTTCTGTAAGGCCTTGTTTATTTTTGTTTTGTAATTCTCTTGCTAACTATAAGTTGACTGTGGGTTCCCGGAATAAAGCTTTCAATAACTCTAATTGAATGGTAGCTTTTAAGATACCGTCTGTATCTCATTTTTGATTTATTGACAAAAAATAACCGTTTGATTGATGCACTGACATGGCCGTCTACACTTAACAGTATCTAAGCTTAAAGGTAGATTACAATGAGGATATAACTTGGTGCTCGAAAGTCTCTATCGTCTATATGACTTCAAGAAGACAAAAAAATTGCCTTGTTTTCTTAAAAAGATTCGATATGCATTACAATTTAAACTTTTCGTTGGAGCATATAAATTAGTTCGAGCAATTTTTTAAAAACGATATCAGTTACTTTACTGTAATTGGTTAAAGCCGTTGTAATTGAGTTGAATAAATAAATAAATTGAAAATGCTGAACATTGTCTGCTATAGATTGCGTTTTAGAGAAAAGGCTGCGCGTATAAATTTTGTTTTCATTACATAAATACAAATTGTAACATTAACTTTTTATACACTTTTAAACTTTGGTAAAACCGTAAAGAAACCTTTTTTTAATTTTCTCTCTCATTACTGCGCAATAGTGGTTTCTGTTAAATTCAATCCTCTAACATTTCAATTACTGTAAACAGCTAGACTGTTTACAGTTATGGAATGTAGTTAATGAATTATTGTAACGAATTTTCTTAGCTATCGATCAACCTAGTGTCCTTCTATCCACACCTACCAATTAAACAAATAAAGGTTAAATTAAGACCATTATTCTCGCCATAATCTGACACTCGGACCCATTGGCATCATGTCATTCTCACATTACAGAAAACCAAACCCCTAACGTCCCTTAAAGGCTTTGAGGGAGTGGTAAGGCAATACGTAATGCCACCATCCACCCCATTTGATACAACCGCCCTTGAACCCACAATATATTGCTTTGGCGTATCTACGGCGCCGATAAAATGCCACTTTTCTACGTCACGTACTCCTAACTCCCCTGTTATGAAGGAACTTCGTGCTTTATTACGAGAGGGATACTATGGGATGATTTGTGGGTGCGTTTAAGAAGCAGTCAAGAGGACGTGTCGCGGAAATGAATTTGATTTTCGTTGAGAATTATTACGTAATACACTATTGCTATATGGGGTTGTTTGAGTAAACAAGAAACAATAAGTATAACAGGTTTTAAAGGAAGGACTGAGAAGGTTAATGGAGCAAATTCCTTTTAAAGTAAGCGAGTCTGCTGGAGCACATATTTCAGTAAGTCTACGCCTTTTCTATCCCCTTAATTCGTAAGCCCTTGGCATCATCCAACCAGATGGTAAGTGATGATAATGATGCCGAAGATAGAAGCGGGCTTACCAAGATTCCCCAACGCGATGGGGAACTGGCTATTTTATCTTTATGCCGGAACACATCAATACTGTTAACATTGATGTTTCAAAATACTGCGCACATAAGAAGAAAATCGAGATAGATGCAGTTTAAAAGATCCCTAAGTAGTTGAAAACTTTCCAGTTTCAGCGACATTTTAGCCACACTACACTAACTAGCGTGCTATAAAACTATTTCTAGCAGTGAACGGACCAACCAGGGTCAATATTTCAGACTTGACGTTTACACATAAACGCAAATAGAACGCATGATTGATGCTCCTAGTTAAAGAACTACCAATGAAGTCACCCTTACTCCTATGAAATTTTAAAAATGCTATCAAATACCTTCTGTTTGATACGAAATTCACGTATAAATTTATTTCTACTGTATGATTCTTTGCAAATATACTTTTAAGTATGTTCAAACATGACAAATTTGAAAAATAAAGAACTATATCAAAGTCAAAGAGCCCAACTTGAAACAGAAAGACACTTACCTTTCACAAGAAGGTTAAACAGAATCTTTCGAAACTCGTTACTTGTGCGTACTAATAATACACAGATAAATATAGCAGGTGGGTTATGTCACCTTTCTTAAGGCAGACTTCCGATGCTAGCGGCCGATGCGACAGTCGCGCGCGTCTGTCGCACGCGACAATACTGAACATTAGAAAATGTATGGCGCCGCTTCCGTACCCCGCGACAGACGCGCGCGGCTCTTCCATACATTTCTGGTGTTTAGTACTGTCGCGTGCGACAGTCGCGCGCGTCTGTCGCATCGGCCGCTAGCATCGGAAGTCTGCCTTTAAAGTACATTGTCGCCCGCTCGCTATAAAGCGAACTGCCTTGAACTCGGCAATCAATACTGAACATAACAAAACATAACAAAGCAGGCAAGTATACCGCGACGCCAATAAAACATTTTCACTACCAAGGCCCGGTGAAAAATAATGTTTGTCCTCCCCTGACATTTAATTTCATTTGGGTAAAGCTCTGTAGCGGTCGCGGCTTAGTGCGTCGTGCGTGGTCGCGTCGATCACGCAGGTTAACTGACTACAGACACAGTTGTATGTAACCTGTAAGAGTTTGACTGTTAGTGGCGTTTATGTTGATCTCGACCGAAGGGACGGCTTTCTTTCTTATGAGAGCCGTTAAGCCGTTGGTGCTGGTTGCTAGATAGCTTGTAAGTAAACCTTTTAACACTGGGATTGGCCACTAGCCTCACAACCGGACTTGGTCCCCGTATACAGGATGTAACAAAATTGGTGTAGGATCCGTTAACGGGTCCTACAGCAATTTTGTTACACCCTGTATAGAGTAATGCCTAAGAATCCCTCCCGAGGTATAGAAAAAGACCCATGCCCAAGGAGTGGGAAAGACGTGGGTTGTCAACATAAGGCTCACAGAAAAAGCGGAATAAACAAGTAATGGATTGGCTTCACCTGTCGCATAGCAGAACTGATGAATATTGGCGTAAAATGCTTGTTAGTTTAGATACCCTGTACAAGTAAACTTTATTTGGAAATCTATGATAAGATGGACAATACAAATAGTCAAAACAGTAAACATTGGCTTTGGATTAATTTAAAGAATGAGTTTACAAGAAGGTAGAGACCGCTTTAAATAATGTACACTGGTGGACTAAAAAATCGACTCAAAGTTTGTTTTCCGACTTTTGAAAAAGTAACTCAGTCTACAAAACTAAGCTAAATACAAAAAACAAAAAACTAAAAAACCACCAAACTAAAATCATAAAGAGTAAACACGCAGTTTTCTAACTTTTGGTTTAGTGTTTTTTTGTTAGATTGAGTTATTTTTTCAAAAGTCGTGCAACAAACCTTGATTCGATTTTTTTGTCCATGTGTATAGTTTGTAACGTTGATAAGGTTAATACTCGTATGCAAACCAAGATTACTGCCTTTGAGCAAACGCATTCTAGATGCATTGATAAAGTGGGTATCACTGAAAAGTTAAGGAGTAGGTGAAAGTATCAAAAATGATTATGTGATGACAATAAACTTGTAAATCACGTCGGTTAATTTTAACTAAAGCCGTTCCGAATTAATAATGAAGGGACAGAATGGTGTCCAAAATATGTTGATAAACCATAAATTTTAAGGCAATCTTTTTTGTATTCTGTATGTAGCAGAAGAAGTGCTTAAGGATTTTCAGAAACTTCTAGAAGACATTGCGAAATGTAAACAAGGTTTATGTAGGTCCTTGTCCTAGGCGCATAATGTTAAAAGCGCAAAATGGTCAAAGCGTAAAACGATAACGGTCTCATTGTATTATACTCAATAGTAAAGTAGTCAAATAGTACAAGGAAAGACTTATCGTTTTGCGCTATTATGATTTTGCTCTTTTAACAATGTGCGCCTTTAAAATTTTGCTCTTTTATCATTTTTTGAGCACTTATCATTTTGCGCTATAATTAAACACTATGCGCCTAAACGGTCCGGATCAGTGTACACGTTTAAATTCAATAGCCCGGGGCGAAGCCCAAAAAGTTTGACAAGGTGGCCATAATATAGCGTAATATTTTGGTCACCCTATCTTCCTATTTTTTTTTTAAATCCGGCTCCGCACACAGAAAAAACAAAGTAGTCAAACCAAATGGTTTCTGTCTGGTCGGGTCCCACGATATATCTCAGCGGCATCGCTGACACCAAACGGGCATCTGAGTGACCTTGACATTAGCGGCCAATGACCCGACCTTGGCAATAACCCACTCAGAGGCTGAGGATGTACCACTGACTACTTAGAGCGGATATCTGTTTCCTTCATCGCCAATTTGGGAGAGTATTGCGTAAGTCGTAGAAGTAGGAAAGTGTTTGGAATAACAGATTAGGTTGGCCACTAGTGTCTCATTTAAATATTCAATTTATGTGACAGTTCAAGGCCTAGTAGAGAATTCTTAGAATTTTGTTAGACATTACGGTTTTCCTGTAGTTGACTACACTATCCTTTCGAAATTATACCTTTTTTGAGCAGTTTTAAAAATAGCCTAACTCTCAGCCATATTCTGTTGAAACATATCGCGCAATATTGCTCCGAATTAATACTCGCAGCAACATAGTTAGGTTAATTTAGTTAGACTAGGAGACATAGCCTAATAAACTGCATTAGAAACTTGTAATTCCCGTATACAAGCACTAAGAGACGGAAAACCAATGAGCTTTGTCTCCTTTAATCTCTAAGGATATGAAAGAGACAGCAATAGCGTTCTATTAATAATAAGCATTTGTAATATATCAGTCTACTTGCTTGCTACTAATGCTGGTATAAAGTTACAATTCATAGCTTAATCCAGTTAGACGAGCAAATACATTGTCGGTCGGTACCTATCTAACTCGCTCCTTTTTTATTTTATTTTTTTTGAGAATTTATTCAGTCAAAATTACAAATATGTAAATAATACATAAGACTTATGTTCTACAACTTAGAAATTGCTCGCTCGCTCCTTGATTATCTGTAATAAAGTTACAATTCATAGCTTAATCCAGTTAGACGAGCAAATACATTGTCGGTCGGTACCTATCTAACTCGCTCCTTTTTTATTTTATTTTTTTGAGAATTTATTCAGTCAAAATTACAAATATGTAAATAATACATAAGACTTATGTTCTACAACTTAGAAATTGCTCGCTCGCTCCTTGATTATCTGTAATAATAATAATATTTTATTTATTTGTAAATTATTATTATTATTACTGGATGGGACGCCTGCGGGGCACAGGCGGGTGTTCAAATCGATCAAATCGCAAATTTCAATCGCCACCGGCAGACATTCGGTTTCAGCCCCCAGATCCTGCCAATGGCTCTTCTACATTGCATCAGAGCCATGACTGCGGATGGTTGCCTGCCGTTATTTATTTGTAAAAGGTAGATAATTAACAAAGGTTTCTAAAAATTAAACAAAGTACAAAATAATGGGTGCCTGAACTAGAACTACAATAAATTTCCTGTATCTCAGGCAACAAAATTCTTACATGTTAAACTTATGATCATAATACAAAAATATCTAAATAAATATTATTAGTTGTGAATAGTCTAAAAATATATTATGTAACAACAAATGCGCTGTGGTAACTGGGTCAACATCAAAATTGCACAAATTGTGTTTAACAACAGTGACCTGGAGAAATTTTGCTTAGATATTATCAGTAGTCTGTAAGGGACAACTCCAAACAATATGGAAACCTTTTATATTTCTGGGGAACCACGGAGTAAAGTACATAACGTACTAATCCTGTTTTTCGACAAGAAACTAGAAAAGAATCTATTCCAAGAAATACCTTTTTATAGAAAGTATACCATTAAGTCACTCATGCCATAGGAGTAAAATAAATCTAATAACACCTTCCATTCCAAAATCCATATAACCATTTATCTCGTTCTGGGGTAACAGACACAACACCGCAAAATCAAATCCGTCGTCGTACAAGAAATACAATAATTACCCAAGCCTCTCCTCACCAAAACATTATATAACAGTTACCAACAAAAACACTGATCCCAAACAGCCTTGAGAACCCCATCTACGATGCTGAGTAAGCATTCTATTGTTCTGTATTCTGGCCGTCGAACAAATCGTGGGGTTCAAAGTCCTGTGATAGCGAAACATTACACGTGTCTTCGTTTTTGTCAGCAATCGATAGGATTTACAGGGTTGAGATATTAAACCGACTAGGGTCAATAACCTAAGCGAATGTAATTAAAAACTCAACTGGTTAACATGTCATGACGAGGACGGAGTAAGATGAATCTACTATATTTCGTGCTCAACAACCAGTCAAGCCGTTTAGACAGCAGAATAACAAGTACATACACAAAAAACACAACCCTCCTTTAACAGCTGTCTGGAAAAAGGGGGTCATACACCTTATTATCCTTAACAGTAACAACCGGTATATAGGGTGTTAAAAAATGTGCGTCTGAAATTTTAAGGGGTTACTCAGAATCAAGTCTAAAATACAGGAAAAATATTGAAAAAATCCAATCTGCAATTTTTTTTTGAATACCCTGTATTCACGTTGGTCCGATAATTGCACCCATGTAAACACACGTTGACGCGTGCACAATCGTCATAGGTAATTAGTAGTACAAGACAATTAAAAAGCAATATTTTGCTGGAGTGTCCGGAGTGTCATTGCATTGTGGACTGCTTAGATCATAAAATAGGTAAGGGATTTAAGTCGGGATTGGTTAAACCCAGCTAACAATTGTAATAGCTATTATAATAACATCAATTGTAATAGCTATTAAGTTTTTATTTCAAAAAATGTGTTGGGGCGAGTTTCTTTTGGGCTCGACGGTTCTTCTCGCTCCGCTAACACTTCCCGAAACATTGAGTGTACAAGTTCCGAGTGGTAGGAACTTTGTACTAGGTAGAAAAATATGACGATTAAAAGTATGTGTAAAGCATCTACTTAAATAAAAAAGATTTTTGATTTTTTGATCTTTTAACAAAACAGTCAAAACTACTGAATCGATTTCTACCAGAGCATCGGATTCGAATCGATTAAAATAAATGTCCGATGATATAAGATATCAGACGAAACATAATAATTATTATGGTGTATGCTGAACTGGACGCTATGATGTAAAATTTAAAAGATATAATTAACAGTGATTTTCGTAACGGGGTTACATTCGAGTGAAAGATCTCCACTACAGCGCGGAAATCAATATTTTAATGTTTTTTGCAGTTTGCAAGGCTCTTTCTTTAATATTCTTATCCTTACAAAAAAATCCAATTATTTTATAAATTAATCGTGGACAAAACATAAAGACAGATTCAGATTTCGGATCCATTAAGCCCATCGGGAATAAATCCTTATAACATTAAGAGTGAATGTGCATGTTAGTTTTTTTTTAAACAGCCGATTTCTTTTCAAAAATAATATAAAAAAACTACGTCTTCTATACAGGCAATACTAGCTTCATGCTGGCAACCCTGCACAATCTACTAGCCAATTAAAACCTTTTTAGACTTGAAAAGGTGAATTTCATAGCGGATTACCGATCTCAATCGATCATTGAACTAAGCTACGCGCGTTTCGATTTTGCAAGTGATCAGTCGGTTCTTAGAGAAGTTTTATAGTACTTATATTATCTTCTTTTGTTATTGACAATGGTGATGGTTTTAGACAGAGAGTAAAAAAGGAATCTTTTAGACAATGTCATCGAGTACAATAAATATATTTAACCATGGACGTAGAAAAAAAAATGTTTTTTATACGTCCAACGTTACCGTCTGAATCCAATTTAACTTACCTTTTCAAACTTGACGATCTCTTTTATCACAAATCAATAAAGTTATTCTATAAAGCAATTTAGGCTTGGCCCTCTTATGTGAAGTATAACACCTTCTCAAGTTATTGGAAGGTAAAGTTGTTAAAAAATCGCAATCTCAAAAAAATATTCCAATTGCTGCGAATCTCCTGAGGAATTGCGATTATATTTTATAAGTATATCTATGGATTTGCGAAAAAAAAACGATTAAAATTAACATTACGGAATAGCGGGACTCTATGCCGTCATTACTGAATTAATTTTCCTATTGAACTTAGACAAAACGCACTTCAAATTGCAATTTTTAATCTACGACTTTGTTTTAATAGCAAAAGAAAGATCTGTCTTCTCATACAATCTTGGCTAATCAGCTGATGGATTTGTATAAGTATAAAAAAAACTTCCAGATTTCACCATTGTTGTCGAATGAAGAATCTCATGCTTAAACGACGAGCTAGCCGGGCAAATCAACTGCATTTTTTTTCAGTTTCCCATACAAATTCTTGGTTCACTGTTCAGACTTAGTATGGGAAACTGAAAAAAATATTGCAGATCGGATTTTTTAAAATATTTTTCCTGTAGGTATTTTATAGTTGGGTCTGAGTAACCCCTTAAAATTTGAAATGCACTTTTTTTAACACCATGTATAGTGCCAAATTCTTATGCTATTGTTGTAGATTCACTTCGCTAGCTGGAAGCAACTGCAAATCAGGTTTTAGCGGTACCAAGAATCACTACCGGATGCTGCCAAATATCTCTCTGTACAAGGAAAGGATATTAAAAACTTAAGATTATTTTATCTCCGCGATTATCCTGCTAAGTTTAAACTTTGAGTGGACAATGGAACATTTTTTACAAGTTTTATTGCAATAGATTTGAGAACAGAAGAGTCATGCATGAATATCATTTTAAGTTTGGATTACTTTTCCCATCTTCAGTTCAATTAAGAAAGATTTATGAATTTAAAAGTGATATATACGAGCATCTTTAGAAGTGGCGACCGCGCACCGGAAAACGCAGGGTAGCCTTCCACTCGTTGGACCGATGACCTGGTGAAAGTTGCGGGAAGCTGCTGGATGCGGGCAGCGCAAGACTGGTCGGTGTGGAAATCCTTGGGAGAGGCCTTTGTCCAGCAGTGGACGTCTTCCGGATGATGATGATGAAGATGATGATCTATAGAAGTAACGTCATACTGACATCTATGATTTTAAAAAATGATCTTTAATTGAATCATGTCCAGATTATTATATTCTATACGTACATATGTTTTACCCGAGTACGACAAAAACATGCATTTCACATAGGTGAATCATTCGTTCGTCAATCGTTCATTAATGTATAGACATTAATGAACTGAACTGATATCCATAATAAGTAATGAAACATTAAAGCTTCCTACAAAATTTCAATGCAGCTGAATGCAATTACATGCAGAATCTAACGGCAAATCTAAACAAACCTACGTTTTAATGCAACGGAGTGCAAGCAATAATAAATGGTATGATATCACCTGTGGCAACCGGACCGTATTGCTTTAGTAGTAAAACTTCTTGGAACACAGACCAAACAAACAATCGTACACTACTTTGCGTGCTCGTTATAATTGCAAAACAAGCCCAACCTAGCACAGACAGAGCTCGTTCCGTTGCGATCCAAAACAATTGTTTTCGAAAATTATCGATGGGACGTAATAAAAAGTTGTAGCAATGGTGTGTTGTGTTAAATAAAAACAGAATTTATGATTCGTAATAATATTGATACCCGTCGGTAGAAAAAGAGATAAAGTTTAAGTTAAGAACCACAGACGTTTGCTATCGTTTTTCTTTTTGGAATGCCAAAACAAGAAAGTCTTACAGGGCGACGAGAAGACCATGCAGAGTGCTAAGAAAAACTCGAAAAGGTTTGTGCGAAAAAAGGAAGAGCAGTATGGAGTAAACTCATAGACAGACGCCAGCGCGCGCGCACAGAGCATTGAAAAACGCTGCGCGCGCAAGAAAAAAGCGTCTGCGCGCTAATAAAGAGCTGGAAGGGCATGTATTAATTAGTTAACGCCAAAGACTAAGAACTTTTAATTGCCACAGAGTGACTGTTCACAGATGGCGAAATAGACGGGAACAAGACGTTAAAAGAAATCTTGATACGACTACGGAATTTTCATAGGCAAAGAATTTCACTGTTTAAACGAAAACGATTCGAGTGACACCTTATTTCACGCTTAGCAACTAATGTAGCGATAAGACCGCCCAGATTGTCTTCTTGTTTCTTTTTCTTGTCATTTTTGGATGTGCTTCTTGTATGACAATAAAAAAGATTTGATTTGACTGACTCATTAAGTCTTTTCGTTTGACACTCTTGCGATAAAGGCGGTTTATTCCATATGTTCAAATCAGCATAACATAACATAGGTACTTGTAAAAAAAAAAACATAACCCTTCGCTTCGCCGCAGTTGAGACAAAAATATTTTTCTTCAGCAATTTTTTTAACCGACTTCAAAAAAAGGAGGAGGTTCTCAATTCGCCTGAATCTTTTTTTTTATGTATTACTCGAAGACGCCTGAACCGATTTGGAAAATTCTTTTTTGTTTAAAAGGGTATACTTCACAGGTGGTCCCATATAAATATTATCGAAATCGATTCAGCGGTTTTTGAGAAAATCAACAAAAACATAGCAAAATAGGAGTTGTTGCGATTGAAGTCGGTTGTTTTTAACGTATTCAGCGTGGTCATTGCTAATAACCTACAGAATATCACAGAATTTTTTTCCGAATATCTTAAGGTTATAAACATTACGACCGGTCTAAAACGCTCCTAGACTCCTCTTCAATTCGCAGCTAGACAAAAAACCGTTACCTATTTAGAGTTTTTCGGCATGTTTCCATTCTGTATCTATTCTATCTGTGGTAGTTATGAGCGAATACCGGCGCACCCATTCGCGGCAGGTCTAGAGTCTAGACGCGTTACGCTCCAGGACATTTATACTATCTTGGCTGTTACTAATCGGCTTAGCTTTAAGATTAATAACATACATGTAATTAATAAGCTTCTTTTCCGGTCTGTAGTTTATTGCTTGTTGAGTTGTCATTTTTTGTCGGCAGGCACTTTCCTTTGAAGTCGGGTATCGTGTTGAAATAACTGGACGAAGAAAGCTTCGCTCAGTAATATTTTAAGCTCCATTTAAAAAACACTAGGCATCCAATTGTTGCTTTCGCGAGTTAGGTTATTTATATATGTACCTCTTGCTTAATTAGAATCTATGTGTAAGAAAATTATGTTTTTTTTTGCAATTTACAGTTAACATGCGCAGTTTATCTTAACATTAAATTTCACTTCAAGCCTATCTGAACAAGCCACCTGAAAATTTCACATCATACGCATGTATGTATTTATTTATTTTTGTTACTTTTTAGATATTTCTTGTAGATGTTATGACGCCAAGGGCCCAAAAAATTGTGATTATTACTAAAAAATATAGAAAAAACAAACCTCCAACGTTTATAATATCCTATTAACCATATCCTGAATTTCTATCTAGGCCATTCAGCAACTAGGGAGGGGCAAAGTATGTAAAATTATCTCTGAAAACAACTAGAAAGAGCTCTTTTCTCAGGCTCAAACAACTCACTTGACCTGACAGAGTTATGGTCATAGTTATTTCGTTACAATCTTAATCAGCAATCTGAGCAACAAAGAGATATCTATCAGATTGGGGATTGTAATTAAAACGATCCCCGCGCGTTGTGATCCGGCTGCGAAAAGTTATTAAGGGCTACCAACTATTGTTTTTGGCTGTCTTCAAAGTTAATGATCGGAGAACTCTCACCGTAACTTCACCGTAAATCCATACTAATCCAAACGGAAAAAAGAGAGTTGTTTTTGCGCCAAGAGATTCTGATGTCTAGGATTTGTTTCTTACTGTAGAAATAATACTTTTTATAACGTAAATTATGGCTTTCTATAAACATTTTTGTCATCTTTTTCAAGAAACTTATATTCTCCATTGAATAAAAAATTCATGGTGCATATATGAAACTATATTTTCCTAAATGAGAGAAATCGATTTACAGTGCATATTTTTTATATGCAATATTATTTTTTTATTTTATTAACCCCTTCTCGCTTACTTTTCAGGTGACCTCTCTCTGCTCATCTACTGAGAGATTTTGTGTCGATGTACATGTAACGAAACCGTTTGGGTGCATGTTCAATGTAAGGCAAGGATGAACTGATATGAAACCGATAGTGTATGCGTCTCGTAAATTTTCAGATGTAGAAGAAAAATACACGACTATAGAAAATAAGTGTTTGGGCTTAGTTTGGGCACTGAATTTTAATAGAATTTATATAGACAATAAACATTTATTTCAGGCAACCAGGAATCATAAATGTGAAATTAACCGTCTCTGTTTGTTGAATTTTTACAACTAAACCACTGCACTGATTTTGATGAAATTTGGAATATAGAAAGAACACTAGGAAATAATTTTAGACTACTTTTTAAAATCCACTCGCGTCCTAGTGTCAAATAAATTGTCTATACCCAACTTATTTTTGTTTGAAGTCAACTTCCTCCCTCCCGTGTATGGAGTTTAAGCTCTGGATACGAGTATGTGTGTGGGTCAACGTGGATAAAGGGGCGAATGAAAATAATGGTGATACGTAAAAAAAATTAAATTCAAATAGAAAAATAACATTTTCAATTACCTCCAAAGAGGTTGCGTAAATTCATCACGCTGGCAACCCTGATCATGTCAATGTCCGCGCGCGCAGGCATCGCTTTACCTGCACTAAGTGTATGAACTATTTATGAGTTTGCAGTTAATTTTTTTAATGGCACGTGCCTCGAAAACCCGCGACCGTGAACAGGGGTTCGTTTCCCGGTCGCGGCGAGCGGCAGGCGTCTGCGCAGCTTTTTGCCATCACATTCCAACGCTGGCATTTACAACGGAATTACTGTATTCTGTATGATACAGTCTAAAAACTATAAATTAAGCGTTATTAAGAGTGAAGCTAAACGTTCATGATACTTCTGTTGTTTTGCACCTGAATTATTTTTAAAATTAAAATAATCAACCTGTAGAACCAATAATAGGTCCCCTACAATTAGTGTCGTTGTTGTGATGACTTGATAGTTCTGACGACATATTGAGTTGATAACTAACTGGTACAAGAAAATTTATTTCATTCATCTTATTATGGCCTACAAGTCCTACAACACAGTACGACGGGTGAGCGGATCGAATGGTGGTGGAGATACATATTTTCTCGGGGTTAAATCTTGCCTACGTTCATACTTTCAAATCAAATATTATAACATAAATTTTAAATAATGTATTTTTTCCTACATCTCTGGCCCTAATCATTTACTTCTACATTAACTATCTCACAAAAAAAAAACTTTGGTGAGGTTATGAAGACATTAATATGTGTGTTCCTTAATAAGGAGTTATTAATTAAATATTTATTGAATCATATAAATACGGCAAGATCTAACGAATTAATGAGTTTAATTAAAAGTAGCGATAGAGACAACAGAACAAATTTAGAAGAAGTATTTTAGAATTTTCAAAACATTTATGGACATCATTGATAAATATGGTTAAAAGTAAGAGCCCCAATAAGGAGCCTTGAGGTACACCCGATGGCATATGTGTCCAGTCAGATGCAAAACTGTTTAGCACAACGCACTGGGTGCGATTGTCAACATAAGAACAGAACCATCTGTAAAGGTCGCCGTGGATGCCAGCCGCAGCTAATTTATCCAATAATATACGATGATCTATACGGTCAAAGCATTTGCTGTAGTCAGTATAAATAACGTCCACCTGACCCACATCATTCATTCATTTTCCATTCTTTAAATAAAAAAAAATCTAATTATGGGAAAACAAATTTAGATAACGTCCAGAGGAAGATCTACAGCGCATCCAAACTTACACGAGTAGAAACATTTTAACATGATCTGGCATTGCATGAAAATTTCTTTACAACTAAGACTTTCTTATATTGGTTATTTATGTGACCATTTTTGTGACATCATCATCACCATCATAGGTCTTATACATCCGTCTGTTACATACGATATAAGCAATGTCTGCTGCAAGGCATCTTTTTTCGTGGCAATAGAATGCAAAATGATATCCACGTCTTTACGTTTAATATTATATTTTAACACCTTCCTGTATACATTTGGAGGTAATAAATTTTCATTATTTTTTAACTGACTGATATGACAATAAAGGACTAAGGGCCACGTGACACTAATTGGTATTCAGTATTCGCTTGTGAGGAAGCGTCGCATTGCCATCTCGGAAGCTGTCAACACTATCACGATTTACCGATCTTATCCTGAGATCTGTGCCCAAAAGGAACTGTCAAATTATTAGATAATTTAGCGTGATTTATTCATACTTCCGCTAACGTCATAAGTACTCAGCGTAACGTCATATTCTGTCAACCTTATGAATGAGTATAAGAAAAACGCATTAGTATCACTGAAGTAGCCAAAAGAAAGGGAGAAATAAAACAGTTTAACCGCTATTTTCTTTTACTGCCCAGAGACACAAAATGAATCGTGGGCATCATGGATGTCACTCTTTATGAATTTGAACTTTCTTTTGCCTTAGAGTGCATTTTTTGAAAGAGTCGTGATCCTCAAAGCTTAAATTGTTTAGCTGCAATTTCATCCACAATTTCGAATCCAGAACTGGCCATAAAATACATTTTAAGAAGTGGTCGCCGATCGTCTAAACGTTCTTGTGTTACGGAGAACTACGAACTGATATTTCAACTGACATCTTCGTTAATGAGAAAGGCTCTCAATATCAATCTGTCAAAACACAAATAATACAATACAAATAGTTTTCATGCCTACACACTAAGTGATGTAAGAGCAATTGATTCTCTTTATTCCAGCATTTTTTAGCAAGCGTCATGAGGAAATCGGAACTAAGTCCATTCAATGTATTCTTCGAAGCAAACTGCGCCTCCAAATTGCTTCATTCCAAAGTCTAGACACAACAGCCTCGGACAATACAGCCTATAAAGAGCGAAAGCGACAATACACTATAACATACACAACATCCGCCAAAGTGACATCATTGCCGCAAAAACACACTGACACATAAAAATTCCATAATAAAATTATTTCAGTTTTGAAACATACTGGATTTCGAATATCAGTTTTAATGGAGATTTTAGTTTTTCAACGGTAGACATACGTCACCATAAAAACGCTCGAAAAAATGAAATATCGCGTCCCGATCTTCACTTACATGCAGTAGTAGTAAGTAATAAATAATAATGCAAACCATATTAATTCCACGAAAAACTATTGTATTTTTATCTGCTGCTACGCGGCTACATGATTTTTGGTGAAATCACGCGTAGGTATATTCAAGAAAAAACGGGGATGAAACGATCAAACGATGACAAAGATATGACGGCCGAAAACAGAAGTATGTATTTACGAAGCATCTTAATTATTATATGTATTTTCAGAAATAGCTTCCAAATTCGGCGATCTTTAATTTCGCTTGAAAATCTATAGAATTGTTGGCAGTCCACAACTATGCGTTTCACTAGAAACTTTCTGCCTCGCACAACCAAACTATTCATTCCAGAATTGTCGCCTGCGACATTCAAACCTTCAAGAAAAGTGCGCACTCCCATATCAAAGGCGGGCAAAGCACTTGTGACTCCTCTGGTGTTGCGAGTGTCTATGGGCGGCGGTAATCGCTTACCATCAGGTGGTCCGTCTGCTCGTTTGCCACCTTTGCCATAAAAAAAGAACGAATAACATTGTATGTGTCATACCACAGCGGCCAAACTTCTATATCTGCCCTCATAAGAAAGAAAGCCGCAAAGTATAGGAGAAACTCCTAATACTGTTTTTCTATGAGAGCAGATATAACCTGTCTATATGTAAATGTCATTGACACCCGCCACACGCATCCAGCATAGACAATTGTCTCCAGGATTGCGTAACAGGAAGATAGACGCTTCTAGAATTAGCTCGGTAGGAGCGGGGCGGGACCAATTTAGAAATGCTCGATGTGTGTACAAAAAAGAAAAGGATACACGAGGATTGCTACTTCTCTACTACTAAGTATAGCTTACTTAACTTAAGTAGAGTGTGTGGTAGAGTGAAGTGATTTAGTGATGTTTTTTTTACGTTAAAATTATTATTTAAAAGGTACGGGGATAATTATTACTCCAATAAGTTACGAAATATGCGACAAAAGTGATATGAAATATATATTTATTGAATGAGAATATTATTATCAAACGGTAATGTACTCTATAATCTAACTAAAGCAAGATGATACATAGTTCAGCGTCATAACATAATGAATATATACAGGAGTTAAAAAAGGCGTTTGAAATTTTAAGGGGTTACTCAGGATCAAGTATAAAATACAGGCAAATATACAAAAAAATTCTTGATTCACTATTCAGATTTAGTATAGTAAAATGAAAAAAATAATGGTAGATGGGATTTTTTCTATATTTTTCCTATATTCTATACTTGATTATGAGTAACCCCTCAAAATTTCAAACTCGCTTTTTTATCTTTCTGTATAACATGACAAGATATAAAATGCGAAATTTTAATGTGTAAATCCGATTATGACAACTACCGTCAGAATAATAATTTTAACAAATAAATGAAACAAAAACAAGTCTATGACAAGTATATGGTCTTAGATATTCCTTCATGCATTAATACCGATAATTAACCTATGGAGAGGATAATATCGATAAATTTCTTGATAAGCCATACTTTTACAACCAGTATTCGCATAATCTTGTCGAAGACTAAGTGAAAATCAGGGAAAGTTAGTGCCGAGCAGGTGACGAATATGAGAGCAGACAGTTCTGCTCAGCTGTGGTTTTGTGAAGTCGAGGTCTTGTCGTGTCAGTCATGGTTTAAATCACATTATTAACATGAAGATCAGATAGTTATTTTACAAGTAAAACGGAATTTATATATATATTTTCTAAGACAGAACTTAAAACAGATCTTCCCAATAACCTTAAATTCTACACGGTTCTGAGCTATAAGATACACGCATCTAGTGCTCAATCAGAGTCAAAATATATTTATTCGAAGTACATAGGTAGCATTGTACACTTTTCGCAGGTCATTTTCTCGCAATTCGTACCTATACCCAACGTTTCGGGAAGTGTTTGCGGAGAGAGAAGAAACTTCGGGCCCAAAAGAAACTCTCTACACATTTTTTCAAATATATTCTTACATGCTATTACATAGTTCGGCTAAATTTCATCGGACCATTTAAAAGCTTGTTTACCTAAAATTTCTTCAACAGAAAATACCTTTATCAATCCAATTCAGATTTCTTTTAACCAAATTAGCGGTCAAGATTACTTCCATTAGGGTTTCTAATCGAAGCTGAGCGCTTCTCGGAACAATTAGGGACTATAGTCTGAAACATATTTGTAGGGGTTCAGCCAGGACGCAATAATCGGGCCGACTTCTTTCGAGGTCATAATTATTGCCTCCTAGGGTTGCCACCTCACATATTTAGTAAGTGGGTATCAAAATAATAAACAATATAATTTTGCAATTTCCAAGGGTGACAGTTGGCCAAAAGCACGAAGTGATTAAAATAAAACAATAAAAAAACACAAATTTAACTGTAATTTTTAACAATAAAAAATTTATTCCTGTAAATTTATTTTTTTACCAGCAGTAAAAATAGATAAATAAACGATTTAATATGTACTTGAGACCTTACATTAACGATTTATTCGTTTTCGAGTTATTAACTCAATTAAAAATTTGCCAGCTTTGAACTTTATGAATATCAAAGAACAATTTCTTATTCTACAGCAAAAGCACACAATCTTAAATCAAGAAAACACTTTCTCTTTCTTTTATCGTGTAGAATCGACTGTAATATCTCAAGGGATAGGCGGCATTTGCCTAGATTGCATTTGGTATCACCCCAGGGTCCCGATAACTAAGTAATGTGAAATGAAGTCTAGCTAACCCTGTCCGTGACCTAACTGTCCTTAAGGCCTTGACCCCAGCCCACAGACAGTCAACGGCCGACCTCTACCCGGGCGTATGTTAATCAATGCTGTTTTGTTTTGATTCTAAATGGATGCTAATGCACAATTGTATAATCACATGCACATAACTGAAATTCTAAATCTGAAGAATCGAATTGTAAAATGTTGATAATTTATTTGCAAAATAGTTTTTTTTTCTTCTGAGAGTCAATGAATTTAAGGACTCATTATTGCCAATGATATTAAAATATCAACGTAAATAATAAAATAAAAAAATATACCATCCCCAACAGTAAAAATCGGATTGTACAAAAATCACTGAACTGATTTAGGCCAATCATGGCTAAAAACCATAACAATAAAATCTGATTTCAGTGAAAAAAATCGCACTGAAATTGGTTTACCAGTTTGAGAAATAGGGCGCGCTTAATCAGACACAAATTACTTCAAATTTATAACACCGTTCTGCGTCTGTGCTGCGAGTGAATAAACAAGGCCTGTCCAGTCTGATATTCTGTTCAACATGTAAAAATCTAAATCAAGTTGACAGGCAGATTGACTTGCTTAATCTCACGTTAAAGCAACGTTCACAAATACCCTTAATAAGGCAGCGTTTTACCGCAAAATTAGCGAAATGGAAACAGAGTGGGACCGTGGGATCACAATATCAGATAAAATTTAAACCTCCCTAACAATTGGTCGGGGAATTCCGCGAAATAATTATATTGTTTAAAACGGGGTAAGCCTTAGGGTGGCTAATCACCTTATTGTTGCGACGAAGGGTAAAGAAAAAAGGAAACAAAAAGAGACATAATCGCTTCGAATTTTTTGCATCGCAATTTCCGTTATTTTTCAGCGCTCGGAGGCTAAATAAGAAGTCGTTTTATGCCTCCAAGGGAGTTGTACGGGTCTATGAAAAATACACAAGAAGGATATTCTAACATGCTTAAGCCTGACATAGGGTTATAAGAAGGTTCCATTACGGCAAACAAGATTGTTATGGCCTAACATAACCCTCTTCTCCTTGATATACATAAAGATTACGCAGGTAAAAAATGCATAAATATGTTCAAAATATTGTTACATCATGCCTCGTGTTACAGATATGTACCACAGAATAACAGAATCATCAGACATTTGTTATGAACATATATATTTTTAAATATCGTGATTTATTTAAAAGCTTTAAATTATTCGTATCGTAATTCTGCAAAAAAGAACTGTCTCTGAATTCCATTTTTTAAAACTTAACTACCTAATGTGAATCAAATGAAACTTTAAGTATCCATTATTTGAATTTATAGCTTTTTAATAACTTCGCGGTCTACAAATTACCAGAAAAAAACGCATATTTAACTTGTCCCACCACATATCATCAACTTTATCTCCATTATAGATTTTATCACTAAAAATATATTTTTATCTCAAAAACGGGACCAATCACATCGAAAAATAAGGAAAAAATGGGACTAAGAAAAAAAAGTTCTGTTATCGTCAAATTGTAAACCTCTAACAATATAGGTGCATCGTCGCGCGAAACCGTTTGTCGGTAACGGCACAGTGTAGGCATAGCCAAGAAGTAGAGCCACTAAACTTATAAATGAACATTGAACAAACTACAATCATTCACGCGTTTTAAGTTATGGTCTTGAAATAGTGACTAAATATGTATACTTTTTTTACAAGACTTTTTTGTTTACAGTAATTAGAAAATGGTAGATTATTACTTAACTTCTTTATTTTCTTTATTACATTTACATTAAACTAAGAAACCCACAAGTAAATCTAACAAAAATTGGGTCCACCTACAATAAGCATTTTTTCTTAATGAATTTGTGAGTTTATGAATTCTTACTCTTTGATATTAAATAATATTTTTTGACATATCATTTTACGGTGACATTCGAAATATTAAATAATCATAAATAGAAATTTAAAAAAATCCCATGTTATTATTAAAAATAATTGCAGATTTTTTTTGGGAATGCAATATTTTTGCTTATGTCTACATTTTCTCTTTGATTATTTTTATGTTATTATATTTTTCCATGCCATTACTGTGGCAAATCATGTCTTTGCCGTCTAAATTGTTTATTTTTATATCTTTTTACCATGATGTTTAATCAATTTCATTCATTTATTTCATTGAAAAAAAGTACATTGGTTTAATTTATCAAGGCCAACCGAAAACATCCAACATTTGACTATCATAGTCTTGTGTCGAAAAAAATCATCACCACAACAACACAACAAATATGTACCAACGCATTTGTTATGATCACTACTGCAATACATTCACTATACTGTGACCTGAGGTTTATGGCTTTTTTCATTCATTCTCATTCTGAGAACGGCGGCGTCGCTTTGGCGCCTCAAAAACTGAAAACCCGCTTTTTTGCACCAAAAAAAACGATATTATAATCTTCGGCGCTATAGTGGCTCGCCCGGGTGCGCTTATGGGGCGCTAAGATGAAAGAGTTCGGTCGGTCTATTTGTTTATTTTTCTCATTACAATGTTAACTCGTCGTTTGTCATCTAAATCTATTGTTTATGGACCATGTAAATTGGCTCTAAATTGTAACTGTATCCTTCCAAACTTTTTGCAGTTGCATTCCAAAGCAAAATGCAAATTATTTATGTATTCCATCAAGCGGATTCTTTTATAAAAACATGTGGTGTTACATCGTTCCTTAAGCAATAAGTGTCTTTATAAATAAAGTCATATTATGTTTTATGATTAATTTGACGTCAAGTTGAAACTCAGCAAAAAGTCGTGGAGGCAATATTAAATGCTCACATATTTGCTATACGTTTCGACATCGTGTCGGGGTCTTTGATCGAAAATTGATGCGCAAATAATTGTCAGTTCGAGATTGGACCGACTTTCGGCTGTCCGCAACCTATGGCCTGCGATCATTCAGTCATGTCGGCGTACGATAATGGGAAAGAACGCAGTTGCTGACTAGTTATAATCATTTCATTTGACGTATTAGAAGGCTGGGTTAGTATCGTATTAACTGTGGTAAACGGTACTTAACAGAACGTAAAATTATATAGGTATGTTTCATTTTTGCAATAACTAGGTAACTCTAACTACCTGAATGGGTAGAGTATAATTATTAGTGGCTGTTAAAATATGAGAGTATCTATTAAATATAAAAATGCCTATTAGACAAGTGGTAATTCCTGAGTGGTGAAGCGATGATTCGAATACAAATATCTATAAGCGGTGAAAATTGGGAAAGGCTTATTTATGACCACTAAACAAAATTTTACGCTAATATAAATTATCAAAAAGATTTTCTTTAAATATTTTAGTTCAGCCGTACCAAAACATTCATTTTATTTTATGTACAGGCACCCATAGTGAAATGAGTTAACAAACTGAAGCTTTAGCTCAGCCGCAATTATTCAATGTAATTCTAATTATACAGATACATATCAGATGAGCAAATCTTGGTACGATATACACAAATCAAACTGTAGGAATACCGGGCTGTTTAATATTTTTCAATACGAGTTCAAAGAAACAGTTCGCTAGAATCTGTAATAATAAATTACAGATTTTTGAAAACCTAGGCAATTTTAGTTTAGGTAGATAAATCGTTCAGAAGCATGAGTTACAGGTGAATGACAAGCCCGTTTTCAAAGAAGTCTTCTAAAAAGAAATTATGCTGTACCCATAGCCAACCAACAAACCAAGCCAACAATTAACCAACTAGAATTATTTTGTATGCACTTTATCAATTTAATGACCATTTTAGTTTAACCTGTAACTAGTGTTATTTATTAATAATGTATTTCATTTTTTTTTGTATGTAATTACTTACTTTTGTATGATTTGGACCAAATATTCCTAGAAAATAATGAAAAAGGTAGCATAAGATTCAGAACACGCAAAATCGAATTACTACACATTTTTTTTTATTTCGATGAAAGTTGGTCAAAATCAAAACAAAAACAGTTTGACATTGGCTGAGGGCTTCCCCATTGTCAATTCTGTTACTGTACACAAGCCCATTGTCGTGTGTACCCTATTGTTTCCTATCCCGAATCATCTGTTTGGCCATAAAACGAATTATTTCACCAAAAAACGAACAAATCATTCCACAAATGTATTACGCACTCCAGGAAACAATCACGGCCCAACTAAGAAAGCCAAATCTCTTTGTCGGCCGCCATCTTTGTTCCGTCAAGGTAAACAATAAAAATTTATTCATCGGATACAACAAAAACGTCCACTTACCGGGAAGACCAACCATTTCACCTACCCCAGAAAGAGGGTAAACAAAGGAGGTCCTTTGTGAAAGAGCCTTAACAATGTGACGGGGTTTCTGAATCGTCTTTAATCTATGGCTCGTACCTTGCCTTTTTATCTAATTTCAAATTTCGAACGCCATTGTCTAGTTACTGGCCATTGTGAAAAATAAACAGCTAGGCGTCATAAATGACACTTGTTATTCTTTGTTTCTTTTTTTTTAATGAGGGCAGGGCAGATGCGTTCAAGGTGGTAGTGGCGTGAATGCAAAGGTCCTTCGACTCATGCGCATACGGCCCTCGTTTCACCATCTGTGTCTATTACCTGTAATTGGTGGCACCTGCCTGTAGCGAGTCACAAACAAATCGTTCGTACCCTCAACGCTATGTCCAAGGCATTCAGTATAATTATGTCGTAAGAAAAACCCCCGGTTAAAAAAATTGATTTTGTGAGCTGATTGTTTTAAATTGACCGAACGATTATTGTCGTATCGTATTTCTTTTTAGATCAATCGGAACTAATGGTTATAGTTTACTAACAGTCACAAAAAGCAATTTGCGATCAATGATGATAATTGATAAGCCAGCCAGTAGCTACATATCTCCAAAGTCAGAAGCCAGGATTTCCACAGTTTAGTGCACGAAGCGAAGCTCAGAGACAGCAATTTGTATTTGCCTCTGCTAATCTTAGGATAGCCGTGCCAAGCGCTGCATAACCTTGTTAATCGATACTACCTACAAGCCGAACCTCAAGTTAAATCACTTCATCAATATTGATCTAGTGAGTGTTGAGTCAAATTACACTTTGTTAGGGTTGTACGTATGTATATTCTATAATAGATTAATAGTGATAAAAACCATTGATTGATTGCCTTTGTTACTCGATAGCTTACGCAAATAAATATCTACAGCCTTACAGATTCGTGGCAAAAGAAATTGCATCACGTACCGCCATCTATCGGCTACCACGCTGAATCTATTATATGAACTATCAGTTCCATTATCCAGTGTGAGTCCTTCTGTTCCTTTTACCTTTCTTTATTTTTATCTACATATATAGAACAGGTGACTCGATCTTTGGATACGATTGTTAAGTGGACACTCCTACAACCTTTAATGAGCCTTTATACGTTCGTCAATTCACCCACCAATGAGTTTTTAATGCCTTTTTAAAGTTATAAAATCTTTTTTGTTTCATCTCTTTTTTGTCCATTTTGTAAATTAGTGCAGTCTATCCTCGACAGGTGTGCGGTTTTACGATTGCGCATTAAGGGTGGTGTCACAGGTATCTACTAGATACTATCTAGTAGTAAAATCACTTGATGCGGCCCTGCGTGATACACCTGTAGTTACCCGACTCTCGATATGTTTTTTCGGGCGTATGATTGTACGTTTCTTTGTATTAATGGACTAGTCTGAACGTGACACTAAATAGTACAATTTAGGTGTCCTGAGTTATGTATCAAGATACCAGTTTGTTTATTTTTTCCGTCTTAAACTACATAATATATTAACTTTTTATGATATAGTGACCATGTCATTCAAATTCACTTATTCTTCCTTCAATACTGATATTATTAAAATTACAGTTGCTTGCTATTAACCCTTAAATGCATACTGTAGGATAAATAATACATATAGTTTGAATTAGTTTAATTCCACTTTTATTAAATTATTTGTATAACCGATTAATGATTAGTGGCTTCCGAACGAACATTTTATAGGCTTCACAAATATTGCGTAATTAGTAACGTTATAACAGTTTCTGAGTGCTTTGTCGTAATACTTATTTCGGTGAGACAGAAAAAAACATGCATTTAAGGGTTAATTCTAGAAAGCAGAACTTATTTATAAACATAGCCTTGTATGTCTTGTCCTTGTTTTATGTATTGTATTCTGTTCTTTCACAATAAAGAGTTTACAAACAAACAAACAAACATAGCTGGTGCCCTCAACTTCGTCTGCGTGGACTTCAGAATCAGGTCCAGAGAGAAATAAAAAGTTAAGGCAGCGCCATCTAGTGACAAAGTCGAGTGCCTTATCTATCTACCTACCTACCAAATTTCATCCAAATCCGTTCAGTAGTTTCGGCGTGAAAGTGGTACAAAGAAACAAACAAATAAGCCAACCAACAAACATCCATATTTTCACATTTATAATATAAGTGAGATTTAAAAAAACTCTAGAAAGATATGGATCTAAAATTCAATAAAAACTTTAACTATTATCAAAATAAGCAATGAATAAGCAAAACCAAATTAAAAAACAAATAACCAACAATTACAAGCATATCTCATTTAACATCAAATCAATTACAGAACAAATTCAATAATAAAAATTGATAATTACACACCATGTTTCAAATGCAAACAAAAGCGGCCCAAATTAAACATCTACAGGCTGATAAAAAATCTATTTGTTGGCACATAACTTCGGCCACCCAGTAGTTTGACGTAATCAATTTAGAACACGACTATTATACAGCCCCGATGCACTTTGTAACCGGTAATTTGAGAGTTATTAAAAATGTCAATTGCTTAACATACAGTCCGATAGTCAAACTGTGAAATTATTTTGTCTACTTTATACCCCACGACAGCGAAGCAATAAGGAGGGTTATGTATTAACCCGTATGTATGTATGAATGTTTACAAGATTATTAGGTAGTTAGGTGTTCTTAAAATATCTGCCGGGGCTTAAACTGGGGTGAGAGGTGAGAGAATTGACTGTGTTCCGTATAGAAAGTCGTTCAGATCTGTTTATTTTGATTTAGATTGATTGTCTTCTATGCCATCGATATGTATCTATAAATCTGAAACAACTTTCTTCAAGGAACACAGCATTTTTTTTTACGTAGTCAATTCAAATCTTCGGCCAACGGTATGAGACTACCAAAATGTTTTACGTATTTATTTATTTATTAATACGTTCATTTCATCGATCCGTGTGTCCCAGTAATTAAACGTAGCACGTGCTTCATAAAATTTGATCAATTTCTATACAGGGTGTTAAAAAGTGCGTTTGTAATTTTAAGGGGTTACTTAGAATCAAGTACAGAATAGAGGAAAAATATTGAAAAAGTCCGATCTACAACTTTTTTTCAGTTTTCCATACAAATTCTTGATCCACTATTCAGATTTAGTATGCGACGCTGAAAAAATAATTGAAAATCGGAGTTTTCTCAAACGCACTTTTTTTTAACACTCCGTATAATACGCAACTTATAAATTCAAACAAATAAAACTGTCTATCAATAAACAAACGTTTAATTTTGAATGAAATTGAATTTCTATTTTTCTTCGGTAATAAAAAAGGATCGAATCACAGGGTTCCTCATATAATAACAGGTATAAAAAATTACGACTAGTAATTTCGTGTAATTTGATGCTGGGGATTGTTATATTACAACTAACGCCTTTTAATTACGGCAGTAATGCCTGTAATTTTGTCAGTTAGCTAGATTGGGTATGTTTTCTTATCGCTTCCGCTATATTAGCATTTAATAAGAATTCAAACCGGTCAAGTTAAGGTAGAAAGTTTGTATAAGGAGCTCGCTTACGTCTACTTAGAGAAAATTTTCAGTTCAAAATTGTTATGCAATTTTAAATCTTACAGTGCATCCCACCAAAAAGTTTACTACGTTTTATTATCTGTTAATAAAACACGACGTCTGCAACTGCACCTCGCTGAAGCGTGCATCGTGAACACATCAAAATATGCGCTAAATCTATTTTATTGTTAACTGTACACATAACGTACTCGCAGTGGTACAGTCGGACATAAAAACGCGAGGCTATTTCCACAACAATGGAGTAGGACAGAAATGTTACGATGTTTTTACTACGCGTCGTCGATGGAGGTAACTTGCTACGGCTCGGTGTTAGTTTTAAAACTATAGTTAAAACTCCCAGTGTTACCATGCGGTAGAGTTTTTCTGCAAACTGTCATTTTAGTTCGGTTAAGTATAGATTACCAGAAACTTCGACTACAGAACTTCTGAGTAGTAGGACTTTGTATTAGAAAAAAGACGTTTTAAAAGAACGTATAGAACAACTACTTAAAGTTTTTTTTTTTATATTAGAGATACCACAGATTTTGCCGACAAGTCGATTCTGAAATTGCTTAATAGTTGGTCGACTTACATAATTTTTTGAATTCTTTGTGAGGATTAGTCGCAGACAGAATATTTTTTTAACCGAATTATTTTAATTCAAATCAAGATGTTTTGCGATAAATGGAGAAAAGTTTAGAACAGCACCCATACAGCATGCGCCAGCAAAACTAGCGCCACACATAAATGTTTCGAAACAAAACAATACATGCAAAATCGTAAAATGTAACATACGACCAAAACATCATTAAAATATGCACACCACACATTACATACGTATTGCAAATAATTATTCCTTTCCGCTTTTTACGACTTCGAGCCTAGAAAAAACATTATGAATGAAATATTCTTTACGTACAAGAAAATGAGGAATTTTTAAAGGATAATTATAATTATAATTATAGTCTGTAAATTTTCTTTCGCAGTAAAATATTAATCTCTCAATAATTTGCTAAAGTATTTTCGTGGTTCACTCCCAACCGGACCTGATAAGCGTTCCCGCCAAAACTCATCGCGATGCATTTCCCGCGAAAACTCGCGAGATACGGAGCGCGGGGATACACATATTATAATGGGAAAGCGAACAGGACGCGCCCCTCGCGCGCTGCCATCCATCATGCGCCGAACAATAGGGAGTTCGGTGGACGGTTAAAATTTGCAGGCCCCCTGATTTATTGCGTACACAACGTGTTCCGTAGGTTTGTTCCAAACTTAACTTATCAGGATAAAGATGTAGGTATAATAAGTATTTGTTTTATTTATGAATTTAATATGTAGGATTTCTTTGAAACTCGTTAGTGTGATGGTAAGCAAATTATAAAATTAGGTCGGAGACGTAACAAAATCTAGTTATACCTTTTTCTGTGACACCATCTGCCATTTAAAAAAGTATGTAATAATCCCAAACAAATGATGCAATCTTTTTATATATTCATGAATAGTATAAATAAACTGCAATAAAAAATATATTTACTTCATGACAAAGGCATTAATTTAAATTAACATCAATCTAAGAATTTAATGTTTATATTGGCAGCATTTTGACGATTTCCGTGAAAATAGTAAGAAGTCACGTTTCCCACAATTTCATTCACAGTAAAATAACATATTTTATTTCAAGAACAAGTTTGTTATTCTATCTTTTTTCATTTCTACCATACGAAGTTACATAGCGAGTGCTAAAATGGTCAAAGTTACCCATTGTTCTAATAAAACTATTCCTACTCAACGGAAACACTTGGTGAAAACGGGAGCAACCCAACTTTACCATCTTGATGTCTATCGATTCCGAAATATTGGCAAGGAAAACGGCAGACCAACAAAAATTAAGCAATCTCGCATATTGCACATGGCAAAGTGATTTATAAGATGCGTGTTTGTTGGCCATCGTGTAGAAGTACATAATTCGAAATCTGAAATCGGCCGTTAGTTCGCAATACGCGGAACCATTTTTTTACGGTTTATAGTAACTACAATCTATATCACCTAAAAATACAACTGTTATTCAGATAGTAATTTAAGCATTATTCCTTAAGTAATACGGTTGTTTTCCCGCGCTTGCTATACAGATATCACTATTATTGACGACTGCATGGTATTTGCTTCCAGCCCCTTTCTCAAATAATTTTCAAATATCGAATACGCCTGCTCTAAAAATTGGAAGTTCGTTTTCCTAATTCAAATCGAGTACTTGTTTCTTTGCATTGTAGTGTTTGCATAAAACATAGCTCTACATACATAAACTGGCATTGAAATTGGAGAACTCTGTTGGGGAAAAGTCGATTACCTACAACACTACGTACGCGTTAACCTAGAATGCCGCGATAGTCTATGAGTAGAATAAGTACGATAGTTTAAAATAAGAACGATTATTTTTCGTCTACATAGTGTTGTCCTGGCCTTCACGGCTCAATTTCTTCCACTCAATCCGGTATTTACGTCTCCTTAGTAAGATTAGCGAGATCGAACATTTGATGAAAAAAAAAAACTTGGAACGTCAATTTTGTTTCCTTACTAAGATTAGTGTAATCGAACAGTGAAGACAAAAATGACTTGGAACGCCAGCTTCGATGTCTGACAGTCAACCGAAGGAGTTTCTCATAGCAACAATGTATGTTCAACTTACGTTGTGTTATCTGCATTTTATCGTGCGCCGACCCGGTGGATCTGTAACAAGCGGAAAAAATATAGACATCATGTCTAGTGGAAATTAACAGATAGTATATGATCGATGATTGAATGAAAAAAGAATTTCATAAGGCATATCTAAAGACTTTTTTATCATTATCTATCAGTCAGGTCGGTCGCTTACCAGAGCCAACCTAAATTGCCCCTTCAAAACAAACGCTGAAATTTCTTAAATGAACTTATATACACATAAGCAAGCCACGATTGTACGAAGAACGTGCATGATCTTATTATTTCTATAAATCAATCAAATACTGAACTTTATTCTAAGCCAGAGTGCATAGACAAATAATTCGTGTTTGTGACTTTTGCTCCTGCTTTTTAAATACATTTCCTTCTCAACATTCAAGGTTGTCTGGAAGAGATCCCGTAAGGGATAAGTCCACCATAAATAAATAATAAAAATAAAAATGTTTATTTTAGTATCTCACAAGCATTTGCAAGAAAATTCTTAATTCTATTGCAAGAAACTTCTTTTAAGTATATTAAAATACTTGTGGCAGAGTTTCCGCTCTTCCATAAATACTAATATTTAACAAAGTTATGCCATATATATTTCCTGTTGCTTTAATGTCTTGTATATTTTTGTTGCAATAAAGAGTTTACAAACAAGTTAGTCTTAGTTTACTGCATTTTCAATGTTCAATTGGAAGCCGCTTTGACAATTTGTCTACATTTTTATTAATTTTGCATTATCCCAGTGGAACACTCAGCGATAAAAAAAAATTAATTTAAAACAACGTTCAATACCCTTTTAAATAAGCTAAAGATTCCAACCAAAGAACTCTTGTAATTCCATTTGAAGAGAGTGAAGGGCATTAGGAAGAAGGAGAAGAAGAGACAGAAAAAATAATGTGTACACATAATGTAACTACTACACTGAAAAAAATAATTGTTAATATACATCAAAAAAATGTTTAATATTATCAAGTCACTTGTTTATATACGAGCGCACAAAGCTTTGTGATTCCGGGAAGCCTTCTTGATTGTGAAACGAAACAAGCATACATAGTACATTCCAATAAGTAATTGCCGGCTTAATCAATTCTAATCATTATTTTATAATATTTTATAATGTGTAGTAATAATAAAGCAACTTGATGGATCTAAATAAGTTGATGATAGAACTGACTATGCCTCGACATGAATAAAGTAAACTTATTAAATTCAGCACTTTCAATTTGATAAACGTTCAATCATTTCAGCTTTATTGTGGCAAGAAACCGTCAATTATTGTTTTTGATATTTCCTTGAATGATTCAGTCATATTTTTTCAATCAAGATTGTAACTTATTTAGCCATGATTTTTTTCAGTGTATAAAAATAAGACAGGGCATTGTCTACGGAGAGGATTCTTCGACTGTGACGGTAATAAAGGCACTATCCGTGACTGTTGTCATATGATATGTTGTAAATTATGATGAAAAAGATATAATCACTATAATAAAGTGACAACATTATTTTTCGATAAAGTAAATCGTACACTTAATGCTCTTTACAGTGTATTAAATTTTATTAGAATTGAACTGTACACTTTTCAAAAAAAGAAATGTATGCGAGGTCAATTCCTGCAGAGATCCACTACCTTTGCCTAGAAAGTTTGCCTAGAAAGGAGATTATATTATATTGCGCTTAATTAAAAACTTTTTCTTGATATTACCAAGAGAATGTTTGAGAAATATCGTAACTATAGATAATTTTTAAAAGCATTCAATATAAATGAACTTATAACCGAGTATACATTTAAGTGTACAAGTTTTTATTACAAACAATATTTTATCAGTTAACATCACTAAAAACACAGCAGGGGAAATTAAAAATAAACATTATTTACTTATCTAAATATAAATCTGTCGGGTTCTAAATTCAAAAATGTCGTTCGGTTAGCGACCGATACGCTATCTCGAGCCGTTCACACGCAGCGCGACGTGTGACGGATGCCTGGCCGAGTACATGTAGATAAACTTTTAAGTTTCAATAAAACTATCAAAGTACGATAAAGAATTCCTTCTCATTATTACAATTTGCGTTCGGAGAAATAACAAAATAAATCAATGACTCGTCTAGTAAACAAACTTTCAAACTATGTCACACAGTTATTTGTAATTCTCCGATTAATAATTCAATAAAAACTATCGGAAGGTCTATGAACCAGAGGTCAACGCCCCACTGCACCGGCGACTTGCAGCCAAATTCTCGCATGTTCCAATTTTGAAAATCGCCCGCTTCAACAACGTTGCTACACACGCGAAACAAAAACGCATCGCGTTTTCTGCGAACATTCTGTCAGCGGTATTTTCGTCAAGTAAGTGATATAATTTTGTGTAATAGCAGCGGTAGAATATAGGCTGGGACGAATCAAGTGTTGTTTTAAAAACGGAATTTACTTTAAAATATCCTTGGGACTAGAATGTCAGTCTTCGTCATCTAGTAGACTATGATCCTGCCTTCTTATCAGGCCGATGGTCTTGATTTCTACACTGGACACATATTATTTGAATCATTGTTGCAGTGACATTTGGTATAACGCATACTCACTGAACGTGGACGTATTTTTTCGAGTCCTTATTGGAAATGCCACAAACGCCTGTACAAGTTTCTAAAAAAAAAAGTTCCTTTCGTTTGTAAACAACCCATATCGTATCCACTACTAGGGCACGGATCTCTTCTCATACCTCGGGAAAGTTAGGCGTCCACACACGAGGGCCAAGGGACCAAGTCCGGATTGGTGGACGTTGTAGAGTTAGTGGCCAACCCTAGTTTTAAGAAGATTTTTAAAGCCTCTCTCTATATGGCTTAACGAATCAGCTTTTTACCTTGGAAGAAATAGTTTTGCGCCCCCTCAGCTCTCATTGCGTCTCTGGTTAGGGGGCATAAACAACAATTTGCCAAGTGGCCGCCCACTAGGGTACCTTCCGCTCCGCAATGCAGTCCGCGGCGGCGGCGGCGCGTATTTTTTGCTTGGATGCGGCATATCGGCTCCCAGGGTTCGGGGCTTCGAGCCTGCCTGCACCAAGCGCTATCTCATCTCGATTAGGGCGAAATTGCATATCGCAAGATAGGCCACTTATCGAGTATTAGGAGAAAAGTGATTGAAAAACCGTTGCATTTTATCCATTTCTTGAAGGATTTTCGTTGATGTAACTATTAATTTGCTCAACCGTTAAGGAGCTTAGCTCTTAGGGAAAGATAGAGCTAGCGATTTATTTAAAAACTATTGTTTTAACAACTAACAATTTAAGAATTTAGAATACAGATATAGCACCCATAGAAAATAGAACGTAAACGTATAGTTTTAACGCCGTTGAGTCTGAAAATGAATGGATATGTAATATATCATATTTTTAAGTAAAAAGCTTGTCGTCATCACCAGTAAACATGCCTTTGATACCGCATCATATGTGGTAATTTTTAGAAAATAACAAAAATTTCGATGACAATGCATTTTCTTAGAACGCCAATATAGCATCCCTGTGAATTTGTCACTTCTAAAAGGCCGTTAAAGTGAACAAAATATAGTCCATAATTTAAACGAAAAAAACAAAGATTTCAGAGCTAAGCAATTTATATTTTAGACAGCAAAAGAAAATATTCTTACAGATTGATGTAAAACGTACAATAAATGTGTGAGAAACAGTATCCATCGTGTGCACGTAGACTATAAAATAAAAAATGGGCAAAACACTGCGTCGGGGTTAATGTTACTCTAACTGCTCTATCGTTCGTTCGTGGAACCCGCGCAAGGTTACTACAAGGTCCTAAGAATGTTCTAAGTCTCAAAGGGTACACACTGGATTGAAAAACTCTGCGTAATTTCGTAAACTTAAGGTTAGAGAAGTTCATACCGGTGTTAAAAACACAGGCATTTGGCTTCAGCACAGGTCATTCACTTTTTAGAACAGAACACAGATATAGAAACTTTTTACGCATCTAACTTTTTTAGTTTGTGGCGTCAATAAATGTGTAAGAGACAGTATCCATCGTGTGCACGTAGACCATTAAATAAAAAAATGGACAAACATTGCCTCGGGGTTAATGTAACTCAAAACGCCCTACGGTCGTTCGTGGAACCCGCCCAAGGTCACTACAATGTCCTAAGAATGTTCTAAGTCTCAAAGGGTACACACTGGATTGAGACTGCGTAATTTCGTAAACTTAAGGTTAGAGAAGTTCATACCGGGGTCAAAACTTCAGCACAGGTCAGTAGTTTTTAAGAACAGCGCACAGATATAAACTTTTTACACATCAAACTTTTTTAGTTTTTGGCGTTTCTTACAAGAATTCTGAGGGAGGGAAAGGTGAGGGAACTTTTTACAGAAGTAACAAAATAAAATGGCGATAAAAAAGTAAAGTTACCGTTTTGCAGGTCTACGAGTACCATATTGGTCTAAATCCATTACGTAAATGTTACAAATAGGACTGGAAAATTTTTCCATAAATATTCAGATACAAATTACTAATTACTAATTTGTAAATATTGTATTTACTTTTCTTCTTTTTTACTGCGTAATGATGATGGATGAATGACGGTGCTCGGACAAACTCTTATGGGTTTTTGTTGCACCGGCATTGTATAATCATTGTTTTGTTACCTTATAGTTATTTAATAAAAATAAAAATTATAAAGATTAACGGTACTCTTTGAATAAGTTTTTTTAATACATTTTGAAACAGAATCTACGATATTTCGTCTCTTATTCACTATGCACAGCTCTATGCGTGAGTTGAAAACTATTAGTTAAAGCTAGTCTCCATAAAGGTCGACACCAAGGAGAGTGCAATAGCCGCAGTTCTTGGAATACCTAGATAGACAAAAAACTTTTGGCACACCACCTCGAGTCTGTCCAATTATCAAGGGAACACAGGATGAATATTATTCATTTCTATTATACTGTTTTTTATGGATCATGTCTAGGTCTTTGCACTTACTGGCTTTGAGAGAGTTTGCCAACGCGTACATGTTAAAATATATTATACCTGTCAAAGCGTGATAAAAATATGTTACCACGGAACAAAAATTACCTCAGTAAACGTAAGTCAACATCCAGATTTCACAAAGAAGGACTTTCTATAAACACGAGTATTTCACCTGTCTTGGACTTGTCTCGTATATAACAGACTTCCTCCTCCTCCTCCTTGCGTCGTATTCCTCAGTGATGAGGGTCGTGACCTCCCTTTGGTAACACTTTTTCGGTGATGATCTTTCGCCATTTCTTTCTGTCTTCAGCAATGTGCAGAGCATCGTGAAGGTTGGTAACGAGAGTAGTACGTATTTGATCAGTCCAACGCATCGGGCTGCGGCCCCGTGGTCTCTTTCCTTCCATTTTGCCAGTAACCATTAGTTTCTCGAGGTTATCTCCGCTCTTCCTAGCAATATGTCCGAAGTACTCAAGAATTCTCTGAAGGCAGTTGGATGATAGCCTCTTAGAGATCTTGAGTTCATGCAGGATTGACACGTTGGTACGTCGTGCTGTCCACGGTATCCCCAGCAATCTTCTCCAGCACCACATAACAGACTTAAACTCAGACACCATATAACAGACTTAAAGGTGTGAAAATTAAATTATAGGAAAAATGTATTATATTTTTTTAACAATTAACATATTTTACTCGTCTAAATTTTTACTCGAAACCGCAAAACTTCACACGCTATCTTTTGAACTACTATCATGATAAGAAAATTTAGTGAAACCTCTATTCCAATTTTAAGTACACGAACACTACCTATGAGTCAGATATTTTGTAATTCTCAATTTGATTCCCCCACAAATGGGCCACCCTTTAGTAATATCACCCATTAAACGGTTCGTTGGAACTTGCCAATAGTTTTCTAAGAAACGCGAAACGTTCAAAATAATTATATCGCGCTAGAGGGTACGAAAATGTCGAAATCGAAAATGGAATTAGAACGGAACGTAAACGGTTAAAAAAATAAAGCACAGCGTGTGATGGAGATATTTTAATCACCGGTATCTTCAAAAAGATCATAATACGGAACAAACACTATTTAAATCTTCTTTCGTATCGATGACAAGTCATACATACGGAGTGTAGAAAAAAAAAAAATAGGCGTAGGCCGTTAACTGGGGCTTTTACTCATCATACAGGTGCAAGTCCGAGACCGGCTGCAAGTCGCCGACCACACGCGACAGGCGACAGACCGCATTTATCGACCGCAAGTTACACTACTGGTTTCTACTCGTATGAATCTATATGAAAGTGATTCCGAGCGCGGCGACATATCGCCTGCGGCCGCGGCAGACGTCATGCGGCGGCTACACGCAGCGACTGCAAGTCTCAGGACCAGTAGTGCGGCCGACCGCAGAGCGGTTACACGCATTTCTTTTCTTTTTTTTGCATATAATAACAACAATTCGTCGTCATCTTCCTCCTCTTACAAATGACACAGTAAATTATTGTTAAACACGTCCGATATTCTGACTCGCGCGAAGGTACGGAAACGACAGGGTACAAAAGCTGACTGAAGTGCAGTCGCGTTTGGAATGACGGCGGCAGCGATATGCGGTCGACCGCAGCGGCCGGCCGCAGTGTCGCCTGCGGTTGCCGCCTGCAGCCTGTCTCGGAATTGTACCTTAATGAAAACATTTGAATGAATGAATGAATGAAAACACTTTGTTGCACAACAAAACAGAAAAACAAAAAACAATAAACATTTAAAAAAAGTTATACAGGTAGGCGGTCTTATCGCTAAAGAGTGATCATTGTTTAAGACTTTGCTATAAAGGCAAAAACATTTTTGAAATACGAAATGTATCAGCTGTTTGGCCAATTTTCTAAGAGTCCTTGAGTAAGTAACACATTTATTTCTGCATTATCTTTTTTTATATAAAACATGCTTTTAATTTTGATACAAAAAGCTAGGTCTTTTTAAAACGTCACGTTTTTTTGTAGTAAAGTTGGTAATAATACGAGTAACGCGACATTTTCCCATACATATGTTAGTCTATGTATTCTCTGGTTGTTCAACCCCAAACCCCCCCCCCCCACACCCTTTTTGCGTCGTATTTCTCAGTGATGAGGGCCGTGCGTGACCTTTAGCAACAGTTTCTCAGTGGTGATCTTTCGCCGTTTCGGTTGTTCGAAATATACATATCGAAAATGTATTTTTTATTTTCCACACCAAATCACCGGACCACCTGATCCATCATAATGAGATCGGATCCAATCATAATGATCCAATATCATCGTCTGGAAAGTTTCCTCTTAGCTTGTTAAACATATTTTTGAAAACTTCTCAGACTGCCGAGCAAATTATAACGTAGTGATTATATGGAAATATAGATTATACTGGACAGTAAATATACTATATATAGGACTACAGACCATGCACAAAACAATATTTTTCTAGTGTACATGTAAGTTCAATTCATTGTTAGAGTCTCTAGTCAAAATTATTTAATGAATGGATAAATATTCATATTTATCGATGAGCTTGTCAGTCAATTTTATATGAAAAGTACCAATTTTTTTTGCGGTTTGAGCAAAGTTGCAAAAAAGGAGTTGTTCAGTTACAAGAATAGAGTCACCAAAGATTTGCAAGTATATACCAGTCACCCTGTACAAAAACAATCTAATTCAGGTGAAAGTATTTAAACTCGGGCTTCTGCTGAAATTGAACAAATTTCAACACAGATCCGTCAATTCGTGAAAAAAATTACACTGTGTTTGCTGATCTCGGATGAAATGACGAGTGATAATGGGAAAAAAAATTGTTTGTGCGTATTGACTTTTAATTCCTTGAGAAAACGTATTTAATTACAAGGTTTACTCCAGTTTAAATAGCTTTAAATGATTTTGTTAGAACTTTTACAGTCTTAAACCTTTAGATCCATAACGTTCCTACTGCTAGAGTACTGGTCTCTTTTCATATTAATTCAGATCCATAACGTTCCTACTGCTAGAGTACTGGTCTCTTTTCATATAAACATCGACATCATATCTAGAGAATTTTAGGCCATATTTCACTCACAGCGGCCAAGTCCGGATAAGTAGCCTTAGGACATAAGCCCAATTTAGACCACCACTGCACCGCCCAGATCTTATCGCTGGCTAAACTGATGTGGCCTGCCAAAGAACGTGACCGGTTTTTGAACACATAAAAAGAGAACATTTTAACATGATGTATAATTTATGACTTTAATTTCTCAAAAGATATCTCGTTGATACGTTTTTGCTAAAGTGCATTGTAAAATCAGAATCTTATAGCGAGACACAATCAAACTTGCATAGATCTAATCTCCTTACCTACAAACAAACTGACAAGTGAATTCCAAGGAATTCGTTTCACAGCTTTTATAACTTGAACAGACTTAATTAAATTTTATTTGAAAATAATTATACATTCTAGAAAGATAAATGTCTCGAACTCAACAAGTTCTGCTATATCAAGCACTTGTTAATGTCTCTTTGGCGTAATATCGAAAGTATTAAAAAACCACAGTCTCAATTTTGAGAACCAAAAATAATCCTAGCTAAGAATACTCTGCAATCCGCCCAGTAGTTAACGAAAAGATCGCGGATATACAAACATATAGGTGAATACAGAACATCCTTTTTGAAGTCACTTTAAAATATTTCCTTTCGACATCAAGTGTTAGTTTAAAACAAACACCAACAAACAGAGATTGTACACCTCCACTGGAAGACTGTTGAACTCATCTTGACAGTTCAATTGTGTTTTCAACCGATTTCAAAAAAAGGAGGAGGTTCTCAATTCGTCGGAATCTTTTTTTTTTCTTTTTTTTATATTCACCGATTACTCGAAGACGCCTGAACCGATTTCAAAAATTATTTTTTGTTTAAAAGGGTATATACTTCACAGGTGGTCCTATATAAATTTTATCGAAATCGATTCAGCGGTTTTTGAGAAAATCAACAAAAATATAGCAAAATTGGAGTTGTTGCGATTGAAGTCGGTTGTTTTTAACGTATTCAGCGTTGTCAATTATGGTAACGTAATCTTAATAAATTGAAGACATTATTCGATCCTGGCGGGATGAACTTATAGTGTTGGCCATTTTGTACTCCCCCGCGGCTGAAGATAAAAGTATTAGGTCTTGGGACAGTGTGCCATACTTATATGATTTGGTAAATTAAAATTTTGGAACTAAAAACTGTACTACTAAATTAAAGGAGACTGAACCGAAATGTATTATGATATCGATTTTTTCCGATAACTATCGTTACCCTGTAGTACTGCATGGTTAATTGGGAGCAGTTGGCAGTTAGAACTAACGTAAGATTTATTATGCGAAGTCCTTTTGGGTGAGTATCACAACTCCCTTTGAACTTGTCAAGCTTGCCTTCTTTCTCCAAGAAAAGTATTAACATAAGGTGAATACCGCACATAAAGTAAAAATCTATAGTAATTTAATATTATAGATGATAAAGAAACGATGTTTTCCTTCACCTAAATAATCGGTATGATAATCTACGACGCTGAATACAAGTTAAAAAACCGACTTCAATCGTAAGAACTACAATTTTGCTATGTTTTTTTTTTGTTTTTGTTGATTTTTTCAAAAAGCGCCGATTCAATTTAAATACAATTCCTATGGGACCACCTCTGAAGTATTACCTACCAAACAAAAAAAGAATCATCAAAATTCAAGATTCATAATATAATCGATAAAAAAAACATACAGTCGAATTCAGAACCTCCTTCTTTGAAGTCGGTTAAAAATATAGGTGCGTTTCGAAAAAATCATTGGTACACTGGCTCATATTGGTACACTTTTCTCGGTTAGTTAAAGTAATTTGAATAAATCAAAGAAATTTTGAATTGCCTTTGTACTTTCAAAATTAAAGTACGACTACCAATAAGTAATCAAGGTACAAAGCGCTCTTAACTCTGAAAGCGGATCCCGTATCAGGCCTTGATGTAAGAAGATCTTTTTAGCTTAGCTCCAAAAGTACACTTCAATCCTAAAACCACTTGCCTTGCCGACAACTCACCGACTTCGTTCGAAGCAAGGACGGCGACAATGTCACTCCTATTCGACTTTGTCGGGTCGGGAGGTAAATAAACTAATACACGCATTCGGGTTTCGCTAAATGGTGCCTTGTTCGGTTCAGGTACTAAATTAAGTTGTCGTCTGGTGAGACGGGGGGACTATGTTTGTAACTGTACCAATACAGTCAGTTTCAGATGGCTCGTTACGTATTTTAAATAACCTAAGTCGATTTAACTTGAAAATTATAAACCGTATTACAAGTTAGAATTAATAACAGTAATTGGTATGCTAACCTCTATTTTGAACAATGACGACATTGTACACAATTTCAAACTTAATTAGAATAAAATTAAGTTTTTGATATTTGAATTAAACCACTGGAATATGACGTTCTTCTATAAATTCAGTGCTGTTTGTGGATTTTTATGTATATTGTCCAATAGGTAAAACTCATTAAATATGCTTCTCTTACTAGTCTGTACTAGACTGTACTAGTCGGCAAGAGAAATAGGCTTCTCTTTCCGACTGTACTAAACTGTGTAAATGTCACTAGCACTGTTAGTCAATTGAGTTAGTATTAGTCACTGCAAGTCGGAGTAAGTAATTTATCTGAAAGCTAACATTTTATAGGACAAAAAGCTTTTATTTCATAATGAGTTCATAAGATTTTACGTGCTACTTTAAAATAAGATTTTGGTAAAATTTCTCCTTAAAGACAAAGGCATTGCTTCTGAAATGCATCCCTGCACTTAGTTTCCCGACGTAATCGAGTAAAAACCAGATAAATCAGAATTTAATGGAAGTAACCGATAAAGACGGCCATTCGTTTCGTTAAGGGACCCCTGAACGGCCTCAAAACTCATTGTCAGTTTAAATTCAAGATGGTACATAGAATTTACATAGAAGGTACTTAGAACTTATTCCGTTGGAGAGCCATGCTTCGGCACGAATGGGCTGGATCGACCGGAGTGATACCACGGCCTCACAAAAAAAAACCGGCGTGAAGCAACGCTTGCGTTGTGTTTCGCCAAGTGAGTGAGGGTACCGGAGGCCCAACCTTCCCCCCCCCCCCAATTCCCCCATCCCTATATCCTATTTCAAAGGTCGGCAACGCACTTGTGACTCCTCTGGTGTTGCGGGTGTCTATGGGCGGCGGTAATCGCTTACCATCAGGTGATCCGTCTGCTCGTTTGCCACTATCACATAAAAAAAATAGAATAAACAACATAGACACTAAACAATTTTTTTTGCCGGCCAAGTGCGAGTTGGCACTATTTTCTAACACGTTCCGATTTTCTTCTAAGTTGTTTTTAGGGTTCCGTACCTCAAAAGGAAAAAGGAACCCTTAGGATCACTTCGTTGTCCGTCCGTCTGTCCATCTGTCTGTCCGTCCATCCGTCCGTCCATCCGTCCGTCCATCCATCCGTCCGTCCGTCCGTCCGTCCATCTGCCTATCTGTCAGCTTCAAGGGATTTTCAGAATTTGCTATAGAGTTCAAGAAATTTGTGATTATGAATTTATACGGAAATTACGGAACCCTCGGTGCACGAGTCCGACTCGCACTTGGCCGGTTTTTTATTACTTTTCTTGTATTTCAGTTCTAATTCCTATACTACTGACAATTTCCCTTAAAATTTCACACAAAATATTTTAACGCCTATATAATATTCACAGGCTTTCGTCATTTTTGGGCTATACAAAACAACAGCTGATAAATGTTAAATTACACCTGTCCATTTTCTTAGAGTAAAATTATACAAGCGCCTTTAATAACAACATAAGTTTCAAACTAAGCTTGAATTATCACACCAACTTTTCAAGACCGCCAACATGACATTGTTAGACAAAGCGGCTTCATTAACCTTCAGAGCTAAGATAGAAAACTTTTTTAATAAATCTTTATGAAAGTTACGGATTTAAATCGGTACAGTGAACCTGTAGCTTCGACTGACTCACGAACTTACTACGCACAATACATAAACAGAATAGATTAAAACCATGGAGATTGTAATATTATTGTAGTAGACTGCTAACCTTCATACTGATAATATTACTTTTTCTTTAAACTTGTCCAAGTTTCATGTCAAATGACTGACTCGGTGGCTAAGTGGTTAGCGATCCTGACCTCTGATCCGAGAGTCGTGGGTTCGATCCCCACACAGGGCAAACTTTTCTGTGATGAGCAGAAATGTTTGCTCTGAGTCTGGGTGTATAATATCTATATATGTATGTATTTAAATGTATATGTGTATGTATATCAGTCTCTGGTTCCCAAGATACAGGGAATCCTAGTTTGGGGCCAGATGACCGTGTGTGATTTGTCCCGGATATATTATTATTAATTAAAACTAAATAGCGCTATGAAATAATCAGTTTTTTGCTTAAACGTAATTTATTTCGCTTTTTCTGAAGTTAAATTAAATGAGAATATATTTATTATTCGAAGGTCATTCTTTTATCTACCTAATACGAGGTTCCTACCACTCGGAACTCGTATACCATACCCGCCGTTTCGGGAAGTGTTTGCGAAAGTGAAGAACCGACGATGGGTCCAAAGAAACTCCCCCCAACACAAACACATTTTAAATTCCAATATGTTGGAAGTAAAGACGTTGATGACGCTGATATTTATATTGACGTTTTGAAGATCAAGTAGCTATCAGATGTGCAGCTAAGAAATGGATATTACTTAATTACATAGAGTTTATACATATAATTTGCAGAGACGAGACTGCAGGCAGGTTTTGCACAATGACCCTGTTTTAAACAAAAAAAAAAAACAACGAAATACTAACAACTGTACTGTTACTAACAACGATTTTTTTTTTAAAAAAAAGCTTATCAAAATAGTAAAAAGCAAGCATAATGTATTTAAAAATTTACGATAACATCCAAGAAACTCGTGTTATATTTTAAACATAATTTTCCAAATATGTAAATGCTAAGCAATCTTGATATTTTAAGAAGGACACGCATCCAAAACTTCTTTGTTGCTTTCTCTTAAAAGAAACACTTTAATTCTCCAGATAAAACCTGAAACTGAATTCTGGTATTGCCTCCAGAAAGAAGGCCGCAATGTATATGGAGTTTCCCACACCCCGGACACTTCATACAAATTTCGCGCCATTGTATACTACTTAGATGTTTGTACACATGTAAATGTGTGCGTGATGTACTACGGTTGAATCGAAATTCAATAATTAGCCCTCATTGTCTTTATTGTTTGCTAGGCTTTTAAAAATAAACTGAAGTCTGTATACACCAGACTTAGAAGCCTTTAGCTCTTTCCTTAAAAAAATAAAATTGTCTTTGGTTATTATACTGTGCTTTGATTTGCCAACCACTTGACAAATGGTTACACATCGGTCACACAGGGGGGTTGAGGTAGCCTTCAGAGAGCGGCAGGGAGTGTCCATACTGTATAATGTCCTTATACTGTGGGAGTTTCCGTATACTTTGCGGCCTTTTTCTTATGTGAGGGCAGTGTAGCAATTTACAATAATATTAATAAATGTCATAAAACATTAAGATTATACTCTAGATTAGTACCTCACTGTAAGACGGGAGATTTAAGTTGTAATTTATTTATTTTTATCCACGACTTAATTTGAATGCAACAAAGTATGCAAACAGAAATACAAAAAAAAAGTATTTATTCATTACCGCCTCACACACAAAATATAAACTTTGCAAAGAGGTTTGTTTTAGAAATTAAATAAAATCTTTTTTTGTAAGATGTTCCGAAAGTGGTGATAAGTTTAGTTTACACTTAGTATAAATATTGTGAGTGATTATGTTTAGTTTAAATGTAATAAAAGTATACTGAATTGAACTGAAAGATTTTACTAAACTGATCCTTACTCAACCGGGATAAAACATATAAAAAAGGAGATAAACGAACTTACCGGCTAAACTTTTTGGTCAGCTTATCCGCCAACTAATACAGAAAGCTAAACCCTATTATGACCGGCTAACTATCGCTAAAACAACATGACAGTTATTCCCGGACCATTGTAATTTTTTTTACAAATATTTGTTTTCGGATCCTGATTCCGGTTTCGCAGAAGGGTTGTATCTACAGATTGTCGACGTTTCCGGTTTTAAAAATATGTTTACCTATATATACCTAGAGTAGTGGGAATTAAAAAAATGGATAAGTTTTTCTTCAAGTATACATACATATGTATTAGAATTGAGCTTGTTGGCGTCATTGGTTGTCATGATGACCTTAACAAAAATAAAGTACATAATAGTAAATAACTATTACATAGATACACACCATACTTCATCTCAGTTTATGAAGCTTCAATAGAATTGAAATACAATAACCGAATCAATTTAAATAAAAACAAAAACAAAAACCCGACAGCTAAAAATATTCCGCCTGAGAGGGAGAATCAGGACGAATCTAACAATCCATCGATATCTGAGCTGAAACTTGTCAACCTTTTCGAATACAAGTCGCCTATAGAGAGGGGTAGACACTGACCATATAATAAAAAGTACTAAAATACTATGGTAAAACCTAAACTCTCGATAAATGAGGAGACACGCGTGCAAAGGGGAAGCTGTGGGTTGTTATCGCCTATAGTCTATAGTTCCAAGCAAAGTACAAACCAGTCCTGTCATTCATTACTGCCTGTATGCTAGTGTGCATTAGGAGCTTCCAAAACGTGTTTTTAATGAAAGTTTAAATCAATAAGCCGGCTGTAGGATTAGAAGGCGCGTGCGCAAAGCGCAGTGTTCATTCATGGAGCAATAATGTCTGTATTGTAAAAAAAAAGCCCTATGCAATGCCAGGATTGTCTAGTTCCAGTACAGGAATACTAGTAATAGGCTTTTAGCTCCAGGTTCGAGGATTCGCTTCCCATGATGTCAAATTAGTGTTTCAGTTTTTTAATATTATTTCATTAAAAAAATGAATGTGTTTAACTGCATCTCACTTGACAGAAAGAAGACGATGGTACAAACAAACTAAAATAATTCCTATTCATTCTCGTCTATAAACTAAGTTGGATGTTTATTACATAATATATGAGTATGTGTGCGTATTTTGACGTTTAAAAAATTAGGGAGTCCTTGTTTGGGGCCAAATGACCGTGCCAGATTTGCCCCTAGACCATTTTTTTAATACTCTCAAGTCTAGGGTCGTTGGCTCGGATTCTGAACGCCGTCATAGTCGCGTGCGCAAGATGCGGGCTATTAAATTTGTTGCCATTAGCATTACATTGGCTATTAAGCAATGTATAATTTGTCAAAATGAATATAATTATTTCAATTAAGTATACCTACTTTTTCAACAATTTTACAAGACTCGAATAACTTTTTGTTCGAAACAATGGATTATATTAATATCCCTAATTAAAGTTATCCATTCTTAAAAAAAAACTGTTTTGGCTTTTGATATAGCTAAGCTGGGTTCCAGGAAGAAATAAGACCTTTCAAGGCCAAACCAAGAAATAAGTACTGCGATTTCTGACTCGGTGGCTCAGTGGTTAGCGCTCCTGACTACTGATCCGAGAGTCGTGGCCGTGGGTTCGATCCCCACCCAGGGCAAACTTTTCTGTGATGAGCAGATTTGTTCGCTTTGTGTCTGGGTGTATTATATCTAAATATATATGTATTTAAATGTATATGTGTATGTATATCAGTCTCTGGTTCCCACAGTACAGGGAATCCTAGTTTGGGGCCAGATGACCTAGTATGATTTGTCCCGAATGTTATTATTATTATTCTACGTCATGACAATCAGCTGTTTGGTGAGCGTTTAAGAAAGTACAGGGAATCCTAGTTTGGGGCCAAATGACCTAGTATGATTTGTCCCGAATATTATTATTATTATTCTACGTCATGACAATCAGCTGTTTGGCGAGCGTTTAAGAAAGCGCGTAGAGTTCTAACATAAACACATCTTAATTGCCAAAAACATATATTTCTTTAGCCCCTTACAATCATACAAATATTAACAGCACAATGCCGATATAAGATAACAACGATAAAATCTTTACGACTGCATTGTCCAATTTGAGTCAATTTATTTGTAATTAACATGATTGAAGCTGCAGCCGAAACTACTGGTGAGTCATGGGGGTGGTATGGCGAAAACACTGCGACCATAAGTCAGTCACGATGTGGGCGAATTATTTGGCAACATATCATTATAGCGCCGTTATGCAGTAGGGTGAAAACTTTTGGTGATAGTGGATCGTTTTTTGAGTTTGTTGCTTTTATTATTTTTAGTATTTTTATTTTAAAATATACCATGTATCACAATTATAATACATAGTAAGTGATATTGATGATGCTAATGGTGAAATCTTAGTTATCGCCGACGTAAACTCGTAAGTTACTGTTTTTTGGCTACAAACATAATGAAATGAAAATATTATTTATATGAACCGGGCCTGATCAGTTTGCTCAGCATCTTGTTTCAGTGCATATACGTCATGCTATTGTCATGATATGTCTTTCAAGATCATGAAAATTTTAAATATATTGAAGGGAGTTCCATTGGACCCGTCGTTTCTTCTCACTCCATAAACGCATCCCGAAACGGCGGCACGAGTTTAGAGTGGTAGGAATCTCGTATTAGGTAGATAAAAGAATGACATTCGAAAAGTGTACACTGCCACCTTAAATAATACATTCCCTACGTGAATAAATTATTTCCCAAACAAATTACACGACTGTAAAAATACATTAGGTCTCTTTAATAAGACAGGATACATTTCTCAAAGTCACAACCCCAACTTATTATGCAAATGCTAAGAAATATATTTTCTTTTGCCAAATCATTAGGTAGAAAGAAACTTTCTCATCTATCACTCTTAAGATACTGACCAAAGTAATGTTTATATTATGCAAAAAAAGCTCCAAACCTCCGACTGCAGAATTTGCGATTTGATAATAAATTTGAACACTAATAAATAACCCAGCATATAATAAACTAATAATAAAAGTATATAAACTAATAGTCACAAGTTTTTTGTGACCAAATTTGGATTGAAAACTAATTTATGGTAAATAATAAATATTCATATAAAAATCACAATAAAAAAATAACAAATAGCAATTCATACCAAAACGAATGGCATTAACCTCAATAAAAGAAGAAAAAATGCCTTAACAAATCATAAATCGATCTGATAATAGTACCATTAGGAACACTCGTATAAAATCAATAACAGACGTAACACTATAAAAGGGAACAAAAAGAAAATGGCGGAGCAATACGTCAAAAATTCAAAATGGCGGTTAAACTATTACTAGAACAAACGTCGATATTTGTGGCGACACTGAAGGGAGATATTTTAGATCATTTGTCACCAGTTTCTGTGTAGGGAAGCAACAGGATATTAAGAAGTGGTTTAAGTTACAAGCGATTGTGCAGAATGTTTCGGAGAGCGATTAACTTAAGAACAAGGTTGTAGGTAAATAAACCAAAAACCCGAGAAAAACTAAGGACAACATAGCTTAACAACTTGTTTTATCGTAAATCGAAAAAAATTAAACGCACAACATGATTCATGACATCACTAAAAAGCAAAAACTTGTAGGAATGAAGATTTTAACACCGACAAGACGCAGAACATTCGTAAACAAGTTATGATGAAAAAATATAAAGGGAACTGTCTGAAAAATTTGGCCACCTTAAACGGTTAAGCCAGTATGGGCATCATGAGTCATAGACAATACCAACAATATGTCGTGGTTGGTCAACCGAAACGTCCACAGAACCGTCAAAAGAAAACGATTAGTAATCTCTTTCACTTATCACAGCGTTCACCGTAAAACTGAGTGAATGCTTGTCTCGCGCGAGATAAGTTCATCACTTGTACGATAACTGGGGTGAAGTTAGAATTCGCTTACTCTTCTCACTCAGACCACCAGAATGGGAGCAAACCGCAAACCACCGTTGAAACGATAACCAAGGATTTAGCAGGAGCCGAGTCCGTTTGACATGATTAATAGTACTTAAACCCATATACGTGTTCTCGTACACCAAAACTGAGAACAATTCATGTACAAACTAGAATAAAATTGTATACGTATTTTTAAATTTTATTTTTGGGAGCCATTTGCATTGTCTATGTAATGGTAAGAGACATAATGCAAAAGAGACCGCGTTAGCAGCAATACATAATTGACCACGCTGAATACGTTCAAAACAACCGACTTCAATCGCAACAACTCCAATTTTGCTATGTTTTTGTTGATTTTCTCAAAAACCGCTGAATCGATTTCGATAAAATTTATATGGGACCACCTGTGAAGTATACCCTTTCAAACAAAAAAAGAATTTTCGAAATCGGTTCAGGCGTCTTCGAGTAATCGGTGAAAATACACAAAAAAAAAATAAAAAAAAAAATAAAAAAAAAGATTCCAACGAATTGAGAACCTCCTCCTTTTTTTGAAGTCGGTTGAAAAGATTACGTATAATAACAATTTCTTTATCCAAATGCCCGCCTGTGACCCGAGCCACTTTCGTGCCATGAACGCCAAAATGTTAGCATATTTTTACAATTTCATTTAGTTTTTGATAGGATACAAACAAAATATTTAAATTAAAACCTTTCCGCATCATAATTTCTCACCGCACTAATCAATAAATCAGAATATAGACATTTTTTACAGAGATTTGACAGCTCGCACTAATTTGAAAATACAGAAGCAGCAGTTCCTAGGTAGCTAGTCCACCGTTGGACAAAAACAGGTGATTCTTAGGTGAGCTTTTACTGATCAAATTGAGGAATAAAAAACTACCTTAAGGTATTGGCGTTGAGGATTGATGGCTTCCCGATGAACCAGCCACTCGTAATATATTTATGTCTAACATAAACTTTTCATACGAGGTTAATACTTTGTTTCGTTTGTCGAACATAATAAAATACCCGCTACATTTTAGCACAAATACTTTCTCACGGCACCGAGTTCAAGACAGTAGTAAAACTGCTAATTACAATTTCTTCTCGACGGCAATGACTTTTAAACTACAAATATAGAAATACATTACGTTTTTAATAGATAAGAGCCTTTTTTGAATAGCATAGGGTGTTCCATCTTCATGTTAGTCAATAACGGAGAAAACCATTAAAATGAAAAAAAAACTGGCTCACGTAACCAACAGTTGATGGATGTCACCTTTAATGTTACAGATATTGACTTTAGCGTCAAGCGGTAACTAATGATGGGTTTCGAAATTTCAAACGCAAGCGCACCCCTTGTACACTTATGTAATTAGTTCACTACTTTTGTGTGGTACCATCAATTTGTGTAGTGCAAAAAATACAATGCCAAAGGTGGACTTTGAAGAATCCTTACACAAAAACTTTTGCACACATTTATATCTTGTAAATGTGACATAATACAGAAGGATACGTTGGATAAGGATAAGTTAAGGATAAGTTGAATAGGTACTGTGTTTATTAGAGGCGGAATATTTAGTCCTATTATTTTCCTGTACGATACAAAAATATAGCAAGGTTTTGTATTATTCCTAAGATATGATATTTATTTGTTGTACAATACGTATATAAATATAATGAGAATTTAATAAGGCAGTCTGTAAATACAGGATGTTACAAAACTCCACCTAATGAATTAAGGGTGTTAAAGAGTGTCATGTAAGCAGTCCACTGGAATATATTTTTTAACCAAACGTTAAATAAAAAATTTGCGAAAACTAATTATTTTTAACCATGAATAAGATTATCGACTATGTAGAACCACAGCACTATTGTATTCACCTGTATCTAAAATTTAAAATGATTCACAGTCCACGCCGTTTCAACCATTAGGGGTAGTTTTGTAACATCCTGTATTATCTGCCTTGCCTAGTTAATCGAGTTTTCTACACGGAATACTGACAGAGCCATCTTAAAAAAGACGTTGACTGACGTTGACTTCTAATAATTAAGTACTAATTTAATTAATTGCCAATATGAAATCTTTTTTTTGTGAATTCTGCATGTTGATTAAAAGGAAACAAATCAATTCAAAAAAAATATTGTAAGTTTATAACGAGTTCCACTGAACAGTGCCATCCCTTTTACATCCTACGCGGGGTCTTAACACTACTTTTATTTTTAACTTTTAAGGTCATAATTTTAAAACTAGGGCTTCATCTACTCATAGAACTGAACAACTATTCTTAAGAAACTCATGCCCTTAACACGCAAATATGTTTTGGATTTGCCATACAAAGCTGATAAAACAGTTTATTCATATATTTTTTTGCGAATTGACCAATTAATCTTTAGGGAATGTCACTGAGAATGATGGCTAGTATCAGGGTATCTTTGCAAATACCCTATATTTTCAAATTATCTGGCTAAAAAAACACAAGATTGTAACGCGTTCGTTTCGTTTGTTGTCATTTGCCAAAACCTAAACCTGAATACTAAAGACGGATCCCTGGAGATCTGGGTTTCATTTATTTACTGTAGCCACACTGCGGCATTGCGGAAGCAATGCGGATTTCATGCTGATGCGGAATTTAACATATCAAACGGTAAATAGCTAAGAAAATGAACACCAAAAAGATTTTAATAGAAGTTAGACGTTGCAGTCTAAAATTTATTTTTTTAGTTTACCTAATAGCAGCTAATAGGAAGTTTCTGCCACATGTACCTAAATAGATTTTTTTGCAGTGTGGGAACAGACTACAGGCCCAAAATTAAGGCAGGTTAGTTAAAAAAAAATTGTTACTAAAGACCTCAAGGAAAGTTTAACCTCAACTTCAAACTAAGAATCAAGTATGTACGAGTATTTATAATCAGTCACGTAATCAGACGGTTAAATAACTATGCGTATTCATTAGTAAGTTAGGAAATTAAGCAATAAAATCTTCCCTATAGTGTTTGAAACCAGTTCCAACTGTCGGCATTAAAGTCAATTCGCCCATATAAAGGTTATTTTCAAAATTTCTTCCACTATTCTGTGTTGCCATATCAAAGCCGCCTTTACCTCGATTTTCTTTAATAAAGTAGGGGTGAAAATTCGTTACACAAAAAAATCGTAACACAAAAGTAAAAACAATTTAAAAAAATCTAAATATAATTAAAACATGTATTATTCAGTGTTTTTGTAAAGTGATTACGCGTTACTCGTAGAGGGAATTTCTTCTAATCTTATAAAAGTTTCATCATGTAATCAGCCAAACTGAAAAAATCAACCATAATGTCCAGAAGTTTTTGTGCCAAAAAACGACACCATATTTTTGCCTAAAATTAAGGTTCCTACCTAACATAACACTTTCTTTTCACGAAGAACTGCTAGTTATATTCAGTTTACCATTTGCAACAGTAAGCCAACTCATCAATTTAAGAATTAAAATTCTAGGAAAACATTAACCTTATGAATTTTAGAAGAAATTGACTGGTACATTTGTATATTTGTTTGCTCTGACAAAAAACGATAATTTTGGCCTTACCCATATATCTATATTATACTTCAATTAATACAATATTTAAAAAACTTGTACAACAGTTTCTAAAATTTACCTTCAACAATAACTTTGCGCATTCAATATTATTCTTTAGACGCTGCGGTATTTTGGACGCGAAGATATTGCAAACCTTCCCGAACACTGCCCAGCCGAGTTGGATTCGACGATTGATCTCTTTCTCGAAGTTCGCCCTACCTAGCTGGACTGTTTGTCCCAGGTATACATATTATTCGTCAACATCTTCGAGTGTAGAGTCTCAACCTTCAGAGAAACGGACATTTGACATAATTTTCGACTTGTCCATGTTCATTTTAAGACCCACTTGTTGGGCAAATCTACTGAGTCCATCGAGCATGGTGCCTAGGTCTTCCAAGGTCTCAGCCATGACCACGATATCGTCAGCGAATCGAAGGTGATTTATATACTCTCCGTTGATTTATTACACAACCAATACAACGCTTACGAGCATATAACAGACGATCAATATTTCACAGTTGTAAAACTCTTGAGCATAGTCCACCGAAATCTGGCAGAGTACCCAACGTAAGTTATGAAACGAAACTATAATATAGTTCCGTTTGGTTCGCCATACAACATCATATCGTAAAAACAGGGTGTTAAAAAAGTGCGTTTGGAATTGTAAGGCATTGTACAGGAAAAATATTAAAATCCGATCTGCAATTTTATTTTTCAGTTTTATCATACTAAATCTGAATAGTGAATCAGAACTGTACATGAAAAACAAAAAAATATATAGATGGGATGTTTTCAATATTTTTCCTGTATTCTAAACAAGATTCTGAGTAACCCCTTAAAATCTCAAACGCACTTTTTTTTACATCCTGTACAATCATGAAACGTTTGTCTACGTTGAAGCCCAATTTTTTGAATACAATTTAAACAAGATGTTAAAAGTACATCTAGCAACTACGGATAATAAGGTTGGTACTACAAGTCAAGTCCACACTTTGATAATCATGAGAAAACCGAGTGGTAGGAGTCTCGTATTAGGTAGACAAAAGAAGGACTTTCAAAAAGTGTACAATGCTACCTACTTCGAATAAAATATTTTCATTTTCACTTACTATAAATTGCTTTTATGGAAAACGGACATTATCAAAGCGTGAAAAGGTTGTCAACGTCACACACCTTAATAGTGACTGCAGTAGGTAAAGAAAAATCTTTATTTCATTTTCTTTTTAATTACCAATAAATTTTACGTTATCCATACGTGGTGAAAAATGTAGTAAAAACTTTTTGTTGATTCATCGATACAGTTGTAGACTGTTGTCCACAGTTAGGTATCTACCCCTTCGACCGCAAGTAACTCGAGCTTGGTAACCAGTTACGAAACAAACAAAATTCTTTACATCAATATTTAAAATTAGATAAAAATTGGCAATACTGCAAAAGTTTATTCACTTTTTTGCCAAAAAATGTACTTATATTACATGAGAGTACGAAGGTCACGTTGCATATACTATATTTGTAGATATGTAAGTGCAAATCTAAATTTTGTACTAGCGCCCGCGGTTGACACCGGACACCAGTTTCCACCGTCTATCATGCTTGAGCCTTTCATTTGGTAGTAGATAGTTTTTCCATACGACGACGCTCCGTTTTTGAGGTATTAGCGAAAAACTCAAAAGTAAAACCTTTATTTGCCTCCCCCCAACTCCGGCTTAGAGGCGGGGACTTTTAGTATGTTCACTTTCTAAGTACCCTGAACACGTTTCTGAAGAAATCGCTTAGGTCCTTGCTCACGCAATCTACAACTCCTACAACTCCTTTATTGACTGGACTGATGGTTAATTGTGCTATACGATAAGAGAGACAGACGCTGATGGCCTTTTGGTAAAATGCAGTTGCAGTCTATAAAACCGGCCAAGTGCGAGTCGGACACGCACAATAAGGGTTCCGTACCATCGTACAAGGAAGTCCAAAACCATGTCTCTTTAATGTTTAATATAAAAAATTGCGACTATAGAAAAACAAACTCTGTATTTTAGCGTCTTCCTGTTGCCATTATTAAGATCGATCAAAAAACGCCAAAATAAACTGCCGCCGGGGAGGAGACAACAGCGGGAGCCTCCTTTAACCCACACGTTATCACGTTTCTATTAGGGGAGCCCAACAGAAATACACACTCTGTGAATATTTCAACTGTCTACCTATTACGGTTCATAAGGCACAGTACAGCTCGCTGACAGACAGACGGACGGACGGACAACAGAGGCTTAGGCTGCTTTTCCACCAGAGATGTGCGAGGAAGGGGAGCGGTGTGTGAGGAAAAAATCCAATAGAATCGCTTCATTTTCCTAGCCTCGCTTAGGACAGCTCAGGTGGAAAAGGGCTAATATATTAGCGAAGCGAGCTCTTTGGTACTGAGAAATGTGTTCAAAGGATGTGATGCGAGGTTTGCGACATTCCGTGTGTTGTACACCGCAGACATTTCACAGCTTCGCAACGCATTCTCGCACCGCAAATTAATACACATTTTCACAGCTTCGCTACACATTCTCGTACGAGACACTTTCCTCCCACATGTTTGGTGGAAAACCCCACACATTTCCACAGCACAGCTACGCATCCTCGTATGACACATTTTCCTATTTTTCCTCAGAGGAAGTGGAGCAGTGTGCGAGGAATAAATCCACCAATAGAATCGCTTCATTTTCCTAGCCTCGCTTAGCACAGCTCAGGTGGAAAAGGGCTTAGCGAAGCGAGGTCTTTTGTACTGAGAAATGTGTGCGAGGGATGTGTTCCGAGGGATGTGTTGCGAGGGATGTGATATTGTACTGCGTCCACACATTTCACAGCTTCACTACACATCCTCGTACGAGACATTTTCCTCGCACATGTTTGGTAGAAACTCCCACACATTTCTACAGCACAGCTACACATCCTCGCATGACACATTTTCCTCGCACATCTCTTGTACTTGTTTCCAATACTTATACTAATAATAATAAAAAATAGTATAATATTGTAGTATCCGGGACAAACCACAAAAGTTCATCTGGTCCCAAACTAGGATTCCCTGTATCTTGGGAACCAGAGACTGATATACACAAATACATTTAAATAGATACATATATAGATATAATACACCCAGACTCAGAGCAAACAATTCTGCTCATCACAGAAAAGTTTGCCCTGTGTGGGGATCGAACCCACGTCTCTCGGATCAGAGTTCAGGGTCGCTAACCACTTAGCCACCGAGCCAGTCTATTACTTATGCTTGTTTCCCATACTAAATCTGAATAGTGAATCGAGAATTTGTATGGGAAAGGGTAAAAATAAGCTGTAGATCGGATTTTTTCAGTATTTTTCCTGTATTCTATACATGATTCTGAGTAACCCCTTACAATCTCAAACACACTTTTTTAACACCTGTTTTATGCTAGAAATATTACAATTCACATCGCGAGCATGCGCAGAGAAATGCTAACCTAAAAACGTTGTAAACAAACAATATTTCATTTGTACATAAACTATAAATACTACTACATATACTGTTATTACTTTGCCAGATTTTACGATATGTTTGAAAAGCCGAGGTGTCTGAATGTAGGCCATAATATGCGTTCAGACATAGTGAAGTATACAGATCGCTAAAATACATTTCAGTTTTATGTCATGGTTTTCTTATCTCTCAAGGTACGAGTATTTATTATTCAATTTGTATTGTAAAATGTTGTTAAAATAAAATAAAGCAAAGCAATTGGAAGTCTGAATAATATTATTGAATTTATGGTGATAGAGGAAGAGATATTGGCCATACAAATGCGTAACAGCTGTACTCGTTTTTGGTGGCGGGTATAAGAAAAAAAATAATGATTTTGGAAAAGCTTAAGAATCTTCACAGGAAAGAATGCAGTTAAAATGTATAAACTAAACCCACTGACTCTAAATCTAGCTAGAAAGCTTTAAAAAAACTTAACATTCTAAAATCAAGCAAAACAAAGGAAAGCGCTAATTCTGAAACCCTCAGTTGAAGCTAAATTATATAGCAGTTACGACGGACGCCAACTATAAAGCAACCACCCCCTGTATACGGACAGGCGGACATGGAATCCACATTAAAGTTAAAACACCCCTTATACGAGCAAAGAGGAAACGTCTAAAAGACGTAGAACCACAGAGTTAACGTTAAAAGGAGATTCGTATTTCGAAGTAGTAGAAGTTATTATTTACTGAATTCTTTTTTTTAAAGTCGTGAATATCATTGATATTTTATTAAAAAAAAGTTTTTTCTGCAATTCAATAAGGCAATTGACTGCATCAACAGATTTTTCACTAAATATCTCATTGATTGAAAGAGTAGAAAAACCTACTAGCTTGGAATTTCATAACATTTTTGGACAACGGAATTAATGCGGGCGTCTCGACCTCATCCTTGACTAGACTACTAAGGACCCTGTCAAAGGAAACCTCTTCATCATCAAATGCCGACAAGTAACTGTGGATTAAAGCACTAGCAACTAAACTAGAAACGTACAGTCCCGTGCACCTAAAAGTAAACAGGGTGGCCGTGCCATCTTGTACTAATTGTTGCACGAGACTGTACATATTCAGCTAAGAAGCCAGACTAATTAGTTGTCCATCGTGTCCGGTCTAGACTTGACTAGACGGACGGACACTTCGGTCACTCGACCCCACTGTACTTTTGCACACAACTGTACTTCTGGCGTCTTGAGTGGACATGGACAAAGTAAGTTTATGGCGAAGCAGTTAGGGATGTCTCGAGAGATTGTTTGTTAGCGCTTGCACTGTTGAATACTGTGAAGTGCACTTGAATTAAGACGTCCAGCTATGTCACGCGCGGTCTTAGACGTGTGACCGTTTTTTTTTGTATTCTTTAAATAGTTGATTCAAAAAAGGTCACATATGTATAAAAAGATAAGATAAATATACTTTATTGCACACCAAAAGAGTACAAAGCCGTGATTTAAGACTACTAAACGGATTGGAGTACTACTTTCTTGATAGAAAGCTAATAGACTGAGAAAGAATCTTATCTAGGTTTGAGCTGTGGTTCTCAAAGTTTATACAGAAGTAAAGGATATTTTCGGTATCATAGAAAGGAGCATTACCCGTTGCAATTTCTTCATATGGCCAAGATATTTGACTACATCTACGTTATCTTCCTGATACATACGACAAAACTTATAAAAATCGATTTCAAAGAAAGTAGCAGCCTATCGCGCGAATTTTATAATTTTTAGGGTAGGTCATATTAGGGTTATTATTGAATCATGTAAACATTGCTAAGGATACGTTATTATTTACAACTTGATTAAAGTCGACAGCGTAAATGTACTCAGCGCATGTAAGCTGATATAAGATAGATAAGGTAGTACATGGTAATACTTAGATCTTAACAGAAAATATGATAACAGATTTAAGTTTCATACCTTTTAGGTACATCGTATGTGGGTTTTTCTTTCTTTTTGTGTAAATGTAACCCTTTTGTTTTAATTAATGTAAAGACGAGTCCACAGTGCAGAAATAAATCTTTATTTCCTTGTAAATTACTTTTAAGTTTTTGAAATAATCAAATAACAGATTCAAAACTAAAACAAAGAACAAAAGTTTCATAAAAACACCCCTTACTTCTATACTATAGGGTACCACCAAATAGAGAAAGCACATCACAATCTTTTTGGAGGATCTCTCGCTCCCTCGCTGTCATTAACAAACTACAGATAGCAGTTCTAGATAAATCCCCGACAAATTGCTTATGTCATCGATAATGCTCAGTGGTTAATGGTTCGAGGGATGTGCTTCTGAAAATTGCAGTTAGCAATATGTATAGCTTAGCTCTGTAGTGGGTCCTGAACCGCGAAGGAGATTAGAAGTTTTGGAGTTAAAAAAAATACTATATTTTATTCTGTAGTAATTCGTGGCAATGTCAGATTTACACCTACGGACGTATGTTACATGATGCTGACCTCGTTAAACATATAGTTATCATATGTGCAAGTTTCCTTACGAATCACAATGTTGAAATGCAGAATTCCAAAAACCTAATAAATGAAATTAGTTATAATCGACACAACAGTATTTCAATAGTTGTTCAATTTCATGAGTACCATGGTAGACTATTGGCCGCTTGTCACGTGTATATTATTCCTTTTTAGGGTTCCGTAGCCAAATGGCAAAAAACGGAACCCTTATGGATTCGTCATGTCTGTCTGTCTGTCCGTCCGTATGTCACAGCCACTTTTTTCCGAAACTATAAGAACTATACTGTTGAAACTTGGTAAGTAGATGTATTCTGTGAACCGCATTAAGATTTTCACACAAAAATAGAAAAAAAAACAATAAATTTTGGGGGTTCCCCATACTTAGAACTGAAACTCAAAATTTTTTTTCATCAAACCCATACGTGTAGGGTATCTATGGATAGGTCTCCAAAAATGATATTGAGGTTTCTAATGTAATTTTTTTCTAAACTGAATAGTTTGCGCGAGAGACACTTCCAAAGTGGTAAAATGTGTGTCCCCCCTGCAACTTCTAAAATAAGAGAATGATAAAACTAAAAAGAATATATGATGTACATTACCATGCAAACTTCCACCGAAAATTGGTTTGAACGAGATCTAGTAAGTAGTTTTTTTTTTAATACGTCATAAATCGTAAACCGCAATTTACATATAACGAACTACAAGAACTTTTATATTATATTACTTGCTGTTACGGAACCCTTCATGGGCGAGTCCGACTCGCACTTGGCCGCTTTTTTATCACATTATATAACCTTAAGCTTTCATGACATTAAATCTCTTTTCGTGAAAAAAGCGCTGTTTCCTGCCATTCTGAACGCAATGTCAATGCCACCAAAAAGATGGTGTCACCCATAACACGACGCTAAATTGCTTTATCTGTGGTAACAATGTCATTAAAGTAATGGGATGGTCTATCACAGCCACTAAGCCTGCTCGAAATAAGGTAAAGATTCTGGGAGGTTATTCAGGAGACCGGATATTACGTTTGCAAACTGATCATGTTATCTTCCGCCCCGCGCCCTCTTCTAGTAGGGTGACCATAATTTAACATGTTATTTTAAGTTTTGTTTCATAGCGAAATAATAATAAAAATTATGTTTGAAATGTGTAAGGTGTAATGTGTAAGGAATGGCTGTAGGTTCACCTAACATGAAATGGCTGCTACATAGTACAATAGTTCATTTCTAATACGATGCTTTGCCAACCCTTAAAACCATGTATTTTATCATTGTAAAATAATTCAAGATGAAATCATGATAGAATATATTTTTTTGAAATAATAAATAAAATAAAAATTCTAATCATTGCTGATTAAAATGATTCGAATACTTATTTCAAACTGTGGAGCAACCGACGTTATGATTCTTGGCAAACTTTTTGCTCTGAAAATATTATCTCTATATTTGCGACGACCAATTTGTCAACTTAAAGTCCTTTTTAATATTCTAGCCAATATTTTAGGCACGAGGCTTCTTTACATCAAAAAATAATTCAGTATTTTAAGCACTTGAGATCATTCCATCGAAAAATACCAAAAATAAGCATCATACTAAAAAGATTCACCATCACAATGGGGATCTTCATGGTTACATCACTCATGCGCCCTTGCACCTATCCGTCAACCAGGGGCACTCCAATAGCTTGCTGACCCTCGCCGCACCCACACCATATATCCTTCTCTCATTCACTCACCATTATACATCAAAACAAGACTAATTAAGTACACATGTGAGAAGTTTATCTGTGCGTAAAAATAACAAAACGCTTTGTTTCATTCTTGTTTTAGTATCATCATTTATCTATCTCATTTTAGTTTGTAGATCCTCGTATAAGAATTCCGCCTATGTCATGTCCGTAATGGAAGTGTCTGTTTCATCATCATCAACTCGCATTATCCCACAGTTGGACATAGAATTATACCCATCTTCTTCGACAGTATTCAACTGTTCCCATTAATGTTGCCCAAATCATTGTCCACGGATTCATTTAGACAGGGGTGTTATGCTACGCTTGCCTAAAAGAACTTTACTATGCCAGCGGTTCCCTTTTTTTTTTTTGCTATGCAACCCTATTTGAGCTAAAATTTTTTGGCGGAACCCTACCTCGCCAAAGGGAATGTTCATATTTAAGCCCCATCCAAAACTCATTAAAGTTTGAATTTTTGTGCGCGCTATGTTTGTAGCGTATGCGCGAAAGAGTAGTACTATGTAATACTATGTTTTGCACAGATCGGTACCGAATTATACCGAACTGACCGATAAAAGGCAGCGTGTCTTACTCTCGGAACCCCTGTGACCCTCCCACGGAACCCTTGGGTTCCGCGGAATACCTTTTGGGAACCGCTGTACTATACTGATCTTCTTCCTTTCAATGACAATGGCACCGATATCTTTGGCACAATTTGTACTCAAAAAATATTTGTCATTAATATAATATACCAAGATCAAGTACCCTGACAAAGTGAGTCGTATTTTCCTTGTATGACGAGCATATAAAGTAGGAATACGGTATTTGACTACTAATAGTCATTTCAGTGAGTTTTTATCGACTGTTAAACAAAAACGATATTTTGTTCTGAAAGACAGTAGGTACTTGATCTTTTCAACCGACTTCAAAAAAAGGAGGAGGTTCTCAATTCGTCGGAATCTTTTTTTTTATGTATGTTCACCGATTACTCGAAGACGCCTGAACCGATTTTGAAAATTCTTTTTTTGTTTGAAAGGGTATACGGGTAAGGGTTCACAGGTGGTCCCATATAATTTTTATCGAAAACGATTCAGCGGTTTTTGAGAAAATCAACAAAAACATAGCATAATTGGTGTTGTTGCGATTGAATTCGGTTGTTTTTAACGTATTCAGCGTGGTCAATTATACCTAATATTACAAATATAATAATAATATAATAATATATAATATACCTAACTGATATATACTTAATATACTACATGTTCTACTCTTGTAAAAGTGGTTCAGTTACATAGTCCAACTGCCCAACTCCGACAACTCCGAAACATATCATGTACACGCAAAACGCCAACGGAATCACAACATACCGTTTCACACACACAGAATATGGATGACATATTGCGATTAGGACACATTGCGTCTGCGTGCCATTGCCGTGTCTAGAAAACTGCCTCTGAACACTAAACGGTCTATGTTAAAAAGTTGCATATGAGAAACAACAGAGCTTTGCCAGTAAAAAATAGTTTTAAATTATTGTTCTAACTAAAAATAACACCTGTTAATTCGATTGATTTGAAAGTTTTTTTTCCTTTTGCAGATTTTTAGATGTCTCTTTAGTTTTCTGTCGATGGCGAAATTATATAAAACGCCACTTTTTTTAGAGTAGTAGTTTGTATTACTTGTGCGTGACGTCATACGTCATAAACAAAATCTTTTGGTGATTGTAATTAATATAAAATAATAGATTAAACATAAATCGAGAATGTTTGTTCGCTATTCAACTATTTGTTTTTGATAATGTCAAATACCCTATTCAGAAGGTGTTTTTCTTACGAATCAAAAGAAATATGTTGACCTTACCTTATTACCAGTTGTAACTTAGGTACATATTATTGAAACCTCTTTCTTACCTGAAAAAGAAAAAGAAACTGAATTAGTAAACCATTTACGAATACTTTCATAACCTAAAATGAAAAATAATCTTCATAAATACTTCGAATTCCCACGTTCGTTCGAAGATCATTCAATATATTACCAAACGGGATTACCCATAGCCCTTAGTCAGCCCAGCTACACTCCTAAAACGAACTTCAGATGACTCAGAACCCCACTAATACCGGGCAAAGTTCAACGCCCACCTGTAGTCCTAAATGACACCTCTACAAGTCTATGACTCATACCTATTAGGACCTTTACATTATATTGTAACTGGCCTAAAAGATAATTTCTGGTTAAAAAAAAGATAAAATAAAATATTGCTGTAATATCATTCCAAATTTTAAAAAATATAAAGATAAAGAAATTGTCACGATCACAATAAAAATAAACATTATCAGCCAGTATTTAGGCAGCAAATTCTATACAAACTATTTAATCAGTAAGTATCAGAAACATAAAATATGTATTTCTATAACAGTCTAACACATTATACGCAATCTTATCACAAGGTAGCTGATGACATTCAAGCTAACAAAAAAGGCTCCATATATCACCAGGTTAATAAAATTTATGTCTTATAATCAGTTTTAAAAATTTGACTAACAGAATTTCTTGGTAATAGTATAAATACTTAAAATATCGATATTTTAATATAAATTAGAATAATTTATGACTCAACGTCACAACGAATATACAGGGTGTAAGGGACAAGTTCCGAAAACTTTAAGGGCTTGCTCAGTAGACGAAACTGAACAACTTTCCACAAGAATGTTTTTCAGAAACGAAAAAAAAATTGGCTTCTCCATACAAACTATCCAATCAAGTTTATAATTTTATATAGAGAAGCCGATTTTTTTTTCGTTTCCTGAAAAAAATCTTGTGGAAAATTTATCAGTTTCGTCTACTGAGCAAGCCCTTAAAGTTTTCGGAAACCTGTCCCTTACACCCTGTATATTATGTATGTCAGTGATGCTATTATCTATTACTAAAACTTATATAAATATATGCTGCAGGAAAATAGATAAAACTGTCAAATGGCTAGGGATCCCTTTTCAAATCACATTTCCATTTGCTTGTCACATAACCGCATTCTTAGCTTCATATCGGGCGATGGGGTTTTCATTCCCGACAGGGTGCAAATTTGTAGGGTTATATTTCGTTTAATTGACCACCATCTTATATCAGTTGTTCCGCCTAACATATTGAATATTTCATCTAACCGTTCAGAAACAAAATATATTTCTTCCCCCCTCTTAAGAGTACTTAAAGGCCGAGAACAAAAGTCTTTCGGTGATAAACATACCCCTAGTTCTATAGATCTGACAGCTGTCACTCTAAACGTACAGAAACATGTAGCACTGATTTGTTCCGGTATGGAGATAAGATAGCCAGTTCCCCATCGCGTTGAGGAATCTTGATAAGCCCGCTTCCATCTGCCAGCATCATCATTACTTACCATCAGGTGAGAGGATGCCAAGGGCTTAAAAATCGTGGATATTTTAACCAACTGCGCTAGAAAGAGAGTTACGGTTTTCGAGTGTATGTATGTTTGTATATTTGTTTGACACGCTCTATAGCCTAAACGGCTTGATGGATTTGAGCTTGAGAGGTGTCGTTAGATTCGTCTTAATACCGACAGTGACATAGGATACATTTTAATGCAGACGGATTTAAAAAAAAAACCTTGGTTAGATTATTTATTATCAAAATAAATATTTTCCTCTTTTAGCTACTGCACAACCTATCGCCCTCGACCGCCATCTCTAAATGTATAATTTTGTCGTATCTGTATCAATGCCCACACAAGTTTCGTACGAATATAAATCAGAGTTTGACATGGACATAGTTTATATGGGATTCGTATGGTAAACTTACACATTATAACAAAGAAAGAGAGATTACGAAAGTGAATTTGTTTGTTTTGGTGCTCAGTTAGCCAGTATTTATTGTGGTTTTTTTCACCATGTTAAAAAACAGTAAAAATTTAAAAATATGTGTAAAGAGTAGCGAAAATAGAGGAGATCCTTGCCCAGCAGTGGGACAGTAAAGTTTAATAAAATAATAATTAAATTTTTGTGCAACTTTAACAAAAACGCCCAGTCGAAAAACAGAATAACCACACTAGTTGAAAAAAAATATCGTATTATTATTTACATAATGTTTTTTTTTAATTAAAAAAAGGTCGTCTGTGCCCAAATTGAGTTTTTTGTTACCAACTAGACCTTGACGGTAACAAATATAATCTTCGCGCAAATCCGGTCGAGACCGCTTGTATAGTGAGAAGTACAGAAATAGATCTCGACCAACAGTTACAAGGGTTTTCCACTAGACAATTGACAGGGGACATACTCCAATTTATTAGTCTAACTATGTATTTAGTCCACCAATACATCAATAACATAATACAATATGGATTCAAAAGACAAACTATAAAATTGCCGTTTTAGTTTACGTAACTTTCTGAAAATTATGATGAAATAATGTTTCAAAAATGTAAGAGGATTTGAAGAACTTATTTAGTATATAAACAGATCCGGTGGCACACGTGAGAAGAAGAAGCTTATAAATACTTTTTCCTGAGAAAAAAAACCGCGAAACGATTGTTAATCATTAAAAATCGTCCGTTGGAATTCCCTCAAAATCACCAAATTTTAAGAATTATTATTCTCCTTTGAGATTATTTTATTTCAATAACTTAAAATATCAACAAATACCAGTGGCGTGCAGTCCATAGAGGCAGAAAAGCACTGCCTACCTTGATAAATCTGCCAGTTTACAAACAAAAAAAATTAAAACTTACGTATTATATTACATACACGATACTTTAACTTTCATTTACCGTTACGCCCTCCGTTTCCATTTAATTATAACAATATCTACTCAACTCGTAAACAGCGCCACCTACCGATTTTGAGAAAAAACGCAGTACTAAAGTTGGTTAACAGAATCGTCTCATCGCATTATGTGACAGTGTTGCCGACTGGTGTCATAAGCAGACAACATTCTGCCTGTCTTTCGCCATTTTTTCACAAACACAAGTACTGTATTTTATACGGTTACAGTGTAGCCGCTATTTATGTATGTGAATAATTTTGTACTGAAATTGCGCGTGTGTGCGTGATTTGTAGGCACTGCTTGTTTGATTACACGGCCATTTTAAGAAGTCTAATATGAAAGTAGTGCTAACAAGAATTTAGTTGGTATTAACAATTTGCCGTGTATTTTTTAATAGCTGCAAGATAGTTGCAAGACAATGATGCTCTTTGAGTTTACAAATAAGAACCATTTCATTTTATTCTTGTTTTTTGTGAGTCCATTCTTGGAAATTATTTAAAATAATGCCATATTCTTTGTTTACTAGTTGCAAGTGTAACGAAGTTTGAAAGAAAATTATTATAAATTAGCTTATTGCGCATTTGTTGATAATTGAAAATAGCTATTTCTTGTTGCTAAATGTTTGAGTAATTCAGGATAATGGATAACTTTAGCTACGAGAACTGTGCTGGAAATGTGTGTTTAGAGCTAAACTAAAAGACGGCGTGTTTTCGAAGTGAGAAATCTCAAATAATAGCTAAAGGAAGGTGTGTGCTAGAGTTTCGTTTATTTCAAATAAATTAATATTAATTAATAACTGGCTCCGCGAATGTGTACACGGATATACTGTATTGTTTTCCGTGCAATTTATTGTCTAACGTAAAACAGTTTGGAATGACACTGGCTTTAAATGCCTCGTTAAAATAGGTAGCACAATCTCTGTGAAAAGCACCTAGAGTCTTGTTTAAAGTTTCACATATTTAAAAAGTCGTAGGTAACGAGACCAGTTGAAAAGGCCAGTTAAAGTTAACTGATACACTAATGGTAAGTCTTCCATTTTTATATAAAATTTTATTTCTGCCTACCCTATGTGTAAACTCTGTGCACGCCACTGACAAATACATACATTTATTTCAAATACTTTAAATAAAAATAAATAATTTTATATAAAAAATCTAATGTTAATAAAAGCTGTAAAATTATAAACAAAACTGTTAGTGTTACCGCCATAAGTAAAAATGGTCTAAACTATCTTAAGTAGAAACAAAAACAACCCATTTTGGGACATTCTCAACGGATTCCCGGAAAACAAAGGAACAATAGATTGAGTAACGTTAAACCATGGACCTCAAGAGTTGCATTTAAAAAAGGTAAGTGCATGTGTCGCCGTAAGAGTCAACAAATCTGGTGGTGTCTCTTTGACATTTCCATTGTTCCCTCTACTTTGACATAATTCGTGAACAACCTATATCATCCCCACTGCAGGGGCACGGGTCTCTTCCCATACCTCGGGCAAGTTAAGCCATACTTCACGTCCAGAATGGTGGAGGTTGTGGGGCTAGTGGCCAACCCTTATGTCAGAAATCTTCAAGCCGCCTATGCAGGGTGTTAAAAAAGTGCGTTTGAAGTTTTAAGGAGTTACTCAGAATCAAGTATAGAATTCAGGAAAAATATTGAAAAAATCCGCTCTTCAAATTTTTTTTTTCAGTATTTCATACAAATTCTTGATTCACTATTTAGCATGAGAATCTGAAAAAAAATTGAAGAGCAGATGTTTTCAATATTTTTCCTGGGTTCTATACTTGATTCTGAGTAACCCCTTAAAAATTCAAACGCAACTTTTTTAACACCCTGTATAAGTAAATGGCGAAACGTTTTCGGAAAAATTAGGTATATTCAGAAATTGAATCAAGATACGTAACCGCTGTGACGACAACTATTCCATCATTTGCACCTTTTTAACGACTAGACTTAACAGAAGACTATATCCTGTATCATAAAATAAAACTGTACTCTTTTCCGTATTCTGTTCAAATACTCAAAAACCGTATGTCTATAAAATAAAAACCATAAAAGCAGCGCGTGACGATATAAACCCTAGTAATTAACACATCACGTTAGTTACGGGTACAGTCAAAATTATTACATAAGGGTAAATAACATACACTAAAATATGTTTAGATAAGATAAATAGTGTTGGTTAAACACAAACGTCGCAACTGAAGAAGATGATTGCAAATACTTTAGATATCGCAACAGGTACAGGAAATTACATAAATAGAGCTCTCAAAATAACGATTAGTTACAACTAAAACTGTTACTGCTCACAATTTTATTTTAACAAATATTATCTATGGATTAATTCATCTTCATGTGGTTGTTATGTGTTTGCTTTTCAATAAAATATCGTAATTATCGTACCTTACTTTGTTTTTGTTATATATCTGATTGTCTGTTTTTGTTTGATGTATTTTAGTTTATAAGTATGTGTGTGATTGAAGTATCAAATAAACGTTTTACTTACTTACTTACTTACTTACTTACTTACCTTTTTTCTAACGTATTTTTTTGTACAATCAGTATTTCGCATAAATCATTACGTTATAAATACATTCTATGTCAACATAATATTGTATCCTCTAGGCTTTCGGGGCGTTTCTCTGTTTCACCATTTACGATAGTACGGTGCACATTACTAATTAATCGTAAAAATAACTATTACAGACAAAACCGATGCAAAGCGTTATAATCGTTGCATCCCTATTTTTAATTCGACACTGTTCTGAGTCACATACATCATTAGCCCACAGTAGGGTCTTCTACTACGTCTTCCTTTATTATTAGAAGCAAATCATTACAAAAATAGAACAAAAGACAGCCAAGTCATCGTACCAAGTTACTGTTTCTTATTCTGTACCCTAGAGCCATGGCAACAGACTACAATTGTTCTATCTAATGCGATAAAACTAGCTTTATCGCCTAACAACAGCGATAGAGCCCTACGAGACACCCACACTACTGTAAACTATAAAACTGATTATAAAATTAACATACTAACATAGCCGATAAAAAGCAACGTTGGATTGTCTGAATATTTTTTTTGTTCAATTATACAAGTAACAACTACAATGATGTTATCCATAACAGACCACTTTTTAATTACAACAGTAATTAGTGCGATGTTTTTGTGCGAACTAAAAATATGAAAATATATTTGCCGAACAGTCGGTGTACGTATATTAAAAATATATTTATAAGAAACAAAAGTGAGGCATCGTCTCTCTTGGTGGTGCGATTTTTTGTCAAGGGCTTGCATGGATATACATATTATGTGGATATTTTCCTGATTTCTGAAGCGCGTAATATGTCTTTATTTTCGCATTTCATTAAATCCATATTACTATGCAAACAAAGTCGCAGGCGACAACCACTAGAACCTACGGACCATAGAGCCACAAATCGGCGCGTGACTAGACGACCACGTGGCGTGGCACAGTGACCGAGATAAATGCGCGGGCGCCGTCGTCGCGAACCGGCGGCGCTGCGATGATGCAATCGCATCGTCACGTGAGGGATGGCGTGGGAAATCGCAACATCGATGGGAAACCACGAAAGCTGGAAAATTTTCGATCTTTAAGGAAATCTTCGAAAAAAAACTTGGATGTTAATAAACTGGCTGTTATATTTTCGACTACTAGTCAACCGGAAAAGTCCTAGGAATGGCAATGTACAGAACTGGATCATCCATAATTAGAATAATCAGCATACGAAATGAAACTCGATATTAAGGCGGATAAAACACTGCTCTGGAATCCGCTCCTGTGTGTGGTTTTACTTGACACTCTCCATAGTAAAAAAAACCGTACCGTACACCGCAGCGGATTCCGGAGTAGTGTGTTATCCGCCTTAGAGTCAATTGAGATGATCATATAAGGAGACTCACTACAGGGATAAATCCTCAGAAAATAACTTCAAATTGAAGCATCGACGAAGAACTATATTACTGCGCGACTACGCGGTTTGAGACTTGCATGGGTGCATTTGGGCCGGATTAGGCATACTTATCGATGGTACCAGGATGGTACCTCCTATCACAGGACATAAACATGGACCGATTGCACGCAGAAGTCGCTCAATGTCCTACGTGTCCAGTATAATAATGGTTTCAGGATGCTGTTGGGGCTGCCTCGATTCTGCAGCGCGTCAAACATGTTTGCGCAGGCGCGTGTCGATGGCTTTCACGCCATCCTGCGCAAACGGACGGCCTCCTTGCTTAGCAGGCTGCACGCCAGCTCGAACAGCATTATGAAGGTGGTCGCGGAGAGATATGACTCTCCGCTGCCTTCCCACTTCATGCGTGTACTGGTCAGGCGGGGCCTCATGCCTTCTGCAGCTAGTGTACGCATGGAGTGTGAAAGCTTTTCGTGTTTTCTTTGTCTAGAATTTAAATACTAACATTAGTTTCTAAGTAATTTTACTAACATAATGGACCGAAATTGTCTGAATAAATAAATAAATTATTATTATTATAAAACTTTTGATGTTTTTCTTAAATTTTTCTTTGATTGGATATATGTGCGTATAGGTCGTATAGGTGTATCGAAAAGTACTTCCATTGCATACAAACATATAATATAAGCATACAAACAAAATATTCGTTCGTCAGTTCGTCACATCGCAATACAAATTTAAACAATTAACAATTTACAGTTACTTAAAACACTAACAAACATTGCGACAAATTTTCCTCATACCATTAACACTCACGCATAAACTAACGCTATTAGCATAATCTGAGCAACAGATAAAGTAGGAAACTCCGGCGCACGACGCAATGACGCAACCGCGCCGGTCGTAAACTCTATTTTGATGCAGCGACGAGCAAAATGTCATCTGGAGTTGACTTGTAACAATGTTGGCGCCATTTTGCTGTGAAATCACATTGGCGAGCGCAATATGAGCTGGTGATACAATTGTGCATCATGCTGGAATTAGAAAGTTGCGGAACCTACATATCTTTGTGCAAAGTCAATGACCATCGACATGACAGAACCACTACACTGCTTTTTAACCGACTTCAAAAAAAAGGAGGAGGTTCTCAATTCGTCGGAATCTTTTTTTTTTTTTTATGTATGTTCACCGATTACTCGAAGACGCCTGAACCGATTTGGAAAATTCTTTTTTTGTTTAAAAGGGTATACTTCACAGGTGGTCCCATATAAATTTTATCGAAATCGATTCAGCGGTTTTTGAGAAAATCAACAAAAACATAGCAAAATTGGAGTTGTTGCGATTGAAGTCGGTTGTTTTTAACGTATTCAGCGTGGTCAATTATTTGTATGTGCTTTCTCATCCTCACCCCTTGTCCTTGGAAAGATCACGATTTGACTAACGACTTCGCGGACTTGCAAAAGATATATTCATAAGATATTCAACAACAACAACATTCAGTCAGAGGGAGATGATGCCAAGGGCTTACCAATTGCAAATAAAAAAAATATATATTCAGTCATTTTGTAAATGACATTTGGTACATCATGTTGAAACCTGACACTGGGGTTGGCCACTAACCCCGCAACCTCCACCAATCCGGGCTTGGCCCCCGTTTGTGGAGTATGGTCTAAACTTCCCGAGGTATGGGAAGAGACCGGTGCCGCTGCAGTGGGGCCGATATGGGTTGCTAACGACACGACATCACGTTGGTATTTTCCATCTTCATTCATTGCACCTTTTTACTGGAGGGGTATTTAATCTTTTCTAACCAGATAACCAGCCGCAGCCATTTTCAGACAAACTCTGTCACCTGAATTACTTAATGTCAACTGAAATCTCAAGTGTATTTTGGATTTCACATGTAGTAATGCAAAATGTAAGGTACAACACAGATATGCAGTAAATGCATCGTAAACTACTAAAGTTGCGTTTCTAGGTATTGTTCGGTAGTTTTCCTAGTAAATAGGTAGTAACTGTGGCGCAAGGCCGCTCGATTTGCTTATGTCAATGAACAAACAAAATGTTTTGAAACAATGTCATTTTGCTGAACTAAATGGTTTTGACGGTACGACAATCAATTAGGTATTTACGTGTGATTTTGATTATTAATTAATATCGTATACAAAACAACTTAAATAAATAAATATGTATATAAACAATTAAATACAAGACGGTTACATAGTAATATTTCCATCTTAAAATTTACACAATCAATATCGTAATAAGAATAACAATTTTAATTGTTAAAACCTCAATGAAAACAGTTCAAGATGGACACGACCTTCTGTTAAGAAGAACACCACTGGATTGAATGAAAGTATCGCCTTAATGTAGTGGTAAAAAAAAACTCCACGCTCAAACCACAACTAAGAAATTGATCAATGATCATATAATTTTACAGACGATTCACTGTGGCGGAACGTTCCAAAAACACTACGATAAAACAGTAAAATCAAAATATAACACACACTCTAAGAACCGAGTCGCAATAAAAAAGACAAATAGGCCAATTTATTATAAATGATAAGGAAGTACGAAGTATCAAAATGACGACACATACACGTGCTCCTAACAATCTTTTATAGAAGACCTTGAATGAGGGAAAAATTCGCAAAGAAATTGGCACACGAGATCAAAATACAATACACCCGCCAGTCACATTGAATTAAGAGTCACTAACACTATACTACGTGCGTTGCGTACGTAATTCATGAAAAATTTACATGTCTAATAGCCTTATTTATTACATGTATAAATATAAAAGTTTGTTTGTTTGCTCCATTTTTAGGGTTCCGTAGCCAAATGGCAAAAAACGGAACCCTTATGGATTCGTCATGTCTGTCTGTCTGTCTGTCCGTCCGTATGTCACAGCCACTTTTTCCCGAAACTATAAGAACTATACTGTTGAAACTTGGTAAATAGATGTATTCTGTGAACCGCATTAAGATTTTCACACAAAAATAGAAAAAAAAACAATAAATTTTGGGGGTTCCCCATACTTAGAACTGAAACTCAAAAATTTTTTTTTCATCAAACTTATACGTGAGGGGTATCTATGGATAGGTCTTCAAAAATGATATTGAGGTTTCTAATATCATTTTTTTCTAAACCAAATAGTTTGCGCGAGAGACACTTCCAAAGTGGTAAAAAGTGTGCCCCCCCCCCCCCGTAACTTCTAAAATAAGAGAATGATAAAACTAGAAAAAATATATGATGTACATTATCATGCAAACATCCACCGAAAATTGGTTTGAACGAGATCTAGTAAGTAGTTTTTTTTAATACGTCATAAATCGTAAACCGCAAATTACCTTTCATTCAATCAACTCAAATATAAAAAATATAGAGTTCAAGACATGTGTGATTATGAATTTATACGGAACCCTCGGTGCGCGAGTCGGACTCGCACTTGGCCGGTTTTTTTTATCATATCTTGTTTACATTCAACCTAATTGACCTTTGATCTTAATAACATATTTATTCTTTAGTAATCGCCTTATTCTTCTTCTTTTATGCAGGAGCTGGACTTAGCTCAAACCATTCATTCATTCATTCATTCCTTTTCAAGGCCTTCTCCACGACTTCCCTGTACGACATCACGTCAACATTCTTCTTAATTTGGTCCATACAACTTACCTTCGGTCTGTCCCTTCTACGCTTCCCTTCAATATTTCCTTCCAGGATGTTTTTAATGAACTCGTCGTGTTGTTTGAAAAAAAATATAATAGAGAAAGAAATTTTATACATTTCTTACTCGTATTAACAAAAACACTTTTGTTTTTGTCATCGTGTTGAAATTTGGGACTTTTTTATTATTATTAATCGTAAAACATGTCAGTTCTCTTCCAAAGTCATCTCAATAACTGTTACATGAAATAGCGAGGAGCTGGAGCTAAATAAAATCTTTTTGGTGGAAATCTCCACGTTCTATCTTTAAATAATGTCTTACATTAAAATACTGTCAACGGCATCGTAATTTATAAACTTGTAAGTATTCTAGATTGTCGCCACAAGCTGTAACCGGTCTAGAAACGTTATTATAGATTACGAACGTGCAATCTGCTAGGAAGTACATTAGGCCCCTTGATTTATCCGAGACCTCCGCAACTATACTGGTTTGTGAAATATTGTTATTAGATGAGCAGTTGCTGACTTGCTGACTTGCTGACTGAAGTATTGGTTGCGTTTGATATTCGGCTATAGAGAAGTATACTCAATTCAGGCAGATTGATTCATTTAATGCTAAGTAAATAAAAATAAGCAATTTCGCAAAAAATATACAGGCGAAATTGAAATCGCGCACCTAACTGTGATTTCTGTTTACTGAACAACTTTCTCTAAAGAACCAATTCAATCGGAGTAAAAAAATTGGACTCTGAGTAGTCAACTTTGTATGGAAAATTCAAATTATTTGCTCCGATTATACTGTTTCCTTAAAGAAATTGGCCAGTGTCATGACTAGAGGCCACAGTTAAAATTTGGTCCCAGATTTAGATTTCACCCTATATTGTATGTATTGTATTCATTAGTTCATTGACCCGACGCAAAATAGCGTTATACTGTAGGTGTTATGTTTCAAGCCTATGTGTAGGTGTCTTTTTATCTGTAGCATCGTAGCTTACAAGGTAGACAGTTTTTTTATTATAATTTTTTTGGTTTTCGTTTCGTTGGTAGTTCTTAACTATGTTTGGTAAGAATCAGTTATGTACTTTTTAAGTTATTCAACTGTAAATGTTTAAAAAACGTAGATATTTAAAAAATAAGGGGTTGCCAAAATTGAGTACTTATATTTCGTTAGCTTCAACATAATAGAATAGAACAGAAATATTTATTTAACTCTTTCTGCTTTTCTTTAGAATATAGCTCGATTCTTGTATTCTATACCTGGTTACGAGTATTACACCAAATCTTTCACCAATATTCAAATGCAGACTTTTCATAACCCACATAAATGCCCGACAAGCGTATTCACGATAAAAAAAATCTACAGTAATGTAACGTACAATATATTTAAACAATGTAAGTACATCTCGCCTTGCACTGCCTACGTATCGTATTCTCAGCGAAATAGAAAGTGTACGTACACACACAGCGAGTACATCTACAAAACAAGTCCTGTCTATAGACAAGCTAGACTAGTATATAGCAGTAAAGTGGGCGAGTCACCGCTATCCAGTGAGTCAGCCGGACGGTTATACATCCTGGCCCAATTACCACTACTTAAGGGGTCGACCATCCAGTCCAGACCGGATTCTTGCCAAGCAGATGTCTAGGAGACCGCTTTTTGCGTTCATTGCCTTTGAGGGGTCCTTCAAGGTTTTATATTTACACGTATTCAAGGTATTATAGAGGTATGTATGTATATGCTTGTTGCTTTGTTTAGACTTTTGGATTGAGTTTGAATATTTTAAGCTGAGATTCGAGCATCATGCATGACCTATGGTAATGTCGTTGTACCATAATACGACCATTGATAATTCGAGTTATTTCAGAGATTTGTATGGGACGGAAACTGGTCTAGACTTCATGCTTTTTGGATGGAAGAAATTGCTACTTAAGGTAAATAAGGTCATAAGGTAAAGTCGTAAGGCTTATAAGGTCACCCATTTTATCTTATTTCCTTTGTGAACTCATTCTTTGTGTTATTGGAATAAAGCATATTGAACTGAATCGAATTGAAGAAAGAATTATTTTCTACAACAAAATTGCGTATAATAGTTTTGCATCTCTTTTAAACGATGAATACGTCGTCCAGTTACTGACTTGATTGCAATAAATTATTTCAGTAATTGATACAGACTTAATTAATTATAAAGAAGAGATAATTTAAAGAATACGTAATTAAAGAACAGATAATTTTGGATTGACGCGAAACTAATGTTACAGAAACTAGGAATTCTAAAAGTATTTAGAACTTCGCCTTAACAGCACGTGGGACGAAACGGAGACAGTTTAATTCTCTACTTTTATTTGGAGTAACGCCAAGGAATGCGGAACGCAACTTTTACGCGAGATCAGCACAAATCAGTACAGGCTTAGGAATTGAGGAAGAAGCGAAGACAAGAAGGATAAGTTGTTCAGTAAGATTTGACGAGTGAGTGTGAAGTGTGGAGTTCTTCCAAAAACGTGAGATCGGCATGGATTCAAAATGTTGTTTAATTCCTATACCAGGGGTCACCAAATGGCGGACCGCGGTCCGAGTCCGGACGGCCGACCTTTTTTGTGCGGATCTTAGTAAACAAATCAATTTACGCAATTTTTTTAACTGTGCAAATCGAACTGTCAAAATTTACGTCAAATCCCATACATTGTTTGACAGCTCGACCTGCACAGTTAAAAACATGCGTTATAATAATTTCCCGCATTTTGTCTTTGCTACCTCAGCTGTTGTAAAAAAAGTACGACCGGACCGCGGCGGTCATATTATTTCCTAAAACGGACCTCAAATGAAACTAATTGGTGACCCCTGCCCTATACTCTTTATAAACTATTTTTACTAAATATTTGAGTGCGTTTGACTTAGACTACATCTCACCTGATGACGATGTAGTCGAGGATGTACCAAAGCCTATAGAAAGATATGTATCAACAATTTCGTAGAACCTCTTTATTAAACTTTGAAATATATTTTTATAGACAAGATTATTTTAATTAATAAAGTACTAGACTCAAAAAGCGAAGTCTGTTATTTGTAAAGACAATAAAAAGAAGCTAAAATTGGTAATTATTTTTGAAAAAGATCGTCTTTGGTTACCGACCGTTACAACTATTGTTTTTTTCTTTTCCATAGTTTCCTCTAATTGTATGGGGACAACCCTACGGTTCCTATGAATAGTCTTTACGACTTATAAATCACTAGCATTGTTGTAGGTGTAATTTAAAACGTTGAGTTTATTCAGTGTTTCACCAAGCAGACATTTTTGTGTAAAATAAAACTGAACTAAGAATGAGAAAAGGAAAATCTATTTATAACCGACTACATCAAATACACAAGGAATAGTTTTGAATTTCACTGGCTACGTTTGCTATCTTTTACAGCCTACAGTATTTCGCCAACTTTAACAAATGCGGTGTCTTTAAGAATTGAATACTGAAATCCTTGATACTGAATGTGTTTCAGGAATATAAATATTTTAATTTTAGACTAAATTTTTCGTAGCCGACTTAAGTCTTCATTGCGTTCTTTTTAATGTAAGACTTCATTTTTCGTAGGCGACTTAAGACTTCACTGCGTGCATCGATTAATCAATATAAAGCATTTGAATCACAAATAATATTGTCATATCTGAATTGCATTGCAAATTGCACCTGCAGCTTTTTTGCTTACCTGCAGCTTTTTTGCTGAGCTCGGAGCCGTTTCACAATGCGGCACGAGATACCTAACTGTGTTTTTGTTAATTAATGTTTATTGTGTTATAGATTTATAAGTATGTCTGTTGTTTCATTTTTGTTTTTTTGTATTTTGTGTCGTAATTTTCTATCTATCAAAGCGATAGAACTAGAGGACATTTATGATATACAGAAACTATTACTTAAAAGCAACTGCTTAAAATCATCATAGTCCAGTCCATCAAACCGCGTTAGTTACAGACAGTAATAAAGACACAGACGTTAATACAATACAATACATTACGATACAATACAATCATTTATTGATAAAGTAATAATATTTTACAAGTCAAATAATAATAAAATAATAATAATATCTGCGACAAATCACACACGGTCATCTGGCCCCAAACTAGGATTCCCTGTATCTTGGGAACCAGAGACTGATATACATACAAATATACTTTTAAATACATACATATATAGATATAATACACCTAGACTCAGAGCTAACAATTCTGCTCATTGTAGAAAAGTTTGCCCTGTGTGGGGATCGAACCCACGACTCTCGGATCAGAGGTCAGGATCGCTAACCACTTAGCCACCGAGTCAGTACAAAAACATAAATGAAAAATACAATACAAATACATACGTTAAATCATAATTTAGAAAATTCTCAACACTTTTTTCTAAAAGAGGACAAACTCCGTTGTTGCATTACCTATTGATATTGTACATTGCGTTAAAAACCTGATTCATAATTTTACGAGCATTAAAATTCAGTAATAGAACATGTAATATTTAGACGTCATTTTATTTCTAACATTAAAATGTTATAGTTATGCATGTGATAATCAATTTTCCCCCCTTTCCGTCCCTACGCATTACATGCATCGTATCTGCAATGCAGAACAGTAGTGATTCGTACCTAAAGACATTTTGTCACTTTAAATAGAGGTAAGTATTTTTGTAAATTATTTAATTCCGAGCTTTATCTTCTCACAAAGTTACGACCTAATCACTTATTTTTGAGTTAAAAAAATATTTATAAAACGGTAACGGTATGAAAACGGTAAATTTTTTGCCATTAGTTTTATAGCAATGTTTTAATTTATAGAGTAAATTTTATAATTAGACTTAAATATTATCGTAAAATGCAATGCATTAACGGCAATTTTATTCATAAACCCCTATTCTATCCTTATTATAATAATTTTAAATATTTTATGCTGCTTGTTGTAAACTAAAGATATGTATAGTGTATGTAGATATTTATGTGTATGTGTAAAAATGATACGAGAGTCTACTAGTACGAACAGCCACTCCGCCCGATGCATTAGTAAAACAAACTGACGGACAGACAGATTTGATTGCGAGCAATAAAGAGGTCGTAAAGAAGGAGTTTGTTATTGCTTATATTGCGATGATAAAGTGCAATGATGCAACTAACTTATACGCGGCGTCGTCGTCGTTCTAATTTAGTGAGGGGGAGGGATTCAGCAAAGTTAAAAATCTTTAAAATTAAAGTCTATTTGTAAGCTTCAGTTTAATTAATTAGAGGTATGTATCAATTCTGTATTTTTTGTATGCATCTTACATAAAAAAAACAATATTAAAAAAACTACCATGCGTCTGAATGACCATTGAAGTTTGGTCCTTCGAGTAGGCCTTGGGGCCTTTGGAGGTTATGCTAAGCAAAGAAACAGTGCATGATGGAACATTTTATGTACACATGCTCAGATCGGCTGCAGGACACGTATTCATTTTTTCGCTGGCTCTGGGTTAGTTAGGGAGGTCGTAGAAGTAGTAGGTAAATACTATAACGCGGACGATTTGTATGAAGTGCCCGCGGTGTGGCCTATTTCCGCGGAATAACAATTAAGTAATAAATTTATGTAAATACAGCTTTAGACCGCGGTTTGTCATTAGAGTACCTTTTTTGTCACCTGCCCAAAAGACAAATGTTTGAAATTAATCATCACTTCATCATTTTCATTGTAAACTACTTGACAACTGAAGCGAACACGATTTTAAGAAATTCACAAGGACATCTTGTAATTATTTTTTTCACATCCACGACGTGTTGATTTACAATTTCCTATGAGATTCTTGTATCTTAAAGGCGAATTTAATTGAACGCCGATATTAAACTTCGCGTGACTTCGCTTATGTGCCGTCCCGTCGTTAAAAGTGTACGCACTTATCCTCTCCTCTACATTTACTATAATCTATATATATAAAAGAGGAAACTGACTGACTGACTGATATATCAACGCACAGCCCAAACCGCTGGGTCTAGGGATTCCAAATTTGGCAAGTAGGTTCCTTATGAGGTCTAGGGATGCACTAAGGAAGGATTTTTCAAAATTCACCTATTCACATTCTCATAAGTTCTAGGGGTGCACTAAGATAAGAAGAATTGTAGGATGCACTTAGTATCGAGTTCCCTAATGACCTCTGGAGTTACCATCGGTCCACCTAGAGATCGGCTTCTGGCTTGGACGAGTGCCTCGCACTCGCAGAGTATATGAAGAGGAGTTTCCTCTTCATCGAGGCAGAATCGGCACTTGTCGTATCTGCAAGCTTCATTTTATTAACGTGGTTATTAACCTTGCAGTGGCCAGTTACGAGTTCCGACTAGAATCCTAAGTCCAGGCTTATGAAGTCGTAGTGCTCTAGACATGTATTCCCGCGAAAAACCAGATATGAGCGCTTTCGAATGCTTTAGGTCTGGGGCACTAGCCCAGAGTGTTCTACTCTGTTCCTTAGCCCATTCCTGCAGCATTATTCTTCCGGAGCTCCAAGGGATGTAGATATAGGATCCTTCTGAAATACCTGAAAAAATGTTAACAGTGGCTTCTACTCATGAATCAGTACAACATTCCCAATCAATCCGTAAAAAGATTTTTGGACTTCCCATACAAAATGGTCGGTTCAGTTGATCAATTAGTATTAGGACTCCAAAAAAGGTTTGCCAATTTAGTATAGGTTCCTTGGGGTAAGTTGTTCAGTTTCATGAGTAGAACCGTAGTCAAAAAAATTTCAGATATTTCATTACACTATATATTTAAGTGGTGGGCAGAAAATAGAGGTCACACACAATCCTATACTGCGTAACGTGGTGGCCCGCTACCTTTCCCCACCAAGTAGCTCAGTATACAGCGAGCGTCTCTTTTCGAAAGCAGGTAACGTCTACGAAAAAAAAAGAAACAGTCTAGATCCTGATCCAATTTACACGATAACTTACAACTATAAACCTACAACACTAAGTAAGATGGAAATATGACCGACAGTTACATAAATGTACCTATACTTTTAACTTCAAAATAACGTGTTTTTAATAACTAGGTAATTAATTAGCCGGCGGAGCCGGCTACCCGGCGCTATTACCCGGTACCCGGCCGGATCCTTAAAAAAGTGCCGGATCCGCCGGGTACCGGAAACCAACCGGGTACCCGGTACATGTCTAGTCGAAACGTCGAAATAATTAATACCGAAATAACAAAATATCGAAGTGTCGAAATATCCAAATTGCGAAATATCGAAAATCAAATGGCGAAATATCTCAACTGTCAAAATGTCTAAAAGTCAAAGTGTCGAAATATCGATATATCAAAATGTTAAAATATAAAACAATCAAAATATCAAAATGTCACAAGTTCACAACGTCGAAGCTTCGAGTCGTCGAAACATCACAGCGACGAAAATGAAAAAATGGGAAATGGTCAATATGTCAAAAAGTTTACATGTCACATCTTCTACTTAACGTCTAAAATCTCCAGAAAACATCCTTCTGTTTCTGATGCCCCCTTAGTTTCTCAAGTCTACCCTTCGACAAAACCTTTCCGCTTTGAAACTCGCCTAATCTCCGCTCCGCGGACAGTCCCTTTCCTTCCCTTTTTGACGTCTTCTCCAACTCCCTAGATGGCCCCCTTTGATGCATACTCGCCTCTCGGCTCAGTTATTTTAGTCTACGCGGGCGAAGCCGCGGGCACAACCTAGTGTTTAATAAATATCATATAATCTACTGAGTAGCAGCTTCTATAAACAGTGAGGGGCGTTTTTACGATTACTACACCCGGCATACTAAACCAGTATAATAAAAGCTATACGTGGTGCAACTTTGTAGGATTTTTACTTAGTAGTAAGATATTTTGTAAGTCTGCATACCTACTTTATCTAAATCTTGTCGGTAAAACAAATGTTGACTTGATATGATCCAGCATTGAGGCGAGATAGCCAATTTCTCTTTGACTTGGGAAATCTGAGTAATCCCACACTGCTTCTTTCTTACTTAGTTACCTTACTTAATGAAGAATGTTAATGGGTCCGTTAAATCACTTGAAACTTTATGACCTTGTAGCCTAAATGTCTAGAAATACACTTGTTTTTGTTTCATTTAAATCAAGCGAGTAGTTTTTAAGTTACGATAATTTTAGTTTCCGCCTTTTTCAAATACTTCGCTCGGGCGCGCGTGACGTCATACCGCAACTCGCCGCTCTCACCGTACTGTGTTCTTCATACATTGCTATCGGATGGTCCCTACGTTCGCCCACAATAACATTTCTAACTGTAGTTTTTTTATGTGAATCGGTGTTACAGTAGTGTTACAAGTATAATCGATGACAGTTTTAAAAATTGATTGAAAAATCAAATGATTCCTTAAATAGACAAGTTAAGCTACTATTTCTCAAATAACTCCGATTTCTTTACCGCCGCCGCCGAGACAATGATTAAAAATGCAAAAGTACTTACAACTTATTTTTTTCTTTCTTATCACAAATCTGTTGATCCTTATAAGATACCTATACATATATACCTACATACCTATTTTTCATTACTAGTATTGAAAAATTTAGGTAATAATGATATTTATGAACTTGATATTTCGGAAATAAGGAGTGAGGGGCAAGGTAAAAGTGATGGTGTCAAAATCACTTATGTCATCAACTGTAATATAATGACACAATAACGACACTGAAGCGGTCATGGCTCAGCGCTGCTTACGTGGTCGCGTCGATCACGCAGGTTAACTGACTACAAACACGGTCACAGCTTGGATGGACTTGACTAGCAGTCCATCCAAGCTGCCTATAACGCCTCCGACATAGCTTGGCGACTGCCATCTAGTGATAGTTACTGATATTTAAGCCCATCCAAGTTGTGACCGTGTCTGTAGTCAGTTAACATGCGTGATCGATGCGACCACATAAGCAGCGCTGTGCCATGACCGCTTAAGTGCCGTTATTGTGTCATTATATTACAGTTGATGACATAAGTGATTTTGACACCATCACCTTTACCATGCTCCTCACTCCTTATTTCCGAAAACTGGGCATAAAACTTAAACAAATATATATACAGAAAATAGATCTTCGCTTATAAATTACTTGAAAATCTCTAAGAAGTTATCTATAAATCTTAAAATAAGTTGATAAAATTTAAAATATTGTTTGTTTGTAGGTGTGGACAAAGCCCTCTGCGCGACTCGCACTTGTCCGGTTTTTATTTTTTATGTGTATCGGTTAACTCATATTTATTTTATTTTAGATTGGCTAGAAATAGCTACGGCGACGACGTTACTGTTTATGCAAAAGTTATCAGATAAGGAGAAGGTGATATACACAACTTTTGGCTTTGGGTCTGGGTGGATCATACTTTTCATGTATTTCTTTTGACTTTAAGGTTCAAAAATATAACAGTAAAAAATAACTTTTCGGGTATATTGGTAGTTGTATTTAAGCACTTTGACACGAGCACGATTTTCTAGTTTTTGGATTCGTCATTTTTAAAATTTTCAACGCAAACTTCATACATAGAGGTAGGGAGCGGTGCGCGCACTGAGCGACCGTTGCAGAGTGACGTCACAGCAGCGTGCGGCGACCCCGCGTCACTTGCCTACCTAAATAATTCAGTATCTCGGAAACTATCAAACGTATCAAAAAAAAATTTTCACCATATTTTTTTATTTTTAATAGAGTATATTTTAAGCTAAAAAACAAAAATTGGTGGTATTCTTCATTCTAATTTAATTACTCAATAATATGCTCGTAATAATATGAATTGCCTATTTAAGTAGGAGTACACATACATATAATTTTTATCTTTTTTTTTTTTAATGCAATGCAACTAAATATAACCATAATCAGGCTCGTTTACCCGAATTACAATGTAATAACATTAAGGACTTGTATTTGATATAGTTTCTTTTGGAACCGACGCGACGTTTCTTCCCTCTGCGCGAAAACTTCCCGAGTATACGAGTTCCAAGTGAACTAAAAAAACTTCTAAAAATGTTCACTACTGCCTACTTCGATTGATTTGATTCGATATCAATATGATACATATGATTCCAACATATTAGCTGTTAGCTATCTCCCTAATAGCTGACAAAAAACGAGGAAATGACCAAGCAAATGTATTTTAGGAGGACAATTACAATACCGGAATAATTATAACGGAGCTAATTACATTCTTCGTACTACCCTTGACATATCCTTACATATAGTATGTTCAACAGAATGGCAATATGGATAATCAAGCCGTTTAATTAAGCTGTTGTAATCAACAGCCACTCATCCAATCATCGGAGCCCTTAAAAAAGCTTTTACACGTTGTAGTAAAAGTCAGATACCAATATGAGATACACGCATTCGTAGCAAAACCTAGAAACCTTTAGAGGTGGCTTTGAATGCAACGAACTTGATAGCATACTAAATATCGACGTAACAGGTCCAAATTCTATTGATTTTATCACTTAAGCCACAGAATACCCAATAGTACATACATAGGCATAGATATTTCATTTCATTTCATTTCAATATACTTTATTGCGTCATAGGAAAATATAATATTACAAAAACAAAGACAAAAGAAAATTGGTGACAACAATAGGAGACCTTATTGCTATAGATATCGTCATCTACATATATTAACGTGTCTTCTATAACAATAAGAAAGACGCTTCTATTAAGTGTAAAATAAAAAAGTTGCTTGTGCTTATTTTATATGTAAAGATTTTGTTTTCTAACTAGTTCAAAATTTCAAATACTCGGAACTTTTACACTGAACGGGAAGTGTTAGCGGAGCGAGAAGAAAAAGTAGATGCTATTTCATCGAGCGCATTTTAACTTGTCTCTGGTGATGCAAGTAAAATTATATTCGCGTCACGTAAAAAGAGCGCTGGCTGGCGTTCCGAGGATGCGCTCTGACAGCAACTGTTTAGTTCCCTCTCTTTCACACTTACGCGATTTATATTATGCTATCCAGTTGTCAGAGTAAACTGTTGTGACCTCGGAACGCCCGCCAGCGCTCTTTTTACGTGACGCGAGCTGTATGTCAGATTAGTTTGAATTATACCCTTATATCAACCAAAAATACCCTGCTGCCAACCGAATTATAATATACCCTTATAACCCGGCTAGGTGGAGCGATGATTTGCGCCAGGCTGCTGGTAACAGGATGCGTGTGGGCGAAGTAAGGTATAAGTACAAGTAAGGTATAAGTATAAGGCCTATGTCCAACAGTGGACTAATACAGACAGCTGATGATGATGATGATCAACCAAATGACTGCTATTTACAGTCTAAGCGAAACAGTTAAAGGTGTCTAGTAAAAACTAAGAAACTGTATTCATATGCAATGTAAAAAATGTCTAACTTTCAAACTTTAACTGCAACACAGGATAAAAGTAGCATACGCAGTGGTTACTCTGGAATGTCATTGTGTACAGCAATTAAAACGATTGAAGTAAATACTGAGTTAATTACAAATCTGTAAGCCTGATAAGGATAAGATAAAGTTTGTTCCTATAACGTTACTATTCACAACGTTGCGTTGAAAGAAAACTGAAGTTATCGAAGAGTCATTTTCGCTTTGAGTGTATCTAATACATATTAGATTTGAAGAAAGAACCCATTTCTTTATTACACTGATATGGATTTCTACAGGCTGTTACAAAATAGGTGAAGGACTAGTTAACTGGAGCTTATGCTCTTAATTATCAAGTTTTAAACCAATACTTCGCTGAACTAGCAATAACAACATAAAATTCTTTATGAATAATTGACCACGCTAAATACGTTAAAAACAACCGACTTCAATCGCAACAACTCCAATTTTGCTACGTTTTTGTTGATTTTCTCAAAAACCGCTGAATCAATTTCGATAAAATTTATATGGGACCGCCTGTGAAGTATACCCATTTAAACAAAAAAAGAATTTTCCAAATCGAATTGAGAACCTCCTCCTTTTTTTGAAGTCTGTTAAAAATGAACAGCTGTTTCACAAACTGTTTAAGATGGAAAATTCAATTTTCAGAAGAGCCAGTTACTTACTATACTAGTAAGTACAACGATATCAGAAGTAAATCAAATCTTAATGAAACTCATTATAGTTTCTTTTAAATTCATCTAAAGATATTATAAAACATCCAATTAAGAATATTCGATGAGATGAAGCAATTTAACTATAAGTAGCTCATCAAGTCGAGTACATTTAAAAAGAGATATCCACTTCTGAACTCATCGAGATGCAGTTTACGAAATTTACTGGCAGTTAACTATGTACAGTCAGTGCCGTAAGTTAACTTAATTTTACGTTTATCTGACTATGGCGTAAAGTCTTTCCGTGTGATGAGGATGACAGAATACCTATAGTCTTTATACAGGTACAGTTTCTTTTTTAACTGGGGCTTCAACGAAACTACACAATTTTACTCAAGGCACTCATCGAAAAAATTTACTTCTTATCCAACTCCATCAATATAAAAGGTTCCGCGAATTGACTATGGCTTTTTTTGAGAAAGTTGTTCAGTTTCTCGAGTGATTTTGTCAGTAGCTTTGTTAACATGTTTTATTGTTGGAAGGGTACCTTGCCACTGTGCTATGCGTTTTTTAAAACTAGACGAGACATATTTTTTGCAAAATAGTTACTTAGATTGTAGTAATCTATCAAGCAAGCTAAGAATATGATCGAATTCCAAATATATATTAAAGCAGCGTTTCTATATCTAACTCAGCGATAGAGAAGACACGCGTACAAAATTGTATGTAATCATGAAACAGTCTTATAAAACAGGGCAATAACTGTAATTTGGGGGTATTGGCTGTACATCCCAAACTCGAGGGGTTTGCGAAAGGAACGAAGCAACATAAGAGTATATAAATTTGACAATAACCTATAATTCTCGGTAGGAAGATCGAGGATGAAAACGGTCCACGGACAATAAAAGAATAACGTATCGCCTTCGTTTTGAAGCGTTCGCTTTGTATGAGTTTTGCTACTGCTTTTTCTGGAGTCGGTATTACGTTTATTGGGTTCTGTATGAAAACTAAGGGATATGTCCGCCCTTGTATGTCTTGTCCTTGTTTTATGTATTGTATTTTGTTCTTTCACAATAAAGAGTTTACAAACAAACAAACAAACAAACTATAGCGTTGGGTATTGATATCTTAATATTATAAATTCGAAAGCATGGATCTTTGTTTGTTTATTTATTCCACTTTCGCGCCGGAACTATTGATAGATAAAGCATTCAGCTAACGCATAGGATACTTTTTGTCCCGGAAAATGTAAGAGTTCCCGGAGGAATGCCTAAAAACTCAAAAGTTCCACCTTGTCTCTAGATGGCGCCACTTTAACATTTTTTTTCTCTCTGGACCCAATTCTGAAGTTCACAGCTAGTTTAACTTATTCCAAAAAAATATTTGGAATGCAAAAAATATCGGTATCATCGAATCCGTTTGTCTGGTTTTAGTAAATACTTATTCCTTTTCATATACCGGGCCAGATAGTGAAGTAATTTATCGCTAAAGCAAAGCAGTACCATTCGTACCATTTTCTGTCTTAACATTAGGTACAATTTACTGAAAGCTAAAATAATAAATCAAACTATTGCTGTCAAACCCCAAACTGACTCAATATTTCAATACCACCGCGGAACCCTAAAACTGAAGATGCTTACCCATATTGTACGCACTCTATTACGGCGGGAACCCAATTTATTTTCAAGTTTATCGTTTGGTTTGCTGTAATAAATTTCTAGCCACATTATGCAATGGGGCGCTTCAATATCTCGCTGCAATTTATTAGGAGCGATAATTTTGGGGTGGCATCCATCTATAGATTCATACTTCTTGAAAGATATATATATTACATATTTTAAACGCCAATTGAATGTACTTATATATTTTTTGTTAAATAATTGAATGTACTTATACATTTTTTGTTAAATATGGATCGTGATGCATTGTGACTCATAGTACTTTTTGGTATGCCAGCATTGCATTTGCTTCCATAACCGACTTCTAAAAATGCAGGAGGTTCTCAATTCGACTGCATTTTTGTTTTTGTGTATATTAAGCGACACTTTTGCCGACTGTGATTCGATGTTAATATCTTTTTTATCTTTTAAGTATAACTGGGAGAAGATCCCAAACAAAACAAAACCATAGCATAATTGTTACGATTCAAGTCGGTTTTAAAGTATTTAGCATTGAATAGTTAATAATGTAGTCATAATAATGGATTTTCATCTCTTGTGAAATATATTCTATAATACATTTAACCAAATTCCTAAAACGTAAATTACAAAAATATGTTACTATTGATTCAGAAATCTATAGTAAAGTTAAAAAAAATTGTACTGAAATTGAAAAACGCTACTAACCAACAACACCATAGAACTGATAGATATCATAATAATATTTTTTAAATATTCAATTGCAATATGCCATAAAAACAGGTACAATAAAAATGATGACACACCTACAAATTCGTATTTTGTATTAGCATACCAATACATACTATGCATTATCCATACTCAATCATAAACTGAACCATATAACACAGCTCACTTTTAAACTAGTATTATCAATAGTGGTCCACATTTACGACCCAAACGGTTTTACAGTTTTACTGCGACAATAACTGTAGTTATCAAATCAATGGTTTGATTCGGACCGTTCGTGATGGATAAGTTTGTTTGTTTGTTTACATTTACCTGAAATTGTTAAAATGAGATGGAATATGGAAGGTGTTGAAACTACAAATATATATTATATTATCAGTAATAATGATAAATCGATAATATACAAACCACGTTAAGACTTTTCTTGTAAAACTGTTAAACTTTCTGCAATATAATTGACCACGCTGAATACGTTAAAAAAACAGACTTTAATAGCAACAATTCCAATTTTGCTATGTTTTTTTGATTTTCTCAAAAACCGCTGAATCGATTTCGATAAAATTTATATGGGACTACCTGTGAAGTATACCCTTTTAAACAAAAAAAGAATTTTCCAAATCGGTTCAGGCGTCTTCGAGTAATCGGTGAACATACATAAAAAAAAAAGATTCTGACGAATTGAGAACCTCCTCCTTTTTTTGAAGTCGGTTAATAATTGATAAATAATTAGTATTATTGAACATCTAATTTCACTGTGGGCTCCTTATAGTAAGTTGCTAATGTAGCTCAGTACTGGTCCGGAAAAATCTGAAGCCGAAGGATCGACTCGCTAAGAAGAAGGAGCTAATTAATATTTTGTCTTTAATTAATTATAAGTTGACTGAACATGTACAAAGCATGACAAGAAAATGTGCCATGTTAACAACCCATATCGTCTCCATTCCTGGGGCACGGGTCTCTACCCATATATACCTTTGGAAGGTTACACCATACAAGGAGGCCAACTCCGGATTGGTGGAGGCTATTCTTCTTTCTCTTTGCCACTTCCCACTTTAGGAGGGGTCGGCTCTCCTAATCTTCTTGCGCTCTGTCTAGTGTTGTCGGGTCGGGTAGTTGGGCTTTTTTGGCAAGCTTAGTCATGCTGGTCCACCAGGCCAGCGGGGGGCGTCCTCTTCCTCGCTTACGTTCCGGGAGAGCTAGTGCTTTACGGACCACGTGTTCATCGTCCCGTCTCATAACATGATTGGTGGAGGCTATGTAGGGCTAACTGCCAAGCCCAATGTCAGAATTTTAAAGCCACCTATAAGCTTAACGTGCCTTGTCAAATAAAATGAAAGAGATTTTATCTCTGTATGGCTTAGTGATCATCCCTAAAACTAAGGGTTCTCTTTACTGCTATCTTATGACACCGACTACTAAACCCTTACCGCTATCAAAACATAAACCGAATTCGTTCCCGCCCAAAACGTTTAGATCCTCAATTTTGTTCTATCCTTACATCGACTATTGACATTGGGACTTTTTACACCGGTCGACACGACATTGTTGAGATATAGTATTCGTCCATTTTTTTATTTTTCTGTTTCTGTTTATTTTACCGTTTATTTATTTTTCTTTATCAGGTGACACTTTAGCAGACCCTGTAAAAGTTAAAAGGGTGATTTTGGTTTGCGGAAAACACTATTAAGAGCTTAACAAATAACGAAGGAACACTAATATCGACGATGTGGGTATTATAAGAGTGGAGCAGCTTAGCCCATTCCCTCTTCAAGCTGTACAGAAGGAAATGGACAAGTAAACAAATGCTAGAAGCAAGTATAAAGGTAGAAGAAATGTTATTATAGTGCATGGTGGAAATGTTTCTTTAAAGCATAGTTTATTTTATTCCATTTTTTTTTATTTGAAATTTATTAAGTAATAAAAATATCTCAAAAGTTTAAAGGAAGAGATTAACTGACGCGGAATGTGCTGGAGTCAACGAAACAATATAATTAATAATTCAATCAATTCATTTATTTATCAGACACCAGTGATCCATTAATGCATGTCTTTGCGATATAGGCGTCAACGACATAGGTAGAAAGAAAGTCTGGTGAAGTCTGAACAGACGTCAGAAGTAACATAAAGCTTGATTCTGTTCACCGTAGAAGTGGCCCGGTATATGATCTTGTATCTTAGAAGTATTGTCACACTATGACTGTCAACGGTATCGTAAGCTCTAAAAGGTCTTTTTAAATGGCCGATCAGTTCTAGTCAACTCCCGTCACGTATAGGCGATAATGTTCACTTGACTCGAACATCTGTGACCTTACCGACGGTAAGAGAACTATTTACGAGATTTCAGCTAAGGAATACAGAGATCGTCTGAAGAGGTTGTTTTACGTTTTAGGTCTTTGGAGATGGCAGTTTTTATTAGATGTGATACGGGAGAGGGTGATCTCAAAAACCAGGATGTCAAAGCTCGGGCAAAACGGAGATGGTTAAGTCAGAAAGTGGAGTAATACTCAAGCCGTGATAACGCTTGATAGAAGAGGATGAAGATAGGATACTTTAGTAAACTTACTCATTCATAATAAGCCTGATGGGATACTAAAGGAAATAGTCGGGAAGCCATGGTTCTTAAGATCCTTAACCAATATATTATATACAAAATAAATAATTTGACTGTTGACTGGTATAAGCTTCTATCTCAGCTAAACCTTAACCGGGTGGTCTGCAAAAAACGGATAAGACCGCCCAAATTGTATGCAACTGCATATTTATTATTTTACTTTTTGTTGCTGTTATTGTGTGTAAAATCTTTATATAGTTCTTCTAATCATGATAATTTCAAATTTAATTATATTGTAAACCAATGCAAATTGACTTCTTTCTTTTAGATCATTCCTTTAATAATTACAATATGTAATCAAGCATGCCAATACAAATACGTAGATTTTTAAAAAGACTGAAATATATTAAACCATGAACTGTTACTACCGTGAAAATGTTTATGACCAAAATCTACAATCACCGTATCACATTTCACCTTACATAATTTCAATCTCGTTTCAGTCTCGTAAAAAAGTCGTTGCTTTATTGACCAATCTTTAAGACTCTCATGAATACGTACATAGGTATGTAATTTCAAGTTCCCCATCATTCTTTCACCGAAGACAACATCCATTCTTCAAAAAATTCAAAATAATGACGAAATTATTGCCATCATCAGAAAAAAATGAAGTAATAAATCTCATAAAACACCTTAATTTATATTCAGGGGGCGTCGTGTACAAAATTAGCGGGTACTTTAGTACCCCTATTCCAGTCCTGAATTGGACATTACAGTCACGTATGGCCTGTAATGGTACCTAGTGGTTGGGGGATGTTTTTAATCTGCAAGGAATGTTCAAAAAGACACCACTAGCGTAGTGATGTGCCGTGTCGTGAATAATTCGTTTACTACGAATAATTATCACAAAAAGTAGAGGAATATAAAAAAATAATATTTTAGTTACACTTGTTAAAATTATAAAAACGTTCAAAATAATCGTAATGCATTTTTTCTAGCGCTTTATACTGATGAACGAACTGATGGAAAACCGATTTGGCAAGATGCACAGAACAGAGCAGAGGTGGCAAACGAGCAGACGGATCACCTGATGGTAAGCGATTACCGCCGCCCATAGACACCCGCAACACCAGAGGAGTCACAAGTGCGTTGCCAGGCTTTGATTTGAGAGTACGCTCTTTTCTTGAAGGTTTGAATTTCGTATCGGTCCGGAAATACCGCAGGCGACAATTAATTCCACAGTTTGGTTGTGCGAGGCAGAAAGTTTCTAGTGAAACGCACAGTTGTGGACTGCCAACCATCTATGTGATGGGGATGAATATGTTGTCGCGTAGAACGATGGCGGAAAGAGGCGGCAGGGATCAATCCGAACAATTCCTTCATATTGTCTAAAAATACTAAAAAACCGTCATCAAAAGCTCTTCGTGACGTGGTAGCATTTTACAGAACAGAGGACGCTCTAGTTTATGATGATAATACGTATAATGATGTCCGCCTTTCACTCAAAAGGGCTAGAGATAGGACAGCTAACGTCCGAAAGGCGATGAAAAACAATGTTGAAATCAGAATTAAAATCAACAAACTTCGAGACCTGGAAAAGTCAGGAGAAAAGAGATCGAATATCGTTGATTGTTGCGGCATATGCAATGCTTACGGCGCATACTCGTACATAGCTACATATTAGTCAATCCATGCATTACTGGATACAAAGACGGATAAGGTCGCTTAACCACAACACTAGTCTACCACCACTAGTGTCATAACGACGCTAGTTCTGAGTTATGGACCAATAAACACGAGACATTTAAATACGGCGTCTGGACGGCGGGAACCCTTGCACAGAGGATTATAAAATAGCCGGGGGTTTAAATTGCACTATTTGCTGCCGAAACGGCATTTGAATTAAGTGTTTTGGAGTATATCTGTTTTAGTTTTATTAGGTATTTGTAAAGTTATCACAAGCACTAGACAATCTGCAGTGTAGTAACTATCGAAATCTAACTGGATGCACCAGGTTATATACTTTGAGAAAGCAACGAAGGCACCCAATATCCATGATGATCGGACCACTCCGCCAGGAGTGAATAAACCAATAATTGACCACACTGAATACGTTAAAAACAACCGACTTCAATCGCAACAACTCCAATTTTGCTATGTTTTTGTTGATTTTCTCAAAAACCGCTGAATCGATTTCGATAAAATTTATATGGGACCATCTGTGAAGTATACCCTTTCAAACAAAAAAAGAATTTTCGAAATCGGTTCAGGCGTCTTCGAGTAATAAAGATTCCGACGAATTGAGAACCTCCTCCTTTTTTTGAAGTCGGTTGAAAAGGGGAATAGAAATATTAATCTCGTAGTATTAAAGCGCAACACACACAGAGGCGGCCGCGGGGCGGTGCGAAAGCGTTCCGGGAGCGGTATTTTTTGTAATGTTAAGATTAAATTACTATGAAACCCTTCACACCAAAACCTTTGTCTGCTTCGCAAAGCCTAATTTTTTTTTTTTTTTTTTTTTTTTTTTTTTTTATGGCAGAGGTGGCAAACGAGCAGACGGATCACCTGATGGTAAGCGATTACCGCCGCCCATAGACACCCGCAACACCAGAGGAGTTACAAGTGCGTTGCCGGCCTTTGATTTGGGAGTACGCTCTTTTCTTGAAGGTTTGAATGTCGTATCGGTCCGGAAATACCGCAGGCGACAATTCATTCCACAGTTTGGTTGTGCGAGGCAGAAAGTTTCTAGTGAAACGCACAGTTGTGGACTGCCAACCATCTATGTGATGGGGATGAATATGTTGTCGCGTAGAACGATGGCGGAAAGAGGCGGCAGGGATCAATCCGAACAATTCCTCGGAGCACTCCCCATTGTACATGCGATAGAGAATACAGAGCGAGGCTACATCTCTACGCAGCGCCAGGGAGTCAAGCTGATCTGAAATATCCTGGCAGTCGACGATTCGAGTTGCCCTTCGTTGAATGCGGTCCAGAGGGAGAAGCTGGTACTGGGGTGCCCCTGCCCAGAGATGAGAACAGTATTCCATATGAGGCCGAACCTGCGCCTTATAAAGTTGCAGGCGATGCGCCGCAGTGAAATACCGTCTCGATCTATTGAGCACACCAAGCTTCTTCGAAGCTAATTTAGCCTTACCCTCTAGATGGCCACGGAACTGGACTTCACTCGATATGTCGACACCAAGAATTCCGATACTAGCTGAGGCATTTAGGGGAGTGTCCTCAAAACGAGGTGATACGACAAATGGCATTTTCTTGGCAGTGAACGCGCAAACTTGTGTCTTAGTGGGGTTAAATTGGACCAAATTAAGTCGACCCCATTCTGAGACTTTCTTTAAAGAGGCCTCAATTTCCGACACAAGTTTGTTTCGGCTCTCGATGACGTTTTCCCGAGAAATGTTGGCACGGCCGGTATAGAAGGCATCACCTGTGCTGTCATCCGCATAACAATGAGTGCTGCTGATTTGCAGCATATCATTGATATGCAGAAGGAACAGTGTAGGCGAAAGCACACAGCCTTGAGGGACACCAGCATTCACAGACATAGAATCTGAGCATGCACCGTCGACTACGACCTTTATGCTTCTGTCTGCAAGAAAACTAGTGACCCATTTGCATAATTCCTCGGGAAGCCCATAAGAAGGAAGCTTCGCAAGAAGTGCTTTGTGCCAGACCCGATCGAAGGCCTTCGCTATGTCCAAACTAACGGCCAAAGCTTCCCCCTTAGTCTCGATCGCCTGTGCCCAACGATGTGTCAGGTAGATAAGAAGATCACCAGCGGACCGGCCCTTACGGAAACCGTACTGTCGGTCACTAAGCAGCTGGCGGTCCTCTAGGTACCGAAGGAGCTGGCTGTTGATAATGGACTCCATTATCTTTGAGAATAAGGAGGTTATGGCTATCGGCCGGTAGTTGGACGGATTCGAGCGGTCACCTTTTTTAGGGATCGGGTGCACCAAAGCTGTCTTCCATGACTTCGGGACTACGCCAGTGGAGTATGAGAGCCGAAAAAGGCGCGTTAAAACTGGAGCCAACTCTGGAGCACACACCTTCAACACGATAGGAGGGATTCCGTCGGGCCCACTCGACTTATGAATGTCGAGGGAAAAAAGTGCTTTACGCACTGAGCGTTGGTGGAACCGGATATCCGGCATACAGCTCGTGCACCGCGGTATGGTCGGCGGCTCGTTTCCCCCGTCATCCAACGTTGAGTTGGACGCAAAGAGTTTGCCTAGAAGATCGGCTTTCTCCTTTGCGTCGTGGGCCAATGAATCATTTTCCATGTGCAGTGGTGGAAATGATGGCGTGCAGAAATTCCCCTGGACAGCTTTGGCCAGAGACCAGAACGCACGAGTTCCCGAAGGAAGACGCTCTAGTCTCTCGCCAATTCTGCCTATGTGCGCTGACTTTGCCCTGGCAATGTCTCTTTTGAAGGACCTGGAGGCAAAGTTAAACTCCTTTTTTAATACGCTGGTCTTTTCATCCCGTACCTTCGCCGCATTTGCCCAGGCTTGGTAACATTCCTGCTTTCGGCGAGAAGCCTTTTTGCAGGACCGACCAAACCAAGGCTGGGATTTGCCGCCAATGGGGACCACTGAGGATGGGATAAAAAGCTCCATACCCTGCAGCACCACATCAGCGACAGAATCGGCAGCGAAGTTGGGATCATCCGGCGTGAAGCAAACCTGCCCCCAAGGGTAGGACGCAAAGAAAGACCGCATCCCATCCCAATCTGCTGACTTGTAATGCCACACACGACGGCGACAGGCGACTCGCGGTCGCGGCGGGCACGTGAGTGGCACCGTACTCCGGATAAGGCAGTGATCCGAAGAGCCGAGTGAGGCGTCAACGGATACTTGGTAGCCGTCCGGATGAGAAGTCAGCAGAAGGTCCAACAGTGAAGGTTCATGGTTCTCCACATCTGGGATTCGCGTGGGCGTAGTAACCAGTTGTGTCAAACCATATGCCAGGGCGAAGTCGTGAACAGATCTCCCCGCATGATCGGTCTTGCTAGAACCGAGCCATTCGGCGTGGTGGGCGTTAAAATCGCCGAGTACCACGATCTCAGCGGATGGGATCTGCTGCTGCACAGTATCTGCAGCCATTTGGATGTGCTCAATGAGTCGGTCAGTTTCGCCATCGCCGGTATGGGACCTATATAGGCACGAATAGACGCGGGGATGGTCATCGCCGTCTACACGTAGCCATATGGTGGAGAGGTCCCTACCTTCAAGGTTGCTGAGACGGCGAGAACTGATATCGTCTCTAACGTACACGCACACTCCAGCCCTAGGCACGAAGGAGTGTTCCAGTCCATACCCAGGGTAGGAGAGGTATGATGTGTCTGGTGGGGACGATATCTGTGTCTCGGTCAGGAAGAGCAAGGCCGGCTTTGCTGTCTCTAGGTGGTAGTGAACAGCATTAATATTTGAGTGTAAGCCCCTGATATTGCAGAAGTCCACGGCCAGCGTGGCAGGGGGTGCCAAGGTGTTTTTGCCCTTCCCTTGTGCAACTGGATGATGGAGCGCTGTTATGCCCCCCCCAGAGTACGACGAGGGGCGGCCTGGACGTCCAGGCTCAGGCACATTGTATCCTGAGCATGGACGTCCAGAGAGGGATTCTCCAGCGCTAGCGCAGCTGGTACCCTCCTGGGGTAACATATTTGGTAACTGCGCTATCATTGGGGGGGGGGGCGGTTTGGGCCTCCGGTAAATAAAATGGATTCGCCCACACCACGCCTACTACTCAAAATACTTAAAATCCAGATTATCAAATTGACAAAAACGTAGGTAATGCCAAAAGAAATGGTAAAACCAATGATTTTACTTACAACAAAGGAAAAGGACACTAGAGGTGAAAGGTACACAGACGGATTTACATAAAAGCACCATTAGAAAACGAATGTAATTCCATAAACATGAAAAAGGGGAGAAATAAACATCACTTACATTATAGGAGCCATAAGTTTGTAGCCAGGGCATTGAAATAATAATGTATCACCATAGTGAAACAAAGGTTAGACAAGGTTAGGTTAGGTTCTCTAGGAGACGGCGTTTTATCGTTTTAACTTGTAGATTCTCATAAGACCATGGTACATCGAATCTTTTATTTATCATAAAACGGCCAGAAAATCGGCTCAGAAATCCAGTCCAAAATCCATGAAACATCTCTTAAGCTGAAGGCTTAGCCCCAGGTATATCTTTCGGTTCATTAATAGGGAATGTCGGGAGGGGGGGGGGAGCTGTTACTAGGGTATACAAGTGAAGAAGCGATCATACAAAATCCATTTATAGTAATATCGTGGCACAGTCAGGGGCAATTCCACTCGCTTTACATCAAGAGGTCGCGGGTACGATTCCCGGCAGGGTCAAAATTTGTAGAATTGATTAGGTTAACGGTAGGGGATTTCTAAGCCCACCTGGCAAGCTACAATCATATTGAAGTAATGCCGCCAAACATCAATGTTAACAGCATTGATGCGTTCCGGTAGCAAGTTGCGATGGAGAGTCTCGGTAAATCCGCTTTCATCTTTGGCATTAAAGTCACTTACAAATCTTACAATTTGATGAAATGATGTCGAGATTTTAACAATAGATGAAATAACTTTAACTATGTCTATGGGCGGCGGTAATCGCTTATCGGTGATCCGTCTGCTCGTTTGCCACCTATCACATAAAAAATAAATAAATAAATCGCAAATAACTTAAGTAATACATATTAAAATCGTAGTAGTATCGTCACTTTAAAATTGTTTGTCAAAAAATCAAAATACATAATGTAAACACGATTAAGATATCAGATGCCGAATTAAGTAACCTCCTTATTTTATCAGGTAAGTTGTGACACAGAGGAAATGTGACCCCTTTGATTATTTACTGTAATACAGTAAATAATCAAAGTGTGACCCAATTCATTTACGCGCCCTAGTTTACTTGAGAAATCGCGATCGGCAAGTGCTTAATATGTCATTTAAAATATGAACCTACCGATACTAGAGACATTTTTGAGGAAGTTTTCATGATACGACGAATAAATCATATCGTATATTTTTTAAACTGAGTTAATTACTTAATTTAATGAAATACGACAGAACCAACAGTATATATCGTATGGAATGTTGGCTTTTCTAAGATTCTTCTAGAACTAAACAGTTAATGAATAGTTGGGGAAGGGTAATATTGGTAATAGAAACACTAGTCCTTCGTGGTTATGACAGCTGAAAATACTACACAGTAAGAAAAGTAAAGGTCATTGGAATCTTAGAAATATATTTTATTTATTAGATATATCTACAGGGTGTTAAAAAAAGTGCGTTTGAGATTTTAAGGGGTTACTCAGAATCAAGTATAGAATACAAGAAAAATATACGAAAAATCCGACTTACAACTTTTTTCCAGTGTTGTAAATCTGAATAGTGAATCAAGAATTTGTATGGGAAACTGAAAAAAAAGTAGCAGATCGATTTTTTCAATATTTTACCTATATTCTATATACTGGAATCTGAATAACCCCTTAAAATCTCAAACGCAGTTTTTTAACAGCATGTATATCTAAAAAGGAAAACATCAGCACGACTAATGAGCCCACAGTATCCAGCAGCTTCACAATTACACCATTCGATCAGGCAAGGTCCTTAATTTCCAACACGACTTCTGGGCCGAGATCGCTACACGAGAACATTAATCATCTCTATTGGTTTTCATTTCAAGAAATAACCTATGTAATAGAATACCACGCGACTTTAAAACCACGTAAATAGGTACCAATGTTTCAGATCTTCGCCTTGACAGAAATTTATAACAGATCTAGTAAATCTGTATTTTCTGAGCATCAATTTCGAAACGTCAAACGGCAAACAATGCTCTTGCTTCAGTGCGTTTACACTATCGATCGGCGCGCGGTATCGGTCAAGGAATGCGGCGGGACAATATTTGCGTAGGGCATTAGATAAGCACGCACGAATGTATGCGTACACGCACCGAACCTCCCTATTTGGTCACGATTGCTGAGAGATATCGATGTTAATATTGGGTGATAAGAAATAAGCTCACGACTGGTTGAAATGTTGAGAAATTGAATTTGGATCATGATCTTCACATTCACATAAAAAAAAGCAAATCCTCTTCCACAACTGAGTTTCACTGATATAAACCAGTGCTTTATTACAGTACTCATGTAGCAGTTACCTCTGACTTACAAACTGGTTAGAAATACCGTTTGAAGTTATTAAAAATCCGACTGAAATGCGAAAATAACATCATTTACGTCTCAAATTAAATTTAATATTTATTCAGGAACCTCAAAACTTTCTTTGAAAAACTAATCAGTAATGCATTGTCCAAAAACCCTCGTCTAATCCAAACCAAACCAACATTCCCAGGCACAACGGAAACAACAAAAAGCAAAAAATTCAATTCGCAAAATCGCAATTTGCCTAAGGACTCGAAGTCTCGGAATTTCTCCAAAAGAATAGTGTCCTAGAGGTACATTTCAACAATACGTGGTCCTGATACTCCTCAGGTACAATAGGGATGATCACAATCAGTTCTGCAGCAAAAAATGGCACTCTAAGAAGGCCAATTGAAAGAAGCCATCTGCTTCGGACGCAAGCGTTGCATGCAAAACTAATGTGTCCATAAGACGCTAATTGCGCGGACTACATATTGTGTTGTGGTCGCCATTTTTTAAATTATTATAAGGGTGGTTTAATCATGAATTTAATTGAGATAGAAACAGAGTATACTGTACATTAATGTCCGGAGAGGGTCTTGAACATGTCACTGCTATTTGTGAGATACGAACAATACTAATGTCAATAAATCATCGATTTCATTGTACTTAATACATAATTAGTATTTTATCATACTTATAAAATCTGACTATACGTAGATAAGCACATTTTAACACCTCGCGACGTTTATCTAAAATATATTTACTGTCATTTACTTAATATTTAATTTAAACATCATAAAGGAATCATAACATTAATAAAATCAATTCATTGTCACCTCTAAAAGCCCTGAAAAACTTTAAGCAAAAATGACAATTTCAGCAAATCCTTCTAAATGTCCAACAAACGCGTCAAAGCGTAGTCACCTCAACACATTACAATGCACGTCATATCCCAAATGGCAACAAAAGAAAAGAAAGATAATCTAAGACAGCACGTGTTACCGTCTATGGCGCAATTTGAGCAAAAAATGCATCCTCCAACATGAAGCCAGGATTATTTTTATATAATAGCAACCGCGCGTTGTCTTGCCGCGAATGCTTTGTCAAACATAAGATTTAAAAGTATTACTTTTGGGGTGGCAAAATCACGAAGGTACATGTCATAAAACTATACGTAATATATAGGGTGATTTTAAATTAGTTCTTGATACCAAAGGATATGCATGTGCTCATGATAACAAACAACTTTCCCTAAGGCACACATGGTCAAATCTCAAAAAAAGTTTTGGACCCTCCATACAAATCTGTCTACGGAAGGGCCAAATTAGTATGAAGAGTCCAAAAATTTTTTTGCGATTTGACTATCGGTTCCTTAGAGAAAGTTGTTTGTTCTCATGAGCATATGAATATCCTGTGGTATCAAGAACTAATTTACAGTCACCCTATATATACGTAATATTCATAAACACGTATTTAACATTTACTTTCGTTACATGTTATTCAATAACGATAAATAACTCCAGGGACTTTTATTGTTTCTCTTCCGTAGGAAGTTGGCATTTATAATATTATATGAAGCTGATTTACTAATAATTTTTAAAAAATACTGTTATATCATAATTAGTCACGAATTACGGTACTATAAGGAAGCTGTTTTCCGTCTGAAATGGTTACGTCAATTTTATGCGACAAATATTTTTTCACAACTGCAAGCTCGAACGAAAGTTAAGTTCGCTGCGATCTCGCTGAAACTCATTACCGAAGGAAGACCTATAAAAAAAGTTTTTCAAGGTTTTGAATTTTGTTTTTTGTTACAACTTATGGCGTAGTCGTTTGGTTTACGTAAATAAAATTAAAATTTATATAATTAGCCAACATTATAGTAATTTAAGACCAGAAATATTACGTTGATCATAATCATTACGTATAATAATGCGTTTAATAATAATATTATAGGTACAGGTGGCTCAAAAATATTGTAGTAAGCGTATTTTCGCCTGAGCGTAAACTCTGTTACGTGGCCACGATTCTGTTACGATTCCCGGATTCCTGGATTTTAAAATGCTTAATTGTTTAGACTGCACAATTTTCTACAAGGAATCCATACTCTATTTACGATAAAACATGAACTTTTCATAATATGTTGGCCGATCAGCTGAAAAATCTTTTAGAAAGGTCAAAAATCACTTTTTACTCGATTGCGCCACAAGGGTGTTTTTTGAGTTTATGTATGGAATATGGATGAATGTATGTATATTTCTTTGGCACGCTCTGTAGCCTAAACGGCTTGATGGATTTAAGCTTGAGAGGTGTCGTTAGATTCGTCTTGATCTGAGAATGACATAGATGACATAGGAGTAGGATACATTTTAATTTAATGCAGTCGAGTTTCAATTTTTTAAATATGGTTAGGTTATTTCTGAATTGACCATGGGTGCCTTGTGTAAATTTGTTCATTTGTAGGAGTAGTAGCCCCAAAGATAAAAAGTTTCAACTGACATTGTTAGATATTTTATAGGAAATGAAATAGTTGAAATAGTTTTGAAATATCGCTTTCAGCTTTCATTTTGACAGACAGATAAGCCGGTGGCGTTGTGATTAGCGCCCCTGACATCTACGTCGAGTCATACCCACCCTGGACAAACATTTCTGGTTTATTTTATCTCTGTCTGGGTGTTTATTATCTATTTATTTATTAAGCTATTGAAACTTACATTTACACTGTATTTCAGTCTCTGATTCATATAGCACAAGGCTTTCTAAATTAGTGCCAGATTCATCCCGAAAATATTAAGCAATTCAACTATTTAAAAAAAAAATCGGCATCATACCTGCGACAATTTTTTTTCCATGTAAGTATATTGTTTATATTTTCCCGTTTTATGATGTGCAACAAATTATTTTCATCACTCATTCTTTCGCTCATCGATTGACTTTGGGTGAACCAACACACAACTTTTTGCAGGTAAGTAAGTAATAATCTCACTTTTAACAACATGTAGTGTACATAACCATACAAGACAAGACCGGTTACGTGTAGTTAATATTAAGGGACCGGTCTTGTCCGAGGCGATCTTCGTTCAGTTTGGTTACTAAGGAAGTTAAGGGGCCCGTCTGGTCGCGCCGCCAGTAAATTCTTACAAGAAACTGGTAGTGGTATGTAAACGGTTATATGGAATTTTATGTATGGCTGGTGAAACGAAATAGCCATAGCTGTTAAATGAGCGAAAGACTAAGAAAGCGAAGAGTAATGAAACTATAAAATTAAAAACAAAGAACATAATAATCAATTCATTACGTACCATTCCTTGACTTAACTATTCATCGAAATAATAATTAAGTAACTGGATAAACTTGACTGTTATTGAGTGATATACATGTATGCCCACCAAATAACTGACAACATTTATTTTTCCGCCATTTTTTAAATTAGAATAGGCAATAATAAAATACTAAGACCATTAGATAAGTAGACGCGTAACGCCTGATTGCCAATCTCTCCATCGAAAAGTTTGGAATTTGGTCAGTTCCATATATCAAACTTTATCATAATAATAATATAATAATAATATCTGGGACAAATCACACACGGTCATCTGGCCCCAAACTAGGATTCCCTGTATCTTGGGAACCGACTGATATAAATACACATATACTTTTAAATACATACATATATGTATAGATATAATACACCCAGACTCAGAGCAAACAATTCTGCTCATCACAGAAAAGTTTTGCCCTGTATGGGGATCGAACCCACGACTCTCGGATCAGAGGTCAGGATCGCTAACCACTTAGCCACCGAGTCAGTCAAAACTAGGATTTTACAATATTATGATTGCCTTGGTAGAGCCTGATCCCATCTTTCGGAATCATCATGATTTACCTTCAGGTGAAATGATACCAAGGGCTAACATCATCGTCATCAACAGCCGAAAGCCGTCCACTGCTGGACAAAGGCCTCCCCCAAGGATTTCCACACCGACCGGTCCCGCGCTGCCCGCATCCAGCGGCTTCCAAGGGCTAACAAATTATACATTAAAAAAAAACTCTCAAGCAAAAAATACCTTTTGTACTTTCAGTAAAGTTAAAAACAAACGCTGTTCAATGACTGTGCGCTTTCTTTTCTCATCTCGTTAACATTATAAATGCGAAAGTACGGATGTTTGTTTGTTTCACTTTCACACCAAAACTACTGAACAGATTTTGATGAAATTTGGTACGTGGATAGATAAAGCACTCAGCTAACACATAGGATACTTTTTATCTACGAAACCTCGAGGGTTCCCGGAGGAATGGCTGTCTTAACATTTTATTTTTTTCTGGTCCCAATTCTGAAGTCCACGCAGACGAACTCGCGGGCGGAAGCTAGTCTACAATATTTAATAACTCCTTACCCTGTATTTAACCTGGCTGATGCGATGGTGTCATTGCTTCTTACTCACTTAATTCTATAATATTCAATGACTATTTCGAATCAATTATTCAACAAGATTATTTATGTTTAAATCGTTTGAACTTAAATGGGATTTGTAAGAACACACGACAAAGGCCGGGTGTTAATGTCTTTCTTGTTTATTCAATTATGTTTATTTTGTGCTGAATCTGTTTACATGCTACAATCTACAAACAAATAAAATATCGTATCGATAAATAAAATGAAACCTGGTGATCTGATGGTGGTTGAGGAAAACCGATGGATTTATTTATGTAAGGTGCTACTCTGTTAGTGCCCGATATTTTAGTCAGTGCTCCTACTCCTGATTCTGATCAACTTTCTCCAAGGAACCCATAGTCACATCGCAAAATAGTTTTTGGACTCTTCATACTAATTTGGCCGCTTGGCTGATCAATTTTTATGAGTCCAAAATTTTTTTGCGATTTGACTATGGGTTTCTCGGGGAAATTTGATCAGAATCAGGAGTAGAACCACTAACTAAAATATCGGGCACTAACAAAGTAGCACCCTACCTACATAAGGATTTTGTAAATCAACAGAGACTATTTATTTTGTATTTTACTTTTAGGTGTTGTTTTTGACACTGAATAAATGAGTTTCTATTTCTATTTAAACTGGACCCATGAATCTGAAGTCCTCAAAAATGTTTGTGTCATTGTTTTTCTTCATTACTTAGTTCTTGCGAACCTCAATATCAAGTTGTGTACAAAAAGTTTATATTCTTTAATAATTAAAAAAAAAACACTCACTTTTTAAACAGCTCTTTAGTAACGCGGTAAAATTTTGAATTCGGAATGCGTGAGAAAACGATCACGCGTGTACTACTCAAATTACGGCGGCGGCGGCGCGCGGCGATCGTAAACTTGAATGGACAACTTTAAAAAAAAAAAACGTTAACCGAATGTAAGTGTAGCTTGCAAAAAATAACTGATGGGAAATGGCCTAAACTAGTAATTTTACGACGTAGATTCTGTTATTTACTTCTTAAACGTTTAGTAGAAAAATTCTGAAGTTATAAGCTTTGAGTGCTTCCTACTAGGTCGAAATCTCGAAGTAAGTTGTAACGATCCAATCTCGCGTCTTTCCCAGAAAACCCATAATGTTTTTGAGATGTATGTACATCTGCTTGTTTGGATAAACATTAAGCCTATGTATAGGGATTTTGAAGTGAAAAGTGCCCTTCGATTAATCTCATTTAAAACTTAAAGCAGTGTAGTTTTTAATAAAATAAATTGGTAAGGTCATTGCAAATCAAAAATTATTCCAACAAAGTTAATAAAAAACCGCGAACATCACGCATCACTAGTTCGCCCATAGACAAAGCAAGCTCAGTTTTTAAGTCAAAGAAAGAAATGGGTGTTACATACAAATTCAGTTTCTGATAAACTGCAGTCTACGTATAGTGTATGGACGCGTATATGCTTTGTATGCATTTTTTTATTTAAGCCGAATAATAATTTCAGTTTTTTTTATGTTTTATAGCAAACTCTTATTGAGCGTAACTTTTTAAAGAGATTTAGGAGGTAACTCGAATTTTGTGAATCCATAAAAAGTTTTACAGCTTCCCGTCTAGACACAGAGACTTTGTCTGCTGCATTGAATTAGTTATAGAGTTATCTCTGGTGTGCCAAATATATGTATATACTTTTTAATATATCATAATAACTTATTTTGGGGTTATTATAAAAAAATATTATATTTCATTAAGTACTACTTAAAGCAATATTTTTTCACTACAAAATCTATTTTGATATAGCTACTTAATAAAAATATTTTGAGGTAATTTTAATGCGAAATGAATGTACTGACTGTATGTATAGTATTTTCAAAGGCGTTTTAGAGAGGAATACCTAAAATCACATATTTAAAAAATTCTAAAGTAAACAAAGATAAGAAAACAAGAAAAACTGATAGTGATAACCGTTCTCTTTGATTGAAGCCGGTTAAAAAAAATATATCTACTCAACTGGTAGACGTAATGAAAATAAAACGAATTCCAGATCGTTTGCCTAGTACTAAATCAACATTTTGGAGGAAGTAGACAAATTTATTTGTAACTTTGGCGAAGTGTTGTCTACTTATACCATCATTATGACACCACTGCTTTTGTTGTCATGTGCATCTCGCAACACGCCACACCCCTAACGTATACCGTTCCAATTTTAAAATCGCTCGTGCACAACCGTTAAAAAAGCGCGGATTAAACAGCCAGTGATGTTGCCGCCTTGAATCAAAAAAGATTATTGCAATCAAAAAACTATTACTATTTGCTTTGTCGATGCGCACAGGGGGGAACGGCAATCGCATGCAGCCAACAAATGCATATGTATGATAATACTGTTTTATTATGGTGGTTGTTATGGTGATATTGGGTTACCATCGTAACAGGTAGGTTAATGTACATTAACGTAATGTGCACAGTGTCCTGCAATTAATTGAGGTAGTAAAATCGTAATGTCATCAACCTGTGGCGCCCAGTAGTATGGAATTAGAATTTTTATTTGATTACATTGAATAAATTACATTGCCAAAAGCTCAATTTTTTTTATTAGTGGTAAAAAACGAGTTAAATATACTTCAGAGCTTCTGAACCCTTTTTAATTTAAAATCTCTGAAATGACTACGACCGCCATCTATCGATACCGATCTTTACCAACAGTTAGCTTATGAAGGAAATTACGGTGGTGGTGAACGGAGAATATAAAAAAAATATTCTATCGAACCCAGGTGGTCCTTGCGTACTGGTATTTGAATGAGAAATAAACAGTGTAGTAAGTACATTGGGAAGTACAGCTATTCTTTACAAACTACCTAGATACAAGTCATTGCACCCCAAAAACTTTCAATGTGGGTAGAACTACCGCGAACTAGTTGCACTTTTTACCACTGCCGCCAACGCTACCTATTCCAAATTCAAAGAGTTTCCATTCATTCAACACGATGACAATACGTTTCAAGTTTGAAAATCGAACGCCCGCTGGGAGTACACCGAGTTATAAATTCAATCGTTCGGTGATTCGGCGACAAGCGTGGCTGCGGGAAGCATTGTTGCCACTTGAAAAAAAAAAAACATTTCACATGTGTATGATTGACAGATTGACGTGTTACTTTTGTACAATCAAAATTTATTCTCCCACGCGTATCAATATTTACTTGTTAGGCTGGGATTTCACGGTTCGGCGAAGGTTGACAGTTGTAGTCTGAGTTACTGTATATTGTCTGTCTAGCTAGTAACTAGAGATTTGCGAATTTACCATTGTACAAAAAGTTCATTGTTTATTTAGAACATGATACTCGTAGTCTTGGTCTTAAGCCTGACTTCCTAACATTAGCCTTCCAAATGTACTGATGGATATTTCTGTTGATGAATAAGTAACTACTTAATTAAGACTTTCTTCTAAAAATTCGATAAACATTAAATAGGTACTTCCTTAAAAGGCAAAACAAAAAGATACTTACTTGAAAAAAAAAAAGCATGTAACCTCGACTTTTAACAAAAGAGAAAATTGCTTGTTGACTTCAAATTCCTTAGCGAATTCATTAATTTCACGACAGCCAACAAGTTCACCCCTCATTACCATTCAGAAGGGATTATGTATAACAAATGAGGTCTGATCTCAAACAGTCTCACGTACTTTATAAAACAGAAGCGGTTAAGAGCGACGGTAGCGACACGCTGCGTCGATTCTAGCGACAAAACACCGCTGTAAAAAAACCTATTAAATTCAAAATAACGCGGGCACGCGTCCGACGCGACGCAATCGCCGGCTGTATGGCTGTACCTTACGTTACCATGCACCATTTTTTTTTTAATCCCCTTTAAGTTTTTATAAGACGTTTTTGTGCAAATCTCGCTGCCATTGTGAAACGAGTCGCACAAAGCTAGGATTCGAAATTCGAACGCACCTGGCGGGAAGACGCCGCCTCGTTCTAAACACAAAAAGAAGCAACCGCCAAAATAGTGCGCTCGTAAATCAATATTGTCCCAGTATAAATAAGGGCTTAATTGCTTAATACGGAACTAGGGTCGCCCGTGGCGAAAATCTTGGCACAATAGCGTCTTGAACAAAAGTATGAGACATTGAGTAACGAGATGCCAAATATTGCAGGGGATCCGCTCTATTTTTTTTTTTACTTTTCAGAGCAAATGCAGGTGATGTTACTGTTATAGAAAACGAAAAATTCAATTATTCGCCTATTGACAATACGAATTTGGAGCGTTTATAATGCTGTTGCTACGCGGCGGAAACGAAGGGAGGCTGTGCAAGCGTCCAAATCCAAACCCTGCGACTACAAACGGCCACTTTTACAAATTGGTCGTAATTTTTCTCGATAGTGGGAATAAAACCGCCTCTACTGACTAAGCCTATTGTATCACAACAAGTACATACGCAACCAAGAAGGTCTTATTAAAAAGGTTGGTGGTTTAACCGGCAGTAAATGTCACATTTTATTACGTGTTCCACATTCAAAACCTCGGTGCGAGCTTTGTGAAGGTATTTTTCATGTCGTTAAATAGCTGTTTGTGGAATTCAAATACGGGTGCGGTTTTACACGTTATTAACTTGATTCTAATGGAGGCAAACATGAATTCAATTATAACCTGAAGTTACTGATATTTTCTTTTGGGTTATTGAACCTTATTGTTATCTTAGTTCTTTCAATGTATACACATATATATATATATATATATATATATATATATATATATATATATATATATATATTATCTCTGCGAGTAAGCTAGCGGTTGCATAGTAAATCATTTTTGGTCAAATCTCGAAGGACCTACAATATAACTGAAAACGCTAAACACACTGAAAACCAGGGACAACGTAACAACTACAATTTTGCTGTTTTGGATTTTGAAAATTTGCTTAAAAGGTACTGAAACGCATTTGAAGTCACTATTTATATTTTAAAAAATCGGTTCACAATCAGATATCGCGTAACATACAGACAAAAAAATACATATATATGTTTTATATAAGGTTCTCCTTTTTAGAAGCCTTTTTTTAAATATATCTTAGCGTAAAATATAAGTCATTTCTCGCCAAAAAACAATGGGGAAGAAAACGCAAAGCTATTTGCAGATGGCGCTACGGACGCTTGACTCATAACAACTTTCAATTAGTTCCGCGTTTTTTATTATCGAGGTGTTTAAAAATAGTTTTTTTTTCTCTAAAATTGTTAAATGGAAAATGTATGCGACTTGGACTGTTCCTCAATTAAAGGTAACTTGAAAAGTACATAATTGAAAACGTAACTTTTCCCACGTCTTCTTCATCCGAGAATCTTTAGGAAATTAATGATTTCCATTATTATTGCAACCAATCGCCACACAACGCGGCATTTTTTTAATAATCTGATGTTTAGTTCACGTAAACAATTTTTTTTATACGTTTTGACAGTTAGTATGAGTCGAGCGATATCAGCGCCTCTATCGGCGAGCTTTGTCAGTTTTCTTCCCCGTTCACTCCGATCTATTTGAAACGAGTATGTGAAATTGTGAAATGGAGACTACTGACAAAAATCCGTGTAATTATGATTTCACTAGTGAGATTATAATATTTATAAATATCACGAGTTTAACAATGAATATAAAAGGCAGATGGCCGTTGGGGCAGTAAAGTTCTCGAGTGGCGACCGCGCACCGGAAGACGCAGTGTGGGCAGGCCTCCGACTCGGTGGACCGACGACCTGGTGAAGGTTGCGGGAAGCCGCTGGATGCGAGCCGCACAGGACCGGTCAGTGTGGAAATCCTTGGGGGAGGCCTTTGTCCAGCAGTGGACGTCTTTCGGCTGATGATGATGATGAAAGGGATAATATGCGACATAGTATACAGGGTGTTAAAAAAGTGCGTTCGAAATTTTAAGGGGTTACTCTGAAACGAGTATAGAATACAGAAAAATATATAAAAAATCCGATCTTCAATTATTTTTTTCATTTTCCCATACTAAATCTGAATAGTGAATTAAGAATTTGTATGGGAAACTAAAAAAAAATTGAAGGTCGGATTTTTTCAATATTTTTCCTGTATTCTATACTCGATTCTGAATAACCTCCTAAAATTTCAAACGCACTTTTTTAACACCCTGTACAAGACGGAGTGTTAATAACCAAACCAAAACATTCAATCAGGATATGTTAACAGTACATTATAATATCGATCGCGTCCAAAGCCAGTCCTTACTTCCACCACTCCGTTTTTGGAGCGTCCGCAACGACTTCCAGTGTTTGTTTGTAAATACAGTGGCATTTTATATTTAAAATTATGGGTAAATGAGACGTGATTGACACAGTGTTCAGTTCTGTATTAAGTAGGTAGGGTCACAATGTTACAACACGGCGCAATCCGCGTAGTTCCCATTAGACTACCTACCTAAATTATTTCATATTACATATAAATTGCAAATTGCAATTAACAATACTAAGAAACATTTTTTTAAATTTACCGTCAATTAAGTAAGTACAAATGTTATAATATAAAAATACTTATGTCAAAGAAACTGAATTCAAAATACAACAAAAAATATATGTGTAATAATTTGGGAAACATCCTAACTAAGTATTATTATTATAGTATACTATTTTTCCTAACTAATACTTACTTCCCTGACTCAGCGACCCGAATTGGATCTTGGCCTCTGACATCAAAATGCGCTGCTCTTTCCTATTTTGTTCCAAAATACTACTCAACTAATACATTGTCTCAATGTCTGTCCTATTTACGCGACTGCCACGAGCAGGATAATGTATTTCAAGTATATGTAATGTAATATGTATATGTACGTCTATTTACAGACAATACTTTCACACCGCCATTCAGGCTAGTGGACGGCAAGGTATCGTTAGCTTCGATATAATACATTACTAAATGCCTATGACTATGACACTAGTCATAGGCCACCGAACAAACTAGAAAGTAAAACTTTGTAAATATGAAAATATGGCTCATTAAACACTGAAATAATCTACCTACTTGTAAATATTTTGAACAAAATCCAAAAAACGTTTGTCCTCCTCTTAAAAAATTGATGCTTGTTAACGACAACCAAAAACAGCTGGCATATCGTACAATATCCGAGTTTCGTCCAAAATGGCGGAATTTACAAAGCATAATTGAAATTTATGAGCTGTTTGTATTCAGAACCATTCTGAACTTTCCAGAGATCGTAGATTAGGTTTAACTTTTTTAACTTTTTAAATGACAAACCCAAAATAAGCGTTGTTCGCGTTTAAATCTTTATCATCAATTGTGTAATCGTTCTGGGACATATTAAATAGTATTTTTTTAATGTTAACGTGATAAAAAACAAAAAATATACATTATAATATCAACAGGTATGTACACAAAGACTAACTTTTAACAGTGTTTAAAATTAATTTTTTGTCTTCAAAAAGCGTTCAAAATTAATATGAAAAGTATAAATAAATATCAAAGGTATAGCTAACACTCAAAACGCTATATTGGATATATAAATAAAATTCTACGATTTGTAAGTATCTAACTAAGTACAATGCGTAAAATAAACATAATCGACATATATAAGGTGCTACTTTATTAGTGCCCGATATTTTAGTCAGTGCTCCTACTCCTGATTCTGATCAACTTTCCCCAAGAAACCCATAGTCAAATCGAAAAAAAATTTTTGGACTCTTCATACAAATCGATCAGCCGAGCGGCTAAATTAGTATGAAGAGCCCAAAAAAAATTTTGCGATTTGACTATGGGTTCCTTGGGGAAAGTTGATCAGAATCAGGAGAAGAAGCACTGACTAAAATATCGGGCACTAATAAAGTAGCGCCTTATATTGAATACTGTAAATGTCATTTGAATTAGGTTTCTTATTAGAATAAAGAACCCTTGTTGGAATAAAGACGAATAAAGACGCAAATATGTTTTTTGTTACCTTATTGCTTAAGAAATAGAGGTAGGTTTTTTTCCGAGACTGTGTGGCTTGCTCTTTTAGATCGGTTTTTTATCAAAACACATTTTGCCAAAATTTTGAATTCGGTCGTTGTTTTATAAAGAGTGCGAAATATAAATAAACTGTGATAAATTATTATCACGTATCTTGCCTAAAATTTAATATTCTTTATATGAAACAAGTAAAATCAAGAAAGATAACTGAGGGCGGCTACGATTCGGTTTTGTCGCATTGTTAAAAATCACTTAACTGCTTGAAAACTTAAATATTATTCATTTATAACCAGCAATTATACCTTACAAGGTGTAATTACAGTGAAGTGTCAACATAACGAGCCCGTTCCCAAAAGACAAATTTACGGAGTTTTCTAATAAGAATAGTGTTCCTATATCAATAGTATTATCCAATTTAGGTAAACATCGTTTTTTTTCTGCTTTATTACTACTATTTTGAAAACTATACGAGTAACTGCACAATATCCTGAAGACCAGCCTCCTTCTAGATAACCCCTCAAGATTTTCAGTCACATGCTTCCAGAACCTTCTTGTCCAATCAGATCAGAAAAGTCGAGTCCACCCTGAGTCTACGTCTTCCGGCCCGCGGTCGCCACTTGAGATATGAGAAACTTTTTTTTTCTCCATCGGTTATTATCACTATCTATGGAATCAATAATATCAAACAATTTTTTGGGGAACTCTGTTCCATAAATCAGTTATATTCGGTTTTTTTTAAGTAAGTACTTTAGAAAAAGTAAAAAAAATATACTGTTATTATACAAGTGAAACTTGTCGAAAGTGGGATTCTTTTTTGCATTTAGCAAAAGAAGTATAATTAGATATGGACTTCTTTTGAAAAAATGTGTTGGAAAGATTTTGAAAATATTTAATGTTGTCATATTGTTGTTGTTTAAGTCCCTAATACAAAAAATACGATATCTGCTTCAAAATAATTATTATAATTTTCTCCTTAACTTTATCGAAAGTGAAGAAAAAAGGAACTTCGAGTCCAAAATAATTGTATAGAACCTAATTACACGTCAAAAGTACCACGTCATTTAGAACTATTGCCTATTGCACAATGTTATGTACTTATTTGTATTTTAAACGTGTTTTTTTCCGTTGACTTTTTCTACAACATTGTACATGCCTACAAATAGAAAATGTTTGTGCTACAACTTTACTACAACAACGTAAACATAAGCACTTCAACAACATAACGTAGATACCGTTCGTGTCAAAGTCCATAGTTAATCTTATTTTGAGTCTAACTGAAGTCTATTATTCCACACTTATTGCACTTATCTATTAATGGTCTTAAATTAATTAAGTTTGACTAAAATGTATAATGAGAACTTTGCTACCGAAAACGAGAAATCAGAAGATAAAATGATAAATTAACTCTTAGACTTTAGAATTTTTTGATAATATAAGTACCCTAAATATCCTAAGAAAATTCAACTTTACTAAAGAGCAATTGCACTTTTTCCTAGCTTTGTAGGTAATACCTAAATAGTAATAGATGTACAAAAGTAGAAATGATGTATGTAGCGCTACCTAGTGAAGCAAGTGTGTATTAAAAGCTTTTTCTACTCCACGGTAGATGGCGCTACACCGATTCAATTTTATTTACGAAGTCAAACATCACTTACCAGTGCCATCTAGCGGCGAGTAGCGGAAACACGGACCTCACTTGCACAGCAGCAATCCAGAAACGCCATCTTGCGTAAAGCACTGCATCCAAATTGTACACTCACATTGCGACTGCTATCACTCACACAGATTATTTTTTATTTATTTTCATGTTATAAATTCTTTCATACACTTTATCCAATATTTTTTATTTTGTGAAATGCAACTTTTATCACAATAACACTTACACATTTTTTGTTTATTCTGAAACAAAGAAAAAACATTTTTACTCAAATATGCCAAAAGCAATATTTAACAAGTATGGATTGGAAACTTTAAAAAGTATGAGAACATGGATAAAAACGACAATAACAATTAAGTAATGTTAAAATTACAATGTATTCATGTTACTTCTAAAAGTTCTAAAAGAAGTTTTTAGATTTAAATAAAACTGTTTTCTACCTAGGTATAAAATACAAGACTCATTTCATAATATTTGACCTTTATCTTCTATAACAGACGATGAAGTCGATGTTTCAGATATTGTATCTGTCAATGACTGTATGACTTGACACGGGACGCAGTTGACATATCCTCTCAAGAGACACTGCATTGCCTGGGATACAATTTAAAGAAACTCAGGGCTCCCCAGGACTCATCATAAATATGTACTATTTCTTACTGACTTTGAGTATATCTCTTAGTCAGGGAGTAGCCGTAGGGTTGAAAAATTAATAATAAGGCAGTATTTATAGTCAGGTTAATATTTTTAACAATTAATTTTAGTTTATGAACCCGAGTATCAAATTGAAAGAAACACATTTTTAATATTATAATTTTTCTTGATGTGAAGAGATGCAAGAAACTGAATGAGTCCTCATTTAAAAAAATGGTCCGTAATTTAAATACCTCATTTGTTATAAAATATTATTCTTAAACTAATTTTTACTTGTAATTGTTAATTTCTGTATAGACAATTAATATTAAAAGGAGCAAAAGTGTTTCAAAGACAGGAAAAGAGAAATTTTAAGAGACTATTTCATTGCAACGGACTGCACCATGTGCTTTTTGAAAACCTATTTTATCAGTAGCAGTTTCTTATACTAGCTTCTATTGCTCGCATAATAGAATTAACACGGTAACAAATTAATTTAAATTATAAATTAGGCAAATTGATGCAATATAAATCTTTCTATGGCAATAAAAAAGAGGTTATGAAATTCAGAAAATATGATTATTTATTTCAAGGAGAGAAAATTCTATTGAGTTTTTCTTAATGTTCTACGGGTTACTTTATTATAAGCATCTTCATTTGAATGTCAACTCACATATTGTCAGCAGATTGCAAGACATAAATATTTTTTCCTAAGTACCTAAAAGACATCAAATTTAGGACTTCAATTTATTTTGTGAAGTAAAAATTAAAGCATCTAGCAAAAAAAAAAGGAAAATATATAAAAACTTGTAACTTTTAATAAAAATATTTTTTTCATGAAAACGAAAAATGTTTTACCTAGTTAATTACATTACTTACCACAAACACTTGATCCTCTCGTGTGGCGATTTTCAGCAATAAATCCACAGTCGGAGACGTGGTAAAACTAACCAAAGTGCATGTACCACTTCGACCTAACAGCTGAATCGAACACGTTTTACGACTAGAAATCGGTAAATTTCAGCCAAACTACTCTAAAGAACTACAGGGGGGACCTTTTAGAGAGTACAAAACAAGTTTTCTCCACTTAAAAGGGTTTCATTCATAAAAACTAGCCTGAAAACTGTAAGCACGTGCACTTTTAAATGCACTTATATGCACCGAGCAATTGCTGCCTGAAAACCGGCCGAAACAAGGTGGAACACACACCAAACCTTGGACTTCGTGAAAATATTTATGCACTGCTAAGTAAATACTTGAATTAAATGGCTAATTCGAATTACAGCAGCTGAAAAAACTACACAAAGAAAACATATGATCGCGATCGATCGAACAAAACTGAAGTGCACATGGAGTTGTCTATGGTTGCCTGCTCCTGTCAAGTTCGTTAGACGACGGACCGTTCCGTCCACATTCCGACATTCCGTCCGTCCGTCATCAATATCCGTATAAATACAACCGATTAAATGTATTAAACGTTAGTGAAATTTAATTATTTATCTAATAAAAACAATTTAGTCTGCATTTTGTTTTTGAATATTCTACATGCTTCTCTATGATCCAGAATGAATGAAAGACAAAAGTAAATGAACGATTGAAATGAATGCAATGAATGAACCTAAATGAAATGACGGCTTTAGTGCTGTAAATTGTCGTACTGTACATTGTCACTCGGTCTCTTGTCTATCTGCTACCCACGGAAGAAAGAGGTAGGGGGAAGGGCCTTAAAGACGCGTTTGTACCAGAACCGATGTCGCCGAAATCACACATCAACACCTAGTATATTTACGCACTACTAATGCAAGAAGGCCTTTGATTGGACCATAAATATAGCACGTAAAAATATAAAAAAATTAGCAACATTGAAATCTATTACTTCGTCCATAAAGCTCATACAAAATGAGCAAATAGAGACGTATTTGATAGTGACATCTAGTGCTGAGTAGCAGAAACTCTAGATGACGGAAAACTCCAAAAGCGCTTCATAAACGTCCTAGCGAAATTAAACTTTCACTGCATATTAATAAAGCACAACTTTATTTACCTATAACTAGTACACGTCATTACTACGTCATTTCCGTTCGCTACTCGATTAGGGATGTAAGTAATCTTCTATCACTGAAATATCGATATCCGGAAATGTTTCCCTTGAAACACCCGATGTTTCTGGAAAGGGGTCGTCCATTAATCACGTGATGTTTTTAGCAATTTTTTAGACCCCTCCTCCCCCTGATGATATGTGGTGAGGTTTTAGACTACATCGCCACAACCTCCTACCCAAAATCACATGTACAAAATATTATCTTTAAATACAGGTACAATGTAATTTAATTCTTGAAAATTTAAGCACCGTGATAAAAATGACCAGACAGACATTTGTTTCTGACTGTCTGACGCCGCGCCGTTTCGAACTTTGGGATGAGTTAAAAACAACGTAACAAAAACAGTCTGACGTTTGGAACATACTCTAGAAATCGCATGTTCAGCGAAAAATTAAATAAACGTGATGTCTCACTACACCCCCCCCTCCCCTTGTGATATTTCGTTATTTTTTCCGAACCCCCTCTTACCCCTTTTGAGCCTCACGTGATTAATGGACGACCCCAAACGTTCAAGAGACTAGAAAATCTACAGTGCTAATCACTTGAATAGCCTCACCCTATATTTAGGATAATAATTTGTTTACGAAGATATATACTAAATATTGTCTGTAATTATTCTGTCTGTGCAATGTATAGCGACGTGCTTTAATTAAGAAGAAAACAATTTTAAACACATCCATGGTGCCAAAACGCGTTTTACCCCATTCACATGAATAGCCTCGCTTACTTTGTTGCTGTCTTACGATGTAGCCACTGTTAATTATTTCAATATTGTTTTAGTTATTTAATTACCACTCTAGTTGTACAATACGAATAACAATAAATGATTAGCTAAGGAGCATAGATTTAATTATGAGACGCGGTCAAAGATGAAGTAATGAAGACATACTTAAGATTGCTCTTATATTTGCACAACAATAAGTAAACCGATAAATACCCAGAGATTTGGGTTGTAAAAGTATTATACAAGGTTATTCTTTTTGACCTGACATCCTTTTGGCCACGTATATTGGTGAGGTCAAAAGCAACAACTTTTGTTCTGGCAATTTTCGAGTAACAGCCATATTCTTTTCCATGCAAAAAAACTCAAGACATACTAATTCCAAAATCTTTTCGAGATTTTACCTTAATTAACATTAAGTCCGCAACACACACAGAGGTGGCCACGGGGCAGTACAGAGAATAGTATTTTTTGTAATGTTGGGTTACTATGAAACCATTCACATAAAAACCGGCCAGGCATTGCGAGTTTTCGTGAGAAGGGTTTTAAAGTAATCCGGAAATTACAAAAAATACCGCTCCCGGTACCGCCTCGCGGCCGCCTCTGTGTGTAATGCGCTATAACTGTCATAGATAGAAAACAAGACTCGAAAACATAGAAAAACTGTTAAAGAATGAAATAACTGGCATAAAGAAGTCACACGTGTTTTTGAGTAGATATTACGACAAAATAATGCACAAGACTGACCGTAAGACAATAGCTTAAAAACAAAATTATCAAAGAATTGGAGCAGCTCGCCCTTATCCTATAATATATATTTTCAATTAGGCGAGGCTCTTCATGTGAATGACCAGAAACATGATTAAATTATATTTTCCTCTGTAGAATTTTATTTTCATTCCTGTACAATGTACATAAACTAATACAACTATTATGAGACAATGACAATTTTTATGTTAGTTGTAATATGCTATTAACATATTAATAACTAAAGAAAACAGGTGAGACTATTTAAGTGATCGTCACTGTATTTTTTCGTCATTATACATTTCCAGAAACAGCAGGTTTCAAGGGGGTTCCCTTGAAACATCGGGTGTTTCAAGATAATCTATTTTTTAGGGATCCGTACCTCAAAAGGAAAAACCCTTAAAGATCACTTCGTTGTCCGTCCATCTGTCTGTCCGTCAACAACCTTTTCCTCAGGAATGCGTAGATGTAAAAAGTTGATCTTATTATTTATTAACTTAAATTTTTATTATTTTATTTAAAAAAAATACATTTTATTTGACATAACGTTTTATTGTTATTTTTTGACATTGTATAAAATCAAATATTTTAATGATAAAAATTTGCATGCTTATCGTATACTATTAAACGAGTTAAATGTCCCGACGATTTCGAAAACCTTTTGACGAAAATCTAGGATTAGGGGTTAAAAATCACCAGAAATCGATCTATGAGGGAATTATCTTCGCAAAAATTGGGGGAGGCCTTTCTCCAGCAGTGGACGTCTTTCGGCTGATAGATAGATAGATATTTTCAGAACAAAAATTGCTTGTCCTTTTGTCCCTTAGAAGGCCACTACCGACTAAAACAACACCCTGCAAAATGTGTTAGAAAATATATCATATATGTACTACTTCGAAACAAGTTATCTTAGTTTATAAAAACTCCGATTGAACGAGCGACGCTCGGTCTCCCAGCTAGTATAATATTAAGCTAAAAACACAGTGTACGCTATATTCAATAAGAACTATATTTTTACTGTTTTCTAGCAAATAAAGTTATTCAAATTTGAATTTGATATCAAATACTGGCCTGCTATCCCTTGAAACTGTAAAAAAATCTCACTTCTGTGCCAACGCAATCAAGAGATACGGCCGTTTATGCCGCATATTTGGGCACTCGCATGGGAATTAAAACCTAAAGTGTACTTCCCGTCGACCTAGAATCATGAAATTTGGCAAGTAGCAATGTTTTATAAGCACAAATAAAGGAAAAAGTCCGAAAACCATACATTTTTAGTTACATCACATTTTTTAAATTCCCATGCAAGTGTCCAAATATGCGGCATAAACGGCCATATAGTTAATTCCAGTCAAAAAAAGCAAAAGGTAAACGAACGTATTATGCAGATGATATTGACATGTGTTAGTTCCATAGTAAGTTTGTTTACGTTTTGCTTTTTTTATTGGAATGAACCATAGGTATATCTTGATTGCGTTGGCATAGAAGTTTGATTTTTTTTTCACAGCTTTAAATGATTGTAGGCCTGAGAATTTGATTTAGAGTTCAAGACATGTGTCATTATGAATTTATATGGAACCCTTATTGCACAAGTCCGAATCGCATTTGGCCGGTTTTTTATATCTAGGGTTGTCACTTTTCGAAACTAAAAATGTGTCAATACTATTTCAAATTCAAAGGCGTTTAGGAATTCTTGTCGGATTCAAGAGTGATTTAGTTTTAAAATTATACCTTTTATTCGAAAATTACCTGTGAAGGTTAGCATGTGGTATAAGAAATGGTCCATCCTGGATAGTCATAATACTGAAACTGAATGGCAATAAATAAGAGAGAAGACAAAACTAGATTTTTAAGATCATATTTGATTAAGTGCATTAAGGTGTGACAAAATCACCTGTAACTGTTTTAAGTAGAGCTTCTATTTTTTGAATCTGAACAACTTGCCTCAAGTAACCAATGCCCCCTACCTGTATAGCTTTTTTTCTTTTCATGTTTATGTTTATATTTTCCTATTTTGTTGTGCAATAAACTGTTCATTCATTAATTCGATGCTAATAATCAATTCACATAAAATTGGATTTCCCATACTAAGTTGGCCAATCAGCTGATCAGCTTGTTAAAAAGGTCAAAACACTTCCGTATTGACTATAATTTATTGCTTGAGAAATGTTGTTCAGTTTTATAAATAATATAATAATAATAAGTCATACTTTAAATAGATCAGTTGATTTCGTTAGACCTTATATAATTATTAAGTTATACTGCTCGACAAACGGTTAACTAACAGAAATAAATAAAAAACAAAACATATATACTTAAATTAATAAACATTTTAGATTTTGAAAAGTGACAACCCTGGAAATGGATGTTTCAGGAAATGCTTTAAGTGTAGAAACTTCAGGTGAAAATATTATTCTCTGCGTAGAAACCTCAGGTGAAACTCTATCTGCGATTATGTCATTTCGAAAACAATAAAAATTTTGCGTGTAGGACGTAATTGTGCCTACATATTCTTATATTTAACTTATCCCAAAATGGCAGAACAGCGGAGTAAAAAATTGAGAATGAAAAATTCAATAACGTTGAATACTCGTAAGTCCTAATATACATTGAATAGAATTACCAAACAAGACTTAAAATAAAGTTTTTTTAATGGCTTCAACAATATGCTATTGATTGCCTAATTGCTAGTACCATTAAGTTTCTATTAAAATTTTCCAGTTTTGTTTCCGGTTAGGGAAATTAATTTTAAAATTGCCCTCAAATAAAAACTCCACATATTTGACACGCGGAAGTTCTCGTCGTGGGTTATACATGAATATTTTTACCATTTTTTGGAATAAACTCGAGAATGTCACTTTTTCCGATCCACTGCGCGGACCTACGTAAAGGGCGTCACACACGAGCGCTATACTATACTCTTTCATCGTAAAATCAAATATCGCTCGCCAAACAAATAAATAGACCATCTATACGATACTGTTTTATCTTAAGATGTCACGTGACACCGAGCGATACAGAGATGACAGCGTACGATATAACCTTGATATGAGCGCCACGACGCCTGAGGGTAATGAAAGGCGATGTAAGATTTTACTATGGAAGGTGGCCTATGGCCGACGTTTTTTTCAAAGTCGCGCACCTTGAATCCTTTATAAATCGCTAGTGAACATTTAGATGGTGAAAAAATATGATAAGTCGTTTAGTGTTTCCACCAGTTTCGGACATATTTCGTGACAAAGATGGCCCTACCATATATAGGACAATAAAAATCATTTATATCTCTGCAACCGGTGATGTTACGAAAAAAAGACCTATTAAATGTTTCATAATTTAGCTATCCACTATCGATTTAAGTAGGTTTCAAACTGCGACACAACTTTCGTGAAAATTCGACAGGTCATAGGCCACAAATGTCCCTACCCCTTTATACGATAGTGTTGCCGCCATGTGTGATAGCATGCTACAGTCACACACGACAGCAGCAGATATCGTAAGATGAAATAGCACAGTATAGCGTCCGTGTGATTCTTGAAAAGGTAGAGTATATAATAACGTAACGTAGACAAATTATAAAAAAAAAACAAGATTCAGCTTTACTTATCTACTGATACACTCATGGCGTCATTCTTAGTATGCGAGTAATTACAGCTTTAAACTCGCACTCACAGTATAGCGCCTGTGTGTGATGCCCTTTATTTGTAGTGTGGCGAGCAATATTTGATATTACGATGAAATAGCACAGTATAGCGCTCGTATGTGACGCCCTTTAGGCTGTAGAGCGTACCAAAGAATTATTTACATACATACCTACAAAATCCTTCGGTAGTAGGGAATGAACAAAGGTTTGACATTTGCCAATAAAATGTATCTAAAATATACACATTATAAACAACTGGAAGGATAATAAAATCAACTTCTCTTTTTATCGATATCGATAATATATTGTCAAAGATAAATGATTGCACATCACTATTTAGAACACACGAGAATGTTGGTGGACTAGGCCGACTTATGCTACTGACGTATGACTTTTATTACTCTCACATAAAGTTTAAAATTATCTAATTCGTTCGGGATAAAGCTTTGAATTAAATTAAATTCAATTTTAAATCGAAATATAAAATACAACATTTACCGGTGAAATGTAATGCCTTCATTATATGATATTTTGTCTGTGCTTCTATTTCTGCACTCTAAAACAGCACAGTATCGCATGTTTACGTGTTTTTTTATTTTATTTATCCGAGAACATCAGCCGTCCGGTGCCGCATAGTACGCGATTGAGAATGAGTGCGTCCTGTACTGCAGCGCTAATTTATGACACGCGAGATCCGCCTACTTACCATTTCCCCCTACCTCTTTCTTCCGTGCTGCTACCTGTTTCTGTACTCTGAGTCTGTTGTTGAATTTATCGGAAGATTCAAAATACACTCACGTGGTAATGATCACCATCTCGCACTTAGCAGGAATTTCGGCTATTTTATGTGCGCGTCATCAGAGCCTGTAACAGAAGAAATAATTACGCTAACATTATCTTTAAAACTACATATTATATTTTACTAGTTCACATAATCAAGAATAATATCTGCATGAATGTATTTACCGGCTCATTTTCCACCCATAAACTTTCGAACTCTTTCTCGAACTTGCCGACAATGTTAGGATGTGACGTAACTATCACACTTTCATGGTTCGAAACCATTGCCTGGGTGGACCAATTCAGTGAGCCAGACATTACAAAACCCTTTGTATTTTGATTTTTTTGAGGTTTAGAGTTATATTTCATATACTGCGCGTGCACATTTAATTTCTCTGCGTATGCCTTTAGTGCATTTTTTCTTTTGATAGCTTTAGGTCCATCTATGATACAAAACTTGTGATGCATGAGGATAGACTTTTTACTTGTCTGCACCTGAATGAAACCTGAAACAAGACGATTTACGTTGATTAAATGGATACCTAATAATGACTGTAGAACTTACATTGTAACAAAATTATAAAAAATAATTAAGTATTTTATTTACTTACTGAATTCCTTCAATCTTTTAATTTGAGAAGGAGGCGTCTGTGCCATATCACTGTCAACAATTATTCTCACCAGAACATGTCTTTGTCCTAACCTTATAATTTGTTCCGTAATTTCACTGCTAGTTATTAAGTACATACAAACGTCGAGAGTTTCACGTGCTGATTTGATGTACTTAATCAACTTGAAGCAATTGAGCTCCCTGCTTTCACAGACAGTAAGATCTTTATTTGGAGGAACTCGTATAGTGTGGCGAACAAGATCATCTGAGAAGAGAATCACATCGTTTATTTCTTTAGTCTTGTAGTTTAAAATTTCTTCACAAAATTCATTTTTGGTTTCCTCTGGCTGATTCTTTTTTGAGTTGACAAAATATTTGTATATTTTCTTCACGACTTGCGAAGCGATGACTGCTGTTACTGTAGAAGCCAGGAGAACTTTCGTGCTTTTCCAGTCCATCTTCATCTTGCACACCACTTTAATTTTTTTTATACCTATTATAGAGTGTAGGTCAGTAGTCCACCATGTTGTCCACGCATCTGAATAATCATCTGAAGATAACCTTCTAAATTTCGAACAAGCAACTTTTTCGAACTACCCACTTTTTGACAACATTTGCACTTCCCTATTCTTTTTCCTTTCGTTCGATCAATTTTCCATTCATTCACTAGTTGTCAACTGTCGTCTGTCATTTTCATTCATTCAAACAAATCACAAAAAAACCGTTTGGCCGTTTTGGTTCGCGAATTGGTGCCCAAAAGAATTACGAATAATAAATTGTTTAGAAAATAATAATTATTAAATTTTACTAGTAAAAACATTGCAGTGTACTCCTACAGTTTTAGGGTTTGCGTATTTTCCATAACTGTAAAGCTTCTAAAAATAAATCGATGGATACCCCGCATCGTAATTGAGTAAAAATGCCGAAAATACCTTACAAGCCCGAGAATCCGCCAAAAGACGATGATGACTATGAAATTGTGTCCTTCGAGGACTTTTGTGACAAGTCCCCCGGCTCTAAAACAGATTTATTGACCTTGAATGACAATATAAACTATCGCCTATGTTATGAAAGCGACAAGGGTCTGAAGTTCACAGAAAATGAGGGTGAGGTGTCGTCTAGAGACACTGAAATTCAGAAGGAGACTTCCTTGAGTAGTGGAAAGAATGCGTCGTATAAAAGGAAGCTGTCAGGGTCATTCGCGCCCTTTGGCAAGTATAGTGGGAAGAGCGGGAAAAGTCAGAAAGGTTCCCTTTTTAGTGGGGTGATACCGAAGCCCAGGAATGAAGGAGAATCTACTTCGCGGGAGCATAGGTATGTTTACTTATAACTTTTGTTGTTAGTAATTCCTCAGTTGTTACAATGTGCTATTGAATCCTCTGCTGGTCTGAGAGAAAATATTACTATGTAAAGATGCCATGTTCACCCCATCTGTTACCGCCAATAAAAATGTCGCCTAGGTTCAGAAAGTAGCTAGCTAGCCACACATTAACACACACAGCTGGTGTTACAATTAAAAGCTTAATATCTATTTTGAGTTCCCTAGAGAGTGGCTGTTCTGACTGCTAATTTTAGGGTTGTGAATGCAATATCGATCCAGACCCAAGCAACAAATTCTGTGATGTGTAGATTTAGTGCCCTCGCATACTAGGCAGCCAGGCCAACCATACATATGACGGACGGTGTATGGGAGACTGCTATCTAGGCAGCCACGAATGCCTATACTTTGACTGGCTGCCTAGGGTATCTTTTCTAATATCTCAGGAGGTAATGCTATACACCACCAGTAGCCACACAATACTCCACATGCAGGGATCAAGTCTGGATTAGTGAAAGATGTGGGGCTAGTGTGCAACCCAACTCTTAGATGTTTTCGATTAGCCTACAATACAAAGCCTCTAGCAAAGCTTAAAAAGTAATGATTACCTAACTAAGTATTTTCTTTGATACTGATTTTTTCTTTACCTGAACAATGCCTTTGGAATCCTACCAATGGAAAATATTTTAATGGCATATTCTAAAAAAAATCTTTAAAAGTAATGGCAGTTGGCATAAAAAGTTATTCTTTTTTTTATATTGAATGTGATGTGCGTGTGTCTTGTGTGTAATAGGTATTTCTGAGTTTCTAATTTCAAAAATAAGGTATAAATGTTTTCTTTTTAATCAAAATTTGTTAATTAATTTATTTAAAGACATATATTACTAACAGTAATAAAACAGTAAACAGTTCCATGCCCTATATACATTTTAATAGAATAAGCATGAAAATTATAAAATTATGTACAAAATAAAATTTAAATGACATCTATAAATTAAGTAAATAAAAACAGTGCTAGGAGCCACTGTCACAAAATAGACACAGAAGGTCCGCTCAATACAAACCACTAAAATCGTAAGCATATACATGCTTATAGATATATACGGTCGTTCGAGGCAAGGTCACGATCGCACAGTATCGTGAACTTGCCTACAACGACCGTGTACGTCTATAAGCATGTATATGCTTAGGATTTTTGTGAGCGTATTGAGTGGACCTTCTGTATCTATGTGTTTTGTGCCACTGTTCCTTCTCAAATATTGTAGGGCAGATGACAACAATTTCGATTCTGTACTGTGAAATAAATCTGCATGTTGCTGAATAAAAATTGTGTAATGTGCTTATTTAAAACAAAATAAATATTTTAACTGGAGGTTGAAATTAATGGTTTCGAGTTTGGACATTTCATTTTTACAATACATATCTTGCATATAGATACATAGTTCATTGTCACTTCAGTTTGCTTAGTATCGTAGAAGAGCTATGTCAGTGACTTTAGTTCTTCTACGATTTCCTCCTTTTAGAAACGATCACATACTTTAATAGAAAGTAAGTATAGCTCTCTTCATAGACCCTTGAGGGTATGAGGCTAATAGTTACCATGTCTTACTACCATACCATAGGTCATCACTGGCAACACAGAATGTCTTTGTGTACTGAATCAGCAAACAAGATTCACATTTACGTTTCATACAGCAAAGGTCTCTTTTTTGAAGTTCAACATTAATTTACTGTGTAAATATCACATTTAAGACTTTGAACTGTATTCTTTATACTTAAGAGCATTATGCATTATCATGTGACATACATTGGGTTTCTTTATTTACATTAAAAGGGGAAGGAACTGTATGTCAACAACATTTATTAATCACCATACACTTTCATAGATACTTGTTTACGTACCTATATATACATATAATATAATATAATAGTGTTGTTGGAGTCATGATGTTTACTTCATTGTGCAGTAGAGAAGGATTTTTATGTTCATTTTACTGTCTTATTTCATAAACAGCAGATGTGTCGTAATATGTGATATTGTTTATGTTTTTATTTTAACTAAGTAAATACGTAATTGTGACAATGGTTCCAATTTCAAGTGTAAGGTATGTCGGTGCTTCAAAATAATCCTGTGTGATAATGATAATAATACTAGATGTAAAGTAGCGAGCTTGATTTGTTGACTGTTATTCCAGTGTAATAGTTTTTTTTTCTAGTACATATTGAAGAGAAACTTCTGACTTACTTTGGTTTTGTTTAGTGGTGTTGCTTACTATTAGACTGTTAGAAATAGTAAAGCTGTTTTTAACAAAAAGAGCGCATTTTTGCAAGTGAAGGGTAAAACAAAAAAGGTGCTTTCTTCACAGACTTTGTAATAGATAAATATACTGTTAACATTATACGTAGATAATGTTTCTTTCTAGTTAGATTAAATTGCACATTTTATTACAGCATATTTTTATGTTAATGACAACTATTAAAATAATTGTATAACTAGATAGATATTCTAGTAAAAAGACCTTGAAATGGTTGCATATCTGAAATTGCATTCTTTCAATTACTTTAGTCTTTGTACTTTCCAATAGATATCGCTAATAGCAAATAAGTGAACTTGTAAACATATTTATTATAAACATATTAATTGCTTTCTTGTGCGCCCTACCTCCTTCCCCCGCCAACGTCTGCACCCCGCGGGCGCGTTACGCACAAAGTAGTCTTTAATGATGAATATTTCCTTAACTTCCTCAGGCTTCAAGTCCTACAGTGGACATTTTCCGTGTGGCTTTCCCTGGCGATCTTTTAAATAAAAATGCAATGCATTGGCACTAGATACAAAAAAAGTGTTACATAGAGGACAAACAAAATATATATTTTACTTATATAAAAACCCCTTTGTACGTCGAAGTAATTTTTTTCAGTATTACAAACGAAATCATGCTTCAGGACTGAGGAGGTTAATCTTTCCTTCTGTTTTGTTTTGGTGCCGGCTGCTATCACAAGATGGCAGTCGTTAAACCATGTCGGAGGCCTTAGAGCGCTTTTATAGTCACGCGGGTTTCGCCCGCATGCGTGCCGCCCGCAACCTATCATTTTAGTACATTTTTTAGGTTCCTTTTATTGTCATGCGTGTCACACGCATGCGGGTCGCTTTGGAAACGTCGCGCCGCACGCATGCGAGCACGGCACGCATGCTGGCAGAAATCCGCGTGACTATAAAAGCGCTCTAAGGAAACTTATGCTATGAAGCTTATGGAAACTTCTGACCAGTGTCCAGTGGTTAGGCCACTAGCCCCACAACCTCCACCAATCCGGACTTAGGCCATACTCCACTCACGACCCCCGTGTGTGGAGTATGGCCTAACCTTCCCGAGCCCTTGCAGTGTGGACGATATGAGTTGTTAATACTTAATACTGTTTCAGATACCAACGTTTTTCTGGTCCACGGACTACTCTGCAACGGCTTTGCGAGAAGCTGCCTAGTTTAGGTTCCGGTATGCTCGCGATAGCATTAGTTTGCGCACTGTGCGTGGCCGCTTGGTGGGCCGTCGGTGGCGCGGTGGGCGGAGCTTGGGAAGAAGACCACTACAGGTATGCATTGACTCCGGTATTGTACGGGTGGGGGTTATGTATACGTATAATGTGTTATGGTTCATGTTAAGTATCATCATCTTCAACCAATGACGTCCAAGTAGAAGCCCTGTCGCTACGTCTACCGGTGCGCAGTCGCCACTCGAGAACTTAGAAAGGAGTTTGAGTTCCCTTTTGCTGCAGCCACATTCCAGTTACAAATGTTATAAGAACAACATATTTTGTTTTATTACAGACGACTGTGGGAACGGGCTCATCCAGATAACGTGAAGAAACCTTTATCTCCAATACCGTACGAAAAGGTAAGCACTTCTGATACCTTTTATTTATTTCTAGAAACGCACAAAGTCCAGTTTAATAGCAAATACGTGTAGTGCGTTCGTTTATTTTTGCTCATTAGATAGAAGCTAATCATTCCGAAGTGTTTTGTTAGATTGACGTAACTATTATTATTTTTGACATCTCATTGACATGTTCATAGCACCAGATTAAAGTGTCAGGATTTGTATTATTGCGACTTTGCCTTAACTTTGTAATATCTATTAAATTTCTTAACGCTCCAGTCACCGCAAGTTCTCCCAGAGACACCATTCCGGTACCACGACCACAACAACCTAAGCACCAAAAACAAGAACAGCACAGAAATTAAGAAGAAGGAAACTAATAAGAAGAGTTACGATCTCCAGCCGGAACAACTGCTAGAATCCTGCCAACAACTGCCGGAGGAAATGCGATTTGACTGCGCCCCGCGTGATGCGTCGAAGGAGATTTGTGAGAAAAGAGGTTGGTTGAAAATATGTTCTGACTGACACTTTATGTAATGGCTCCTCTACATGATGGGCCATCATACGCCATCTAGAGAGACAAAACTATATGAAAGTGAAGTGAAGAAGTAAGTAAGGACAAACTTACTTCTTCACTTCACTTTCTCTGTGAAGTGTCTGTCCCACTTGTTAGATCATGATGGCCCATCGTGTAGAGGAGCTATAAAGAGTAGTTAACATTGTGTGGTCGTGTGGTTAACCCTTTGTCTGTAGGGTGGGAATATTTACATATGTATGCCTAAAATTTATGAATAATCCTTATAAAATATACACGGTGTAACAGAAGTGTGTGACAATACTTCAAGGTTAGCTTTTACCCATCAAACTGAACAAATTTTGTTCTACAACTTTGTTGAAATCGAAAAAAAATTTTTTGGACTTTTCATACAGACTTGGTTCGCCAGCTGATCGATTTGTATGAAAAGTCCAAAAAAAATTTTGCGATTTCAACAAAGTTGTAGAACAAAAGTTGTTCAGTTTGATGGGTAAAAGCCAACCTTGAAGTATTGTCACGCACTTCTGTTACACCCTGTATATGTGAAGAAAAATTCAAAGTGAGCAATTTCTTTTAGCAATTTCAATAAAAAAGCTATTTACTGAACGATATTTCATAATTTACTTTTGATGCAGTTATTTACCGTACCCTATGCAATGTTATCATTCTAAAACCACATACATATATCACGAACCATTCATTCCCAGGCTGCTGCTGGCAATCCACAAAGACCGCAAACGTACCCTGGTGCTACTACCCACCGCACTACGGGTCTTACAGGTTTACCAACATGACGGAGAACAAACACGGCCTAACCATCACCTACGAACGAGTTCGACGCTCCCCCTACCCCCGGGACTTTGATATTGCACAGTTCGAGTTCAAGTATTTGAATGATGATGTTTTGCAGATTAAGGTATGTGTTAAATGTAAAGGATTGTTTAATATTTGTTCAGTTTGTACTTATTTGAACAACCTTTTTGTTCGAATTTGCTTTTGAAAACAAAATTGACCTCCTGTACTAAGTTGTCGTCAGTCGTCGCAGATGGTTTGTAGGGTTGTACATAAATAATACTTAGTTGTTTCTTTTTACATTAGTAATTGCGTAATGTTTAGAATGCTAAAATTCTATAGATTTTAGATCATATTGTACAATACGGTATTTGACTACCAGTCATTTGAGTGACTTTTTATCAACTGCCAAAAACGACGTTTTGTTCTGAAATTGTTCGTGTTACTGGCATGTGACGTCACAGTCTTTGACGAACTTATTTTCTGATTGAAATGAATATAAAATTTTAAATATACAAAAACATCAGTATAGTAATATTGTTCGCTATTCTTCGAGAAATGCTTTTTAGTGAATAATATTTTTCAATTTAATTTTGATAGTGTCAACTACCCTATTGGAGACTTCTTACGATGATGTTTTCACGATTTTTATTGTTCATGTTATGTTGAGTTGGAAAATAAATGTTTTGTAATTGAATTTATTTTTAGATCACGGACCCAGCGAAGAAGCGGTTCGAAGCGCCCTACCCTCAAATGCCAACAGTACCCGGACCGATCTCGAATATGAAATACAGAGTAATACACGACAGCTCATCAGTCGGTTTCAAAGTTGTGAGGACCTCTGACAATGTTACCATGTGAGTAGTAATTTTATTTTTTGGATTAAGTAGTTTTTTAGGCTGGGGCCACACGATACGTTGCCACACGTTCGCATGGCTTGATGACTCTCGCCGTCTGCAGCTTGGATTACTAACTGGATGGTGTTTTTTTTTTACTCGACTTTTTTCGGGTGTTTCAATGTTAATGTCAGTTACATGTTAACGTCTGTAGTTAAAAATCTTAATACATTTTATAATGCACATGCCTGTACATTAATTTTAATCCCCAAACTGATATAAAATTCATTTTATTCATTTATTAATTATCAGATAGCAAGATCCATAGTTATGGATAAGTTATCTATCAGTGACGTAATTTTATGCAGTAGATATCTTTCTATACTGCATTTTAAATTAGTCACACATGACACACTACTGACTAAACAATCTACGACCATAGCTGGCTTGACAAATTAAATTTCAGTATCTATATACCCATATTATGTTACTTTAATGCCAATTTTCCTTATAAGAAAATAAAAATAATATATTTTTTATAAAATAAACATAACATCTGTATATTTTCAGCATCAATACCCAAGATGTCGGCGGACTGATCCTATCGGACAAATTCTTACAAATCTCCACAATATTACCTACGGACCACGTGTATGGGTTTGGTGAAAACCGCGGTCGATTCTTGCGAGACATGAATTGGAATACTATTACGCTGTTTAATCATGACACACCGCCTAGGGAGGGGGTAAGATATGTTTGGCTGAAGGTTTTTTATCTATACTCATGGACAAAAAAATGGACTCAAGGTTTGTTGCACGACTTTGAAAAAATAACTCAATCCAGCAAAAAAAGCAAAAGTTCAAAAACTGCATGTTTACTCTTTATGACTTAGATGGTTTTCTAGTTTTTTGTTTATTGTATTTAGTAGTTTTGTAGACTGAGTTATTTTTTCAAAAATCGGGCAACAGATTTTGGAGTCGATTTTTTAGTCCACCACTGTATTTTTAGGTTATTTAGTTTAGTAGGTTGTTGTTTGCCTACCTATCCATCATTTTATATCTTACAGTAGGTGTAAATACCTAAATTCATAAAGATGTGGCAATACTTGAAGCAAGTATCCCGATTATATTGAAGGTTTCTTTTTCAGACTTATTCCTACGGATCTCATCCGTTCTACCTCGCTGTAGAGAAAAGTGGGAAGAGTCACGCCATGCTTTTACTTAACACCAATGCTATGGGTAAGTTTAAAAACTGTCTTTATTTTTACCAATCACATTTTTTTTATAATTGGCTCTATAGCCACGACACGACATAATAATAATAATATGCTAGCATGTGTTATACTAAGAAATCATACTTTTTTAATTAAATGCTATACACATTCTTTTTAATCGTAATTTTTTCTACCTAGTAGAAAGATCGTACCACTCTCGAATCATGTATACTGTTTTATACAATATTTTCCTGTTTTATGTTATGCAATTAACTGTTTTCCTTCGATCATCCATTCATTGTAATCCATGGTCATTAGCCCTTTTGCAATTAACAAAATCTATACCTGTTACTTAAAGAAACTATGTATTTGTGTTTGTGAGTTGTGTTTTGGCTCTGTGAATAAACTTTTATATTCTATACCTGTCATTTTGAAATTAAAAACACCTTTTACCTGTCATTTTACAATTAAAAATAGTCTTTAGCTGCCATTTTACAATTAAAAACAGCCTTTACCTGCCATTTTACACTTAAAAACAGCCGTTACCTGCCATTTTTCAATAAAACCCCCCCTTAACCTTCCAGACATAGTGCTTCAACCGGCCCCAGCGGTGACTTACCGCACTGTGGGGGGTATATTAAACTTCTACGTGATGCTGGGTCCGTCCCCGGCTGAGGCGGTGGCGCAATACACATCTTTGGTTGGGACACCCGCTATGCCCCCGTATTGGGGACTCGGGTTTCATCTGTGCAAGTGAGTTTGTTAATAGTTTATACAGGGTGTCCCAAAAAGTATGGTCAAGCGGAAGTCCAGAGATAGAACAACTCTAGGGCTACCCAAATCACCCCCATGTATGTTCAGCGATTTTTGGTAGTTTTCGAGTTATGATTTTTTTTAGGATTTTTTAATTTTTTTGGCTGGATCGGATTTCATATTATTTTTTAAAAAATTTATTACAAATTTCCGGTATTTTTTTAATGTCACATAATCATTATGAATTGTACTTTCAGGCATAAAATAATAAGCTTCGTAACATTAGTGTAAGTAACAAAAGTTATGATAGAAAGTCAAGAATTTTAGATTGAGCGACTCAGATTTAAACTTTCAGCATAAAATAAAAAATACAAAAAGGTGTTTCCAATGCTCTTCGGTAATTTTAAAAACTGCACGAGATTATAAGCTTTCAGAATCATATTCAAAAAATAGTATTTAATGGGCTTTTTTTTCCTGAAATAAGCCGTCAAAGTTGTTAAGGTAGAAATTTCCTAAGGAAGTTATTTAATTTTTGTCGTCTCTAGTTATCAAAAATAATTACTAATTTAATGAGTTTTATAGAAAAAAATATTTCAATTTAATAAAGAACGTTTTGAGCAGAATGGTAGCGGAAATTATCACCTTTTTTTTTAAAAAAAACTGCGCATTTTTCTTTTAACTTGGCTCATCAGTTATTATTAGATTGCCTCTGATTTTGGGATTCCCATACGGTTTTCTATGGTTCTCGTGCTAGTCGATGGGTCTCTCGCCACTTCTTCAAGCACTGATTCGACTACATCTGGATCTTGAATTTCTAATGGACGCGCAGACCTTGTATTAGGTTAGCGACCTTCAATGTAAGCTTCATGGACTCGTAAAGTGATACAGTAGAGGACTCGTGCAGACTTCTTGCGTCCTGCGGAATTATTAGCTGATGAGTCATAAAAATAAATGTGTGATAATTTCCGCTACTATTCTGCTCAAAACGTTCTTTATTAAATTGAAATATATTTTTCTATAAAACTCATTAAATTAGTAATTATTTTTGATAACTAGAGACGACAAAAATTAAATAACTTCCTTAGGAAATGTCTACCTTAACAACTTTGACGGCTTATTTCAGGAAAAAAAAGCCCATTAAGTACTGTTTTTGAATATGATTCTGAAAGCTTAGAATCTTGTGCAGTTTTTAAAATTACCGAAGAGCATTGAAAACACCTTTTTGTATTTTTTATTTTATGCTGAAAGTTTAAATCTGAGTCGCTCAATCTAAAATTCTTGACTTTCTATCATAACTTTTGTTACTTACACTAATGTTACGAAGCTTATTATTTTATGCCTGAAAGTACAATTCATAATGATTATGTGACATTAAAAAAATACCGGAAATTTGTAATAAATTCTTTAAAAAATAATATGAAATCCGATCCGGCCAAAAAAATTAAAAAATCCTAAAAAAAATCATAACTCGAAAACTACCAAAAATCGCTGAACATACATGGGGGTGATTTGGGTAGCCCTAGAGTTGTTCTATCTCTGGACTTCCGCTTGACCATACTTTTTGGGACACCCTGTATAGTGCTCTTTATACTGTTTGGGATATGGCTGGGTTTTGGGGACTTGGGTTTAATCTGTTAAAGTGAGTTGGTTTGTATAGGAACCTTCTAAAATACATGAAAAAAAACAGTGGGTTCTGCTTATAAAAGTAAACAACTTTCTCTAAGGAACCAATACAATCGGAGAACTTTTTTATTTACTTTCCATACAAAATTGGCTATTCAGCTCATTGATTTGTGTCACAGACTTGTCCTTATACAATGTTTTTTCGTCGCAGGTATGGCTACCACAGCTTGAATACGACAGAACATGTATGGAAAACTAACAGAGAAGCAGGTCTCCCATTTGTAAGTTATCTTTTACTAGCTTCCCGCCCCGGCTTCGCACGGGTGCAATGTATTATATACATATAAACCTTCCTCTTGAATCACTTTATCTATTAAAAAAAACCGCATCAAAATCCGTTGCGTAGTTTTAAAGATCTAAGCATACAGACAGGGACAGACAGACAGCGGGAAGCGACTTTGTTTTATACTATGTAGTGATTTACATTCGTACCGCTCTATATTGAAATTGCAGAAAATCTTGTGTTTTTTATTCATAATTACTGCGACAACGACTGTATTGTGTTATGACGTCATTGTTCACAATTTAAAATATGTTTATAGCAAATCGTTTTTGACATTTGATAACAAGTGACCTAGATGGTTTCGATTGACAAATGTCCAATCTGGACTTTGTTCCGTGTGTGGAGGTCTCAGCTTCCCGAAATATGAGAAGATACCTGTACCAGCATGTTAAATAGTTTTACATACAACAGTATGGACACGCAATCTGGGCGATCACACCACTATTTAGGTAAGATCTGGCAGGATCTGGTGACGGTCCATACAGTCGTCACTCAGTTATCTCTCTCGCTCCTAGTATATTTTTAGGGTCCTTTTATTGTCATGCGTGTCACACGCACGCGGGAAACGCTGCACGCATGCGGGCACGGCACACCCATGACAATAAAGACAAAGAAACACCCATGACAATAAAAGTGCCCTTAGAAAGGGAGGTCGTAATAGGTAAATAAGTCGGATGATTTGTATATACAGGAGTTGTATCTATGGATTGTCAATGGATTGACTTAGTAAAAAGATTTTAATACTTTCAGGATGTGCAATGGAACGACATAGACTACATGCATAATTACAACGATTTTACCATAGACCCGGTTAAGTATAAGGGTCTGCCCGAATTCGTGAAGAAAGTACACAGCAGTGGTATGCATTACGTCATATTGATTGGTAAGTCGTTTCGCTGTATAATAATATTATTACTCATTATCATCATCATTAGCCGAAAGACGTCCACTGCTGGACAAAGGCCTCCCCCAAGGATTTCCACGCCGATCGGTCCTGCGCTGCCCGCATCCAGCGGCTTCTTGCAACTTTCACGAGGTCATCGGTCCACCAAGTGGGAGGCCACAGTTAAAAATATATTTGTTTTTTTTTCTTTTATGGCAGAGGTGGCAAACGAGCAGACGGATCACCTGATGGTAAGCGATTACCGCCGCCCATAGACACCCGCAACACCAGAGGAGTCACAAGTGCGTTGCCGGCCTTTGATATGAGAGTACGCTCTTTTCTTGAAGGTTTGAATGTCGTATCGGTCCGGAAATACCGCAGGCGACAATTCATTCCACAGTTTGGTTGTGCGAGGCAGAAAGTTTCTAGTGAAACGCACAGTTGTGGACTGCCAACCATCTATGTGATGTTAATCAATTAAAAATATATTTGTTAATAAAATAGGATTTGTTCGTTTGGCGTTTGGCGTACGTCCGCACGGCGCCAAGCGTCTACTTATCAAATGGCCAATTTCTTTCTGACTGTCGTTTATTTCTCAAACAAAACTTACTTTATTGTTGACAAGCATAAACTGTACTTATCTTCTTGCTCTGATCCCAATTATTTGGGGTCGGTCGGCGCAACATGTCTTTTTCTGCCATTCATCTCTCCTTGCTGTCCAGCTCCGCGCTCACTCCTTTCATACTCATATCATCCTTCACACAATCCAGCTTTCTCTTGTTTGGCCTTCCTCTTCCCAATAATCCATCTACATTCATATTCACCACTCTCCTAGTCGCATGACTTTTGTCCCTCCTAAAATTGTACTGAAAGGCATAAATTGTACTTTAAATAAATAACATAACATAATAATAATTACTTACAGATTTAGTGCAATAAAAAGTGTAACTAAATAAATATTATAAGTTCTCGTTATCATCTCAGATCCCGGTGTGAGTGGCAGCGAGCCACCCGGCACTTACCCGCCATACGATCGAGGATTAGAAATGGACGTCTTCATCAAGAACTCCAGTGGACAAGTGTTTGTTGGGAAGGTTTGTATTAAATACAGTTTACTTAGAACTGATAGGTCCTAAGTTGGGATAATACTTCATGGCATGATAATTATTTCTAATAGACACTAGTCTATAGAGTAGGCATTTTTTAAAATAAAAAGCTGTATTATACGGATGATTTCCCATACTTATAATTGACACATGAGTAGTAATTAGAATATATTTTTATTAAAACAATTTGTTCCACAAGCGTGAATCTGCAACAACTCTAATCCAAAAAGAATGTTCTTATTCCTTCTGCTTTGTTTGAGGAGTAAGAAATAAGAACATTTACCTAAAGAACTCGTTAAAACACAACCGGTCGCTATAACATCCGCTAATTCACTTTATAAATTCTAGGTGTGGAATGTAAAGAGTACGGTGTTCCCCGACTTTACGCATCCAAACGCGACCTCTTACTGGGTGGAAATGGTGTCGGAGTTCCACAAGAAATTGCCGTTCGATGGTTTGTGGCTGGTAAGTGTGCATCTTCTTTTAACTTTGTATGGGGGTCTGAATGTCTACAAGTTGTAAACATAATTGGTACATCTACAGAACATGTTCTAGAACCATACATAATTGGGACATCTACAGAACATGTTCTAGAAGCATATATGTGTATTAGAACTCTGGATAATTCAGTTCTAATGTCATAATTATTGGACTAGCTGATAAATTATAAACTCATACAATCAAACCATCAATTCGATCATTCTTTTGAAAACAATGTACATTGAAATCACATAACCAATAAAAAAATAACAAAAACAAAACCCAAAGGATAGGACGGCGGAAAGAGCTATGAAGCATTTGTCTGACATACGTTTTAACCACATCTGCCCGCACGGAATCGCATTTTCCCGTAGCGCTATCCTTTTCTGTCGCTTACTCATTTTTAAGCGGACTGCAAGATGTAATACAACATGTCAGAAAATTCGTTTCTGTATGGATATTCGCCTTTAATTCCAGGACATGAACGAACCTTCAAATTTCGGCGGGAAGCCTTTGGAAGGGGAATGTGTGCCATTCGAGCAGCCCTACGTGCCTCTCTGGATCAAGAACAAAGCCAACAAGCTGTGTGCCGACACGATATGTATGGACGCCAAACATTACTTGGGGTCACATTATGACGTACACAACCTGCATGGGTTGACTGAAATCATTACTTCGTCTTTGTAAGTGTTTCTAAAAAGTTCTTTTTTTTATTTATAATTATTATTAATTTGAGTGCGTTTTACTTTGACTGTATCTCAACCGATGAAACGTGATGATAGATCGGATTAGATCATTTATTTCATGTCACCAATTTAAAATGCCCAGGAATCGAACCTCCTACTGGAAAATTATCTATCCACAATGCATACTGCAAGCGTAGGGCAAGCGTGGAGCGTCGGTGGCTCTGCGCTTAGTGACTCCGTCCTCCTAACCAGAGGTCTCGGGTTCAAATCCTGGCCAATACACCAATGAGTTTTTCGAAACTTACGTGCATTTTCATACCGACTGCTTTAACGGTGAAGGAAAACATCGTGAGGAAACCTGCACATCTGATTTATAGTTGTGTATGATGATCGCGTTGCACACGTCCGTAGGTGTAAATCTAAAATGCCCTACACGTGACCGAGGATGATAATAAGTGCAACACTAGGCAACCGCCGCCTATACCTAGTGGATAGGACGGTTAAGTTGTGCCATACAATAAGAGAGAGACTGCAAGCGATCACATGTTGTACACTATGGATTCAGGATCCATTTCTATATTAGTTCTGTACTAGAGCTTCTCTTTTCCAGTGCATTACAAGAAGTCCGCGGGAAACGGGCTTTTATAATCTCGCGGTCTTCGTTCCCGGGACTGGGACGGCGCGCGGGCCACTGGACCGGCGACATTACGAGCTCCTGGGATGACATGCGCATGACCATACCCGGTAAGTGCGCAAAACTACACTGTCAGTGCTCAGTAAATGCACAAAACTACACTATCACTACTCCGTAACTGCACAAAACTACGCTAGATGTTCTCAGTAGCTGCACAAAACTATACTACATATTCCCGGTAACTGCATAAAACTACGCTAGTTATTCTCGGTTGCACAAAACTATGGTAGATATTCCCGGTAACTGCACAAAACTACACTACATGTTCCCGGTAACTGCACAAAACTACAAGACATGTTTCAGGGATGTGCCCAAAAATACACTACATGTTCCTGGTAACTAAACAGAAGTACATACTTCCGGTAACTATACAAAACTACACTACATGTTCCCGGGAACTGCATTAAACTACATTACATAATACCCGGGAACTGCACAAAACTACACTACATGTTACCGGTAATTGTACAAAACCACACTACGAGTTCCCGGTAACTGCACAAAATGTAAACTACACTACATGTTCCAGTAATTGTAAAAAAACTACACACGGTAACAGCACAAAACTACACACTACATGTTTTCGGCAACGATAGGAAGAGTTCTAAGTGATAGGAACTTCGTATTAGGTAGACAAAAAAAAATCCTTCGAAAAGTGTACCGTTCTACCTACTTCGAATAAATATTTTTTATTTGATTTGCTTGTTCCAGGCATACTCAACTTCGGTCTATTCGGCGTTCCATTAGTCGGTGCGGACATATGTGGTTTCATCCAGGACACAACAGCCCCACTGTGCAAGCGGTGGATGCAACTTGGAGCCTTCTACCCGTTTAGCAGGAACCACAACGATGTCAATGCTAAGGTTAGTCATTAATACATACTTGTAAATAGATAATTTCGGTCTATTCGGCGTGCCCGTAGTCGGCGCGGACATATGTGGTTTCATCCAGGACACAACAGCGTCACTGTGCAAGCGGTGGATGCAACTTGGAGCCTTCTACCCGTTTAGCAGGAACCATAACGATGTCAATGCTAAGGTGAGCCATAAATATATGGACAAGATGCATTTTTTTCGGCATGAAATGCATTTTTTTTACAAACCAAAGGTTGTGTGGAAGAAGTAATTGACTGGAGTGTTTATTTTGTGTTTTTTTTTATTTATAAAATTTGGTATGTAATAAAAGTATAAAGTACATTTATTGTATTATGATGAATATTAGTGTTATGGTCGACATCTACAAAAAAAAAAGTTACTCAAAAAATACTTTTTATTGGTCTGTTCGGTAAACTTTTTTCCGGGTTCAAATTCAAATAATTTATTTCAGATTTAAAATCCATATAATTTGTTAGTAATAAGACTTAAAACTATGTTAGTAAGTATGCAAACACTAAAAATGTACCGCGTTGCGCGGGCCGCGCGGCTAGTAGCGGCGAGGCGGGGTGCAGCCCCGCCCAGCGCGCCAGCGAAACCTGGCCAATGTATAAATGAGTTTTTTAAAACTTACTTTCATTTTTGGTACCCATTGCTTTAGATAGAACCGTGCCCCGCTTCTGGGTGGTTTTGGGCTATGGGCGTGCATAGTTGCATTGTATATTAGTTAACATAAAGTACTGAGTTAGTACAGTATCAATCTGGTGTTTTATATCCTTGCGTTGAATGCGTGAGGCCTTAGAAGAGGTCTTGTTGTATGATTGTGACACACCCAAAATTCTGTTTTATTAAAAGGATTTCTTTTTAATACCTATCATTAAGGCACCGTAAATCTTGAGGCACCGTAAATCTTCTCGCGTTCAGGGCACCTCCTCAAGGTGACGGTGGTAACGGTAGATATAACAAACGGAAATGTAATAGGTCAACATTACACGCGATGATCGCTGTGATGCACTTAGCTGTATTTTTGACTAGTGGATAGTTTCTACTGTAATATTACTCAAAGTTTATTTCACTATAATTTTTGGAGTTACATTTCTATTTCAAACAAAAACGTAAAAAAATAATTAAGGGGTTCGGTTTAGCTAATTTCTTCTTTAACTACAAAGAAAAAGTCTTAGATTGAATTTAAAGCAAGATACAATACAAATTTGGTAGGTAATAGATAGATGGTAACACCAGTGAAATTAGGTAACACAAAGTAGAGCATTGCATTGTCAAGTTTCAAATCATAACAGTAAAATGTTCTTATAAGCATAAACGATAAGTAGTTATCACGATGCACTAGGTAATCCAATACAATATTCGTTACGCGTTAGAAAAGTTTAAGCCGTTAAAGAGATGAGGGATAAAGTGTCAGAAAGGATAATGAATAGGCTTTTCAGTTAGGTATGGAAAAGAAGATAAGTTATAGGAAGCTAAGGAATACTTTGGTATTGGTGTTTCGTAACACGATAGGGCTGAAAGTGCTGAAGCATTCATGCCTGAGCATTCACTTAGTAAATGTAGGTATGCGGTTAGTATAGAGTGTAGCGATGTGATGATTGTGTTTTGTATGGCAAGGTTTTGAAAAAAAAATAGTAGGTAAATGCCAAAGTGCATTTGAAGTAAAGCTTAGGACAAATCCTTCATTTTAATCATGGTTGAAACGAGCTTTCACCTTGAATATTGTTGGAGACAACTAGAGATGTGTAGGTCCGATTTTTTAAAGGATTCGGGTCCGGATGTACATCCAGCTCTGCGGATTTGATTCCAGGTACCAGTTCCGCCGGACCTGTATAGGTCCGAGTCCTTAGCTGAGTGAATGGATTGACGCAATCAGCGGACCTGCTTCCTCGTATCAGTTCCGTAGGACCTATATGGGTTTGAGTCCTTAGAGGAAAGGATTGAGTAGGGCGACCAAACTTGATTGCACCATTGCGTTGCAGAAGCAGAACTCATAAATGAATAAAAGTAGCATTTTTAAAGAATTTTGCAAAATTTATTTTATTAACAAGATAGTAGTAAAATCACAGCCATTTGATATAATCAACAGAGAAAGTTTTGACATTAGATTTCATCATTCGTTTAATAATAAAATGTTTCATTTTATTTAGAATCATACTTATAGTACTTACATCCTTTATAGTTTCATAATACTTCATAAACATGAACATTTATTATCAGATCAGATAGCTTTGTAAACTTATGCGTACCGAAGGTACAAAGATAAAACACTGAACTCCGGGCGCCATCTAGAAGTCGTTCCATAACCAAGTTAAGATTCACCTGACAAGAGTTTGTCCCTTTCACACTTCAAAAAAATATAATATGCTATCCTGCTGTCAGAGTGAAAATTACTCTAACGAAACTAATTTGGAACGCTTTCCAAGTATACCTATGCTAAAACTCGTAGCAAGGCAGGTTAGTACGGTATAACTCGCCCCTCCCGTCCCCACCTCACTCACCCGCCATTCTTGTACCAGTGCCAGCGCGGTATCAGTTCCGGGTTTGTATCCAACTCCGATCGAAACTGAATCAGTTCCAGAGGAACCGGTTCCGACTTGCAGTCAGAGTTACATCCACCACATCCGCGAAAGATACGGGTCCGAGGATTCAGTTCCGGCCGGACCTACACATCTCTAGAGACAACTGTCTTAAAAATGATGTCCCATAGCTATGCATCATATGTACACCGCGATAAGTACTTATCGCGGTGTACATATGTACATATGATGCATACTTCTATATTTTTTGCTTGTCTATGGTTCGTGAACGGTTGTTGGAAAATAACCTCGGCCATTTATTATTTATCTCAAACCATCTTGTCAAAATCAAAATTTACTTATTTGCATTAGGCAATTATTAGTTTAGTTTCTATTTCTAACAGCTAAAACATACAAAAACTGTATTCGTATCCTGATCATTTTGACGAACAGCTGATCGGGTCAATAACTAAACTTTTGTCACAAAAACCTGACAATACGGTAGAGTGTGAATAGCTATTGACAGACAAAAGCTGGCAAGGCGGGGCCTGGCGGAGATGTTGCAAACCACTGCACAGAAAACTGACCCCTAAGGTGGTCAGGCAAAATAGTTGTTGATAGTACTTATTAAGAGAGTACAGATCCTTCAGTTCTGATCCATGGTGCGAACTAGCTCTCCTCGGTTTAGAACGTTGGAGACCTGTAGTGTCTTAAAAAATGGCCCTTATATTAATAAATAGTATTGCGCGCTACAATAATAAATATAGGGTGACTTTAAATTAGTTCTTGATACGAAAGGCTATGCATGTGCTCGTGATAACAAACAACTTTCCCTAAGGAACCCATAGTCAAATCTCAAAAAAGTTTTGGACCCTCCATACAAATCGGTCAACGGACCAGCCAAATTAGTATGAAGAGTCCAAAATTTTTTTTACGATTTGATTATGGGTTCTTTAGGGAAAGTTGTTTGTTATCATGAGCGTATGCATATCCTTTGGTATCAAGAACTAATTTAAAGTCACCCTATATATTTTATAATAATAAATGGTAGTTGGCAAAGTACCTATCGAAAAAAAAATGATTAAGCTATTGGGAAAAAGTTGAGCTCACAAATAAATAAATAAATAATAATTTATTATGCCGACATAATTATAATGACTGGCCAGTCGATAAAGGTGTCGATTCGGTATTTACGATTCAACTTATTTGACAGGACTAAACTAAATATAAGCGTCCTGTCCTTATCTTTTCGATATACAGGGTGTAACAGAAATTTTTTTTTGACTTTTCATACAAATCGATCAGCTAGCGAACCAAGTTTGTATGAAAAGTCCAAAAAAATTTTTGCGATTTCAACAAAGTTGTAGAATAAAAGTTGTTCAGTTTGATGGGTAAAAGCCAACCTTGAAGTATTGTCACACACTTCTGTTACACCCTGTAGAAAGAAAAAGACAGAACACTTAAATTAAGTTTAATACTGTCAGATAAGTAAAATCGTGAAAACCGAATCGACAACAATGTGGTAGTAATTTTGGTGTACCGTATGCAATAGTAGATACCGCGTGTAATAGTAGGTAGGTACCATGAGCAAGAGTAAGTACCATGTTGTACCATGTACGTCCAAAAGACAAAAATATTTGAATGAAGTTAGGAAGAGTACGGTTTAGGAATGTTAAATAAATGAAGAAGAATATTAAGTAAGAAAAGAGAGAGTATAAGGGGAGAGGGAGACCAAAAAAGAGATGGATGGATTGTGTGAAGGATGATATGTGTCGAAAGGGTGTGAGTACGGAGATGAGAGCTGAAAGGGATGTATGGAAGAAGAAAACATTTTGCGCCGACCCCAAATGATTGGGATAAGGGCAGGAGAATGATGATGATGATTAAGTAAGAAAAGAAATGATGAAAGTTAAGGATTTGACAGTTTAATTCATGGTTAATGTACTGTTCTGTCAATACTAATAAAATAAATAAAAAGAAAGTAAATGTAACAGTCTCTTTTGTTTGTTAAATATATAAACATTTGTACTATTTTTTTAATAATAAAAGAAAATAAAGAGACAGTTAAAATATTGAGATTTGAGGTAAAAAACAAAAAAAGTAACATTTTAAGAAACACTCGTATGCAAGTAAATAAATACTATTAGAGTTAGTAGCTCAGGGGTATTAGTCTAAATTTGATCAAAAACATAAAATGTTTCAGGACTAGCTGAAATTTTGTATACTGACTCTGTAAGTGGTAGTAAATAATTACTCAAAACTCCCCATTCCTCCTCCGCTTGCGTCCTGAGATATACAGGGTGTTTGGGTTCTATATAAAAATAAAATTTTAAATATTTTTTTTACACCGCAAACTTTATTAAAGGAACTTCAGACGGTAAAATAAGACTAAACGAGCTCTGAAAATGTAAAAATTAAATACTTCCTCTACTTGCGTCCTGAGATATAAAGGGTGTTGGGGTCATATAAAATATATATTTTTTTAAATGTTTTTGTGACCGATATCTTTATTAAAGAAACTTCAAACAGTAAAAAAAGACTAAAACAACACTGATTTGTAATAAAAAAAATATATATTATCAATCATAGTCATGTATAACAATAACATGACAATTTTCACATGATTAGCCAAGATAATGGCGACAAATTTAACTCAGGATTATAAGTCTAAATTTGATGAAAAACACCAAATGGACTATAACTAGCTGAAATCTGGTATAATGAATGAATGTAAGTGGACAAAAAATATTATTCAAAACTATATACCGCACTTATATACACCAGCTCCATTTTGATCATAAGTACGGAATGATAATCACAAGTTTTCAGCAGCTCTTCGTATAAAGCTTGGGATCTTTCGTGTAGAAAAGGTGAGTCATATGCAGGCCTCTAAAACTAAAATCCCTTCCCAGATGATTTCCAGATGGTTTTGCCTATCCCAGGGATAGGCAAAACCAAAGTGGACTCAGATAATCGCCTAGGGTTTAACATGTCTTTATCCATATCCGGTCTGCCGCATTCGATAACTGCTGATCATAGAGACTAAGGATCGAACTCCTTTGCCTCATACGTGCATCGAGGAAGTGTCTAACTGTACTGTCAATGTTGTACAGTTCTTTAACTCTATTAAACCATTTTAACCATTAATGGGGAACCGAGACGAAAGTCTTCTTGAACAATCCAGGCAGCGGGGAAATTGCGTCGCTTGCAGTTTACCAATTTGCCCTCGACAACCGTCGTTTTTGTCAATACAAATTGATATAAATTACTGACACATCAATGTAACAACAATACTACTAGAACTATATAACCTATAGTATACTGACATTGTAAAAAAATAATTTGTCGAGAAATAAGCGATTAAAGTTAAACTATGCGTTTTATGTCTCGCATTTAATTGTATTTCTTTTTTCGCTCAGTATTTAGCACAGAATTGTTAAATTAATTTTTTTTTCAGATCCCAGTAAGTGTAGCTTTCATATAATGTATGCAATATATAATGTATATCTCTAGTGGTTAAAAAGTAACCGATCATTATGTGAATAAATCTTGTTCCTGTTGTGCGAATTTTACTAAATTACAAATTTTGATTTAATAAATATATGGAAAGATTTTGTTCCAATAATAATTAAACATTCCCCACAGAAAAAAAATAATTACCTAGGTACCAGAAAATAAATTTATTTACGAATAAATATGTGATAAAAGTTAGAACAACACATTTTATGCTACGCTGCCGCGCACTGAATATTTTTTTTTGTCAACATTTACTATGTTCCTGCCTCAAATAAAATTATATATCAATAACCCTAGTAAGTGTGGCTTTCACATATATTTTTTCGTGCTGATATCTTTCGTTGTAAAAGAAATATTGACGTTTGTATGAGAAAAAAGAAATCACGTGTTTCGGATTTTATTAAATAGTAAAATTTCTGTCCAGCGAAAGTATTTTTTAAAAATCTATAAATGAATCCGTCATCTTTGAATTATCCGAAAATTATATTACACTTGCCCTAGTACCTATAACTCTGAAAATATAAGCCTCAAAGGGGAGCGCGACAGAATCAAACTTTCCCCGCCTCCCCTCGCCACCCCCATGGTGCCTCCCGATGCCTCTCAGTCTGAATGCACTCAAGACCACCTAAGGAACCACTGAGCCAAGTTTGAGAGCTTTATTCAAAATAAAACGCATCCTATACAAAATTCCTTAGACTAATAACGGGGTAGGGGGTGAGGGGGCTATATCTCAAAACGCAAGCGGAGGAGAGGCGGGGAGTTTTAGCACGTTATTCTGGTCAGTATTCTGAGTACGTATGCAAAAAATCAGCTAGTCATAAAAGATTTTATGTTTAAAACCTAATAGTCCTGAGCTATAGGTATTATAAGTGCCGTAATACTGCTTGCTGAATCTAGTTATCTACTACAGAAGTGCATCAAAATTTAAAATGTTGAAGCACATGTCTTTTATTTTATTTTTACACGTTAGTAAATTAACATAATTTTGAAACTGCGTTTGATAATCTTTAATACAGACAAGGTCCTTAGTAGAGTAGAGGATACATTTAGTTGATATACATTATATTAGTGAATATACTTAATTTAGAAGTAATTAAATAGATAAAAAATAGAAATGCTACATAATTTAAAAAAATGGTCTGTAGAATGACAAAGAATTTAAAAACAAGTGTTGTAATTTTTTATTTTTTTTAGAAGGTCGACTCTGAACCTGCCTTGTGCTGTGTAATAAATTTTGAAGATCAATAATGAAACACTTAAATATGTTTAAGATTTCAAATAGAAACCCTAATTATTATTGTTGTTAGGGTTCCGTAGCCAAATGGCAAAAACGGAACCCTTATGGATTCGTCATGTCTGTCTGTCTGTCTGTCTGTCCGTATGTCACAGCCACTTTTTTTCCGAAACTATAAAAACTATACTGTTGAAACTTGGTAAGTAGATGTATTTTGTGAACCGCATTAAGATTTTCACACAAAAATAGAAAAAAAACAATAAATTTTGGGGGCTCCCCATACTTAGAACTGAAACTCAAAAAATTTTTTTTCATCAAACCCATACGTGTGGGGTATCTATGGATAGGTCTTCAAAAATGATATTGAGGTTTCTAATATAATTTTCTTCTAAACTGAATAGTTTGCGCGAGAGACACTTCCAAAGTTGTAAAATGTGTCCCCCCCCCCCCGTAACTTCTAAAATAAGAGAATGATAAAACTAAAAAAAATATATGATGTACATTACCATGCAAACTTCCACCGAAAATTGGTTTGAACGATATCTAGTAAGTAGTTTTTTTTATACGTCATAAATCGTAAACCGCAATTTACCTTTCATTCAAGTTACAACGGACTACAAAAACATTTATATTATGTTACTTGCTGCTACGGAACCCTTCATGGGCGAGTCCGACTCGCACTTGGCCGCTTTTTTTTTTAAATTGTCAAAAACTTTTTGAGTGGTTAGTAAAACCAGAAATTCTCTAATTTTATTTGGTTATTATTGTTTAAAGGTTTGAATTAATTTATTCTTCTTATCGTGTGGCACATTAAACCGCTCTATCATCCCCACAAGGTATAGACGGCGGTTGCCTAGTGTTGCACTTGGCATCACCCGCGGTCACGTGTAGGGCATTTAGATTTACACCTACGGACGTGTGCAACGCGACCATCAAAAACATCTATAAATCAGATGTGCCGGTTTCCTCACGATGTTTTCCTTCACCGTTAAAGCAGTCGGTATGAAAATGCACGTAAGTTTCGAAAAACTCATAGTTGCACTGGCCAGGATTTGTACCCACGACCTCTGGTTAGGAGGACGGAGTCACTACCCGCTGCGCCATTGACGCTTTCATTTTAATTAATTTATTAAGTTTTAACTTAATTGTTTATGTTTGCTTTTGAAAGACTGATTAAATAAAACAATTTTTATTGTTTAGATTTATTTCGATTACTTCAGTTTTCAAATCATCTTATTTTGTGTCTTACAATATTAAATAAGTATAAAAAAGTAGTTATTTTAATTATTATTTTTCAAAAAAGGGGGGTGATGAACTGTACACAATTTAGGCCATCTCCATACAAAATAGGCCGATCACGTGATCAAATTAGTATAAAGGGCCAAAAATTTTTTGCGAATTGACCATTGGTTACTTGTTGAAAGTTACTCACTTTGCCACTGTAAAGTTTTGGTGGGGGGTCCAAAAATAACCCTGTATACCGACGATTAAGAACCAAATACTCCAAATCCACCAATAAACCAAATCTTCAAAGTTGGGTTTTTGCAGATAGGAGTGTTTGGTTCTTAATCGTCGATACGCCGCGCCGCCTACGTCACCAAACTTAATATCAGTGTAACACTTTGCGATACGTTCATTATACATTGTCCATTGTACTAAACAGTGGTTTCACTTTACAACCTACAGCCCACATCACAGGGTGAGGCGCGGGGAGTAACATATAAAAAAATATTTATAATTTATAGATGCTCTAATAAAAAATTATAAAAGTGGATCTATTCCTTCTAAAACACTCTCATTTTCAGATTGGTCACTGTCACTTAGATCGTCTTCAGAACTGTCAACAAATGTAACTGCACTCTCTTTTTCAAGTATCTTCAAATTCGAACGAATAGGTATTAGTTTGACGGTTCTTAACTTATTCAACGGATATCTGGTTTTAGTATGAGTTCTTCCAAAAAGGCTCCAGTTGCGTTCACAAGCACATGATGACGGGGGAACACTAAGAATTTTTATAGCTATACTTGCAACATCTTGGTTACTACCAAATGTTCTCCACCATAATCTTGGCTCAAGGTCATTCACTGGAACCCACATGGCTTTGCTCTCATCATAAAAGTTTTCTTTAAGTTTAAATTCTGCCATACTTTTGATGACTTTTCCTGCATCAGCGCCTGAAGTTGTAGCAGCTCGACGCAAGTACTCAGAAGCCATAGCTATCTCGTTATCAGTTAGGTCGACGCCGCAATATCTCGGATCCAATTGGTATGCCGCGTAGTGTATTGGCTGTAAACAAAAATCTTTGCGTTTTTCGATAGCGGCCATAACCACATTCTTGTCTTCTTCACTTAAAAAACTTGTTGATTGCAATCGCTGAGTTACAGTTTGATTAAGATTTTTGAAAATATTAGGCACGTCAGACAGCAAAGCATTATCCCTTTCAGATACAATGATAGCGTTGGCCATTGGTTGTAGAACTAAAACAGCCTCTTCAATTTTTGCCCATGACTGAAAATCCAAAATAACATCTTTTATTTGTGGCGTGATGTTTACTTCATGAGATATTGACATCAACTCGAGAGCCTGTCTGTTTTCCTTGAACGATTGAAGCGTGATGTAAGCCCCACTCCACCTCGTTTTAGAATACAATTTAAGTCTACACGAGACTTTACCGTATTTTTCAGTTTGACATTTTTCAAAAAACTGTAAAAGAGCGTGCGAATTTTTTATGTGTTTGATAATTGCAATGACATTCTCTAGGATCTCCTTAAAAAATGCTATGTTAAAAACATCCTGATAAATCAAGTTTAAACAATGACTTACGCATCCTACGCAGGTAATATGGGGATATTTTTCTGTGACAATCCTCCAGGCTGCTTTCATGTTGGCAGTATTGTCTGTGATAACTGCGACAAATTTGGCAGGGCCAATTTCCGTAAGGATGTTAATTATTTTTTCACTCAAAAAGTTCGCAGTTCCTTTTTGTGTTTCCGGATATATGGCGTTTAAAAAAATTGGTTTTGGCGTGGTGACAATAAAATTGATAAGGCCTTTACCAATGATGTGAGTCCATCCATCCAATATCAAAGCAAGAGCTGCAGCTTTCTGTATTTTAGCATCCATTTCCTTCTTAATGCGCAAGTTCTCAGCTCCTAAAAGTGGTTTACTTAAACAATGTCTGGATGGAGCTGTATACGATGGATCGAGAAGTTTAAAAACCTCTTGCCAGTACTCAGATTGTAATAATGACAAGGGAACACCGCTGGCATAAATATCTCTTGCCAAAAGAGTGTCGACATCTTCGTGACTATATTGTGATGATGAATTGGTTGACGTGGACGGTATTGACGAAGCTGGTTCTGTTTTGCATGCGATTTGCGATGACGATGGTGAAGGAAGCGTAGTTGTAAATGGCGGTTTATTACGTTTGTCCGAATTGTACACTTTTTTTACTTCGCGGGGACACTGTTCACATTTAATCAAATGTTCTTTAAGTCTATTAGACTGGGCACATTTATATTCTGCATTGCAATAATTACACGTAACATGTTTTTTCCGATCACGTTCAGAGACTACTAAGAAATGTTCCCAAACAATATCAAAAGATCGCGGCATATTGATTTGCAATTCCGCAATTACCACTCGTAGCGTGTAACTCTAGTCGCAATGTAACAAACAAAACACACCGCTAGTTACGATGACGGAGACCCTACTGAACCAAACCAAGGGAAGGCGTGACGCGCGCGGGGGCAGGCGTAGGCGGCGGCGTACTCTACCTAGAGTATAGATGTGAAGCCGGTTGTTATCGTAGTCAGCCAGCCGGTAACCAACTAGGGATGGGCGATATACATCGATGTATTGTAAACACTCGATGTATTGTAAATACTCAATATATTGTAACGATGCATCGTATTGAACCGATGTATTGTTAATACTTCAACATCGAATATTTATCGATGTTTTTTTATTCGATAAATCGAATATGCAAACTATGACACTGACTGCCACATTTCGTGAATCGGAACGTCATAATCTGTTCAATTAACATTTGTCCCATCAGAAAGACTGTTTTCCCAGGCAGGGCTAGTTTTGACTGAGGAAAAAAACCGACTGAAGGGAAAGATTAAGTAAAATAAATTAATTAATGATAAAAAAAACTTTTGTTTTAACATAGCATTGAAAAAAAATATTGGGATTTGTAAACAGAATAAAGCTATGTAAATGTATATTTTTAATAAATATAGGGTGACTTTAAATTAAATGGGTATATTTCCAGGAATAGTTCGTGTTTCTTTATTAAAAATTTCAACATTCGTGACATTTCTGATTATATAATAATAATAATAATATCTGGGACAAATCACACACGGTCATCTGGCCCCAAACTAGGATTCCCTGTATCTTGGGAACCAGAGACTGATATACATACACATATACTTTTAAATACATACATATATAAGGTGCTTCCAAAATATATGCCACCGCTGCAATGGGAGTAAGAGTCATGCATATAGATTACAATAGTAAAAAAAATTCGTGCCCCGGAGTCGTTAAATTGATTTGGGAGACTAAACATTTTTTTTTTACTTTGATTCAATTTCGCACAACACGGTCCGTCAAGTACGTACGCTCCGTCATGAAGTCATGAATGAACTCGATGTCATTTCACTGAATGAAAGCAACGCACGCTCGTAGGTATCTCTTTTTACAGGTTAATTTAGTGAACAGCTGATTGTCTTAAATTAAATGTAGAGAAGAATAAACAAACTTACCAGTTATTAAAACGGCTTATTCACGTAACAAGGTGATAAACTTACCATCGCACTTTGACAGGCTTTAGACTGTTAAATTACGTACTTGTAATGTATCTGTAAAAAGTTTAGGTAGGTAAGGCATCTACTCAAGAGTAGATGCGTAAAATTAAAAAGAACGTGTATTACAGTAAGTAACTTGGCGTGTTTCTAAGTTCATCACCTTATTTACAAGGATTTGCACAACACAACACTGGTGGCTGGCTGACTCACACCAAACCTCTGTTCATACGGGTCTACGGCAAACGCAGGGATGTTATTTGCACTCGCGGTGGTAGAGTGTCAATCACCTTATTTACAAGCTATTTCACAACACAACAAAGTTTTACATCAGTTTTACAACACAGTAAAGTTCTCGAGTGGTGACTGCGCACTGGAATACGCAGTGTGGGCAGGCCCCCGACTCGGTGGACCGACGAAGACCTGGTGAAGGTTGCGGGAAGCCGCTGGATGCGAGCCGCACAGAACCGGTCGGTGTGGAAATCCTTGGGGGAGGCCTTAGTCCAGCAGTGGACGTTTTTCGGTTGATGATGATGACACAACACAACACTGGTGGCTGACTCTTACACCAAAACTTTGCTCATACAGGTTTACGGCATGCGCAGGGATGTTATTGCACTCGCGATCAGAGGGTATCGCGGTAGCAGAGTATCATTTCAAGATACTCTTGATTCGTATGTACGTCTGGGTGACATCGTTATCTCACTCGCGGATGGGGGCGCAGGCGGTGCAAAACGTTCGCGTCACGCCTGCGCGTCACCGCTGCGCATAGCGAACTGACTGACCTCTGACCTGTACGAAGGGCGCGCGGGCGCCAACAGCCCCCGCCCGCCGGGTTGCGCCCCGCTCCCGAGTGAGTATGCGAAAGGATGCGGACAGATCAAAGCCTTTTGTAGCACAACACAAGTGCCGAATTTGTTTGATGTCTAGCAGCAACGTCGGAGCGTTTAAGCATGTTTTCGCGAACTTGGTTTCATTCAACACAATACGGGGGGATGGCTTAATAAAGTAAAGCAATTTATTTTTATGATTGTTATTTTTTTGTATGGAAAAAAAAAGAACAGTTTCCGGACATGAATGTCTCATTTTCGTGATCACTATACGTGATACTTTCTCCCATTTCAGCCGTGGCATATACACTCGTCTTCAAAAAAATCGCACGTCCGTAAAAATAGGCTTCAAGCACTGTTAATCCTTAAGACAAGCAGTTATTCGCAGCAATATTGGTATCATTTGAGAGCCCTATAAAAACTCTTTAAAAAAATATCCATTTCATTTGATTAAAGAAAAAGCTTGACACTTTAAGTCACTGTGAATGACAATGGAACTGATTCTCCTCTTCAAATTTTGTTTGTATTGTTTTGTTTTTTGGGTATAAAAGGGTCGATACAGCTTATCGGGGGATAAATTTGCTACCAACAGTCGAAGAAGACACAGAAGAATATCTTTCATCAGAAAAACGTCCTTGAAGATGGACACTACTGCTGCTGAAGCCGCCCAAGTTATCGCACTACTGCAATCAGGACTACGTCAGTGTGATGTTGCTCGGCAATTGCACTTGAGTCGCTTTTCTGTTCGAAGAGTGTACCAGCGGTTCCTGCAGACCGGTGGCTTTGTCCGAAGGCGTGGGTCTGGTAGAAATCGCTGCACTTCTGCGAAAGATGACCGATTCGTCGTATCGAAGTCTTTGAGAAATCGGTTCTCTAATGCTGTTGAGTTGCAACAGCAGCTTCAAGCAGTTCGTAGAAGGGCCGTGAGTGTCTCTACAGTTAGAAGAAGACTAAAGGAGAGAAATATTGTGGCTAGAAGACCTGCCACGGGTCCAAAATTAACCGCAGCGCATCGGCGAGCACGCCTGCAATTTGCTCGCGCCCACGTCAATTGGACCCTGGACCAATGGAGAGCTGTTCTCTTCTCAGACGAAACGAGAGTGTGCCTTTTCTGCAACGATAGACACAAAAGAGTATACAGAAGACAATGGGAACGTTTTGCCCAAGCCTGCATCCAAGAGACGGTAGAATACGGGGGCGGTTCCTGCATGTTCTGGGGCGGCATATCTGCCGACGGCAAAACTAAACTTCCTTGCGTCTCTCGGACCGGCGGTGCTCGCGGGCAAGTGTCGATGACTGCTCACCGGTACATCACAGAGATCCTGGAAGAACATGTGGTCCCCTATGCTGGATTTATTGGCGACGGGTTCACATTAATGCACGATAACGCTCGCGCGCACACTGCTGGAATTGTGCAGGGCTACCTTCAAGAGGTTGGGATCCCTGTCATGCAGTGGCCAGCGAGAAGTCCAGATCTGAACCCGATAGAGCACCTCTGGGACCAGCTGAAACGCAAGGTTAGATCCCGTGATCCCGCTCCCGCGACTCTTCAGGAGCTCCAAGACGCCGTTATTGAGGAATGGGACAGAATCCCTCAAGAAGAGGTCCTAAAGTTGGTGCGATCCATGAGGGAGCGCATGGAAGACGTCATTAGGGCTAGGCGGGGTAACACTAGGTTTTAGGTTAGTTTTAAGCAACTTTGTTTTGAAAAATTAATCAGATTTCATTTGGGTTTGTTAAGGATTTTTATTGTTTTGTAAATTTTTCTCAGTTCCAATAAAAAACATTGAATGAATTATTGTTTTTGCATTCTCTGTTTCCTTACCTTTCAAATGATACCGAACATTACCAATATTTCATAATACAAATACGATTGAAAGATGTTTAAAATAGATTTCTTAAAAGGTGCGATTTTTTTGAAGCCGAGTGTATTTTAGAAGCACCTATATATAGATATAATACACCCAGACTCAGAGCAAACAATTCTGCTCATCACAGAAAAGTTTGCCCTGTGTGGGGATCGAACCCACGACTCTCGGATAAGAGGTTAGGATCGCTAACCACTTAGCCACCGAGTCAGTCTATCTATATTATGTAAAATTTAAAGTATTTTAAGAGGAAACCCCATTTTAACTTTTAGCTTTTAACTTAATTAGTTCCTGATACGAAATTCTATGCATGTGCTCATGATAACAAACAACTTTCCCTAACAATTTTGGACTCTTCATACTTTGGCCTGTGAGTTGATCGATTTGTATGGAGAGTCCTATTTTTTTTGCGATTTGACTATATGTTCCTTAGGGAAAGTTGTTTGTTATCATGAGCAGATGCATAATCTTTCGTATCAAGAACTAATTTAAAGTAACCCTATATTTTTCTTGTACCTAGTTTTCTTTTATTTTCGGCTTTGGAATATCCAGTGGCCTAAGAAACCCTAGTGTCACGAGTTTTTAAACCACCTTAAGATCTAATAAATATTTCACTTGCGAAAAACAATCGATGGTTTGGAAACATCGATGTATTTCTAAATACATCGTATTAACATCGAATTAGTCATCGATGCAACCGAACGATGTATTACATATCGGAAAAAACATCGATGTTATTCCAAATGTCCATCCCTATAACCAACCGCTCTTTTCGCTGACTACAACACCCATAAACAGCCGGCTCCCTTCAAATTAAGAACACGGTAAGTGACAGATTTGGCGGGAATTGAAGTAAACCGTATCATGTTTCGAATAAGGTTCAAAATCGCACCAAATCTGTCACTTACTGTGTTCTCAATTTGTACGGCAGAGCGGCTGTTTACGGTTGAAAACATGTCATTATGTTTTATTGAATCCGTTTTATGTCCTAAGTGATTATTTCTGTTTATCTAAATACTACCTACTTACTTCATACGTTACTTCAGATTTAATAATTCAGGTAAGCGCTCTTTCGTATTTCTTAGTTGCAGCGTCAATGTTATTTTGAAATACTTTTGAATTTAATGTTTCATCTTACTCGGGCTGATCACATAATACCAAAAACAAGAAACACAAAACGGACGTCGTAGGTACACATGTGAAAAAACCGTTTTGAAAAGTTTTAAACCAGTTAAGTAAAGACAAAAAAGTCGTTTTCAACCATTTAAAACAAGTTATTGCGCGGCAATTTTTTTTTTGGATTTTTTTTTAAGTGGCGAAGCGGAGTTTCATACCTATACAGGATGTAACAGAAAGGTGTGATAATACTTCAAGGTTGGCTTTTACCCATCAAACTGAACAACTTTTGTTCTACAACTTTGTTCAAATCGCAAAATTTTTTTTGGACTTTTCATACAAATCGATCAGCTGGCGAACCAAGTTTGTATGAAAGGTCCGAAAATTTCTTTGCGATTTCAACAAAGTTGTAGAACAAAAGTTGTTCAGTTTGATGGGTAAAAGCCAACCTTGAAGTATTATCACACCTTTCTGTTACATCGTATAGATTAAATACCAATTATGTACGGTATAAATAAGTAGGTAGGAAGGTACAGTAATACACATTTAATAAGGCTTGCCGATGTACCTGCGCAGTAGACAATATTTTAATTACGCGGGAAACTGATGGACCAATCAAGTAGCTTCATTGTCACCCGTCATTACACGTTCCGGAAATCTCTGCCGCTATTGGTTGATTGATTTCGCGCCTGATTCAATGAAATTGTCAGCTGTCAGAAAGCTGTCACCGTGCGTTGATTGTTTCGTGTGTTTCCGTCGATAGTTTGTTCTTGTCTGCGCGAACGAAGATTACCGACGCGCCTTATTTTTTGTGTACTACTGTACATTAGTTTATTATCTGTCGTGTTGAAGGACATTGCAAAATAATTCATAATATTGAACATTTTAATGTTTTACACCATGACAGAGTAGGTAATTAATTTAGTAGAAATACCTATTTGTATATAACGGCTCGTATATTGTAACTATAACAATTTCGACTCAGGAACTGTAAAAATTGTAAGACCTTTGGTATTGAGTCGGATAAGCAGCCGGTTATCAGCCGCTGTTTATACGTTATTATCGGCTGTTTTGGATAACTACCCGATAACAACCGCTGTTTTTAACCGACTTCAAAAAAAGGAGGAGGTTCTCAATTCGTCGGAATCTTTTTTTTTATCTATGTTCACCGATTACTCGAAGACGCCTGAAACGATTTGGAAAATTCTTTTTTTGTTTAAAAGGGTACTTCACAGGTGGTCCCATATAAATTTTATCGAAATCGATTCAGCGGTTTTTGAGAAAATCAACAAAAACATAGCAAAATTAGAGTTGTTGCGATTGAAGTCGGTTGTTTTTTTTTTAACGTATTCAGCGTGGTCAATTATACAAGTATACGCACGAACCATCATCGGTATCTGTGTTCACGTGTAACTACAATCTTGTTTTAGGGTTGCTAAACATCACAATGTGTAAATAACTTCACCATCAGAAGACCTAGAGAACATATAGGTACTTATGATTTCTAGTTCAGATGAAGAGAATACCGAAAACAAATTTTTATTTTTAAACACTCTGTATACTGAGAGTACTGAGATCTTTGATTATTTACTGTCTAGATAGTGCGCTGGTGGCGCAGATGCGTCTAAAAAATTATCAGCCAACTGTTGGCCTATAAGCCGCTTCCCGCTCCTTAGTGTCCAGTTTGACGTCAAAGGATGCACACGCCCGCTCAAGTCACGAATTAAAAAAAAGGTGGTTAAAATGACGAAATGTGCAATAAAAGTGTGCAGAAATTACAAAGAACGTTTGAAAACAACAAATAAAGTCACCTACCATAGCTAAGCAATTCAGATTCATCGTATTTTGATAGAAAATAATTCGTTTTTCAGCCAATTTTTAAAGACTCGCACTTGGCATTTTGTTAGTGTTGCCAGTTTTTCAATGCAAAATTTCCTCCAAATTTGAGTTAAAATAATAATTCTGGTACCAAATTAAAACATATTGGAGGCTCGAAAATGTATGTCAATGACATAAAGTACATTATTTCTAACTTACTTTATATCAGTTGGATCGTTATGGCATAACTACGGCCAATTAATTGTTTAGATACCAATTAATTGTAATTGTTTCATCACTACTAAAAACACTATCATGCGTTCGAAATTATAAGGGGTTACTCAGAATAAAGTCAAGAACACAAAAATAAATGATAAATTCGTTCAATTTTTCTTTACAGTTTGCCATACCAAATATAAATAGTGAATCATGAATTTGTATGGGAAACTACAAAAAAAAATAGATCTGTTTTTTTTTTCAATATTTTTCCTATATTCAAGACCTGATCTAAAGAAACCCTTTAAAATTTCAAACGCACTTTTTAACACCCCCTCTATGTAATGTAATGTGTTATATTTCAAATTTCAATTTAAAAAAATTCTGCCAACAACACTTTTTCAACATCCTATATAGTACATTCAGACATACTGATGACCAAATTATTTAAAAATAGAAATTTAATCTAACCCTAATGTTATATTTAAAGTTCCTTAGTTACTTGTTTTGGGGGAAAATATGGCATTACCTATTATCCCTATGCACGCACACATAGGCAAATTGAACGACATGACGCGAGCGTAAGACAAAGCTGTCACGTGACTATCACATGGTTGTTACACACACAAGCTTGAAAAAGTTGGCCGGTTTTGTCGTAGTGATTACAGGGCGACGCTCTATCTAGACAGTAAATAATCAAAGACTGAGATGCATTCGCTAAATGGCGCTAAAAATATTTCGTTTAAAGTAAAACACTGCCATACGGCCCATATCGGGGCATGGTTCTTTCATCACGCGAGCAATATACCTAGCGAATAGGTCATAATTTATCTTTGGTGCAGTCATCATTATACCATATCAGCCACCCGATAAGAAGTTTTTATTTTTCAAAAAGAACAATGCCTTTACAAATAGTTTGTTAATGTTTTGTTCCTTGTTCCAGCCTCAAGACCCATACAGCTTAGGCCAGGAAGTGTTGAATGCGAGTATCAAAGCATTGCGTATTCGCTACACATTGTTACCGTATTACTACACAATGTTCTTCAGAGCGCACGTCTATGGGGAAACTGTGGCCAGACCACTGTTCTTTGAGTAAGTCGCTAGGTTTATATTTTTTATATTTTGCGTTTAGGTAAGTTACAAACTCCTTGGTTACAGTTGAAGAAATAGGCTTTGTTTCTTCTTTTTGAATTTCGAATTTCAGTTTAGAAAGAAAAAACAAAAATAAAGTTAAACAAATAAGCCTCCGTATAGTACCAGATCTCATTTCAAAGAATTTGCTGGGACGATACCAAGGAATAATACTATTATTCTACTAATACTATAGGGTAAGGAATGTAATTTCACAGACTAACAACAAGTTCTAAAATTGAAAGATTTATACTCTTTTCAGGGACTTTGTAATAGCTCTTTATTATTCGTACTTTCTGCGAACTGGTTGGCTACTACAAAATAAATCTAAATAAATAAAATAATAACAATAAAAAACATACACTGTATAATGATAAGATCTCATCTAATTATAAATGCGAAAGTATGGATGTTTGTTTGTTTCACTTTCACGCCGAAATTACGGAACGGATTTTGATGAAATTTAGTAGGTAGATAGATAAAGCACTGAGCTAACACAGGATACTTTTTATCCCGGAAAACTCGAGGGTTCCCGGAGGAATGGCTAAAAACTGAATTTTTTACTTTGTCTCTAGATGGCGCTGCCTTAACATAATATTTCTCTTTGGACCCAATTTTGAAGTCCACGCAGTCGAAATCGCGGGCGGAGGCTAGTAATGGGGAAGAAAACGCAAAGCTATTTGCAGATGGCGCTACGGACGCTTGACTCATAACAACTTTCAATTTGTTCCGCGTTTTTTATTATCGAGGTGTAATAAAATAGTTTTTTTTCTGTAAAATTGTTAAATGGAAAATGTCTGCGACTTGGACTGTTCCTTAATTAAAGGCGAAGTTGAAAAATACATAATTGAAAACATAAGTTTTCCCACGTCTTCTTCATCAGAGAATCTTTAGGAAATTATTGATTTCCATTATTATTGCAACCAATCGCCACACAACGCGGTATTTTTTTAATAAATCTTATGTTTAGTTTACGTAAACAGTTTTTCTATACGTTTTGACAGTTAGTGATGATTGTTATGAGTCAAGCGATATCAGCGCCTCTATCGGCGAGTTCTGTCAGTTTTCTTCCCCATTAATAAACTACCGATATCTTTCCACGCAGATGGCCAAATAACACAAAGCTCCACGCGATCGACCAACAGTTCCTGATCGGGCCCCACTTACTGATCTCGCCACTTCTCCACGAGGGCCAAGACACGGAGAAGGCATTCTTCCCCGGCCCGGACCGATGGTACAACTTTGTGACTGGAGAATTCATAGCCAGTGACAAGTACTGTGACGTGAAGGAAGATGAAATGGTCGCTGTTAGGGTGAGTTCGTTAACATATCGTCCCCACTACAGGGGCATGGGTCTCTTCCCATACCTCCGGAAGGTTAGGTCATACTCCAAACAGGGGCCCAAGTCTGAATTGGTGGAGGTTGTGGGGCTAGTGGCCATCCCCAGTGTCAGAAGTTTTCAAGCCGTCTATAAGGCCTCCGACGTGGCTCAACGACTGCCATCTAGCGATACCGGTTGAGATAAATGCCACTAACAGGAGAACTAAAGAGACCGACATAGCACATGGCTCGTAAAACAGATGGCCGTTAGAGCAATAAAGTTCTCGAGTGGCGACCGCGCACCGGAAGGCGTAGTATAAGCAGGTCTCCCACTCGGTGGACCGATGACCTGGTGAAGGTTGCGGGAAGCCGCTGGATGCGGACAGCGCGGGACCGGTCGGTGTGGAAATCCTTGGGGGCGGCCTTTGTCCAGCAGTGGCCGTTTTTGGCTGGTGATGATGATGTCGAAAAAAACCACTACAATAATGTTAACAGTGCTATCACTAATTGTATCTTAATAACCAATGTCTTCCACAGAGCGGAGCAATACTCCCGTTGCAACGGCCACCTTTACAAGGGCCCGTTACCACCACCAACAGTCGCAGCGAGCCGTTGCAACTGTTGGCGGTGCCGGATGACACCCGAAGTGGCAACGGACACTTGTACTGGGATGACGGTGATAGCATTCGTAAGTATTCTATTACATACTTGCTTTCTGAAGACACAGATATAGCTTATTAGCTATTGACAGCATTTCAAATTGTTGACCCACAATTTTTATGTAGAAAATGCAAAAATAAAATACCCGTAGGGTTGTTAGATCGGTCTTATCCCAGAAAATGGACAGATCTACTGAAATGACGACGACAGCAATCTGTGGTCGGAAACTGCGATCTAATAAACAGTGTTTTCGCTTTACAAGTTAACACGGATTGTGCATGCGTGATAGTTCTATCAAAAGGACCTTATATTCAATTCAGTTATTCAGCAAAATAATATCTGACTCTAATAAAAAAATGAAAAACTTAAATTGAATAAATATAAAAATATGTAGCTTAGACTTTTAAAATTTTGTTAATTTCTAAACTTACAGACAGCCACGAAGAGAAGAAGTATAGCATCATAGATTTCAAGCTTAACGGAACGAGTTTGGAAAGCGATGTCCATTGGTGGGGATACGGTGTTCCCTCCCTTAGCAACATCACCATTCTCGACCAGAACCCCGTTCAGAGTGTCACAGTAAACGGTATGAAATGCAGACCTCAGGTCACTTACTGCACTTTCTTATATGACAACAAGTATAGGAAGCTAGAAATATACAAGCTTAATTTGACATTGGACAAACCTTTCAGTGTTAAGTGGTCGTACAAAACTTTGGTGGTTAAGAATTTAGATCGTAGTTGCAAAGGTGATGGTTGCTCGGTTAATGATTGAGGAGTTCGTTGGTAGGTCTTGTGTACCCTCAGAAATCCAAATACCTACTTTCGTTTAGTAGTAGATGAAAAAGCCAATGACAGAAACAAAATATCTGAAAGGAATAGCAATGACAAAAATATTTGATACATGTGCTGACTAAGATTATATAGTTTGTATGAGAGAGACTATCTTCTTTATGGTTTTGCGCGGAACATACTGCGAGTCAATATATGCCGTAATTTGGTTTTTGTACCAATATTGACTGTAAATAAATTTCCCAAAATACTAAATTTTTAAAAGCATTCTAGTTTTTCATGATTTCAAAATAAATAATATTTGTACATATTAATATGACATTTGATGTGTTTTCACATAAATATTATAATAGGTAAATTGTATTTTTTGTGCACAAAACATTTTTATTGTCAACTCTACCAACCTATTTATTATATTATAATAATGTGTTTGTAATTATAACCAAATGTAATTTTAAATTATAAATAATTTGATAGCATTATTACTTTTATACCGTTGATACCATTTCAATGTGGTCACTATTTGTAAGTTATTATAGTTCTTAATATTATCGTTTTAAATCTAGTCTGAAATATGTAGTAACGCAGTTACTTATGTAGTAACTTTTAGAATCCATAATTTAGAAGGCTAAAGTTCTTTTTTTTTTCAATATAGTTACCCGAAAAGTAGTCCTTTAAATGTCACTTTGACAGTTGCTCAAAAACACGTACTTTAAATGCCAGTATACATGGCTTGAAAATTAGTATTTATTTTTCAGTTTGAATTTACTTATTTCTTTTTTTTTGTCCCTGTTTTCTAAAAACATGATACGTCGAAGTCACTCGAAGTAAGCTCGTGATTAGTCGCGACAATAGTAATCATGTTAGTTCGTCTGCAATGCAATAATCTGATGAAAGTAGAAGAACTGTTTATGAGTTTTGTAGTCAACTTGACAAGTTAGGGACTTTGATTTTCTTATACATCATTTTTATTGGGTTGGTAAAAAAGTCTTGCGACACTTTGTATTCAACCTGTATATTCTTTGTACAGAAGTTTTGGTTGGAGGGCTTTCAACGTTTGCCCGATCGTTGGGCACAAGTTATAGATATGAATGGCGATTACATAATATATTAAAGTTATTTTGAAAATAAAGTTGTCTTAAAATTGACTTATTATCGCAAGACTTTTTTAACAACCATTATTCCTAGTCTTTAATGTCGTAACTTTTAGCATATTAAGCTCTATCTATTACGTAGTGTAGAGTTTCCTATTCTAGAAATAGGAGTAGGTATGAGCCATGTAAATTAAATTTACCCTCACTTGATTTGCAGGGCTCAAACCTACTCCTAGGATGGGGGGTAAAACAACCCAATGAGCCACAACTGTACAAATAAGCTTAGGGCTTAGTTTCCTAAGTAAATTCAATATTATGTAGCAAAAAATGATAAGTAAAACAAGGTAAACAAATATTTGTTGATTGACAATTAAATTGTACTTATATAATTGTTGTATCCGACTACTTTTGTGGTAGATTAATTCACATATTTCCACTAAATTACAATGGATAACACAGGAAATAATTTTAAATGGTTTCTCCTTTTATCTTAAATTTTAATGTAGATAATTTTACTGTAAGTACAATTTACAAAACACATATCTTGCCTATCTATATGAAATCCTTTGCAGTTACAACATTGAATTGTGATATTTAAGATAAAAAGAAAGAAAGAAAGAAAACGCGTTTAAAAAATAATTTTGTGACTAGAATTCCGTAAAGAGTGGAAAAAGAGAAAAGTGGAAAAAGAGGCTCCCAAGAAACTCAGAAATGTATTTGTGATATGAAAATAAATAACAACATGAAGATTGTTTATTATGTACTTTGATTTTTAATTTGACAAAAGGAAATGGAATTTTGGACTTACTTGCTGGTCAGCAAATCTTCAGGCCGTAGTCATTGATGAACTGTCGGTACGGCATGCCAAATTAAAAATCAAAGTACTTTTAGTGTTAACCAGAATATGCCAAAGTTAACTGTTTCAAATGTGGTTCAAATAATCGATTTATTTTTGTAGTTTTAAAATGCACAAATAAATTAATATTGCACATATTGGGTTTCCTTTATCTTGTTAAATAAGGAATTAATACATAAATAAATATTGTTATCCAACCCTCTGACCGCTACAGTCTGCTTGTATATCAATACCAACTTTGGATGAAACTAGCATTTGGTAAAAACATTTTTGTCCATAGCCTTTCCTTTGTGTCCCTGACCCCAGCAAGCACTTTTTTCCTAGGACTCCTAGAAGAATCCTACCTATCTCAATTTTTAGAGCATAATTAGAGCAATCATCATGACAAGTGAAAAAATTTGAGCAATCACACTTTTCGAGATACGAGCGCCTAAAGGAAGGTTTAGGGTGGAATTTCACAACAGTGCACAAAAAATTGGCAGGAAAAATTAGTTTTTTGCATCAGCTGCTGTAACAATAACGTTTGGAATTCAAGTTTCTTTTTTGAGCAGATTGCTCTAATTTTGTTCTTTATCTGGGCACAAGAAACAGTCTTGTATTCATACTTCAAAGGTATACAGCTTTTTCACCTAGGAAATAAATGCTAGCTGGGGTCGGGACACCTTTGGCTGCTCTCAAGAATAAAAGCCAGTTTTAAAACATAACATGATATTTATTTGACAAAGATTGCACTCAACTAATATAAAAACTATGACTGACTGAAAACTAATATTTAAACTATCAAGATCCATCAAGGTTGCACTCCATAAATGCAAATATACATTAACTAAAAAAAAGCCTCCTCATTCTACAGCTATGATGTTTCTTTCTCTGAGTCTGTTTTAAGGAAAACCTCATATTTGCTTTCAGACATCAAACTCTTGATCTGATCTGGTTCCGATAACTTCAACTTGAAAAGCCAGCCTTTATCATAACAAGACGTATTGATTAGTCCTGGCTTATTTTCTATGTCTTTGTTTTTCTCTGTGACTGTCCCAGATACAGGAGAGTATATTTCGCTAGCTGCTTTAACACTTTCCAAGGCTCCGCATTCGTCACCTGCCTTTAGATTAGTTCCAGGACTTGGCAGTTGTGCGAATACAATGTCACCTAAGGATTCTTGAGCGTATTGACTGATTCCTACAGTTCCAATGTCTTTATCAACTGTGACCCATTCATGTCGTTCAGAGTATCTTCGATCAGGTTTAGAGCTGTACTTGTGGCATGTTTCACTATAGGTTTGTCTAAGGTTTGATTGCAAAATGCAATGTCTAGATAAGTATTGCTTCGTTACTTGGAGAAAGCATCTCTGGAGTGTCATTTTTGTATCTGTGAAAAAGAAATTATACAAATTACGACTATCACAGAAAAAAGGCATATTATAGAGATTATGGCACAAAAATATTGCCTCCAAGTACAAGAGCCAAGACCTAAACTATTTTAACCTATGAACTGTGATAATGATAAGTTTGTTTACAAAGAGGTCATTTATAAATATAACAAGATATCTATAAACTATTACTGCCTCATCAAGAAGCAGAAACCAACTTAATTTTATTCTACAAGTTTCACATTATAATTATAATATAATTATATTATTATTATTATAATTTCACAAAGTTATATGAAAAGTTGATCTATTTGTAAGATGAGATTGTGAGCCCTCCTGGCTAGCTACCACCATCTTATCTAAGTCTTGCCTCCAAACATGTTTGCAACATTGGTGTCTTCCGGCGTGAAGATAGCCAGTTCCCCATTGCGTTTGGGAATCTTGGTAAGCCCGCCTTCATCTTCGGCATTATCATCACTTACCATCAGTTGAGGTGGCTCACCAATTGAAAAATGAAAATAAAAATGTTTATTTTCCTTTGTGAGTCTTATAGCCAGTACAAACATGGTTGAGACTTTCTAGTAAGTATGAAAATACCTGTATCAGGAAGCCTCACTCTTCCTTAACAGAAAGTAAAAGAAAAATAATAGTGGTCAGAAAAATTTGAATCGGAACATAACAAAAGACAGTTTTATAACAATTGAGGGTATAAAAAAAAGATGAACTCAACTTTCTGTTGAGTACTATTTGTATTAATTGTTAATCCAGTATCACAACTAATTTAAATTTTGGAACAATCGTTAATTGTGGGGTAGAATAATGGAAGTGACATTGACTATCAAGATAAATTTTAACTGTTAAGATCTTTGAAACGGTCTCCAAATATCCATGAGGTGCATAAGGTGAAAAGCGCTTGTAGCTCCAAAGTAGTAGCTCGGCCTCCTAACCAGAAGTTCCATGTTCAAACCCTGGTCAATACGATTTTCTAAACCAATATAACATTATATACAGATTGCTTTAACGATGAAGGAAAACATAGCGAGGAAACCTGCATATCTGATTTGTAGATAGGTAACTCATAGGAAAAAAGGTAAGTATGAGGTTTCTGTATGTTACATGATCAGAGTGGTGATGTATATATGCAAATTTCACTCTTTATCACATCAGCCTGTCCTACCCCTCCGTCCTAAGTGTTTTGTGTCCTACCCTCTGACCTTGTAGGGTAAGGTGAAAAGTACGGGTAACCTAAACTAACTGGGTCTGTACCATGTCCTAGCATCTACGCTAGAGTTTAGTCAATCAATATCTTAGTACTCACAATGCACAGATGATCTTGAAAATAACCAAAATAATAACCAGGCTAAACAGTAGCTAAACCAACCAATAAATAAACATGAAATAAGCTAAGCTGATCGAACAAACCGGAGAAAACACAGTTTGAACTCAACTCAGTTTGAAGTTGTCACTTTCGTTCAGAAGTGACAAAGGTAAATAAAATTCTTGTGACAGCAACAGCGGCGTCAATAAGCGTCAACTCAAAATTTGGCAAACTGACTCTTCTTCAAATAGTACAGTTTTCATCTGTGGTTTTTAAATAGTCGTGTAACTCGAGCAAAAGTCAGTCATATTTCTGAACGATTTAAAAAAATATTGCCAGTACAAAAAATATTGCCCAAAATGGGTATTTTTCCAGCAGCTCCCACGGTATGCACTAGACGCCGTTATCTGAATATTACAAACGTGCCATTCTCGAAATCTGCCAGTAAGATAGAGCAGCGCTCTGTGTGAGCAGCGCTCTCATTACAAATGGCGGAAATATTCAAATGGAAAGATGAAACGTTAATAGGCCATAGCTCATTAAAATCAGCCGGCACCCGACAAGCACCGCCTCGCGAGCGGCGCATGGGCCACTAGATGACCACCCGCTGCTCGTACACTTGCCTTGCGTTGATTGCGGTTATTCCCAGCCATTGTTTCGAACGTATTGGTCGGTCGTATCGTTTTGTTACGAAACACACGTGTAGATTTGTGATGATCCCGATAGACTACCTACTTATTTATCTGCGAACCACTCATTGACCATGCGACGTTCACTGGTTGAAAAAGTGGTTTCCACCCGTGGGCCCCCCGCGGACCACCTGTGGGCCTGTGGGCAACCCAACGTTCACCGGTTGACAACGGGACGTCCACCTATGGACCACCTGTCGACAAAGAGTGGACACCGAGCGACAACGAGGCGATGTTGGTTGGGTGGTTGTAATGAGCTATGATTTAATATAAGCAAGTGAATCAAAGAATGGAGGATTCACAGAATGCAATAGGAGTATTTTGTGATTTATCTAAAGCATTTGATTGTGTTGAACATCAAACACTACTAATGAAATTAAGGCATTACGGTGTAGAAGACGGGGCTCTCAGTCTTCTAAACTCATACCTTAGCAACCGAACACAAAAAGTTCAAATAAATGGCATTAATTCTTCCGGCTCTAAAGTGATAATGGGGGTACCCCAGGGATCAATATGAGGTCCTTTCCTTTTTCTTGCGTATATTAATGATTTGCCGTTTATGGTTCAAAATTTCGCAAATATAGTGTTGTTCGCAGATGATACTTCTCTTATTTTTAAAGTTGATAGAAAATCAAACAAAACTGATGAAGTAAACAACACTCTTTCAAAGATACTCAACTGGTTCACTGTAAACAATCTACTTTTAAATGCTAAAAAAACCAAATGTATAAAATTCGCATTACCAAACGTTAGAAATATTGACGCCAGTGTAATCATAGATAGTAATGAATTGGAATTTGTCAATAGTACGGTTTTCCTCGGTATAACTTTAGATCTATCTATCTATCAGCCGAAAGACGTCCACTGCTGGACAAAGGCCTCCCCCAAGGATTTCCACACCGACCGGTCCTGTGCGGCTCGCATCCAGCGGCTTCCTGCAACCTTTACCAGGTCGTCGGTCCACCGAGTCGGGGGCCTGCCCACACTGCGCCTTCCGGTGCGCGGTCGCCATTCGAGAACTTTACTGCCCCAACGGCCATCTGTTCTACGAGCTATGTGCCCTGCCCACTGCCACTTAAGTCTAGCGATTCTGAGAGCTATGTCGGTAACTTTAGTTCTCCTACGTATCTCCTCATTTCTGATTCGATCACGTAGGGAAACACCAAGCATAGCACGCTCCATCGCCCTTTGGGTGACTTTGAGCCTTCTTATAAGGCCCATAGTAAGCGACCATGTCTCGGATCCATATGTCATCACTGGCAACACACACTGGTCAAAGACTTTAGTCTTGAGGGACTGCGGTATTTTGGACGTAAAGATATTGCGAAGCTTCCCGAACGCTGCCCAGCCGAGTTGGATTCGACGATTGATCTCTTTCTCGAAGTTGGACCTACCTAACTGGACTGTTTGTCCCAGGTATACATATTCGTCAACAACTTCGAGTGTAGAGTCTCCAACCTTCAGAGGAGTGGGTGTAACACGGACGTTTGACATGATTTTCGTCTTATCCATGTTCATTTTAAGACCCACTTGTTGGGAGACTCTACTAAGTCCTTCGAGCATTGCGCCTAGGTCTTCCAAGGTCTCAGCCATGATCACGATATCGTCAGCAAATCGAAGGTGAGTGATGTACTCGCCATTGATGTTAATGCCGAGTCCTCTCCAGTCCAGAAGCTTGAAAACGTCTTCCAGTGCAGCGGTGAACAGTTTCGGAGATATAACGTCTCCCTGTCTCACCCCACGCTGCAGCCGGATAGGTTTCGAATTCTGATCCTGGAGGTGGACCGACATGGTGGCGTTTTCATACAAGCACTTCAACACTTCGATGTATCGATAATCAATTTGGCACCGTTGGAGAGACTGCAACACAGCCCAGGTCTCGACAACTTTAGATGCTACATTGCAATGGGGTCCACATATAGAAACTTTAGCGGGAAAGCTTAGTTCAGCTGCTTATGCCGTCAAAAAAATTAGGAAGTTAACAGATGTAGACACTGCACGGCTAGTATATTTTAGTTATTTCCACAGTATTATGTCTTACGGAATTTTACTTTGGGGACATGCAGCTGATATTGAAACTATTTTCGTTTTACAAAAAAGGGCAATCCGCGCAATCTATCAGATGCGATCCCGCGAGTCGTTGAGGGATAAGTTTAAGGAAATTAATATTTTAACGGTTGCTAGTCAATTCATATATGAGAGCATTATGTACGTCCGCAAGAATCTACATTTGTTTCGTAAAAACAGTGACAGGCATGATTTAAACTTAAGGAATATAAATAAATAACATTGATATTGCCTATTCGAGACTGAGCAAAGTTAAAAAGTCGTTTGTGGGGCAATCTGTACGATTCAATAATAAAATACCAGAACATGTAACAAATCTGCCTGAAAACAAATTTAAAACGCATGTAAAAAAATGTCTGTGCTCAAAAGGTTATTATAAGATAATAGATTATGTGAATGACAAAGACATTTGGAAATGTATTGCTCTTCCTGATAACTGTATTATTGATAACAAACATTGTATTAGTAATTAAGTATTATTTTAAAAAATGTGTTGAAGCGAGTTTCTTTTGGGCTCGACGTTTCTTCTCGCTTCGGAAACACTTCCCGAAACGTTGAGTGTACAAGTTCCGCGTGGTAGGAACTTTGTACTAGGTAGAAAAAAGACGATTTAAAAGTATGTGCAAAACATCTACTTAAATAAAAAACATTTTGATTTTGATTTTGATTTTTGATTTAATGCCTGTGTCGAGTTGTCGAGTATGTCACCGTTGGGGGTTTAGAGAAGTTTAGAACTTTCTTACCATCATCCCTAAATAGTCTTATGGTTGTAAAAATAATATACCGGGTGTTAGGTAAAATAATGAAGCTATTGAAGCTATACGAATGTCGATGTTACAGGCCTATAACTATAGTACCAAACATTTCTAAGATTATTGAATCAATTTTATCTAAAAACATAATGTCATACCTTGAATTAAATCAACTTATTACAGAAACACAATATGCGTATAGAAAACAAAAATCCACAACCAGAGCCGCACATCAACTTATTGACTCACTACTGACAAATATCGATGGCAAATTCAAAACAGCTGGTTTATTCTGCGATTTAAGCAAGGCATTTGACGTTATCCAAAATGATTTACTGTTAGAAAAGCTATCTCAGTACGGAATAGTCGAAAAATCTCATGATCTGCTAGCATCTTTCCTAAGCCACAGGCGACAGACCGTAGAAATCACAGTAAGCGGGAAAAAACTGAAATTGATCCTGGTGACGTCACAATAGGTATTCCACAGGGCTCCGCCCTTGGAAATACCCTATTTTTGTTATTCATCAACGACTTAGCGTCATCTATATCTGACGGAATGACGGTACTTTTCGCAGATGATACAACGGTAATAGTTAGTGCGCGAACTTATGCAGAACTGAATGATAAAATTAATAAAATTTATAGGCAGCTACAAGATTGGTTCACAGTTAACGGATTGATATTAAACACTACAAAATCCAATGTTATGTTGTTCAGTGGAAGATCAATACAAACGCCACTAGAAATCAATAGTCCCGTTCCTCTATGTGATAACTGTCGCTTCCTGGGTTTCATGTTGGACTCCAACCTAAACTGGAAACAACACGTACAGGTACTTTGCGACAGACTGAGTGGTGCAGCGTACGCACTGAGGAAACTGCGACCTCTTGTGTCTCCACAGATCCTAAGACAGGCTTACTTCGCTCATTTCCATTCTATTATGTCATATGGTATCATCCTATGGGGCGACTCAACGCACTCAAACCGAGTCTTCGTCCTGCAGAAGAGAGCAATTAGGGTTTTGTTAGGCACATCCTCAAGAGACACATGCAGGGAGCAGTTCAAATCACTGCGTATTATGCCGCTCTACTCATTGTACCTGTACGAGTTGTTGATGTTTGTCCGACGAAATCTGTCGACCTTCGATCGACGCACCACAGGAGGCAGACAGTTGCGTAACACCGGCCGGCTACAAGTAGTGCCACGACGAACAACACTTGCGAGCAAAAACCCTCGCGTTATTGGTCCAACATTATATGAGCGACTACCCGCGTTGATCAAGGATGAACACAATGACGAAACGTTTAGTCTCCAACTGAAAAACTTTTTGTTGGATAATGAATTCTATTCGGTTAATGAGTTTGTTATTAAGATGACTTAATTTATTTACATTTTATTACTTTATTACAAGTTGTAGTATTGAAATGTATTTTAATTTGATATTCATATTTTGTTTGACATACATTTTGAAATGTACTTTATTTTTAAATTTGACATATTTAGATATATTTTTTATGTGTGAAATTTTAAATTATCTTATTATTTATTTAATTATTGCCTTGACGATCATATTATCCTCTGACATTTTTGTAATATTGTATTATTGTAAACTTGACATTGATAATACGAAATAAATAAATCTAATCTAATCTAATCTAATCTAATCTATTTTAAGGGGACCCTACGTGCAGTACATTTATGTTATTTTATTTACAAAATATTCGATTTATTAACTGAGAAAAACGAAGGTTTTGTTTCCGGTGTGAGACAGTCCTAAAGTAACGTCATAACCCAGCACAGGTGACAGATCACGCACGATTCTACGCGAGAGAAAGAGATGTAGAACAAATAATAATAATAATAATATCTGGGACAAATCACACACGGTCATCTGGCCCCAAACTAGGATTCCCTGTATCTTGGGAACCAGAGACTGATATACATACACATATACTTTTAAATACATACATATATAGATATAATACACCCAGATTCAGAGCAAACAATTCTGCTCATCACAGAAAAGTTTGCCCTGTGTGGGGGATCGAACCCACGACTCTCGGATCAGAGGTCAAGATCGCTAACCACTTAGCCAACGAGTCAGTCGGGTGGCAATAAGGGCGGCGTTACACAAAAGCAGTTTAAAAAATCTAATTAAAGTTTTTGAGGTGAAATTTTAATTGAATAAGTTAATTGTGAACGTTCAGTATGTCTGACTCAACCTGAAAAAGTGGGTGCGAAGCGGAAATTTGAGAAAAAATTGTGCAACTTTACACCCTTATTTCTCGTAAACTATACAGGGTGTAACAGAAAGGTGTGATAGTACTTCAAGGTTGGCTTTTACCCATCAAACTCAACAATATAAAGAAATTTTCGGACTTTTCATACAAACTTGGTTTGCCAGCTGATCGATTTGTATGAAAAGTCCAAAAAAAAAAATTTTGCGATTTGAACAAAGTTGTAGAACAAAAGTTGTTCAGTTTGATGGGTAAAAGCCAACCTTGAAGTATTATCACACCTTTCTGTTACATCCTGTATAATGGTAACATGGAGTTTTCAGATGACGTATGTCACACCGTTCATAAGATTCTCAATAGATGGCGTTTTTAAGCTTTGGCAATGTATTTTTAAAAGCAGCGTAGAATTTACGGTAGAAAAATAGATTTAATATTGTTGAAAATATATAAAAAGTCTAAAATTTTTTACTTGGTCAAGTATGGATGACCTGGGTGCGTTCAGATTTCTCTGTAATATGTATTTTTTTCTTCCGAAGCAAAAATAAATTGTTTTTAATATATTTTTATGATTAAAAACCAATTTATAATTCTGTATCATGTTAGAATTCTTTTAAGAAATACAAAAACAATACCGATAAGCTTTGTGCATCAAAAAATATGAAAATATTTTTTTTGGATCAAAATACAAAAAAAATATTCAATTAAAAGTAATATTCAATAGTTAGTCATCATTTTTATGATATTAGTCAGTAATATCAATCATTTTTGCCGATATTTTAGAGACTTTCTTATTTCCAGTGTTGATCAGCGCCATCTAGTTCAGTTTAGAGAAAGCCGTGGATTATTCCCTATTGCCTATTGGGAACTCTTTATTAGTCGGGGTATTTTAAAAGGAATATGGTAACATTTAGCTGTCAATATGACCAATCCAAACAAAACGTCATTGTGCGCCTAACCATGACTGAAAGATGTCAAACGAAGTTTACTCAAAAAATTGGGAATCAAAATAATATTTTATACGTTGGATTCGTTATTGGGACAGTTGCTGCAGTATATTTCTACAGGTACAGTGTATAAACAGTCGTAAAGTGCAGCGTATTGTGTCGTAAATCGAGGGATAACCTAGTTTCGCTGTTCACAGATTTCACTTCGTGACATTCGTCTTCAGCTATGCTCTGGGATGTGTGGCTTGTTATTACTTGCTGAATTCGCATTTTCTTCACAACTATGTGGAGCAATTAAAGTGCCATTTCGAAGAGAACCTCGCAAATGAGGATATTAAAGATGACCCTGCTAAAGTGAGTAGTGACATATGTTTTCATTGATTTCTTATTGATAAAAACATTGTTTGTAGTTTTCGCGGTCATTTACGCCTCTAGAATTGCTTATTGTCTTAGCTTGTGCATAAATTACTGTAGTATTATTCTGTAGGTGGTCAGTTTCTTGTTTGTTTCATTAAACATACAGTCATCTGTAATTATAATAGAATACACATTTATTTGGAATTACAGAGAAGCACACACAAGTTACGATGTTTGTTAAAATTTTGCTTCTGGCTCATCAAGTACCAATTTGTTGAGTATTTATCTGGATAGTTTTATGTTAAGTACAGAAGGGCCTCTTTAATCTGAACAAGTAATTGGAACCCCTCTATAAACCTTTGTTTTATGCTTTTCAAAATGTCTACATACTATAATCCGAATGCTCCACGGATCCGAATGGTAAATTTGGTTGTTCGGATTAAAGAGATCCTGCTGTAGTATAAAATAATTGGTTACCAGGGTTGTGAAACATGTGTTTCCAAAAAATGCAATCGGCATGATGCCGCTGTCACCGCAGAACCCTGGGTGGGCCTGCAGATACACAAGCAGCTTGATCAAGCTATAGAGGATGTAAGTTGTAAAATCTTATTTTCTTAAAAATATTTATGAAGCGCTAAACATTATGATATAATATGATGTTTTATTAAGCAGAAAATTAGTTCAGATATTAGCTAAAATAACAGTATTATTAGGGAAGCCGCTGAATGGGGGCAGTGCGGGACTGGTCAGTGTGGAAATCCTGGGGAGGCCTTTGTCCAGCAGTGGAAGTCTTGGCTGATGATGATGAACAGTATTCTTAAATTGACGCTGGATGTGAAATAAAAAAAAACGCACATTAGACAAAAAATTACTAATCCAGACTTGGCCTCTGTGTGTGGAGTATGGCCTAACCTTCCCGAGGTATGGAAAGACCCGTGCCCCTGCAGTGGGGACAATATGGGTTGTTAACAACAACAGACGAATACAATAATATTTATTTAAGCCTTTTCATTTCCTCAACTTATAAAACATTAATTGAAAGAATTTGGTTAGTTTTATTAGTTATAGTTATAATAAAACTAAGTCTGGTTGATTTTTATGTTTTTCTAGGTTAAGGACCCCTGCTTAGGTATAGGCCTTCTCCAACTTTTTCCACTCATCTCTATTTTGTGCTGTGAAGACCAAGGAAAAGATGGCGTGACGACATAACGAAAACAGTGGGAAACGATTGGGAACATTGTTTCCCGCTGTTTTTATTATGTCATCACTCCATCTTTTCTTTGGTCTTCCTATTTTTCTTTGTCCTGCTGGCCCCTTCCATCCAGTCACCTTTACTGTTCATCTTTCCTCTCTACATCTGGATATATACCCTGCCCATTTCCACTTCAGTTCAAGGGCATGTTTAAGAGCATCTTTCACTTTTGTTGATTTTCTGATGTCTTCACTTCTAATTTTTTTAATTTTTCGAAAACAAAAAACAAGATTATAACGTTTCCAGAGAGCAATGGAAAGGAGTATTCTCAATACAACACAATAAATGTTTAATGTTAAATTCAACAGAACAAAGGGTTTTTTGTCTGTTTTGTAACCTAATCTAATAAGTGATGCTGCAATCGCTTACAATTACAATAAAATTACAACTTTATTAAGTGTTGTTGTTGTAATTAAATGACTAATAGCTGGTTACAGGTTTAAGAAAACGTTTTATCTGTAATTAAAATTAAAGAAGCCTTGATTTCAACTAAATACACAGTCTTTTATGAAAAGATTTTTTAACTATTATGTTTTTGTATAAATTCAAGTATATTTGTATAATTAAGCTAAAAAAATTGTTAATTTGTGAAACCATATCAGATACCATATTAAAAAAGTAAAAATAAATCAAATATATTTTTTAACTAAAATTGAATTTCCATTACAGTTCTACAATACCATACTGGATCAGTTCATAAACTCGTGGTACAGTAAAGTTACATTCCAACCGTTCTTTGTTGATGAAATCAGACATCAGCTGAGGTACGCGTCTGCATGCCTCCTTAGGAGAGCCATCAAGGTTAGTACTAAAGTCTACCGAGACCAAAACAGTAGAGATGAGATGCATGAATTCATTAATGAAATTATGTACAATGCGAAATCAGAACAGTATTTTGTGTACAAATAAAAACATTTTACACGATCAAACAGCATGATTAGCAAGAAAAAAACAATTGATAGAAGAGATTTTATTTGACAACTTTTCAATCTAACTATAATATCTTGCTAACTTTTTACATACTAACTTGATATTTTAAATATCTATTGCATTATATTGTATTTCGGTAACCTAGGCTAAGTTTACTTACAAAATGTGGATCAGTCTTATCAGTAAATTAAATAAAAAATAATAATAACTAACTAAATGTTAATATCCTACTTTTAAAAATAGAGGGAATTATTTGAAGGCATTATTTTTATTTAAGTATTACTGCTAACATTATATTTTATGCTGCAAGGTAATAAGTATAAAACAGCAGCTGGAAGTATCTATCCATTGGTAATTGGTACAATAATAACAGACTATAAATAATAGCGCTTAATGAGGTAAATTGCCGCGATTATAATGGAAGCGTAGTAATTTGTATGAAGTATTATACTAAATTATCGTAGTGCATTATTTGCCACGAATGCCGACTGTATTTATATATTTTCTGAAATACATAATGTAATATTATACAGGGTTATTTTTGGACCCCCCACTAAAACTTCACAGTGGCTTATATTCATGAAACTGAGCAACTTTGCCCAAGTAACTAATGCTCAATTCGCAAATAAAATATTTGGACCTTTCATACTAATTTCACGTGATCGGCCTATTTTGTATGGAGATATCCAAAATTTTTTTGCGAATTGACCATTGGTTACTTTGGCAACGTTGCTCAGTTTCATGAATTTAAGCCACTGTGAAGTTTTGGTGGGGGGGTCCAAAAATAATCCTGTATAATATTCATATACAGGGTTATTCATATTTGCGGAAACGAGTTTGTTGTTGGGCGGAGTCGTGAGCAAAATCTATCGTAGTACCTACGTAAATAGTTCCACCGTCCTAGACTCGGCCCCTGTGTTCCACACACATGGCTTAACTTTTTAGATGTTTTGGAGGTAAGGAAGAGATCCGTGCCCTAGTAGTGGAGAAATTGAACAGGAAAATACAAATCAATATACACAGAAAATAAAGTTTAACAAATAGACCGTCTAATCGCTGAAAGGCAATTTCCTACCTATTTAAAGTAAAATCTAAGAGAGATGTAACTACTGATTATTTTAAAAAATCTACATATTTTTTTCATTCCATATATGTTTCATACATTGTACACAATATTTAAGTATTAGAATAATGTAGTTGTACGGCTTCGTCGCCTTCACGCTTCACTAGAAATATTTAGGTGATTAAGAATTGACTAGACTTTGAAAAGAGCATCAAACAATTGATGGAAATTGTTTTTGTATGTAAAATGAACATGATTATTTAACATTCTGTGTGACTATTTTTATTAAGACGCCTTAAGAACTTCTAACATTTTGGGTTTACCAAAATCCAACCCTTTAATCCAACTCTCCTTACAGATAAACTACTCGCGCTTCATAACGGAGCGAGTGATTCCCTGCGTATTACGTCATTACACTGTTTGCGCGGATTTCGCGGACGGAGCTCCGCTATTGGACAGTCGGCTGGCCGTACACCCCGCGGCAGCCAATAGGAACGCAGAACTGAAGTACTTGAGATCTATCACGAATGCTGTCATGCCGTATTTGTTGAAGAATAATGAGTTGCAGAGTTCGTGAGTGTCTATTATATTATAATAATTGTTGCTTGTTAGCGTCACACCAATCAATATTACACTTACAGGGTTCTATTTCATATGGTCATGTTATAAAACTTAGAAGTCTTAGAACCTACTAACAGTAAAGCATCCCGCGTCTGCCAAAGATTAAAGCTGAATTCCTTTAGGATTTAGTAATACAGTGATTCCGTACCGTTCCGTTGAATAGCAAAGAGCAAAGTTCGTAAGTGTTTACTTGAAGATAACAAAATATTCCCAGTATATTTTGTTTTATGATCACTTTACTGTTACCAGTGTACGCGATTTACGATTCCATTACATTAATTCAACTGACAAGTTATCAGAGACTAGTCAAGCAAGTACACACGTATTTAAAATGGCTTACGTTTGTACTACATGTAGCCCCGAATACGAAATAATTTGGAAAATACAATTCAAATGAATCTTTGCAAAGTTTGTTAAAAAAATATAATAAACGAAACGACGACGTCGAAACTAGCGAAAGTACGAAAAATCCTGCATAACTGCAATCCCTTCATGAGTTAATAAATTATAAAATTAAAGATATGGGGCTCATCTCATATACAGCTAAGGATATTATGTATATCATGCATGCTCAAACAGTCAAGTTCAAATAGTAAAACCAGTCGTTGTCCTTCAGAATATTCCGCGTGCTCATAAGGGAGATATTCTCTGGCTGGGTGCTGCTGCCGCTATGCGACGTGTTGGCTGAACCCACCATACTGAACTCTCTCGTGGTGCTGGCCGCGGGCGATGAGCCGGCCGCACTGCCCACAGCGCCCGATTATAACGTGAGTAATATGTGGGTTGGGACCAAAACTACAGGGGTAGGACGTTATTACTACTGATGTGCCGTTACCGGGAACATTCCCTTAGACAGAGACAGCGCTCTATATTGCATATAGCGCCATCCTTGGGAATTTTGGGAATATTCCCATGGGTAAATTACTAAGGGACGGCGCTGTATGTATTATAGAGCGCTGTCTCTGTCTTGCGGGAGTATCACCGGGCATGGCACATCAGTAGTTATTACGCAAGGCACGACTGGATGGGTACCACTGCTCGTTCTATACCTGCCGCCACCAGCGCGCTGTGTTTCGGCGGGTGGCGCGGATAGTCAGCGCAATTACTGGTATAAGAGGCATTCTATCTTAGGCACTAATAACCAACCCTTCTGGGGTTACAGAGCTCTTAGGCGGCGGATGCCACTTTCCATCAAGTAGCCTTTTGTCATATTACGCAATATTTTTTAAACCACCCTCCTTTTCCACCTTAGGTAGAATTCCTAGAGACCTTCGTCCGTCAGACGGAGTCGGTCTACGTGGAGCGCTGCAGGCTGCTGAAGGTGCACCTGGAGCTCATCATCGCGGACCAGGAGCTCCTCTACGCCTTCATGCAGTTCATGAAGACCTCCAGCCGACTGCATCTGCTGCAGTTCTATAAGGACATCAGTGAGTAGTTGGAACTCTACTGGTATTGTAGTCGAATTCCTTACAAGTATAAGTACTATAGTATGAGTAATTCCTTTTTTTATATGATAGGTGGCAAACGAGCAGACGGATCACCTGATGGTAAGCGATTACCGCCGCCCATAGACACCCGCAACACCAGAGGAGTCACAAGTGCGTTGCCTACCTTTAAGGACCTTTCTTACTAGTATAGTATAACTTAATTTTATCACTGACTAGCTCGTGCCCGCGACTTCGCCCGCGTCGACTAAAAACTACACTGTCCTATTATAATCTATAATATATTGAAATAGTAAAGTCTGTTTATTCATCCGGGATTAATCTCAAAAATAACTGAGCCGAGTGAGAGGCGAGAATGCAAGAGAGCCATCTAGGGGATAGGAGAAGACGTCAAAAAGGAAAGGAAAGGGACTGTCCGCAGAGCGGAGATTAGAAGAGTTTCAGAGAAGAAAGGTTTTGTCGATGGGTAGTGACTTGAGAAACTAAGGAGAGAGAGAAGGATGTTTTCTGGAGATTTCAGACGTTATGTAGAAAATTTAACATGTTCACTTTTTAACATATTGACCTTTTCCCATTTTGTCATTACGAAATTTTGACGCTGTGATATTTCGACGACTCCAAGCTTCGACATTGTGACGCTTCGACTGCGATGGTTCGATATTTTGATATTTCGATATTTCCATATTTTGATATTTGATGTTTTGACATTTTTAGATATTGATATTTTGACATATTGATGTACCGACATTAAATATTTCGAAATTTTGATATTTTGACATTTTGTCTTTTAGACATTTGAATATTTCGATATTTTGCCATTTCGATATTAAATATTTCGACAATTCGTCATTTCGACATTATTACATTATACTGATGTTTCGATGTTTCTTTTCGCCATTTTGTTATTTATGAAGAACCACTGGTTCAAGTTTCTAGACCCATGGGATGGGTTTGGCCTGTACGTTGATCTATTTACTTTGGACTCCCGTTTCACCCCCTTAGAGGGTGAATTTTGAAAAATCCTTTCTTATTGTACCCCTAGACCCCATAAGGAACCTACTTGCCAAATTTGGAATCTCTAGACCCAGGGGTTTGACCTGTGCGTTGATCTATCTACTTTGAACCCTCGTTTCACCCCCTTAGAGGGTGAATTTGGAAAAACCCTTCCTTAGTGCTTGCGTCCGTTCTATAGGTACCTCTGTACAAAATTTCAAGTTTCTATACCCAGGGGTTTGGCCTGTTCATTTCCATAAAAATTTCGAATCCCCGTTTCACCCCCTTTGGGGGTGAATTTGGAAAAACCCTTCCTTAGTGCTTGCCTCTGTTCTATAAGGAATCCCTATGAAAAATTTCAAGTTTCTAGATCCAGGGGGTTTGCTTGGACTTGCCCATACTAAGTTTAAACCCCCGTTTTACCCCTTTAGAGGGTGAATTTTGAAAAACTCTTCTTTAGTGCTCGTGTCCGTTCTATAAGGAACCCCTATGCAAAATTTCGAGTTTCTATACCCAGGGGTTTAGCCTGTGCGGTGATTTATCTACTTTGGACCCCCGTTTCACCCCCTTAGAGGGTGAATTTGGATAACCCTTCCTTAGTGCTTGCGTCCGTTATATAAGAAACCCCTATGCAAAATTTCAAGTTTCTAGACCCAGGGGTTTAGCTTGTGCGTTGAGATATCTACTTTGGACCCCCGTTTTACCCCCTTAGAGGGTGAATTTTGAAAAACCCTCAGTGCTCGCCTCCGTTCTATAAGGTAACTCTGTGCAAAATTTCAAGTGTCTAGACCCAGCGGTTTGGGCTGTGCGTTGATCTACCAGTCTGTCAGTCAGTTTCCTCATAGAATAGTTAATAGCTAATACTTGGTACTACAGATTCTAAACCTCTGCTAGTATTACAGAGATATTACACTTAGTTTCACCGGCACATCCAGACTAACTTACTTAAGTAACTTCGCTGACTCAGCGACCCGAAGTGGATCTTGGCCTTCGACATCAAAGTGCGTTACTCTTTCCTATTTTTTGCCAAGTTTGACCAGTCGGGCACTTTAGATCTCTTAGGTCACTTTTGGTCACTTCGTCTTTCCAGTGATAACTCGACTGACCCATTTGCCGAGATATTGCCAAGTCCTGATTGGTGGAGGTTGCCATGGTATCATAACTAGGTATGATTCTTGTTCGATACAAGTATCCGAACACACTATTGTAGCTATTTCCTGTTGGATTTGTGTGTGACGTCACTTCCAACTTCCATCTTAAAAGCAGTTTATGTAGTCCATCAAAATCTTTAAATATTAAAATTCCAATAATTGAATCTATTAAAAGTACTGCATAAAATACTGCTCCTTACAAAATATTGACTTAAACGGTGTAAAACTAATTATAAAATTTCAAAATTCATTAAAAGTGATATTTTCACCAGAAACAATCTTTCTTCTGTTCACATCAACCAGCGACCTATGGATTAAAAATAATTTTAACTTAAAAATAAAAGTGTGTGGAACATTTCTTTTGTTGCAGAATCATTCCAAACAAAGATACTGAACCCGGAACTAGAGCCGAACGAACTAGCGTATCTTCACAGCGAGGCTTGCGAGATGTACTACCGTTATTTTGAACAAGAGGGCACAGTACCAGCTACCTTGCAGCCGCTGGCTGAGGAGTTGAAGGCCTTAGTTGGGGCGGACGCTAGGAGCGTTAGACGGTACGTGAGGGAATAGGCTTTAATAGGAATATATAGGGTGACTTTAAATTAGTTCTTGATACGAAAGGCTATGAATGTGCTCATGATAACAAACAACTTTCCCTAAGGAATCCATAGTAGTAATTTTTGGACTCTTCATACTAATTTGGCCGGTCATTTAATCGATTTGTATGGAGATACCAAAATTTTTTTTGCGATTTGACTATGGGTTTCTTAGGAAAAGTTGTTTGTTATCATGAGCACATTCATAGCCTTTCGTATTAAGAACTAATTTAAAGTCACCCTATATATTTTTTTAATATTGTGGTATCTATAGGCGGTGCTTAACTTCTAATAACGGTGTATTTGATTTATTTCAGGTTACAAACTAGTAGAGCGTTATATCAGGCAGCGAGACAGACCCACACAGAGTTAGAGAAAGTTATGTTGCCAAGGTTCTTGCACAGTGAAGAGGTAAGATTCAACATTATTGTGCATAGAATTAAACAAAGCTGGAAATACGATTACATAAGTATGTAGTTTAATGATCTTTTACCTAATAAAAACCGATTTATCTATCTATTTATCTTAAAGTTTATTGAACCTACCTTGAATTTGTTTATGCTATTTTACTTCTGATATAAGTAGTTGTTACAACAATCATATTGATTTATTGATTGTGCTTTCAGTTCTACAAACTTTTGATTGGACCAAGAATACCCACCGGATACAATAAACAGATGACAAGAAAGTAAGCCTTGTTTTTACTTACATTTTGTCTTGAGCTATATGATAGAAATATGTGTATGTGAGAGACCAAAGTTATTGTTTTTTTTGTGTTTTAGGGTGGGGTGAGGGTAAACATTCTTTAGGCCCGAGTTTTACACTTTTATACGGAACCCTCCATACAAACGCACTCCTCGTCATCTGGACTATTATTTCACCGTGAAGTCCCAATAATATTTTTGAAAATCCGATCTACAATTATTTCCTATACTAAATCTAATCTGAATAGTGAATCTGATGTTTTCAATATTTTTCCTTTATTCTGTACTTGATTTTGAGTAGCCCCTTAAAATTTCAGACGCACTTTTTTAACACTACACGGTATAAATAAAAATGATTTCACCTTTTCAGACCACAAGACAAACTAATATACAGCGCTCTAAAACTGGGCAACCGTAGGAAAGGCACCTTAAAATCGCCAAATTTCGACGGTCAAGTGTTGGATCATTTCGCTAATACAGACATATCGGATGGCGATAATATAGACAATGTGGACATTTTGAAGTATTTGGACAGTATTATAGCGGACGGCTCGGTGCGGGAACAGGATCTTAGTACCTACAAAGTGGTTCTTACTAATGTTGAAACTAGATTGGTAAGTTTTTTTGACACTAGATTGTATAAGTCTTAAACTGCGTTTTTAACCGACTTCAAAAAAAAGGAGGTATGTATGTATGTTTGTCCGCGATTATCTCGCGTTTGGCTGAACCGATTTTAATGCGGTTTTCAGTAAAGTAAAGGTTGAAAAAGGTTTTAGTATTTTAACCGACTTCAATAAAAGGAGTTTATCAGTTTGAGCCGTATGTTACGCGATTGAAGTCAGCTTTTTAACGCTTTCATTTACTCATGTATCTGAACAAAATTCTCAAAGATGTTCTGATTTGATGTGTTTATTGTTCTACTGTGCTTGTTTTATTTGTTTTTTTCTGTGATGTAATATTGTTTGTTATTAACTGCTTCATGAAAAAAAAACAAAATCATACAAATCTGACACTGGAGTTGGCCACTAGCCATAACACCTCCACTAATCTGGACTCGGCCCCCGTGTGTGGAGCATGACCTAACCTGCCCGGAGTATGGGAGGAGACCCGTGCCCCTGCAGAGTGGACTTTATGGGTTGTTAACGATAGTTACTGTAGTGTAGTATCTTACTAGTGCGCACGCGTACAAGACTACAACTATAACATTAATGTACCACAACACATCTCTGCTATTAACATTAATGTTTGGCGGCAAGACTAAGATAAGACGGATGACGGTGTTACTTCGCCAGGTGGGCTCATAAAATGCCCTACTACCGATCAAACTGAGTCCTACAAATTTGGACCCCGCCAGGAATCGGAAGCGGTCGTGGCTCAGTGCAGCTTGCGTGGTCGCATCGATTACGTACGTTAACTGACTACAGACACGGTCATAACCTGGATGGGTTTGACTGTTAGTGGCATTTTATCTCGACCGTTTCCGTGCTTCGCAAGGCACGTTAAGCCGTTGGTGCCGGCTGCTATATCGCTAGCAGTCGTTAAGCCATGTCAGAGGCCTTAAAGGTGGTTTGAAAACTTCTGACGCAGGGGTTAGCCACTAGCCCCACAATCTCCACCAACTTGGACTTGGCCCCCGTGTGTGGAGTATGGCCTAAACCTTCCCGAGTTAAGGGAAGAGACCCGTGCCCCTGCAGTGGGGACGTAATGGGTTGTTAACTAACTAACTAACAGGAATCGGACCCGCGACCTCCTGATGTGAAGCGAGCGGACTAGCCACTCACTAGACCATGGAGGCGTAAGCGGTTTGAAGATAACAACATACTATTTTATCTTTACATATGTAACCTTCCCCCCACAGCAACCTCCCCCCCGCCGGTCAACCGTACGCGTGTTCACCTGCACAATACACCGCGCAGAGCCGGGCGCCAGCGCTCGGCTGTGGACCCTGGAGCGGAGCGAGAACGACTTCCACCTGCTCCGGAGCAAGCTCATCGAGTTCCACGGGGAGCAGCTGCTGATGCATCTGCCGCTGCCCAGTCGGAGGTGGGTGTGGAGATGGGTATAAAATACCCTGTATTGTATATAGGGTCCTTCTAAAATACCTAAAAATAAAATAACTCATCATATCGATACTTCTGGGCTCAAAGGGTGTATACGCCTAAGTTCTATTTAGCGTATACGCCCTTTGAGCCCAGACGTATCGATATGAATTCAATTTGTTTTGCGAATTGAGTATAGGTACCTTGAGGAGAGTTGATGAGTTTGTTGAGAAGCTGTGGTTAATTGTTTTTCAGGTATACTATAAAGACCCTGTAAGGTACTTCTTAACCCAGAGTATCGTGGCTGGCTAGTTCTCTCTCATACCGGTTTCTCACGTCGTCGGTGGCTGTCACGTAACCGACTTACCCACGACCCGTATGGCCGAGACAGTAAACGCATACTACAGACCCTATATTAAATAATATTAAATACAGTATGGGCACTCCCTGCCGCTCTATGAAGGTGACCTCATCCCCCCTGTTTTTACGATTTGGTGACGCTCCAATACCCTGTCCTATTAACATTTGTAATACCTTCCAGAGACAACAGTCCCCTAGAGACGCTCCGCTATAAATACGAGGACTTTCTCCAGCGCCTTCTTCAAGAGAGCCTTCTCCAAACCAGCGAGCTTCTTCACTTATTCCTCACGGTTGACGGTGATTTCTCCATGGTGGTGCAAGCTTCAACCTTGAACGCTAACAACACGGATTTGGGGAATATCTACCAGTCTGTCGCGCATAAGTTGAGGAAGGAAAAGGGACAGCATTTGGAGAGTTTCCTGAGGAATCTTCTGGTGTCCTCCGATATAGATAGGTTTCAGGCTTTGTGAGTATTTTTTAATTTTATTTTTTGTTAGTTATTTTTGACTGTTTGGATTGGTTTTTTTAAGACCTGTGTCGCCATCGCTCTACGCGACAACATTTTCATCCCCATCACTTAGATGGTTGGCAGTCCACAACTGTGCGTTTCACTAGAATCTTTCTGCGTCGCACAACCAAACTGTGGAATGAATTGTCGCCTGCGGTATTTCCGGATACGACATTCAAACCTTCAAGAAAAGAGCGTACTCCCATATCAAAGGCCGGCAACGCACTTGTGACTCCTCTGGTGTTGCGCGTGTCTATGGGCGGCGGTAATCGCTTACCATCAGGTGATCCGTCTGCTCGTTTGCCACCTCTGCCATAAAAAAAAGGTGTTTGTAAAGGAAGGAGAAAGGGAAGCGGATCTTCTGATGTCCTCGGATATCCTGTATAAACAAAGTCCGGTGACATTTGAACTGTGGCTTGTACTCATCAAACTGAGCAACTTTCTCCATGAAGTTAGATAGTAAAAAAACGGACTTTCCATACAAAGCTCATCAATCAGCTGACGGATTTGTACGAATAGTTCAAAAATTTTATTGCTATTTACAAGTAATCATGAGATTCTCAGGTTAAATAGCAAAACATTTTTTTTTCGAAAGTTGTCGAATCGAATTCCGCCGGTTTTTTTACATGTAGGTATATCCGAGGACACCAGATTTAGTGTTTAAAGAGTAATAAAACTATGGGGGAAAGAACTCTAGTTACGATAGGTAATCTGGTGTTTGGGTAGCATAAGCTGGTGTTGCAAATGCCTATAGGTGGCGGTAACCACTATTCATCAGATGGGCATTCAGCCTTTTTGCTACCGTTTACAATAAAAAAAAACTTAATATCCACAGAAAACAAGGCACAGCCCACGTGGAAGAAGCCCAGGAGATGAGCGAAGAGATAGAACCGGAGCGGTCGCAGCATCCCTCGCGCGTGTCTACCAAACGCAGCTATCACCACGCAGTGTTCAATGATAATTTTGGAGTAGAGTCTGTAGTGTGCTGTGGAGGAAGTGAATTTCAAGTGAAAGGGTTCACCCAGTGCTTTATGTATCTGTGTGAGTATTTAACGTAGTCCAATTTGATGTCTTTAAAAAAACTTATTAATTCTATTACAAGGGTGTAAAATAATAGTTATAGGACTTGTGAACTATCAGGGAGTTGACTCACCAAAAAAATATATATAAAATATTGTTTATTAAATAGCTTTTATTGAAATATCAGTAAAAACTTTATTTTCAATCCGCGTCGATTTTTTAATATTTATAAAAAATAAATATATGTACAGACTACTATAATATATTGAACAATTAAGTCATTAATCTCAATTTCAGACATTTTTAAAACAAAGTGACTAGCAGTCAATTATCGGGTTGTAGTCTCCATACAAATATTTTTTGGGCGATTTTAGCAGAACTGTAAAATAAAAGTTTTTCATATTTGCTCTGTTACTAAACTGTTAAATTCCTGGTTTAAATCTTTATTTCGTCCTAAAACTAAACACGTAAACACAATCAGAAAGAACTGAAGTTTGATTTGAGACTTCTTATTATATTATTTTTGTCATTTTCAGTTCTTTTATTGTATTGTTATTATCTTATAACCGATTTATAACAGTCGCCATCACTGAAATCGGTTGAAAGACATCATCATCATCATATGTAAAAGCTTATGCATATTCATATAAATAAAAATGTAATAAAACTTTTAGATAACTTCCAGACGTTTAAATCGTAACTTTTTTTCTTTAAATTCACAGTAACAAAAGTGATCGAAGCGCCCAGTATAGTACGCGGTGTGATCGGTGCCATACTAGTCACGGCTCAATCTTTAATCGACCGCGCGTTTGTTGCGATATTGGACAACAAACTACGGCTTTTCGTGTGCGAGAGACGGCTGGCTCATCTCATCACGTTGGGGCATGGTGAGTGAGCTTGTGTGGTTTGTAACACAATGATTTTGAGAGACAGTTTTTTTTAAAGTAAAGTGACTTTGCAACACAGTTACTTTGTGGCATAGTTCCTTTAAGACAAAGTAACTTTGAGATATAGCTACCTTGAGACACAGTTGCTTTGTGGTACAATTACTTTGCGACACAATGACTTTGTGGCGCAGTGACTTTGAGACAATGACTTTGTGGTACAGTTACTTTAAGCCACAGTGACTTTGACACAGTTCCTTCGGTTCACTGACTTTGAGACACAGTTCTTTTAAGACACAACTACTTTGAGAAACAGTTATTTGTGACACACTTTACGATACGCTCACACTGAGACTGTTACTTTGACTCAGTTACTTTTAGGATGTTCTATGCTTCCATCGTGAAAACGTTGTTTAGTTTACAAAACGGACGGTACGCACTACAACTTTACCAGCTCAGATGCGTAGTATATTAGCATACCTATAACTAACAAATCATACATATTTCTAGGGCTACTCTTCAACAAAAGGTCGACACACAAAACCGACCCGGCCACCCAACGAGAGCTAGCCAGGCAGTGTGTACTCAACAGCATTCCCTCGAGCGCCTCCCTAGTCCTAGGGGCGGGGCTTCGCGCGGCTGTACTTAACGCCTTCGACATTATGCAGCGGCCGCAGCTTAACAAACAGGTGACTTTAACAAACAGTAACAAATATCCCATTTGATTGTGACCATCCTTTACATGTGTACGCGGTGTCGACAATTGGGAAGATGATTGCATGAATTTAAATGATGAGCTGTCATGTACTAAATTGATCTCTCATTTTATCAAAAAAAAGTTACAAAATTAGTCGCTCAATGACGCCGAAAAACTATGATGTCACGTCTAGGTATTTCAAACATTGTCACGTCTAGGTATTTCAAACATTTTTAGAACAAAATATAGTTTTTGACAGATGTTAAAAAGTAACTCAAATGACTACTTCATAAAATTCAAAATCCTGTCCTTGTCTTTTCGATATAGAAAGAAAAAGACAGAACCCTTAAATTAAGTTTAATCCTGTCAAATAAGTTTAATAGTGAAAACCGAATCGCAACTATTATGGCAACATTTTATTTAAGTTGTAGAATAGTGGCGCCTCTAGTGGATGAAATTGGTAGTACGATTTGTATTCTTTTACTAGTGGTAGAATCTTATGTATGTTTGTATGCAATGCAGCTTCTCTTATTGACTAACTAATGAAGCTTTCTTAGCACATCTATCTATTCTGATATTTCTATAATATGTATTTTTTTTGTTTTCTTCACAGCTGGTCTACAACCTGCTAGACTTATGCCTACTGGAGTTATTTCCAGAACTAAGTGCCACAGACGATAAAACGCAAGAACCAAAGAGTTGAGATTGTCCAAAAAAAGTGATTCCTCTAGTATTATTTACTTTGTATTTGTTTTTTTTTATTCATTATCGTGGTAAAATAATGTGTTCATCCTGCCGTTTGCAGTCATTGTACATATTTAATATAACATGTAAATACATATTGTGATTGATTACTATTTTAAAACCTATGTATTTTTATATCATTAGATGTGAAATTAATGGTATTTTATTTTTGTCATTGGTTGTAATATTTTACAAACATAATGGGTGAAATATAGATATGTACCTTTGGCCTAATATGGTAAAGATCTAGGCAGCTTTCAATATAAAATATTTTTGTAATTATTTTGGTTTATTTTATTTTTGTGTATTTGACAAATACTGCCGATGCTGATTAATCCACAAGTATATTTTATCTTTATGACCACAATTATATTTATGAAACTTATAAACTTTTCCCAAGAGACATTCAACATACAGAGTAAAAATAATAAAAGGTAATCCTAGTTTGGGGCCAGATGACCGTGGTGTGTGATTTGTCCCACTTATTTAAAGATTTTTACACTGCTCATATCTCAATGAACAAATCACAGATCATCCCTCCCTCCATAGATACCATTAGATACCGCCAGAGACAAGTTATATATAGACTGTTCACGTTCATACTAAGGTGCGTATGCAGAAATTTTGGAAATAAACTTAGATGGCGTTACTGAGTTGGTTAAGTTTCCATTTGTTTTCTTCAGAGGGCGCTATGACGGGGTTCGGAACCCTGTGCGAATGATCAGAATGAACCTCGCCTCTAGCATCCTCTTGTGACGATGATTTGTACTAGTTAAGTCTAAGAGGCAGGTAGTTTGCTCTGTTACTTTCTGTTTTGGATGAAATTTGTATAGATGGCGCTACTGTTAAAACAATTTTTTTAAATGCTTAGGTTTCGTTCCAAAACATATCGCCGTACATTAGTAAACCAAAGACAAGATTTATACCATATTTTTCAAACTGGGGTTGTTTAATAAATATTTAAAGCCCATATCAAGATTTTGTAGTCTGTGTTTGCATTTGTTAAAATCTGCTCCCAAAAAAACGTAAACTCATTTCACCTATTTCTTGCGAGGCAGTAGGTATTTAATTTACCCTTAAGGCTTCGGCACACCAAAGGCAGGTCAGACGCGGAGCAGGTCAGTAGCAGCGCGGGAGACGGCACACTGAATGCAGACGGCAGTTCCAACGCGGTTTTAACGCAGGCCCGCGTTAAAACCCCGTTCAGTGTGACGTTGACGGGTGGAGGAGTGGAGGTTAGTTGGCTGCAAGATGTCGAACAGACTCTTGCTGCTTTTGGCTCTAAGTCGAAAAAGAAAATTTTACTTGAATGTTATATTTCTATAATATTTTTCTCGAAGATAGTATATATTTTTGTTCCCACTCATTAATTAGATATTTTCAACAAGCGGTTGTAAAAAAATACAACTGTTGTGTAATCGCGTCGATGCGCTGCGCTGCACTGCGAACGCCCGCCCGCCCCCGCCCGGTGTGGCATGCTGACAGACATGGTTGCCATAGTTACAGGTCCCGTCAAACTTTAAGATCGCTAAAGGGTACTGAGTGGAGGAAGTGTGCATTCACTTAGAATCCTCATGCTCGAATTTCGAAGTAGTTCCTTGGTTCCAGAGATAAGGCTGCCAGCGAAACATTCCGCTAGCAGCCTCAGTGAAAACCTCGATTTTCTCTGAAACTACGATGGCACATTTTTTTCCTTTGGGCACTCTTAGACAATAAATATTGGCATAATCAGAATATCAAAATTCGAGCATGAGGATTTCAAGTGAACGCACACTTCCCCCAGTCAGTACCCTTTAGCGATCTTAAAGATTGGCGCGACCTATATACAGCCGCGCGGGCCCGTGATCAAACTGCGCCGCGCTGCTTCTGACCCGCGCCCGCGCCGCTTGGTTTGACGTCCGGCAGTTGCAGAGCGGCACGGCGGCGCAGCACAGTATGAGCGCGGGCCCGCGTTTAAATACGTACTTAATATAATTTCTTGTATTACAACATGCGCATTTAAACCGCGCTGGTACTGACCTGCTTTTGGTGTGCCGAAGCCTTTATTGTTATTTCATTCACAGACGTTTTCTTGTATAAGTTTATAAAGCCCCAGTAAAATGTATATACGGTGCTACTTTATTAGTGCCCAATATTTTAGTGAGTGCTTATACTCTCGATTCTGATCAACTTTCCCTGAGGAACCCATAGTCAAATTGTCAAAAAATTTTTGGACTCTTCATACAAATCGATTAGCCAAGCGGCCAAATTAGTATGAAGTTCTAATTTTTTTTTGCAATTTGACTATGGGTTCATTAGAGAAAGTTGAGCAGATGCAGGAGTAGAAGCATTAACTAAAATATCGGGCACTAATAAAGTAGCACCTTATATTTTAACTTTTTCTGAACATGTTTTGTTACAATTTGATAGGTATTTTCACCAGCCAAAATTGGACACCTGTATAATATATATAATAATATGAAATAATAGATAGAATAGAAAATGTTTTTTTTTATAGTCCTTATATTGTAACACGTGGCTTTAGTATGCCTGAAATAGCCATATACCTAGCATTCGTAGCGAGGGTTATTCCTGTTTGTCCCAACGAGCCTGTCCCTGCTGAACGGGGACAAACAGAACTTTTAGTTTTGTTTCTACCCTAAAATTATTTTTATCATAGGTAATTCAGCTCTTTGAACATTTCTTATTGTAAATAAAACTACTATATAATAAAAAACATGAACATTTATTATGGAATCAGCTTCTTCATTATAAGATTTTATATCCTTTATGTTTATTTCACACCTACAATCTGAAACAAAATAATTGTTCATTAATACAAGCGCTAAATTAAAAGGAAAAATATCAGAAAACATGGTGAGGCACCAGCACCATTAAGTACCACCATGTACACAGGCACTAAATCAACCAGGAAAATATCAGATAACATGGTGCCACGACCACAGCCTCTGCCTCGTGAAATTTATAAAAACATTTGGTGGGTGTATTATACACAAAAAGGAATATAACAAAATATAAAATTGTGTCCTGAGCAGCACCCACCATGCAGCACAAATATGCTGTTTGTTTAGGAACAATTGTCAAAGTTCAAAAAAAGAAAGATTTTCATAGATTCAATTAAATAAAAGCCTTTCATCAACCACCATTTTTGTAATTTTTTTAACCTCTTGAGGAACATTGATATAGTAAGTATTGTTTATTACATATATTACAGATTTATTTATTTTTTTCAATAAAATTGTTACTGTGCCCACTTGGAGGTACTTATAGCAGAAGCACAGTTGGCTGGAGGTCAGGTTGTTATTATTATAGATTATCTATCAGGCAGGCAATGTTTTTACATGGTTTCTACTATCGCCAACAATGAAAGCCAAAAAATGATAACAATTCACTCTCTGCACAGAGCACATAGACAGGGGATAAGTGTTATCAGTGTTAGTAAAAAATTCAAAGAAATCAATTGTGTTTGGTCTTGTTTTACTTAATGTATTGATAATGACCTATTTGTTTATCCACTAGTGACTCACTAAAACCATTGCTTCGAAGGCAGTGCAGTTTTTTGTCTGTAGATGCTGTTGATTTGGCTATTGCTAGTTATACATAATGGTTATAGTAATAAACTTACAACGTGAATCTCTACTATGTGTGGTGTTGACGATGCTGGCGTCGGCGGTGGTGGAGCTGCAGCCGGTGGCGTTGCCATAGCCAGCGGCTGTTGAGTCGACGGTGGTGGCAGCACTACCACCGGCTGCACCGGAAGAGCCGTTGCCGCCGCCGCCGCCGGCAAGTAAATAACTTGTTGAGCCGGCGGTGCCGCTGCCGGGTTGTAAAAGAAGATGGGCTGCATCTTGAAATTAGCAAAATAAAACAAATAGATAAAGCTATATGTTAGCTCGTTTTCAGTATTCGGGGCGCAGGGTTTTTTTTTAAGTAAAATTTCACTGACGATAACTTTCAGGACGTACCAAACAATTACGTACTTCAGAAATTAAAAAAACATAATAGTCAAAGAGAAAATACATAAAAATACCTCAATATCTTAGAATTTGCAATTTGCAGTATCTCTGCATGTACATTCATGTAGGTATAACTTGTTCGAGCTGTCGCGGTTGGTCAGTGCAGTGTTTTTTTTTAAAATTTCTTGGCCTGGATTCCAGTCCTTCAACAGAATCATTGTTTATTTTATTTTTACACAAGAACCATATCAAGAACTTAGGATATCTATTTTATAACAAATGATGGACAAAACGAATTTCAGTGGTCGTGCTATGTAATGTAGTACCTTCCTGCCTTTTTTTTGGCATACCTATTCCAGACAAGGACATAGCTTTTGCCTGTGGCGCACACTTTTGGATAGGTACTTTACTTACATTCATTTCATAAACATGAGAAAAAACAATGACATACCGTGATGCTCTATTATAGTTTATCTGATATATTACTGCAGAATGGTTTTAAATAATTTTTACCTCATTTTTGGTGCCAGTTTTGTGCAAGCCAGTAAAATAAATTGTACAGCCATGCTGTGCACACTTTCTCACAAAGTTTACACCGTCTGATCTCTAAACCATTCTAAACATTGCAGTGAGCTTAATAACAGCTTGTAAAAATACATATCGATCTCGGGTTGATATGGAATGTGTATTCCAATTTATTCTGGAATAACGATTTAAATAAATAAATAAAATATGTATATACATATAATCAGTAGTAAGGATAGTGATAAGCATAGACCTAGTATTTGCGCTACAAGACGACCTAAGCGTCGAAAAGAGATATCACTATCCTTATGGAACCCCTGCATGACAGAAAGAGATGCAAAACGAAGTACCGTTATGGCAATTTGTTTTCTAGTAAGAGGCCACAGCGGGCCGCAATGGATTTATTTGCCTGCGAAATTTGAAAAAAAAAAAAAAAACATAATAAATGCAATAACTAAATAGTGGTTGGTGCAGACATGGTATCTTGCGCAGTGCGCAGTGCCTTATTGTGATGTGACAAAGGGAAATAACCCAAACAGTAACACGTTTCACAGATAAATATAGTATATTTTGTTTGTTTCAGAAATTAATTTTTCTTCCTTAACTGTGAGTTCATCCAGTGCACGACACGCATTAGTTTCATACAAAACTGTCTTGATCTATATAAGGTGCTACTTTATTAGTGCCCGATATTTTAGTCAGTGCTTCTACTCCTGATTCTGATCAACGTTCCCCAAGGAACCCATAGTCAAATCGCAAAAAAATTTTTAGACTCTTCATACTAATTTGGCCGCTCGGCTGATCGATGTGTATGAAGAGTCCAAAATTTTTTTGGCGATTTGACTATGGGTTCCTTGGGGAAAGTTGATCAGAATCAGGAGTAGAAGCACTGACTAAAATATCGGGCACTAATAAAGTAGCACCTTATATAGTGACCGGCGAGTCATAAGAGACATTTGAAAATAGTGTTAGTAGGTGTTAGACATGGGCGCCGACCTTATATTTGCCGGCGGTGGCGCGCCGCGCCGGCCTAAATTGGTCGGCGTGGTGGCGCTGCGCCGCGCCGCGGCATTACTTTTTATTTTTGTAAATGGTAATAAGACAGACACATTTTTCTACGTATATAAATAAAAAAAGGTTTAATTGCGAATTGAAAAGGTATATAAAATAATAATTCATCTTCCGCAAAATAATTCTACAATTTGATACAGAACTACCCCAGATATCACGCCAACCAGTCTTGCGCTGCCTGTATCCTGCGGCCCGCAACCTTTACTAGTTGTCGCGACAGTCTACCGAGTGAGAGGTCTGCCTATGCTGTGTCTTTCGGTGTGAGAACTTTGATAACCCTTATGGTCATCTGTCTTCTGCCCACTGCACTGCCATTTCAGTTTAGCGATTCTATGAGCTGTGTCGGTTAATTTAGCTCTCCTCCGCATCTCTTAATTTCTGATTCGATCACGTATAGAATTTCGGATCATAGCACGCTTCATCGTCATTTGGGCGACCTTGACCTTGAGCCTTCTCATGAGGCTCATAGTAAGCGACTATGTCTCACTTCCAAATGTTATTCATTGGAAACACACACTGATCAACTTACCAACAATTTAGTTTTGAAACACTGCAGTATTTCGGATGTTTCGGACCTGAAGATACTGCAGACTTTCCCAAACGTGGCCTAGCCGAGATGGATTCGACGATTGAAATCGATTGATTTTCGAAGTTGGACCTATCCAGCGTTGGTTCTATCTATGGTTGAGTTATAGGAAAATATGTATATTCATATTTCTTCTTTCTTCAACTTCTAAAGAACTTTAAGTACCGGTTTTCGACTGGTTTCAGAAGTTTAGCCGTAACTCCATCATCCATCACCCAGTGCTTTATTGTTCTTAAGCTGTTAAAGAGCTATTCTAATATTCATTAACAACTTAGAGTGTAGTCTCTAACCTTCAGAGAAATGGGTATGAAACGGATATTGATACTGAAATCCACTTATTAAGATGATCTGCTGAGAACATTGTGAATTTTACATAGGACATCTAAGATATCAGCTTATCGATAGTGGTTAATTTACGCTATGAATGTTGAGTCCTCTCTAGTCCATAAGCTCTGAAATATCTTGCAGGGCACTGGTGAACAGTTTTGGATATTTAACGTCTCCCTCACTCCTGGTGTCACTCCTCACTGCAGCCATATATTTTTCTAATTCTGATCCTGGAGGCGGGCCGACATAGTGTTGTTTTACTAAAAAACTTCAATAACTTCGTAGTTCATTTGGCAGCATTGGAGACACTGTAACACAGTCCAAGTCTCGACTGAATGAAAGGCTTTCTAATAGTCCATATTCTACAAACGCGAAGCATAGTGGCCGATTATGCCTTTCATTTTTTTGTGTTGACAGCTTCAATGTAGAATTGAGGTCTATGGTACTCTAATATTTTCGGAAAAACCCTAGAAATTCATAAAACAAGCGTCCAGACGATTTGTGATGACTCTCAGAAACTAAATACAGTGATGTGGGTCTGTAGGGTCTCACAATCAGCAGCTCAGCTGGGTCGTTACCATTTTTGAAGAAGTGCACCACCTACCACAGTTTTGTGCTATGTGGTAGGCGTTCGTAATGAAATTAAGCAACTTCTGAAGAGCTTCAAGTACCGGTTTTCGACTGCTTTCAGAAGCTCAGCCGTAATTTTATCATCCATCACTCAGTGTCTTATTGTTCTTAAGCTGTTTAAGAGCCATTCTAATCTCGTTTAAGCGGATGTCCGAGATATCTTCGTTACAGTGTCGATGTCGGCTCGATTTGGATTAAAGTTAACTTAATGTTTGAAATCGGGTCATGCCAGGTATCTCCAACATTTTTGTGTAAAATAAGGGCAATTAGAATTTACATACTCGTTGATGCGGTCTAAGAAAACCGACATGAGTTGTATTTTGTATCTCCATGCATGAATCGATTTCTTTCTATGTTTGCATCTGCAATCTGCTCTAATTGATATGAGGTGCGATACCTTACCACATGTTGAAAAAAACTACATTAAATTTAACCAAAATTGCTTCCTGCTTGGTCTGATCGGCGCGAATTTTGAAAGAGTTGGCGGCGGCGCACAGTGGTTTGCCTGTATGGAGGCGTCGTGACATAGGATTCTTAAAACATTTTTATGCGAAAAAAAATATAAAAAAATACTATTGTATTCTTTTATAAGATCTTCATTTCGTGTAAAAATATTTGGCCAATCGGACTCACACATCATGCGCTAATCCATAAAACGTGTATTTTTTGTATGAAAGCGATTATATTAAATTCTATACCGTCTGAATTTCTCCCGATTTCTAGTTGGGGTTTCAATAATTCGTTTTGAACTACCCATGGCTACATTTTATCCGAAGACACTAGGTGCCCCAAAAGAACGAATTCGATTTCATTTTTATAAATAAGTAAATCATTAAGTTCCAAAAATGATGACAATTTTTTATTTTGTTTTGCCATTCTTGGTCGAACACTCGACAGTAAAGGGTCTGAAGATAATAGAAGATTGCAGTATATCTTCATTGGTAGCAATACTGCTGTGTTTGCGAGTGTGGTTTTTCCTATATTTTCGGAAGTCTTTATTCCTTGCTTCGGAAGCTTCTTCTGACAAAAAGCCTATAGGCACAATAGACAAATGCTAAACAATCTGCGGTCCATGAACAAGTAATTTGTGTAAACTTGACGGCATGTAATACCACGGATATAGTTGAACATGCATTTCTGCTGTTATATCACAAAATGTTATATCATGAATTTTCCGATATTTATCTTTTCTCCGGAAGCATTACAATTTAAAATAATTGCAATTCTTCTGATAAAATCACCATTTAATCCGGTGATTTCAGCAGTCTTTTCCGGGTCTGCAAAAAAGCGTCGTGCTGCGTTGCCAGTATTTGGGTTTCCACACTACCCTTTTTTACCTTGTGCGAGGTCCGTCCGGATCGCTACCACCATCTTACTAGCTAATCCTGCCGCTAAGCAGCAGTGCTTGCACTGTTGTGTTCCGGTGTGGAGAGTAAGACAGCCGAGGAAATTACAGGCACAAGAGGCATTTCATCTTAGCCCTCTAGGTTGGCAACGCATCTGCAATCCCCTCCGGGGTTGCAGGTGTCTATGGGCAGTGGTGATCACTTACCATCAGGTGACCCACTTGCTCGTTTGCCTTCCTTATCACATAAAAAAAAAAAAAAAAAAAAAACTATATCCAGTAGCAAACCTGTTTCCTTTATAAAGGTGTCTTGAATTTTTGGAGAGTTCCAAGTAAGTCATAATATGATGCTGACGATGATCGATGGTAAGGTGCACTCATTCATCTCAGGAACATCATCGGCTATATGCGATTTGTGCAAGGCACGTCCTACCGAGATGAATGATCTCGTAAAAGTGAGAGCAAAGCCAGCAAATGAAGAACTGTACAAGCATGGTCTAAGTTCTCTGCATGCCTGGATTAGATCGATGGAGTGCCTCCTTCATATATCATATAAAATGGTGGTAAAATCGTGGCAGGCAAAAGGAGAAGAAATGAAAAATAATGTCAAAGAAAGAAAACAAAAAATTTAAGACGCCTTCAGAAAGGAAACAGGTTTGCTAATGGATATAGTAAAACAGGGTAGTGGAAACACAAATACTGGCAACGCAGCAAGACGCTTTTTTGCAGACCCGGAAAAGACTGCCGAAATAAATGCCGGATTAAATGGTGATTTTATGAGAAGAATTGCAATTATTTTAAATTGTATTGCTTCCGGAGAAAAGATAAATATCGGAAAATTCAAGGAGTATTGTGATATAACAGCAGAAATGTATGTTCAACATATCTATGGTATTACATGCCGTCAAGTTTACACAAATAACCTGTTCATGGACCGCAGATTGTTCAGCATTTGTCTATTGTGCCTATAGGCTATTTTGTCAGAAGAAGCTTCCGAAGCAAGGAACCGAAAATATAGGGAAAACCACACTCGCAAACACAGCAGTATTGCCACCAATGAAGATATACTGCAATCTTATATTATCTTCAGACCCTTTACTGACGAGTGTTCGACCAAGAATGGCAAAACAAAATAAAAAATTGTCATCATTTTTGGAACTTAATGATTTACTTATTTATAAAAATGAAATCGAATTCGTCGATGTAGCAGATATACCTGAGGAATTTGAATCAGATACTAATAGTGAAGATGAGGATGATGAAGGAGATGATGCAAATAACGAATGATCTGCGTGAATGTTTTTTATTTATTGTTTTATTAGTAAAAGCGAAACATTTTTCTTGTAAATTTGTTAATTAAGATCTTAAACATATTTAATGCTATTTATTAGATGTATATTTTAAATAGTAATCACCTTGTATATCATAATTATAACATTGTTTATCTATGTAAATTTTAAATTAAGATCATAAATTATTTTAAAGCTATTGTGTACATTGTATAAAGTAAATACGTTGTATATCACAATAAAATATTGCCGTTCTATTAATAAACTTGATTTTAATTATTTTTCATTCTACCGTGACGTTCATGAATGTTCTTTAGAAAAAAAACAGATCTCAGAAAGAGCACTTTTGGGGCACTGAATGTCTGAAATTTTAATTTAATTAGTAATTTAATTGAAGTTTAAACTCATTATCTAAGCACAGTAATAGTTCAATATAGCTTTTTTTCATTAAAAAATACCAAATTGCATATAGGACACTTTCGGGGCACCAAATGTCCGAAAATTCCTAGTGCTAGGTACAAAGATATTTATTAAGTAATTTAACTGAAGTTAAAACTCATAACTACCCACAGTAATGGTTGAATATAGCTTTTATTCAGAAAAAATAAAATTTACCATGTCGCAAAAAGGACTCTTTTGGGGCACTAAATGTCCGAAAATACCTAGTGCTAGGTACAAAGATATTTATTTAGTAATTTAACTGAAGTTAAAAGCCATAAACTACCCACAGTAATGGTTGAATATAGCTTTTATTCAGAAAATTTATATCAACCATATCTCAGAAGGGGCACTTTTGGGGCACCTAGTGTCTTCGGATAAAATGTAGCCATGGGTAGTTCAAAACGAATTATTGAAACCCTAACTAGAATTTCCTAGGCCGTTCTGAGTGGATTAAGCCCGGGAGCCATCGGGAGCCATCCCCCGTTTGGCAGGGGGAGGGGGGGAAAGTTTGTTTCTGCCGCGCTCCATTTGTGGGCTTATATCTCCAAAACTTTTGGTACTAGAGCAAGTGAGGTATCATTTTCGTATGATTCAATTCATTTCTATAACAAAAATAATGACTTTCCATACATAAAAAAAGAAATAAAATTTAAACGCTAACACTTCCCGAAACGTTGAGTGTACAAGTTCCGCGTGGTAGGAACTTTGTACTAGGTAGAAAAAAAAGACGATTTAAAAGTATGCGTACAGCATCTACTTAAATAAAAAATATTTTGACTTTTGACTTTTGAAATATTTGATAAAACGTATAAAACACGACTACCTTTTTTCCGCATATGTGTAGATTAATTTTTAATGGTCTAAGATATTAGCATAGAAAAAATATATTCTGAAAGCCACACTTTCTAGCATTATAAAAATATAAATTTCATTAGAATATCGTAACAAATACTTAGTGAAAAAAATAAAATTCAATGCGTGGCAGCGTGGCATAAAACGCGCGGTCCGTGCGGTTCTAAATTTCAACAGTTATATTTCTTTTTTTTTTCTACGAAACGTATTTTTTTGTTGTAGAGATGAATTTTTTATCCTTGAAATATCCGAAAATGATATCGGACTTGCCTTGTACCTATAGTTATGGAGATATAAGCCCCAAAAGAAGCGCGACCCAACAAGTAGATGATGAAGTATGGGTGGTTTTTTCCACATATGTGTCGATTAATTTTTAATGGTCTAGGATATTAGCACAAAAAAAAATATATTCTGAAAGCCACATTTCCTAGGATTATAAAAATATAATATTCATTAGAATAGCACAATAAATACTTACTGAAAAAAAAAAATTGATGCTTGGCAGAGTAGCATAAAACACACGGTTTTAGTATCTGTTATTCGTAAGTAAATAAAATGAATAATCTAGCGCCCAAAAATGACTGTAAAGTAACATAATATTATTATTTAAATATTTCTCGCACGCACAAAATATTTGTCACGTAGAACAAAAAATATTATCCTTAAAAAAACGTATATTAGAAAATCCGAAAAATGTGACTATTTTTCATACGAATTATGGTGGTTTACTATCTATCAGCCGAAAGACGTCCATTGCTGGACAAAGGCCTCCCCCAAGGATTTCCACACAGACCGGTGCTGTGCGGTTCGCATTCAGCGGCTTCCCGCAACCTTCACCAGCTCGTCGGTCCACGGAGTCGGAGGCCTGCCCAGACTGCGTCTCCGGCGCGCGGTCGCCACTCGAGAACTTTACTGCACTTCTACGAGCTATGTGCCCTGCCCACTGCCACATAAGTCTAGCGATTCTAAGATCTATGTTGGTAACTTTAGTTCACCTACGTATCTCCTCATTTCTGATTCGATCACGTAGGGAAACACCAAGCATAGCACGCTCCATCGCCCTTTGGGTGACCTTGAGCCTTCTTATGAGGCCTATAGTCTCGGATCCATATGTCGTCTCATCACTGCAACACACACTGGTCAAAGACTTTAGTCTTGAGAAACTGCGGTATTTTGGACTGCTGCTGAGTTGGATTCGACGATTGATCTCTTTCTCGAAGTTGGACCTACCTGACTGGACTGTTTGTCCCAGGTATATATATTCGTCAACAACTTCGAGTGTAGAGTCTCCAATCTTCAGAGTAACGCGGACGTTTGACATGATTTTCGTCTTATCCATGTTCATTTAAGACCCACTTATTGGGAGACTCTACTGAGTCCATCGAGCATTGCGTCTAGGTCCTCCAAGGTCTCAGTCATGATCACGATATCGTCAGCAATTCGAAGGTGAGTGATGTACTCGCCATTGATGTTGATGCCGAGTACTCTCCAGTCCAGAAGCTTGGAAACGTCTTCCAGTGCAGCGGTGAACAGTTTCGGAGATATAACGTCTCCCTGTCTCACCCCACGCTACAGCCGGATAGGTTTCGAATTCTTATCCTGGAGGTGGACCGACATGGTGGCGTTTTCCTACAAACACTTCAATACTTCGATGTGTATCGATAGTCAATTTGGCACCGTTGGAGAGACTGTAACACAGCTCAGGTCTCGATCGAACCAAAAGCTTTCTCATAGTCCACAAACGCCATTATACTCTTCGGTCTTCTGTATAATCTGCCGCAGCTTATGTATGTGGTCTATGGTACAGAAGCCTTTTCGGAAACCAGTTTGTTTGGAAGGCTGGAAGTCGTCAAACCTGCGTGCAAGACGATTCGTAATGACTCGACATGGCTTATTCAGCAGAGTCTTATCATCCTTCTTGAAGAAGAGCGCCACCACATTTCTGTGCCATGCTGTAGGCGTTTGTCCCTCGAGAATGACGGAAATTAATAGCTTCTGAAGAGCTATAAGTATCGGTTTTCCACCTGCTTTCAGAAGCTTAGCAGTAATTCCATCATCACCCGGTGCCTTTTTGTTCTTAAGCTGTTTGAGAGCCATTCTAATCTCGCACAGGCTGACGTCTGGGATATCTTATCTTCGATATAATGTAGGCTCAATCCGGCTCTCGGATCTTCAGCCAGATTACTGACAGGTAAGGATGTAGTCGTGTATAATTGTCCGTAGAACTTCTCAACCTCTTCCAACGGCTCGGACTTGGACGACACGACTCTGCCATCCTAGATCTTCAGCTTTCAGATCACCAGCAGACAGATTCCTTGCCAATACTTTGACCTTTTATTGCGCTCGATAGCCTCTTTAATACGATTGGTATTAAATTGGCGTATATCACGGGTCAAGGACTTGGAGATCTGTCTGTTTAGTCGCCAAATTGACAAGTATCTTCAGAGGATTTCAAAATCAGGCTCCGTTTTTCCAGGAGCTTGCTGGTGAAGTCCGAGATCCGATAGGTTTTTTTTAACGTCTTTTTTTGAAGGCAGTTTGGACAATTTCCACAAATCTGTCGTTGCATTCGTCCACATTTTCACATTCTCTTAGGTATTCGAAGCGGTTGTGCAACTCGAGCTGAAAGCTTTCGGGGTTTCGGAGTTGTAAAGGCGGTGGTCGCAGCTTCATCAGTTGTCATGAAACTAATTTGACGTGGCTTCGGAAGCACGGAAACGGTTACGAGATTAATGCGCCAATGAGAGCCAAACTCATTATGGTTATGTATGACCTTTTCTGAAGTAAGTTAACCTGGGTGATTAACGTGACCACGCAAGTTACATAGTAGACCACCATAATACAATGCAAGTTAGAAGTAAACCACCATAATTCGTATGAGAAATAGTCACGTTTTGCGGATTTTCTCAAATATGATTTTATAAGGAAAAAATATTTTTTGTTTTACGTGACAAATAAGTTGTGCGTGCGAGAAATATTTAAATAATAATATTATGTACCTGTTTATACTTTGTTACTTAACAGTGATTTGGGCGCTAGATGATTCATTTTATTTACTTACGAATAACAGATACTAAAACCACGCGTTTTATGTTACTCTGCCGAGCATCAAATTATATTTTTTTTCACTAAGTATTTATTACGCTATTCTAATGAAATTTACATTTTTATAATCCTAAGAAGTGTGGCTTTTAGAATAAATTTTTTTCATGCTAATATCAAAGACGATTAAAAATTAATCGACCCATATGTGGAAAAAAGGTAGCCATCTTTAATACGTTTTATAAAATATTTCTTTTTTTATATATAGAAAGTCATTTTTTTTGCTACAGAAATGAATTCCTTATCCTTTAATCATACGAAAATGATATCTCACTTGCCCTAGTACCAATAGTTTTGGAGATATAATCCCAAAAATGAAGCGCGGCAGAAACAAACTTTCCCCCCCTCCTCCTGCCAAACGGGGGATGGCTCCCGGTGGCTCCCGGGCTTAATCTACTCAGAACGGCCTAGGGAACAACTATGCCAAGTTTGAGCGCCGGATCCAAATTAAAACGGTTCCCATACTAGACGTCGTTGCACTAAATTCCCCACTATGGCGGAGTAGTCGCGTAACAAACATACAAAAAAAACATACAGTCGAATTGAGAACCTCCTCCTTTTTTGAAGTCGGTTAAAAATAGCTATAACGATGCTAATGAAACTTTGTACCTTTTAATAATTTTATGCGGCCTATACTAGGTCATGAATTATTCCAGGCCATACCAGGATAAGGTACTTCCTAAACAAAACAACATTGTTAATTTGTGAAGTCTAATTATGGGTGTTTATTTCTGATTTAAGTTGAACGATGTCAATCTAGTATATGGGCCATTATTGTATTTAGGTGCCAATAATCTGTCCATTTCAAATAAAGGCGATTTTCTTAGCTCAACAGGCAAATTATTTAATGAAACTGCTATCAGTAGCTCCTGAAAAAGAAATCTGGTGTAGAAAAACAGTAATTAAATTAAAAATGAATTAATTTAAAAATTACGGTAACTCAGTTGCCTAAGTAACGCAGTTGATTCTCATAGAAATATTGGCTGTCTTTCTGTGTTCTTTTAAATTTTTCACGTAACATATATAAGGTGCTACTTTATTAGTGCCCGATATTTTAGTCAGTGCTTCTACTCCTGATTCTGATCAACTTTCCCCAAGGAACCTATAGTCAAATCGTAAAAAAATTTTTGGACTCTTTCATACTAATTTGGCCGCTCGGCTGATCGATTTGTATGAACAGTCCAAAAATTTTTTTACGATTTGACTATGGGTTCCTTGGGGAAAGTTGATCAGAATCAGGAGTAGAAGCACTGACTAAAATATCGGGCACTAATAAAGTAGCACCTTATATATTGAAATTTTTCAACGTATACACTATTACTTGAACTTTTGTTTTATTTTTGGTATCTTATTGTTTTATTTTTCGAAAAAACTTGTATTTTTTGTTGTCTATTTCTATGTCTTGTCTATGTCTATGTCTATGAACTTACTTCTACGTCATTAATTACTATACATCTGCCATAACATAGAAAAAAAAATATATGACTGGCCGTGTCCCCGTTGCTACAGTCCGACTACGATCTTTTGGCAGGTGGTGAAAGGCCGGAACTAACGCCGATATCTTGAAAAATGACACTATTTGTATGAAAGAAATGACAGATTTGCGACTACAGCACCGCCCTGTCAATGTCATCCATTAGCCAAAAGATAGTAGTCGGATTATAAGCAAAATTACCTACCCTGTGTTACCTTGGGAAAGTACCTAAACTTTAAATTAAGTACATTTACATTTTGATAGCATCATAATTTCTTTAGAATTTATATCCACATAATTACGACGTTAAAATACGTTTTATTTTTACAGCTGCGTTACCACTACACTGCGTTACGCCTAGTGGTAACACAGTTGTAGCTTAAGTGACGTCGCCGTGGTTTTCCATATATTTTTCAATTGGGGAATTTCCGCACCCTTTCCAGTCGTAAGGCAGCACTGTTTACAAAGTTCAGTCGATTCGTTCCGTCCACCAACCACTGCAACGATTCTCTATTTAGAGCGCTTTTATAGTCACGCGGGATTTTGCCCGCAAGCGTGCCGCCCGCAACCTATCGTTTCAGTAAATTTTTTAGGTTCCTTTCCGCATGCGTGCAGAAACCCGCGTGACTATAAAAGTGCTCTTAGTCCCATAAAAAGTATGAGTATGAAGATGAAACTGCAGTAGAGGCTGGAAGAGATGGCACATTTTAGAGCAGCAACAACTATTTAGCGCCATTGAACGATTTAGCGCTCAAGTATTTGTCAGTGTCAGCAAAGTTAGTTCCTTTTGGAAAAGATGTTCTCCATATTTGGGTATGTGCTGTCATCCAGAAGAAGCAGGTTGTAATCGGATGCTGTCGATTAAATCTTTATTTTTAACTAAAATTACGACTTTTGCGTTTGGTTAAGTATTTTTATTTAGAAGTTATTAAGTTCGATGTTCTGTTTTCTTTAAAAAAGTAACAAAAAAGCTTAAAAAAATCTGGTGTTTTCCTCAAAGTTATCGGTAAAAACCTGTTCTCAAATTTGTAGTCGATTCACATCACTAGGATACACCTGTTAAGTTTCCGGTTTATGTAAATTTGTAAATATTTAGTGGAACAAGGGGGCTTAAACATTCGGCGCATCTCTAATTTAAATAATATTTTTGCGCTTGCTTGTCACCGAAAATATATCTGCCGATTGCCAGCATCATCAGCCGATCTCCAGTAAGGAATGATTTAGAGAGTAGTCATTCTTCAGAAAAATTTACATGGTGGAAAATTTTTGTTTTGTTTTAAGAATATGTGATTATTTTTATGTTCATTGATAGTATTATTAGACTAACTTCGAGAAAGAACTAAACTATGGTTCATTCCAATCAAAAAAAGCAAAAGGTAAACAAACATAGTATGCAGATGACATTGAAATGTGTCAGTTCCATAGTAAGTTTGTTTACGTTTTGCTTTTTTTTGATTGGAATGAAGTATAAATGCTTTAATTAAAATACCACTATGTTACTTATATACCACTGTGTAACTGTATTGCCCTTTGATTTTTGATAACGTTTAGTGCCATATGCCTAATTATAATTACAGTAAAACCCCACTATACGCGCCCCCATTAGGCGCCGTTTCGGTTTTACGCAAATTTTTATTAGGTTGGCAACTAATAAACCCGCCATTTTTTCCATCCATTTCTAGATTGACGTAGAAATTTCTCGAATAATCTTATTAGGAAACATAAATAGAGCGACAGTTGCGCAATCGATCAGTTGACAGCTGACTTTCGAATGGTGAAGTTAACGAAAAATATGGATATTTCTCGCAAGGAACTTCGTCTCCTAAAAGGATGAATTTCGTTTGGGCCGAAAAGCAACCGAAGCTACTTTCAATATATGTAAAACGATAGGTGACGGTGTGATCTCTTATGATACTATTAAACATTGGTTTAGAAAATTCATTAATGGAGATTATGATCTCACTGATCGGCCACATCCAGGACCAACCTCTTTAGATGTGGAGGAATTAAAACGACTAATAGAAGCGGACCCAAGATTAAATTCGCGCTGTCTGGGAGAGCAGCAACTTCAGTGCTCTCATACTGCTATAGAAAATCATCTTCATGCTTTAGGAAAGAAATGGAAATACTCGGTATGGTTGCCATGTGAGTTAACGCCGACACAACTTCAGAAGAGAGCAGATTTTGTGTGCAGTTTGTGTGGAGTTGCTTAGTTCGCATCGCACTCATGAGTGGCTGCGGAATCTTATTACAGCCGATGAAGAGTGGGTCCTGTACGTAATTTTTTCTCACAAGCGGCAGTGCTTAGGAGCGCACTAAACGGGCGTACCGACTCCGAAACTTGGTGGCGGAAGTAGAAAGTTCTCTTAAGTGTGTCTGGGGAGTATAAATGGAATCATTCATTGGGAGCTTCTGCCAAATAACACTATGGTTCATTCCAATCAAAAAAAAGCAAAACGTAAACAAACTTACTATGGAACTGACACATGTCAATGTCATCTGCATACTATGTTTGTTTACCTTTTGCTTTTTTTTGATTGGAATGAAGTATACGGTCACAGCTGATATATACTGCGTACAACTAGACCGGGTTGCAGCTAGTATACCGAAGAATCAGTGTAAAGTATACTTTTTACACGATGACGCCCGACCCTATATAGCGAAAAAATTCTCTCGCTGGGTTGGACTGTACTACCGCACCCTCCGTACTCTCCCGATCTTATGCCTTCGGATTACCACCTATTTCGTTCGTTAGCCCATTATTTACAGGACAAAAAGTTCTCGGATGAAGACCATCTTAAAAGTGAACTAACAAGTTTCTTCAGTCAAAAGCCGAAAGAATTCTACAGAGAAGCCATGTCTTTGCCGACGCGTTGGCGATAGGTTATTGAAAGTGATGGTGCATACATAACTGACAAATAATTATGGAATTAAAAAATAAAATAACATAAATTTACAAACTGAGATGGCGGTTTTATTAGTTGCCAACCTAATAAATTCATGTCAACCGAAACCTCACTATAATACCTCGCTTTACACGGATGGCCGTGTTATGAAAATATTTTCAATAGATACACTTCTCGTAAAACAAATGCGCAATGTAACTCTGCACAATGTGTTTTTAGAATTAAAGTATTGATGCATTTCTACTGATTTTTGACTATGTTTAAACGCAAGTTTAGTTTGAATATATTTTCAATAAAAATACCTCTTAGATTATAAGCTTTCTCCTTTTATTCCAACTACCACGCGATCTCATACCAACTCCCTAACTGAAGCCGGGGCACACCAGCTAGTTTAAAATTATATTCTTTTTTTACAATGAACGAAGCTATTGTCAAAACGTTGAGCATTAAGTCTTATTATTTAGTCTTATATATTTTGTAAAAAAGAATATGTATATATCCTAACTTAAATTTTGGCAACAGAGTGATAAACTTAATTATAAAATAAATCTTAAGACTACGACCATTTGTTATTTAACATTATTAAATTACTCTTAACTGTCGTAAGTTTATATGTGATATTTTAATTTTAATAAACATTCCTAAGAAATTTAAATAATTTTCTAAATAAGTAACGCAGTTGTTATTTTTCCACACCATTCCTGAAGTAAACGTTAATAAATATAAAGTATGAAAAAACATCGCTGCAAATGTCTGGGATGTTTACTGTGGCTGTAGATAATAATGAACAGTAATCAACATAAATAGTAAATAAACATAAATATCAACTTCACTTTTCAAAAGTTTCTACAAACGTTGTCTAAATTGTACCCTAAATAAAATAATGGCTCAATTTGCCATTTATGGGATTCGCGAGAAAGTATGCACAGCGTGGCTGTACAATTTATTTTAAATTAACGCAAAACTGCACTCTTTTTGCGTACCATTGTCATTGCCATTGCATACCTAAAAATACCTATCTATAATCATAACCCTTTCGCGGACACTCCCTGGACCTTGGTTGACACTCGTATTTTGTATGGGATGCTTGAGCAGTCATGTCTCCAGCGAATGCAATGGGACCATACACTGTGACATTGACTGACATAGCAGTCGACGTCTAGAGCCACTCTGTCACAAGCAAATGCAATTGGACATGCTATGTGACGCTGACTGATATAGCAGTCGACGTCTAAAGCATATCCGTCACAGTCAATTGAACTTTGCTATTGAATGGGACATCGCTGCTATAGCATGCGCCGGCCATAGAAGTTCTGTCACATTATTATTCTTGCAATACGTACAATAGGTCAGGCCGGTCTGGGACGTCGACGGCTATACCAGATATGTCCCATGTTTTTGGTAAAAAGGATACTTTAACGACACGACGGGTATAACATTCAGTCTAATAAATATGAGTATTCTTTAAATTAATCATAGAAATAAGTTTCAAAACTGAAAATTTGTAAAGTAATGCAAAGTTGAAATAAAAGACAAGTTTAAATTTCTATAAGTCATTATATTTTAACACAACTTGTGTTTTCTAATAGAAAAGTAGAGAAATATTGGTGTACTCAAACTTAAATTGGGGCCCAATTTCGTGTGAATCGAATGTAAATTCAGGTATAGGTTCTGTACTGTCATACCAGACATCATCAGGCATCGGGGGCGAAGACGGCTGGTGACAGCGGACGGATTCTAGTTGTCCTAAAATCTGTTGTATGGCCGGTTGTTCTGTAACTTGTTGTAAGTTCGGTTCTCTTGAGAGTTGTTGTATGGCCGGTTGTTCTGTAACTCGTTGTAAATCCGGTTCTCTTGAAATTTGTTGTATGGCCGGTTCTTCTGTAACTTGTTGTAAGTCCGGTTCTCTTGAGAGCTGTTGTACAGCCGGTTGTTCTGTAAGTCGTTGTAAGTCCGGTTCTCTTGAAAGTTGTGGTATGGCTGGTTGTTCTGTAATTTGTTGTAAGTCCGGTTCTCTTGAGAGTTGTTGTATGGTTTGTTGTTCTGTAATCATTTGTAAGTTCTGTTGTATTGTTATTTGCTGTAAATCCGCTTCTCTCGTAACTTGTTGTAAATCCGGTTGTCCATATTTTTTTTGTAAATGTTGTTTACCTGGTCGTAAAGCCGTTTGGTTTGTAGTTTGTTGAGTGCAGGCTTGTTCTGATTGTTTTGATATTATTTGCTGTTCATTTGAATTACGGTCTACATTAATCGCGTTTTCTGAACCTGGCAACTCCTCGGGTGAAAATAGGTGATTATAGTCGTGATCGTGACTTACTGAACGCATTCTAGCTCGACTTTCAGGGTGGAGATCAGCTTGTTGGACATCTGCACGGTGAACTAAAGCCTTAATTCGGATTGTTCCACGTTGAATAGATTCACACGATGTCGTTGATCCGTCACAGTCTTCATTAGGATCGTAATTTTGGTCAGATCCATAGTCGCCGTCCATATCACTAAAAGGATCGTGCTCAGAACTATCGTTTTCCTCAGGTATTTGAGTTTTATCATCATCAGTTGACTGCTCATCCTCCTCCGTACCACAAAACAATTCATCTGACGAAGCCTCCTCAAACAAACGGAGAAGCTTTTCATTTTGAATTTCGTACGGGTCCTTTGATTGGCTGGTGCCCTTGCTTCTTTTTTGAGACATCTGGAATTAAAAAAACATATTGGGGCCATCGCTGCACAGCGCAGCCTGTATTAGACCGGCAAACAGACGGCCCTTTGGAAAATTCTCGAGACAGGCCTATGTTCAGCAGTGGACGTCTTGTATCTATTATGATGATAATTGAGGTCATAAACACATATTCTATAATGAACTAAATCGACACAATAATGTTTGATTTGAAGCCTCAAACAGATATACCTACAGTAGTTCCATGGTATATCTGGTGCTATCCCGGTTACAGCATCAAGTCAGGAGCCTAATATTCTTACGTCATCATCAAACGAAAAGTGAGTGTCCGAAATATCAAAGTTCTACAAACTCTAAAAGCTTATAAAAATTTTTTTGGCAGATTTCATTCATAGTAATCTACCTACTCTTTGTAAAGGAAAATAATAGGTTATAATAAGCTGTTAAGAGCTCAAACAATCGCAGAATGATCTGTTGTATTGTTATTTTACTAAATAGTTATTGATAAAACTAATTCATACAGAAAAAACAAGATTTTATCTTACTTACATTTCCGTTAAATTTGGCGCGAAAAGCGTTCCTCCATAGACTTCTCCCTGGCGCACTCGGCGCGTGACTGAAGAACGCTGCATACAACAACGACTGCTATAGCCGGCGCGTCACCCAAGGGAAGAGGTGATGGCGCGGGGAGAGGTGTTTTGTGCGCGTAATGAAACCATTAAATGTGACACCTGTGGAGGTGCGAACATCACAGGAGTGACACCGTATATTGTAGTCTAACATATTTGTTCGGGGAGAGGATTGCTCAAACCGTTTCGCCTGTAGAGCAAATCAAATGACGACGTGTAAAGCAGCCCCGTCACTCTGCATTCTCCGAAGTCGGCGGTTATAGTCGGCGCGTCCGCGAAAGGGATAAGCTATTATATAGGTGACTTTAAATTATTTCTTGATACGAAAGGCTATGCAATGCATGCACTCATGATAACAAACAACTTTCCTAAGGAACCCATAGTCAAATCGCAAAGAACAGCGGACTCTCCATATAAATCGATCAACTGTCCGGCCAAATTAGTATGAAGAGTTCAATTATTATTTTTTTGCGATTTGACTATGGGTTCCTTGGGGAAAGTTGTTTGTTATCATGAGCACTTGCATAGCCTTTCGTATCAAGAACTAATTAAAAGTCACCTATATAATGTCGGTATCTGGTCGGAATTAAAGTTGGGCAGGCTGTGGGGCGGCGGGCTGGGCGGTGCGGCGCTCTTTTGTTTGTTCGTCACCGCCGCCGCCGCGCCGCACCGGCCGGGCCGACCGCGACCGCCGCCGCCGCCCGTACATACGCGCGAGTGCGACGTTGCCAGCTTGCACCGGCGTGGTAGCGGCGGGCGGCGCGCGGGGCGCGGGCACTCGATGTCCGTCGCGAACGCGGATCAGTGATTCAATGATGTTTTAATAGATGAAGTAATAGAATACCAATTAAATAGTTTTGGCCGTCGCGGTCCGGTCCTACTTTTTTACAACAGCTGAGGCAGCAAATACAAAACGCTAGAAATTATAAATTACGTACTTGAGTATCGTATATTTTTTTAACTGTGCAGGTCGAGCTGTCAAACAATGTATGGGATTTGACACTAATTTAACGTTGTTCTATCAGTTCTACAATTTCGACTATTTTGACAGCTCGATTTGATAAGGTCCGCACAAAATAGGTCGGCGTTCTGGATGCGGACCGCGGTCCGCCATTTAGATTAGATTAGATTTATTTATTTCATATTATCAATGTCAAGTTTACAATAATATTACAAAAATGTCAGAGGATAATATGATCGTCAAGGCAATAATTAAATAAATAATAGGAAAATTTGAAATTACACAGAAAAAATATAAGTATAGGTATCTAAAAATCTCAAATAAAAAAGTACATTTCAAAATGTATGTCAAACAAAAATATAAATATCAAATTAAAATACATGTCAGTACTACAACTTGTAATAAAATCATAAAGTAATAAGATGTAAAAAACTAAGTCATCTTAATATGATGTGCGAAACTTTGCTAGAATAGTTGCATTCGAGTTGTAGCGCTTGCCAGAAAATAGCGTCTTTCAGCCTATTCAAAATTATTTAACACCATTGAAACTAAGTATTCAGAGAGAATTATCATATGTTGGTAAAGTGAAACATCCTTGCAAAGATGATAATACTCTTGGTTGTGTGGATAAAATAGAAGAAGAAAAATATAGATTGCTTTAGTTGAGAGTCATGAAAAACACCAAAAAAATATATGTCCAATTTTTTACTGTTTCTTTGTTTAATTGCTTTAATAAAACAATATGTAAGTGTTATGAATGTCTTTAATCAGTTAAATAATAAAACAATATTATTGTAAGTATGTATTTTCTTTAAATGTTAATTATTAACAATAATGTTAAACAAAATTCTCAAATTTGAAAATGATTGTGATCTCTTCCCCCCGTTAATAGTACTAACCTTTTTAAAAACTATTCATCCAAATAAAAGATGTTATAATAAATAATCATTATAGAAGCTATGTACTTTAGTTATAATGCTAATAATGAATAAATCATACTAAAATTACAAAACTCATTGTATTATTTGAAAACCTAAAACTACCTATTATATTGGGCATAAAAATACGGTTTTCACTAATATCAATTCTATATTATCTTACATTATGAGGTGTTAGGTACTAACTGATGTACTAAAGACTGACTCGGTGGCTAAGTGGTTAGCGAACCTGACCTCTGATCCGAGAGTCGTGGGTTCGATCCCCACACAGGGCAAACTTTTCTGTGATGAGCAGAATTGTTTGCTCTGAGTCTGGGTGTATTATATCTATATATGTATGTATTTAAAAAGTATATGTGTATGTATATCAGTCTCTGGTTCCCAAGATACAGGGAATCCTAGTTTGGGGCCAGATGACCATGTGTGATTTGTCCCAGATATTAGATATTAGATTAGATTAGAAAATGCCCCTAAACTGAACTGAACAAGCTGCAGCTGGAGCAAAAAAAAGTTATCGTTTAAAAACGTTTCTTTGAAGAACTTGACAATTTTAATTATTAAAAATGCACTTTTAGTTTTCGTTCTAATCGATAACTTTAATTCTTCTTTCATACATTTTAGTATGGAACGAATACCTAGATGATTTTTTTACATTTTTTTTTCTCAAAAGATAATCATAGGATTGTATTGCTCTTCGAGGATTTGATTGTAATCTGACCTTTGATTTTTAATATAAAAAAAACCTTAACAATAAATAGAATAGTAAGTCTTGCAATGATTAGAAAATAATTTGAAATGATTTTAAATAAATAAATAATCTACAAACATAACTGGAAACTTTGACTAAAAAGTGCACCCCTCACTTTTACGCTGGATGCTTGAGAAGTTTTAAAAGTTGTATTGTGAATTCATAAGAATACCTAATTATTTGTTTATATCAAATTCAGTTAGTTTCTAGTCAGCCACATATTCTCTTATCTTGAACATTGATTCTTGACAATCAACATCTAGATACATGACTGTACACTGGCAGGCAGCGCGTATCGTTTTCGATGCCTGAACAAAATAAAATATTGCGGGTTTCAGTAAAACCGTAGAATGAATGTACTTACCTATTTACAAACGAATTAGTAAAAGTCAATAAGTCCAATATATAGGCGATAAAAAAATGTCTGGCAAATTGCAATACTTTAACTGTGGCTTCTACTCATTAAACTGAACAACTTTCCCAGGAAACTCATACTCAAAAAGCGAAACTTTTTTGAACTCTTCACACAAATCCGTCAGCTGGAACTTCGTATGGGAAGTCCACATTTTTTTTTACATTTGGACCCTGAGTTTCTTGGGGAAATCGTTCAGTTTGATGTATTATTTGCTTTTATTTAAGCTTTTCAAAATTTTTGTTAGATTTTCGATATCTCTTACCGTTTCAGAGATATTTGCATTTTTTATAAAAAAAAAACGGGTTTTTTGCGAAAACTAAAAATATCTGGGAAAAGGTAAAATATATTGAAAATCTGACAGAAAATTTAGGTTAACGAAAGGTTAACGAAAGGCGTGTATTACATGATACGCACATTGACTATGAAAAAAAATGGCTAAACTATTTTTTTTTATCAATTTTCCCTACAAATTCTTGATTTATTTTTCAGTTATCTCGACCACCGTTCTTTTTTATAAAAAATGCAAATATCTCTGAAACGGTAAGAGATATCGAAAATCTAACAGAAATTTTGAAAAGCTTAGATGAAAGCAAATAATACATGAGACGCCTGTTGACTATGAGAGAATGGCCTAACTCATTTTTTTTTTCGGATTTCGCATACTAAATGTGAAAAGTGAGTAAAGAGTTTGTATGGGAAACTGAAAAAAAAAATTTGAGTTTGGCAATTTTTTTATAACTAAGTTTTTCAAAATTTCTGTTGGATTTTCGATATCTTTTACCGTTTCCGAGATATCTGAATAGTGAGTAAGGAATTTGTATAGGAAACTGAAAAATAAAATTGAGTTTGGTTATTTTTTTGTAGTCAATATGCGTCTCATATATTATATGCTTTTAGTTAAGTTTTTCAAAATTTCTGTCAGACTTCTGATATCTTTTACCGTTTCTAAAATATTTGCATTTTTGGCAAAAAAACATTTAACAAAAAAAAATAACCCTGTCTTGGAGCGAGCTTCGTAAATTAAAAGGTTTTTGACATGGACGTAAAGTAGCCTTATTGCACTATTAGTCTATTAAAAAACGGGCAAGCCGCTTTGTAAACAGGCACCATAAAGCAAACTTGTTTATTTTTTATATTTTAATATATCCTATATCACTCCCACAATCTAAGAAGAATCTAATTAAATTTCATGTGTTGAAATCCATCAAACGGTTAAGCGCACCCTTTGGTGCATAAATACACCGACATTCGAAGCAGGGTAAAAACATGCATCTTTTGTCGCCCTAGAACACTACATATTTTCATACTTTTTTTATTTCTTGTGTCGAGAACGTCAGGTATAGCAGCTACTGATAATTAACGCGAGTAAGCACTGTAGTGCTAATTTATAACACGAAAGATACACCTACTTCCTTTTTTCTTCCGTGTTAAATATACGAGCTGACATGTACTTCAAGGATAAAAAAATTACAAGCATGTATGTACTTTGTATATTCATATGAAAACGACAATGTTATTTTTATGTAAATATAATATTCAAAGTACCTATATGTTTAACATTTTTATGCTTAAAGTAGATGTCACTCAAAATATTATTTTAAAAAACATATACCTATATTCACAATGATCAAAACGTTGCGGGGCAGCGTATAATTAGTACTATCGGAGCGCGGCAAAACTGACACAGGTCCTTCCTCGACGGGCGCTCGCGCCGCCGCGCCGTACTGATCGGTCTACGCGGAGGCAATGGAATATATCGTAGATTTCTGGTACAATTTAATTTATTGTATTTTTGAGACCTTTTTAATTCATGCAGATATATTTATTGATTTTTATTGGGTAAATAACACTGTTTATTTTGATGTCAGTTTCAATCAAAAATATTTTGGTTTTATTATAAAAAATCACGGTTTAGTATAGACGTATTTCGCTGAAATTGATGTTAGTTTTTTTTTTTACTAGAGATTGTGACGTTTAATCGAAAAACGAGAACATTAACTTACAATAAATTTATTTAAGTGATTTGAAGATATTTTTTTCTGGTACAATAAATAAATTAGGGGCTTGAAAATGACCGTGCGAACCTTTTTTGCGAAAACATGACTGCGTGTTATTTTTTATATAAAATAATGGAACAAATGTTTAAAAATCTGAAACATTAACTTACAATAAGAAACACGAATCTACTGAACACATATTTTTTTTGATGTCTAACTCTTTCCGAAAGTAGATAATTACGAGCTCAAAAAGTGCGATTTCTCGAAAAAAAATGTGAATGGGCCCTTAAGAAAGATGAGAATGTAGAATATTATTGTGTTTTAAGTTGTAAGGAAATGATTATTAAAGGTTATAGATTTTGAAAAATATAAAATTTATAACATATAATTTTATTGGCTTCTTTAGAAATCATGCATATTTTTTCATGAAATTCAGTCGATTTCAGTCGATTAGTTTCTAGTCAGCCACATATTCTCTTATCTTGAACATTGATTCTTGGACAATCAGCCGCTAGATACAGTAACTGTACCTACTAGTGTATGGTGGCAGGCAGCAGGTATCGTTTTCGGTGCCTGAACAAAAGAAAATATTGCAGGTTTCAGTAAAACCGTAGAATGAATATGCTTACTTATGTACAAATGAATTAGTAAAAGTCAACAAATCCAATATATGTGTATCAATCAATATATCTTGACTGTTAGTGGTATTTATCTTAAAGTTTCCGTGCTTCGCAAGGCACATTAAGCCATTTGTGCCGGCTGCTATCACTACATGGTAGTTGTTGAGCCATGTCAGATACCATATAGGCACCTTGAAAACTTCTGACACTGGGGTTGGCCACTAGGCTCACAAACTCCACAAATCCGGACTAGGCCCCCATGTGTGGAGTATGGCCTAACCTTCCCAATGTATAGGATGAGACCTGTGCTCCTGCAGTGGGGACGATATATGTTGTTAATAATAACTTTTTTACCAAATAGAAGTGAAGCTGATAGGTATGGTTTACATGGAAACGTAACAAATCAAATAAAAAAACATTAAATAAAACAATACTGATATCTAAAATATACTTACCTAAGAAGAACTGATTCTCCATAGTACCAAAATTATCCTCTAAAACCTGATTAACAGCAGCGCTGGTGCTTGGTGCAGGTTCTGTTTCATTTTTGGTGTATGCAACAGATACGGCAGGTCCCAGAAGTCTCTTTCTTTAAAATCCAATACTGATGTTATAGGTCAAAAATGAGCTTCGCAAATTCGCATTTATTAACGCCAACAAATAATCATTGCCTAGAAAAAAAAAAAATATTTTTGCATTAGTTGGATAATTATCCTATCTCTGATCTATACTGATTGGCAACTTGGTAGCTTAGTGGTTAATGCTGCTGACCATTAATGATTTTGCGTTTAAATGGAATGTGTTTTATCTTCATCTCAATCAAATTAGATAAGTAGGTAGGGATAGTGTTTTATTCGCTAATTTATGAAAGTTGGTAATGGCAGCGTAACCAAATTCCACGGGACAAAACCAAGGGAGGAAGAAATGTTAGTGTCAGTATAAAGCAGGCCGTCTTTAATCCACACCTCTCTATAAATTGAACCATCCCTCTACGGTCGCTTCTCAGTAAGTCCCTGTGCCATGGGGCATTTCAGTACCGAGTTATACCTGGTTATACATTTGAAGTAGTGTGATAAAAGAATTGTATCTGACTGGCCCGAGTTATGTGTTTACATAAATTAAGGGATATAGCTATACTGGAATTTGTTTCAATAATAAACACCTTTGTTTTCATCATCAGCTAAAAGACGTCCACTGCTGGACAAAGGCCTTCCCCAAGGATTTCAGCACAGACTGGTTCTGCGCTGCCCGCATCGAGGGGCGTCCCGCAACCTTCAACAAGTCATCGGTCTACCAAGTGGAAGGCCGACCTTTGTTTTATTGCCAGAATTACCTTTCAAAATGTGTACAACATACCGACCCCGAACCGATCAGAGCACGGGGTACATTTTAAAAAGCATTGTAAATGATATTAAGTTTTACACTACTACAAAAGTTGCTTGGAGAAATTTGGTTCACGCTCAGCGTGGCAGGCAATTGCAACGATAAAATCAAAAGAACCTATAGGTACTTACTCGAATTTCCACATGAGAAGGCGATCCTTGTCGAAGAAAACGGAGCAATGATACATGACATGTTCATTGCTGTTAGTGCACTATCTCACAGACACGATTTCGACTAAACGCTCTGATAGCAAAAAATCTCGTTGATCGATCTCATTTCGTGTAAAAACGAGATATTTTGCTTTTAGATATTATATACCTAGTATTAACCTATATAGCGACAATTCGTGCGTTCGAGCCGGAAACAAAACAAAACATGCCGATTGCTGACAGCAGGATAGCCTATTGGAATCTTTTAAGTCTGAAAGGGACAACAGATTCAAACTTGTCTCTGGAAGGAAGCAGCTTGCAGGAAGCGAAACTTTGTATGGTGTTGCCAATAATCATTTTTAGGGCGCCCACCAAACCCCGTCGTTGAATTGCTAGCCGTTTGCTAGGCTCTCTCATAAATAAGTCTTAAATCTTATCATAGAAAAAAATAATTATATCTTATCTCTGTCTTAATGTAGCGTCAAAGTAAAAAAAAACTATGCAATGTTTTTTATAGTTTTCATTCTGTTTCATTACACATTTCATATTATCTATGTTTATGTATTGTGCATTTGTAGTATATTACTTATTTATATTTAGACTAATTAAGTATGGTGACGATTCCATAAATTGTATAACTTTTAGTTTTGATTCTATTATATAAGTGTTTTTAAGACTGACTGATTTGATGAAGAAATAAATGAATTCACCTTTTTAGGGCTCGCATGATATATATCGTAATATGGAAGAGCGAGCCCTCCTGTCACAGGTTTTTATAAAACCTAAAAGGAGGTCTCAATCATGATTAAGAGATGTTGTTATATTCAAGTGTCCCAATGAACATTTTATTTTTTATTTATTTTATTATATAGTATGAATGACTATGAAGTATCTTAAAGTATTGCAATTTTGGCTATTTCGAAAAAAATATAAGGATAGGAAATTAATATGTAGGAAGTTAATACTAAAACTATATGATATAGGATATTTACGAACCCTGCCTTTTGATACTATTGAAAAATGTGTCTCTTTGCTGATGATATTAATTTGAAAAAAGAACGAAACGGCACGCGCACGCTCTTATCTGCGTGAACACAAGTACACGTAAAGGTCCCCTAAAACACGGTAATTACGTTACTTTGGCAACACTCAGCAAACACCTTTATTTTTGTTAAAAGCGTCATCTAGCGTTTACTAAATACGTTTTGAAGTACAGCGCCATCTAGCATCAGACTTAACAAACAAATAATCGTCGCCACCTACCGTAATATTTTTTTACTAAAACAATGCTAGGTAAACTACCTCTGTACTGAAGATCGGTTCAAAAACCTCAGAACGTACGAAAATTAGTGAAATTGTTGAGGTTTGAGACTGGCAGCGACATCTGTTTTACCCGGCAGTACTAAAAAACGGCTCACGCAAATGAGCAAGGCGTGGCCGTTCTCGTTCTCCTTTTCTCTGATGAAATCTATAGGGGTGATCTTCGTTCCAAAACATATCCGTATAAAAAGGGGAAGTTTAAAACTCACCTTCCGATTGACTAACACGCGATATTTTACCTTCGAGTATTCCTTTAAACTAAAAGATAGAGAGACTATGAGCCTTAGTATCTCTCGTCGGTTTGCAATCTAGTTTATTGTTAGTAGTTATTGCTCTGAGTCAACAAGTAAAAAAGTTTTTTACCTACTCGTTTCTCTGTTTCTGAACGAAATTGATAATGTCAACATCGACTCGTGACATAACTACTACAGTGTTGCCGTAACTACGTGGATTGCCGTGTTCTATGGTACAGTCTGTCTACGATCTTTAGGCAGGTGGTGAAAGGCCGGAACTAACGTCACCGTCTTGAAATAGGACACAACTTATATGAAAGAAATGTCAGATTTGCGACTAAAGCGCCGCCATGTCAATGTCATCCACCTGCAAAAGATCGTAGACAGACTGTACGTATCTATGTATAAAGATTATTTCTAATCCTACCTCTTAGGTATTTATCCTTATTTTTCTCTACTAAGTGTTTCTATCTTAAGGCAACGAAGATTCTTATAGATAAATATGCCTATGTTTGATTAGTGCACGCCAATGTCAAAAATTAAATTATTTATTATGAAATTATAAAATCTACAAAAATCGCAACCTTTCAATAAAATAAAGTCATATTTTTTTCATTTTTTACACGACGGTAGCATCAAGGTGAAGTTAAGTGTGAGTTATAAACATCAACAGTCAACACCAACAGACATGCTAAATACCCATAACGTTCTAAATAACAGGTATGGAACTGGAGGTTAGAAAAATAATAATTCACATACTAACTGAAAATAATTAATTCATCAATTTGCGCAGTACGCACTTTAATAGGGAAGTATAGTCGTTTTATTTTTGCTCCAATTGTGTAAGTTTCTTGAACAAAGTTGTTCAGTTTTATGAGAATCATCAACCACAGGTCGCTTGTCGGCTGATAAAAAATCACACCAAATCACACTTTGATTTTTAATACGGCTAGTGATGCAAATAGAAAAAAAAAACAGAAAGTTTTTTCACAATCTTGAAAAAAAAACATTAAAAAATCGTGGCACCTTCGTTTTTTTTTAAATTAGTTTTTTTAGATAAGGAAATACATAACTGAAATGAAATAAAACATTAAAAGTGAATTAAACATTCACTTTTGATTTATTAAATTTGATTAAATTCTACATTTATAAAAAATCTAAACCAAACAAAGGATTATGGAAATCCTGTCCCTCAGTAAACATTAAACATCAGTGAGTGTAAACTATTTTGAGCTATTTGATTACTTAAATAATATTATTTCCAAATGTTCAAAATTAATAAACAAAACATTAATATATCTACTACCAGTTATTTAAAGATAACCATCTAAGATATTTTTAAAATTCAAAATTCAAAATCATTTATTTATTTACGTAGGTACATTAAGCACTCTTATAAATGTCATATCATTTTGCTGGAGGAATATTCCAAATGTCATTATCATTAAAATAATCTACAGTCTTATAGTATCCTCTTGAACAAATACAGCGTTTTATATGTTTCTTAAATTTACATTCTGGTAGTTCACACACGTCGTTCGGAATTTTGTTATAAAAGCGTACACACTGCCCCACAAATGATTTTTTCACCTTACTAAGCCTCGAGAAAGCTATTTCAAGATTATTTTTACTTCTCAAATTACGGTTATGTCTGTCACTATTTTTGGAGAACAAGTTTAGATTTTTACGAACGTACATGATATTTTCGTAAATATTTATTTTTTTTACCTCAGAGAAAACAGTATTTTTACATCTCTAGGCACGGCGCAGTAGGCGACGCGGCGGCGCGGCGGTGCGGGGCGGCCGCCCTGTCGGGCGCGTCGCGTCGTCGCGTCGGTAAACTTCGGCTGGTATGCACCAACACGGCAATTGAGAATTCAACGCTGGCAATACAGAATAACAAATGTCATTTTATTTACAGTGAAAAGTAAAAGGCGATGGGTGTGTGTTGTTTGCTTTGTATTTTTTAGATTGTGTTAGATAATTTAGTTAAAACCCCTTCGCCATAGTAATTAGTTGTTGTAAATAATTATTTTAATAACTAGAATACAAACAAATACGATTAGGACCTGTGTGTGTATAGTAATTTACAAATGAAATCATAATCATATCCATCAATGGTCGCTCGTCGATAAAATAAATAAAAATAAAGACTTTCAATAATTCAGACCAGAGGCATTATTGTGTGTTTACATTATGTGATTTGTTTTGATGAAAGTGAAACGAAAACAATATTCAGCTACCTTATCAAAATTCTAATTATGGTTCGTGATAATGGCTTTGACCACAAACAAAATATTATTTACGACTTAAAATGGATGTGAGTTTTGAGAGTGAACATTCGAAATTATCGTTGCGATGGCGTCGCCTTGCCAAAAAGGCGGGATGCGTCTCAATGAGGCACTCGAAAATATGCAACTTGCCTACAATCCAATCACCAAACAACTTCATTTTGTGAGTCCAAAAGTGGAAAAACCACCTGAAGATACCACAGATGATATAGACAAGTTATCAAAGAAGAGTAGTTTTAGTGATGAAGGGAACTTTTCTATATCAACGTGCGATAAGAGTGATACAAGTGATTCACCGAAAAGCACGCTGCAATGGGGGAGCGTGACTGGTCACCACCGTGGGAAGGATGGTGGTTCATTCTCGAGCACCATCTCAAGCTTATCTGAGTGCTCGCTAGGATCCAATGTATCAAAAGAAGATGAGGTTGGAGACATCGTGGATGACAAAGAACAAGCCAAGCTAAAGAAGAAAGGATTATCAGGATTTTTTAGCAGGTTAGTGCTCTTTTATACATATTTAGAATAGAATAGAATAGAATAAATCTTTATTCCGAACACAGACTTACAAAAATAGAAAAAATGAACAAATTACACAAACTTACAAACAATAACCTTATATACAAATAAGAAAGAACGAAAAATATATTATATAATAAAAGAAGAAAAATATACTTAGAAATTCATTAAAATAGTTAAAAGTCTTGCTTATTATCTATAACATATGAATGGTGGCGCAAAAGAGACAGAGCTATGCGAGCTAAGATTACAAGCACAGCTCCGCCCCCGCACCTATTTATTTATAAGATATCTGCTTTGATTGACATAACTGATTGTGTGTTACTTGTATACTGTCGTAAATGCTACTGATTAGATAAATAATCAATTATCTAAAAATCTGTGCTAAGTTAAGGATTTGATCAAATATGATTTTTAATAACCCCTAACTTTTGAACAAAAGTAGCTACCAAAATGATCTAATTCAAAGTCACTTTTTAAGTATTTTTTTTTTATATACCATATGTAAGTATTGTTTAATATCAGTTTATGTCTCATAAACATGGAATTAAAAAATGATGGAAAAACTTCATACTACAACTATTTTGTAAGGAATTTTGAGTGTAAAAAATTTTTTTCTTGTAAAATTAGGTAAGTTCATGTTGTTATACTTTTATTTCGTATTCTATGCATTTCAAGCATTATGGTGACATGAATCATTGCACAATGTGTCATGTAATAGGAAGCGGCAGTAACATAGGACGTACCAATTAATGCTGAGTTGAGTAACAGCATACTCATTAACATTTATTTAATGCATATTTTCAACACTTCACATTCAAAGAATATTAAGCAGACAAATGTTTTTAGGAACATGCTCCAAATAATATAAATCATTAAGTGTAAAAATGTTTATTTAAATTTAAGAAAAAATTAAAAATATTCTTTACATTAAATTAAATTAAATTACTGTTAAATTAATAAATGCACATTAGTAATCTTAATACTTAATCATACAGTGGTTTATTATCTTAGAACAATATATTTAAGGGACTAGAAATTTAAGTTAATTACAAACTTTTTCCAAAACTTTCTACATTCAAATCAATTAACTTACATGACAGTTCAAACAACCTTTTCTGGTGTTCAAGATTCTTTGAGAACTTATTACTGATACCTTCGATGCAATTGCTTATATATAAGCCTGCTCTCTTCTCCAGATCTTTGTCAAAACAAGCAAACAGTATAGATACCGCCCCTTTTTCTGGCGTTTTGAAGAAAAGTTTCATGGCCCATGGGAAAAATTTCTTGAACAAAGTGCCTTGGAACAAATCTGTGTCGACTATTCCTGGGTGGACTGCGTAGCATTTTACTGGAGCTCCTTCTTCTGCTAACAGCTGGTTGATGTATCTGGCACTCATTAGCTGTAACAAAGGAATAATGAGCTTATTATACATGGATATGGTGAAGAATCATAAGGATATTTATTTTGCTCCCTGAACAGATTTTTCATTTTATTTTCTGAGAGAAGATTTATTAACGCAAGAATATTTTTATTTTGGGCACGAGTTTTAATTAACTGGTAGAAATGTCGCTGAAATCACGTAAAATGTAAGTGGTATATTTACCTGCGCCAATTTGGATTGCGCGTATGCAGCCGTAGTATCGTAATGCTTCGTCATGTTGATGTCGTCAAAGTATATTTTTCCGGGATAGTGAGCACATGACGTCACATTCACTACTCTAGCTGACTCTACAATATTACCCCCCCTTTTCAATGCTGGCAACAATAAATGTGTCAAGTAGAAATGTCCAATGTGATTGACAGCCAATTGCGTTTCTATTCCGTCTTCCGTAAGGTTATAATCGCCAAACATAATCCCTGCATTGTTTACCAAAATGTGGATTTTGGGATATTTCTTGAGGATATTATCTGCAAAGTCTTTGACAGACTTTAGGGATTGCAAGTCCAGTGGGAAGGCATATAGATTATCTCCATTCTCCATTGTCTCTGACAGTTTTTTCGCAACTTCCGGCTTCCTAATCCCCACAATGACGATCATGTTGGCTTTGAGCAGTCCTCTCGCCACTTCCGTGCCGATTCCGCGTCCCCCTCCAGTAATAACAGCGATTTTCCTCCCTGCATCTGGCAACACCACTTTGTTTCTTCTGACGTTTATCCAGTCGTCGATAAGGCCGCCTGCTCCGGCGCCCTGCATGTCTATAGTATATCGGAGCTCACTGAGTATGTGCCTCATTGATTTTTCCCTGTTCTTGAACCAGTACATGGCGAAGGCAGCGGTCGCGATAGCTACGGATGCGATGGCGAATGACATTATTTGCTTTTGAGGTTATGTTTTAATTGTGTTTCGCCGTCCGTCCGCCGCGGCGCGTCTGGTGCACTGGCGACGATGCTTTCACTCCGCTGGAAATGTGCGACGCTTTCTCTCACTGTTTGTATTCTTTACCGTTAGTCCTGTAGAATGTAGACAGTAGTGTCACTATCTATTTATATTTAGCTTTGCAATTCCAAGCGTACGCTTTGATTGAATATACTATATTTGCTTTGTATTATAATAATGCTGCTTTAGATTGAATCAGCGAGCTATCGTTTCTGTCTACAGAATGACGCAATATTTGTCAACTTTACATGACCGACGAGACCGTCAGACATGGCAAGGGTCTGACAGCGACTAAATGCGAAGTAAATTTGAGTTACGAGTACGACCGACTACACAAAAATACCGACAAAGCACCTGTCATCATCAGTATTGCCAAGTGCCAAAGCAAACTTCAAATATTTATCTCGCAAAATAAGCACTGTTTGTTTGAAGATCCATCGTAGAGGGTTCCAGAAAAATAAAGTAGATACACATTTGTAATATGCGCAGTCGCAGTTTGCAAATACGTGTTTTTGCTTCGGATTTTTTTAAATATTCATTGTTTAGGTTCCTAATTATGGAACTACAAGCAGGTCACCCCGAGTCTCGGTATGGCTGTCAATATGTACGCGATATCGTTTTTATAGCGCAATATTTGAATATGATAACTGTTATTTGACTTTGTATGAATAAAAAAGCGCTGTAATTTGTAATCCTTTACCGTTGTTCTTATTTTTATAAGATTTAATTTCTTAAGATCTTAAAGCAAAATCTATTGATTTCATGTTTTTAATATTCCCTTTAAAAGTACAATTTGCACCTCTAGCACTTGTACATACACCTGTTGTTAATGATACAATTCCTTCCTTATCAAATGAATGAACTAACGTTTGAATAAACTTTCATAATCGACAAACTTTATCGTTATCAATTATTGTGTACCTATACGTTGTACAAATGTTTGATAACAATATGTACAAATGCTGTAATAGACCGTTAAGTTCCGTAAACAGCGCCAGGTGCAGGTAATGTTACGACAAATATTGAAAATTGTTATAAACGTTTAAAAAGGGGCAAGTGTAGATTTTGCCTCAAAGGAGACGAAACTCGTCTAGTTATAATTTGTAAATGCAAGATACTAGCCGCTAGAACCTGCTCTCTACGTTACGCCAGAATCCAGAGGTAATTTGGGAACTTGATCTTGATTCATTATGCGTACTGGAAAGGAGTGGAATTCCTTGCCGGCATCAGTGTTTCCCGAGTCTTATAACCTGGGGGTTTTCAAGGCGAGAGTGAATAGGTTTTATTTGGGATTGCGTGTTCCACCATCGACTCCATCGTCACTTACCATCAGGTGAGATTGGAGTCAAACGCTCCTAAATCTTGAATAAAAATAAAAATAAACCCGAGTGCGTTCTATAGGTCATCAAAACTATATTGGCCTTAAGGAAGTCCTATAATAGAGGCAGTGATCACAAAACGTACATATTCTTAGATCACAGTGATCCATTAAGATCTATTTCTAGTCCTTTACTTCCCTTACCCAATCAATAATATCTAATATACCTAACGTTGAATCTGTTTATAGTACAAGACCAGTTTAATTCAGACCTTGATCGATCTATTTAAAACAACCAGGTTAAATTTAGTTGTCTTTCTTAATATAAGTTTGAATGAAGGCCAATCTTATTTGTGTCTATCACTTTTAATGATAGTCACGAAACTATCAGCCTTCTGTTATCTATCTCCATTTAGATGTCGCGTCAATGTCTGGTTAGTACTGGTAGAGCTAGAAATTGAACCGATTATCAAATGAATTAGGTAGACATTAAAATTAGAAAGTGTGGCCAGAAAATCTAGAAGATATCCTGTCTACGGAAAATGCAATGCGAAATGTCAATGACCTGTAAATGAAGGCAATATGAACACAATAACAATGCTGTGCTATAGCGAGGGGCGTAGACGTAACTTACGATGCCAAACTTTGAAACTGGATACTTGACCGGGAAAACCTGTTCCGATCGACCCAAGTGCCCAAGACCAAGCACAAAACCTGTACAAGGGAATCTGAATGTAAGTTACAATTACAATATCAACTTGCAACAGTTCCATTGCGGCTTTAGTTGACTGCTTTCAGGCGATTACGAAACTAAGGCGTCGTCGCGTCGTTACATGAAGTTCGTGGGAAAGCATCGCATCATAGCGAAGAGACTAAAAGACTATAGTAGGTGTTTTTTGATTTTATTTCTGGAAGAAATATTTCATTTGTAGCTCGAGGTGGTAGGGGCTTTAAAAAAGGCACAATTTCTCAGACTTGCCTTCCTTTCAAGAGTATTTGCTCTGCATACTTAGTGCATTTTACAAAAGTGCGAAAAATGGCAACCAATAATTGCACCTCACCGATCATGTGACATCCGGCGCATCGAAAGCTATGATTACCCGGCAATTTTAAAAAGCATATCGTGTTACATTTAAATCGCTTCACACACTGGCTGCAAAGCAGGTGACGATAAAATAACCAGTTTAGTCGCACCTACCGGCATATTACGCAGACCGAGTGTCACCTGATATTTCTAAAGCATCTGCATCCAATCGACCGACAAAAACACGAACAAAAACTCGTCGGTTCTTCGTTCTGACGTGACGCTTCCACGATTTCAAGACGCTCCGTAATAAAAACACAGCTTCATCCTCTTGGGAGACAGAATTTTTGGCACTAAAAATAAGATGCAGAATGTTTCTGAGAGACGATATTTGTTGAATTTGTTGTTTCTCTTATTATATTATTCGAAATTAGAAAGGAATTTCTAATTTAGACAACATAAAAACTCTTTGTCGAAACAGGATCAATAGTGACGCAGTTTGTATCATGATATGCATTCTTTTTATTATGGAACTAAGAATTTGTAAACCCGCATCATACCAGTTGGTCACTTCCTTTTCAGTTATCCATGAAATTACTGGCCATTTTTAAGCCATCACGTCATAACATTTTTGCAGTTTAATGGCAAGGTCTCTTGTGGTTGCTGAAACTTTTCAATCGAGAGACACTTTAGCATTTACCTATTGTGTCGGGTCGTACTAAATTGCCTTGGAGCTAAGCATAATGTTATTGTGCTCATTATGAGTCCACTATCTCTGTAAGTCTATTTTAAATGGAGTAAGAAATAGCAATCTAAAGATTGCATCAATAAAAAAAAATGTAAGCTGGTCAGGGTTTTATGGATACGAAGTTGATACTTTTTAATCAGGAAGAAAAACATCATAGAGGGCTGGAATTTCTATGAACACCAGACAATAATAGCAGATGATCAGTATAAATTATAAATCATGAATACTTGAAGAATGAGCTCATGAAATTGAGCAATAGTAAAATCAATCAATATACTCTTGTTTTGATTACAATCCATGAGGAAGAAAAAAAGAGATTTATCAAAAACGTTATAAACTAACCATGGGTCCGATGCAGATTTGCTTTCAACGGTGCGGATAATACCTTTGATTCATCAATTGATATGAAAATGTCCCATGGCAAGACTTTACCAGCCTGTTACCAGCTGATCGCAGCGCCAGACGTTCAAGGTTCCCCAACTGATGTCATTGTGACGCAGCCATGACGCAGTTCAGGTTTTATTGACCCTCGACACAATCGGTCAAAGGAATCGATTGAACAAATACAAATCTTGTTTGGGATGTTATTGCTGTTGTTACTTAGATTTTAATATTTCTCACCCATATGGAAATTCTAATTGTTTTTCTTCCAGTGTACACCACAGATATGAAAGTTTGCTGTGCATATCTATCCCCCTATAATTGATTTATAATGTTTACGTACATAATTGCACGTTTATTATGAATTATTATCAGTCAATTAACAAGATTTATTAGCACTTACAACAATGCGAATTAGGGAACCAACACAGTTCTTTGAAAGACACATTTTTATGCAGCTTTGCGCGAACCGCCAAGTTCTCCGAATGCTCTGAATATAATGGGCTATTTCTTGGCGGTTTTCACAAATTTTGCGTAATGCTTCATCGGTTTTGCTGCGGAATTTCCCTACCGTGAGAGCGAAAGGTAACTATAATTTTAACTATAACTATAATTTTGTCTAATTATGCGTCTTTGAAGAGTTAGATTGGAGAACGAGACGATAGATAGGTAAATAAAACAAGCAAGTTACAAAAACCAGAGATAACAAAATTAAGAATATGTACATTCTTAAATAAACAAGATCGTTATCTTACGTATACCTTATATCACTAATTTATATCACTGCTCACTGCCTGAATTATTCTGAATGATTTTAGTTACCTCTTGAGGCTTGCTTTCCTGTAAAATCATGTTTTGATATTTTGAATTATGTCTAACAATATACGTTATGTAAACCACAATGTCATAAAATACTCTCATGTACCTGTGACCTTTTCCACCTATGAATGACTCAACAGAAAGTACTTTCCACCAGTCCACCTCCATTGGTAGGTGAAGGTTTTTCATATTGATCTTTCAATTGGTGCCGACTGCGGTTAGCCGACACGAAACCGAACGAGACATTATTTTCGATTTCCGAATAAATGTTAGACTACTATTAATTATACCTTTAATTAATTGTCCGAGTTATCTAACTGCCTCAAAAGGTTATGTGGGTTGTTTACGTTATACGCGTCGCAGTATAATTAGAGAAAACGCGTATCATTGCTAAAATGCGGATGATTGGAAAGTACTGTGTAAAACCTACAGAAACCGCGTCGAGATGGAGAAGGAAGATTAGATTAGGTTGGCTGTTACCACTATAAAAAAGAGCTATCACAGAATGTACTCTATTAGTCTTGTTACTGCTACATATTTTGATTCGTTCCGTCTGATGAATCCCTGCATGTCTTATTACTATCGAGAGGTAGTCTACATTTCTACAAAGATCATCATAATAATATGACGTTGTTTACTACAATACATGCTTTGATTGAAACGGCTGTTATTGACAAACAAAACATTAGCAAGCGCTCATCCGCGTCGAACCAGACATTGCGTATTTACAACGTGGTACTAAACTAACTTAGTGCGTTTTTTTGAGTAGTTATCATTATGCCAATTAAGCAATTTGCAAGGCGATTGACACCGTTTTCACTATTCGTATAGGGCTTTTTGTAGACAGACGATTTGTAGCGAAGGATTTTACGAATGTTAGTCAAATTCTTTGTTAATTGAGAATAGTTGTACATTATTTTTTTACGATCTTTCTAAATATTTTATTAGGGGTAGATTCAAAGTTACAAAGGGCACGATCGAGTCTTTCAACATTTTGCAGCAATAACGCTTTACCTAACACTCTTATCATAACAGCATTAAATATAACCTAATCGAATTGGAAAAGATATGGACGTTAAATAGAATTCCTTTGCCGCTCCCATTCGTTCCGGTTTAGCCGAAGTCGAGACTCGAGTCGTGATTCGAAGAGAGATTATTATTTATTATTACAATAAAACTGAGTTTCGTTTTATCCTATTATGCACACTCCCAGTCGCAGAAGGCTCGCCTGGTAACATTGTTGTTTTATTTGTTAGTCTACGCATGCAGGTATGTACAGGCAAATGTAGAGTTGTGTGTTCAGCAACACCCTGATCCAGACCTACATAAACATGCCTCAACTCCAATTCTGAAACCTAAACAGCTTTATAGGTGCAGTATAACATCATTATTTTTCACAAATATTACAAAAAAACATGATAATTCGAGAGTAAGGTTTCAATAGGGAATTTTCCACGGGTTTCTCTAAACTCAACTAGATGGCGCTGATCAACATTGGAAAAAAGAAAATCTCTTAAAAATCGTCAAAACTGACTGATATAACCGACTAATATAATGATGATTAGCTTTCGAAGATTACTTTTCATTGAATATTTTTTTGCAGTTTGATCCAAAAAATACTTTTCATAATTTTTGATGCACACAGCTTATCACTATTGTTTTTGTATTTCTTTAAAGAATTCTAACATGATACAGAGTTATAAATTGCATTTTAATCATAAGAATGTATTAAAATCAATTTATTTTTAGTTCGGAAGAAGAAATTACATATAACAAAGAAACTAGAACGCACCCAGGTTATCCATACTTGACCAAGTTGGAAATTTATTGTTTCTGTTAATTCAATTAATAAGAATCTATGTTCAGGTGGTTCTTTATATGTTTTTAACCATACTAAATCTATTTTGCTACCGTAAATTCTACGCTGTTATTAAAAATATATTTCCAAAGTTTAGAAGCGCCATCTATTGAGACACTTATGAACGGTGTGACATACGTCATCTGAAAACTCCCTATTATTGGATCTTCAAAAAAATTAAATCGAATGAAATTGAATGAAACATAATCGATTCGAGCGCTATCAGACAGAAATCGATTTTGTACGTACTTAAGTCCTCCGCTCTGTGTTTTTCTGTATCTTTACTCTTCTTTATTTTATGTATTTGTTAGGTTCAGTCACTTACTTTGTATTGTCGTTCTTGGAAACGATAAAAGTCGTATTTAATCAAGCAAGTTTTAGATCGTACGTACATACGTACATTGTTTGCGAATATTTTCAGTAGTTTTTGTTGCAATGTTACGAATTGTCGTACTGAGAGCGATTTTTAGCAAAACTGTGGTCATGTTGAACTCTTGAAGTAGAAACGTAGTTTATTTTGTAAAAATTGTAAACGCTATTATTCTCAATTTTTTATCGTTGACAGAAACATTAACGCGAGAAATGTAATTTTCCACTAGAAACATCATGTCTTTTTAAAATTTTAATAGCCTCGACTCCGGCCGGCTCCACTCACGGGGGCTTTTTGAAAAACTAGCAAATGTATCGGTTGCGGCAAATATGACAAAAGGTATCGTTTTGGGAACGGGCCGTTTTGAGAACAGGCCGTTTCGAGAACGGGCCGTTTTGAGAACGGGCCGTTTCGAGAACGGGTCATTTCGAGCACACGAGACATTTTGCGAGTGGGACGTTACCATACGTACTTGATGTGCAAGCATTCTTCATATCGATTTTCATCAAAATCGGTTATTGTTTAACCGTGAACACGTTACAGACAGACAGACAGACATAGTTGCTTTCGCATTTATAATATTAATATACGGATTTCTCACTAGAATCTTAGCTGTTATTTCGGACAAAACCACTAATTCTATTCACAAAGCCAAATGCTTTTGTGACTAATGTCCATTGTACCTGCTAATCATACCATTTACCATATCGCAATGAAATGTTGCACTTTGCCAAACTCAAACTACAATACTGCCCTCATAAGGAAGAAGGCAGCAAAGTATACGGAAACTCCATATAATTTGCGGCCTTCTTTCTTATACGAGGGCAGTATACTATGCCTGGGTTTACGTCACTCTTATTCTTTGCGTCTTATGTGGATGGAGCGACAATGACTGCTGGTAGTTTTACAGAAGATAGCTTTAGAGGTAGAAAATACTTTTTCTGATTCGATTCTGTTTAACCGATTGCTTAGAACGAGGGTAATAATGTTTTTCGGATGTACTCAATTAATACATTTAATTTTCATTTTCATTTCATACGTGTGCTCTAGTTTGTTCGGCTGAATTTGATGTAGGTATTTTGTCTTTATCGCATGATTGTCATAGGGTTCTTTTGCAGTCAGCTTTTTAATTATACTTATTTGGTATGATTTTTCTTTTCGTGTTGAATCAGTACACTTTGTCAATTATGATTAATACATGACTCACTACTGAGCGGAAGGAACGTAAAACAAAGATGTTTTGAAGATCAGCAGCGGTTGTACAACTGCCTTGTTTTAGTTTTAAATTACACTAACATTAGCCTAAGTTGTCTACTGGCTGGTTTACAATCATGCAGAGCGGCTCGTGTAGTGTGTAGTGTGCTCATTTATTTAAGTAGCCACCATCATCGTCGCTGCCGAAAGATGTACTAACTAACACATTGAACACGGGAACACCACATTAGTAGGGAATTTAGTGCAACGCCTAGTATGGGAACCGTTTTATTTTGGATCCGGCGCTCAAACTTGGCACAGTTGTTCCCTAGGCCGTTCTGAGTGGATTAAGCCCGGGAGCCATCGGGAGCCATCCCCCGTTTGGCAGGGGGAGGGGGGGAAAGTATGTTTCTGCCGCGCTCCATTTATGGGCTTATATTTCCAAAACTATTGGCACTAGGGCAAGTAAGATATCATTTTCGTATGATTAAAGGATGAAGAATTCATTTCTGTAACAAAAAAAATAACTTTCCATACATAAAAAAAGAAATATTTGATAAAACGTATAAAACATGACTACCTTTTTTCCGCATATGTGTCGATTAATTTTTAATGGTCTAAGATATTAGCATGAAAAAAATATATTCTGAAAGCCACACTTCCTAAAAATATAAAAATATAAATTTCATTAGAATAGCATAATAAATACTTAGTGAAAAAAATATAATTCAATGCATGGCGTAAAACGCTGTGGTCCGCGCGGTTCTAAATTTCAGCAGTTATATTTCTTTTTTTTCTTCGCAAAGTATTTTCTTTTGTTGCAGAAATGAATTTATCATCCTTGAAATATCCGAAAATGATATCGGACTTGCCCTAGTACCTATATTTATGGAGATATAAGCCTCAAAAGGAGCGCGACCCAACAAGTAGATAATGAAGTGTAGGTGGTTTTTTCCACATATGTGTCGATTAACTTTTAATAGTCTAAGATATTAGCAAGAAAAAAATATATTCTGAAAGTCACATTTCCTAGAATTATAAAAATATAAATTTCATTAGAATAGCGTAATAAATACTTAGTAAAAAAATATATCATTTAATGCTCGGCAGAGTAGCATAAAACGCGCGGTTTTTAGTATCTGTATCTGTTGTTCGTAAGTAAATAAAATGAATCATCTAGCACCCAAAAATGACTATTAACTAACATAATATAAATAGGTACATAATATTATTATTTAAATATTTCTCGCACGCACAAAATATTTGTCACGTAAAACAAAAAATATTTTCCTTATAAAAACGTACGTAACTATTTCTCATACGAATTATGGTGGTCTACTATCTAACTTGCGTGGTCGCCTTGATCACACAGGTTAACTGACTTCAGATAAGGTCATACATACATAACCATAATGAGTTGACTCTTATTGGCGCATTAATCTTGTAACCGTTTACGTGCTCCGCAAGCCACGTCAAATTATTTTCTTAACAACTGATGCAGTCCACGCTCGGACCAGTGCCTATACAACTCTAAAACCTCGAAAGCTTTCAGCTCGAGTTGCACAACCGCTTCGAATGCGGAAGGTTTGTGGATATTGTCCAAACGGCTGAGAATAAAGTCACAACATCAGACGTTCAAAAAGAACATCTCGGATCTCGGACCAGCGAGCTCATGGAGAACAGACAGAGCCTGATTCTGAAATCCTCTGAAGATGCTTGTCAATATCGGCGACTAAACAGACAGATCTCCAAGTCCTTGATCCGCGATATACGTCAATTTAATACCAATCGTATTAAAGAGGCTATCGAGCGCAATAAAAGGTCAAAAGTATTCGCAAGGGATCTGTCTGCTGGTCAAAGCCAACTGACAAAGCTGAAGAGGTTGAGTCATGTCATACAAGCCCGAGCTGTTGGAAGAGGTTGAGAAGTTCTACGGACAATTATACACGACTACATGCTTACCTGTCGTCAGTAATCTGGCTGAAGATCCGAGAGCCGGATTGACCCTACACTATACCGAAGATATCCTAGATTTCAGCCTGTGTGAAATTAGAATGGCTCACAAACAGCTTAAGAACAACAAGGCACTGAGTGATGATGGAATTACGGCTTAGCTTCTGAAAGCAGGTGGAGAACCGGTAGTTATATCTCTTCAGAAGCTATTTAATTCCGTCATGCTCGAGGAACGAACGCCTACAGCATGGCACAGAAGTGTGGTGGTGCTCTTCTTCAAGAATAAGAAGGGTGATAAGATAAGACAAGCTGTTTTCGAGAGTCATTACGAATCGTCTGGAACGCAGGTTTGACAACTTTTAGCCTCCCGAACAAGCCGGTTTACGAAAATGCTTCAGTGCCGTAGACCACATACCTACATACGCTGCGGCAGATCACACAGAAGATCGAAGAGTATAATGGCTTTTGTGGACTATGAGAAAGCATTTTAATTCGATCGAGACCTGGGCTGTGTAACAGTCTCTCCAAGGGTGCCAAAATGACTATCGATACATCGAAGTGTTGAATTGTTTGTATGAAAACGCCACCATGTCGGTCCACCTCCAGGATCAGAATTCAAAACCTATTCAGCTGTAGCGTGGGGTTAGACTGGAAGACGTTTTCAAGCTTTTGGACTGGAGAAGACTCGGCATCAACATCCATGGTGAGTAGAGTACATCACTCACCTTCGATCTGCTGACGATATTGTGATCATGGCTGAGACCTTGGAGGAGCTAGGCGCAATGCTCGATAGACTCAGTAGTCTCCCAACAAGTGGGTCTTAAAATGAACGTGGATAAGACGAAAATCATGTCAAACGTCCGTGTTACATACACTCCTCTGAAGGTTGGAGACTCTACACTCGTAGTTGTTGAAGAATATGTATACCTCGCACAAACAGTCCTGTCAGGTAGGCCCAACTTCGAGAAAGAGATCAATAGTCGAATCCAACTCAGCTGGGCAGCTCCGCAATATGTTCACGTCCAAAATACCACAGTGTCTCAAGACTAAAGTCTTTGACCAGAGTGTTGCCAGCGATGACATATGGATCCCTCACATGGTCGCTTACTATGGGCCTCATAAGAAGGCTCAAGGTCACCCAAAGGGCGATGGAGCGTGCTATGCTTGGTGTTTCCCTTCGTGATCGAATCAGAAATGAGAAGATACGTAGGAGAACTAAAGTTACCGACATAGCTCTCATAATCGCTAGACTTAAGTGGCAGCGGGCAGGGCACATAGCTCGTCGAACAGATGGCCGTTGGGGCAGTAGAGTTCTCGAGTGGCGGCCGCGCACCGGAAGAAGCAGTGTGGGCAGGTATCCGGCTCGGTGGACCGACGACCTGGTGAAGGTTGCGGAAAGCCGCTGGATGCGAGCCGCACAGGACCGGTCGGTGTGGAAATCCTTGGGGAAGGCCTTTGTCCAGCAGTGGACGTCTTTCGGCTGATAGATAGACAGACCGATAGATAGTAAACCACCATTATTCGTATGAGAAATAGTCACATTTTTCGGATTTTATCATATTATGTTTTTTTAAGGAAAATATTTTTTGTTCTACATGACAAATATTTTGTGCGTGCGAGTAATATTTAAGAAAGAAAGAATAAAAGAAAAAAGTTTTTTCAGCAACAAAACATAAATCAAAAGAACTAAAAAATAAGAACATTATGTACCTATTTATATTATGTTACTTAACAATCATTTTTGGGCGTTAGATAATTCATTTTATTTACTTACGAACAACAGATACTAAAATCGCGCGTTTTATGCTACTCTGCCGAGCATCAAATTATATTTTTTTCACTAAGTATTTATTATGCTATTCTAATGAAATTTATATTTTTATAATCTTAGGAAATGCGGCTTTCAGAATATATTTTTTTCATGCTAATATCTTAGACCATTAAAATTTAATCGACGCATATGTGGAAAAAACCACCCACACTTCATTATCTACTTGTTGAGTCGCTCTTTTTTGGGGCTTATATCCATAACTATAGGTATAAGGGCAAGTCCGATATCATTTTCAGATATTTCAAGGATGAAAAATTCATTTTTGCAACAAAAGAACATACCTTTCATAGAAAAAAAGAAAGAAATATAACTTCTGAAAGTTAGAACCGCGCGGACCGCGCGTTTTATGCTACACTGCCACGCATTGAATTCTATTTTTTTTACTAAGTATTTATTAAGCTATTCTAATAAAATTTATATTTTTATAATTCTAGAAAGTGTGGCTTTCAGAATATAATTTTTTCATGCTAATATCTTAGACCATTAAAAAATAATCGACACATATGCGGAAAAAAGGTAGTCATGTTTTATACGTTTTATCAAATATTTCTTTTTTTATGTATAGAAAGTCATTTTTATTGTTACAGAAATGAATTTTTCAACCTTTAATCATACGAAAATGATATCTTACTTGCCCTAGTGCCAATACTTTTGGAGATATAAGCCCACAAATGGAGCGCGGCAGAAGCAAACTTTTCCCCCCTCCCCCTGCCAAACGGCGGATGGCTCCCGATGGCTCCCGGGCTTTTTCCACTCAAGACGGCCTAGGGAACAACTATGCCAAGTTTGAGCGCCGGATCCAAAATAAAACGGTTCCTTGCACTAAATCCCCGACTACATTCACCTAGCGGTTTCCTGCAAGTCCCAAAAGATTATCAGTCTATATGATGGGGTGCATCCATCACAACGTCTTCTGGGACTCACTCCACTCGGGACCCTGTCTCCTCCATACGTTAACAGTTTGTCAATTCTGCAATCTGTATGCAGATAATATTGTAACAGTTATTAATAAATAATGTCTATTTCTGTGACATGTACTGAGTCCGTTTCCAATTTGTTTTTACACTTTCTCAATTCGTCTTGAGACTTCCGGCTGTTTTAGAAGTAGGTCGGTTCAATACATAGCATAGTTACGTAGGTTCTCTATAAGAAACTCATTCATAAGATGATATTGCTTGCTTGGTCTATAGTATATGCCGGAGACTTACGGATCTCTTTCTCTCCTCCTTGTAGCTCTTCCCATAGATCGCTGAGCGATTTTGAACGTATGTATGTTTGATTGAACAGTGTCTTATTCATATCTGTTGACATAATACCTTGATCGAACCTCCACCTAAGTTTCCGAATTTAGCGTCTAACCATGTTATTAATGTTTCAATTTATAACTCTGTTGTCATGTACATAGAGTTTTATTCGTAGACGCGTTATATGTACAATTCCATTACTGATGTTAAAATAAGAATTTTGGTTATTCGTTTTTCTAATTGGTCACAGACAATGTAATTTTGTTAGAGATTACAATCACGGATTGTATCGGTTACGAAATAATAATTATACAGCGAAGAAATTGCGACCGCGTGAGAAATAACAGTTTGGAAGTTACACTATATTTTATTCAGCGGTTCAAAACAGATTTTTTATCGATTTAAAAAACGAAGTATAACATTTCATGGTTTGTTATTGTCAATAATCTACGCAAGTATTAATTGGATATTCTAAATGTTAAATTAATACTTGATACTATAAAAGAAAAAAAAATATTTTCTAGTATCTTACCTAGCTGCTAGTATTACGTACTCAGTCACAAAAGGTTAACCATCAAAAAGTTAAAAGCACGTACGTGCTTACTTGAAACAGATCTGGCTTGCCGCTCGCTTCACATCATGAGGTCGCGGGTTCGATTCCCGGCGGGGTCCAACTTTGTGGACTCGGTTTGGTTGGTGGTATAATAGGGCATTTTCTGAGCCCTCCTGGCTAGCTACCACCATCTTATCTAAGTCTTGCCGCCAAACATCAATGTTAACAGCATTGATGTGTTCCGGCATGAAGATAAGATAGTCAGTTCCCCATTGCGTTAGGGATTCTTGGTAAGCCCGCTTCCATCTTCGGCATCATCATCACTTACCATCAGGTGAAATGATGCCAAGGGCTTATCAATTGAGGGTAAAAAAAAAAAAAGATATACTTAATTTCCATTTGATTGACTGTGGCGTAGTTTTAGGCTAAGCTGAGGCTCGTGGGTTAGATCCCCATCAAGGGCAAAAGTTTGTCTGGGGACAGATTCGTTTGCTCTGTGTCGGGTGTTTAATATTTATAAATATGTATCCAGTTAAAACGTATTTAAGGGTGCTTATAAGCGTCTAGCTCTCATAATATAGAGAGTTCTAGTTTGGGGCCAGATGACCTTGTGTGATTTTAACGGAATATAAATCTTATTCATGAAAGTCATCCATCACTCACCTAATGAACTCGTTAGATGGTCGGTACATTCAGGTGATGATAATTAAACAAATCAGTACGGAACACTTCCTGTGCCAATTCTGATTCATTGTGTACAGTCAGCCACAGAGATATCTGAACCCCTACTAACGCTATTCGTGATACATGGTGTATTACGGAGAGGTTCAGATATCTTTGTGGCTGACTGTACATTGATGGATGATTATGTACTAATAATAATAAGTTTAATGCTGTATTAAAAAAAAACTGACTCGCGATATTTCAATTTAGTTAGTGAAAGTGAAATTGAAACTATTAGTGTGGTGTGGAGGCAATTTTATGTTGTGTGCTAGTGAAATTATTCGCCATAAGGAAGTACACGAGCAGAATAATAAGTTAGGTTTTTAATTTGGAATGTTAGTGGTTTAATTAAAGCGTGAAACATGATAATTTGTGTATTTTGTTTGTTGTATTCCGGACCAGCCATTTCCATATTTCTTATTTAAATTCTACTTTTTTTTGTGTGCGTTCTGTTTTCAGGCCTCTTGACATGTTAACGATTTACTGATATATATACAAAAAAATCATCTGGCTAGGTTATGTTGCCTTCCTCTTGCAAGAAAGCTTTACAAAGTGATTAGCGACCCGCCCCGGCTTCGCACGGGTGCAATGAATTACATACATATAAACCTTCATCTTGAATCACTCTATCTATTAAAAAAACCGCATCAAAATCCGTTGCGTAGTTTTAAAGATTTAAGCATACATAGGGACAGACAGACAGCGGGAAGCGACTTTGTTTTATACTATGTAGTGATACTTACTAAGAACTATACCAGGCTCTTATGATTACGTAAAACTTCTGAACTCTAATTAATTGCAGTTTTTACCGCCTTCAGGAAGTTGCTGTAGCGGTGAAGCGGTAACCCGCTATAGTGATTGCTTGAGAACTCTAAATGACGGTAAATCTATTGATTACTGCAGTTAGATGCTGGAAAGAAAAAAGATGTAGGGAATGACAGGGAAGAACAACTTGTCGGTGACTTAAAAAGGAAAGAAATGATAGTAGTAAAAATCACAAAGAACATCAATCCTGTATCGATCGTCACCAAAATGGAGTCCTAATTTAATATTACATTTTCGTTATATGAACTAGTTAATTTTCAAGGAATGGCGTTGGCGAAAGACTTCATGTAGGCGCGACGTTTCTCTATTAAAACAAAACACAGTGTTACCTCACGTTTTTTTCATTTTCATTTTATATATTTTCGTTTTATTATCATAAATAACAGATATGAGAGTCAATGTGTAAATAAAAGCTAACATAAGCAGTTTTTAATTAAATTTCCGCCCTCTGTGAAAGTATGGAACGAAGTGTAATTATTAAGTACTTCAAAGACATGATTCTTTTTGTGGCAAATGTTCTGTTTATAAAAGTAAAGACAAAATTTGTCCTGTTCTGTTTCTTATGTTCTTGATTCTGTTCTATTTTAATTCATATTTTAGTATCAACCGCGTCAAAGAGTTGATAAGCCGCTCCATCCATATAAAGCATATTCCTTCTAACTGCCAACACTGTGTAGATTACAGTATTTTGTTTGAGACAAACAAGTCTTTGTGTCACCGTTCAATTGATAAGGTCACAACGTTTATAGTTGAATGTTGTACTATTTATAAGCCATTGAAGTTGAGGCAATTCGGCTTGATTGTGCTTCATGTTAGCTGTCTGCACAGACTGTTCCGTTCTCATGGGAAAATAACAGGTTTTATTAGGTTACGTATAAGTGCACACGTTATTTATAGTTAGCAGTTGACTTTTATTTGATGAGATGACCGAAAAGCGGCAAATAAAACTGAAGAACTTTTTGCTAGGAACCTATAGAATCGGAAACTAAAAAATAATTGAATTTCCATACTAACTTTGAAAATCGACATGGCAATCATTTACAATTAGTATGGAAAGCTTTTTCTGCCCCATTGTAACTACATATCGCACTCTTAATAAAACAACGTCCGAATTCAAAATTTTGGCAAAATGAGTTTTGATAAAAAACCGACCTAAAAGAGCAAGCCACACAGTCTCGGTAAAAAAAACACCTCTATTTCTTAATCAATAAGGTAACAAAATATTTGCGTGTTTATTCGTCCCCCCGCCATACGCGAGTGTCTCTCTTTTAGGTCGGTTTTTTATCAAAACTCATTTTGCCAAATTTTGAATTCGGACGTTGCGTTGTTTTATTAAGAGTGAGATATATGGATTCTTTGGAGAAAGTTGTTCAATTTCATGAGTAGTAATCATTAGACGAAGTGACTTTGTTTTGGTGGCTCTTGTGGTGGCCGAACAGTGTCGATATAGTATAAAAGGTTAATTATCGTATTCATGCAGCCCTCGCATGTTTTTTTTTTACCCTCAATTGATAAGCCCTTGACATATGTGACAAAAATGACGCACGGGATACGAAGATATGACGAGGATCCTAATTTTGGACCATAGGACGGTATCTTGTAATTACCTACATACTAGCATAAAAGCGCAAATGTATGCGCGTTTGTGCATGCTAATCTTAACAATGACTGAACCAGTTTGAATGAAACTGTAGTATTATGCTGTATCACCCGGAATAATGTTTTAGATTTTTTTTTATTCCGCAAAGGTCAAGGGTTCCAGGAGGAGTGGTAAAAAGTGCCACGCATAAGAAGACGAGGGCACCAGATATTGTAGTTTAAAGACTACGTCAAAAAACGATAAGCATAAATAAATGATTTACAAATACGTCACTTAGATATTGATGTTTTTGCAGATAATCTGTAATTCAGTTTATAGTCGGAGAATTGTATTTGTTACCAAAAGTCACCTGATTTGGATAAAAAACGAACATTTAGTGGTGAAAGTCATTACTGTTTCTAGAATGACAACACAATTCAAATTGCATGTGTGTCTTTTGTGTTCAGAAACCGTGAACCGCAAACTTTACGACTGCGTCTCTCTTATGTAAAGGCACAATGTTATTAACAAACTACTCTTTGTACGTTTTTTTTACTTTTATGCATGTAAGCAGTGTGGTCTACCCAAGTAAAAAAATCGTAAAATGTTTACCGGCTGCCGTAAAGTCAAAAGAAATTATTTTTCCTTTTCAAGCGCAAACCAATAAAATCCGATACTATAAGTAACAGAAATTAATTTTTTTAACAAACATTAATTTTTTGTAGTGATTGATCATGTCTCTTTTTAATCTAGCAGTGTCTTAGTTATTTGCGGGATAAGTATTTAAACAACAGTTCTAAGTAAATCGCTATGTTAGGCGTGATTCTTCAAGAAAACTGTTATTTAAAACCAAATTTCTATTTGATGTTTCTACAGGCCTTGTCAATAAACCGTTTTCCTCGTTACGTTGTTGGATTTGAAATTGAGGTTGAAATGTGCTTCAGGGGTACTTCAATATTGCCGACATCATTATCTGGCTCTGATCTATATTGCGATCTTGTACTTGACCTATCTCGGGTTGAATCCGGCCAGTCTAGTGTTTTTATAGCTTTTACATCAGTGTTTTTATAGCTTTAACATCATACTCGGAACCCATCTACCGGCTGTCTCAGTAAAAACAGCTTACTTTCATGATCATTATCATTAATACGAGAAGGCTTTCTATCATTAATCACGGTGTATTCAACTGTTTTCGTAGCAATTTCTCCTCTGATGGTATCTTTTATGGTAGTGTGTGTGGTATTATTTGTTGTTATTCTGGTATGTTTGGTTTAACGGGATTGGGATCAATTGATAGATAGATAAATCGTTATAAATACCAGGCATTATGACAAAGACAACATAAATATACAAGAAATGCAGAAAAACGTTTAAACGTACAGTAGTTTCGTGAAAGCGAGTATGTATTAAACTGATTGATTGATATAGGTAGCTAACTTTAATATGACTATAAAAATAATCTAGTAATGGATTAGCGATTAACCCAGTAAAATTGGAATAAATTCACATTTGTCTAATGAAAAACTGTCCTAATATCTTGTATTATCAACATTTAAAATGACAGTAGCCAGTTCTATAGCCATATTTAATTTTCAGAATTAATCTTAACATTTTAATACTTACATTGATATTAAAATTAATATATTTGTATAAAATACAGCAACATACATAGCTACGTTTCAGTAACGTTCTCGAACTATACAATATCAGTGTGTTTTCGCTTTCTTGGTGTAATACCCATCCAAACATATGGTTTCAATAATAGTATTTGGCGCTTTCATTTGGATATTTAGCAAGCAGTTGCGATTATTGGCTCGCCACGAAAATGTTCTCCAACTGTCCAAATACCGAGTAAGTGCTAAATATACTTCCAACTCATCTGCTGACGTACTGTTTTCCAAATAATTACAGTTGGATATGGCTATATTTTGAGATAGGGTTAGTTACACGGAGATGAGACGATGCGACGCGAGTAGCTCAATCAACTGTTAAGTTTATTATGTAAATAAACCTTTTTTTTTTGTTTAGTTTCTTTCAAACTTTTGAGTCTCTGTGCGTTGCGATTGCGACTCGGTGGATTCGGTTTGTTGACTCGGCGATCGTCTTGGCGAATTACGGAACTGTCAGTCATTTCGTTGACGGTTTTACTTACGAGCAGCGAGCGGTCTCTGTCACAGCCATGTCAAACTGTATAATGCCTTTATGATTGAACTAACGTAGTCGGGTAAAAAATATGCTTCGTTTTTCAGTTCTAACTTGTATAGTTGTATCACTGAATTAAAGAATTCACCAGAGAAAATGCTAAGACGCTTCCATTAATCTAAAAAAATATATCTTTTCGACAGAATGTCACTGAGACTTGAACTTTTGCTTGAATCGTCATTTAAATTTAAAATGCACACACTTTTTAGTGATACACCTAATCAAAGTTTACAAGTTCAATGCCAAGATGTTTTGATTTGGTATGACTTATTATCATCTTGTATAATTATCGCTAAAAGAATTATTGTTTGAATTTCGATTATTCACACAAACTTTTTTACTGTCTTAAAATATTTGATACTGTCCTAAACTAACTCAGACAAATCAATGTATTTGCGAAGCATTTTTCCATAGTAAATAAGATTGTCCTATTTCAAATATGAAATTACCAACGAAGCAATTTGTTTTTCCTGCCCTTGGGCTCTTAAAGACCTTAGTTTTGACATATCCTGTGTGTTTGCGTTTGGATTCCGTTTTCGTTACTCATCAATGTAAGTGGTATCTAGGGTTGCCGTTGGATCGATGCAAATGTCTAATTATGACTTATATGCTAATAATGCTATAATACAAAAGTCAAAAACCGATCTTGTGCCTAGTTGATTCGTTGTTCGTCGTCGACTCGTCGCTTCGCTTGCACTTTGCCCGTTCCATTATTTTTATGTTAATAAAATGTATTTCTTAATATGTATTTATTCATTTACAGTCCTTACACAAATTAATTGTCTGTATCTTAAGACAAAGATTTTAGTCTTCCTTTACTGGAACTGAAAACAGATGGGTTTAATTAAAACAGTTTAATTAACACAATGTTTTACTAGTTTTTCTGCAAACATGACGAATCGTCATTTTTGTCATGTGACTAAACCACACCTATGGTTCATTCCAATCAAAAAAAAGCAAAACGTAAACAAACTTACTATGGAACTGACACATGTCAATGTCATCTGCATACTATGTTTGTTTACCTTTTGCTTTTTTTTGATTGGAATGAAGTATAACTGTTTTCATCGCTATTTCGTTTTCTTTCTTAGAATCAGAATGCCGAATCCAATTTCACATGAAGTTCCCACTTTTAACCCTGCGTGTGGTGCTCCAGATGCTAAAATAGGTTTGGGGCGAAACGTAGACTGTTATTCTAATATATCCCAGCTTACTAACACTGCTGATGCAAGCTTTTCTATATGTACATATTTTAGTTTCATTATTTTTTTTGTAATACATATTACAATAACATTAGATTATATACTTATAAATTCAGGTCAGTGTTGCGTCCTTGATGGTTGTGTTGTGTTATGTTTGTTTAGTTATGTAATGTTTTATGTAAACGACGTAGGTATTTCAGTTTGTTTTTGCTTTTCTTTGCTTGGAGGTTTGCCATAAGATTTACCTAGCGGGGTTAGAATACAGAATGTTCTATAGAATTTCATACTGTCTTTCCTGGCGTGCGATGTTTAATTAAATCGTACTTCACCCACAGAATTTATATTTGTATTATTGGTTAGTAGTTATACAGGGGGTGTACAAAGAAACATCCCACTTATTAAACTAAACAAACGTAAGGAACCCATACGGAATATTTAAAAAATTGTCTGATTGGCCGTTCAATTGGTATGAAAAGTCGTTCAGTTTCATGAGTAGAACACCCTGTTAAAGTTAATACGTGGTCTTTTTTTTACACCCTATATGGCTTGTGGTCAGGATTACATTAGTTTTTTTCCCACATTATTCAATGTCATTACGGTAAAACAAAACATTTACACTGAATCTCACGCCTTATGTAATCATAAAAAAATATCTAAAATAAAAATACATCAAATATAATTAACCTTGACATTCAGTTCACTGCAAGTTTATGTAAGCACACTCAGCCGTTATAAGCACCATACCAATTAACTTTCGACGTAGTAAATTTTTTATTACAATTATACGACTGTCCTTGCTAGATTATATTAGTACATGGTATTATTACTGAGATTTATTGTTTTTAAAAATAAAACCATTATACTTATTTAATAGACACTCTTGTATTTGTATTATTGGATGTAGATATAACCATAGAAGACAATATGTTATTCAAAAAAATACACTTAAAGTAAATTGTTTACTTTTTTCAAAAAAATGTGTCGTTGCTGAATTATATAAGAGACAGATATATATAATACCCCTTTTTTCTATGATTATATATGTCTAGTAATTTTAGCTTGTAGGGATACTTACTTCGGTGGCTCCGCGACCCAAAGAGGATCTTGGCTTCCGACATCAAATTCCGCCACTGCTTCCTGTCCTGTACCGCATCAATCTTAAAAATAATTCCACAAATAAAGATAATGTCAGTGAAAGCAATAAGTAGGTAAATAAATGTGATTGATGTTTCAAATTGCTTAGATCGATTCGATATCATCTTTATGTGTAACTGTGAAGCGAGACTGAAAAAAAAAGTTGTAGATTGTAGACGTAGATAATGGAAGATTCTATAACTCATAGATTTAATTTGAAATCCAAAGATTGCTCCACCGTACCGAACTAATTGTAGAGTTTGGTTAAATATTTTGAGCTATAGATACTGCACACGTTCTACCACGAATCTCTGTAAGTCTTTAAGGTTCATGGAGGGTGTACAATTTTAGATGCAGATTGCAATTTAGGACTTTCTAAAAAATTATGGTTTCCATTAAAAGAGTGTTACTATTTGACACTGCATCTTCATCACGGCTGCTTGCGTCACAAGTCAAGATGTCAAACAGTCCTCACGATGCTGTGATGTCGTCTTAAACGAAGGTTGTTACATCGTTGCAACATTCGGTTGTCACGATTCTTTATTTGGTAAAAGATGGATTTAGGCTGTTTTGTTGAAGGACGATGTAGGTATTGTGTTGGTTGTGTGATATAATGGGATGGGATTTTGATATCTACAGGGCTAGTTTTAGAAAGCGTTCAAGAACACTTTTCTTGAGATTAATTTTACCCTGAGTCCCCGACAGCAGGATAGCCTATTGTAAATGTTTAAAGAGTGAAAGAGACAAACTCTTGTCAGGTAAATCCTATTTTGGTTCTAGAACGGTATTCCCAACAAGCAAGAAGTGGTACATGCTACTTATGACACTGAACAACTTTCCCAAGGAAACGATACAGTCGGAATAAAAATTATTCCCATACTGATTGTCAACAAAGTATGTATTGAAATACAAAATTACTTTTTTTTATGGCAGAGGTGGTAAATGAGCAGACGGATGACCTGATGGTAAGCGATTACCGCCAATAGACACCCGCAACACCAGAGGACACTTATTAACACTTGTTTTCAACCGGAGCTTACAGAGTACCCTTAGTTTGATTCATTTATTTTTATTTATTTTTATTGTCTGTTTTGGTCTGTTTATTACAAAATTAATTACGTTTGGCTCCGAGTATTTGAATTCTGTTCCTTATTAATTGGTTGTTATTGCTCATGCAACTTGTAATCTTGAATCTAGATACCCATTCATAAGCACAAAGGCTTTTAAACCCAAATTAATCATAACATACAAACTAACGAACACCTGTTCGCTCTACGCAGGCACTCTTGCGCAACGTCGTGTTTCCCGCGATTGTTTTGGCCACGTTTCGGCTAATCTTGGCAAAACCGAGCTGAAACGTGCCGTTAAAAATGAATTGAGGGAGCATTGCGTATTCAATTGTAATTATAAATGAAATTCCACTAAGAATATGTTAAAGCTTACTATGTGTAACTTAGTAGTAAATTATGTACAACGTTCTGTAATTGTTTTGTCTTTGCTCTATCTAAACGTGGTGGTTTCCTTCCGTAAACAAAGCTGAAGTGTCATTTCCTTACCAGCATCCAGATATTACCATACTTTACGTACCTAGTAAATAGATAATATTGGCAAAACTAAAGAATAGAAAGAGATACAATAGTTACATAATCAATCACTGTATGCTGACCAAAAATGACGAAGTTTATTTTATCAATTAAATTAAATAGGGTAACTATTTAAAACTATCGATTTAATTCGTAAAGCGTACCAGACACTATCAATAATAGTGACAATATTTTTACATCAATATATTGTCATTCCATCGTTTAGAATACGTCAGACCTTCATTCCAACCACAACACTGTCACTGTATTGTCAATATAATGTCATTACTTAAAAATACTGTCATTATTACTGATAGTTGATAGTGTCTGGTCCGCTTATCAAAATAAAAACTATCTTCTCACAAGATATTTTCGCTACTCCACTCGTAGCGAGCGATTGGTGCCTGGTGCGCGCGCGCAGGTCGCGGTGCCGGGCCGTGCGTGGTACGCGCAGATGGTGTCTACCAACGTTATGCGACTAATCAACTTGACACTAAACTCTTTGCTCAAAGTTTCTTGGATAAAACTTGCATAATATGACCAAGAACAGGGAGGAAATGTGAATAATTTCCTTAATTTTTTTTAATGCCCTTAAAGTATCTTCTCTTTTATCCACAATTATTACATTATCTCGCCTGGTGGTAAGTGATGAGGAAGAAGAATCTATAATAGATAAAGGCAGAAGACTTGCAAATCAACTACTCTTTATTCCCAACATATAAAATAAATAAAATGTGTATTGTGTAGGTAAAAGTATAAAACAAAAGTAAATTTTACACTGTAAGAAAATTAAATTATCCTTCAAACAACCCGTTCACGTTTCTAATATTCACTTTGATTTTATGTATGTGTTTTTCAACCGACTTCAAAAAAAGGAGGAGGTTCTCAATTCGTCGGAATCTTTTTTTTATATATTTTATTTTTTATGTATGTTCACCGATTACTCGAAGACGCCTGAACCGATTTCGAAAATTCTTTTTTTGTTTAAAAGGGTATACTTTACAGGTGGTCCCATATAAATTTTATCGAAATCGATTCAGCGGTTTTTGAGAAAATAAAAAAAAACATAGCAAAATTGGAGTTGGTTGAAGTCGGTTGTTTTTAACGTATTCAGCGTGGTCAATTATATGCATGTGTTTTTTTTCTCTTATTGGTAAACCAAAATCCGCGCACAATATGTGCTTCTCACATCTGCAAACAGGTAAATATTGTATTAAACGTGGTATACGCGCGCATGTTAAATTTACAAACTACATTATATGACGCAAATTGTCTTGTACAAACTATGAAATGTATACCGATTGTCCTGAGTAAATTACGTAGTTACAGATACTGTAAAAACTCCGGTTACATTCGTTTTATGCTGAAATTACGCAATTCGTTGTGTCATTTGACGTTTGATGCATTTTGTGATAGGAATCATGTAAATATTCATTATTATTCCTGTTTATTATCTTCTATTATATCCGTCGCGATAACCTTCTGCTGGACATTATTTAGCTGGACTAGTTACTATACTATACATTACATAAGGCTGTTAAAAATTAATTCCGTAAACTTAAATCGTGGGTTTCACTTATGAAACTTAACAACTTTGCCCAAGGAACCCATAATGAATTGTCAAAAAAAAATTTTTGACTCCCTTACAAAATTGGCTAATTACTAATTAGGCGATGAATTTCTACGGAAAGTGCAAATTCAGTATAGGTTCCAAAGGTTTTTTTTCTGTTTCATGGTTAGAACACCTGTCAAAGTTTCCAGTAGTGCTATTTTTATACGCCGTATGATGCTGACTGTCTGTATGTCTTCCTGCACTTGACACGCATCAACGGATCAAGGGTATAGAGATTAATTACCGGACGTTACACGCGAGGTTTAGAATCAACGTTAAATTAACAACACAAATTTACGCCACATTTACGCATTAAAATTCGTGACGACTTAAGCGAAATAAGATAGGTTTTATTTTGATGTGCTTGTTGACAGATATACAGTATATGGGGGGAGGGGGGGCCATATTTTGTTTGATCTCGAATAGTTGAAACCCACTTTATCACTTTACAACAAGATTTTAGTAAAATCTTACTCCTCTGTACTCCTAAAAGGAATATTTAATGTTACAAAATTAAATAAATAATTCAGTTATTTTCCATATCAGTCCTGGAACTCTAGAATAAGGATTTTTTCCAGCTGCCCAAGCGGCGGAGCGGAGAGGGACTGTTTTTCGAGTGTGTGTATATTCGTTTCATTTCTACGCATGAACCCAAAACTGCTTTTTAGGTGAGAAGTTGATGTACAGGATAAATTTTATGCAGTCGGATATATCTTTTTATTATTATAATGTTACTTGCAGGTCATTATTTCGATTATCTAGTTAAAATCATGTCATTATAGGATAATAAGACGCACAAATAATTGCATTTGTTAGTTGGTATTTCTTTTACGTACAACAGTTGAATGCCCTCGGTGGTTCTAAGAATCTTTGTGGAGTATTGCGTAAATGTTATTGAAGCATTACATTCCAGAATTCGATCAGATTTAACATTTATGAAATGTTTGCTTTTGTTTGCATTAGCTTTCTACGAAAACGAATGTTCCAGTTCTACAATTTTGATTTCGATCTATGAATCGGCATTCGGTAACAGAGATCAGCATTACCAAATGAAAATGGTTTGTGATAAAAATAAAGTGATGTATGATCATGATCATTATCATTTGATTCATTTAATCACTCGAAAACTCAAGACTGCCTGGACAGATAAAGCCATTAGCAAGACATGTCATAAAATTTTATACCAAAGACGCCGCAAGAACGCTGAGAGTTCTTAGTGGTTTCAGTCATCTTCCCATGACACTAATGTCAGGAACATTTAACCTCATTCTGTGCTATATGTGTATGTATGTATGACAATAATTATGATGTAGCAGTAGAATAGCAAGAGTTATGACAATTACGCGAGGTCAGCGAAGCTATGTGACCCCTTGAGTGGTTGGTTGGTACTCAAAGATTACCATAAACTAAATTATGGGACCTAGACAATCTGTGTGATGAATGAGCATGAAATTAAAATAAAACTAACGGAAGATTATTCTTTTTAGAAATAGTATCTGTAAAGATAGTAAAATAAAAACAGATAAAATAAAACAGAGGCATTAGTTCAATCTCTGGCAAGCTTTGACCTTATATTTCAGTGCAAGTATTGACGGTCGATCATTAAAATGACCTCGGAATTGGAATTTGAGACAAAAGGTGATGACCTTATCATGGAATCCTAGGGTACATCTACTCAATCAACTACATACACACCAATAGCTTACATAAGTTTAGTGGATTTCAAATTGCTCAACTATTGAACATCGCAAAACCGGGCGGGCAACAAAATTTATTCGAAGTTCGGAACAGCCGTTGTCAGTTTTGACATGTGGCCATAGTGCAATCGTGACCTTTCTGCAGATCCGTTGTAGTTGATATTCCACCCATCGCACGAAGCGCTATTCTTCGTCATTTATTATGCGGACTGCAAAGAACTCCTTGCCTGCGTCTGCGATTCCCAATTCCTACAATCTGGGGATCTTCTGGGCATTATTTGATTTTGCATGTACCATCCTCGACTATACACATTCCATCAGGTAAGATGTAGTCAAACGCACTAAAATTATAAATATTAAAAAAAATGATGTCGGTAATGTAGCACAAGCCACACAATGCACACATCTTTCACATAACGCCTCAGTTTGATGGAGTCCAAACTTTTGCGGGCTTTGCCTAATTTTAGACTTTTAAACTTGAATTTAGATTCCTCAGCTCTTGTGCGGAGGTTCGTGGAGGTTGTGGGGCTAATGGCCAACCCCAGTGTCAGAAGTTTTCAAGCCGCCACTACCAATCCGCATTTGGCCCCCGTGTGGGAAGAGACGATATGGGTTAACACAACTCTTGGGCATGACGAACGGACGCGACAAATGATTGATATTTTGGGACCAATGAAATGGTGCCATTTGTCATTTCTGTAGTGCCTATCCTTTATATAAGTCGATGCACAGGATACATTTTATACAAACGGGTTATGATTTATTAGTAAAATTTTGTTATTTAATGCATGTCTAGAAAACGTGTCATGGCATTCTGTAGGCGGGTGATGCTACAAACATTTGTTTCGAAATAAGCCAAGTAGTAGGCTTTGAATGATAGCAGATGAGACTTTGGGATAACAGGTAGAGCGAAGGCGTATCTTTACAAATGGTTAAGGACGGTCGATGGTGAATTTAATGCAAGGTAAAATTATATGTAGCCTTTGCTTACTCACAGATTTAGGCATCTCTCAATTCGATATGAATTTACTGTTTCTGGACTTTTGCTTCATCAAAACTTATATCTAGCTTCTTTTCCATGTAAAAGCCTTGTTTGACAATAATGAAAATGCCAAATAAGTTTTTGCGCGAGCTACGAGACGATTACTGGTATTTCCAGGCCCTATGTCTTGTTGTCTCTATGTGTTGATATATTGATCCATGGTTTTATTTTCCTAATAATTAGAAACTAGTTCAAATTTTAATTTCTGGTTTTGTCACGTTATCAAGAAAACCAGTTTTAACGTGCATTGTACGATATTAAGGAACTCAAACAGGTCCGTTTTATCTGTGTACAGCACAGAGTATGCTTCCGTAATCTGATTTGTGCTATAACATAACAGATTAATGTAACATGTTACTGACTGTGACTACTCGTACATACAAGATGACCTTCATGTCTGTAAATTTTGTTACAAATGAAACATCTGATATTGATACCTATGTGGGTCAGACATAAATAAAACACGTTCGAAATAGTTCGGATACAATAAAGGTGGCAGCTTTTTGGCTTTGGACTTTTTTGGATTTCGTTTTATTGGCATTCCACGCAGAGGTGCGTTTTTTGGAAAATAACGTTTGTTCGCGCTTGAAATACGAGAGAAGAGTACGTTAAAATAAAATACAACTATGAAACAAAGCCAGATGCCGTAGAAAAGAAAGGTTAAAGTCGTGATCCGAACTAAGAAGAGGCGTTATTGATAATCTTTTGATGGTCTTTGCACCCACTTAGGAATTTAGGTTTACTATATTGATAGTAGAAGTAGATAGACTGAAACTAGTTATAAGGGAAAACTAATCCGCATATCGCCTTCATTTAACCTCCAGTATGGGCTCCGGGATAGAACCTTATCTCCCGGAGTAACATTACTGTTATATGTAATACTCGGAAATGAAATTAAAAAATAAGGAAGTCTCTCGGTCTTCATTCCCGTTTTCGGCGTAAGATTCCGATTTAAGTCCGCCCGCAGGAACAGCTACTTTCCCTTTCGTGCCTCAATACGGGGACTTTATTGAAAATAAATAAATAAATATGCTGGACAAATCACACACGGTCATCTGGTCCCAAACTATAATAAAAATGAAAAGAAAAAGATAGAAATATAGAAGAGAATATACAGGGTGTAACACAGTAGATGTAGCACCTGGTAACTGAAAAAGTTATGTTTTGTTTTGTTTGCTGAAATCGCAATAATAACCTCTTTTTGGACTCAAGCTTAAAATAAAATGTTCTTATGTCTGTCTTTGTCTCTTTTCTGTGTACAATAAAGTGTAAATAAAAAAAAAACTTTTTTATACAAAATTGATCAGCAGTTTGTTCTATTTTTTATGGTGAGTCCAAAATATTTTTTTGTTATTTCAGCAAAGCCGTAGAACCAAAATTGTTCAGTATTTTGAGTAGCCCCATTTACTGAATCCTACACCTATTTTTTAAATTTTAATAAAAGAGAAAAAATAGAAGATATAAAAAAACGATAATATTACTTTAATAAGAGTCGTATCATGTGAGCGGAATGAATTCGATTCGATAACATAGTGAACAGCATCCCACGTCCGTTAGATCACTACGAGTACTTCCGGGCTGCACTTTGCATTGCATTGCGGTGTGAGTGTGATGCAAAAGTTGCAGCACTTGCACTGTCATACATATTTGTATCGTTGTTGTTACCTTTGTACCAAGAATACGTTAACTTGATATCGAAGACAAAATCTGTGAAAGAAAATACCTTTCTACCAGATCGCTCTCCTAGAAAGAGGAGGCTAATGTTTTTTGCATATGGCTATTTTAAAGCTGAGATTTAAACGTGTGAGATGCTGTAAGATTAATCTAAATCTCCTAAACAGAGTAGTATAGTTTATAGAGTAGTTTTTTATTTATTTTTAGTTAAATTTGTAAATCGTGAACTCCTTTTTTTTTGGTTTGTAAGTACATGGTACTTACCATATCGCATCTAATTGTTTAAACAAATAGCACGCCAAAATATTCGAAGTATTTAAGTACGTATGTACTTGTGAAGGCCAGGAATACAATTCTGCCTGTAATATTAATAATAAATGCATACCTCGTACCGTACGTAATGTCTGCTCCGTCAATGTATCGGCGTTCGATATGAATATTTGATTGGATCATTGCGTGTAGCAAGTGCCTGTATTGTTAATAAATAACATCGTTTGTATTACGATTCACAAAATTATCTTGCCAGTTATTAAGGCGCTAAGTGTAGCCAAATCGCAATATTCAATTCAAATTCTTTAAATAATGGTTAAAGCTATCACCGTGGAAAAAATATATAACATACTTCAAACAATGAAAAACAAATTGTCTTGAACAGAATAATAAAAATCACAAAAACTTTGATGAAAAAAATATCCTGTAGACCCTGTATTTTGCATTAATTGCAAATTCTCTCGGAAACACAATATTTGTTTATGTTGAAACCAACACACAAAAATCGGAGATTTTAATACCTTCAATTTATCTTGAACGGATTTTTTTTTAACTTATTTGAAAGCCAAGAAAAGTAATAAAAACATCGAAATCTCAAGAATTTTGCGTTCGGCCTTGACGTAACCGCCGCGATGGTACCCACACTGATCTGAACTTAAAATGAATAGGGCGTTACGGTCGATATTATATTGTCATGCCATTATATTGTCAACCTGCTCAGATTGAGTGTACTTCGCGCCTTAAGCGAAACTGTTTGCAGATTCATATCTACGTGTCTGTCTAGATAGATACAGATTCAATTAAATATCTACTGGAACAATGAATGTAGAGATAATCTTAGATAAGTACTTATAATCAGATGTTTTCTGTAGATAAATAAATCATTAACAAATAATATTGCTATTTGCTACTGAGGTAGGTACGGGTCTCTTTTCACATCTCAGAATAATACTTCCAATTCAGACTTCACCCCTGTGTGGGCAGATTAAATGGCTGAATTAAAAGATTTATTTTGATTTATGAATGAAAATAATATCGTCAGTGTGACCACGATATCGTGTAATGAAAAGATTTAAAATTTTCTCATAAAACTGTGCGTCGTCTAACTACATTACTCATATATTAATTTAATGACATTCAATTTCTGTTTTGTGGCCTTCAAAAAGATAATAGGCAGATAACCCGTGTTATATATACAAAGTCAATTAGTTGAGCGAAGCTTGCAGTTGTCTGAGAAATAAGTAATAATATTTACTGTGTTTGCGTATTGCAGAACAGGCCTTAATCTAAGTAAAGTCTTACCGCCAAACATAGCATTGATGCGTTCCGACGTGAAGATCTACATATAGCCAGTTCCCCACTGCGTTGGGGAATCTCGGTAAGTCCGCTTCCATCTTCGGCATCATCGTTGCCATGAGATGAGATGATGCCAAGGGCTTACCAATTGTAGATAAAACAAAAGTTTTATTCTACTCAAAAAGTTTGCATCATAACGAAAAACTGGAGGCTTTGCTTCTGCTTGCTTTATATATATATAAGTATATTGGTTTTTTGGTTATATTTTTTGTACTTATTTTTTTTTAGTTATAGGTTACTCAGTTGTGTAAATGTCCAATAAAAAATAAAGCTTATGCAGGCTAGGTGTTACAGTGTTAATATAAAAAAAAAGATTATTTATTATTTGATTTCTGTCAAAATCCGTTGTTTTTGTAATTCGTTGGATAACATTATCCATATTGTGAGGTTTGTTGTGTAGTTATAAACAACAGTTATAAAAATAATCTACCATCCTGCCCGTCTGCGCTTTTTGCTATCATTTCCATCCTACGCTGTTTTCAATTGCAAATGAGTGATTTTAATTGTTATTTTATTACTATTAGCTGTAACTGTAAGCAATGTTTCGAACAGAAAGTTAAGACTAAATAGGTACATTTTAATTAAGGCTTACTCAGAGCAAAGCTCGTGTATATTTAGCATTTTTCGATCATCTTCATGTTCCGTCTTTTCTACCAGCATGTAAGCTTCTAGTAAGCCATGACATTGACATTCTCCTTTTCTTTATACAGAGCGCAGTAAACTAGTTTTAGGATCCATTGCCTGGAGCTTCTTCTGTTCCTACAAAACAACTTGGTATAACTATACAATCTTAGAGACAAATTAAATGTAGTGAATTCTCCAAACCGTTTTAGTACTCTCCAATAAACTATTGGAAAAACAAGTTCAAACAACTGATCAATTATTTAGTATGAAAAGTTTGTCCTGTATATTAGCTAAAAAGCGAAAGTAAAGCGAGAAAGTGCTCACGCAGTTTGCTTAGCCAAAGCGTCTGTTTGCAAAGTGAAAACAAGGGCCAAGTCAACAGCAAGCAGCAAATTGCTGATTTTTTACGCAACATTAAAGTAAAAGAATGCTAATGATTAGAGTGCAGGGCTTTTGGAATTTTTAAATTTTATCATTTGTTGTTTAAAAATATGCTTTTTCATGTTCTATACATAATTAATGAATAAAAACACTTCATTGCCCATCATAAACAGGAAAATTGTAATCAGTATACAACTGCTTTTAAGCGATCCATACCAGATAACCTTTCAGAATTTCCAGACATAAATAATCGTATGAGTAGTACGAAATAAACATAATTTTTGAAATGTTTTATGAATTGTTTGATTATTAATTTGTCTTGAAGATTTGCGAATTAAAAATTTAAATTTTCCCAAAAAAAGCCTGAAATGTAATTTCCTTTTATTTAATACAAAGCAAATGCTTATGCTGTCACTGTGCATACTGTCGATGTCGTTAATCGGTAAGTATGCCACCAGGTTTCCGATACATTAGACACGTCTCATTTCTGTTTTATCGTGTACACTGTACTGATTAAACACGTGTGCTTACTTATTATGGTTTTGTGTATTGTTTCTATTTATATAGCCTATAAATGGTATTTACTTCTTGTTATATCGTAGTATAATTTGTGCGAGACATGAAAACTGTCTTTGTAAAGGTAACAGTTGTGTTTGTAGCTTCTTTATTATTGCACCTATTGATTGATTCTCGCATCACACCCTTTAATTTGTTCCTACCCCTCGCAGTACTATTCATCTTAATGTACTAAACCACGCCAAACCTCAGCTATCATCTTAGTTTGTTATCTTATGGAAGAGCGGGACCTCCTGATACAAGTATTTTCATACTTAAAAGGAAGGTTCCATCCATGTTACTAAAATGTTAAAAAGTTTGGTAATGAAATAAACATTTTTGATTTTTTTGAATACACACATACTCGTAAATAGAAACACTGAACACGACCTAAATACCTGGTATATCAGGCAATTTATCATCCACAAAGACAACACGAAATTGATATAAAATTTTCTGTTGTTACAGAGGCGTCTTTCCGTGGAAGAGCAACTCAAAATCTCAAGACTCCCCTGCCGTCACCTGGAAACTCTTCAGCAGCAAATCCAGCAATAATCTCTCCTCCAAGACCTTGACGGGAGAAGTTCAGAAGTCTCTGACGCCTGTGTCCTCGGGTGCCAATACTCCACATCATCACAAGAGGCAGGGTAGCTCGGCCAGTGAGAAGCAGTTTGAAGATCTGGTGGCCAGTTCCATAGCGCTGATTCAGCACGACAGGTAAGTCTTAAGTTTGGTTGGCGACTTAAGAATTTGATATGATTTATTGAAGAAGCTTTTGTTCAAGTGTCAATATGACTATTTGGTTGCTGTCATCTTCATTGAATGCGCCATTTTCACAGGAAATAAGCTCTTTAATTTCCTATTCTTCTAGAACAACAATAAACAGTACAGCTCAAAAGTGACTTAAAGGCTATCGGCATTAGATACAGAGGACGTATACTCGTAAACATCTAAGCTACAAAATGTGAACGAAATAAAATTCTGAATATGTGTCTGTGTTGCGTAGTTTTATATTTTCTAAATATCAAGGTTTTGCCCGGTGGTGGTCAAAATTACTGAGGCACTGTCAGGTTTACAGACAGATTGAGTTACGGCGAAGAACACGCAAACCTGTTCTGTTCACTTATAAAATGGAAACCACAAGATTATCAGGCCGGAAAGTTTTACGGCTTTCCCATAGTCAGTATTGTTTACTGTAGCAAGCTAAAGCATTGACATTGATTATAATACGTTACTTCACTGAGTAGTGCTGCACTTAAGAAAAGTACCGACTGACTCGGTGGCTAAGTGGTTAGCGATCCTGACCACTGATCCGAGAGTCGTGGGTTCGATCCCAGGGGCAAACTTTTCTGTGATGAGCAGAATTGTTTGCTCTGAGTTTGGGTGTATTATATCTATATATGTATGTATTTAAATGTATATGTGTATGTATATCAGTCTCTGGTTCCCATAGCACAGAGAATCCTAGTTTGGGACCAGATGATTGTGTGTGATTTGTCCCGAATATTATTATTATTATTACTGCCTAGGCTCAGAAAACAAAAAGTTTGTATTATTTATAAATTAATTATTATTATTATTTTTTTTAATTTTTTTTTTTTTTTTTTTTCTTATAAAAAGAATTATCATTATAACTATATATCTCCAAATGTATTCTAAGATGATTGTAATGACAGCTGTCAATGACAAATTCATACAACAGGAAAATTTTCATTTTCGGTGTAATTTACAAATTTTTAGAAAAACAAATACGAGTGTTACTAGAGTTACATCCTTTTAAATATTTTAATGTATTTATTAACAATTAACGATAATAAATAATAATCCAATAGTATCCATAGCCAAAGTTTATTACAGCTACATAGTTATCGTTATTAGATTAACTTGAGAATCTAACATAAATTACTTATATTATGACCCTCTTGTATCTATCCATCGCGTCGTTACAAATAATGGTGTCATCCACCTCTTAAGGGCATCGTGATACATAGGGTCGATTGTATGAGGTCACCTAACATTATTGGGTCATGCATGATGTTGCTATGGGACTTAGTCTTGTTATAATTGTTATTGAGGTTAGAATTTATCGATTGCTAGTTGAATGAACTTATAAAGCACTAACGAGTGCTAGTAAATATTTTTTCTGTCTTATCGTGTGAAATTGTATTATTTATTACTGATCTCCTTGGTATGTTAATGAAGTACTTCGCTTTTGGCCACGTAGAGGGCATAACAGATTCTCTTTTTTTATCGTGTAAACATAGTACCTAGGTCGTGCTAACCTTAGATAAAGGAAGTCGTACTTCTTTTTCTAAGTAGTATTTTTACCCGACTGCGCCAAAAAAGGGTTATGTTTTTCGAGTGTATGTATGTATGTCTATTTCTTTGACATGCTCGGTGTATCCTAAACGGCTTGATGGATTTTAGCTTGAGAGGTATCGTTAGATTCGTCTTAATCCTGAGAATGACGAAGGGTACATTTGAATACAGTCAGGTTTTTTTTTAATATGGTTACCTTATTTTGCTATATGTATGTAGGAAACGACAAACTTCCTTCTCACTTATCTCTCTGCCTCTTACATGTTACAAGAAAAACAAATAATAGTTACATTATTTCGGTCAACGTGTATAGAATGTAACAGGGCTGTTAATTTTCATTTGTAAACCTTCAGCTTTGCTTATCACAGTATAATGGTAGTGTAGAAACATGTGCTAATCCCATTACATGTACTAGCACTAGTTGCTGATGCTATATTAAGAACATGTTTTAAGGCGTGGCCAAACACGTGCCTGTAACCATTAATGTTATTTTGCACTTCAGTCTCTAATGACATTAAATCTATTAACATACATACTTCGAAAAGATCTACAATTATTTTTTTCAGTTTCCCATAGAATCAAGAATTTGTATGGGAAACTTTAAAAAAAAATAATTTTTTTTTCCTGTATTCTCTACTTGATTCTAAGTAACCCCGTAAAATTTAAAACGCACTTTTTTAATACACTGTATAATAAATCTGATAGTGCATCTGGTTATTTTGTTATGTTTCGTATAGAGTGGCTGAGAACAACATCAGGCAGACGCTTCTGTTTAGCGCTATCCCGGCTTAAGCCAGCATCCACTTTGTTACTAATCTTCTCCAATTTGTTCGATCCTCGAAATCGGTTAAAACGTCGGAACTTTGGACTTAACCATGCAAAGTTCATGAATTATGATGAATAATTCGATTTGAATGAAAAATTCATAAAAATACGTTGTCATTAAAAACAGCTAGTAAAAATATTGGAATATTGGATGGTCGGGTAACCTACAATAACTCTAATTTATAATTAACACAAAACCTTTTAGTTGCTGCTTGATATTTATCTTCTGGTCGTAACGTAAATTTATGAAATGAAATTATATTATTTTATTCGAAATACTACCTATTTCAGTGTACACTTTTCGAAGGTCATATTTGTCTGCCTAATACGAAATTCCTTAATATTAATGAGACCTCCAAATACAAAATAAGGGCACAAAAATAACTCGCATGCCTCGCATCTTTAAACCAACCATTATAATAAGTAAACCGCACAAAATTGCCACGTAATAAACGTTATTAGTACATTTATCTAATTACTTAAACGTGTGTTTAGATATGTACTCAGATGTACCTACCTATGAATTTGAATATTATAACTAGTTGTACTGTTGTCTGCGACTTCATTCGCGTGTGTTATTGAAATTTTATATTTCAAGCTCTTGAAGCTATTGAATTTGAAGTGTGCACAAACGACATACGTTTTTGTTATCGTATTTGTTTTCCATTCATTCTATTCATATCGTCCTTTGGCAAAACTGTTCAATATCGAGACAAGAGCACTCCCTTTTCGTATATATTACAAGTTATTTAAAAACAAAAAACACATGAGTGAGGTGGTTTCTTTTTTTTATTCAGTCTGTATATTTCCAAGTTAAAGCCATGAGGCGTTTTGTGCCGGTGTTGAATTTAAAAGTGTTATTTCTTTATAAGAATTATCACGGTTAATCGTGATTGTGCCACGCGATAAAAATGAGAGAGAGAGAGAGACTAGAGAGAGAGAGAGAGAGAGACTAGAGAGAAAGATAAAACTACTTTATATAGAGTATGAAAAATAAATCTGTATTTAAATTAAATCTGAATTACCACAAACAAACAGACACGTTTTCCTTATCTTAGTGCTTCTATTCATCTAGATAAATATGCCACAGGAAATTCCCAGCAAAATTCACACGAGACCAGTTGGATTCAAGTATAATTTGTTAGTGAGTTCTAAATGTTAGTGCCGGAGATTGCAGTGTAATATTAGATGAAATGTAATATGAACGAAGTCGTATGTATACAGTTTAATTATACACCTCGTAACTTGCAGTCTGGAAACTGCAATGAATTTATATGAGGAGTTGTAGTACTGTAGCTACTGTATATAATACTAAATCTGAATAGTGAATCCAGAATTTGTATGGAAAACTGAAAAAATAATTGTAGATTGGATTTTTTCAATATCCATATTTGATTCTGAGTAACTCCTTATTTCAAACGCACTTTTTTTAACACCTGTATATTTCTTTAGACGTACACTTGCAGTTTGTACGGGTGATGCTAAGATAAAACCATACCAGGCAAACACGCCGCTGGCAAAGACTTCTATAATAGAAGTCTTTGGCCGCTGGACGTATTCATTGAGATATGTCGGTTAATACTTAATAATAATAATATCCGGAACAAATCACACACGGTCATCTAGCCCCAAACTAGGATTCCCTGTATCTTGGGAACCAGAGACTGATATACATACACATATACATTTAAATACATACATATATAGATATAATACACCCAGACTCAGAACAAACAATTCTGCTCATCACAGAAAAGTCTGTGTGGATCGAACCCACGACTCTTGGATCAGAGGTCAGGATCGCTAACCACTTAGCCACTGAGTCAGTCAAGTACTTCTAGCGCCATCCCTTCTGATAAATCAGATATTTTTATCAATATTGGACACCGCAAACAGGAAATAAGACACGGATCAAACTAGCGTTCTAATGGTGTAGTACAAAATTTAAGCCTTCGCTCTCATTGCCAAGTGTCAAAATCATTCATATATTGCTTTTAAATTTGTGAAAATATAACTTTACATTTCAGTTATATTTAAGTGCCATTAAAGTCTACATGAATACCAAATCCTTTAAAGTTGATGTAGCTCTACAGACCAATTGCTTGATAGCTCAACCTTGCACCGAAACCGTCACGGTGCATAAGACCGAGTGCATTTCCCCATTAAAAACAAAGGAAGTATAAACTAGTAACGGGAAACCTGAGCGTGGCATTACAATCCCATCATCGTAGGGAAATGTTCCCCGCGCTATGCGAGATTACTGACGCATAACGAGGCAAGAGTGGCGTGGCTAGTGCTATTACCATCTATTAAGGTATGCGTTGGAACTCTAGAGTCTAGACATAAAGCTACAGACCATAATACCCCATTACCCTGCTGGAAATGTCCGTGTAGATAAAGCGAGGCATTTGTTTTCAGAGAACACCGAATTGAACAAGAGTCTAAATAAATTGAGAGGTTTTGACTTGGAACGTTATTTTTTACTTCGACAACACATCTTTATATGATGGGTGAGCATCAGTTTAGGCTATTCAATCAATCAATTTTACGAATAGGGTGACGCCAAACTAAAACGAAGGGGCATCGATGCTTGTCTGTCCAGTGTCCAGTATGAGTTTGCGACACCCATAGGTGTACTTAAGCGTGCGCTTCAGAAGCTAACACAATATGTAGCGCACACACACACTACATACTCCAATTAAGCCTTCTGGAAGTGTCACCTTAGGATAGACAGATAGCCGGATAATATATTTATTGCACTTACAAAGCATCACTGACAGATACGAAAATACAGACTTATATAAAATAAAACTTAAAGTGTACAGATCATAACATAAAAAGAAATACAGTATCCGTGTCTTGTCTTAGAGATGAAAACCTTGCAGTTTCTAACTCAGTTCAACAGTTTGCGTTGAAAGTGACCACCAATATGGCGACCAAATAAAAGTTGGATACCTAAATGATGTGGTTACATTAATTTCAGTCCAGCTCTTCGAGTTAGCCCTTGTTTCTTTATCATGTCAGTCGAAAGAAATATTTGCAAACTAATCTTTTGTTTCCAGTTTTAATTCCAGAGTTCGTCTCGCCCTCAGGCCAAAACAGACAAGTTTCTATATAAAACTGTAGGACCTGCTCTCCTGTAGAATGTTTAAGAATGTTTCATCCCAGACGCGGTGTGGCGGTGGCAGGAAATACCATATTAACCTGTTGGGGAGCATCTGTGTAATTTGCTGTTCGCGCTCGTGACTTGTACTTCGTGACCGATCATTAGAGCTTGGAACAGTCTGGTTTGAACAGGATATTTTTGTAGGTACCTACATCTGGGGCTCAGATATTTTCTAGATATCCTGTCGAATACTTCTGTAGTTAATTAGTTTCTTTGTGCTGTACGCAGTTTTGGTAAAGAAAGGGCTATTTATTTGACTAAATTTACTTCTTCCCTAAGCAGATAGATATTCGAGTTTAAAAGAAAGGTGAAGTGAAGTCTCCGTATACTCGCAGCAAAATGCAGAGAGGCTAAAAGACGCATTGATGATTTAATTTTCCTGTCTTGTTCACGACCTTACTATAATTATAGTAGCGACTAGTGAGCACAAAAGGTGCTCAAGGTTTTGTAAATCTGCTCCGACAACATACAGTGTAGGGTAGGGCTTCTTTTCCTACAGTTACCTTTATGTTTTGTAGTAACAAATGAAAATGAAGATTTTTCATTTCATCATTCATCTAATTCTGGATGTAGACATCTCTGAAGTTACGCTTTATAGTACTATATATAGCCTCTTAATTACACAACTTGGAGGGTTATATAAAAACAAAAAAAATGCATCTCTTTGTCTGATTTATTTTTACCGGCGGCTGTACATAAAACAGATTCATGTATTTTTTATTAGCTGATTTGTTGTTAGATTCGTCATTATCCCCAGATTTACATAGGATACAATTTATGTAATCAAGTCTTTTTATGTTATTTCAGAAATCGATTATTAGCATAGAGTGTCTCACTATATATACACTCATGATAAAGGAATTTCGTTTCGGTTCAATAGTTTTCGATATCGCCACTGTTTTAGGTACCATTGTACCACAAAACAATGCGAGGAAATACCACAGCTATTTTGGCTTCACGCTCCGAATTCCTCCGAAAATAGACACATCTGGTATCAGTTACTACTGGGGGTAAATTGTCGGCTGTTGAAATATTATAGATATACACACCAGAATGCATGAGTTAAGTACCTGCTACGTGTTTTAAATTAAAATGATTGCGTTGGTTAGTAAATATTTTGAAAGTGGAATATAACTATGGCAATGCTTTCATTGGCAACTATTAAGGTATTTTTATGAAAGTGAAAAATTATTTCAAGCGGTGTTACCAGGATTATACCTCAAGAGAATACACACACAGTAAAACACGATTGTATTCTTCACCCCCTATTTTCACGAATTTTATGGTCATGTTGTCGCAATTTCAAAAAGAGTGGCAACGCACTTGTGACTCCCTCTGGTAATGCGGATGTCCATGGGCGGCGGTAATCGCTTACCATCAGGTGATCCGTCTGCTCGATTGCCACCTCTGCCATAATAAAGAGCCACCACACATCCAGTCTCTAGTACCAGATACCACATACGCCATCAAATATTATTTCTGATACTTCTTAATACCTTTCAAGTGTAAATTCTGTAAGTACGTCGTCTTTTGCCATTGCCTTTCATAAATTTTTATTACATTTTGAACGAAATATTTCTGCATTCACACCATTTAAAAGATTACCTGAGCAAGTACATAATGAGTAGCGGTTCTAAAAATCTATATTAGAGTTACGCTTTTCAACGCAGTAATGAATAAAGATTAATAGTTTTTATTTAGTTTTTATGCTGAAAGTATATGCCATCTGTTTTTGCGTCTTTCGCATTAATTTCGATCTTTGCTTTACTTTAATGCTTTTATTATTCATACGAGTAGGTTCCATTACACCAGACCAGGGCTGTAATTTTAAATAAAAAAAGGCTTTTAATTTTGTTACCCTTCTTAGTATTTCCGTAGTCAAAAAATCAGCAAAGGAAGTGTAGTGATGAGAAATCTTAAGAACTAACAAGATTCTCAGATTTTAAAAAGTTACTATGGATGGACTGACCACATTATATCTTGCAATAATATTTAGATGATAGTAAAGGCAACTATACAAATCATATGTTATCTTACCAATAATAGGTATATCTTAACATTTCAGATAATCATATAGTTAAGAGTAGTGCAGTTATTAATGAATAATTAAACAATTGACACCTTAAATTTATAAACCAACCAAGTAAACCACGCGATGCATGCACGTAACATGAATTAAACCGTTTTTTATAATTATATAATCAAAAACTTAATCAAGTCTTAACACGATAGCAAAGTAAAGCGTAGTAATGTTTGCGTTTGATTGCGATTCATTAAGACCAGTTATTAAACTAGACTCAATAGCGTATTTTATGATGCGTTTGCATGTGAATAAAATATGGATGCTTAATTAAAATGGAGATTGATTTATAATTTACGAGGGTAAATGAAGTTTGAAGGTGGAATGATGAGATAGATGTATATTTTAGTGGTCAAGTGTAAAAGTAGATGATAGGCAATAAATATACAGTAAGTTTTGGTTTAGAGGGGAATAAAGGACGGGCCCCGCCAGAATCTCAAAATAGACTGATAATCTAGTTATAGTAAAATCTAGTTAGAGTATTAGGATACATGTTAGAGTATTAGGATAAAAGTCTAAAGAGGATAATCTACAATATACATATTTAACTGTCTTTCTGCTGATATGATAGGGTTGGAAAGATTTTTTACTGATAATTTTAATTTTAGCCAAAGCTTCATATAAGTTCAAGGCAATTTCCTTACAAACTTAACAGTTCGTATGAGAAGACAGTATTTTTGCCATTACAGATCCAAAAAATTTCAATCATAATACTAAACCAGACATTTTCTCTCTCCAGACCATCAAATCTCCCAGCAAAATGCACAGAAGAAGCTTTACGACACAAAGCCGAACATGCGAGGATGGTCGAGGCAGCTCGGAGAAGAGTCGAGAAAGAGGCAGCCATTAGACATGCCAAGCTGCAAGAGTCTCTGCGAATGGAGGAGAGATTAGCACGGCATGCGAAGGAGTGGACGCAGAATATACTGCCGGATTGGCAGAACCAGTGAGTAAAATAATAAAAATATTCTCGAATAGGTTAGAACATTCCAGAACGTTCGAATCAGAAATTTTGCATCCAAGGTAATCCAAAAAATATATAATTTGGCGGAATTCTAGAAGAATAAGGTTGAATGATTATTTCGCATGGTTGCTGGTAACAGCTGGATGAGCATGGCCGAAAATAGATATAAGTGGCGTGCCTTGGAGGAGGCCTATGTCCAACAGTGGACTAATACAGGCTGATGATGATGATGAGGGTAGAATGATCTAAGATATACAAGCAGTATTTCAAGCTTTTAATACGATAGTTTACGTATGAAGATAAGCGTGTCAAATGTAAAAACATGGTTACAGAATATTTAAGTTTGATTTTTGAGATTAAGACAGGTCTTGTTTTTAGAGGATATTTTTGCGAGCCATCTCTAGAAATGCATTTCAAACGATTGATATTTTGCTGTAAACACTTCTTCTTATAGAGAATCAAACGATAAAATCGCCCGTTACAATACATGAGCACTTCAACAACAAAGAGAGGTTAGGCGTATTAACTTGACAATGTCGACTTGAACCCGCGACCCATGATCCTTTCTTTGTGCAATTGTTTGCTTATTGTGTCAAGCGGGCATAAACAAAAGGTACAATAGAACGAAGCTTCAATGCCCGTTCTTACTATTGACATGAGTAGTCTGTTATCTATTACTTTTTATAATATTCTCTGGTCATTTTTAAGTTAATTTGATGGAAGTTTTTACTATCAGAAATCGCATAATTGACTGGAAATTATTTAATTTGATTAAATTTTAATTTATTTATTATCTGAAAGATTTAATAGGATTCGATGTTAATATCCTGACGCCTTTCCTGTTTGCGTCAAATCGTTGCCAAAAGCCATTCGGGATTTTCAATATTTATTGAACCATTTATGATATTTCTATTCTACTCGATTTGTGGTAAATATTCTATTACAGATGTATTTTTTAACTAATCAATTGATTTGTCTTTCAGGAAAAACGCTAAGCGGACCTTAGAGCTATGGTGGAGCGGGCTTCCACCTTCAATTCGCGGCAGAGTGTGGCAGCTAGCAATCGAGAACAAACTTAAGATCTCCCAGGACCTGTACCAGGATTACGTCACGAAAGCGAAGCAGAAACTCCACGAAGCACAACTCAGACGGAAACGGTTAAAAGTAAAAAACCAGGCCTGCTGCTGTCAAAGCAAAAACAATGAAGAGAAAACCAAAAGCAACGAGAAATTGTCAAATACGGAAGACAACACAACGAAACCTGCAGAGTTTGATGACGTCTCCCAAGAAAAACCGCAGCGTTTGGGTATGACTAGGAATTTCAGTGAGCAGAACCTAAAATCTCAAGAAAAAGAGACACCAAAACAGTGTTGTTCGAAATCTGACCCTAATCTTCTAGATTATAGTGACGAATGTTCGATGGAGTTGATACAGCTGGACATAGCGCGGACGTTTCCAAATCTTTGTATATTCCAACCGGGAGGACCGTATTTTGACGTGCTACACGAACTGTTGGCTGCCTATGTGTGCTATAGACCTGATATTGGTTACATACAGGTTCGTTTTATTTTGAATTTACATAATTTTAATTACTACATATATTTACAGAAAATTGTTTGTTTATTACCATTTGTTCTATGGTTGCATGATTTTTGCTGTGATTGTTTGTAAGGTCTTCTCGGCTCCTGATTACAGCAAAACTCTAAAAAAAGGATTGAAAACCATTGTAGGTGCAATCCAGTTTAGTTGACATTCTAGCGAAAAGAAATTTGCGAAAACTATTCAGAACATTGTATTTTAATTTTAAAAAAATGTACGTTATGTTAAAATGAGTCTCTTTCCATACCTTAAGAATGTTAAGCCATATGCCACACTTTGGTATTCTGCCGCGCTTACGATAAGAGCAGTAAGTCCGAAATCTTAGTTTTGAGTAAATTACGCGCAAAGTTTTCGGTAAAATTTTAACTGTGTTGCCTCGGTTTGTCAAGTTATATATTAAGTTTAATTATTGAAATTTGCAGAGTAAATTTAGCTCTATCATTATGTATAATCAATTAATTTCAAATGTTTATTAAAAAATATATAAATGCCAAAAATACTTTACACCTAGTATGAGGTAAAAGATTAAACACAGTAAGTATCTTAATTACTGCTGTTATGGTAAGTAATCCATACATACAATATCGATATCCATACATACAAAAATATCGGAGCTCCACTTATTAACGGGAAGTAAGTATACTTCCTGCTATAATGCTAAGTAAAAACTCTTCAAATAGTGACTTACTGCTATTATGCTTATTGATATTTATAGGTTGCAGTAGTGCTAGAAAAACGCAGGTTAAACCACTTTGTAAAGAATTTTATGCTGACTTTAAATATATATTTAACAATTTTTTCGAAAAATCCGACTTACTGCTCTTATCATAAACGCGGCAGTATTGTGGAAATAATATTCTTTTCTTTTGGGTTCGACGTTTCTTCTCGCTCCGCTAACACTTCCCGAAACTTTGAGTGTACAAGTTCTGAGTGGTAAGAACTTTTTACTAGGTAGAAAAAAAAAGACGATTTAAAAGTATGTGTACATTACCACATCTATTTAAATAAAAAACATTTTAATTTTGACTTTATCATAGATTTGCCCCATACTTCCAGGGCATGTCGTTCATAGCGGCGGTGCTGATTCTCAACATGGAGGCTCCGCAGGCGTTCGTGTGTTTGGCGAATTTACTGGACGGGCCTGTACTGAGGGCAGCGTTCACGAGAGACGGGGCAACTATGCAGGTAAGAACGATACACTTTCTATAATAATACCTTATATTTTTGTCAAAGAATATTTCTTCCTTCCAGTTGTTATAAAATGAATGACTTGCAAAAAAAAAAAAAAAAACTGCATGCCCATCTAGCCGTTTCAACAGTTCGTCACCAATTTGTATCAACCGTAGATGTAGTTTTATGATTATCCTTGAGATAATGTTTTTTTATAGATTCCTTTAAATATGTTGTTATTCTATTCCAATTTCAACCCTGTCAACTAACTCTGCGCAAAAACACGTCGATCCGTTGTTCCATTGCAATGTGAAAGAAGCACAAAGAAATACAAATTGACTTTGCTCGTACTTCAATTTTATGCAATAACTGCCTATATGTTTATCCAGTGCTTCATCTGTCTACTAACCATCCAAATCCGATCGGCACTTTCGGTATAAAAGTGGAACAAACATCTATACTATTTTATTTATAAAATGAGATTACTGATCTCACTATCTGCTGCTATCTAGCAGGCAGAGAAAACTCGATCGTTAAATGAACCAGTAGTAGTTTACCAATTTTGTTTGTTGCAGCGACTATGGAAAGCGTATACAACCCTTCTCAATTACAACCTGCCGCAGTTGGCAGAATGTATAGCGCCAGAGCTGTACCTATTGGAGTGGCTGTACACTGCGTTTGCTAAGGTAAATGCTGACTATTTAAGAGAGAATGTACAAAGTGTTTTTTTTATATCAACGATTTATTCCTTTTGTGATTCGTTTCTGTACCTACCGTGCTTACACATCTTTCACTTCCCACGTTTCGTCGTTAACAATTATAGTTGCCCCAATGCTGAGGCACGGGTCTCTTTCTAAACCTCGGAAAAGTAAGGCCATGCTCCACTGTCGCCAACGAGTGTTAGAAATTATCAAACCGCCTATAATACCTCCGAAGTGGCTCAATGACTGCTGTCTTGTAATAGCAATTAGCAACCGGCAATAACAGCTTAACGTGTCGGCTTAAATTGAACATTTATTAATCGATTCCGCCTGCGACTTAGAAAAGAGAAAAAAAATACCTACATTAAAATGTAAAGGCAATGTTATACTAGAGTAAAAATTTCAGTTATTAGCCATTCCTTCGGGATCCCTCGAGTTTTCTGGGATGAAAGTATCCTATATGTTAATCCAAGTTATTAACTATCTGCGTGCCTAATTTTATCTAAATCCGTTCAGCCGTTTTTGCGTGATCGAGTAACAAACATCCAAACTGTCACATTTATAATATTACTATACACTATACATATTATAGTAAGATAGTAGGATTGACTGACTCGGTGGCTAAGTGGTTGGCGATCCTGACCTCTGATCCGAGAGTCGTGGGTTCGATTCCCACACAGGTCAAACTTTTCTGTGATGAGCAGAATTGTTTGCTCTGAGTCTGGGTGTATAATATCTATATATGTATGTATTTAAATGTATATGTGTATGTATATCAGTCTCTGGTTCCCAAGATACAGGGAATCCTAGTTTGGGGCCAGATGACCGTGTGTGATTTGTCCCAGATATTATTATTATTGTCGTTTATATTTAATGTCAACTTCTGTATCTTAGAATCCTTTTTACATATCTTTCCTACAACAAACGGTCGCATTTTTGGTTTGGTTTGCAGGCGATGCCTTTGGACGCGACGTGCAGAGTTTGGGATGTCTTCCTACGGGACGGCGATACGTTTCTCTTCAATACTGCGCTCGGTGAGTGTCTCATCATCAGTGATCGGAGTAGGTAGATTGATTTTTGGTACTTGCATCGTGATTTTATAACATGGACAATCCTTTTTTCCGAAAAGTTCCGGTATTTTCGGATTGAGTTGAGTATTATTAAAGTAAATCTGGTACAATCAATTGGCTCTGAAGGAAGCATTTTATTTATATGTAGAATAACAGAAAGAATATTCGCTTTTATTTGCTAAAAAATGTTAAACTCTCGGAATCCGAGCGGCGTGTCCATATTAACATATACGTTTGCGGTCATTGACCCTAAATCAATCTACCTACTCCGATCACTGATCATCATCAACATCATATCAGCTGGAGAACGTCAACTGCTGGACATAGGGCATCCGTCATAGATTTACACTTAGTACGGCTACATATGTCCTATGCCTCCCCCAATATACAAGGTGTTAACAAATTAGCTGTCATTACTTAAACTGGGCCTTCTACTCATGACACTGGACAACTTTCCCAAAGGAACCCGTAGTGAATTCGCAAAAGAAATCGCAAAAGAATAAAAAGAAAGAAAGAAAGAGCTCCAATACTAAGTGGGCCGATCATGTGACCGACTTGTTAGAAAGTACAAAAACTTTTTCGCGAATTGACCATGGGTTCCTTGGGAAAAGTTGTTCAGTTTCGCTAGTAGAAGCCCCTTAAGTAATAACAGCTAATTTCTTAACACCTCATATATTTCCATGTAGTATGGTTTTGAGCCGCATTCATCCAGCGGCTTTCTGCAGGCCTAAATAGACCATCAGTCCACCTAGTATCTGTTTGAACCTAAAACGTAAAAGACACTAAGAAAAGCCAACAACAGAACGAGTAACAAAAGTGACAAGTTTGTGTTGTAACAACATGTTCGGAGGCCGTAAACAAGCATTACTTTCAAACGTGTGATTACTGGCGTATTATATTTTAATCCTCTAGGATCGTCGAAGCAAATGTCGCCACTTTCCATTATGTTAAGCTAGAATTTAGAAAAATACAAGGCTACAGAATTCTTTCTTGAGTGTATTATGTCCGTTGCATTGTTGCGGCCAAAAGCCAAAACGGTTTTATCAAGTGAGGTTTCCTCAGATTAGTCAAGAACCCCTAATCTTAGGGTGCATTTTAAGCAACCGGATTTTTAATTAAATCAGTACTATTACTTTAAGTATTAATTCCTCAATTTCATCCACAGGCATACTCCACCTATACCAAGACGAGCTAAAAGACATGGACTTTATATCGGCCGCCCAGTTCCTCACCAAGCTACCTGATGACCTCGACCCTGAGGCCCTCTTCAAAAGCATCTCCACAGTTAGCATGACGTATGACGGGATGAGCTTTGAAGAGCTGGCTTCCACTTGTGAGGTCGACGGTACATTGGATGACGATTTCTCTGTGAGGTGTGTACTATGAGGTTCATCAAGAAAACTCTTGTACTTTTACTATTTTCGTTTATTTTCAGTTAAGCTTATATAAAAATATTTACAAAGATGTTTTCATCATAACGAACCCCTAGAGAATGTCGGTCCAAAAACAATCAAAACCCGAAAGCGAACAATTTAAATCGTTATTACTTTTAATAGAAAAGTTCCAACGCTGAAAAGATCACAATGCGCGGCTGTAGAAACTATAACTACAGTACTATAGTTGTGTTATGGATTAATCGTAAGGTAGGGAGGGATAGAGAACAAATTAAGCCCATCATAACTACTTTTACTTACATAGAAAAGAGGTTTGATTTGAGCCACTTGATTTGTATTCTTTGGTAAGCGAACGGTGGTTCTTTGGTATTGGTTTCTCTATGGTGGAATTAAAATATACGCGGGCTAAACTGTACCTTATTTCTTTGTAGTAAAAATGTCTCTAGTCCAAAATAAATGAAGTGTGTAAACCTTATTTTAAGGGTGACTTTGACTAATCACAACCTGCCCATCTGCTTCAATCCCCGGAAGGCGAACTTATAGGCTTGTTTTTAGTAGAAATAAGATACTAGGTGTATCCAACGCCTTTTCCTATCCTCCATTGGTAAATAAGTCAGTAAACTATGGTATTCCTTGTCGCCAGGTTATGATACCGCCGACGTCGGTGGTCTGATCTTTGGGCTACCTTCACACTGACCTTCCAGTCCTAACAGCCACCACTCACTCATCGCCACAGAACGGTAAGGAAACGTAGCACCACCGTGAACAAATGTCACTATGTCACGTCTATGGTTCTACAATTTTTTGGAGGTGTTTGTAAAATATGATTTCAAAAAATGCTGTTACAGGTTTCATTGAATAGGGTAGGGTAGATGACTGCACCAAAATGATTATAATAATAATAATAATAATAAAAATCTTTTATTGTAACAAAGAAAGATACAAAACCTCGACCTAATAAATTATGAGATATTTTTGTTCTGTGAATTGTTCTCGTAATGAAATTTTAAAAAATGTGCTTTTATCTCATCTTCAATTTTGTATTAATAAAAAAAATTAAATTAGTCGCTTAATGACGCTGAAAAACTATGACGTTACATCCTGGTATTTTACGTACTTAGAACTGAAAGTCGATAAAAAGTAAATCAAATGATTATGGTAGTCATTTACCCTATTATTTAAATAATACAGAGTGTATTTTAGTATCAAATACGCAAATTTAAAAATCTTAAAAGAATTCAATCATGTTTTTTCCTGTTTTTTCAATGATGGCATAAACTAGAATTTGATTTAATAATAGTAAAATCTTGGATGGGGACAAAATCTCAGACAAATGTCACCAGTGGTATTTTATAATTAATTCTTTTTGTGTATTCTCTACTTTATTTTTAAAAATATTTATTCCGTTGCACTTTGTTATTTAATGCCTTTGAAAAATGTGTATTTACAATTTGGCTGGCACCAAAAAGAATAATTTCAATATCTCTTATAATTTCATTAAATATTCCCACAATATAAAATTTATAAAAATCTGAATAGTGTATTAGTAATGTAATATAATATTGTAATTTACTAGTGTATTTCCTTTTGTAATTTATGATTATATTGTAGTTAGCGTTATAATACTTATTATGTATGCTTTATAAAAACATATCATATTTTGGAGTAAGTAATTTAATTATGTAATTAATGATAAATATATCAGCTACGTACCTGTCTTACGTGTAAAGACACAGTTGATTATAATGTAATTTCGTAAAAAAAAATTAGTTACATTTGAGGCGACATAAAAATATTTTATGCTGTTTTGTGTGACTTATACAGGATGTAAAAAAATAAGCGTAAGAACGGTTAGTTAGGACTTCTGCTCATAATACTGAACAGCGTTTGTTGCCCGCCTTTTTGGACTCACCATACAAATTGACAATTCATTGCCTAATATTGTATGGAGAGAAAAAAAATTGTTGGCTATTTCAGCAAAATCTTAAAACAATAGTTGGTCAGCCTGATCAATGATGAAACCCGAGCTATCAGGTTCTACACGTTTCTTTTTTAACTCCTGTATAAGAAATCGCAGAATCGCCACATTTCGGTAGTTAACGCATATGTCGCTAGATGGCACTGGCATATTCGATTTCGAACTTAGTTTTCTGGGAAATAAGAATTCGAATATTTCTGTTTTAATTAATCTCATTATTCAATAAAAAAAGGACATATATTTAAATCGTGGGCAATTTGATCTTTCACTGAGTAAAATTGGGGACGTTTGCTCCCATAAAGTTATTGAGATCATTTGGTTACAAGGAGACATTTTGCATTGAAATTAGAGTATATTTTTAATTATAAGTTTAATTTAAAGGCATTTAGCGTTGAACGTCATCTGAACCGAAAGTGAAAATTTTTATTTATTAAAAAAATACTTAAATTTTTACTTATATCATCCGCAGTTCTTATAGGATCCCGTTAGCCGTATACAATACACTACAGCATTCTGTTGTATTGTTTACGCTACAAGACTATTGGCTACATATAAACTAAAGTGTATATATTTTGTAAATAAAAAATATCAATATTATTAATAATATTTACTCTTAGAGTCAATTAATTTATTGATTTGATCACAAAGAAGAGGATATTGAGTATAAACTGATCATTGACTTTGACTTTAAAAAGGCCAGTAATAATATGAGATGATTTTTTTATATTTTAAAGGACTATGCAAAAAATCGTCCCCACCCACCAACAGATTTCAAACGTATCTCGGTCAATACATCTGTGCAGCCTGATGATTTTTTGCTAAGGCGACATCCGTCGTAGATATGGGGTTTTCATGCAAATCGAATTTGAATTATTTATTTCCCATACAAAATTGGCGGCTCATTTGACCAATTAGTATGAGGAGTCCAAAATTTTTCTTGCGATTCATGAGTAGAAGCCGTGTTTTTTTTTGCATTATTGGTGAAACATACAACTTTTCACCTCTACCAGCTAGAAAACTTTACACGATAGTGATAGAAGCTGGTGTTCGAAACACTTTAACTAACACTCACAGCAAAAAGCTGCTTCGAGTTAACAGATTATTAAATAGTTGTCTCATATTTTTTTTTTAGTAACCCCATCGATTTTTAGATTGAAAATGGTTATTATTATTTTAATGGGACGTCGCAATAATTTTAAAACTAATGCCACTTCTGTTGGTGGGTGGAGTTAGAACCCATATAATTTTTTGCATACTCCTTTATACTTATTAACTATTTCTCTGAAAAAGTATCTCGTGTTGTGATACTTAATAACGCTTATTTTTCTGCCGTGCAGCCTTTCATTACACTGGTTTTTTTTTCTTTAAATGGTAGATGCTGCAAGGTTAAAAAATGTTATTTTAGTTCAAGAATATTGATTGTCTCCACCTAACTTATGGTATGACAACATTTGTCATGATCAGGGGATGTAAATAACAATAGAATGTGTTAGAATAAGACGGTATCCCCTGGTTAGACACAAGGCGGAGACAACCTATATTCTTGAACCAAAATAACCTTTTTTTTGTATACTCATGAAACTATACGATTTTTCTCAAGGATTCTATACAACTTAGTAGAAAAAATACTTTTGTTTCCCCATGTGTATGTGTGTTTCCTTAGAGAAAGGTTAGTTTCATTTGTAGCTTGTCAGCGAAAAAACATCCCCTTATATAGGGTTCTTCCAAAATACCTGAAAAAAAATAATTACAGTGGCTTCTACTCATTTTTTAATTCTTTATTTATTTATTCAGTTATTACAAAAAACATGATCATTTTACAATGTAAGTGTATTGTTAAACATTCATAGGTTTGTCTCAATACCGAACTGAATGAAACTATCATGAAACTGAACAACTCCCCAAGGAACCTATACTCAATACGCAAAAAATTATTGAGCTTCGCATACAAAGTTGGCAGTTCAGTTGGTCAATTATAATAGTATGAGGACTCCAAAAATTTTTTTGCAAATTGAGTATAGGTTCCTTGAATAAAGTTGTTCAGATTTATAAGTACAATAGAAGCCGCGGTAAAAATTCCAATTCCCCCATCCGCCATCCCATTTCAAAGGCCGGCAACGCACTTGTGACTCCTCTGGTGTTGCGGGTGTCTATGGGCGGCGGTAATCGCTTACCATCAGGTGATCCGTCTGCTCATTTGCCACCTATCACATAAAAAAAAACTGGTATTTCAGAAGGATCCTATACAATATTAAATTGCTTGTTAACATTCTCGGTACTTCAGTGTGATCAAATCATCAAGTGATGTAAATAAAAAATATTTTTAAAATAAATATTAAAGACACAATCAACGAGTAGTAAACCGGCCTAATAATTAAACGATAATCGAAGAATATTCGAAAAATATTTAAGTAGTTATAAATAAATATAAAGATACATAATACCTACGTCTGGAATACTAATTCATATATTTGTCTTTGGAATAAGGAAAAACTACGAAGTTTAAAAAAAAACTTGATTGGTTATTTTGTTTGGGGAAGCCCCATTATTTATTCCTCAATAAAAATGTCCAAAATTGTGCAAAGTGGGTACGGACGAATAAGTCAGAAATTTGGAACCTGATTCATACCAGGAAACTACTAGGTAGTGACAGAAGAATAACATTTATAGCTTATACTTTATCTCTCGTCTCTGTCTGTATAAAAAAAAAACCTTGTATTTTTCCTTATTTCTAGTGTATTTGTCAAAAATGATATTATTTAGAGTAAGTGATCGTGATCAGCTTTAAGTCTGTTTTAGTTTAGTAGTCTTGCCACAGTTAACACTTTGTCATTATTGTTTATTTAGTTTAAATACGATTTTTGAAACAGACTATATAAAAAAACCAGTTGAACAGTTAATAAATTTAATTTGCACATTTTTTTATTAAAGCACTTTTCTACTTTTTTATTGTTGTTGAATATTGATTGAGAAATAATGCTTAGTGGTTAGATAATTATATTTCATGTGTTGCCATCTTATATCGGTCTAATGTTATTTATTATATTATAAATTTTATCATTACTAATTTGAAAATAAAAAACTATGCATACGATAAAAAGAACTATTTAAATTTTTGAATTTCATTAACATAGGGTATTTATTGTAAGTTTCAATAATCTATGTAAATGTATACTTACTAGATACTATGATAGAACATTGTATTTAATGATAATTTTATTACAAAAACAAATCATTCATTATAATATTACAGTTGTGATGTGGACTGATATTATTAATTTACTAAATAACGAGCCATCTCATTAAAATAGCTTAGATTAATGTTAAATTAAAACTGTAAATACTACCTAATTAAATATTTAAGTACCTATAGATTTTTCTTATCGATCACATGTTTAATAATGGACGATGTTTCGGTTCCAAATTCGTGCGAATGTTTATTGAAATGTATTTCGGATTTATTGAATTGGAAAATAAATTTTAAAAATATAATTTTGTGCGTTTATTTTAAAACCTGGAAGTTTTAAGACATCTGTTTTTTAAACAGTTTGAAAGGGAGATACTATTTTTTAAGTCAAGTAAATATTACCTCGTTTTGGAACGGGACCTACTTATAATAAAATGATAATGTCAATTAAAAAATGGGAATATAAACTAAAAGTTAAAAAAAAAGGTAAACTAACCAAATTAACTGAGGTCTGGGTAGTTGGCAACATACGTGTATCTGGTAGACTTGCAATGGTATCGCTTAGTGCAATAATCAGACCTTAGCAATGATTGCTGTTTTTTCGGCACAAAGTATTATACATGACTAGGGTCATTGGCCGGCACAAGGCAATAAAGCTTACCCAGACAATTTGTATTGTAGTTACCCAACGTAACTTAGTTCAGCCATCCTGAAAGTTGGCAAATAAATCCATACGATAACACAGTTATAGTTAGTTTTATTTATTGTATAGAATATTTTTCATGCTTTTACATCTCTGACCCGAGACGGAATGTACAGTCCGACGTTTTTTTTTTTCACAGAAAAATATTTGACGGCGAGAAGTAATTCTTTTATTTTAAAGTTATAGATATAGAAAATAAGTTGACAATTTGACCCAAATAATAGCCTAGATGTGTTTATATCCGCCATTTAAAAAAACATATTGTATAATATTTGGCTACGGACGTTTACCTAAAGTGCAATCTTCCTCGTGCTTTATTACTGCAGACAACAAACAACAGTTTAAACCTTGGTCAAAGAACCTTTACGTAACGGATATATAATACTGATATACCTCCTATTTACGTAACAAGGCTAATAAACGGACAAATAAATGATTTCAGAATGTTCCAGCGACAGTATATCCAAGCGAGGGAAAATCAAAAGAGTCTTTATTTTGAACACACCCACAGTACTATAAATAACCTACTTTGAACGTACAGGGAGTTAACAAAACCTTTTAATTGACAATAAATAAAGATATGTTTCAGAAATCAACAGCAGGTATAGGAGAAAACTAAACATTAAAGTTTTTCTTTTTATACAGTACATAAAATTCAATTTCCTTATGCAATTTGTACCTTAGAATATTTGAAAAGTAGTTTACTCAATTATGTAGTACATAATTTGCATGCTTATATTATATAACGTAGTAAAACCCACGTTATGTTAAAAGGAGGCAAATTAAGTTTAAACAAATTAACTTCGTTAGTGCATGGAATAACACTGAACAATTTAAAAAACGTCATTTTTTTCTTACAAGGTACACATCGCATCGCATAAAGAAAGAAGAAGAATTTCCTCTTTATTGCATACAAAACACATAAAATACAATTTCTAAAACAAAGTATGGCAAAGGCGGACTTATCCCTATTTCCTATTTTTTATCGATATTTCAGAAGCAGCCTGTATAAAAGTAGTTTATTTTATTAACCGACTTCAAAAAAAGGAGGAGGTTCTCAATTCGTCGGAATCTTTTTTTTTATGTATGTTCACCGATTACTCGAAGACGCCTGAACCGATTTGGAAAATTCTTTTTTTGTTTAAAAGGGTATACCTCACAGGTGGTCCCATATAAATTTTATCGAAATCGATTCAGCGGTTTTTGAGAAAATCAACAAAAACATAGCAAAATTGGAGTTGTTGCGATTGAAGTCGGTTGTTTTTAACGTATTCAGCGTGGTCAATTATATATTTCCCTGTATAACAAGAGCGAGGGCGTGTACATCCGTCAGTACGCAATCACAGGCGATAACCCGCCGAGAATCACTTTGAACTTGCTTTGAACTGATTATCGTTAAATCGTTATAGCTTACTGGCATTAACATTGCTTCGTGCATGTATGTTCTTGTATTTACAGCTACAGCAAAAAAAACTCATTTACAATGTTGGTCTATTTACGTTTCTATTTGGTCTTGATTTATTTATTTATTTATTTTTTTTTTAATGGCAGAGGTGGCAAACGAGCAGACGGATCACCTGATGGTAAGCGATTACCGCCACCCATAGACACCCGCAACACCAGAGGAGTCACAAGTGCGATGCCGGCCTTTGATTTGGGAGTACGCTCTTTTCTTGAAGGTTTGAATGTCGTATCGGTCCGGAAATACCGCAGGCGACAATTCATTCCACAGTTTGGTTGTGCGAGGCAGAAAGTTTCTAGTGAAACGCACAGTTGTGGACTGCCAACCATCTATGTGATGGGGATGAATATGTTGTCGCGTAGAACGATGGCGGAAAGAGGCGGCAGGGATCAATCCAAACAATTCCTCGGAGCACTCCCCATTGTACATGCGATAGTGAATGCAGAGCGAGGCTACATCTCTACGCAGTGCCAGGGAGTCAAGCCGATCTGAAATATCCTGGCAGTCGACGATTCGAGTTGCTCTCCGTTGAATGCGGTCCAGAGGGAGAAGCTGGTACTGGGGTGCCCCTGCCCAGAGATGAGAACAGTATTCCATATGAGGCCGAACTTGCGCCTTATAAAGTTGCAGGCGATGCGCCGCAGTGAAATACCGTCTCGATCTATTGAGCAAATTATTATTAATAAATTATTTATATGATAGTTCGATACACGTCGAGTATATAATACTGGTTGTATAAAGAAAGACCTCTCCAGGAAATCTGAACAGAAGCTTCTTTCTGCTTTACACACTGGACAACTTCACCTGAGGAAGCTATGTTGATATCGAACTAATAAAGAAATACTTTTCATTCAAAGTTATCCGACCAGCTAGCTGATTTAAATAGACTTTCCAAAAGTTTGGTTTTCTTCAAGAAAATTGTTTAGTGTGATAATTAGAGGTTTAGGTTTCAGGGAGAGGTACTTTTACACCCTGTATATTGTTTTTCTCTGCTGTATTCTCATATAAGTATGTCATTCTCTTCCTTTTTTCTAGCAGCTCTATTATATTATTAAGAATTTACCGCTGAAAGTAAATTAATCTATCTTAGTACCTATATAGTCAAATAAAAAACTTGTTCAAATTTGCTCAGGGCTTTGTCAATGAAACACATTAATTGGAATAACACTGAATTAAACCGTTGAACTATACGAAAATAGCGCGTAATTCCGTCAAGGTGAAAGATGCGCTACTACCGCTTACAATCCATACTTAATTCGCTAACAAAAACAACAGCCAAGTGAGTGACATTTCCTATGTTTGTCTATGACTAAAAGGATGTATTGTAAGTAATACTACCTACGCTGCGCTGCATCGGCATCGTAGAGACTATCGTAGACTGCAACATTAAATTACTGAACAACCGACGCAAAATATTTTTAACCTAACCTCACATTAAATCCCAACATTTACATAAAACCTAAGATTTACCAGTATATAGCTTTTACAGTACTTAATAGTTATAAGTTTGAGGTCTATTTGTATGGCGGTCTGTGGCTTCCTAGCTCTCAAATACATCGATCTTTTATATGCGTTTTCCCATTTGAAAGCAGGCGTCATCGCGGTAGTTCTTAGTTGTTTTAATGTAAATGTGTTCAGTGGTTTCCGAGTTATTCGACATTTCTGTCGGCGGTGGCAAAATATATCATTTTTTAGTTGTTTCCAATTTGTGGGTTTCCATCTTATGTTTTCTATAGATTTATCATTTGAGTTGGTAAATCTTCTTTCCTTTCCGGCTTTTACAGTAACATAAAAATGTTTTGCGTCGGTTGTCGAGTAATTTAATGTTGAATTCTACGATATTCTCTACGATGCCGAGTCAGCGTAGGTAGTATTACTTACAATACATCCTTTTGGTCATAGATAAGACCAAAAAATTTAAGAAAATGTTAACTGAAAAATGCTATAGTTTGCAAGATTTTTTTTAATGAAAAATGATTTCTTCTTCTTAATTTATACTACAATGTTATTATCTATTCTATATGTAGCAAATAAGTACTTATTTCTTCTATGCATGCCAAATTGCTTAAATTGTTTTATATTAAGATAATATTTAAAATTATTAATATTGTATACTTAGGTCGACTTTGTTAACCAAAAGTTGCAGTGCCCTGGCCGGGTGTCACATACATTTGTAATAGGATAACCAAGTACATTTAAGACCTCTTGTACTGTATATGACAGCAATAAAGTATTGAGTATTGAGTGTTTAATTTAGGTTTTTTCCGGGTATCTGTTGTAAATCCTAACTCAGGACATGCTGAAAATAAACAGAATCTAGTAAGAAGCGTTTATCTCTATCTTCTCGGTTATTTTCGGATAATCATTCACTCTTGTCAATAGGATCTGTGACCACCACTCCATCACCGACAACATTGCTATGGAATTTCATCAGGAACTGTAGAACTTTCAATTTCAAAACTGCTAACAAACTTTCATCATCATTCATCCCGTTTTCAGGATTGCGCCATTAAGTCTTATGCAATAATACTTTCCTTAAGCAATAATATTTGTTAAAACATTTATAATTAATTAAATATTATTTAAATGGATTTAAAAATTGACCCCCGACATTGAGCGATATAAGTTCATCGGAGTTGTTTGTGAATTGTGAAACATTTTTTTTATGAAGTAGGTAGGTACATATTGGCTAAGATGTGAAACAATGCAATATATCTGAAGGAATCCATATATTGTGATTTTTTCTGTAATTAAGTAATAAGAATGATGGGCTAAGAGTAAACATAATAAAAGTACAGGATGTCCCGTGGCAGATTTTGTGAACGCTATTGCTCTGTCAGTACTGCAGCGAATCGCTCAGAATACTCTTGAAAGATTCCGCGAGTGTGTGCGCCGCGATGGAAAATATTTGGACAGAGTGATTTTTAAAAAATAAAATCCGCATTTCTCCTCTTTCTTTTCATAACAAATACATTTATATTCTAAACTAATAACGTCATTTAATTTAATTAAGAAATCCAAAACCTGCCACGGAACACCTTATATAAGATATTATAAGATAATATAAGAGGTACCTTATCAAGCACCAGATGAAAACTTTTTTAAACCCACTATTAGTAAGCCCTTGGCATTACCTCACCTGGTGGTGTGATGACAATGCCAAGGAGGAACTGTCAAAGAATGTAATTTGTATGTAAGGAACACCTCATTTCTGTTAAAGCCACGTTAGTGCATTCGTTACTGTAAATATTCACAATGTTTTCCAAAACTCTCTGGGACCTTGACCTTGTGATTAAAATTTGGACTTAGTATCTTAAAGTTTAGTGTGATTTTGTTATGTCTATAATTACGTATAATTATCGCGTTGTTGAATAATCTTATTAACTAACTTACTCGCGTAATGTTATATTTGATAAAACGTAACCCACCGTAAATTAATAACCAATTATCCTAACTGTCTGGTTGAATACTTGGCAACTAGTAACTAACTTCTTAGCGAATAGTTTGATTACCTGATTACAGGCTTAAATTCAAGTACGTTTATTTCAGTAGCGATATAAATAACTCGATAATTCGTTAAGACAACCGTTACTTTTGAGAGACGATTAATTTCCAAGTTGAAGAATATCCCGTTCCCCTCATGCGGGACCCTAATGACGTCATATGCACGAAATAGGGGTCCTGGAAGCCCGCTCGTTACAGCGCATGCGTCCACCGACCTAGTAGGGTGACAGCCGTATAAAACACGACGACGCGACCGGCCACAGTAAATACTCCTTTCGGAAACCGCATTTCAAAATAAAAATAAAAACTATTTCAAATATCGAACTTCAAGTTTGTAAACAGTGATAATGGCTGAAAAAGGAAACGAGCCGGGAGAGACGATTGGATTGCTCGATAAAAAGGTATGTTTTCTTTTTAATTTGGTTGGATTTAAAGGCATGCTGTGATGTAATGTCAGGCAAAGGTCATCCACACGGGGTGGGTTTTGAATCGTAGGTGAGGGGTGTAAGGTCGAGTTTAGATGAGGGGTGTGTCGGTGTCGTCCACGTAGTGCGTACGCTGTATGTAAACCACGCTTCCATTGACATAACCAACAAACCACGATAGCTAGTAAGATGATTTGATTATGATTACACCTCTCCTTTAGTTACTGATGAAGCGGTACCACATTTCAAGGTTGGAAAATTCAACGAACGTCGTTTACAGAAAAGGAAATACCATCTTATATCGATGGGCTCAGTTAAATGTTAATGCTGTGTGAGTACACAGACATTTCATCTGAGTATATGAAATAAGGATTCATATTAAAATATACTCTTTGGTTCAAAGGTTAATAGGTAGGTATAACGTTAGGTTGATACCGATAAATATTTTTTCCAATATCTTAAAACTAGTTTTGACTTTTGAAGGCATTTACTCTATTTATTTTATGCTACGCATTTTAGGCATTTTATGCTCTAATTATTAGAGTTTAATTAATACAACTAAGTTAATAAGGTTAATTACAATGACCGAGATCGATTTAAAAGTTTAAAAAAACATAAATTTGATAATTGACTTTTAAATAATTTATGTGTGTGTAAATGTGAAAATTGTATTTAGTTCATTATAATTCGTTTTAGATGATGAATTACAGTATAATCTTTATTTTTTACTAGTTTAATAGTATTAAAATATCTGTGTTACTAGTATTATACCATCTGTACTACTAAGTACTTAAAACACAATTATTCACGAAGAATAAACAGTTTATTTAGAAGTGTCGTTCTACGGTTATACTAATTACCTACCTACATAAACATTTATATGCATCGGCGCGGCGGTGCAGTGCATTGCAGTCGTCGAACGACAATTCGATCCGCTTACCGAGAAACTTTACATCGCGCAAATCGTTGTAATCGTGCAAAGTGAAGCAGAGGTCGTTCGTTGACTCTGCCTTGCCTTCATATCAATACATCACAGAAGCGGGAATCCTTACTAATATTATAAATTCGAAAGTAATTTTGTTTGTTTTTCCGTCTTTCACATCGCAACGGAGCATCGGATCGACATCGACATTATTTTTTACACAGATCTCGAAATAAATGTAGAGTTATATGCTCATTGTCCCTGCTTATGCTCAATCATACTCAATTGAGAACATTTTAAAATTAACCCAATTTCATAAGTTTTTTAACCTCCACCAATCCGGACTTGGCCCCCGAGTGTGGAGTAAAGCCTAACCTTCCCGATGTATGGGAAGAGACCCGTGCCCCTGCAGTGGGGACGATATGGGTTGTTAACATGCAAAAATGAAACGTATGTAAATAATAAACATGTTTGATTAGTAACCATTATACATTTTAAAGATACATAAGCAGTTCCATCGTTGCCACTAAGCAAGTTGTCAATTCTTCTAACATAAGTATACCGTATTACTGTACTAACTATGAGTTATTGGTAATGCTATTGTGTTATTTATGTATTTAATTGTATTTATTTATATGGAAAAATGTGTTGCAAAACGTAATTTTCATTTAAAGACGTCGTAGTAACCACGTGACGCCCTTCCCACCTACGCGCTAGGAATCCTTTTCGTCTCTGAAGGGCATGAAAAGGTCACGATGCGATGACGTAAAATGAATAAGGATTGGGCTTAGGCTTTCTCCGTTTTTCTAAGTTTTTTATCGTGATCCCAAGAAAAGCAAATGTTTTAAGCTACTTTCAAAAAAGAATAGCTTCGGTCGCAAATTAATTAATGAGATTTTCTCGAAGACTGCTTGACTGATTGCAGTAATTTTTTTTCTTACATAGATAGATTGTAGCTGGAGGATGAACCTTAAAAAGGTTTTGTTTATGGTTCTTAAAGGAATTTCGGATTAGAAGACTAAAAAATGACCTTCGAAAAATTGCACGTACTTCGAATAAATATATTATGTTTTTTGTTATTTTCAATAATACATTAAAGAATACGTCGAATAATTTATAACTTGTTTGTGCCTTTTGTCCATCATAAATCATGTGTGCTACTTACAATAATTTGTTAAGATACCTAATACTAGAACCATAACCATGTATGTCCGTGTCCCATTAAAACTTAGTCTCTCTATACAAAATTTAATTCGTTGTACTCCCGCTAACTGTGGTCTCATGAAACTGAACAACTTTGCCCGAGGAGCCTATAGTTAATTCGCAAAAAAAATTGGCCTCTTCATACAAATTCATCAGCTAATCGACCATTTTTGTATGAAGTGGTCAAGATTATTTTTGCGAATTGACTATGGGTTCCTTGGGCAAAGTTGTCCAGTTTCAAGAGTCGAAACCACAGTTAGCTGAAGTACACCGAATTAAATTTCACCCTGGACAGAATAGGGTTTTTCACCATTTTTTGAAAAGTATCTCAAATTAATCATTAGGTGGGAAAAAGTCAAAAATATTTTTTAATTTTTTTTTTTAAACCTATAAGTACCCCAAAAACACATTTTAAATTACCATTCCCAATCAGCATGCGAAAACTATAGCGGCCATGATGCTTAGGTCGTGACGTAATTTCAGGAGTAAACAAAACAACTCTGTACTAAAATTTTGACACATATCGCGAACAAAATGTCATTGTTTACCACTATTGTGACGTCATTTGACAACCAGCATGGCGGCCGTCGTTTCAGATATTTGAATAACAGATTAAAAAACTTGATTTTTGTAAATCAAAAATAAAATGTTTTTTCTCATTTTATTGTATAGAAATCATATTAAATCGATTACGTATTACAAATACCACAGTAAATAAGCAGTTTTAGATTTTTTCTTGTATAGAGTAAAATACCCTATTATGTGCTTGATCCGAAATCCTTATTAACTCTAGATATAATTTCATCTTGAGTTTTCCTTATACTTTCACAAATGGGCCGATGTTTGTACATATGTATTTTAAATCTGATAACCTTACGAGGTCATTTAACGAAGCAAGCCTCGGGTAACCCTCACAGCATAAAGAAAGAGTTAACCTAACTTTATCCTGTTTTCGTTCATGTTTGCAATAACATTACAGTTTCATTTTTCTGTTGAATAAAATTTTATCAAAGGAGTTAATGAATTAATGAAACAGTTTATTACGCAACATAAAACAGGAAAAATATAAACAATAAATATACCTGTAACAAAGTTATAAATGCAGGCGGTTTTATCATTAAAGAGCGATCTCTAAAGAGTATTTTTTATTCTATCGAAGGAGTTTATAAACGACGACATTTTAAAGAAAATTCTCAGATGAACGAAACCGTCTTCGTACATACCCCTGATGAAGGTGTCATTTGAAGATTCATATCCATCCCTGTTTAATAAAACGCAGAGTTATGTTAAGTATGTGTCAACGCAACGATCTTGACCGAAACACGATAATAACTAGAGGCTAAGTTCAAATGATCAATATGTCATATGTTACGCGAGCGAAGTACCTCATTTGTTTACTAATTCATATCGCAGTTCTGGTTCCACGGATGCTGAAGGTTGTGTTCATGAAATCGAAATATGGGGTAAAACAAAGAAACTTAATCCTTGATTTATTGATTATAGTGGGTTGATTACACTTAACTAAGTTGTTTGTTTCCAGCTCGCCTTCCATTCTCTCTCTGTTTTATCTTGTGACACAATTAACACTCTGCCACCATCTAGATGCTAAATCTTTGCCATGCCATGCCGTACTCTGTGTTCTCACATTGACCACCGTGTTCTGAGTATCCGAGGCGTTGGAATGAAAAACTGTGGGTTGTTTACAAATTAAAACAATCCAGAATGTATACAGATATTTCAGACAAATCAATTGTTATAGTACGAAAATTACATACTGGTTCGCCCATATCGATTATTACATAAGGTAAGTGACCCAAATAAGGCCTACCTTATTTTTATCTTGACGTAATTACTAGGTTTTTAAGAAAAACTCACTCATCTTTCGAAATATTAATCTTTATTTATTAAACTTTAAAATAAATGTAGTTGAAACGATAAAAAAACAAAAAACAGACTTCTGTGAATCAAAATATTCAAAAAGTCCTTTAGGCCTTATTGGGAAACCCATGTCGCAATAAGGCCTTTCACACTAAAAGAAACAAAAAACAATCATTAAACTTTAGTTGCTAAAACATATCAACGTAATATTATTTAAATTTAGTAAGATTCTTTAGTAATCATATTTGGACGTTATAATCAGTCTTGATAATCACCTCAACATATTATCCTTCCTTTCTTCATTTTCGTCAAGAAATCTCCTGCACAGCAAAATTTTTTATCAGCAGGGGTTAAGCCAACACACAGCTCATGATACCTACCAGATATTGCAAGCAAGGCATTGCCGCATGTCATCCATTCGATATTATTTGCACTTATATTATTCTGATAGGCCTTATTTAGATCTGTCGTATGTGTAAGAAAAAAAATATTACAGAAAATACATTGAAAAAATGGCGTATAAATGCTTATGTAGGGGTTACTAAACTTTTAAACTAAACAACACACAAAAAAAATGTGGCCATCCGTGCAAAAATATCAAAATACTTACATCATTACCTGTAGAAATTTTATAAAACAGGCGTACACTCCGCTTCCCGACTGTTTTCGACTACATGTTCCGACATACTCGTGGTAAGCGGCGCTCGCTATTCTTGTATGTGTCAGATACATCCTTAGGCACACCACTGTAAACTTTCGCGGTTATTTGAAATGTCTAAGCGGGAAATTTGAAACCTAGGCCTTATTGAGGCATAGGCCTTATTTGGGTCTCTTACCTTAGGTATAAAATCAGTAGCGTCCCCCACTGTGCCCAGTGCTAGGGGCACGCGTGGGGCTCTCCAAACTGATTGATGGATTTGATCTTTTAATATAATGAACGAACGTTTACAACTACGAGTGTATTCAAAATTACATCAATAAAAAAAATTATAACAACAACAACATGCCTACCTAAAATTATATATCCTCCAGCTCTTAGTTCCAGTAATGACATAAATTGTATTAGAAAAAAAAGCGGCCAAGTGCGAGTTGAACTCGCCCATGAAGGGTTCCGTAACAGCTAGTAACATAATATAAAAGTTCTTGTAGTTCGTTGTAGGTAAATTGCGGTTTACGATTTATGACGTATTAAAAAAAACTACTTACTAGATCTCGTTCAAACCAATTTTGGGTGGAAGTTTGCATGGTAATGTACATCATATATATTTTTTAGTTTTATCATTCTCTTATTTTAGAAGTTACAGGGGGGGGGACACACATTTTACAACTTTGAAAGTGTCTCTCGCGCAATCTATTCAGTTTAGAAAAAAATTATAGTAGAAACCTCAATATCATTTTGGAAGACCTATCCATAGATACCCCACACGTATGGGTATGATGAAAAAAAATTTTTTGAGTTTCAGTTTTAAGTATGGGGAACCCCCAAAAATTTTTTTCAATTTTTGTGTGAAAATCTTAATGCGGTTCACAGAATACATCTACTTACCAAGTTTCAACAGTATAGTTCTTATAGTTTCGGAAAAAAGTAGCTGTGACATACGGACGGACAGACAGACAGACAGACATGACGAATCCATAAGGGTTTCGTTTTTTTGCCATTTGGCTACAGAACCCTAAAAAGGAAAAATAAAAAGTTTGAGTGAATAAAAATTTTGGATTTTTTTACCTTTACTTCTTTTAATACTGAAATTGTGTCGAAACCTCAGAAATTAGACCCTGACGGAGTAAAACGATCACTCATATCAAAATAAAAATTTTGCCGGAGTAACGTCTCTCGAAGTAAAGTCCTGTCGAAGTAGAATCCCGCCGATGTTAGTGGTCTATCGAACTAATGGTGTGTCGAAGATGGTCGAAGTAACGTTCTGTCGAAGTAGTTTTTATCGAGTTCAGTCCGCCATTTCTATTTGCTTAGATTCCTTGCTATTAATTTCTATTATTCTTGCATAGTTTAGCTTTGTTAGAATAACGTAAATAAAGAAACAATTTTTATATACAACCTGCGTTAGACACACTTTCTTTCAACAATCGATCTTACGTAGCATGAAAAATATGTTTACTTGTTAGTATAGCGTGAATAACAAACGTGAAATTTAATTGTTTGAAGTTCTAGAAAGTTTTCGTTGATTACCTACTGAAGTTTTACTTCCTTTCATTTTGCATCAGCAGAAGTCATGCAGAAGTAGAGAAATACGAAATGGGGCTCTACGTAATAAATAATGGACATAACTGTTAAAAATACCCTATTAATTTATAACCTACTGGTAACTCTTCGACATATTTTTTATGGATTTAGAAAAACCATTATGTTAGTTATTTCTATGTATAACTTTCTTAGGTCTAACCTGCCGGTCTAACCTGCAGACCTAAAAGTTGCATAGTCTGTAATTATAACTAAATACGAAAAAAAAAATTCTGTTTTATTATATCAGCTTTAAAACTAATCAACTACTATTAATTGGCCAATTTTGTACGAAAAAGCATTTTTTTGCGATTTCAGCAAAGGTAAAAAAAACATTATTCAGTTTTATAAATAGAAGGCTTTCTTTAAAAGTATTGACAATTGTCATAGTAAAGTCTTGTATTAAATTAGATTAGATTTACTTATTTCATATTATCAATGTCAAGTTTACAATATTATTGTAACCTTGACCATTGTTACAAAAATGTCAGAGGATAATATGATCGTCAAGGCAATAATTAAATAAATAATAAGATAATTTAAAATGTCACACAGAAAAAATATAAGTATAACTAAATATGTCAAATTAAAAAAAGTACATTTTTAAATGTATGTCAAACAAAAATATAAATTAGTCCTCTCTCCTCTGCCACGCGGTACCGAGTGAATGATGTTTCTGTACAATACGCTTGAAACAACTAGCGTTTTCACTTTAAAACAAGAAGAGTGGATGTTTGATATGACACTTATTTTTAGACTGGACAATGGCCAGTTATTGCTAAGATGGAGCACATCCGTTCGCTGTGACCTGATGTACCAAATATGAACATCAGGGCTTCTGTTCCATTCGGTTCATTACAATTGAAATATTTTTCGCAAATCCGTTTAATATAGGTAGATACAAAAGCTTACTGCCGGGTTCGTTCATCCTTCGGGAATCATTGGAGGAATCGGGATAAAAGATATAAGCCTATGTCCTTCTCTATGTTATTCATCAAAATTGGTTGAAGCGAGGCGTTAAGAAATATTATAATCTATAGAGACAAAAACATTTTTACAATTATTATATTAATGAGGATTGATGGCATCATTTACCAGATACTTTTAATTTTTGTCCGTCACAATACAAAATGTATTCGAATTTCGAACCTATTTTTACTTCTTTGTGGTTGTTTCTTTTTATTAATTAGAATTACTACTACTAGAAGAATGACTACAGGCACGGTCATAACCTGGATGGGTCTGACTGACTGTTAGTGGCATTTATCTCGACCGTTTCCGTGCTTCGCAAGGCACGTTAAGCCGTTGGTGCTGGCTGCTATCGCTAACAGTCGTTAAGCCAAGTCAGAGTCCGTATAGGCGGCTTAAAAACTTCTGACACTGAGGTTGGCCACTAGCCCCACAACCTCCACCAATCCGGACTTGGCCCCCGTGTGTGGAGTATGGCCTAACCTTCCCGAGTAATGGGAAGAGACCCGTGCCCCTGCAGTGGGGACGTAATGGGTTGTTCACAACAAAAATTAGTCAAAAGTTATTTTAATTGTGTTAGCGATGATTATGGAGCTTTTGGTTATTTTTTAAGGTCTCTCTTAGAATATCTAAAATATCTTTCTACTCATGAATCTGAACCAAATTTTCCAAGGATCGCGCAAAAACAAACCATAATCGTCATGTTGATTCTGTATAATTGACCACGCTGAATACGTTAAAAACAACCGACTTCAATCGCAACAACTCCAATTTTGATATGTTTTTGTTGATTTTCTCAAAAACAGCTGAATCGATTTCGATAAAATTTATATGGGACCACCTGTGAATATACCCTTTTAAACAAAAAAAGAATTTTCCAAATCGGTTCAGGCGTCTTCGAGTAATCGGTGAACAATTGAGAACCTCCTCCTTTTTTTTGAAGTCGGTTAAAAAGCAAATCAAACAAAAATAAAATATGGAAATTCTTTCTTATATAGGATGGCCGGGGGAGTGACGTGACGTCCAAAGATAAAAGGTGCCTCATATTGAGGGGGTATCCGAATCACCCCCATGCGTATATGTTCCGCGATTTTTCATAGTTTTTGAGTTATGATTTTTTTTTTAATTCAACCGTATCGGCAAAAAATATGTTTTTTAAATCCTCTGTATAACGTTTTTTTTAATCTATTGAATTAAGTACATCAAAAATCTTTCAGTATCACAGCTTCCGGGGCCCAGCTCTCGAGCTCCAATTGTCAATTTAATTAAAAATTCAAGGATAACTTTAAAATTGCGTTTTTTATTGATGATGTTGTTAAAATGTTTGCGAATTTTATCTGCGATCACTTCATTCTAAACTACTTAAGGTTTCTTCGCTTTCTTTGCAATTACCTCTAGATAATCAATTTCGCGTTTATAGATGTGTAGAGATTTAAAGTAGTCTGATAAACTGTCTCAAATTATCTCCAAAGTCTATTTTTTTTGTAACATCACTAAGGATTCAGATAGGGGATTGGAGATAGGGTAAGTGGTTCATTGTTCAGGTTCATGAGTAGAAACCACAGGTCAAATAGCGCCAGTTCTTTAGTAAGGAAACCTTATTCAAAAAATATGTTTTTGTCAATAAATGCTAAAACATCGACAACCCTGCACAAGGAGTCACACTGGTCATATCCATCACGATTATTTTATTCGTATGTGCGATCTTATTGACAAACAAGTACCTACGTGGGTCATAAGTGTAGCTCAGTGGTCAGAACACACCCATATCGCATTCATAGAGTGTTGTGTTTGTAACGTTAAGACGTCAAGTCGGAAAAGTGGAAAAGAGGTTACGGTATATTGCGCATGTAACAGAGAATTATTCAGAATATAATGATGTTTTCTTTGCGCATTTTCAGTGTTTATATTGTGACAGAATGTCAGAAGGGCTATTTAGTTAGTTATTTTTAGCAAAGGTTTTTGTGATAGATTAGTACTGTATGTAAATATAGGTACTGAAAACTATTTTCTTGGTACTGACTGAAAAGTAGAATGAATTAATTAATAAGCAACGAATCTTTGACTGTTTCAACTTCTACAAATAAGTAGTTAGTGAGTATAATTTTACACAACTTATACTGATACGTATAATATCCCAGATAATTTTATCAACTCGCTTCACATCAGGAGGTTGCAGGTTCCATTCCCGTCGAGGTCCAAGTTTACAAAGCCCGGTTTAGTTTGTGATACGTTATTTTCTGCGAATGTAAATTCAAAAAGTTTTATTTTGCAACAAGTCCTACCAGTTTATTAACAATTAGTTCTGTGTCACGTCTGTTGACCCTATTGAAAGATGCACGATGCGAATTGTTCCGCAATGCAATGGTTAATGAAGTCCCTACCTACTACTACTCGATAATATGTGATGTATATAACGATAGCGATTGCGATTGGAATTCATATACATATATCTCGAACACGAAAGAAAATTCCGGATCAATGTTCATCGTAGAATTTGAAATGTTTTATTAGTTGTGACTTTTAAATTAATTAAAGTAAATAAATTACGTACGCCTTATATATTGTAATACGTTATTGCACAAAATAATTTACAAAGACAATAAAAATAAATTGAAATAATAAACAATCACTACGATGGCAGTTGTAAAGCCATTTTTAGATACCTACTTCATTCATTCAAACTTCTGACAGCAGGGTTGGCCACTGACCCCACGACCTCTACCAATCAGCACTTGGCCTCTATGTATGAAGTTAGGGCCTTACCTTCCCAAAGTATGGGAAGAGACTAGACCCATCCCCCAGCAGTAGAGACGCTAACGGTTGTAACATGCCGGCGAATACATTGGGGAAACTCTGAGGGGAAACCTGTACAATTGCACATATTCATTGGGGAAAGTTGTGCAGATTTAGGTACCTTCAGAAATGTGCAACGCAATCTTCATAAATACCTTACATAGGTTGGAACAAAAAGTTAATCTATCTATAAATTACCTAACACTTATTTTAATCTCAGTATGAAATTATTGTAAAAAAGAATTCTTTGTTAGTATTTATTTAGGTTAACAACTCGAATGGCGGCAGTCAATGTCGCGGCTACGTGCGGCGCGGTTTCCCGCGCGTCGGCCATTTTTTAAATCTCAGTTTTAGCGGGAAAGTAGGCAGCCATAGACGATTTTCACAACTTTTTTCACGCACAGGCGGACATTAAGGCATTGCTAACGTAAATGCCGATAGCACAAGGTTGCACTCACACGTGTATTAAAACAGTACGTTAATTAAACAGTGAACATTTACAAACTTACTCAAATTCAAAATGAGTTATAACGTGAAATTGTTGTTTCGACAAAGGTCGGATAAAGAAAAGTTTGGCCTTGATAATTCGGGATTTGTTATGTCAGAGAAAAATGTTTGGACGTCGGATAAGGTACGTTTTTGATTTAGTTTCTTTTTTTTATAATACTGTGTTGCTTTGAATGATTTTTAACAAGGAGATCTTTAGAAAATGTAACTGACCTTGCACTGGTGATTTCTGAGGCATGACCGATTGAATAAAAATTTTATTCTTGAAGCGTTAAAAGGTAGATTCGAGGTGTATATTAATCGTATTACCTATGCTTATATAACAATGCTTGAATACTAAAGAGTAGATAATGCAGTGTCTTTAAGCTGAAATTTTTACGTGCGTGCGTAGAAACTGATACACTTACATACCATATGCTTACAACTGGAAATTGCCTTGGAATAATAAAAAATTGCATTTAAACCCCCGTCATCTATGTGAAAAGCATAGTAGAGCCAGTTATTTTTGTAATACTTTGCAGAACAAAGAGTTAGATAACTCTTTACGAATTTCTCATGGGAACTAATTGATCCCTCTCTATAAGAGAATAAACTTAGAGATAAAAAACATCGCTTGAGACTATCAACTTCCTAATACCAACAAAATCTGAAGAGACGTCATTCAATCATTTGTAACTTCCTTTTAGCTGATTAAACCACCTAATCAACCCATTGTTGGTCTTATGCATAATTTACAATGGAAACTCAACCTGGTTGGACGGCATCGCGGATGCATCCGCTCGATTTTTAATTGCATTCTGCGCTCGCGCCTTGCATTACGGAAAGTAGTCGGCGGAGAAATAATAGCCACAGATCAAAATGGCACAATTTACTTGTTCATCGTTCAAAACACAACAGTGTTATGGCGATGGAGCCCGTACAGCACTAATCCGAACTTGACCCCCGAGTGTGGAGTACCATCGTGAGCTATGAGAAGAGGTCTATGCCCCAGCAGGGGAGCGCTATGAATGTTAAGAATTCTGAGTTTGTTAAAACTTATAAAAATATCTTTAGATGGTGAACAAAGCAGTAAATAATTACCAAAGCTTGCTTAGTAAGCATGCATCAGCCGGACCAATGACCCGTGATCGATTGAAAATATGTTGAATCGAATCGATGTACGTTTTGAAACCTCAGTACTATACCCGACCCAGCAATAAAGTGCGAAAGTGTTTGAAAAACTCCTAATGCTTTTATGCCATACTATTCTATGGCATTAAATTGTTTTGTAAGAAATTACGAGGCAATTTAATAATTAAGATTCTTTAAACGAAGATGTAAAGGTTTAATTTTGATTTATTTCTATCGAGCAGCCTTTATGTAATTGGTAATTACATGCTAACTGACTTTTCTAGGCAGAATTTTGCTACATAACGAAAAACAAAAACAAAAATACGTTCTTAAAAAACAGTTGAAAAACACAATCGTTATTTGTTTCTTGCGTTATTTCGTCTATAAATCATTTACATTTTTTTTTCTATTTAACCTCCAATGCAAAAGAGAGGTGTGAGACTATGTGTGTCTGTGTATATGTCTGTGACATCGTAGCTCTCAAACGGGTGAACCGATTTGATTACACTTCTTTTTATTTTAAATGAGGTTTCATCGCGGTAATTTTTAGCTACTTTTGGTGAAAATTGGTTCATTGGTTATCGAGTTGTTTGACTTTAACTGTAGACGGAGGTATTTTTTTAATTTTAAAAGTTATCCTTAGAATAAATGACATAATTTTCCTATCTCTAGCCTTTAACTATCCGGTATCGACCGTCTCACAATTCTTTCTCTTTCTTATTTATTATCAGCGGTTATTTACATTCCACTCCGTTCAACCGTTCATTAGGATTGCGTTCGTTAAGAATTGATGATCGTCGATTCTAAGACCGTGAGAATAATGGTTTTATTGTGATTCTATTTGTGAATAGGATTGTTTGTTTTGAAATCCTTACTGATATTTGAAATGTCAAAGTGCGTTTGTTTGTTGGTTTGTTTGTTATTCTTTCACGTCGCAACGGAGCAACGGGTCGAGATATTTTTTTCACAGAAATAGTTGACGGGCTGTGAAATAATATACCTAGTCTATAATAAAAATCTCGTTACCTATATAAAAATATAGTATTCCCTCAGGAATTAAATAAAAACATAATTAATTAATTTAATAAATTATTCTGATTTTGATTCTGATTAAACCTGGAATCCAAAAACAACGCAAGTTGACAAATCACACTATTTAGCGCTTATTATTTTATACTAAACGGATTTGTTGAAAGACAAAGATAGAGGTGAACAACGCAACGTAGGATGCTTTTATCCCAAAATCTCATTTCCGTGCTCGCGAGCCACTTGCAGTTTGCGTACTGTGTACTCTTAATGACGGTCATGAAAACGATATTCACGCGGGCGGAACTGCGAGCAAAAGCTAGAACGCAAAACCTAGTACTCTTGTAAAAAACATTGTAATTGCCAACCAAAGAGATAAATGAAGATGTACACCTTTATTTTAAATACCTAAAAGGGAAGATACATTATTTTTCGACAGACTTTCAGTATTATGCCGTTTCTTAAAACGATTCACAGTTTAGTTATCCGATTTAACAAGATATTTTCCAAATCAATATCGATCTATTGAATAAGTAATAAGTTACGTGCCTTTCATGTATTTTGGGGCAACTGAAATACGTAGTCGGTCCCATAATGAATTGGCCTAACTATGAAATAAAAAAGAAAATTAAATGCAATCATTTTTATTTTTCAATATAGTCTCCATCAATACTGACACACTTCTGACATCGGAGAAATAACATTTCTAATCCTTTATAAAAATAATCGCAATCTTTGTCTTCAAAATGACTGAAGACGGCCGCCTGCAACTCTTCATCGCTTGAAAATTTTCTTCCCCTTAAGTCCCGCTTTAAATTTGGGAATAAGTAATAGTCGGACGGAGCCATGTCTGGACTATAAGGTGGATGGTCCAGCTCCGTGAACCCGCATTGACGCACTGCATCCTTCGAAACACCGGCGGTGTGCACGGGGGCGTTGTCGTGAAGCAACAGGACGCCTTTACTCAGTTTGCCTCTGCGCTTCTCCTTTATAATATCTCGCAGTTTATATATTAATGAAGCATAATATTCGCCGTTTACGACTGTATTGCGCTCTTTAAAATCAACCATCAAAATACCTTGAAAATCCCAAAAGATTGTGCACATGATTTTTTTGGTAGATTGTTGCACCTTTGCCTTTCTAGGCGGCTTTTCACCCTTATAACGCCATTCCATTGACTCGCGCTTGCTTTCTGGATCATAATATAACACCATAGTTTCATCACCAGTCACTAGTCTCTCGATCACGTTCTTTGGGTTTTCTCCACAAAGATCTAAAAACTCGGCAGCACAGCGAACTCGCTCCCGTCTCTGCACAGCTGACAGAAGTTTCGGGACCCATCTTGCACTGACTTTTTTCATATGAAGATGTTCATCGATTGCACGATGGACGGTACTTTTAGAGAGCCCAAGTCTAGCTGCAATTTCTCTAATCTTCAAACGGCGGTCACTCAAAACCTCTTCTTCGATTTGAGCAATAGTATCGGGAGTGAGCACTTCTACCGGTCGACCGTCATGGCCGATATCTTCGACGGTTTCTCGCCCGAGGCGAAACTCTTTCACCCAATTTTTTACTGTGCTATAAGAGGGAGAATACTCCTTATACACACCATCTAATCGTTCTTTAATTTGGGCGGGGGATAAGCCTTCTTTAAATAGAAACTTAATGACGCTTCGATACTCGGTTTTCGACATTTTGAAAAAATACGCGACACTTGTTGTTCAAACAAACTGCTAAACTGAACTACGCTCGTCAAGTCCATGCGTGTGCGTTTATAAAGTGTCTGAGAACCGTACTATTCAATGCAACATAACATGTATCGAAATGTCGCGTAGAACTATATCAGGCCAATTCATTATGGGACCGACTACGTATATGCAGACTTGAGAATATTATATTTTTCATACAATTTTCGTAGCAGATGCCGAATTTTGTTAAGTACAGTGTTCATATTTCGTCGGCTTTTTAGTTCTTCTTGCAATTATTGTTTGTGAGCTTGTGTAAATTTCTTATTGTCTGTGTCCGGAATAAACGTTTATTCCACTCTACTACTCATTCAAATTAATTATGTATTTACAATTATAATATTATAATTAAATATAATTACTGAATTAAATAGCTCTGATTATAACCATATTGATATTATTAGTAAAATGTTTTTTTTTGGCAAAGCGAAGGTCTGAATCACTTTTGTTTGTCATTTACTTAAAAAATTGGTAGAACAAGATATTTTTGACCTGAATAACAGGCTGGATTTTTTCTTATCCACCATTAAAAAAAACTCGTATTTGACGCAACTAAACTGAATACTGGCTGATACACTTTGATTAAAAATGTCATTTCGACAAAGACACTAATTTGTCTTAGTTGAGTAAATCATATTTTACAACCGACTTTTAAAATAGATATGCTATAAAAATCCCAGTAGGAGATGTATATTTAAAAAATCTAAGTCTTATGGCTGGTTCTGGTTTATGAGTTAGGTAAGTAAATACCTGTCATGATGTTGCTAATACAGATCTAGTTATATGCTAATAACAATATCAAAGAAATACCTATGTACCTAGTTTGTGAACTTTACACATTATAACAGGATCCAAAGGATAATTCCTTATTTAGACTTACTTATTTGCTCAATATATTTATTAGCACAGGTGTTAAATGAAATCCTCCGTCGTTTAATGTATCCACTACTAAACTGGATTGAATTAAAATGAAATTTGATAGGTAGATAGATAAAGTATTTGGCTAACATATAGGATACTTTTTATCCAGGAAAACTTAAGGGCTCCCGGAGGAATGCTTAAAAAACTCAACGACTTTCGACTCGTCACTAGATGGCGCCATCTTAACGTTTTTTTTCGGTCTAGATCCGTCTGTCCGACCGTTCTGTCTAGAGACGAAGTCGCGGGCAGAAGCAAATATACATATAAAGTAATGTATGCGTTGAGTACATAGTTTATGAACTGCAACTTTATAAGGCGCAGGTTCGGCCTCACATGGAATACTGTTCTCATCTCTGGGCAGGGGCACCCCAGTACCAGCTTCTCCCTCTGGACCGTATTCAACGGAGAGCAACTCGAATCGTCGGCTGCCAGGATATCTCAGATCGGCTTGATTCCTTGGCGCTGCGTAGAGATGTAGCCTCGCTCTGCATTCTCTATCGCATGTACAATGGGGAGTGCTCCGAGGAATTGTTCGGATTGATCCCTGCCGCCTCTTTTCGCCATCGTTCTACGCGACAATATATTCATCCCCATCACATAGATGGTTGGCAGTCCACAACTGTGCGTTTCACTAGAAACTTTCTGCCTCGCACAACCAAACTATGGAATGAATTGTCGCCTGCGGTATTTCCGGACCGATACGACATTCAAACCTTCAAGAAAAGAGCGTACTCCCACATCAAAGGCCGGCAACGCACTTGTGACTCCTCTGGTGTTGCGGGTGTCTATGGGCGGCGGTAATCGCTTACCATCAGGTGATCCGTCTGCTCGTTTGCCACCTATGCCATAAAAAAAAAAAATAGTACAATATAATTTTACTATTTGCATACCATGTGTCACCTTACTGTTAGTTTTTCTCTAGTCATCTCGCAAACACAACGCGAGTACCCACACGTGACTGCAACTGCAGGTAGTTGCAACAGGGAAACTTGCTTGAATGCTACACGCATCAAAAAAGTCTAATAACTATGTAGTCTTGACGTCGTAATTAATTTCCATGCTTTAAATTATCTTTATTTTATTTTCTAAATATTAAAATGTTGGATAGGGTCAATTTATTATATCTGAAACCTATTAAAATAAAAATAATAATAACGATATCAAATAATACATGTTGCTTAGGTGTCCTTTAAGTCTAAGCAAGTCTGTAATAATTAAAAAGTTTTAAATTATTATAGATACGAGTACAGAGTGTAGACAGTAATTGGAAAGTTTACCGTTGTTTGATTCACACAACATTTAATGGTTATTCTATTTTCATTCATTTTCTATTGTCACATCCTATCAAATGTATATTTTAGAGATTTATTAATAAATAATATACTCATGGACAAAAAAATCGACTCAAGGTTTGTTGCAAGTCTTTTAGAAAATTAACTCCATCTAGCAAAAAAAGACTAAACCAAAAGTTCAAAAACTGTTTGTTTACTGCTTATGATTTTAGTTTGGTGGTTTTCTAGTTTTTCGTTTTTAGTGTTAGCAGTTTTGTAGACTCAGTTAATTTTTCAAAAGTCGAGCAAGCAATCTTAAGTCGATTTTTTTGTCCATCAGTGTAGAATAGAAGAAGTAACTAGGAACACTTCAGTCTGAAGAAGAAAATAATATTTTTTTGATTTTCAACACAAATTATCGAAACAGAATGATGAACAAGTCAGTCAAGTTGTTCATGTTAAATTGTAAAACAGCAAGCAGGTCGAATAAAAGAATTGACGTAATAACTTTTACATAATCTGTGGTTCTAGTTGACTGAATTACAAGAGTGGTTTAACACAAAATATAATACTTGTTGAGACTTCTTTCTTTTTAAAATATACGTACTTATACAGGATGTTTAAAAAAGTGCGTTTGAGATTTTAAGGGGTTACTCAGAATCAAGTATAGAATACAGGAAATATATAAAAAAAATCCGAACAACGAAGACAACTTTTTTTTCAGTTTCCCATACTAGTGAATCAAGAATTTGTATGGGAAACTGAAAAAAAGGTGTAGATGGGATTTTTTTTATTTTCCTGTTTTCTATACTTGATTCGGAGAAACCCCTTAAAATCTCCCAAAATTAACATATATAATATATTATATGTATATATGTGTATAATATATTTTTAACGGATCAACAAAGTAGCAAACTTAATTTATGTTGCTTAAATTAAATTCTAATAAAATATAGGTAAAATATGAATGTCTACGACGCGACGTCAAGTAATAATATTATTCTAAACTATGAGATGGCCTAGTCCAATATAAAGACTTAATTTTCTGATTTATAGGATATCATCGTAGATGTAATAAGAAAACCTTTTTATTTTTATATAGCTATGAAAAATTAATAATAATAAAATGAAGGTTTATATCGATAAACAGCTAATTTATTATATGTATACTACTTGGAGACTTCAATATGGATCAGTTAAGTGTTAAGGATGGTAACGGCCGGTTATTTGTAAATTTCCTTAGTATTCTTGACCTAAAACAGGTTGTTACTGAACCGACACACTTTACAGATCATAGTGCTACTCTGATAGATGTGGTATGTACGGACGCTTATGTTAACAACATTAATTTAACGAATGTTTCTGGATTAAATGGCCATTGCCTAGTGACTGCAACATTTAACATAAAGAAAGAAAAAATGAAACCAAAGAATATTATGTACAGACCAATTAAGGACATTGATAAGAAAACATTTAACAAAGACTTAGTTCAACTAAACTGGAGTAAACTATTCGATGCCGCGACAGTAGATGAAATGGTTACTATTTTTACAAATTACATAAAATAACTTTTTGATAAACATGCCCCTGAGAAAAAGATTCTAATTAAAAAGAAACCAACCCCTTGGATAACTGACAACGTTAAACTAATGATTAAACTAAAAGATGAAGCCCTTCAAAGATACAGGAAAACTAAGAGTGAGTCACATAAAGAATACTATAAAAGTCTGAAAAAATTAGTAGATCAGGGAATTAAAAATGAACAGCGAGTATTTTATGATAAAACAATAAATAACTTGTCACACGATCCCAAAAGTCTGTGGAAAAATATACGAAAAAACATTTTTAAACAGAACAAGAACGATGAAACACTTCCGGATGTTTTTAATGACCCTGATATTATTAACTCGTTTTTTCTTGATGTTCCTGGCTCATCTTCTATTAGTATATCACAGCTTACATACTTTGAGTTTAACAAAGTTGAAGGTACAGTTTTTAAATTAAAATCTGTAAGTGAGGAAGAAGTTGGAAAAGCATTCTTGTCCATTAAGACAAATGCTTCAGGCGTTGATGCTATAAGTGCAGATATGATCCTTCTAACTTTACCCTTTACTCTACCAGCTATTACTAAAATAATTAATAAATCAATTGAGACATCCACCTTCCCGCAGTTGTGGAAAACTGCTATTATAACCCCTTTACCGAAAGTGAATAATCCTGCAACCTTAAAAGATCTCAGTCCAATTAGCTTGTTACCTTGCCTTTCCAAAGTCTTAGAGAGAGTGGTATATAATCAGGTTTCACAGTATCTCGAGAATCACAATCTTTTACCCCTATTTCAGTCCGGTTTTAGAAAGGGAGTTGGAACAGTAACAGCTTTGTTAGATGTCTTTGATAACATATTAAAGGCACAGGATGCCGGGAAAAGTACAATACTTACATTGTTGGACTTTACCCGTGCGTTTGATTGTATAAGTATAAATCTTCTTCTTTCCAAACTGTCTTTTTATGGATTCAACGCTCACGCCATTTCATGGTTTGACAGTTATTTACGAGATCGTCATCAGATGGTTAAATTACAAAGCAGTGACGGTAATTGTATATTTTTCAGACCAAAAAAAGTTGTTAGCGGTGTACCACAAGGGTCTATACTTGGCCCACTTCTGTTCATTCTATATACTGCTGACATCATTAAACAAATAGAACATTGTAGTTATCACCTTTACGCAGATGACGTGCAAATTTACATATCGACTACCCCAAAAGACATTGCTCCTGCAGTTAGACAGATGAACTCAGATCTCGAAAGGATAGCCGGTTGGTCATCCCTAAATGGGCTGGTGCTGAACCCTTCTAAGTCTAAGTTTTTAATACTAGGTTCCAAACATCAAATTGAAACAACTTCAATACGAGCACCTATAATTAATGTTGCAGGTTCTAGGGTTGAACAAGTTAGTGAGGCTCGAAACCTAGGCATACTCATGGATCATAGGTTACACTTTGAAAATCACGTTGTTAATGTAGCTAAAGCTTGTTTTTTCCGCTTAAAAATCTTATACAAAATTCGACATCTACTCAATGAGGACATGAGATTGAAAATTGGTGAAACACTTATTCTTTCAAAATTAAATTATGGTGATATTGTCATCGGACCCTGTTTATTACAACGAACCAAGAAAATTATACAAAGAGTGCAATACGCTTGCTTACGTTTCTGTTATAATATCCCGCGGCGTAGTCACATAACACCCTATTTAAACAAATCGGGGTTGTTAAACATGCAATCCAGACGCAACTTGCATTTCGCCTGCCTGTTGCATGGTGTTATTAAATATCAATACCCAAAATATTTGTATGATAAATTAGTTTGGTCAAATTTTCATAAGAACTATAATTCGCGGAGAGGTGATTCTTTTATACTGGAAACCCCATATCACAAAACAGGAGCTTTTGAAGGTAGTTTCCGCTACCAGGCCACTAAATGTAGGAATAATCTGCCTCCACCTTTACAGACACCACTTTCAAAATATACTGTTAAACGACAGTATAAAAATATATTGTTAGAACAACAAGCTCTGGCCTGATAGCGGAGACATCCTTAATAATTTTTTACCTTACTATTTTTGTTTCTTTCCTTTCTCCATTTTTAACTATTCCTGTTTTAAAACTGAACCGGAACGGAATATTTCATCCACACACATATATATATATAGATTTACATATTTTGATTACTTTTTGCGTACTTTAAGGTGCTAATTAATTGCTAATTAATTGATTAATTTTGCTTATTATTTGTTTTTTCTTTTTTACTTTTTATTCAAGCATTTAAGGTAACCATACATTATTATGATTATGATATGCATACCCTTCTTTTAAGTTTTTTTTATGATAAAACTACTGTCACTTGTACTCGCCCCTGGTACGGCAGAAAAACAGCGCCAAGCTAAATAAGCGTGGCATTATGCTGAGTCGTACCTTTTCACCACTACGGCACAAAAACAAATATACCTACGTTTTAAGTTTAATTGTAAGATTTCAATTGTTCATAAAATACTAAATACTTGTATGTAAGGTCCAAACTCCTAAGGTTCTGTAATTGATAATATTGTATTGTATGTGTCGTTGTGATGAATAAATGATTTACTTACTTACTTACTTACATAGTGCTTCGATTTTTACTTAGGTCCCGTTCCAGTTTATAAAGTTTATCTGACATGAGCCTGTCCATTTTAGACTTAAAAAAATTACAATGTGCTATCCTACTGTCAGGGTTTTTTTTTATCTAAAATTGGTAAGCCTTGCTATTATCTCACCTGGTGGTAAGTGACGATGATGCCGAAGATGGAAGCGGGATTATCATGATTCTCCAACGCAATGGGGAACTGGCTATCTTACCTCCTTGCCGGAACACATCGATGCTATTGACGTTTATGTTATGCGGCAAGACTGAGATCAAGATCAATACGAGGTACTAATAAATTAACAATAGAAATATTCATTGCTATTCAAATAAGCAATAACCATTTTTAGGGTTCCGTAGTTAACAAGGAACCCTCATAGTTACGCCATGTCCATCGGTCTGTCTGTGCTTAATTTTCCAGAATTAAATTACATTATACCTTTTAATACATTGTACCAAAAAAATACACGTGATTTTGGGTAGGGGGTGGGGGGTAGTCTAAAACCTCACCACGTATCACCAGGGAGAAGGGGGGGTTTAAAAAGTTGCTAATAAACATCACGTGATTAATGGACGACCCCTTAGCTCAGAGACTATTAGTACTAGAGAGCTGTGATTTGGCAGGAATATGTATATTAATCACGCCGACAAAGTAGTAAAAATCTTGAAAACAATTATTTTCAGGGTACCTCCCCTGCACGTGAAGTGGGAAAGTGACGATTTTAGTATTTTTGCGTATGATTACGACTCTCATACGCAAAGGTACTAAAATCGTCAGACTCGCGTTGATGTCTTTCCTTTGACTACTACAGTTCGATAGGCGTAGCAAAGTAGTTTTTTCTATGACAATTACAATTTGATAGATGTAGCAAGGTGCTCGCGTTGATGTCTTTCCTATGGCTGTTACGATTCGGTAGGTGTAGCAAGGTGCTAACGTTAATGACTTTTCTATGACTGCTACAATTTGATAGATGTAGAAAGATGCTCGCGTTGATGTCTTTTATATCACTACTACGGTTTAATAGGCGTAGCATGATGGTCGCGTTCTTACTACAAATAAATACCTAGTCGTAGTCTCGATGCATTTTCTAAAATTTAATGCAGACGTAGGTGACTTACCCCTTCGGACCCCTGATTGTTGAATCTTAGTGATCAGATCACCATATAGGTCTTGGGACAAAGATGGGCTCTCTCATCTTGTTATCTCTGCTATTATGACATATAAAAATTGGAAGAAATCCTTTTTAGTCTTAGTTATTTTTTAGCTACTTGTGTGGTGAACCCTTCTGTGTTCGTCCATTTATGGAATTTAAGATCAAAGAGTCGTACAGCAGCAGAGCTGTGTTATCAACGCTATGTTGGGACACATTATAGTGTAAAATCAAATAATTTTTGAAGTGAGATCTTGTAATTTGTAGCTCACGCTTGAACCGGAATTCACTTTCTATTATACTGACTCGGTGGCTAAGTGGAGTACTCCTGATTACTGATCCAAGAGTTCTGGGTTAGATCCGTAGTATCGTTTTCACAGTAACGTACTTCGCAATAACATTTTTCACAGTAAGGTACATCGCAGTAACGTTTTCGCTGTAACATTTTTCGCTCTTGTGCTTTTCGCAGTCATGTAATCGAGTCATTTCTCTTGATGCTTCACTGGCGCTTCACCAATTCGGTCTCAGCGGTCGAGATTGCCATAGATGTCTTTATATAGTTGTATTTATCTAAGCCATCAGATTGCTCCACCAGAATAAATTAAAACGGTCTCAACACCATGATCTGATATGCTAGCGACGCTACAGCCTTCCAAAAATCCTACTAAGCAATCAGGTTTTTAGATACCACGCATTATCATTTTGACATTTACCCAGTCCATAAAACTTGTGCTAGTTGGTCTTAAGGAATCTAGCATAAATATTAGTCTGACGTGTTTAGGTCAGGTAGGTAAATATTATTTCCAAAATACGTAATTAATTTAAAAACAGGTGTGGGTTATTTATTATTGCCTATTCTACTTTTACATAAAACACATATGTTTAGGAGGAAAATCTTTTAAATTTTGTCAATTGTAGCAATTTGTATCCAAAAAAACGTATTTTTTTTCTTCCTTAAGCATACATCTATGTGATATAGATCATGTTTCCGCCTAGCGCTGTCGTGTCTGTGGTATTTGAGGAAAAATATTGACATTTCGTTCACGTTTGCTACGTACGCCATGCGACCACAGCAGTCTGTAAGTACTCATTAATTTGCGTGAAATACTGTAACTGCTGTTTTCGTTTCTTTGTCAGGTAGACATATTTGTTTATGACTAGGGTTGTCAAAAACGAAAGTTGTTAACTAAAACGTACGTAAGAACTCACTCAACTTATTATGCTATTTTTTCATTCACAATTGGTAAGCCCTTAAGCCCCTTAGGGCTTAAGGCGCGAAATAGTCTGAATAACCTTGTTGAAACGGAGATCGCTGAGAGTTTTGCCGACGTCAGTGCCATCTAGCGGCTACGGTTGGTACAGTTGAAATACTATAAAAACTGCAGAAGGGACAAGTGTTATTTATTAGTTATCCTACATAACTGCCTATTTTTGTTTGCCCATCACTGCAACTGACGTCATCGTTACGTGCAAAGTGTTGAGTTTTATTTTTTATGACCAGTAGGCGTCAGGAACCAATACGAGGTATGTAAGTATGTTTAATTCTTTGGCACGCTCTACAGCCTAAACGGATTCAACTTCTTTTGTCGGATTTCAATATTTGATGTTATTAGATTTGTCTCAGTTGTGGGAGTGACATGGGGTACACTATTTTATTACTAGCTGTTGCCTGCGATAACAGAGAGAAAAGTAAAAAATCTACTCATCATAGAAATGTTTGCCCTGCGCCGGGTGGGGATCGAACCCACAACTCTTGGATGTAATCAGGGGCACAAACCACTGAGCCAACGAGTCCGTCAAGTTTATGTTTTTAGATTTTAGGACTAGGTGTGATATAAAAAATATTCTTCTAACTGTGTCAACCTAACGGTGTTCCAAAACTAATGTGACGAAGGAGATCATTCAGGCTCCACACATTTTTTGGCCTTTTTTAAAGTGCCAGTCAACAAAAAAATTACGTATTATTAGAACTTGCTATTTGGAGCAATAGTTAAAATGACACAAAAGTTGTAGGGTTTTTCTGAACAATGTTATATAAGATCGATGAATCGTCATTTTCATACATTTATTGATTCCTGAAAACTCAGATATAACTAGAGTTTATCATCTGGAACAATTTTCATTAAATTTTTCAACTTTTGTGTCATATTAACATTAACTATTGCTCCAAATAGCTAGTTCTAACAATTCGTACTTCTTTTTTGTTAGCCGGCACTTTCATAAAAGGCTCAAAATTAATGATCTCCTTTTGGCTGGTGATAGCTTTGATCAAGACCTATCAAAATAACGAAACATGTCTTCTGCAAAAGTTTATGGTTTTCGAGGTATACCAGATTTTAAAAAATGAAAATCACTACTATGTTTTTTAATTAACTTGTTTTTTTTGGACTCAAATATTGTTGATTAGTGTCTCCACCCGAATTCACTACTTTATTCTACAAAAAAAAATAAAGATGCCATCAGAAATACATCATCAATTAAAAAAAATCTTTAAAAATATTCGATAATGAAACTTTATACATCTGCGACGTAAAAAAAATTACTCAATAATTTTTGTCTCACATTATGAGATATACCATATTATGCTATAAAAAATCCTTGTTTCATGCCCATTTTAGAAATGTATAATACTTGGATATTTTCCTTGCAAACAATGAGTTAATTGCTCTTTTTGACCTCAAGGTGCTGACTTATTATATTCGAGGTTTTCAAATAAAATTAATTAGATTGATTAAAAATAGAAAGGCGATCATATTACGTTGGTTCTAGAAGGTCACCGTGACTAACTACCTAAAATAAAAATAAAACCGGCCAAGTACGAGTCGCACTCGCACATGAAGGGTTCCGTACTATCGTACAAGAAACTCTAAAAACACGTCTCTTGTATGAGCGCCACTCTATAGCGATTCAAACTCTGTGAGCATTTCATTTAAATCGCAAGGGAGACAGAGCAGCGGCGACACTGTGGGACAAAAGTACCTACCTTAATCGGAGACAACTGTACTATTAGATTTTTAATACACCCAAGCTGCTGATTGAAAGACTACCTGGCCGAAGTAGACAAGACGAAGACGTTGTTTTGGAAGAAAGATGGAAAAGTGGCGGCAAAATTTAACTTTTTTAGGGTTCAAAGTTCAAAAGCCAACGGGACCCTATTATTAAGCCTCCACTTTCCGTCCGTCCGTTCGTCTGTCTGTCTGTCAGCGGGCAGTATCTCATGAACCGTAATAAGTAGAGAGTTGAAATTTTACAGAGCGTGTATTTCTTTTGCCGCTATGACAATAAATATTAGGCTGTCCCATTCAAAATGACATCTAGTAATCTTAAGATTCCCCAAAAATGTTTAGAGATTATTCTATATGATCGAATCAGTAATTCGAGCGCTATCACCTACATCAAGCGTTTAAAATTTTTGCTTCGCAGTGGATCGCCAAAACTAAATATTTTGCTCTATGTTCTTCAGCAATCATGGTGATTATGAACATTGGCTTACCGTTGACAGACCTACCACAAATCCCTACTGATACTGGGAGACATAATATTCCTTGCCAAGTTGACCTCTGTGACTCGATCATCCAACTTCATCAGTTTGATAGGTACATGTATTAGTATCATTTGGTATATTTCCTTTCCTGAATATCCAGGTACTTCTAAACACATAATCAAACGCAAAACTACTCCTAGGTCTAGAAGGGATTAAGGGGTCCATTGCTCTATGTTAATCAGCAATCATGGTGATTGTGAACATTGGCCTGCAGTTAATAGATCTACCACAAATTAGAGAGCGAACATTCCTTGCTCAGTCGACTACAAGTATCTATAACTCGATTATCCTACTTCATTGTTTGATACATCACCTTGATACCACTATAGTTTTTATACTCGTATCGGCTGTATTCGCGAAGTTCTCAGTAATATCCTAATTGTTAATCAAGATCCTGAAAGAGTTAAATTGCGTACATAACGTTATATATTGAGATAAAATCGCTAATAACAACCCAAGAATAGTTAAGCTATGTTTTGAATGTTAACAGAATCAATCAGAATCAGAATCAGAATCAGAAATCCTTTATTGTATTTATCATAGGTCATAAAAAAAAGGTCGTAATATATTTAAAAAGTTCACTATGACATACCTTTACAGGTGTACAATATTTTATAGTAAAATAAAGAAAGAAATATAATAATTTGATGTCAAATAAGTAGTCATAATATGTAAACAGCTTAGATTATGTCATTGACTAAATTCATATTATTTGAAAACAACACAAGTAGAATTTATATAAAAACATAAAATTATAATTTGCCCTTGTTTTCCAAAAAATCACGGACGCTATAAAATAATTTAGATAATAGCCATTCTGTAACTGCTTTTTTAAAACAGTAGTCATTAAGCTCCTTAAAATTATCAGGTAGGTTATTGTAAATGGTTACTGCCATGAAGTAAACGCTTCTCTGATACAAAGTTGTGCTAGGGTGATGTGAGTGCATAAGTTTATGATTGCGTCTAAAATTTCTGTTAAGTTTACTGACTGAATCAAATAGAAACCCGTGTTTCTTGACAAACAGAACAACCTCTTTTATGTATAAACAAGGCAAAGGTAAGATTTTATAACGAGCAAAGAGAGGGTAGCATGAATCTCTTTGAGAAAATCCACCTATAGCTCGGACACAACGTTTTTGCGCTATGAATGCATGAAGAAAATCCGTGGAGTTGCCCCAAAATATTATTCCATAGCTTAAAATGGACTGGACATAACCAAAGTAAGCCATAAGCGCTGAGTCTACCGATGCACAATGTACAATTCGTCTCAAAGGATACGTGAAACGTGATAATTTATCACAGAGAGTCTGAATGTGAGGTTTCCAACTGCAATTTTTGTCGAGTAATAGGCCTAAAAATTTTGTTTGATTAACTTCTTGTACAGACATATCTTCGTAGGTAATATTCAACTCTACTGGTCGTCTATAATATGAATTGAACTGCATTATATTGGTCTTAGTTAAGTTCATATGTAAGCTATTACTGCTGGTCCATTGAAGTATATCAGTCAAGGCTTGATTAATTTCAGATTCATAGTTTTCTATAGTGTTAGCTTTGATTACGATTGTGCTATCATCTGCAAATAAGACTACTTGATTGGATGTGCATTTGGGAAGATCATTGATGTAGAATAAGAACAGGAGAGGCCCCAGGATACTTCCCTGCGGGACGCCTCTATCATTGACTCTATATTCAGACCTTTTACTAACGATTGTCTTTGTGTTTGTGCATAGGTGACTAATTTCTGTACATTGCTGTCGGTTTGAAAGATAACTTTTTAACCAATTCCATGCATTCCCACGAACACCATATCTCTCCAACTTATTTAATAGCAAAGCATGATCCACACAGTCAAAAGCTCTCGACATATCTGTAAATAAAGAGCATATATGTCGACGGGTGTCAATACACTGATAGATTGGTTGTAACAACTGATATAAAGCAAGGTTAGTAGACCTTCCTTTACGGAACCCGTTTTGCTCATTAACAATTAAATTATATTTGTCTGAAAAATCGATCAGCCTATTAAAAATAACTCTTTCTATTACTTTTGAAAAAATAGGTATCATTGTAACAGGTCTGTAGTTCCCGGGATTTTCTCGATCACCTGTTTTATGCAGTGGTTTAACGATTGAAATTTTAAGTTTTGCTGGGAACTCTCCTTTTTCAATCGACAAATTGATAATATGTACGAGAGGTGGAGCGATCAGTGCTCTAGATTTTTTGATAATTTGTGTAGAAATGCTGTCATAACCAACAGAGTTGCAGTTCTTTAAATACTTCATTACATCAGTAAGCTCTTTTTGCACCACAGGAGTTATGAAAATTGAATTAGGATTTGAGGTTATATTCCGACTAGTGCCCACATTTTGGTTTTCGTGTTTTCGGGGTAGTGAGTCTATAAAGAAGTCGTTAAACCTAGTTGCAATTTTGTATGGTTCACTTAGAAGTTCACCGTTCTCCTGAAGGCTAGTGATCAGTTCTGGAAAATTATTTCTACCTGAGTAATTCTTTATTATTTGCCTCGACGCCTTGCATTTATTTTTAGCAGACTCGATTACTTTTCTGTTTTGATTTTTTTGCGATGTTCTTACACATTTTTTTAGTAAAGAATTATAAGTCTCATACTGATGTTGTTTAGACTTATGTCCCTTTTGTTTGAAAGCAATATATAAACATCTTTTTATTTTACTTGACCCTAAGATGCCCTTTGTTAACCATTTGTGTTTGTTGACTTTGTTATTTTTAATTTTTATATATGGGAAACACAGGTCATAAAATAATTTATATAGATTAATAAACTCTTCATAAGCGCTATTGACAACAACCTGCGAGTATACTTCCGAGAAGGAAAGTCTACTTAAACACTCTATAAATTTGTCAACGTTATTCTTGCTATAATCTCGTTTGGTAGTATACCAAAAGTTAGGGATAGATTTTTTATTTGTTTGGAAAATTAGCGTCTGCGCTGTGTGGTCCGATAAAGCTAATTCATGAACTTCAGTCTCCAGCCTCTTGAAATTGCAAATGATATTATCAATACAAGTCTTTGAGATATCTGTTATTCTAGTGGGTTGCTGTATCTGAGGGTAAAAATTGTACGAATTTAAAAGTCTGATAAAGTTATAACAATTGGCTTTAAATTTATTCTCAGGCATAATGTCAATATTGAAATCACCACATAAAATTATCTTGCGTTTTTGATTATTAAGAAGTTTTTGTAATAGGGCTTCTAGCTTGTCGAAAAATATAGAAATATCATTATTTATGGGAATTCGATAAATACATATTAAAACTATATTCAAATAGGTCAATAAAACTCCGCAGCACTCGAATACATGAGCAGTACTAATTAATTTTAAATCTAAACGTTTACATTCAATGCTGTTTTTGAGAAAAATGCAGCATCCCCCACGTTTGCTATTCCTCCCTTTTTTTTCGCCCTTTTTTCTACAGAATGAGTCGGCCAGAAAATAACCATCCAACTGTAAATATTTTTCATCCCCTGCTTGAACAAAGTGTTCGGTTAGACAAATAGCATCTAGATCACAGCCCTTACTATCTTGCAGTTGCTGAGTAGCTAGAACTAAGTTTTCTCTTTTATTTAGAAAGCCTCTTATATTCTGGTGCAACATACAGAATCTCTTCATGTCATTACGTATTATTTTAGATACGAAAAAACTGACTATTTTGATTATCTGTGTTGGAGATCCCCGGCACAGCAGTGTTATGCAAATTGCATGAAATAGGTGGTATTGCCTGTACTTTAGAATTCAGTGATAATACTGGGAAGTAGTAAGGAATAGTTCCTTTTCTTGGTTGCATTTTATCCTTTTTTATGCGAAATAGATACTTGTTTTTATTATTGGATTTGAAGTTGCTAAAGGTCAAAAATTTCAATTTGTATTCAATCATATCAATAAAGAGGTTAATTTTTCTAGTAATCTATGTCAAAAAAGCAGCCTGCTTCATGTCAGTAAACAGTGGTCTAATAAAAGTGCAATGATGTAAATGTTTTGTCCACAATTCAATATGATAGTTAAGGGTTCGTTCATTTAGATAGGGGTTTTTATTTACAGGCATAATGTAAACGGTGACATTCTTTAAAACATTAAGGATTAGACACAGGTCATGATGTAACATTTCCGGGTTATTTTCATTGCTTCCTATACTTAATATCACAATATCATTTGAATTTAGATTTTTTGCTACATTATTACAGTAATTTAAAATAACAGCGTTTGGCGCATTGTTCATTACAAAACCAAATGGGGTATAAACATCGTTCCATTTTCACTTCAAAAAAACACTTCAAAAATATCACTTTCTGTTGAAAATAGAATGTTAAAACTAGGGATGGGACGTATAGTGTTTTGGCCGGATAACCGGATACCGAATATTCAGCCAAGTCACAGGCTGGATAGCCGAATATTCGGCCAAATTATCCTGCCGTCTAAAAATGTCTGCAAACGGATGGCAGCCTTAATTGCTATGACTATGCGAAAGCCAAGACCATGTCGCAATCAAAGCGGCACCACACCGACTGGTCCCAACTTCTTGCTGCGATCTGCGACGCCGGTGACGAGTCTCTACCTTTCCCGGCTTCACTTCACCACCCAGGTGCAGGACGTGCAGGAGTATGTCAGGACCAAGACCAAGATGATCGTAAGGGTTCAGCTTTTGGATTCGCGTTACGACACTCACTTCAAGGCGTTCGTGGTGCGTGTCCCGACTCAGAGCTTGGACACCTTCATGAAAGAAGACTTCTGGCCGAAAGGCGTGGCGTTTCGGCGGTTTCGAGGTCGTCTTCGGGACTCTAACACTGCGAGCATCGGCAGCGCAACAGCACAAAGAAAAGTGCCGCAGATATTATTATTATTATTAGATTTAAAGTAGAATAACTTATAATTGTATTTATTTATAGTATTTATGTCATTTTAATTGTATAAGTTTTTATGTACCTGTACTTAGTTACTATGTTGCCTGAAAATAAATGAATAATAATAAATAATATGCGCAGCAGCGGCGGGAGGCTGCGTGGTGCCCATTGATTCGGGCTTTCTTCGGGCTGACACCTAGCGAACGTGGACAGTTACTATACTCGCTTGTTTTGTTTATGTATTCAATCAAACAATCACAACGTTTTTGATTGATATACTCTTTATTGTACACACACACAAAATATATAACAACAAAAGGCACAATATTAAAGTTACAGTGGTAAAATGTAGGCGATCTTATCGCTTATAGCGATTCCTTTTTAAAGTTACTGATAAAAATTAAATCGTGGTAGTGGTCTTAATTTGATTTGTGTTTGTAAAAATGGCAAGTGTACAGAAAAAGTCGCCTTTATGGACGTATCAGCTTCCCGTCCACGACTTGTCTGCGTGGACTTTAGAATCGGATCCAGAGAGAAAAAATGTTAAGGTGGCGCCATCTAGTGACGAAGGGTAATTTTTGAGTTTTTAAGCATTCCTCCAGGAACCCTTAAGTTTCCAGCATAAAAAGTATCATATGTGTTAGCTGAGTGCTTTATCTATCTGCCTATCAAATTTCATCTAAATCCGTTCAGTAGTTGTGGCATGAAAGTGAAACAAACAAATAAATAAACTAAAATAAACAAACAAACAAAAACACAAACAAACATCCATAATTTCGCATTTATAAATATTGGTGAGATGAGATGAGATTTCGTCGAAGAACAACAATTTGCTAAGTATAATTTATGTGAGGTGATTTCTCAAGGTATCACTGGGAAGAAGGCAGAAACCTCGGCGTTCAAAAAACATAATTACTACCTCATTATTTTTCTTATCGTGTGGCACATTTAACCGTTCTTCCCACAAGATATAGACGGCGGTTGCCTAGTGTTGCATTTAGCATCACCCGCGGTCACGTGTAGGGCATTTAGATTTACACCTACGGACGTGTGCAACGCGACCATCATACACATCTAGAGATCAGATGTGCAGGTTCCCTCACGATGTTTTCCTTCACCGTTAAAGCAGTCTGTATGAAAATGCACGTGAGTTTCGAAAAACTCATTGACGCAGTGGCCAAGATTTGAACCCACGACCTCTGGTTAGGAGGACGGAGTCACTACCCGCTGCGCCACCGACGCTTTTTTTCCTACTCTACTACTCTTTTTCTCCTACCTCATTAAAGAGGCTATTGGGCTAGACTAAAAATTGGTTTTTTGTTTTTCGATGTTCATTTACGAAATTCTAACTATCCGGCGGGGGCCGGATAATTGAGTTATTATCCGGTATCCAGCCTGATACTAAAGTACTGGCCGGATAGGCCGGATACCGAATAGTAACCGGATATCCGTCCCATCTCTAGTTAAAACCACTTCCTGAAAAGTTGTCATTTTGCAATTATGCCCTTATTCGTAAGATACGACGATATGTTTCGTTATTTTGTTAGGTCTTGCTCAAAGCTATCACCAGCCAAAATTTGTGGCATTAGTTTTGGGACAACCTGTATATTATTTTATTTATTTAGATTTCGGTCAGAGGGTATCCTCAGGGGTTCTGAGCAAATATCCAAAAATTATAAGATAATAAATAAATATCCAGGACAATAACATACAATCATCCTGCGGTCATCTGGCTACAAACTAGGATTCTCTGTAATATGGGAACCAGAGACGAATAATATACATATGTAAATAGATACGTTTTTGGAATAAAAACATATATAGATATTATACACCCAGACACAGAGCAAACAAATCTATCGCCAAAGAAATGTTTGCTCTAGGCGGGAATCGAACCCGCAACCCTTGGATCAGTAGTCAGGATAGCGCTCCTGATCACTGAGCCAAAAGTCAAAATAATTACCAGTACTCTTGTAATCGCCGTCCTGCTTTAACATAATATTTTTTCTTGTATTTAGGCATTTCTATTTTACGAAACAATCAATCGTTGGTTCCTTTTACTTTGACAAGATAAAAAAAATATTTTTTCGTGAAAAAATATTTACTTCAACTTTTCGCCCACTAATGCGTAGAAAATATCTTAACTAAGTTACTGATGTTATAAAAAGTATGCACAAGTGAGTTTAGTCTTCAAAAGCGAAGTGTTTTTGTCAACGACGTCGCTCCGACACAGACGCGCAGTCCACCCTCGATGAGATCGCGACGCGGACTGGCGGCAGAGCCCGCGGGGGATTACAGGACGGTGGAGCAGGCAGGGTCACGCGGACTTACTTCGATTTTGGAGAAATAAATACTTTCCACGAATAAATTACGCAGTAAAAATAAAATTTTCAATACAAACTGTTAATATTGTTAAGATCTTTATCATGTGTCAAAATTAACACGATATCTTGTGCCGTTTCCGAGAGAAAATAACATTTATGGCAAACAAGGTGTTCTTCAGGGTTTTTTTTTCTAAGAGGTGGTTGTCAAAAATATAATTTTGATCAATACAAAAGATTAATTAAACCCTTGTCTATTATTGTGTATTTTTTATTTATAGATTAGATTAACAGTTATTGAAACAATTTGCCTGAAATATCCAAGAATTTGGACATTTCACATATCTTAAAGCCTTAACCCTTGGCATTATCTCTATTGTTACCGTGGGAGAACCATGCTTCGGCTTGAATGGGCCGGCTCGACCGGAGTGATACCACGGCCTCACAGAAAACCGGCTTGAAGCAACGCTTGCGTGGTGTTTCGCCTAGTAAGTGAGGGTACCGGAGGCCCAACCTCCCCCCCCCTCTCCCCGAATTCCCCCATCCCCCATCACATTTCAAAGATCGGCAACGCACTTGTGACTCCTCTAGTGTTGCGGGTGTCTATAGGTGGCGGTAATCGCTTACCATCAGGTGATCCGTCTGCTCATTTGCCACCTATCACATAAAAAAAAAAACACCTGATGGTAAGTATTGAATAATGATGATGCCGAAGACGGAAGCGGGATCACCAAGATTCCCCAACGCAATGGGGAACTGGCTATTTCATCTCCATACCGGCTATCATCCACATAACACATCCATGCTATTAACATTGATGTTTGGCAACAAATTTTTGATAAGATGGTGCTTAGCCAGGCGATCTCAGAAAATGACCTTACACCATAAAAACCAAGTCCACCTAAGATGGACTCCGTAGGCAGGGAATCGAATCCGCAACCTTTTGACGTGAAGCAAGCGGACTAACCAGTAGGCTACGGAGCTGGTTTTAAGTTTATACATATTGATTGAGTGTGCCGGATTGAGGATAAAATAAAATACCTTGCTTGTTCCATATTGCGTTGGGGAATCTTGGTAAACCCGCTTCTAAATTCGTCATCTTCATCATTTTCTGTCAGATGGCTTAGATGTTGTGAATAAATTACAAAATATGTAATTAAAACCGCCCAGATTATCGATTTGTTTCTTTTTATTGTGTTATTATATGTTTGTATGTTTCTTGTATGACAATAAAGAGTATTTGATTGATTGATTAAAATATTCAATCTTCAAAATATATTTCATTGCACACTTAATTTAAGTATATAAAACTAAAATCAATAAAGAAATGATTTATATACGATTTGCGCAATATTAGTAATTATCGATCGACTGTCTCAATGTAGTGGATCAGTGGTTAGCGCTCCTGACTACTGGATACGAGGGTCAGGGGTACGATTTGTATTCAGGGAAAACATGGCCGTGGGGAAAAGATTATTTTGCCATGTGTGAGTGTCATATATCATAATATCTACTTATATGTACACACCTGCACCTGCAACCTGCAAACCAGTGAAGATGTTTCCGGTCATTCTGAATACATATATGTATGTTATTAAAAATGTGTGTATTTACTTTGTGTTATCAGTCTTTGGTTCCTATCCTTAACAACCCATATCGTCCCCACTGCAGGGGCACTGGTCTCTTCCCATACCTCGGGAAGGTTAGGCCATACTCCACACACGGGGGCCAAGTCCAGATTGGTGGAGATTTTAGGGTTAGTTTTGGTTTTTTGGTTCCCATAGGTAATACAGGTAATTCTAGTTTGAGCTTGGCCGTGTGACCGTGTGGAACTTATCCTTAGATTTTCAATCACCATTCTTCCAGGTTCAACGTCACATCTGGTTTCATACTTCTTAATATTCACCATCGTATCGGATCACTCATCTTCCGCTACAGAAATGCGATGCAAGGTATGACGCTACTATGGGTGCCTTCCGTTTCCTTATTAACTAAACGTCATACTAACTGGTACTATACGGAAAATTTTCCGACGCACGTCGCATTTTTTTGTCAAATGCACCAAAATTAATAATAATAAAAAAAACAAGGACATATTCTTTGTGAGTTAAAACCTGGGAGTTAGCGACCTGTCCTTTTTATTCAGCTATCGGGAAAATAAACTATGCTTTATTTGATTCCTGGGTCTGTTTTAGGCGGGAATTTATAACAATATTAAGCATATACAATACTAAGCAATATAGCAGACGAACAAGTCTGTCTTAAAAAATACTTAGATACTAATTCAATTTTCAAAAAGTAGTGGTTATTGAATTATTTATATGTATACTCAGTCCTCCGCAGGCAAGTAATTCAGACTTCGCCAATAGCATTGTAATAGCTCATTTAGATCTACCCAAACAAACACTCATACATCTTTCATTTAATACATCGTATGAGGATAAAATAATATTTTATTGGTCAGCACTACTTAAAAGATGCAAATTACAAACGTTAAGACTAGTGTTTTTATTGCGCTCATAGGACAGAGTTGCACGATATTAAAGAGCAAAATATGTTTATCAAAGCGAAAGCAACAAAAGCTATTCTTTTGTTAGAAGTTTGAGTTTTAAACCAAGGAGGTTGCAATGGTATTTTCCTTGTTTATTACAGGAAAAGTAAAGAAAACTGTGTATTTTTTCAATGTGAGCTTATTTTTCACCAGTGACTTCTTATAAAATCTTTTTTTTAAAAATGGTGAAAAATAATAATGGTGATCCCATAGTACTTTCTTGGAAATATTTAAAAGATGATTTGGATTGGCAAGAAGAGCAGGTGCCTGAGGTATGTAAGTAAATGTTTAGTTGGCTGTAATGTAAACTCATTTTTTGAAATAAGTATACAAGGTGTTAACAAATTAGTTGTCATTACTTAAACTGGGGCTTCTACTCATGAAACTGAACAACTTTCCCAAAGGAGCCCATAGTGAAGTCGTAAAAAAAGATTTGGACTTCTTATACTTAGTGGGCCGATCAGGTGACCGACTTGTTAAAAAAGTACAATTTTTTTTCCGCGAATTGACTATTTCGGGTTCATTGGGAAAAGTTGTTCAGTTTCACTAGTAGAAGCCCCAGTTTAAGCAATGATCACTAATTGCTTAACACTTTATACATGCATATAGGTAGGATCACTAAGACAAAACAAAAAATATACCTATACAATAATTTAAAAATAAATAAGTATAAGGACATTTTACAGTGTACTACTTTTACTTTAGTTCGTAATTCGTAATTCATTTATTCAGGTACAATAAAATATTGTGTTTGAAATAATTGCTTAAAACAACTAAAACAAAAATTAAAAACAATAAAACTTATCATATCACAAATGTTAATTCATTAAATGAGCAAATAATAATAACAGTTTGGCAAAGTTGGGTAAAAAATTATCTTAATGTCGTAATGTTAATACATGAGACATGTTAGAAACTTTTGATATATCAAATCGTTACAAAATTACGTAAATCCTCTTTTACAATTTTTATTTTATTTACATAGGTACATAACTTGCAGAAACACCTGCCCTGTAGACGATACGAGTTCTAGTGATTGGAATACCCGCAAAATAACAAAAGTAAAATTTAAGTACAATATAGAGATAATTATGCTATATACAGGGTGTAAGGGACAGGTTTCCGAAAAATTTAAGGGCTTGCTCAGTAGACGAAACTGAACAACTTTCCACAAGATTTTTTTTTTCAGGAACGAAAAAAAAAATCGGCTTCTCCATTCAAAATTATAAACTTGATTGGACAGTTTGTATGGAGAAGCCGATTTTTTTTTCGTTTCCTGAAAAAAAATCTTGTGGAAAGTTGTTCAGTTTCGTCTACTGAGCAAGCCCTTAAAGTTTTCGGAAACCTGTCCCTTACACCCTGTATATTTCCAACAACGTCAGGCAGACTTCAAGTCTATAACTGAGAGTTCCCTAAGACGACCACGTTAACTGAAACTTCTGTTTATGAAACTGATCATTTTTTGCTACGACTTTGCTCAAATCGCATTTTTAAAGGCTTTTCATACAAATCGATCAGCTGTTCAGCCAATTTTGTATGGGGAGTTTAAACTTCAAAGTCGTAGTTCAGTATGATGAGAATCAGTAGAAGGATCCTATTAAGGGAGTGTAATTCATACTTTGGAAATTGGAACATTTTTGTCTGATATATGAAACGGACGTAGTAATACAATTGAAAGTTTGCTCTAGTTTATACATTTTTAACCGACTTCAAAAAAAGGAAGTTCTCAATTCGTCGGAATCTTTTTTTTTTTATGTATGTTCACCGTTTACTCGAAGACGCCTGAACCGATTTAAAAAATTCTTTTTTTGTTTAAAATTGTATACTTCACAGGTGGTCCCATATAAATTTTAACGAAATCGATTCAGCGGTTTTTGTGAAAATCAACAAAAACAGCGAAATTGGAGTTGTTGCGATTGAAGTCGGTTGTTTTTAACGTATATTCAGCGTGGTCAATTATCATACTAAGGGTATTTTATACGCTTTTCATATTTAGAGTTTTGCCAGTCTTTAACCACTACAACAACCTAAATATCAAAGTCGTCAAAATAAAAGTCGCTTTTCAATGTTTCGATAAATAAAATTTTATTTCCGATTCAATTTAAAAAATATATTTGTACAATAATACGTATAATCGACGACGATGCTGAAAACGTTAAAAACAACCGACTTCAATCGTAACAACTACAATTTTGCAGTTTATTTTTTATTTTTGTTGATTGTTTCAAAAAGCGCTGAATCAATTTAGATAAAATTTATATGGAACCACCTCTGAAGTAGTACCAAACAAAAAAAGAATTATCAAAATAGATTTATAATTAGCGAAGTAATCGCGTAACATACAAACAAAAAAAAACATACAGTCGAATTGAAAACCTCCTACTTTTTTGAATAAAAAACATACAGTCGAATTGAGAACGTCCTCCTTTTTTGAAGTCGGTTCTAATTGTTTTTATTTCGTGTACCACAATCGCGAACTAGTACCTATCCATCCTCTTATTAGATTTTAAAGTAATGCAGTACACTTATTCGAGACAAGATCTACCTCGTAAGTACGTTACACATGGTTTTATTATCTATTGTCCTAAACAGTATGACGAACAAACGCATTTAAACTACTGTACCTACATGCAAATACATAATATGTACATGGGACTTCGTTCTTGGTTATAATAAGTATAGTACTTCTTACCTAGTGCTTAAAATATGTGAATTTTGAAGTATTATTATAAAAAGACCACAAACAGAAACTTGCATACCTACTATTTAACGGAACCTAAGAATTGCGAATTCACTATGAGTTTTGGGAAATTTCTTTGAGTTCCACGAGTAGAAGCACCGTTTAAACATTTTCAGCTGATTTTATTAAACCCTTAATGGTGTCGATTCGGTTTTCACGATGAATCTATCTTTTTCTTTCCATATCGAAAAGACAAGGACAGGACGCTTAAATTAAGTTTAGTCCTGTCAAATAAGTTTAATCGTAAACACCGAATCGGCACCAATACATACATGCTTAGCCATACAAGTAAAAATTAAAATCGGTCCTTTTTGAAGTCCGTTAAGTTAAAATTCATATAATATTTATGATGTTAAAAGCAGTTTAATCTATATTTACACCACTTGTGACGCACATATCAATGAAAGTTCATCATAAAATAACTATGGTTGAATGATAGCTATACTTGATTTTATTTCCTGGCTTATATGACCAATTAAAATTTATAGTAAACGATAAAATTTGTTTTCATTTTCTCTAAAGATATAATCATTATAGGTAGAATCTTTTCGAATAAACTGTCTTTGAAATAACAATAACCGGGCGGCTGCTTAAATTTTAATCCAGTTTACTTCATTAAGAAGATTTCATTTTATGTGAATGGTTTTTATAGTTAGATGACTTGTTTATACAGGGTGATTGGTAATTCAACGTAATCCTTCAAAGGGGTTATACTAGAGGTCTTTTGCTACAAATTAAGTCCAGTTAACCAGGGGTCAAAAATTAAGACTTTTTTAAAAGCTGAAAAAAGTAAGCGCTCATTTTTCAGCTTTTAAAAAAGTATCAATTTAATGTTAACGGTGTAATGGTTTTTTCATAATTAATTGTTTTTGGTAACAAGGCAGAAAATTTCAAAAATTCTAAAAACCGTAATATCTCGGTAACCATACATTTTTGACCCCGGGTTAATTGGACATAATTTGTTGCAAATGACCTCTAGTATAGCCCCTTTGAAGGATCACGTCAAATTACCAATCACCCTGTATAGTTATAATAAGAAATGTCAATAGTATAAAGATGTGGTGGTACCTACTGAGATCGTGTATCTTGATAAAAGATAAATAATCAGTGTTGTTATAAAATATGCACTCTGATAATACGGTCCGTTGGTATTTAGGAGTCGATAACAAAAAGAAAAATAGATAGAAAGAATAAGTACCATCCGTACGTACAGATAACGTGAATACATACAGAGTGTTAAAAAGTGCGTTAGAAATTTTACGGAGCACTTTTTTAACATTCTGTATAAAGGGCGTAACAAAAAAGGTATAAATACTTCATTAAGTGAGCTTTAACTCACAAAACGGCGAAATTTTGTTTTACTGCTGAAATTGAAAATTGAGTTAGTTATACAGGGTGTAACAAAATTGGTGTTAGACCCGCCAACTAGGGATTCTACTCATCGTACTGAACAACTTTTGTTCTACGACTTTGCTCAAATCGCAAAAAAATAATTGGACTCTCCATACAAAAATGGCAAAACAGATGATCTTTCTTTTTCTCTCTTTTTTTTCCCTAGACTTAGTCAACAGACAGCCTTCTCCCATATCATCCAGTTTGGAATGGAGTGTAATTATGCCTACATTGCACTATCACTTTTCAAAATAACCTTTTTACAGAATTACCAATTATTTGCTGTGGTTTTAGGTATCTGTTTATATAAATTATTTTTTTGTAATCTAATAGACATACGGTTTCTTGACTATTGAAAGAAAGAACGAATGTCTTACTTTAAGGTGTTGTGTTTTTACATTAAATAAAGAGTTTTCTATTTCTATTGAAGTAACGTCATGTAAAAAGAAAAAAAACTTACTTATATCTTATAATTAAAAAACTTACTTACTTTAATAACTTACTTACTTTTATAAAACTTACTTACTTATAAACTTATAAAACTTACTTACTTTTATTAAAAAAAACTTACTTATATCTATATAATTATATCTAACAGACGTACTTAAGATAAAGTTTTTTTTCTTTTTCCATGACGTTACTTCAATAGAACTAGAAAACTCTTTATTTAATGTAAAATTAAGTACCTTTAGTTAAACACTTGCATTGGTTCATCACTATCACCACGCATAAAGAAGTTATTTTTTTTAGATTTCGGGAAATTATTCAGTCATGCAATATCGTTTATACAGGGTGTAAAAGACCTTAAACCTTGCACTTAAACGTGTCAACTAAACAATTTTTTTACAAAAAACAGACACTGAATTCTCAAAAACAAAATGACTTTCTGCTAGAGAACGTATATCTCTTTCTACATCTCAAAAGTATTATACTAACACAATTGATCAACGTCTATTTATCTATGCTTGATTGAACTTTGGTAACACGTTCCATTACAACTTTGTATCTTAAAGAAAGATAGGTATATCTTTATGCAGATATACAATAACATTTGTGCGCTATCTGGCTGTGGACAATCTCGTCGTAACGAACTGATAGGCCGGGCCAAAGGAAACTTACCAGATCTTGACCCTGCAATCTCTGAGATGCGCGCACGCATCTACATTATTTATTGCAATTATAATATGTTTATCGAAACTGTTTAGGTATGTTTAGATTAAGAATAATTATGTTCTGGGGGTGGGGTCAATCTGCACTGAGAAAAATCCGCAGCCTGTAAATACATTACGATACTGCATATGCAATTAAGTCTAAAGTAATGGGTCAGCAACCGTATTTTGAATGAACGCTACGAATTAATGTAGAAACCTACAGACGCGTCGAGATACCGCGACAATCCATTTACTGTGTTTGCTGTCAAATACGTATAAAGATACTAACTCTTTACTAATATATAACGAAACAATATCTTACGTACGTTTCGTACACATGCACGTTTATAGATCTTTAATAATGATTGAAGTTCCTTGCAAATAGGTAATACCATTGTAAGTACTAAGTGTCATGGTGAAGGTAATAATGGGCCCACAACAGTATACCAGTAGTTAATGCATCATGTGCTGGTCTAATGCGTCCAGCATCTCTTAGTAATACCACCGTTGCAGTCATAATGCACTGACAGCCGTTCTAATGGCACATGTACATTACAAAGATCCAGCATCTGTGTCATGTACCTCTGTCAGTCTAATACGACCATACATTATAAAGATGTGGCATACTGCTAACAATGTCGCAGTTGCATTACAATTCACTGACGGACTGACGGAATTCAACTTGTAAATTATAATGATACGGTGACGGTGCTATGTCAGGGATACATTTTATTGAATATAATGTCAATACAATGTGAAATACACATTAGAAAGATCCGGTGTTAGTGTAAAGTACCAACTGCCATTCTAAAGTATCCAGCACGGCACAGTAATGTCACGGTTACGATCATAATGCACCTACGGTCGCCCTAATCATACATGTACATTATAAAGATCCAGTATCAGTGTAATGTGCCCCTGTCAGTCGAATGCGACCATACATTATAAGCAATGTCGTAGTTTCATTACAATGCACCGACTGTCTGTCCTAATGCTACATGTAAATTATATTGATTCGTCGTACAGTACTTTGTCAGGGATACAGTTTAATGAATAGAATATCGTGGTTTAATTACAATGTACCGACTGCCTGTCTAATGCACCACGTAAGTTACAATGATCCAGTATAAGTACTATGTCAGGGATACAGTTTAATGAATATAATGTTAATCCAGTGCGACACGCACATTGCAAAGATGCAGTATCGGTGTAGCGTACCAATAGCTAGTCTAATGCATCCAGGTCACTACAGTGATGTCACGGTTACAATCTCAATACACCGACAGTCTCTCTAATGATGATACATGTACACTATAAAGATCCACCATCATTGTAATGTATCCCTGACAGCAAACTTCTACTAATAACGTGGTTTCATTACAATACACCGACTGCCTTTCTAATGTAACAGGTAAATTATAATGATTCGGCGTACAGTACTCTGTAAATGATACAGTTTAATGAATAGAATATCGTCGTTCGTTTCCTTCGGGATCCCGTTGGTTTTCCAGGACATTGATAACGTAGAGGACACAGTATAATGAACATACAACAGCATAATGTACGAACTGCCAGTCTAATGCATCCAGTACAGCACAAAGATTCGGTGTACTGCTAGTCATGTTACGGATTCATTATAATAATGCACCGACAGCCGTTGTGAATGTTACAAATACAGTACAAAGACTTTTAAACCAATCAATCAGTTTTTACGTGCGAGTGTTGCCACATTTGGCACTTTCGGCCATAAGTAGCATTTTCTGCTAAAACAAATCTATTCACAAATCTGAAAACAGGTCAAATCTGTTTTTATTTTACAGAGTTATCCCGAACTTACTTAAACTACATTTGGAATCAATTAGGGGTCGCAAACCGGGATCCCGTCTCTCGAAAATACCGGAATACCGGCCTAAGATTATTAAGGCGATCTTATCCAAAAATTACGATTTTCGGGTCGACTCCTAACGAGATTTCGGCCAAGTCCGTAGAAAAGAACTACACTAAGCGAGTTTTTATTGGGGTTTGGATACCGGTAAACCGTATACCGTAAAACTATAGACATTTCAGGTCTGAAAATTTGTTTTTAAAGAAATTGTATGCCCTATTAGTCTAAGGCAGAATATTAAGGGACTAATCATATTGTTATTTTTTAACATCTACTGCATACTAATATTCATGCAATAAAATGATTGATTGATTGATTGATTAAAAAAAATACTCATTTTTGACAATATTTCCTACGATCGTGCGCCATCCGAAACACGATTCGACAACTACGCCTCAATATAAAAAAATTCAAAGATGGGTCTACCGTTATTTAAAGCCGCTTCCAGTGTCTAGTATATCCAACGAAAAATATATATGTATGACAAATTGTTTTTGATGGTGTGAAGGAAACTGCGCCATTAGTGTTAGCACTTCCGTTCAGAAATAAAAACGTTTAAAGAAAATAACCTAAAACGTAATTAGTTCGCGAGGCCCGTTTTTTTTCTTTTTATGTTTATAAGATTGGCAAAAAGCAGACGGCCCACCTATGGAAAACGGCATCCGCCGCCTATGAACATCTTTAACGCCAGAAGGGTGTGGGCGGGGCTTGCGTTCAGTACTGCGCGATCCGCTCTAAATGTCGGATGTGCACCATTTTTTTCCGCCACGTTAAAGCAATGTGGATGCCCAGTTATGTGGTAGCCGAACTTGGAATACAGCGGCTGGTTGAGCTCTCAGTTGCGAGTCAACTCTCTTTAATGGTCAAATTTACTTATATATATATATATATATATATATATATATATATATATTTTTATATATACTAAATACTAATGTACATACTACAACTATATCTATGTATTTACTTAACTCTACCTTATATCTAAATATTAATCTTATCTAAGTAGGTATGTACTTGTAGTGTCTTGGAGTATTCTGTTACGCTACAATGTATCTTTATAAATAAATAAATTCTAAACTATCCTAAACTATTATTTACAAAGTTACCCTACAAAAATATATCGCCTGTTTAACAAAAAACAATGGAGTAGAAAAATAAAGTCATAGGTGGCAAGCGTAACAAGGCAAAATAAACGTATTTGCATTAAAGAAGCCATTAAGGCGGGAAGTACACTCAATCTGAGCAGGTTGATGCATGATAATTTAATATCGACCGTAACGCCAATCATTTTAAGTTCAGATCAGTGTCGGTACCGTCGCGGCGGTTACGTCAAGGCCGAACGCAAAATTCTCGAGATTTCGATGTTTTTATTACTTTTCTTGGCTTTCAAATAAGTTAAAAAAAATCCGTTCAATACAAATTGAAGGTATTAAATTGGCCGATTTTTGTGTGTTGGTTTCAACATAAACAAATATTGTGTTTCCGAGAGAATTTGCAATTAATGCAAAATACAGGGTTTACAGAATATTTTTTTTCATCAAAGTTTCTGTGATTTTAATGATTCTGTTCAATACAATTTGTTTTTTATTGTTTCAAGTATGTTATATATTTTTTCCATGGTGATAGCTTTAACCATTATTTCAAGAATTTGAATTGAATATTGCGATTTGGCTATACTTAGCGCCTTAAAAGGAAAGATATTTTCTTATAAAAATATGTATTCAGTGTGACCATTTGTGGCAGATTTCTGCCACTTTGGCAGATTTGGCTACTATTTTTTAGGACTGGCAGAATAAGCTGATGATTTAAAAAAGTGGCAGAATTTGGCAGATTTCAAGGAAATTCTTATTATTTTTGAAATACAAATAGAAAACTTATAATTTTCTGTTTTATTATTTACTTTATTTTTTTATGACTTATTTGGTGGACTCGCTGTGAGAATATTCTCCCAAGTAAACTTAAATAAAACAAAAATAAGGAACAGGTTCCTAAAAAAACATGTATGCGCATTAATCACAACAAAAGAAGACTGTATTTCCTTCCAATTAAAGAAATGATTAAAAAGACGTCGTTAAAATCAATGTATAATGAAAATGAACAAAATGAAGAATTTGAAGCAAATATTGACAAATAGTAATAGTACAGCACCTACATGTTAGTGAAAAACTACCTATTATAAATAATAAAAATATTTAAGAGGTAAATAAAGAAATTATTTCACTTACCATCAGGTGACCCACTTGCTCGTTTGCCTTCCTTATCACATAAAAAAAAAAAAAAAAAAAAATACTTTTTTTTTTTTAAAGTTCCATGTCGCCGAGTTTCATATTCTTAAATTACTAAAGACTGCGAAGCTAGATGATTGGCTTATTTGTAGTCAGTGAGTTCTAACAAAATATAATATTTTTTTTATTGAACATAAGTAACGTTTTTTAAGTTTTCTTTTTACTTGCATAGTACGTGCGTAGTATGCATATACGTATTTTATTTATTCATTCCCATCCCCACGGAGGCAATGAAAATGATGGCATATTTTTGGCATTTTCTGGAGTCGAGTTTAGCAGATTTTGGCAGATTTTTTGCCAGTGTTGGGCAGATTCTCCAGTTTTGAGATGGTCACCCTGTATGTATTATTGACGCAATGGCGACTCCCCGCGGTAGGCGGAGTTACTTCACCCCCTCGAATCGGATCTAAGGTCATCCCATATCGCCTTAAGGCGGGAAGTACACTCAATCTGAGCAGGTTGATGCATGATAATTTAATATCGACCGTAACGCCAATCATTTTAAGTTCAGATTAGTGTGGGTACCGTCGCGGCGGTTACGTCAAGGCCGAACGCAAAATTCTCGAGATTTCGATGTTTTTATTACTTTTCTTGGCTTTCAAATAAGTTAAAAAAAATCCATTCAATACAAATTGAAGGTATTAAATTGGCCGATTTTTGTGTGTTGGTTTCAACATAAACAAATATTGTGTTTCCGAGAGAATTTACAATTAATGCAAAATACAGGGCTTACAGGATATTTTTTTTCATCAAAGTTTTTGTGATTTTAATGATTCTGTTCAATACAATTTGTTTTTTATTGTTTTAAGTATGTTATATATTTTTTCCATGGTGATAGCTTTAACCATTATTTCAAGAATTTGAATTGAATATTGCGATTTGGCTATACTTAGCGCCTTAATAAAATTCGATAAAATTCCTCTCTCGAAAGTGTTTTACAACGAAGCCTTTTAGCAACTTGTCATTCGTGGTGCCTGGCAACACACAACAGACGCGCGCGCTTGATGTGATCCCGCTCGCCTGTCTGTCATCTGTAAATCATTTCATAGTGAAAGACGCGATGCTAAAAAATAAAAAATGGTTGAGAATGACAAAAGACAACAGTTGTTATGCGCTTGCGAGTGTGAGTCATATCTCCATAAATTTATTGGTAAGTGCATCTTTATTGGTTGTAGTGCACATAAAGGGGCTACAAAACAAGGAGCCCCTTTAAGTGAACTCTAACCGGCATTTCTTTATTACTGGTCAAAACGACCGATTTACCTGTCCTTAATTACAGAAGAATGTGTTGACGATGAAACACTGAAACTGCTCGATGACGAAGCTATAAAAGATCCAATTCCAACAATTGGACATCGAATGAAATTTAAGGAAGCATTAAGGAGCTGGAAGCTGCAAAATGAGTCGGTAAGTACTACCTAAAACCTCGTGAGATATTGTGGTCTATTTCACCAAATGCCCCCGCATATCCACCACTTAAACTATCTTTGACAGTTTTAAAACCCTCCGGATTTCTGTGTTACTAACCTTCCTTCTTTGTTGTTTGTTTAAAAAAGAACATAAATATTGTCTAGTTGAATACTTTAAGTAGGTATCTGTATGTATATTAAACTGTTACAGAACCTTGGAAGTGTAAACTTAACCAACCTCGATATATATGTCCCAATAGAAAATGAAAACCCAGATACTACTGCTCTGTCAAGAGTAACGTTTGAATTAGCCCAAGTAAGTGGTTTATTTACATTTACACTTCTATCACATAAGAGTGTCCAATGGAAGAGCCTTCCCCTAAGGAAGGCCAGCATGCTTGCCACAAGTATATTGTCCTCAACAGACGAGCGAGTAGAGGAGGCTTCCCCTACGGAGCGAGTGTGCCACAGTTATGGGCAAACATTTAATAATGTTTTGTTCAGTAAGTCATCATAGGCTCACAATATTTACATCAATCATTGCCAGACTTCTTCAGTTTTTACACATTATACTTTTTACAAAGAAAGATAGTCTGTTAGCAATGCGGGCATATAGCTGAAAATAGTGGAATTTGCTCATAATTGACAACATTTAAACATTTTTAGGACAGTTTTATGTAGAACATGCCATAGATAAAACATTACAATTTTTATTTTTTTGAATAATTACATATTTAAATCGAGTTTTTTTTTGTCTATCAGTGTTTTAGAGGCTTTATAATAGAATAGAATAGAATATAATTTTATTTCGAATTATAGTAAATTCATATACATGATTACACACAAAAATAAGACACACAATTAAATTAAATACAAATAGAATACAAACATTGATATATATAACGACAGTTGGACAGTTTTCGATGTGGGGCAAGTTGGACATTTTTTACCCAATGTTTAAGTATGGGACTGTCTATCCTGTCCCTTATTATAGAAAGGAGACTGTTGGAGCTACCGCGAACTCGATGCATAATAAATAAATAAAAAAAATGTTATAGCATAGCATAGCATAATAGCATAAAAAAATTATAGCATATGAAGCCTTAGCCCTGTGGGTGACCGCTGATTTAAAAAAAGGTTGTTCACTCGGCTTAAGGCTAAGGCTTCATACCCTGTACAGCTGCTAAAACACTAAAGGAGAAAAAATTTATTATCTCGAAAAATTTGTAACTATTCATAAAAATTAAAATTTTTGGTGTTTTATTTTGACCTGTTTTACATAAAACAGCCATATAAATTGGGGGCAATTCTTTTTTTAATGTTGTCAATTGTGGCACGCACGCTTCATAGGGGAAGGCGCCTCTATTGGACTCTCTTCTGTGTTGTCTTCTATATTCTTATAATAATTATGTATACACGATGTGAAAAGACCTCTCTCGGAAACTAACTGGGGCTTCTACTCTTCATACTAAACAATTTTCCCTAAGGAACAGAATTAATTATAAAAAAGGGGCAAGTGTGAGTAAGACTCACACACTGAGGGTTCCGTACAAACTTGTGGGCATATAAATAGTATGTAATATTTTTTTTGTGTTGTAACTACAAATTTTCATTTTTAGATTTTTCCCTTTGCTTGTGCTATAGGACCTTGTTTCTTGCCAAATTTTACAGTTCTAGGTTAACAGAAAGTACCCTATAGATTTTGATTCCCTCGTGATTTTGAAACCCATACGTGTGGGGTAGCTATGGATAGGTCTTCAAAGATGGTATGCAGGTTTCTTATATCATTTGTTTCTAAACTGAATAGTTTGCGCGAGAGACACTTCCAAAGTGGTAAAATGTGTCCCCCCCCCTGTAACTTCTAAAATAAGAGAATGATACAACAAAAAAAATATATGATGTACATTACCATGCAAATTTCCACCGAAAATTGGTTTGAACGAGATCTAAAAAGTAGTTTTTTTTGAATACTTCATAAATCGTAAACCGCAATTTACCTACAACGAACTACAAGAACTTTTATGTTACTTGCTGCTACGGAACCCTTCATGGGCGAGTGCGACACTTGGCCGCTTTTTTATAACATTTATAACATCAGGTGAGATGATGCCAAGGGCTTACCAATAGTGGATAAAAAAAACTGGATCAGTAGGAGCATATAACGATGAAGTCAAAGGTTTATTTTTTAATTGCAGAAAAATACTGATACTGATAAGATACTAGATGGAGACAAGTTATCAAACACAACTGATAAGACCACTAGTTCAGATTATCATGTTTTGGAAGATAGTGTAAGTAACAGTAATGTTTATTTTACATGTATGTTTGGACACTGGGATAGAACACCTGAATATAGACATTCAGACACGTGAAAGGGGAAGGTGTTTTTAAGGAGTTTGAGATGGTTGAGAGGGATTGAGGTGAGAAGAGGGACGTTTTGTGAGGGATATTGTGACAGTGACATTTAATTATCTAATTCTCAACATCTTATTATCATTAAAACTATACCTAAATGTTTTCTGTTTTTATATTATTGCGATAAAATCACTACATAAGCTATATACGTATATATATGTATTTTTTTTTACGATAAGTTCCAGTAAATTAACCAGTACCAAAAATGTTTTCGTAAGGAAGTCTCTGTTCTTCAAACTTTAGGTAAAGTCAATCACTCTATTCCGATCACTATTATACAGTAAATGAAATGCATTGGTGCTACAGTAGATAACACTACTAGAGATTAGACAGTAAGTAGTAATAGATGACTCATACTTTTTTCTATTCATATTTTTATATATTTTTTCCTTATCACAGAGCAATTCTGATGGGAGAGCGATTATAGCAGAAGGAGGAAGAACTGGAGGTCTATTAAATGAAAGTAATCGCAGACGATTAAGTCAAATAATAATACTACATCTGTTGGAAAATAATTCTGCAAGAGTAATATCACCATGTGATTTCAGAAAAATTGCAACTGAAATACACAACTTGTTTGCAAAGGAAAGTTCATTAGTATATTATTCGCCGTATGAATGTGATATCAAAGGACGTAAGAAAAACGCCAGTGGAAAATTATATGAGTCATATATCAGCAGACGCCGAAAATTACGAACCAGAGGAGAATTGCCTGAGACGAGCCGCTCATCCTCGTCGTCATCGACAGCTACAGCTACCACAGTAACAAACTCGACACCATCTGATAGTGAACTTCAAGGTAATTATCATTTTTAGCTGTGTTTCAATTGTTACACTTCATAATGTTATACAATACTTTTTGTTTTTGTTACAGATGATGAGGCATATCAAGAAAAACTAACATGGTTAAAAAATAGTGTTGAACCTTGGCACATTTTTATTTTGTAAAATCCTATTTGTATCACAAGCTCTCCATATCCATGCTCTCCTCGGAGTACTGAGCCCCAGTGGCTTGAAAAATCTTAAAAGCAGCATCAACAGCTGTTACTAGCTTTACAAAATTGTAACACGTATTGTTGACAATTACATAAGCTGTTTTTACTTGTGCAACAGATTCTCCGACAAAAATGGTTTCCAGTGGGTTTGGTGGGATGGTTTCAAGTGGTGCCCCGGCCAGTGAAAACATAGTTTATCGAAAATTGGCTCAACACAATTTCTTATAGCAATAATATAGCAATAAAAAACCAATGAATGCTTAATGATTTATTCTTAAAGGACAGTACATTACAATATAGTCAAATTATATATATATATATATATATATATATATATATATATATATATAAACTTAAATACTTTGTTGGAAAGCTAATAAAATGTAAAGTTGTTTTCATATTCTGTACTGTAAATTCATAGAAATGCGGTTTTTATACAAATTTTAGTATCTATACATAGTACTATTATCTAATCTGTGGCCAAGGGCTTACCAATTGTGAATAAAAAAATTTTTTTTGACTCTCTACTTTCTCTTTGATTTTCTACATGTTTCTCATTATATTTGCAGTTGTTCCAGGATTTTGAGACCCTGTATGGGGAGAAAAAGGATGGGCTATATTCAAATATTGTTCTACTACGAGAAAAAATATTAGCCCTTGCTCGAGAAAAATTAAACAGAACAAGAGATAAAGACATAAAGAAGGCTATTACAGATTATATTAATCTCACTAATGGTACGATTTCCATCTTCTAGCTAATCCGATACGTTAAGAGGCTATTCAGGGTTATTCTTTTTGACCTGATATCGGTTTGACCACATGTAAGTGGGGTCAAACTGAACAACTTTGGTTCTACGACTTTGCTAACAATGCATAATTTGTACCAATTTTGTATGGAGACTCCAAAATTTTGTATTGAGTTGTTTGCAAAGTCGTAGAACAAAAGTTGTTTAGTTTGACCCACCAATAAATGGTCAAACATATGTCAGGTCAAAATGAATAACCTTGTATAGGCTAAGTGGCACCTCACCTCTAAGTTAATAGGTTTCTAAGCGATCTGAGCTTCTATAAGAAATTGTGTTGAGCCAATTTTCGATAAACTATGTTTTCACTGGCCGGGGCACCACTTGAAACCATCCCACCAAACCCACTGGAAACCATCGCGCTCTGAAATTCGTGACGGATTTATAACACAAGCTGCAACAGAGGCTGAGGTAACGTCAATAATTCAAACAAGGCGAGAGAAATTTCAGAGGCTTGGCAGAACTCTGCAGCCTTTCATAATTTTTGTCGGAGAATCTGTTGCACAAGTAAAAACAGCTTATACAAAATACACTATTGAGCAAATGAAGGTTTTGGTATCGGAATTAAACGAGTTATACGTTAATTTAAGTGGATCCTACCTGACCCCAAAATTTCACTTTCTTACGCACTATCCCGAAATGTTTAAAAAATATGGTCCACTTACTCAAATTTGGACGATGAGATTTGAAGCCAAACACAGAATAAGTAAGTTTATTGTGAGATCGTCATCAAGTCGAGTCAACATATGTAAAACTTTAGCAATAAAAAACCAATTAATGCTTAATGATTTATTCTTAAAGGACAGTACATAACAATATAGTCAAATTGGCTTTAAAAAGAAAATATCGGGTGTAAGATTAAAAGATTTAAAGGAAAGATATCAAAATGTATCATCTTCAATCGAAACTCTTTATTCAGTAACTTGGATCAAGATAAAAGGTATCATGTTTAAGACATCTTCTGTAGTCACTGTAAACTTGAGTGAATTGACATTTTTACCCAGATTTGCTCTAATACGCGAAATATTTGTTACAGATAACAATGAAATATTTTTTTCATGCACGTTGCTTGAAACTATAGATTTTAATGATCATTATTTCGCGTACGAAGTGAGAAAAACTAACGATCTTGTACTTCTTAACTATAAAAATCTGCTAACCCCGTTAACAAACACATTAACAGTAATGACAGACCTAACTAATTATGTTACTCTGAGCTGGACACTAGATTGATTATAAAATATAAGGTGCAACTTTATTTAAATTGTTTGGACTTCCAATTTTAAATGGGAAGCCCAAAGTTTTTTTTTGCGAATTAACTATGGGTAACGTTAACATAACCAAAGGTTCCTTGGGGAAGTTATTTCTTACCTATCAGAAGTGGAAACGCTGACTAAAATAGCGGTTGCTAAAAGTTGCCGCTTATAGTAGGGTGTTAAGGTAAAACAACCGACTTTTTGTATTTTGTATAATATAAAAAATAGCTCACGGAAAATAATACCTACTTATGTTGCGAACGTTTTAATTTGTGTAAAATTTTGTATACTCGTATTTTTATGATAGTTGTGCCAAGTAAAGTTGGATAATTTATAAGGTTAAATTTAAATTGTGTTAAATTTTGTGTAATTAAATTAGAAACTTTTATACTAAGGTAAAAGTTAATAACATTCAATAAATACTTATTATAACTTAAGAAACTTTAATACTAAGGTTAATACTAATTTTAATACTAAGGTTAAGGTAAATAACAGTCAATAAATACTTATTATAACTTACATTACACGAGATTTTAAATGTATTAAACCCTGACTAAAAGTCCTAAAGGTCAGGATGACGCATATAAATACGACCGGAATGCCCCAAATATTCTAGCTTCAGCGGCCTGCGCAAACCACTTGGGCAATTCACTAGAGCGTTGTATGGCTTGTTTTATGGTGTAGCTCAACAATTGTACTGTAAAGATGTAACTGTCATAATTGTGCATAAATGATACGCGTAACCCATACAATTGGACTCCTCAACGAGAACAGTTTGTATCAAAGTCCTAATATTTTTGCTCCGATTGTATGGGTATTTGGGGAGTTAACAGTGTGTGTTTTCATCACATAAAGCTACACAGTTTCCTGCAGTGTAAAGAATACCAACCGTTATTTTGGTTTTATAACATTTTATTTTTGGAATAAGACATTTTGGGAAAGGACATTTTGAATCGTTCGTACACTCGGCATCAGAAGTAGATGAGCAACTCAAGTAACCAAATAATTATAAGCATTCAAGTTTTCAATAACTTCTTACACAATAAAAACTATCTTCAAAATGATGTATATTTGTAGCTTTTATTGTATAAATATTATCGGAAACTTGAATGCTTACAACTATAGTTCATTCCAATCAAAAAAAAGCAAAACGTAAACAAACTTACTATGGATCTGACACATGTCAATGTCATCTGCATACTATGTTTGTTTACCTTTTGCTTTTTTTTGATTGGAATGAAGTATACTTGAGTTGCTAAGATTCTGATGCTGACTGTACCGGCGTGGCATCCTTACAGTATGTAGGTGTTACCATGATGTACGACTGCAACATCTTTACCGTACGTCAGCTACATCTTTACGTACGATAACGTCATCCTTACCTACCTAGACGCGGAGTCCTTTCGTAAATAAGCATCATCATTGCTTACGTACACTGAGTCCTGACACAAGTAAGCATCTCCATTACTGTACGTACACTGAATCCTTACGTAAGTATGCGACTTCATTACTGAACGTATACTGAGTCCTTATGTAAGTAAGCTACTACATTACTGAACGTATACTGAGTCCTTACTTAAGTAAAGTACTACATTACTGAACGTATACTGAGTCCTTACGTAAGTAAGCTTCTTCATTCATTCCGTATTCCGAGTCCTTCCGTAAGTAAGTTACTTCATTACTAAACGTATTCTGAGTCCTTTCGTAAGTAAGCTACCTCATTAGTGAACGTATACTGAGTCCTTATGTAAGTCAGTCTGATGCTGACTGTACGGGCGTGGCATCCTTAATGTACGTAGGATTTACCGCGGTGTACGACAGCTACATCATTACATACGATGGCGTAATCCTTACCCTATGTACGCGGAGTCTTTACGGAAATAAGCATCATACTCGTTTACGTACGCATAATTAAGCCACTCCATTATTGTACGTATACTAAATCCTTATGTAAGTAAGCTACTTCATTACTGAACGCATTCTGAGTCCTTACATAAGTAAGAATCATTCTTGCCATATGTACACATAGACATGACGTTAGTAAGCGTTACATTTACCCTAGATCTACTGAGTCCTTATTGTACGTACACTGAGTGCTTACATAAGTAATCCACTCCATTACTGCACGTACACTGAGTCCTTAAGACGGTGGGCCTCTCAATTACGGCACATGTGCACAGTTTTTACGTAATTAAACCACTTCATTACTATACGTATGCAAAGTACTGACGTAAGTAAGCCACTGCTATACAAAGAGACTCAGTGAACGTACTACAAGGTAACCAGCACAGTTTTATTTGTATGCTGGCTACTAAAGCTACGTACGGAATCTACGTAATTGTTTGAATGTGTGCGTGCGTGTCTCATGTGATTCCTAATGTTCCCGGATCATTACAGCGAATACATTCTTAGTAATGTCGCCGCTTACGTACGTACGTCTGGTACGTTTTTGTCCAGAAATACGTAGGCCGCGTACAGAATTACGCATGTCCGCACATTATTTTTTTCTCAGTGTGTTGAGGCTCGTTCTTTCGAGATGATACCAAACCTTTTTATAGGTACCTACATAACAACCCATGGTATGAACGATACATAAATAATATTTAGTGTGCTTTTAAAGTCACGCGGGTTTCTGCACGCATGCGGGCCGCGCCCGCATGCGTGCCGCCCGCAATCTATCGTTTCAGTACATTTTTTAGGTTCCTTTTATTATCATGCGTGTCACACGCATGCGAGTCGCTTTGGAAACGCCGCCGCACGCATGCGGGCAGAAACCCGCTTGACTATAAAAGCGCTGTAACGAGTAGAATACACTTGAATACAAGGTGTTAAAAAAGTGCGTTTGAGATTTTAAGGGGTTCAAGTATAGAATCTAAATCTGACAGATTAAGTATGGGAACCTGAAAAAAAAATGTAGATCGGGTTTTTTCAATATTTTTTCCTTGATTCTGAATAATCCCTTAAAATTTCAAACACGCTTTTTTAACACCCTGTAAAGTGGAAGTGTTCCTTTGGGTTGGGTTCCTTTTCAAATATCCCGATGTTTAATAGTTATTAAGTACTTAAGTATTTTACCGTCATAGTATCGAATATTTTCAAACATAACATGTTCGGCATATCTATCGATATAGAGACCGAAACAAAGTTTATTTAAGTATAATAATCAACAACGCTGAACACGTTAAAAAACCGACTTCAATCGGAACAACTAAAAATTTGCTATATACTTTTGTTTTTGTTGATTTTTCAAAAAGCGCTCAATCAATTTCGATAAAATTTATATGTGACTACCTCTGAAGTATTATCTACCAAACAAAAAAAGAATCATTCAAATCGATCCATAACTGGCGGAGTAATCGCGTAACAAACGTACAAAAAAAAAGCAACTATTTACATACAGTCGAATTGAGAACCTCCTCCTTTTTTGAAGTCGGTTAAAAATAAATAAAAAAGACACGTTCGGAGATTTTCTGTTTAAAAAAAATGGATACTTACTTCAAATAGCTAAGTTTTTTAACTCATTGGAAAAGTGTTTTTGCTATAGCGTGTTTACCTAATAGCCCAGTCATCGAGGAGTTTCTTTGTATGGAGACCCCAACATTAATTTCTCTATCAATGAAACTTTGCACGATTGTGAGGGATAGTGTATAGATGGAAGATGACAAAGAAGCCAAAAGATTTTGTGGCTGGAAGTATGTGTTTTATACCTAAACATGAAAATTGCATTTAAAATTCGGTGGATAATTGCTCGATCGAATATTTCTGTACTATTCGTTAGTAGTTACTTAATGGTACGCGTATATAGCAGTATCCAATACTTTTTCGAATTTTGTGACGCTTAAGTTAAGCAAAACATGATTTTTTCGATTTTACTTCCGATGAATAATTTCTCGATTAAGTTTTATTTTTCAGTATAGTTTTATATCTTGCTGGACATCTTTTTGTATAAGTATCCAAAAGATTTTCCTTTAAGATCATAGCATAATAGTTTTTATGCTATAACTAATTATGTAAAATTTCTCAGTCCATTTTTATTTATTTATATGGTACATAATAATAAATATAAACAGTATTTCAGGTTATCCAATAAAATTTCGATACATTAAACTTATATGTATGAAGCGTCACACACGTACATAAGGTCACGCGATCCGTTTGCCGGCCACTACCCATTTCCGACCTTTTCGCACTTTATTTTGTATAATAGTAATAGTTCTAAAAAAATATGTTCAGATTTGTTTAATCTGCACAAAATTACGCGTAAGTAGGTAGTCCACAGATAGTAAAAAAACTCACTAAAAGACTGTTAAATATAGATTACAAAAATATCAACATCAAATAACTTGTTAGGTACCTATAAATAATTTAAAAAAATATTATACGTATGGCGGCGTTCAGCGCCATAGTACGAAAGCTAAAAATACAATAAAATAATATAAAAAACAAAAATAAATCATTTTAATCAGAGATGTTGCTAATATCCGCATCCGCATCCGTAAATATGGAGCTTTCGCATAAATTTTGACATCCGTATCTATATCATCCGCAATATTCAATGCGGATTTTCATGCGGATGCGGATCTAGGACAGCATAACTAATTATTGTAATATTTTATTTCAGGAATATAATTTTGTAAATTATTAATTGTAATTATTAATATAAATAATTAATAATAATTTCGATTTCAATTTATTTATTTTCGTCAAACAGGTAAATACAGGATGTTAAAACAAAATATTACTCGTATAATTAATCTTCTCTATGTTTCGCCAATAGGCATACAAAATTTGGCTAGTTAGATTCATAAATTATTATAATACTAATTGTATAATTAATAACAAAGCTCTATAATTTTTTTTTTCATACAAAATGGTCCAGGTTTTTAACTTTCAATACTTTAATAATTTAATAAAAAAACAAGGATTAGTATTATTATTTAGGGTTCCATACCCAAAGATCAACGGGACCCTATTAATAAGCCTCCGCTGTCTGTCTGTCTGTCCGTCTTTCTCTCAGCGGGCTGTATCTCATGAACCGTAAAAGGTAGATAGCTGTAATTTTCACAGTGTGTATTTCTGTTGCCACTATGACAACAAAGGCTGGCAACGCACTTGTAACTCCTCTGAGGTTGTGGGTGTCTATGGGCGGCGGTAATCGCTTACCATCAGGTGATCCATCTGCTCGTTTATCAACTATGCCATAAAAAAAATTAAAAACTTAAAAATTAAAGGGGCTGGTAGGGTGGCACCAGAAACGTATTTTTGGTGGAATCCCAAATATTGTACGATGGTACGGAACCCATCATGCGCGAGTCCGACTCGCACTTAGCCGGTTTTCATTTATTTATACCCATACAAACCCATACAATGGACTATGCAAAAAATTATATGGACCCTATCCGCACCCACCAACAGAAGTGGCATTAGTTTCAAAATTATTGTGACGTCCCATTAAAATAATAATAACCATTTTCAATCCAAAAACGATAGGGATTTATTAAAATATACGAGAATAGTTATTTGTTCAACTAATGAGCAAAGTTATTTTTTGCTTCGAGTGCTAGCTTTAAATCACGAGCTAGCGAGGTAGTCTAGAATTGAATCACGAGCGTAGCAAGTGATTCTTATATAGACTACTGAGCATTGTGAGCGATTTAAAGGCACGAGACATAAAAATGACCTGCTCTCATGTTAAACATACAACTTTCGACCAGCGAGTAAGTAAAATCGTAGTTGATTAAATTCTCTCTGGAGGCAATATAGTTTTTTATTATAATGTTTTTAATTTAGAGGTTGCGTTCGGAAACTGCGCTTCTTAACATTTTTATAAAAACCTTAGATATAAATATGATATTTTTAGGTAAACGATATTCATGTTTACTAGTAACTACATATTTATTTTAAATATTACGTCTTTAAAAATACAGTAGCACAATTTATAAACTTGAATTTCTTTAAATAACATATAACATTGTGTGCTTATCAATTAAAACGCTCCCTACGCCAAAATGAGTTTCTGAACCAACCATCGCTCATATTTTTTTCAGCGTCGCGCCAAAGGTGGTGTTCGAAATTTGAATCACTTTTTCTCACGCCTAAAGCAAAAACAACTTTTGCTGCGAGTTTTCAGGGACCAAAGGCACTCTTTTCGCGCTGGACAGTGGAAAAACTGTTAATTAATCTGTTGATTCAAAGCAGCTTGTTGCTGCGAATGTTAGTTAAAGTTGGTAAAGTAGGTACCTTCCTTTTCCTCCGAAGAGTGGTAACACACAGTTCCTACAGTGGTGACCCCAGACGCTAAACATCCTGGCGCAACCTTAGACATCACACTCCTCAACAACCCTCCAGTTGGTAATGCAAGCCGCAGCAGCACAGCAGTCCAGTACATCGAAGTTTACCAGGACCAACGAAAGCCGTCAATTGAGCTTCCTGGCCCGATACTTCACTCTGAAGCTGAAGTGTGTGACACCGCATCGTACACCATGGAACCAGCGAGCTTCACTTTTCAGGCAGAAAGCTGTCGGCAGCCCACGCTGTATAGAGCACGCGCTCCACGACGCCTGCTTCCCCTGCACCGCACGCCTGAACCTCCTCGTCCTGACACAGCTTTGGACTTGAGTTGAGCACTTCGGCCTGGCGTTCTCTACTTACCGCAGCCGCCGCATCGCGATGCGCGTCGTCGCCCCGCCGTATGCACCGGCAACACTGGACCGTCAACTCAAAACGGATTGACCTCCGGTCTCGGAGGGGGAGTGATGTGGTGACATCTATCGCACCGCCATCAACTAATTCTAGAACGCGATATTGAAAGTTTCTTCACACTACGGATATATACGACTTCCAACCATCAACGGTTGGACCACGGCCGGTCCCCAGGCATACCACCTCGCCTGGCTAAGGTACCTCACTTCCCGCTGAAGAGTTGTCGCCACAGTTCCTATTAAATTAATTATTAATTAATTATTTAATTAGATTTTTTAATTTTTATGCACCTCTGCACTAAAAACGTCAAAGTCAAAGTCAAAATATTTTTTATTTAAGTAGATGCTGTACGCATACTTTTAAATCGTCTTTTTTTTCTACCTAGTACAAAGTTCCTACCACGCGGAACTTGTACAGTCAACGTTTCGGGAAGTGTTAGTGGAGCGAGAAGAAACGTCGAGCCCAAAAGAAACTCGCCCCAACACATTTTTTGAAATAAATACTTAATATCTATTACAATTGATGTCATTACTAAAGCTATGAGCTGGAAGATCTATGCATGTCCATACATCATTGTCATTAACATAGTCTTGGGTTTTATAATATCCTCTTGAACACAGGCGTTTCTTTACATAAGTCTTAAACTTATTTTCGGATATACTAATTACATTTTCAGGTATTTTATTGTAGAATTTTATACACTGCCCCATGACCGACTTCTTTACCTTACTCAGTCTCGAATAAGCAACTTCGATATAATTTATATTTCTAAGATTAAAATTATGCCTGTCATTGTTTTTTGGAAATAAATCTAAATTCTTACGAACATACATGATGTTTTCATATATGAATTGACTGGCAACAGTTAAAATATTTATTTCTTCAAAGTTGTTCCTCAATGACTTTCGAGATCGCATCTGATAGATAGCGCGAATGGCTCTTTTTTGCAGTATGAAAATAGTTTCTATGTCAGCCGCATGTCCCCAAATTAAGATGCCGTAAGACATACTATGAAAATAGCTAAAATACACTAGTCTTGCAGTATCTACATCTGTTAGTTGCCTTTTTCTTGACGGCGGCGGCGTAGGCAGCTGAACTAAGCTTTCCTGCTATTTTTTCTATATGTGGATCCCATTGTAAGGAAGCATCTAAAGTAATACAAAAAAGAAACAGTGCTATTTACGAACTCTGAAATATTACTATCTAATATTACATTATCGTGAGTTTGCTTGACATTTGGTAATCTGAATTTTATTACTTTTATCTTTGTGGCATTTAATAGCAAGTTATTAACAGTAAACCATTTATGTATCTCTGAAAGTGTGTTGTTTACTTCGTCAATTTTGCTGTCTTTCCTGTCTACCTTAAAAATAAGAGATGTGTCATCTGCAAACAACACAATATTTGAGAGACGTTGCACCATAAATGGTAAGTCATTTATATAAACAAGGAAGAGAAAGGGGCCTAAAATAGATCCCTGGGGAACGCCTATTTTTATTGTAGAGCCGAGAGAATTTGTGCCATTTACTTGGACTGTTTGTAACCTATTGTTAAAGTAAGAATTGAGAAGACTGAGAGCCCTATCTTCCACACCGTAATGCTTTAGTTTAAGAAGTAAAGTTTGATGTTCCACACAATCAAATGCTTTAGATAAATCACAAAACACTCCTATTGCATCTTGTGATTTCTCAAAAGCATCATAGATGTTTCGTATAAGTGCTACTCCTGCATCGGTAGTTGATCGACCTTTCGTGAAGCCAAATTGTTGGTTATGCAGAAGTTTGTTTAAAGTGAAGTGTTGTAGCATTTGGTTGAGCATAATTTTTTCAAAGACTTTACTAAGGACGGGTAATACAAAAACAGGTCTGTAATTTCCCGCATCAGTTTTGGAACCTAATTTATAAAGAGGTATAAAAAATTATAATATGGCCAGTGCATTCAATCGAAAGACTGCGATTCGCGGTGGCTCCGCTATATTACTTAAAAATACTATAGTAAAAACTACCCTTCATGAGATCTGGAAAGTCACCACTTTCTATACTAATATTGAAAAGGTATGCTAAATGTGGTGCTAATACGTCAATTACATTACTAATTAATTTAACTGATAAACCCCACAAGTCCTCAGTTTGTTTCACTTTAAGCGACTTAAAAGTTTTAACAACAGTTTCAGGTCCAATTTCTCTAAAATATAATATTTCATCACAAAAAATTACATTTTCTTCTAATATTTTTTTAGCATATGTGGGTGATGAGTCCAGGGTCTCAGTTAGCTTAAGTGGAATGTTTGTGAAAAACGTTTCGAATTCCGTAGCTATTTCTGCGTTAGATGTTATTTTGCCTTTATCTGTTTGTAAAACAAAATCTTTATCGTGTTTCTTGACTTTACCGGTTTCTTTATTTATTATATTCCAAACCGTCTTAATTTTATTATCAGATAGTTTTATCTTTCTGGCTAAGAAATTAGATTTGGCTGCGCAGCATACCTTTCTGAATATTTTTGAATAACGTTTTACATAATTTCTGAAATTGTCATCAAATATATAACTGTTTTTCTCATAAAGATCAAATAAGGTTTGACGGCTTTAATAAATTCCTACAGTAGCCCATTCACAAAACTTAAATTTATTATCAATATTTATAGATTAAGTTTTAAAAATTTCCTGAAATTCTCGCTCAATTACTGTAAACAAATCATTGTACATACTGTTGGCTTCTGGTTCATTATCAAAATTTGGTATGGGCAGCTTGTCATTTAACACTTTTTTATACTTTTCTATTCTTTTAACAGTGACAGGCCTCGACTGTATTTTAATTTGTTTTATAATTGACCTGAAAGGAAAGCTAGCCATTAGTCCGCTATGATCAGACCTCAAGCAGATAATTACTTTTTTCTCTACATGGCTACAGTTACAGAAAATATTATCGATACATGTGGCAGAAGTCTCTGATTTTCTAGTTGGTTCTAAGAATAAATAATCCAAATCAAACGACTTAAAAAGACAAATTATTCTTGTTGTTAGGGACTTCTTTTCTAATAAATCAACGTTATAGTCGCCGCATACGATGACAGATTTTTTACTTTTACTTATTAAATTTAAAGCATCCTCCATTACTGATTCGAAACGAGCAAAGTTATCGTCACATGGGGGTCTATATACACAGATAATGATGTGGTTCTCCAGCTCCACACAAGATAGCTCCACAGTTCTTTCAATCGAAAGACTTACGACGTCTTTCCGTACCTTAGTCTTTAGGGTATTTTTAAGTAATATAGCGGAGCCACCGCGAATCGCAGTCTTTCGATTGAATGCACTGGCCATATTATAATTTTCAAAATTAAAAAGCATTTCATGTTCCTTGAGCCAGTGCTCTGTAATACATAAAATATCTATATTAAATTTTTCCAAAAATAATTCTATTTCGAATTCTTTGCCGAGAAAGCCTTGTATATTTTGGTGTACTACTTTCAAAGAGTTGGGCTTCCTCGTTGTCTCTGAACCTAGTTTAAATCTGGAGTTCGAGACCCGCTACAAGTGCCAGCACCGCAGGGTGCACTGTCTAGTGCAATTATAGGCTGCGCCATACCTGCGGTGCCGACACCGGCGACGGGCTCCTCCGTCGTTACGCAGGTAATTACCGACTGAATACAGTCGGTACGATGTAAAATACTGTAAGCTAACGAATTAGCTAGTCTTTTTTTCTGTACAAATGTATTTGTACAAAGTGTAATTTCTGTACATTGTATCATTGGTCAATTTAAACTCATTTATAAAACTATTGGTGTCAAAAAACAAAACAAAACAAAATACAAAACACTTCTAGGACACTCAATTTCTAGGGTTCCCTAGTCGACAAGGATATAGTTTCGCCATGTTCGTCTTTCTGTCTGTCTATCTGTTTGTCCACGGCTTAGCGTAGCGTAGCTTAACTACTAGAGAGCAGTAATTTGGCACGGATATGTATATTAATCACGCCGACAAAGTCGTAAAATAAAATCTTTCAGGGTACCTCCCCTACACGTGAAGTGGGGATGAAATTTTTTTTCTCGACTATCTCTTGGTGTGGGGAGTTTGTTTGTTTGTAATCTCTTTATTGTACATAACATTAATTAGTTAGGGAGTCGTTGGGTAGGTTTTTTAAAATATAGTAGGTTTGCGAAAAGCATTTTTCAATTTAGGGATCCGGTTTCGAAATATTAAGCTTTAATATGCAATTTTTTTATTAAAGTCATGTCCCCCATCTTTCTTCCAGCTAAACGGTTGTTACTAGAAATGAAAAAAAAAAATCACGGCAGTTGTTTCTAGAAATGTTAAAAAATTCACGGCATAACGAAGTTAAAAGGTAAACTATCACAGCTAAGGGCGCTTTTATTGTCATGCGGATTTCTGCCCGCATGCGTGCGGTGTTTCCAAAGCGACCCGCGTGCGTGTTCCACGGATGACAATAAAAAGACCCTAAAAACATATAATGAAACGATAGGTTGCGGGCGGCACGCATGTGGGCACGACCCACATGCGGCCAGAAAGCCACATGACAATAAAAGCGCCTCTTGGCGACGGACTCCACATAGCTTTAACAGTAATATACTTACCTATAAGTAGAACATAAGTAGCTATAACTATTATGTAAACGCAAAGCTGCGACGAAAGCGTCTCGGCCCGCTGCACTCAGTCTGAGCTAAACCAACAACGGCTACTCACCAGATATTACTTATGGGTCCTGTCTTGTATAATGTTCTTCAGTTACTACAAAGGAAAATTTGTTATGTTCTTTGCTACTCAAAAGTGCGACTTTGTGAGTTTTTCTTCCTATAATTGAACTTGAACTGAACGTTACACATAACAGGAGCTTTGATTTTAGGAAAGAAAGAATATATGAATTTTTTGCAGGGCTTCATAAACAATATGGACATTAGGATATTAGTCAGTCCATGTTGTATGAGTGGTGCAAATTGTTTATAGAAGGTCGCGAAGTGTTGAAAATGATACGCTCGCTCGTCGGCCAAGAACTTCAGTCAATGAAGACAAGTTGAAGCCAAATTGAAGAATAAAACTGTTAAAGAAATAGCAGAAAGAAAAGCAGAAAAGTGTTGGTACCGGCTTCAGTCGTTAAGCATATGGCTTAAAAGCAGCTGCAGTAATTTCTGATACTGGGGTCGGCTACTAGTCCTACAACTCCACCAATCTGGACTTGCCTACCTCCATTTGGAGTATGTCAATCTTCCCGAGTTTTGAAAAGAGATCCGTGCCCCTGCAGTGGGGATGATATGAGTTGTACACACGTACACACAAGCAAACCAGAACCAAGCACATGCTCACAGACACATGCATTGAGCCATCGTATACACTTCTTGTGAAATGTTACTTCTGTGCTTCAATGTGTAACTGGCGCATACTCATGCACCCACAGAAAGCCAATCAATCAATCGCAGATAACTGACTGACCTAAGATGCTGTTTTACGTCAAAGATCGAGCAAAGACGAACTATAGACGTATTTCACTTCAGATCTTTATATACAAGCTGTTTTCGAGAGTCATTACGAATCGTCACGCACGCAGGTTTGACGACTTCTAGCTTTCTGAATACGCCTGATTTCGAAAAGTTATCCGTACCATAGAACACATACATATGCTGCGATGCGGAAGACAAAACAGGAAATCGTAGAATATAATCAGCCATTATATTCAGCGTTTGTGGACTATGGGAAAACTTTTGATTGGATCGAGTCCTGGCTAAAGCGCTTGAACGGGAACGCCGCAATGTTAGTCCGTTATCAAAACAAAAATTTGAAATCTGTTCCGCTGCAGCAAAGGGTGAAACAGGGAGACGTTATATCTAACAGCCTGTTCACTGGTGTTATGGAAGAAGTCCTGCCTGTGATTGAAAGAGCTCGGCACCAACATTAACAGTGAGTACATCACCCACATTTGATCGTTGACGATAATTACTATGATTTTGCCTGAGACTTTGGAAGTCCTAGGTACAGATATCAATGGACTCAATAGACCATCTCAACAACTCGGTCTTAAAATGAACATAAGACAAAAATGATGTCAAAAGTCCATGTCCTGAAAACCCATGGCTCTGAAGTTTGGAGACTATACTCGAAGTTATTGACTAATATAGGGTGACTTTAAATTAGTTCTTGATACCAAAGGGTGTGCATGTGCTCATGATAACAAACAAATTTCCCTTAGGAACCCATAGTCAAATCGCAAAAAAATTTGACTCTTCATACTAATTTGGCCGGTAAGTTGGTCAATTTGTATGGAGAGTCCACATTTTTTTTTACGATTTGACTATAGGTTCCTTAGGGAAAGTTGTTTGTTATCATTAGCACATGCACAGTCTTTTATATCAAGAACTAATTAAAGTCACCCTATATACAGGGTGTTAAAAAAAGTGCGTTTGAAATTTTAAGGGGTTACTCAGAATCAAGTACAGAAAAGGAAAAATATTGAAAAAATCCGCTCTTCAATTAGTTTTTCAGATTCTCATACTAAATCTAAATAGTGAATCGAGAATTTGTATGAAAAACTGCAAAAAAAAAATTGAAGAGCGAATTTTTTCAATATTTTTCCTGGATTCTATACTTGATCTATAAAATTTCAAACGCACTTTTTTTAACACCCTGTGTGTACCTTGCACAAAAAGTCCAGCTAGGTACGTCTAACTTAAAGAAAGATACCTCTCAAGTGTCTCAATACTAAAGTCTTTAATCAGTTTGTGTTGCTAGTAATAACCATATGGAACTAACAATAATACATGTTCGCTTCGTATGAGCCTCATAAGAAGACTCAAGGTCACCCAAAGCGCTATGAAGTATGCTTGGAGTTTCCTTACGTGATCAAATCAGAACTGAGGAGGTGCGTAGTGAGAATATAAAGTAACGCACATAGCTCACAGAATCGCTTAACGAAAGTAGCAATGGGCGGAGCACATAGCTCATAGAATTGGTGACGGTCGTGGGAAGCCATTAGAGATGGGCAACGCAAGACCAGTTTTGAAAACCCTAAAGGGAAGCCTATCAATAACCTTGAAAAATTATTATTATTAAGAATCTTCATAATGCCTAATACCTAATAGTTTTAATTTCAAAGTTAAAAAATAGAATAAGGGAACTACATGCCTCAGTAAGCAAATCAGTAACGTTTTTTGATAATAATCAATGTCGTCCCCAGTGTTAGCGCAGATACTTTTTCTGTATGGGGATGGTTAGGCCATCCTCATGGACCTCCGATGTGGTATAACAAGTTAACAACTGCCTTTCAAAGCTCGGAAACAGTCGAGATAAATGCCACTTACAGTCAAACCCATCTAGGTAATGACGTGTAATCAGTTAACCTACATGATCTGATGACCATGACCACTGCACAGTTAACAGCGTGTTTTGGCTGTAACGATGAGCAAAATCATGATTTTACCTCTATAAATGGGTATATTTTATGCTATATTTTCATAAGTTACAATAATACTTACAATTAATTGATGTAATTTTATTGCTCTTTTCTCTTTTTTTACTATGCTATGTTATTTTAATCAACTGTATTTGTTGCTTCCATATATGTTTGTATTTGCTGAATAAACATATTTCTTTTCTATTCTATATCAAGTACAAACTTTTTCGTTAGGTTATGCTTAATAACTTTTCTTCTGCACGAGATCCAGGTGAGCTATCAGACAAAAAAAGTTTGTACTTTGTGTGACCTATCTTACGATATAGGTCACAATGCGTTACAAGTGTTACAACATATGGGCCAAAATCGCCCATTCTCCTTTCAAACATTTTCAGAACAAAATGCCGTTTTTGACATTTGATAAAAAAGTTACTGAAAATGACAGTCTTCGGTCACGAGCATACCTACATAGCCTAATATCCGTACACTCAGACGGGGTAACAATAGTAAAATTTGATTTTTTACTTTACGGTACATAATACGCAAAAAATTCAATAGTATTAGTCAAGGAAAAATCTAAACTCTGTATCCTTTACAGTAAAAAGAATATCGGCACCCTTCCTTAGACTCCCCAAGCAGAGTATATTGATTTTTTTTCAAATGAATGTAGATGTATGTATCGCTTCATTGTTTGACCTTGAGCGGATGCGGTACGCGCCACGCGCATCGCGTCTACGTCCGCCGCCGCCCTGTAAGCCGTGAATGTGTAATAAACGTATTATCTAAAGAAATTCTAATACTACTATTTGCCGAAATTTCATTGGATAGTTTTAAAAAGCTGTTTACTTCTGTAAATTGTGACTTCTAAAGGAATAAAATTGGACTGAGAAATTATGAGCCGTGAGCATTTATACGGAAACTATAACATTATGTTCCTATAGGAAAATGTTTTGGATACTTACACATAGAAAAGTCTAATAGGGTATAAAACCATAGTAAAAAATAAAATTTAATCGAGAAATTATACCTTGGTAATTATAGCAAAATAACATATTTTGGTAAATATCGAAGTTAAAAAGTTCGAAAAAGTTTTGGACAGTTTTACATACATATAATAACAACCTAACACTAACATATCGCGTTGGAATAATGGATTGAGAAATTGTTCGGTACGAGTTATTAGCAATATTCATGTTTAGGTATAAAATACCTACTTCCAAAACTTAAATCTCCGGGATACCTTGTCACACCTCATCTATGGAACCTACTTAATCATACTGCAAAGTTTTACGGACAGAGGAGTTAATGCATACCTCAGCCTCCTCGATGACTGGACTATAAGTTTTTGCAGTCATTAGTTTCTAAAACTCGCTGTCAGAAGATTGATCGGCATTTAACTTATTTACCTATAGTTTTTTATGAAGCTGACGGAGTGTAAGTTCCCAAAGATTTGACTTTTACACATAAAAAGCCACGACGACGCTTTTAAAATTAACAGACATTATTAGAATGGCAATTGATACACATATTTGCCTTATTAGTAAACTCTACAAAATCTAAAAGTGGGAGTCTGTCCTAAACACAATCAAAATCTTACTCGCATCACCCATGATGCTTGCGTCCAAAGAGCTTTACGTCACACACAACATTGTCACATACATAACATATACGATTTCCTGTAATGCAACTTTACATACACGCCGCGTGCTGTCGGGTCGGAGTCGGAAAGCACGGTGTTTGTTCCCGCTCAATCGGCGGACAGTATAGACGCGCGTTTCAGGAAAATAGGCCGCATCGCACATCAGTGAGTGTCGGCCCTTACGCGAGAAAAAAAAAGAAAAACAAAATCGGAAGTAAACTCTACGGATTTAGTTCGAGTTCAGGGGAAATTCGAAAGTAGTCCGTGGAAATAGTTCGATATTTGAAATAATTTTTTTTTCACGTTTTTTTTTCAACAACTTGACCAGTGTTTTGCGGTATTTATATAAAAACTTCTTGTAATGTGTTTTGAGGAACAATATTAACAAGAAAGATTTTTCATCAACTTCACTACATATTAATTAGGTAAGTTTTTACTACAAAATGATTCCGTTTCAAAACGCCGATGTATATGTCCAAGTAACTATTTTGGTCTACAACTTTGCTGACATCCTAAAATAAATTTCTTATCCATCCGTATTTGTCTTTAATACTAAGAAATATGTAATAATTTATGTAGGTATGGGACTGTTTGTTCTTTATTAAAATAATAATTGACCACGCTGAATACGTTAAAAAAAAAACAACCGACTTCAATCGCAACAACTCCAATTTTGCTATGTTTTTGTTGATTTTCTCAAAAACCGCTGAATCGATTTCGATAAATTTTATATGGGACCACCTGTGAAGTATACCCTTTCAAACAAAATAATTTTCGAAATCGGTTCAGGCGTCTTCGAGTAATCGGTGAACATACATAAAAAACAAAATTAAAAAAAAAAGATTCCGACGAATTGAGAACCTCCTCCTTTTGAAGTCGGTTGAAAATAAAAAAAAAATAACTGAACTCTTCACAAATTGATCACGCGTTTGGTGTATGGAATCTTTTTATGAAAGGTCTAAAAATATGTTGTCCAGAAATTAATTCGTCATTTCGATATACCTAGGTACTTAACTTACTTACATATCAAAGTGCACCACTATTTCCTGTTTGACCAGTCGGGCACTTCCAGCTCATTTAGGTCTTTGGTATAATCATCTTTCCATCTTCATCTTAGTCGATCTACCGGGACATAAGTACCAACTTCAAAATATTATATCGAACAAAATTAAACTCTATCAGCAACAAACACGGTACATTTTTATAAACGGAACACAACAAAGGCTGGAACTATTAACATGGACATGTAATATGACGATCTATTTAAGTAACTATACCATATACTTATACACAATGAGTCGTAGTTAGAGCAGCATTTGTATGAGCAATTACTATTGCCCGTCCCTAAACTTTTTAGCTAATTGAGCATTATGTTTGTTCGAATTCCGCAAAAAAACATGAAATCTTTATTCAGATACTAACAAGTGCATGCTTAAACCAGCTTACATAGAACAATGTCACTTAATCATAATGGTACTTTTGTTTTTTTTTATCTTTATTTTTTTTTTTTTTTTATTAAAGGTAACCAACAGCTTATAATAAAATGTTGTGGTACAGTACTATTTACTTTGGCTTTCATCATCATCAATCAGTGGAAGACGTGCTGAATATAGGCCGGCCCCAAGCGGCTTCCTGGAATCCTGACTTGATCATCAGTCCACCTGGTGAAGCCATCCAACACTATGTCTTGCTTGACTCTTTCGGCCAGCGTTCACTATTCGAGGACCATTCTTCTCCATCGATTATCTATCAGCTATATGACCTGCCCTGCCCAAGTGGCCATGGCCATTTCAGTTTGCTTAATTAATGAACTATGTCGGTCGTGTAGTTTCGCTAGTTTTGCTATATTAAAGAAGATTGAATATCGTTAAAACTCATCTCTACATTATGTAGTGGTGCTGGCCAACAGATCCGGATCTTTTTCATATTGTATATATGAAAAAGATCCGGATACAAAAGAGTTTTGATATAGAGAATGTGTCTACTGGCCAGAGTATACAGGTAGGTCGTAAAAATTACAATGAAAACAACAACCGTTTCCAATCATTACAATTTACAATTTTGCTGATTTTGTGTTTGTTTTTATTATTTAAGAAGTTTGAACCGATTTAATACAATTATTCAAAATCATTCACCTATCGATTAAAAATATTAATTATAATCAGTTTACAACTAACGAAGATATCGCGTTACACACACAAAAACAATCGGATTCAGAACCTCTCCTTTTGTGATAGTCGGTTTAAAATAATAACAAAAATATTTATGAAATTATTTGTTTTACTTTATAGATGCTTATTGCTTATAGTTTGTTGTGAAAGACCTCACGTATTGTGCTGTGGTTAATAGGTTAACAATTAACTAACTAGCTACCACCTACCACGTCATGGACTGTTTGGCCAAGTGTAAGTCGCAAAGTTATTAAATAACAAACCCGTTATTTATATCAAGGTCGGCCTGTTCGCGATAAAAGTCGAATTTATTGTGATATCTGCACAAGAAATAGAAATAGTGGAAACATTTATCTCGGTGTTTGCGTCGACTCTAGGTTTTTTGTAATTGTCATATATTAGACATATAACACATCAAATTAAATAAAAACATGTTTATTCGAAGTAGGTAGCATTGTACACTTTTCGAAAATATTTTTATTCCACCTAAGACGAAGTTCCTACCACCTGGAAGTCGTATACCGAACGTTTCGGGAAGTGTTTGTGGAGAGAAGAAACGTCGGGTTCAAGAGAAAGTACCTCCAACACATTTTTTCAGTATGATATATACTTGTATTCATATGACACAATGATCCGGGATTCAAGCCATTCAAGCACTTGCTTATACAGGGTGTTAAGAAAGTGCGTTTGTTTGAAGCGGTTACTCAGACTCAGGCATAGAATACAGGAAAAATATTGAAAAAATTCCGATCTACATTTTTTCTGTTTCCTATATTAAATCTGAATAATGAATCAAGAATTTGTATGGTTAACTAAAAAAATGTTGGTCAGATTTTTTCAATATTTGTTCTGTAGTCTATACTTGATTTTGAGTAATCCCTTATACATAGTTTCAAACGCACTATTTTGTCACTCTGTATATGTATAGGTTTTTTGTTGTTGTATGGCTCATCTTCTACTCATCAGACTGAACAAATTTGTTCTAAGACTTTGAATTCTTAAGATAATTTGACTCTTTATATACAAATACATAAGATGAATGATCATTTTTCATACTTTCAAGTAGGTAATAAAACTAATTTCTTTCGTTTTGCTTTTTTATGCGCAAAATGTTTTTTTCCATGGTACTTAGGTATTTAAAAGATGAAAAATGATTCTATATGTAGATAACACTAGGTGGTGGTACTGGTAGTTTACCAAATACTCGCATATCCAACGTAACGTAATCTAAATAATCCGAATGTAGGTAAGCATATGTCCATAAAACTGAGATAATGATGTCGATAGTGAGTCGTGTTTACTTTACGTTGTAATAGTTGAAAAAAAAAAAACCTTACCTACATGTACATACATTGGCACAGTCTTATTATTACATCTGAGACATTGTTGAAGAATGCGTGTATTTTTCTGTAAAAAAATTGCATAAGTAATTGTACTTATGATGCGCTCACCTTTTGCCATTTACCAACCATTTGTTCTTACCAAATTACAGTGAAATCTTTTTTTTTAATGGAATAAATGAGTTTGTTTGTTAATATAATAGAATTATATCAAATATTATTTTAATCAAATCAAATCCTTATGTACTTTCTTAAAAACGAAGCTTTATTATTAATTTCCCGATTTATTGGCTTTCTTATGTCTATCTATCTATCTATCAGCCGAAAGACGTCCACTGCTGGACAAAGGCCTCCCCCAAGGATTTCCACACCGACCGGTCCTGTGCGGCTCGCATCCAGCGGCTTCCTGCAACCTTTACCAGGTCGTCGGTCCACCGAGTCGGGGGCCTGCCCGTTTCTTATGTCACTTCCCACAAAATACGTTTTATTTTATTTTATGTAACTTTTTTTAATCGCGTTTGCCAGCAATGAAAATATTTAAAATTGAATACTAGCTACTACCTATAATTAAATATAAGTTATTTTGCTCCGTTGCGACACAAAAGAAAATACGATTAACATAATACACTTTTGCATGTGCATTGTACTGTATACAATACTGTCTTGGATTTCTAAAGAAATACAATAAAATATTATTTCTACTAAAATATTGTTTCTACCTACTGCTTAAAATTTTAAAACGCGTTAACATAAGAACAATGATATTCATAGAAAAAAGATCATTGCATTAGAATAAAACTCGGCAACCACCGATTAGATCGACTGATAAGGTGATAAAGTAACATATTATCTATCTGTGGTAATATATTATTCATGTTTCATATTTTCGTAAGTTGTCTTGTATGATCTAATAGCCTCGACATTACGACTGTGACCAAGCTATTATATTTTCGCTATTTTAGCTCGCGTCTGCGTGCCTCATTTTCAACCATTACGGAAAATAGCAATTCATTCCAGACTCTAGCAAATTACTTTATAACAACAGTTTACTTACATTAACTACTCCACACGTACGTCATTTATATTTAACCAAGCTTTTTTGTACTTCTATTTTACTGAGGGAAATCCCATGGAAACATAATGATCCAACATCGCGTCGCAGTTATTAACTCTTGTCTGTCTGTTTTAACTGATATGTCATGTAAAGAACATTAGGGCTACGCATTTTTATAAAACGCCCTGGCTAGTCATGTTTTGACACTATAACTTGGCAATAGAATTAATGGAACTGGTCTGGAAACAATGACCCTGGCTGTAGCAGTCTGGATCGTTAACTGATAGTGAAGTTTCAAACGTTTGTGTGTGAAAATGTAATAAACTAACTAATTATTCCCGCAAAATAAATTATTCTCGACTGCATAATAAATGTATCCTATATCAATTTAGGGATCACGATAAATCTGTGAATTTCTACATTTCTCAAAAAGATTACCCTCCGCTGGGACACTCGAGTAAAAAAAAAACATGATAAATAAGTATTTCTGTATTACACAGTACACTACAATGGGGACGTCAATAATCTGAGTAAGTCATTGACCTACCACAGATTAGATAATACTTCGAATTAAAAACCTATTACGTTCGCTCATCTTTTGCCCTCATCATCATCAGCCCGAATCGGTAACATAAGCTTCGGCGATGCAATATCCAGCTGTTGCCAGCAACCTTGATGCGCCTATCATTGTTCCACCTAGCTGGAGGTATCCCATGCTACGCTTGTCTAAACGCTGCTCTCCACTCTAAACCTCACTTCATCAAGCGGTTGTCAATTCTGCAACTCCGCTCATCTTTGGCACTGACAGAATCCCGCACAAAATTCATTGCAATTATCCAGAAATTCATTTCAGTTCATTCAACTTTAGACCGGATACAAAACTTGAATTCCCGTGACTCCTGTAATTATAATACAGGGTGTAAGGGACAGGTTTCCGAAAACTTTAAGGGCTTGCTCAGTAGACGAAACTGAACAACTTTCCACAAGAATTTTTTTCAGGAAACGAAAAAACAAATCGGCTTCTCCATACAATCTGTCCAATCAAATTTATAATTTTGTAAGGAGAAGCCGATTTTTTTTTCGTTTCCTGAAAAAAATTCTTGTGGAAAGTTGTTCAGTTTCGTCTACTGAGCAAGCCCTTAAAGTTTTCGGAAACCTGTCCCTTACACCCTGTATATGCAGCAAGTTTTGAAAAAAAAAAACTCTTCGAAAGTATTGTAATAAGGTACGCAATTTAAGGTACTTTAATATTTACTTGCGCTTAAAAGATAATTATTACGGATTGTGAAGGAAAAATACTGCAGTTTAGCCGCGTGTGTTAGTTAAGTTCATTAGCGTTTCCTATTAAAAACATATAAGTACAAATGTTTGAATCTGAAATCGCTGGAAATTAATAGGTGTGTTTATTGGTAATTTCTTACTTAGCTAAGAATAACCACCCATTGACGGTGTAACAAATAGGTAAGGGAACCCATTTAGGAATTTATTAAGATGTTTATGTTATTTTATTTTATTCGATTGTTAGTTGTAGTTATGCAAAATTAGTTGAAATAAACTGTGACTCTGCGTATGAAACTGAACAAGTTTTTTCAAGATTTTTAATATTTTTAATGTTTTAACAATATTTAAGATTGTATTCTTATTTTGCATTGCACGTGTTGCATCACGTGATGAAACCCCCACAAAAGGGCTAAGTAAGTATAGGTTTTTTTACCGAGCTGACTTTGAGTATTTGCATTTTACATTCTAAGCAGCACCCAAATCAATTACCTAGCAATTATTTTAGTTATTGAAACGGAATCTTAATCTTAAAAAAAAAACAGTTAAAAGAGTATAAGTATACAGAACCGCGTGTCTTTTTTTAAAACTTGCTGAAATGTAAGATTGCGCTTCTTTACAAGGGTTACGTCACTTCGCCCGAGATTCCCAGCGCTTGCTTACTAATCAAGGCAAAGTAAGAGCCAGATTAGCAATTTGACGTTAAATTCAACAAAACATAGTCAATAGACCGGTGTGAAGTTAGCAGCCAAAGTTAGCAGCCGTTATAACCCGACCAAATAAAAGAGTCATCATAACCTCAAAACAAAGGGCATTAAAAATCATAAATTAACAGTAATAATGAATCAATAGATCTAGACTTTACGATTTTCTAGACATCTAGGCGTAAGGTCAAAATTTTTTTGAAAAAAATATTCATGATAAAATCTAAATATGACCCAAAGGGCGTAAATCCATGGGACCTAATGCATTTGTTAGGCAATAGCTCTAGCTAACTAGGACATTCATCAGATCTAGACTTTTCGATTTTCTAGACACCTAGGCATAAGGTCGAAATTTTGTTGAAAAAAAATATTCATGACCAAATCTGAAACTGTTCCAAGGAGCGCAAGTCCATGTGACCTATTGTATTTGTTAGGCAATACCTCTAGCCAACTAGGACATTCATCAGATCTAGACTTTTCGATTTTCTAGACACCTAGACGAAAGCTTAAAATTTCACCGGCAAAAAATGCCATGTCCACATTTAACTAAAGAAATGTCCTTGTTCCTGGTGACGTAGGTCGACCAAAACCCATACAAAATCTAGGTAATAGCTCAGGCTAGCATATTCAGCTATCACAGGTAGACTGTTCTTCCTAGATAATCTCTCAAAAGATAGCAGCCATTTTCAACCAAACTCGGATTTCGAAAATGAGAGTCAAAAATTAGACCAGTTCCAGGGAGCGCAAGTCATTTTCGCTTACAGAGTTGCTAGATATGGTCCGTAGGTATCCTATGCTACTGTCAAATCTAGACTTTTCGATTTTCTAGACACCTAGGCATAAGGTCGAAATTTTGTTGAAAAAAAATATTCATGACCAAATCTGAAACTGTTCCAAGGAGCGCAAGTCCATGTGACCTATTGTATTTGTTAGGCAATACCTCTAGCCAACTAGGACATTCATCAGATCTAGACTTTTCGATTTTCTAGACACCTAGACGAAAGCTTAAAATTTCACCGGCAAAAAATGCCACGTCCACATTTAACAAAAGAAATGTCCTTGTTCCTGGTGACGTAGGTCGACCAAAACCCATACAAAATCTAGGTAATAGCCCAGGCTAGCATATTCAGCTATCACAGGTAGACTGTTCTTCCTAGATAATCTCTCAAAAGATAGCAGCCATTTTCATACAAACTCGGATTTCGAAAATTAAAGTCAAAAATTAGACCAGTTCCAGGGAGCGTAAGTCATTTTCGCTTACAGAGTTGCTAGATATGGTCCGTAGGTATCCTATGCTACTGTCAAATCTAGACTTTTCGATTTTCTAGACACCTAGGCATAAGGTCGAAATTTTGTTGAAAAAAAATATTCATGACCAAATCTGAAACTGTTCCAAGGAGCGCAAGTCCATGTGACCTATTGTATTTGTTAGGCAATACCTCTAGCCAACTAGGACATTCATCAGATCTAGACTTTTCGATTTTCTAGACACCTAGACGAAAGCTTAAAATTTCACCGGCAAAAAATGCCACGTCCACATTTAACAAAAGAAATGTCCTTGTTCCTGGTGACGTAGGTCGACCAAAACCCATACAAAATCTAGGTAATAGCCCAGGCTAGCATATTCAGCTATCACAGGTAGACTGTTCTTCCTAGATAATCTCTCAAAAGATAGCAGCCATTTTCATACAAACTCGGATTTCGAAAATTAAAGTCAAAAATTAGACCAGTTCCAGGGAGCGTAAGTCATTTTGGCTTACAGAGTTGCTAGATATGGTCCGTAGGTATCCAATGCTACTGTCAAATCTAGACTTTTCGATTTTCTAGACACCTAGGCATAAGGTCGAAATTTTGTTAAAAAAAATATTCATGACCAAATCTGAAACTGTTCCAAGGAGCGCAAGTCCATGTGACCTATTGTATTTGTTAGGCAATACCTCTAGCCAACTAGAACATTCATCAGATCTAGACTTTTCGATTTTCTAGACACCTAGACGAAAGCTTAAAATTTCACCGGTAAAAAATGCCATGTCCACATTTAACTAAAGAAATGTCCTTGTTCCTGGTGACGTAGGTCACCCAAAACCCATACAAAATCTAGGTAATAGCCCAGGCTAGCATATTCAGCTATCACAGGTAGACTGTTCTTCCTAGATAATCTCTCAAAAGATAGCAGCCATTTTCAACCAAACTCGGATTTCGAAAATGAGAGTCAAAAATTAGACCAGTTCCAGGGAGCGCAAGTCATTTTCGCTTACAGAGTTGCTAGATATGGTCCGTAGGTATCCTATGCTACTGTCAAATCTAGACTTTTCGATTTTCTAGACACCTAGGCATAAGGTCGAAATTTTGTTAAAAAAAATATTCATGACCAAATCTGAAACTGTTCCAAGGAGCGCAAGTCCATGTGACCTATTGTATTTGTTAGGCAATACCTCTAGCCAACTAGGACATTCATCAGATCTAGACTTTTCGATTTTCTAGACACCTAGACGAAAGCTTAAAATTTCACCGGCAAAAAATGCCACGTCCACATTTAACTAAAGAAATGTCCTTGTTCCTGGTGACGTAGGTCGACCAAAACCCATACAAAATCTAGGTAATAGCCCAGGCTAGCATATTCAGCTATCACAGGTAGACTGTTCTTCCTAGATAATCTCTCAAAAGATAGCAGCCATTTTCAACCAAACTCGGATTTCGAAAATGAGAGTCAAAAATTAGACCAGTTCCAGGGAGCGCAAGTCATTTTCGCTTACAGAGTTGCTAGATATGGTCCGTAGGTATCCTATGCTACTGTCAAATCTAGACTTTTCGATTTTCTAGACACCTAGGCATAAGGTCGAAATTTTGTTGAAAAAAAATATTCATGACCAAATCTGAAACTGTTCCAAGGAGCGCAAGTCCATGTGACCTATTGTATTTGTTAGGCAATACCTCTAGCCAACTAGGACATTCATCAGATCTAGACTTTTCGATTTTCTAGACACCTAGACGAAAGCTTAAAATTTCACCGGCAAAAAATGCCACGTCCACATTTAACAAAAGAAATGTCCTTGTTCCTGGTGACGTAGGTCGACCAAAACCCATACAAAATCTAGGTAATAGCCCAGGCTAGCATATTCAGCTATCACAGGTAGACTGTTCTTCCTAGATAATCTCTCAAAAGATAGCAGCCATTTTCATACAAACTCGGATTTCGAAAATTAAAGTCAAAAATTAGACCAGTTCCAGGGAGCGTAAGTCATTTTCGCTTACAGAGTTGCTAGATATGGTCCGTAGGTATCCTATGCTACTGTCAAATCTAGACTTTTCGATTTTCTAGACACCTAGGCATAAGGTCGAAATTTTGTTGAAAAAAAATATTCATGACCAAATCTGAAACTGTTCCAAGGAGCGCAAGTCCATGTGACCTATTGTATTTGTTAGGCAATACCTCTAGCCAACTAGGACATTCATCAGATCTAGACTTTTCGATTTTCTAGACACCTAGACGAAAGCTTAAAATTTCACCGGCAAAAAATGCCATGTCCACATTTAACTAAAGAAATGTCCTTGTTCCTGGTGACGTAGGTCGACCAAAACCCATACAAAATCTAGGTAATAGCTCAGGCTAGCATATTCAGCTATCACAGGTAGACTGTTCTTCCTAGATAATCTCTCAAAAGATAGCAGCCATTTTCAACCAAACTCGGATATCGAAAATGAGAGTCAAAAATTAGACCAGTTCCAGGGAGCGCAAGTCATTTTCGCTTACAGAGTTGCTAGATATGGTCCGTAGGTATCCTATGCTACTGTCAAATCTAGACTTTTCGATTTTCTAGACACCTAGGCATAAGGTCGAAATTTTGTTGAAAAAAAATATTCATGACCAAATCTGAAACTGTTCCAAGGAGCGCAAGTCCATGTGACATATTGTATTTGTTAGGCAATACCTCTAGCCAACTAGGACATTCATCAGATCTAGACTTTTCGATTTTCTAGACACCTAGACGAAAGCTTAAAATTTCACCGGCAAAAAATGCCACGTCCACAATTAACAAAAGAAATGTCCTTGTTCCTGGTGACGTAGGTCGACCAAAACCCATACAAAATCTAGGTAATAGCCCAGGCTAGCATATTCAGCTATCACAGGTAGACTGTTCTTCCTAGATAATCTCTCAAAAGATAGCAGCCATTTTCATACAAACTCGGATTTCGAAAATTAAAGTCAAAAATTAGACCAGTTCCAGGGAGCGTAAGTCATTTTCGCTTACAGAGTTGCTAGATATGGTCCGTAGGTATCCTATGCTACTGTCAAATCTAGACTTTTCGATTTTCTAGACACCTAGGCATAAGGTCGAAATTTTGTTGAAAAAAAATATTCATGACCAAATCTGAAACTGTTCCAAGGAGCGCAAGTCCATGTGACCTATTGTATTTGTTAGGCAATACCTCTAGCCAACTAGGACATTCATCAGATCTAGACTTTTCGATTTTCTAGACACCTAGACGAAAGCTTAAAATTTCACCGGCAAAAAATGCCATGTCCACATTTAACTAAAGAAATGTCCTTGTTCCTGGTGACGTAGGTCGACCAACACAGATACAAAATCTAGGTAATAGCCCAGGCTAGCATATTCAGCTATCACAGGTAGACTGTTCTTCCTAGATAATCTCTCAAAAGATAGCAGCCATTTTCAACCAAACTCGGATTTCGAAAATGAGAGTCAAAAATTAGACCAGTTCCAGGAGGCGCAAGTCATTTTCGCTTACAGAGTTGCTAGATATGGACCGTAGGTATCCTATGCTACTGTCAAATCTAGACTTTTCGATTTTCTAGACACCTAGGCATAAGGTCGAAATTTTGTTGAAAAAAAATATTCATGACCAAATCTGAAACTGTTCCAAGGAGCGCAAGTTCATGTGACCTATTGTATTTGTTAGGCAATACCTCTAGCCAACTAGGACATTCATCAGATCTAGACTTTTCGATTTTCTAGACACCTAGACGAAAGCTTAAAATTTCACCGGCAAAAAATGCCATGTCCACATTTAACTAAAGAAATGTCCTTGTTCCTGGTGACGTAGGTCGACCAAAACCCATACAAAATCTAGGTAATAGCCCAGGCTAGCATATTCAGCTATCACAGGTAGACTGTTCTTCCTAGATAATCTCTCAAAAGATAGCAGCCATTTTCAACCAAACTCGGATTTCGAAAATGAGAGTCAAAAATTAGACCAGTTCCAGGGAGCGCAAGTCATTTTCGCTTACAGAGTTGCTAGATATGGTCCGTAGGTATCCTATGCTACTGTCAAATCTAGACTTTTCGATTTTCTAGACACCTAGGCATAAGGTCGAAATTTTGTTGAAAATAAAAATTCATGACCAAATCTGAAACTGTTCCAAGGAGCGCAAGTCCATGTGACCTATTGTATTTGTTAGGCAATACCTCTAGCCAACTAGGACATTCATCAGATCTAGACTTTTCGATTTTCTAGACACCTAGACGAAAGCTTAAAATTTCACCGGCAAAAAATGCCACGTCCACATTTAACAAAAGAAATGTCCTTGTTCCTGGTGACGTAGGTCGACCAAAACCCATACAAAATCTAGGTAATAGCTCAGGCTAGCATATTCAGCTATCACAGGTAGACTGTTCTTCCTAGATAATCTCTCAAAAGATAGCAGCCATTTTCAACAAAACCATATATACGGACCATATCTAGCAACTCTGTAAGCGAAAATGACTCGCGCTCCCTGGAACTGGTCTAATTTTTGACTCTCATTTTCGAAATCCGAGTTTGTATGAAAATGGCTGCTATCTTTTGAGAGATTATCTAGGAAGAACAGTCTACCTGTGATAGCTGAATATGCTAGCCTGGGCTATTACCTAGATTTTGTATGGGTTTTGGTCGACCTACGTCACCAGGAACAAGGACATTTCTTTAGTTAAATGTGGACATGGCATTTTTTGCCGGTGAAATTTTAAGCTTTCGTCTAGGTGTCTAGAAAATCGAAAAGTCTAGATCTGATGAATGTCCTAGTTGGCTAGAGGTATTGCCTAACAAATACAATAGGTCACATGGACTTGCGCTCCTTGGAACAGTTTCAGATTTGGTCATGAATATTTTTTTTAACAAAATTTCGACCTTATGCCTAGGTGTCTAGAAAATCGAAAAGTCTAGATTTGACAGTAGCATAGGATACCTACGGACCATATCTAGCAACTCTGTAAGCGAAAATGACTTGCGCTCCCTGGAACTGGTCTAATTTTTGACTCTCATTTTCGAAATCCGAGTTTGGTTGAAAATGGCTGCTATCTTTTGAGAGATTATCTAGGAAGAACAGTCTACCTGTGATAGCTGAATATGCTAGCCTGGGCTATTACCTAGATTTTGTATGGGTTTTGGTCGACCTACGTCACCAGGAACAAGGACATTTCTTTAGTTAAATGTGGACATGGCATTTTTTGCCGGTGAAATTTTAAGCTTTCGTCTAGGTGTCTAGAAAATCGAAAAGTCTAGATCTGATAAAAGTCCTAGTTGGCTAGAGGTATTGCCTAACAAATACAATAGGTCACATGGACTTGCGCTCCTTGGAACAGTTTCAGATTTGGTCATGAATATTTTTTTTCAACAAAATTTCGACCTTATGCCTAGGTGTCTAGAAAATCGAAAAGTCTAGATTTGACAGTAGCATAGGATACCTACGGACCATATCTAGCAACTCTGTAAGCGAAAATGACTTGCGCTCCCTGGAACTGGTCTAATTTTTGACTCTCATTTTCGAAATCCGAGTTTGGTTGAAAATGGCTGCTATCTTTTGAGAGATTATCTAGGAAGAACAGTCTACCTGTGATAGCTGAATATGCTAGCCTGGGCTATTACCTAGATTTTGTATGGGTTTTGGTCGACCTACGTCACCAGGAACAAGGACATTTCTTTAGTTAAATGTGGACATGGCATTTTTTGCCGGTGAAATTTTAAGCTTTCGTCTAGGTGTCTAGAAAATCGAAAAGTCTAGATCTGATGAATGTCCTAGTTGGCTAGAGGTATTGCCTAACAAATACAATAGGTCACATGGACTTGCGCTCCTTGGAACAGTTTCAGATTTGGTCATGAATATTTTTTTAACAAAATTTCGACCTTATGCCTAGGTGTCTAGAAAATCGAAAAGTCTAGATTTGACAGTAGCATAGGATACCTACGGACCATATCTAGCAACTCTGTAAGCGAAAATGACTTGCGCTCCCTGGAACTGGTCTAATTTTTGACTCTCATTTTCGAAATCCGAGTTTGGTTGAAAATGGCTGCTATCTTTTGAGAGATTATCTAGGAAGAACAGTCTACCTGTGATAGCTGAATATGCTAGCCTGGGCTATTACCTAGATTTTGTATGGGTTTTGGTCGACCTACGTCACCAGGAACAAGGACATTTCTTTAGTTAAATGTGGACATGGCATTTTTTGCCGGTGAAATTTTAAGCTTTCGTCTAGGTGTCTAGAAAATCGAAAAGTCTAGATCTGATGAATGTCCTAGTTGGCTAGAGGTATTGCCTAACAAATACAATAGGTCACATGGACTTGCGCTCCCTGGAACTGGTCTAATTTTTGACTCTCATTTTCGAAATCCGAGTTCTTTCGTCTAGGTGTCTAGAAAATCGAAAAGGTTAGATCTGATGAATGTCCTAGTTGGCTAGAGGTATTGCCTAACAAATACAATAGGTCACATGGACTTGCGCTCCTTGGAACAGTTTCAGATTTGGTCATGAATATTTTTTTTCAACAAAATTTCGACCTTATGCCTAGGTGTCTAGAAAATCGAAAAGTCTAGATTTGACAGTAGCATAGGATACCTACGGACCATATCTAGCAACTCTGTAAGCGAAAATGACTTGCGCTCCCTGGAACTGGTCTAATTTTTGACTCTCATTTTCGAAATCCGAGTTTGGTTGAAAATGGCTGCTATCTTTTGAGAGATTATCTAGGAAGAACAGTCTACCTGTGATAGCTGAATATGCTAGCCTGGGCTATTACCTAGATTTTGTATGGGTTTTGGTCGACCTACGTCACCAGGAACAAGGACATTTCTTTAGTTAAATGTGGACATGGCATTTTTTGCCGGTGAAATTTTAAGCTTTCGTCTAGGTGTCTAGAAAATCGCAAAGTCTAGATCTGATGAATGTCCTAGTTGGCTAGAGGTATTGCCTAACAAATACAATAGGTCACATGGACTTGCGCTCCTTGGAACAGTTTCAGATTTGGTCATGAATATTTTTTTTAACAAAATTTCGACCTTATGCCTAGGTGTCTAGAACATCGAAAAGTCTAGATTTGACAGTAGCATAGGATACCTACGGACCATATCTAGCAACTCTGTAAGCGAAAATGACTTGCGTTCCCTGGAACTGGTCTAATTTTTGACTCTCATTTTCGAAATCCGAGTTTGTATGAAATGGCTGCTATCTTTTGAGAGATTATCTAGGAAGAACAGTCTACCTGTGATAGCTGAATATGCTAGCCTGGGCTATTACCTAGATTTTGTATGGGTTTTGGTGGACCTACGTCACCAGAAACAAGGACATTTCTTTAGTTAAATGTGGACGTGGCATTTTTTGCCGGTGAAATTTTAAGCTTTCGTCTAGGTGTCTAGAAAATCGAAAAGTCTAGATCTGATGAATGTCCTAGTTGGCTAGAGGTATTGCCTAACAAATACAATAGGTCACATGGACTTGCGCTCCTTGGAACAGTTTCAGATTTGGTCATGAATATTTTTTTTAACAAAATTTCGACCTTATGCCTAGGTGTCTAGAAAATCGAAAAGTCTAGATTTGACAGTAGCATAGGATACCTACGGACCATATCTAGCAACTCTGTAAGCGAAAATGACTTGCGCTCCCTGGAACTGGTCTAATTTTTGACTCTCATTTTCGAAATCCGAGTTTGGTTGAAAATGGCTGCTATCTTTTGAGAGATTATCTAGGAAGAACAGTCTACCTGTGATAGCTGAATATGCTAGCCTGGGCTATTACCTAGATTTTGTATGGGTTTTGGTCGACCTACGTCACCAGGAACAAGGACATTTCTTTAGTTAAATGTGGACATGGCATTTTTTGCCGGTGAAATTTTAAGCTTTCGTCTAGGTGTCTAGAAAATCGAAAAGTCTAGATCTGATGAATGTCCTAGTTGGCTAGAGGTATTGCCTAACAAATACAATAGGTCACATGGACTTGCGCTCCTTGGAACAGTTTCAGATTTGGTCATGAATATTTTTTTTCAACAAAATTTCGACCTTATGCCTAGGTGTCTAGAAAATCGAAAAGTCTAGATTTGACAGTAGCATAGGATACCTACGGACCATATCTAGCAACTCTGTAAGCGAAAATGACTTGCGCTCCCTGGAACTGGTCTAATTTTTGACTCTCATTTTCGAAATCCGAGTTTGGTTGAAAATGGCTGCTATCTTTTGAGAGATTATCTAGGAAGAACAGTCTACCTGTGATAGCTGAATATGCTAGCCTGAGCTATTACCTAGATTTTGTATGGGTTTTGGTCGACCTACGTCACCAGGAACAAGGACATTTCTTTTGTTAAATGTGGACGTGGCATTTTTTGCCGGTGAAATTTTAAGCTTTCGTCTAGGTGTCTAGAAAATCGAAAAGTCTAGATCTGATGAATGTCCTAGTTGGCTAGAGGTATTGCCTAACAAATACAATAGGTCACATGGACTTGCGCTCCTTGGAACAGTTTCAGATTTGGTCATGAATTTTTATTTTCAACAAAATTTCGACCTTATGCCTAGGTGTCTAGAAAATCGAAAAGTCTAGATTTGACAGTAGCATAGGATACCTACGGACCATATCTAGCAACTCTGTAAGCGAAAATGACTTGCGCTCCCTGGAACTGGTCTAATTTTTGACTCTCATTTTCGAAATCCGAGTTTGGTTGAAAATGGCTGCTATCTTTTGAGAGATTAACTAGGAAGAACAGTCTACCTGTGATAGCTGAATATGCTAGCCTGGGCTATTACCTAGATTTTGTATGGGTTTTGGTCAACCTACGTCACCAGGAACAAGGACATTTCTTTAGTTAAATGTGGACGTGGCATTTTTTGCCGGTGAAATTTTAAGCTTTCGTCTAGGTGTCTAGAAAATCGAAAAGTCTAGATCTGATGAATGTCCTAGTTGGCTAGAGGTATTGCCTAACAAATACAATAGGTCACATGGACTTGCGCTCCTTGGAACAGTTTCAGATTTGGTCATGAATATTTTTTTTAACAAAATTTCGACCTTATGCCTAGGTGTCTAGAAAATCGAAAAGTCTAGATTTGACAGTAGCATAGGATACCTACGGACCATATCTAGCAACTCTGTAAGCGAAAATGACTTGCGCTCCCTGGAACTGGTCTAATTTTTGACTCTCATTTTCGAAATCCGAGTTTGGTTGAAAATGGCTGCTATCTTTTGAGAGATTATCTAGGAAGAACAGTCTACCTGTGATAGCTGAATATGCTAGCCTGGGCTATTACCTAGATTTTGTATGGGTTTTGGTCGACCTACGTCACCAGGAACAAGGACATTTCTTTAGTTAAATGTGGACATGGCATTTTTTGCCGGTGAAATTTTAAGCTTTCGTCTAGGTGTCTAGAAAATCGAAAAGTCTAGATCTGATGAATGTCCTAGTTGGCTAGAGGTATTGCCTAACAAATACAATAGGTCACATGGACTTGCGCTCCTTGGAACAGTTTCAGATTTGGTCATGAATATTTTTTTTAACAAAATTTCGACCTTATGCCTAGGTGTCTAGAAAATCGAAAAGTCTAGATTTGACAGTAGCATAGGATACCTACGGACCATATCTAGCAACTCTGTAAGCCAAAATGACTTACGCTCCCTGGAACTGGTCTAATTTTTGACTCTTATTTTCGAAATCCGAGTTTGGTTGAAAATGGCTGCTATCTTTTGAGAGATTATCTAGGAAGAACAGTCTACCTGTGATAGCTGAATATGCTAGCCTGGGCTATTACCTAGATTTTGTATGGGTTTTGGTCGACCTACGTCACCAGGAACAAGGACATTTCTTTAGTTAAATGTGGACATTGGCATTTTTTGCCGGTGAAATTTTAAGCTTTCGTCTAGGTGTCTAGAAAATCGAAAAGTCTAGATCTGATGAATGTCCTAGTTGGCTAGAGGTATTGCCTAACAAATACAATAGGTCACATGGACTTGCGCTCCTTGGAACAGTTTCAGATTTGGTCATGAATATTTTTTTTCAACAAAATTTCGACCTTATGCCTAGGTGTCTAGAAAATCGAAAAGTCTAGATTTGACAGTAGCATAGGATACCTACGGACCATATCTAGCAATTCTGTAAGCGAAAATGACTTACGCTCCCTGGAACTGGTCTAATTTTTGACTTTAATTTTCGAAATCCGAGTTTGTATGAAAATGGCTGCTATCTTTTGAGAGATTATCTAGGAAGAACAGTCTACCTGTGATAGCTGAATATGCTAGCCTGGGCTATTACCTAGATTTTGTATGGGTTTGGTCGACCTACGTCACCAGGAACAAGGACATTTCTTTTGTTTAATGTGGACGTGGCATTTTTTGCCGGTGAAATTTTAAGCTTTCGTCTAGGTGTCTAGAAAATCGAAAAGTCTAGATCTGATGAATGTCCTAGTTGGCTAGAGGTATTGCCTAACAAATACAATATGTCACATGGACTTGCGCTCCTTGGAACAGTTTCAGATTTGGTCATGAATATTTTTTTTCAACAAAATTTCGACCTTATGCCTAGGTGTCTAGAAAATCGAAAAGTCTAGATTTGACAGTAGCATAGGATACCTACGGACCATATCTAGCAACTCTGTAAGCGAAAATGACTTGCGCTCCCTGGAACTGGTCTAATTTTTGACTCTCATTTTCGAAATCCGAGTTTGGTTGAAAATGGCTGCTATCTTTTGAGAGATTATCTAGGAAGAACAGTCTACCTGTGATAGCTGAATATGCTAGCCTGAGCTATTACCTAGATTTTGTATGGGTTTTGGTCGACCTACGTCACCAGGAACAAGGACATTTCTTTAGTTAAATGTGGACATGGCATTTTTTGCCGGTGAAATTTTAAGCTTTCGTCTAGGTGTCTAGAAAATCGAAAAGTCTAGATCTGATGAATGTCCTAGTTGGCTAGAGGTATTGCCTAACAAATACAATAGGTCACATGGACTTGCGCTCCTTGGAACAGTTTCAGATTTGGTCATGAATATTTTTTTTCAACAAAATTTCGACCTTATGCCTAGGTGTCTAGAAAATCGAAAAGTCTAGATCTGATGAATGTCCTAGTTAGCTAGAGCTATTGCCTAACAAATGCATTAGGTCCCATGCCCTTTGGGTCATATTTAGATTTTATCATGAATATTTTTTTCAACAAAATTTTGACCTTACGCCTAGATGTCTAGAAAATCGAAAAGTCTAGATCTCAATAATGCTCTATATATCCAAAGACATTACCTAACTAGTATTTTAGGTAATTTGGACTTACGCTCCTTGGAACAATTCGGGATTTGTCAATGAATATTTTTGTTGGAAAAAAATAATTTCGTCCTTGTGCCTAGATGTCTAGAAAATCGTAAAGTCTAGATCTATTGATTCATTATTACTGTTAATTTATGATTTTTAATGCCCTTTGTTTTGAGGTTATGATGACTCTTTTATTTGGTCGGGTTATAACGGCTGCTAACTTTGGCTGCTAACTTCACACCGGTGTCAATAGCACGTTTTAATTGGTCATGTAACCTACTTGCGTGCGCCTACGCATAGCAATAAATTGAGCAAATAATCATTACATTAGATATTTATTTTTAAATAAAATAGGTAATTAAGATTAATCCTAAGGTCTGTTATATTGGAGTACTTGTTTTAATGCCCTTTTCGACCCCAAATCACTCTGTCAGTGCGTCCGACTTATTCTATTATGATTGCAGTTGATTGCACCGAGCTTAATATTGATGTGGAGTTACATTAAATCATATTTTACAAATAGTAGGGCCTTGAAAACTGATGTGGTTTAAAAACAACAAAAACAAATAAAAACAAATAAAACAAAAGCAACATCTATCAATTATTCAACAAAGTCGTGGCTGGCTTGGATACAACGTTTTTTTTATGCTTAGATATAGAATAGGTATTGTTTTATCGTAGCGATCTCGACTTTCTATAAAGTCATTAAATCGATTCTTGTTTTAATTTTAAACCTTTTAATTTTGTTCGTATTTTTAGCGTTGATCAAGTAAAATGTACAGAGCATACAAAAACATTAATGTTAGTATAGTGTAACTTATATTATTTAGATTTCTGTGGTAGTACTGCATACTCTTTGGATACTTTTTTACGTGTGCGTTACCCCAGCCAGAAAATGTCGAATTTCGTCATTCGAGTGTAATAGATAATTAGTTGTCCAGCTTCTGTAATTGTTGCGCATATTTTTGAATTTGTTCTGCTGATAGTTTTTTAGTTATTTGCCAAAAACATATCTGGCTGCGGTAACGTTACCCCAGCCAGACTATTTTTGATTTTTTGGGTATATTAAAATAAAAATTAGCTAAGTAATTAGTAGTCTAGACGAAGTAAATGTTGCGACTTAATTTGTGCTGATACGTTTAACGGTTGCGAAGTTATTCAAATTCCGGCTGGGGTAACGTTTGCAGGTTTGCTGGATCTCTGAAACGGTTAAGCGCACATTTATATTTTTTCGTATACCACTTCTTATGAATTAGTTCTAATTTGTTCATCAATAAAAAAACAACAATAATGTACCGTTTAAAAGTTATATAAATAAATAGAATTTTCCTTTAAAAGGTCCTAGCACGACGAATAAGAGCTCTCAAGACTCACTCAAAACGTTATTTCGTAGCTTAAAGCTGGCTTCAAATGTTTGTGAATTTTTATAAGTATACTGTAAGTAATTAATAAGTTATGATGAAATTTAATTCAGTTGGGGCCACGATACGCAGTGGAGTTGTTTGATCGCCGATTGACAGAGTTTCTTGTGGTTTTTTGAACTGAATGTTATGTCAACAATTAGTTGCCTAGTTCAATTTCGTAACTTTAAAATTTCAGCGTTTTACATTGAATAATTAACGAGATAATCGAAAAAGAGACATTGTGAAGTGCATGACCGTGGTAACCCGACCAAGTTAAGATGGTCACAGAAAAGCGGCCGCGCCGTACATTATGCTTACCTTTTAAAATTTGTAGTATAATAATCTTAGAAATGAGATACAGACGCGTACATTACCGTTTGAGTGAAAAATAAACTCCTACCCCGAGCTATAATAAACATTCTATGATTTTAATTCTTTTTCTTTATGTATCTAATTGTTAAGCGGACCAGACACTTTCAATAATACTGACAATGTTTTCAAGTGATGACAGTATATCACTACATAGTATAAAACAAAGTCGCTTCCCGCTGTCTGTCTGTCCCTATGTATGCTTAGATCTTTAAAACTACGCAACGGATTTTGATGCTGTTTTTTTTTAATAGATAGAGTGATTCAAGAGGAAGGTTTATATGTATACAGGGGGTAACAGAAAGGTGTGATAATATTTTTTTTTTTACTTTTCATACAAACTTGGCTTACCAGCTGATCGGTTTGTATGAAAAGTCAAAAAAAAAATGCGATTTGAACAAAGTTGTAGAACAAAAGTTGTTCAGTTTGATGGATAAAAGCCCACCTTGAAGTATTAACAAACCTTTCTGTTACACCCTGTATAATACATGCATAATATTAGCATTCACCCGTGCGAAGCCGGGGCGGGTCACGAGTTGACAATACATATATTGATACCGTCAAACCCGGCATCTTTACCCTTCCATGTCATCTTTACCTACTACAGACTTTCATTAATAAAAATAATTTTTATTTACACTTCTGTACGCATCTGTATAGAACTCGTAACACTACCCTATAAATTACAAAATGCTAGAGTAATGTACTGCGCGGCCGCTTTTCTGTGACCATCTTAACTTGGTCGGGTTACCGCGGTCATGCACTTCACAATGTCTCTTTTTCGATTATCTCGTTAATTATTCAATGTAGAACGCTGAAATTTTAAAGTTACGAAATTGAACTAGGCAACTAATTGTTGACGTAACATTCAGTTTAAAAAACCACAAGAAACTCTGTCAATCGGCGATCAAACAACTCCACTGCATATCGTTGCCCCAACTGAATTAAATTTCATCATAACTTATTAATTACTTACAGTATAGGTACTTATAAAAATTCACAAACATTTGAAGCCAGCTTTAAGCTACGAAATAACGTTTTGAGTGAGTCTTGAGAGCTCTTATTCGTCGTGCTAGGACCTTTTAAAGGAAAATTCTATTTATTTATATAACTTTTAAACGGTACATTATTGTTGTTATTTTATTGATGAACAAATTAGAACTAATTCATAAGAAGTGGTATACGAAAAAATATAAATGTGCGCTTAACCGTTTCAGAGATCCAGCAAACCTGCAAACGTTACCCCAGCCGGAATTTGAATAACTTCGCCACCGTTAAACGTATCAGCACAAATTAAGTCGCAACATTTACTTCGTCTAGACTACTAATTATTTAGCTAATTTTTATTTTAATATACCCAAAAAATCAAAAATAGTCTGGCTGGGGTAACGTTACCGCAGCCAGATATGTTTTTGGCAAATAACTAAAAAACTATCAGCAGAACAAATTCAAAAATATGCGCAACAATTACAGAAGCTGGACAACTAATTATCTATTACACTCGAATGACGAAATTCGACATTTTCTGGCTGGGGTAACGCACACCTTTTTTACGTAGTACCAAAAATATTGAAAGCCACTGTCTAAACTTTCTTAAAGTTTTTATTAACCATAGACCAAACATCGGCTACAAGCATTTCAATCCATTCAATACATATTCAAATAAAAGCCAAGTGCGAGTCGGACTCGCCCATGAAGGGTTCCGTAGCAGCAAGTAACATAATATAAAAGTTATTGTAGTTCTTTGTAGGTAAATTGCGGTGTACGATTTATGACGTATTAAAAAAAAACTACTTACTAGATCTCGTTCAAACCAATTTTCGGTGGTAGTTTGCATGGTAATGTGCATCATATATTTTTTTTTAGTTTTATCATTCTCTTATTTTAGAAGTTACAGGGGGGACACACACATTTTACCACTTTGGAAGTGTCTCTCGCGCAAACTATTCAGTTTAGAAAAAAATGATATTAGAAACCTCAACATCATTTTTGAAGAGCTATCCATAGATACCCCACACGTATGGGTTTAATAAAAAAAAAATTTTTGAGTTTCAGTTCTAAGTATGGAGACCCCCAAAATTTATTGTTTTTTTTCTATTTTTGTGTGAAAATCTTAATGCGGTTCACAGAATACATCTACTTACCAAGTTTCAACAGTATAGTTCTTATAGTTTCGGAAAAAAGTGGCTGTGACATACGGACAGACAGACAGACAGACATGACGAATCCACGAGGGTTCCGTTATTTGCCGTTTGGCTACGGAACCCTAAAAAGTCGCGGATATACAGACAGAGTACTAAAATCATAACCCTCCTTTTTGCTTCGCCGTAGTCGGGTAAAAAAGACCACTCCTGGAAACTTTAACGGGATGTTAAACTTTTGAAACTGAGCAACTTTTTCTATCGAACCTTAAAAATTTCGACTTTTCATAAATCAGCTAATGTATGGAGAACCCGAAATTCTTGTTGATGATTGAGTATGAGTTTCTTGGGAAAAGTTGTTCAGTTTCATGAATGGAACACGCCGTTGTTTCCAACATGGTCTTTTTCTATCGTTATGTCCTGTAATAAGATAATTTAACAAATGTCACGTTTAAAAATAATCTGAACCAAAGCTTAAGATGTGTTGTAAAACATCCTGAGACAGATCTCAGATAAAACTTCCAGTACCTACCTACCCACTATTCCCCTCTGATGTCTGATGTCTTATGTAATATTCGCTGATTGATAAACCATTCCATAATCTGTACTATCTGCGACTACTTGACGAAGATAGAGATATAACCGTTAATCTATTGAAAACAAAGTCAGTAAGATAAATCTTTTTTTTGTTAAGAACATTCGTTCAATATTTCACGTAAGTTTTGCACAATGTTTGGTAGTGGATTCGGTTCAAATACGCTTTTGTTCGCGACTGTCCCTGTGTTAGGGCCGCAGTATATTTTAGCTAGTGTTGTGAGTTCTGCAGTGGGATCTATAGCTACCATACCTACACCATCATCGTATCCTGCCAGTGTGACAAGCGTCAAAGCAAAAAAGGTTAATAAGTTTCTTTCATTATACAATTTTTGTCCGCAATTTTCTTCTGAGATACTCGTAAACTACCCAGAACACAGGCGTGAGAGTATTTATCAACCTGACAGCAGAATAACCTAGGTATTAAAACAGTGCGTTTGAATTTTTAAGGGGTTACTCAGAATCAAGTATTCCAATTGAATCGGTTATTTAAGAAAGGGAACATGTCAAAATGACCTTACTTTTTAGGAGATAAAAAAAACGGATTTCTGTTTTCTAAAATGTTCTGTTTCTTCAGTGAAGGTATCTTATATGAAGCGTCAAGCTTACCTTCACAAGAAACAGAACATTTTAGAAAACACAAATCCGTTTTTTTCATCTCCTAAAAAGTAAGGTCATTTTGACATGTTCCCTTTCTTAAATAACCGATTCAATTGCAATTTTTTTCCAGTTTCCCATACAAATTCTTGAGTCACTATTCAGATTTAGTATGGAAATCTGAAAAAATAATAATTGAAGAGCGGATTTTTTTCAATATTTTTCCCGTACATTTCTGACCAACTCAAGAATTAGGTATTCTGACCAAGAAGTAGGTATTGTTTCTGATATTATCTTTAGTACGAACATAAACAAAGAACGTATTGTACAAAGGGTTTGTCATACCTCTTTGATCCTCCGTCTCATATCGTTAAAATCGTCCGATAAGGTGTGGATTACGGTATAACCGCCATTGGGGAGCCATAATACGTATGAGTACATATAAATTATATACAAAATAGGTGTAGGCCTATAAATGATGATTCTGAACAACTTTGCTCCGAAATTGCAAACAAAATTGAACTCTCCATACAAATTGATCAGCGAATTGGCCAATTTTGTATGTTTTTTTTTTTCGATTTCTGCATAGTTGTAGAACTTAAGTTGTTCCGTAAGGTGAAATGAAATGAAAATATTTTTATTCGAAGTAGGTAGCAGTGTACACTTTTCGAACTTCATTCTTTTATCTACCTATTACGAGGTTCCTACCACTCGGAACCCGTATACCCACCGTTTCGGGAAGTATTTGCGGAGTCAGAAGAAACGGCGGGCCCTAAAGAAACTCCCTCCAACACATTTTTTGAAAAAAGTCTTATATTCTATTACATCTTAATGCTAGATCAAAAAATGAATTATACAATGTCATGTCTGTAAATAAAATATAAAAAAATAAGAATAAAGAAAGAATGGATTCAAAAGAGATAAAAGGTAGAAAGAAGCTCCTCCTTCGCGTATTTTATTACACCTGTATATTTAAGTACCTACCTAAAGCATGGAAGTGAATACTGAATACGAATGTTGAAGAATGCTCATTGTAATTTCCTTGTCTTCGCATAATATATCCGTGATGACGTCTCAGAGTACAATCAATGTAAAAACTTATATGTATATTAATTTATCTGGTATCTGTATTATGCGTTATGTCTTCGCCTCTTCCGACATTAATGAAACATGGTCAGTTTCCTGTATTCTTATTTTACTTGCTTGTTCCTGGGCTTCGGATTTCAAGGTTTCTTACAAACTTTGCTATTACTTAAAGTTTCTTTTTTCTCTTGACAGGTTTTTTAACCCTTTGACCGCCAGAACCTTAAATATGAGAATAACACTTTTCTCCTATTATGATTTCTACGGTCTCAGATACACAACAATAAGAAACAAAAAAGGCTCCTAAAAAACTTGAACAAATAAAGTTTTATTTTCAATCTCATACATTGTTAGGGTTCCGTAGCCAAATGGCAAAAAACGGAACCCTTATGGATTCGTCATGTCTGTCTGTCTGTCTGTCTGTCCGTATGTCACAGCCACTTTTTTTCCGAAACTATAAGAACTATACAGTGGCGTAGCAAGGTGTAATCTAGGCGTGGGCGAAATCGCACAGCGAGGCCCCCTATCTTTCAGAAATTTTTACATAGGTATGATAAGATGGTCAGTCATTTCACGGTTTTATTTCCAGTGCTAAAAAACTGAAATGTGTGTCGAATAATTTTATGGGTATCATTTAAACGGTTAGCAAAACATTCGTAATTTTGTAAGCAAAAAAATATATTCGGTCAGACAAAATAACTAGTTGGTCAGCAACTTATGACCAGCAAACATTTCAGATTCGATCAGCAGTTAATGTCATACTGGACTACTCGAAATTTTTGTGGACAACCAATTACATATTTTGGCTGCATTGGGTGAACCACATTTAATCAAATGGTAAGCACTCAGACTGTTAGCAGAAATTCATTAAATAAATAAACTTTACTCGTCAAGCACAAAATGGGCGCCACTATAATTATTATTTTTTTCAGTACGTACGTACCGCTCGTGTCACGCGTCAGCATTTTGCTCCGCCCACTTTAACGAAAAATCCTGCTTTTTTTTTCAATACAAACGCAACCTAATTATTCATATAAGTTACCGTTTGTAAAATATGCGTACCTATCAGATAAACTGCCTATATACGATATATTTTTATTTTATGTACATGTTTTATCTACTGACCAATTATAAAATCTTGCTAACCGAGTAATTATTTAATATCGCGAATGTTTATTGAGCAGACACATAATATTACAAGCTGTCTGCATACTAGTTAAATTGCTGACAATATTAAGATTTTTTGCAGCAAGATTTTTATTTGTTGCAGACAAAATATTTGTTTGCTGTCTCAATGATTAATTAGCAGATTTTTGTTGCTAACCAAATTAAATAACGGCAAACCATTTAATTACTTCTCTAATTTATTACGCAAAAAAATATTTTTTCACTTCGTACCTAATTCATCAAGCCCGATACTGAGTATTACACAAAACAAACTGAATAAAAAACGCACAACAAATTAACTGAGAATAAACAGCAGCTCGGGAAGGAACCTGTGGGAATGCATTGGAAAATATTAATCATTTTACAAAAATAATTGCTCATTCCACAAATTTCTATTCTAATTCTTTCACTATTCGTTCTATCCGACTGTGGAACTCTCTTCCTGAATTTATTCGCCGTTCTCCTTCTCTCAATATCTTTCAAGTTGCAAGTGAAAGAGCACTTTTTAACTATCTAAGTTATTTACGCTGTCACTTATTGTCTTTGGTTGTACATATTTGGTTATTAAGTATCACATTGTAGATTATGTATACGTTAGTATAGTACATGTTATATATAATGTATGTATGTATTTATGTATGTAGTAATAAGTATATATTAGGAGTTTCTTAAGTTCAGTATTTAGTTTTAATTGTTATTTCATGGTTTTTTTTATTGCGCACCACCCCTCAAATATGTTATTACGCAATTTCCTCCACCCAAAGGTTGTCTGGAAGAGATCACTCTTTAGCGATAAGATCGCCTTCATGTATAACTGTCTTATCATGTAATATTTTCCTCTTAATGTTGTGCAATAAAGTGTTTTCATTCATTCATTCAATGGCTTTCGGGTCTTCGTTTTGCTAAAACCTGTATTATATCCTTATAGACATGTAGTCGATTTTTGAAGCCAACTCTGCTGCGATTGACAATACAGTAAAAAAAAGATGAGCGGATTTTTTCAATATTTTTCCTGTATTCTATACTTGATTCTGAGTAACCTCTTAAAATTTAAAACACACTTTTGTTAACATCCTGTATTGCTGAAGCAAAGAAATGCTATTCCTCAAATAGTTTTTAATGTTTTTTAATACTCAGGTCAGCACTAAGAGGGGCCTCGCGCGGAGCCAATTTAACTTTAAAAACATTCCCACTTATTAGCTCGCAGTCTAAGAAACAACTGGATTTCCACGGTTTATCGGTAGTTTTGGTTGAATATATTTCATGTTGTTACAGTATTTTTTAGCTATGCTTATTTAACTATATTTACACTCAAGGGGGCCTTGCGCGTGATCTTATTTAATATAAAAATATTACAACTTAAGGTTAAACGTCTATCACCCTATTTCATACAAAAACTGGCTAAAAACTACACAAATACACACAATTAAAGTTATAGTCAAATTAACGTCATCTAACAGAGCACTGACATTTAACTTTAAGGTAAGTCAGCAGTCAGCACCCTAGTCAGCACTCGAGCGAGCCCCCACTATGATAGCCATCGCGGTTTTATTCATAGAGTATAGGTTATCACAGTTACTTTTTAGCTATACTTAATAGTCACAGGGGCCTCGCGCGACTCTATTTGTAATGTAAAAATATTATTCCTTTATAAATAAAATGGAACAATTGGATTTCAAAATATGTTTTTATGGTTATTACTTGATTGTATACAGTTTTGCCATTTTTATTTTTAGCCATACCCACATAAAGCACTGAAGGGGGCCTCGCGCGCGGCCTCTTTAATTACAAGATTTTATGAAATAATGTGACCCCCTTACGTTAGCATTTTAGGTAGGGGGCCTCGCGCGAGGCCCCCTTGAGCGCGAGGCCGTGGGCGAGGGCCCACTTCGCCCACGCCTTGCTACTCTACTGGAACTATACTGTTGAAACTTGGTAAGTAGATGTATTTTGTGAACCGCATTAAGATTTTCACACAAAAATAGAAAAAAAACAATAAATTTGAACTTAGAACTGAAACTCAAAAAATTTTTTTTCATCAAACCCATACGTATGGGGTATCTATGGATAGGTCTTCAAAAATGATATTGAGGTTTCTAATATCATTTTCTTCTAAACTGAATAGTTTGCGCAAGAGACACTTCCAAAGTTGTAAAATGTGTGTCCCCCCCCCCCCCCCCCGTAACTTCTAAAATAAGAGAATGATAAAACTAAAAAAAATATATGATGTACATTACCATGCAAACTTCCACCGAAAATTGGTTTGAACGATATCTAGTAAGTAGTTTTTTTTTTAATACGTCATAAATCGTAAACCGCAATTTACCTTTGGTTCAAGTTACAACGAACTACAAAAACTTTTATATTATGTTACTTGCTGCTACGGAACCCTTCATGGGCGAGTCCGACTCGCACTTGGCCGCTTTTTTTTAGTTCTTAATCGTCTGGATATTGTAAGCAAATATAATTCTTTAGTTTGGATAGTTTTGCGTGTAACTTATCACAAGCGAACTTAAATGTGAAAATTATTTGGCATAAGTACATGCCACGAAAGCGGTCAGCGACTCTAATTCCCAAGGGATAACCCCTAAACATTAAATAAAACTAAGAGTGATATTTCCAAAACTAAATAATTTTCCCACATTCGACATATCTGACTATAGTGCAAAACTCGGCAAAAGTAGATAAACATATACCTATGCAAGGTCAAAGGATCAATTAAATGTAGAATTTAGAGCACCGACTGTACGAAAAAACGTCACAAAGCCTTACATGCAAGATAGTTTCCAAAACAAATGAACGAGTCCAAAACATGAAACGTTCCTGTTATGGAATCTATAGTACAGTGGTCTGTTTGGGATTCGCGTAATCGATTATGCCGTTTTACTCGGTATGAAAATGTGGTATTTGTAAGCAAAAATGAGAAAAATCAGAGATTAGTAGTTACGTTTTTTATAAAAGCCATTGTATGAAAAAGTATAGGTAACTTTAACATGAGCAAACTTTCAAGGCGTGCTACTTAAACGTAGTGATTATAATACCTACATTACTCTTTGCTAAGTATGTATCCTATAGATGTAGTTAGGTACCAGAATCTCATAATAATTTAAAAATAACCTGTTGATTTTCTTTTAGGCAATGTCTTCAAATCTATCAATCAGTTAGATTCAACTTTAACGTTACCTTTCTTCGACACAACATTTAAAGTTTAACCTAACTGATTGATAGACTCGAAGACATTACCTAAATGAAAATCAACAGGTTATTTTCACAATTTTTGTAATACCTACATGTTGTGTCAAAGCAAGGTCTTTAACCGTTAAAGTTATCTTGCTTTAACACAACATGTACTAAAATTGTAACGATCTAATAAAACTAAAAGTTATATTTTCATTTTTTTCCGCCATTTTCATGAGATTCTGGTACTTACCTTTTCTCGGCCATGGTTTTCGATTGATTTTTTTAATATACAATAGTTACTGTTACTAAGTATTATATTATGTAAATCTACTTTAATGGAAAGGTACATAACATAATATAATAAAACCGGTTTTATGGCATACATTATAATTTATCAGTTATTGCATGTTATAAGTACATAAATAAATATATGTTACTATTATGAGTGTCGATGCAATTATGGGATTAACTTAGGTGCCTGTGTTGTGTTACGTAGGTCCTTGATAGCGAAAGTTAATATGAGTATACGACTGTTCACAGCAATTTTATGGGAATTAATCATAGGTTCCTTGGGAAAAGTTTTTCAGTTAGTTTCCTCAATAGAAGGCCATGAGTTTGGTGGGAGATCGGAGTAAAAAGCGTCGGTGATTCCATTAGTATTAGTGTAGTGACTTCGACCTCCTAACCAGCTGTCCAAGACTCCAAAAAGAGTCACAAATTTGGCGGCCCCAGGATTCCATGACTCCGTATGGAGTCACAAGATATTTACGTAATTTACGGGCAATAGAGCTTGGATTTCAGTGCCGTAAATAGGGCGGTGCCACCGGTGCCCAGGCACAGGGCGTAGACTCTGGGGGGCGCAAGAATGGCCAGACCAGGCAGGACTATATTTTTTCGGTTTGCTCCTGATAAGTTCCCACTGCGCCCCTAGTGCTCGATTCCAACACATACGTACCTACATGCCAGTATCATTAGAAACGTCTATTAAATTAGACAAAACATCGCGTTCATTTTTTTGGCAGCGCAAAATATGACATAATTCGTCGCCTACGCGACTAAAGGGCGAACCTCAATCATATTTTGAATGAGGTTCGCCCTTTAGTCGCGTAGGCGACGAATTGGTCCACCAACACCAAGTTTTATTTTATCACCCTGAATGAAATAAAGTAGGCCTATACTACATAGCATTGCTCTAGGGTACCTATAATATCTAAAAAAAAAGGGCGCAGTTATAGAAGCTCGCACAGGGCGCCAAAAAGGCTATTTACGGCACTGTTGGATTTACCGTAGAGCAACAAATGATCGTTATTTCCATAGACAATTCAATAACTGACATAAAAGTTCATTGAAATGAAATAAAATGTGTTCTTGCAAATAAAATAAAAATGTTTTTATTTATGTATTTTTTTAATGAACTCCTCAGCAAGAATTCAAACTTATACAGGTGGACAGTGAACGTGTTAAAATCCTAGCCAACGCACGTTACCTTAGTTCACGTCACTTTTAGCATAAGCAGCCCTTAAATTCAAAAGGAAGCCGCCTCCTATTTCAAATGCAGTACAAAAATTTCAGACAAAATTTGCATCGTAAAAAACGAGCAAATTGCATAACACGTATTTATTTCGCACTCACGTGGCGCAAAGTGATTCATTCCACGTTGTCGGGCGTTGTAATTGAGCGAAGTCAAGGGCGAGTCGCATGGGCAATGTCAAGACCGTACAATGGCGTTATGTGGCTGTGAAGCACAGCAGTGCGTTCCATGGCTATGCTCTGACAAGCCTGACAGTAAACGTTCTGTAGCTTCCCTTCCACACTTACCAGATTTACATTAGACTTTTTATGTTGTCTGTGATCAAATCGAACGTTACTGTCATGTCATAGGCTGTTGTCTTCAGAGCGGACGGTGCTGTCACAGGGTATATTAATGAAAAGGCGAGGTAGAGTACTTTTTCTAAGTCATCCGAGAAGCATCCGAGTTACTTTTTTTATAAAATGTCAAAAACGAAGTTTTGTTCATAAAATGTTTTAAATTGTAAACGATGACGTCATGGTTCAGTATAGTAGTGTGCATAGTAATTAGGAAAATATTATTACATGTAAAATTACAGGTAATGAAAATGCAGGCGAGTAGGTAATTTGGAATTTCAATAAAATAATTATTTTGTGAACAATATTTCTTATACATATTTTATTTTTGATGATGTCAACTCCCGGATTACACGTGTTAAATCCATGACACTGGCAGGGCACGGATCTGTTCTATATCACAGTTGTAACTTTTATAGTTTTAATTTGATTCAAACTGATGGAATTGAAATGCAATTACTTAAATTGAACTGATCTATCGTATTCTAGGCACCTATAGGATTACCGTATATTGATTGGTCTGGGGTCATATCGTAATTTCATGAATTTTTTCATTTCATTTCAAAGTTTCATTCAAGGTTGTATGGTTTATTCCTTGTTCTATAATTGTATAACGATAACATTGATTGATAGCGTCCCCAGTCCCCAGTGCTGGAGCGCGAGTATCTTCCCATAGCTCGGGAAAGCGGTTAGGCCAAACACCTGAAATCCCCCACATGAGTCTAAGCCTGGATTAGCTTGTCTCTATTAAATGGCCGGATCGTTATGGCATAACTACGACTGCCAAATAAAAACTGATTTTAAATGTTAAAAATGGTCTATTGCCTAACTAAACCCTTTGAAATTCTGAGGATTTAACTCACGCCATCTTCGTGATTATACAGGTGTGTAATTTTTATTTATCAAAATATTGAACGTTATGCATATGTCGTGGCCAGATCATAGAATTGATCACTTCATGATGTGGCCGACCATTTCATGAAATGGTCGTCTTTCATGAAATGGAAAATAGCCGCTGATCACATCATGATATGGTCTGGCCAGATCAATGAATACATCAACGTTTGACGATATACAGCTAAACGCACGGCTTTTTCCTGAAATGGTCAAGCATAAATGAACATATCGTAAAATAGTTACACTATCCACCGTTAGAGGCGCTGATATCTTTTTGTTTTTGTGATGCATCATGGCGGCGTACAATTAATAATAAAAAAAGGCTATTAATAATGCGCCAATTTAAGATAAAATAGAATATAAATGTCGTTACGACACTAAACTACACTATTTTTTCGAAAGTCAATCAAAACACGAGCGCAACGTAAAAACCTTGAAGTTCGAAAAGTATTTCATAGGTTAGCAGATACCAATCTTAGAAGCTAAGTATTAAATATGTATAATTTATCTGTTAACCAAGATTACTCAGATTTAAAGAATGCCAGTAACGTATTTTAATTTTTTATTAAACCTTTGATATCATGTAAACCCTACATTAATGATATGGCCAAACGTGGATGGACATATGACATATCATTAAACGTTGACGTTTAAACGATATGGTCAGTTTTAGCTGGCCATTTCATGAAATGGTTAGCCACAGCATGAAGTGATCAATTCTGGCCACGCACGACACCTACATATAATGAGCATTTTTATATTTTGGTATGATTCTGTTTCAATGTTTTCTTATTTGTATACTTAGTATCGCAAATAAATACTTTGCCTTTATATGATAGCATTGATAACCATGACTGCTATCACAATGAATGATTGCCGTTACAAAAAAAACGTTTTGCGTTTTTGCTAGTAATTTACTTCCAGGCACTAGATCTAGCTAGCTTCAAAATCCTTTCAAAAGCTGTAAATGGAGATGAATTATTGTTAGGCCCTCGTTTGTAGGGCATCTACATAAAGGTTTATAATTTATAATGTTCTACACAATCTTTTTTGTTACGGATTTCCATACAGATCAAAAACCGATAAATGAATAATTTGCACAGTAGCGCAGCACAACACTAGGGTGTGTTTTGGAACACCACCGTAATGACAGTTGACCGATGGTCCACTGTCAGCTGTCAGTTTAGTTTGTTTTGCTTGCTCACGTAAACAAAACTGCAGTCTGCTTTGTGTGTATAAAATAAAAAAGTTAAGATAAAAATAGAGTTAGTTCGATGTAGCCGTTCATACTTGTTATTTACTTATTTATATGATCATAAAATAGTTTCCGTCCAAAATGAGGTCTTCTTTGTTTCGTAACCGTACACATAGTAACGATGAGGTCGAACCACTTTTACCCGCTATTCCTGGACCCAGCATACAATATAGGGATGACGAGGTAATATTCCGCTTTTCAAATTTATTTGATGGAATTTATATGCATTGTAATTCCCTCGAGATCCGTTGTTACAAAGTTTTGATGGATCTATTGGCTTCGTTGCAAAAGTACCTATAATTTGGTAGCTGTAAGTTGATTTGCGCGCCATTGTATGAACTGGCCTTGAAATCGGAAATACATTTTCATGTAAACATTGACAGTTTTTGAGATATGTTCATGATATTTTTCACAATTGATTTGTAAAAATATGACGAAACATAGTGATTACATACATAGGTACTCGTTGATGTGACAGTAATATTCTTACTATAATGCTTTTTACTCGCCTTTATTTCCATTTTTTTTTAAAGCATTCTTATAAGTATCACAACTTATTGAGACCATAGTATTACCATCTTGTATTTTACCAGCAGACATTAGGTACCCATAATACTGCCATTCTAAGGAAAAGGACTGTAACTACACGCATATATTCCCTACACTTAAGGTTATTTTCTTTAGGATGGCAAGATATCTGTACTAACTGCTGAACTGATCAAAACACATATGTAATTTAAAATAATGATAATGTTAAAAAAATTTAAAGCATCTACTTAAATAAAACACTCTTTGAGTTTAAAAAATTCAGCATATTTCAATAAATTGATATGCACTGAAATTTAAATAATATTTATATGAATACATATAACATGATATTGAACAATGTTTTTAAATGAAACAATGTGCTGATTACCTGGAATTGTTCTTCCTTGTAAAGAGTTAACAAAGTATTTTCTTTTATTCTAGAATCCGGGGGGCACAAACGGCACCATGGGTGAGATCGGTGTGTCCCAGTCAGTGCTGGTGGAGCCACGCGGAGACAACAGCAGGAAGCTGCCGCAGTACATTGCTGCTTTATCAGGTGAGGATGCAGCTTGCAAGATTTTTTTGTATTTTTCATAGAAGCCAAGCCATCTTTTACTTAATAGAGGGAGGAAGCCCAGTTTAAAAATATTCGATACTTCTGAGCTCAAAGGGCGTATACGCTTAAGTTTTATTTAGCGTACGTTATTTTTCCATCTTCTACAATCCATGCTGAATATCCCTTCAGATTTAAAAGGCATTTTCTCTACTCTGTAATTTTTTTCTACCTGGTCGCTAGATACTAAGCGGAACATCTCCACTTAAAGTTTCGGGAAATGTTAGTGAAGCGCAGAGAAACGTCGAGCCCAAAAGAAACTCGCATATGCGTATTATTACAAAAAAAACTTACAATTTATGCCATCAATACATTATGAGCTGGAGTATCATATTTTATGTAACCCTGCCTACTTATGGTAGACTGTTCTGTCTACTACTATAGTAATGATAAAAAACACATTAGAGTCGTGGGTTCGATCCCCACACAGGGCAAACTTTTCTGTGATGAGCAGAATTGTTTGCTCTGAGTCTGGGTGTATAATATCTATGTATGTATTTTAATGTATATGTGTATGTATATCAGTCTCTGGTTCCCAAGATACAGGGAATCCTAGTTCGGGGCCAGATGACCGTGTGTGATTTGTCCCGGATATTATTATTATTATTAACCGTTTAGGTCTAAAAAAGTAAAATTTATTCTTGAAATAACTTTAAAACCCTCATCAAGTTAATAATCATAAAACCTTATTAGCGCTTGAATGATAATTGATATAATTATTATTTATGATGCTGAAGGTTATGGCAATGCTGTACATTTAAATAATACAGTACCTATTGTTTTGTTACCAACTTCATTTATTGGAGAATAGTAAGAATTGTTATAGGTTATAATTATGAAATTCCAATACTTGGGTCAATAATAAAAGTTTAAAGTTATGTCTTGCTTGATTTGACATTAATGTAAGTTCATTTCGTTCGTCAAGCGTTAATAAGGTTCACAGAGAACTTCTGGTTTAATTTTAATCTAACTTTTTGAGTTGACTTTCTTGTATGTAAATGAGCCAAAATAGTTTCAGACATGTTTCATAGTTTCATGTATTTCAAACCTTTTTTTTTCTCCTTTTCAGCGACACTGGGAGCTCTGTCCGCCGGTACGATGCTGGGATGGTCCTCCCCCATCGTATTCAAGGTCGTAACAAACAACAGCACCGAATACGGTTTCTCCATGACCGAATCTCAAGGCAGTTGGGTTTCTTCCCTGATCAACCTCGGCGCGGCCGCCGTTTGCTTCCCTATCGGACTTGTCATGGACGCTTTGGGCAGAAAGAAGACTATGTTGCTTCTGGTGTTCCCATTCACTCTCGGCTGGCTCCTCATATCCTTCGCCAAAAATGTCGGTATGGTCCTCGCTGGCAGATTTATCACCGGTGTAGCTGGTGGCGCCTTCTGTGTCACAGCGCCAGCTTACAACAGCGAAATAGCACAGGACTCCATTAGAGGCAAGCTCGGCACCTACTTCCAACTGATGATAACTGTCGGCATCCTCTTCTCTTACGTTGTAGGATCTTACACGACAATTTTCGCCTTTAACTTAATATGTACGTGCATACCTATTGTGTTTGGAGCTATATTTTTCTTCATGCCCGAAAGTCCGAACTTCTTGGTTGTGAAGGGAAGGAATGACGAAGCGAGGGAAGCGCTAGTCAGACTGCGTGGTCCTGAATACGACGTCGACACCGAACTTAACAATTTGAAGTCTAAAGCTGAACATAACGAAGCAAACCGTATATCTTTCTTGAAGAGCATCACGAAGAAAACAGCCATCAAAGCTCTGATCATCTGCTACGCTCTCATGTTGTTCCAACAGTTATCTGGTATTAACGCAGTGCTATTCAACACATCGACTATCTTCGGCAAAGCTGGAGCGGCTATCCCCCCTGAGATTGCCACTATCATAATCGGAATCATTCAAGTGGTCGCCACCTTCTCCTCTGGAATGGTCGTCGACAGACTCGGAAGGCGTATACTTCTTCTCTTCTCTGCTTTAGTAATGTGTTTGTGCTTATTGGCTCTCGGCGTCTACTTCTTTCTCCTACAAACTCATGGAGACAAAGACCCGATCTTGGAAGCGATTTCCTGGTTGCCCCTGTTATCTCTCTCGCTCTTTATCATTGCGTTCTCTTTCGGTTTCGGACCTATCCCGTGGATGATGGCTGGAGAGCTTTGCCTCATCGACATTAAGGCTTTCGTCTCGTCGACAGCTGGAACCTTCAACTGGCTCCTCAGTTTCACTGTAACGAGCACATTCAGCGCTCTAAACAACTCCATTGGACCGGGACAAGTTTTCTGGTTGTTCTCTGGCATCATGCTTTTAGCTTTCTTATTCATTTTCTTCGTTGTGCCCGAAACTAAAGGCAAGAGCGTCGATGAGATCCAGATTATGCTTGGAGCAACACCCCAGCCGCAAACACAAAGAGATGTCGAAAGCGAAAAGAAATAAACTATTTGAACAGACTGAAAGGTTATAAATTGTAATTGTAAAGTATTTTTGTACTAAGACTGACGGCGGCAGCTGTTAGCTTTTCTTTGGTATTAAATAGTGTGCTTTTGTAAGCAATATACTTAGTTCGTGTTTTTTTGGAAGTACCAAAGAATTTACCATTCCATATTAAATGTTATTCGTATTTGTATTAACACCGAGACGAGACGTGACGCAAAGAAACGCAGATATGCTTGGAAAACCCAGCATTTCTTACGACAAGCGTTATGTTTTGTGTGCACTCAACCTTAGGCTGTGCCTTAGGTGTAACCAAATATGTAGTGTGAGTGTGTACTACTCAGACAACACCTGTTCTGAGGTGTAGTAATTACAGTAATTTATTTAGATAAATATACAGTTGTTGTATTTTTAAACGGACGTTTGTGTAGGAAGAGATCGCAGGTTTCTAGCAGTGTGCAGGCAGCTATATTTTTTAATTTAAAATCACAACCAACAGCTTTAGCATAGAAGAAGAAATAATGTATGTTTAAGTGTGTATTTTAGACAAACATTGAATGAAATACGAATTTCTCGTAACAATAAGGTTAATTATAAGTGTTTTTTAACGATAAATAAATATACATATTATACAGGCTTTGTGCATCATTCATAACAAAGATTATTTATATAGGCAATTAAATATAGTTTTTAGTAGATCATCTTTGATCATATCACGTAATATTTATACATTCTAGGATTTTAGGAATGCCATAATATGTGAAATTATTGTCTTTGATGAACTGTGTAGAATAAAGAGTCCACGTTCCCATGGAAGTTCCGCCTAGGATGATGTCGATGATCAATTTACATATAGTGAAGCAGTGATTTCCATACTCGCTCTCTTGAAATTCTGCGAGACTTTAGCGACGATGTGGACTAAATAACACTTGAATTCTATATAAAGAAAGTTATATATACACATTTTCAAAGGTAAAATATTTAAATTGGATACCTATGTAACATTTTGTATCTTTTATCGTGTTATAAAACTATTATAGATATCAAAAATGTATGCGAGTATTTTATATCTATTATAATAAATATGGATATGCACAAATATAATCAAATAATACATATTTATAACAGTTCATTGGTAAATAGCAAAAAGATAAAACACGCCCGCATATCTAGGTTTGTAAGTCTGTCTAGTTGACTTGCCAATGTTAATTAGTATACTGTGACTATTTAGCTACCTATAGGCCAGTCATACATATTTTTCTTCAAGTTAAATACACTTTATGTTGATAAGATAAAAGTATATAATTTATGTATTATAAATGTTCCTAACAAACTGTTAGATTCGAAATTAAAAATGTGTTTATATTAAGCGGTTAACTTGTTTGATCGAAAGGAATAAAATATGAATAAAAAAGATACTATAATAATAATTTACCTGTTTTATTTGTCTAAACATCATAATTTGGTAAAATACACAACAATATTATAGCCTCTATACATAAAAAACTGTATATAAGGAAAAATATAAGAAAACAAGTATGATCCTATTCAGGTGTTAAAAAAGTGCGTTTGAAATTTTAAGGGATTACTCAGAATTAAGTATAGAAAACAGGAAAAATATTTATAAAGTCCGAGTAAAATTTTTTTTCCCGGTTCCTATACGAAATCTGAATAGTGAATCAAGATTTTGTATGGGAAACTGAAAAAAATATCGAATTTGTTCAATATTTTTCCTGTACTTATTCTATACTTGATTCTGAGTAAACAAAAATTTCAAATGCACTTTTTTAAACATCCTGTATGAGTTTTGATAGTATAATGAAAATTAATACATATGCAAGCTTTACTTAAATCTTACATACAATAGCTAATTATACAAAGAACATATATAAAATAAACTGGAGACAGAATAGATACCATTAAGTAAATGTAAGTACCTATGTATTTCAATATCTTCTAACAATAAAACATGCATGCTACTTATTAGAATTAATGGTTCACAATTTACTTACATTAATGCATATAAATTCGTGAATAGATTTTCTATAGGTACGCCCCTTTTTAGATAAACGAATAACAATAGAAGTTGCCCAGACCAGTCCATATAGATTCATCAACCTTGTGTTCAATATCGAATATCAAATAATATATGTATGACACATAAGTTGCATAGGAGAAATACAATACACTAACAAATATATTATAGATTAAGATTACAAAGTCTAGGTATTTTAAGGGCAAGAGTAAAATAGATACTCGTAATGTATGTTGTAAGACAAAGAAAAATAATATGTATCACTGTATTAAAGAATAAATTACATATTTTGATCTGTAAGTGAGCAAATGGTATTCTTTGGTTAAATTCATTATGTAAAAATAACTAGCATTAAGGGAAATCTCGTTGCAAAATATACAGATAAGACCAATGTATAAGTACTTATCCAAATCTAATGATAAAGCTATCAATTATTGGTTTGAGGTACCTACCTTATGTTATGTATGACCTACATAAAAAATATTCCATTTCTACATGATTTAACCCTCAATAAAAAAACGAAGAGCTTAGTTTTTATAGCAAATTAGTTGCGCTGCCACCTCCTCCTATCTTTGAGTATGCACTTCTATAAAAATTGCAGCAAAATAATGAATTCATGACTGCGTTTAGTGAATGTGAACTATGCGTCCTGTAAAGTCCCGATGAGACCGCTTCTACCCTTGCCTCACCTATGAATTGCTGCAAATCACTCTTAGGAAACCCTTCCTTGTAATACTGCTTGATAGTATCATACGCATCCATGATAACAGATATAAACAAACTCAGAACAACATAAATGTATAAACTTATAAACGAGTACAAATAAACTCTACTGAACCACCAAAGCATGGGGGACTTTTTAGACATTATTGAGAAAGTCGCGAACATATCATCTCCATTTATAAGCGAGAAGAGACATTCAGATGTGGTGGAGAGTGACCGAAACTTCATGTGGTAAGGTCCTAAGATGAGCCAACCGCAGAAAGTGAAGCCAGCGTAAAGGAGCAAAGCACACACTGAGAACCTGAAGATTTTTGGAGCTGCCTTTTTCAGTGTTAGAATGACTACATTGTATGTCTTGAAAAAGCCAAGATATCTCAGCAAGCCAAACCAGACTAGCAAGTTCCCAGTTCCTAGGAATAGGGAGCACACATTCCACTGATCATTTGTGAACTGATTCCTTTCTATTTGCTCTTTTATTGCTGAACCCAAGATGATTAGAATATCATTGACTATGATCATTATGTACCATACATTTAGGAATTCCAGTCTGCCATCTAAGCTTAATTCTTTACTGTACTGCTGTCTAAAGAATTGACAGGTAAGCTCTTTCAATAACTGTGCTCTGTAGATAGCTCTGCTGCATAGTATAAGTGATGCTGAACATATGAGGATGACAAATATATTCAGAATGCTTCTCAATACTTGATCAATCTTGTTATCAGTAATGTATTCTTGATCGCCTTTGCACAGCAGCTTGTGCGGCTCTGCCTCTAAAGATAGTGACATCTGTCCGTCATGATCTTCATTATCAAAAACAACTTCCACATCAAACCGGTAACAGTCAGGAGGTGTGATTGGACCTGCCGCTCTGAAGTTAATGGTTTTTATAGAGACCATTAGCTTGGCTCTCACTAATGCTGCAAAACTAATATTCAGCTCTGCGTCTTCTAGGAACCTTTGTGACTTGAAACCTTCACTGGACTTTTTAGTGAAATTAATGCAAGTTTCAATAATTTCAGAATTGAACTCGTAACTTTCATTGAAACCATTTATAATTCCTTGTTTGTAGTTATACTGACAGAAGATTGGGTCAGTCATATTATTATCTTCGTTGTTGTATGAATATGGACCGATAGCATTTGATAAGTTTGAATAGCCCTCATAAGCATAATCCAAAGCATTGTAAAATTCATCCAATTTATAAACAGCCAGTGGCCCTGCACCCGGAGGGTACGCATTTATCTCCCTTGTAGAGTCCCATCCAAGCAGAAATAGATGGGAGAAACTGATCCTGTTATCCCAAGTATAATTCACATGATTATACCTGTTGTGTGCAAATAAACACAACTGAAAAGTGACGAGGACAATCTTTATACATTGTACGACGAACTTGTAGGGGAATTTGCGCTTCGCTCGCCACTTCTCAATAGGGTTCATGAAGAAAAACTGCAGTTTACGTCGCATCTTTTCTTCTAGTTGCTGGAGTGCGGAAAAGGAAGCATTTTGCTGCGTGGTGCGGCCTTGATGGTTCTGAGAGTTACCTTGAGTAGTTCTGTTCAGTTTTTGCTCCTCCTCTTCCTCGGAACAGGTGTTCTCCTCGGGAGACGAAGATACACCCTCCATTTGTATAATCTCAACAATAATTTTGTAAAAAAAATCAAGAGGATCTTACGTTTTTCTTCCGAGGTCTTACGAGAAGGAAGACATCATTTTATGATTCCCATACAGCAATAAAAAAGATGATCGTTCGTTTTTCACGTTTGAGTAGTTTTCCACGCAACACAAAATAAATTCCCTTCTTGACACAACAACAAACAAACAACACAATGAAAGATGGTCCACCCACACCCACAGGCAAAATAAATCACACACAAATCCTCGGACAAACCTAGAAAGCGTTCCAAATTAGTTTCGTTAGAGTAATTTTCACTCTGACAGCAGGATAGCATATTATATTTTTTTGAAGTGTGAAAGGGACAAACTCTTGTCAGGTGAATCTTAACTTGGTTATGGAACGACTTCTTGGTCCGCGACCGACCGAGCACATCTCCGAGCACCAAACAAATCATTTGCAAATCACAGCCCAGCAGAGTTTCGAAAGCCAAAGCAGAATAGCTTATTGTAAGTCTTGTAAGTGTGAAAGGGACAGAGACAAACTTCTGTCATGTAAATATTTACTGGTATAGGAACGGGCCTCTAACTAAACGCATCAACTTATCATTTCGTTTCGCGCGCGATTTCCTTCTTGCATTGCACGTTGATGTTGTTTTTATTTAGAATAAACTTATTTTTTTTACATAAAAGTACATATTCTATTACAACGACTAACAATAAAGTGATTTAACAAAAACATGTCTGATTTTGCCGCTAGTGACTTTGAGTCTGTAACTCCCGATTTGTGGTTAACAAACGAACAGGAATGGAAGGAAAAACTGCTGAAATTACCGAACTGGTATCAGGTTAGTAACATTTCACTTCTAATTCTTATACCTAGCACTAAATAACAATAAAGTTATATGCTACTGCATGAAGCCTTGCTGATCATAACAATAGTGACCTCTGTGTAACCTTCCAGATTCCCCTAATCAACTCTAATGCATCTCACAACCTGACAGACGGCGCGTTGGTTCGTTTCCGTGGAATGGTTCAGGACATGCACAATCCCGAGTTTTACTTCGAGCAGTTTGAAGTCGTCAACACTGCGACAAATGAGGTTAAGTTGAAATCCGGGAAGTACAGAGATACGGGTAATATTCTGGTAAGTGTAGTTTATATTTTTTTGGATTTTTATAACTCTAGTATTTAATTATTTTTATTTCAAAGAAAGCAAATATATGAAGAGATTTGTTTGCGGAAAGAAAATTTATTGTTGCATATTGTTTTGGCCTTTTATTGTCATGCACCCTAAATTGATTTACTTTATATTGATGCTTGAAAGGAAAAGTTGACTAAGCGACATATCATCCCTCGCAAGACTAACCCTCCTATCTCGGATTTCTGATGATTTGAGTTTGGACTTTTTCTAATTGAAATACGGTTGTTTTTAAGAACTTGAGAAAAATGACAAAGGAGTGTTAGTCGTGGGAAAGACGATATGGCGCTTAGTCAACTTTTCTTTTCAAGCGCCAAAATATTTGTAGTTGTGTTTTTGTTAAAACATGTATTTTGCACTTTATAGGAGAATGAGAAAATAAATTACACTGAGAACCTCAAAAGTGCACAACGGCAGACCGTTGTTGTAGTCTCAATGCCCGGTCTCAACGAATGGGCTCAAACCATGGAAAACAAAAGAAACCATTTAGATTACTTAGACCAGCAACCGAACTCGTCAAAACGTCTAAATTCTGGCACTAAGCTAAAACGGAGTTACGATGAAGGTGATGACGACGCTGACGCCATGGATGTTGAGTCTGAGATTACTACCAAAGAACCACGTACCCAAGAAAATGCCAAGAATGAAGGTAGTGCGGTGTCCAGAGAGCATTTGTTGAACTTCCCACTGCCAGATGTACCGGGCAAGTCGTGTATTATCAAAGTAAGTCCTTATTTAGATATATCTTTCAGATTGTGATTTATAATTATAGAATACACTATAAGTTGCTTACTAAAGTAATTTAAACGTCTTGTTAGGTCAAGTTCCGCGTGGTAGGAACTTTGTACTAGGTAAAAAAAAAGACGATTTAAAAGTATGCGTACAGCATCTACTTAAATAAAAAAATATTTTGACTTTGACTTTGAAATTATATATTTTGAGATCTCCCAAAGAACTGATTTGATTAATCAATTAATCATACAATACAAAATTTTTCTTATTTGTATTTGTATCATACCTAGCATTGTTTGAGGAAACCCAAAATTTATTTTATCCACTATATTAGTTAAATGTTAAATATACCTACTTATATGTTTTTCTGACAAAATTCTCTGTTACATAGTCAAAGAGCATTGTTATGAATTTTTCAATGGAAACATGATGATTTTCTTTAACTTCACTTTCATAATCTCTCACCTTTTCCACATCTCACTTTTTAGATCTACGATGAAAACGACAGTATAGAATTGAACGAGATGATAGAGGTCGTAGGATTCCTGTCCGTTGATCCAGCTCTCTCTGGTGAATTCCAACCAGAAAAGAATGAACTGTTCGAGCCACAACTGGAATCGGATGCAGAGATCATCACACACAACCCACCGCCCAGTCTAGTGCCACGGTTACATGCTGTGCACGTGAAGAAATTGAAACACTGCAATCCGTTGGTCAGTGATGGATTCAGTCAGGGTAAAATCATAAATTACTATTTTATTAGTAAAACAGACTTCGTGGCAGTGTGGCTTAGTGGTTAGAGCTCCTGAATTCTCCTAGAGGACCATGGGTTCAATCCCCATCTAGAGGAAACATTTATGACATTAGTATTACTTCTGTTTACAAATCCGAACTGAATTAAGACTTTTTATTGTAAATACATGTCACAAGTATATTGTGTGGTGGTAAAAAGGCACCGGAGCACAAGTCCTACTCACACATGACTGTTTTCTTGCGTTGACTTTTTTTAACATACATATAGAAATAACATTTTTTTTAATGAAAATCATGTTTCAATACAAATTCTGTGCTGTTACAGAGACAGTGTTGAAGGACGCTACCTCAGCCAGAGAACATCTATCAAAAGCATTGACAGAGCTACTATTGGGAGACCAGCTAGCAGCCGAGTATTTAATATGTCATCTCATTGCTTGCGTGTACGTATTCAAAAATATAAATACAAAATCCTTCCATGGACACTTCATACATCTGAGCTTCATACAAATGTGGACTTGTTACCTACTACTATAACGGAAAAATATGACATTTGTATAGTTTGTACATGCGTAAATGTGTGTGTTGCGTGCCTTTGAGTTGATTAATACGATTTAAAAGAATGTGTAAAGAATCTTCAATAAAAAAAACATTTTGAGTTGGTTGCCTGCACTAAGCAAACATTACTGGTACTACATTACCTGCAGGGGGGTGCGGTCACCTTTAGAGAGGCAAGAAGTGGCCTTTGACACTCTAAATGCTAGTTAATACATATTTGTTATATAGAGTTAAATGCATTTTTTCTTATAATATGCATCTTGGATCAAAGCCTTTACTCAGACATGTCTCAAATTTAATGTATTTCATAACACTCTCACATTGGTTTCGAAAAAGGAAAACCAATAAATAAATATTCCCAAATCAAAATAAATTAAACAAAAACAGACTTTAAATGCTTTAAAAATACCAAATGAAACTATTTACATTCCAGATACCTCCGTCAAGACACACTGACGCTGGGGAAGTTCTGTCTGAACCTTTCGAACCTGCCCACACAGAAATACCCGCACTACGGCAGACAGTTAAACGATATCATCCGGCAGTTCGTTACCAAGAGCTACTATCTGCCAATGACTATTGACAATATGAATACTATGGCACTGTTGCCTAAGTAAGTTACTTCTTTTATATTGTGTTATGCTGATATCACATGGTCCAGAGGTGTAAGAGATAAAGAAAAGAGCTGATACAGATAAAACGCGAGACCTTCAAAAAACTAAGCTTTATTAAACTTAAAGAACTTAGCCAGATAAGATAGATACAACGAATACATAGGAATGACAGAATACCACAGATAAGTATATATCAAAGCCCTTTGCCCGGCAGTGGAGTGAAGTAAATAAAAGGTAGCGTCAAAACGCTATCTCGCCCTACCAGCCGGAACACAGCACGCTGCTTGGCCGCAGGTATGCAGCGAGCCACTATATATTTTTCATACATCTCAAAAAGGAGTCTTAAGAACTGTCTATTTGTTAAATTACTAATACACTTGCATACATAAATTGAAACGTAAAAGCCTAAAAGAGGTACGTATGTTAAATAGAACACCAGGCAGCCGTTGCGCTACTGTCTATTTACCTATTTCCAGTATTCATGACAAATAATGGATAGTTACATTAGTAGAGTTTATGAATCTCAGTTTTTAACTCTTTGGAGGTACATTAAAAGAAAACTCAGACTAAAATATATTTATTCTTTTACAGGAAAGACTACGAATGCAATCGTCTCACAAGCGGCATCTTACAACTCAGTAAAGGAACGCACCTCATCATAGACGAGACAAAAATGGAGCCGGGCAGGTTAGACAATACCGGTGTGCACAACGTGGCCGCTTTGGGCCACCTCATAACGAACCAGAGAGTGGAGTACGATTTCAAGTATTACAAGATGGAATTTGAGTCCGATGTGCCTGTCCTTATACTGTCGGAGGGGAAGTCCTTGTTACCGGTAAGTAGAGAGAATGGATATTGTTTAAGGGGCTCTATCGTGTCAATCACCTCGAGCATTTGCGCTTTCCGACACCGCACTCATTCCTCCCCCTCCAACTTTTACGAAACTAATGTGTTATGTCGCAACGCCACCTCGCGACGAACGTTTGAAGTACGACAATTTTAGATATTGTGAATGCAAGATCCAAGAAACTTCTTGACAGTTTAACACAGACTGTTCTGAAATATGTTACTTAACTTAGTTCCGAAATTCTTTTTTCGAACTCTACTTTTCCGAAAACGTTTAATTGTTTATTAATACTTTTTTTGTTTGGCCGAAAGTACTGTAATTTCATAACATCGGTTAGTATGAAAAAAATTACTTCTACTAGGTAAACTTTTTCACTATTTTACACACCAGAATTTTAGTTAGTGCTAAAAAGAAAGACTTTATATAGGTAAATATTTCTATAATAAGTTGACCAAAAGGGCCGAAGCGGCGTAGAGGCCCGAAGGGCGCCTTTTTGTGGTTCCCAACTCAAAACAATATTACATTTATTTTTCAGAGTGACTACCATGTCCCGTTGAAACCAGAAGAATCCTCACTGGAAATATTTGACGCCATAGTTGAAGCAGCCACTTACTATTTGAAGGAAGACATTATGAACATCATCAGATCCTACTTGACGTACTTGAAACTTGTCAAATATACGATTAGTGAAGATATAGGGGTATGTAAAAACTGTTGGGGATATAGCATCCAATACTATAAGCATAGCCCGTCAACTTCATATACTACCCATACTACCCATGCCGTACTACCCATGCCGTACACACTTTGGCTCACTTTGCGTACCTTTTTTTAAAAAAAAATAAAGACTTTTTAGTAAAGTACAATGCATGAAGTTGACGGGCCATAGATTCTATTGTCTATGGTTGTCACTAGAGAACCTTTCTTGTACTATAGAGTCCTTCTAAAATATCTGAAAAAAATTAACACTGACTTAAACTCATGAAACTGAACAACTTTCCCCAAGGAACCTATACTCAATCTGCATCTTTACATCTTTACAGTTCATTGAAGAAGACTTCATAGAAATGCGAAAGCAATCGACCACAGATGATCCGGTGAATGCAGACGATCTTCACAGACTTTTAGTGCTGGCCAGACTGGTCAGCCTTTCCAGAGGCCACGACACATTGAGCAAGGAATGTTGGGAGGTCTCCAAGAAGATGGAATGCGAGAGAAGGGAACGAGTGAAGAACCGTACAGCAGCGCCTACAATATAAAATTACGAATTGTGATCTTTTTTTTTATTAAATCGCCTTTGTTTTATAAGTTGGTTATTTCATTTAGCGTGGTTAGTGATTTCTGCATCTTCCTTCACCCACCCATATTGAACAAGCTGTCTGCGCAGGCTGCGTGTGAAAAGACTTCCTGCAGATTGTAATGTAATTTTTGCTAGGGATTTTTTTGTCGTACTTTTTTTTACTTTGCACAGACAGCTTTTTCAATATTCATGGGAAGTAGAGCGCTTTTATAGTCGTGCAGTTATGCGAGTTTCTGCCCGCATGCGGGCCGTTCCGCCCGCAACCTATCGTTTCAGTACATTTTTTAGGTTCCTTTTACTGTCATGCGTGTCACACGCATGGGGCCTGGGGGTCGCTTTGGAAACGCCGCACGCATGCGGGCAGAAACCCGCGTGAGGCGTGCGGGACTATAAAAGCGCTCGTAGTCAAACAGCGTAACTACAATTTTTCATGTGACTTAGCTGATGTGCCGTTACCGGGAACATTCCCTTAGACAGAGACAGCGCTCTATATTGCATATAGCGCCATCCTTGGGAATTTTGGGAATATTCCCATGGGTAAATTACTAAGGGACGGCGCTATATGTATTATAGAGCGCTGTCTCTGTCTTGCGGGAATATTACCGGGCATGGCACATCAGTACTTAGAAAACCGGTAATAAATAACCCATTTACCGGTTTTAAGTTTGCGCTTCGTCCGAAACGTTTTCAAATTCGACTATGGTCACACCGGAAACCAACAACAACGTCAATTTGACATTGACGTGACGTGTACCCGTTGTACGTTCTGCTCCGAGTTTTATTGATTTGTTTTCAATGAATATCTCAATAATTATCTAAAGAAACACCAAATACTTACAATGTCGAATAAAACGAAATCTTCGGACAGCGCCCACAAGGGCAAAGCGGTGGAATCCATTTGGAAAAAGGCGTTTCAGTCAGACGCGGAATGGCCGGACAAGGTTAGTTTTGATCACGAGATTTCTGCTGAATATACATAAGAAACCTGCATGAAGTTGTCCCTGACTACAATATTGTGTTTCAGGAGGAGTTCCTAGATGTAATTTACTGGTTTCGGCAAGCGCTGGGCATAATATTGGGCCTTTGTTGGGGCCTCATACCATTGAAAGGATTCCTTGGATTATTATTGTAAGGAATAAATACTTATGTTTATATGTATATACAGAGGTAGTATGATAATGAAGTGAACTAGCTGCACACAAGTGGCTCAGGGTCGCGTTAAGTGGAGGAATTATATAGATTATTCTATGTTAAACAAACTCAATGGGGGTTTGTTTTATAAAGTTATTATTTAGAGATGTATTGACTAGTTTACATAAAATTGGTAAAAATTGACGTTTCTGGTCACCATAGTTTTCACCCTATATATTATAGAAATATACATTCTACTTCTTAACTCACCATAATGTGATGAGAAACTTCTGTCACTTACAGATTTGTCATCATAAACGCCGGAGTAATATACTTCTATGTGACTAAGATACAGAACATCGATGAGGAGGAATACGGTGGCATGTGGGAGATAACCAAAGAAGGATTCGTCACTTCATTTGCTGGATTTTTGGTAAAAAAGTCTCTAATAGTTACTTATAGCACAGTATATTAAATAGTATTATAAGTATGGACACTCCCTGTTGCCTGAAGATGCACTTTACGGCCGATATGGTGATGGTCTAACTAAATAATTATACCGTCAACACTTGGTTATTTTACTCACTCCTACTACACGTCAGAAAGGGAGGTTGTAGAAGATAAATAACTCTCTATTTTTATGGAACTTTGTGTAACAAAAATCTAAAGTAGATAATACATAGAAATATACAGACAGTGGAAAGGCTAATGAGGTTTTTACTTTTGTGATAACTTAAACATACAACTTGATAAACTGATAAAAAGTTGTCTTCACCTTATTCTATGCTTTATTTCCAGGTAACATGGATCATAATATACACAGGACTGCACAGTGATAGTTTATGAGGTATAGTGGAGTTTGCTCTGTAACGAGTTGTAACCAAGCAATACTCTTGATAGTACAATGAAGAGATCACCGTTTGACTGTTTTGTGCTCCAGACAGAAACATGGATATTACTTTGTTACCCTTACCAGTTTTTACCCTCTACCAAGGACCATTGTAATAACTTATTTTGTTTTTGCCTTAACTGATTTTTGTGAATATTCAATATGCATGGTTAAAAGTGCAGAGACCAGTAACTTCAATATTTCAAAGTCAGATTATTGTGCTGTCACTACATTTTATTTAAATATATAAATAACCTAAACAATTTCATTAAAAAACCCAGCTGCACAAAAAGTATCCTAGAGTTGAAGACGACAAATAACTACACACTAAACATAAGGCTGTTTCGACTAAAAGTGATAATAATGAAATGTACAAACTTTAAAACATTACCTTCCTCTTGGGCAATTGGGTAAAGACACCTTTGTACATAAGGGAAAACATAGATTAATTTGTCTATGGGACTGTTTTATTGTGGTACATATTTGTGTGGTTAGCATCCTCAAAACCAAAAACTATTCATGTTTCTGATACATTTTTAGGACTTGTAAAGTGGAGGTTGATTGTGTGTATTTTTTTTGCATTTCTGTAATATAATAAGCAAAAGTGATTGTTGTTAAGTTTTATCAAAGCTGTTGATAGGTAGATGTTTTATTCTGTACAAAGATTGAATGCAATGATCAGTAAATCTTTTTATTTATTATGTTGTAATTTAAAATGTTTGTTGTATGGCCCCCCGAGTGTGAAACAAATTCCTTATTTTGAACAAATATCAATAGTTGATTTAAAAATAAAAGTTTTTATGACATCTAGTATTTGTATTATTTACTGGAATATACAGGTGTACCAAAAATATGTAGTATCTGTTAACAGAGCCTCCACTCCACCAATCCGGACTTGGACCCATGTGTGGAGAATGTTCTAAAATTTTTCGAGGTATGTGAAGAGAGACCCGTCACCTGTGCCCCAGTAGTGGGGAAAACCTATACAAAACAGAATTTCAAAGTTCCAGTTACTGAGTCCTGCATCTATTTTGCTACACTCAACCTTTACAAGTGTATTGTATGTAGCGTTCAAATTGTTATTGATTAGTGCAATCATTTTATTTAACCTCAGAAATGACACGCTTATTAGACGAATTGACCTTTATTTTTCTTGCATAGTAGTTACATACATGATTCTTGATTATGTTTTGAACAGAAATAACGCGTAATCTCTCTGATGGTAAGTGATGAAAGAATGCCAAGGATTTGTTCGGATTGATCCCTGCCGCCTCTTTTCGCCATCGTTCTACGCGACAAATATTTCATCCCCATCACTTAGATGGTTGGCAGTCCACAATTGTGCGTTTCACTAGAAACTTTCTGCCTCGCACAACCAAACTGTGGAATGAATTGTCGCCTGCGGTATTTCCGGACCAATACGACATTCAAACCTTTAAGAAAAGAGCGTGCTCCCATATTAAAGGCCGGCAACGCACTTGTGACTCCTCCGGTGTTGCGGGTGTCTATGGGCGGCGGTAATCGCTTACCATCAGGTGATCCGTCTGTTCGTTTGCCACCTCTGCCATAAAAAAAAAGCTTACTTAATAAGTCAATTAAAATACCAGAGTGAAGTACCAAAATTGAACCACTCATTTTGTTGGAGTTATCCATCATAAAAACATTCTGTGAAACAATGAAAATTTCAACCACTTATGTGCCGAAAGATTACCAGAACATCATTTTTTTTTAACCAAGAAGATTCATCATCAAGATTAAGGGTAGAAAAAGAAACCACCCAAATTTTCAATACAATTATTTATTTAATCGTTTCTCCACGTAACCAGTACATCGTCAGTCCTATACCTTTGCGTAATGGTCGCGTCTTTGAAGTCCATCCGCGCGCCGGATTCAAAAGCTATTGCTCCTGCATGCGCTATCATCACTCCGTTGTCTATGCAGAACCGTTCGTCTGTCGCGAATATCTTGGCGCCTCTCTCGTGGCACATAACACCCATCATGTCTTGTAGCCGTTCGTTGCAACCGACACCGCCTACTATTAGCACCTGTAAATGTGAATTTATAATTTTATTACTAGGCAAAAATATTACGAAAAATGAACTCAAACTCAAAATGTTTTTTTCTTATTTATTTAATTATACTTCATTCCAATCAAAAAAAAGCAAAACGTAAACAAACTTACTATGGAACTGACACATGTCAATGTCATCTGCATACTACTTTTGTTTACCTTTTGCTTTTTTGATTGGAATGAACCATAGATGCTTTACACATTCTTTTAAATTATATATAGGGTGACTTTAAATTAGTTCTTGATACGAAAGGGTATGCATGTGCTCATGATAACAAACAACTTTCCCTAAGAAACCCATAGTGAAATCGCAAAAAAATTGTTGGACTCTTCATACTAATTTGGCCGGTCAGTTGCTCGATTTGTATGAAGACACCAAAATTTTTTTTGCGATTTGACTATGGGTTTCTTAGGGAAAGTTGTTTGTTATCATGAGCACATGCATACCCTTTCGTATCAAGAACTAATTTAAAGTCACCCTGTATATTTTTTTTTATACAATATCCAGTATAAAGTCTCTATCACGCGAACCTTGTGCTTTTCCAATACAAACAAAATAATATAAAATAAACAATCTTAAATTCAGGGAAAATTCTACATTACATCTTCTTGGGGCTGATACTCTTCAGGATTTTCAAAGAATAAAGGTTTAAAAAAAATAAAGGTGGACCTGACCGAAAGGCTTCATACCCTATACAGTCTAACAAATAAAAAAGAAATTATTTGGTATTTTATTTTTGCATGTTCTTCATAACATGTGGGGATAAAAATTTGATTTTTTTTTAATTGTTACTAGTTTATACACTGGTTTTGTCATTATGTCTAACCTCATCGGAACCACAGTGCGCCATGGCCCTCTCTGTGATCTCGACCAGCATAGCAAACACTGTCTCCTGCAGTGAGTAGCAGAGGTCTTCTGGTGTGTACTCTTTCAGTAGCTCATCTATTTTGTCCTCCATGTAAGATAAGATGCCGGAGAAGCTCACATCCATACCTGAAAGAAAAATACATTATTTGTTTAAGGTATTGTCCCATTGTGCACGCAAACTTTCTCATGTGTGCCTTAGCTTCGAATTGTATTGAAATAAAGCATTCGGAATTTAAAGGGGGTTTCAAAACTTCTGACACTGGGGTTGGCCACTAGCGCCACAACCTTCACCAGTCCGGACTTGGCCCCCGTATTTGGAGTATGGCTTTCCTGAGGTATGAGAAGACATAATATATTATTGATCATTGTAAATGTAAAAGTATTAAGAACTAATAATTTGCATGCCATTTTATGACGGCTGAATACATTTACCACTTTACTATAAGACCTTTGTATATCTACATAATATGTATTCTAGCAAATAAACATTTCTTTTCTATTCTATTCTATTCCATGCCCCAGCAGTACAGATGATATGTGTTGTTAACAAAAGCATTTGTGTAGCATAGGCCTGAATTGCAGTGGACATTATCACTTACATTTTTAGAAATAAAAGGAAACGCGCTTAAAAAACTGTCATGCGCTAAAATTAAGTGAATTTGGCATTTAAAAGGAATCTGATAACTATGTATTATATTAAACAACTTGTCCTCTGGATTCTCTGGTAAACCCACCTTTTACACAATATGGCAAATGTAGATATTTCTTTCCCTTCTTGGCTGCCTGTTCAATGTTGTATCCTGGACTCGGTGCATTTGATAGTTTCAGTACTCTGGCAAATCTGTAAAACGAAGTAGGGTAAGTGCCAATGTCTTTTCTCCATACAAAATTAAGTTACTTAGAGTAAAAAAGTCTTTATTTCAAAAAAAAATGGTGTTGATTCGGTGTTTACGATTTAACATATTTGACAGGACTAAACTTAATTTAAGCGTCCTATCCTTGTCTTTTCGATACAGAGAGAAAAAGACAAAACACTTACACAATTAAGTTTAGTTCTGTCAAATAAGCTTAATCGTGGAAACCAAATAGACACCATTATATCTATTATCTTATGAAATAAAGGCTTTTTTTAGTCGGAGTAAATTAATATTTTCGGAACTTATTTTTTTCTATCTACAATGACAAAAAATGATTGGCTACTTTATTATATCTCTTCTAAAAGCAAATAATTACCTGTCCAAACAGTTTCCCACAGCAATGTCAATGGTTTCGCCAAATATCCGGTACCTCTGTCTGGAGTATGCTATGATCTGTGTGTTGCCTCCACTGACGTACAATACAGTTGGATTATTTGCTTTTGTTATCAATCTACCCATTTCAATGTCTGTAAAAATGAAATTGCAATGAGCTTTTCTAGTAGTACCAAAAAATAATACTAAATAGTAGTCTTGTGCACCTTAAATTATACAGGGTAGCTGGGTAGCCATTTAGTACTACTGCACTACTTGGCTGTATACTTTTAGTTTGTACAAAAAGATTCAGTAGCAATTTTGTAACCAGGTACAAAACAAAACTTAAAAGAATATATGTTCTGTGTGGTAGGAATTTTGAACCAGGTACAATAAAAAGATTTAAAAGAATATGTAAAGTAAAATAAAAACCGTTTTTATGGATGATGAATGATTAAGGATTATTCTATTTAGTAAAAAACTTAGAAAAAAATATTACAGCTTTATTGGTTTATTTGTATAATTACTGCAAATGAAGTAACCTCAAAAACCTTCAATATCAGTCTTGTAGACGCTGAACAAAGCAGCCCTTTTTTCATTCCAGTGTTGTAGGGCTTCACAGATTATTTATTGCCGGCCATAACCGGCCATCTTTCAAAGTTTATAAAGAGCTGAGCTCACTTACGTCCTATACAATGATTGACACCCAAAATGGGTTTCTTCCACAGCAGTGCACAAGTCCTAGCCACAATAGCGCAGACTGACAGCGGAGCCCCCATGCCTGGCCCCTTCGTGTAGCACACCACATCAATCTCCTGGGGACTGATGCCTGACAGGTCCAGAGCTTCCTGGAGAACTTCGTGTATGTTTTGTTGATGGTGCTCCGCTGTTTCTCTTGGTAGAAACCCTGTAAGAGGTTATGTAGGTATTGATGTTTGTAAGTGCATTTCTAGAGTTTCTGCTTCTTTTCTTGGCATGATATGACAAAAAGGAGAGTTTATCTTAATAACAAAAGCTTTGATATGTCTGTTTAAATAAGATTCAAGATGAAAGTACCAATAAACTAAACTAACCTTCACCGGGTGGAGTGATGTAAGTTCTTCTGCAATTAGCGAGGATTTCTCCATCTTTTACTATTCCAATACCAAGTTTGTTGGCACTGCCCTCAAATCCAATGGCTACTACCATTCTGTAACAGTCGAATTGTAGAAAATATATTTTTTGTATTCTGTTTACAATCGTGTTTACAAAAAACCAGTGTCACTGTAATTTTTTAAATATGGTGTTGCCATTTAAATTTTTTCGGCTTGTAGTTCTAGCTTTACACAAATACCGGTTTTTGTAAAGTAGAATAGAATAAACCTTTATTTGGCAAAACAATAACTCAAAAAAAGTAATACCAAAAAGGTGCAAGCTCAGCATATGTGGGTTTTATGAAGCCACAGCGCTGGTAATCTGCTTGAACCTTGAGTATTTTGGGAATGCGAACTAATGTTCGTTGAGCTCTTTCACAAGCCGTTTACTTTTTTGTCGTAGACTTCAGCAAATATCAGTGAGATAATCCTACAATAGTCATATAGACATACAGACATAGTAATACAGACTATTGTAGGATTCCAAACGGATCTTATGGGCCAAAAGGCCTGTATTATAGAAAAAAAAAGACAAATTGCATTTAAAAATTCTGTACATATTATTATAATATTAAGCTTACAATTAAATGAACTTGGCACTGAAATTAACACAATATTACTTTTAAATTTACGCATCTTCATTGACCTCATCCACAAAATCAGCCATCATTTCTTCCACTGTCACTTCAGTATTACCTACTTTTGCAATTACATTAATTTCCTTATCATCTACGTTTTCATTGCCACCATTTTCAACAATTTTCTCTGGAGATTTATCCACCCCATTAACTTTAGGCACATCTTTAGATAATTTTTCTTCTAAGTTATCAGATTTCTTCTCAACATCATCTTGTGAATACTTTACAACTTGCCCGCAAGTGATTTGTATGTCATCAGTTTCATTTGTGCTTGGAAGATTTTCTACTTCCAAATTTTCTAGAGTAGCCACTTTCTCGTTGCCTGTGTTAAGATAGTCATAAGTAACTTCCATGGACACGGGTGACTGATCATCGTCATCAACAGCAGTGTTACCAGGTATTTGTGTTTTAGCTTCATAAATAGATTCTTTTTCTGGTTGCGTTGAATCAGCCTCTATTGCATCTTTTTCTTTATACTGTGTGACTTTATCATGTATGCTTACTTCATTTTGTAACTGATTTGATACTTCTGCTTCATTGCCGTCTACTTCATCTATCTTCACTACGTAGCTATCATCTTTTTCTGTTTCATCTTGTTCTGCTTCAACGTTTTTCATATCACCATCTCTGTCTTCCTCGATGACTATTTCTACTTCTTCTTCTTCTTCTTCAGACTCATCGCTTTCCACAGATTTGACTGATTCACTGCTAACGCTTATTTTGTCTGCAACTTCATCACTAAGTCGAGGCCTCTTGTTAGCTGGTTCGTCGGCGATAGTTATGACTTCACCGTTGTTTTGTGATGGAATTCTGTGAATGATAGAACAGTTGTGTCATATAAGTAGCGACATAAGGACTGAACACCTTGAAGTCGCAAGGCACTTCCATGAAGCCGCTGGATACCGCTAAAGTGCGGAAAACATCCCACCCTTTATCATTAAAAGGAATCTCTTAACGGGAATAGTAAATATGCAAAAGAAAAAATCTGTGTAAGAACTTCACAACAATCAATAATGGCGCTTAAAATGAGTGTCATTGTTGTTTGGTTTTCATGATTTGTTTCGACCTAATTGTTTAATGACTAGAAATAAATCTTCTTTATAACAGTTGGTTTCATCAATACAGTGTTTTCCAAACTTTTGAACCAACTCTGATAGTCATAGAAGAAACGTTTATAAATGTACTTGTTTTTAAAAAAACTGGTTCATCATCATTATCACCAGTCAAAAGACGTCCACTGCTGATCAAAGGCCTCCCCCAAGGATTTCCACACCGATCGAATCTGTGCTGCCCGCATCCAGCGGCTTCCCGCAACCTTCACCGGGTGATCGGTCCACCGAGTGGGAGGATGCCTACACTACGTCTTCCGGTGCGCGGTCACCACTCGAGAACTTTAATGCCCCAACGGCCATCTATTCTATATTTTGTTCCAATCAAGAAAAAGCAAAAGGTAAACAAACACTATGGAACTGACACATATCAACGTCATTTGCCTACTAAGTTTGTTTACCTTTTGCTTTTTTTATTGGAATGAACTATACGAACTATGTATAATTATTACATATATTTATTACTACAATTACTTTGTAATAAAATTGGTAAGGCTATTATTTTATGAAAATCAAAGTCTTTACTAACTTGTCAGCTCCAAGCAAAGCCTCTAATGCCGCCCTATTCCTCTCCGATACAATCTTCTTGGTGTCTTCTATCTTCCGTGTCTCTGGTGTCGCAAGTGCGAAACTCAAAGATGGCGGCGAGCAGTGCAGCTGCAGCCGAATATCGAGCAGCGCTTGCGAGCAGAACTTTGAAATCTATTGGGAAAAATAAGCGTCAATCAATCCATTTCACATTTATTTTGAGGAAATATTTTATCGCCCACAAAAAAAATACTCAATCGCACAGCAAAAAATTATTGTCACCATCTAGTTAGGTTAGATTAGCAATTTTTTGTTAATTTCATGTGCAACTAGTATTTTTCTGATGCGCGATTAAATACTATACTTTATTTGTGACTCTTTTAAGCAAATATTTTATCCGTCGCTCCGGGGGGGGGGGGGGGGGAGCGAGGTGCAAGCAGTAGCTAAAAGGAAAAAGGGATAAAAGAACTAGCTATAATAATATAATATAAAACTTCACATTGGTAATATGAAATAAAAAATACACTCAGTCTAATTAAATCAGCCTTTTTTGGCACAGAAATTTTCGTTATCTTTAAATCAGACTTGTAATGTAAAATTCCTTGTATATTTATACCTATGGCGTCAGATGACCTTATTTAGACGTTTTAAAAGTTGTATATATAACAAAACCTCACCTCGCTACACCAGTGCGGCTGGCTGTACAACTGCAGGCAGTACTGCGTGGGCGGCGGTACAGTCGGCGGCGCAGCTTTGCGGCTCGCCTCCAACGCCCTGAGCAGAGCTAGCGCGCGCGGAGGACTGTACGCAGACAGACTGTAACACTCGCGCACTAGGCGTTCTTGGAAGCGCTGTAATATCAAAATAAAAATATTTAATTCAATTTTTTATCCACAAATTTGTTGGTCCTTGGTCTCACCTGAAAGGAAGTAAGTATGTTACTTTTATTCAGACGGAGTAACCTGACGTTTTCAAAGGGCAAAAAGGTTATCAGCTCCATAAAACTAATTTAAATAATAAGGAAACTACTGAAAAGGTTTTTATTCCACTTGTTCTGTATCACACCAATATTATTAAGGTAAACACTTTATTCGCTCTTACCTTATGCGTGGTTTGTTTCAAGAAGATACCGCTAACAATGAGGAATGTTTCGGCGCATTCCAAGGCTGCTATAGCAACCTCATCGTTCATCTGTTCTGATCTGTAAAAAAAAACTTATCTCATCTCACTATCTCACTAATATTATAAATGCGAAAGTATGGATGTTTGTTTGTATGTTCCGCTTTCACGCCGATACTACTGAACGGATTTGGATGAAATTTGGTAGGTAGATAGATGAAGCACTCAGCTAACACATAGGATTTTTCAGAAACACTTCTTATCATGGAAAACTTAAGGGATCCCGTAGGAAGCTTAAAAAATCAAAATTTCCACTAGTCACTAGATGGGCTTATTCTTTCAATTCTGAAGTCCATGCGGACGAAGTCGCGGGCGGAAGCTAGTATTAATATATTGGAGCTTTCTCCAGGTCTTTAATTGGCTTGAAGAAGTGAGTTTGTACAAGAGGAAGAAAGGTCTCACAAAGTTGTCATCGACCCTATATGTATATTTTCATCGACCAAGTCTATACAATTAGTTGTCACCAGTAGACCTCAAACATTTGGTTGTCACCAGCTGACCCGATATATTTAGTTGTCACCGGCAAATCACAAACATTTGGTTGACTCCTGCCGAGCCTCTACGTTTAGTAGTCACCAGCCCACCTCAAACATTTGGCTGTCACCGGCCGAAACTCCTCGTTTAGTTGTCACCGGTAAACCATAAACATTTGGTTGACACATGCCGTCCTCAACCATTTAGTTGTCACCGGCCGATCTCATCTGGTTGTCACCAGCCGATTAGTAGTCACGGGCCACCGATGCCATACGTTTACTTGTCACCAGCCAAACTCATACAATGTTTGGTTGTCACAGACCAACCCCATACATAAAAGGGTTGTTGCCGGCCGACCATACGTTTAGTAGTCACACCCGATCCCATACGTTTAGTTGTCACCGACCGACCCCATACATTTAGTTGTCACCGGCCGACCCCATACAATTTGAGTGATACTTACATAGGAACCTTGTTCTTCTCTCCCGGCATGTGCGAAGATATAGAGCTTTCCTGAAGCATTGTGTTGGCTAGCTTTCGTTTCGCTTTCTTACTCAGATGCTTGGTTGATTGGGTGTTCATCTGAAAGTGGTCATAAGCATTATCGATGGCCTTGTGGTCGTAATGGTATAGGCTGAGGATTGAGGATCGTGAGTTCGATTCCCACCCAGGACAAATTTTCGTCTGACAATCAGGTGTAGCTTATACAGAAAACTTGAACTATCTTACTTTCCCAAAAGAGCCTAAAAAAATGTTGACTTTCCATACTAAAATACATACAATACTAGGTTTTACATACAATAATTGATCAGTCCATTTGCAAACTTTATACGAGAAGTCAGATTATTTTATATTTCCGACTGTATAGGTTCCTTTAAAAACTTTAATATTATATTTCATGAGAAGCATCTACAATTTGTTGTTGAAAAACGAATCAAAAGTCACCATTCATACTGAGAAAGTTGGCAAAGGTTCCCGAGATCAGGAACGTAAAATTGCAAAATTTTCTCTTATATTTATAGCTTTTAACGAATTTAAGACAACAATACGAAATGAATTGTACAAGCATCTGAAACCTCATATTTGCTAATGAATACACTCATAAGGGGACAAATTGTAGTAATTGCAGATTTTTTACGACGAGGTTTTTCCTTCCTCCAAATTACCCTTTCCGCATATGCGATGTTTTCACTCTCAGGCGACGGTATACACTGAACTTATTTATAGAACTATTTTAAAAAAAATCTACTTTATATCTAATTTATATCTAATGTAAATGTCGCCATAACGGAAATCGGACGAATGGTTTAGGGTGCAGTGTAAATTTTTAAAAAAAGTTGCAAAGCAAATCATATCGAAAGAATGTATCTCACAGTAAGCTGGACGACGTGCTTGTGCGGTGTGACGTCATCGATAATGGCGGCCGTCAAGTCGTCCTCCCAGGAGCGGCCCCTACTGACTACCTCCCTGTGGCACCGCAACGACGTCAGCCACGCGGCCAGGCTGTTGTACGCTGTTATGCGCACTTTGCTGGAAAAGGAATGAAAGAGATAGTATTTCCAATAGATATATCCAATTTAGTGAATACTCAGTGTGAACTTGGATGGACTATCATAAAATAAAACACCAACAGTGATATAGGCATATCAGCTATTAGCTGCTCGCCTTTTACAAAATAATAATATATTTAATCGCGCATCAGAAAAATACTAGTTGCACATCAAATTAACTAAATTGCAAATCTTACGTAATCTATAGACGGTGAAATAGATTTTTTTTTGCTGTGCGATTCAGTATTCAATATTTCCGGAAAATATCTAACAAGATTGAAAATTTTAGCACAACCGACAGTAAAAGTTGAATTACTCGAAAAGTATTGAACCGATTTTCATCAAACGTAGCTAAGAAAACTCTCGATCACCTTCCAAACAAACAAAAAAAAGTAGGGAAACTCGAAGCATAGCCACAGATTAGATAATACATAGCACCATGAGCTCACTAATGAGATCCACAACACATTATTATAATTAAAAATACATACCGCGATTCTTCGCTAGGATTGTCTGTCGTCCATTTGAGTGTTTGCATAATACATCTGAACACCAAAGGCGAAAACGGTATCAGATTTGATCCCAAGCTGAAAGATAAATCAATTGTTTACCTAGGCGCATTATGAATTCAGTTCAAGATTAAATACAAATTCGTCGGTGTCTCCGCGGGTAGCGACTCCGACCTCATAACCAGAGATTTCGGGTTCAAATACTGGCCAATGTACCAATGAGTATTTCGAAACTTACGTGCCTTTTCATACCTACTGCTTTAACGGTGAAGGAAAACATCGTTGGGAAACGTGCATGATGGTCGCGTTGCACACGTCCGAAGGTGAAAATCTAAATGCCCTACACGTGACCGCGGGTGATGCTAAGTGCCGTAACCGCTGTCTATGCCTTATGGATAGCACGGTATAATGTGACACACGAAAAGAAGAAGATCTATACCTGAATACTAATATGCCTGAAAATAAACATATAAAAAGTTATCATACCAAGCCACAAGGGCATCCAAACTCCTCAAAGCCTGTGTCTTGACCATAACCACGTCGGCATGCGAGGATCCAGTGTTGCTGCCACTGGACACGCTGAGAGCTCGCACTATCACATCCAAGACCGTTTGCGGTCGTATCGGCTTGGCCACTGGGTATATTTCCCTGAGAAAAATTATAGCAAATACAATAATAAGTTTGAGAGGATAACTTTGATTGTTTTTATTGGTCTTTAATCGCCTTCAAAATCTAGGGGCTAGTCTGCTCCTAGGATATCACTGGCAATGTGGAACATTCACATCAGGAAGTCGCGGGTTCGATTCCCGGCGAGGTCTAAGTTTGTAGGACTCGGTGTGGTTGGTGTTAGGGTATTTTCTGCCCGCCTAGCCGACTGTTTCACTTATGTAGATAAATATAGTATATCTTTCGCAGGAATGTGGTGTCGAAACTAAGTATGACAGTCCACTTATCTACCTACTACCATCTTAATTGTGCAATTTAGTTATCAATAAAATAACATATAAATGTTTAAATCAATTGTCGCTTTAAAATTGAAATAGTTTTATAATAGTGTAAACTGTATTCTTTATTTACTCAGATCTAGCTCAAACTTGTAAAATATGTGTCATGCATAATTTAATACTTACACCAACATGGCTTGTATGAAAACGAACACATTCCTCAGTCTAGAGCTCAACATTTGTTTATTTGATTCATTACTTTTGGTCTTGGTAGGGACTTTTGTGATGTTCGCCAGGACTGATGTGAGGGGGGAACTGGATTGATTCTCTTTCTGTAAAGAATTAAGTTCAAATAAATAAATAAAATATCTTTATTTCTCCAAGTAGGTAAGTACACATATTTTCTGTGGCTTTAGCCTCCCTTTAAGCTGGTAATGCCTGTGTCAGGAGGCACCGCTCTTCTTATCTTTACATTCTTTACTAATAATACCTAAGATGACCATACAGAATGGAACAAAAACAAAAATAAAAACAAAGTAAACTAATAAAACTAAATTGTAACAAAAATTACATTAAACAAACAATCACAATTATGGCGCATATGTGCATGTGTGCAATTAAGTATATATTATTAAAATATAATATACTCATGGATAAAAAAATCGACTCAAGGTTTGTTGCACGACTTTTGGAAAATTAACTCAATCTAGCAAAAAAAAAAGCTTAACCAAAAGTTTAAAAACGGTCTGTTTACTGTTTATGATTTAAGTTTGGTGGTTTTCTAGGTTTTTGTTCTTAGTGTTTAGCAGTTTTGTAGACTGAGCTATTTTTTTAAAAGCCGAGGAACAAATCTTGAGTAGTTTCTTTTAGTCCACCAGTGTATTATACTTCAGTTATCTGACGACCGTCCAATAGCATTGCCATGACATGTTGAATTATAACTTTAATTTCGAAACTAAAAATGTGATTAATACACCAGACTGTGTTGTATATGGTACAGGATTTTTTAACATACATTGAAAATTTTAGTACTATTAAGTTAACTGAGAAAAGTGGCCACCCCAGTCATTTAAAATAGTGGTTTTTAAGGTATGTTTTATGTTCATATATTTTAAAACCCAAATATAAATAAATAAATTAAACAAATAATTGAGATAGAAGCTTATATTAACTAAACTTTTATTTACAAACCTGAGCCTCATCGCTATGTTTATAAATGTCCACGGCCTGTGGGAACAGAGCACTGATGAGTGCGTGCGCGGCCGCACAGAGGGTGTTCATCTGATCGCGCCAGCTAGTCTTGGGTGTGGCTGACTTCTCGTACGAGGGCCGTACCTGTGGACGAGTTTGTGATTCACAATAGAGGGATGGCAAATACTCATTTAGATGCGACACATTTTCTCTAAATATTTTAGCTACGTAGTCTCGTGCAATTTAAAGTATACAATACAGCCAAGTAGTGAAAGTAGTTCTAGATGGCACGCCTACCCTGCCTGTATATTTTTGGTGCACAAGACTGTACATAAATGAGGCAACTCTCCCCAAGAAATCTATAAAAACAGAGCAAAAATAAGTTTGACTTTGATACTACTAGTCAGTTAAGATTTATTAGTCGTATTCTGTATGTAAATTACTGTATAAAATAAATTATCGAAACTTTGTATGAAAGTTAAAAAAAAATGTTCTGGTTTTGGTAGGGACTTCGTACTAGGAAGAAAAAAAAATTGGCGATTTAAAAGCACGTGTAAAGCATCTACTTAAATAAAAAATCATTTTGAGTTTTGAGTTTGAGTTTTCACAAGCTTAGCTTAGTTTCATGAATATGGTAGAATTAATCAATAGCCGCTTATCAGCAAATTAAAATGCACCCTCTACTTTAAATTACTTTTAATTGTAAATATTTTATAACTTACTTGTTGTAAGGCATGTGCACATTTTGCTGCTTCAATGACAAATTGAAAATTGCTGGAGTCCAAAAACTTCGTCAAATAAGTTTCTATGTTATTCCTATGAGTCATACAGTATTTGGGAAACCTGTAATAAAAACTAATGTTACTAACAACACTTATTTTTAGTGTGTACAAGTGTGTATATAAAAGCTATAAAAATATACAGGTGTCCCTGGATAATCTGCACAAATGAAAATTGGTGAAACTAGACCACAATTTACCAACAAAAAAAAATCAAACTGTTTGTTTGCTTTATACTGATGGTAAAATGATTTTTATCATTTTTAACCAACGGCAGTTTTTATTTTAAAAATCATAACTTTTGTTTGAACCATTAAGTGTAACGAGAATAAAGGCGAATAGATGTTGCTTGGCCAATAAAAAAAGTCCGCAAAAGAAAATAATTTCTGTAAAAAAACAAATATTTTTTTAATATTTTTTGTTTTTAATAAATTTCGATTTTTACGAAAGAAAAGCCCCCATAACCATATCTTTATTTCGTTTTATTAATCCTCATCGAATTTCCTATCTAATAAGAAAAAACTGCAATGTTCTTTCTTCGACACAAGATTTTCTACATTATGTTAAATTCGTGCGTCTGTTTAAGCATTGCTTACCAGCCACGGATAAAGCGTTTTTTCAGGTAGAGACCCTCAGTCCAAAAAGAAAATTAGCTTAATTTATTTTTATATATTTATTTAAGATAAGGGTTTAAGGAAAAGTAACAGTTTGAAACAACATACAGGGTGTAAGGGACAGGTTTCCGAAAACTTTAAGGGCTTGCTCAGTAGACGAAACTGAACAACTTTCCACAAGAAATTTTTTCAGGAAACGAAAAAAAAAATCGGCTTCTCCATACAAAATTATAAATTTGATTCCTGAAAAAATTTCTTGTAGAAAGTTGTTCAGTTTCGTCTACTGAGCAAGCCCTTAAAGTTTTCGGAAACCTGTCCCTTACATGAATACTGAGGCTTAACTCTATTGTCGGGTTATTCAGTGTGCAGAAAATTTAAAAATGACACTGAGATGATTTGCAGGGCCAGCCAGCAGATTACGCTGTGTGCAATAATGTGTTTGCTACAGCATGGTAGTCATTTTGAGCATTTAATACATTAGTTTGTAACTTTTAAAAATTAATAATAAGTACTACATTTTGATTATATACAGGATAATCAAAATGTAGTACTTATTATTAATTTTTAAAAGTTAATAATAAGTACTACATTTTGATTATATACAGGATAATCAAAATGTAGTACTTATTATTAATTTAAAAATTAAAAATAAGTACTACATTTTGATTACCTGTATATAATCAAAATGTAGTACTTATTTTTACTTATTATTAATTTTTAAAAGTTACAAACTAATGTATTAAAATGCTCAAAATGACTACCATGCTGTAGCAAACACATTATTGCACACAGCGTAATCTGCTGGCTGGCCCTGCAAATCATCTCAGTGTCATTTTTAAATTTTCTGCACACTGAATAACCCGACAATAGAGTTAAGCCTCAGTATTCATAGTTGTGCTGTATACTTGTTGCTTCATAGTCTCCCACAAAAAGTAATCAAGGGTGTCAGGTTAGGTGACCGTGCAGGCCATCCCACAGGTCCTTGTCGTCTAATCCACCGATTGGGATAGGTTTCGTTATGGAATCTATTCACGGCTGAGGCATAATGAGTAAGGCAGCCATCTATTTGTAGAAACATATTTCCTGTTCTGAATAATTTGCTTAATATTTTATGGCATACCTGCAGAAGCCTAACAGCACCTACATACTTTACTAGATATAAAATCTACATTTTCATAGAAAAAATTAAAAATTGACTACAAAAATTTACCAAAAGTAAAATTCAAATTTATGGTTTACCGAATGCATTATGAGGAAGATATAGATTAATTATTGTTATGGCAGAGGTGGCAAACGAGCAGACTGATCACCTGATGGTAAGCGATTACCGCCGCCCATAGACACCCGCAACACCAGAGGAGTCACAAGAGCGCCTTTGCCCTTTTTTGGGCAGGCTAAGGCTTCAAGGCATTTATATACCGCTTTAACATCAGTTTTGTTAAGACTGTTGGGTAGTACTCGAAAATTTGATGTTTATCGATGGTGTGATATGAAAATAGAGGTTATAATACCGGGTGATAACGCTCTCCGTAGCGCGGAGCCATCTGTAGCATTCCACATCACTGTGCCTCGTTAAGTTTTGGAAGAAACTGCCCAGGGCTTCCTTTACAGCGTCGCTGTTATTGGGATCCACGTCCCGGATTTTATTGAGCACTTGATCTGAAAATATCACGTTTTTATGATAGCAGGACCAAAGTATTTGGAATTTCATCAATATTTGGACTTTTCTGTACATTGGTGATAAAATAAACTTCTTGAAAACTATTGTACTTACTCATACTGTATTTCTAATAGATCTCAATGACAAATAACAAGATTTTGTCGAATTTTATGTATATAAAGAACGTAAACACAATTCATATCACGAAACACGCATGTGGAATCATTTGACTTTACATGACATTGTTGCCATTTTTTTTTTTTTTGTTTGGTTCTTTCCTGCTTTTGCAAGGAAAAGGCAAAGGCTTCTCTGGCCATACAGCCTATTCTTACGTAGTTTGCTCTTCTCTGAATATTTTTCTATTTCATTTGAGTTCTCATTTATCAATTTCTGTCGTCTTTAACTTTTTCTCTATTCTTCAACAAAATGATAGCACTTTTGATGAAGATTTCATGGACTTCTTGAGAGCACTCGAAACACAGTTTACACACTTTTATTTCATTATCCTACATATTAGACACTTAAATGGCACTTTATTGAACAATACACTATCAATATTATGCATTAAAAACCACGATATCTATTTTTTCGGATAATAAAACAAAAATGACAAACTCTTGCCGCGAGTTCCCGCCAAAAAGTCCGTAATTTTATTATTATTTTTATGGCAGTGGGTTCATGAAATAGAAAACCGTAAAACGTAATTTTATCAGATTTTGTCAATCCTTAGCTTGTATTTCGCAGTCCACCAATCAGCAAAAAGCTATAAGGGAAACAGTCTCAACGCTGTCAAATGTCAAAATAAGTTCGCGTTTGCCCGATGGCTACCGCGCGCCGAGCAGAAACAAAAATAAAATAAAAATTAATGTAAAAGCTTCAATTTCAAATAAAATTAACCATCAGTTTATTTAGGTTTATAACACATTTGTGATTTACCATAAAATGGGTTGTATCAATTTCTCTAAAGATACGGTGCAACTGTAAAATAATTCCTAACCTCCACATTTTTCGGTTACAAGTTGAAAACGCATAATAATCGTGTTAAAATGCAGCAATTGCAAGAAAGTGTATTCAATATTGTTAAAACTACTAATTTATCTCCGTCAGTGTTCAGTTACTTGCAGCCTTGCGAGGGCTCCGGAGGTATGTTTGGTTATGATGTCATGTTTTCGTCGGCTTTGTCGACATACCCTTGTTATTGTCTGATATTTTCAGATAAAACTCCATTGGGTGGTATTCTCCGTGACACCAAGCATGGCTGGTTGGCTCTTGGTCCTAAGTTTTGCGTGGTGGACCTTAAAACCGGATTAAAAGTAGCGGCGCGTACTTTCGGCGAATCATTGAGGTAAGTTAGCGTCATTATCGTTGGCTATGACAATAAGTAAAAAATAATATATAGTTTTTAAATAATTATAATAAATCTACTATCTAGTATAAAATAATCTTAAATAAGTATATATTTATCTGTAATAATACCTCTCATAATCCAACAAAAGGTTTGCATTATCCCACAATTTCTTTCTTTGTATTCTGATGAGCTGAGCAATGTTAGTCGTGCTTTTCATAAGAAATGAAAAATTTGCAAGGTTAATATCAGCATTTACATTAAAATTTATATTCTAAACTAGTACAAGTTACCACTCAAAACTTGGTCAGTGTTTGAAAATTGTTTTCTAAGCAAGAAAAAAATGGTGAGGCCTAATGAAATTAAATTCAATATATTCAAATAATTTTATTATTTTTATTATAGCCTTTATTTGCCTGAAGATTACAGTTTTACAAGATTATCTTATTTATTTATCACTATTCACTTCCTATATCAGTGCCCTCTTTGGCTTGTCTTTTGACAAAGGCCTCTTCCAGTGACTTCCATGTATTCCTATCCTGTGCTTTTTTGTCTCCATGTTGTTCTGATGATTTTATTTATGTTGTCTTCCCATCTATATAGTTGTCTACCTCTACTTTCCCTTGTCTTGGGTACCATTCAACTATGTCTTTGTTCCATTTCTCAATTTTTCTCTAACCATGTGTCCCGTCCATCTCCATTTCTGTTGTTTTACTATTGTTATTCAAATAATAATAATAACCAAAAATGTTTCAGCAATTTCCGCACAACAATCAACAGTGTCGTCGAACTCCCCACACCATTAACGGACAACTCACACCAACTGCTCATAAGTTTAGAATGCGAAGACATAGCTGGCATGATAGTAGTGTTCCACGTCAATGGTTCACAGATCCTCAAATGTATACAGACAGAGGTTGTGGTTACACAGTTAGCCGTCTGTGATGGTTTGACAGATGGACCGTTCACTTGTTTTGATGGTGTGGTTATGGCTGGCACGAAGAGTGGAGAGATTTTTGTTTTTGATCTTAATAGGGCTAGTTTGATACAAGGTATGTGTATAAAACATTTAAGTTTCTTTAGAATTTCTGTGTCAACACTTTAAATTTGTTTCAATATCAATGGGCAGTTGATGCTACTAGTGTTCTTAAAAATAAAACTTATTGTGTCTCATTCAGTATCCTACAACTTGTTCAGCAAATTTTTGAAGGGAACAGAAGTACTTGACAAATATTATTATTATTACTGTTATATAATATTCAAATTGCAATTATCATGTAAACAGTAATGGGTAAAATATTTTTACCAATAAAAATGTCTATGTCTATGATCCAGTATTCTTATCTGTTTGAGGTGAATAAGTGAAAATAATAGATATAAGTTGTTCAAACTCAAGTTACTTAAATCATTCAACAAGTTACATCATTCAACCTGCCTTTTCTCAGGTTTGGGGTGCAAGGCTTGTAGTATGTTTGACTAATTTTATTAATTTATTTCAGCGCTTAAAGATGCATCTGAAGGCTATGAGGATATGATCCGTGATGAGGAGAACTCTGCAAAGCTATCATTCCTACCACTAAATGCTGTGCACCAGATTGAAAACCAAAGAGATTTGGTTCTAGAAAATGATGACCACATTGCCATTCTACTAAATGAAAACTCTTTGGTAGAAGATCAGTTCATATTCCGCAACCCAGATGGCACTGTTCGCATGAAAGCCAACCGGAACCATATTCGAGTTACCGTGTTACAGTACATTCCTCAACTTGGTAGTATGGCTGTCGGTTTCAACTTTGGAGCGTTTCAAATATGGAACCTCATGAACTTGGATTTGGAGTTTACTTCGCAAGTGAATGTGGAATGCTTGCCTGTCACTCATATTGGATTCCAGGTGATTTGATGGTCATTTAGACCTTGATTTGTTATCTTACAAAGTCTTCACTTGTTTATGAGTATTTTGCCAACTTAAAATATTTTTGCCTTGTCTGCATGTGTTTAGAAATATGGTTTATACATGCGTTTTTTTGGTCAATAACTAATAAATGGCATCAATTCTTCCGGCTCTAAAGTGATAATGGGGGTACCCCAGGGATCAATATTAGGTCCTTTCCTTTTTCTTGCGTATATTAATGATTTGCCGTTTATGGTTCAAAATTTCGCAAATATAGTGTTGTTCGCAGATGATACTTCTCTTATAGAAAATTAAACAAAGCTGATGAAGTAAACAACACTCTTTCAAAGATACTCAACTGGTTCACTGTAAACAATCTACTTTTAAATGCTAAAAAAACCAAATGTATAAAATTCGCATTACCAAACGTTAGAAATATTGACGCTAGTGTAATCATAGATAGTAATGAATTGGAATTTGTCAATAGTACTGTTTTCCTCGGTATAACTTTAGATGCTACATTGCAATGGGGTCCACATATAGAAACTTTAGCGGGAAAGCTTAGTTCAGCTGCTTATGCCGTCAAAAAAATTAGGCAGTTAACAGATGTAGACACTGCACGGCTAGTGTATTTTAGTTATTTCCATAGTATTATGTCTTACGGATTTTTACTTTGGGGACATGCAGCTGATATCTAAACTATTTTCGTTTTACAAAAAAGGGCAATCCGCGCAATCTATCAGATGCGATCCCGCGAGTCGTTGAGGGATAAGTTTAAGGAAATTAATATTGTAACAGTTGCTAGTCAATTCATATATGAGAACATTATGTACGTCCGTAAGAATCTGCATTTGTTTCGTAAAAACAGTGACAGGCATGATTTAAACCTAAGGAATATAAATAACATTGATATTGCCTATTCGAGACTGAGCAAAGTTAAAAAGTCGTTTGTGGGGCAATGTGTACGATTCTATAATAAAATACCTGACCATGTAACAAATCTGCCTAAAAACAAATTCAAAACGCATGTAAAAAATGTCTGTGCTCAAAAGGTTATTATAAGATAATAGATTATGTGAATGACAAAGACATTTGGAAATGTATTGCTCTTCCTGATAACTGTATTGTTGATAACAAACATTGTATTAGTAATTAAGTATTATTTTAAAAAATGTGTTGAAGCGAGTTTCTTTTGGGCTCAACGTACAAGTTCTGCGTGGTAGGAACTTTGTACTAAGTAGAAAAAAAAAGACGATTTAAAAGTATGTGCAAAACATCTACTTAAATAAAAAACATTTTGAATTTTGAATAACTTTTTCACGGGTGATAGTAAAAATTTGTGTTGTAAAAAAAATTACAAAATTCCATTTTTTTTTTAAATTGGAACTTGATAATACTTTGGACTTTTGATACTAAGTTGACTGATTGAGTTGAAGAATTGTTTTATTAATACTTTTTTGGCATCTGTATCATGTATACTAATCACCTCTGAAAAGAAGGTTGTATATGTGTTTCTCAACTTGCAGCATCTATAGTGGTATGTGTTCTACACTCACTTCACTTCATTGATTTTTGATAACACTTCTTCTAGAGGCCGTATCCATCAGTAAAACATTATTTCTTTTAAACCTATTGGGCAACTAATGTAAACTTTTCACAGGAACCCTGTGATGATCCCCGAGCATTTTGCTATCTCTGGGTGGTGTTTTCCGTACTGGACCAAGGTGACGAGGAGGCTTTTCCTCTAGCTGTCATGTACTCCCTCACTTACCAAGGGAAGAGAATGCTCTCCGACACGAAGTGTCTCTATCAGGTATGCATTTTCATCTATACAGCTAACACAATTAAAAACAATATTGGTATTGTTACCATTAACAGTAATTTTCATCAAACATAGCTAAGAACTGTATTAAAAAGTATATAAAAGAAAGTAGTCATGATGTGTGCTTTAACAAATTTATATAACACCTTTACTACTACTCATGAAAGCAACAAAGAATTTGATTTTATAAACCTCATTTCATTTAATAATTAGGAATGGTAGAAAGAGACAGATGATTACAGGTAAAGCTTTGTAATAATAATAATAACTGGGACAAATCACACATGGTCATCTAGCCCCAAACTAGGATTCCCTGTATCTTGGGAACCAGAGACTGATATATTGTACATACACATATACATACATATATGGATATTATACACTCAGACTCGAAGCAAACAATTCTGCTCATCACAGTAAAGTTCGACTCTCGGATCAGAGGTCAGGATCGCTAACCACTTAGCCACCAAGTCAGTAATATAATATAGCTATGTCTCCGTTGCAACCTTTCTAAATTGCCCAAAAAGGTTTACAATCATAACATGTTAAGGTGGAATGTTTTTAATTTCAAACATTTATATTTTTCCAGGACTTCCTAACAGCAACGATACGGTTCCAAATCGAGCTCAGCACTACAGACGAAGACAACCAGTTACTAGGTGGCCGCTGTATCTCCTGTCACACTTTCTCCGTGAACTACACCCTCGGGAGTGAGGAGGATAGCATGCTAAACATATGTCAGCTGGTCTGGGAGTGTTGGGGTGCCAATCCTAATGCGACGCAGCACGGGATGTTGCTCTTTGATTTGGACCAGTGGTATAACGATCAGATGCCTGGTAAGATATACTTCTATTTTTTGTCTGTTTGTTGTGTTTAGGCATGATCTTTTCGCGGTGTGGATGTGATTAGATACAAAAACGCGGTAGCGGCTCAGTGCGGTTTGCGTGGCTAAGCAACTACAGACACGGTCGTGATCTGGATTGTTTTGATTGTTGGAGGCGGTTATGTCTACCGATTCCGTACTTCGCAAGAATGTAAATTACTTGGCATCGGTTGATAGCCCCACGCGCTTGTGTGGAGTATGTATAGGAAGAGATCTGTGCTTCAGCAGTGGGGACGATATAGGACACTTCCCGAAACGTTTGGTACTTACGAGTTCCAAGTGGTAGGAACTTTGTATTACGTAGATTAAAATTACATACCTTCGAAAAGTGTACAATGCTACCTACTTCGAATTAACTTACTTACAATAAGAATTAACAAAGATGTCGTTTGTCACGCCTGACTTTTGCGGTCAGCTGATAAAATACCGCACTTAAAAAAAAGAGTTTATTTTTACACTGGCAAAACTTTTATGCACAAAGTTGCACATATAAATTCTCCCCCAGCCACCTACACCCTCCAAAGCACCGCGTTCATGAGCGTGACATCTCGCATGCCCCTGCCCCCGGGCGCACTGACGCTCGACGCACGCCTGTGCCCCGCCAGCGTGGGCACCTACTGCGCGGCGGCCAGCCACCAGCGGCACCTGCAGCCCGGCGCGTGGCGGTGCGGTATGTGCCCCCCCCCCCTACTGCGCGGCGGCCAGCCACCAGCGGCACCTGCAGCCCGGCGCGTGGCGGTGCGGTATGTGCCCCCCCCCCTACTGCGCGGCGGCCAGCCACCAGCGGCACCTGCAGCCCGGCGCGTGGCGGTGCGGTATGTGCCCCCCCCCCTACTGCGCGGCGGCCAGCCACCAGCGGCACCTGCAGCCCGGCGCGTGGCGGTGCGGTATGTGCCCCCCCCCCTACTGCGCGGCGGCCAGCCACCAGCGGCACCTGCAGCCCGGCGCGTGGCGGTGCGGTATGTGCCCCCCCCCCTACTGCGCGGCGGCCAGCCACCAGCGGCACCTGCAGCCCGGCGCGTGGCGGTGCGGTATGTGCCCCCCCCCCTACTGCGCGGCGGCCAGCCACCAGCGGCACCTGCAGCCCGGCGCGTGGCGGTGCGGTATGTGCCCCCCCCCCTACTGCGCGGCGGCCAGCCACCAGCGGCACCTGCAGCCCGGCGCGTGGCGGTGCGGTATGTGCCCCCCCCCCTACTGCGCGGCGGCCAGCCACCAGCGGCACCTGCAGCCCGGCGCGTGGCGGTGCGGTATGTGCCCCCCCCCCTACTGCGCGGCGGCCAGCCACCAGCGGCACCTGCAGCCCGGCGCGTGGCGGTGCGGTATGTGCCCCCCCCCCTACTGCGCGGCGGCCAGCCACCAGCGGCACCTGCAGCCCGGCGCGTGGCGGTGCGGTATGTGCCCCCCCCCCCCCCTACTGCGCCGCGGCCAGCCACCAGCGGCACCTGCAGCCCGGCGCGTGGCGGTGCGGTATGTGCCCCCCCCCCCCCCCTACTGCGCCGCGGCCAGCCACCAGCGGCACCTGCAGCCCGGCGCGTGGCGGTGCGGTATGTGCCCCCCCCCCCCCCCCCCCTACTGCGCGGCGGCCAGCCACCAGCGGCACCTGCAGCCCGGCAAAAAATAAATACTCTATGGTAACTTGTCAAACCTTTTTTGCATTAAAAATATTTTTTTTCTCCACGCAGATTGCATATGCCTGACCACATCAGAAGCGGTGGTACTCAACTCGATCGGCATACAGCGGCAGATAATCAACTCTATAGATGAGATTGGCCCGACTTGTCTGCTTAACCCTAAGGGGTTATACAACGCTTGCTTCGCGGCTGGACTGACGCCGTTGTATGTAGACAATATAAGGACTGAGGATCCGGTGAGTGAAAGAGAATGTTTATTGGTTATCTTTACAGAACTGGAGATAAAGGGGTCCCAATGGAAATGCATAAAAAGTTTTGAAGAATTTGAGATAATTTGTGAGTTTAAATACTATAAGTAAATAAATATAAAGAGCTGACTGCTAATAAAGCGAAAATAAAAAGCTATTTTGGATGTTGTATGGATCTTTGTGCAGATGCTATACTTTATGGAATTGTTCGTTAAACTTTTGTAAGATTCTTGACAATTTTATAACCCTTAATTGGTATCGATGTTGCCATTCACTTGTTGTACAACATATACATATGTACAGTTTACGACTCCCCATACAAAATAATTGACCACGCTGAATACGTTAAAAACAACCGACTTCAATCGCAACAACTCCAATTTTTCTATGTTTTTGTTTATTTTCTCAAAAACCGCTGAATCGATTTCGATAAAATTTATATGGGACCACCTGTGAAGTATACTCTTTTAAACAAAAAAAGAATTTTCCAAATCGGTTCAGGCGTCTTCGAGTAATCGGTGAACATACATAAAAAAAAAATTTTAAAAAAAGATTCAGACGAATTGAGAACCTCCTCCTTTTTTTTGAAGTCGGTTAAAAAAACAGATACGTGGGAACCGTAAGTGATGTTTTTAAACGATCTTTATCCTATGAAACACAACATGTAAATTGTTTATTCAGTGAGTAGATCTGAAAAATTAATAAATAATCCAATTCAATAACAGTTACCTACTAATTTGGCCGCCTAAGTAACTAAACCTTGTTTCAATCGAATTTGAATAAAAGTTAAATAAACCTTTAGTTCATTCCAATAAAAAAAAAGAAAAAGGTAAACAAACTTAGTATGCAGATGACACTGACATGTGTCAGTTCTATAGCAAGTTTGTTTACGTTTTCCTTTTTTTTGATTGGAATGAATTATACTAGGTAACTGACACGTGGAAATGTCCATTGCCTGATAAGTTTCTTTACCTTTTGACTAATATTTTGATGTGATATGACGTGTGGATGGCAGGCGGAGCAGCGCGGCTACCTGCTATCCGTGGCGCTGGAGGCGCGGCTGGCCCGCTTCCTGCGCCGGTGCGCCCGCGACTGGGCCCCCGGCGCGCACGCCGCCGCCGGCTGCACCCTGCCCTTCCTGGTAAGCGCTGGGTACTGGCTACTGCTACAACACTATACAGTACAAAATCTGTCGCAAATAAGTTGTATAGTTCGTGTCACGTAAAAAGAGTGCTGGCTGGCGTTCCGAGGATGCACTCTGACAGCGACTGTTTAGTTCCCTCTCTTTCACACTTACGCGATTTATATTATGCTATTCTGTTGTCAGAGTAAACTGTTGTGACCTCGGAACGCCCGCCAGCGCTCTTTTTACGTGACGCGAGCTGTACTTTAACCCCTCCAAAAGAAAGTATCGAATTTCTGGTAACCCTGTATAGCTTATGTTAAGTCAAAAGCCTTTATTTGCCAAAATACAGTAGGTACAGATTTTGGTAGCATTGATAAGGTGCGTGTATCCTACCTGCTTGCAGGTGTGCATGTGCAAATATTGAAATATTTTATTTAAGTAATATTTTACATGTCACACATATTATTTTGTCCCACGAAAAACTACACGTGATTATCACAATATACCCAGTCGTGATTAATCGTGATGTTTTTCTTGATTGTGATTAAAAGACGAACCTTTATATTTAAGAGCAAAGCTTTTGTTGATGGAGTAGTCTCCAAATCCTGTCCTCAGTCAGCATCTTGACCTCCTGATCCTAATACGACACGACAGCGATCTCCTTTATATGTTCCATATAATTTCGTCTTGGTATTCCTCTTCCCCTTTGGGAATAGAGGAAAGTTTCATTCTGTTATGGTTTTTAGAAAGCTGCGTCGTGTTTTATCAGGTGTCCTATCATATTATTATCTGATAGCCGTTCTGACCATGATTTCCATAAGACTCAGATAACCCCCAATAATACGACATTTTTAAGGGGTTAACTGTGTCATTAAAAGCAAACGCACAAGTACTTACGGGATTTAAAATGACTACTACAGGTGGATTGGTGCTGGAAACGCGCTTTGGAACTGAAAGAAAACGCAAGTGAACTCACTGCACCGCTGTTTACGTCGTCTTTCTTGCCAGACAGGTATTTCTTTGACCAATATACTTTGTCTTTGTGGCTTTGATTGGAATCCAATATCAAACTGAACATATTGTATATTGACATTGCACAGTTTTTCTGCGATTTCAGTAAAAGAGGTATTTAGTGAAAAATATTTTATAATCTCTTTTTGATGTAGTGAATTATCCTATTTTATTAATGTAAGCAGTGGCGTGCACAGAGTTTACACATAGGGTAGGCAGAAATAAAATTTTATATAAAAATGGAAAACTTACCATTAGTGTATCAGTTAACTTTAACTGGCCTTTTCAACTGGTCTCATTACCTATGACTTTTTAAATATGTGAAACTTTAAACAAGACTCTAGGTGCTTTTCACAGAGATTGTGCTAAGTATTTTAACGAGGCATTTAAAGCCAGTGTCATTCCAAACTGTTTTACTGTTAGACAATAAAATGCACGGAAAACAATACAGTATATCCGTGTACACAATTAGCGGAGCCAGTTATTAATTAATATTAATTTATTTGAAATAAACGAAACTCTAGCACACACCTTCCGCTAGCTATTATTTGAGATTTCTCACTTCAAAAACACGCCGTCTTTTAGTTTAGCTCTAAACACACATTTCCAGCACAGTTCTCGTAGCTAAAGTTATCCATTATCCTGAATTACTCAAACATTTAGCAACAAGAAATAGCTATTTTCAATTATCAACAAATGCGCAATAAGCTAATTTATAATAATTTTCTTTCAAACTTCGTTACACTTGCAACCAGTAAACAAAGAATATGGCATTATTTTAAATAATTTCCAAGAATGGACTCACAAAAAACAAGAATAAAATGAAATGGTTCTTATTTGTAAACTCAAAAATCATCATTGTCTTGCAACCATCTTGCAGCTATTAAAAAATACACGGCAAATTATTAATACCAACTAAATTCTTGTTAGCACTACTTTCATATTAGACTTCTTAAAATGGCCGTGTAATCAAACAAGCAGTGCCTACAAATCACGCACACACGCGCAATTTCAGTACAAAATTATTCACACACATAAATAGCGGCTACACTGTAACCGTATAAAATACTGTACTTGTGTTTGTGAAAAAATGGCGAAAGACAGGCAGAATGTTGTCTGCTTATGACACCAGTCGGCAGCACTGTCACATAATGCGATGAGACGATTCTGTTAACCAACTTAAGTACTGCGTTTTTTCTCAAAATCGTTAGGTGGCGCTGTTTACGAGTTGAGTAGATATTGTTATAATTAAATGGAAACGGAGGGCGTAACGGTAAATGAAAAAGTTAAAGTATCGTGTAATATAATACGTAAGTTTTAATTTTTTTGTTTATAAACTGGCAGATTTATCAGGGTAGGCAGAGCTTTTCTGCCTCTATGGACTGCACGCCACTGAATGTAAGCCGTGCATGCAGTAAGTTGATGATGATAATAATAGGGTTTACCAAGTCTGAATGAATGAATGAAAACACTTTATTGCACAACAAGACAGGAAAATAGAATATAAACATAAACATGAAAAGAAAAAAGTTATACAGGTAGGCGATCTTATCGCTAAAGAGCGATCTCAACCAGAGACCGCACGGAATCGTATTTACCCGTAGCGATATCCTTTTCTGTCGCTCAGAAACATTGTTCGCTAGAGCGAGAAGAGAATACGAGTGGCACTCGCACTCTTCCGCATCGCCGGTGCGGACGCCACTCGTATTCTCTGTATGTGGTTTAATCCTTAATGCATTTAAAAAAATCCTTAATTGGTAAGCCCTTGGCATCATCTCACCTGGTGGTAAGTGATGATGATGTCGAAGATGGAAGCGGGCTTACCAAGCTTCCCCAACGCAATGGGAAACTGGTAACATATACGTATGGCGATAATTTAATGCATTTCCTGTTGTAAAATACAATAGAAATTCATTTACTCATGAACTGTGTACAATGTGGTCTTAGGAATGAATAATACAGATCTTCTCGGTAGGAACATGACTAGAAACTGATCTGATGATGGTTAGTGTCTTGTTCGTATGACAAGATGACAACCATTAGTGTTCTATTTCCGCTTGCGTCGCAGATTTTTGCGAAGCGACGTCGCATCTACGTCGTATTTACGTACCAAAAAGAGGTTTATGTTTTTTCAGTGTATGTATATATGATTCATTCCAATAAAAAAAAAGCAAAAGGTAAACAAACATAGTATGCAGATGACATTGACATGTGTCAGTTGCATAGTAAGTTTGTTTACGTTTTGCTTTTTTTTGATTGGAATGAAGTATATGTATGCATATTTCTTTGGCATGCTTTGTGGCCTAAAATGCTTGATAGATTTTAGCTTGAGAGGTGTCCTAGATTCGTCTTGATCTGCAGATTGACACATAGGATACATTTGCAGTCGGTTCGTTTTTAATATGGTTAGGTTATTTCATGATAGTCTCGTCCCGGCAGGAACATGACGCGCTGCCTGGAGCACTGCGTGCAGCAGCTGACCCAGCTGGCGGGGCTGCTGGACGCCGCGCTCACCAAGTGCTGCAACCTGCTCGCGCCCGCCGGTCAGTCACTAGTTCCCTGTACTAGGGATGGGATGAAGTTCCGTTCCATTTGTCATTGTTCCCGAATTGCCGCAGATGATTTGAATACCGAAAGTTATGGGGAAGAAAACGCAAAGCTATTTGAAGATGGCGCTACGGACGCTTGACTCATAACAACTTTCAATTAGTTCCGCGTTTTTTATTATCGAGGTGTTATAAATTAGTTTTTTTTTCTGTAAAATTGTTAAATGGAAAATGTATGCGACTTGGACTGTTCCTCAATTAAAGACGAAGTTGAAAAGTACATAATTGAAAACTTAACTTTTCCCACGTCTTCTTCATCCGAGAATCTTTAGGAAATTAATGATTTCCATCATTATTGCAACCAATCGCCACACAACGCGGCATTTTTTTAATAATCTTATATAAAACAATTTTTTCTATACGTTTTGGCAGTTAGTATGAGTCAAGCGATATCAGCGCCTCTATCGGCGAGCTTTGTCAGTTTTCTTCCCCATTCGTTGCAATTTGGACCAAAATTTAAGTTTAATTTTTTTAACCACTACTGGTATTAGAATTATCTCACCTGATGGTAAGTGATATCGAGGGTTCACGGGCGACTTGTATTAAGCGACATTTTTAGAAATGTTCAGGAGACTGATTTAAAAAAATATTTCTTAGAAAAATAATCATTAAAACTTAACTTCTTAGTATTATATAGATTCTCGATATTCTTAATATTTTAAATATTATTCAGAAGTTATTTTTTGTAAAGTATTTTGTAAGGAATAAATTTTTAAAGTAGAGGTTACCTGTGTTTCCAAAAATGTCGCTTAATACAAGTCGCCCGTGAACCCTCGATATGATGCCTAAGATTGAAGCGGGCTTACCGAGATTCCCCAAAACAATGGAGAGTTGGCTATATTTCGTTGACCAACTGACGATAAGAAAATGAACACTTCCACAGCGCTCAGCGAAATGGAGGAACGCCACAGGGGCATCGGCACAGTGGCGCTGTACTACCGCGTGGTGCAGTGGCTGCTGCGCTGCGGCCTGCTGCCGGAGAGCGCGCCTCGCGGCCTGCCCTACCCGGCCGAGCGGCTGCGACAGGCCAATGTCAACAGGTGAGAGTGATCCATAATTACACAAGTACAGAGTATAGGTGTCGTGGCTCAGTGAGACGTGTGCGCTCGCGTCGATTATGCAGGTTAAGCGACTATAGACGCGGTTGCATCTTGGATTGGTTGCATACAGGTGAACCGGCATATACACAAGTACACAGTCAGTGGCGTGCAGTCCATAGAGGCAGAAAAGCACTGCCTACCCTGATAAATCTGCCAGTTTACAAAGAAAAAAATTAAAACTTACGTATTATATTACACGATACTTTAACTTTCATTTACCGTTACGCCCTCCGTTTCCATTTAATTAAAACAATATCTACTCAACTCGTAAACAGCGCCACCTACCGATTTTGAGAAAAAACGCAGTACTAAAGTTGGTTAACAGAATCGTCTCATCGCATTATGTGACAGTGCTGCCGACTGGTGTCATAAGCAGACAACATTCTGCCTGTCTTTCGCCATTTTTTCACAAACACAAGTACAGTAATTTATTAGGGCATGCAAATATTCGAAAATTTTGGTATTCGAATATTCGAATATTTTTGCCTGAGATATTCGAATATTCGAATATTATTCGAAAAGTTATAAAGTCAAATAAAATAGGGTTTTACGTGGTAGGACACTATTTTGCAATTAGATAAAATAGACTCATTAAAATTTCTAAAATCAATCATATTTATTTGCGACAACATATTAAAAAATTATAAAATCAAACAACTACCTAGGTACTTCAAATAAAAGAAACAAGGTAATTAGTTTTAACTTAATAAACCCCATCTCTTCCCGTGGGTGTCGTAAAAGGCGACTAAGGGATCCATAAACCGGAAGATGGGCAGCAGCGTCTTTTCCGCATACCATCTAGGCTCACGCCACACTGCGATCGCCAACCCGCATGCCAAGCGTGGCGATTACGGCAACTCCCCCCCATGGATATAAACCCTAAAAAACGGCACCTAGTCCCCGGCAGCCCCGCTATTCCTGACTCCGGTAGCGGTCACGGTAACGGCGGGGCATGGGGTGCGAAGAATCTCCGGCAGAGGCCAAGCTACCAAAAACGAAGACCTTTGGCCCTGGCAACATACAACACGCGCACACTGCGAACAGACGAGAAACTCGCTGAACTGGAGGAGGAATTGAGCAGGCTACGGTGGGACATTGTAGGATTATGTGAAGTCCGAAGAGAGAGAGAGGACACCATGATCCTTAAGTCCGGAAACCTGCTCTATTTCCGGGAGGGCGATCATCTGTCCCAGGGTGGTGTCGGGTTTATTGTCCACAAGTCCCTCGTTAACAACGTGGTCCAGGTCGAGAGTGTTTCGACGAGGGTAGCGTACCTTATACTCAGAATCACCAAACGGTATTCGCTGAAGGTCATACAGGTATATGCACCGACCGCGGAACACCCCGACGACGAGGTGGAGGCTATGTATGAGGATATCTCCAGAGCCATACATAGCTCCAGGACCCATTACACCGTTGTGATGGGGGACTTCAACGCGAAACTAGGCAAACGAAGTGACAACGAGCTGAGAGTGGGGAAATTTGGATACGGAGAAAGGAATGCGCGGGGTCAGCTGCTGGCCAGCTTTATGGAGAAGGAGGGCCTCTTTATGATGAACTCTTTCTTTGAAAAGCCAAAACAGGCCAAGTGGACATGGCTGCATCCCAATGGTGTAGTAAAAAATGAGATTGACTTCATCTTGTAGACAAAAAGGCAAATATTCAATGATGTCCTGTGATCAACTCGCTGAAGACAGGAAGCGATCACCGAATGGTAAGAGGCACATTGAACCTAAAAACAAAGCTGGAAAGATGTCGACTGATGAAGTCCACGCTCTGACCAGCGCCCATCCAACTCCAAAACCCCGAAAGCTTTCAGCTCGAGTTGCACAACCGCTTCGAATGCCTAGGAGAATGCGAAAATGTGGACAATTACAACGACAAGTTCGTGGAAATTGTCCAAACGGCTGGGAATAAAGCTTTCAAAACCAGACGTTCAAAAAGAACATTTCGTATCTCAAACCCCACCAGCAAGCTCATGGAGGAAAGACGAAGCCTGATTCTTAAATCCTCTGAAGATGCTTGTCAGTATCGGCGACTAAACAGACAGATCCCCAAGTCCTTGACCCGCGATATACGTCAATTTAATACAAATCGTATTAAAGAGGCTATCGAGCGTAAAAAAGGGTCAAAAGTATTCGCAAGGGATCTGTCTGCTGGTCAAAGCCAACTGACAAAGCTGAAGACCGAGGATGGAAGAGTCGTGTCGTCCAAGCCCGAGCTGTTTGAAGAGGTCGAGAAGTCCTACGGACAATTATACACGACTACACGCTTACCTGTCAGTAATCAAGCTGAAGACCCGAGAGCCAGATTGACCCGACACTATACCGAAGATATCCCAGATGTCAGCCTGTGCGAGATAAGAATGGCTCTCAAACAACTTAAGAACAACAAGGCACCGGGTGATGATGGAATTACAGCTGAGCTTCTGAAAGCAGGTGGAGAACCGGTACTTATAGCTCTTCAGAAGCTATTCAATACCGTCATGCTCGAGGGACGAATGCCTACAGCATGGCACAGGAGTGTGGTGGTGCTCTTCTTCAAGAAGGGTGATAAGACTCTGCTGAACAATTACAGACCCATCTCACTCCTGGGCCATATCTACAAGCTGTTTTCGAGAGTGATTACGAATCGTCTCGCACGCAGGTTTGATGACTTCCAGCCTCCTGAACAAGCCGGTTTCCGAAAAGGCTTCAGTACCATAGACCACATACATACGCTGCGGCAAATTATACAGAAGACCGAAGAGTATAATCGGCCTAGGGTTTGCATTATCCGTTCAAATTTACTATCCGGATAAAACGGATATTAAATTTTAAAATATCCGGATATCCGGATAAAACGGATAATTCGGATAATTTTCAAAATACTTTAGTTTTCTTCGTCAAATTTATTTCTATATAAGGTGTTTATGTAAAAATGTGATTAAAATGAACAAAAACACAGCTACCCAGCTTATACTATTTTTAACACCGCCAAAACGGAATACAATAACGATTTATTTCAATTTATTTATTTATATCGCAATTCGTGACTTAGAGCGTACACATACATGAGGTTCTGTTCTAGGAGTCATCATCAAGAGACACCTGAGTTTCCTAGCACGTCATAATTCAACAGATTTTCTCATGTGACTAGTATTTTAAATCGATAAATTTTGACCTTGAGCTTTGAGCTCTCTAATGATACCCATAGCATCTTAGTTCCGTATCACTGATAACACACACTGGTCCAAGATCTTATTTTGAGAAATTGCGGTATTTTGAACGTAAAGATATGGCGAAGCTTATCAGGCAACGCTCTACTGAGTCTATCGACCACTTTTTTAAATCCAAAGTTGGTAAGCCCTTGGAATTATATCACCTGATGATAATTGATGACGATGCTGAAAGATGGAAGTGTTCTTACCAATATAACCCAACGCATTATGCCTAGGGCCTAGATCTACCAAGGTATGACTACGATATTGTCAGTATAATAAAAGGCCGATTAAATTTAAAACAAGGTAAATTGATGTTAATGCTGATTCCTCTCCAGTCCAGAAGATTGTAGACAGGCAGCAGTTTTTCGGAAAAAAATCTGTTAGTCTCACCACTCGCTGCAGCTTAGGTTTTTAATTCTGATCCTGGTGGCTGACTGAAATGGTAGCGTTTTGGTACCGTCGAAAATACTGCAAAACGGTACAGGTCTCGATCAAATCAAATATTTTTTCATAGTCCAAAATGCCAAGCATAGTGACTGACACTCTTCCTGTCCTGGGATATTTATTTAGGTGAATTCCCAGCGCAGTCTTCAATTGATCTGTCCATTACATGGGAGACCAGGTGTGTGTTCTGGTTGCCCTAACCATATTAAATGGATGCATCTCTTGCATATTGTAGTATAAACTGATAGAGTTACATTTACTCATGTTTACTGGGATAACAAAAAAACAAAACAGACTGTAGACATGACTCTAGAAATATGATGGTTTTATAGTTCGCTAGCAGGTTTTGAATGCATTTTATTAAAGAAGCTCACCACCACATTTTGTGCCATACCGTAAGCGTTCGTCCCTCAAGCATAACAACTTCTGAAGAGCTTGTAGTACCGGTTTTCCACCTCTTTTCAAAAGCTCAGCCGTGATCCATCATCAGCCGGTACATTATTGTTCTTCAGCTGTTTAAGATCCATTTTAACCCTTGTACAATTTGACGCCCGAGAAACACGGCTTCGGTAAGGTGCAGTGTCGAGTCAATCTGACTCTTGGGTCTTTACGACTTTACAACTTTCACAAGAAGCCACATTGCTGTCAGAGAGGCTCATGGTCGCTTATGACTATTCTAAGAACTTCTTAAATTATTTCGATAGCTCAGAAGAAATGAATAAAAAGAATGACGAAATTGAGAGATTGTCTATGTTGTTTTTCTATGTGTCCTGAAGAAAATCACTGATACATTTTTTCTTTATACGTTTTTTTCGTTGGTGTAGTTTGTACTTGCTATACACAAAAATGATTAGTGTTTTTTCATATGTAAATAATATATGTTTCTCTACATAATTTAAATATCTTTTTTACTAAAAGTCTAAAATATTTTCTATCAAAACCTCCGAATGAGCGTTAGTAGACTTAATTCGATTAAAAATATGCTTCTGTAATCGCCTTCTAAACAAGTTTTATATTATCCGGATATTCGGATAATTTACTCCAAATAATCCGGATAGTAAAATTTACGGATATCCGGATAAAAGGGATATCCGGATTGCAAACCCTAAATCGGCCACTATGCTTGGCGTTTGTGGACTATGAGAAAGCCTTTGATTCGATCGAGACCTGGGCTGTGTTGCAGTCTCTCCAACGGTGCCAAGTCGATTATCGATACATCGAAGTATTGAAGTGTTTGTATGAAAACGCCACCATGTCGGTCCACCTCCAGGATCAGAATTCAAAACCTATCCGGCTGCAGCGTGGGGTGAGACAGGGAGATGTTATATCTCCGAAACTGTTCACCGCTGCACTGGAAGATGTTTTCAAGCTTCTGGACTGGAGAGGACTCGGCATTAACATCAATGGCGAGTACATCACTCACCTTCGATTTGCTGACGATATCGTGATCATGGCTGAGACCTTGGAGGACCTAGGCGCGATGCTCGAAGGACTCAGTAAAGCCTCCCAACAAGTGGGTCTTAAAATGAACATAGATAAGACAAAAATCATGTTAAACGTCCGTGTTACACCCACTCCTCTGAAGGTTGGAGACTCTACACTTGAAGTTGTTGACGAGTATGTATACCTGGGACAAACAGTCCAGTTAGGTAGGTCCAACTTCGAGAAAGAGATCAATCGCCGAATCCAACTCGGCTGAGCAGCGTTCAGGAAGCTTCGCAATATCGTCACGTCCAAAATACCGCAGTGTCTCAAGACTAAAGTCTTTGACCAGTGTGTGTTGCCAGTGATGACATATGAATCCGAGACATGGTCGCTTACTATGGGCCTCATAAGAAGGCTCAAAGTCACCCAAAGGGTGATGGAGCGCGCTATGCTTGGTGTTTCTCTACGTGATCGAATCAGAAATGAGAAGATACGTAGGAGAACTAAAGCTACCGACATAGCTCTCAGAATCTCTAGACTTAAGTGGCAGTGGGCAGGGCACATAGCTCGTAGAACAGATGGCCGTCGGGGCAGTAAAGTTCTCAAGTGGCGACCGCGCACCGGAAGACGCAGTGTGGGCAGGTCTCCGACTCGGTGGACCGACGACCTGGTGAAGGTTGCGGGAAGCCGCTGGATGCGAGCCGCACAGGACCGGTCAGTGTGGAAATCCTTGGGGAAGGCCTTTGTCCAGCAGTGGACGTCTTTCGGCTGATAGATAGATAATAAACCTATCATAAATGAGATCATCAATTATCATTTATCATTGATTATCTAAAATAAAGTAATAAAAACAAAATTAAACAATTTCTGTTAACTTGGCAGTAACCTAAATAGTAACAATCACTCTCTGAGATCACATGCATAAAAATAGTCCTTATTGGAAAATATAACAAATGAAAATACTTTAACAAATTTAATCCAGGTAAATTAATATATGGCAGTTTGCCATTCTTCTTCCCGAATAACGGCGAGCGCTCACGCAGGAATCGCACGATCCTTCTTTTGGGTGTGTTCACGCAAGATGCGTTTGATGAAATATGTTAAAAAACATGTTTTTAGATTTTTTTAAAAATAATTGTAATACTGTGTTTTAATATTTAATGTGATGAAATAAATAAACTCGTTACCACTATGGATCAAATATTGTTTAAAATTCGTTTACTAGTCAGTTCAAATGTCTTTAAAAATAATCGAATATTCGAATATTCGTAAACATTATTCGAATATTAAAATGAGGCGAATATTCGAATTGTTCGAATATTCGATTGCAGGCCCTATAATTTATACGGTTACAGTGTAGCCGCTATTTATGCATGTGAATAATTTTGTACTGAAATCGCGCGTGTGTGCGTGATTTGTAGGCACTGCTTGTTTGATTACACGGCCATTTTAAGAAGTCTAATATGAAAATAGTGCTAACAAGAATTTAGCTGGTATTAACAATTTGCCGTGTATTTTTTAATAGCTGCAAGATGGTTGCAAGACAATGATGCTCTTTGAGTTTACAAATAAGAACCATTTCATTTTATTCTTGTTTTTTGTGAGTCCATTCTTGGAAATTATTTAAAATAATGCCATATTCTTTGTTTACTGGTTGCAAGTGTAACGAAGTTTGAAAGAAAATTATTATAAAGTAGCTTATTGCGCATTTGTTGATAATTGAAAATAGCTATTTCTTGTTGCTAAATGTTTGAGTAATTCAGGATAATGGATAACTTCAGCTACGAGAACTGTGCTGGAAATGTGTGTTTAGAGCTAAACTAAAAGACGGCGTGTTTTCGAAGTGAGAAATCTCAAATAATAGCTAAAGGAAGGTGTGTGCTAGAGTTTCGTTTATTTCAAATAAATGAATATTAATTAATAACTGGCTCCGCGAATTGTGTACACGGATATACTGTATTGTTTTCCGTGCATTTTATTGTTTAACAGTAAAACAGTTTGGAATGACACTGGCTTTAATAAAATAGGTAGCACAATCTCTGTGAAAAGCACCTAGAGTCTTGTTTAAAGTTTCACATATTTAAAAAGTCGTAGGTAACGAGACCAGTTGAAAAGGCCGGTTAAAGTTAACTGATACGCTAATGGTAAGTTTTCCATTTTTATATAAAATTTTATTTCTGCCTACCCTATGTGTAAACTCTGTGCACGCCACTGTACACAGTATGTAGTTCGTGACTCAGTGCAGCGCGTGGTGGGGTGGTCGCGTCGCGTCGATATCACTGGTTAAGTGTTTGTTTGTTGAGATTGATTTTTTAAACTCTTTTTTCTTGCAGACGTCTGAAACTGCAACGGCTGCTAGATCACAGCGTGGGCGACGAGGCGGCGGCAAAGCAGTCCTGCCCACTGCTGTACATAGATCAGCTGATAGAACATGAGTTTGGCGGCGAAAGAGTGCACGAGTGAGTGTGTTTGTCAGTTGTTCCCAGCATTGAAACAGTAAGCATAATTGATAGCAATACACGTATGGAAGGAAAGATATGTAGAGGGAGGCCGAGAGTTAGTTACATCGATCAAGTGAAGGCCAAAGTCAACATCGTGTCGTACCAAGTCAAGGACTTGGCGAGAAGTAGGAAAGAATGGCGGTTGCTCCACCGACTAGAGCCTAGCTCTTAAGGTAAAGAACAGAAGAATAATACACGTCTATAAGCAAAGTTCGAATTATATTTTAATAGGCGTTTTCTTTTGAATCCGACGTTTCTTCTCCCACCGCAAACACTTTCTGAAACTAGGTTTGGCTTGAAACATGCAATAAATTCTACTCATTTGAGAATTTTATGGAGATATCAATAAAAAGACCTGTCAAGATTGTTTACATACATTTAGTACAAAAAAGTTATGGAGTTTACCCTATTATGTTTATTGTACCATAGACTATGGCGACGTGGTGGCAGTCAGTGCAATGGCCTGTACCCGCCGCCTTCGCTTTACTCTCTGCTGCGACTTTACTTGCTCCCCGACATCGCAGAGGAGCATAAACATTCGCTGCTTCTATATCTGCTGGTCGACTACTCTATGGTCTATGACGATGTCAGGTAAGTCGTAACAGGTAGGAAATAAATAAAATTAACTTTAAAATTATATATTACAATATAATGTCTGGTGAGTCGTGTTAAAAACAAAGAAAATAAAATAACCATCAAAAAGATATATCATATTAATATGCTTTATCTGCTAGTCGATTACTCTATGGTCTACGGCGATATCAGGTAAGTCGAGTAAAAGACGACTAAATAATGATTTGGTTAAATGTTCAACTGTGGATTTATGCAGGTTTTTATGATTATGATAATGATGAAGAATTTGGATTGTGAAAATTTTACAGTAGTTTTTGTATCATCATTATCTGAATTTGTGTGTCTTACTAGGTTTTAGTTTAAACAGATAAGTGATTAACAATTAGATTTCTCCAGCAGAATGATATGACGTTTATAAGAGTGCTTAATGTACCTACGCGTAGCTACGTAAAGAAATAAATTATTTGGCTTTTTGAAGAAATTTTACAAAATAGATTTTGAAATGCGCGATGTTTTTAGACTCGTCTTAATCCCTAGAGTGTCTTATCTAACTTTGTTTGAGAAAATTGGTCAATTACTTGTATGTACAATCCCGTGCACCTAAAAGTATACAGGGTAGCCGTGCCATCTAGTACTACTGCACTAATTGGCTGTATACTTTTAGTTGCATGAGACTGTACAAGTTACATTCAATAACACAATTCAAATGGCTCCTGTATCGTGTGGTAGGCACGAGGCGGTGATTCGGCGACTGATGCAGTTCCCCACCATGTTCGGACTGAGCACCACCGCCATCAAGGCCACGCAGGCCTTCTGGCATCTAGACCATAGAGACTTCGATGTGAGTATACTGAATATTGAGTTGTCACACCAGTGGTATTACCTGTATAAACACCCCTTATATACCTACTGAGTTGTGACACTGTTTATCACCCCTTATATGTAGTTCGCTATCTTACAAGATACGCTTTCAGTTTCACCTGTCAGGCTACGCAGGCCTGGCACCTCGACCATAGTGAGTATACTGAGTTGTTTGTGATATCAAAGATTCTATAAACACCCCTTATATATGGCTGTCTTATAAACCACGCTGTCAGTTTCACCTATCATAGGCCACGCAGGCCTTCTGGCACCTCGACCATAGGGACTTCGATGTGAGTATACTGAATACTAAGTTGTGACAGCGAAGGTATTATCTGTATAAACACCCCTTGTATATAACTATCTTATAAGCAGTAAATCATCTGTAATAGACGTAGAGGCCATGGGGAAGAAAACTGACAAAGCTTGCCGATAGAGGCGCTGATATCGCTTGACTCATACTAACTGTCAAAACGTATAGAAAACATTGTTTACGTGAACTAAACATAAGATTATTGAAAAAATACCGCGTTGTGTGGCGATCGGTTGCAATAATTCAGTCCTTCGTAGAGTGCACATGCAAGCGGACGTGCACTAAACGCAATTACGAATTTCGTATACGTAGTGCGGCTCGGGCCGCCCGCGTCATTGTTGCTATGAGCGAAGAAAAACTCGTGGCGAACGAACTCCTGGCGTTCCTGCAACACCGGCTGGACGTCATGGACGAAATCAGCATCTTGCAGATCTGCAAATCCAGTTTCACTGTGGCTGAGATTAACAAAGCAAAGGCGCTGTTGTTCGAGATACTTGGCAAGACCGACCAATTGGTGTCCCGCAGGAAGGATGAGAAGGGAGAGAGGAGCCTTCAGGACATCATCAACCTACTGAAGGTCACCGACTTCGACGATGTGCCGACTTTCGTGGCGAAAGAGCTGAGTAAGCTACCTCCCGTCACCTTCGACCACGTCGACGTCACCAGGCTCCTGAAGGATATTACGTCATTGAAGGCGAGTCTGGCCGAAATAGTTTATAAATTTGATGTCTCTCAAAACATCATAACTGAGCTACGTACTGAGGTGGAGAGTTTGCGTAATACCGCCTCAGTATGTAAAACAGCTGAGGCTTCAAATTTCGTAAATAGCCGACGAGGCGCGTGCGCCCCGAACGTGTCGATGTCGTCAAGCTTTGAGTCAGCGATATTGACGCCGCCGAGCGCCCGCGCACAAGCCGCGCCTCCCGCCCCGCACCCGCCGGCGCCGGCGCCCCGCGCGCCGCTAGTCGCTGTCACGGTGTCACCTCCTCTGACACGTGATTACGCATCGGTCGTTGCCAACCTACCTTCTCGGAAAAAACAGCAACCGAAACCCAACCGGGCCCAACACAAGGAGCCCACCCGACCTTCCACCGCAACTAAACCCGAGGATGGGTTCACGGTGGTCCAGCGAAGGCGAAAGCCAAGACCGTGTCGCAATCAAAGCGGCACCGCACCGACTGGTCCTAACTTCTTGCTGCGACCTGCGACGCCGGTGACGAGTCTCTACCTTTCCCGGCTTCACTTCACTACCCAGGTGCAGGACGTGCAGGAGTACGTCAGGACCAAGACCAAGATGATCGTAAGGGTTCAGCTTTTGGATTCGCGTTACGACACTCATTTCAAGGCGTTCGTGGTGCGTGTCCCGACTCAGAGCTCGGACACCTTCATGAAAGAAGACTTCTGGCCGAAAGGCGTGGTGTTTCGGCGGTTTCGAGGTCGTCTTCGGGACTCCAACACTGCGAGCATCGGCAGCGCAACAGCACAAAGAAAAGTGCCAACTTAGATTTAAAGTAGAATAACTTATAATTGTATTTATTTATAGTATTTATGTCATTTTAATTGTATAAGTTTTTATGTATCTATGGGCCTGTACTTAATTACTAAGTTGCCTGAAAATAAATGATTAATAATAATAATAATAATGGAAATCATTAATTTCCTAAAGATTCTTGGATGAAGAAGTCCTGGGAAAACTAACGTTTTCAATCATGTATTTTTGAGCTTCGCCTTTCATTAAGGAACAGTCCAAGTCGCATAAATTTTCCATTTAACAATTTTACAGAAAAAAAAACTATTTTATTACACCTCGATAATAAAAAACGCGGAACAAATTGAAAGTTGTTATGAGTCAAGCGTCCGAAGCGCCATCTGCAAATAGCTTTGCGTTTTCTTCCCCATTGATTGATTGATTGATTATAAGATTACACTTGCATTTTATTGGTAACCATACGAAAACTGTTATCTTTGAGAAGGATAATTTAAGATTTATTGTATGTGTTACTGTTAGCGTTAAATAAATAAAATTACACTTCGATTTTTCTACATACGCTATATGTATATTGGAGGTTATCTGTGACTTCTAAACAAAACCAAATGTCAGTACTCCGTACTACAGATTATAAAACATAATCGTTTCACAACCCCATGTTCGCCCTAGACCAGCTGCAATGCCTGACCGGCAACACGCTGTCGGAATGGCAACACAGCGTGGTGCTGTCTTCTTTACAGATTAAAAAACATTATTGTTTTATGACTCCCCCAGTTAGCCCTAGACCCTCGGAGTGGCAACACAAAAATCACTCATAAAACTGGGGATTAAAATTTTTAATGTTGCCAATTTTTCTCACGATTCCCCCCAGTTCGCCCTAGACCAGCTGCAGTGCCTGACGGGCAACACGCTGTCGGAGTGGCAACACAGCGTGGTGCTGTCCTCGCTGTTGGCGCAGAAGAAGACGCAGGCGGCGCTCCAGTACTTGCATGTCAGGAAACCGGCCCCCATACAGAATGTGAGTTCTTAATTTGTTATTTACAGGCGACAAATCGAATTCTATCCCTTGTGCCGGGAATTTTTTCCTTTCGTTGTATCTAAAACCGGTGACGATGTCGGGATAAAACATCTATTCTGTATTCATCTTCATTCTGCTATGTACCAATAAAATTTCACGGCGAGTGGTTGAATGATTAAACTAGGAAATAACTAAATCATTACTCAGCACTAGAAGAAACTTTAACGAAACTTAATTAATAGACAATCTTGAACTTTCTCAAACTTCAGATAATAAAGGTAATAAACGGAATCCTATCTTCGTGCCAGAAGACCGTGTACGATTTATCCCGGGATATTTGTTCATTAATTTCTGTTCTTTATCTTAAGAGCTCTTGTCGGCTATCATTTATTTATTTACTAATATTCCCAGAACAAGAGCCCGTCGTCCCATAGGTTCAACGACCACGATAAGCTGGATGACTGGCAGTCCTGCTGTAACCTGTACCTGGCGCGGGGGCTGCTCTTCGAAGCCCTGGACGTCATCAGGATGTGTGTCCAACACGCCGCCTCTGTCGAAGACAAGAAGCACATATTGAATTTCTTTTTTAAAGGTTAGTTTATTGGATCTTTTTTATTTAGTGTTCTTGTGCTATGGAATGGCTGGCTGGATGTATTCAAGAAGGCACCTCTGTCGATAATAAGCAGATATTTGACTTTTTCAAGGTTATTTTCTTTTTTTTATGATTTTTAATTAACTATGGAATGGCTGGTTGTTGGATGTTTTCAAAAAGGACCTTCAAAGATGCGAGTTGTTTAATAAAGATGTCAAACAAAGCGAAGTAGAGGAAATCTTTAAGGAAAGCAGATCTCTCGACTAAGCGGCATAAAAAAAAAAATGAAGAGCAGCTAAATACATGGTATGATCCGGTGACAGTCCATACAGTCGTCACTCAGTTTTCTCGCTCGCTCCTACATGTTAAAAAGGGAGGTCGTAACAAAAAAAAAACGGGCTATCTGTATGAAATGTGGTTTAACAATGAATCTGTTGCGGCTTAAATAATGTCATGAACGCCAAAAAATTTATTTATTGGTTTAAAAATAAATCATCGACAAGTTTCTACAGAAGTTTTGTACGTTGATGTAATCTTTCTTGCAGGTTGCCGTAACACTGGCCAACTAGCGAAGGTCTTACAAATAACGATGTTGCCTTTCGAAGAGGAGGTCTTTATTCAATACTTGAAGAACAGCAATGAATCGCAGACGTCGGATATTTTGATTATGTACTACTTACAGCAGGCCAGGTAAGGAGAATTTATTGTCTGTCTTGTTAGTATAGAACCTTCTTAATACCTTTGTTTTTTTTTTAATTTAAGTTTTCTTCGTAATGTCGGATAGAGATGTTTGTGTAGACATTTAAACGTATCTATGCTGTTTCTAACAGGGTAGCTTAATTGTATTATGCGTAGACATACAATCTCTTTACTTATGATGTAAAACGTGATGCGCCATCTGGAGCTAGAATGAGGCATTATTGCGAAATTCGAAATTTTAAGACTCGGTTATTTTTAACTGATGAAATTTAAAATTAAATTCTTATTTATAAGATAAAGTAACGTAATTTACATAAACCAAAAAATAACTGTTGTTTGACATTTACTTATTTAATTTCACACATATTGTACCTATTTCTAGATTAAAATCTACATACATATATCTTTTTTAACCACAGGTATCTCGAAGCGGAACAATACAACAATCAGATCAAGCAGTCCAAACCTCGGAACAAAGAGTTTTCCACGTCCACAGAGTCACTCGTAGATATCATGGACAGGGAGACAGCTAGAGACACCATAGTGGAAGTGGTGTGTTCGTCCCTGCCTACTATAACTAATACTGTGGCCCACTGCGCTATGGAGAAGGACTTTGAGTCTTACAGTAAGTACTTTAAAGCTCAAACTTCAGTGAATATCCATTCGAGAATCTGAACAACTTAGTCGACGAACTTTAATTATAAGTTCAAAAAATTCAAAAAATTCAGGCCTACGCTACGCCAGGAAACTTTAGCGGAGACTGAAGGAGACTGAACAATGGGGAACTTGCGCTAAAATTATATAAATAGTTCAATAATGATAGTCGTTAAAAGTGCATTACTGAAAGATTTATTCTAAATTCTAAAATTATATATTTTTTGCGAAATATTTTAATTACAAGTTATGTAAACTAGAACGTAATTTGAAAAACCAATCAGCGTAAAGTGACGTCACTCCACAAGTCGGTTCACTCTGACAGCAACCGTTCACTCTGTCAACATGATAGCATAATATAAATCGCGTAAGTGTGAAAGAGACGGTACAAAACGGTTGCTGTCAAAATGCATCATCGGAACGCACTTTTATGGAGTGACGTCACGTAAAGCCACTGAGCGTTTACGCGCGAAAGAAATGAAATTTTTTGATTTGCATTGAATAAATTATTTTTGCATATTTTAACTTTTTCGTTTTTGGTATCTTTATGTAATCCAAATCTTTAAGATAGGCGAAAAAAATAAAACTATGCAAGTTCCCTATTTTCCCAATGACTCAATATCTTTTCAGTCGTCGCACCAAAGCCGATGTCCGTTTACGTCCAAGCATCATCACCGAAGACCGCTTTTACCTACAAATCATCATTTATTCAGGTAATTCTTATTGACTTTTTATAAATGCTTTTGCACTTTTTCGTCTATTAAGAGCAGTGTAAATGAAAAGTAGCATCGTATTTTCTCCTTCCTGATTGATTACACTGATTTTCTCTAAGGTCGCGAATGCTCTGTGACTTTTTACAATACGTTAATGGTAACGAGTGATACCAACGCATGTATAATAATATCTTATGAATATTTTCTTACATATTAAAAGCACAGACATGTAATTGTAGGATACAATAGGCAACGCCAGTGAAACGTGGATCAACCGACCTAAAGCCAGGAAGGGTTTGAAGCGGGCTCTTGATATAGAGGAAACACCATTTATCTGCACTCCTAAATTGAATCGGAACAGAAGGTAAGCTTATAGTTATTGTACATACAAGGCGTTTGGTGGCGTAGTGGTTAGACCCCCTGACTTCTTTCCGAGAGTAAGTGTGTGTGTGGGTTTGATAGGATCTAAACTGTAAGCGCAAAGAAAGTGAAATGAAGAGCACTTGAATATCTGTGCATCTTCACAGCTAAGACTGTTTCATCTTTCGACCGACGCGACAAGCAATGGGGAAGAAAACGCAAAGCTATTTGCAGATGGCGCTACGGACGCTTGACTCATAACAACTTTCAATTAGTTCCGCGTTTTTTATTATCGAGGTGTTATAATTTAGTTTTTTTCTGTAAATTTTTTAAATGGAAAATATATGCGACTTGGACTGTTCCTCAATTAAAGGCGAAGTTGAAAAGTACATAATTGAAAACATAACATTTCCCACGTCTTCTTCATCCGAGAATCTTTAGGAAATTAATGATTTCCATTATTATTGCAACCAATCGCCACACAAAGCAGCATTTTTTTAATAATCTTATGTTTAGTTCACGTAAACAATTTTTTCTATACGTTTTGACAGTTAGTATGAGTCAAGTGATATCAGCGCCTCTATCGGCGAGCTTTGTCAGTTTTCTTCCCCATTGATTTTAATTAAAATTTTAAAAGTAGATATTACCTATTATTGGCTTTACGATTCCTGTATAAACATTATTTGTTACATCACTAATTACTATATATATACAATAAATATCATTTTTGAAAACAAAACGAAGCATCTTATGCCCCGACATAATCTTTCCGTCAATTTCTATAGCATTTCAAACAGCTACTAAAGCTAAGCTATATTACCTTTTCCCCTTAGTATACTAGTGGACCAATCGGACCCCTCGACCCCGCCCAAGCGCCCCCGTCTGGACCTCACAGGAACCCCGAAGACCCCGCGACCCACCAGTGCCGTGAAACTCAGCGATAAGCTCGCAGCCGAGATGTCTCAGCTATTGGATATGCCTGATGTGCAGAGTCCGGATCTAAGGATATATGAGAGGGCTGAGACTCCACACAGCATTCTCAAGGTAAATGACCTGACCTCTTCTTCTCGTGTAGCTTAATAGGATCCGTATTAAAAAAGAATGTGTAAAGCATCTACCTAAATAAAAAAACATTTTGAGTTTGAGTTATACAAATTTTTCCCCTATTTCATCCCCTTCAAGTTTTAATTTCGCGATAAAGACTAGCCTATGTTCTTCTCCAAGGATGCGTCTATTTCTGTACCAATATTCATCAAAATTGGTTCAGCGGCTGAGAAAGGAAAACTTAACAGACAAATAGAGTTAATTCTAAAAAATGTTATTTATTTTATTCGATGGTTTATTCATTCTTTTAAATCGTCATTTTTTTTACAAAGTACTTACCACGCGGAACTTGTACGCTCAACGTTTAGGGAAGCGTGATTTAATTTGATAATAACATAAATTACGATCGCATATTTACAATCGCAGTGATCAATTTGGGTCCACCTTTAGTCCTATCTATCGGGTCCTTTTAAAATACCTGAAAAAAAATGAGCAGTGGCTTTTACCCGTGAAATTACTACGTGTAAATACTCAATTTGCAAAAATATTTTTGGACTTCCCAGACAAAATTGGCGTTCCAGTTGATCAGTCCGGGAGTTGACTGCATGAAAAATAAATTAAGAAATATTACTGACTAATTAGCTCTTTAATTGAAATTGTTGAAAACCTTAATCACTTTAATTTTCATTACATTTTCAATTTTTAATTTATAAGAATTTCCTAATTAGTATGCAAACTACTCAAAGTCAAAGTCAAAATATTTTTTATTTAAGTAGATGCTGTACGCATACTTTTAAATCGTCTTTTTTTCTACCTAGTACAAAGTTCCTACTACTTTGAACAATGACGTAATCGTACAAAATTTTAAACATTTTTAGAACAAAATGCTGTTTTTGACATTTGATAAAAAGTAATTCAAACGACTAGCAGTCAACTACCGGATTAGTATGACTCCAAAATTTTTTTTTGCTAATTGAGTATATACTTCATTCCAATCAAAAAAAGCAAAACGTTAACAAACTTACTATAGAACTGACACATGTCAATGTCATCTGCATACTATGTTTGTTTACCTTTTGCTTTTTTTTGATTGGAATGAACCATATAGTATAGTACTTTCTTGGGGAAAGTTGTTCAATTTCATGTTTAGAAGCCGCGGTTAAAATATTTTCAAGTATTTCATCGGGACCCTATTTATCGGACCCTTACAATTACAACATGTATTACCTTCCCAGTGCCGCGGCAACGATGGTTTCGCTCAGCGCTCAGCACCGGCGTCGCCCACGGAGTTCCGCTCGCTCGCCGACAGCGACGACGCGCTCGAGACCGCCAGCAACCACACGCACTGCAGCGACGCCGGCAAGTCAGTCGCACTCACACTTGTTCACAGTCTGGCCAATACTGAGGTCAAACTTATTGAAGCTGCTACTTTCTAGTCATCAGAATTACATTTTATCAGAAACGACAATTTGTTCTAAAGATATTTGAAATTATGAACGATGACATTGTATAGGGTCCTTATGAAATACCTGAAAAAAAATTAACCACGGCTTCTACTCATGAAACTGAACAACTTTCCCCAAGGAACCTATACTCAATTCGCAAAAAAAAATTTGGAGTCCTCATACTAATTGATCAACTGACTCGCCAATTTTGTATGGGAAGTACAATTTTTTTTTGCGAACTGAGTATAGGTCCCTTGGGGAAAGTTGTTCAGTTTCATGAGTAGAAGCCACTGTTAAATTTTTTCAGGTATTTCAGAAAGACCCTATATAATTTCCTCTTATTTAAATTGGATTCAAACAAGGCATAGTGAGCAATATTTTATAATTTATTTTATATGCAGTCAGCTTCCGCAAGTTTTCGCGCCCCCAAAGAATTTCGGTCTTGCGCTGCCCGCATCCAGCGGCTTCCCGCAATTATCCCCAGATCATCGGTCTACCGTGCGGGAGATTCGTCTACCATCTTTTTCATAAATTTACTATATTTTACATTATTTTATATAAATAATTAATTCACTGTGACTTGTGACTCCTATGGTGTTGCGGGTGTCTATGGGCGGCGGTAATAGCTTACCATTACATTAAAAAAAAAACACTATACAAAGGAGACTGATCGTTTTCCACAGACACCTTCGCTTCACAATCCCCACGCCAACGGAGTTAGAGTCGTCGCCATTACTAGACGCTGACTCTGGCCAGACAGAGACGCAGCGAGCGTCGTCAGTACGCGAGAAAGAGATGGATGTATCTATCGAGAGCTTCGTCACGACTACAGAGTCGAGAGCTGTGGTATGTTATAATCATAAGTCTTGTTAGCAAACTGATATCTTAACCGACTTCGAAAAAAGAGCTTTTCAATTCGACTGTATGTTGTTTTTTTGTTATAGTTTGGTAAGCTTTTTTTTAATAACCTAACCATATTGAATAAAAACCCGACTGTGTTAAAATGTATCCTATGTCAATCTGGGGATCAAGACGCATCTAACGATACTTCTCAAACTAAAATCCATCAAGCCGTTTAGGCTGCAGAGCGTGCCGTAGAAACATACATACATACATTCGAAAATCATAACCCTCTTTCTGGCGCAGTCGGGTAAAAAAATGTTGCTCTGTATAAAATTTGAAATCAAAAATGAGACTATAGATCTTATTTTAATACATGGACCTAGATATTTTGTATTATTATATTTGCAGAGTGAGACACATTCGCTGGAATCGCCGACGAAAAGATTAACCGTGGAAGATAACGTCAAAGCTAGGAAGTCTTACAAGGATTCCGTTAGAGCGAGGTGCGTAATACGTCACAATCATTTTTACATAAGGCGAAAAATAACCCCTTCTGAACAAAGATCTCTTTCTTTCTCAAAGAACTATTTCAGTCGCTTTCTCGTTGTCTTAATGTTGTCTACAGTAATTACCTATTATGTTATAACATACATACATACAGCCTAGTTTTATCAGCTTGTATCTTTCAATACCTACGCAAATTATTATTTCTTCTTGCAATTTTAATTGTATTTTAAATGTGTCCCGTAGTTTTGCTGTCTTACACACATCAAACAAGGCCCCACAGAAAACCACCGTTGTAGCAGCACCTGCCTGTTACAACTAATGCTGAGTGGGGACCTTTTTAGTGTCACTATGCAGCACCTACATTTTTTTAGCTTAAGAACGAATGTCTTACTTTAAGGTGTTGTGTTTTTACATTAAATAAAGAGTTTTCTATTTGTATTTCTTACAAAGACTTCAACAACCGGTCTTGCGCTGTCCGCTTTCAGATTCTTCCCGCGATGTCTGATTGTTCTCTCTTTTGTTCTCAACGTAGGCCGTAGATGAAAAATCTGCGAAAGCTGGTAGGATGGCACTTCCTTTACGACCTACGGGCGTATAAGTGTTATATAAACACACCGATTTTCGTCTTTATATTATCGGTTAGTATAAGATGGGAGTAATAAAACAGTTTTTTGACGATGGAATTAATTCAAGTTTTTTCCTGTGAAATCTATCCGAATGTATGTAATATTACATGTATTCGTATTACATTAAATCGTTAAGATTTACATTTCCTATATTTGATCATCAATTTTTTTGTCTCTAAATTGATCCTGAGTAACCCTTTCAAATTTCGAATTTATTTTTATACTGTATGATAATAAAAATCCTTTTCCAGACGATCCCTCTCAATATCCGCAAACAGCAGTCTCTCGGACGATCCAAACACTTCCATAGAAAGTATAGCGGACATACCCATCACATTAGTGAACCCGCGATACTCCGGCGAGCGTCGCCGTAGCCTCGACGAGAGGCGTGACGTCACGCCGACAGGGACGGAAGATGCCGAGGTGCAGGAGAGAAAGAGAGAGGTGACGCCGAGGGGCCGAAGGGGGATTCGAGCCAGTGGAGAGAGCACGCCTTTGGCTAACAGGTGAGTTTAAGGCTTTTCCTTACAAAGACAAAGAAAAGAGACAGAGTATGCTAGTACAGAGAAGTGCTATGTTATTACGTTAACAACCCATATCGTCCCCACTCCAGGGGCACGGGTTTCTTCCTATACCTCGGGAAGGCTAGGTCATACTGCACACACGGGGGCCAAGTCCGGATTAGTGTTATGAACTTATGGTATTGTCAGAAACTTATTTCAATGAATCAGTCAAATATACTTTATTGTACACGGCATAAAATACATCCAAGTGGCATTAAGACGAATATAATATTATCATACAATTTATTGCACAAAGGGACAGTTTATTTCTAATAGAAATTTCTTTCATCTGACCCGGGAAACGTTACGTCTTCTATGTTTTTTAACGCTATATAAGATCGGATTATCGCAATAATGTATTGCATTCTACAAGTTGTAACAAAAAGTTGTTTACTTGTCAAACTTATGTTTCCTAAAAAAATTTGGAATTTCTTTTATGCCGATGCAGTAAAAAATGTTTTTTTTTTATTATTTATATTGTAGGAGCCGCTCCGTAACACCAGAAAGACAAGATTCGCCCATAACACCACTACGTACTGTCAGGATGACGAGGTAAGTAACTTATAATGAGAGTTATGTCGGGAGTATAATTTGGTTTTCATAAGTAAATAAATGTTAGATACATATAAACATTCCATGCCGTCCGGTCTTGTCCTGCCCGCATCCAGCGCGTTCCCGCAACCATTACTTGGGGTGCATCTTGATTCCTTGAGGTCTTGGGGTTCATCATCATGACATCTTTGGACTATAGTCTATTATAAACGTTCTATTGCGTGTTCACAGGAGCAGATCGCGAACGCCCGACACTAGTCCGCGATCGTCGCCTCTGGCCGCCATTCCCGAGCAACCCGCTAGGGAGAGCCAAAGCGAGCCCCATCCCGCCAACATAGCGCTTAGTCTGCACCCGCCTAGGCCAATCAGGTAAGGAAACATGATATGTTTGTATCAGTTCTAGGTACTAAATGAAGGTTTTTCCAGAGGTATAAATAACTATACTCATGGACAAAAAAATCGACTCAAAGTTTCATGCACGACTTTTGGAAAATTAACTCAATCTAGCAAAATAAAACTAAACCAAAAGTTCAAAAATTGTGTGTTTGTGTGAGATCGAACGTCCAAGCTTGGCAGCCGTAGGTGAGGCATGGTAGAATTTCGGAGTCCATGACTATCTTCTTGATAGGCAATGGGAGTTCTGATTTGAATATTTCCTTACGGGCCCAGTATTTTTTCCAGGAGATACCTACTCTTCTATCTACTTCTTCCACCAACCTATAGCAGGAAAAAATATATTTAATACTTGTGTGATAAAACTTTATTAAAATATATTTATACTAGTTGAAATTACAATTTAGCTTTTTACAATTTTATTGACTCCTTGTACATCTTGTTTATAAATATAAACATAAAAACAGTCTACTTCATAAACTGATTTTGATAAAGTTTATTTCTGCACTGAAAAATATGAAATTACCATAAAATCCATCATTTACGAATGGCCATTACAAATAATATCATTATATCATTTCTTACGCTCAACAATGCCATAAATAATAAACATGAATATTCAGCCAACAAGTATCGATGATTGACAGTCATACTAACATTCAGCAGTGACAGCCTCTGACAGCTTCTTTTTGTTGCCATGTAAAAACTTTAAATAAAATTCCAGGTTACGCTTTCATTTATCAGACTCTAGATGGCGAAACCGCGCTCAGCCTCCACGATACCGAGACATGCTTTTATTTCAGCTATAATGCTGGGGCCACATTATGTCGCGAAGATTCGTGTCGCGTTATCGCGATAAAAACTTCGTCTTCATTCTACGACGAAGTACATGTGCACATCATCGGGCGAACATTCGCGTCGCGTTGTCGCGAAGTATTCGTACGAATATAGTGATCCGAGAGTTTTCCGAACTTTGTACCTACTAGGTAAAAAAATGACGATTTAAAAGAATGTGTACAACATCTACTTGAATAAATAACTTAACCATATAAAAAAAAAAGACTGCATTAAAATGTATCCTATGTCAATCTGGGGATCAAGACGAATCTAGCGACACCTCTCAAACTAAAATCCATCAAGCCGTTTAGTTTACAGAGCTTGTCAAAGAAATATACATACATACACTAGAGAAACATCCCTCCTTCTGGCGCAGTCGGGTAAAAACATTTTGATTGTTGATGATTGTCAGGAACAGAAGCAGATCCCGCACGCCCGAGCGAACAGACAAGATAGCGGAGTCGCCTCGCTTGGAGGCTATTACTGAGTCTCCTACTAAGGTGTCAGAGTCACCGCCGTCTTCGCCCACAAGGAGAAGTTTGAGGTATGGATCTCTTTGCGTTATGAGTTTTTAATAAGGATTTTTTTATTGTTACTTACTTGCATAAACAACTTTCGCAAACTAAAGCATGTATTAGGAGAAAGAAACTTTTTGGACTTTTATGAAGCAAAAAGCACTTATGAGCAAAGTTATGATAATTTAATATGTAAATGTATAATAGCCAGTGATCGGAGTAGGTAGATTGATTTAGGGCCAACGACCGCGAATGTAAATGATAATATGGACATGCCGCTCGGATTCCGAGAGTTTAACATTTTTAAGCAAACAAAAACAAATATTTATTTTTTTATTTTACATATAAATAAATTGCTTCCTTCAACCAATTGATTGAACCAGATTTACTTTAATATAATCAGCTCAATACGGAAATACCGAAACATTCCGGAAAAAAGGATTGTCCATGTTATAAAATCACGATGCAAGTAGCAAAAATCAATCTACCTACTCCGATCACTGATAATAGCATAGTAAACAATGATAATCATTTTTGTATATTTTGTGTGTTTAATATTTGCATGCAATCAAATATGGCTAAACAAGTGAATCAAATAATTATAATACCACCTAAGAACCTTACCTTGTACAAGAGCAAATTAAGAATTCTATTCCTTGTTATGACGGCAGAATTTGTATGGGGAATAATTTTGCTATATATGTGGCAAAGCTTTAGTTATTTAATAAAAGGTTATTTTTAGGTTACATAAAAATACTTTTTTTACTCAACTGCCTAGAGGAGGGTAATGTCTTTAGACATAGACATAGACAATCTTTGTTTTTGGCATCATAAAAATAAACATTTTGGTACAAAATGAAAATAAAAATACTAATAAACAAAAAATACAAATAAAAATAAAAGGTAAAAACTACATATTTATGTGTATGTGCCAAAAATTGGTCCCCGACTCAGCAATGCTGCGTTCGTGTATATGTATGTATGTCCATTTCGATTATACACCTATTAGCCAAAATGTATTTTGAAGGATGAGGTCTCGTTATGTTTGTCTTGATCCCCAGATTGACATAGAATCCAATTTTGCAGTCAGGTATTTTTGTTTCTTTTTTGATAGATTATACAAATACATACAGGGCATAATGGTTTAAAATACCTGCACACCTTTATGGATACTGTACCACATAACATCTATTGAATGAAGATTTAAGTTGCTCTATATCTTTTCTTTTCAACCTCTGATGTTTTCTCTCACAAAATAAATATGATTGTTTATTATACAGAAGTCGTTCACGCACTCCAGAGATAGAAGCTCCAATAGAAAAGCCTTCTAGTCCGCGTACTTTGCGGAGTCGGGCCAAAACGCCTGAAAAGATCTTGTCACCTAAAAGAGACATTCCTAGGTCATCTAAAAAATCACTCACTCGCATAGTTTTAGAAGCAAACGCAGCTAAAACTATCAAGAACCTCGAGAAGGAACTTGAAATTGCGCCAGAAGAGAAAGTCGAAGATAAAACCGAAAGTGTTACTGAAAAAATAGATGATAAAACAGATAGTGTTATTGAATGTACTCCTATGAAGACATTAAAGTCTGTGGCTAGTCTTATGGATGTTACCATTTCGCCTATTGTCGGTAAATCTATACTGCAGAGTTCAAACGAAAGCATAGTGCAGAGCGCTGGTAAAGAATCCGAGTCCACTGAAGAAGGTTTAGGATCGCAATCAATACCAGTTTTTACTATAAACGAAACGCGTTTTGGCAAATCTATACTTAACAGTTTTGATAGCACGGCTAGCGCTGAAACTTCTAACGTAGAAGATGATAAGAAAGAACAGACTACACCAAACGTAGAAATGAAATCGCTGCCAGCGTTTACATTAAGTGAGACTTATTTCGAGAAATCTGTTCTGCGTAGTTATCAAAGCAGTGTTGGTGAAGAAACAAGTACAGAAGAGATTCTAGAACAGTCCAAAGTCGAACATAAAACTATAGCCAGAACGTCGCAAGCGTCAACCTCACTAAACATTAACTTCAATAAATCATTACTAGGTTCTTATGATAGTAACATAACAGATTCGTCAAAGAATGCAGATAGGTCTGAAGATTATAAAGCCGAAGCTTCCACAAGCAAAGCTAAGGATGTCTCTAGTCTTATGACAAGTGACAGTGACATAGACATGAAAGATGACTGGCAGGTTAAAGAATGTCAGGCGGTTGTGATACAGAAAGAAAAGGCTAAAATAGTCGAGATAGAAAGAGAGATACATGAGATAGAAGGTGAAATGTCAAATGAAGATGATGATGATGAAGGAGATGAAGAAGGTGATGAGTCAGGCGATGAAACTGAAGGAGACTCAGATGAAGATGAAGAAATAGTCGCAGCTGAAATGGACTCTGATACATCGCGTAGTACCTCAGAGGTAAGGAATTATAATTGTATGTCTGTTCATATATACATCATTTATAGGGCTCCATATCTAAATAATTTTAACGAGAACTTCACTAAGCCTGCAACATCCATGTTTCTGGCATTGTTACATGACTTTATCATTTTAATCTTAATAATAGGTAGCTAATTCTTATTTCCATTAAATAAGGTTTTATACATGGTGTAACAAATAGGTGTAGAAATACTTTAAAGTTAGATTCTTCTCATGACACTAAAGAGCCTTTTTGCAATAGTCTTTTAAATGTTGATTGTTATTTTTAGGCTAATGCTTCAGACGAAGTCATATCCATCGCCGACACTGATGAAGGCGAAGAGGATTCGTCTGTCAGCTCAAACAATAGTTCGTCCGTCAGTCGCGAAACTCAAACTATTCCTACTGCTATTGAACATAAGAATGTGGAGACAATATCAGAAGTTAATATCGCAACCGTAGATGAGCAGACTTCAGCTACAGACAGTGTAGAGGAAAGTGGAAGTGTAGATCCGCTGAATCAAGCGCAAGTGTCACTTATGACAGATGACAATTCTATGAGGGAAACTGATCAGTCTGATGTCAATCTCAATTATTCTGATGAGAAAAAGGATGATGGTAAAGCTGTTGAAACGAAAACTCCATGTGAAGAACCAATGGAGATAGGTAAGTTAGTTTGTTTAGTTTTAAGCCTAGATATAAGAATAAGGCTTGAGGAATGGCACTGAAGATTCGCATTCAAACAGTCAGGTGGGTGTAGATAAAGCTTATCTTACAACATAGCTCTTCTAATCGACGAAGTTTTCTCTAAATCTGGATCTCTTTGATACCTTATGTTGTTGTTAACAGCCCATATTGTCAGCACTGCAGGGGACCCTGTTCCTAAATTATTACCACAGCATAAGGACATTATACAGTATGGACACTCCCTGTCGCTCTCTAAAGGCTACCTCACCCCCCTGTGTGACCGTTTGCCTTCCGGTTGTCAAATGATTGGCAAACCAAAGACAATTTTATTTTCATAAAGAGAGACGCAAAGCAACTAAAGCTATACAGCCTTATGTCTCGTGTATAAAGTATTCACTTCATTAAAAATGTCTATTGTAAAAATCTGCTGTTTATGTTCATATCTGTCGTTAAAAGTTTCACTATTTTCGGAAATATCAATTTCTAAAAACGGTAACATAACAAGAAGAAGTGTAACCTACAAGGCGGTATGACTATGAAGCCTTTGCTTAAGCAGCCCTAGATACTCTCACATACAATAACACGTGTACAGACATGAAGAAGTGTCAAATTTATATGTAGTAAACAATAACGCGATATTTGTATGATGTGTCGGGGGTGTGATTATTACTTAGCCAATATTCATATGAAATTAATTTGTATTATTTTACAGAACAACAAAAAACAATTGTCATAAAACCACAAATAACGGTAGAAGTAACAATGATTAAAGATAAATCTACAGAAATGGATGAAGCTGTAGCTAAATCTATTGACGATGCTGCAAAGACTCGGAGGTCTGTTTCGCCGAAAGATGTTGTTGACTGTATGCCGTCAACATCAAAAACAGCTGACGGAAGTGATACCATTGTTCTTGCAGAAAAAAGTGTTAAAATGAAAGCTGAAGGTGAAATAGAAAAGGTAGTAGCTAAAACTAAATCAACTACAGCAGATGATGATAAAGTTGAAAATCTTGAAAGCGAAACTAAATCAAATAAACCAGAAGAAGAGAAACTTGAAAACAAAACTGAATCACCTAAAGCTGAAATCGAAGTAACAGTAACGCCGCGAACTAGAAAACGTGCTCGATCCACAACATCAAACAAATCTAGCAAAGGGTCGGAAATGGAACCAATTGAAGTAGAAATGGAAGCTCCAAAAACACCAATGACTAGAAAACGATCTCAATCCATAGCTTCTAATAAATCTGTGGAGCAAAAATCTCCTGAAAGTGAGAAAGCTGAGGAAACTCCTTCGAGAAGAAGAGGGAAAACGCCATCTAGCGGTGAAGTGAGGAAGATAATTACAAGACGAGCTTCCAAGGAGTTGTCAGAGAAGATGGACGATTCGCAGGTGTTGGACGAATCGTTGACGCCTAAGCGAAGGTCCACTCGGGCGAGGAGTAAGAATGTTGATGATGATGTTAGCATTGTTTCTGGCAGTACAGTTAGATCTACAAGGTAAGAAAAATCGATTTATTTACTTACAAAGTTGATGATGTGTTAAATGATTGCAATAGAAAAGTACACTGCCGTGCTTACGATAAGAGCAGTAAGTATATTTATAAAAGCAGTAACTTAATCCATTTCGTCATTTAATAATCTAAGAACTAATAAATAAGACAAATAAATGATGATAAAAATACTGAATCTGAGCTACACATTTCAAAAATAGTATTTAAAATAATTTAAGGAAACAATTCCGAAAATGCAAAAATGTGACGAAATCTCGAAAATGTGTTTTTACCGCTCTTATCGTAAGCACGGCAGTACAGGAATCTAAATATTTTTAAAATATTTGTTTAGTTTTTTTTTTTTCATTTAAAATTTGAGTGCTTTTTACTACAATTCACCTAACAGAAAGTGATGAGGAAAGCACATTAAAGCTAAATATGTGATAAAAATTAACTACCCCCAAAACCCATTTTCGGCTGTATGTATATATGTAGTCTGACCAATTTTGATGTTATATTTAAGTACATACTCTAAGTGACTGTACTCTGTTAGTATGTTTAATTTAAATAGAATAAAATGTTAGTCTGTTTCTTTGGCTAAGCCGTTAGTGTAAACAGCTTGATGAATGATAGACGACTGCTTAAATAGTTTAGACTCGTATAGTTTAGACACGTTTCAATTCCCTAAGTCTTACATAGGATGTATTTAAACAACCATGTTATTTGTATAAATCTGAAAATTCTTCTACAATAAAGAGTTTACAAATAAACATATAAGTGATGAAAACGCTACTTTCGATCTTTATTCCTTCTATGATAGAGTCAGGATTACTGCCTTAAATATCTTAAAATATTTCTGCCTGCCCCGCAAAGCCCGAAACATCAAAATTGTATATTATTATAATATCTAACTTATTATTTCAATAGGAGCAAAGCGAGCGAAGACCCAGGCGACGTGAAACAGTCTGCGCGCAAAGGCAGAAAGTCCATAATACCGACCAAACCGGACTTATCTGTGATACCGGAACTGACTAATGAAGAGTCGGCATCGAGACTGGAAGCCAGTGAGAATATCATCAACGAGTATTCCACTTCTAGAAGGTAAATATACTCATGGACAAAAATATGGACTTAAGGTTTGTTGCACGACTTTTGAAAAAATAACTCTTATCTAGCAAAAAAACACTAAATCAAAAGTACAAAATCTACGTGTTTACTCTTTATGATTTTAGTTTGGTGATTTTCTAGTTGTTTGTTTTTTCTATTTAGTAGTTTTATAGACTGAGTTCTGTTTTCAAAAGTCGGTCAACAGATTTTGAGTCGATTTTTTAGTCCACCAGTGTATATCATAACGTCGAAGAAGATATCAAGGATAGCACTACGGGAACATGCGCTTTGTGTGGCTAGATATCAACTCTAATACTCCCATCCGTTTCCAGACTGACGCGCAACCAAAAGAAAGTTCTCAAATCTTGGCTGGAGCCCAAACCGTCTGCTCACAAACCCTCATCCATCACAACCAGCGTGGTCTCCCTGGCCTCGCAGGAAGACGATGCTTCGTCCACACATTCCTCCGTAGCCTTCGACGTGCAACCAATTGATAGGATTAGCTTGCTGAACAAGGGAGATTTTGATGGTGAGTCCTTAGAATTAAATGGTTGGTATACAGGGCGATATATCAAGTTGATATCTGGTTGAGATAGACGGGCCCATTATAAAAAAAGTTCCAGCTAGTGGCGTAACTTGGCCCTATGTCAAAAATTGAGGGTAAAGATTAAAACGCTTGCATTGACCATTTTGTATCGTGAATCGTAACATTTTGTCCTAAATCCACACTCTATTTACAATTACTTGCAACGCTAGTTAAATAATTCATATTCAGTTTTTTCCCGCTTTTAATTTATCCTGATTTGTTACAAATTTTTGGTCGCCCTACATTATGTTTGATAGTTGTCAAGAAATTTATCTATCTATCTATCAGCCGAAAGACGTCCACTGCTGGACAAAGGCCTCCCCCAAGGATTTCCACACCGACCGGTCCTGTGCGGCTCGCATCCAGCGGCTTCCTGCAACCTTTACCAGGTCGTCGGTCCACCGAGTCGGGGGCCTGCCCACACTGCGCCTTCCGGTGCGCGGTCGCCATTCGAGAACTTTACTGCCCCAACGGCCATCTGTTCTACGAGCTATGTGCCCTGCCCACTGCCACTTAAGTCTAGCGATTCTGAGAGCTATGTCGGTAACTTTAGTTCTCCTACGTATCTCCTCATTTCTGATTCGATCACGTAGGGAAACACCAAGCATAGCACGCTCCATCGCCCTTTGGGTGACTTTGAGCCTTCTTATAAGGCCCATAGTAAGCGACCATGTCTCGGATCCATATGTCATCACTGGCAACACACACTGGTCAAAGACTTTAGTCTTGAGGGACTGCGGTATTTTGGACGTAAAGATATTGCGAAGCTTCCCGAACGCTGCCCAGCCGAGTTGGATTCGACGATTGATCTCTTTCTCGAAGTTGGACCTACCTAACTGGACTGTTTGTCCCAGGTATACATATTCGTCAACAACTTCGAGTGTAGAGTCTCCAACCTTCAGAGGAGTGGGTGTAACACGGACGTTTGACATGATTTTCGTCTTATCCATGTTCATTTTAAGACCCACTTGTTGGGAGACTCTACTAAGTCCTTCAAGCATTGCGCCTAGGTCTTCCAAGGTCTCAGCCATGATCACGATATCGTCAGCAAATCGAAGGTGAGTGATGTACTCGCCATCGATGTTAATGCCGAGTCCTCTCCAGTCCAGAAGCTTGAAAACGTCTTCCAGTGCAGCGGTGAACAGTTTCGGAGATATAACGTCTCCCTGTCTCACCCCACGCTGCAGCCGGATAGGTTTCGAATTCTGATCCTGGAGGTGGACCGACATGGTGGCGTTTTCATACAAGCACTTCAACACTTCGATGTATCGATAATCAATTTGGCACCGTTGGAGAGACTGCAACACAGCCCAGGTCTCGATCGAATCAAAGGCTTTCTCATAGTCCACAAACGCCAAGCATAGTGGCCGATTATACTCTTCGGTCTTCTGTATAATCTGCCGCAGCGTATGTATGTGGTCTATGGTACTGAAGCCTTTTCGGAAACCGGCTTGTTCGGGAGGCTGGAAGTCGTCAAACCTGCGTGCGAGACGATTCGTAATGACTCTCGAAAACAGCTTGTAGACATGGCTCAGGAGTGAGATGGGTCTGTAATTCTTCAGCAGAGACTTATCACCCTTCTTGAAGAAGAGCACCACCACACTCCTGTGCCATGCTGTAGGCGTTCGTCCCTCGAGCATGACGGAATTAAATAGCTTCTGAAGAGCTATAAGTACCGGTTCTCCACCTGCTTTCAGAAGCTCAGCCGTAATTCCATCATCACCCGGTGCCTTGTTGTTCTTAAGCTATTTGAGAGCCATTCTAATCTCGCACAGGCTGACGTCTGGGATATCTTCGGTATAGTGTCGGGACAATCTGGCTCTCGGGTCTTCAGCCAGATTGCTGACAGGTAAGCGTGTAGTCATGTATAATTGTCCGTAGAATTTCTCAACCTCTTCCAACAGCTCGGGCTTGGACGACACGACTCTGCCATCCTCGGTCTTCAGCTTTGTCAGTTGGCTTTGACCAGCAGACAGATCCCTTGCGAATACTTTTGACCCTTTATTGCGCTCGATAGCCTCTTTAATACGGTTGGTATTAAATTGGCGTATATCACGGGTCAAGGACTTGGAGATCTGTCTGTTTAGTCGCCGATACTGACAAGCATCTTCAGAGGATTTCAGAATCAGGCTTCGTCTTTCCTCCATGAGCTTGCTGGTGAGGTCCAAGATACGAGATGTTCTTTTTAAACGGCCGGTTTTGAAGGCCTTATTCCCAGCCGTTTGGACAATTTCCATGAAGCTGTCGTTATAATTGTCCACATTTTCGCATTCTCCTAGGCATTCGAAGCGGTTGTGCAACTCGAGTTGAAAGCTTTCGGGGTTTTGGAGTTGGATAGGCGCTGGTCGGAGCGTGGACTTCATCAGTCGACATCTTTCTAGCTTTGTTTTTAGATTCAATGTGCCTCTTACCATTCGGTGATCGCTTCCTGTCTTCAGCGAGTTGATCACAGAGACATCATTGAATATTTGCCTTTTTGTCGACAAGATGAAGTCAATCTCATTTTTTACTACGCCACTGGGATGCAGCCATGTCCACTTGCGCTGTTTTGGCTTTTTGAAGAAGGAGTTCATCATGAAGAGGCCCTCCTTCTCCATAAAGCCAGCCAGCAGCTGACCCCGCGCATTCCTCTCTCCGTATCCAAATTTCCCCACTCTCAGCTCGTTGTCCCTTCGTTTGCCTAGTTTCGCGTTGAAGTCCCCCATCACAACGGTGAAATGGGTCCTGGAGCTATGTATGGCTCTGGAGATATCCTCATACATAGCAAATTTATCAAGAAGATATTAAAATGGTTTCGATTCACCATAAAAAATCACCCTATATCACATCACAGTAACGCTTAGCCTGGGGGCCCTGTATCATTGATATAGCTGATACGACCCTGTTCCAGTCCAAATCAAATTGGCTGACTGATTCATCATAGGACCTGTTTTAAAGGCTTTCTTAATATATAAGGTGCTACTTTATTAGTGTCCGATATTTTAGTCAGTGCTTCTACTCCTGATTCTGATCAACTTTCCCCAAGGAATCCATAGATGAATCGCAAAAAATTCGACCGAGAGGACTCTTTGGCCGCTCGGCTGAGTATGCAGAGTCCAAAATTTTTGCGATTTGACTATGGGTTCCTTGGGGAAAGTTGATCAGAATCAGGAGTAGAAACACTGACTAAAACATCGGGCACTAATAAAGTAGCACCTTATATTACCACAACCGGAACACGTTCATAATTCATCCTTTTAGAGTTCCATTTAGTACGACTTTGAACTGCATGCATCCACCGGTTTCCTGCAAGCCTCAACAGATCATCAGTCCATATGGTGGGGCGCCGTCCGAGACACGCCCACTTGATTACTGTAAGGGGATTTTTTTCGCATTCCCAACGAGCCACTTGAGGAGACAAAGACAAATGGGCCGTTGGGAACAATCCGTCTTTCGGGCCGCGGCGATTTAATGGCTTAACGACTGTAATCTAGTGATAGCATACGGCTTTACGTGCCTTGCAGAACATAGAAATTGTCGAGATAAATGCCATAAACAGTCTAAACCCACGCAAGTAATGACCGTGTCTATAATTAGTTAGCCTGCGTGATTAACGCGACCACACATGCCGCACTGAGCCACGACCGCCACTTGATAACCTTTTTTCCCATTTACTTTTCATCTGCCTCTAATAGTAACTTATGGTTTTCATTTTTAGTATTAAACGCTTGACTAATCCCATAGGCTCACCCGATTCCTCAGAGTTCCAAAGCAACGCATCGCCCGAATCAATAGCCTCTGATGCGAGCAAGCAGCGACGACTGTGTAAGTGGTTTCCTAGATGTAGTATTTTTTTATTATTAATTATGACATAATATGTAAAATAAATAGAACACATAAAGCATTTTGTAACTTATTAATAAATATCCGAACATCGGTTTATCGTCTTTTGTGATGTAAATAAACAATACCCAATTTCTGTAGGTACAAACATATGTCACTAAATAAGTTTTTCAAAACAGCAATATTTTTAATTGTGGGTAGATGAATATAATCTTGGTACAAAGTAACAATTACGAGAAATTTGAATTTAAGTTTTGAGAAAATTCTAAATTATGAAGATTTATTACATAACTTTTACTTTCTTTTGAAGGGAAACACCGAAATTAACATGTTCAAAAATTGTTTGCAATGAAATATTGCACTAAATGCAATTTTTACTGGAGCTCATCTCGGTTAGAAGTTTCGTGTACAGGTCGCGCCAAACTTTAAGATCGCTGAAGGGTACTGAGTGGGTGAAGTGTGCGTTCACTTGGAGTCCTCATGCTCGAATTTTGATATTCTGATTATGCCAATATTTATTGTCTAATAGTGCCCAAAGGAAAAAAAATGTGCTATCGTAGTTTTAGACAAAATCGAGTTTTTCACTGAGGCTGCTAGCGGAATGTTTCCCTGGCAGCCTCATCTCTGGAACCAAGGAACTACTTCGAAATTCGAGCATGAGGATTCTAAGTGAACGCACACTTCCCCCACTCAGTACCCTTCAGCGATCTTAAAGTTTGACGGGACCTGTAGCACTGTGAAAATACCGCTGCGAAGTTGGGTATATAAACGCGCCTGATGTTTAAACACGTACCTTTGGCAGAGGGGAAACGTCTGTAAAGGCTACTCCAGTTATAAATCCTCCAAGGACGGTTGTTAAATACTTGCAGTTTAATATCTTCATTCAATAAGGTCGTAATGTCTGAAGAGATTCGTAACCTATTTGATAGATACACAGTTTATAAAATAGCCTGGATTATTGGATAAACAATTAAGAAATATACACTGGTGGACTAAAAAATCGACTCAAAGTTTGTTTCCCGACTTTTGAAAAAGTAACTCAGTCTTCAAAACTACTAAATACAAAACTAGAAAACCACCAAACTAAAATCATAAAGAGTAAACACGCAGTTTTTTAACTTTTGGTTTAGTGTTTTTTTGTTAGATTGATTTATTTTTTAAAAGTCGTGCAACAAACCTTGAGTCGATTTTTTTGTCCATGAGTATATTTGTAAACTTCAACCTCTTGTTTGTGGAACTCTGTAGATGTCCTTTGCGGACCCTTCTTCCGGATTCTCTACAGACAGAAGGTTTAACTGCTGGTTCAATAAAACACTTTCATATTAAGAATATACAAGATGTCTTTTTAATGGCGAATTACTATTTAGGTCAAATATGACAACTTTTGTTCCATCACCTTTTTTGTAAATGAAATATGGATTAAGACTTTATTTTCTTGCAGTACGCACAAAACGAGCTATGTCGGAGACTAAGTCCACACCAAAAGCTGCGAAGACCGCCGCTGCAAGAAGGGTTTCCGTCGATGTCGGTAAGGTTTACTCTGTCTTTTCCTGGACATTTTAACCAAACGTGACGTGATTTTTACCTAGTACCACAGTACTAGTACATATAAAGGTGGTTTGTTTACGTATAGATGTGTGCGTTGCGTGCCTAGCGCTAAGCCATCGTCACTGGGTTTTTATTGGCATAAGAGGCATTCCATCTTAGTCCTCAAGGATCGGCTAGGTACTGATAACTATAACCCTTCTGGGGTTACACCTTACAGATGCTCATAAGCAGTGATCGGAGTAGGTAGATTGAATTAGGGTCAATGAACGCAAACGTATATGTTAATATGGACATGCCGCGCGGATTCCGAGAGTTTAACATTTTTTTAAAGACAAAAACAAATATTTATTCTGTTATTCTACATATAAATATAGGGTGACTTTAAATTAGTTCTTGATACGAAAGGCTACGAATGTGCTCATGATAACAAACAACTTTCTCTAAGAAACCCATAGTCAAATCGCAAAAAAAATGTTTGACTCTCCATACAAATCAATGAACTAACCAGCCAAATTAGTATGAAGAGTCCAAAATGTTTTTTGCGATTTGACTATGGGTTCCTTAGGGAAAGTTGTTCGTTATCATGAGCACATGCATAGCCTTTCGTATCAAGAACTCATTTAAAGTCACCCTATATATTGCTTCCTTCAAAATTAATTGATTGAACCAGATTTACTCAACTCAATCCGGAAATACCGAAACTTTCTTGAAAAAATGATTGTCCATGTTATTTAATCACGATGCAAGTACCAAAAATCAATCTACTTACTCCGATCACTGCTCATAAGTGGTGGTAGCCACTTTCCATCAGAAGAGCCTTCAGCTTTTCACCACCTCGTATACACTCATATCCACGATACGGGGTATCCTAGTGTGGGTGATACCCATAGGGTTCAAATTATTCTTGTATCTAAAAATCTGTTACAAATAAAGATATTATTATTATTATACAAACAATAAAAGAAGCCACGAATGTCTTATAAACATGACGATTTTCAAAAGCGCTTGTGTTCCCACCAGTGGGGACGCCAGAGGGGCGGGGCTCCCCAGTAGCGGGGGCTGCGGGGGCTGCGGGGGCACGGGGCCGACGCGCCTCTTTCAACCGCGCCTGCGAGGCGCTTCACACCCCTAAAGGCACCCCCAAGCGCAGCGCCACCGCTGACCTCAAGGTATGCCTTCAATCAAACGTCATCAAATAGGTCTGTTATCAAACGTCTACTAACATCAAACTGTTAGTCATCCGAGTTACTGTTTATCGAGGTAGATGACTGCATCAAAAGTAAATTATGATATGTATATTGTTCACCAGATAGCTCTTTTATTGAAATTTCAGAAAAACTTACTGGCTTTGAATGTACAATTTTTACATGTACATTGGTGTCGATTCGGTTTTCACGATTAAACTTATTTGACAGGATTAAACTTAATTGATGTGTTCTGTCTTTTTCTTTCTGCATCGAAAAGACAAGGACAGGACGCTAAAATTAAGTTTAGTTCTGTCAAATAAGTTTAATCGCAAACAACGAATCGACACTATTTTTTATTTTTTTTAAATTCGTAAAAGTATTCTCACTACTATATTGGACCATTACGTCAATCGTTTACAATTAAAAAAAATTTTTAGAACAAAATTTCGGTTTTTGACATTTGATAAAAAGTAACTCGGATGACTAACAGGACTAGTATTCATTGTTATACTTACTTAATATATAGTGACTTTAAATTAGTTCTTGACACCAAAGGGTGTTCATGTGCTTATGATATAAACAAATTTACCTAATATCGCACAAACAATTTTGGACTTTCATACTAATTTTGCCGGTCAGTTCGGTCGGATCGATTTGTATGGAGCCCAACATATTTTTTTTGCGATTTGACTATGAGTTCCTTAGGGAAAGTTGTTTGTTATCGTATCAAGAACAAATTTAAAGTCACTCTATAATATATACTGTACTTGTGTTATCTCCGCAGCCGGACAGTCGCGGCGGTTCCCCGTCGTCGGAAGTGTCGGCCACGCCCTCGCGCCGCTCGCGTCGCGGGTCGACGACCTCCAGCGCCGGTCAGAGCAAGACGGAGACCCCCGGCAAACGGTATGTCGACTCGACTATTCATATATGTACAAGGTCTCACAAAAGCACCTGAATCTATTTCATTTTGAACTGGGGTTTCTACTCATTAAACTGAACAACTTTCCCAAAGGAACCCATAGTGAATCCGCAAAAAAAATGGACTTCCCGTACTAAGTTGGCCGATCAGGTGACCGACTTGTTAGAAAAGCACAAAAAAATTTTCGCGATTTGACTATGGTTTCCTTGGCCACTGTCTGAATATTAGTTAACTTTTTTTATTTTACAAAAATCTTCCAACGCGTTACTGTTACAAATATTAGGTGCTTACCTATGACATTGGCGTTTCGGTTTTGAAAGTTCAACAGAATAATATTACCCCAAAAATGAATTTACTTTCATTGAATTATATATCATTTTCTAGCTACATTCAAGGTCTTTCATGAATTAGTGATGTCATGTCTCTCATGTAAAAACTGACTGAGTAGGGTTCCATTAAATACTGTATTGGCGTTTTCTTAAGAGGTCAATTGGGTCAATTTAAAAAAAAGAAACGAAATTATCTAAAAATCGTGAAATATTATGCGCAATATGTTCAAAAATACATATGCTAACGAATATCACACTGGGATAAGTGTAGCCTTAAAAAATAAAATATAAGTATTTTTTAACGAAAAAATGGCGATTTTCAGTGACGATAAAATCCATTTTCATAGTTTCTACACCAATGTGCTCTCAAAATATTCAGACAACGTGCATTTAGCAAGCATTATTTTGTTTCTAAATGTACAATGGTACTTTGATAATAGTTAGTTGTTTTAAAACCTTAATTATTTTATATTAATTTTGTCTTTGAACTTTTTTAACTAATCGGCAATTTCATAGGTAAGCACCTAATATTTAATATCACGTTGGCAAGAATTTTACTTTTGAAGCCGTTTCCAAGGTCATTCTCACTAATTTCATGTACGCGTGACAACTAAGTGTTATGACCACATAAGACGGAACCTTCTTACGAGTCAACTAAATTATTATGGAGATTCTAAAATTATTTTAACTTAGCATTTTGGAAACCCCAAGAAAAGTTATTGTGCTGGATTTGTAAGTCTTTATTTGACATCTACTATTGCATTTATGTAATGTATTTACTTTTATTGAAATGTAAGACTTGTGCAAGTTTCCCATTGTTATGTTGTTGTAAAACAAACTACCTAAATAAAATAAAAAAAATTAATGCAAGTGTCGATGTTCTATCTAAAACATACACCTTTTAAATTGCATCAAATCAGATCAAATGTAATAGTTTTATTTATTTATTTTGTATTATTCAGGAATAAACAGTCATATTAATAAATATTACACGACAAATGTACTATGGTTATAGACCTGTAATTGCCTAAGTGCTTAAGTTTTGTGGTTAGGGAATGAGATCAGGATCAGATAAAAATATTAATACCAAAAAATTTATACATATGTATATTGAGTTTCAATTTCATTGTATAATGTATTCCATTGTTCCAGGTCTAGAAAAACGCCAACTTTAGAAGAAATTAAGGATACAAAGAAGAAGTAAATGCCTAATTTATTTTTTATTTAATAGTGAAAGTTTGAGGGTGTCATTAAGTTTTATCTTTTTTTTGCATTTGTATAAAAAGTGAAATAAAAAAATGTAAAATCGGTATTTATCTTTCTTTATTCCTTCTTATTTATAGAATAATTTGAATAAACTTACGTTTATGTATATTTTAATTTAACATACAATGTTCAGTCAGGTTTTATCACGATAGTATTTTTATAGGAAAATATTACAACTTTAAAAGTTCACAGTTTTAATTTTATAAACTATAAACATTCATATGTAGGACAGAAAAAGTACTGAGATCATAAAAACTATATCTCTCACTTTATACACATTTTAGACACAATATACATAACAATACATTTAATTACATAAATAAATGCAAACAATACCAACATTAGTTACGAAATGCGATTTTATATAACATTAAAACGTTTGTTTGTATACATCATCGAAATTAACAAACAAAAAACAATTCTACGTATAACGCGATCAAAAATAAATAGGATAAGCAAAGGTCACTTTACACTGCTATTTCTATTTCAATCGACGCATTTCTTTCGCGCGGTTCAAGGCAGCACAGCTCACTCGCTGATATATGAATTCAGCCTTACATTAATAAAGAACAATCTTACATAGTCAATTCGTCTGCTCTCTATATTTTGAATGAATTGTGTACATATATTTCACTGTAAGATTGTGCAATCCGATTTTTTATTAATGTATGTGTTTTATCACGAAAAACTGGAAAAACTAAGTGCAAACTTCAAACACCTTCAATCCGTTTGGCAAAACCGCCATCATCTAAACTTTCAGTTTCTGCTGCTGTGCGGCATATAGAAGGTCAAAAACTTCTTTAAAGTAATAAGAAATGTAGTTGATAATTCGATGTATATTTGCATTTTTACCTTTTGGGCTGGTCAAAGGCCGAATATTAGTTTTAGTAGAACGCAGATAAATATTACAAGTTTTTTTTACTTGGTGGGTCCCAATCTCTTGCCAATGTACTAACGATGGATTTAATCTCTTTTGTATCTTATATTTCTTTATAAACTGTTTTTCTTTTTCTTTCTGTTTCTTTCTATATGAAACTTCTTTAAAAGGCAACAATTATCTCCTCTTACTTTCTGGTAAGCTTTTCAAAGATCTAACGTGATGTATCATTGTTTCATGCATTGGAATGTTTTTAGGCAGTTCTACATTACCTAGATCAATGTCGGTTTTTAATATTTTCTCCGTATCTATTAGTTTTGGATTGTTCACTAGATTCCTGCATATTTCTTTATCTTCTTGTTTTAAAGATTCTGTTTTCGTGCAATCCACTACTTCTCTCTTGTGTCTTATTTGACCCGCATTGTGTTGTTCATTTTTATCTAAATCACTAGCACCGTTACTTTGAATATTTTTTGAATTTTGTTGCGCATTATTTGAATCTTGTTGATTTACATTATTACTATCAACACTAACTGATTTCATTTCAGATTCCTTGGTGTTGCTAGGATTTTCTTTACCTACCGACTTGCCGTTCATTGCTACAGGAACGTTTTGCGCAATCTTTCTTAGTTTCTGTAATTCAAAATCTTCTCCTTCTTTATAAGACTGTGGTTCGTCCGGTGAATGTGAGTGAGCTTTAGGTAACACATCATTGTGAACATTTTCATTTTGTTCAGAAAAGTCTTTGCTGACAGGTGCATCGTTCTTAACTTCCCTGTTGTGTCTTATCGGAACGTCGCCATTTCCGTTTTGGTTATGAGGTTGAATGTTTGCTGATTCCTGCAAAACTTGTGCTACTGGTTGTTGGTTAACATTTTGTTCTGGATTTCCTTGAATATTAACGTTTTGTTGGACATTAGCGTTTTGTTGTGTATTCCCATTTAGTTGTGGTTGATTAACCTGTTCCATGTTTGATGGTTGCTGCAAATTTGCGTTAACTTGTGGACTTGCATGTTCCTGTTTACTGACATCTCCATTTTGCTGTGGCATATCAACTGATCGTTGTTGTGCTTGTTGTATAATATTAGCAGCTTGTTGTTGTTGCGTATTAGCAGATTGTTGAAGATTTTGTTGCTGTTGAACATTGGCTGCATGTCCATTATTAACGGCATATTGATTATTAACTGCCTGTTCTTGTTGCTTGCCTACATATTGATTATTAGATGCTTGTTGTTGATGCTGAACATTGGGTACATGTTGATTAATTGCTTGTTGTTGAAATTGTTGAACATTAAGACTTCGTTGCTGTTGCTCAAAATTTCCATTTGATTGCAAATTCGTATTTGAAGGTTGCTGAATATTTAAGTTCGGTTGGTTATTTACTGAATTTTGTTGCATGTTTTTCTGTTGTTGTTTATACACTGCTGGTAAAGCATTAAGAATTGGTTGCAGATTTAAACCGTTCCGTGGTGGATTGTTTTGAACATTAGCCTGGATATTTTGACTTGGCTGTGCCACGTTTTGCTCTAAACCAGAATTGGCTAAATTTGGCTGGCCAAATTGATTGTCTTGTTTCCGCGCCGTTTCTAATGGAATCTCCTTAATTTCCTTTATGGCTTCTATTGTTTCAACAGCCTTCTTAGCTATTTCTTGTACAGCCTTGTTGGCAACCTGTTCTAAAGGTTCTTGTTTAGCTGCAATAGGTTTATCAGTTACGCCGCTTAAACTCTTTATAGCCATATCCGCTATCTTTTGTATACTTTCAACTGCTATTTTCTTTGCTTCATTACTGTCCACTTCTTTCTTGTTTTGTTCCATTTCATGTTTGGTCTTTATTATTTCGTCTAACAGTTCTTTCTGTTCCTTTAATAACTCTTTCTGTTCCTCGCCATGTTGTTTAATAGTGTCAATGAGTTGTTGTTGCTTAATTATATCTTTCTTTTCTTCAATTTTTTCTTGTTCTTTGGGCTTGTTTTCTTTTTCCTCTAGCTTCTTTTTTATAACTTCCTTTGGTTTTTCAATTTCAGCTTTTATTTCTGGATCTTTATTGAAGTTCACGCCATTATTTTTCTTTAAATTCTTAGGATGTGTTTCTGATACCTTGTCATATTCAGTGTCTTTATTATTGATGTTTGTCTTTTCTTTTGGTTTTGGCTTCTTTATTAATTTAACTGGTTGTTCTTCTTTAGTTTTCTCGTTGGACGGGTCTGGTGGGACTGGGTTAGGTGGTTGTATTTCGGAATCTTTTAGTGCGTTATCAACACCGTTGATTTTTATCCCCTCTTGTGGTATTGGTTTGATCACCTTTGGCTTGCCTCCTGTAAGCATTAATTTAGTTATTATTATTATTCAACTATTCCTATCGTATCCATCTATTCGTATCGTATCCATCTATTCCTTTCGTATCTCATCTATTCGTATCTCACCTTCGCTCTTCTCCATCTTCTCGAAGAAGTCCTCGACGATCTTGTCGATGCGCTCCTGCGTTATCCTCGTCTCATCGAAGCGCTCGTGTTTGTTCTCCGCCGCTTCGAGATTCGCGTATGTGCCTAGTACCATTATCACGAGGCCTAGGATCACTATGCCCTGTGGTGGGATAATGGATAAATAAATAATTAAAGGTACCCATTTATGTGAAATAAAGATTATCTAGGGACAAATTACACACGGTGTTCCGTAGGATCTCATTGCCTTATGGGAACCAGAGAATGATATACATATACATTTGAATATAGTATAAATAATACACCCAGGTATAGAGCAAATAAATCTATTCATCACAGAAATGTTGCTCTGGGTGGGAATGGAACCCGCGACCTTCGGATCAGTTATCAAGACCACTAGCCACCAAGCCAATCAAATATAATTAAACCAACCTGTTCTATAGGGTTTCATTCACAATCAGCTAAAAGACGTCCACTGCTGAACAAAAGCCTCCCCTCAGAGTTTTCTTGACTGTTATGTCTAGTTTTAAAACATAAATTCCATTTTTTTAGTTGAATCCTTAATGTATGAACAGAAAATTCCTTTTGTTCCGTGGAGAAAGTTGTTTTCTTTCATGAGTAGAAGGTAAAATTAACAGGATAAAACCGAGTTAGAATCTTTCAAAAAAATCTTCGTGACGATACGACCGCGAGATTTCATCGCCAACATGTTTCAAGTAATCAAGTAATATTACAGGAACAACTTTCCATACATACATGTAGATAGTGTTGGATATCGATAATTACTTCATCAAACTGGCGTAAAATGAAATGCGTGTAAATTGTTCAACGTGATAAGAACGACTTATGATTTAACTATTATAAAACAAATTAATAAGTACTTAAGTTGTTGAAATATAACATGATCCTAGTGTAAACACGTTATGATCTCACTCCTTTCTGCCGGGCTGTTGAAACACCGTTATGACTAGGCTTGCCAACTACAAAAAAGGCATTTCCGGGATTACCCAGCTCGACATCCGGGACTTGGGTATATTATGCGGGACACAACATACCACATAGGTACAAAATGGTTAGGGCAAAAAACTATATATATTTTTAATCATTTTATTAAAAACAAAAACAATACAAATGTATGACAAACATTTTAAATGATTAAATTTAATTATTTTTTTTTACATTTTTTTGCGCATTTACAAGTTTTTGTTTTGCAACACAAAGTTATAAAATTCACTGCATTTTTGGTCTAAATTAATTTTAATTCGTGATCGACATACAGCTTATTTCTGCTGTCTGTCCATGCATTTCCACAGAGAGAAAATACTCTCCCTGCTGATGCATTTGAAGGAGGTCACACGAAATACGCAATGCGTAGGTATTAAGAAATTTTAATAATGTGTAACAAGTTACTCGGGCCAACTGCCCAACCGTCGGGTTGGACAGTTGGCCCTGCTGGGGCTACTGACACTGGGGCTGGCCACTACCAACTACCGTCGGGTAGTTGGTACCAGATACATACTAATATCATATAATCACTGATTTCCGGGACAAAAGGCGTCCCGCAAGGGGTCACGGCGGGACGGTCCAAAATTGACCCAGAAGCGGGACGTCCCGGAAAATCCGGGACGGTTGGCAACCCTAGTTATGACTATTAACATACGGTGGTGTAATGAGTTAGTGACCACTTAAGGAGGAGTCACGTTTGAGATGACTATAAAATGAGAATCTGATGGACTTTTACACATGTCAAACATTGTCAAACCTTAATAAGCTTAGTTTTCCAAAATTCTTTCGACTGTTCAAGCAAGCAGTCGGGAAGACCACACAGATAGCGCTTCCATGGTAGACCCGACTAGCAGCGCCAACACAAGCTCAACAAGAAAGAAGATATCCTACCGTATGCGAGTTTGTAGGCCTGTCAATACTTGACAAACCTAGTCATAATGTGTCAAAACTTATCAAACCTCATTAGAACTTGTCAAATTTCCATCATAGTTTTATAGAGTTTGGGGATCTGTCTAAACCTGTCAAAACATGTCAACAGTTATCCCAACTTGTCGCATCATGACAAGCTTGTCAAACCAAATCTGCGTTTGTCAAATCATCTCACCTTAGCCAGCACCCTCTCATTCGTATTCTTGAACGTGACATTGACGAAGCAAGCCGCCGGGAAGACCACGCAGATCAGAACTCCGATAGTGGACCCCACCAGACCGAGCACCAGCTCGATGTTGGGAATCAGTAAGCTGATGAAGAGGGAAACCCCGATGATGGCTACTGTGAGACAGCGGAACGAGGTTTCCGGGATCGAGTGGTTGATTATGTGGTCGTGGTGAGAGGAGTGAACCTGGAATAGAAGGTTAAGGATGAGCAATGGTAGCACTATTGCAGATTACGGTCACTTCCCGTTCCTATTGTTTTGCCACTCCATCCCTTCCTGTATTTATTATACACTAGCTTCCGCTCGTGAATTCGTCTGCATCGACTTCAGAATTGGGTCCAGAAAGAAAATGTTAAGGTGGCGCCATCTAGTGACAAAGTGCAAATTTTGAGTTTTTAAGCATTACGGCGGGAACCCTTAAGTTTTCCGGGATAAAAAGTTTCCTATGTGGTAACCCAATGCTTTAGGCGTGAAAGTGGAACAAACAGATAGACAAACCAACATCCATACTTTAGCATTTATAAGATTAGTGAGATGAGATGAGATAAGATGGTATTTTTAATGACGGACATGGACTGGCTATAATCGCAAGTGTTGTTCTAACGCTTTTTGAATACACGACAAAAAGTTTTGGACTTTAACAAAAATGGTCAATTCGACGATCGTTTTGTGTGGAGTTAAATTTTTTATTTAATAAGTGGTAGAACAACTGGTCACATTTAACTCAAATAACAGCCTAGATTATATAAATAATAGGCATAAAAATCACATATGTAATGAAGTGTGTAATGAAATAATATCATAATTTTGAGTTTCATACATTTTTATCTTTTTTGATTACCTAATCTAATATTTGTATGCCCCTAATAGCAGGACATAAGGACACTACATATAAATTATACATCTGTTATTTTAACTATTTTTCACAAATAAATCTCATTTTCATTTTCATATCGGCATTTTTATATCAGATAATATTTACGGAAAGCTTATTTTCACCATAGGTACACAAATTAGCAGATACGACAAACCTTTTTATAGAGGAAGGAGTAGAGACTCGCGCGACATGGGAATATGATGAGCGGGAAACTGAACGCCACCGACATGACGAAGCCCAGCTTGATGACGTCACTACCCATCGTGGGGCTCAGGCTCATCAGGATGTTGCCTGCATAGTATAAATAGAAATACTAAGTTATCATTATAAAATGAGGCGCAAATGATTTGGAGTATGCTTTCTTGCTCTAATTGAATTCTATTTTATTACATGAGCGTACAGTAAACTTGCGCAGTAGACATAATTTTAATTACGCGGGAAATTGATGGAACAATCGAGTAGCTTTATTGTCACCCGCCATGCCACGTTCCTAAAATCTCTACCGCTATAGGTTGATTGATTTCGCGCCTGATTCAATGAAATCGTCAACTTTCAGAAAGCTGTCACGTGCGTTGATTGTTTCGGGTGTTTCCGTCGATTTTTTGTTCTTGTCTACGCGAACGAAGATAAGCGACGCGCATTATTGTTTTGTGTACTACTGTACCCAGCTTTTACCATGTTTTATTGTGTAGTAAATTATAAGACACATAGTTATCGTTAACTTTTAAAATGCTTGTCGCGTCAAATACGCGTTTTGGTGTGAAGTACCCTAAAGTTTCAATGTGAGTTTTAGTCACAAAAAAGTAGCAACAATTTACAGCTTATTGTATAATCTGATACTAAATACTTAAGTAATTATCTAGACATTGTAGACATTAAAACTCGTCTTGTTTTTCTCTATACATGAAGTCGAAGACTGGTGTGACAATGTTCCTTGGAGAAAAAAAATATTCAGGGCGCAAGCAAGAATATAATCTAGTAACTAGAGATCCTAGATATGTTCTAGATAGGTAACCAAAGAGTTTTTATATCAGATCACTTGGTTCAACGCAAAGAAAAACAAAATACTCAGCGCATCGTACGTAGATGTTGTAAAAATAAAAATTACAATGAAAGAATAATGATGCATTGTTATCTAGTTACGGTCTCAATTGTTCAAATAAATGAGCAGAACGAAGAACTAATGTCACGCCGCTGTTCGGATGCAATCTACAATACAAGGTTATCTTGCAATTTGTGACTTTTCTTGAAGTTATACAAATATACATCACAGTGTAAAAAACGTCGTCTATTTATTTATTTATCCGTTTATTTCAGGCCCATAGAAACATATAAAATGCAACACATTACACAGTCTTATACAAGTGTAGTGTATGACGCACCTCTCCACCTCACATTATTATTCCGTTATTCAGTATAATTATGATGTTATACCAATTATTGCCATTACACGTTTGAGCAGTGACTTGCGTGTTTCATTCAAATAACAAATAATAATAAATAATATCCGGCACAAATCACACACGGTCATCTGGCCCCAAACTAGGATTCCCTGCACTATGGGAACCAGAGACTGATATACAATAAACATATACATTTAAATACATACATATATAGGGTGACTTTAAATTAGTTCTTGATACGAAAGGGTATGCATGTGCTCATGATAACAAACAACTTTCCCTAAGAAACCCATAGTCAAATCCCAAAAAAACATTTTGGACTCTTCATACTAATTTGGCCGGTCAGTTGCTTGATTTGTATGGAGACTCCAAAATATTTTTTGCGATTTGACTATGGGTTCCTTAGGGAAAGTTGTTTGTTATCATGAGCACATGCATACCCTTTCGTATCAAGAACTAATTTAAAGTCACCCTGTATAGATATAATACACCCAGACACAGAGCAAACAAAGCTCATCACAGAAATGTTTGCCCTGGATGGGGATCGAACCCACAACTCTCGGATCAGTAGTCAAGAGCACTAACCACTGAGCCAATAATAGGAGTCGGTCATCTTAAATATGCTATTGTACTAATGTCTGATGTCCACAAACCTGAAATCTCATGGTCGTTGAAGGCGATGTAACCAAACAGCCCCAGCGTGAAGTAGACCGCTGTGCAGATGTTGATGGCGTTTTTGGAGACCACCGTCATCTTCTCCAGGGAGAGAGTCGGCATAGACTCGAAGATCTCGAACAGCTGTCTACAGAGGATGTTGAGATTGTTCTTATTATAAAGGGCATAGAATATTTTTGTTACAATAAAGCGGCCACCCATGAAAGTTGCATGAATCGATAGCTGGCAGTAATTCCAACAAAAACTGTAAAGATAGCAAAATTCTAGTGTTGCTATTAAGAAATATTGAAGTTAATATCAAAGTTATACTGGTGGAGCAAAAATTCAAATTCCAAAAATCCAAATATGAGCAGAAATTCAATTAATTTTCGTGAATTGTTTTTTCACTAAACAGTCCTTATATTGAAACAGTAGAAAAACTAACTAGCTTGGAATTTCATTACATGTGTAATTTAAAAAAAAAAAAGACAACGAATACAGTAAATCAAGATGTCATTTTACTCAATTTCAAACATAAAATTTAGTTTCTGACATTTAATAAAAAGTAACTCAGATGACTAGCAGTCAACTACTGGATTCACTGGCCGCCCCGACATAGAGTAAGGTATGGATTATGGAGTAAATCATGGATTAAGGTATGGAGTATGAAGTAAACTATGTAGCAAACACTCACGTCTGACAAAACAGCGCCATGGACAGTATGGGCACGCACTGCAGCAGCCCCGCCGGCCGCCACAGCGCCACGCGAACAGTCCACTCGCTGGACCCGGATAGAAGTTGCGATGCCGCCTCTGCTATTACCTGCCACGCGCCAGTAATGGACATGGTATTTTTTTATCCACAAAGGGTAGCTGACTGTATCGACGATTAATTATGAAATATTTTTTTCAACACACTTGCTCATAAAGTGGCTCTATGGTCACCGCAATTAGGCACAGAATGACACCCATAATCAAAGTGTGACTTTTTCATTGCTATAACTCACTAGTGAGTTATAGATTTTTTTTAAATTTTATTGGTTGAGTTGCTTTGTTCTTAAAAAAGTTTTTATTCAAAAAAAAAGATCGTGTTCAATAGAACAAATAAATTAATGTTCCTATTGCTTGCTCATTTCATGCAACTTCTTATTTAAATAGATAATTTTAACTCGTACGTGTTTAATAAATAAAACTTTCACTCAAATATAACTTTTGTTTTCTCTGTAATAAAAGAAAACTTTAAATTCCCCATTTTGTACGTGGCAGAATAGGCGCAAATCCTATGCGCCGAAAATAAAATAAAAAACCTCACCCTTTAGCGCGCATAGGAAAACTGATTAATTTTTCCCGCCATAGCGAAACATTTTTCACAACTCGTTTTCACTGTTGAAATTGTTGTTATTGTTATTTTATTCACAAGTGTGTTGAAAAACGTCGTATGATACTCGTGTGTATTGATGATTACCGTCCTTGGCTCTCTTAAGACCCTCGCCTACGGCTCGGGTCTCAATGGCGCCTCGACGGTAATCACCAATGTTACACACTAGTACCATAATGTACTATTATTAAACAGCTCTTTAATAGGATACAATACATGACTGCTTCAAAAATAAATTATGAGACACAGTTCGCAAAATTGCTCTTCCACTGAAATTTCAGTCGAACATATTTATTATATTTTATTTTCCATCTCATCTTTAATATTTAATTAATTAAAATCACAAAATGAGTCCTATAAAGACGCTAAATAACTATGAAGTCACGTCACAACTTTCAAACATTTTTAGATCAAATTGATATTTGATAAAAAGTAACTCAGATGACTCTCTCTCTCTCTCTCTCTCTCTCTCTCTCTCTTTCTTAGTTTTTGACTTCTCTTAAAATAATTCTTCCAGCAGTCAACTACCCTATTGGTTAACTCTTGGCATTATCTCGCCTGTTGGTAAGTGGTGATGATGATGCTGAAGATGGAAGCGGGCTTACCATTACCAAGATTCTCCACTGCAATGGGGAACTGGCTATCTTATCTCCATGCCGGAACACGTCAGTGCTATTAACATTGATGTTTGGCGGCAAAACTTAGACAAGATGTCCGAAAATGCCCTACCATAACCAAATCGGTAATGAATAAATTGAGTATTAATTAATTTAATTAAAAGCGTAGGTGGCTCCACGGTACGGTAAGCAGTGACTTCAACCTCCTAATCGGAGGTCTCGGGTTCACATCTTGGCCAATGCACCAATGAGTTTTCGAAAGTTACGTGCATTTTCATAACGAATGCTTTAACAGTGAAGAAAAACAACGTGAGGAAACCTGCCCATCTGTTACTAAATGTGTATCAAGATTGCGTTACACATGTCCGTAGGTCTTCACGTGACTGCAGGTGATGCTAAATGCAACATCAGGCAACTGCCGTCTATCCTTTTTTTAAAGTACAGTTAGTTAAATAGTGCCACACGATAAGAAGTAGAGGACTGAAGGTCACCTTAAGAACTAAAAAGAAGGAAACTGAAGGTCAAATTCAGAACTAAGAAGAAGACTGAATCTCACCTTGAGAACTAAGCAAAAGTAGAAGCAGATGGTGGCGGCGCTGACGTTGCTTAGACTGTCCACGTTCCTGAGCATTCCCAGCGGCAGCACACACACCAGTGAGACTATCACCATTATAGAGGTCCTGCAACCAACCATACATTTGTATGATCTTACAGACCTCACAGGCTCTTCCACGCTGGCGATTTGATGGGCGATTTTTCGGGGTGCGATAACTAGCTTGTAAGTTGACACATTTATAGAGGGTATTTTTAGAATTTCGTCGGAGGAGTACTGACATGCAGTAAGTGTGGCCGTACATTCACAGCAAAAATAGGCTATGTCAGTCACAAAAGACTTTGACTGACTCGGTGGGTAAGTGGTTAGCGATCCTGATCTCTGATCCAAGAGTCGTGGGTTCGATCCCCACACAGGGCAAACTTTTCTGTGATGCTCATCACAATTGTTTGCTCTGAGTCTGGGTGTATTATATCTATATATGTATGTATTTAAAAGTATATGTGTATGTATATCAGTCTCTGGTTCCCAAGATGCAGGGAATCCTAGTTTGGGGCCAGATGACCGTGTGTGATTTTTCCCAGATATTATTATTATTATTATTATAAGTCACACAAACAATGCTCCAATTTATTGCTGAGACCAAAATCGGTCCGGATTGATTGATTGAAACGGTGTCTTGGTTCGTACTTATATTACCTGATCATCATTTCAGATCTATAGACTAAGAAAATAAGGCGTGAGTTTATGTATGATGTAAAGTAGATATTCAAATATCACTGTCTTATTAAACATTTTCATTTACATGATAATTTAGAACTAAGTGATTAGTAATTGACAGTCTGAATTTTGTTGATTTTATTTTTATATATTTTTACATCAAAGTTATCAAGTAACTTTTAATAATTCTAACATCAGTTATATTAAGAGGAAATGGGGAAGGCCTATGTTCAGTTGTCGATGTCTTTTGACTGATGAAGACTAATGAAGAGGTCCGATCATCACTATTAAATATTACTACAAAGTTGTGTGATACAAGTTACAACAAATTAATAGAATATCTATTTATTTTTAAAATCAAATAGTTACCTCAGTATATCACTCTGGTTAATATTGAACATTTTGGCAATAATCTGTGGACCAAGATCTCCGACCACCACAAAGTAAGCGATGCAGGTCCCCATCAGGAACCCGATGATCCCTATTTCTACAGCCCATTTGCCGGAAGGTCCAAAGACATGGAAGGCTGCAAATTAAATATTGCCATATCATATGATATCTGTGATTTTTAAGTTAAAAAATATTATTTCACAGCATTTTTAAAGTTCAAATCAAGGTATTAATTTTGATGCAGGTTTTTTTATAAGCTCAGAATTGTTTACCTAAAGGAGACGTTTCACGGGACTATGGAGCTTGGACCTGGTCTGTGTACTAAACATCATAAATAAGTCATTAGAAACATAGTCTTTTCTAATTGTACATTTCCTTCGATTTACCTTCCTTGCGAGGTTCATCTAGTTTCTCAGATTTAACAATCGCAACATATAAATCACCCAACATGGCGAAGCGAGCGCAATTTTGAGCATTTTACGTTCAGAAACTAAATTTTGTACATACCATTGAAATGAATAATTTAGTTGTCCGACAAGTAACTCAAAAACCAGCTGTTATGCCTGTAAAAGAGGCAAGGCATATCCACAGATTTTAAAAATCGTACACCAATGTCAGAAGTCAGAACAGAAGGGTGTTCAGTCAATCAGAGTCAGAGAAAGCATGTGAGGAATATGTGGATGAAGCCGTAATTTCTGAACGTGACCTACTATTGCAAGCTTCAGTGTTACCATTTATATTGTAAAAAGTGCTGACAAAACATTATGCTTGAACCACGCAACCCTGCTTCTAATATTTTTTTTCATTATTTTTCCTAGAAAGCCTATATTTTTCTATATTTTTGAGCATGATGTAGTTGTTAACATTTGATTAAAAGTAACTCATTCTAGCAGCCATGTACCCTATTTGTTTACAAAACAATGTCAGGGATGTTGTATCAACATTTAATTAGAAATTGTTCTTATGTATGTTATGTAAACAAACCATAAGACTAGGCAAATGCATATGTGAGAATTGCTGTCAAACTTCAAATGTATGTTACTCACCCAAAAACTCAAAAGTTCTTCTCCGAGCTATAAGAGCAGACTTTAACAGGTAATAACAACAGAGCCTGGAGACCAGCCCCATTGATAGAAGGATCAAACTTGCCAGCAGCACTCCACACTAAAAATATATAAAATTTATTTATTAAAGCTAACGTCAGTTGTATTCTATAATCAAAATACAATTTCAAAGAGCAGATTGGTGTGATGCCAGTACAGGAATGAGAAAATTTGTGGCATTTTGTCGATCTTCTTTGAGTCACTGAGCCAGCAACGTAAGTAAGTAACGTCAATTGTAATTCTTCTTTGATTGCATCAGTTAAACAACATCCACTAAGAACTGGTTGAACTTAGGTCAACCCTTTCCTTGTCGTCTACATAAAGTAATCCAGAGATAAACACATTTTTATACTTCAGCAGACCATTAGTCCACACATCAATCCTGGCTAGGACCATTACTGCAATAACTGAATGTCCACTGATTTAGATCAGATTAATAGAACTGGTTGTGAGAGCCTATGTCTTATGTGAATAAAAAGCACAGAGACATAAAACATATTCTAAGTCCTTTATTAGACTTTTTTAGTTGGATTACGAAATTATGCCCGAAAATAGGAGGCAACGGTTGGAGTTCAGTGCCCTTTATTTTTTATATTCTATGTTTGAAAAACATTCTATGTGTACCCCAACCGAGGTAAGGACTAAACAGTTAGTTTTTATTAAATGTAGTCAGAAAAAAGTCATAAAATGTATAAAAGTTTAACATAAAAAAATGATATAAATAAAACAGTTGGGTATAGTTTTATAATTAATTCCGTGACTACGCTTATCAATAACAGGAAATTGTATCGATAAAGCTGCGTTTCGCTTTCTCAGTAATAAAGTTTAAGGAAAATATTTGGAAAATTTAAGAAAATAAGTAAATACTTACTTGTTGAAAACAAAATGGCATGGCCAAAATTCCCACTCCAATAATGCTGTTGGCTAATGTAATCGATTGCCCCGTCGTTCCCATACTTATTTTTCTAATTTAAATGCAATTTTTTATATAAAATAAATAAAATACGCCTCCGAAAACACAATTTAGGTACATCACGTCATTGTTTTGATTTGACGTATGTTTGACTTTGACATTTATGTCATGTGTTTGACGTTTGACAGCACATTGACGTCTTTAGCGAGGCTACCAGTATAAAATAAAGATCTAATGTTGCCAACATATATCTTTATATTCTTCTATTTTAATCTCGCATCCTCGTTTTATGCTGAAAATTCTTAACACAGACATTCAAATGACAATCTCATTCAAAGTAGGCCACAGTAATAATATGAAAACAAAAAATCTATGTAAGAACAGCTATTCTTTTGATGTTATTGAACATCTGCTACCTAACATTATCATATCTACGATCAAGTCTACGATAGATATTTTTGTTCCACATACATACAAACACCTAACGGGCGGGACTCGAACCCATTACCTAACTACATTTCCACTCTAATTTTATTCATATTTTTTGTTTCCTTTGATTTCATTAGTTGGGGGTTTAGGTTTTTAAAGATAAAATTAAAAGATGTTTTTGTTAACTGCGTATTCTTTATTGAATACGATTTTCTTTGGTTGTTACTTAAGTTATTATATGTAATTTATAGTATAAATACAAGTGGGCATTTATATTATTTTAAATTACTTACACGGTCTAATAGTATTGCAAGACAGTAACCAAAAATCGTAAATAAGTCGAATATTTTAAAATAATCCAAACAGAAGGGTAAGTACCGTAAAGAATTCCTTTTTATCAAGTTTTTCCTATTTCAACCTATAAAAATGTACCAAACAATAATTTTCAACAAATTGATTCTTTGGACGAAAAGTTAAACAGAAAAATAATAATAACAACAATAAAAAAAACATTATGTTATGGCAGGAAGACACGATAATACCTAATTGTTTTCCTGCTACTCGTATACCGAAGCGAAGTAGGACTGTGTTTTAGCAAATACCTATACAGGGTGTTAAAAAACTGCGTTTGAGATTTTAAGGGGTTGCTCAGACTCAATTATAGAGTACAGGAAAAATATTTTTAAAATTCGATCAACCAAAAAAATTTTTTTTTAGTTCCCACACAAAATTTTGATTCACTATTCAGATTTAGTGTGGGAAACTGAAAAAAAAGTTGAGAATCGGATTTTTTCTGTATTCTATACTGGATTCTAAGTCACCCCTTGAAATATCAAACGCACTTTTTGTAACACCCTGTAGCACAAGATAAATATATTAAAATACATATTTTTGTAAATCTTTCTGAAATTTCAAACAAAATTGCTTCTACTACTACTAATGAATCACAAAAAAAAAGTTGGATATTAAGTTTCGAAAATAAACTGACCTTTATTAGTACTATGAAGAAGCTCACAATTATTTTGCGAGTATCCTTGGGGAAGCTCCTCAATTTTTTGAATAAAAGACACAGTACCTATTTTGTTTTTTCAGGTATTTCAGAAGGGCACTATACCGGGTCTTAGGTAAAATAGTGAAGCTATTTTAAGGGCTAGAAGGGGATTTATGCTATTTACAAATTTATATTCGCTTTAATAACAGAAAAACGAAGGTTTTGTTTCCGGTGTGAGGCGGCCCTAAGGTGACGTCATAGCCCGCACAGATCACGCACGATTGTACATGCAAGAAAGAGATGGAGAACAAATAAGGGAGGAATTACACAAAAGCAGTTATTTTTAAATTGTAATTTAAAGTTTTTGAGGGAAAATTTTAATTAAAAAAATCTGGGGTTAATTGTGAGCGTTCAGTATGTCTGACTCAACCTGAAAAAGTGGGTGCGAAGCGGAAATTTGAGTAAAAATAGTGCAACTTTACACCCTTATTTCTTGTAAACTAATGGGAATTTCGACTTCAAGGGACCTTATAGTTTCGCCATGTCCGTCTGTCTGTCTGTCCGCGGCTTAGGTCAGAGAGTATTAGTACTAGCTAGAGAGCTGTAATTTGGCATGGTTATACATATTAATCACGCCAACAAAGTGGTAAAATAAAATATTGAAAGAAATAATTTCTGGGTACCTCCCCTACACGTGAAGTGGGGATGAATTATTATTTTCTCGACTAACCCATCGTGTGGGGTGTCGTTGGATAGGTCTTTCAAAAAGATTGCGGGTTTGCAAAAACCATTTATCTATTTAGAAATCCGTTGTCGTATTATTAAGCTTTAAAGTGTTTTTTTTTGTTAAAGTTATGTGTCCCTCCCCCCCTGCCAGCTAAACTGTTGTTTCTAGAAATGTAAAAAAAATACGGCAGTAGTATATATAACGAAGTTACAAGGAAAACTATCCCAGCTAAGTAGGCTTTACAAGTTAACAAGTAGTAGTCAATTTTGTAAGACCGGAGGTTTTCCCCTTGAAGCAGTGTCTGTCGAAGTACTACGGAACCATATACTGCGCGTAGCCCGACACGCACTTAATCGCTTTTTGTGATAGGTTCTATACGTGCCCTTTAAATATTTGCACTATTTTACCTAACACCCTGTATTTATTTATACAGAAGAAGAAGATAGTGGCCATTTATTCATGAATCTGAACAACTTGATCAAAACAAGTTTACAATTAAGAGTTTACAAACAAAAAATTTTTTTAACTTTCTATATAAGCTGGACAAGTTGTATTAAAGAGTCCAAAATAATTTTGCAGTTTCATCAAAGTCGTAGCCCAAAAATTGTTCAGATTTTTGTACAGGACCAGCTTTAATTAAATATTGTTAGATATATGATAGGTACAAATGTTTTTACATACATTATTATACAGAATGTTAAAAAAGTGTGTTTGAAATTTTAAGGAGTTACTCAGAATCAAATATAGAATACATGAGAAATATAAAAAAAGGCCGATCTACAAATATTTTTCGCATAACAAATCTGAATAGTGAATCAGAAATTTGTATGGGAAACTGAAAAAAAAAACCCTTAATATTTCAAAGGCACTCTTTTAACATCTTGTATACATATGTGAAACTAAATGTATGTATTTTACCATCAAATTATACAGGGTGTGTTTCCGAAAACTTTAAGGGCTTGCTCAATCGGCTTCTCCATACAACATTTTAAACTTGATTGGACAGTTTGTATGGAGAAACCGATTTTTATTTCGTTCCCTAAAAAAATTATTGTGGAAAGTTGTTCAGTTTCGTCTACTGAGCAAGCCCTAAGTTTTCGGAAATCTGTCCCTTACACCCTGTATAAATATTTCACGCTTAAAAGTACTAACTCCTCCTTTCTAAAGTCAGTATATTGTGCACAATTTATTTATGTGTCCTTTTTTTATTAATAAATAAAAATGTTAAGTTTTTCTCTTACAAATTTCACTGATTGTGATTGATATGTACTTAATTTATACACACTATAAAATAACAATAGGCATGTAACTACATAATTCCTAAAGTTCTATAATAAATATTTTTCAATTAATTTATTTATCCTACATATACAGGTGTAGCAATGTTTTAAGGTGGGCTATAACTAGTCAAACTATACAACTGTTTGTGTATAAATTTACATTGCAACAAAAAAAAGTTTTCTCTAAAAAGTTTACAAATTATTTATCAATTTATATAAAGTCTTTTGACCCGACTGCGCCAAAAGGCGGATTATGTTTTTCGAGTGCATCAGGTGTTAAAAAAGTGTGAAATTTTAAGAGGTTAGATAGATAGATAAAGCATTTATTGTAGGTTACTCAAAATCAAGTATGGAATACAGGAAAAATATTTAAAAAATCCAATTTACAATATTTTTTTTTCAGTTTCCTATACTAAATCTAAATAGTGAATCAAGAATTTGTATGGGAAACTGAAAAAAATTGCAGATCGGATTTTTTAAATATTTTTCCTGTATTTTATACTTCTGTCTTAGTAACCCCTTGAAATTTCAAACACATTTTTCTAACACACTGTATATGTTTGTATGTATATTTCTTCGGCACGCTCTGCAGCCTAAAAGGCTTGATGGATTTTAGCTTGAGGTGTCGGATTCGTCTTGATCCCCAGATTGACATAGGATACATTTCATTACAGTCGGGTTTTTTTTTTAATACGGTTAGGTTATTTGTGATATCTATCGGCAAAGCCGTAGCATTGAAAGTTGTTTGGTTTGACAATTTAGTATTCCCATTTCCTCAACTTAATTATTTTTTTGCGATTTTAGTAATATTGTCGAGCTGACATAAAGTTATTACGTTTCATGCATGAATGGAAATCCAAGTATTTATGTATTGTGTAGTATGGCTACACCTCTTTGTCACATGTGTATATATAGTATACAATAAAATGATTCTAGTTTACATTATGTACTTCTAGTCCTATTTATGTATAAAAATAAACATAATGGCACTGAAATGGAAAGCTGAATAAAGTTAAAATACTATAATTTTTATATACTGTAAAAATAATGTATATTAATTAAACATTTAAAATTACCATAAACCAAATAATGAAACATATTTTTGCAACAAATTATACCTAATATCAAAATGCGGACGCTTTTTACCATAACAATACTTACTGGGTTACTATTTCAGTTACGTATTAAAAAAAATCCAACAGTTTTTTAACAAGTTCAATGGCACAATTATTGTTTTAGAAAATATCTGAAGAAACAAAAAATTACATAATTTTTATAACAAGTTAACATAATTTTTTAACTTAATGTTATGTTTTAATAATAATCATCTTTGGAGAATCAAATCACTTTCGTTTTAATTTGGTTTCTAATGGCAAGTCAAATTTTAGGTTCAGCCATTTTTATTCGATGAAAAGCTGAAATTGCGGATGTACTATAATTTGAGTTGAAACTGAAGAACTTTTCTGAAGAAACCTAGAGTCGGAGCAAAAAATTACGGTTTGACTCCCCATACAAACTTTGGAAATTAGCTGACCGATTCATCATCAGACACTTTCGTGCCCTGAGCGCCACCACTGACCTACATAAGACGTCATATCAAGTGGTTTCTGCTAAATAAACAGAACAATTTTATCTAAGTTGGCTGCTCGGCTCATCGATTTATGTGATGAGCACAATTTTTTTTTGATCCTATTCCTTAGAGAAAGTTAAACATTTGGTCCGAGATTTCAATTTCACCTGTATAAACCTAGCTAAGTTGCGAACAATACAGAACATTATATGGCTCCTTATGAAATATCTGAAAAAAAAAAATTACCACGGCTTCTAGTCATGAAACTAAACAACTTTCTCCAAGGAACCTATATTAAATTCGCAAAACAAAATCATACGAAATTTTGAGTCATACTAACTGATCATCTGAACCGCCAATTTTGTATGGGAAGTCCAAAAAAAATGTCTGCAAATGAGTAGGTATAGGTTCCTTGGGGAACGTTGTTCAGTTTCATGAGTAGAACCCACTGTTCAATTATTTTCAGGTATTTTAGAAGGATCCTATATTTGTCCTTTTGCATAAGTTGAAGCGTCTTTAAAACAATATTCAATTTCAATAAAGTATGTAACTTATTCATTTTTCATCGAATAAAAATGAAACCTTTAAAAGGTTGCAAGGTGGTATTTAATTGTACCAATTTTTTATAAAGGGCAGTGTGTACTTGTTATACCGTCTTCAAAAAGTCTTAAAAAGTTCAACATTTCCCAGTCCCCAAAATTAGTTGATAGGTTATGTTTGAAAAGTAGTTCAAACTGACGAATAACAAAGCCTCGTATCGTGTAGCTACTAATAAAGATTACCACCTTATATATGTATTATTTTTACTTACAAAAACATTCAATGTACTTAAAATACTTTATAATATAATATTTATTGCTCAGCCTATAATAAAATGCCCTAGTATTTATGAATTCGTAACAGGATGCACAGAAGTCGACAAATTAGCAGAGAATGTTGATCAAATATTGATTTCAGTGTCACACCTCATATGTGGTATTCATATTGTACCATTAAGAGCGACTGAGATTATAATGTTATACTGAACAACATTTATAAAAGTTTCAAAATACGTCAATATACATATGACACAATTTTCAAAAGTCTATAAGTGATGTCTCTACTCTACGGAACACGTTATCATTTAGTTAACTTAATTCAAATTTATATTTTATAACAAAGAGCTATGGACGAGGACGATTTTTTCATAACATTGAAATTCGAGATTTAAATTAGTGTAGCGTCACTTTGGGAGGCCATTTGGGAAAATCAAATATCAACTCAATAGGGATGCTTTGTTACCGGAAATATTAAGACTCATAAATAATCTTAATACTGAAAAAAAGAACACACAAGAACGACAACGAACATTTAAATTCGGAATGCCTCGTCCATATACATGCATTGTATGTAAGGTCTTTGTTTATATTGCAATAGTATAACTACATAAATAAACTTACCTACTTATCAAGCTTATCATTATCATTATTTTTCTCATCAGTCAAAAGCATTAAGATCTCTTCCGTGGTCTTATTTTCGTACCGAAACTTATCCATCTGATCTTTGGGGATGGTACCGTCTAGTAACATCTCGATGTTGGCTTTCAGTCGCTTCATAGGGGATAGTGTGTTGTCCTTGCAAGGTACATACCCCATAGCTTCCAGAGATTCTTCTAGAAGATTGTCTATGAGACGCTTATTGAACCCTGTTGACAGAGAACTGATTAGAAACTAGTCTTTTTGAAGTACTAATGTCATAGTCCGGTCGGACGTATCGACTTTACTTACGCAAACTAACTTGTGCAAGCAACCTACGCAAACTAGTTTGCACAAATAAGGTTGTGCAAATTGATCTGCACAAATCAGTTCGTGTAAGTCGATACGTCTAGCTAGACATTGGGGAAGCTTCATTTATACAGCAGAGCAAGTGTTATTTAATAAACAAAATTATAAGTTTTAATTGTAAAACTAATAAGACTTATTAGTGTTACAATTAGAGTAGTAATTGTAAAAGAAAGTTTCTGAACTGTTTCCACAAATAACTAAATATTATAAATATTTTTTTTATATTACTGCCTAAACCTATTATGTATATTCAATTCAAATAAGACAACATTTCAGCATTCTGACCCTATTCCAATTTATGCATTTAAATTTGAAATTTAAATTGACGACCGCCACCTTAAATTTAATACCATTTCGACCATACACCATTTCCATTTTTCCCCATCACCAATTCCAGAACTCCATACCCCCAACACCGTAGAGATTAAAAACAAAATGGCTATGAACTCACTTAAGCGAATGTACCCATAATCGTCTCTGTCTGGCCCTGTCAATTAAATATCGACGGTAGAATAAAAACGATGGTTTCCAAGTTGTGAAGGGATAAAACATAACTAGATGAAAAACACATATACAGGTGTAACAGAAAGGTGTGATAATACTTCAAGGTGGGCTTCTACTCATCGAACTGAACAACTTTTGTTCTACAACTTTGATCAAATCGCAAAAATTTTTTTGGACTTTTCATACAAACTTGGTTCGCCAGCTGATCGATTTGTATGAAAAGTCCAAAAAAAAATTTGCGATTTGAACAAAGTTGTAGAACAAAAGTTGTTCAGTTTGATGGGTAAAAGCCAACCTTGAAGTATTATCACACCTTTCTGTTACACCCTGTATACAGCGTGTAAAAAGAGTACTCCCTGAAACTTAAAAGCTGAATACCACTCATTACACTGAACAATATTTCAATATATGCAACCATACTGAATTCTCAAAAAAAAAATCTGAACTAGAGCTCGAAAAGCTCCTAAATCTAAAAGTTTTGGCTAAATCAGTATGAAAATAGGACACATATGAAAAGTTGTTCAGTTTCACGAATAGAACACCTGTAAAAGTTTCCGGGAGTGGCTTTTATTATTATTATATTGTATTATATTATACTGATTGAGTTCAAACTAAACATTACTACATTCCTTACGATTGAAGACAAATCGTATAATACAAAACGATCGATTCAATAAATTACCAAGGTGGTCTGACCCCGGCTTTACGCATCATTTACATTGACACAGTTCGCTGATACGGGTAGCAATCAAGGCGGAACGTTGGACGTGACTTGCAGATAGAACTTTATGCACTTAAGTATCGGCATCCCCTAAAGCTGTGTCTGGCCTTTCTATAAACATCGATACCAAATGTGTGTTGCTCATAAAATTAAGTAGCGTTGGGTGTACGGAATTAAGTGCGTGAATCTATCAATTGTCTATTTTTTTATTTAAAAACTTCGAATATCAAAAGGTCAATCTTTCAATAAGAGGTACTTTCACTGATTTCGCAAAAATAATTTGGACTACTCATACTAATTAATCTGCTAATTCGCAAATTTTCTAAGGGATGTTAAACATTTTTTCATTTTCGACTACAAGTTCGTTATAAGCAGCCGTCGTTAAATTTTTTCAAGATATTTCAGAAGGATACCTAAAATGAAACTTATGTAACATTTTTAAAGTTTTAAATAGTATGACTGTATGAAAATTCGTAAAACGAATATTCATAGTAAACAAGCCCGAAACATTAACACGCTAACGTCGCATTGCTCATTATTGAATTCAAAAACGTATCATTCGACATTGAACTATTTTTCAGACTTAAGAGAGCACTTCCATGTAATGTATTGCAAATTGAGTGTTAAACAATGGTTACAGAGTAGATAATGGCTTATCGGCACTCGTTAATGAGTGTGCATATGTTACAGTATGTAGTGCAGCTGAAAATTAACGATCTTTTAAAATTGATAATAAAATAATGAAGAGGAAATCTCGTTGATGTCTAATGTATAGAGAAAACATAATACAACTTTATAGTTCCTACAAAAATCGATATACAAGGCAAAACAACTATATTTTATTAATGAAATTATTAGTATACTCCTTTAGGATACATTTCTTATAATTCTCCATTCCTAAATATGATAAATAACCACTGAAATTATTACAAGTGCCCTTGAACGCGCGTTGATGTCTAATATATGGAGGATAAGTTATGTTCAGATTTCAATGTGTTGAACACACCAACATAGATATGGGTGTGGACTGTGGTGTGGATGTATCAATGATGGGGTCCAGTTATTGCAAACACACACGCACACACATAGCGATGTATATGTACTTGACGCTAACTGAAACAAAAACAGTGCAAAACTCATGGGATATGTATGTGTATACATAGTTTTGGAGTTACAAAAGTAATACGCACCTAGGAATTTGAGTCTATCTTTGGTAGCGATCATAGTGAGTAGGAGCGCTAGGAGAAACCTCATCTTGGACAAACTCATTGCTGACTCCACTTCAACGTCTTCCACTTGGACTGAAGCCTGGATTTTCTCTTCAAATGACATTGGTTCTATTTCAATCAACAAACAGAGCTTAGAATGGGAAACCAAATCGCTTTTCATCTTGAAGGTATCGCCACATTTTGAGCATTTGTAGAAATGTTCTTTGCCATGTATTTTCATCATATGGGTCTTCATGTGTGGCAGTTGGGAGAAACTTAGTGGGCACATGGCACAAACAAATGGCTTCTCCCCAGTGTGTCTTCTGATGTGCAGCATTAAAGCGTTGGAGTGCCCAAAAGGACGTTTACAAATCCTACATGGGTACGGACGGACACCTGTATGAGATCTACGGTGGACAGCCAGCTGGGTAGCCTGTATGAATTTTTGTCCACACTCGGGGCACTCATGAGGTCGATACTGCTTGTGGACCCTCATATGCTCACTGAGGTGCCCTTTCAATTCTTTATAACATATGGGACACTGGATCCTGTGGCCCCCGTGACAAACTTGGACATGTCTCTTAATTGAGTTTAGACGTAAAAACTCTTTGCCACAATATTGACAGATGTACTCTTTAATTTTGGTGTGGGTTTTAATGTGGTGTGTCAGACGACTTCTGCATACATAGCTCATGTCACAGAGGTAGCATTTGAAACGGCCAGTGACCAAATGCGTTTTCTCATGCTCTACTAAAGGCAGCCTGTGTGTAAACTTTTGACTGCAGTACAAACATTTAAATTTATTTTCAGATTTCACATGGGTAGCGTAGTGGAGGTTCAAATTTTCCTCCATCAAGAAAACTTTGTCACAGACTTTGCATACATAGAATTCAGGTCCTTCTTCAATAGCATCGGCGTGACGCTTTTTCAAATGTGCTTTCAAGTTTGTTTGGTACCGGAACTTTCTAGAGCAATGTCGGCAGTGATACGGTCTTAAATCTATGTGAGACAGCATGTGCCTCCCTAGAGCAGTCTTGTTACTGAATGACTTGTGGCAGTAATCGCATTTGAGCAGCGATAATGTCAAAACCACACCATTACTCAGAGTAACTTGCTTAGTCTTCGGAGGCTTAGGTTCGCCTTTTGCTGAATCTTTTTCCTTTTCCATACTTTCTTTGGAAGGCTTTTTCTTATAAGATGACAGTTTTTTTGGTGGATATTTTTTTGGTTTGCGGAACTCATATGGTATTGCATCAGTTCCATCAACATTGTTTGTGTCTCCTGGAGATAGTACACTTTTCATTTTGTTTAACACATCTTCTCGTAATTCCTGATCCATGCTTTCAAGAGTTTTTTTACTTTTGGATTTATTTGTTTGTTTGGTGATAGTTTCTGCTGAATCTTCTTTGCTGTTTTTTATACTGGTAGTTGTGTTTTGGTCACTTATTTGACTATCATTGTTATTAATAGCATTTTTGGTAGCTGCGTTTTTAGTTTTCTTTTTGGTGTCATTTATCATCAGTTCGTTCTTCAGTATATTATCCATGTACTCTATATTACTCTTTCTCTTCTTCAATTTACTACTTTTTGTTATTATTGGAAATAAATTGCTTTTCATCGTCAAATCAATTGGATTATTTGGAGGCATTTTTTCATTGACTGTACAAGCCGACATATTGTCATTGCTATGCAACTGTACATTATCCTCGGAGGCTAACAACTTTGAATTTTTCCTTGTAACCACTGATCCTGGGGATGATTTTTTGATTTTACTTAGACCTTTCTTAGAGTCATTCTGTGTTGTGTTTAATCTAGTCTTTGTATTGGCCATATTTCTATGCGTATGTGAACATTAGTAAGCTTGCTAAACGTACCTTTCTGGTGATAACAGGAAGTAATATTATTATAAGCTAGAAGACCCGCCACCAAGTATAGAAGTACAGTTTTTACAGCACTGCAGTTAGTAGATGCGTTCGTCGCTTTACAAGTAGTTTATCTGTGCTGGGGTTGCTTCTACTTACGTGCACTATGTAAATATATCATAGTTGGTCTCCATAATCGCCGCTGAGTGCTACAGATAACGAATTGTTCAAACAACGGTGTTGTAATGCAGGTAGATGAAGGACGAAAGCCTTATTGTTTTCCAACTTACCTACATCGTTTACCTTATTGGATCACGCATCTTTATAATATAACCAAACAACACCATAGATCCTTTTATAAAGGCCCATTTGAACAAACACAACCACTAAATATTGTTACAATTTAGGTTTATTCAGGAAAAATACATGAAAATCTCACAGAAGCAGAGCGGATATGAATGAAGTAATTTATGTGTGTGTGAAAGAGACAATGAATCATGTGTCAAAATAAACTTTGTAAGTGGCGCCATCTAGCACAGTTTTACAGGATCTCTTCATATCGTTTTGAAACATTTTATTTTGTAAATAGAATTATAAATGAATAATGCCTTATTAAAATCAATAGTATAAAAGTGGAAAACTCAAAACCAATACTGTGTTAATGCAAATATTTATTGACAAGTCTTTAATATAAAAAGGATTGTACCTACTTTATCGCAAGCTATCGGTATTCATTTAGAACTAGAGTCTTGCAATCTTTGTATAGGCAGAATTATTTAGTTTAGAATAGCGTAAAAAATCAGTCTTCAGTTTTCTTCTATATAAAATGAGTTCTCTGCTGTTATCTGAAGAAGAATAATTATAATATAGAAGGAAGAGATATACGCTGCGTAACTTCTAAAGATAAAACGAGCGATATGGATGGATTAAGCGCGCTTTTATTTATGGGCAATCTATATTTAACTCCAACGAGATAAATCGATCTACACAAATGTCGAAAATTACCAAAATTATCTGATTCTATGAGTAAAACATACAAATAACGATTTATCACTCATTCATTTGTTTCACTCATTTTAATGAGTGAAACAAATAATAGCTTCTGCATGAAGCGCTGATGGTCGCGTTGATGTCTTTTCTATGAAAACGCTGAGCTCCATAGAAAAGACATCAACGATTACAACAAAGTCAAGGAATTAACCTTTTTTTATGATTTTGACCAAAATTAATCAAAATAATTGTAGAAAATCTATAATATGTATTTTGTGATTGTTAAATGCGTTATGGTATTTTTTTTTTGGTAAAGTTTGAATGTTTTTTAACTGTACATTCAAATTGGTAGTCTAGGAACTTTGTACTAGGGTAGATTAAAAAAAATGCTACCTACCTCGAATAAACATATTTTCAAATTTGAAAAAAAGTTGGTCAGCTGTTTGGCCAATTTAATATGAAGAGTAGTTTAAAATCCTTTTTATCTTTAATTAAAAAATGTGTTGGAGCGTTTCTTTAGGGCCCGTCGTTTCTTCTCACTCCGTAAACACTTCCCAAAACGGCGGGTATACGAGTTCAGAGTGGTAGGAACCTCGTATTAGGTAGATAAAAGAATGACATTTGAAAAGTGTACACTGCTACCTACTCCGAATAAAATATTTTCATTTTCACTATCATTTGCATAATACAAGAGATAACTTTTTATGCATATCAATAAACTCAACAAATTCCCCCCAAGGAATCTATATAGTCGTTCTAAAACACATGAAAAAAATCCACACGGCTTCTACTCGAGACTGAACAACTTTTCCGAGGAACATTTTAATTCTCATACTTATTGATCATTTTCCAATTGATCGGCCAATTTAGTATAGAAATTCCATTTTTTTTTGAGAATCCAGGATGGGTTCCTTAGTACAACTTGTTCAATTTGATTAGTGAAACCCACTGTTTCAGTTTCCACGTACATATATGTTTAAACACTGTATATGTAAAGTAAGTATTTTATTGAAAGTTATAAGTATGTACCTTTTATATTTATAGTTTTTACGCTACGGCTACGCTATTGTAGGTACGGTACGATTACATGGCTAGGCAGGTACTTAAATAAAATATGATTGTTGCATATACGGATGTGGAATGTAGATTCTTCAAATGAATATAATGGATATGACAATAGAACCTAAATAATAGAAAATAGACCATTTGGATGTGCGGCCAGAAAATCAGCGGGTAACTGACTGCGTTGCGTAGCGTTCTCAAAATGCTTTGCGTTTTTTATTTAAAGATTTACACGCATATTTTTTTATCTGCCTATTTTTTTGTACTTACCACGCGAAAGTGGGATTAGTTATAACGTACCAAGAAGTTTATAACGAATTCACCTACCAGATCCATGATTTTGCAAAGTTAAAGTCTTAAAAATAAATGAGAACACTGTTCGTTCCTAATAGCAACATTTGAGCATGTTCCATAGCACAGATATGCGCAGAAGGTTTAACATTTTGGGCTTACTTAAAGCACAAGAGAATAAGTTCCATCGAAATTCCGCCTCAAAACTTTTTTGACACGACACATACTACACAATCGAGGTCCAAGCCCGAGGTTTTTAGCTGAAGTTCTTATTACTTGATACGTTTTACATCAGCGGTCTTCAATGGACCTATCATGTGTCTGCTGTTATCATCTAGTTAGTTATCTGTAATTATAATAATCGCCATTTCCACGAGGGCGAAGCCTGAATTATTGCTGAAATTCTTATTAATTAAACGTCTTACAGCTGTCTTTAACGGACCTGTCTGTGTCTATCTACATATCTGTTATCATCAGTCTTTCTGTCTTTAAGTAATAACAAGAATCGCCATTTCCATGGCCAAATTTTCCGCCACCAACCACCTGACTTTCCCTATTGTTCCACCATTGTTTGCGCACAATGGTCCCCGCTGCCTGCCTTGCACCACCGACACCGCCGGCTTGCAAAACAAAACGCTGTCTGATGGCAACTGCTGGTATGGAAACGGACCAGACACGGAGATGTAAGGAACTTCAAGTATTTGTTATTAGTGTCATGGCCAGATCTTAGGAATGTGTTAGGGTGGGGTCCCTTTTGGACCCGACGTTTCTTCTCTCTCCGCAAGACACTTCCCGAAACGTTGAGTATACGAGTTCCAAGTGGTAGGAACTACGTATTTTAAAAATTAAGTTCGGAAAGTGTACAATGCTACCTACTTCGAATAAACATATTTGATTTTTGATTATGGTTGGACCATGAAATCACTAGCCATTTCGTTGAGTAGCTCCGACAAAAAGACAACGGAGGTTTCAGAGCTGTTTCCTAGGTAGTACCCTCAAGCTGTTGGGTGAGCTTCCGCCGGGAGGTTTTCGCTAAGGTTTACAGTATAGGACCCTTCAAGAAGGGATTGAAAAGATTTTTGAAAGTTCGGCAAAACACTGATAGCACCACCGATGTTGCAAGTACCCATAGGCGGCGGTAACCACTTTCCATCAGTTGGGGCCATCAGCCTGTTTGCTACCCTTTACAATAAAAAAATAATAGGTAATAATGAGCTGGATACTTCTGCTCGCTCCACAAACATTTACTAAAACGGCCAGCATACAATTTTAAAGGTTTTAGGAACTTCGTTTAATTAATAGATAAAAAAATAACCTTCAAAAAGTACATATAAGCTGCCATTTGCCTCAAATGAAAAAGTTTTTATGTTTCATTCAAAAAACAGGCCGAACTATTACACATAGGGCGAAAGTTCCACAACAATTTGAAGGTCACAGCGACATTTCTCTGACATCTGCGCGAGAGTTTGATACACCTCATTCCTGCAATCAGAGCGAAACGAATTGTCCCGGCAGATTCAATCATTCCACTTACCAAGGTTATTAGACCCCAAAGTACTTAATAATTACAAGAAGTGCTTGTTGTTTTCACGAGCAAGTTTAATTGTACTTAGAACAGTTTTTAGCTCCCTGGATGTCGACGTTCACTGCTCTACTGGTTACTATACGTCAACATATCGAATCGAAGTACCTAGTATTTAACCTAGTATGGCACTTCTATCCATCTTCTACCACTCTATAAGTGGTCTAGTGGCTAGTGCGCTTGCTTCACATCAGGAGGTCGAAGCTTCGATTCCCGGCGGGGTCAAATTTTGTAGGAGCCGGTTTGGTTAGTGGTAGGGCATTTTCTGAGCTCACCTGGCCAGCTACCACCAGCTTATCTAACTTTTACCGTCAAACATTAAATTTAATAGCATTAGTATGTTGCGACATCCATGTCGGATGGTTCCCCATTTCGTCGGTGAATCTTGGTAAGCCCGCTTCCATCTTACGGTATCGTTATCACTCACCATCACCACCAAGTGAGAAAAACCAAGGGCTTACCATTGTAGGTACATTTAAAAAATGCAGGTGATGCAAAGTGCAACACAAAGCAACCGCCTTCTACCCCTGGTGATAACCGTCAGTAGTACAGACTATAAGACCGTTACTACACTTATCTCTAAATGATGCTCGTGTCTTTCTCTTGATATAGGTAGCCAAAGTTGATGATGCCAATAGAGATAAGGCTCGCCTTCAGAGATAAATTCATGCCTATACCAATATTTTATCCCAGTTACTAAGATAAACATAACAGGCTTGAGAACCATCCGGCTTCACAGATTCCCAGCGTTCAAGCTGCGAAATTAGCTCCTTACGAGATTTAGGTACACAGAATTAGCGAAGCAATGCTTTTGAAATAAATGTTAATAACTGAAACATCTTAAAACATCATCATCTTCCTGCCCTGTTCCCAATTATTTGGGGTCGGGCAACATGTCTTCTCTTCTTCCATTCCTCTCTTCTTGCCGTCATCTCAGTGCTCACTCCTTTCATACTCATATCATTCTTCACACAATCCAGCCATCTCTTCCTTGGCCTTCCTCTTCCCACTAATTCTTAAAACAGATGACATAAATATTAACATGAAGTAAGTAATTTAATTTTTATCACACGCACCTAAACAATAGAGTTTCGAAAAATGTTTTTAGTTAATAGATAAAAAAATAACCTTCAAAAAGTATATATACGCTGCCATTTGCCTTAAATGAAAAAGTTTTTATGTTTCATTCAAAAAACAGGCCGAACTATTACACATAGGGCGAAAGTTCCACAACAATTTGAAGGTCACAGCGACATTTCTCTGACATCTGCGCGAGAGTTTGATACACCTCATTCCTGCAATCAGAGCGAAACGAATTGTCCCGGCAAATTCCATCATTCCACTTTCCAAGGTTATTAGACCCCAAAGTACTTAATAATTACAAGAAGTGCTTGTTGTTTTCACGAGCAAGTTTTATTGTACTTAGAACAGTTTTTAGCTCCCTGGATGTCGACGTTCACTGCTCTACTGGTTACTATACGTCAACATATCGAATCGAAGTACCTAGTATTTAACCTAGTATGGCACTTCTATCCATCTTCTACCACTCTATAAGTGGTCTAGTGGCTAGTGCGCTTGCTTCACATCAGGAGGTCGAAGCTTCGATTCCCGGCGGGGTCAAATTTTGTAGGAGCCGGTTTGGTTAGTGGTAGGGCATTTTCTGAGCTCACCTGGCCAGCTACCACCAGCTTATCTAACTTTTACCGTCAAACATTAAATTTAATAGCATTAGTATGTTGCGACATCCATGTCGGATGGTTCCCCATTTCGTCGGTGAATCTTGGTAAGCCCGCTTCCATCTTACGGTATCGTTATCACTCACCATCACCACCAAGTGAGAAAAACCAAGGGCTTACCATTGTAGGTACATTTAAAAAATGCAGGTGATGCAAAGTGCAACACAAAGCAACCGCCTTCTACCCCTGGTGATAACCGTCAGTAGTACAGACTATAAGACCGTTACTACACTTATCTCTAAATGATGCTCGTGTCTTTCTCTTGATATAGGTAGCCAAAGTTGATGATGCCAATAGAGATAAGGCTCGCCTTCAGAGATAAATTCATGCCTATACCAATATTTTATCCCAGTTACTAAGATAAACATAACAGGCTTGAGAACCATCCGGCTTCACAGATTCCCAGCGTTCAAGCTGCGAAATTAGCTCCTTACGAGATTTAGGTACACAGAATTAGCGAAGCAATGCTTTTGAAATAAATGTTAATAACTGAAACATCTTAAAACATCATCATCTTCCTGCCCTGTTCCCAATTATTTGGGGTCGGGCAACATGTCTTCTCTTCTTCCATTCCTCTCTTCTTGCCGTCATCTCAGTGCTCACTCCTTTCATACTCATATCATTCTTCACACAATCCAGCCATCTCTTCCTTGGCCTTCCTCTTCCCACTAATTCTTAAAACAGATGACATAAATATTAACATGAAGTAAGTAATTTAATTTTTATCACACGCACCTAAACAATAGAGTTTCGAAAAATGTTTTTGTAACGCACGGCGGCGTACCTTGCATTTATAATTTTTCTTTTTTTATGAACCTCCCAGCAGCGAGTGTCTGTTTCACGGATATTTCGTAACAAATAGCAACAAAAGACAATAGGACTTGACCGTGATTACAAAAATAAAAATGTTTTGGGACAATTTTTTTCGAAGACAATGCACATTTAATCTCCGAAACAGTTTTATTATGCTTACTAACGATGCTGTTAAACTAAGAAAAATAGTAATCACTGAAGACCTCTTACAAAAACAGAAACATTTTTAGTTATTTTGACAAAAGATAAATGTTGTCCATAAAAGGTTATTAAGTGGCGAACGCGGGCCGAAAGCCATAGAATTGGACGACCCTCCCCATCCAGGCTTGCAGGAAGTCACTGGGATGTAGGCAGCCTACAACCATGTTACGTTAAAGTCTATGGCGTATTTTCAAAGGTGGACGTTTTTCAGCTATTATGAGGATATGATATCCATATAGGGAAAGAAAAAATCAACAACTACCAACAAAAACAAATTAATAATATTTTTTTTTTCAAATCTATGTTTGTTTATCCTTCTTAGATGTCATAATGGAGCAACGGAGCGACATGATTTTTGCAAACTAAAAAAACTTAAGTAAATAAATAAATGTGTAACCAAAACATTTTTATCCGATCCTACTTATCTAGCAAGTTTCGTAAACCTCAAGCAAAAGAAATGTGCTTCCTATCACTTTAGCTGTTACAACGATAGCTTCTAGATAAGAACAATCAGAGAAAATCCTTATCGCCCTAAGGTCAATCAACTCTATCACAAACAGTTTCCGACATTTTAACGCTACAACCTAATTCTCTTCATAATTATATGTATAAGTCACAGTCTACTTAGGGAGGCAAGACGAACACGATGTCGCTTATGATAAACATAATAGAAAACACTGTTCTCGATTGTAGATAACAATTTTGTTGTAGATTGCATTAAGACGGTATTCTGCTTTTCCTGCAAGATAGCTAATTACAGAGCAACAGTGCGAAAAATTAGTTGAACACGAAAATTTTTAAATATACCCTAGCGAATGTATACAGTAAAGAGTGGGACAAAATACCCGTCAACAGGGTGTTCTACTACTCGTGAATCTAAACAACGTTTGTTCTATGACTTTGCCGAATTAGCAAAAAACATTTTTGAACTCTTATTTTAAAAAAAATGATCATGTTTTATTTTATTACAGCTGTATAATATCTCAACGATATTGAGTAGGTTAGGTAGGTACCTATACACCAGTTTAGGGTTTTTCAACCTGTGGGTCGCGACCGACCCCCAACGGGGTCGCGAAGCTTTTCTCAAGGAGTCGCGAGTAAAAGAAAAAGTTTGTGTTTGTAGGTCCTACACTACTGCAATGAAAAAATATGATTTCAGTGAGAATGCTGGGCCTGTTAATTTTTAACAATTTGTCTAAACGTGGTTCTATTTTGGAGACGTTAATAACTAAATTATTTTCTAATTGAATTAAATTATAAACATAGTCTTTCAAATCACTAACATTTTGTATGTTTATGGCCCTAGGGGGCTCGCAAGAATTTTTTAAATTGTAAAGGCGTCGGGTATTAAAAAAGTTAACTATATTATTATATTATACTAAAAATATAAGATGCTAACTCCCCTTGATACTAACCCGAGTTATCGTTTCTATTACTGTCGTCAAGTGTGCGCAGTGCGCGAGCCGCTTGAGCAAGGAATAAGTTTTTCGGGATAGAACGAACTGTCCTATGTGATTTCCCGATCTCTACGTAAAGTCTTTACCAAATTTCAATGAAATCGGAAAAAGTAAATGTCGGTGTAATGTCTTCTATTTAATTATTACCTTTGACGTATATTTGCATCCGACTCCCCGACGATATAATTAACTTTTTTTGTAATTTTCAGAAGATGCGTGACACCTCCATTACAAAACAACACGAAATTAAAAGGACTTGTAACTACTAAAAATACTTAGTGTAACATCTGTTTTCATTTGCTCCAGATTGTGTTGTCCCTACAATTATGCACAGTGCACACTGCAGTTTCATCTTCATTTTCGCTCTAATAACCCGCCTTGTCTCCGGCATTACAAGTAGGTACCTCCAAGTTCCAAAGCTAACTACCTACTATGCAAGCCATCATCGCCTGTCGTACCGTCAAGAAGAAACTTTATGATATCATCGCTTACGTTACGGCTTCCACAAAGTGGTTTGAGCGGGGATCATTTTCCAGCGACTGCATTTCTTGCAGCCATACCTTATTCTGTGCTTCGGTTTCGCGGCGATAACAAGACAGTCTGTTCGGTTCGCATCCGCGCCAATTTAAATTTTGACAGTTGTTTTCTTTTTTTTCGTGAACCGTAAATCAAAGGGCTGGACGTATTCAGCCAGAAGTGCAGTTTTCATGTCTGGATATTGTTGTGGGAATAATGAGATTCTGGTGGGTGTTCATATTTTTGGCGAAAACGGCATCGGCTAGCGATAACCAGCTGCCTGGATTGGAGTCTGAGAAAGGTGTGTGATAGTGTAACACCAACATATTAAGCACTTATTTGGGTACTACATAAAAGGGTAATAGATAGTGTGTATAAACTAAACCTGTGGATCCCTCTACAAACTCTAAAATACTTATAACCTATACTCAGAGAATTATGAAAAATACATTACTATTATAATTTTTAAAAGTATGTATTTGTAAAGCAATTATTTTTAATGAGTTTAGGGTTTTTATTTATTTAGCTCTCACTTCAACATCTACCACGCTGTTTGGGCTACAATATCAGACAAACATACATACTCGTACACAAGTCGAAATAGTTATCCTGATTTTGGGTAGTCGGGTAACAAAATGAGTTTCCTATAATAAATCTTTGATGTTTATTAGTTTAAAGTTTGTCTTGCCGTTGTTACTTGTTTTAGATATTGTGTAATTCATCCATTAGAGCTGGAGTGACGACATCTGATAAAAATAACATAATTACCATAAAAATACTAGTCGCACTGTTACAACTGGTCTACATAATTTCTATTGTATTTATAACTATAACAATATGTGTTCTTTCCCACGCTTTCCATTCCTTTTTCCTCAAATTAGCGAACATTATAATGAAAAGATAACTTTTGGTATAAAAAAGTTTTTTCGTAACAACCATAGCACAATACTGCGGCAAAAGGGCTGCCTCATAATATAATATTATGAATGTATAAATATGTACGTATACTTCTCTGTTGCTTAAACGGCATGACGACAAAAACTTGTTGACGTAATCGGAAATCTTCTTAATCTCCTAGTTCATCAGGCTATAGGTATTTAATTTTTCGCTGGATTTTGATTATCCGCTGTAAGTTACGCTTTGACCCTTTCTAAATAAAACACCATAATATTAATATCAGGTAAGTCAAGTAAATTCTAGAAATTAAGCTAACTAGTTTTGAGTTTGATTCAAACTATTTAATTTTTTTTAGTAAGTATTACTTAACACATTCTTTGCAATCGTAATATATTTTTCTACCTATACAAAGTCCTCACTAGTGAAACTATTGGCCTGTCTTTAACATACATAATTTAATGAAGACGACATCAGCAAAAACAATTAAACCTCTGTACGGTCCCGTGTCGTCGTCGTGATGAACATTCGACGATATTCTTTTTTAATTTAACCCCAGCTATTTTACGGTTTTTGAACATAGAACAATAGCAGTGAAAACAAAGTGGATAGCCGTAGAAAATAACTGCATGATAACTTTCGGTTTTATCTACATCTGAGAAAGTTGGTAGTTTGGTACGACTGTGAAATGTTTTATAGTATATGGGCATTACAAATAAAATTTAGTTTGAGTTGTTCGTAGGAAATTGATATACGAGTAATTACTACAGAATTGAGTTTGCGCTCTGCGGAATCGCAACAGTCGATGTCGTCCTCCGCGTCCGCGTCATACGTAGTAAATTAAAAAATATTAACTGTGACTTGCTCCATAATAATAAAATAATACTTATAAAATTATTCACTAATTGCAAAATCCTCAGTATCTAAAGGTTTATTTAGGACATGACCTAATACATACAATTCATCTAAATGGAGATCCAGCAGAGGAAGTCCAGAAAGACGATTGAAAAAAAAAACTTTTGCAATCAACGCAAAGTCCCATAAACACCTTTTAAATGTACCCCAAAAAGCCTCTGAACCTTATTTAATCATTACAGACAGAAGTCATGACAGCGCATGCACAAAAACTTATACGTACATATTCTCATAAAGATATAAATATATATAGCTAGGATACAGGGCAAATACAATAAATCTGTTCATCAGTCACATAAATAAAAATAACTACCCTCCCTCGAACCCGTCTCAAGTCCAGTTAGACCGAAGACTAATTATTCTCTACTCTCCGTTTTAGAGTCCCGCTTCCTACCCCTCTTCGAGAAGCGGTATGATACCCGTCCTCTGGGACCCGGGGGTTTACCTCCTCTGACCTCAGCGCCTGTAGCTGGGGAACGGTGCTCTTCTCGGCTCGAGTCAGCCCTGGATCAGCTCAAAAGGAGGAAGAGGACGCAGCCGAAGAATTTGGATAACCCTTTGGTAATACATAGCATCTTTTTTGTCTAATAGTCAGCCGTCGTAATTTATTACGATTATGTACCATATATTATATAGTTGTAGGTATACCCTCTGATATCAATTCCCGTAGCTGTAGAATGGTGGCTACCCTTTCTGGAGTCGGCCCTAAACCACCTTTTAAAATAGAAGAGGACACGGTCATAAAACTTGAATACTATTGTAGATTGATGAGAAGCGTGCTTAGTGCTTCTCCCGCTGATCCACTACAAGTAACTGATAAATCATATGTAAACATGTGAAACAGACATCGCTAATCGGAGATGTTAACACAGCTAATCGCCTCAAAGGTCTTAGGAGCTCTAAACACGATGACATGCTGGAAGATCCTTTTTAGATTAAAACTATTGTAGATAGTATTTTAAAAATCATAAAACCAATCAACCTGTATACCGAACTATCAATCAATAATACTGGCCATTAACACCAAAACAAGAGGTATAGACGAAATAATGCTTTCGTTTACGATATTTTGGATATCTTCGATTTTAATGCATGATCTTTCTTTTGTTTCCAGATGGAAAGCATCGACCTCGGCGGCTACAGTATGTACCAACAAATGCGATCAGCTCCAGTCGACATGTACGTCACTAGAATGCGTGTACGCCTACCACAGAATAGCAACTGGGTTCGCGTAGAAAAATGCTATTTCGACCCTAGAAATGTATCATTGGACACCATGCTTCTGTTTCACGATTTGACTATAAGCGGGAATGTTGATCTCTACGACGCGAACGAACTAGACAGAGGTATACCCCCAACTCGAAGACTAAGAAGAAACTATGCAGACTATCCACCTTACCCTGAGCCGTATGCAAGGCATAGAGGCGGGAACGGATGTAACATGATATTGAGATTACGTAAAGCAGGAATAGGGTTCCACACACGCCCGCTGAACCAGCAACCAGGAAAGTTTAATGTGAAAACTGATTCAGAGTTTGTTGAACCTGGTTTTATTAGCGTCTATGCTTACGGTTGCGAAAAGTATATCAATAGGAATTCTGTAAGGAATAAGGATAATCTTCCGTTGAAGAGAAGGAAGAGATCTGATGAGTTTTCGTTCGATTCGAGATTTTTGGACAATGCTCAGCCATACCCTGAGACTCTTGAAGGTAGATCGAGTGAGAATGCTTGGGATGTGATCTATGAACCTCGAAGTAGAACAAACTATGAAAGAAGCAAGTTATTCCGACCTGACGATGAACTGGATGAAGTAGAAGATATTTCTAGAGAAATGGAAGATATATTCACTAAAGGAATAAGGACTCTTTTGACAACTTATATGAAGAAAGAGCTACAGCCCGCTATTAAAGACACATTAATGAGGAATATGGGTTATGTGATATCCTATGGTTAATATAGTAAGCTATATTTAGTCAAAATGTAAGTAAATGTATATTTTAATATTGTAATGGTTATAATTTTATTTTTTAAGGAACTACATAAATATCGTATTATAATCAATATACAGTTTTTTATGTACATATTTTAAGATTTATTCGACTGCTTTAAAAATATTTTATACATATATTTAAACACAATAAATTAAACATGAAAAGCCAATTATTATTAAACTTAAATATTATCTGTATTAACTAATATCACAGAGATTTTGATAGCACATACGAAGATTCTATTAACAGTCAACTTGTACAAGCTATTTTAAAAAAATCTACATACTTGAGGTGACTATCTGATTATAATTTTTTTTATAGCTTACATAATCCTAGTTCTATCCCTTAAGCGAGCAATCTATGAGGCAACTACGTTTTGTTAAGGTATGTGACACATTTGTTTATGTAATTACAAAATTTTTGAAATCCTATGTGAAAACATTTTTTTATAACTTTAATAAAAGGTGTTTTATTTCATCAAACACACTAAAATGTAGTGCTGACACCGATATGGCTTTTAAAGTACTTGGCCAATACCCTTTATAAAGAGCTAAAACACCTTCTTCTGATATAGTTAGCTTCACACAATGTAATAGACCCTTACAGTATATTTGCTTTCCGAAACCAGTTCGGTAATGTTGAAAACCTTGTATCTGCAATCTCTTTTTTACTAAATCAAACGGATAAATAATAGTTTTTGAAACAAAGCCCGAAATTGAACCAGCCATGACATTAGCTTGTAAGTTAGATTCTTTAGTATCTTTCCGTTGAAGAAACCATATCTTGTTGAATACACGTTCTGAAAGGAGTTTGTATATTGCGAACTGAATTCCTGCGTATGGCGCAATCTGGCTTAAAGTTGGCAGAAGTCCTTTGTACAGTGACCTAGGGCCTTCAGTAGTGACCATTGTTTGAAAAGCATTAGTAAATCCTATGTAGGCCTTCATTGTCTTCTGTTCAGCTATTAACCTCGTCCTGACTGTATCAAAAGGAAAAGATGCTACCGTGGCTGCAGTCGCTGCAATGGCTCCATGAGTGAAATTGATACTCGACTGATTTTCTTTATAAAAATTTATATCTGTTGTTTTAGTTATCTCTGTTAGAGTATCAAAAATAGAAAACTGGAGTATTCCATACGTTATAGACAGTAACTGGGCCGGAACGTGGCCACTCCACAGCGCTGTAATACCCTCTTCTCTGACGATGGTGTAGAGAGCTTGTGGTATCGATTTGTACTTGGATTCGACGCCTTTCTTTATGGGTTCTAGTTGCAGTTGGAACCTGATCTTCAGGACGTCCAGGGGCTGTGTCAGCGCGCGGGTAATGGCTCCTGACATGCCACCAGCAACAGCCGAAAAGAACACTGACATTTTCTTAGGTTGTTCCTCATTTTCAACTAGCTGCATTACCATTATGTAAACAAATTGTAGGTATATATAGTTCTTAGTTTAACATATGAAGTCCGCTGTCAGTAAATATGGATTTTATTAGCGATAAAACCGACACACAGCCGGAAAACTCATTAAAACCCACGAACGAAACATAATAATATGATTCAGTGTTGCCGGCACAAAAATGAAAAAAGTCCAAAACCACTCGTGAAAAGTTCCGTTTTAACTTGGAAAGTTCCGTTCATAGGCCACAGTAAAAAAATTTCGCCACAGCGTGCGTGCGTCGCCGTCGCCACAACGTTATTCGCAACTAGGTAGGTACTAGACCCAACTATCACCGGCTCAGAAATATTTCAAACTGATATCTGTCGGACGTGGTCCGTCCTGGAGGGAAGGCCACGTAAGGCCACCTTGAGAGGCCTCTCAACCGGCAGCATGTAGAAGAACCAGTTAATACCGCTGGTCTCCTCGAGGCTGCTGAGGTACCGCTGCACAATGCGGTACTTTTGGGGCTTGGGGTGGTGGCGGTGGCTGCAGGCGCAGCGACGAGTGTCGCGGCAGCAGCGGAATGGCGGGCGAGAGGCCCGGCACGGTGGCAGCGCCGGCAGGGACCGGCGCCTTTAACCGGGCCGCATAAGTGGCCTGGAGAGGCGGCGTGGCGGTGGTGGTGGCGAAGCCAGGAGTCAGGGGTGCCGTGCTGGTCGAGACCTTGGCGGAGCGTCGGGGCACAGGCGGAAGCGACCGGCTGGTGGTGGTGGGGCGACCGGAGGAAACGGCGCGGCTAGCTACGGTGGTTTCCGCTGGTGCAGGCGCGGGTCGCACTGCTATAGCGGTCCCGCGGTCAGGGGCGAGAAGTAGGTAAGGCCTCTTCTCCGGGGAGTAGCAGGGCGGTCACCGGCGCTCAACGAGCGGCGGAACCCCCTCGCATAGTTTCCTCGGCAGCTGAAGACTCAGAGCGGGGTTGGGGATGGGCCTCATGAAGCAGCTCCAAACAAAAGCTCTTGGCCGCGATCACGTCTCGTCCCCCTCCTCGTCGCGGTTTCATAGTGTGCGAGGAGTGACAGGGAGCAATGTGACTGGGAAGCCCCAGCTCGATAGCTGCGACGTCCTCCAGCTGCACAGGTCGGCTCTCTCGCCGAGTCGCTCCTCATGGATACGCAAGTACGCCGCCATCCAACGGAGCATTCCCTCCGACAAGAAATCAATATTTCTTAGTCGAGCCGTCATAAGAAAGTCACATAACGGCTAAGGAGATCCTTCCTTGGCGGGCAGAACTTTCCTGCCAGAGAGAGCCGTTGGCTGGGGGCCGAGAGTGACAGCGAGGGAGTCTCGAGCGTGGCGAAAAAAAAAAGTCCCGATGCACAGGGGCTGGGATACTGAGATCTAAAAAACGGCGAGCGAAGTGAGCCCGAAAAAAAATTTCAAAGTAGCGTCTGTCGTTTCGTTTTTAGCCACGCCAAACACCAGTCAAGTGAATTTGGAAGTTTCGCTTCCTTCAGCGCGAGCTTTATTTATCACCTAAAGTTCCGAAAAGATCCGATGATCATTAAGTTCCGCAAAAGTTCCGCTGAAGCCTCAAAAGTTCCGAAATCGGAACAAAAAGTCCGCGCCGGCAACGCTGATATGATTATGACTTTTGGAATGCTTTTTTTTCGCCCTTTCTAGGGCAGGCTAAGGCTCCATGGCCATACCGCCTTGTCTTTAGTTGTGTATTTTCTTATATATTTGCTATATATTATATTATGCTACCTGTTGTCAGAGTGAAAGTTGCTATTAAGCGTACCCTCGGAGTAGTGCTGCACTGGTCCAATCTGATACGTGATACGACCCAACCCGACGACAGCCAGCTGTTGGTCCTGTAAAAAACTGTCGGATGTACGTTGTCGTGCCGGCCGTGCCGCACTGATCCGATAAACTGTCGGATGAAAACAGATACGTACGTACGACAGAAATATCGTAACAACGTACAACACGATCATGAAGATTCTAGCGATCTAACTGAACTCTCACAATCACAACTCCAAGAACTCACGCAACGGTACAGAAAAAACAAAAAGATTTGGACTTTTTGGCGGGAACTCGCGGCAAGAGTTTGTCATTTTTGTTTTATTATCCGAAAAAATAGATATCGTGGTTTTAATGCATAATATCGATAGAGTATTGTTCAATAAAGTGCCATTTAAGTTTTTAATATGTAGGATAATAAAATAAAAGTGTGTAAACTGTGTTTCGAGTGCTCTCAAGAAGTTCATGAAATCTTCATCAAAAGTGCTATCATTTTGCTGAATAATAGAAAATGTAAATACGAAAGAAATGGCTTTAGCCTTAATTTAATTTTTCTATGAAGACGAAGAAATAAAGAAGAAATGGCTTTTGTTTGGCCTTTAAATACGATAGAAGATTTTCAACAGACTAGGATGTATGGCTCTGATCCTTTGCCTTCCCCTTCTCGGGGTAAAATAAAACAAAATAACAAAAAGATTTTTGACTTGACATTGACAAATTATTCTTGTTTGCTTGCTCGATCGTGTTTGTTTCATTTTCGGTACCTACCTAGTATTTTTTCTGTATTTCATTCATAAAAGCGATCTTATTATAATTATTCAACCATGTCTTCACCGCTGGAAAACTTGGAGACTCAATTGGAGATGTTTATCGAGAACGTGCGGCAGATTCGCATCATCGTCAGCGATTTCCAGCCACAGGGCCAAAGCGTCCTCAATCAGAAAATGTAACTATTGTCCTCTTCTGATAATATGGGGAAGGAGTGATGCAAGCGGTAGATAGATTTTTTGGGTGATATCTGATGCTGTCGTCTTCTTTTTTTCTTTATTTAGGCCAGTGAAAGGAAGAGACTGTCTAATGAAATGAGCGATGCGAGATGATAATATGCAAAACCACCTGTACATAACAAAACCATTGATGTATATAGCAAGTAATTTTTTAGAGATGATATAATCTTTAGGTGAAATAGTCCTTATCTATGTCTATTTTATTGTTATTAGTATATTCATGAAATGGTGAAAGGTGCTTTGAATTCGACTTAGATTGAGTTGAAATAGAATTAGAAAAAAAAGATCACAAGCATAGTTAAAAAGTTGAAAATCATAGAGAATACACTTGTGTCTTCTTTAATTAAAATGTGTGTTTGTTCCAGACAATCACTAGTCACGGGTCTGCAGGAAGTTGACAAGCTGAAGTCTCAAGTCCACGACATTCACGTTCCCACAGAGGTTTTTGAGTGAGTGTTTAACTTTATTTTAATTTTTTAATTTATTTTAAACCCAAAACCTCCACCAATCCGGATTTGGCCCCCGTGTGTGGAGTATGGCCTAACCTTCTCAAGGTATGGGAGACCCGTGTCATTGCAGTGGGGACGATATGGGTTGTTAACATTAATGAATTTAATTTTACCCTCACTTTACCATCAGGTGAGATGATGCCAAGGGCTTACCAATTAAAAGGGAAAAAAAAAATTACTTTGTCTTTGACCATAATTGACCACGCTGAATACGTTAAAAACAACAGACTTCAATCGCAACAATTCCAATTTTGCTATCTTTTTGTTGATTTTCTCAAAAACCGCTAAATCGATTTCGATAAAATTTATATGGGACCACCTGTGAAGTATACCCTTTTAAACAAAAGAAGAATTTTCCAAATCGGTTCAGGCATCTTCGAGTAATTGGTGAACATACATAAAAAATAAAATAAAAAAAAGATTCCGACGAATTGAGAACCTCCTCCTTTTTTTGAAGTCTGTTAAAAATATTATCTTTTAGAAAAAAAGGAATAGATGAAGCTAAAAACTATTTAAGAAAAATATTTTTATGAGCAACACCACTAATGAAATATCTAGTTTTTTCTATGATGACTTGTAAAGTAGGCAAAATTGATGAATGTGGTGTTCTTTGGTCACTGACAGTATGCTAAAGTCCTTTCCTACTTGTGTGATAAACAGGTGTCTAAACTTGAGTCCTAGGGGAGGGGGTTTTTCTTGTATTCTATACTTGATACTGAGTACTTAACCCCTTAAAATTTCGAACGCCATTTTTTACACCTGTATAAGTAATATGTATAAAACCTGGCTAATCTAATTTGGGAACATGTGTGCGATTCAACAACAATAGATCTAGATCTATCAATTGTAACTTAAATTTTTCTTCTTGTTTCTTCCAGTTACATTGACCAAGGCCGCAACCCTCAGCTGTACACAAAAGACTGCATCGACAAAGCACTAGCAAAGAACGAAGAAGTAAAGGGCAAAATTGATTCGTACAAACGTTTCAAAAGCCACCTGTTAACAGAGCTTTCTAAGACGTTCCCGAACGAAATAGCAAAATACAAAGCTATTAGGGGTGGTGAATAGAATCTTTTTTATACTCTTTAATAAGGTGTCCTTTTAATTAATTTAGATAAGTAAGTATATTTATAGTTAAAGATTAAGAATATTATCTTGTTTTTTGGCTCTCACTTATTATTAAATGTGATTGTCAAAAATCTGTGTTTTTTTTTGTGTACATTTACATGGCTTTAAGCTTCGTTATTAATAGAAAAAAAATTTTTGAGTATTCAGTATGGGTTCCTTTAGAAGCTGTGGACTTTCATGAGTGGTACCACTCAATGTATCAGTTTCCGCGAGTGGTCTTCATTTATTTTTAGTATAAATTCATAAATTCATAAATTTTTTTTCCAAAATTTTTATAAGTGTTTTATGGAGAATAAGCAGTAACAAGACACTATTTTTTAATAATTACATATTTCACGGACAATGTTAGTTTCCTTCATTATTATTAGGATGCTTACCTATGCAAGTTGTTTTGTAGCAACTAATTTTAAAAATAAATTAGGCTCCACCTGATGCAAAAGCTCCATAGCACACTAATGAAAAAGAAATCTAATAAAATTCATTCATTAAAATGCACCTTTCAACCATTGAGCGAAACTACATGATCAGACGATATTCTGTTGTCGGCCAATTGCTATCAACTCCGCACTCGCTGACACAGAGCAGTGTAATGTGTTTTTGGCGAAATAATGTGTGTGATGATGAATGCATGAACGAAAGTGATAGAGCAAAGAATGCCTGAGAGCTCTATTTTTTCTATAATGTACTTTTTTATGTTCTTATAATCTTTTTTATACTCTTTAATAAGGTGTCCTTTTAATTAATTTAGATAAGTAAGTATATTTATAGTTAAAGATTAAGAATATTATCTTGTTTTTTGGCTCTCACTTATTATTAAATGTGATTGTCAAAAATCTGTGATTTTTTTTGTGTACATTTACATTGCTTTAAGCTTCGTTATTAATAGAAAAAAAATTTTTGAGTATTCAGTATGGGTTCCTTTAGAAGCTGTGGAGTTTCATGAGTGGTACCACTCAATGTATCAGTTTCCGCGAGTGGTCTTCATTTATTTTTAGTATAAATTCATAAATTTCAACTTTTTTTCCAAAATTTTTATAAGTGTTTTATGGAGAATAAGCAGTAACAAGACACAATTTTTTAATAATTACACATTTCACGAGACAATGTTAGTTTCCTTCATTATTATTAGGATGCCTACCTATGCAAGTTGTTTTGTAGCAACTAATTTTAAAAATAAATTAGGCTCCACCTGATGCAAAAGCTCCATAGCACACTAATGAAAAAGAAATCTAATAAAATTCATTCATTAAAATGCACCTTTCAACCATTGAGCGAAACTACATGATCAGACGATATTCTGTTGTCGGCCAATTGCTATCAACTCCGCACTCGCTGACACAGAGCAGTGTAATGTGTTTTTGGCGAAATAATGTGTGTGATGATGAATGCATGAACGAAAGTGATAGAGCAAAGAATGCCTGAGAGCTCTATTTTTTCTATAATGTACTTTTTTATGTACTTATAATAACATAAGCCTTTATTCAGATAAAGATATTAACAAAAATAAACAAATCTACGTATACCTATATATTAAGTTCAAAGAGTTTTTACATTGATAGCAATGTGTAGTTTCCGTATGCCTGAAATCACTTTATCTGTTTGTATGTACACTTATACAGGTGTTAAAAAAGTGCGTTTGAAATTTTAAGGGGTAATCAGAATCATGTATATAGGAAATAATATAGGAAAAATATTGAAAAAATCCGCTCATCAAATTTTTTTTAGATTTCCATACTAAATCTGAAAAGTGAATCAAGAATTTGTGTGGAAAACTGAAAAAAATTGAATAGCGGATTTTTAGGGTTCCGTAGCCAAATGGCAAAAAACGGAACCCTTATGGATTCGTCATGTCTGTCTGTCTGTCCGTCCGTATATCACAGCCACTTTTTTCCGAAACTATAAGAACTATACTGTTGAAACTTGGTAAGTAGATTTATTCTGTGAACTGCATTAAGATATGCACACAAAAATAGAAAAAAAAACAATAAATTTTGGGGGTTCCCCATACTTAGAACTGAAACTCAAAATTTTTTTTCATTAAACCCATACGTGTGGATCTATCGATGGATAGGTCTTCAAAAATAATATTGAGGTTTCTATTATCATTTTTTTCTAAACTGAATAGTTTGCGCGAGAGACACTTCTAAAGTGGTAAAATGCGTGTCCCCCCCCCCCCCCTATAACTTCTAAAATAAGAGAATGATAAAACTAAAAAATATATATAATGTACCATGCAAACTTCCACCGAAAATTGGTTTGAACGAGATCTAGTAAGTAGTTTTTTTTAATACGTCATAAATCGTAAACCACAATTTACCTTTCATTCAATCAACTCAAATAAAAAAATAAAAACATTTAATTTCATAAACTCAACTAACTACAAGACAAGAACTTTAATATAAGGTGCTACTTTATTAGTGTCCGATATTTTAGTCAGTGCTTCTACTCCTGAATCTGATCAAGTTTCCCCAAGGAACCCATAGTCAAATCGAAAAAAAATGTTTGGACTCTTCATACAAATCGATCAGCCGAGCGGCCAAATTAGTATGAAGAGCCCAACAATTTTTTTGCGATTTGACTATGGGTTCCTTGGGGAAAGTTGATCAGAATCAGGAGCAGTAGCACTGACCAAAATATCGGGCACTAATAACGTAGCACCTTATATTTTATTTTATTATATTATGTTACTTACTGCTACGGAACCCTTCATGGGCGAGTCCGACTCGCACTTTTTTTCAATATTTTTTCCTATATTCTCAACTTGAATCTGAGTAACCCCTTAAAATTTCAAACGCTCTTTTTTTAGCACCCTGTATAATTGTATTTATTATGAATTTGTAACGTAATGGCGTTGACTGTAAAATTGCAAATGTTGGCAAAATAAAATAAAATTACGCAAAACATGACCATGGAACTGCATCTTAAAGCAACCTTTGTCTAAAATAGGGAAAGACTAAACTATACAAGAACCTGACTATATTGACTTTGACCAATCTCTTAACATGGACTGATACATACCGTTGCTATTTTTTGAACTCTGTTTTTTTTAATCTTCTGAGTTATTTTTTAGCTTAACAGGTAGCTCCAGAACTCGAAATAGGACGTATCCGCATGAGCTCAGCGCGCCACATAGGTGCCTGTTTGATTAATAAAATTATAAGCATAATTAATCAGTCAATGTAGCAGACATTCGCTACAGTGCCTGGTAGTATAAAAACTAAGACAAATATTATGTGTGTGTTACTAAAATATGTTTTATTTCATCGTAAACAGCAAAATGTAGTGCCGATATAAACAGAGCTTTATACATACTTGGCCCATAACCTTTATACAGCGCTAAAATACCTTCCTCCTTAACAGTTTTCAATACACACTCAATCAGACCATTACAATATATTTGTTTACCAAAATGTGTTCTGTATTTCTGAAATCCTTGTATCTGTAATCTTTTTTTCACTAAATCGAAAGGGTAGATCACGGTTTTGGCGACGCAACCAGCTATGGAACCAGAAATCAAATTGCCCAATAAAGAAGTCTGAGTACTGTTCTTATACCGCTGCAGGAACGTAATTTTATTGAGAACAGTGCTCTGAAACCATTTGTACACTGTGAACTGAATGCCTGCGTGTGGCGCGATCTGACACAGTGTTGGAATGATCCCCTTGAATAAAGATAGGACACCTTCCGTTCTGACCATAGGTACATAGGACTCTTTTGGTCTTCATTTCAGCGACGAGTCTCGTCCTCAACGTATCGAAAGGGTACGACGCTACAGTCGCACGGCGGCCGCGATCGAGCCTTTCATAAAATTCGCTCCAGCCAAGTTCTCCTGAAATATGTGCAGCTCTTTTTTCGTTAGCCAATCGTATGTAGAGAACTGTAGCAGTCCGTAAGATATGGAAAGCAGCTGACATGGAACGTGTCCGCTCCAAAGCGCTGTGACGCCTTCCTCTCTTATTATTGTTCTTACGGCTTGATAAATCGAGCTGTACTTGGATCCTTTTTTCAGTGGTTCGGTTTGTAGTTGAAACCTCACTTTGAGGACGTCTAGAGGCTGCGAGAGAGCCATCACAAAGGATCCCGTCGCTGCCCCAGCGAGGGCTGTCGTGAAGAAAGTCAGCTTCTCGTGATCATTGGCCAATGTCTGAATCCTCTGTTTGTTTGTGATCACTGACGCTCGATATCTTATTAACATTGTGGTTTTTTGGACGATTAACTAACAATTTAAGTAACGCTGATTTTTAATATTATTATTTTGAATTTGATAAGAATTTTGAATAATTTACATGTTTGAACTATTTTTTACACTATAGCTGACCTCTTAAAATAGCATTATTTATTTATTTTTATTTAGCATTCCTTGATTATCTCAGTATTATTTTGATAGCTGGTACTCAAAAGCAAAAACTGCGTTCAAAAGTGGTTTTAGGCAAAGAACTTGTATATCTAGGTACTACATATAAATGGCTTTAGGTAAGCTAAACCTTGGCTTTAGGTAAATACCTACCTATTGTTTATGCTCTTTAATCAGCATTCAATGAAGTTTTATATCATCGCTCGGGGAGCGGGGTGCAAGTCTGTGTCAGCATTAATTAGGCTCAGGCAGATGGGTACCTACTTGATGATCTATTATCAATATTACTCTACTCTTTGAAATTTTGTCACCTGGCTTCGGATTTCGCTAAACGGAAGCTGAGTTTTAAAATTGAATCTTTACGAATCGGTCTAATAAAATCCTATCATAACTTGACTAAGTATAAAGAAAGATTGTCAATTTATACTAACCTTCCCAAAAATGAGTGTTTTGTAATGTTTTAAGGGTTAATGTATGTATGTGTGTGTGTGTTTCTTTATTGCACCATAACTTCTAAACGGCTAAACTAAACCAATTACAATGTATAAGTGTCGTAGGGGAAGGGGTAGATAGACGAAGGGATCTTGGACACTATTTCATAAATAATAGAAACTTCGGCTGAGTTAAGGGGAAGGGGAAGAAGGCTGAAAGATAACTTAAAAGTACAGTTCTGTTGAAAATTCATATATTATACTCAAATCAGTTTTATTATAAATTCGACATTACTTTTGACTTATTCTCAATTCAAAGCTGACAATGAAATAAAAATAAAATTTAATTTGAAATAAGAGAAATGATTGATAAAAGCATAAATAGAGTAAAAATAGGTAAGATAAAATTAGTATAGATATAAAATGTAATAAAGTACAACGTGCATTGAATAAAGAATGAAGAAATACTTTTCTTCTAAAAAGTAATTTCAATTCATTGAAATATAAAAAAAACAAGATACAATAGTAAAGTTTCAGAAAAGTAATGAATGTATGATGGAAATAAAAGCAAAGCCAGCTTTGCTGAACCAGCATCAGGTGATAAAACAAGCTCTCATCCATTACCTTAAAATTTAATTGCGTATAAAGTCTATTGATAAAATAATTATTAAATACTTACTTGGCATGTTTCTATACATTTGTGAATAAATTAAATTATTATTTTAATTAATATTCATTACTTACAACTAAGCACACTAAGACGGTAAATTTTAATTTAAAAATAAATATTTTTTTATTTAAATTACATAATGCACAATTCCGGTGTCAGAAGAGTTTCTCTGAGCAAAGGTACATCTGGAGGTTGAGAGGTGTTCTTCTCATTTTGCTTGGTGACATCTTCAAGTTCCATTTCGGCAGTCTCCTCATCAGATTCATATGCCGATTCAATCTGAAGTGCGTCTTCTAGACTCGTGTAGGTGTTCCACATCTTTTGAAACTCCATCTTCACAGGTTGAACTAGCTGAGGTTTGCTAGTGATATAAACATAGTTCCAGTTATCTGATGAACGGTCATCCCCCCAGTTCAGTGTGCCTGTCATTAGAACTTTGCCATCGACTAAGCAAAACTTGTGTTGCATGTTGTATGGTCCGTTAGCTCTGCATTTGATTTCAGCTCCTGTAAAATTAATAAAAAAAAATTCTTCTTCATCAAAAATATGCTCGCTGCGCTGTTTAAAAACTGACGAAGTGCGTGTTGGATAAGGCATAGTAGAGTTTCGTCTTATATGTGTTATTTTTAATTGTAAGTTTTCTTCCCTACTTGAAATAATTATTTATTTATTTTACAATTTATTGTACACAGTAAAGACAAAGACATACATTAAGAAGGAAAGAACATACAAAAGGTGCAGCTTATATCTATAAGAAATTTCTTCCAGCAGACCTTGGACAGTGAAAGTTATCATTGATTTTGACGGCCAATATCTTTTAAACTACGCCTGATAAAATATTGTATGTGTCGTACAGACCTCTTTCTGTCTGTTATCGTTAGGGCATTAAGATTTATCCCTACGAACATGCAGTGCACGTGATCTTCATACACAGATGTAGTACAATCAGATGTGCAGGTTTCCTCACATGTTTTCCTTAGCACTTAAAGCAATCGGTAATGTACAATATATGTAAGGTTTTAAAAAAAAATGGTAAGTACACTGGCCATTGGCCACCTCTGGTTAGGAAGAACCCTAATAAAAAAGGAACCTCTGTGTCTAATAGTAAGCCAAACAGCAATGTACTGGCTAGCTAGACAGATAAGTACTTAAGCACTTAACTATCTTAACATCTATTTATACTTGCAAAAAAATACGTTAGTTCTTACAACACTAAAGCACTCACCAGCATCTAGAAGTTCCTTCAGCAAGAACTCTGTAGAGTAGTTGTATCCATTCCTATCGATAATGATGCGAGCTTTGATACCCTTATTCAGTATAACTTTCAACAGTCGGTCCTGGATTGCAGGATTGTGGATACTCGGCATACAGACATCGACGCTTTTTCTCGCGGCCTCGACGTAACTTATCAGCTTGTCGAAGGAGTTGTATGCGTTGAACTGCAGTTTACAGAACACCATCACTTCATTTATCTCCCTGTTGCGGCTTTTATAGAAATACGCCGCGGCCGATATGGCGCAGGTTAATGCTATAGCCGCGGCTGACGAGAAAATTATCGGACTTAATCTCATTTTGCGTAATTTGAAACATATATGCGAGATTGTTAGCACATAAGAAGACCGTTCTATTAATTTTATCTAATTGAAATAAAATAAAGAGGTCCGTTCGTGCTACCACCACATGATTCGTAGAAAATGTATTCATTTTTAGCCCTACCCTCAATCTTCCTTGAAAACTACCTACCTAGTTTTCAACTGAAATTTTGATAACGTAATATAAAAAATAAATATTAAGTGTATAAATAAAATAAACTTCTTTCTTTATTTTTCTTCGCGATTGTCCTGGAAAAGCTGCGGAAAGCGTCTGAAATCTCTATTACGGAGCATGCTAGGAAACGATAAAGTTTTAAGTCGATCGGCCGCGCGACTTAAAACTTTAAACTTTAAACTTTAGCGGGCGCTATGTAAAAGGTGCGAATGTTCGTTTTATGAAAAGCGAAATCTCAATATTACTATGAGAGGGAAACATTATGAAAGCTATATAAATTGTTATCAATTTTATGTTTCGAATATTACATTATTAAAGGAAAACGTTTTATTTAAGTTTTCATACCTATCTTCACTAACGTAAACGATGGCGATGGCCGATGCGGCACGGCGGCCCACGGCGCGAAACGTGACAGCTGATCTGTCAAAATAAACATTGTTTCTCATGTGTGGGGCCTGGGGCGTTAATTTCGCGAATTTATCAATAAAAAAATCTCAATCTAGCTTAATTTAATAGTAAAAAAATAATGAGGTGATAATCAATTTTATTTGTATTTAGGTTTATAAGCCTAAAATTATAATTAATCTGTAAGAATCATGGGTATAACTGGTCTGATCCCGTTCCTGGACAAAGCATCCCGAAAGGTGAACGTTGATGAGTTTAGGGGGTCCACGGTGGCTATAGATTCCTACTGCTGGTTGCACAAGGGTGCCTTCGCTTGTGCTGATAAGCTGGTCCGGGGAGAAGATACAGACATGTAAGTTTTTAAGTACTATGTTTTAAAGACCTTGGTCTAGTTGCTAGTCTGCTTGCTTCACATCAGGAGGTCTCGGGTAAGATTCCCGCGGTGTCCAACTTTGTAGGTTTCAGCTTCTAGATTGGTGTGCGCCTAGCTAGTTCTCCATTGAGTTAGAGCTTGGTAAGCTTGCTTCCATGTTTGAATCATCATCACTTACCACCAGGTGAGATATGTAATGCCAAGGGCTTACCAATTTAAAATGTGAATAAATGATATGTTATTTTGGATAAAATAAAATTTGACAATCTTTAATTTATGAGAGCTTTATGAAGTACTGTCTATGCTCAATCAAAGGCCTGATATAATTTTGGATTGCCATTTGTTAATAAATAATAAATAATACTTACAATCATACTTACTTACAATCCGGACTTGGCCCATGTGTGTGGAATATGGCCTTCCCGAGTTATGGGAAGAGACCCGTGCCCTGCAGTGATGACGTAATGGGTTGTTAACAACAACAACTTACATAAGAAAAAGGCTTTCTGAAAATTTATGATAGTACTGGTTTAAGGTTCATTTGGAGCTGTTATTATGATACGTTATGCTTCAATAGGTAATATATTACATCCCACGGCTTCCAACAGCATATCACAACACCAACACGCATCACAAACGGCAGTTCAACACTTTTAGATCACATTACACTAATTTAAACTCCCAAAATGTAGATGCACTTACAGTTATTACCGATTTAAGCGACCACTACGCGGTGCGTGCGCACCTCAAGCTAGCCGACGGAAACACTGAGTATACCCCCCATAGAAAACGTCGTTCAATATCACAGAGCAATATAAATAACTTTATACTGGCCTTAGAATCCGTCGATTGGTCGGATTACTTCAACGAAAATTGCAACTATCAATGCAATAACTTAGCAGAGAAGCTAATTAAAACTTTGATATGTAAATTTGAAAGTTGTTTTCCTCTTAGGTACTTTCCCGTTAAAAAACCTGAATCAAATTGGATTAATAATGACATTTTAAATGAAAAACGACTTACCCTAGACGTAGCTAATATGCTGAAAATATTTCCTAACAATTTAGAATTAATAAATCTATATAATAAAATAACCCGCAAATATCAAGATAATATTTTGAACTGTAAAAGAATATATTATAATAATATTATTGAATCCAATGTCAATAAAAGCAAAATTATGTGGTCAGTCATAAACACAGAAATGGGGCGGAATACACATGACAAGACAGACTTCACCGACATTATCACCCATGACAACGGAAATCGCTTTTCAAACAAGACCTATTTAGTAAACCACCTCAACACAGAATTTTTGTCGGCCGGTGCCCAGGCTGGAGCCCCAGCTGCTGACGTTACGCGAGCGCTACAGGCTCTTTGCAAATCAAATCCAAAAAATGACAAATCAATTCTGTTACAACCCTTCTCATTATCAGAAACTGAAAAAGTTCTAAAAAAGGATATTATCCCCAAAAGAACCACAGACATCTACGACCTATCAATGTATATCTTAAACAAGGCCTCTAACATAGTATGTCCCCTAACGAGTAAAATGTTTAATATGTGCCTGAAAGAGGGATGCTACCCTAATGTATTAAAAAAAGTTAATATTTGCCCTATTTGGAAAGGCCACAAAGGCGATAAAACACGCACTAAATACAGCGGCTGATGCTGAATCACTAAAAAGTAGCTTAGAATCGGTAGCTAAACGGTTAAAGTACTGGTTTCAGATAAACGGGTTAGGGCTCAACCTTGATAAAACGTGCTACTTGCGTTTTATTCTATCGAATAAAACTCAACCCCCGCTCCAAGTGACTATTGAAGGGGTTCCACTACAGCAAGTTTCCTGCGTCAGACTTCTTGGCTTTGAGCTAGATAGTGCATTACTGTGGGAGACGCACATCGAAAAACTTTGTTGCAAAATAAGCCAAACGTGCTTCGCGCTAAGGCGCCTGTCTAAAACAGCCCCCGCTAAGGTAGTTCGGAACTGTTACTTTGCCACTATACACTCCTTGCTTATGTATGGCACTGAGCTGTGGGGAAGAGCAGCGCAGTGGGAGCGAGCTTTTAAGTTACAAAAGCGCGCCATACGCATTTTAGCGCGCGTCCCATACGACGAGCCGGCTAGGCCTTATTTTATTAAATTGAAAATCCTCACAGTGCCATGCATACTTATTCTGCAAATGAGCGTATTTGTGAGAAATAATTTGGACCGATACCAACAGCGTGGGGCCCACCATTGATACCCCACCCGACACAAACACGCGCTAAAGATCCCCAGCCACCGGTTGAAAAAAATCGCAGTTTTCCGTGTACGTCCAAGGGTCGTCAGTGTACAATAAACTGCCTGCTGAAATAAAGGAAGCGTCCTCTGATTGTGCGTTCAAGAATAGGCTGCATAAGTGGTTAGTAACAAAAAGTTACTACACTTTTAAAGAATTTTTGGAAGATAAACGTAATATGAATTAATTTAATTAAATAACAACATGTTGTTAACATATTATTGTAATCCTTTATCATTAAGTTACATTATTTTTTTGTATTTAATCTTAGAATGTTTCTAAGCAAAACTGACTTGTATTTTTACTTATACCAATAAATATGATATGATATGATACATCTGGTAATATTTAAAATAAAGGATATATTAAAAATATTTTTTCGAAGTTACATTTATATTATCCTTTTAAAATAATATTAGTAGTAGTATTATAACATATTAGACAAATTACATATGCATGGCTCAAAACTAGGTCTCCCTGCACTGTGCTATGTGAACCAGAGACTGATAAACATACATACAGTTAAATACATACATATAGGTATATTGATATTAAATACCCAGACACATAAAACCAATCTGCTCATCACACAAATGTTTGCCTTGAGTTGGGATGGAACCCATAACTCTGTGTAGAAGTCAGGATCTCAACCTAATTTCATGCTAACATGATCTCAACTAACATGATCTCAACCTTCCTGAAACATTGAGTGTACAAGTCCCGCGTGGTAGGGACTTTGTACTAGGTAGAAAAAAATATTGACAATTTAAAAGCATGTGTAAAATATCTACTTAAATAAAAAACATTTTGAGTTTGAGTTTGATTTTTATGCCTAGTCCTAAATTTTTTTGCAAATTTACTGTAAGTTCCTTTGGGAATTTCAGATTCATGAGTTTGAGCACTGGCAGATATTTTGAGAGCACCTGACTAGGTGACTTGGTGGTCAGTGCAGCTGATTACTGATGCGAGAGTTGGGGGTTCAATGCTCACCCACCAGGGCAAACATTTCTGTGATGAGCAGATTTGTTTGCTCTGTGTCTGGGTGTATTATATCTATATTATCAGTCTCTGGTTACCATAATACAGGGAATCCTATAATAGATAGTTTGGAGAAAGATGACCGCGTGTGATTTTTCCTCGATATTTATTTATTTCATATTTTATTAATTTATTATTGTTACAGCCACATAAAATACTGCCTCAAATATGTGACGATGCTGTTGTCGAAGAACATCAAGCCAATCTTGGTGTTTGATGGCAGACATCTGCCCGCCAAGGCCATGACTGAAGCCAAGAGGAGAGAGTGAGTGACCTATTTTTTTTTAAGCCTATAAAGGGTAAAAGTGTACAAGTTCGGTGTGGTAGGAACTTTGTACTAGGCAGAAAAAAAGATGATTTAAAAGAATGTGCAAAGCAACCTATATAAAAAAAATTGATTTTTGAGATTTTATTAATATTACAATTTTTGCTTATTGAAGTTCTTAAGTTCTGTTTTTGGTATTATTATAATTCATCCCAAAAAAATTATTTAAAATTTATTTATTTATCCTTGAGTGGACCTTTTGACCTTATTCTTTTCTTTTTGGTAAGTCCTTACTATCTTAGTTGATGGTAAGTTATCATTTTCTCCAAGGTGGCAGCAGGTTTACCAAGATTTACCAGGAATCCTCAAATTGGGAATATAGATAATATGAAGGCCAGCCTGCTGGGCTAAAAAATGCGTTCTCACAAACCGTACCGACTTATTATGTGAAATCTGACTGGGAATTGAAAAAACTTTTTTTAACTTGCACATAGCTCTTACCACTCTGAATGTACAAGACATTTAATGTTTTAATAGTTTATTATCAAATTAATTGTAATTTTCCAGGTCTCGAGACATCTCAAAGAAAAGGGCTGCTGAATTACTTAGTCTAGGAAAAGTACGTATATTTTACTTTTAAGTAGCTCCAATACCAAAATGACGTTTTTTGAACAGTTTTGACGTAAAACTATAGAAGTTTCAAGTCTGAAAAAATAATATTTGTTTTTGACTATATTTCCTAAGATCATACACCATCCGATACACGATTCAACAATTTGGGGTTTGCCACTCGCCCCACAACCTCCACTAATCCGGGCTTGGCCGCCGTGTGTGGAGTATGGCCTAAACCTTCCCGAGTTATGGTAAGAGACCCGTGCCCCTGCAGTGGGGACGTAATGGGTTGTTAACATGACAGTATTAGTTAGTCGACGATGTGAAGGAAATTACGCCATTAGTTTGAACACTTTCATTCAGAAAAAAAAACAAAATAATCAAAAAAATATTAATTCGCGTGGCGCGTGCTGGTGGGACTTGTGGGTGTTTAGTACTGTGCAGATGAATGCGCAGCAGCTCTGTGCTACCTCGCCTTAATAATTTCATCAGTTTATATTATTTTACTTCTATACATATACTTAGTGAATGTTTTTATTAATGTCTTGTATTTATCATCTGATTTTAGTAAAATTATTAAATCTATCATAGCTCACAATATTTAGCAGAAACATAAACATATTCCTTTATTTATTCATAATCCTTAAACCACTTCAGAAGGTGGGTTCACAAGTTCTGAAGCTCATAGGATTGCAGAAATATCCCAAAATTGTCGAAGAGGTAGGACACTCTTTGACAGAGCAGTCAGAGCGGACGTTCTAACGCTAAAAGCACAGTATATTAAGGCGCGACGTACACTCAATCTGAGAAGGTTAATGCATGATGATATAATATCGACCGTAATGCCACTCATTTTAAGTTCAGATTAGCAGTGTGGGTACCGTCGCGAGGGTTACGTCAAGGCCGAACGTAAAATTCTCGAGATTTCGATGTTTTTATTACTTTTCTTCGCTTTCAAGTAAGTTAAAAAAAACCGTTCATGGTTTACTGAAGGTATTAAAATGGCCGAATGTAGTGTCTACACCCGGGGTTCCACTTAAAGTATGGGGTGTGACTTCGGGTGACAAATATGCTAACGAGAACTTTTCTCATAACAGATAGAAGAAGCCCGCAGCTACATGCGTCGCAGCGTCGACATCACACACGCAATGGCGCTAGCCCTCATAAAGGAGTGCAGAAAACGGAACGTGGACTGCATAGTAGCCCCGTACGAAGCGGATGCACAACTAGCCTATTTGAATATTAAGAATTATGCGCAGTTAGTGATCACTGAGGACTCGGATTTGATACTGTTTGGGTGTACTAAGGTGAGTTTGTGTTTTGTTATTAGGATTTTCCCATTGTTTAATTATTTATTGCGATATAGCGTTTTGGCGGTTGTATGATGTGAGGCGCGTGTTCAGTTCTATGCTGCGTAACAATACTTTTACACGCCAAGAGACTTCTCCGTTAAGTGGTCAGACGTAAGGTAGACTAGATAGTAATGTAGTTACAGAAAAACGCATCGTGGGTAACATTAAGACTCCTTACGAAGCAAATCCATTGTAGACTTACATGTCTTTGGATCGATACCTATTTATAAGGGGTCTTCCATTAATCACTGACTGCCTGAAACCTTGGGATGAGTTAAAACAACGTAACGACAACAGTCCGATGTTCGGAACTTACTGTAGAAATCGCGCGTTCAACGAAAAAACAAATACACGTGATATCTCAGTACACCCCCCCCCCCTCCCCCCTTGTGATATTTCGTGATTTTTTCCGAACCCCCTCCCCCCTTTTAAGCCTCACGTGATTAATGGACGACCCCTAATGTTCATTTTCTGCAGAATAAAAAAAAATCTATGCATAATTCATAACGTATTCGCAAGCCACGTTAAGCAGTTTGTGCCTGTTGCTATCACTAGATAGTAGTCGTTAGTCCATGTCAGAAGCCTTTTAGATGGCTTCAGACTTCTAACACTTGCGTTGGCCACGAGCACCACAACCTTCACCAATCCGGACTTGGCCCCCGTGTGCGGAGTAAGGCCTCACCTTCCGAGGTATGAGAAAAGACCCGTGCCCCTGCCGCGGCGACGATACGGGTTGTTAAAGACAAGTTATAACTTAACATATGACGAATATGATAAAAAGTCAAACAATAATTCCCAATTTTAAAAATTTCAGGTACTATTCAAAATGGACCTCGACGGTTCTGGAACTTTAGTGGAGACTGCCAAACTGCCCCTCGTTATGAAGTGCCCCATCGAGCATTACTCGTTTGACAAGTTCCGACAGATGTGCATAATGTCCGGATGTGACTATCTGGCATCGTTGCCGGGCATAGGGCTAGCTAAAGCGAGGCAGTTCATCACTGCCACTCATGACCCTAATATTGCTAATGTAAGTTTATTTCCAACAATTTTTTTTACAATTGATGTAAGACATAAGAGTTAATTGTGGGGGAACATAGATAAATCAAGCGTCTCTTTCTTACGCGAAGCTGTGTACGAGATAGCAATATTACTGACTCGGTGGGTAAGTGGCTAGCGATCCTGACCACTTATCCGAGAGTCGTGGGTTCGATCCCCACACAGGGCAAACTTTTCTGTGATGAGCAGAATTGTTTGCTCTGAGTCTGGGTGTATTATATCTATATATGTATGTATTTAAATGAATATATGTATGTATATCAGTCTCTGGTACCCAAAATACAGGGAATCCTAGTTTGGGGCCGGATGACCGTGTGTGATTTGTATGGGATATTAGTTTCTACCGATAACTGCATTTAAAAGTGTTCAAGCAGGAGTCTAGGAAGTACTAATGATATTTATCATATGTGTTGTTACTAGTGATATTTATAACTTATTTCTAAAATGAATTTCTTCCGGCACATGACGATCTGTTTAGTGCACTTTTTGTGTGTATAAAACAAAAATCTAACATCATATTATGTAAAGCTTTCTATTTTCTAACGAGATATGCAAGTGGTTCAGACATGGATTTCTTAGGGAAGGCAGTGAAATCCCCAATAAAAAACAACTTTTATCAATTTTCTCGGTCTGTTATTTTTGGCAGAGAGGTACCATCATCACAGCGTTGGTGAACCGACTAACAACTTTTTTTTAATGTTATATGTGGCAAACGAGCAGATGGATCACCTGATGGTAAGCGATTAACGCCGCCCATAGACACCCGCAACACCAGAGGAGTCACAAGTCCCAAGTCACAACTAACACTATTCACCAATTCAAGGTGATCTTTGAAAACTGATTTTGTACAAAATGTTCACACTCTGTTGCAATATTTTTCTCTTTCCATTTTAGGGCTTACTAATTGTGAAAAAAAAATTGACGAGGCGATCTACCCCTCGTCTATCCCTTATCTTAGCACAGTTAAATTGAAAAAGAAGAAGACTAGGTAGTTCATATTTCCAAATTCCTTTTTATTCGTTAACTAAAGAGAATGTCTCACCCCTTGCAGGCCCTTCGAAAACTTCCCAGTTATTTCAACAAGATGTCGCTAAACGTAACGGACGAATATCGCGAGGGTTTCCTCAAGGCCGAAGCCACTTTCAAACACCAGTACGTGTATGAACCCAGCGAGAGACGGATGGTGCGACTCACTGAGCCAGAAGACGAAGGTAAATGATCTTAAATTAAAATTTTTAAACTGAATGGACTTCTAAAACAAGATGACGTCAGGTAGTTTAAGGGCGATTAAACTAAATGGCGCCAGGTAGTTTAAGGGTGATTAACCTCTCCGCCCGGATATGAACACATGTGACAGAAATGGCAACGTCAACCGGATCGGATAGGCACACTTGTGACAGAAAATGACATGTAATATACTACTAAGTTTAAAAGTGTGTTCTAATAGATTATTTCATTCATTCCTTATGACATTTTTAGTATTTTATGAAAGTTCGATAAATATCCTAAATTTTGACGTATAATACTAGTCTGTTTTCATAGACAACATTTGTAAATTACGGTTTTGGAAATCGCCATTGTGTTTGCAATAAAGAAGAAGAAGTATGTTCGCGATTTTTGATTCGCGAATATAAAATACTTTGCTTGAAAATGTATAAAACTGTTGATTGATTTGAGTTTCGTATACACATCTTAGTTTATTTTCATAATTACAAGTCATAAGTGAACTTAGTTTTTCAAAAAAACACGTTGGAGTGAGCAGAAGTAGTTTTTCCTTGTTGTTTGTTTTTATCTACAAAAATGAAATAGAACAACAGATGTTTGATGTTATGTCTGTGACAGTTCATAGAGAACAGACTTTCAACTTTTTTTTAATTTTTATTTTATGACTGTAGGTACAAAACTTCTGGAGTTTAATTTTTTTTTTTGCAAATTAGGTAATTTCGCAAATGGCGCTGCCATGACAGTGCGCGAGCGGACTGAAGTATTGACCGCGCGTCCGGCATGCGGGAGGGTTAAAACTAGATTGCGTCAGGTAGTTTAGTGGCGATTATTACTGGATGGAGCTATCTAGATTAAGGGCGATTGAAACTAGATGACGCTGGGTAGTTTAAGGGCGATTAAACTAAATGCCCCCGTGTGTGGAGTATGGCCTAACCTTCCCGAGGTATGGGATGAGACCCGTGCCCCTGCAGTGGGGACGATATGGGTTGTTAACGAAACTAGATGGCGCTAAGAAAAAAATAAGTTTTTGTTTAAAAAATCTAATGTTGTTTAAATGTCATTTACATATTTCAAGGCTTACCGATAATATGAAATTCCGAAGGTCATCACTGGGTTAACCTTACATAATTAACTTTATAAAATTAAATTTACATATTTTTCAGATATAGAGACGGCGTTATGCGTGAATGCGGGAGAACTTTTGGATCCGAAGACAGCTTTCCAGTTAGCGCTAGGAAATATTGACCCTTTCACACTGAAGAAAATGGACGACTGGCATCCAGACCATAGAAATAGTGATGTGAGCAATCTTTAGCTGTAACATATTTTGTTTACTTGACAAAGCTAGCTAAAGTTTGCAAAAAATGGGATATCTATAACAGTTTAATGTTATTTTTTGTAATGTTATATTTTTTAATATAAAAAAAGATCATCTGAGATATATTATGTTAACAGTTTTTTTTATTGAAGCCTATATCATGGGTCGAAACTGGTCAGTAAAAGTCAGTTTTTTGTAAACCGGTCAGTAAAAGTCAGTTTTTTGGGAAATTGGTCAGTTTTGTCAGTTTTTTTGGGTTTGGCACTCCTTTACTTCGGAAACCTATTTTTACAGGGTTATTTTTGGACCCCCCACTAAAACTTTTGGCGTCTACTCATGAAACTTAAAAACTTTCCCCAAGGAACCAATGGTCAATTCGCAAAAAAATTTTTGGACCTTTCATACTAATTGATCGGCCTATTTAGTATGGAGATGCCCAAAATTGTTTTGCGAATTGACCATTGGTTATTTAGAGAAAGTTGCTCAGTTTCATGAGTAGAAGAAGTTACTATGAAGTTTTGGTGGAGGGTCCAAAAATAACTCTGTATTTATTATTGAAACATTTGTGATGGCCCGCCTGCGCCTCCTTTTTTTTCTACGTTTTTGCCAACAATGATTCAGAATACTGCTTTGTACACTGACTCAATTTTGCTAATAAACACAAATAGTAAGTATATGCCTAATGATGGTTTGAGGGCAACAATTGATGCTCTATTATGTTGTTTTATGCAACATAATATTGAAGTATATTTTTTCGACAAAAAATAGATTTGCTATTTTATTTTAATACATAACACCTACATTTTAACTGGTTTATTTAGTCAGTAAAAGTCAGTATTTCAAGATTTTTGGTCAGTAAAATCAGTATTTTTTAACACTAAACTTGTTTCGACCCCTACTATATGTATATTCCCGCGTGGTAGGACTTTGTACTAGGTAGAAAAAAATATTGACGATTTAAAAGCATGTGTAAAGCATCTACTTAAATAAAAAACATTTTGAGTTTGTGTTTGAGTTTATTAAATTTTCATTTCTTGCTTAATACAGTTCTAGTAAATAAATACAGAGTGTAACAAAATTGGTGTAGGACTCGTTAACTGGGGTTTCTACTTATCGCACTGAACAACTTTTGTTCTACGACTTTGCTCAAATCGCAAAAAAAATTGTGGACTCTCCATACAAATTGATCATCTGTTTTGCCATTTTTTGCCACTTTTGAGCAAAGTTGTAGAACAAAAGTTGTTCAGTACGATGAGTAGAATCCCCAGTTAACGGGTCCTACACCAATATTGTTACACCCTGTATATTAAGATCCTATTACATACGTACAACACATTTATTAGAGGTGTGTAAGTGATGCTTATAATATCACGCAGGTAATATCACTCAATAAAGTAATGCTACATTACGTATCACGCACGGATAGCAAGCATCACTCATTACGCTACAGCGCTACATGTTCTATCTAGCTCGTACGAACACGCCAGTGCGTCCGCCTCGGCTAGAGTGATATGATATGATGATCGATGAAAGAAAAAGACAGTGTGATACATTCATGGACATACTAGCCAAACTGGACTGAGTACTCTGAAAATGCTTTTAATAGAAACTAAACCCTAACCCACAGTAATAAAACACATTATACTTGTCATGTGCCCAAGCAGAGAAAACGTGCCAAGTGAAAGGATCAAACTAGAGCCCTGTGTCCCGCTCGCTCAGTTGCTATTACGCAATAAAATTACGGAATGGTAGACTATATCATAAGATCAAAAAAGCTGTCGCAGCTTATTTTTGTCGGTTTTAATAATTAATATAATAACTAACAAACGACTGACTCGGTGGCTAAGTGGTTAGCGATCCTGACCTCTGATCCGAGAGTCGTGGGTTCGATCCCCACACAGGGCAAACTTTTCTGTGATGAGCAGAATTGTTTGCTCTGAGTCTGGGTGTATTATATCTATATATGTATGTATTTAAAAGTATATGTGTATGTATATCAGTCTCTGGTTCCCAAGATACAGGGAATCCTAGTTTGGGGCCAGATGGCCGTGTGTGATTTGTCCCAGATATTATTATTATTATTATTAATTTCATTATGTTTTTAAGTGCTTAATAAAAACATAATTAAATGTACTTGATTTCATTTAATTTATAATATTTTCATTCATTATCATCACAGTCAGTAATAAGTAGATGGTAATTCAATGGCGTGATGCTAAGTAATGCGTAATGCCCCCGAGTAATATCACTTGATGAAGTGATGTAATAAGTATCACATTACTTTTCAAAGTAATGTTTTGCGCATCCCTAACATTTATCACAAGGAGTGATTTAAAAAAAAAAACAATTCAGTACCATATAAAACAATTTGTTTTCCAGGATAAAAAAATTAAAACCGACAGCTGGAACCAAATGGCTTCTCACCCCAGCATATGGAGCAAAGAATTCACTCCCCACCTTGACGAGACCGTTCCTTGGGCACCGAAGATCAAGAAACCCGAACCCATCATAGCGGCCCTTCAGACCAGAGCTAGGAAGAAAGTAGTTAATCTAGTGGCTAAATATGTGCCTGAGACCCAGGATGAAAGGCAAGCAAATTAACAAAAATTACGAAAACAAGTAGTAAAGAAATATTAATTTATAACTGCCTCCGTGGTCCAGTCCGCTAACTTTACATCTGGAGGTCGCGGGTTCGATTCCCGGTGTGGTAAAACTTTGTACTCGTTTGACTCTGTTTGGTTGGTGGTTGTAGATTTTCTGAGTTTGTCTGGCTAGCTACCACCATCTTACTCTTACCGCCAAATATCAAAGTTAATAGCATTTATGTGTTCCAGCACGGAGATAAGATAGCCAGATCCCCATTGCGTTGGGGAATCTTGGTAAGCCCGCTTCCATCTTCGGCATCATCATCATTTACCATTAGGTGAGATGATGCCAAGGGCTTACCGATTCTAGATTTTTTTTAAACTGGCCAAGATTCTTGGAGAAAGTTGTTTAGTATTCCACAGAAGTCTCACTTAACAGGACCTACGCTTATTATGTTACACCTTGTATAACATTAATTAAGGGTTGAACCGCATCTGGCCGTACGGAATCGCATTTTTCCATAGCGAGAAGAGGAGAGTGGCGTCCGCGCTGGCGATACGAAAGAGTGCGGGCGCCATCTCGTTTTTTCTTCTCACTCTAGCGAACGGTGTTTCTGAGCGACAGAAAAGGATAGCGCTACGGGAAAATGTGATTCCGTGCGGCCAGATATATGTAGTTTAACCCTAAATCAATATTTTATATTGTTTCAGCCTAACAATAGAATCTCTGAGCAACATGTACTGCGTAGAACCAATGTCAAAGAAACAGAAAATAAACTGTGAAAGCCAAATTGAAAACAGCGAGGCCTACAGTCAAAATCCTCACAACATAGCTTTGGGTGACGAAGAAATCACCAAAGAGTTATCATCGCAAGGAGACAAATCACCAATACTAGAAAACAAAGAAAGATCCTTTAGTAAATGTCTGAAGAAAAATACAGATAGATTTTCAATATTGAAGAGGTTTAGCAAGTTTCCTAGGACTGTCATAGATGAAAAAAATGTAGTTGAAAGCAAATTTTTCAGTCCAAACTCTTCGATCGACCAAGATAGTAATACAGAAAAAGATTCATCTAAAAACAATTTAGAAAATGACACAAACAATCTACAAAAAGATTTCACTAAAAACGGTTTAGTTAAAGAAGCGAATGAAGCAGACAAATCTACATCTAAAAACGTTATCATTGTACAAGAATCTCCAGAGAAAGTTAGTAGGAATCCATTCAAAATAAAATCTGTAGCTGAAATAAATAAAAATTGTGAAAGTGACATTAAGACCGATAGTGCTATAGACACACAGTGTAGTGAAATACCAGACTCACAACTCAGTAGTTCACAGAAGGAGAACTCCTATAGTCCAGTGAAGAGAAGAAGTCCAGTATTAGAGTTGAGTCAGTTTAAGTATAATAAGGGGACGAGTAAAGGATTGTTAGTTGATTCGCTGAGCGAAGAATCTGTGATAGAAAATACGTATCCGTTTGAACGGTTGGTAACGCCTGTTGATTCACAAGTAAGTATTGAATAAGATATATACTCATTATTGCACACAAAACGATTTGCGGAGTTTGTAAATAATGTTTTTATTGCGTAACACATTACGGCGGCGCGACGTCACTCCAATCTCACACATTTGACTTGATTTACACCACACGAAACGTAATACTACATCGCTCAGTTCGCGACTGTTGAATAAAGACTTGTTTCTGATCATAACCGTAGCGTAAGTTCACGCGCAGAGGCACTTGCTCTCGCTGAGAAAAAGAAACGTATTCATTTAAAAAAATCATTGCTAAAATACGTTACGCGCGGAAACAAGGATACCATAAATAATTATTTTTTAAGATTTTTTAAAGAAAATTTAAGGTACCATTTTTATATTTTTTTTTGGCATCAGTATCATGTCGACGGGGAAGTGCTAACAACTCCTAACTTACAGAGTTTAAAAACTTAGAATATATTTCCAGCCAAAATTAATCAGGTTGCGATGGACCTTAATACCTTAATATAGGAGATATTTCCTCGGTGCCTAGCTACATCAATTTTGCGAATTTCAACTTAATTCATATACCAGTAGACGCGCAAATTAATTCTCTATCGAACTGCATTTACGAGTATAAGTCGTTTTCGTAAAAAAATGTAAGTTAGGAGTTGTTAGCACTTCCCCGTCGATGTATACTATCACCACTGAAAAGCTCGTTGTCGACCAAAACAACATCCTGTATATTAATGCTATCCTTATAATAACTTCTAAGGTATTATAAAGCACTATTAGGTACTGGGGTAGGACAGTTCAACTGGGCGGGTACCATTGCTCGCTTTACACCTGCAGCCAAGCAGCGTGCTGTGTCGGCGGGTGGCGCGAGATAGCCAGCGTATTACCAGCATATAATTGACCACGCTGAATACGTTAAAAACAACCGACATCAATCGCAACAACTTCAATTTTGCTATGTTTTTGTTGATTTTCTCAAAAACTGCTGAATCGATTTCTATAAAATTTATATGGGACCACCTGTAAAGTATACCCTTTTAAATAAAAAAAGAATTTTCCAAATCGGTTTAGGCGTCTTCGAGTAATCGGTGAACATACATAAAAAAAAAAAAAAAGATTCCGACGAATTGAGAAGACCTCCTCCTTTTTTTGAAGTCGGTTAAAAAGGCATTCTATTACTCTTAACGATCGGCGAGCATTCTGTCTCAACCCTCAAGGATCGGCAAGGCGTTGCTATTTCTTCTGGGCAATACATATGGCCATAGAATTTCTTAAGGTCCATCTATGACATAGACAGCGATAGCCACTTCCCACCAGTTATGCCGTCAGCCTTTTAAGACCACTTTCCCTCAACTTATTTCCTTTTCCAGCTATCATACGGGGACTCTCCGCCCAAACCAGTACCTCATACCAAACCAACGCCTCCCATATCAGACAGTCAGCCCTCAAAGCAACTAACAAACAACAACGGTATCAAGAGGCCGACATGCAAAGTTCCTGGCTTGAGGCGAACCGCGTCCCTGCCTTCTAACCAGCCGACACTGTTGAGCAAGTTCGGATTTCAGAAAAAGTAAGTTTTGATTCAGCTTATAGCGTTGTTGGCTTAATCTTTATGGTACTTACGATGTAACAATATACAGGGTGTAACAGAAAGGTGTGATAATACTTCAAGGTTGGCTTTTACCAATCAAACTGAACAACTTTTGTTCTACAACTTTGTTCAAATCGCAAATTTTTTTTTGGACTTTTCATACAAATCGATCAGCTGCTGAACCAAGTTTGTATGAAAAGTCCGAAAATTTCTTTGCGATTTCAACAAAGTTGTAGAACAAAAGTTGTTCAGTTTGATGGAACCTTGAAGTATTATCACACCTTTCTGTTACACCCTGTATAAGTTTTTTTTTTTAAATGTGTTGGAGGGAGTTTTTTTACACCCGTCGTTTCTCACTCCGCAAACAGTCCCCGAAACGTTGGTATACGAGTTCCGAGTGGTACGAACCTCGTATTAGGTAGACAAAAGAGTGACCTTCGAAGAGTGTACACTGCTACCTACCTCGAATAAAATATTTTCATTTCATTACAATTAAGGCCGTACAAGTAAGACCGTAAGGTTTCAGAGGAGCTTCTTACCTAGAGCCCTCAAGCTGTGGAATGAGCTCCCACCCGAGGTTTCCCCTGAGGTCTAAAGTATGGGACTCTTCAAGAAGGGATTGAAAAGGTATTTGAAGGATCGGCAAAGCATTGATAGCACCTCTGGTGTTGCAAATGCCCATAGGCGGCGGTAACCACTTTCCATCAGGTGGGCCGTCAGCTTTTTGCCTTCCTATATAATAATAAAAAAACAATTCATGTAGGGTCCTTCTGAAATATCTGATAAAGATGCAACCGACTTCCGTATTCCTATTGAAGTTCTTCCATTGAAGTTAACGATTGATCAGTTATTATAAAAAGTTTTTTGCGTGTTCAGTATAATTTTTATAGGAAAGTTTCGATTCCTGAATGAAAGAAAAAGTTTAATTTTTTCAGATGTTTCAGAAAGATTTATGTTGGATAAATCTCCATTTGATCGACATCCCATACAAATCAAACTAAGCTTAGTTATATCACTTCAAATGCACTTACCAACTCATTGTTTCATTTCTTTACAGACCAGTACTGAAGTCTTCTAACGAACGAGCTGGTATAGAATAAGCCTAAAATTAAGTATATAAGTACAATTTTATAATTTTTAAAGCATTTGAATACTGCCTTTTTATTTTGTTGATGTTTTTTTTTGTGTAATCTGGGGATAGTGTTCCCAGAGTGTGGTGACTTGTTGCTATAACTGTAACCTATTGTTGTTTTGATTTGTGATATTATTTAAGAGTAAAATGGTATAAACTATAACTGAATTCAATTACAATTATGTTCGTAAACGATGCTTTTTATTTCCATAGTCGAGAGAAAGAGTATGTAATAAAAAGAGATCAAGACATTATCGTCCCTTACCACCAGGTGAGATGATGCTAATAGGGCTTACAGATTGTAGGTAAAAAAAGTGTGAGTTGGACTCCAAAGTGCGACTACCTAACATTATGTAGGTATTGGTGTTTTGTATTTAATAAAATAAAAAGGGTTTTTATTTTTTCAGTTTTGGATCCTTATCCTTGGCCACATTTCAACGCTTTCTATTAGGTATTTGACATTTCTGTTGACGCTCGCTAGATGTACTACCGTTTTTACGATAGGCCCAAAATTATTATTTTTTAACAGTGTTTCTTTTCTTGTAATGGACAACCCCGCAATTTTTACATGACTTCCCCAAAAAGCGTAATGTTTTTAGGGTTCATGTATGTACATAGGTGAGTTTTTTATTTCCATCATAACTTTTAAATGGTTAATAAATATAAACCGATTTAGATTTTTGTAGTATCTTTAGAATCCTTGTTATAGTCCTAGCAACAAAGGCTAGGTTATTTACTTTCAAAACGGTTTAAAAGATCGTGGAGGTTAAAACTACCTCGAACTAGAAAAAAAAGAGAAAATGTTATATCAAAACAAAACCGTTTAGCTCAGATCCGAACGAATAATGTGAGACACAATATCTAGAAACATACACATATCTGCCCTCAAGAAGACCGCAAAGTATTTTCTTATTCTCGTAAGGCCCAACGTCCTGTTTAACCGACTTCAAAAAAAAAGAGGTTCCCAGTTTGACCTGTATGTATGTATGTTTGTCCGCGATTATCTCGCGTTTGGCTGAACCGATTTTAATGCGGTTTTCAGAAAAGTTTGTTACATTTAGGAGAAGGTTTTAGTATTTTAACTGACTTCAAAAAAAGGAGTTTCTCAGTTTGACCCGTATGTTACGCGATTGAAGTCGGTTTTCTGACGCTTTCAGCGTTGTCGATTATTTTAGGACATAGGTTTAGAAGTAATTCAGTCACAACTACCTAAAATTTGATCTGATTTTCGAACTCATATTACGATTTGAATATTGGCTCTATTTCTGAATCAACCACATTTGAGTTCAAGCGAAAGGGAATTTTTTTTAGGTCGTTGGGCCGCAATGACTACCTGCCTAAATTTAGCATGGGCCTGTGTGTATAATTAATTCCAGACATACACCAGTGTGACAACAATCAATATGAGGCCATTCGATTTCAAAATCGAATTACCTACGTATTATAATAACTCAGTAATTTACATATATTCCTGCTTGACAGGTTATCCTAACAATAAGGAATTAAGGACATTCATAATCAGTATGAATACCTGTACTTAATTAATTAATGAATAAAACCCAATAATGTATTTTAAGGAGCGGGATTATAACATAAGGGTACTTACGTGTGTCTTTGCTAAACAGAAACTCGAATTAATTAGCGAAATTATTTTGATTAAAGAATTGTTAGACAATGTGGTTTTAATATCTGACTGACTCAGTGGCTTAGTGGTTAGCTCTCCTGACTACTGATCCGAAGTCGTGGGTTCGATCCCCACCCAGGGAAAACATTTCTGTGATGAGCAGATTTGTTTGCTCTGTGTCTGGGTGTATTATATCTATATATGTATGTATTTAAATGTATATGTGTATGTATATCAGTCTCTGGTTCCCATAGTACAGGGAATCCTAAATTTGGGGCCAGATGACAGTATGTGATTTGTCACGGATATTATTATTATTAATATTACGCAAGTTGTTTGTCTAATTTATGGCTGTGTTTATAAATAGTTTAAAAGGACCTCGTTAAAGGACGAGTGGGCGGACTTTTTACGATATTTTAAAAAAGATCGATTCGATTTTGAAGTGCTCACAGGAATTAAAGTGGGTGTCGGTAATTCACAGAGTAACCGCTTCTAGGGTACAGGTTTCTTAAAATTGCCTCATGAAGGTACCTATTCACTTTATTAGATTGCATTGTCATAGATGAAGTGATGATATTCATAAGTAGAAATGTTCCTAAGTACTGGCAAAGGAGAACACCCAAGCCCCATAGAAAATTACCCAAGGCCCGGCGCAGAAGAGAAGTATCTCGGTTATTTGTGTATTTTAAGTACAATATTTTTTGATAGGTGTGTTTGCCGCAAGAAGTGGCAAAGAAAAAAAATGCTTTTAGAATATTTTCAGGCATAAATTAAAAATTATTGTACATATCGACTCCAAAATGTTTCAATATGGTAGTAAATCACATTTTTATAAGAATTATACTGATCTTATATGTATATATTTTTAGTGAAAATATGTATATAAAAGGGTGTTTTGTAAAACTAGACTAAACTAGCTTTCTGTTTTTAACGCAAATGCTTCAGAAAAAAAACAATATTATTATAGAATTAATCATTTATCATTATTATTATTTTATATATTTTTATGTTTGTTATTTAATGTTTTTTGTTTATTTTTATTTTTTTATTATTTTTTTTTCTGTAGTTTTTATTCCCAAAAAGATAAACGAAGTATATTACGATATTTTGTATGTTTTACGATAGATTATAACATAAATATTACATCTTTAAAACTATGCCTGAAAATAATAAGATATCATTTTTTTACGTTAGCCACTTCTTGCGGCAAATACACATATTTTATTTTACTGATAAAATACACAAAAATCTGAGATATCTTTCTTTTGCGCCGCCGGGCCTTGGGCTCCTTTTATAGTCCCAAAAAAATTGCGCACTGGTTGGCGTTTTCCTTTTTTATTATGTAAACGTAGAGATACAAAAAAAATCTCTGAGGTGAAAAAATACCTTGAAAAAACCGGGGTTTTTTTCATGTGTATGAAAACTAAAATATATGGTTGTTATCGTTAAAAACTATTCGTTGATATATCAATGTTTTGTTTATTAATTTAAACATTTGGAAGTAACGTTTTTGTTTTTATACAGTAATTGAATAAGTAGGTCAAAATCAACCAACACTCACTTATCAAAAATAATAATAGTATCTTTAGTTGCTGCAACGCGTAGAAGATTCGTAGTTCGAATGTAGCATTGCAGTCGCAGGCGCGTAATACTCTCCTACATATAATATTTTAACTTACTATGCCCAAGAGTAGACAAAATTACCTTCAAATTACCTTCAATATTAAATTTTTAATGCAAATAAATTAATTAAAAACATGAATAAATTGTCTCATAACACAAGAATTATTATTTTAAACAACTTAAGCTAGTCCCTTACCGCTAATTAAAACAGAACCGTGAATAATTACATTGTTTAGTCCCAGGCCTTAATTAAACTCTATTCAAAATGTCGTATTGTAAAATAAAATGGGTTTTTGTGATGTCAAAGCCTTTTACACAAACGGGTTATTCCCCGGGCGATTGCAAATCAAACTGGCTCTGACCAATTTGTTTTATAGGAGCTGCAGTGGTTCGGCGGTCAAGTCGGGTTTCGATTCGGAGGTGCACAGTTCTATTACCGACAGCTGTGTATGAAAAAACAGGGTGACTTAAAAAGGGGCAAATCCCAGAGTTGAATATAACAAACATAAATTAGGTATCCTTAAAAAATCCTTCAGTGATGTCATAATAATAATAATAATAATAATAATTTGGTGTATAGTCATTGCTATACTCATTACCAGAGTTAAATAAAAAAATACACATGTAATAATTTTTCATTTTTCTACTGTTTCAATAAAAGTGCCATTTAGTGAAAAATATTCATAATTAATTGTTGATGCAGATAACTACCCTACTGATAAATGAAATCGTGAACTAATTGGGTACCTAGGTAAAAAAAAACACTTGACAACTAGACTAGACTAGTGATATTAGTGATATCACTTTTTATGTATCTTTTTTTTATTGACCACATTTGTTTATGGAAAATAAATTTATGCTTCTTGACAACTATACCTAGATACACTTCCGGACACATCTATCGGCCCACCTAGGAGTTAAAATTTTAATAGCCTATAGTTAAAACCTAGCTATAGGCAATTCCTGAGTATGAATTTGGAACTAATGGCATACTAAAAAGATGGCTAGTCCATTAAAACTTAATGCTTAAAACTTAATGCTACGTGGGCCGATAGATGTGTCTGAAAGTGTAGTTAGTGGACATCCAGAAATTACGTCACACGTTAAGGGGGATGGAGGGGGTCAACGAAGTGTGACATTATGTGACAAGGGGTAGGGGGGAGCGCTAAACGCTGTGACGTCACATATTAAAATAATAAAAAAATATTGGAACCGTTTTAATTTATTCAATTCTGGGCGAAAAATTGCAAAGTATGTGACGTCACACCAGGGAGAGGGTGGTCCTACAAATGTGATCATCTGTGACAAGGACGGGGGGGGGGCGGTCAAAAATCATGAAACTCGTGTGACGTAATTTATGGATGACCCCTTATGCGTGCCCACGGGTGACGCGATGGATATTTTATGAATTTGTATGTTCTGGGAAACGGGTGTTATGGGATTTAGATATTTTAGGAATTGGATGTTTTGGGAAATGGATGTTTTGAACATACTGGATGATTTGGGAAACGGATCTTATGGGCCGAAACGACGCAGTGTAACAATCAGGTAGAAATACAATCTCTTTGGTAACAAGAAGACCATTTTGTTTGGAAACTTGTTGTCGTAGGGCGTGATAAGCTCGCTTGCGTTTTCTTGGTTCTTTGTTGTAGGATAGGGACTTTACTAGTGATTCTGAAGACTGGAGACCCACAAACTGAATTTCCCCATGGAACTTGTTTGTAGGCTAGGCGACATCAATTTCCACGTACCATAACCATAATATAACCAGGATAACTAAATTATACAGGCTGTAACAAAATTGGTATAGGACCCGTTAACTGGAGATTCTACTCATCGCACTGAACAACTTTTGTTCTACGACTTTTCATACAAATTGATCATCTGTTTTGCCATGTTTGTATGGAGAGTCCAATTTTTTTTGTGATTTGAGCAAAGTCGTAGAACAATAGTTATTTGTTCAACAAGTGAGCAAAGTTATTTTTTGCTACGAGTGCTGACTTTAAATCATGAACTAGCGAAGTAGTCTAGAAGTAAAAGTAGTCTAGAAGTAAGCAAAGTAGTCTAATATAGACTACTGAGCACAGTGAGTGATTTAAAGGCACGAGACATAAAAATAACTTGTTCTCGAGTGAAACATAAAACTTTTCACCTCGACCAGCGAGAAAAGTAAAACGTAGGTAGATAATAAAATTCTCTTTTGGAGACAATATAGTTTTTTATGATAATGCTTTTAATTTATAGGTTGCGTTCGGAAACTGCGCTGCTTGTCATTTTTAGGAAAACCTAAGATTAAAACCAAACATGATATTTTTAAGTAAGCGATATTCATGTTTACTAGTACATATTTATTTTAAATATTACGTCTTTAGAAAATGCAATAGCACAATTTATAAACTTTTTAATAATAATATTAATATCTGGGACAAATCACACACGGTCATCTGGCCCCAAACTAGGATTCCCTGTATCTTGGGAACCAGAGACTGATATACATACACATATACTTTTTTAAATACATACATATATAGATATAATGGTATAGATATAATGGTGAAGGTTGCGGGAAGCCGCTGGATGCGAGCCGCACAGGACCGGTCAGTGTGGAAATCCTTGGGGGAGGCCTTTGTCCAGCAGTGGATGTCTTTCGGCTGATAGATAGATAGATAGATATAATACACCCAGACTCAGAGCAAACAATTCTGCTCATCACAGAAGTTTGCCCTGTGTGGGGATCGAACCCATGACTCTCGGATCAGAGGTCAGGATCGCTAACCACTTAGCCACCGAGTTAGTCGATTTAAATAACAGACAATATTTTGTGCGTATGAGTTAAATCGCTAGGCCAAAATGAGTTTCTGAACGAACTATCGCCCATATTTTTTCAGCGCCGCGCAAAAGGTGGTGTTCGAAATTCGAATCACTTTTTCTCATGCTCGTAGCAAAAAGCGTTTTTGCTTTGAGGTTTTAGTAACCTAAGGCACCCTTTTCGTGCTGGAGAGGTGAAAAGTTGTTCAGTACGATGAGTAGAAACCCCAGTTAACGGGTCCTACACCAATTTTGTTACACCCTGTATACAAAATACAGGCGATTGAAGGGAAGTGACTTGATTGATGAAATAAATAAATGATTAAAATAAATCCGTACTAATACGTAAGTGATATTGTTACTTTGTCTTTCACGTTGCAACGGATTGACGTGATTTTATCTGTACAGAGATTTTTGGTGAGTTAGAAGTGGCATATAGGCTAACTTGATGAAGCAACGCTATTTCCCCATTGCGATGGGGAATTTTGGTAAGCCCGCTTCTAAAATTGCTAGGTATACTGCTAAAATCATAACCGTAGTTGTAGTCTATGTTTGTTTGTACGCAACCGATCTCTTGAAATTCGGCAAAGAACAATAGACAATACTTATCTCCCGAAAAACTGCATAGTTCGCGAGGAAGTGCGTTTTTTTAACTTTTTTTACTCTGAGACTTCTGAACCGATATCTGTAATTTTGTATATAGTAAGGTAAAGCGCAGAGAGCAAAATTTGATTGATTGATTGATTGATAGTACTTTTTCTACCGAAAAACTTAATTTCTTGTTAACGACAGTTATTAAAACGATATCCACACAGGCGAATCCGCGGGAAAGTAACGAATAATTTTGTAAATGTGGATTCTCAAGTTTAGTCTTTATAATGTTTTTTTTATACTTGTTTACAACAAAAATGTGTTCTAGAAAGTAATAATACCAAATAAATGGTAACGCTGTGCTTACCAGAGGATAAGGCACGAATTTTTCCCTAAAAACAAACATCTCATCGGTAACAGAAATGAAAATATAGGGAATTAACTCTACAAATAGATTTTACTGTATACTTTTCAAGGCACCCTTTTCCATTGTTTGCTAAAAAGAGAAAAAAGAACTACAGTTGAGGAGTTGAATAAAACAGGTCGAACGCTGAAACAACACTGTTCTGTATATAGAGCGTTAAAATTATTTTCATTATACAGGATGTTAAGAAAACCAAAACATAAATTATTAAGGTGACCTTACTTATAAAACTCAACAACTTTGTTCTACAACTTTTTGAAATAAGAGTTATTTTGACAGCTGATTTACTTATTATTTATTGTTTGGAGAGTTCCCTTTATCGAAGGAGAGTTCCAATTTGATTTTAGATTTCAGCTTTTCTTATGTACGATCGTACCACAAATTCTTTGTAGATGTAGCTTCAGAAGTGTGGAATAGTAAAAAAGTGAGAAAAATTGTAAAATGATCCAATGTCAATACCGATGTTGATACGAAAAATACACCATGATTTTTAAGTATATCTAGTACATACTACTATTTTGTGTTAGCCTGTATTGTATACGTATTTTCGTCACCCACCATACATCAGAGTTATTAACACTCTGTATTTGCCTGTATTGTGATATATTTTGAGATACCCTCTAAACATCAAACTGAATTTATAACACTCGATCCTATTTCGTATTCGCCTGTATTGTGATATATTTACAGCTACCCTCCAAATACCAAACTGAGTTTTTCACACCCTGTATACATAGGCTGTGTTTTCATAAAGAGTGCCTCGGATTTAAAACAGGGCTGGCATTAATTTGATGGCGTTCGTCGGAGTTGATAACGATAATATAATGTATTCCCGTGTTTTATTTTTTGATTTATTGTTCGCTTTGAGCCGCCGCCGCCGCGACGGGGCGGCGGCGGGCGCGTATGTTTGCTGGGAGATAGCGTTATTTTATTCGAACGGAGTAGGTAGTTGGGTGTCTGGACCATAATGGAAAATTCATCTTTTTATGTTATATTTCATAAATATGACACGTTCATAAAATTATATAATTATAATATCTTATTTTTTTATACAGGTGGGTTTTAATCGATGGAAAATGGTAAATTTATATAGATATTGGGGTCGATTCGGTGTTTACGATTAAACTTATTTGACAGGACTTAACAAATTTAAGCGTCCTGGCCTTGTCTTTTCGATATAGAAAGAAAAAGACAGAACACTTAAGTTTCATTCTTGTCAAATAAGTTTAATCGTGAAAACCGAATCGACACCGTTACCATGAAAAAAATTTCGTAGTTTTTAAGTAAACTCACAATTCGGTTTTTGCAAATAAGACTGACTTTTTATTTCTTCCTGTACAATTCCAATGTTAAGAAAGTCTTCTAGGATTTGATCATGAATTGATACTGATATCAATCTGTCGATGTGAAAAAGTATAAACAATCATTAATTGACCAGCCATCACCGTGAAACTAAAACCAACATCGTATGACCAACACTTAATTGACCAGTGATTCAAATACCAACACCTGAAAAAGAAATTTTATTTGAGCTATAGTTTAGAAATCACAACAAATGCTTCTACTTGAGATTTCGAAGGGGATCGATTGTCTTACCCTTATTAGACTGGAGGTCTTTTAAGAAACCTACCGAGCTTAACCCCATCAATTTACCTGTTACCAAATACGTTGAACTGGCTAAGTTCAAGGGCTTCCCGCCAAATATTCCCAGCAACTGGAGCGAGGAAGCCTCAATTTAATTTACATATGATATAGGATCCGTGCGCAGTTATTAATTTTGAATAGGGCTGTTACTTGTAATCAGCTTTTATTGGATATTATCAAATTAGGTTGACGATCTTATATCGAGAAGTAATTGTACTCGTTTGTTAACACACGGGTTTTTTTCCATTGCTTGGGATGGTTAGGCTAGTGCAGGGCTGCCAGATGTACGATTTAAGTCGTATTCCTACGATTTTTTGCCCTTTTTACTAATGTACGACCGCAACAACGAAATCGTACACAAAACGTACGACTTTTTTAAGATTCAGCATCGTCGGCTGAAATACTTGTATCCAAGCCAGCTAACTTGAAAAAACAAATAACGTACCGTACCTATTATGTCTACGCTATAATAAAAAATTCGGGGAATTCCCGAGCTTACTCCTACTCCGCCAAAGTGTGTCTTAGCCTAACGTGCGTTAAGTATTAGAAAGAAGACCTTTTGTTAAGCTACTAAAGTGTATGATTGCTTGCGTTTTTACGGAATTTATTACTTTCTTGGTATGAATTGCGACTGCAAATAGGAATACATAGCTTAGGTAACACATTCTTCTCATAATCGCTGTGTTTCCTTTTGTTTTAATTCGATAGTAAGTAAATCATTGAATATGAGTGATGAAAATGAAGGAGAGCGTCCCGCATCTGGTGAGTACCAGATGCGGGACACATTGAAGTAAATCTTATAAAAACGAAACTTAGAAAAAGTTTGTCTAAAGAAACTGTAAATGGAACATTATTAGCCAAACAGTTAATAAGAAGAAATGAAAATTTTACTAAATTTAAACCAACTGAAAAAATGCTCAAAATGATGACCTCCGCAAATTTGTATAGTAAGAAAAATGACTAAAATAAAAAACATAGTTTAGTATAAATATAGTTACTGTATTCCAGTTTATAATAATTAATTAAAGTGTGTGTTTCATTCACATTTTTTTAATAAAATATGTTACTTTTGTACGTACGACTTTTAATTTGAATATTTCCGCAACATACGACTTTTTTACAACTGGTGTACGATCGCGCCTTTTTGACATCTGGCAGCCCTGGGCTAGTGTAGGTCGTGTGTAGTAAACGAGGGTCAAGTCCGGATTGGTGGAGGATGTGAGAGCTAGTGCACAGCTCCAGTGTCAGAAGTTTTCAAGCTGCCTTTAAGGCTTCTAACATGGCTAAACGACTGCCATCTAGTTATAGCGACCGGAACCAACGGCTTAACGTGCCTTACGAAATACGGAAACACAAAAATTTTACCTACAAAATAATTTTAGCTTGTGTTACTTCCTTGTAAAACGACAAGAATATTTGGTAGATTTAACACAAATTAATTACTGAACTACGAATGAATTCTGAAAAAATACTGGAGACTTATCGCGTTATATTTTCATACAGAGCTGTGTTACATCCTCAATCAATCAATCAATATACTATATTATAAAAATCTAGTGTGTGTGGGTATGTCCAGCTTCTTCTCTAAAACATCCACTGCCAACCACTCGTGATTGTAGTGGTAGATAGCCCTTGATGTGCATTCGAAAGTAAGAGAGTTTGTTCGGTGGGTGAAAGTGGGAGGGTGTGGGTGGGTGAAAGTGGGAGGGTGTGGGTGGCAAAAATTATGGGCTGCGGGGGTGCGGGGGGTGCGGCGAGGCTGAGGGGTAAGGGTAAGGGGGAGGTGTACAAGGGAACACTAATGTTGTGGAATGTTCTGGAATTAAGACTCCTGCTTTTCTCACGGTCAGCTATACACTGGCTATACGTAGCTTGCTCTCGAGTAGGGAATTCGAAAAATATGTACCCCGGATAACAAAATGAAAAATGTTGTTTATAAACAAGTACTGTAGCAGAAACGGTCGTCGCTCATTACGGCTTGCGTGGTGCGTCGATCACGCAGGTTAATTGACTACAGACACGGTCATAACCTGGATGGGTTTGACAATTAGTGGCATTTATCTCGACCGTTTGCGTGCTTCGTGTATGGAGTATGGCCTAACATTTCCGAGGTATGGGAAGAGACCCGTGCCCCTGCAGTGGGGACCATGTGAGTTGTTAACACATTGTAAACATTTTGAATATATTTTGAATAAAAAAATACCTCTTACATCATAAGCTTTCTCCTTTTATTCCAACTACCACACGATCTCATACCAACTCCCTGAGCGAAGCCGGGGCACACCAGCTAGTGTTTTAATAAGATTAGATCTCGCTGTAAGTTGTGAAGGAAGGGTAGAATTAAAAAAAGTTTCTCAGGTATTAGATAACTTATTTTATAAAGAGCTAAGCTTCACCGTGACAATTTCGTCACTCTTGTCACGTTTATGTTTGGGGCTGCGCACTTTGCGACGAGACAATTGCAACCGGATCATTTTCCATAGATCGAGTTTCAGTTCTAAGTATGGGGAAACCCCAAAATTTTTTTTATTTTTTTTTATTTTTGTGTGAAAATTTAATGCGGTTCACAGAATACATCTATGGTTCATTCCAATAAAAAAAAAGTGAAACGTAAACAAACTTACTATGGAACTGACACATGTCAATGTCATCTGCATACTACGTTTGTTTACCTTTTGCTTTTTTTTTGATTGGAATGAACTATACTTACCAAGTTTCTATAGTTCTTATAGTTTCGGAAAAAAGTGGCTGTGACATACGGACGGACAGACAAACAGACAGACATGACGAATCCATAAGGGTTCTGTTTTTTGCCATTTGGCTACGGAACCCTAAAGATTGCTGTAGGACCCATTAACTGGAATTTCTGTCTGATCATTACACTTAACAATTATTTAGTTATGCCTTGTATACTTATAGGTGTAAAAAAATAGGCGTTTGAAATTTTGTTTTCAGTTTTCCGTACAAATTCTTGATTCACTATTCAGATTTAGTATAGAAGTCTGAAAAAAGTGGTTTTTTGAAATATTTTTCCTGTATTCTGTACTTGATTTTGAGTGACCCCTTAAAGTTTCAAACGCACTTTCTTAACAAACTGTATACTGTGCCATGGCCTATTTGCCTACTAACATAGCTGCCTAAATAATTTTTCATAAAGTACCTACCAAGAGCAGACTCCCAACTTCGCAGATACCTTTGCTTGCCGAAATGAATTATGCCACTTAATAAAGATATTCCCGCCGCGGTGGAGTTGCTAAACTAATAAATTATTTATGATTTAATGAGTACAGTTAGTGACTGAGTTTAGTACTTAAACAACCTGATAATTATCGTACATTAGCAGATCAAAGAAGGAAATGTTGAAGTTTGCTTTCTGTTTACAGTACAGGGTGCTAAAAAAGTGCATTTAGGATTTTAAAGGGATTTTCAGAATCAAGTATAGAATACAGGGAAAAATACTGAAAAAATCCGAACGGCAATTTTTCATTTTCCCATACTAAACCTAAATAGTGAATCAAGAATTTGTATGGGAAACTGAAAATAATGCACTTCAGATTTTTTCACCGCTTAAAATCTCAAGCGCACTTTTTTAACACCATGTATAAATAATACATATAATCTCTGACTTGGTGCTTAGTGCTTAGCGCTCCTGACTGCTGATCCGAGGATCATGCGTTCGATTCTCTCTCGTGGCAAACATTTCTGAAATGAGCAGTTTTGTTTGCTCTGTGTCTGGATCTATTATATCTACATATAGATGGATAGATAACTCGTTATATATAGTATGTATATTATGTCTGTGTTTTAAAGTATATGTATGTATATGCATATCAGTCTCTTGTTCTCATAATATAGTGTATCTTATTTTGGGATCGGATGAGCAAGTATGTGATTTGTCACGAAACATTTATTAATCTTGCTCATTAAATCTTTATACCGAGCCTTTACATGGCTTTACTTTATATAAAGTAAAATAAAATAAATGAATAGGCAATCTAAAATTGTTACTCGGTTCAAGTGTATTTATTATTGTTCGTGTGTGTATTTATTATATTTGCAATATGGAGTTAGTGAATTAAAGGCTTCTTGAAAACTTTTGTCTGACATGGTCCCCGTGTGTAGAGTATGGCCTAATCTTTCTGACCTATTACACATATTTGTTAATATTACGAAGCTTGATTACTACCCCCGTTAATATGCTACTGATTAGGAATAATTTATTGCTGATTTTTATTGATAAATGACAATCCTGAAAATGCTAGATGGTTAAAGGTTTTGAGAGAAAATATTATTGTATAATTTTCTCTTGCACTTAAGTTGCACGTTGTACTTAAATCACTTTTTTAAATTATTAAAATTAGTCATAATTTATGGCTTATTTGAATGATTTAAAAAAGTGATTAAATATTTGACATTCTCGTGAATCCTCACGGCCCACAGACAAGCGTCAGTTATTTATGGCGGGATTAGAGCGCGGGAAAACCGTGGCCAATATGGCCGCCGACGGTTAAGCCGATAATTTAAACAGCCCATCGATCCGAGTGAGGTGCTATTAATCATATTTTAGCCATTTTGCCTGCCTTGGCGAATTAGTGGTAATTCAAGGGTTTTTTTATCTATTGAAAATTGGCGGGGTAGAAAAAAGATGAGAAACTCTTTCAGAGCTCTCAATAAATTATGGTTGAATAATTACCCCTTGGAAAGTGTTAAATAAACATTTACAAGATTTTCTGTTTCATTTAAAACATACAAAAACCATGCGCCGAGAAAGAATTCTGAGCTCGCGAGGCGCTTGCGGCAAAACAATATCCACGGAGGTAAAAGCCTTCCATAAAATTAGCACTAGTTTTGTCTAAATATTCACCGACTATGTTAAGTGGTCTATAACATGAAACCGTCATTATGTACAGTTACACATGCCGATTCACACTGTGTATGGTGACTTAAGCCGTAAGCCAAGTCGCTCAACCCATTCAGATGCCGTAAGGCATTCACTGCGATCTACAATGACTTAACAAGGATTTAAGGTCTCTGGAATGGTATCTACATGTGTTCCCTTACATATACAATGATTCCTGTTTCTGTTACTTTAACGGCTTTGAGGGAATATATACAAGTGGATCGTGAGTACGAAAATTAGTTATTCCAGTTTCCTGTAAGCCTGATCAGATCTTCCAGCTGCAGCCACTAAAAAAACCTTCCTTCTATCTTTCTTCCTATCAGTTGTCAGTTTTACATACATACCTACTACACGACTACTTAGACCATTTCCATTTCAATTGACTTAATCTCTTTTTGTCGGTGATTTGATCGATCACGTAAAATTAACCCAAAACATAGATGATTTCTTCTTAGCCCATTATAGGATTTCTTCTTATCGTGTGGCACAATAATCCATCTATCCCTAAGGTATCAGACTTAAGTTATCTGAGTTTGAGCTTGTGTATGAAGCCAAATTACTTGTAAGTAATATTTAATACCTACTACAAAACTATCGTTTATTCCCCGTGGCACAACTTTGGCTTGCCGCATCTATCCACTATAAGTCCTTGTGCTAGGAACGCTCGGGCGCTCGGCTCAGTACCAAAGACGGTTTCTAAGCCACAATAGTGAGGCAATCTCACGAGACTTGATATTGTCATTAACCTCTGCAATATATACATGTGACAGATTGCTCCAAGCTATCACGTCGCTATATTGTCGATAATACTCGGTAAATGCCGGTTGTAATGGATTACTTTATGAAACGGGGATGAAGAACAGATGAGACGTATACATATCATCGCCTGAGAGTGAAAACCTCGTATACCTCAGTTTAAAGATCATTTATTCTCTTTAACGACATGGTCACTTACATGAGAAGAAAATGAAATCTAATATAAAGTTAACATTTTTCGTTCGCTTTAAATATATGTTGAGCAAGTTCATTTTTAAATTCATTAATATTGTTTATGTATGACGGTAATCGGTTATAAAGTTGTGCTCCCTCAAACGTAAACATCTTTTTACCGTAGTTTGTTCAAACCTTAGGCAAAACAATCAGACTGGCCCGTCGTGTAATGCGTTTACTTATGTGTTTTGTTTGTGTGAGTGAGATCTACGTATGTATGGTTTTGTTAAGAACCTTTCGAATTAGTATACATGTGAGGTAAGTGTAAAGGTGTGTTATATTCATAGTTTCTGTATATATTTTGGAATTTACCTACCTATGCGAAAAGGGTAACTTTTCAGGAGGAAGAAAGAAAAGAACTTCTTGGAAGGCAATGCATTTTATAGTTTAGATGAGTATTTTGAGGCGCCTAAGGACATGCTCAGCCTCGAATAAGGAAAATATTTTTAATTTTAATACTAATTATTATTATTTACTGAATTGTATTGGACGAGCTAAAAGTAATGTTACATTGTTACTTGGCAAATAAAGAATTGAAATTGAAATTGAAGGAAAAACCTTGTCGTAAAATTTTGTTACCACTACAATTTATCCCCTTAAATGTGTTTGCAAATTATATGAGGTTTCAGATGCTTTTACAATTAATTTCGAATTGTTGTCTTAAATTAGTTATCTTATATAGTTATAAAAGATAAATTAGGAATTTTGCGTTCCCAAGGTTTTCACTCTCAGGCGACAATATGTACATCTAATAAAATTTATTTATAAAAAGATCCAATATACATATTGTGCTGTGTTTTATGAATGGTTGTGACCGACCATTGCTTGTCTACTTTGTTACTACTATGTGTCTAGATTACCTGACTCGTTTAGGATTAATGCTTTAGTTTTATATAGTTTTTTAGATCACGTAAGTTATCATAGATTATTTTTTATTTTAGTTTAACAATACAAAATAAAAACACAACACAATATAACACACGAACAAGGAAACAATTCTTAAGCAATAAAAGTCATGTATTATTATGGTCTCACATAAATTTATTCTTCATATACATATGTATAATTTGCGAATCCACTGTGTCCCGAGACGCAGCGAGGGAATTTACAAAAAGAATATCATCTACAAACTTCTACATTACATCCACGCCTCGACCACCATTTTATATCGCGTCCGCCATTTTGTTTAATTGCACTATCATTTAATTATAATAGCAAGAGCAACATCGCCATAGTGCCAAATATTACAACAGCATAGCAAAAACACATACAAAACGGGGTGGATACAAAATACAAATAATCAAAGTACTTAATACATTTTGTACTTTTTAAATGCAATTCATTTCATATTTCACAACTGGTATTGACAGACTGGGATAAAACAGTATAATACTGAATACAAGAACATTTTTAGACAAAACACAAAAATTAGTAAAATCAGTCTTTTTCCAAATGATGCCAAACGATGGTTAAAGCAGTGATGAAGAAAATTAATTAATGAGTGGCACGATCACATAAAAATATAACATCAAAATTATAGCACCTAAATGGCTTCAACATTGCACTGTTAACAAATTGCTCCTAATATTATAAAATAAAATAAAATCATTAGCTATTACAGTACTATTGCAAAAAGATATATCGAAATTGATGAATATGCATATCTACAAAAAATACAAGTTAAAACGGCAATGTGCGCATAATCTTATTTATAAGTACATGAAATATGTTTAAAATAATCTCCTAATTAATTAAAAACTAAAATGATAAAGTATGTGTTTCGGTTTAATAGGAATGAATACAAAGAAAGCAACTAAAACTTACAAAACTTACATAAAAAGCGCTTGCTTACGTGTGCACTTGCTTCGCTCGGTCAACACCTCGCTACATATACGATTCGTTAACGAGTATTAAATTTTCACTATTAAAATCCTCATTGTAACAATATTTTCAATTTAAATCTACTTACGTTTCACGCCATTACTCATGTCAATTTTCTGAAGAATTAGAGGCAATTTCACACACGATATTCAAATCTTCCATACAAATCGATTATTTTAAATCAACCAAGTCACCAAGAAACGTACATTACAATTTCAACTGTCAAATAATTCGCGTAATCTATTGTACCACTATTCAAAAATTGCGCTCATACATCCTATTTAGTTAGAAGCTCAACTTTAACTTATACGTAGATCGATATAAGTAGGTATAAGTATAGGTATATTGTATAAAAAAGAGTGAAAAACCTAAAACTCTTATGTCATTAGGCAAGGGATTACTGCGTTAGGTAAATAAACATCTACACTTAAAATAGCCTAACATAGTGTAACAACATTGGATTAGGTTAGTTTCCTACCATTATAAATAGGTTTTAATGAAATGTTTAACAAAAAAGATGGCGTTGCTACAATTTATGAAGTTTATGAGTGGCTTCGCAATTTTGGTTTTAGAATACTATTAGTATATTCACAATATTTTCTTAATTAAGAAATGACGTGTCGTATTTATTTGTCAACATTTTAATTAACATCACCACATCGACAAAACGTTTTTATCTACCTACATGTATAGATATGTCTCGGATCACGATCATCCTCTAAAAGCAAGCGGTGAATATTAAAAATAGCCTAAAAGTATTTAATCTAATTACGTAAAATAATTACCTAATAATTTTACCCAAAGAGCTCACTCTATTAATTTGTAGCCTCCTTTGAGCGGGGTCAAGGAAATTTTATTAAGAAACATAAACCCAACGGACCTTGGCTCAACAACTTTTGGGCAAGATTGAATTTAAAAGGGGCACTTTTTAAGCAGACGTAATCTTCTTAACTGGCTGTATTATTTCTTATACCTGGCGGCTTTTAATATTATTTTTCTTTGAGACCGTATTTGCAATTTGTATTTCAAACTTTTGAAGAAAACCAAGGCTCAGCGAAAGAGTTTTAAATTGTTAATTGCTCAGAACAAAGACTGGTATAGAGTAGTTATTCTGAGGTAAATTGTAAAGCTATGTACACAGGGTTAAGTTTACACACTAAGCACAGGACTGACACATTTCCACACACAGACACGACACAGCCGATTCGTCTAAGAGTTCTCAAATACTGCAATAAAACGCGCGTCCACCTTTTACACTACCTAACATATTTAACACTCGATATTAAAAATAAACTTCTAAATATCAGCGGCAATAACTATTTATACATTTTACATTAATAATGTTGTATAAGTGACGACCAGAATTGAATAATTTTATATAATTATATATCGTATTACAATAAATTAGCGTTATATTTAAGTCTCTAAGCGCACTGTTTCATTTCTAAATTACAATTTAGCAAATTATTTATCATCATAATGGCGTAATATAATATTACATCGATTTTTATAAGTATTTTATTCGTTTTGGAAATATTTCTCGTTATATTTTGTAAATGCATCTATGTATTACATCAACTTTATTATTATTATAATGGACTTTACGTTTATTTAATTTCGCGGATACATACAATTCTGCTTTTAATATTTTACGTTGCTCTCCGCGAAATTTCACAATATAATATATAACTTGTTTATAGAGACGAAAATACACTAACAGGTATTTTATAGTAGATAGAGGATAATAATTAATTACAATTTATTACCCTTCCGACTCACAATCATGATTTAATAGTGGTCTCAATCGTAATCCTACGTCATAAGTAGCTTTCCTAGGCACACTTACATGTTTAGCCAATTTAGCCATGTGTGGGTGGACCTGCTTGTTTCGAACACCACTGGTTACATAACTTTGTGATAGGCTGCAAAAGGGTGATAGCTGTATATAGATTAAATAAATTTATTGCACCTTTGGGACTTAATAACATTTTAAAGATTATGAAAGCTGATTAGGGGTTTAACAGTCTCTCTAGAAATGTCCAATTTCATAATCATATGTAAAACCCTTAAATTTTAGATATAAGATATATAAATCTTAAATGGTGTATGTATGTAATTAGTAGTATTCAAAAGGCAGCCACATTGAGTACACAATTCAACAACGAAGTTCTAAGTGAATATAGTCAGTCAATAAGAAACACTACGTCTACGGTAGAAATTGTTATTACATTATAAGCGTTGTGAACGCTGCTTTACTCGTTAATTAAGCGGGGGCAAGGGACGGGACGAAGATTCGGTGAAAAGTTGTATGAGAGATTTGTTTTGAATTATTTTACTATAATCAAAATCACAAAAAAAAATATCTTACTAAATGAGGATTGATCGATGTAGGTACAGAAATTAATTATTGCACATATACTTAAGTAGATGTCTTAAAAGTTCCCGACTACAGAAAAAAATTCGAAATAAAAAATACAATGCCTTTTACAACCAGGGATAAGCGCTGTACTACCCTAGGAAAAGTACATCAGCACTATTAGAAATTATTACAGTAATCACTGAATTTATATCACTCATTTAACACTTCACCAAACCTTCGTTCATAATCTTACAGAAGGTTAAAAGTCTTTGTCAAATGTCAGTAAAGCGAAGCAGCGTCCTGTCTCTTCTGGAATCTTCTCTCCCCCTCCCTTAGACGAGCTGGTCTCATCGTCAGTTCGTGTAGTGGTCAAAGGAACCGAGGTATTCCAAGGCGGCGCGGTAGCAGAACTCGTATTGGTCCTGGAATTGATGAGGGTTTTATTGTCTTCCTTGCTATGGTGTGGCATTGAAAAGAAATTGCAACTCGTAGTGAACCTACGAGTACGGTTGTGTTATGGAACGAGGTCGATCTCGAACTCGAATCTCGGCGCTATCGTATAAATTTGGGGTGATAAAAAGAACGAACGGCTTTAAGGAGTTGAATAAGAAAGCAGAAAGCTTTGGTCAAATTTGAAAAAAAAAATTCTATGTTCGTCACGTAAGTGCTAAAGAACCTTTGTCTAAACACACGAATAATAAAAATGGAGATGGTTTTCAATGGCCACGCTGAATACGTTAAAAACAACCGACTTTAATCGCAACAACTCCAACTTTGCTATGTTTTTGTTGATTTTCTCAAAAACCGCTGAATCGATTTCGATAAAATTTATATGGGACCACCTGTGAAATATACCCTTTTAAACAAAAATAGAATTTTCAAAATCGGTTCAGGCGTAATCGGTGAACATACATAAAAAAAGATTCCGACGAATTGAGAACCTCCTCTTTTTTTGAAGTCGGTTAAAAATAAGACAAGGTAGTGGTAATACGGTGACCACATCCCATCGCATCCCGCATTTTGGTGACGCTGGTTTGTATAATGGTCGCAGTAACAAGTTTCGCACAAAAAAGTTTCGATATCACGTAGGGAACCCGTTGAAAAGTCTGTGGTTGTTCCATTTTTCTTCTCCGTTCGACCACGGAGAGAAAATGCCAGATACGCATGTCACATACCTCAGTCTGCACCATAGCGACGCGCTGTGTGCGAAGCGTGCGGACTGTCTGGAATACATCCACCACACCTTCGTACTGCATCCTCTCCAGTACAGTCGACAGTGTGATGAATACTCCGGTGCGGCCTACTCCGGCGCTGTTGAAATATGGTTAGGTTAAACGTTATTCGTTTTGTACCTATTGGCACGTTGGATTCGGTGGCGCTGTTGGGACAACATGGTTAGGTTAAATGTTGTTCGTTTTGTACCTATTGGCTCGTTGGCTTCGCAGGCTAATGTGCTCATGTCGCGTAAACAAAACAAAAAGGTTGAGTTAAGTGTTGTTCGTTTTGTGCCTCTTGGTTTGTTGGCTTCGCTGCCTAATGTAATGTACTTATGTCGCGTAAACAAAAAATAAATAAAATAGTTAAACCTCTCGTCAGTGGGCTGTCATAACCCCTTACCTTCCGTTTCTGTGGAACTTCTTGGCGGCCGCCTCACAGACCCGGGATTTTAATAGCAATTGTTTCATTCTAATTGGAATTTCACTGATTCTGATTAGAATCCTACTATTTCTGAACCAGAGCTTGTATTAAAAACAATCTGAACAACTTCATATTTTCATGAAGTCATATTCATACGTCATATTCATGAAGAGATCAAACGTGAAAGGAGTTAATAGGGTTCCGTTTCAGAAACAAGTTAAGATTTACCTGACAAGAGACTGCCCCTTTTACACATAAAGATTTGTAATAGGCCACAAGTATGTATGTATATAGGATAACTTTAAATTAGTTTTTACTTTCCCTAAGGAAACCACAGTCAAATCGCAAAAAAAAGTTTGGTCTCTATGGAGAGTCAAATGGACAAATCGATCAACTGACCGGCCAAATTCCAAAATTTTTTTGCGATGTGACTATGGGTTCCATAGGGCAAATTGTTATCATGAGACCATGCACACCCTTTGGTATCAAGAACTAATTAAAAATCACCTATATAACAGGCTATCCCGTTGTCATGTCAGGGTAATACCTAATTACTCTTTGTTCTTGACCGGTTTCTAAGATTTCTTTTTCGATCCCTACTAATTACCTTAGTATAATAAAAGGTCGAGTGTAAGTAGGTACAATATTTTGCTAAATATCTTATTGTAAATTTTCCGTTGCGAAGACTTACCTATTCTGGTTACGTAGGAAGTCCCTAACTACGACCCGGCTCGGCTGATGGCAATCTAACCCATTCAGGTAACCCGATTCTTATTATGAACGTTACCCGCCTAATCCCGCTTCTTTCGGAGATCGGATCGATCTAATTATAGATAGCGATCTTGGATCAAAATAAAAGTAGGGTACAAGTGGTAACTCGAGAATATTATTTTAGTTATTTTTGTAGGACAATTACTTGTCACAAACTTTTTTTTATTGTTACTTTGAAGCGACTTGGTAATAATAAATTGTTTAACGCTTGTAGCAGCGAAACTTGATACGAATTATAGATCCACTTGTGCCCGTTAACATTTGCTATAAACGGATTGGGTCCAAATTCGAAGAATTAGTAAATGCTTCAATGAAATTTTCGTCGATTAGTATGACAGCTGCACAAAAGCTTGTCTAAATTTGTTAAAATACATTAAAATGGATGTTACAAGGATGATAATCTTAAGTTGTTTACCTGCAATGCACAGTAATGGGTCCGTCTTGTCCAAACTGTTCCTTCGTTTTATGCACCTGTCCCAGGAAGTCAATGAAACCTTCCCCACTCTTGGGGACGCCCTGTTCAGGCCAGTCTATGAAGTGGAACTGGCGGACCGTCCGCGAGGCCCCATCGCGTGCGTCCGTCACCTGCGGGGCAAGATATTCTTGTCATGTTTTGTGGAAGGTGGGATAGGAAAATAAATATGAAAATTATGAAAAATTAAATTATTTTTAAAATTTCTATAAACGATCAAACAAGCTTAACTTAAACGAAAAATCAACGTCAATACGTTAGACAATTCAATACATAGACAATTCTATGGCATCTACATGATTGACGTTAAGCAATTTCATTTAGCCCCTACGACGTCAAGAATCAAGTCGCTTTTGTGCGTTTTCGTTTAAAAGTTCTAAAGAATTGAAATAAGTACTTAGCAAGTATGTACTCGGTATTCGAAAAGGCCTTTATAAAATCATGAATCTTTTCATAAGGTTAAGCGTAATTAAATTTGAAACAGAATATTATGACGAATCAGAATTATTAATGTTTCTTTTGTAAAAGGTCTTCGAAAAGTTGCGGACAACTTTCAACTTCTGATAACTTTATGATCTTAGTCGGCCCGCGATCGGAGTTGAGAAATTATCAACTTAATGGCCTTAATCAGGATTCTGCTGCGAAAAGCAGCGTAAACAACTTCACCATTTTCGGATTATGGCCCTACTTAAAAGTTTTCTAATCACCGATGAGCAGCGTCGATGATATAAAACTTTAAAATACTCGCCTTGAATTCTCTCAAGATGTACTGCGGCATGTTATATTCCGCAATAGGGTCAACCACGAAGCATTGGTAGCGCACAGATCGGTCCGAAGGCCAGTACTGGTGGCATTTGTCCTAAAACAACAAACAGAAGCTTCATCTCTAATTCATTTCCATAAAATCAATTAAGTACCCAACTATGCGGGGGTTTAAACTTACCCTGCCCATTTCCTTCAACTTCGTTAGCATTACAATGATCGTCGAATTGTGTTCCCAGAGCATTCTCCAGAAGTCGTCGGTTGTGTCTGGCAAGGGGCCCTGGGTGGCTATGTAGGCAGATTTGTACCTATAGCCGTCGATGAATGACGCATTGATATAGTCCGAGCCATCGCGCGGAGTCAGGCACACGCGAGAAGACTCGTACGGCAAGATGTGGACTAGTCTGTTTTTATGTTTGTTGCATGGCAAGCTTGCGGACACGAAACGACTAGAATCGGCCTTCATGTTAGACAGTTTCTTGAACTCCAATTCCATTCCAGTTATATTCTCGATGGGATCAATGCGCATTAGTTTCTGGATATGTGCGTGCAAGTTCCTAGCCGGTACCTCGGTGTCTCCGCATACCACTGCTTCCAGTAAAGCGTCATGGATAAAGATGTACTGATCCTCAGTTTGCACCATGTAGTTTCTCTGGGCTCTCAAGCAAGTCACGTGGCCGTAGATGTCGACAGTGCGTTCGTGTCTCGCTCGTTCGAGCATCGAGTCGATGACAATGAAGCAGCCAGTGCGGCCGACACCTGCCGAGCAGTGGACTACTAGTGGGCCGGCGTCCGGCGGGTTGAGAGCTCGAACACGACGAAGGAACTGCAAGAAAGGAGCGGGATGATCCGGAACGCCGTGGTCAGGCCAGGCGGTGAACTGCAATTGCTTAATCTCTCTACGTTCAGGTACCCCATTCTTGGTCACTTGGAAGGTACGGATGCAGTAAGTAGCAAGCTCCTGAACTTCAGCGATGGTTACCGTCATTGAGTCGTATGTTTCGCTGCCTCGACTAGGCCAGTACTGGTCACATTTGATTCTTGTCCTCTCTTCCAATTTTGTCATCATGACTATCGTGGACGTTCGCAGTTCCCAACACATTCGCCAGAAATCAGCGAACGTTTCTTGGAGAGGACCCTGAGTCGCAACATACGCATTATGTTTACGGTATCCATCACAGTAGTTAGCATTTATGTAGTCGCTTCCGAGGATTCCGTCGATTGGTTGAAGGATTACCCTGCTGTGATCATATGCGATGACGTTAGCGTATCGGTTCTTAGGCTTGTTAACCTCCATATTTGAATGGTCCCATGTGAATTGCTGACCGGGCTCAATGCTTTCATACTCTTGTGAGAATTTGTGATTATCATTAGCTTTTAGTCTATCGATATGTTCAGCGAGTTCTGATATGGGGATGGGGGGATGAGAGATCATAGCAGGCGTTTGGAAGTTCAGTCTTCTCATTTCCACTGGATCTGACGGAGCGCCAAATCCTACGTCGGCTGACATTAGTGGCCGAGTCACCGCGGCCTGGTCAGGTGTCTTGCAAGGTTGTCTTCGTCTTTTCACAATAAAAAGTAGCACCAATAACAGGGAAAGCATGAGTGCTGCTATTATTGGTCCTATGACCCACACCATACCAGCTTCTTTTCTATTTTCCTGTATTGTGATTTCAGGGTTTTCGTTCATATCCTTGGGATCAGGTCGGCTGGGTTCTTCCCCAGGGGGTGCCTGGCGCATATCCAGAGACAGGTAATCCGAAAATGGACTTGATGTGTAGAGGTGTTTCTGTGGAGTGTCGACAATTGCTCTTACGAACACGCGATACCTCTTAGTAGGATTAAGTTTTCTGTTCAGAAAACCTTCATACATTTCGTCGTTACCGAGGTGGAAAGTGTATAAAATATTTCTTTGCAAGAATTTGGCAGCAATATAAGGAGCGTTTTCGTCATCGGTTCTTACATTATTCTTAATTAAATCATCGGTTAGGAACTGGTCAGGATTGTAATGATTATGATTTTTATCATCAGGTACTACGACTAAATAGTAATGGGAAATGGGACCATACTCTTCAGATGCTTGAGGTAGAATTACTAGTATTTCATTCTCTACGACACCGTAGAAATCAGGTTTAACCATTGGTTTCGGTGCAGCCATTTGAGTGGTCACAGTGATTTTAGTCGGCGGTCTATACGAATCATCGCTGGGCACGGCACTTACGTTAACATTATACGTTGTAAAAGGTGAAAGATCATTGATTGAGAATGATGTTTTGTCATGTTTGACAATAATTTCTCTCTTCGGAATTTCTTGTGTCTGTGTCATACCTAGAGAATCGACGAATTCTTTAATTGCATTATAGGAAATCTTATAACTATGGGGGTTCAAGCGTAATGGAGGTGACCACGATAATGTCATGGAGTGAGTGGAGACATCTTGAGCTCTGAGGTGTAAAGGCACTTCTTCGGGCCTCACTTTCACAGTGACTTTCTCTGATAACCTTCCTAAGCCTTCGTTCATTTTTGCAGCTACCGCAATGGCATATTCTGCAAACTTTTCTAAATTTTCTAAATCAGCCGAATGCGTTACATGGACAGTCTTCTGTTGCCATTCGTCTAGATCCTCGACTGGCGTCATTGTGTAAAATATGACGTAACCGATAATATTTCTTCTAGAAGGGACGGGTTCCCACCAGACTTCAACACCAGATTCTGAAGTCGCAACCGCTTTTACAGACATGGGCGCTCTACCAATATCTCTTTCAGTATGAGCCGTAATGTCTTTGCTGTAAGGACCTGGCCCTTGGTCAGTAAACGCCCTTATTTTGAACACATAATGAGCATCTTCTTCTAAACTAGTAAACACGGCTTTTGTGAGCTCTGTAGTCTTTTCGATAAGTGACGACTGGTCACCTCTTTTGTAGAATTGCACGTCATATTTCTTTATTTGGCCACTACGATCGGCTCGACTCGGTGGATCCCATGTGATACTAATAATATCTGGGGTTTGAAAGTGATATGTAATATTCGTGGGTGGTCCTTTCGGTGCTCCTTCAGGTGTAAGCCAATATTTGATTGTCTCTTGACCTATACCGATATGATTTCTGCCAGCAACCCTAAATTCATACTGGACTCCCCTTTCCAAATCATTAATCCTATGCGAAGTTGTTTTAGTTCCGAAATTTTCCTCTTCAAGCGGTTGATCCTTAATACCAAATCTTAATCGATAGCCTAGCAAGTCTCCGTATGTTTGCGAAGGTTTGGCCCACTCTAATTCTATAGATACAATAGGGTCTCGTTCGAGGACTCTGTAACAATGGAAAATCAATATTTGAGTTAGGCACAAGTGCCTTTGGAATTGGAATCGAGAAACATTGAATAAAGTTGATAGCTGCGGGTGTGTACTTACTTGAGGTTAACGGTCGGCCGATTTGGCACTCCGCCGGGCGTCTTGACCGACACCGGCGCACTTCGGTCACCGTCTCCCTTCCTCGTCAAGGCAGCTACTTGCACGTTATACCTCGTGTCAGGTTGAAGGCCAGATATATTTAATTCGAGAGTTGTGTCGTCCATTACGTTGAAGCGCATCGGGTCGTTGAGGAGGCCCTTACCCTGTGACAGAATTATAATCTTAGTATGTCGTTTTTAATTATGTCTCAAACTACGTTAAAAATAAAAATGGTAAACAAAACTTGCCTCTTCTCTGACTTCTTGCACGTGCACGTGGTATCCTCTGATAATGCCATTCTTCTCCTTCTCCTGAGGTGGCTTCCATGTGACGTGTATGGAGGTGGAGTTGATGGCGGTGACTTTGACGTCTTGCGGTTCACCAGGCACTGTGAGCACACAGAAAACGAATTAAACAACCGGACCGTACAACTTTTTAAACGACCTAAAATGCCCTATCAGCATCTACGGGAGCGTGCTATTAAACTACCTTAAGCTTTTTCGAATTTCAAATCAAGAGCCTAAATTGGGATAAAGCTCGCGTCAAAGGCTTTTAAAAGCAAATATCGTCGGTAAGTTTGAAGTGCGGTCGGTACAACCCGTCGTCAATGCTGATAGAGCACTTCGGTCCCAGGCGAGTGTCTACACACGCCTCTCAGCATCTCGATCGGGCATTTGAATACCAACACACACTGAGACATTATCATATACGCCCTTTCACATCACCATAACCAATTAAAATCCATTACCTTTCAATCCACATTGTTTAGAACAACTAAAATTCAAGCTTCATAAAGAATTCAAAACATTTAGTAGTCATCTATATTAGTATATTAAAGCAGCATTTCTATAACTAGGGTAGTTGAGTTGACACACTGCAAGGGTTCGTGCTTCGGGACGTTAGACTTGGAATCAATGCACTCGAGTTACAGAGGACACACCAAGTCTAGGGCCATCAAAGGGTCGTCTACGAAGACATGCGTCTTAAATGTCACCACTTGCAGTTTGTTTGTTTAATGCTAGGAAGAACTACGAAAGCATTAGGCACAAGCACAAACGCACACCGATACAGGCACTATAGTAAGTTATACTCACTCCTTACGGCTGTACGGGTTACCAGGCGGCCCATACAAAGTCAGTGACGAGAGAAAAAAGAGAAAACGCATTCAAATACATTTAAGACAAATTGTGCGAACATTGCAGGGCGAACGGAACGACTAAGTGAGAGATTACGAGTAGAACGCTCGTCGGTGAAATGGGGGTGCTCTTATTTTTAGTTCCTCGTGTGTTCTGAGCTCTTTAGGCGGCGCATTCAGGTTAAGCCGCTAGGGACGCCGCCGCCGTCGGTCTAATCCCGGTACACTGCCTTTTTCTGTTCACGGTACGGAATTTCATTTCTAGTCCGAAGCGAATACATCTCTAATGTGATGTTTGCAGCATTTCCTGTCATGCTGAATCCGGAGCTACAATTGAATTTCGAAACTCGCGGGACATGAATTTGAACTTATCGAAATGCAATTTTGTGAAAAGGCAATGTACTGATTTTGACCGTGTTGAGTCCCCGAGCGCAGAGAAGTCACTCACACGCACATGTTATGATTATCGCGACGGCGCCAGTCTTTGTATGTGTACTTCGTGTTAGTCTGATCTTATCATGTGCGCCGGTTGTCCTCGTAAACGGGCTTCTGGATCTTGAGTGTTAATTTTGTGACTTCGTACCTTGTGTTGTCCTTCAGTGATGTTTGTGACAGTGTAAGGTGTCATTGTCCTTTGTTTGTCTTCTATATGTTCAGTAAGGTATAATATCATCGATGTATGTTCGACTTGGTGACGAATAATCTCGTTGCGTTCTTTGGGTTCCGCCTGTTCTTTAAACGGCAATAGCGTACTTGCATTATTAAATAGTATATTTGTATGTCACAATATCTAGAGTGCATGCACGACGACAGTTCGATAGAGATTACAGAAGAAGGAAGAATTAAATAGAAATCGCTACTGGCAAGAAGTTGTAGCTTGTGAGCGAGTGAGATAGATAGAGAGAGAGACAAAGAAAGAGAGATAGCGCGTTATCTAAACCGAGCTGAGCAGTCAAGTACAGGCGAAGAGCGGATCTGATCCGTCGGATCCTGAGGGCCCAATGTGTGCGAAATATTGATTTTGGATGGATCCTCGGGATGTGTGGTCGGTTCGATCCGCGGAGTGTCACTAATAGTATAGAGTAGTCAGAGAGTAGTGAGTAGAGAAGTTGTGAGTAGTAAGCATGCGCGCGTGTCGTGTGGGACGGTATTGGTATTCAAATGCGGCGCTCGGGCCGTGGTGCGTGTTGGATGACTGACATGCCAACTGCGCGAACCTCTTCTCAGATAGGGTTATTTGCGTCGCGAAGTGTTATCTTCTGAAAAGACCGAGCTTCGCGACGAAAGAAGGACTTATCTCAGAGTGGTTCACACCATTGTCTATTCTGTAGTGTCACGCACTCGCTCTCTCACCTCATGTCGTCGCTAGTGCTGAGTGCTTTCCTAAAAGTGCTGTCTCTGTTCCACGCATTTGCTCACGAAAGTGTGAAAGTGAGACAAATGCGCGGGATAAGAGGTGAACCTGTCTTGTGCCCAGTGAAATATAACTAACGAAATAACGGTGCTGTGTTCGGAAATAAACGCATGCAAAACTGTGTCCATTGCTAAATACTCAACAACTGTGCGCCAAAATCAATAATAAATGTGCCGTCGACACTATCTTAAAGGTGCAAATATAAACTTGCATTTCAGTGAGTGCCATCTTTGTTGACCCATGACGAATCAATGAGATACGTCAATAAATCATTACATGTGACAGTGAGTGGATATCGACTGTGCGTCGCTGCTAGCGACAATAGTGAAACAAAATAACTGATGATCAAGTAACACATGGACTTATCGGCAAGCAATAGTAATACTTTTGTTTAGAATTAACCTCCTTGTTTAGAATCCTGCTATATGCTCTCAAAAAAGGAAAAAAGAAAAGGAAAAATGACATTAGTAATGTTGATAATTGTAGCGCAATCACAGTTAAAATTATCGTAATATGTACCTTTCCCCGAAAGCTTAAAGATTATGAAAACCCTTCACCAATAAAATTGCAGTAAATTAAATGAAATGGAAAATATGCCAGCAGTTTTCGAAACTTTTAATTTAATTATAAGGTTCAGCATATTTACCATTTCAGTATTAAATTTAGTAATAAAATCATTAAGATTTAGGTACTCGAGTCGCAACTGTAAACGTGTTTTTTTACTAATAATGATTTTATTACCAACAGGCTCAAAGCACAGGTCAAATCTTCAACATTTGACCATTCCAAACCGTTGTCAAGTAATGTCTAAACTTTTGGTTAGTTTATTTTATGATGTACAACTTTATTTCAATTATATTCAACAGACATCATAAGGTTATATTAGAGAACGTAATTAATGCTATGAATATAAATTCGTTCTATCTTAATTTAATGTGTATCTCACTTTTCTAAGAATCCTTATTCAATAAGATAACTTACAAAACGTCCTCTAATATTTCTATGAAGCCGAAAAACTTCGTTGGAGAGAGAGATGGTAATGTTATTAATGAAATATTATTAGTTGTTTCTCCGGCTTCGTAAAGTTCAATTCTATAGAGTTCTATAAAATATTTAATATTATTTTTTGACTAACAGGAATGATATTATACAACGAAGTTGTAATCAAACAGTCCTATAGAATTGATCTTTAAAGAAGTTACAAATGTTGATTAATGGTGACTAAATTTGACACGTACCGTCTTCGTGGGTGCGCACTGTGACGGGATAGGAGGCGGGGCCGTCACCCACACTGGTGCCCGCGAGCACCCAAATGCGGTACTCGGTCCACCGTCGCAGCTCGTCCAGAACAAACGACGTTTGATTGAGTTTCACGACTGTCGCCTCAGAATCCCCTCGTCCAGACTCCACGCAGAGAAGCTTGTAGTACGCGATTCTCCCGTTGGCGCGCTCGGCCGGCGGCGGCTGCCACGATACGCGTACAGCGGTCGGCGACACAGCGACAGCAGACACATTCATCGGCGGCGCTCCAGGAACTAAACAGGCTCATTATTGAGAAACATTCACGGAAAATATCAATCTTCTCCGTGATCCTGAAACTGAAATGGGTACGCTTGCCACGCACCCCGTTAACCCACAACGGACCTAACTGATGCAATCACTGAATGCGATTGAAAACAAAAATAAAATTTGTGCCCAGAACATAAAATTTGAAAGAACGACCAATGTCGTTAAATAAACAGTCGAGCATGCACGTTATTTTGTGTATTTTGTATTGTAGGATCCGCTCGCCCATACATATCTTTATCTCATCCGTCACACTTTCTCCTGTTGAAGAAGAAATTATTATGTTTTGAAAAGTGACACGAAAAAATTGTAGTCGCTTTCAATAAATAAGTGAAGCCCAGGTAATGAGCTAAGAAGAAATGTCAAAGCATTCGATTGCATAAGTTTTCGTGTCACCTGGTGTAATCGTAAAAAGAAATAAAATAAAATAAAGGGCACTGGATGTGTGCCCTGTAAAATAAACTGACCTACGTACAACATAAAGCTACTACTAGGGTTACGTGCACGCAATGGTCTTAAAACTCTAAGGAATTCCTCAGGGTAGTCTTCTAGGACCACTTTTCTTTTTACAACAAATAAATTGCAATCTATTAAATTTCCCTTCTCATCAATGCGTACACATTACCGTTTCGACAAAATTACGTTTACAAAACACATATTGTGATATAAAACTTGGTGCTTGTGCTTTATTACTGGCAGCGTGCCGGGCAGGTGCTTTTATGTGAAATATTACGAGTAGGAGTTTACCTGGAAAACCACAATTGGTTTTATACTTTACTTTCACACAACCACTATTCATTTTAATGTGGAGGAGATTTGGTATGTCATTTTTCATTGTTTTTTGCTGTCTTTCAAATCAATGATGTCTTCTTGTTACCAAATCTCTTCCTTTCTACTACTCGCACTCTCACGCGCATACGTCACCGTCCCCAACGCACCATATTGCTTAGTCCGGACCGCGATAGGTGGCGTTGTGGCGCCCTCCCCTCGCTGCGACCGCGCAGCCAACCAGATGTAGTACAGCGTGTTCGGGTATAGCCCGTTCAATGTGTAGGTCTCGGTGATTGGGATACGTCTAGAAGAAAACAAATACAGTTTAAAAAAAACCCTAGCCAAGTCTGAAAAGGTGGAGGCACACAATGAGACGCAGGTTCTACACCCCTCTACCAGAAGAAATTATACAATTTGTATTCTTATTGCATTAATATTGAATCAGCAATTCAGCTTGCATGGTATTGACTTGTAACTACTGTTACTAATAAAAAATATGATTTAGATTATTTCAGGCAAGATTTAACAAAAGTAAGAGGGCTTGTCTTTAAATAAAATCGTGCAAAAAATGCGAGTCTAATAAAGCAATCAAAGCATTTTGAACATAAATGTCATTTGAATCGCATATAGCCATAAATTGAGACACGCAGGTAATATTTTAGGTGCAGTAAAACTATTAAAGTGGGCCATAAGTGTCACAAATCAGTTTTATTGCAAATAAAGTGCTAATTATGCTTATTAATCCATTAAATAAATTATCGTACTTCTCATATGTTTTTTTTATGTATGCCATTATTATTAAATAAGTATGATGTGTAAGTTTCATAGGTGATCTAATTAAGCAGTACGTAGAAATTAATTATGAAAACTTAGGGTTAGGTAGATAACTTTATTTCATTAAACAATATTCCCAACCTCAAAATATCCAGTCATACTGATGTCTCTACTAAATTCTACAAACGAATTTAGGGTTATTATTATTATTATTATTATTATTATTATTATTATAGAATTTAGGGTTACCCGGATCGTATTCAATGTATCTTTGTCGAACCTTCTACACGGGATTTCAAACTGACATTTAGTGGTAGGCAAGGAAACTTTAATCTATTAACACCTGAAGGTTCTAACGTAAACTTAACAATGAGTTAATGAGGGATAGGTACTTACATCCCACAAATCCTTTACAAATACACAGAACTAGTACAACGTAGCGTATGCTCGGAACAAAATTAGTGTGTTCAAACTTTAGAGATAGATAATAATACGTTTGTGAATCGTGAATTGTTCAGGAGTTCATCTTCAATGTTAGTAACCCTTTATATGTTATCTATATCTATATGATGTGGAATAGTTATCTCTAGAGGGAACTTGTTGGGTATTTCAAGGATGTATGCACATGTTCTATTTAATACGATAAATTGAAGATATGTTTAAATGTTATCACATCTTCAACTATACAGTATTGAAGACTTTATAAAGTAACTATTGAAATTTGTGGCACGTTATCTTTCGCATTGTTGAATTATTTTAACTGTCAAATATTGGGTTGAAATACTGTAAAAAAAAGTTCACTCAATATGATAGCATTCCTCTTCTAAAACAGCAAAAAACCTTACTCATTTGATATTTTTGCATACATTTATTAAAGTCACACGTCACTATGCCAGAGATCAAAATGTCGTAACAGTTAGTAAAAAGAAGCTTTAATTACTGTTTTACCAATACCCTACTAATCCTAGAGGGCTCAGAGGGAAGACCCTACCACTAGTACTGATGTCTCGCTAGCTACCACTGCCATCAGATTGGAAAGCTACAGCTATACTTATTCTACCAGGTCTATCAGTTATGACGACTGGAGGGATATACTTAAAACAATTGATACTCACTTCTTATGATGCTCCTTCGCGTAAGTGTCATTCCAATACAGCTCGTATGATACGATGTTGTCTCCAGCGTGCGCTGGTCTTCGCCAGGAGAGAGTGACGGAGGTCTCGCCAGCTTCTACTGCCACCAGGTTGGACGGTTGTGATGGTACTCCTGGGAGTGAAGATGGTTAAAATAAGGACCGGAATTCAAAATTTAGCCCCTTGAAATTCTCAATAAAGATGGCAATCAAGTACATTCAAAATAGGTTTTTTCAGAATAGAAATCTATAAAATTAACAACCAAGCGCTATGCCATCAAGTGATTATTAAGAGAAAGTGCTTGAAAAAATATCATGTCATTTATATGTTTAGGTTCCTCGACTCCGTGACTAACATCAAAAACTTCCAAAGGCGTGTGATTATCAAACTTTCTTATCTCAATAGAGACAGAACGGAAGTTCAATAGAACGCCCTAACTGACATTCGCGCAATCAAATTAGCAAATGAAATGAATAACAAAATGCAGGACGAAGTCTAAGTAATGATATTTTGTAGGCAGTGACTGAATACTTGATGAAAATTATTTGGGTAGGTATAAAATCAAGTTGAAACATGCTCAGAGGATCCGTTTCTTAATCATCATCATCAAATATTTTATATGTTTCTGTATGATTACCATGAGATGTTTCATTAACATAAAGATCCAAACGAAAAAAAGACAAATTAGACATAGACATACGAGTATATTTATTTTTGACACAAAAAACAATATACAAACAGTAATAATACTAGATTATAAAACGACAAAACTAAACACAAATAGATTTTTTAAAAATAAAGTATTTAAGCGTTAATTTGTGCCAACAAAAACCGGCCAAGTGCGAAGCGGTCACGCGCACCGAGGGTTCCGTATAAATTCATAATCACACATGCCTTGAACTTTATATTTTTTATATTTGAGTTGATTGAATGAAAGGTAATTTGCGGTTTACGATTTATGACGTATTAAAAAAACTACTTACTAGATCTCGTTCAAATCAATTTTCGGTGGAAGTTTGCATGGCAATGTATTCTTACCTTGCTGTGTCTTAACCTGGACCGGCGCGGAGATAGGTCCAGGACCTACTGAAGTGAATGCCTGAACACGTATCGTGTACACCGTGTGAGGGGTTAACTCGCTTATCGTCGTCAGGTGGCTGTTGTCCATCTGGAATAAATCAAACCAGTCAAAAAAGTTGGCGTACGCTTCCCGAGAGAAACATAGACAATGCCCAAAAAATAGACTCTTTAAAAAATGGAAAACGCTTCCCCAAGAAAAACAGAAAATAAGCTAAAAATTCACTCTTCATACAAAATTCATCAGCTTCAGAAACTTATTTTTTTGAAAAGTCAAAGAACAAGGTTCGATTTCGTGAGAAGAATCTCAGTACTAAAAATCGTATAATAGTTCAATAGAATAATAGTATTTACGTAATAGTTTTCTTACTTTATTTGACACGTTTATGACACTTTTCTAATATAACGAATAACCTCCTCAGTCCTGAAGCATGATTTCATTTGTAACACTGAAAAAAAATTACTTCAACGTACTTTTATATAAGTAAAATATATATTTTGTTTGTCCACTGTGTAACGCTTTTTTTATAACTAGTTCCAATTAATTACAATAAATTTTATTTTAAAGATCGCCAGGGAAAGCCCCACGGAAAATGTCCCCTATAGGGGGGGGACGTGAGGACCGAGGAGGATAAGATAATCGAATCGAAGTTAGATTATTTTTAAAGTGAATTTAACTCGCTGACGAACGATTCTACTTTAGCAACAAGTTGGTAATAAACCGTACTACAAAAGGCACTTACTTACATAAGTAACCTACCCACTCACTTTTAAAAATAATTTGCTAAAAAATAAGACAAAACAGCTATGGACCTAAAATATCTTCCCGCGTTTTACTTCCGCTACGTAAATTTTAATTACGCGGGAAAATTAAAAGGCGACTTTTGGCTAGAGACGTGACCCTCGATGTTTTAAGGAAGAAAAATGTAAAAACTCCTTGCTACATATTAATCTTATTTAGAGCATTTTCATTTCACTTTTTAGGCTTAAGTTATTATTTCAAAGTTCTTAAAACGTATGTTTAAATAAATAGTGTTTAACAAATTAATGAAATTAAAAATATTTATTATATGGTAGGACAGTTAAAAAAAACGTTAAGTTTAATTCTCTAATGTATTATTTAAATAATATCTTTTCGTAATTAAAAACTTGAGTGCGTTTGATGACATCTCACCTGATGGAAAGTGATGATGTCGTCGAGGATGGTACACGCAAACTCAAATAACGCCTATTCAAATATTGCCTAATCAATGCCTTTATTGTTTCTAAATAAACAAATAGATACATGTAAGAATTTGTTTTATTTAAATTTTTGCCTCCCTGCCCTGCCCTGCCTCATTATCTACATTTAAGAATAAAATGTTAGTCTTGGCTTCAAGTAAGAATGATGTCCCTCATTTCACCGTGGGTACAAGAAAATGTAAAAGTCTGCAAGTAAATTGTACTTTACTTAATAATTTAATTTAGTTAAACGCTACAATACTGGTATGGCTGGTCTGAACAAAGGAGGTCCCGCCGAAACTCAGTGAAGTTTTGGCGCGAAACGTTTACCGTCCGTATTGTACATTATTTCATAACAACTTTACATATTTTGTGGTTCACAAAGTGTGACCAGCATTAAAATAGTTTTACATTATTTATGAAGAGTTTTATATAAGTAAAATATGTATCAGAATTTAACTACTCTTATATTCTGTTTTAATTTAATAAAAGAGGATTAAATAAAACTAGTTTAATCCCACCACTAACTAGTCCCACCGGTGGGACATAGGTCTCTTCCCTTACCTTAGGAAGATATGGGTAGTGCATGTTATTGACAAGTCCGAATTGGTGGGGATTGTGGGTCTAATGACCAAATCAAATGTCAAAAGTTTTCAAGTCAGCGTTAAGGCCTCAGGGTTTAACGAATGCTATGTATAAAAAGCAACCAGCACCAACAGCTTGGTAAATCTCACTAATAGTTAAACCTTTCAATAGTTGTGACTGTCTCCGTATAAATCAGTTATTCTGCGTGCAGTGCATTACAATCTATTTATGGCTGTACCAGCAATAGGGCGTTTAAGCTTGTGTGGTTCCTTGACAAAAATAAAAATATTTAAATCTCCACTTACCATTTGAGAATGCCATGATTGTAGAGGTTGCGATGGATCTGTCGTGTAGTATATTTTGTAGCCCTGTAACAAAATGCAAAGAATTAACCTTACACTATCAAGATTGTTTCAAATTTGATCCAACCAATTTCTCCCACGCGAATATCTTGGGGATCATATTAATTTTCAGTGGCAAATTTAGTCCCGTGTATCTGAAATTCTTAATGAAATTCTCTTGGAGGATTGAAGATTTTAATGTGGGTGCATTTAATTTCCAAAAGTTTCGTTCAGAAATATTACACACTTTTTGGTCAGTCATACAGACAGGCGCGGATCCAGGATTTCGTTCAGGGGGGGGGGGGGCAAATTTTCGGTGTACCCTTATTTATGAAGCGGTCAATAGTATTAGACCGTTAACATATAGTTAAGAAATGCCTCTATTTATTTGCATTTTATTGCACCCATTGCTACCCCGCCCCCCTCTGGATCCGCACCTGCAGACAGAGCTGAGAAAAAAGATTTAGAACAAATTTCTAGTTTTTGTTTTTATAGGGTAGGATGATGTGTCTTGTACTCTCTAAAAGTACAGATATGTACCGTGACTTGTCCGTTCGGAGTCTCTGGTTCATCCCACTGGATGACCATAGTGCTGGAACTCAGCGGCCGGACTTGCACGTTGCGCGGAGCTGACCCTGGTTCTGTAAGAAATCGCAATGGAAAAGTAATAGAAACACATTATAACTACATCCGAGAAAAAAAATGTGCTATTACGCATCTTATCCGCGCACAGCGGAAAACAAAACAAAAAAATATTTGCTTAAACAAATAAATTAATCAGCTTTATTCGGTTACTAAAAACCAAAACTCGCTTTACGTTGATTATTTATTTATTTGATTAACAGATAGTACGCCAAGCCAACAGTTAAATTTAAATACCTAACGGTGTCACTTATTTTTAAAATATTTTATGAGATCTGTATCGTATTTCTGAACGTATAACTGTAAATTCAAATCGCTTAGTTTTGTTCTGCATTGCAATTTAACATCAATTTACAGCAAAGTAATTACAAGCAAACATCGCAATATCAAATAACGGCGACTCATCTCAACTGCGTACGAAATAAAAGTAAAACGGCAATGCAAACAATGGCCCTATAATAGGATTTGTAATCGCCGACCCGTCACGGAAAGGGGCGGTGTTGCCCAATGAAAAATCTCTCTTCTGTTTAAATTATTATAATTCTGTAAAAGGACACAACAATAAAAACTTTTTCAGGACTTTGCGATATTAAAACGCTATAATCTCTTTAGTCTTGGGTCGCTTTGTAACGCTCTCCTTTATTAGAAACTTAGAGAAAATAAAAAGGAGACCTGTCATTAATTTTGTGTTGCGGTGTTTTCAAGGAGTCTTCTGGGTCCCGTTTTATTTAGTCTTGACTTGAGGTACATTTGACGGGGCCCGCGTAATTCGACGCTTCAGCACGGAAGACGAGTATAACTCAAATTTAATATAAAGACGCTAACCCGGATTAAGATAGAAAGCTGTGACGAGAAGTAATTTGATGATGACAAAGGAAATTGTAAATGGGTTCCGTAATAATTCCCGTGAAATCACTTTTAACTGAGACAAGGCAAACAGAAGAGTTAAAGAAAAGGTTAACATGAGTGACAATGAGGCTGGAACTTTTAAAATAGCGCTTGCGTCGCTTAATCCCGATACAAAACAAAATTTTCTTTTGTTATTCTATGAAATTTAAAATAGCCATGTACATGAAATTCCTACTGACAACGGACTAAGTTTCTAGTGGCATCTGTGGCTGGTTTTTACGTGTTAATAGTCAAGTAGAAGTCAAAGTTTGAAAAAAAGAAACCCAGTTCAAGAAATAAAAACTAGAGGTCACACACGAGATTAGAAAAGTTAACCTTTTACAAAATAAAACAAACAGCATGCTTATACATTGTAAGAAAAATAAAAAATGTAAACTTTTGAAAGGTTAAGATGTTATTTATCATTTCACTAAATACTTACTGGCACCTCCATATAAGGAATCCACTGGATAGTTGCATGTGGAAAAATGTTATGTTAGTCAATTTATAATAAAATACTTGTTGTATACTATATAGAATACACAGTGCAGATCTGAAATGGAAGGAAAAGGGTGTGGCAAGAATAAAGAAAACTCCCAATACCTAAACACTCCTAACATTTAATAATAACGAAATGGTGCATGAATAAATAAACAAAACAGTTTACGCACTACAACTACATTCTACTGTAAATGAAAATAAAAGTGCAAATGAAATAAATCAACTTGTTTCAATCAAAAACCACTCTGAACCGAACTTACATGAAGCAGCGGCGGTTGTAGTACGTCGCATTGAGCGGTGGCATGAAAAGACGATCAAAATAACCTTAGAACTTAGAATTCAGCGCAAGAAAATAAAATATCTCCAACGAATACAAGCAAAGGAAGAAATTATGATGGAAAAGAAATTATGAAAGATGGTAAATGAGCTTGTGGAATATGACTGACGAGATTTATTGTAGTTTGTTGCTTGCCTGACTGCTATCGTATTTTGAAGTAGCTAAGTACGTAGATAGGTGTAGTGTGACAGTATATTCAAGCAACAAAACCATTTTAATTGAAATTCATTTAAATTACTTCAAATAAGAGTTACTTATTATAATTATTTATTACCTATATCAATGTCCAACCTGACATTGTTTATTAAAAATGAGAGCTAAACTTTATAATTGTTTTAAGGAATCCTACATTTTATTTCCAAGAATTCTTCGATACTTTACAGAGTCCTTTAAAGAGTTTCGTCTGGTTAACTGGTTATTGTTTTTATTGCATTATTTTGAAGGTTGAACAATCAGTCAAAGTTTTGATAATACTGAATAGAGATTAACCCATTGACCGCTTCGCTACTCTTTGACAAATAACGCCGGCCCCAGCCGACAAAAATGTATGAAAATCTCAATTCTTGTGGCCTGTGGCACGGAAACCGGTTGTCGGCCCTAGCCGACTATGGCGCTCAAAGGGCTAGGTCCAGAAAAAGTCAAAATATTCTTGAAAATAGCATTTCCCAAGTACCAGTGACATTCAAAATTCTGTGAAGAAATCTTAGGCAGTACCAAAGATAATGATAAATTACGATAATGTCAACATACCAGTCTCGCCAGTGGTGATGACAGCAGGTGAAGAAGGCGGTCCCCGACCTATGTTGTTCACAGCTATCACGTACATCTCATACTCGGTGTAGGGCGACAGGTTGGTCACCGAGTAGTACTGGGTGATGACACCGGAGATCTCGCTGAAGGCCTGTCGAGGAAAGGTGATGTGAGAATGGGGAAGAAAGTTCTCCAAAGGCAACTGCACCTGGAAGTCTTAGAATTAGATGGTCTCCCGTTAGATGGATTGACTGATGATCTGGTAGATTTGCAAGACTCCACTAAATGTACTGTGATTCAGTTTCGTGCTGGACTTAGCACCGTTGCAAATGTCACTGCTGCCTGCTGACTTGCAGTGACATCTTCTCACCGAGATGATGATGATGTCATTTAACAAGTTCATGTTCTACGCCATATTTGCTACGCTATGCGTATATGCAATTGAGAAAACTCGGAAATAAACTAATATAAATGAGGAAGGAGAAACAAGATAAAGAGGTGACAAATACTGAATGATGACCATAAAATCTAGTGCCTAAATACAGCAATAAAACGCTGCTATGTGCGACAAGTATGGCCGGTATGTACGAGTAGTAGTCTAATGTCGATGGATGTAATCTTTAGCAGTTACACAAGTTTTTTATGTCTTATGTTCACTTTTATAAGTGTTTCTCTACCTACCAGTAGGTAAAATTGAAGTTTACCACATATTTCGTAAACAATTTAAACAGAGTAGATAGACAGCGACCAATGTTTGATGTTTTTTGGCATAAAAGAAGGAGCAATACTATACGTTCTTTTGGTAGGATCATTGAAATTAGTGTTCTATCTATTGACTACCCCGGCGCAGTGCTGATTACTAGCTCTTGTGGCTGCAAGGGTTCGATTCCCACTTAGCCCAAATATTAATGACGAACAGTTTAAAGTTTGTGAATTATACATGTGATTTTTCTCTAGATATTTACTTATCGGCTCACTCACCTGATTAGCGTATTTTGGCTTGTACTGTATGACGTAGTACTGCGGTTCCTCAGGGCCACTGTACGTCCAAGCTAGCCTCACTGTGGTAGCCGTGATCTCTGATGCCCGAACTTCGGTAGGAGGGCCGGGTAGCGCTGTGGAAGATAGAGCTAGTGAGACAGGACCTTTAGAAACAATATTTTAATTTTATTTCAATAAATTTTTCTTCGATGTTCGTTTGCTACCACGCCTATGCCTCTATGCTTCTATGCCCCAGTTTGTCGATAAACCTGATGATACCATTTTAATTTGTAAATGGTACCTACATGGTATCTACGGTAGCTATTGATATAAAATCTATTTTATTTTTTATCCATTGATCGAGCTAAATCAATTAACCGATTAGTACAATAACAAAAAAAAGCTCAAAGACTGATGGATGGATGGGTAGGTAGTTATTGGTATCGATTCGGTTTTCACGATTAAACTTATTTGACAGGATTAAACTTAATTTAAGTGTTCTTTCTTTTTCTTTTTATATTGAAAAGACAAGGCCAGGACGGTTAAATTAAGTTTAGTCCTGTCAAATAAGTTTAATCGTAAACACCGAATCGACACCATTGTAGCGATCGCGAGTTTTTATGAAGTTGCTTAATTTTTTTTATTTTAGTTGATTTTATTTAACAACCATTTAGTTTTGGTTGCACTTACAAGTGAAATGTTTCGACCATACAAAATACATTAACGAACGATACTCTACTTATAATAACTGTCCAAATAAACTACCAAAATATTGAAAACAAATGTCTAAACTTACAAAACTTAAGAACCTACCTTCATCAAGAATCAATCCATCAAAAAAGTTTCGTTTCAAGTACATAGTTTTATTCAAGACATAGAATAAATACTTAATGACCGAAAGTAGAAGGGACTTTTTTAAAGTATCTTAAAAATATACAAAATAGCCGACCCTCGAATCGCTTACAGCAATATAAACTGAACAAATGTCCCGGGAGCGCGTTGACTCTTCACAATTAATTCTGAAGGCCTGTTATTCATTACAGTCAGTATTTTATTTCCCAAATCATTAACCCTTGATGAGTTTCGCATTTCTTAATTAATCTATCGACCACCCTGGATGGTTGGCACCAGGGCTGGAGTTAGGGAGAAGAAGCTTTTGGCATTTGACAGATGTTACTCCTTTTAAGTTTAAAGAGGCATGATTTGAATGTTATATAAGACACATCCATTGGGGGCGACACCCCGGCAGTTTATTGAAACCTTGAAAACCTTATCCATTAATAAAAAAGTTGAACACATTTGCCGAGGATAGGCATTTATAAGTTTTATAAAAAACTTGATGTAAAATGCTTTTGATCTATATTTTATTTTAAGGACCTTTGTTTTATACATAATGTATATGTAATGTATTTGTTTTATATGTAATTCTGTTAGTGATATTATATTTTGGTTCAACAAATATATATTATTTATGTAAGCAGTGCAGTAGTTTCCATCTCCCGGTCATTTTGGATTAGATGGGCTTCAACGCTAAAATTGTTCGTGGGCTAAATGACCGCCGTCTATTACGGCATGGGAACTCTTTTGTCGTCCACATTTTAAAAAAGGTACAATATCTTCATCCATGTGACCTTTTTGCAAACATTTTGTCATTTATTCAATACTGTCAGCCAGTTCGATATCCATTATAACTTCACAGTTATGTATTACCCTTAGTTTATAACAGTTTTATAATAAAGAACATGAGCATATCGTATCGTCCGTGCTTGTACTGCGCACGTGATGTAAACAGATTTTTTGGGACCTTATTATGTACATAAAGAGCACTCGGAATCCGTACTCCAACTCCGAACGAACTATAGGTATAAGAAATATGGCAAACAGCTGCAAATTTATGACAATAACTCAAGCAAAACTGACGACACAGAAGGAGGGATTTGCGAAAATCAATTTGATAAATTGCGACGTCCATTACGAATTAGCGCAATAATTTATAATTGAAAGGGTTGGAAAGTTGTGGACAAAATTGAAGATTGAGACAAACGGATGTCAGTTTGATAGATGATCAATTATTGTAACTCAGCTTTCGGTATCCAAAGATATTTAATTTAGTAAGGATTCGAAGTTATTTGTTATCATTTTGTGGCAAGAGAAATTTTGTTTTCGGAGCGTTACGTTAGTGTTCTAATTGATAAGAAGATTTGTATACACTCAGTAAATTGTCTCGACCATACAAAAGACATAAATGAGCGCTGCATTGCTCTTTTGGTAATTTATCTACGTACGTTATAAACCAACGTTCATACATACATACCAGCCAAAAACAAAATCAGCTCACTATGAATTGTTTATAAAGCTGTTGCAATACTTGAAAGGAGGACGGAACATAAACTCCCATTTCATGAGTTTATTAGATCGATATTCATGAATTAAAAAAAACAATCTTGTTACACACTGTAAGTACTCGTATACCGATAGCTTTGAAAATTTGTAATTGACAACAATGACATACTAGAATTTCTATCGCTAAAATATAATACTAAAGTCAAAGTATTTATTTGCGAAACTAAGTGTACAGAACTCCTTGACTGAACTAGTAAATTGGACACCTGACACATTGTATATTTAAAATTCAGTAACGGACTTAACTAATGTGCGGATTGGACTGGTAAAACATCGTAATTTCGACCACAATTAATTTAACTTAGAGATAATCCAATAATAAATTTACACGTTGAAATTGGGTTCCCATTGGGTATTTCAAGTTGGAAGGATTCCGCCCACAATTGCCAATTTTGCTGATAACTAATTGTAAAATTAATTTGGATAATATTTAAATTGAAAAATGTATAGGTAGGTTTTGTTTTGCAAAGGAGTGTGGAATTTTATGTAATATGTGTTGATGTCTACTGCTGGAAAGAAGGATACTGTGTACAAATTACATCGTTCATTCAGCCACAAATGATGAAATTAGATACAATCTCATAACAGTGACTCAAATTGCGATGGTTAAATTTTATTATGCGGCTTCCTTACGTTTGATTTTGATTTAGTGAAACTATTTGGTCGAAAAGACCTTACGCTTAATTCGGTTTGAACGAAATATTTAATAAAAAAAATATTCAGACGTGAAATGAATTTGGAAAACCTATCGGAAACCTGAAATATCCGATTTGACACATACTCGTATATCATAATCGCAATAAGATCTTCTCAAATACAGTTTGTTCCTAAAATATCTGCCGGGACCCAAACTGGGTTTCTTCTCATGAATCTTAATAACTTTCTCCAAGAAACCCACAATCAATTCGAAAAATATTTGAATTTTTTTATATACAGACTCCGCAGAAAAAACAAACAGGTTCTTGAGTAGAACCAATCTCTTTTGTTGCGCCATAGTCGAGGGTTTAAAAAAAAACTTACACTGCACTTTGACCTCAGCAGTGCTCTCGATGACACCAAGAACGCTAGCTGCTTCACAGGTGTAGTTCGCAGACTCTCTGATGTCTTCCAGTTTGAGGATGTTCAGCCCGAGGGGAGGATTGTCTTCCGGGGTGAGCCATGTTGTCAGACCTGTTGGAAAATTTTGTGAATCTATGAACCAATATGTTATATACAATGTACATCTTACTACGATAAAGTTTTTCTATTCTATTCTATTCTATAACCATTTTGACGCAATATTGGAGCAGTGATCTGAAGCAGAATTTGGCGTCTAACACAAGTTGGTGCTATTATAGTCTATTTGCTGTCGTCCATTTCCTAAGAACTAATCGTAAATAAGCTTAATAAATTTACAATATAATCCCTTCATTACATTCGTTCGTTATAACTAAAGGTAGGCTTAATTTAGCGTTTCTGACTAAAAAACTCGACGATTATGGGTTCGATTTCGAAGGCAAAGTTTCATGTTTTGAACAGATTTGATTGCTCCTTGTCTGGGTCTATTACTAATATGTATTCCAGTGTTTACTTATATGTATGCACTAGGTATATCAGTCTCTAGTTCACACAATACTGTCTTAATAGTCTTAATAGTTTAGGGCTAGGAAAGCGTGTGATTTATTACGGACTTTATTTATATTTATTTATCAACCTTTTCCATCGTTAGTTATATATCACAAAAGTTTGAATGTCTGACCTATCGTTCAATAAAACGACCGCCTAAAAAGATTTGTTATGACTAAACTGACCTCTGCAGGGGTGAGAGCTACTATTTTGTTAGGTTATTGGTAAATTATGCGTCTAGAGACTACATTAACGGACCTGTATCACGGAAAAACAGGTAAGTAAATTACCCACTTTAACCTCTTCATCCTTAAAGGTAGACCTTAACCTTTCATTTCACCTTGTTTCTACTTTAAACCTATAATTACTTGTTACCAACCAATGTCACCGAACTTGCACCAATAGCGAGACTAAGCTCTCTCGCTCTATCATCGAGAAGGTGAAAGAGATAGTAACATGGGAACTGGCAAGAGTGGTAAAGTTAATGCTACCCTTCCTGGTCATTACACCTCGCGTGCTATACCACCATTTGTTAATGTCCCAACATACGTATGTTGTTGACAAAAAGGAGCAAAGTAATAAGCTGCACTGACACCTAATGAAGCTAGAGTGAGTCAATGTAAATAAAAATTCCACTTTATTGGTATTAGCATTGATGAGTGTTGATTGCGTATGGATAGTTACAAATTAATTATTACCTAGTAAGAAATTTATTGGAGAGCGTTTTTTTTAATAATAGATAAGTGTGCCTCCCTACTGATAAGAAAGTCGTTGCAGGTATCAGTGCTAACTAAATAAGTTATTAAATTTGTTATTTAATTTTTAAACTATACTTTAGAAAGTGTATTAATTACTGGATAAAATAAGATCTATTTCCGTTCCTTGTCTTTAATTTCGTTACTAGTAAGCGTATACAACTATTTCTTTCTTTCTTTATCTATTCGGAGTGAAAGTTCCATCAGTGCGAAAACTTAATATGCGACATTTCTTGCAAGAAAAAATTAGTTATTTCGTTCAAAAATGTAAGTATTGTTAAATAAAAAAATCATCATCTTGGCCCAAAAGGATGTCACATTAAGAGGTAAGTGATGATGACGTGTTGTTTCTTACCTTTTCTCCACTTGACAGTGGGCATGGGCGAGCCGAAGGCGACGCATTTCAAGGTCAGGTTCCCGCCCAGCATCACCTCGGTCCGTGGAGGCGGTGGGATCGAGAACTGCGGCGCTACTCTTCGTACTGTGGCCAAAAAAAAGAAACAGTAAGTATAAAAAAATATTTTCCGAAAAATACGACATACAAATTATTATTCAGGATACTGTGGTCCCCACACTACGCTAAGCCTCTATGGGGATATATTATTAATAATTAATGTTTATTAATATTTATTGATTTAACACAAATTTGCACAGTCATCTGGAAATTCTTCAGCAAGTACCTATTGGACGGTAGCGGACTTTCTACGCAGTCTTTGATAAGCTGAGGTTAAAAGTATAATAAATTCATCATTTCATCAATTCGACTAGTCTATGTGTGTAACCCTCTCAAGGTATCGTATATGAGGTCAGTGCTCCAGTAGTGGGGTTGCTAAATGTATTGTCACATAATAATAAATTTTGTTTTTAGGCAGTATTTGCATAGCTGTTAGTATGGAGAAATACGTTATAATGTCGTATATATTTTTTTAGATAAAACATGATAGTTAGAAATAAATAAGTAGATATGTTGGTAAAGTTTGAGTTCCAAAAACTTGATCATAGTAAAAGTCTGTGCTTAGTAAAACAATGTTTAGATTTGTCCTATTTAACAGCTAGACTCAAACACCACTATTACAAGACAACATTCTAAAAAACATCCTCCAAAACTTCTCAATTCCTTCCAACGATGACTACCAAGAACTCCATTTCTTCACTCCCAAGCGCCACCTAAAGGTACATAACTCCCTACTTTCTTGTATAAGCAAAAACGCCCAGTTTCATTAACATTTAATACTGCGCGTAACGCGGCGGCCCAGCCAGGAGTGCCACTTTGTAACCGTCAAAGGAAAAGATAAAGGTGGAAAAATATTTACTTCGGTTCCATTATGTTAATTAATGTTGGACTCGGCGGACTTGCGGTGTAGAATAGACAGGTGCAGTGGGACTGCTCCACAAATCAACTGTCTCGGTGACTCAATTATTAGCGCAGTTGACTACTGATCCAAGAGTCGTGGGTTCGATTCCCACGTAGGGCAAACATTTCTGTGATGAGCAGATTTGTTTGCCTTGTGTCTGTGATTATTTTATTTGTATATGTATGTATTTAAACGTATTTATGTATGTCAGTCTGGTTCCCATAATACATGGAATCCTAGTTTGGGGACAGGTGATCCTGTGTAATTAATCCCGGATAATTACACTCAACTGGTACTTGTATGTTCTGCATGTGGAGTTCTGTAGGAGTACTAGCACTCAGGAGATTTCAAATCTCCTTAATGCACGGAGGACGATCACGGCGGGAGATTTTCCAAGTATCCATGAACATTTCCCCTAAGTAAACAAAGAAAAAAGGACTGCTAAACGCGCAACGATTGTGATATGCACACTTGATTGAGAGGTCGCCAACCTGTGTGTGTATCCACTGGAAAGCATGGTATTTGTACCTATGCAAAATGACAGAGAAGAGAATAACAGTGAATTCACCATACTTGTCAAATTACTTAGAAAATAAGATCCCAGCTTTATATTACACAGAGATCTGATCTTCTGCTGCTGCGTTTATGCGGCTTTACTCAATGTAATGTTAACGGAAGAGTATGTAATCCGTCATTGTGTACAATTCCTAGGAAATGTGCACAATTCCTTAAATTGATAGGAAATGTATGATATATTTTGTTATATGCACTTTTCCTAGGAAATCTATACATTTCCTAAATGGCAATCGGAAGTGTATTCCATTCGGGATTTTAGTGGGTGGCTTAGCTTTAGAATAAGACATAACCAATACGAAAAGTGGGGGTTCCACTAATTAATTTAAGGTCACTTTGAGTAGCAGATCCGAATCGGAGCACCCCGATTCCACGTGGTCTTGTCTGTCACACAACTAGAGTGTTTAAAGGCGCTGAGCCAGAAGCTCGCGCAGGAGGTCCTGAGTGGAGCGAGCGTAGCGAGTGCAGCGATGGGAGAGAGTGCTAGCGGAGCGAAAGGAGCAATGTAGCGAGTCTTCTGGCGGAGCCCACGCATTTTCTCATCATCATTTATATATTTACTAGTGTTATCTCGGAATTGTATACTTTTTTTTTGTTTACTAGGAAATGTGTGCATTAAAGAATCTTTGAAACATTATTTTACACATTTCCTAAAGAGGCTCGGAATTGCATATATTTTGAATTGTACACAATTCCTAGGTTTCATACATTTCCGGTAACATAATTATTGGAATTATTGGAACAAGAGTTTAATGTGATTGGGAATAGACTTCAGTTTGCATTCTGTCTTAATGTGGAGCTGTCTTTCTGTAAATACTTCACGCTAGAACATCACCATACAGCTGGTTCATATAGTCAATTAGTGATTAATAGATTCAGAATGATAAGAAGTAGAAAACGTCTACTTGATAAGCTAACTGTGTATGAAAAGTACTATTATTTTAGTGTTTTGCACAAAACGATTGACCATAAATTATGTTCTCTATTCGTTTCGTTTCCGTTTTGTGTGACTTCTACTCAAAACTGAACATTTACCAAAGCATAAACTTATTTCGTTTTATGTTATAGTTATCTATGTACTTAGACAAAATAAAACATATGAGATGACACTGATGTCAAGAGCTAATCAATTGTGGGGAGAATTACAAATAATATATTCTAAGGCATTGTTACATCATCAAGGTGATAGTCCAAATTTTATGATACAACAACAAAATTTAATTGATTAAATCAGTCGCTTTAAGCGCTATCTAGATTACTTTATTTTGAAAATGTCCATAGAAAACCTAAATATTACCAATAGAAATGGAAGCGGCTTACTATCAGAAATCTAACCTATTTTAGAATAAAAGTGTAAAACCTTTCTGGATTTTATTTGAATTCTAAACGAGAAAAACCTACCTTTAGAAAGGTTTAGTTTTCCCTCCGGGTTTCAGATACGCGGGTCTGATGGGTTTTTAGATTACTCGACTGTGAGCTAGAAAACCTAAAAAATTCTTAAACAAAAATAGTCCTGAACAAAAGTTTAAATGAAGGTCATTTTTTAATCTTAACCCGGGCTTCACAATAAACTGAAGTGGTCTCTTCAAAAAATCCATGGGAAGTACTTTTATTTAGCTTTTCTCCTAGAGCGGTGGTTACACTTTTTAAATTGCAAAATACTAATACTTTTTTAATGCGACTTACAAATCTTATTGATATAATCAGTCTTGTTTTCGAGAAAGTCTAAGGAATAAAGGAAGGTAAGTATTCAACATAAAGAAAATATAAACCTTAGTTCAACACAGAGTTTGAAAAAAAAAATACAAATCGGAAAACAGAAGCGTTATTTCTGAAGTTTACTACCTATTAAAACGACAGAACATAAAGAAACGTATAACGAAATTATTGCGTTGGAACTAAAATAAGAAGTAAGTACAGAGCAGAGATACAAGAACTAAGGCAGTGGCCGGCTTTCATTAAGCGAGATGGACGGACGTACTCACGCTAAGACGATTTGACGCGAACATTCTTTACTGACACTGTCGTTTACTGTGGTATAAGTTACAAGCTGTTGAAGGGAATTTTAAGATGCAAAAATTCAGTTTTTCGTCCAAAATTCTCCCTGCACTCCTAATGTTGCGCTGATATTTATAACGCAAATCGGTCAAAAGATATTCCAGCACAAATTCCGCTTTTCGTGCACTTTAATCCTCCCTGCACTCCTTATGTAACGCTGACATTTATACTCAAATCATTCTAAGCCATATTCCAGTAGGCACACGATAATGGATACATTAGGAATTGGATATAAATAATATTTTTTTTCCACAACTGGTAAGCCTTTTGCATTATCTGATGGTGATGATGAAGCCAAAAGATGGGAACGGGCTTACAAAGATTCTCCAACAGAATCGGGGAAATGGCTCTCTTGTCTTCAAGGTTGTACAATACACATGTTGTGACTATTTATGTTTGGCGAGAAGACTTAGATAAGATGGTGGTAGCAAGGCAATCGGGCTCAAAAATTGCCCTATTACCAACTAAAACGAGTCCTATAAAGTTGGACAGCACAGAAAATCTAACTCACTCAACATCAAGAGATGATGCTAAGAGAATATTCTCCTTTTATTTGATAGAAGGTAAAAGGTTCAGTATTCTTCCTTTTAATGATACTGTTGTTTGTCAGAAGTTGTTAAAGAAACATAATTATAAATGACAGAATACGCGACAGTAAGAAAGTAAAAGCGATATATCGTTGCCATTGCCGCTGCCACTTATGACTTGTAACGTCTCCACCACGAGTTAATGTTCGGCAACAACAAGACACTGTTATTCTTTTATTCAGAACGCCTTCTCTCTAGCTTGTTGCCAGGATTAATTAAAATTAGCCAGGAGTACGACGTAACGCCATGCACTTTCAGTTTTTCAGATGAGAAAAAATTACAATAATTATTTAAGTTGCTAATTAACTTCTGGAAGCTGTTGCCGTTGCTTCGCTTTAGATATGGACGAGTTTAACATCCAACTAAAGAGCTGGTAGAAGCTCACTGAAAAAAGAGATCAGTGGTGTAAGCTTGTGCAAGAAGAACGCACGATGCACGACGAGATCTTGTTAAATGTACTAGCGACAATACTCCATTTTAGCGACTTAAAACTTCGCTGCCACATGAAGAGTACAATCCTACAACGCGCTTCAGAAGTTTCTTCGAACGTGATATGATAGAACTTGCAACATCCAATCATCGACGGCTGGACCACGGCCAGACCGCAGACATACCTCTCTGTTCTTCCAAAGAGTGGTGTTAGTTATCTGAGTTGAAAAAAATATGTAATTTTGTTCCAAAAATGATTGTTTTTTTTTAAATAAAAAATGAATATGTAATGAAAGGTCAAGCTAGTAAGTTTTTCTACAATTTTTAATAAGAGTGCTATTTTATTTTGTGAACAGTATTTTATAATTTTAGTTTTGGTGCAGCCAACCAAAGGATTTCGTTGCCACATTGCAGGAATGTGTGTCGCTGCCCTTTCGACTTATACAATCATCAAAAGAAGCACGTTGCAAAGGAGATTTAGACATTGCATAAACCTTCTGAAACAGCCTTACTTATGTCCTAAGCAACTAATAAATGCTAAAATAGTGATCACTAAGTGGACATCGTTAGATGCATTTGATTCAAGGCTTCTGAAAGATCATCTTAACTTTCGTACTCTCTCAAAAATGTGACTTATTTTGCAGTAAATAAATTATAAAGTGCAAAGGCAGCCACGACGCGTTATGATGTATTGGTATAAACTGACCAAAGCTTTCTGGTTAATTTAACTGCAACCCACCTGTCGGTATCCAAACACAATTTATCAAAAACAATTGTTTGAAACACTAAGTTTATCTTGACCATGCGATACAATAGTTGGATCATTAATCATTGGCTGGGAGTCGAACCCCGGCTTATCTTCGGGCTAGCCTTTCGCAACAGTAGTGACTGCCCAGTCATCAATAATACCAATCAAAACTGAGGGGTCTTATTAGCTTTGGCTACAAATTGTACAGGGTTACTTTTGGACCCCCCACCAAAACTTCACAGTGGCTTCTATCCATGACACTGAATAACTTTTCCAAGAACGAATGGTCAATTTGCAAAAAAATTTTTGGATCTTTCATACTAATTTGATCACGTGATCGGCCTACTTTGTATGGGGATACCCAAAGTTTTTTTGCGAATTGACCATAGGTTCTTGGGAAAAGTTGTTCAGTTTCATGAAAAGAAGCCACTGTGAAGTTTTGGTGGAGGGGGGGGGGGGGATTGGCCATAGGTATTAGCGATCTTCACTCTATACTCGTAATCTCATCTCCAATGATCTTAATTCAGGTAACAACACAAAAGTGGAACTTATATCAATATCAGCTGCAACTATTTAAACGGGAGTTTCTATAAATAAATAAATAAATAAAACATTCCTTAAGAAACCCTTAGTAAATTTGAGAAAACAGGTTTTGACTTTTCTGATAAGTTTCAGCAGATTTTTTAAGACTTTACATACTACTTCTAGTCACTGTTTTTTTTTTCGGAACGGCATTAAGGTCAAAACGCACTACACCTAATGTTATTTCTATGAAATCGTACGAGCTACGAGCGGAGCTACAAGCGCAACTACGCGACGCGGCACTGCAACTTCACATAAAATTTTGGCCGTGAGTCTGAACTGAGTCTGTATGTTTTTTGTAAATTGACAGATACCGCGTAAACCAACACTATAAAGTTTTTATTCGCGGAGAATCAGCAGATGAATTAGTAGATCAGACTTTCTCCAGAATGTTGGACTATCCATTAAAGCAAAGCTTGTGTTCTGTTATTGATAATAAGTATTAAAAGGTCAATGTATTTTCCAGTATTTTCCTTCGGATGCTTCAAAATGAAAGAGCGATTTATTTTGGGAAAAATACCAAAATACGAGTAGGTATCTATTATACGTAAAAAGACTGAATGACTGACCAAACAAACATCCTGATGTGTATCAAATTTAAACTTGTATCGATTTATCAAACAGAAGAGACATAATGATAACGATCGCTAAAATTAACAATTTAATAATGACACGAAAATTAATTATTCAGTGGTAAAGTGTAAAAGAGAAAATGTTGTTTTATTTTCCCCTCCAAAGAGCTAGGGAAAACATATAGTGCAATCTATCAGAGAAACGTTGAATGTTGCCAAGCGTTGCCAGCGACCGCTACTATCTCTTCAGTAACATATTGTAAATATTATTTCAACTCTAAACGCTTGCATGTTTCACTTTATACCCGTAACAGCAAAGAGCATACTTCACTTTAGTTATGTTTGTTACATCTATGTGTGGGTGAGTAGTCGAACATAATGTGTAAATGTAGATATAGTAAAAATAAATGGGTTTACTCAGACTAAAAAAGTCTTTATATTGGGTTTACATACCTAAGAGAACTTATTATGATCACAATGACAGCTGAAGACAGGGGTTTTTTTTATTAATATACAAGTCCTCGTGTAACTTATCGATTTTGGATTTATTAAAGATTTCACAATTCTTATATACCCTCTTTACGTTCATTCAAATAGAATACGTATAATTAGTTTTGCCGTTACTGTAATTTTTGTCGTCGTAAGGTTTAATTAAGTATTGTATAATGTGGATATAAGTTATGGTTACACGACCGTGGCTACTTTATATTCTATATGTAATAATAATAATATCCGGGACAAATCACACACGGTCATCTGGCCGCAAACTAGGATTCTCTGCACTATGGGGACCAGAGACTGATATACGTACACCTATACATTTAAATACATACATATATAGATAAAATACACCCAGACACAGAGCAAATAAATCTTTTCATCACAGAAATGTTTGCCCCGTGTGGGGATTGAACCCACGACTCTCGGATCAGTAGTCAGGAGCGTTATCCACTGAGCCACCGAGTCAGTCTAGGTAGGTAGTGTGGTAGGACTACGCAGCAGCAGGACTTTAAAAATACTGACTGTATTTTTAGGGTTCCGTAGCCAAATGGCAAAAAACGGAACCCTTATGGATTCGTCATGTCTGTCTGTCTGTCTGTCTGTCCGTATGTCACAGCCACTTTTTTTCCGAAACTATAAGAACTATACTGTTGAAACTTGGTAAGTAGATGTATTCTGTGAACCGCATTAAGATTTTCACACAAAAATAGAAAAAAAAACAATAAATTTTGGGGGCTCCCCATACTTAGAACTGAAACTCAAAAAAAAATTTTTCATCAAACCCATACGTGTGTGGATAGGTCTTCAAAAATGATATTGAGGTTTCTAATATCATTTTCTTCTAAACTGAATAGTTTGTGCGAGAGACACTTCCAAAGTGGTAAAATGTGTCCCCCCCCCCGTAACTTCTAAAATAAGAGAATGATAAAACTAAAAAAAATATATGATGTACATTACCATGCAAACTTCCACCGAAAATTGGTTTGAACGATATCTAGTAAGTAGTTTTTTTTTAATATTTCATAAATCGTAAACCGCAATTTACCTTTCATTCAAGTTACAACGAACTACAAGAACTTCTATATTATGTAACTTGCTGCTACGGAACCCTTCATGGGCGAGTCCGACTCGCACTTGGCCGCTTTTTTCACTTATGAAATACGAATTTTGAAACAATATTTTATACATCCGACAAGGCTGTATGGACATAAGACATTACTCTTTTTGCTAGGAAAAAAACTTATAAATACTATGATTTTAAAATAAAGACTTAGTCTGAGTTCTGACGAGTTTTTTCTTTGCCCTCCATTCGTTTGTTTTTATAAAAATTTTTCTTCTTTCACGAAAAGAAAAAGAGCTTCTAGTCTATACCAATATTCAAATAATCGAAGGCGGAAAGCGACAGAGCAGACAAGACTAATATATGGTGATATAGAATAAAAGTTTGAAACAAAGAAGTGCCTCCGTCGTTATTGATCGTTCACGAATTCACGGTAAGATGCCGAGCTACGTTCGCTCTGCAGTTAGGGTCAGAGGGTCAGGGACCAGGGATCAGGGACCTGCCTGTATGGGTTTATTTTGTAATTCGAACGCAAGTCTTTTGGGGTTTCATTCCATTCTTAAAAAATAAAGATATTTAGAGTAGTCTAAGTTTCAGACTAAATAGTCTATATGACTAAGCCGTATTGCATGTACTCTCAGACTAGTCTTTAGTACACTACATGTAAATATGTCTTCTTTTTTTTTATTGTAATAGATGGCAAACGAGCCGACGGATCACCTGATGGTAAGCGATTATCGCCGCCCATGGAAACCCGCAACACTGGAGGAGTCACAAGTGCGTTGCTGACCTTTGAAATGGGATGGGGGATTAGGGGAATGGAGAGTGGGGGAGGGGGGGGATTGATCCACAACAAACGTTGCTTCACGCCGGTTTTCTGTGAGGTCGTGGTATCACTCCGGTCGAGCCGGCCCATTCGTGCCGAAGCATGGCTCTCCCACGGTTAAAACGTACGTCTTCGGACAAAGGTCGCAATATAACTGACTCGGTGGCTAAGTGGTTAGCGATCCTAACCTCTGATCCGAGAGTCGTGGGTTCGATCCCCACACAAGGCAAACTTTTCTGTGATGAGCAGAATTGTTTGCTCTGAGTCTGGGTGTATTATATCTATATATGTATGTATTTAAATGTATATGTGTATGTATATCAGTCTCTGGTTCCCAAGATACAGGGAATCCTAGTTTGGTGCCAGATGACCGTGTGTGATTTGTCCCAGATATTATTATTATTATTATTATAAATCTTTTTGTTTATTCGTTATACTAAAAAAGTATATTTTGTAGATACAACTTATTCTACAATACTTTCCATCAATGAGTAGAAATGTAAAGATAGATACACTAAAGTTACATACGCGTACATACATGTATTTATAGATGTAAGCATACCAATTTTTTCATGTAGTTTAAGATAAAATATCGCTGTAAAACAATGTGAAACTACAATGTGAACTTCGAGAACCACTACTTCGAAACTCTCAAATTCGATTATAAATTACTTCGGTATGTCATTATCAAGGAATTTGCATGTAGTAGGTACATACCTATGCAAGTTCTTTGGTCATTATTGACTGTAATTAAATGAATAATCCATTACATCAACCGACTACACTACCGCGACAAAACAGAACCTTTATTACATTTAAGTAAAACGAACGCTTCCTTAAGACATTTTATGTCAATCCCCTATTTCCCCCTATATATAATAGGCCAGATTGATGCGAGCTAATTACTACTATATCCGGTTCGGGGATTAGTCCTAACCTGAGGGAGTAGCAAATTACGATAAATATACTCATTTGGTGGGTTCAATTACTTTTACGAGGCGTTGAAAGCCTGAAACTGATAGATACAGGGTGGAATTAAACTTTCAAACGATAACAATAAATTAGTTGACGTGTTTCGGTTGTTATAACGCTTACCTTTGACATACAGAGAAGTGGGCTTCGAAAACTCAGTGCCAATCGAGTTCTCTGCGACACACTCGAACTTGCCGTGGTCTTCTTCTTCGCTCTTCACGATTTGGAGGGTACCTGGAAAAAGACAGAAAAGAAGTTGTTAAAATCCATACTATCTCTCTTTCATGTCGTGCCGTCAACTGTAGGTGTACAATTTATATGCAAGTTTAAGGAACAGATGGCATTTGCTTTGAGCTAAACTTGGAAACACCCATCATGTCACGTCACGTTACGTCAGGTGCAGAATATCTATTATACAGGGTGTTAAAAAAGTGCGTTCGAAATTTTAAGGGGTTACTCACAATCAAGTATAGAATACAGGAATGATATAGAAAAATTCCGCTCTTCAAATTTTTTCCATACAAATTCATGATTTACTGTTCAGATTAAGTATAGGAACCCGAAAAAAAATTAAAGTAGATTTTTTCAATATTTTTCCAGTATTCTAGACTTGATTCTGAGTAACCCCTTAAAATCTCAAACGCATTTTTTAACACCCTGTATATTTGCACACCAACGGACGTTTACCTTCTGTATATGTCGTGGCCAGATCATAAGAATTAGCCAAATCATGAAAAGACTGGCGATATCGTCGAGGAGTTCCGACAAAACAGTCAACGGAGATCCGCTTGGCGAAGCTGCTTTATACGGTAACATCAGTATAATTTAACTCTAGGTTAAGTTTTTCGGACCTCCTCAACGATATGGGTAGGCTATGATCTGGCCACTTCATATCATAATGACTGCATACCAGCAAACTTCATAACTAGTGACTCTGCTCATGAAAATGAACAACTTTTTAAACAACTTTGCCAAAGTCGCACAAAATATTATGAACTCCCATAATAAATCGATTAAACTAAGCTGAGATTGTATTTCTTTCAGATGTAACATGAATAGAGAGTAGATATACAAGTTTTTTTGTCTATAGTTAAAATTTACGAAAAAGTTCGTACTACTTAGTTTCAATCTGCTTAAAAAGTTACTACGTTATATAAACTCCTTGGAAATAGGAAAAGGTAATGTCATATTATCGAGAAATAATAACTTTTATTAAACGTAAGAATATTTATAAATAAAGAGAGTATATAATCAGTACGTTTTACTAAGTTTTGAATGTATCTAATGTGCCATACCAATATAAAGTACCTCTCTTGAAAGTTTGCTCACATTAATACACTTTCATATAACACTATTAAAATCCATTTGCGCCAGCCTGATTGGAATAAACGAACGTAATGTAAGAATCAGAATGCAAGTACCTACTTAAGAAATATTAATAAGAAATTGTCGAATGGAAGAACAGGCTATGGTATAAGTATATCTACCTCCCCATCTTTCGTTTGCTTAATCTAATATAATCACGCTCGAGCGCAACAAAGAAATAGCTTCCCAATAAAATATCGTACTCCTTTGATAATCTTAGGAAATTGCTATTGATCACGTGTCTAATCTTCTTATTCCGAGACGAAATTCGCACAGAAATTGAGTTGTAGCGAGGGAGGGAAGACAACTTTGCTGGGAGATACCTTGAAAGTTACGTATACAGTCAAACAGTGTCCTCATAAGAAATAAGGCCGCAAAGTATATGAAGTGTTTTTATTTTTTATGGAAAAGATGGCAAACGAGCAGACGGATCACCTGATGATAAGTGATTACCACCGCCCATTGACACCCGCAACACCAGAGGAGTCACAAGTGCGTTGCCGGCCTTTAATATGGGAGTACGCTCTTTTCTTGAAGGTTTGAATGTCGTATCGGCATTATATTATTATCATATTTCCGTATACTTTGCGGCTTTCTTTCTTACGAGGGCAGAACAGTGATTGGACTTCTTATTTATGATACTAACTGAATATTAATGCGCATATGGAGAAAACAATATGCAACGGTTCAACGGGCATTTATAGTATTCCTGCAATTTTTTACGGTACGATGGGCGATTCCTGAAAAATCATTAGGTAGGGCATTTTCTGAGCCCGCCTGGCTAGCTACCACAATCTTATCTAAGTCTTGCCGCCAAACATCAATGTTAACAGCATTGATGTGTTCCGGCATGAAGATAAGATAGCCAGTTCCCCATTGCGTTGGGGATTCTTGGTAAGCCCGCTTCCATCTTCGGCATCATCATCACTTACCATCAGGTGAGATGATGCCAAGGGCTTATCAATTGAGGGTAAAAAAAAAAAACACTGCGAAGTCTCGAAAACCTGTCTAGTATACGAATGATTACATAACTGCTACTACTACGTAAATAAAAATATGTCATTTGTACACGCGTAAATGTGTGTGTTGCGTGGATTTCGCTTAAGGCGCTCTTATACCAAAATGACATTTTTTTAGCAGTAATGACGTTAAAACTATAGAAATTTCAAGTCTGAAAAAGTAATACAATTTTTTGACTAAAAAACTTAAAACGTAAATAATGAATGCGCAGTAGCTCTGTGCTACCTCGCCTTAAGTAACCGTCATCGCATGTTACCCAGACAGGTGAGGTCGTTAGAGAGGGACAGGGAGCATGTAGTACTGATGTATATCCTGAGCTACAAATGACTAAATGTCTAAGTCAGTTGATACGGCAAAACAATATCGAAAACAAAATTCAAATTGGAGCACAATACGTATTTTGCGAACCCATTACATATGTATGAAACTCATACGATTCGCGCATTATTTTCCAACATATCACATCGTCAGGGGTAAGATAGTCATAAATATTATTTAGAGACTGAAGGTGCGGGCTATTTTCATTTTTATCTTCAACTGGAGATTGGAGACATTTTTTTTTGTATTTCGGAAGCTCTAGTAACATTTTAGAAAAAAATTCAATTTTATTCTCATCTGTCGCATTCTGAAACTTTAAGGATAAGATACAGAAGGCAAACTTTTGTATATGCTGAGAGCATAATATTTAAGAACAATTTTTTAATAAAAAAATACAGAAGACTTGAATACTTGCTATATTTTTTTTAGATTTTTTTAATACATTAATATGTGCTCTCCTTTCTATACAATCACAAGTTATTTATGAAAATATTTGATTCGCATTCAAGGTATGTTAGATATATCTAAAAGTTGAGCGAGTAATTTTATTGTGAGTGAACAAAAAAGTAATTAGAAATGATCGACGTTCTTTTCACTCGTAAGCAGCGCAGATCAGACCTTTACGTATTCAGGGGTTTATTTATATCTCGTAAACAGGTGTGCACCATTGAAATGCGACTTAATAACCTTAAGAGGCCCTACGGTAGCACTAAAAAGGCCCCGCTGAGCCTCGCCGGGCCTCCCGTAATGGACCCCATCCCGGGTGTGTTATTAGCCCATAAATCTTTATATTTACTCCGCAAATAAAATGTTCCTTATACAGGAAGAATCAGAGTTATTGGCTTAATTGAAATAAATATGAAAACTATTTGGTGCTAGGGATTTGATTTATAACTCCGTATTAGGTAGTAAAAAACACCTTCGAAAAGCGTGCAATACTACTTCGAATATATTTATATTTGATTTGATTTAAGTCTCTACGCGACCAAATATAAATAATAATATATTTGCTTAACAATTTGGTTTTACAGAATTGGATGTTTTTGCTATCACTAGATTACAGTTATTAAGCTTTGTTAGTAGCCTCTACCTACCTACCTACTAGACTTACAACCACGACAGCTCCGAATAATGGAGAGATAGTCAAGAGCTCATAGTCCAGCAGTAGGGGTGTTAAAGTATGTCGTAGAACCTTTTATAGAAGTATGTATTTAGTTTTATACATATCTTTACTTTTTTTACTATGACAGACAAATATAGTTCTATTATTTTATCCACATTTAGTATACCTTTGGCTTTATCTCACCTAATGGTGATGCTGAAAGTTAGAAGTGGGCTTACCAAGATTCCCAAACGCAATGGAGAACTGACTATCTTATCTCCTTGCCGGAACACATCAATGGTACTATATTAACGTTGATAAATATTTCTTTTATATTTTTATTTTTTTTATCACGGTTCTTGAAAACCATAAAATAAAAATTATTTGGTTTTCCTTCGAAGCCATAGCTATAACTGCTTAGGAGCCTGTTTCTTCAATCCACTATTCCCAATAGTTTCAAAGTTAGTATGAATTTTCGTAAACGTTTCAACTGTACTGTAACTAACTTACAACGCATAATAATGACTTATATAAGTGCGCTAATATAACGGTATTACAAGGTAAGGCCGTGAACGCTACTTCTATACTTAGTAAAGTCTAGTTCTATACTTAGACGTAATTGGCGCTTTGGTGCTAAACTGCATTAAGCTGCATAAGTTTTGAAGCGGGTCAGTGGAACTTGCGTGATGATGTCGATCATGCGAGTTAAGTAACGTTTCGCTAGGTCACGTGGGGGTCACGATTGTTTTACGAGGAAGTAGCTTTGTATAAATGTAATATGACCATACAGTCATATTAAAAAAATATACGAGCAAATGAGTTCTTTGCGTAATCAGTTTTTTTAATGATGTCTTAGATATTTAGTTTCAAGTATAGAAACCTCAGTTGCAACTGACTTTGTTATCCCTTATACAGATATTTTGGTCATGGATTAAACCCCCAACCCTCCCTGCCTAAAAGTCAGTAGCGCTCACCGCCATGTCACCAAGTTAATATGTGAACAGCCTAAAATTAAAAAAAGTAACCTTTTTCTAGGGGCCAACTCCCTTTTAGCATTAAGGACGCAGTATGCAGATTTCACAAATGACCGTGCAGGCATAAAGAAGTGGTGAAAAGTATAAAGTACCACTGCGGGTTATTTTTTTATTCAGTCAGTATTATGTAACAGATGCGCACATAATACTGACTGAATGAAAAAAAAAACGATTAAATATTCGTAAGCTTTCACCATTGATTGAATGTGTCAGCCCCGTGTCGGGCGCCAAATGTCATCTTTGACGCCTCGCGGGGATGCCCCGGTAATCAAATACAACTACCCGCTACGTGACCCAATGTGAGGACCGAGGACTTTTGACAGCGCGTGAGTTAGGTTTTGCTAGAAGTAAAAATAAAACTGGGTTCTTAAATAAATAATTATTTTTATGCTTGGATGACGGTTTTCTATTTTGGTAAAAAATCTTGAGATGACCTAGCTTAAAGACGAAAATAGCAATGCTATGAAACTGAACTGAAGTAGTGTTTCGTATAGAGGGTGTAACAAAATAGGGTAAGAGCCGTAATAGGAGTTTCTACAAATCATACTGAAAACTTTTGCTCTACGCTTGCTGAATTCTAGCAAACGTAGAACAAAACTATTTAAGCAATCCAAACTTTGGGGCGCGAACTCCTTTAAGACCCCTTTTCAAATTATATTTAAGTAATTGTTTTTAATTTCACAAATATTTCGGTACATTCCTTTTTTAATCTACAACTGGTAAGCTCTTGGCATCATCTCACCTGATAGTAAGTGGAGTGCGTAATTCAACTTCGAAATATAAACGTGCGATGAATAATGGTTCGAAAGATCGTACTTACGACTAATTGATGCTCGACAGATTACTTCTGCGACTAATACTAGTACGAAAGAATGGCAGAGCGATTACCTCTGCATCGATAGAATACTTCTTCGACGAACGCTAGTGCGAAAGAATGCTACTCCGGCGAACCATGCCTCGACTGAATACTTCATCGGCGAACGCTAGTGCGAAAGGATGGCAGTGCTATGAACAATAGGTTGGACGATCATCCTTTCGACAAACTGAATTGCGAATTTCTAAACTATTAATCTCCTTAGTAGTACGTACTCAACCTATTAATAAGTATTGACAGTTAAGGTATCGTACATATGTGTCTTGTTTAAAAAATATATTATGTCCGTCATTAGTAGAAATGCTAAATACATTACTTGTAGGTACTTTTTGAGTGACTGGGAATGCGAAAACTATATTTTGTACTAATGTTGTTTATACTTAAGCACCTATTTATTTCGCGTTATTGAATAGTCATACATACATATCGAAGGGCTACCATTGAAATACCTAATGCATTAACATTTTTGTTAATGACAGGTTAAGACTATTTTCATACAAGATATACAGGGATGTAACAGAATGGTGTGACAATACTTCAAGGTTGGCTTTTACCCATAAAACTGAACAACTTTTGTTCTACAACTTTGTTCAAATCGCAATTTTTTTTGGACTTTTCATACAAATCGATCAGCTGGCGAACCAAGTTTGTATGAAAAGTCCAAAAATTTTTTTGCGATTTCAACAAAGTTGTAGAACAATAGTGAACAGTTTGATGGGTAAAAGCGAATCTTGAAGTATTGTCACACCTTTCTGTATAAAAATACATATACTTATACTTAACTTAACTTAAATTGTATTAATTAATTAATTAATTAAGTAAGTATCCATTTATTCGATAAGAAGAAGTGAAAAGAAAACTACTGCTTTACATTAGGAATAACATTATAATTTGATAAGATAAAATAAGAAAATCATAAAAAAAGCATCTCCAGGAAAAACAAAAAACTACAAAAAACATATTGTTGTATAAACAACCCTTAGGTGGCATACGACCACGGGTATCCTTTAAACATCACTTTATAATATGTAATTGTTCCATACTTACTTTTCAGACAGAGATTTTTCCATAGTCCTGTTGTAGCTTTTATTAAACTTTTTTTTAAAGTAATTGGTTTAATGTAAGTAGTTCATATTTGTTTATTTAGCGTTTTATCAACAATGAAAAATATATGATATTAATTCAGACTGATTAATTTACAACGCCGTACAGAGCTAGTCAAAACAGATATAACGTAAATATTAGTAATGTAAATATCTATTAAATTAATGGCTGCATTGCAACACTAGACAACTGCTACCTATCGTTTGTGACAGATACGGTTAAATTGTGCCACACGATAAGTTGCAAAACTAATTTAATAAATTATTCATTCTATATCTTGTAGGATAAAACCATCATATAAAATAAGTACGTAACTAGTATCCATGAATATTTCGCAGTTTAGTTTATCGAAAGGATGATCTTTCAACCTATTGTTTATAGCACTGCCATTCTTTCGCACTAGCGTTCGCCGATGAAGTATTCAGTCGAGGCATGGTTCGCCGGAGTAGCATTCTTTCGCACTAGCGTTCGTCGAAGAAGTATTCTATCGATGCAGAGGTAATCGCTCTGCCATTCTTTCGTTCTAGTATTAGTTGCAGAAGTAATCTGTCGAGCATCAATTAGTCGTAAGTACGATCTTTCGAACCATTATTCATCGCACGTTTATATTTCGAAGTTGAATTACGCACTCTAGTAAGTGACGATAATGCCGAAGATGGAAGGTGACTTACCAAGATTCACCAACGGAATGGGGAACTGGCTATCTTATCTCCGTGCCGGAACACATTAATGCTATTAACATTGATATTTGACAGCACCGCTTAGATAAGATGGTGGTAGCTATAAAGCGGACTCAGAAAATGTCCTGCCACCAACTATTCTTCATACATAACACTATCACTACTATATTGTCCATAATTGCAACTTTTGCAATTATAATAAAGTCAACAGCAATCTTTAGTTAATTTTTTTTATGTAGTAAAACTTATTGTAGTAAAACTTAACCGCGCCATCACAAGGGATAGACTGCGATTGTCTGGTGTTGCACTTAGCATCACATGCGGTCATGTGTAGGGAATTTAAATTTACACCTACGGACGTGGGTAACGCGACCTTCATACACATCTTGTAAACAGATGTACAAGTTTCCATAAAAATGTACGTAGGTTTCGAAATGCTATTTGGTATACCTTGGATACCTATATTTGTTAGGATTTGAAGCCGAGACCTTTCGTTAGGAAGAGTTATATCGTGGAGTAACCTACGACGCTTTAACACAATAATAAATCAGAGATAAACTATATTTATGCTGTTCTAAACTTACTCATACTGTTTGGTACATGTTTGTTATATAATTGAGGCTAAAGTAACTCATAAGTACCAAGAACTTTTAACACAGTTATGTAGTTTAGATTACTGTCAATAAATTGTTGGCAAGTTATTAATAAAACGTGAAATCGAGTTGCCTCCGCCGAGATTCGAACCCGGATATAAATTATTCAAGAATTAGTAAACTTGGAATATATTTGGTACATACTCAGAAAGTTCCTAATCTAACGGCAGTATGTAATTTATGATAATTTGGAACGAGCAGATTTATGACTTCCCAGTTGGAAGTTATGATATTTATTTAGTTTCCGACGTGCAAAATGTATTTTTTTGTAAATGGCGTATGTCACAGTAAATCTGGCCTATTATTAAGGTAAAATGGCGGATTGACCATATTTTTTGACTATTCTGACTATTTAAAAATCAACTTGTATAACAAAAGTTTGTAAAATTGTTTAGTGAACATAAGCTCCAGTTAGTTCCTTCACCTAATTTAATATGTAATACCATAAAATTCGGTTGACTCTATGGCTCAGTGGTGACTACTGATCCGAAGGTCATGGATTTGATTCCCACCCAGGGCAAACATTTCTTTGGTCGCACTGTGGAGCACAAGGCAAATCTTTTTACACAAATTTTTTATCCCAAAGCAGAACAAGGTAAAAGCTGAATACGATGCCGCAAAAAGTTAGCACAGCTTCAAAGTCACACGCAATTGCCCGCCTACGAAGCCTGCCCTCGTCAGCTCAGGGCCTGTTCGAAAACACGCGCGATGCGAGGCAGAAAGACAAACAGGATGAATTTCCAAGTCGGCACGAACAATTTTGTCTAAGAAATCTATTATACAGGGCGTAATTAAATTAATCAGTCTCAGAAACGAAAAAAAGGGGGGTTTCATACAAATTGATCGGCCAATCAGTCAATTATACGTATGGAGAGGGCAATTTTTTTTAAAATTTCGTATGAGTTCCTAGGGGAAAAGTTATTCAGTTTCATGAGTGGAACCCACCGTTAATGTTTCCGGGAGTGATCATTTTACACCCTATACAGGTGAATTTGTTAAGGGGTTACTCAGAATCAAGTATAGAATACAGGAAAAATATTTAAAAAATCCAATCAACAACTATTTTTTTCAGTTTCCCATACTAAATCTGAATTTGTATGAGAAATTTAGAAAAAAAAAGTTTAAATCGGATTAATATTTTTCCTGTATTCTATACTTGATTCTGAGTAACCCCTTAAAATTTCAAACGCCCTTTTTTAACACCCTGTATTGTATATAGGTATGATCAGAGTAATAACGATGAATCATACGTAAACCTTGCGAATCGATTGATCAATTAAGTAAAGGTTAGTACGATAATTTTACCATATAACACTCTTCTTGTGCAGACCCTACGTCGATATCGGTACCGCAAGGCTAAAATCTGTCGTTTTTAGCGTAAAACTGTAACTTTACCTTTGGCTATTAATAGATTTTAGATAAGCTTTTCTCAAAAGTAAACAGTGCCTCTGCCTACAGAGAGATACCAAATTCGATTACGGGAATAATTTTAAAATATTTGAGTTCAGTTAGTTTAATAATATCAGAGACTACGTATTACGAACTTATAGGATGCTCTGAATAGAATTAGCTTTTCAGTAATTTCTCCACGTGGTCAGTGCAGGTGAAGCGCACGTTCTGGATACAGGGCTACGGTATCGCGACATCAAAGGGCATACAGGGCCGACTTTGCATCGATCACGTAACTTACGGTCGGCTGGCCCCGTTGCCATGGTGTTTGTGAGAAGCGTAACTTTTTAACCGACTTCAAAAAAAGGAGGAGGTTCTCAATTCGTCGCAATCTTTTTTTTTTTAATTTATTTTTATGTATGTTCACCGATTACTCGAAGACGCCTGAACCGATTTGGAAAATTATTTTTTTGTTTAAAAGGGTATACTTCACAGATGGTCCCATATAAATTTTATCGAAATCGATTCAGCGGTTTTTGGGGAAATCAACAAAAACATAGCAAAACTGGAGTTGTTGCGATTGAAGTCGGTTGTTTTTAACGTATTCAGCGTGGTCAATTATTGTAAATAAATATGTAATTGACAACGCTGAACACGTTAAAAACAACCGACTTCAATCGTAACAACTACAATTTTGCTATATTTTTTTGCTTTTTTCAAAAAGCGCTGAATTTGTTTCGATATAATTAATATCATGATGACGAAGATGAAATCAGACAAGAGATCGTTTAGCAATAGCTGTGTTCGTAGACGAAAACTACCAAAAGATCATTTTTTTTCAAGGTGTTACACCCCGTATACATATCTGTATACATCATCATCATCAAATGTCTGTGATTAATACTATGAATAATTTTTTTATGAAAAAATACATTTAGATTACCAATGGTTAATAGTTTTAAAATATAATTTAAAGCGAAGGCTGACACATCTTATGGAAAGAAGCTTCCTGGACATCTGTGTTTTAAGTGACCCGTCAGACAGAGTTCCGTACAAAATACAGTGTTAGAAGTCAGACTACAGGGTCGTAATTAGAGTTTTCTATTTGTATCTTAAAATATAAGTCTCTAGTAAATTCTATCCTCCTGTGGCTTGTACCAAACCCAATCAAAAGGCGGAAAGCCCAGGGATCACGTCGCTTGGGCGCGCCATTTTTTTTATTTCATTGCGTTCCGTTCAACGCTCGGCTTGGCGGGATTGCGCTCCGATTCTCATAAACAGTATTGGCGACCAGAAAATAACAGGTCACGGAGATTGCTACAAGGAGCTTCTTTTCTTTTTCGCGAGGGAAAATGTTTTTGACGAAATAAGATATTAAGGGTCTTTTTAGCACTTTTGTCTTTTTAGCACTTTTGTCTATTGTGGCGTTTTCCCTGTATTCTCAGAACTTGTTAAAAGATTTTTTAATCAATATAAGTGCAATACCACTGTAGTGTAGAGTCTACACTACAGTGGTACTTTACTTCTTTAAGCTGTAGAGTAAGTTTTAAGTAAATAAAGTCATTGGAGAAAGTACTTATATATGTTATATACTTTCTCCAGGTACTTTCTCTCAGATTATCTTTATATCTTGAAATAAGGACTGTTTAAACGAGTACTATAGCTGTAGGTTATGTTTTCAAGTCTATGTATGTCGGTATCTTTGTTACCATCTGTAAACAAAACGGCTCGGTATCGGTAGATTTGTTTTCATCTCCAGATTGAGTAGGATATATTAATTTTATGTATGTACTTAACTACTTAAGTTCTTACTCTTAGGCCCGTATTTATAAAAGTTACTCAAGTAAGACTCAAATGGCTACTTGGTTGAGACGAATTTGAGACGCGATTCGGAACTCGAGATGGTTGCTGATTTATAAATCGATTTTGAGACGAACTTGAGTAAGTTCAGATTTCAAGTTCGAGTTTTAGCGCCATGTCAAAAAGAGTGAATGACTGAATGAACGAATTGAAACATTTCCGTTTCCATCAGATTTTATTTACGAATTTATATATTTTTTCGTTTTAAATATGTGTTATTTTAATTAAATAATACGTTTATTTATAATTTAATATAAAATAACTTAAATATAACCAATTTAAATTGTATTTAATTATTATTGTTTGTATTTAAAACGAATAAAAATATTTATTTCATGACAAAGACAATCCTCCGAAATGAAACGTAGTTCTGACAGATACAAACAAACTTCTTTAGCAGGACATATTTTCTCAATTGCATGCCTCTCGGTATGCCAAAAATTAACACATTTATCAATAATAAACCATATTGCTAATGGTTTTTGTCGATTTATTTTCTAACACTTCAGTTTTCATAAGATGTAATCGAAATTTCAACATTGTAATATTTTCTCCATAAATTAATAACTATTCATCACTTTTACGTATTTTTCTTGAATCATAGCATCCAGGTCATGAAAACGCTACTACTGTGTCAATTATTCATCAATTTTCGCGTATAATATTCGAAATTCACTATCACGCCATTTCAATTGATAGTAAAATAGTTACTTAAGTCACCAGCAACCCTGACTTGGCTTTTTCTGAGGCTTTTGACAATCTTAAATCGGACATAAGTAGCCATCTGAGATCTGAGTTCTGTTTATAAATACGCGAGCTCCTCAACTCAGTTGCGGATTCCAATCCGACCCTTAAGTTACGTCTATAAATTAAAACCCAATCTCAAAACTGGACATAAGACCTGAGATGAATTCGAGTAACGTTTATAAATACGGGCCTTAGTTCCTTTAGTTACCATGCTGCGGTATGGTATGAGATCCGTGCCCCACCTGTGGGACCGCTACGGTTATAAAGTCACAAGCGAAGATGTGGTGCTCCCACAACGAAATGATACCCGTAGCCGCTGCAACAATCATCTGACAAGATGTTGTGGCCAATGATGATGATTACCAGCTAAAAAATACCTTCGAAGAATGCTACGTACTTTGAATAAATATTTTTGATCGAATAATTGATTTATATTTACGAAATTTGTATAAATAAAAAATTGTACATATGTTCAAAAGTCTAGGCACCTAAGTTTTTAGGCAATTACAATAAAATAACTATTCATTACTATTAATTAAAACAAACTATTAACTGTTAATTAAAATAGGTAACTATTTCATAATTTATCTTTGTTGCGATAAACACCGGGAATACGAAATGAATAAAATTTTAGCCTGTACCAAGAGAGATTGCGAAATGAGGTGAACTAAATGGACAGACATAGTTCATATAAATAAGAAAGATGAAGTTTCAATGGGTAGGCCATATCGCACCTATGAGAAAACGGTGGAAAAATTATGACGGAAAAATTGTGGTCGAGAGGCGACAGCGGCTCAGAAGACGAACGCTTGTAGGACGCTTGTAAGTGCGGCCTCTCACCAAACGGAGTCATAATCTTGTGAGGGATGCAGGAAGATGCCAGCTGTATAGGACTCGCGAACTAAAAAAGTTATTTCGTGAAATTACGCGTTTACTTATGAACGCGGTGACATTTACATACTGTATACGTATATTTAAATCAGCACACGGCAGACCAACAAATTTTGCATTTTACGACTATATTACGGCTTCCGCCTACTTGTTATTCCTAGGCGGTCCAGTTGACAACGGGCCGGGAACCCTTTTCACGCGGGCCTAAGTAGGTACCCATTTACAGGGCTACACTGAGTTATAGGCACAGGTGTTGGTCTGCTGAAGATTATGTTTGGAATGTATTTATTGTCTTGTTTCGAGAGTAATTTCGGGTTTAAGATGCGAGGGTTTGCTAAATGGTATTTTAAATGGAAAATGGAAATTTATAAATTTGACAGGTAGATGATCAAGCACTGGATAAGCGGATAGACATATTTTTGTTCCGGAAAAATAAATGGTTTCTGTAAGATACCTATTGTTGCATATACATTATTAAAACGCAATTTTTCTATATATCTGTTGATACACTCAGGAGTTTTTGAACAGGACTTTTTTGTCACGAAAATATTCTGTTTCATCTAATTAATTTAATTTATTTTTAATTTGACTTAAGTGGCAGTGGGCAGGGCACATAGCTCGTAGAACAGATGGCCGTTGGGGCAGTAAAGTTCTCGAATGGCGACCGCGCACCGGAAGGCGCAGTGTGGGCAGGCCCCCGACTCGGTGGACCGACGACCTGGTAAAGGTTGCAGGAAGCCGCTGGATGCGAGCCGCACAGGACCGGTCGATGTGGAAATCCTTGGGGGAGGCCTTTGTCCAGCAGTGGACGTCTTTCGGCTGATAGATAGATAGATAGATTTTTAATTTAATAACACTGCATTACAGTTATACACCTTTGCACAGTAGTATCAAAGAAAGTAAATAACACAAATAACGAAACTTAGATAGAAAAATTGAAGGCTTGAATTGATTGGGAAAAAATTCCGAGCATAATCTTGTCATTCATAATCTAGTCAGTTATAAATTCTCCTTTCTTACAAAATTTGGTTAGCTCCCTGCATGTGTCAACAAACATGTCTCCGTCGGCGATATTAAAAGAAAAATAAACGCCATTCATAAACGTCCGAGGGAATAGCTCGGTTGTCGCGGCATTATTTTACTGCCAACTTAAATTGGTCTCTGCTCCCCGTCTTGGTTTTTATCAACGTGGGGCAAGGGGGTTGCAAACCCCGGACACTTCATACAAATATCGCGTTATTGTTTACTACATAGAAATTTGACACTTTTTCATGTCTGTAGACGTGTCAATGTGTGTGTTAGTATCTAGGGCTGTTTAGGCCAAGGCTTCTTGTTCATACTGCCTTGTCGTAGGTCACGCTTCTTTTTGTTATGGTGATGTTTTTGGAAATTGATATTTCCGAAAACAGTAGAACTTTTGACAACAGATACAATAAACAAATTTAATGAAGTGAATACTGTATATACGAGGCAAGGCTGTATAGTGTATACCCTTAGAAGCCTTACCTCATGAAGATAACAATTGACTTTAATTTGCCAATCTCTTGACAACTGATCACTTAGAAGTCACACAGCGGGGGTGAGGTAGCCTTCAGAGAGCGGCAGGGAGTGTCCATACGGTATAACGTCCTTATACTGTGCGGGGATGATTATGAGGATGGCAGAGGTCAAGCTAGAGTGGTTGTGAAGGCTTTATCAGGGACCCCGTTTAATCTAGCTCTCGCGGTCGGTTCTCTGCGCGCCCACGCTGGACGCTGGTGATTAAGTGATATAAGATGATCTTATATTGCGAAGACGGCAGTTAGGGGCGTTAAGGATTTTCTTAATGAATCTCACACGAAGAATAATGTTGTAATTCATCTTTGCTGGCAATGTTTAGTGGAGAGATTGATTGTGAGATGTCTTATGAAGAGAGTACGGACACTAAATAGATAAACTGAAAAAGAGTATCAGTAACTGATTACAAACACGGTCATAACCCAGATGGGTTAGACTGTTAGTGGCATTTATCTCGACCGTTTCCGTGCTTCGCAAGCCACGTTAAGCCGTTGGTGCCGGCTGCTATCGCTAGACGGCAGTCGTTAAGCCATGTCGGAGGCCTTACAGGTGGCTTGAAAACTTCTGACACTGGGGTTGGCTACTATAGTCCCACAACCTCCACCAATCAGGACTTTGCCCCCGTGTGTGGAGTATGGCCTAACCTTCCCGAGGTATGGGAAAAGACCCGTGCCCCAGCAATGGGGATATGGGTTAACGTAAACGTTATATAATAGTACTATATAGTAGGTAATTATTACACGTTAGTTTGTTGTAGTGTCTGGGGCGTAGGAAAATGCATTTCCTTAAAGATCTGTCATATGTTTCTAAGTACATGATTCAGTGTACTGCGAAAGACAGGTTCATACTAACCTTTATTTTATTTTATTATATAACCTTAGATTATTCGAGCTGTTTCGTGGCTATTTTGAGAACCCTTATGAGATTTATAAAATTTATTTATAACTTAACTTTAGAATAAATAAAAGCTTACATTTCACAAAACACTGCAATACGAAATATCTTTTAATGTAACGATAAATAGCCCAGGACAGTTAACTGGAGCTTGTACTCCATCACACTGGAAAAGTTTGATATCGGATTTTGCAGAAACTGCAAAAATCATTTAGATTCTTCATACAATATGATTATCGATTGGGAAATTTTATATAGATGGTCTGATAATTTTATGAGATTTCAGCCTAGTCGTAGAACAAAGGTGTTTATTTAATGATTTTCTACTAATGTAGAGCGCCTTCCATGGGTCCTTCACCTATTGTTTTAGTACCCCCTGTATATTACGTCATTTCTATCGTCACTGATGTATTCACGTATAGTCAGTCCCTTTCACGGTGGGTAATACCGCTTTCATATCCTAGGCAAATCATCATTTACCTTAAAGATCTCAATAATTTCTACGTCATTTACCGTATGCGATTCCAATTTAATAAAACACATCATATATTACACCTGCATAATACGTTACTTTTCGCAGCCCTATTTTTTACGCAATATTTTATATTTCACGCACAGGACACCCTCAAATGGAAAAACACAAAAAAAGCATCAACGTTTCCATATGACGACGGGAAGAGTGTGAAGTTTCCGCGGACTTTTTCTCCCCTATCCCCCACTGACAGATGCAACCGGGTTCCAGTTTATTGTTGGAAATCCCGCGGGACTGCATCATCTACTTCGGCCAGCCACTCTCAAACTTTTGAAGTTTTTATTGTTTTTGTGATGGCTGTCATGTGGAATTTCTTGTAAATATTGTGTAGACGAGGGTTATAATAATATTTGATTTGGGTGAGAATCGAACCCACGACCCTCGGACCAGTGAGCCACTGAGCCTAAGGATTCAATTTCAAGATTCAATTAATCATTTCCAGAAAGTATTTTGATACTTTATTTGTACATTTGTTTAAATCTGTTTTTGTACACTGTATTTCCCAAAATGTGGAACAGACGTTACATCGGTAACTTTTTATAATCATATTTAAATCATATCGCCATTATTATCTTTTGTAAAGACAGTTTTAGAAACGCTAGCTCGACTTCGTATTGAAAATATACGAGTGTTTCAGCAAACTTCGACTTAACTCTTGTTGGTGCCTTTTTTCTTGGCCGCTACTAGCTCTACCCACACCACTTTTAATCTTGTTCCAATTTTGTATTGCACAAGTTTTTATAACATTAGAAAGTTTTTTGCAACTTACAAGATACTTTAGGAACAAATTATGCTCGGCACAAGTTTTTTATTTACCTTCTTACGGCAGTAGATGTTCACCACCTACACAGGGTGTCCCAGAATGGGTAAATCAAATTACTATGGCAGATAGCTTGACTAATGTCCCACCAGATAAGCTAAAGCTAATTAAAAAAAACACTATTTAGCTTTTAATAAATGATGTTTCTCCGAAAATATGGAAAAAGTCCAACTTTCCTTAAATTTTCGGATCTCAGTGTCACGTTTAGTTAATTTGTTTTTTTTTTCTCACCATTATTACCATTACCTATGTATGAATAAAGTCTTTTTTTAATGGCGGACTTGAACATATCCCAATCTATATTATTATATGGGTCAATTTTAAAGATACTTGAGCTAGGATAAAATTATATAAAAAAACCCGGCTAAGTGCGAGTCGGACTCACGCACCGAGGCTTTCGTATAAATTTGGGAAAAAGGCTCTTGAAAAACAGATAGACAAACAGACGCACAACGAAATGACTCTTTAAGGGTTCCTTTTTTTCTTTTGAGGTACGGAACCCTGAAAATAATATGACGTGGCAACAGTTTAAATTAACTACAGCATTGTAATAAGAAGCGCTTGGTAAGCTAAAATAAAGTCAAAATAGCAAAAATATTTAATTCCATCCCTTGAGCGATTAAATGTGGATTAATTTAATACAAAGTCTCAAAGTACGGTCTGTTTTAAGTACATTTATAATATAAATATAAGAATAAAGAGCTATCACTAAGCCTTCCCTCGTCCCTACCTCTTTATTACGGCCAATACACAAAATGTATTTGCATAAACGTACCTTAATTTAATGCCCTATCCAGTGTATTATGAGGTTCTACGATCCACCGCTATGATTGCGACCCATCCACTGAGATTACGAATTTACATACAAATGCCACCCCGGCAAGTTTGAATGGTCGCGGTTGGCTGTTGTTCCGGCAAAAACCGGGGTTTAATTGGAATTATTCGAATAACAGTTAACGCGGGTAGTCGGGTCATCAAGGCGGCTTTTCTTTGTCTTGGACAAATACCTGTCTTATCCAGTTTATTGATATTGCTAGCTTTTTAGGGTTCCGTAACAAAACGGGTTTTGAAGGTTGTCTCTCTATCCATTCGTCAGGGTTCTCGACCTTGTAAATGGAATGATTTACAGATTTGTAATTTTGTGAGCGAATATTAGAAAATTAATTAAATTATGTACTCCCCCCAATATTACACAAGAAACAGAAATTAAACCCTGGCATGTGTAGCGTCTATTTATTATAGCTAATTCATTAAGTAGAGCTCGAATTCTATTTAAAAAACACATTAAGAAGCGGGTGGCCCTCAAAGCTGCCAGTTTTATACCACTTTTGCTACGGGATCTATAGATAAAACTTAACTAGTTAGAGAGTTAGAATTTCTGTACAACATGTATCGTACCATATACCATATTTAAACATTTATTTTTATTTTTTACACTGTGAACAAAACAAATATCATATACTATGTAAGGAACCCTAAGGGAACGAACATACCTCGCACTTGGCCGGTTTCTATTCCTGCAAGCTAATACATTTAGTCTGTGCTTTACTTATGTGCACAAACTATTAACAAGTAAACACATACGCTACAGTGAGTGCACACACCTTCAGTTGTCTACTCCAGATAATTAAACTCCATCAAGAAGCACTACAGAGAATTCTTAAGTCTTGAAAATTCTTTCACACCGCACTGTTTTCGGGATATATCAAATAGATTTTTATTGTCATTCGTAGAACTTTTTATATATTTGCTAGATAAAATTGTAGTCTACGTGGATTCTAAGAATTTGTACGGTAGTCATCATTTGCAGAAAAAAACGGGAAGAAGTATGCATGTGGAAGTTCGGTATACAAAATCACCTGATTATTGCAGGCTGGGTGGAAGCAACACAGCTTAGATCCGACAGTTGAAGCATACTACTCCTATAATGTAGCTAAGTGCATGAGGAGTTAGCACCTACTTTTGCGCACCGCACCAAACGCATGCGTGTGGGATACTCTGGAGATCCTACGACTCCTCTTAATGAGCGGAGAACGCCTTACACGAGAGTGTTAGTAAAATATGACAGATACTTTCTCCCTTACAGAATAAAAGAGGTATCATGTATAAAGATTATTTGTAAAAGTTGAGACACTTAAAAATCCAGGTTTGTTCTGAATAGAAAGATATATTCCAAACACGGTAAGCTCTTTTTTTCACCCTACACTACTCCAGCGTTTAACGGCAAGAACAAAATGAAACTTTCATGAAGTTCACCATAGTGCAAGTTTATAAGCACACCCTGTATAACCCGGCTTGGAATAACGAAACATCAAGACGCGACCAAGGAGAAATAATCCCCGGGAATAAATTAAAATTAATAAGATTTGAAGAGCCCAAGGCACTTCACCGCCTCAGGCCTTACCCGAACTGAATTTGAATATTCTCCACCACGTCTTATGAAGTGCATAATGGCATTAAATTGATATTAATAAGAGAACAGGTGTTGGGAAAGGGATGTGCCGAATAGCCGACCTAGGCTAAAAGTTTATATTTTCTAAAGAAAGATGTTTCAATTTCAAAGACTACAATTGTAAAATAAAACGAGTATATTTAAAAAAAAAGTGCGTTTGAAATTTTAAGGGGTTACTCCTAATCAAGAATAGAAACGCACTTTTTAACACTCTGGATATTTAATGAGTGTTACTATATAAAAATATATATTTAATTAATAAATATTACGGGAAGGACTCGTGCCCCTGCAGTGGGGACGTTATGGGTTATTAACGAATTAATAAATATAGGGTATATTCTCGTACTGTATGATTAATTTAATTATTTTTCTTAATTTGCGAAACGATTATAAACACATGTAGGAAGTCCAAAAATATTGTCCAGTCTTAAATTTACTTAACTGAATTTAAACTTGAACTCTGGAATGGGGAACCTCAGACAGATCAACAGAGACAGATTAATTGCCGTAGAAACTCCAGTAATTAACCACTCCACCGTCGGCTTATCACCACGACTGTCCTCGCCCGTCCCCAAACTTGGGGCTCCAACAGCCCCAAAGTTCACTTAAGATGTGCAAATTATATTCGCCGCGGTACCGTTTTTGAGCTACTTTTAATTATTTCTCATTCCCACCTCTCGTCTGCCGATTTAATTAAAATTTTGCGTGAAATTGTTTTGGTTTAAAACTGTATAGTCAATGAATAGGGATGTTAAAATTTTGGTTTCTGGAACTACAATATTTTTCGTGATCATATAGTGAGTATGGCGACAAACTATTGATTTATGATGAATGTATCAAAACGCTACTGTGCATCGATATAATAAAAACAATTAGGAACAAAACTTTTTTTTCATAGTAATTTTAGTGCGTCTGACTACATCTTACCATATGGAAAGTGACGATGTATTTAAAAAATAAATACACTCTAATGACTAAAGCGCAGCTTTTTATATCTATGTCAGTATGAAATGAGCAATTATACCGGTATTAAATAAGCTAGTTAATTTGTAAAAAAGAAATTCAAAAATTACGTTTTTTCGAAAATCAACAACGCTCTTTTAGAACTAAATGAAGGCATTACATAAGCACAGTAGTTATCACTAAATTCGGTCTAGCGAATAGGTTCAACTTCTTAAAAGTAAAAATTCTCAAGCTCAACAAATACAACATACTTATAGTACCATACCATAGTATATCCTATTACATATAGGTACCAGACGAAAGATAAATGGATCCGGAACCAAAGCGAGACAGACTATATGAACAGACAAGCAATGGTAATCCAAAACGACAACTTTTTGCCTCCCCAACGCTCCGGTGACAAAGCTAAGCTCTGAGTCGGAAGAAAATCTTCAAATCACATAATCTGAAATGGGATCTCAGCATCCATCACAGTAATGCCGTGTCAAATTCTAATGAAATCGCGCTATTGGCGATGGCTTTTTGCTGTCAACTTAGTTGCGTTATTTAATGAGCATAGGACATCTTATTTTTAATTTTTAATCGACTTCAAAAAGGAGGAGTTTCTCAATTCGGCTGTATGTTGTTTTTTTTTGTATGTATGTTACGCGATTATTTCGCAAATTATGGCAGATATGCTTAAAAAAAGTTGTAGATGCACGTGTGTGAACTTTTTCTTCGCAGTTCATTTTAAATAGGAATATGGCTAATTTACATCAATGTTTCATATACTCATACAAAATAACATACATTTATTTACATTATAGATGGAATATAAGGGGATTCTTGTCGACCTCAACTGGTATCCCTATGTAGTAACAATCTGGTAACGATACCCAACCCACAACGTTAACGTTAGTGTTATAATTAACAATGTACAATAACGCGGTAGGTAATATGCTATTTGTTACACTCACAGCTTATGTAGATATAAACCTTAAAATGATACAGCTAGAATGTTTTTAAGTGATAGATAACTCACCTATTGCTTAACCTTCACAAGAAGCGCCGTGTGATACATAACATAGCCCACAATATTGCCGAACAGGCAAAGTTAACAAAAAGTTGGACATTACGGGAATTATCTCGAATGTTCTTGAACAAAGTGGAAACTTCGTTAAGCTATTCTATCGCCTTCGCTGCGCAACATGACATAATGGTTGTCTCTGATAATACTGAATACAGATAATATAATATAAGGTGTTGATCTGGTAAACTGTATTTATACATATAATATGTACAACCAGACACAGAGCATATAAATACGCTGATTAAAGGATTTTTTCCTGGGTGGGAATCGAATCCATGACCCTTGGAATGTTAACCACTGACCCTCTGTGTCATTCAAAATGTATTGGGGACCATGATTTGCTTCGATTAGGGTACAAATTAGGAACGCTAGCGCTATTTTGACAGCTACTATTAGTTATATTCATTTCATTCCAAAGAGTTGAAAACAAGTTGGTTATATCTTATTTTTTCGTATCAAACAAATATCCACTTACCATGCATCTTGTCATTCAGCATCGCGTATCTTGGGTTCGAAGCTATATCCAGTGGCAAAGAGTTCCACAGCCACTTGATCTTGGGCGCGGGGTTGCCAGTAGCCTGGCACGGCAGCGTGGCAGTATGACCAACTTCCACTACCATTGTGGAGGGCGGTGGCGCGATGGACGGAAAGCCGGGAGGCACCTTGTCAGCTGTGGACAAAAGAGATTGGATGTTAATGACACATTAAAAAAAACTTACTGTGGGGGTACGGAAAGAGACCTTCTTTCCATACCTAGGGAAGGCAATGCGATATCCACACACGGGAGCCAAGTCCGATTGGTGGAGGTTGTGGGTCTAATTGCTAACTCTTAGTATCAGAAGTTTTCTCCAGCGTCAGAAGGTGGTGTAATCTTTCGGTAACGGAGAAGCTTTTCTATTTTTTTTATTTTATTGTTTATTGTACACGGATACATAAGAAATACAAAGATCAGTATACGTAATTACAAATGGTATGCTAATAATGTGATGATATTGATAAATACATAATATTCATAATGTCTCCTCATTTCATTAAAGGCAGAAACCACGGATCGTCATACGCATCATACGCTTCAGTTCTGATAAACTTCTGTCGTTTCTTCCAAGCTCATAATTATTTTATTAGATACTCTCATTCATTATACATATATACGGAAACTAATTTTAATTTTAGTATCAGAATATGTTTACAATTTACCTAAGTACTTATAAGTAATTTTTTTAACAATATAGTCAAGAAGTTCGTGGCATATTTTGTTCGCAGGGACCCCTCTTTTGCTCATTACTGTGGAGTGTCTCGAGCCGAATTAGTGCAGGAGCGCGGTGGCACGAGCCGGACAGTGGCGTAGACAAGTGTCCTCCAGTGCTGAATGGGAGGCTCGGAAGAAATGTGGGGAGGCAAAATGGCGATCTAAATAATGTTAAATAAAACAAAAAAAGATTGACGTGATGGAATGATTGATTTTTTCTGTTATTATTTTTTGTATCCTATTTGATAACTAAGCGAATGTTTGGTTAGTGCTACATTATTCGCCGTCAAATTAATGATGAGCAAGGTACAATTATGGTAAACGTTTTAACAGCACTTTAATTGTTTTACGTAAAGCTATCTAAGAAGAAATTTTCATCAATATTGTAGAGATTTAAAAAAGTTTTTTATTATATTATAAATTTGCAACAAGGTGAAAATTTCACCTTTTGGAACCTTAGGAAAAAAATATATAAAAAGAAATGTAAGGATATTTAAATCTTTCTTACATCAATATCAGACATATTTATTTAAGTACTTTTATTGAAATTTCAAATTCATGCAAGTTTCTCATCGTAAATACAATATTAATTTTTTGAAACGGACCAATGTTTTTTTTTATTTCACCTCGAGTTTTATGTTTAAAAAAGTTGTCTATATCTATAAGGTATCCTAACTCGAAGCATTACCGTAAACGTGTTGACTGTGTACACTACACTAGTATATTGCTGAAGAGTTTCTTAAGAATACGCCCACTTTTACGCCGGCTACAGACGATTATCAAACACTCAAGTAACAAATACAATCGTTTACAACCCATATCGTCCCCACTGCAGGGGCACGGGTCTCTTCCCATACCTCGGGATGGTTAGGCCATACTCCACACACGGGGATCAAGTCCAGATTGGTGGAGGTTGTGTGGCCAGCCCCAACGTCATATAATTTCATGCCTCTAGGGCATCTGACATGGCTTAACGATCTCATCTAGTGATAGCAACTAGAACCAACGGCTTAACGTGGCTGCAAGGGACAGAAATGTTCAAAATAAATGCCACTCAAAATCAAACCCACCCAGGTTATGACCGTGTCCGCAGTCAGTTAACTTGCGTGATCGATGGGACCATAAATTAATTATTATTTGATAAATACTGTTTTTCAAGTAATGCATTTTCATCTCAAAGTTTCAAGCAAATTTTGATAAGAGTACCATTTATCAATATATTCACTTGAAATATGGTTACGTCCGACTAAATAGTTATTTGTTCAACAAGTGAGCAAAGTTACTTTTTGCTACGAGTGCTTACTTTTAAATCACGAACTAGCGATGTAGTCTAGAATTGAACCACGAGCGTAGCGAGTGATTCTAATATAGACTACTGAGCACAGCGAGTGATTTTAAGGCACGAGACATAAAAATAACTTGCTCTCGTGTTAAACATACAACTTTTCACCTCGACCAGCGAAAAAAATTAAAACGTAGTTGATTAAATTCTCTTTGGAGACAATATAGTTAATTTAGAGTTTGCGTTCGGAAACTGCACTACTTGACATTTTTATGAAAACCAAACATGATACGGATACCTTATAGATAAGTAAGCGATATTAATGTTTACTGGTACATATTAATGTTTACTGGTACATATTTATTTTAAATATTACGTCTTTGAAAATGCAATAGCATAATTTATAAACTTTTTCATTAAATAACATATAACATTTTGTGCCTATGAGTTTTTTTTTATTAAAAATTTGAGTGCGTTTGACTACATCTCACCTGATGGAAAGTGACGATGTAGTCGAGGATGGTACACGCAAACTCAAATAATGACTATTCACTCTCGCCTTGAAGACCCCCAAATTATAGGAATCGGGAAACACGGACGCAGGTAAGGAGTTCCACTCCTTTGCAGTTCGCATATTAAAAGAGAAAGCATATCGCTTCGTGCGAATGTCAACTACAAAGGGATGAAAGGCCTCCTTGCGCCAAGTTGACCGAAGGTGGAATGGAGCTGGGGGAATTAGGTCATGAAGTTCTTGAGCACACTCTCCGAAATGAATTCGATAAAAAACCGATAAAGAGGCGACTTTGCGGCGATGCTTAAGGCTTTGGAGCTTATTTAAAACAAGCTCATCATCACCTTTGAGTCTCCTTGCGCGTCGGTCGATAGCATCCAAGGCTTCAAGCTGGTAGCGGGCAGAGCCATCCCATAGGTGTGAACAGTACTCCACACATGATCGGACTTGTGCTTGATATAATGTAAGAAGCTGTTCAGGAGTGAAGTACCGTCTCGCCTTAGATAGGATACCCAGCTTCATTGCCGCTACTTTAGCCTTGGACTCAATGTATCGCCCGAAATTCAGGTTGGACGTTAACATCACGCCAAGGAGCTCAAGGTTAAAGTTTTTAGGTACCAAAGGCACCCTTTTCGTACTGGAGAGGTGAAAAAGTCTTTATTTCATGGATGTTACAACATATTATGTCGTCATTTTGTTTATAACAAACGTGTGTGGCGAGTCTTAAGTAATTTTTGCCCCCAGTCGTTTGAATTTTCAACATCGTCTGTACTTAACCTTAACTGGTATCTTACGACTAGCCAGTAATTGCTCGGTTCTTCTCCGCGAAGAAGCAGAATCTTTTTGGTGGAATTTGCTGGCCATTTCACACATCTGGTTATCTTTAAGTTTGTTTGTTATTAAGATATTTCTAGACCGAGTTCGTTAAAAGGCGCTATAATAGGTATTCACCGCAGACTTGCACCCGGCTCCCCTGAGCAACGAAATAAAACTTATTTGGTAGTTACAAAGTATTCATCAACCGTTCAATACCTAGAGTATTAATTTAAAAAATAAACAGTGATAAAAAACGAGTATTTATGGACGGTTTCTATTAATTTGTTTATTTTTTTCTATACATAAGGTGCTACTTTATTAGTGCCCGATATTTTAGTCAGTGCTCCTACTCCTGATTCTAATCAACTTTCCCCAAGGAACCCATAGTCACATCGCAAAAAATTTTTTGGACTCTTCATACTAATTTGGCCGCTCGGCTGATCGATTTATATGAAGAGTCCAAAAATTTTTTTTCGATTTGACTATGGGTTTCTTGGGGAAAGTTGATCATAATCAGGAGTAGAAGCACTGACTAAAATATCGGGCACTAATAAAGTAGCACCTTATATAAGAAACTAAAATAACTTTTTTTCTAAACTGTTAATTTTTTTCCTCCCAATTGAATAAAGAATTTAAATCATTTTTATAGGGACAAAAAGAAAAAAACAGAAGCAGGTACATTTTAATGGATAATATTTTATAATTTATATCTGATGCAGTTATAAAACCTTATTTCAAAATAGAACTTACAAAGGAAGGAGGTACCCAATAGAGATTGGCGTTCGAATACGGAATGAGCTGAGAAAACCCCAAAAACCAATCCTATTTCTGTATCAGTTAGAGCGAGTCAGCGCATTTTATTCAAAAATATACAATTTCATTCATACGTTACTTTCACATTGTGTTATTTTTCCCTTTTTGGCACATTCCCTTCTAAATGCTAAACATATTCGCTGTATTGTATATTAATAAATGGCGTGGTTATACAGCGATTCTACTATTTTGTCCTCACAAAAAAATGAGCGATTAGTTTTACAGGTCATCTTAAATTACCATCTTTTCGCTTCACCCTGTAACACTGACTTAATGGAATTTCTTTATTTATTTCTCTCTCTTTTCTTCAATTCGAAGTACCATCACCCCGTAGGTTTCTTTGTTCTTCATCTATAGGCATACGGCATATCCAATATCGTTCACCATTAAAAAAACACAAACATTTAAACTTAATAAATCATATCGTAAACAAACAACATTGCAAATACTAAAACCATTCAAACACAACGAGAAACATCCATCAAAACTATCTAACAATAGAAGGGAAGGAACACAAATGGTACAATGGTAAGGTCATTCCCGCACAAAACAACCTGACATGTCGACAAAGGACTTGCACGGCTATTAGGCAGACGACGACGTGTGGGTAAAAGACGAAAGTACGTACAAAAATGTGGGGATATCTTGACACGTGTCGCTACTAAAATCCAAGACATTTGGAATTTTCTCACCTTTGTGGAGCGTTTGTTTGGGACAGTTTGCTTGTTCGAGTAAAGAATTTGCTGGCCGAGTGGCACCGCTCACTTGCTTACGAAGAAAATAACGTTGTTTACCAAATTAGGTTTAATTTCTAAACATATATGAGAGATCATTATTTCTGTGACAAAAATATAGTCTATCCAGATATCAGCTTATCTGTGAGTAATTTTCATATTACCTACATTACTACAAACATTTCCTGTAAACTGATAATTACTTATATTTTAATCTGGTTCATCTTTGTGAGGCTAAATAAAAGTTTTATTATTATATTTCCGCACTAGTTCCTTAATTGTAAACTCGCCCCATCTAAACGCTCCACGACACTACAAAGTTGTAAGTCAGGGTCATTTTACACAATGGCGAGGTGGAATCTCCACAATAACTTTGACGCGTGGAGAGAAATTCTCGGACACCCGGCTTTGGGGCTTGCGACAAGATTACGCGCCATGACGGATAACACTCACTTTCGAGTGGGAGTGCAAAATGGCGGGCGTCATACAAAATGGTGACAGTTTTTATATTATTATGACGCTACCTCCGTTGACATTTTTCATTTGTCCTCTTGCTTTAGCTATAAAGTAGTGGATGGAACATGAAATATTTTATCACTCACAAAAAAATTGAGTTATTATACTCTTTGAATTTAAAACTTCATATTCTTGTCTTTCTAGCACTGAAAACTTGTATAATACTAGTGGATCATCAGCGAATTTTAATGCCGAGACTGTAAGAAATAAATGAATCAAAGTGATGATTACCTAAAAAAAAAGAATTATGAAATATTGTTCAATAAATAGCTCTTTTATTAAAATTTCAATTAAACTTACTTGCTTTGAATTTAATTAAACGTAAAGTATTTATTTCATCAATTACCGGAATACCCGACTGACTGATACGTCATACATACCCTTGAGGTATCGTGGATGCGAAATAAATACAACACTAAAATGAGATTTGTTGTAACTGACGGAACCGATTTATAAAGAAGCAGGTATTTTGGAAAAATAACTTTCATTTAAGTGTACATGACTACTAAGTTATCAGAGTGACTTTCTATTCAATATTAAAAAAAATTGCTATGGTATTCATTGTAACCTAATATTTTCTTTATTTATTCCATGACCAAACACAGTTCATGTACTTATATAGAATTTGTAAAAAATATCTTAATAGATCTTAAAATTCTTATAAGAACGAAAACAAAGGAAATTGTAAAAATTACGCATAAAAACCAAAGTTAATTTCGGCGATTTCAGAAACCAAGATATTTAGTTAAAATTTCATAATAATTTCTTTAAAGCAGCCAACTACTTACCCTTTTGTTCAATGAGAATTAACTTTTGATATTTCAATAACTATAACGTACTTGCAAAATATTCGCGAATTCGCGAACGCTACGCTTCAGTAGAATTTATTTTATTATACTTTCGTGTAACTTCGTCAAAGCTGACGTCAAGAATTTCAGAATGGTTAGTCTAAAGCTCTATTTTATTAATTGGATCGGGAAATTTAATTAAGATGAGTTCAGTTTTGAAAGATAAGATTTAAACGATAATTGTGTGTTAACAACCAAATCGTCCCCACTGCTGGGGCACGGGTCTCTTCCCATAACTCGGGAAGGTTAGGCCATACTCCACACACGGGGGCCAAGTCCGGATTGGTGGAGGTTGTGGGGCTAGTGGCTAACCCCAGTGTCAGAAGTTTTCAAGCCGCCTATAAGGCCTCTGACATGGCTTAACGACTGCCACCTAGTGATAGCAGCCGGCACCAACGGCATTACGTGTCTTGCGCAGCACGGAAAGGGTCGGGATAAATGCCACTAACAGTCAAACCCATCCAGGTTATGACCGTGTCTGTAGTAACGATATATTATACCTACATAATAATTGGTGATTTAAGAGTTCAATTATTGTCTTAGATTAAACTCTGTCTTTTAATAAGACGTAAAATGTAAATATTCACTTTCTCTTGATATTGACAGTTTCCAAGGTTGTAAATACTTTACTTTTTATTAAAAATAAATATTTTTTATCGTCATTCTCCTTACTTAGTTTTTTGAAAATTCGATTTTTTTTCCTATGTAAATAAAAAAAGAACATTTTATAAAAAGTGTATTAGAAAAGGTTTTGCATCTAAATAAAAAACAGAGTATGCGTAAAGATTAGATTCGAGTTGATTTACTTATATTCATATTTTCAAAATAAATGACAATGGTAAGTCATTAAAAATGTCACGAGGTTAATTGGGTCGTCCAAATAATATAATATAAAAATTCTAATTTCAAACATAAAAAGAAAAAAAAGACTTTCTTAACTATGATCTGAACAAATCACTGACAATTTTTGCCCTACAAGGGGGCTATTTTTAACGCGCTTTTATTAGCTGCACTTGTAACTAACTAACTCACGAACTTCATACGTAAACCACTTTACGCTTTTTGAATTACTAAGTACTTATACATATAAAGTTACAAGTTTACAAATAACTGCCTAGTATATCTATCATCCAATTCATCAATATTAAATGAACATATGTAATATGTATGTACAGGGTGTTAAAAAAGTTTAAAGCATACTGTCAGACTTTCTATACGAGCGGCCTATGGGCCAACTTTACGCAAAAAGCCTACAATACCCGCATACAGTATATACAACAACATCTTCAGGGCTCTGTTCGGGCTCCTTCGCTATTGCAGTGCTTCTGGCATGTTTGCTGACGCCAACACGGACGATATTTACGCAATAATGCGCAAAAAAGTAGCTTCAGTTGTGCGGCGTGTGCGGGGGAGCGCGAACAGGGTTCTGAAGATGATTGGTGATAGAGTGGACTCCGTGCTGCTTGGCAGGTTTACCGAGCTGCATGTTCTCGCAGAGCGGTGAGCTTGCCAGGTGGGATGGTTAGTCTTTGTTAATAATAATAATAATAATTCATTTATTTTGCATAAAATGTGGTAAGAAAAAGAAATTACAAAAAGTGGAAACATACTATGGACCGCACACTTTACCAGAAGCTGGCATGCAAAAATAATATAAGCACATATTAATATAAAAATAAGATTTAAAATGTCAAAAGTATTTGGGTATCAACTAGTCAATAAAATATTCCTCCACCGAATAGAAGCATTTCTGTATCAACCAGTGTTTAAGATCCTTTTTAAAAACCTTTAGAGTCAGAGACTTCTTGCTATCACTCAGCTTATTAAAAATCTTAATTGCCATTAGAAGACTATTCCTGCTGTACAGAGTTGTTGATCTAGAAGGAACTGCTAGTCTGTGAGGTAATCTGTTTGCAAAATTACATGTGTCACTACGCTTTTTAAAGAGTTCTGGTTTCGTTTTTATAAACACGCACAGTTCATAAATATACAAACATGGGACGGTTAGCAGATTCAATTGCTTAAATAGTGGTCTACACGAGGTGAGAGCATCAACATTGCAGATTGCTCTGACACATTGCTTTTGAGCTATAAACGCCCGGCTTACTTCGCATGAGTTACCCCAGAGAATAATTGCATATCGCAGCAGAGAGCCAACATAGCCGTGATATGCCTGAATAGCAATTTTTTTACTACTGATCTGTGATAATCGCCAAAGAGCATAGGCGAAAGAGTTAATTTTCCCACAAATCTTATTTATATGCTCTGACCATGAACATTTATCGTCTATAGTAATACCTAAGAAATTTGTCTGGCGAGATTCAGTAATAGTTTGATTGTCAAAAGTAATATTCAAGGGTCGTTTATTGGAATTTTTATTAACAAATTGTATGTAAGTGGTTTTATTTAAATTAACATTAAGATTATTGGAGTGTAGCCAATATATTACGTTATTTATAGTTCTAATTATATCGTTATTATATGTGTTTACATCGTTGCATGGGATCACAACAGATACGTCGTCAGCAAAAAGTGTACAGTCATATTCTGTGATATCCGGGAGGTCATTTATATATATCAGGAATAATAAAGGGCCTAAGATACTGCCTTGTGGCACTCCTAATTTATTCAGTTCAGAATTGGATTTATAAATATGTAATTCGTTTCTTAAGTTCAGTTTTGTAATCTCGACATGTTGACTTCTATTACTTAAGTAACTATTAAGCCACTGATTAGCTATACCTCTAATCCCGTAAGAATGGCATTTATTAAGCAAAATATCATGTGAGACGTGATCAAACGCCTTACTCATGTCAAAAAACACCGCCGTGACTGCTTTTCGTTTATCCATGTAAGACAATACTTTATTTGTGAGAAAAAAAGCTGCTAATGATGTGCATTTACCTTTCTGAAATCCGTTCTGTTCTTGACGAATTATTTTAAATCGGTCTAAAAATGAACTTAAACGAACATGCATTGCTTTTTCAAATAATTTGGCTAATACGGATACCAGTGCTATTGGCCTATAGTTATCGACGTTTTCCCGACTACCCTTTTTGTAAAGTGGCTTAACAATAGATATTTTTAACGAGGATGGAAAGATACCGGATGTTAATGACAAATTTATTAGATAGCTCAGTACGGGTGCGATGTGTAATTTGCTAGCTTTCAAGATTTTTGTTTGTAATTCGTCATACCCTGTAGAATTTGTTGACTTTAAAGAGTCAATAAGTTTTATTACTTCGTAAGTATCTGTTGGTGTCAAGAATAAGCTAGCGCAGTTAGTATTAATACTGTTAATGTCACTTATTTTATTATTTTTATTGTTACTACTACTTAAGTCTAAAAAATGTCTGTTAAATGTATTTGCAATGTCAGTGGGGTTAGTAATTTCGTCGTTATTAATTAATATGCTATCTATACCAGAAGTCAAAAGTGAGTTAGTAGTCTTATTTTTTATCACATCCCATGCCGCTTTGCAAATGTTTTTAGACTGAATTACAAATTTGGAATTAGCTATCTTCTGAGCATTGTTAATGCAACGCCTAAGAAGCTTAGAATAATTAATATATTGGGACTTGTTAGCATTATTTGGGTTTTTGTAATAAGTAAATCGTAAGTGTCTTTTAGTAACCGTCGATTTTTTAATACCCTTTGTGAACCAGTTTGAAGTTCTTATATGTGATCTAACCTTTACTCTTTTCATCGGAAAGCATAAGACATAAAATAATTTAAAAGTATCATAAAAATCGTCAAAGGCACATTCTATATCTTTTTGCATAAACACAGACTCCCATGAGAGACTACTTAGACACTCTAGAAACTTGGTAACATTTTCTAGGCTATAATCTCTCTTGTTGTAATACCATACTTTCGGCAACTGTTTTAGGTTTGATACATTAAACGTGATGGATTGTGCAATTTCATGATCCGATAAACCTAATGCATGTGTTTTACTCTCAACATCATCTATATTACTTAATATCTGGTCTAAGCAAGCATCTTTACGTGTGGGAATTAATACATGTAATTTAAAGTTATAATTACTAGCTATTCTTGTAAATTCATTTGAGTTGTTCGTAATTTTTAAGATGTCAATATTGAAGTCACCTGCTATGACAATTTTATATTTACTTTTGTGTTTAAGCTTGTTCAGTAACTGTTCGAATTTTTGAAAGAATATATTTATGTTTGATGTAGGTGTTCTGTATATACAAATGATAATACATTTCGAACATGTAATTTCTATACCACAGCACTCAAACACATAATCCTGGGTAAACTCTTTCAAAAATGTTATCTCCTGAGCCTGTATATCGTTTGCGCATAAAATGCAGACACCTCCCCGTTTCTGATGTGCCCTTGAGTATGATGCTTTTAACCCGTATCCCATAATCTGAACATTTCTCTCACTACCCAATTTCACAAATGTCTCACTGAAACATAGTACATTAAATCTGCAACCCTTTACCGCCAATTCATTCAAAGTTACGTCTATTATGTCCTTTTTACTAAATATGCCTGCTATATTTTGATGGAAAACGGAAAAATCATTAGTCTCGAAAAAACATAGTTTTATCACGTTGATCATTTATTTGATTTGATTCGTTTGGTGGAAGACTTTTACATTGTACAGAGAAATAGTCAGTAATGCTTTTTTGAACATTCTTTTTTGACATTTTAGATTTTTTACTGGTGTTTTCAGATTCGCTCATTCTCTTAAAGTAGTAAGGAATTGTTCCTTTCCTAGAATTTAGGCCTATTTTGTTGGTATTTTTAGGAGATTTTCCGGTGAATTTACCTTTTAACTTGTTGTAACCCAAATACTTGTTGTCATAATACATTGTATCAATAAGAATATTAATTTTGTAACATATTTTTTCAATAAATCTGTAATTGTTGTCATCTATATCACTCACATTTATAAACCTAGAGTTGTCAAAATTTTTACAGTAAATATTTAATGTCTCATTTAGTTTTTCCTCATTCAAATGCTTGCTATTTTTAACACCTAGTACAATAATGGTTGGTTCAGAGTGTGATTTTAGAAAATAACTTAACTCTGCGCATAATTTAGTGGGGTTATAATCACTTTCACCAACATTAATAATGATTTTATCATTTGCACTAGCACTTAATGTCTCTGCTGAATTTAGTATGTCTGCGCAACGTGCATTAGGTTTTATGAAGGAAGTTATTTGGTACTTTTCATAAGCAGAATTTTGCCTTGATTTTATCAACGCTGCTGCTAGTCCGCTGCATTGCTGTCCTCCGAGAATGAAAATTCTTTTACCTTCCTGAGAAGTAGGTTTCGTTTTTTTTGAATTGGGTAGATCACACTGTGATAAACCTTCATTCTGAGCTTCGCGAACATTTTCTTCGGGATCTTCTGCTAAAGTAATCGACAAAACACATTCATTTAGAGAAGTAACATTTTTATGAGGAATTTCTTTCAGATTTTGAGCTGTTGGTGGACCAATTTGTTCAGTTTGTACCATCTGTTCCTTGCGATTTATATGTACAGGAAGTGAGTCGGACCTCTTCAAATTTTTGCGCTTTCTTTCAGATTTAGGGCTGGATTTGCAAATAGCTTGAAGTTGTTTAACTTTAAGCTCAAAGTTATTTATTTGTTTTTTTAATTCGCTATTTTCCAGAGATAGATTTCCAATTTCCTCATCGGCTATATCTAATTTATGCTGCAAAAATATCATTTTCTCCTTGATTTCTTCTAATTCATTTCTGTTATTTCGTAGAATTTCTGGACAGCTCCTATTTAGAGTATCATTACGTTCGATAATATTGTCATAATCATCACCGTCAGATAACGAGTCGAATGAATTTCGTATTGGTACATTGAAATTTATCGTAGCATTCTCCGTCTCGGAAATACCATTTTGAGAGTCGTCAGTATCTTTGTTTATTTGTGTTTTTTCATTTGGAACATCAATATTACATTGTTTACTATTTCCAGCTATTGGCAACTTTTTACTTTGTAGTTTTGGGGTGTTGACCTTCTGTAGTGGCTTTCGATTGCCTCCACATTTAGTACACACCCATTTTCTTTTACTGTGACTGTCCATCAAATCATAAAGTTTCTCTCTATTCGTACATGAAAGGTCGTAGGCTTTTTTACATTTTAAACACGTTAGAAAGTGTTTACTTTGAATCGTCTTGTGACATTGTGCACATACAATCTTGGATGCCATTTCTTAAATTCTGTTTTTCAATTTTAGTACACTCAATTTGTAACAAACTTTTGCATCACTTTAGTGACTTGAGTACAGTAGTTGTATTTCGGAACGTACTCAATTTACATTTGACTTTTGTGTTGTTTATGGTAAACAGCTGATATGTATGATGTGCAAGCGCAAGTGATATTGAGTTTTTGGGGATTATGTGACTATCTAGTGGCCCAGATTCAAATTTGAAAATTCAACGGACAGATATTTGGCACAATGGAATACGATATAATGGAATTTTGAGTTGATACGTTCATAGTGAAGTGTAATACTTGCGTAACTTATGATCCTTGAGGTTAGTTCCACTGTTATTTAGTATTTTGCAATCACTGACTTTCTTTTTAATAGCTTAATTTGCATAAAAACAACAATAAGGTCTCCAAGCACTGTTTTTGTCGCCGGGGTTGCCAGCTAAAAAAATTCTTTTATTACTATTCATTTTAAAATTTTGGCAAATAATTATTATGTTTTTAATCAATTTTGAAATTCTAAATTTAACTTTATTTATTAATTAAAATTATGTTCTATTCTTGTGCAATGCCTACTAACATAGTTTATAAGCAAAAATTGTTACTAACAAAATATGGACTGAAGTTGTCTGAAATAAATTATTTATACTTTTCAATGCGAGATAAAAGCGTGTTTTTAGTTCTTTTTAATTACCTATTTATTTTATCCTAAAATAAATCAATTAGCTAGATTGCTTACTAACTAGGTAGACGACATTTCCAATTTCCATACAATTTCATTTAAGTAAAACTACAGAGCCTACTTATAACCTTGTAGTCTAGATATATTTAATCTGTACGTAAAATTGTGAGTTTCATTTCTACACAAATAAACATATAACATTTCAAAAGCTCATACGATATAAACATATAGAAATGGCTTATGACGTCATCGTTTATTCCTAGATTAAATACATGGCGCAATACCACGGCTTTTCGTCCGAAAACCGAGCTTATTTCACGCATGCGAAATGCATAATTAACTTTATATTAACGTACAGCCCTGGTATATGAAGCATGGCAGTGTTGCCAGATGAAGAAATTGTACGATTTCGATTTTAAAATGTCCAAATACAGCACATATAAGTTAATGTTTTTCTTACACAGACTCAACTGTACCAACCTAAAATATAACGCATATATTGAAAATTTTGTATGAACAACACCGGTGAAGAAGAGTTAACATTGAAGATCTTTTTGGAAGCCCAGATAAAAAACCAATGTGTATGTATGGAAAAAGCGTAAGCAATATGACTGAAAATTAAAATACAATTGCTCAAAATTTATTCAGTGACGTAACAGCCAATTCAAAATAAATTCACCTAAACAAAAATATGTACATACAGCCAAAATATTTCCCTCGATATGGGAATATTGAGCAATAAAATACAATTTAATTACTTTTTAATTTGTAAATTCTTCTAAAAAATAGAAGTATTTTCGAACCATAACATGGCAACCCCGACATGTTTAACGTACCAAGACAACATGTCTTCTGAGATTATATGAAAGCTTAAGATGCGCCTTGGTTTTTATGTCATTGCAGTATTACCCTCCTGCTGGTAACAGTGCCAAAATTATTAGGATGACTGTCTACGCAGACTTCATGTTACATTTAAGCCTTTTTTATGTAGTCTCATTCTATTGTATGAGGGTGCAAAAGGCTGAAGGCTCCCTAATGGAAAGAGGTTCAACCTTTTTAAGAGCATTTGTAACACTAGAAGCTTAGCTTAAGACGAGGTAGAGTAAAGATAAATCATCAATCCTATTGATCCTCACCTATCAATCAAGTTCAATTTAAATATGATTACGTATGCGGTAACTACATTAAAGGATGACATTGGCTGAAAAAAAAATTTTTTTTCCATAAAAATAACACTAAATATTTTCGTATTTTTCTTATCTTTTTTTGTATGGTGTCAACTGATTAGTAGGCGAGCCAATGCGTTACCGCACAAATTGATCACGCTGGTTAAACCAAGTTTTACCTACACGAGCTATTTGCTCCAGCTAGGGTTGCCTTAAGAAAGTTGTTCAGTTTTATGATTATAAGCTACAGTTAAATAAAAAATATTTAAAATTTAAATAAAAAATAAAATCCGTAAAATAATTTCAATAATACGGAACACGGTTCTCTATTCACTCCCATAAAAATGGTTCAAATTCAAAAACGATCACGTAATTATTTACTTTATTTTTATTGAAGGCAGCAAAATTTATATATTTACTCGTGGTTTACTCATAAGAATTTGAAGTGCATTAATTAAAAAAAAAAAGACTTCATGTGAATGTTGTAACAGTTACGACTCGCAAAAAAATAAACTTGCCATGAACCCCCAAAGATGGCTTCCAAAAATGACGTAGGCATATATATTTTAATATTAAAACAGAAGACTGAATGGAAACGGTACCGGATTTGGCCGGAATAGAGATGTATGGTGTCGTGGGGCCTTCGCCCAGTAGTAGAACGATATAGACTTGAATAATAATAATAATAAAAACATAATGCCCGTTGACGGCTATAGGCGAGCACAAGCAGAACCTACAATAATACATATTTTTCCCCTTATAAGAAAGAAGACCGCAAAGTATACGGAAACTCTATACAGGTGTAACAAAATTGGTATAGGACCCATTAACTGGGGATTCTACTCATTGTACTTTTTTTTGGGATTTGAGCAAAGTCGTAGAACAAAACTTTTTTTTTTTTTTTTTTTATGGCAGAGGTGGCAAACGAGCAGACGGATCACCTGATGGTAAGCGATTACCGCCGCCCATAGACACCCGCAAAAACTTGTTCAGTACCGATGAGTAGAATCCCCAGTTAACGGGTCCTACACCAAATTTGTTACACCCTGTATACATTGCGGCCTTCTTTCTTATGAGAGCAGATTAATGCCCCCTCAAAAACGGTGTGCGTGTACGCATAATGCGTTTTGGAGCGAAAAAACATTTCCGCGGGAAAAATAAGGCAGATAACATCCAAAAACAACAGGGCGTGTTTTTATTCGATTACGGTGTAAGAGCTGTGAAAAGGGACCTCCCTAAGCTGTAGGAAGGTATCACTTTAGAATAAAAATGTATACCTTTTACCGTGTACTGTTTCATTACTCATGATGTTTTGCGGTTTGTTTATTTAATAGAAAAGTTATTTCATAAAATATTTTTTCAGTTTTTCACAGAGTAAGGCTAGAAAACATTTGATTGCACAACATGCAAACATAAATATGTATATGTAAATCAGTGCACAAAAAAGATTACTTAGTGGCTTACTCATGGGAACGAATAATGAATCACAACTGAATTCGAAAAATGAATTTCTGAAGATATGTTTTTCTGTAATTATATAACACAGAGAAGATCGTGGGAAAAGATTATCCAGTGAACATTTTCTATCAAATTCAATTCAATTCAATTCAATTTTATGTATCTTTTTTTTATTCACCACATTTGTTTATAGAAAATAAAATTCAATTTATTCATGAACAATACATTATTATGTTTGAAAATAAAGTATACCGAATAATTAAAATCAAATAAAATTATAGATAAGATTAAAAGTTCACATAAAAAAGAATTAAAAGTCCTATTCAGTAAAAATTAAAATATTAATTTAAAAAATCGATTTAGGTAAATTTTAAACAACCAATATTATTTTACTACATTTGTTCTTGAACTATTTTTTACTACTGAACCAGAGACATTTTTTCAAACTAATATTTTACCACTAATGCCATAAAATATAACCTTATTTATACATATTATACGAAAACCCTAATCCTCTTTTGAAATCCTAGTCTCTTTCAAGACGTCTTCAATACTGTTACAGATTAAACAGTTATATATAACGTTACTGTGAAAAATAGCAGATAACGTTTTTCCAGTAACACACCGTTCACGGCTTAGTAGCAACCATCGATAGCAGGTTTGAAAGCGTTGGTTTGTACGCAAACAGGCTTAAACATAAGCCGAAACACGGTGGCGGAAAATGCGGGGAAATTCCCGCGTAACGTCAAATAACAGCCACCGTGACATGAAAATGTTATCGGGTTTAACCGTTATATGTACTTTGTACATATATTTAAAGTTGGGACATATTAAAAAAACAAAAAGGTTCTTTCTAGTTTTTTTATTGTACAGGTGCCACAAAATATTATTATAAATTATATACGTATTTAAATCAATAAATACGTATAAATATCAGGGACAAATCACACACGGTCATTGGGCCCAAACAAGGATTCCCTGTATTATGGGAACCAGAGACTGATATACATACACATATACATTATAGATATAATACACTCAGACACAGAGCAAACAAATCTGCTCATCACAGAAATGTTTGCAAAGCAGAACCCGTTATTTGAGATAGGGAAACTGAAACTAAAAAAAAATGCAGATCGGATTTTTTCAATATTTTTCCTGTATTCTATACTTGATTCTGAGTACCCTCTTAATATGATTACGACGCCGTGTTAAGAAATACAGCGTCGTAGAAAAATTGATGAAATGGCCTCAAAAGTACAAGATGGTTGCCGAAATTTTTAATTTAAATTTTGATAGCGAAAGTGACATAGGAAATCTGAATTACGAAGCTCACGAGCCGGGTACAAAGAAATAATCCCACTTCAAAAGTAAAATAGCTATACGCACTGTCTTTTTTTCAGATTTCCCTAAAGCATGGTTTCTTGTTGTTTTAAGAAACCTAAGCAAAGCGGTAATAGCAAGCTTCTGTGTTGCAAGAGAAACATTTCTTTTCATTGCCTCAGGGACTATTCGGCAGTGCTCTGTATTGCATAGGGACTGTCGTGCACGAAAACTAAAATATAGAAAAAAGTTAACGGCACAAGAAAAAATCCAGTATAGCCTCAGTTTTGAAGTTTCCATACAAATTAGGCCAATTAGCTTTTCAGTTTCGTTGCCTCTTTCTAGTCTTGCTTACAGTTCTACTGATCTATCCTCGTATCGTAACATAACATAATTTTATTATTATTTACGTAGTTTTTATGAGAAAAAATACTTTTGAAAATTAATTGTTCTTAGCGAGGAACATTTAGTCTTGATTAGGTAAGATTTTGTACAGTTATTTTTTTCGAAATATTGCTTTTATTAAGTTCGTATTTTATGTAACTACGAATTAACATAATATTTTTATAATTCCAAATGTTATTCCGAGACACTAATTTTGTAATGAATTTGTTCCTTGCAAAGAACTATCGGTTTTAAAGAAGTGCTCACTTGGACTTATTTTTTATTGCTCCGGGAGGAGAGATGTAGTATAATTGATATTATGATTATAATAATAGACTAATATGATGATTAAAACAAGTGTCTTTGTTCTAATACATAGTCATAAGTTCCTCGATAACATAACTACTTACATAAATATAAATCATTAAGTCCGATAGTACTTTCAAAAGAACAAATAATAAACCATAAAATATAAATATAACAGATATACCAGTTGAATTACATTTACTACTGTCAGTAGCCTGTATTTATGTAGAGTTTATTTACTATGATTTTTCATAAATACTCTGCTTTTTAATATAAAAAACAATAAACTTTTTTTTATTATTTTATAGTTAGAAATGCCAATGTTCTTTTAAAAGAACTTTTGTTTCATCTTTTTTTACCAAAAATATGTTCCATACATTACTATCTATTGCCCCTGTAAATTTGAGTACAGTAGGAAATCTATAACGTGAGAAATCCTTACTTGAAGTGCTCGGCGTTACTGAGTACAAATTATTTGTTTTTCTGAAAGTACATTCGGCGTTGCGTAGAACTCGGTACAAATTGACCTTCGGTCTTACGAGGCTATTTATAATGAAAAGTCTAAATACTTTTTGCGATTCAATTAAAGCCTTAGAACAAAAATTGTTTAGTTTTATTTGAAAAAATTACCTCTTTGTTACATCTGTAGATAAGGTATATAATTTAAAAAAATATAGGTGAACTATCTACTTTCCCAAGAACTTAACATTTTTTTTTAAATTTTTCTGTATATATCTTGTTCCCGAGGAAACTTTCGCAAGATAGTAAATATTTTTCTTTCATTTTCCTCTACTCACCTCGCCTGTACTATGTACCAATTACCATGTGAGATAGTGTTAACTAGCGTTTTTCCTCGACGCCGGAACACAGCTTCATTGAATACAGGACGTATGTATATGTATGTGTACAGCTAAAACGGATTTCTAGTTTGGTAGTCCTTGGTATAGTAAAACATCACATTAGTACTGTACAGTATAGCTACTCCCTGCTCGTCTGTAAAGCGACCTCACCCCTGCGGGTAAGATCAGGTGTTGGTTACTTAGCCCAAGCCACGCAACACACACATTTAGGCATATACAAAGGTTATTCGTAGTTATAATAGGCAATTGTAACCAGGGGGGTGGGGGCCTCTGGTATTTTATTATCGCACTACTGATAAGTAAAGATGATGCAGAAAAGGGAAAAAGTCTTCTAAAAAAAAATACTTTAAATAAAAAGTGAACTAATACCGTTGAAAGTATTTATTATAATTATATAAATCCAAATTAGTTGTTTATTAACAAGTAGTAGAAAAAAAAATTGTTTGACCCGAATGGAGGGATACGTTTAGAGAGGTCAATAAAAATCACCTAGTATTCTAAAAATAAATCAAAAATTGGACCACGGCATTGGACGAACATCGCTGGAGATTTTGGGGGGCAAATAAAAATATTTTGACAACGTCTCAGCTTTTCAATTTTCTCGCTAACTGTACAAGTTGTCGGCCACGTGAGATAGTGTTAACTAGTTCCGTCCACCGACTTTGGCTGCACAAAAACCCATTGTCTACACAAGACACACGTCGGAGATAGCACTCAGCTTTATTTACGACAACACTATTTTAGAAGACCTGGAAATTCTAGGTCTAGACTAGACTTGAAGTGAGATTTCAATTAGACTGTGCAGATTGAAAAGCATTATGAAGTCTCTTTCTTTACTGTAGGAGTGTTTAAAATAAAATAAGCTTTTAGATACAAAAGAAAGAAAACGGTTTATACAGCTTTTAAATTTAAACTCGAATCGACAAAACGTAGTTTTAAAAAAAAATAACAATGTGACAATAAAAAGTAAGATACCTACTGTCTAGCGATTGCTTTCAGATAATACATTAAAATAAAAATATTAATTTTATTTATTTAAAATACTATTTTAAAGGGGGGAGGCCTTTGTCCAGCAGTAACGTCTTTCGGCTTATGATGATTATTTTGATTGAGAATTCATTAAATTAAGTATTCAACCTTTGTTCAGCACTGGACAGTGACATCTTTCGGCTGTCGACGATTGTATTCAACCCAATTTTTCTCAAGAACAAATAAGTACTAAGCTAGCAAAATGAGCGTATATTCCTAACACTACATTTTCACTTCGGTTCCAGTTTATTACGTGGCATCATATTCCCGAACGCCTTTCAACACCGCCTCTGAGCCAAAATAGGAAAATTCCAAACCCCTTTAAGCCGATCGTCATATTACCTCGTGGTACCATACATGGCTGGGTACTAAGAACGTCACTTGACTCGCCACTCTGAGACGGTCTCGCCAAGGAGTAAGGAGACACCTTTTGATGAACTTCGACATCGATTAAATGTCTCGTTGGAAATTTATCGCAAATTTGATATTATGTGGAAAAAATTGTTACGAGTACTTATTTGATTTTTTGTTAGAGGGGTGAAAGGTGTTACAATAAAAGGGTGAGGTTAAGTGTTAATTGGTAGGGAAGGGAAGGAAACGGGTTATTTTTAAGTTAGCTGGTTTTCTGTTTTTCTTTTGGTTGTATGTTTTAAACTATTGATGGTTTTACTGTCCACGTCTCTAAAACAGGAACATACGCCACTGTAACTACATACATATAGTCTAATAATAACAAAATCAGCTTAAAAATATTTAAATATGGCCTTTTCTCATGAAACTTTCTCTTAGAAACGCACATTAGCAAAACGTTTTGGACTTCACATACTCGTATGTACTAAATTGGCCAATCTTCCGTTTCACTAATTAGAAATTTTAAAAATAGCGTACTGTCTATGAACTCCTCGAGAAAAGGTGTTTTATTTAATGAGTAAAAAAACCCAGTAAGTATATAGTTTCAGCAGGCTTTATCAAACACTATTAAGCTATTGTACAACAAATGTCGCCCAGGTTTAATAATCCTTCAAGCAATAAAATTGAAGCTGCTTAAAAAAGCATTATTAAAATAAGCCTCAACAGAATTATATCGGTCACAGCGCGACCGGAACACCAAAGCGTTTTGTTTACTCCATTATCCAAAGCAAGTTAATTAAACCGACAAAATTGAAAACCATTTTTGTACATAAATAATAACATTATTTGAACAGGAGTTGAAAATTGGCCGGAATAATATGGCTTTCGAAAATTTAATTAAAGACGTACTCCTTTTATAGAGGTTTCAAAGTAATTAATAGCACACGCTATGTGTAATCATACTTGCAATTATAGGAACCCTTTGGTTTCGAAATGATTTCTAAATATGACATTAAGTATATATTATCATTATTGAAGGATTGTAATTTCAGAAAGATCTTTAAAATTTATGAGTAGAATCAGATCTAAAATTTGCGGGTTAATTATATAAATAAGATACAGGGTATAAAAATAGGTGAAGGACTCGTGAACGTAAAAATCTTTTGTTCAAAGACTCCGCGGAAACAGCAAAAATAATTGTTCATTTTTTCGCAGTTTGGCCAATTTTAATAAAAAAAAAGGTGTACAACTTGTTTAAATATACTGATTTTCGTTACCATTCTAGCGACTTCATCTCCCTTACTATAATATATGCGAAGCAAAATTAAGAGTAAACTTCAAAAACACTTTTATGCAGCTTTTAAACAGCTAATTGCCAAGTAAACAACACTATTGCACAACATGTCGTCTGTTTATCATTCTCGTTTTTAATTAATGCACTGAAAACTTTGTTACGGTTTTTAACCTTTTTTCACGCTTTTTTTAGCGAAGCTGCCTTAAAATACGACGACCCAAAATGACGCTGTTTGTGTTGGAGAGAGAACTTTAATTTTGTAGTGAGTCAAATCTTTTGAATGCTACATTTAGCTGAAAGGTTATGAATGATAAATGTAGATTCAAACCACTCTATGACTACCAAAGAACACTTATAATAATAGTACAGGTACTGTACTCGAAAGTTGCAATGTACATAACACCCTATATAATTGTTCATACAAAATACAGGTATGTTTTGTATGTATAACTATATAGGGTGCTTCTAAAATACCTGTTTTTACTGGGGCTTCTGCTTATGATACTGAACAAGTAAGAGCTATCACCGAGAAATCTATACTTGATTTGCAAAAAACATTTGAACATCCACAAAAAGTTTGCGAATCAGCTTATCACTTAGTATGCGAAGCCCATATCAGATTAAATATATGTTCTTTGTAAAATCTAATATAAAAAAGACATTCCTGGGAACTTAAACAGTTCTACTTATAAGACTGAACCACTTTTCCTACTTACGCAAAAATCCAAAAGACAAATTTAATTCTGGCCAATCTCTTCAATTTGTATGAAGAGCCCAAATATTTTTTGAGAATTCAGCTTCGATTTCTTAGGAAAAGTTGCTAAGTTCCATAAGTGGAACCCATTGTTAAAGTTCATGTTCATTTTACACCCTGTATGTTGTATTATCCCTTTCAATTCTATTACGTTTCTCACGTGGGAGTTGTAATATTTATTTGAGAAATTTTTGGTTTATGAATATATTCAAGACTTGTCGAAATGCCGAGTTTAGGCAAGAGTTTCTAGTGTAAAAGCTGATGGAGAAATATCTACTTTCTCTTATAAATAAAATAAATACAACCATTTTATTCAACAATGTCGTTATTGATAAAAAACTCAATACAGGTGAAGTAAAATGGAACAGATGTTTTTAAAGGGGCCGGTAAAAAAAGACTCCCAAAAAAAGGCAGGCATATTTACAAAACTGCAAACGTATATATAAACATTCAGTTTAGTAGAAAGCCTCCTTAAAATATCCCATTCCACTTTAGCTCTGTATGAGACACCATACATTTGATGCAAGCACACATAACCTCATTGACTTCGAAAGCAGAATAATTTAACTAAATTAGCCACAGACAAGATCCATAAGGAAAAATAACGTTACCACTCGGAAGATAACAGTTAACAGTAACAGAGTTATTCTTTGACAACGGAACGAAATTACTTGGGAGCGGATACTGGGCAGACCGAGCCAACGCGATTTCCTCCAATGGACATCGTATATACTTTTAGATCAAAGGATACGAGAAGCAGTAACTGGTTTACGTTACAATGTTACTGAAAAAAGCTTTTGAGTGATATGTAGTCAAACGCACTCAAATTTTTAATAATAAAAAAGAAAGAGTAACGAAAAGCGTCATGGAAAATTCACATTCATCCTTATATATAGTAATATTATAAATGCAAAAGTGACTTTGTTTGTTTGTCTCTATCTCACGTCACAACGAAGCAACGGATGAAATAATTTTTTTACACAGAGATAGCTGACGGGGTGGGATGTGACATAGATGAGAATTTCCTCGGTAATTAAAATATGCAACTAAATTAAATTATGCAACTAGACTCACTTTCACTGAAATTAGACAATCAGTTTAGAAAAAAGGACGTGGAAAAACATACATACATCTCGAAATACTCATATCCGTGCTCGCGAGAAGTTTGCGGTTTGCGCACTACGCACCCTTCACGACAGTCATAAAAACGATATCCACGCAGGCGGAGCCATGGGCAAAAGTTAGTAAATAAATACGTATAAAAATAATTAAAAAAATCGACTTCAAAGAATCTATCGGTCCCACAGTGTTGATGGATTGGATCAAACTCAAAAATGTTTTATTATTTAAGTAGATGCTTCACATATGCTTTTAAATCGTCAATTTTTTTCTGCCTAGTACAAAGTTCCTACCACGCGGAACTTGTACACTCAAAGTTTCGGGATAGATCTGATCAATACAATGGATATGGATCAAATCCACGACTTACTGCATAGTGTAGAATTCAGGACTGCTAGCTATTACACCACTGAGTCAGTTTCACAATTCAGAAATGTAAATAAAAAAATAAAAAAAAAACTCAAGTTGTAAAAAAAAAAAACATTATCAATTCGCCTAGATTTAAAGCAAAACAATAAAAGCGTAGTTAAAAGATCAGCGAGAACATTTCTTACGTTTCAACAAAAATATCTCAGGAAAGTTTCCTACTTCAAGAAAAACTCGTAAAAACATTCCTCGGTCCAAGTTTCCACCTAAAGAAAACAATCTTGTTCTGAAACTCTGGGCTATATAAACGTTGTACGAAGCCTGCAATATATTACAATTTGCGGGTAGTCTGAGAGCTACCCTAATTAATATCAAGTTAGCGATATAAACACCAAGTTTTCGAGATTCGACTTTATTTTCGGGCGGCAGAGTATGATTTTGCGATTGCTTGGTTAGGCGATTGCCTTTTAAAAGCCTGAAATGTGAGGTGAGAGAAATTTTATTGTGGAAGTATGAACTCTTTCGTTATTTTATTTCGCTTTTTTATTCCTTTTTTTGTCTGGCCTGCCAGTATTTAATTCCAGCGCTTTGGGTAACAAATATATTATGTGTCTCTGAACGTAGCTGAGATGTGTTCCATTTTTTTATTTCCTTTTGCGTTTTTTTGGGATGTAAAAAATTTATGTTATAGATATTTATGTACATATTTCGCTCAGATTCTTGACGATACGAAATAAACAATTTAAAGACTTATAAAGACATCATTTAGGGAAAACCTTGTTTACTGCTTAGGAGAAGAAATAATCGCCTATCCCTTAGATTTTTTTATGGCATAGGCGGCAAACGAGCAGACGTATCACCTCATAGATAGATATTTAGATAGATATATATTTAGATAGCACGATTAATTATGCGACACGATAAGAAGAAGAAATTCATTTTTCCTCGCCTCTCTCACAGCTCAGTCTTCTCACACTACTCTGGTGAAAAGTCAGCCTTTCCGATCACTGAACTTTAGTTCAGTAAAGAAAAACGCTTATTTCTTCGTATCGAGTAAAAAAACGAATCCTAAAGGAGTCATTTTTCGAAATTCATTTCACTCGATAGTCGCTAAGGAGGTCGGATCAGTCATTAAAACTTATGAGCGGGGAAAACGACGCCTATGTGCCATGTCTTCGTTCGATTTGATCATCGATTTTATACGAAGAACAGAAAGGGAATAAAATCTTTTTCTCGACAAGAATTTTTTTCAAAGGATTTTTTGAAGGATTTGAAGCAAAACAAGCGTTCTAAAAATGAAATCTAATTTCAAACTGCGTTATTAATTTACCTACCAATAAGTTTTCAAGGATGTTCTTTTAAACGATTACTTCAAACGGTGATAGATAATATTGCCAGAATACCTGAACATCTGAATACTTAGCTATCCTAAACTACCTAGAATTGTCATTACTACCAAGCATAATATTTTTATTTCCGCACTTCTCAAACTACGTATAGCATTTGTTCTAGTTGTTGTCACTAGATGGCAATTGTCAAGCTAAGGTTCACTTGATGTTCACCAGTTTGATATTATTATACCTCCGTGTCTGAAATTGGCCTTACCTTTCTAAGATACGGAAAGTGGGCCTCTTGACCTACCAATAGTGACGCCAAGGGTTGCTTACGATATGTTTCTGTTAGAATTCCCATAAACGAGTACATTTATTACTTGTTTTTGGAATAGTTCTGTTTATCGTATTTCATATTATATTAGCAGGTCCGCGAAAGACTCCTTCCTTGTTCCTGTTTTGTGTTTGAGGTCTGACTTACCCACCTATACAAGAAGTATGGAAATCCAATCCTACCCTTAAGATTTGTAACAAACAAATTCTTTGCACAAAACAATGTTTTTGTTTCTTGTTTGTAAATTTCCAATGGAATACCTTGTTTACCCAATTAATCGGACGGCCGTTTGATTCGCACAAGTTTGCAAGTAATCTTGCCATTCCAACGAGGCCTATTATTTCGTTCGTTCCGGGTTTCTGCTTAATAAGTATAGGGCGGCCATGATTTATTGTTTCTGAATAAATTGAACAGTATTGTAACTTTTTAACGTTGGTAGCATTTGATATCTGAAGTGTGAACATAATAAGTAGTTGTTCCTCGTCGTCGTAGCTAGCATTGCGTTGTGGCACTGTATTGCTTGAAACAAAAGAGGAAAAGTAGTCCTAATTATTCAGAATGTGTTAAAAAATAGTACCTACTAAAATAACTCTAAAATAATATCTTGACTGATTCACTTACTAATTGAATAAGAGGCAATTCACAGCTTTAACTATCGAAGATAACTTGAAAATTAGAACATAAATTCTTTAGTTCGTGTCGACTTGTAGAGAATCATTAAGATATGATTTTTTCAAATAAAGATTCCTTATTAGATAACAAAGTGTATTAAATATTGCATAGAAAAAACTATCAATGGTCCATTTACATAGAATTTATGCACCTCATCATATTAAATGATGTAGCTGGGTTCAAAGTACTTCAAAGCTCACAATAAGCTCTTTATGCGATCAATTTGTTTATAAACGCGGGACCACTTAAAGCTCAAATTTTTAAATACCAGTTCTAAACTCAAAATTCCCCGACGCAAATATTCTTCTCGCTTTGCAATGAAAACGGCATCGAATAATCAATACGACCCATCCCTCAAATTACCTCGCAATGTATACAAATTCTAACTGAAATTCAATCAGTATTATCCCATGTGAATACAGGTTTAGGGCTTCTCTCGATACCGCCGAATAACTCCACAAAACCTCCCAAATGGGTACCCCAAAACAAAATTAGCGAAACTCGGAATCCCGAGGCAGTGACGTCAGTCTTCAGTTAATCAAATTTTCTCAATTCAGTCGAAAGGAGAAGAAATTTCACTTGAGCAACTTAACATTTTACTATCAACGATTTTACGTTGCGAGATTTCGCGAGAAGTTTTTAAATATCCCATTCACAATTTAAGCGGGTGGCGGTAGAGGGGTGTAGAAGTGGACAGCAGGTAGCGGAAGTAGGAAAGTTGTTATGTTATAAACCCATAACGTCCACTGCAGGGGCACGGGTCTCTTCCCATACTTCGGGAAGGTTAGGCCATACTCCACACACAGTAGCTAAGTGTGGATTGGTGGAGGTTGTGGGGCTAGTGGCCAACCCCTATGTCAGAAGATTTCAAGCCGCCTATAAGGCCTCCGACATGGCTTAACGACTGCCATCTAGTGATAACAGTCGGCACCAACGGCTTAACGTGCCTTGAAAAGCACGGAAAAGGTCGAGATAAACGCCACTAACAATCAAACCCATCCATGTTATGACTGTGTCTGTAGTCTGTAGGAGGAAAGGTTGCGGAAATTAGAAAATGACAGCCTCAAATACCTATGTCACTGTAAAATGTACATAAATGTTTTGTCAGTGGTTATTTCAATCATCATAAGATTCACTTGGGTATGGCAGGACTTGATTTCGAGACTGGGAAATGGAAGCTAGCAACCTGACATCAGTACTTCGCGGGATGATGATAGCAGGAGCGAGCGAAGTAAGCGGTAAACAAACGATGCTCTTAGATATTGGGATGCGGTCAACAACGCAAGTAATTAACAGTTAAAGTTAGTAGTGCGTTCCGAGGGTACACTTTGACAGCAACCGTTCATTCAGATAACAGGATAGCCAAATGCAAACTCTGTAAGTGCGAAAGGGAAGGTACAAAACGGCTGCCGTCAGAGCGTAGCCTTGGAACGCAGGCTAGAGCTTCCCAACCTCTCCTACTATGTGAATGTGAGGTGTAATAGTCCATTGTGCGGCGAGTTTTCACTAGGAAGTTGGAATAGCTATTCTCGATAGCGTTACCATGGTTCGCGGTGTTACGCTATCGCCTTCTCCACGTTAGAATGTTACGGCTCTTTTGTGCGACATTATTCGTTTACAGCGTACAAAATGACTGCTTAAATGAGCTGGGTTTGTTTATATTAGAGATCAATAGAAGAAAAATAAAAGTTATTTCAGCTTGCTGCTAAGCTGAAATAACTTTTATTTTTCTTCTTTAAGCGTATAAATATTTTATTCTTTTTTTCCGTGTGTTTTCCGAAGTAACCATGGGCTTAAAATAAGTAAATTATAAACTCCTTGGATGTAAATAATTCTTCGTTTTTAATGCCTGACATTATCATGCCGTAATATTCAGGTGCCTATATGGATTACTGGATGTGTGTTAGTTAACAAAAGCTGAGGTTTCAATAGATTACACTGATATTTTTCACGGGTGGCATTTTTTGTACATCTAAGAAATCGATCAGCTAACTACCCATGTTTTTATAACTTCTCGGTTGTAGTTTATTTACACGAGTAGATGCCCAAAAATTCAAAGTTGATGAGTTATTGGCCGTATTTCGTTTAAGCAAGTTCATAATGTTTAAATTAAGTAGTTCGCGTTTTACCAGGAAAACGCTAAAGCTTGTTCACTATGAATGAAGCCTTAAATGCTGGAAATTCGCTGGACAGACATCGGCTCTTAGTCCTGAAAACTTCACCTGACAATATTCTGGACTCAGTTAAAAACTAATTTTGAATTCTGTTCGTGAGTCCAGTTTTGTTTAACTGAAGTCGGAGGTGCGACTGTGAAAAGGCACGGAAGCAGTTTTTCTAGGACGTTTTTCTGTCATGCGCAATGGTCCTTATTACAAGTCTTTATTTCCATAAACCATATCGATGGTTTCCGCTACAAAGGTCGTAACTCCAAAATGCATAGTTTTGGCAATAGCCACAAAACGATGTAAAAAATACTAAAAAGACTTTAAAAGGTCTAAATAATAAAAGAACCATTAGAACCTTTTTATAACTTTAAAAACAAAAAGAAATGTTAAAAATATTTTATTTTTTGGTTTTTTGGCTATTGCTAAAACTATGCATTTTGGAGTAACGACCTTTGTAGCGGAAACCATCTATATGTTATAATAATAATTAATATCTGGGACAACTCACACACGGTCATCTGGCCCAGAGACTGATATGCATACACATATACCTATGTATACCTACCAATCTGCCATTAGTAAATACATGACATGTTCTCCTCTTATAGGTAGTTCAGCAGTTACATAATAACTCGCATGGCAGTGCTCGGTATTTCCACCAGAGGGATTTGTCACTAGTGATGTGACTTCCAATATCTGTATCAGTGATGCCAGAATGCGAAACACATGACTGTTTACTGTATTGTGTATTATTTAGTATTCAAACAGAAGTTTGGGTTGTAGGATAACCAAGGTTCTTAAATTACTTCTGAACATAAGAAATTATAAAAGCTAAATATTTAGTCGCTCATCAAAAAATACTGAATCGCCCAGAAACAATATCTATTTCACCATCTGAAGGTTAGGTTAGGTTTACAATTCAATTAATTTGATCAATCAATCAATCATCAATTTGATGTGCAACTATAGTATTTTTCTGATGCGCGATTATATACTATCCATTAGAAAATAGTAAACTTCAAACTTAGTAACTTTAGTTTTCCATGCTGATTTGCCTTTGTGTTTTTCTATCAAAGTTTTCTTTATATAATTCACTTCACAATTGGCATGTCATTCAGATGATGTTAAAGTTACCATGATGCCGAAAGATAGAAGCGGCGGCAAGATTTCGATAAAGTAGTGGTACCAAGCCAGGCGGGCTCTGAAAATGTCTACCTCCAAGCAAACCGAGTCCTACAAGATTGGACCCCGCCGCGAATAGTACCTGCGATGTAGTATAGGTGAAATTGTTACTACGCCACGGAGTCAGCGGAAAAAATCTCAAAGGAAGGTAGTAAGTTTTCAAAATTGTGTTAAATCCAACGATTCTAAGGACGCTTTAAATTATCGTAAATTTCCTTAAGTGTCCAACAATTTTCAGATTAATTCTTTAGCAAATTAAGATTGAAAATTCCTTTTTAATTATAAACAAGATAATTCACATGGCAATACCGTGATGTGAGGGCAGAAACCTGCTTAGTACATAACCTTACTTAGCATAGCTAACTGTGTAACTCGGTTATTATGCCGCAAAACGGTTAAACAACGCGCAAGTACAAAGTAACGAACTAGAACAGCGGTTCTCAAACTTCAAACATGCTCCAGACACTCCAACAAACTGTTGTGTTCTAAATACCTACTATTAATACTTCATAAAAGTGGCTGCGCTAAGCGATCGTCACCGCATCCTATTTGAATTAGAGAGTGGCAAGGAATGTCCATACTTTATGTAGTACCATGAATTACTAATGTGCTTTAACACTGTATGCTTATTCTCAGGTGAATGGTATTATGATATAATTATCTTCAAAAGTAGTCCTAACAATAATTATAAGTTTTGGGATTTCTAATCATCAAAGACATAATATGTATGTATGTCCTTGATGAGAAGAAATTACGTTTAACCAGTCTTACACCTAATTTGATATGTACAAACCTGTACAAAACCGATTAGTTGAAGCCTTAGAAACGTGATAGATATGTATTGGTGAGATTTTTTATAATACTATGAGAACAGTTTGAGAACCACTGAGGTAAGTATAGAAGGTAAGCCAGCGATACTGATAGCGGGTGAAATTGCACCTCAACAGAACTGCTGTAATCACAGGCCATTTCGAGCGAAGATTGCAATTCACAATATTATTAGGGTAGGGCGCGATGTTGGGACGTAAGCGGTGGGAAACCATCAAATGGCCCTATAGTTTTTATAGAAGATTCAAATTGATACCTAAAATGAAAAAATATTCGGAGTTTCTTTTGGACCCGACACTTATTCTCTCTTCACAAACACTTCCCGAAATGTTGGATATACGAGTTTCAAGTGTATTAGGTAGATTAAAATATGACCTTCAAAATGTGTACAGTGTTGCCTAATTCGAATAAACATATTTTGATTTGATACCTATATACATACGTACTTTTGAGATATACGTAGTAATTGAAGCTACTGATTTGGATTTAAATTATTGTAGGCTCCCATTAAAAATACCATACGCTTTTACAGGTTTCTGCTAGAATTAAGGTGGTCGAAATTATTTCGCGAGAAACAGAAAATACAAGCTCACTTGTTAAAATATAAACGTTTATTTGCAAATGATTAAGATTAATGATTAGATTAAGCAACAATTTAGGGAGTATTTACTTACGGTGCAGTGCAGTGAAAGCTTTAGAAGACTTGCGATCACACCCTAAGTTTTTCCTAACCCTAACCTACTACTGCCTAAAATTTTATCGGCAGTTTCCCATCCTACTGATAAACAATACAATCGTAATACATTCTTCCTATTTTCTACCTCCCTAATTTCTTGCACTCGGGAGGACCTATTTGAAGCTAACCGAAGGGCTATTAATGATGCCTCGTTTTGGGCTATGTTGCTGTAGGTCACCAAAATCTCATTACTTAGTCGCTGTAATCTTATGCCTCACACCACTCATATCTCGCGCAGCTTATGGACCAAAGGACGGATCTTTTAAGTGAAAACACGGAATGCGATTCAAGATGGTACGACGCCGTTTCCTTGTGAATCCTAATGCTTTTACGTAGTTATTACTATGGTATAGCTTTTCTTATATAATATTTAGAATTTCCAAGGCTAATGCCATTGCGAGAGAAGGGAAAGATTTCTGACAAAAACCCCTTTGTTCACCATCGCTATAGAAGTTTATGTCAAAAAACAAAAAAATAGGATCATTTCTTAAATAGGTTACCTGGCGAAACAGGTAACTTAAATTTAATTAGACTGAAACCTACATACATATGTCTACGAGTATTGTCTATCGGTCTATGACACTGTAACTCTTAAATGTACTGATATGAATTTGATTATTTTTACTCTAAAAGAGGTTTTATTGCAGTGATTCTTGGCTGTAATTGAGGAAAATGAGTTAAGTATTTTTCGACTTTTGGTAGTCAGGGGTGGCATTTTTTTTTACTAGTGACTGCATCTGTAATAAATAAGTTTAAGAGAACTCAATCTTCGCAACCGAACTCTCACACAATCTTAATTCTCATACAGTGACCAGATTTCAGTAGTACTCCACATATAGTTATCATCATCACCAGTCTAGAGACGTCTAGTACTGGACAAAGGCTTTCCCCAAGGATTTCGACGATTGCTCTTGTGCTGCCTGCATCCAGCGGCTCCAACCGACCTTCACCAGGTCACCAGTCCATCGAGTACTTTATTTTAATGAAATAAAAATGAAATATTTTTTTATTTGGTTCACCAACAGTTAATAACTAGATACAATACAAAGTAAGAACTTATAAACCAATCATAGGTGTCCACTAATGGGATTACTTGAAGCTTGCATAGAACAATTACATACTTGAAATAGGAGATAGGTATTTAATATTTAATAACTAGAGAACAACATTTAAGGTTAACTGCGGTTTATACAATTTGATAGAACTTGTTTTTTATATTGAGTTAGAGAAAGAGCAAAAATATATTCAATTTTGTTCAAAATGAACAGACGTCTTAGAATTCTGATCGATACCTCACTTCTATGTTGTTTTCCAATTTAGTTGTTTATTGAAATAGCATTAAAGAAATGTAGCAGGAGATATTATTACCTATTTAAATTTTTCTCGAAGAAGCTAAAAAAACAAGCAGTTTTATTAAATACGGAATTTAATTAGCACATTTTTTCGGTCTCATAGGAATATTTGAATAGCTGTATCCGTTGTATCGATAATTTTATTAACCTATAATTTTATTTAAGGACGTACAATTAGATCGCAATCACATAAATTACTTTTGCGTTAAAAATTAAAATGAGCCTTCGATTTTACTTGACTGTCCCAGAATGTTTTTCAGGTGTATGTATGTATGTAGATATGTGTTTCTGTCTGTATGTTTGATAGTTAGATTGTAAGTAAGTAAGTAAGTAAAACGTTTATTTGATACGTGAAATTATCTTCATCGGCTGAATATTTTAGGATATAATCTATACATATTAAAAGGAAGCCTTGGATTTTTGATCTTACTTGTAGGATCACAGAGTTCTGTATGCTATTTTTCATGACAGTGCACATAAGATGGTTGGCAGTCCACAACTGTGCGTTTCACTAGAAACTTTCTGCCTCGCACAACCAAACTGTGGAATGAATTGTGGCCTGCGGTATTTCCGGACCGATACGACATTCAAACCTTCAAAAAAAGAGCGTACACCATATCAAAGGCCGGCAACGCACTTGTGACTCCTCTGGTGTTCCGGGTGTTTATAGGCGGCGGTAATCGCTTATCATCAGGTGATCTGTTTGCTCATTTGCCACCTCTGCCAAAAAAAAAAGTGCAGTTAAAGCAGTCGCCTCTAGTGGGAATTATCTTTAACACCACAGAGTTTAAGAACTTAATGTTTGGAAACACTAATCTTACTGAAAATTAAACATGTTTTTAAAACCAAGAGTAAAGTGCGATGGATAATAAACTAGACGAACGTGGTTTCATCAAAGACAGACGTCGTACAAAAGATACTACAACTTTATGTACGAGCATGCAAAGATAAGTGGTACAATTAGCAACAAAACTAGCAACTAAGAACTAGCAAAAAAAAACTAAACCAAAAGTCTAAAAACTGTCTGTTTACTGTTTATGATTTTAGTTTGATGGTTTTCTAGTTTTTTGTTCTTAGTGTTTAGCAGTTTTGTAAACTGAGTTATTTAGCAACAAATCTTGAGTTGATTTTTTAGTCCGCCAGTGTAGTTAAACAACACGATAATTTTATCAACTCGACTAAAAATCTCCGGCATTCTATCAATGTTGATAACATTGACGTGTTCTGCCATGGATATAAGATAGCCAGCTCCCCCCATTGCGTTAGGGAATCTTGGAAAGCCCGGTTCCATCTTCGCATCATCATCACTTACCACTATGTGAGATAAAAATAATGTGTATAAAAAACTCACATTCGAAATAAAATTCAGTCCCCCTCAAGAGAGTGTTGTTAGACACCAATGTTCACCGGAAGACTTTTTTCAGGAATGAAAGGAGGGGAACTAAGGCGATGACGTAGTGTTATATGGCCCGTCGCCAAGTGTATTGATAATCTAATGGGGCTTTTTAGGGTTCCAATCAATAATAATGAGCCACAATTATCGTACTGATTGGATATTTATGCTAGAAGCCTGTGATTATCAGTCATTTTTGTACAGAGATAAGGATTTTAGTGACTTGTAGTCGAAATGCTATTTTATTAGAAGTTGCATGCAGCAGCTTGTCGAGCTGACTGTACAACTATGCAAGAGATAAGTTGTACAAAGCTACCAATTTAGTTAAGCATACGCTTTGCAAGACAAAAGTCTCAAATTTCAATTCGATACTTTCTTGGATGTACTTCTAGAGTAATACCTCAGGGAACTTGGAAATAAAGCCAAGAGTGAGAGGTGCACTTATCTCGTACAAAATGCAATTCGTTATGCACATGGCATTCGCGTTTCGATATTGAATTTGCAAAAGGCAAAGTTGTAAACTAACTTGTACGTTTGTCGTGTATCTCGTGTATTCATGTAAATTTTAGTTAGTTATTCGGTTTGCAGTTTTAAAAGCACTTTACTTGCAGGAAGGAATGTAAATATACCTTTTATACAAAGACGATGCATTCTGCTTGAAAACAAACGACTTTTGAAAATTCCCCGAAACGCTGTACAAAGACCAAGAGGGTCGGCCCCACTGCTTGGGCACTAATCTCTTGCTGTACTTTGGGAAGCGATACTCCACGCGTCGGAGCCTATTCAAGATATAGAGTAACTAACCATATTTCAGTGATTATGACCTGCGACGTGCATTGGAAATAGTATCAGGTACATAAAATTTACTTTGGTTTAAGCTCGAACAGTAAATAAGAAAAACATTTTTTTTTAAATATGTATCATCTCAACTGATACATACAGAAGTGTCGATGATGCCGAAGACGGAAGCGGGCTGTCCAAGATTCCCTTGGTACAGTGGGGACTCGTATCTTTTCGTGATCAATAGAAAACGTCGAAAACCCTATTAATATTTTATCACACCACAACCATTCTGAAGTAAACCTAAAAAGCATGTCAGTTCATGACGCCAGCAGTAAAATTAAATTTGTTGCTTGGAGAGAGGTTCTGTCGTGGTTTGATAACGCCATAAAAATTTTAAAGAAGTTTAAAGTTTTATGAAAAGCAAACAACAAAGGGTCTTATCTTTATTTTACTTTCTAAAGCTGGATTCTTTAGCGTTTCTGGCTGCTAATTAAATTCAATTCGTGACCTAAGTTTTATTTGTGAAGTTACCTAATAATGTTTCTTGCTTTGATATATATAAATGACCTCCCGGATATCACAGAATATGACTGTACACTTTTTGCTGACGACGTATCTGTTGTGATCCCATGCAACGATGTAAACACATATAATAACGATATAATTAGAACTATAAATAACGTAATATATTGGCTACACTCCAATAATCTTAATGTTAATTTAAATAAAACCACTTACATACAATTTGTTAATAAAAATTCCAATAAACGACCCTTGAATATTACTTTTGACAATCAAACTATTACTGAATCTCGCCAGACAAATTTCTTAGGTATTACTATAGACGATAAATGTTCATGGTCAGAGCATATAAATAAGATTTGTGGGAAAATTAACTCTTTCGCCTATGCTCTTTGGCGATTATCACAGATCAGTAGTAAAAAAATTGCTATTCAGGCATATCACGGCTATGTTGGCTCTCTGCTGCGATATGCAATTATTCTCTGGGGTAACTCATGCGAAGTAAGCCGGGCGTTTATAGCTCAAAAGCAATGTGTCAGAGCAATCTGCAATGTTGATGCTCTCACCTCGTGTAGACCACTATTTAAGCAATTGAATCTGCTAACCGTCCCATGTTTGTATATTTATGAACTGTGCGTGTTTATAAAAACGAAACCAGAACTCTTTAAAAAGCGTAGTGACACATGTAATTTTGCAAACAGATTACCTCACAGACTAGCAGTTCCTTCTAGATCAACAACTCTGTACAGCAGGAATAGTCTTCTAATGGCAATTAAGATTTTTAATAAGCTGAGTGATAGCAAGAAGTCTCTGACTCTAAAGGTTTTTAAAAAGGATCTTAAACACTGGTTGATACAGAAATGCTTCTATACATTTTATGCAAAATAAATGAATTATTATTATTATTATTATTATTGATGCTAGCCAAAACAATGAGATGCAAAATGCAATGCCATTTTCGACCATTTTCACAAAGTGCAACAATTTGAAGAACAATTGTTGAATAGCAACAATTATATTGGGCTGGTAAGGTTCGTTAAGCCATTATTTCCGGTCGTATACGTATACAGGGTGTAAAAAAACTGGAGTAGGACCCGTTAACTGGGGATTCTACTCATCGTACTGAACAACTTTTGTTCGACGACTTTGCTCAAATAGCAAAAAAAATTTTGGACTCTCCATACAAAAATGGCAAAACATATGTATGATCAATTTGTATGAAATGTCCAAAAAATTTTTTGTGATTTGAGCAAGGCACACGAAGGGAGTCGGTCCCCAGCAGTGGAGACGCTGTAAGTTTCATGGAATGGTATTCTTGCATAAAAACATTGCCTTTCTTTAAATAGAGATTTGACAACTAAAACATTAGTGCAAGTCGTTTTTTCAGTGCCAATCTTTTCCAGTGCCAGAAAAATAATAAGCAACCCTTCCATAGTAACACGATGGGTCCTAACAACGACATTTTACGTTATACAAAACTTTTGTAAGAGTGTTCTATCGTTTTGGATCGATATTGAAACTTCTTGCTAAGCAACTGGCTTGTTCGGGACTCTGGCAGCCTCATATAGCGTTCACGGTTTTTTATACGACTTTGCAAGTTTGTGGTACTTGGTACAAAGTTTATATTTGGAACTTGAAACGCAATGTCTCCTATCTAATATAACGAATAAAGAGTGTTACATCAAAATATCGTCACTTGAAATAAGAATTTCTTGTAAAAGACAAATGTGCAATAAGAATTGCTGTAAGGGACCACATTGGTCTAAAAGGGACATTTATATAAACCACAGTTTATATAAATGTCCCTTTATAAACCAAGTAAGCGTCTAGGTATTCCTATTCTCAAAAAGCGGCCAAGTGCGAGTCGGACTCGCCCATGAAGGGTTCCGTAGCAGCAAGTAACATAATATAAAAGTTTTTGTAGTTCGTTGTAACTTGAATGAAAGGTAAATTGCGGTGTACGATTTATGACGTATTAAAAAAAACTACTTACTAGATATCGTTCAAACCAATTTTCGGTGGAAGTTTGCATGGTAATGTACATCATATATTTTTTTTAGTTTTATCATTCTCTTATTTTAGAAGTTACGGGGGGGACGACACACATTTTATAACTTTGGAAGTGTCTCTCGCGCAAACTATTCAGTTTAGAAGAAAATGATATTAGAAACCTCAATATCATTTTTGAAGACCTATCCATAGATACCCCACACGTATGGGTTTGATGAAAAAAAAATTTTTGAGTTTCAGTTCTAAGTATGGGGAGCCCCCAAAATTTATTGTTTTTTTTCTATTTTTGTGTGAAAATCTTAATGCGGTTCACAAAATACATCTACTTACCAAGTTTCAACAGTATAGTTCTTATAGTTTCAGAAAAAAACTGGCTGTGACATACGGACAGACAGACAGACAGACAGACAGACATGATGAATCCATAAGGGTTCCGTTTTTTGCCATTTGGCTACGGAACCCTAAAAATGGTTTATGTTTATTTTTTATTTTTTTTATTGCACTTACAAAACAGTTACATACAAAAGAAAATGTATTATACGCGACTATCGTCTTAGGTTTCTTTCATTAAAAAAACTTTATTATTACATAAGCAAAAAGTGACATATACTTACTTACTTATACAGGGTGTAACAAAAAGGTGCAGTAATACTTCAAGGTGGGCTTCTACTCATCAAACTGAACCACTTTTGTTATACAACTTTGTTGAAATCGCAAAAAAATTTTTGGACTTTTCATACAAATCGATCAGCTGGCGAGCCAAGTTTGTATGAAAAGTCCAAAAAAGTGTTTTGCGATTTCAACAAAGTTGTAGAACAAAAGTTGTTCAGTTTGATGAGTAGAAGTCCACCTTGAAGTATTACTGCACCTTTTTGTTACACCCTGTATATCTCATTAATATTCTAAATCATTGTCAAATACTGCTACTTATAAGGTTCGCCTCGACGAACGGGAAACATATTCTAATAGAATAATACGCTCACAAATAGAACTATTCAGCGCGGTTACCAGATTGTAATGTCACCGAATTCACTAACGTACCCACAAAGCTTCGGTAAAAAATATGGCGGCTTTTGAGCTCGCATTACAAGGGCTCAAAGAGATGGGGCGCTTGAAGCATAAGCGGTAGCGGGTGTAATTTTTTTTATTGTGGGATGATGAGAAAGAAGGATAAAATCTTATTTCGTAATTGCTTACCAAACAAGATTTTTTCTTCCTTTCTCGATACAGTACACAAGGGTGAAAGGGCGTTAACATTCCTTGATGGCAGTTAAGATTTTGAAATGCACTAAAACGTGGAATAAGTTATTCTAGGATTCGCGACGCTTAAAAACCAAAATTTTAAAAATATATATGGTGGAATCATTTATGATCGTGAAACTCTATAAGCACACGGTTTTGTTCGCTAAAGTGAATATAGATGATAAAATTATATATTTAAGTATCATGGTTTATGAATGATGCTCTGACCTATAGTTACAATGAAGATGAAATAGGTAATGCGTGTCCTTGTAAGATAACGCAGTAACAGCAATTCGAATTTTTTGAGGAATTTTCTGCACAAAATCCGCCAGTTCTTATGCAACTTGTGCCAAACCACCAGGCTTTGTTTCAAGTGGTCGCATTTATTCTCCCCATGTCCGAGTCCTCTTTAATTATGGATAATTTATATTCAGATTAAAGCGGGCAGGTGGTATTCTGTGCGCGACTGTACGCTATAAGCACGTGCTGCCAATATGGCGCTGTTTGTGGGTGTAAATCTTAACGACTAGGTAAGAACAGGGTTTTTAACTAAAGTATCTAAAACAATAGTTAAGTCTTATCATGGACTTGGAAACTAAGAGACATGAAACTCGGTCTGAGGTAAGAAAATCATGATTGGTTCATGCCTCTCTATTCAAGTATCTCTACAAATGTAAAAAGAGGACACAGTCCTACTTGTCGTTCTAAATTCATATAAATATTGTATCGGATTTGACCTTAGGTAGCGCTCGAAAGTGATTTATAACTTCGTGAGTTTAAGAAAGCATATTTTTCAAAAAATATACGAATAGGCTTTGAAAGATAGATCTTTGATGGGGCTGTTTATCTAGGTAATTTTTTCAAAATTTATCAAAACTATAGTGAGTTTTATCAAAAATGTTGTCCAAATCTCATTAGTTTGCTGTGTGAAATTTTATTTTTTTACCAAAATAACATACGTGGATTACACACTTTTACACACATTTGTTGTGGAGGAAGGCCTAATCTTCCCTAAGCATGAGAATGCAGAGCCCCTGCAGTGGGGACAATATTGATTGTTAACGACAATTCTACATGAAGGCCTAGAATCAGCCTAATACCAATTGACTTTCACTAATTTTAGTTATTTTTAAAAACATTCAATAACTACAATTAGTTCCAAAATTGTTCTGAAATTATTTACTTTAACTGGTATGTGATGAAGACATAGTCTTCGGACGGACTATTTTGTGTCTTTAAAAAAATATTTTAAAATAAATTTATAAAACGAGACATTTTTTTACTGTTATAGGATGAATGCTTATCATTTTTAGGGTGCCGTAGCCAAATGGCAAAAAACGGAACCCTTATGAATTCGTCATGTCTGTCTGTCTGTCTGTCCGTCCGTATGTCACAGCCACTTTTTTCCGAAACTATAAGAACTATACTGTGGAAACTTGGTAAGTAGATGTATTCTGTGAACCGCATTAAGATTTTCTCCAAAAATAGAAAAAAAAACAATAAATTTTAGGGGTTCCCCATACTTAGAACTGAAACTCAAATTTTTTTTATCATCAAACCCATACATGTGGAGTATCTATGGATAGGTCTTCAAAAATGATATTGAGGTTTCTAATATCATTTTTTTCTAAAGTGAATAGTTTGCGCGAGAGACACTTCCAAAGTGGTGAAATATGTCCCCCCCCCCCCGTAACATCTAAAGTAAGAGAATGATAAAACTAAAAAAAATATATGATGTACATTACCATGCAAACTTCCACCGAAAATTGGTTTGAACAATATCTAGTAAGTAGTTTTTTTTAATACGTCATAAATCGTAAACCGCAATTTACCTTTCATTCAAGTTACAACGAACTACAAGAACTTTTATATTATGTTACTTGCTGCGGAACCCTTCATGGGCGAGTCCGACTCGCACTTGGCCGCTTTTTTTTTAATACGTCATAAATCGTAAACCGCAATTTACCTACAACGAACTACAAGAACTTTTATATAATGTTATAATGTTACTTGCTGCTACGGAACCCTTCATGGGCGAGTCCGACTCACACTTGGCTGCTTTTTTTTTATCAGTACTGTGAAAATATTGTGAATTTTATTATCGATTGAGTGATTGCGAATACTTCTACTAAACAGAAGGCCTTTTTTATATGCATTATTATCGTTCACTTTTGGATGTCGACAGCCGTTGATTCGTGTCTACAAAACCACAATAATAAGTTTGTACGCCCATCGCCAAGAAATTTAGACCATGGATAGTTCGTCCACAAGCTAAACTGATGACAGGCACGTAACAACACTTAAATACCAACATCTTTATTTCGAGAAGAAAAACAAAAAAAACGTTCAGTATTTATTGTTGTCCCACAGAAGATGTTAAAAACAAACACGAAGGTAGGTAGGTTTGAAAGTAAGGTATAATTGAGGCGCTAAGAGCAATAGTGGTGTAACCCCATTTTCGGTTAAGGAGATATTTTGACTTTAAAAAAATATTGGTAAACATTATTAATGTTTAAAAAAGTAATAGTTTTTTCATGTTAGTAACCGACTACCATCCCACGTGAAAGATGCGCCATCTCTCCCCTCCTTCAAGTCGCGGTTGAAGACTTGGCTTGTCGAGCGAGCCTTCTATAGTTGGGAAGAATTTATTAGCTGTAACACTTCCTAGCTATTAAAGAAAAATAAAAAAGAAATGCTTGTTAACAGCTCTGTATTTTACGACTTGTAAAATGAAATTTTATTTTATATTTTCATTATATTTTAATATTGACCTGTAAATTTATATTATGATTTACCAATAAAAGACTATTATGACTATTATGACTATTATGTCAAGTTGCATTAAAATAATTCATTTTCTACGCGCCTCGAAGGTACACATAATTAGTGATCCGTAGAAACCAAGAACAAGATGTTCAAAAAATGTGGCTTACACCACTCTTGCTCTCAGTATCTCAATTCTACCAGCCAATTAAAGTTCACGAATTAATAAATATCTTAAAGGAGATAAAAGATTACGTTACACAATACACATACAAAATACACTAACTCTTATACTGAAAGTGAAGTCACATTCTTCTTATCGTGTGGCACAATTTAACCGTGTTTGTTACATTTTCGTGGGGAACAAACTACATTTCGCGGAGCAGTCTACACCTTCAAGCCGAGATTGAGTGCGATCTTTAAGCCGATTAGTGGCAAGTTATAATGACAATAGCGGCCTGAGACGCAGAGCGATAAAGAGACGAGCTTTGTGACAGGGAACTAGAAGGAAAGTCCCTAAGCTGGCCGACCGTAGATTTAAGATTAAAAACCTTTATTTTGTGTACCTTTTTTTTCATTTATCGCGAATCTTCGTGGTACTGCGTTTTGTTGATCGGACGGGACGAACTGAATTATTTAAATATAGCTAGCCAATTATCATGCAATTAGCATTACTATTAAATAACATTACCAAGAGCTGATATTGACCAAAAGATTAATGTAAAAAATATCGCAATTAAATTTTCAATTATTTTCGTTTTCTTATTTTTACCCGACTAAAGGTGGAAGGTTATGTTTTCGAGTGTATGTATGTATGTATATTTCTTTGGCACGCTCTTTAGCCTAAATGGCTTGATGGATTTTAGCTTGAGAGGTGTCGTTAGATTCGTCTTGATCCCTATTAGGTTGACATAGGATACACTTTAATGCAGTCGGTTTTAATTATGTTTTTTATTGTTTTCTTTTAACCCTTAAATTGATACATTTGAGGCACAATTTATAACCGAGAGCGGTTTTACATTAAAAAGAACAGTTTGTAAGTGATTAATTAAAATGTTTCGCCTCATACAATAATTTTCAGCGGACTTTAGGCATACTCTAAGGATAAACATTTTAAGGTTGACTGGAAGAGATCCCAAAAGGGATAAGTCTGCTTTTGCTATACTTTCTTTTATATTTTCTGTTTTATGTGTTATTGTATGCAATAAAAAGTTTACAAACAAATAAACAAGTATCGTATTATTAGAAGAGAAGCTACCTCCGGATACCATAACATTTTAACAGCAACAAACTAATAACTGAACAAGATGAAGTATCCAATAACATGGAAGTCGCTCTAGCTAGGTACTGAACCGTTTACCGGTTATAACCGGATATAGTAGATAAACTGCTTCTGCAACGGCGGTGTACCAATCAATTTGAAATGTTTTTAAAATTATTAGAAAGTAACAGATGCTGAACAAGACATGCTGAACTAGCTGAACAAGACAAGGATATCAGATATTAGGTGCAACAATACGGTATTTGACTACTAGTCATTTGAGTGACTTTTTATCAAATGCCAAAAACGCCACTTTGTTCTGAAATTGTTCGTTTTACTGGCGTGTGACGTCACAGTCTTTGATGAACTTATTTTCTGATTGTAATGAATATAAAATTAAAAATGTACTAAAACATCAGTTGAATAATATTTTTCGCTATTCTAGGACAAATGCTATTTAGTAAATAATATTTTTCACTTTAATTTTGATAGTGTCAAATACCCTATTGTATACAGGGTGTAAAAGACAGGTTTCCGAAAACTTTAAGGGCTTGCTCAGTAGACGAAACTGAACAACTTTCCACAAGAAATGTTTTGAGGAAACGAAAAAAATCCAATCAAGTTTATAATTTTGTATGGAGAAGCAGATTTTTATTTTCGTTTCCTGAAAAAAAATCTTGTTTAAAGTTGTTCAGTTTCGTCTACTGAGCAAGCCCTTAAAGTTTTCTGAAACCTGACCCTTACACCCTGTATAGGTCGTAAGTCTGTCTCGCACTGAATTAATGTAAAAAGGCTTCGCGTCGGTAGATCCATGGTAGTAAGTAGCTAATATACCAAGAAGTTTTTCAAAAACTTACGTACATTATTTACATACTGATTGCTGTAACTATAAAGGAAAGCACTATGAGGAAACCTGTATTACCAATTACTAAATGTGTATGATGTCCTAGGTCGCGTTTCACATGTCTCCTTAGATGTGTATCTATGTAAATGCCCTACACCACGGGTGATGCTAAGTGCAACACCAGCCAACCGCCGCCGTCTGTTCCTTAGGGTGTCCACTTATGTCAAACGATAAAAGAGAAATAGTTCTATAAATAATTAATTTTAATAAATCGTTTAGTCAATATTACTTATCTTGGAAATAAAATATAATTGACAATTATTTTTCGCTAAACCTAGACAGAGAAATCTAAACCTAAACCTTGAGAATCTTAAAACCTTGAGATGTAAACCTAGTTTCTTAACTTAATGTAACATCAAACAAAAAATAAAAACAGCAAATTTTATCTCGTTACAGATAAGTTACAAGTTCTACCCCTGGACTTTGTAGCGAAATTTCTATGGTTTCGATATTGGAGAGTTTGTAAAAGGTCCGTCTGAAATATCCGCTTCGGCAGAGCAAGTTTATTTGAGAAAATAACCAAGTTTTCCGATCAGGTTCCCGGAAGTAAAACGATGCACTTTTGTGCGGTGCAGGAAGAACAAGAAGCAATTAGGTGTTTTAATTTTCGATATTGTTCGTATCGATATAAAAGGTCGAATGAATAGATCAAAAGTTGTTTGAAATTTTCTTGGATTGCGATAGTGGTTTTATAATATAGTACAAAGTTGTATAGTATTCTCTATCTAAGCTCAGTCAGTAAGATATCATATTTCTCTTTACTGAGCCTGTGTAAAAATTGTAACAAACATATAACAAATAACTCATAAGAAAGACATAAAATACTTTATTTCAGATACCACAGAAATATTATATATTTAAAATGAATATGTACATTTTCTTAACGAGGTGACAAAAGCGTATCCAATCCCTTTTAGCGATATTTATCCTTCAAAAAAGCAGCAAGAACCATATCGCAGTATCTCATTTCAGCGCGTCACCGCGGAAATACATATACATACAAGAATACAAAGACATAATATGTCAATTCCTAAAGACGTGCCCCTGAGAATTTAAAAGTGGGACCACTGTATAAAGCGACGGCTGTAAATGAGCATGGAAAGTGTCACTTTATACAGTTACGTTACAATTTTTACCGACTGCGCCAGAAGGAGGGTTATGTTTTCGAGTGTATGTATGTATGTATATTTCTTTGGCACGCTCTGTAGCCTACACGGCTTGATAGATTTTAGCTTGAGTCACGTCGTTAGATTAGTCTTGATCCTCAGAGTGACATAGGATACATTTTAATGCACTCGGGTTTAATTTTCTTTTTAATATGGTTAGGTTATTGCTTAAAAAGATTTATACTGGCCTACAGAAGTAAAGATGTCAATGCAAAATAGTGACTCGACGAAAAAATCTATTTTCATTTCATTTCAGTTGTGAAAACAACTGAAAGTTAGAAGAGGCTAAACAAACGAGGCTTTAGAATTTTCCTACGTACTCATGTATTTGTATTGCTATGTGATCTGTTTCAAAGGTTCTGTTCTATAAAATTTCGAGTTCAGAGAATGTCATGCCTTTGTAAAATATATTGAAGTACATATCAAACTAAATTGTTTTCGTTTCGAGATTTTCCATGTCCTCTGTAAACGTGAAATCTGATCTTCATATAAAGGGTAGGGTATGTCCGCTTCTGTAAATGCTTTTCATTCAAAGTATGATTTAGGCACCTATATGTTTTTAGTACAATGTAGTACAATAAAGAGATAATAAAAAAACAACATTTTTACTCTTAATTTAAAATTTAAGGATGGTATCAGAAGTTTTTTGCTTCTTATATGACGAGTCGATAGTTCTTCTACTATACACATAGATTTTAAAGTTATCATACGAAAAATGTCAATTATTTTTAACGTATACAAATCAAATAAACCGAAACTTTCGATACATTTCGAAAATACAAAAAAAATGGATTTCATGATTTCGGTACAACAGCCTCGCCAATAATATCGTCGACTGAAATGTTTTTATTTGCATCAATCACCGATGACGCCATGATAGCGATGTTGCATTCTGAATTGCCTCAGACCGTAGAGCGACATGAATGCAAATCGTCAAACAGTCCCAAAAGGTCAACATTATATTAAAATACGATATTATGTCACAATAAAAATGAATTTGAGCCATATTTTATTATATGAGAGACATATTTTCATATTTTTTTAAGAGGATACTTGAATGTTCTTATGATAAACTGCAGTTGATATGCTATTATAGTTCAGAAATTGAAACTGAAATTTCAATAGGAGCTGATATAACTCACATCATCAGAATTCTAAAGCGGAATTTCAACATCAATGAGCGAGAAAAAAATTATACATATAGATAATTTGCATTTACGTCCTAACACAAACCTGTAATTTTTATTCGTTAATAACTTACATGTGTTTTTTACAAAGAAAATAAATATTTAACTACATAATGACATGATGCGGATTTGACAAGATGCGCCAGTATTTCTGAATTGCTGTTGCCGTGAATTCGACATTTTGGATCGCCTGAATTGGCGTAATTTACACACTAGCGAAATGAGCGAGCGATCAAAATATTATGCAGTTCTTTTTTTAAATGAGCCTCATAAAAAAGATTGCATATCGGCGGTTGCATGGAGTTGTTAATAAATGAGTTCGTAACAGGTTAATAACATTAAAAAAAATGAACCTGAAATACAGTTTTTCTTACATATTATTTTTGAATTTATAAGTTATTTTTTCATAAATACGTTGTTTAATTAAATATATTACTAAAACAACGGTAATGCAAGGCCGCTGAATCTTCCCTAAGGAACCCCATAACAACTAAGTATTGTACTTCACTTAGACTAAAGAGTCTTGTACTTCATGATATTTTGAAGTTGAAGGGTATAATTACATTCATAATATGTCAATTTGACAGCTCCGTCACCGAACAGAATCAAAGAACTTTAATGCAAAATAATGACCAATAATGATTACGTAGAATAGAAAAATACAGAAAGGAAAAAATATGTCAAAAAATCTAACAATTATTAAGGACTCTGTGAGACGTATGGCCGTTAGTAAGACTCTTCAAGTAAGGATTAAAAAGGCTATTGAGCAAAGAACTTTTTTGCTCTAAATTGTGTATTTTAGAGTGGAAAAGAAAGGTAACAACGAAGTTTTGACTTCTTGTTTTGGTAGAATATACACTGGCCCAGAATATATACTCATGGACAAAAATATCGACCCAAGGTTTGTGGCACGACTTTTGAAAAAATAATTCTATCTAGCAAAAAAACACTAAATCAAAAGTTCAAAATCTGCGTGGTTACTCTTTATGATTTTAGTTTGGTGATTTTCTGGTTTTTATTTTTTCTATTTAGTAGTTTTGTAGATCGAGTTCATTTTCAAAAGTCGGTCATCAGATTTTGAGTAGATTTTTTAGTCTACCAGTGTATTTTTAATTTGCTATCTTAATAACTTGTGAAAAGACCGTAAATGCCAGTGTCAACTGCTAGCCTAGAAAAAAATATTTTTTACTAAACTAGTAGTTTATGAATTAGTTATAAAAGTTTTATTACAGTTAAAAGTTAACTAAGCAGTACTAGATATTTTAGGGGGCGGGAGATATAGCTGCGATTTGTATTCTATATACAAAACATATAACATGCGGGGTGCGAAAAAGCGTTGAGGAATAAAGAAAAGATTGAGAAATCTTCAAGCAATAAAACTTTACTACTTTTTCTATAAGTACTAAGAAACAGAAAGGAAATAGCTTCAGGCTTTACAGGAAATAAGACAAGAGGTGGACGCAAGCCTGCAAGCTACTTATTGCTTCCCGAGGCAAGAAAGTGAAAAGAAAAGAAAAAGTCAAAAGTATAAGAACAAATAAATACAGGATACTCTTAAAATATCTGCCAAGGTTGATGGGTTGATGGGATTTTTGATGGGTTTCTGCCCGGGTTTTTGTGCAGATTGAATACGTGGATACACTGTAAATGCCCATTTTTGCCTTTCTGAATTCGAAACAAGAATATGATTATTCTATGCGATTAAATAATTTAAAAACCTGGCTGTTTAAAACGCAGACTTCAACAAAAAAGAGGGGTATCGATAAGGCCTTATTTTCGCCCCATCCCCGACATGAATTCTTATATGTGCATTAGGTTTACATGAAAGTGAATTGTAATATGAAATTAATAATATGCCAGAATATTTTCATTTAACATATATTTTGTAGTTCATATTATTATTATAGGAAGGTTTTATGAAAAGGTGAAATCATGAATTTAATCAACTTTATTTAGGTAATTTCGAAACTCTTCAACATTTTTAATCCTACATTCCCCATTTAGTCTTCATTCTCGTCACTCCCACGTCTTTCAACATCTGCATTCATCAAATAATAAATTGTAGTCGCACGGGACTCTTTGGGTACTACGATCTTGATATCTGCAGTTACATAAATACCAGATTACGGAGCCAATATGAGCGCAACAACCAACAAGTCTTGCCCTTATTGACAGTACTAGAGTATTATAGTGGTGGAACAGTATTGTATCCAAAGAGAATATATTTTAGAAGCTGTATGCCTAGATTGAATTTATATTCTCAAAATATCACTCGATTCTTTATGTAAAAATATTTTCTCTGTCACTCCTTAACGTCACCGTCAAAACAACGAAACGACATTAAGCTTGTGCCATGGTGGATAATAATTGTTAGTAATAATTGCTTCAATTTTATTTTATGTATTTATAAGATGATCATTTTTTTCACTTTAAATTTGTTTCATTTTCGTTATCTGTGAGCGCAGGGTGGAAGCAATGTAATTTTTAAATATATTGTACAGTAACATAAGAACATTAAAATAACATAAAAAAGAAAGTGCTTCTTACATACGCTCTATATAGAAAAATAATTAAATGTTATTGAAAATGTATAATTTTGAACGAAAATCACGGTTAGACTGAAGTTTAGCGTCCCACAGCTAATATTAACGGGGAAGAAAACTGGCAGAACTCGCCGATAGAGGCACTGATATCGCTTGACTCATAACAATCATCACTAACTGTCAAAACGTACAGAAAAACTGTTTGCGTAAACTAAACATAATATTTATTAAAAAAATGCCGCGTTGTGTGGCGATTGGTTGCAATAATAATGGAAATCATTAATTTCCTAAAGATTCTCTGATGAAGAACACGTGGGAAAACTTACGTTTTCAATTATGTATTTTTGAACTTCGCCTTTAATTAAGGAACAGTCCAAATCGCAGACATGTTCCATTTAACAATTTTACAAAAAAAAAAACCATTTTATTACACCTCGATAATAAAAAACGCGGAACAAATTGAAAGTTGTTATGAGTCAAGCGTCCGTAGCGCCATCTGCAAATAGCTTTGCGTTTTCTTCCCCATTGTAGGGTTTTTTCTTTAATATACATATTTTATTATCAGGTATACAGTCTACTTTCTGGATGTATAAAGAAACCATCAAACAAAACCGACGACTTATGCCAACCGATAAGAAAAAAATACACATCTCTTTTGTGTTCGTGGCAAGTAAAAGTAAGACTCATACAGAAAACCCATTCTGAACTACAACGAAATTGACGGAGACAAGAAATTAGCATAGTAACAGAAAAAAAATCTATTGTCTACAGCCTTCGGCGTTTATCTTCCCTTCAACTGGCCTCGAAAGTTCCCGGGTCTCGATCCCGCGGGGCTAACAATGGTTCGGGATTATAACGAGTCGCTATAACTTTATTTGAATAACATTTGTTAAAAAAATAACATTAATATAGGATGAAATTTAACGGTCTGCAAGAAAAAAAATCATTAACAATACAACATAACAATCACCTGGTGCTAAGTGACAATGATGCCGAAGATGAAAGAAGGTTTACAAAGATTCCCCAACGCAATGGAGAACTGGCTATCTTTATGCCGGAACATATCAATGCTATTAACATAGACGTTTGGCGGCAAGACTTAGTTAAGATGGTGGTAGGTAGCCAGGCGAGCTATTTTCAACCGACTTCAAAAAAAGGAGGAGGTTCTCAATTCGTCGGAATGTTCACCGTTTACTCGAAGACGCCTGAACCGATTTTGAAATTTTTTTTTGTTTAAAAGGGTATACTTCACAGGTGGTCCCATATAAATTTTATCGAAATCGATTCAGCGGTTTTTGAGAAAATCAACAAAAACATAGCAAAATTGGAGTTGTTGCGATTGAAGTCGGTTGTTTTTAACGTATTCAGCGTGGTCAATTATACGTGTATTTCGATTCACTAGTTATGAAAATGTCTGCCAGCTTTAGGCGCTTTCACAATAACCATGATTTACGTCTGCTTGTGGTTCTACCAACATAATAATCTGTCTAATTTAAATTCACAACATTGTTAACAATATAAATGAAGACATTACAGAGTAAGTCCGCACAAGATACAACCAACTTATTCACGTATTATTAACGAGGGATATTATAATTAACCGTTTTAATACCTCAAGACTGTCGGTACGGTCGACATAAACCCACGAATATAACTGCCAAAATGCAAAATGCTTATCTATATGTCGCAATCGCGTCGTATCCGGTATGCCAGCGCCACCTGGTGGTGCTCGATGGAGTTAGCGAGATGCGCGCCACCGAGTGATGACTCACTTTTTGCTTGGCGGGCAGCGCGTGCGGTCGGTTGTCGCTAAACCATCTCGCATTCTACAATACGTAACTAGTTATACGTGCCTACCTATCTACTGTGCTTATCTACTTTGTAACTGAGTTAACTAAATTCTATTAAGTGAACAAGTCTCTTTCTTCATCCGACACTACCCACCGACGCCCACAACTAAAGACCATGAGTGCTAATGATGATGGCGAGGACCCTCCCCCGTCATCAGAAGTGGGATTCGTGTTGGATCAGGACAAGGATACAAACATTTGGCGTGCCATGTTCGAACTACAAAACAAGAACATGCGAACATTGATTGAAGCGCTGCAATCATCGAAACCAACCTACCGTGAAGAACTGCCAACATTCGATCCAGAAAAACAAGGCACCGATGCAAGAGCGTGGTGCGCGACAGCAGATTTGTGTTTTTCCGAAAATCCACCAAGCGGCGGTCGACTTGTTCTGGCGGTCAGCAAGGCGCTAAAAGGTGAAGCATCAACATGGCTATCTCAAATTGCCTATGAAGGAATGACGTGGAACGAATTTAAGATGCTTTTTACAACACGATTTATTTCGACCGAGACATTGGCGGGTACCCTCATAAAAATGAACGGCGAAAAACCAAATGAAAAAGAAACATTGCCCGCGTTCGCAAGTCGCTTAATCAGTTTGCTGACTAACCGCTGGAAAAATGCAAACAAAGAAGAAATCGCCGTAGCAACAGTACTCGCTCACATATCACAGTTTGACTCACGACTTCAACGTATGGCGTTCACCACAAACATTACATCGAGGGACAAATTACAGCAAGAATTGAATGCTTTTTCACATTTGAAGCGCAAGATAAACACCGTCGGTGAATTATCAAACACAGTCGATATCAAGCGAGCAAGGATAACCTCAATTAAATGTTTTAACTGTGGAAAAACGGGTCACAAACGAAGCGAGTGTAGAAGCAAGCTGATGGATACGAGAGGAAAACCTACAACGACTACATCATCGTCGAGTCAAGCAGCACAGCAGCCAGCAGCAGCGAAGCCATTGGTGTGCTTCAAATGTGGCAAGCCGGGCCACATAGCCGCCCGATGTACGAGCGGCGGCGCCGGCGGGCCGGCTGACGGCGGCGGGATGCGGACCGAGCGGCGTGTCGATTCCTGCATCGTCCAACCACCATCGGGCACGTTACAACACAAAGGTGATTTGATACGCTTCACTTACGATTCTGGTGCTGAATGCTCGTTGGTAAAAGAAAGTTTTGCATCGAAGTTTAGTGGTAAACGAGTTAATAATGTTGTTACTATGACTGGTATAGGTCAAACACGAGTATTCAGTACAGAACAGATTCTATGTTGTGTTGTGATTAACGATCACCCTCTCGAAATTCTGTTGCATGTTTTACCCGATAATTATTTGCAAAGTGACGTAATGTTAGGTCGAGAGATTTTAAATCGGGGTTTCGCTATAAATATGACGGCAACGGAGCTTTCGCTAACTAAACTCCTTTGTGTAAATTCAGTGAGTCATAATAGTGATAACGCGCTTCAATCGGATTTAACTGCCGTCGCCATGGATGTAGCTGGTAATGACAAGTCTAGGCTTTTGCAAACGCTTAATCAGTTTTCTGAATTTTTTATTACGGGTTTGCCTACGACGCGAGTGAACACAGGCGAGCTTAAGATTAAGTTAATTGATCCAAATCGCACGGTGCAGCGGCGACCTTATAGGATGTCTGTGGATGAACGTACCGTGGTGCGCGACCGTGTCAAAGAACTGCTAGAAGCTAATATTATCAGGCCTAGCTGCTCTCCATTCGCAAGTCCAGCCCTGTTAGTGAAAAAGCAAGATGGGTCAGAACGCATGTGCATAGACTACCGTGAGCTTAACAGTAACACTGTCTCCGACCGTTACCCGCTTCCGCTTATCTCCGATCAAATCGCGCGTCTCCATAGTGCAAATTATTTTTCTAAGTTAGATTGCGCAAGCGGTTTTCATTTAATCCCAGTAAGCGAAGAATCAATAGAGAGCACTGCCTTTATAACTGCCGAGGGACAGTATGAATTTTTGACTATGCCTTTCGGGCTGAAAAATGCTATTTCCGTATTTCAGAGAGCCATTATGAACGCTCTGGGTGACCTAGCTCACGATTACGTAATAGTTTATGTTGACGATGTTTTGATCGTCTCTCCCGATGTAGAGTCAGGTCTACAGAGACTTCACACTGTGCTAGAAGTTTTGACTAAAGCTGGCTTCTCTTTGAACCTCAAGAAATGCTCCTTCCTCAAGACGAAGGTAGAGTTCTTGGGATTCGAGGTAGAGTCTGGCCAGATCAGACCCAATCACAGAAAAGTAGAGGCCTTAACGGCTCTACCACCTCCAGAAACGGTGACCCAATTAAGGCAGTTTATAGGACTAGCTTCCTATTTTCGCCAATTTGTTCAAGATTTCTCTAGAACAATGGCTCCCTTGTATCGACTGACTTCCCTGAAAGGCGAATTAACGTGGAAACCGGAACACGAAAATATTCGTCAGAAAGTAATTTCCACCTTAACAAGCGACCCCGTATTGGCGATCTATGATCCAGAGCTGCCAGTAGAGCTACACACAGACGCGAGTAGTTTAGGTTACGGAGGAATCTTGTTTCAAGTCAAGGCTGAGGGCAAGCGTTGTGTGGTAGCTTACTATAGTAAGAGAACGTCTCCAGCCGAGAGCAAATATCATTCGTACGAGCTCGAGACTCTCGCGGTTGTGAACTCTATAAAACATTTCAGGCAATATCTCCACGGCAGGAAGTTTACCGTCGTTACAGACTGTAACTCACTAAAATCTTCCCAAACAAAGCAGGAACTGACTCCCCGGGCGCATAGATGGTGGGCTTTTCTGCAGTCTTTCGATTTCGACGTAACGTATAGGGAGGGGAAACGTATGTCGCATGTAGATTTCTTTTCGCGAAATCCTCTACCGCTTGATTCGAATTTAGTGGAGCCCCGTGTAAACCCTAAACGTATAGACATCACTGAACTCTCAACCAACTGGCTTCAAGCTGAACAACAGCGTGACGTAGAGATTTCCAAAATCATAACCGACTTAGAGGAAAATCAAGTTGATGAGCAACTAGCCAAGACTTATGTGTTACGTTCAGGCGTCCTCTACCGTAAAATCCAACGCAACGGTAAGTCTAAGTGCTTACCGTTATTGCCTCGCGCTCTCCGGTGGTCAGTAGTCAATAATTTTCACGACTCTATCGTTCACCTCGGTACTGAAAAGACGACTGAAAAGCTTTTCGATTACTATTGGTTTCCAGGCATGTCTCAGTATGTTAGGAAATTCGTAGATAGCTGCGTTACGTGCAAAGTCGCGAAATCTCATTCCGGTAAAGTCCAAGCCGAATTGCATCCAATACCTAAGGTAACGAGCCCGTGGCACACGGTTCACATAGACGCTACGGGTAAGCTTAGCGGAAAAAACGATAGGAAGGAATATATTTTCGTGTTAATCGATGCATTCACAAAGTACGTGCTACTCTACCATACGACGAACATTGATTCTAAGAGCAGTATTCACGCGGTGACTCAAAGTGTAGCGCTTTTTGGTGCTCCGACTCGCATAATAGCGGATCAAGGACGTTGTTTTGCCAGTAAGGAGTTTCAAGATTTTTGTGTAAGCAAGAATATTGATTTGCATCTGATAGCAACAGGTTCGTCTCGTGCTAATGGGCAGGTAGAGCGCATCATGAGTGTCCTTAAATCGATGTTAACGGCGATAGAGACTAGCGATAGCAGATCATGGCAGGATTCTATAGGAGACGTTCAGCTGGCATTAAATTGCACGATGAATCGAGTTACAAAAGCTTCGCCTCTGGAGCTTTTAATCGGGAAAGTTGCAAGGCCATTGTCGTTGATGTGTAACGATGTAGAGTCTGATGTAGACATAGAGGAAATTCGCAAGCGTGCGTCAGAAAATATTAAAGAGTGTGCAAATTATGACAAGATTCGATTTGACAAAACGAAGGCGGCGATACAAAAATTTTCAGTAGGTGATTTTGTGTTATTAAAAAATGAAGAACGAAATCAAACAAAGTTGGATCCGAAGTATAAGGGTCCGTTTAGAGTAATAGAAATTTTGGACGGTGATCGTTACACACTGAAAGCTTTAAACACTAAGCGTACCTACAAATATGCACACGATAGGCTAAGAAAGATGCCAACGGGTCATGTACCAGTCGATGTTGATTTGGATAATAATGTTGATGATGACAATCAAGTTTAAGTTGTGTTGTGATCGAGTAAGAGATTCTATCGGCCGTATTGTTGTCGACCGTACCAGTGGTTATTACGTAGTCGTAGCCCGGTAGAAATCGGTGTCTCTTGAGGCAACTCAAGTAGTCCGTGGGTGCGCGATGCGCGTTTAACTCTGGCGGAGGTCGGGGTCTAAAGAGACCGTAGTGTGTAGCCAGTGGGCGGTGCACACGGGCGATCCACTCGATGGATATGCGTACACAAGTGTTGATCCATGCGCTGGATGTGAGAGAGCAATGAGATTGCTGGTCGGCTAGGGAGCCGTGGCGATAGAGGTCTTACTCGAGGGTTTCTGTAAGCTTGGCGGTATCTGTTGTGGTAGAGTTTAGAAAGTTGATTCGAACGCCTGTGGTGCATGGCCCAGGGTATTGATTGTTGTATTTTCGATTTCCCAATGTTTGATGACCTATGTTAAGGAATAAGATTTGGTTGAAATAAAACTGTAGAGTTAAAGTTAAAGTTTCCTCATTTACCCAAATGAATTTTGAGTTTGGTCAGGAGTGACCGAGTGGAACAGAGATCTCTCGTAGACTGTTTCTTTGCAGGGTAACTATCACACGAGGACGTGTGCCAGCAGGATGGCCGTGTCGCAATCGCGTCGTATCCGGTATGCCAGCGCCACCTGGTGGTGCTCGATGGAGTTAGCGAGATGCGCGCCACCGAGTGATGACTCACTTTTTGCTTGGCGGGCAGCGCGTGCGGTCGGTTGTCGCTAAACCATCTCGCATTCTACAATACGTAACTAGTTATACGTGCCTACCTATCTACTGTGCTTATCTACTTTGTAACTGAGTTAACTAAATTCTATTAAGTGAACAAGTCTCTTTCTTCATCCGACACTACCCACCGACGCCCACAACTAAAGACCATGAGTGCTAATGATGATGGCGAGGACCCTCCCCCGTCATATATATAAATATAAAATATTGAATATTCAAGTATCGATTTACTTTTAGCAAGAAGCTTCGTCAAAAACTCAGCTCAAAAAGCGAAACCAACATTAAAGATGAACCTTTTCTATATTATACAATTCTTTTCACAGTTACGACAAAATAATGACACTACTCATGAAAATTAATAGTGACATAAAAATGACACAGTTCTCCCTTTCGAATTGATCAGCTGAATGCTGAATGCAGCTCACAGATGACAGTTTCACTTCCAGTAAAAACGGAGCAAGCAAAATTACAGACCTCGTTAAAATTTATATTTAACGTCTTCCCAACTGTACATTCTCACAATCCCGTCTTATTTCAAGTTTCAACAAATGTATGCGAAATACGACTCGAAGGGGTGTGAAATATGACATAATTATCACGATTTAGGCGTCAATTACACAACTCGCGAACGGCGCCTTGGTCGGAGCACGTAAATCGGGAACTTAAGCTATCATGATGATAATACCACTCATTTACAACAGAAATTGTGACGGCATTATTGCGGTTGAGTTGCGCAGGGATGTAATGAGGGGTGACAATGTGAAACATCAGGTCAAGGTTAGAGAGAGATATGAAATTGGTGACCATTGAATGATGAAAACAGAAAAGTGTAAATTATTGCAACACGTAGCGTTTTGCTTTATCGTTTATTATCGTATATGGAAGACCAAGGAGTAGAAGTTCTAGCTGAATTTATATCTTTCGATTCGTATAATTCAGGAATTTTTAAGGCGAGAGTCGCCAAATGCACTCAATTGTTTTATTTAAAAAGGTTACATTGATTAAACGAAGGTTAAATAATGCAGTGCAAAAAGCGGTCGTGGCTCAGTGCGGCTTGCGTGAACGCATCGATCACGCCGGTTAACTGACTACAGACACGATCATAACGTCAATGGGTTTGACTGTTAGTGGCATTTATGTCGACTGTTTCCGTGCTTCGCAAGCCACGTTAAGCCGTTGGTGCCGGCTGCTATCGCTATATGACAGTCGTTAGGCCATGTCGGAGGCCTTATAGGCGGCTTGAAAACTTTCTGACACTAGGGTTGGCCACTAGCCCCACAACCTCCACCAATCCGGACTTGGCTCCTGTATATAGAGTATGGCCTAACCTTCCCGTTATGGGAAGATACCCGTGCCCCTGCAGTGGGGACGTAATGGGTTGTTAACAAAGTAATGTAATTTTTTTTCTTTAATATAATATTTCATTAATATTGATGAGGTCACGATTTGTGCTCGTTACCCAGTATAAATTATTGACGTACTCTACATATAACATTCTCACAGGAAATATTATTGTACAAACGAAATCGTAATGCAATATAAAACTCAATCCTTTCGCACATATATTATTACCCCCACCAGCACCCTAGAACGGCCCTGGAGACACAGTTAGTCGCAATTTAAAGGCGCTCGTTATCAGCGTCGCCTTGCTTTTAATGCTTATTTATTGAAAGGAGACTGTCTTCGGAGCCACCGAGTTATTTTCCGCTGGGATGAAAGTGTCGCCGGCCCCTAGTTTTATGGTCTCGAGGGGTCATTCCGCTGAGCCCCCAATACGGACGTGCCTGTTCTGTAAGGTGCCGTGGAAATTTAGATGCGTTTTTGTGCTGGACTGTACCATTTGGAGTCTTAAATTCATGCTATGTTTAAATTACGTCTTTTTCTCGAGAGGTTTTAATTCTTTGGTTACTGTTTTATGTCGCGAGATTAAGTTTTAGTAGATACTTAGTATCTTGTGTGGAATCAAATTTTAATTGCATTTCGAATACAACTCGAATACAACGAAGAAGAAGCTGATTTCGATAATATGTCAACTACATATTGAGTACAAAATATGCAAAAATTAACACATATTTGTATGAATCAAAATGTGCACACAGCGAATGCGTAGGTACACCTGTGAGATGGTGTTATTAACAGGATCAGCATTTTTAACGCAACTGTACTTACGCCTAACACTTAAAATATAGATTATAGATATTACAACAGACTATCCTTGTCAGTCTAAAAACTACTACTACGAACGTGTTCTGGAACGCTTTCCAAACAGTAAATCTATAAATATATATCTATCTAAACTTACCTTCGAAGACAGTCAGCATGGCTACAGCAGTCACAGCGTCGCCCACGCCGTTTTCTGCGACACATTCGTACGTCGCATCGTCGCGCTGCGCACGCACCGGTTCTATGCGCAAAACCGCGCCGTTTGCGCCGGGGCCGGCCGCTCCCTCCATGTTGGATACTTGGTAACGAGACTGCATGCCTGCAGAAAAAAGATTTAATTACTACTAAAAAGATTGTATAACTTTTAAAAAAGTTATAAGCTACTTCTACATCTAAAGAGATAGGCTGTATATTCATTAGGATAGCTTGGTCAAACATGGTAATATAATAATAATAATAGGTATTTAACTGAGGTAGTATAACGCGGTCCTCCGTCATGTCTAGAGAAACTTTCAGCAAATTACATGTTTTACAAGGAATATCTTCTGGCTGAAATTATGATGAAAAGTTTCTCTCAAAAAAAAAAAACTGAATGTCAAAGCTGCTTTGCGTCAGTAAACGCTGACGAGTCCATATAGCTAATAACTTTAAAAAGACTGTATTCCTTTGATCGGGTGTTGCAAAATTACAGTTCCAATTTTAAAATTTCATTGAAATTCAAAAATAACCAGCAAATTATTATTATTTAGCAATGTCATACAGCTTCACATCACAATACGTGGAACAGGTGCAAATGTAGCGCCTATTTAAGATTTCAAAAGCAAAAGTCAGCATTTTAATATCACCCGCTTGATTCTTTACGACAATTGAATAAAGTTTAAATTGCAGTTCACCAGCTGCACGTCCCAGTTGGTAAAAGTTACGGTTCACATCGAGCAAAGAGCTACTTTATTGGATAAAGTATTAACGACAAGCAGATTCCAGCGACTTTGTATGAGTATGGATATTCCCAATGTGCGTTTAGGTAAATTATCATTTTTGTGCCTTATCAGGACTTACCGACTCTAGCTATGAAACGGTTTTTAATATTATCAGTATCTTTTAAGCTGTTTTAATTCATATGTTTTATTTTATCTTTTCAGCGGTCGCAATTGTGGTCTGTGGTCAACCTTTTGACACGAGTTGAGTGAATACATGTGAGTTTGGCTAACAAATTGTAATTTTGTAGGTGAAATGCATATTGTAATGCTAGGCTGTATTTGAATTGTTTTACTATTTAAAGTGTAGTTAGTAATTATTACCATAAACATGTCTGTTTTAAAATTAAATATAATATCCAACATTTTCTTATGACAGTCATTGCTTCAGCCGAAAATTAAAGTTGATTTTAAATTAATTGGCCGATTCTATTGAAAAAATTAAAATATTATATTATAAAAATGAATATGAATTTTATATTACTAGTGCAGTGTTCTCAATACACTCCTGACGATATCATGGTGACTTACATGCAGTCATTAGTGTACACTGAATCTCAAATCAGACTGTATCAAAAATAAATTATGAAATGAAATTCACTAAACTACAAAAATTTCAAAAAAATACTTGTTTTCTGTCTCATCTTTAATTTTTAATTAATAAAAATGACAAAATGAGTCGTATAATTTTTACTTTTATTTTTTATTTTTATTAAAAATTTGAGTGCGTTTGACTACATCTCACCTCAATTAATTACTCTGAATAACGATGACGTCACGTTTTAATGTTTTTTTATAACAGAATGTCGTTTTTGACCTATAATAAAAAGATTGGTAGTCGTCTACCCTATTATAATGACTAACAATCCGCCTACTGTATAGCGTAGTTCTTGCTAATCCACCTTCGCTCTAATCCGGGAGAGGAAATGGTACAAAAATAGAACTGTTTTTTCCTTTAAATTACTTTTTACCATCTTTTTTCTTGCTTTACGTAAAGCTGCTGGTCGGACGGACGACACAGCTAAATCGCCTCTCGAGGTAATGCAAGGAAGGAAATGCATCTCGCAACAAGTGTGAATAATCGCTGTCTCCAGTCTTCTCGGGGCTCGGTTTGAAAAAGATAATGGTTTTTACCCAGAGAGTTACGTTTAGTTTCTGTTTTGTGCGCATTTTTAACGTTTTTTTTGTTTTTGTTGTTGTTACGTTCCTTTTCCTTTTTATTATGTATACATGTGAAGTGCGAGGTTTTAGATAAAAAGCGTTGATGTAAATGTAGCGCAACGGGTAGATACTTTAAAATTGAATCCTTTAGATGCGTTTGGTTTTCTGTCTCTGTTTAACTGATAATGAAAAAACAAAACAGCGGCTTTTTTACATGATCTTTATTACTGAACCAACTGTCACCGAGTACAGACTGTATGGCAGTGTCAGTAAAAGTATCATTTGCAACCTCCAGAAGGTGAGTGTGTCGATATTTACGAAGTTATAGCACAGTATATTAGAGTAGTACAATATGGGCACTCATTGCCGCTCTCTGAAGAAAACCTCACCCCCTGCGGGTAAGATCCGGTGACAGTCCATACAGTCGTCTCTCAGTTACTCCTACGTGTTAGAAGGGATGTCGTAGTAGGTAAATAATGCAGAGGATTTGTAGGAAGTGTTCGGGGTGTGGTTACAATTTCGACCAACTAAGCTAGAAAAACGATCTCCGATCTAATTTATTGAAGGCAAAAGCAAGGAAAAAGCCAGTATTTATTAATTTCCACAACAACAGCTAAAGATTCTCTCATAATGATTTATAGTAGCAAATATTATTGCCATGGCGAATATTAAGGTATTTATTTATTACGTCGATGCCCGTATCAAGCGCATACCATTGACCGAAGATTAATTAAAACAAAGCAAACATTAAACCTATTAAGGGCGGTATTATTTACGGTTCGCCCTGTGAACTATACCACCATTTAATAATAGCCTCAGGTATGATAGTAACGATAATTTATTATATCAATTATGGAAAGGAAAATGAAAATAATAGATGTATGTGGTATATTGTTTGGTGAGCCCTTAAAGACAGGATAAGTATAACACACGTGTAGGAAGCTTTATAGAGGTTCTTTCATAGTGTGCAGTAAGTTTAAAATGTACTCAACTTTTAGGTATTTTTATATGTAAGACGTAGACTATCACTTGCCAACTAATAATTATATATTCTATCAATATTTAATACTAAAAATCCCCGCATGAGGCATTCGACTCCAAAATAATAATGCGAAAAGGTATTTCTTTTCAAAACAAATACTTTATATCTTACATTAATTTGTCACTCATTTTTACATATTCTTAGTTATACAGATAGTTACATATGATTATGTTTTTTTAAATTCTTATGTCCCACATCAAAAAATATTGTATGAATTATCCAATTAACACATTTATTGCGTTTGACGTGTATGGACGATGGACGTCTTTGTGTGTCGCTTCACTCGTTTTACAAATGACGATATCAAAAGAGCTACAAAGTTAGTGTAGAAGCGTTGTAGTAGCAAAACAGTCAAAGCTCTTTTTTGAAACAAACCTTCTTCCTCTTAGAAATAAAACAAACGAAAGTACAAAACCTCTTCTTAAATGAACCTGCGTCCCCTAAGAAAACAAAACAAAATTGAATTCCCACCAAGTTACATGTTGACTAGCGTACGCGCGGAGTTTTCACACCAATCCCGCGAATCCCGCACTCATCTATCATGGGGAGGCGACGTGCCGGGAATCCCGTGACAATCTCGTGACGTCGCTTGGCGTGTGACGTCACATTTATTGCGCAGTTTGCCTGTGTTGACTGATGTAGTGCAATGATTTTCAACTTCGCTGGAGACGATTTGTTATTCTTTATTTAAAAAAACGATGTCTATCTCTTTAAAAATGACATTTTACAGTTTCGCAGCCCTTGAACAATCTTTTGATTTTACTGTTTTGAGGTTTACAAAATATATTTTTTTATTCTAAAACAGAAACCATATTTGTTTGAAAAAAAAAAATACAAAAATGCGTAGATATATACGAAACCATATAGACGAACTATATAAAAAGACGATTTAAAAGAATGTGTACAGCATCTATTTAAATAAAAAATGATTTTGACTTTGATATATGAATCGAAATGCTGTTCGTATTGTGTTTGTTGTATTTGAGTCCCATTATATTTTGTGAATCCGCGTAGACGGTAAAAAAACACAAACTGGTGAAGTCAAAATCAAAAGGTTTTTTTTTATTTAAGTAGATGTTTTGCACATACTTTTAAATCATCTTTTTTTTCTACCTAGTACAAAGTTCCTACCACGCGGAACTTGTACACTCAACGTTTCGGGAAGTGTTTCCGAAGCGAGAAGAAACGTCGAGCCCAAAAGAAACTCGCTTCAACACATTTTTTAAAATAATACTTAATTACTAATGGTCGTAACACACGTAGGTTTGGACACAGCACAGAAAAACACTATTTTGTATGGTCTTCTGACAGTATTTTAATTATAAAATAAATTAATACAGTACAGAGCGATACGTTTAGAGTTGGTTGCCAACCGGAAGAGGCTTAGGGCCTGGGATACCAGTGCCTTATTAAATTTTAATGTTACAAACATGCTGCGCCCTTAAAAAACAAAAAAACCTAAGTTGGGCTTGAAACAGAAAAAAAAATACAATTTTTAACAAATTTTTGTGACATAAAAAGAGTTATTTATGTCTTAAATAAATACAATGTTATTTAGTTCCTTATTATTTACTTAAAACATTAAACTGTTTAAATATAGAAATTTAAGTTTAATTTACAGTTTGTTTTATTCTTTGATACCCATATACATAACAGGTATATAGTTAATGAATCTTGAAAACATCTTTGTTCAAAGATTAAATGCACTTTGCAAATGTTATTATGTTTTACAAAAAAATTTATACTGTATTATACAATTTTAATGTTATGTTGTAAGTATAAAGTTTATAGTTTTACACATTTACCACACCAAAGCAAAAAAAATAAAAAATGCAATCTGGCATCATTGAGATTGACTTTAAAAATTGAACACAAAAATATAATCTTAGAAAAAATAAAATACTGCCTTGACAAGTTGTTGACAACTAACTGGGGAATCTGACAACATATACTTGCCTGAGAGACAATATAGAAAATTAGGTAATTACATTTTTATAAATTGCAATTTCCTATAAATATATCTATCTAGGTTTGCTATTAACATTTAAATTAGAGATAAGTACATCACTTTAAATCAAAGTTAAAAACTTTTTCTAAAAAATAGCTTATTATATAAAGTTAAGCATTACATATTTTTTTATATTATGTACTTATAGGTAAGACACATATCTTAGTCACGGACCGACGGTGAGTATGACCATTGGCTGTAGTTACTTCGACAGCGCGGACCTTGCCATCATCTCCTGGAAATACTCGGGTTATTCTCGCCATCGGCCAGTGCAGCGGGGCTGTGTTATCCTCGCGGAGTATAACTAAGCTACCTACACTTACATTAGGCCTATCGGTACGCCATTTAGGACGGCTTTGAAGAACAGTAAGATAGTACCTACTCCAATATTTCCAGAAACATTGTTTCATGTTCTCACAGAGAGACCAGAATCGCAACAAGTTTGTTGGAGTGTCACTTACGTCCCTTTCAGGATAGGCATTGAGAGGTGCGCCAGTCAAGAAGTGCCCGGGGGTTAGGTAGGAGAAGTCAGTTGGATCGGCTGACATAGGCGTCAAGGGTCGCGAATTTAGCACTGCTTCTATTTCTGCTAAGACGGTGCTTAACTGCTCGTACGTCAACAATGCCTTTCCTACTACACGTTTTAGGTGGTACTTAGTACTCTTGACCGCCGCCTCCCAGAGTCCACCAAAGACAGGGCTGTAGGCTGGTATATAATGAAAACGAATTCCCCGTTCTGCAGCGAAAGATTGCACCTGTCCCTGATGGGCCTGCGACGCGTGCAGCTTATACAAATCGTCTAATCGGTTCCTTGCGCCTACGAATGTCTTCGCATTGTCACTGTAGACGTCGCTGGGTAGGTTCCGTCGCGATATAAAGCGTTTGAAGCATGCAAGAAACGCGTCTGTAGTGAGATCTGAGACTAGCTCGAGGTGAATGGCTTTGGTAGTAAAACATACATAAACTGCTATGTAACCTTTTCCTATGACAGCTCGGCGGACGCGGCTTTGCTTAACGGAGACCGGACCAGCGTAGTCTACACCGACTTTTTCGAAGGGGCGACTAGCATTAACGCGATCGGCTGGCAAGGAACCCATCAGCTGATTTGTTGCTGTGGCCTTGAGTCTGAAACAGATTACACAACTATGTAATATTTTTTTTACAGTTCTTAAGCCATCTATTATCCAATATTTTTGATTTATACTACTGAGAACTATCTTTTGACCAGCGTGCAATAATCTTAAATGTTCACATCTTATCATGAGCTCAGTGATGGTCGACTTTTTGGGTAGAATTACAGGGTGTTTAGCTGTGTATGGGATCGAAGCTTTCTGAAGGCGACCTCCTACTCGCATAATACCGTCGATACCTATAAAGGGATGCAGCGGTTTTAAACTACCTGTGACCTGACCATCATTCTGTAATGATTTTATTTCTGAATGAAAATATATTTTTTGTTCATTCTTTATCAACATTAACAGTGCATCATTGAGTTCTACAGTAGATAGAAAATTTTGCTGTATTTTTACAGACTGTTTTTTACAGTTATTACAGAATCTTATCACATACGCTAACACTCTTACAATTTTACTCATATTAGAGTATTTTTTCATTGACTCTAATAAAGAGTTATTTGTAGCAGTTACATTACATGCTACTTCATTAACTTTTTCTTTCACCTCAGGTAAGTTTTCAGGTGACTCATATTGAGATTCAAATTTACAATTTTTATTTTGTAAAAAGGTAGGTCCATGCCACCACAGTTTGTATGACTGTATCTCGTGGGGATGAAGCCCTCTGCTAAGACAATCTGAGGGATTGTCCTGCGTATTTACATAGCGCCAATGGCAGCCATCTGACAGTTCATTGATCACTTTGACACGGTTTGCTACATAGGTATTTAACTTTTGTACTTCAGTACCTAACCATGCTAGTACTATTTGAGAATCTGAGAACAGATAGGTGTCATGAATAGGAAACTTCAATTTCAGAACGCAGTCTACCTTTGTGAAAAGTCTGGCCAATAACAACGCTGCATTTAGCTCCAATCTAGGCATTGTAAGTTTGTTATTCTGAGGATTTATCCTAGATTTCGAACAAAGTAAGTTATTGCTCACATTACCTTCAGTGTCTATGCATCGTAGGTACAGACAGCAGCCGTAAGCGACAGATGAGGCGTCGGCGAAACCTATCAACTGCGTCGTGACACTGTCATTGGAGTGCACACAGCGAGGAAGCTGAACGGTGTTCATCTTTGAAAGACCATCTACAAACTCTGCCCACTGCTCTCGAATATTACCTGGAGGCGTGGTGTCCCAGTCTATCTTGGCTGACCACAGCAGCTGCATGATGACTTTTGCGCGAACAAAGATAGGCCCTATCAGCCCCAAGGGATCATAAAATTTACTTATATAGCTTAGTATGTCGCGTTTTGAGTCATTTTTGCTTACATAGGGTTCTGGACATGTAGTCTGATAGGTGTCTGTATGTATGTCAAAGTGAACACCCAGAGCCTTCACAGATGTGTTTTCTTTTTGCAGATCTACCTCTCCTAATCGGTGAGTCTCCTTAGGTACCTTGTCCAGAATGGACTGACAATTGGAAGACCACTTGTGTAACTGGAAGCCTCCCAGAGAGAGTAGCTCTATTAGCTCTGACTGCATTTTCTCTAGCATTTCATGACTGGAGCAAGATACGACCGTGTCGTCGACAAATGTATAGTTTTTTAGTATGACTGATGCCAGAGGGAATTGCTGCTCATATTTTATGGCTAATTCTATCAGGCACCGTGTGGCCAAAAAGGAGGATGACTTAAGGCCATAAGTTACTGTTTGCAGTTGGATGCATTTAATTTCCTGATCGGGACTATCTCGCCATAAAATATTTAAGAGAGACCTCTGTTTTGCATTGACATCAATTTTTCTAAACATCATTCTAATATCTCCTATAAAGAAATATTTATCTGCCCTAAAGGCTATCAATATATCAAACAAATCCTTTTGTACTACTGGGCCATTAAGCATGAGATCGTTCAAAGAAATCTTTTTATTAGTTCGCATTGACCCATCAAATACAACTCTAAGTTTTGTGGTACAGTTTTCCTCTTTTACTACTGCATGATGCGGGAGAAAATAAACTGGATCTTTTGTTAGGTCATAGGTATCGATTTCAACGTATTTACCGTGGCCTAATGAGATGTACTCATGAATAAACTTTTTATATTGATCAAATAGGGATGGATCTCTTTGAAGTTTTTTCTCTAAATTGAGAAATCGGCTTAAGGCTAAATGAAATGAATCTCCAAGCTCATTATTTATTTGCTCTAACGGGAGCTTGAGGGGGATTGTCACTTCAAACTTATTGTTGTTCAAGACAGTTGTGTCTTTGAACAAGTTTTCACAATATTCGTGCTCTGGCAATTTATCTGGGTAGGCCTCAGGTACACAATCAGTCTTCCAAAAGTTTGCTAAGGTCTCACTGATACTATTATCGCAGTTTTGACAAAACAAGGATATCACCTGTTTTGTGGCCTTAGAAGAGTTGGCGCCGCCACCGGCTACGACGTACCCGAAGGATGTGTTGACCCATCTCGGTTGTGCTGGATCGCTGGAGCTTTGCTCACTGCCTGTCAGAGGCAGGAGGATCTGAAAGAATATTTCAGCCCCAAGCAGCATGTGAACATCTCCAGGCATGTAAAAGCTCTCATCAGCAAGCTGACAGTCGGGTGGAATTTTTATTTTTGACAAATCATACTTGGTCTGTGGTAATTTTGAGGTTATTTGTTGTACCACATGACAATTCACACCTATTTTAAATGGAGAAGCTACTGAATGAACCTCAACATTTATGCATTTATTTATAGACCGCTGTGTGTTGGTAATACCTACTATGGTTGTATTTTGTTGACTTGGTTGAATACCCAACAGATCTACCACTTTTTGAGTTACAAATGAAGCTTGTGAACCACTGTCTAGCAATGCCCTTATATTTATTTCAGTCCCAGACTGGGATATAAGCTTAACTCGCGCAGTAGGGAGAAGCACTTGTGCATTTGAGTCGCCAGAAAGCAATGTGACCGTTGGCACAGATACCTTTTCTTCATTCTCTTCATGCAGCAGGGTGTTATGTGGCCCTTTGCAGTGTGAACACTTAAAATAAAACCTACACTTACGCTGGTGTGGAGCAAGGCAAATCTTGCATAGCTTGTGCTGTATTACAAACTCAAGGCGTTTATTGGATGGTGCAAGTTTGAATTTGGGACACATAAACAATTTATGGTTTAACTTACAATATAAGCAAACTGGAGGTGACGCTGCAGTGTTTGGCTGCTGAGAGTGCTGGGCTACGACATGAGATGCCAACCGGTGTGACTTCTGTGTAGCTGTTTCTGTATTTTCCAAAGCTAAAGCTCGACGCTCAAGGAATGACAGAAACTCATAAATTGTAGGCTTCGTTTTGGTATCACGTTCCAGTTGATATGCTCTGTTGGTCAGCAGATCCAGCTTCCTTGTCAGCATGCACACTAGGATACTGTCCCAGTGTTGTACCGGCTCACCGAGATTTTTTAAGGCAGACAGTTGTTGCTTACACTCTGAAATGAAATTTCTTATTATGATAGGTGTAGATCTAGTCATGGTAGGCAAGTCTAGTAGCGTATAAATGTGCTCGTACGCGATTTTAGTTTTATTATCGTACCTTTCACGTAGTATTTTAATAGCATGTGTATAGCTGCTGTCGTCTATTGGCAGGTTTGCAATCAAAGATAGTGGCTCGCCCTTCAGAAAATTCTTTAGATAGTACAATTTTTGTACAGGGGGGAGAGTGGGGTCCCTATCTATCATTGAATTAAAAAGGTTTATAAATTCAGTATAGGCAGTATAATCGCCTGAGAAGATTGGGATTACGACGCTGGGCAGTTTTATTCGTGAGACGACTGAAGAGGGAGATGGAGTTGGATCAGAACCTTTTAGGTTATTTATTGAAATATTGAGAGAAGACATCAACGTTATGTAATAGTCTTCAATCTCGCCGGGATCTTCCTCATCATTTTCGTCGACGGCTTTTATAGCGATCGAAGTTTCGTTATATTGAGAAAAAACTTCTTGTAATCTGTTCTTTTTTAGAGACAGGACCTCGAGGGATGCCTTTTGAAAGTCGTCACTTGACGTGAAGTGAAGAAGCTTTGTGATAGATTGCTTGGCGTGCCCACGCGCTGCGACAAGCTTGGCTAAACCACCGTCTTTTTTAGACATTTTCACTGATTTTTGCAAACTAATTCAAGCTAATTACACACTATTTGGCTAATTATGCAATTTTTACGTGACTTAACACTTAATTATTACATAATTTTACTTAAAATAAAAGAAATTAGTCAACGTGACTGCTATTGTCAAAGTCCCCAGTTAGCAGTAAAAAATATGGCGGATAATTTCTTCACACGCGCCGTGTCGGTATCGTCACGACGAATCGGAGCAGGACGCCGCTATCGGTGAGTGAAGGACGGAGAATCTCGTGACGGGTGCGCCGGAACTCGAGCCGGAACATATGGGGTTGCCCGCTGCTGGATTTCAAATCGCGTCAATAAAAATTTACGTTCCGTTCTTCTTTTTATGTCTTGCTCAGTATGAAGTCGTAGGAACTTCCGTTTTGTACTGCTTTCTTGTTGTGGCTCCTCGTTCGTGGGGGCAGTGAAATGTTGGCACCACTGATTGTAGTGTGATCGTTTCTGTGCGTGTATGCGTGTTACTTGCTGAGTGGACTGCGTTGTTGGCAAAAAAAATATGGCGATTTCGCTTATACTTGCGGTTTTCAGGACGCCGATTATTGGTTTTCTTTCCTTGAAGGACCAAATTTATGGTCGTAACACACGTAGGTTTGGACACAGCACAGAAAAACACTATTTTGTATGGTCTTCTGACAGTATTTTAATTATAAAATAAATTAATACAGTACAGAGCGATACGTTTAGAGTTGGTTGCCAACCGGAAGAGGCTTAGGGCCTGGGATACCAGTGCCTTATTAAATTTTAATGTTACAAACAACTAATACAATGTAGGTATGTTATCAACAATACAGTTATCAGGAAGAGCAATACATTTCCAAATGTCTTTATCATTCACATAATCTATTATCTTATAATAACCTTTTGAGCACAGTCATTTTTTTACGTGTTTTGAATTTGTTTTCAGGTAGATTTGTTACATTTTCTGGTATTTTATTATAGAATCGTACACTGCCCCACAAACGACTTTTTAACTTTGCTCATTCTCGAATAGGCAAACTAACCAGTATTCAGATTTTAGCTAGGGTCTTCGAGTCAGAGCAAATTCAGATTTATCAACGTTAAAGTTTAAAAAGTTGTTACCGGTCTCACTTCCGTTGCCGCTAATGCTCTCACTGCAATGGCGAATGTAAGAGTCACTCAATACGATGAAGTGTAACATGAAATTCCTACGCCAGGGATGCCGTTAGCAGAGCAAGTCATTGATTGGAAAATTTAAGTGTACTTCAATTAGTGTTATATCTTTTAAAGTGAAAATATTTAATAAAGACTAGCTTTCGCCCACCACTTCGTCTGCGTGGACATCGGAATTTTCTCCAGAGAGAAAGAAAATGTTAACGTGGCGCCATCTCAATTTCAATTTCAATTTATCATCGCCATCTAGTGACGAAGTGGAAATTTTGTGTTTTTAAGCATTCCTCCGGAAACCCTTAAGATTTCCGGGATAAAAAATACCCTATGTATTAGCCGATTGCTTTATCCATCTACCTACCAAATTCTATCCAAATCCGTTTAGTAGTTTTGGCGTGAAAGTGGAACAAACACACAAACATCCATACTTTCGCATTTATAAAATTAGTGAGATGAGATGAGATTAGATAGGTTATCGGTGCCGCGGTACCAATAAGCCGCTGTGCTAAATTCATAGGAATTTTAAATTACATGTTCCCTTTGGCCTTGAGTAAACACGATATTGTATAAAATTTTGACAAGTTAACTTTGTTTTTGGAGAATATTGCGAGGTACCACCGCGTCAAGTTCAGAGATTGTTCGGAATTTTTGGCCTTGACCAAATATTTTTTATTTTATATAAAAATTGAATAAAATTTCTTTCGAAAAAATGGTACGCAGATATGTGAAAGTTCGTCATCCCTGTTCTAGACAGAGACACATCACAGACGTCATCTATCATGGCGGCGCTGTCAATTCAGGAAGCGTCTGACGTTTGACGCGAAACGTTGCACTTTATCGCTCAGACTGTAAAATCGCATTCGAATTTTGAAATTCGAAAAGCTATTTTCCGGTTTTGAATGACGAATCTTCTCATTCATCACATCAATATCGATGACGTCCTTTACGAAGTTTCCTCCCTCGATCTTTGGTTAATTTGAAATCACATATATAAGTTGGTTAGGCAAGTTCCTCGTTAATTACCCATATTATCACCACAGCCCATAGCTCGAGAAGATTAAGCCAAGCTCCACACACAGTTGAGATGTGGGGGTGACCAACCCAAGTGTCAACCACCACCAACGGCTTAACGTGCCTTGTAAAAAAGAAGCAACGGTCGAGATAAATGCCACTACCGGTCACACCCATCAAGGTTACTACTGTTTTGTAGTGAGTTAACCTGCATGATCGACGCGACCGCGCAATTCGCACTCAGCCATGACCATGTAACCTATAGTGAACAAAACAATGCAGTCGCAAATTAAGTTTTACTCATTTGCTATGATACAGTCCCGTGCACCTAAAAGTTCCTAAACAGGGTAGCCGTGCCATCGTATTACTTACACTACATGGCTGTATACTTTTAGTTGCACAAGACTGTACGTTTCCATAATGACAAAAATCCAGACCAAGGAGACGTTACGTCGCCAAAAATTAAAAAGTCCTCTTTCAATCATAATTATGTCCTAAAGCACACTTCTCTTCAAAGAAAGAATTCGAAAAAATACAGGAGACCCTTAGATAATTATTCCATTTTCTTATTTCGCGTCGTAAGTGTTGGGACGACGGTTCGAGTACTATCGTTGCGACTTAAGGGCTTTTCACACGATCAAAGTAACTCGTTTCGAGTGCTCAGGGTGCTTAGAGTTTATGAACTTGTTTGAGTTAGTGGCTATAGACAAACAAACTTACATACTCTTAATAATAGGGAAGTTGCATAAAAATGTTTTCCTTTAATTAATATTATATTAAAATAACTGAAACTGAATAACCAATCGACCGAAAACGCTTCATACGAAAGTAGTAATGCAGTAACGACTCTGTATAAATGGTGCAATTTAAAAAATATATATATATTTACGATTATTATTTATTTAATTTTATAACGGAGCCATGCATTGAACTATTTTAATTCGTAAAGCAGTCAACTACCCAAATGACAAGTTTCCGAAAACTTTAAGGGCTTGCTCAGTAGACAAAACTGAACAACTTTCCACAAGAAACTTTTTTGAGGAAACGAAAAAATAATCGGCTTCTCCATACAAATAGTCCAATCAAGTTTATAATTTTTTTTTCGTTTCCTGAAAAATTTTCTTGTGGAAAGTTGTTCAGTTTCGTCTACTGAGCAAGCCCTTCAAGTTTTCGGTAATCTGTTACTTACACCCTGTATATTTTGCTGTCAATTTAAATACGTCCTTTAGTCGTATGTAGTCCACTATTTCACAAAAAATATTAGAAACGCCAATACTCTATATTTGTTACCACGTTTGTTTCTACATAAAAAAATCTACCACCTTCATCTATGTACAGATAAAAAAGCTCTCTCTGGGCAATAGGTATAGTCATAGTTTCAAAAAAGATTTCCAAAACACCTAAACTCTTTTCTCTTTTATTGGGCGTTGGGCAATCGAGTCGTCTAGCCGTACGGAATGGTAGCCCACGGCTAAACCTGGCAGTACAGTGACGTATTGAACTAGCTCAATGCGTCGGAGTTAGGAACTGAATTCAGAATCATACTCGTACTTTTCAGGGTAGAAAAAACTGAAAAAGTGGCCAGTTCGTTTGAGAAAAACTGTGTCGCATGGAAAATTTTAATATTTGGTCATATTCTGTGAGGCTTCTGTGTATTTGGTATGTAAGTGGTAGTTTCTTCATATGATTTTAATAATACACACATCAAAAGTGTCTAGGGATCAAGTAAATAATCTATAGCGATAAAAAAACAGTTATTTCATCCAAGAATATATAGTTTCATACATGCACCATGAAATATTTTTTCAATGGACAGAGAAGTTTCTTGAATCGGCCCTCAAGAATGACATATTTTTATCGTGAGAGTCGAAATTTACGTTATAAAAAATATTATTTCTGTAGTAAGAAACAAATCCAAGACACCAGAATCTCTAGGCGCAAAAAAACTCCAACTCTTGTTTTTTCCGTGTTGGTCCCCACTAGAAGTTTTAGGTTCAAATCCTGGCTAATTTACCGATGACTTATTTCGAAATTTACTTTCTTTTCCATAACGATTGCTTGCGTTGCACACTTGCACATGTCCGTAGGTATAATTCTAAATGCCCTACACATGAACGCGGCTAATGCTAAATGCAACACCAGGAAGCCGCCGTCTATCCCTTGTGACAGCACGGTTAAATTGTGCCACATGATAAGAACAAAAGTACAGTACAATTTTTTTAAACAAAACTTTGGATTGTATTTGTTTTGCAAATGCATATTATCACTGTCCATCAGGTGAGATGTAGTCAAACGCACTCAAAGTAATAAAAAAAGTAATATTTATCCGTCACAAAACAAATACATATTTACAATTATTAAACAAAAATCCACGAGCTTCGTTAGTCGAAGAGCCCACCCTTAGACGTTTCAGACGCAAAGGTGCCCATCACGCTTGCAGCGTGTCCACGCTGAATAGCGATTAACAACCTTTGCATCAGGAAGGCCCCCGAGCGGACGTCACCCCCTCTTTGCCTAATACGACACATCCTCCTCGATATAAAAATTTAATGCTCCTCAAAACAAAAACTAAACTCTACTAACTGTCAACCATAATAATATAAATAACGAGTTCTTATTCCGAAACTGTCAAACTATCAACCGAGAAAATCCAAAGGCTATAAGTTAGCGATAACTTATGGCGATAGGCGATAGCTCAAAAAATATTTGTCAGAACAAAGAAACAAGAGTTCATAAGGGATGAGAAGAAGGAAAGTTTTTCGATAGGCAGTCTTTTGTTTTCTGTTTTGTCACGTCGCGAAGCGAATAATGTATGGCTGTGCTCTTGTGAGAAAATTTCACGATTCCGCTATACGTATACAAATGGAGCTTTTTATATAACTGTCGTGATATTTTTGTATTTAGATTTAATGCTTAATGCAATAAAAAACATTTTTGACAACCTCCGTGGCATAAAGGCTAGTCAACTCGCTTCACATCAGGAGGTAGCGGGGTTCGATTCCTGTCGGAGTCCAACTTTGTTGGAATCGGTTCGGTTGATGGCTTCCTCTTCCGCTTTAGCATCACCATCACTTACCATCAGGTCCAACCAGCGGGTGGGGAGATAGATACAAGACATTCTATCTTAGCCTTCAAGGATCTCCAACACACTGATAATGTTTTTGGTGTTCCAGATGCTACATGCGGCGGCGGTCTTTTCATATCTTGAACCTATAAGCTATTTGGCACAATAATGTTCAAATAAAAAACCATCAAAGTTCAAACTAAGATGTTTATTTACCTGGTAAAAAGTACAGAGAAAACCTATCGATGGACGGAAGGAAGGAAAATTCAAAGTAAGCGACGGTACAAACTACCAAACTAAGTCTGCATTTTATCAGTGAGGTAACTTAATTCGAGCCCCTAGATTATCGTGCTACAATAAAAACAACAACAACGACAAGTTTCTTCTACAAAGAAAAATCAACCGGTATTGAATGGACGTCAATTCCTATTGTCGTTCTATTTTATCCATTATACAGGTTGTTAATGATAGGTACAGGATTCTTACTAGAGCTTCTGCTGATTAAAGTGGACTCACCATATAAAATTGGCTAAACAGGCTGAAAAGCATTTTTTTAGCGACTTAAGCAAAAGTGTCAGAGGCCAACAACCTCTTCAGGTCGCAAAGCCAGTCCAGTTAGTGAGTAAATAAGAAAGCAAATTATACAGTATGAGAGAAAAGATGTCCCAATAACTGAGCCTTTCACTTATTTTATTACATCCTCAGTTTTATTCTCGACGCCTCCATATAAATTCATAAGAAAATAAACTATATAATTTGTCGTTCCCCCTAGCCCGTGAACTGTGACGAAAGCGCACCACTCTGACGCACTGACTGATGGATAGGGGCCGCGCCGACATTTGGACAAATCGGATATAACACTGATAAAGCAGACAGAATATGAAATGAGACCGGGAGGTGTGGGCCGTCTATTATTCTTTCACGGGCTACGATCAAATGTGCGACATTTTTCATAGTTGATTCCTAAGCATTTGAGGAAGCGTGTCCATTGGAGCTTGGACGTTAGCATGACGTTAAATGAGTGATGTCACGACCCGGAAACTTCGAAAAGTCGCATGGTAATTATTATTAAAAAATATTACGTTTCTACAGGCATCAATTAGTGTGTTGTGTGTCTTGCGCTAAACAAATCGTCACCTAATCTTACCCACAGGGGCGGCGGTGTGAGGTACTTATATACGTCATATTATTATCGTCGTATTATACAGGGTGTAAAAATTTTTGCGATTTGAGCAAAGTCGTAGAACAAAAGTTGTTCAGTTCGATGAGCAGAATCCCTAGTTAATGGGTCCTACACCAATTTTGTTACACCCTGTATACGTCAAACATATGATACGTCAGTAAACTACAATAATTGCATGTCATTAAAGTTACAATTAACAATTTCAGAAATTAAGTGATTTAATGTACGTTTAATGAGCAGTTGCTAGTTTAGACGACATGTATTCATCAAAAGAATGTATCGTATTCTATTCAAAATATTTCTTTGTTTTCATTTAAAATTCTAAAACAGGCCATTTGCTACCTCAAGAGGCTTAATATATTACACAATCTTATTTACTACTATTCTTTGTTTCAAAATATATGTCAAATATGCCTCGATACGAATGACTTTTGATAGCGACTTTTAAAATCTCAAGAACATGGTCACAAATAAATTAACTTTGGATGAACTTGGAATGATACTTTACATGTAGAGAAGCTACATGCATAAAACCTAATCCACAGTATGCCGTTGCACTACGCAAATCACGTTAAGCCCTTGGTTCCGGCTGCTATCAGTAGATGGTAGTCGTTAGCCAGACTATACAGGGTGTAAGGGACAGGTTTCCGAAAACTTTAAGGGCTTGCTCAGTAGACGAAACTGAACAACTTTCCACAAGACATTTTTTCAGGGAACGAAAAAAAATCGGCTTCTCCATACAAAATTAAAAACTTGATTGGACAGTTTGTATGGAGAAGCCGATTTTTTTTTCGTTTCCTAAAAAAAATCTTGTAGAAAGTTGTTCAGTTTCGTCTACTGAGCAAGCCTTTAAAGTTTTCGGAAACCTGTCCCTTACATCCTGTATAGACGGCTTGAAAATTTCTGACATGGGACCTGGCTAGCTAGCTCCACATCTTCCACCAATCCGAACTTGGCCCCCGTATGTGGAGTATGGCCTAACCTTCCCGAGGCATAGGAAGAGACCCGTGCCCATCAAGTTGTGAACGAAGTAGTTAAATCACGGGACGATGATGCTATCATTTTTACAAGTACAACCATCACCTTATTTTAGTTCTCGCTCACGCCCCCATCTATTCATCTCCGTCACAGTGGAAACAAACCATTTGGTCAAAAAACCCGCCCCATCCAGTTTCGCGTGCGCAGCGATACGGTTTTTCAGCTCATTGCGCTCGGCTTATGACGTCATTACCGCCCCAGAATATTTATAGCGCCAAACCGGTCTTTTTACATTTCAATCGAGAGTGAAAATAGCAGAAGTAATGGTCTGTAGTTTTCTTGAGGCGAGGTTTTTGTTTTGCACCAAAAATAGCAAAGAACTCGACTCTCAATTTTCGCAACGAGATTTCATTTGCGTATTTTTTTTGCGAACTCGCCTCACTGTCTTTACAAATTATCGTATCTATAACAAAATTTAATAAACGATTCGACGAATAATTTTTTGATCTACCTAAATCTTATAAAATACAGACAAATATAACGAGCATGTAATCTATTTCAGTCTTAATTATTAAAATTTTCTGTTTTTTTTGTTTATAAAATCACTTGTTAATAAGCGCTTCTCTTTACTGTAGCTTAACGTTGTAGCTATATAAAAATACAGGCAAGGAAAAGTAAAAAAATATGAAGGGAAATTATTTTGTTTTTTTTTAGTTTTCTGTACACATATTCCTTTCTCCGCTGTTTAGGCTACGAGATCGCTTCACTGGCTAATAAATCTCAATATACTTGCTACTTTTCTGCTTCTTTTTGTATACGGCAGCAAAGAGACTGACTGTCCACCTGTTCGAAAGAGGTTACCCTCGCCTATCAAATGATTTATTTCTTTACAACCGTTCTTAAGGCATTTTATTTTGGGCACGAGATCACCTTTCGCGGCATTTTGGAACGCAACAGCGATAGGTATAGACATATTGTTTCCTTTCATCACACGACATTCAACAATCAAATGATGTTTTAAAGCTACTTACTTGAGACTCTCTTGCCGTTCTTGCGCCACTGTATGTTGGGTACGGGATCGCCTCTGGCGGCGCAATAGAAAGCAGCGATGCCGTTGGCTCGTACTTGCAGGTTTCGCGGTCGGATTGTTATCTCTGGTGGATCTGCGCACACAAACAAAAATAATGTTGTTAGATACATGGAATATTATGTAGGAGCTCACCATATGGTGAAAGCAGTATATAATAGCTACGACTCATTAACAATGAATTTCAATGACGTGTCTCTTATTTGAACTACAAATTGCTCCCACTATCGGTTTCATAGTTTTTCAGTTATGAGGGGAGTTCACAGTTTCATTATACATAGTTTTGGAGAAAATACCTTAGAAATAAAATGTGGAAGTCAAATTTAAATAAACCAAATATTAATTTATTATCAACAACTTAAATTAAAAACACATTTATTTACAGTTGTAACTTCAAATAACTAAGATCGTAAATCAAAACTTTATGTAGCAATATTGCTTAACTGAGTCGACTATGTACTGGTGAATCTGAAAAATACTGGATGATAAGCAAATGCTTATATTTCATAACATTTCAAAATAGAAAGCAAACATAACAATAGGCAATTTGAAAGTTAAATTACACTTTCCAATTTACATAACAAATCAATATAAAAAAATACATACATAAATGCCTCAGCTGAAACTGGTAATTTTAAACTCGAAAAAAAAAAACACTATAATTCTTAGTGTGATAACTGCCTTTCAACATCACTTTAACAAGGTAACAAGACAACGCACATTTTAATTAAATAAAAACAATACCATACCCTATAATTATGCGCATGGAAAATGTGTGGTGTCCTTTACTCTGAAAGTCATAAAACAGATGGACAAAGTTTCTGTTATGAATTATTTATGAGGAGTTATATGATTGGCTTTATGAGCTTTATATAACTTTCCCCGGGTATAACTTTGCTTTTTTTTACCCTTTCCAAAAGTATTTAAATCTGCATTCTGTCTATTTCGTGTCTTTCTGTAATCTCTTTGGTTACTTTCTCTTACTTTAATACCTTTTTTCAACCGACTTCAAAAAAAGGAGGAGGTTCTCAATTCGTCGGAATCTTTTTTTTTATATTTTTTTTTATGTATGTTCACCGATTACTCGAAGACGCCTGAACCGATTTAGAAAATTCTTATACTAAGGGTATACTTCACAGGTGGTCCCATATAAATTTTATCGAAATCGATTCAGCGGTTTTTGTGAAAATCAACAAAAACATAGCAAAATTGGAGTTTTTGCGGTTGAGTCCGGTTGTTTTTAACGTATTCAGCGTGGTCAATTATTAAGGTTAAAACTGCTTTACAATCGGATTTAATGTAACATTTATATATTTTATATTTAAAGGTATAGAGATAGGAATAATATAACCGAAGTAACGTTTAGAAATTTCTGCGGGGTTTTCTCGGTAAATGGACCGCTGAACAAACAGGCCGGAACTAAAATGGGGGTACCTATCATCTCTAAAAGAAGATCCACCGCTCGCCGCGGGAAACGTTTGATTTCTCAACTAGAAAATGAAATCCCATTTGGTTCGGCGTAGCTGCAGCCTATTGGCCTCCTGGGCCAATCGATCTCGCATTAATAAAAAATGTATGAACCCACTTTGAAAAGATACTGTCACAGTTAAAATATTCATGGACCGGATACCGCTGGGATTTACAGATTAGAGAGACCCTTAAAAAAAGGTGAGCGTTTCGAAATACGTCGATGGTATGGTGGATGGTAGCCCGGTTTGAGCTTTCGCACGAAACGATTGGCATCGAGCGCAAATCGAAACCAATTATCACGCTAGCTTTGCCGCTACAAAAACGCCACCTAACACCCCCAGCTGACTTTATGATCGTCGGCTTCCAATTACGAACAACCGTATCTCGGGTAACAACGCATTTGTACGAAATGTTTGCTTTAAAATAACGTCGAGCCTTCAGGGAGAAGTGTGACAGATATGTATGTTTGAGTATTCCTCGACAGATGAGATTTTGAATGGTCACGTTTCGTGTGTGTTGTATTGAAGCGGCGGCCATGAGCGCGACGTGCCAGCATCGAGCACGCATCGAAATAAAACCTTCATGTTCGCATTTTGTTCCGCAGCCATTCGCGCCATTCTCGCGGATTAAATTACGCAAACCTAGACGCGGCTGTGTACATTAAATTGCTAAATTGAAACGATTTCGCGCTTTGAATGCGCTGACACCGACGATGTCTACAAAGCGCGCGCTTTCAGCGTGAACTAGTAATTTGTGTATTTTCTGAAGCGAAAACGAAACGCGATACAAGCGTTCTATCACCCATAAACTATTTAGATTGAATACACTTCTGAGAATAAGGCCTTCTCGGTTTTATTAAGGCAGTTAAAGGGTGCTTCTAAATTACTCGGTTTGAGCCCTGTGAAGGCATAATCAATGTATTTTAAAGTACCCTCGATGTAATATACTATCAGCTATTAAATTTAGTAAAACTTAAAAGCGGTCGGCTTAAAACGTAAAAGTTTACGAAACCTAGAAATCTAAAACTAATTATGATGTTGCAGATTCTAAGTCCGACAAATATAACACTAATTTAGGACACTCGTTGAAGTCACATGTTACATCAGTCAATATGTTTTTAACTTATTATAAAGATAATTGAAATAAATGTGAAGGTAGTTTTTTTGCTATCACCATTATTCACTGAGATGTTGTAGTTTAAAAAGTACTTACGCCCTAAAATGCTCTAGGTATACAAAAAGTAGCAGTGCAATGAAGTCCCTGTTTCGATTTTTCGATCGATTAAGATTTACGCAAAAATGCTTTACTGAGAGTTTCAAAAATATTATAGACATTCTAAAAATATATGATATTTAAAATTCTGTACATTTCTTGAAATTTCACGCTTTTCTGAACCTTAGATGATCTTTTTATCACGCTGAAGTTTCTCAGTGTTTTTTCTATTAGTTTACTATACTTCTATTGAAATCTCAAATTAATGCTAATTTCGTATTGATTAAACATCGAATCAATTTTATTGTGGCCAACATTATCGCCTATAACTCGCAATATCGTTAATCGGCCATACATACGTTACAGTGGATATTTGTGGTCAAAATTTATGACAATAATCTGGGGGTATCCGCCCAAAATCGGTTTTGCGGCAATAGAAGTGTACCGCGATTTAAGCTGTCACTAGAGATGACTGAAAGTATCGATCGAGTAGAACTATCGATGTCGATTCTACCGATAACTTTAACTATAACTTTTTTTACTCAAAGAGTATAAATAATTTAGTGTTTTTAAAGAAACTGAGAAACAAACACACATTTTTAAAATACCTGTAATTGGAACTTATTGAATTTTTAAAATCGGAAATTCAGCAATCTATACTCCACAGAAACTGTGATTGTATGTTCTAAATAATATCGATAAAATTTCCCAACTCAATCCCATCACTACTTGCAGTGCAGGTGAATTTATTGTATCGTGCGGCAAACGAGAAGCGATTTGCATATTGCAACCGTTTTCAGCTGCAATTAAAACATAATAAAATCTTTTTAATTTCACGTAAAAATAGTGCCAACTACTGGTATGTATGCCTCTTGATAAAAACTCTAACAAACTTAAAATAAATTTTGTAAAAATATTTTGCACATTCACCAATGATGATAATATAATTTTGTAGCAAATAAAAACACGCCACATTTTCTGAAAGTAAGAAATAGCTGGCGTAATTTTGTACACATTAACGCTTAACTAAAAGTATTTTCTCCGAAACACAACTGGATACATTTAAAAAAAACGTTCACAACGTCCATTTCTTCTCCTGCACCTGTAACATAAACTATTTCATTAACCAACCGAGCAATGTAAACTTACGTGTTAAATATCGTATGAAAATATTGAGAGAATCGTTGACAGTTGGTATGGCGGGTGGCAGCTCTTCTGTCACTAAATATGGTACTTCTGGAAGTCCCGGCACTTGTGGCACTGTAGGGACTTCCGGTACTATCGGGAAGTCTGGTACCACGGGGAACTCTGGTACCACGGGAAACTCTGGACCCTCCGTTTCCTCGACAACGTCCAGGTCTTCGTCTGAGGATAGGTTTTTGGTTTTAGGTTTCGCGAGCGGTTGTCGTATTTTCGGTTTTTTATTTTTGGATTTTGAGATTTTTTAACATTTTTTTTGTGACGTGGCCGGCTTTTATACGTTTAGGAGTAATTATGAACTAAATTATAAATAAAGATTACAATACATATACAAATAATGTTAGAGTAGTAAGTAAACTATAATACAGTCTATTTATAAATATTATATCCTAAATAATACGTACATTGCTTGATAACAATTTTAAAGGCACATTCAAATACATATTTATTACGGTAGTACAATACATTTAAATTCCTGAAATATTTATTTCTGGGTTTTATTCTCAGAACACAACAACAGTTCAATTAATGATAATTCGTGTTTAATATAAAAATTTAAATAAAAAAAACAATACATATTTTAATCGTGCAGACAAATAAGTTTTTCGAACTTATCAGAAAAAGAACTTCTGTTTTGTATAAAAAGGCTCACAAAAAGTGAAAAGTTATAAATTTTCATGATAACGTATATTTAAAATACCTACATTTAAAAGGTCTAATCAATTAATTGACTAGATATCGTTGGGTCTAACAGAATAGGTGCACAACACCAAACGGAACACATATGGTATGCCACGTTAAAACATCATACTCTTCATACAAAATATATAAAAAAACAGACCCAACAAGCCCCAACAGATTTAGATACAGTAATAGTTTAAGAATCCAAAAAGTTTTTGCATATATTGACTACAAGACATCTTGTAGACAGATCAGTATGATGAGCACACCTATTTTGTTACAGCTCTGTATAATCATATGCGCACCTTTTGATAACACCTTGTAAAAAAAGCGGCCAAGTGCGAGTCGGACTCGCCCATGAAGGGTTCCGTAGCAGCAAGTAACATAATATAAAAGTTTTTGTAGTTCGTTGTAACTTGAATGAAAGGTAAATTGCGGTTTACGATTTATGACGTATTAAAAAAAACTACTTACTAGATACCGTTCAAACCAATTTTCGGTGGAAGTTTGCATGGTAATGTACATCATATATTTTTTTTAGTTTTATCATTCTCTTATTTTAGAAGTTACGGGGGGGGGACACACATTTTACAACTTTGGAAGTGTCTCTCGCACAAACTATTCAGTTTAGAAGAAAATGATATTAGAAACCTCAATATCATTTTTGAAGACCTATCTATAGATACCCCACACGTATGGGTTTGATGAAAAATTTTTTTTTGAGTTTCAGTTCTAAGTATGGGGAGCCCCCAAAATTTATTGTTTTTTTTCTATTTTTGTGTGAAAATCTTAATGCGGTTCACAAAATACATCTACTTACCAAGTTTCAACAGTATAGTTCTTATAGTTTCGGAAAAAAAGTGGCTGTGACATACGGACAGACAGACAGACAGACAGACAGACATGACGAATCCATAAGGGTTCCGTTTTTTGCCATTTGGCTACGGAACCCTAAAAACGACAAAATAAAAAAGATGTTTCCATAAAATATCGGAAGAAACACCTCACTCAGTTATTGTTTACTAAAAGTAAGTGTACAAAGGTAGCGAAGAAACCCGCGAAGTAAAGCGCGCGCGTCTATAAATCATCCGCATTGTTGTTATTGAGAAAAAACTCCTTGGAGATCCGAGAGTATTGAGACTCCTTGGTGCTAAGTTACAAGTAAAATAAGGGAAAGAAATAGTTGGAGGGCGCAATGTAAGAAGAATATTGAAGAGAAAAGAAAGACGGAAAAGTTTTACGACTTTAAATATTTTGTAGTTTCAGAGCAAGAAGTTACTAAATCACCTACCGCAGTCATAGCGAAGTTATTCATCTTGCTCATAATGTTACTTAAAAATTATAATATTCACCTATTTCACAAAAGCAAAAGTATTTTCAAATGTCATTTTTTATTTTAAAAAGTCCGTATCTACGAATAATTACAGCTTATTTAAGAGATCGTCTAAGGCCCATGAAAGGTTAAATCCCAATTGTCACATCTTCAGATCGCGACTGTCCAAAAAAAAAACAAAAAAAGACCGCAAATCTCAGAACTTTTCGTTTTCCCAGTTATAAATTCCGTGAATAAACATCGATTACGGAAAGATTTATATCTTGGTTTTGTATGACGTGTACTGGTGTGTTGTATGGGGGACCATTACTCACGCCTTTGAATGGAGGTGTAAGATAAGCGGATAAAGGGGCGGTTGGCAGGGTCCATGCACATCTATCGACGATTCGGTGCAGGCAGGGCGCGATTAAAATCCATACAGCGCATTTTGTGTGCCATTAATGTTCAGTATAGCCGTCATTGAAAACTGATAATTCTAATATTTTAATGAAAATTAAGCTAAAATGATGACTAATGATCTACTCAAGCTTGTAGGAAGCCGCTAGAAGCATGAGGTTCAAAAACCGGGCCAAGTGGAAGTCCGTGAGGGAGGCCTGCGATTATCAATGAAGTATTCTAGTTGAAATGATCAGCTACAATTCACTTGGCCGCCGTACGAGTATTCTCGAGATATTTTATAATCCACAATTGGTCAGCCCTATCTCACCTGGTGGTTAGTGATGATGATGCCAAAGATGGAAGCGGGCTTACTAAGATTCCCCAACACAATGGGGAACTGGTTATAATATCTCCATGCCGGCGGCAAGACTTAGTAAGCTAGGCGGGCTCTGAAAATGCCTACAATCAATCAAACCACGTCCCACAAAGTTGGACCCCGCCGGGAATCGAACCTGCAACCGCTTGATGTGAAGCAAGCAGAGGCGGTTATGAAGAGACCAGCGCAGCATGGGAATGCGCTCTTGGCCTGTAGCGTTTTACCTGCTAGGTCTGCACGGAGTCTTTAGATTTTCACACGATTTGATAACGGTCTGTAAGCATGCCCGCTTGGATTGGCGAGACCGAGAATGAGTTGTGTACTCTTTGTTGCTTATTGTTATATTCACCGTTGCTGGTGGTAAACATATAACAAAAGCCATTGAGAAAACCACGAAACGGATCTTTGCAGAACCATATCAAGATTTTCGTAAATAAATGTAGTAAGGAGTTTTTATGAAGATATTATAGGAGTCGGAAGTATGTAGCAATAAAAAATAACAGCCACATTAATTTTACGGCCAATTACCCTCAAAAGAAGACAACAACAGACGTCAAACATTTTCCTTTTTAAAAAATGAAAGGAAATCCGTCACATTAAAAACAAATATAAAGTCCTCAATAGCTGTTATAACTTACTTAGTCGACCAATATGGCTATTGGGCTCTTTTCAAAGGAACTGACGAACTCCGCCCAAACTCCTAAGCCATCACAATTCATAAATTACTTATAAAAACGCGGGAAAAGTTGGCAGACCCAACAAAAAAAAGTTTCAAGTTCGAAGTTTTGAAGTCACTTAAGAAGTCATTGAGCGGTATACCATAATCGTATAGGTACAGTCAGGTACAAAGGTGTATGTTTTGTTTACACAATATTAACCAACATCCTAAGCCAAGTATTAATAAAGTGCTTCTAATTTATTATCAAGGAAATATGTAGAATCTAAGATGTGCGAGTATATGACCAAACCGTTTGTAATTGGACTTCAAGATTTTAGCAGCAAGCAGCAATAACATGACGACGGAAAAAACTTATTTGTTTTGGTTTTAGGGAAATAAAACGAAGGTATAACTTGGTATCCATCAATAGTGGTACAAACCGTTTGCACTATGAGTAAGAGTACACTTTTGTACCTGATTGTTTGTAACTAAAAAAATAAGGTACAGTTACGTACTTTGCTGTTGAAAGTTATTTTTTTTTTTTACTGCGGTGTCTCAAGAGATAGAATGAAAATGCAGGGTAGCCTATAAAAATATGAAAAAAGTATTCCTCCAAAATAGACGTAGGTTCATGTTGGAGAAAACCTTGGCAAATTATAAGACGGCTGGGATTTATCCAACATTTTTTTTCTTGTCTTGCCTCTGGATTATATTAAACTCCCGCTAAGGCGTAGGCAGGCGTGGGAATTTAATACGCCTCAGGTATATTGGATAAAAAGAAGCGTAGAATTTTTCATGCCATAAACAAACTAGGTACTATTTAGGTAGGGCCAAATAAAGTTAGCTATTTATTTGTTTTGACAGCAGTTCTTTTTTTTTAAAGAGTAAATCATAATTCTGGTAAGATTAAAGCTTGAATTCATCCTCATAAATCAGTCACATTTACACAAATACCACTAATGAATGGTAGTCGACTGCACACAAGAAAGGTTAATAAAACAAGCGACGAACAATGGCAACAAAACAAAGGAGGTTTACCTCAAAGGAGACCGAAAGGAAAAAAAAAGAAATTGCTGGCACGCCGGAAAATCGCCAAGAACAAACAAGATGACAGCGACGACCTAATGACAAGACACGTGACTGTTCTAAAGCAAAGGTTCCAAAATTAGAAAAGAAATAGTAAAATACGAAAAACATTTGATAGGCTGTGAGTGCAAATAGAATATTGGCAGATAAGAAAGATTTTCGTAATATTTTCTATACAGGAAAATAGCAACTCGCTCGAATATTTCACGCTATGCAATAATCTCTTATCATCCAACGTCAGCCGTTACAAATTGAATAAAATCCTTCAACATCACCATCAAAAACAAAAGGCACACTTGAAAAATAATCGTTCGCTATCTATCTAATGATGGATGGGCATTACATAAACCGTGGAGCACGCGGGCCGATGTATCATGAGGCGCACCCGATTCTACGGTAGGGTTGCCACGTCGAAAAAACTGCTCAAGGAAGCTACTTACCATTTTAAAAAGCTGAAATTACGCTTCAAGTGAAGAGTTATGTTGTGTGAGGCGGCCAATGGCTGAAAGCCTGAGAGAAAATGACCAATTCTTAAGCAGAAAATGACAGTTTGCTTAGTTATATTATTAATTAATAATGCTCCATCTTAGGTTTGTCATCATCATCACCATCAGCCGAAAGACGTCTACTGCTGGACAAAGGCATCGACCGGTCCTGTGCTGCCCGCATCCAGCGGCTTCCCGCAATTTTCACCAGGTCATCGGTCCACCGAGCCGGAGGCATCCTTTACTGCGAATTCGATGATTGATCTCTTTCTCAAAGTTGGACCTATCTAGCTGGTCTTAGCTTCGTAAAATGCTCTAATTTGTAACTTAATGAAAAGGGTTCCTAAGAAAATTAACAAATATTTACTTTGCAACAATCGTATTTTTGAACACTTTGAATATTTCAACAGGAAGGAACTTGTAATATTTAAATCAAACGGCGTACGTTTTCAATAAGTCTGTATAATTATGAATTCGGGAACGAAAATTGTAACTTTCTATTTACGTACTGGCAAAAATTGTATAGGTATGTAATTTGTAAGCTCATAGGGTTCTGTTTCGAAGTTCGCTTTTCAAAATTATGTTCACATGGTAACCCTATCGATGCCGGGAACAAATCGCTCGCCCGTCCCCCAGGGGATTTATGGAGCGATCCACTAATAGCGCACATTAATATGAATCGCGCGCGATAGCCTAGCTCGTATGCCTGTTATTTGTCGATTTTTGTATCGAATCGAGGGGAATCGATTAGTGATGCTATTATTTGATGTGTGTCTATAGACTATCATTTGAATTGTACATTTATTACCAAGTATTTGAGTTCAAATATGACTTACAGAAGTGATAACCGAAGAAAGATTCGCTAGCGGTGACCGCGAGCCTGAAGACGTAGTGTTGGAAAACCCCTCACCTGCACGGGTAACATGAGGCGTAGACAAAGATGTATGTCGCGCCAAACGCGAGAAAACAGTTCAATTTTCTCTTTCATTAGATTATCGTTAGAACGGAACAAATGCTTTTAAAACTCTCGTTGCACGCGGAATATATCGCCATGCTAATTAGTGCTGGTCGAGGAATCTACTCAAGCCACGTAAAAAGGCACTAGTACCTTCTAAATCTAGATGTGTCTCATAAATGCAAGCTAACTAGAAGTCATGGAACATATACACAATTTTCATGCAAAGGCAATACGAATCCGTATATACATTACACAGTCGAATGGCGAAAATCATTTCATTTAGGTGACAAGATATCCTATAAGCTCGCAAACTTTTAAACTGTTTTATATGAGTGTACAGCCTAGACCAAAACATAGGCCCCAAAAAGTAAGCAACCTAAATTTTTTTGCAAACAAAATCCACCTTAATGTACCTCCAACATATAAAATATTAGGCAAATTTAACACGCCAGACCTGGCGGTTATTCAACACATAAAACTAGGTAATCTAGGCGATCTACGTAATTTGAAGGCTTTATACACCAAGCAGCAGTAAACTATGCCTACAAAAACCAAGCTGAAACGAAATTGGGTATTTTTGACTCCAAATACTGTGGTTATCTACCTATTACGTTTGAAATAAGCAAGAGATACACCGATAATAATCAGGTTAGAAATAAATACCAAAGTGTTGCTATTGTAAGTTCTTTTACACGAAACAGTTACTTGCGAGTATGAGTAAGCAATCTCACTACTATAATAAATGCGAAAGTATGGATGTTTGTTTGTTTGTGAGTTTATTTGTTTGTTTGTTCCGCTTTCACGCCGAAACTACTGAACAGATTTGGATGAAATTTGGTAGTTAGATAGATAAAGTACTCGGATAACACATATGATACTTTTTATCCCGGAAAACTTAAGGGTTCCCGGAGGAATGATTAAAAACTCAAAATTTCTACTTCGTCACGAGATGGCGCCACCTTAACATTTTCGTTCTCTCTGGACCCATTTCTAAAATCCACGCAGATGAAGTCGCAGGCGGAAGCTAGTACTGAAATAAAACATAACGATTCACGAAGACTACACTTAGTCACTCACCATCTGTGTCATACTTTATTCAATCTTCCATCTCTTTTTGGCAAAAGCAAAATGAACGCGTCACATGAGATAGCATATAAACATGTAATGTACTCAAACTCTACGCCGCTACGGAGGCAGGCTACGTGTCGTACTCGAAGCGGTTGAGATACAACAACGACGCGAAAAACAAAATGGATGCCTCTAATGCGAATGCACCTATATTTTTTTTTAAAGCCAATAATAATAAAACTACAATGACTAACAATAAAAATATAAGACCGCCTAACTATACATCCCATAATTTTCCTTAACATGTTAATAGTTTCACACAGATTTATGAACGAAAAAGTATAAATAAATAAAAATTATACCATCCCCGACAGTAAAAGTCAAATAACTCGAAAACCACTTAACCGATTTTCACCAATCATACCTACAAAGCACCGCGATTAACTCTCGATTTAAATGAAAAAAAAAACACACATTCAGATCGATCCGTTTAAGAACTATGATGCAAGAAACAGAACCATATACAAGCTTCAAACTTATAAAAAACCTCTTTTTGGTCGGGGGAGGGGGATAAAAATAGATCACATTAACAATATGGACAGTATAATTGGTTAAAGAAAATACTAGTACATTCATGTTAAAAACTGCTTTGCTATTTTTACATTTACGATGACCAAAAAATACTTATCTTGCATGCCCAGGTTAGTACTTTAGAAACTATTTCATGAGCAAAAGATTATTTTACATAATAGTATCAGAAGGTAAAATGTGCGGAAATTCTAAAATTCCATTCTCCCAAACTTAACAACAGAAACACGAAAACACACTCACAAAAAAGCATAACCGACCGTATACAAAATACAAGACGATGTTATCTCATTAAAGTTACATTTCTCAAGGATCCCACAAAAGCGAGCTGAAATGTAGTTATCCGACTGCGGAATGAAGATGGTGCGCGTCCCGCAATCTCGGGAATACCTAATTTACTTACCGCACGTGAGACGGCGGGAACTTAACGCGTTTTGTACGCGACAGTACACCGTGACATGTGTTTGCATTCGAGTTACATCTTGTAGATACCTAATTAAATGGTGATTAGATTCAATGCAAATGCTTTACTATTAAGTTAAGTAAAAATAAGACTAGAAAACAGATTCACAAAATTCACACACAAAGAGATTTTTGTTTCTGTTTCGAGCATCGGATTTCCAGGAAGAAATTGCCTTGAGCGACCACCGTTTTTTTTTTATTAATTAACAATTTTTTCGCTCTTATTTAAATAAATATGCCAACATTTACTTTGATGTAGATGCTTATTGCTTATTAAACAGTACTTATTTCTCTTATTTTAATCTTAACAGTGAATACAAAAACAAATAAATAAATATCCGGGACAATTCACACACGGTCATCTGGCCCCAAATTAGGATTCCCTGTGCTATGGAAACCAGAGACTGATACACATACACATATACGTTTAAACACATACATATATAGATATAATACACCCAGACACAGAGCAAACAAATCTGCTCATCACGGAAATGTTTGCCCCGGGTCGAACCCACGACTCTCCGATCAGTAGTCAGGAGCACTGAGCCACCGAGTCAGTCAAATGTAGCTTCTACGTATGAAACTGAAAATATTTCTGAAGCAAACGTATTTTTAGGTTACCGAAAAAATCTCATTAAAATTTTGCTATATCTAAATACTTCTAAGATGTTCATTGCTCATTGTCATAAATAGAAGCCACAGTTTTATTTTAGGAGTTACTGAAGGACAATGATAGTCTAGTCTACACAAAAAACTTATTCTTGAATATGCCTTTAAAATCGCAACATAAAACTGGACAACAAGACGATGTTTGCTTCTTCCGCTTTATTACATGTTACAATACAAAATTTTACTTACATGTTAAATATTACTTAAACAATTTCAATATAAAAAAGTATTGACGATGATGTGATAGTTTTATGTAAAGATATATCTACGATAGTATAAAAAGTTAAAACACACTTATTTCGTTAAAGCGGGTAGGTACACACTACACAAGTGAAGGCAGATGATTTTGTAGATAAAGTTTCTGATTCATGTATGTCATACCAAACTGTCAAGTTTACTGTTTAATGAAAGAGTAATAAATAAATGAGTAAACAAAACAATAACATAAAAATAAAAGAAAATATATTTTTTAAGTAAGTAATCAAAAATGTCACAACATTAAATTCACTCATCAAATAAATAAAAATAAGAAAACATGTCAGCTTAATATAGAGAAAATAAGAACTGTATTTATTTAGTACTTTTAGGTTTTGCGTTTCTTTTTACTTTTAGTGATTATTAAAATTATCAGTATTTTAAATTACACAATAAAATGTGAAATCGAAATGCAAATAAATATAATTATCCAGCAACTTCTCGCTGTATAATTATATTTATTTTGCATTTGCTTCTTTTAGTTAGTGGCAGTCAAAAAACAGTTGGAGTTGTTTTAATCTTTTATCAAGAGCAGAGGTAAGTTTACTCGTAGGTTTATGTAAACAATCAAGATTATCTTAAAGATACAGGAAAAAATACTACCTGTCTCTCTCTCCCTCATAGATCGTTTCACCTTATAACGGGTAGGTAACCTAAGCAGTAGGTAACCCGCTACCCAACAATGTAGTTGGGTAACTTAACCGGTACACCTCGACCCCTATTTCAAGCACAAATCGCAACAAAATCCAATTGTTTTCAACAAACAGAGCTCAAGTTATATTCGTTTCGCAGATTTTTGCGCAACTTTTCCGGGAAACCGGAGAACGGGGTTGATTTTCTCAAATTGTGGGGGGGCTTGTGGGGGTTCTTGAGGGTATTACCATGCATATTACATGAGAGGCAAAAAGGTGTCAGTAGGCATTATGAAATATAATATAAGACGTTGGATCGTTGATCGTAGGCAATTAAATTGAATTAAACAATTCTGATAATGAGGAATTTTACTTTAGTGTTTTTGTCGGAAATTCAATTGTTATACATACATATTTAATAATTTACCCGTATTTCAGGTATTTAAATTAATTCAACCAACTTACGAGCGACCTATAGAAAAAATATTTATAGTTTTTAGGCGAATGTGACCATAAAATCACACCAAGAATAACAAAAAATGGACTCTCCAAGAAAAAATTGCAAAAGTAGTCAATCCAACGACCGATTTGTATGTATTTTTTAAGTTTGGTGCACTTGACATTTTTCTATTGTTGAATTTGTTACGTTTGACTGATTCAATTTCATTTATTTATAATATAATAAGTACCAACACCAGAAAATATACGTAAATATATTTTTTTTAACGGGAAAACCTTCCCGCCCTTGGGAACAAGACTGCCGTTCTCTCGTACACTTCACATCACATGATTACCCTGCTAAAGAATTTAACTGGCTTCCTCGTCGACACCTGGTGTCTGTTTACCTTTTCCGTAAGAGAGAATCTAATTACTCTCGTGAACACGCCCATAAATCATCTTTCATCATTCACCTAGCCTCTTGCGCCAGATGAAGAATCCTTCCATTATTTTTATACAAGAAATAGGTTAGTGGCGCGAAAACACAGGAACTAATTATTATAGTGTCGGATAAACGGTTGTGTGCTCAATTGTACTGTAGTTTCACATAATTTGGTACAGATTTATTCTGAATATATGAAATGTAAGCATCAATGAAAGTTGGTGCCAGGACATAATGTATTGTTCATTTTTATATTTACACTTTCATATAACGCTTTCAGATGCGCCAGCTCACAATATGAAGAGCGTTCTAAACTAAGACTAAATAAACTTTAATAGTTTCTAATAAGATTATATTCTATTTAGAACTTTCGAACTTATCAGTGTTGAAAATTAATGAGGAAACGAATTTATAATATGAAATAAAGACTTTTTTTAGTCTGAGCTTCTAGGCAGTTTGCTTTTTTCCAAACTACTATACAGGGTGTCCCAAAACTAATGCGACAAATTTTGGCCGGTGATAGCTTTGATCAAGACGTATCAAAATAACGAAACATATGTTCAGCAAAAGTTTATGGTTTTCGAGTTATACGAAATTTAAAAAAAAATGAAAAATCTTGCGCGCGATTCAATTCTAAAATGGGCATGAAACAAGGATTTTTTATAACATATTAGACAAAATTATTCAGTAAATTTTTTTTACGCCGCCAACGTTTAAAGTTTCATTATCGGATCTTTTTAAAGATTTTTCTTGAATTAATGATGTATTTCTGATGGCATCTTTAATTTTTTGTAGAATAAATAGTAGATTCGGGTAGAGACACTAATCGAAAATATTTGAGTGCAAAAAAATTACAAATTAAGTGGTTTTTTTAATAACAAAAGCTCAAAAGGCCACCGTAAGTTAGTAATTTTCAATTTTTTTTTAAATCTGGTATAACCCGAAAACCATAAACTTTTGCTGAACATATGTTTCGTTATTTTGATAGGTCTTGATCAACAATATCACCAGCCAAAATTTGTCACATTACTTTTGGGACAACCTGTATAACCAACAAAATTTTCTATCAAAAAGACTTTACAGTTAAAAAGAAAAAAAAAGCAAATCGGATTTTGTGCTGGCCGCGTCGGTGCGGTGCCCGTGCGGCGCACCAACCACTAAGCTTTTCACCAAAAGTAGCGAATGACCTAAAGCAAAAAAGCGCTGGCTACCCAATTAATATTCGTCGAGCCAGCGAGCCGAGGTGATGGAATTAACACGACAAAGCGCTGCCAGCGATGAATAGGTTTGTTTTTAGATTTAGAATTTACATGTATCTAGACGATACCATCAGTCAAAGACAAAGAGAAGCTTGGATTGGGATCGAAAATATTCCATGAGATAGGAAAAAAATCTATATTGGTCTTTGGTCTTCCCGGGGTAAAATAAAACAAAAAAAAGGTCTATGTTCATGAAAGCCGTAATCCGCCTGAGTATGCCAGTAACATATGTCTAGAATTGATCGTTGAAAACCCTAGATCTGACAGCAGGTTATTTATTTGTTTAGTGACAGGCTCGCTAGACGTAGTAAGGATGTAGTCAGTATATTCATTTTCTAGAGTAGTATGTAGGATGTAAAAAAAAACCAGTTCCGATAAAATTAACAGGTTGTTCTACTTAAGAAAACTGAGTAACTTTTTGCTATGTCAACTGTACGGAATTCGCAAGAAAGATCTTTTCATACAAATTGTTCGACCAATCAAACAATTTAACTTGTATAGTCAATTTTTTTTTTGAGAATTCGGTATAGTTTTCTTCGGAAAAGTTGTTCAGTTTCATGATTAGAATCCACCGTTTTAGTTTCCGCGAGACTGGCCTTTTTGAACCATGTAGGTATGTTTTGGCATTGTACTGACATCACATATCTACTGTCACAACAAAAACCATTTCTATAGTTTCGATTGTCTTTAGTTTGAGCTTCCAATTCGCTTGTGTTTGCAGTAAGAATTGACGACGTCGACACAAGAACTTTCAACATTCTGAAGTGGTAGCGTTACATAAACACAGGTAGGTTTTTGTACAGAATGGGGAAGAAAACTGACAAAGCTCGCCGATAGAGGCGCTGATATCGCTTGACTCACACTAACTGTCAAAACGTATAGAAAAAATTGTTTACGTGAACTAAACATAAGATTATAAAAAAAAATGCCGCATTGTGTGGCGATTGGTTGCAATAATAATGGAAATCATTAATTTCCTAAAGATTCTCTGATGAAGAAGACGTGGGAAAAGTTACGTTTTCAATTATGTACTTTTCAACTTCGCCTTTAATTGAGGAACAGTCCAAGTTGCATACGTTTTCCATTTAACAATTTTATAGAACAGAAGATAAATTAAAACACCTCGATAATAAAAAACGCGGAACTAATGGGGAAGAAAACGCAAAGCTATTTGCAGATGGCGCTACGGACGCTTGACTCATAACAACTTTCAATTTGTTCCGCGTTTTTCATTATCGAGGTGTTATAAATTAGTTTTTTTTCTGTAAAATTGTTAAATGGAAAATGTATGCGACTTGGGCTGTTCCTCAATTAAAGGCGAAGTTGAAAAGTACAAAATTGAAAACGTAACTTTTCCCACGTCTTCTTCATCCGAGAATCTTTAGGAAATTAATGATTTCCATTATTATTGCAACCAATCGCCACACAACGCGTTATTTTTTAAATAATCTTATGTTTAGTTCACGTAAACAATTTTTTTTATACGTTTTGACAGTTAGTATGAGTCAAGCGATATCAGCGCCTCTATCGGCGAGCTTTGTCAGTTTTCTTCCCCATTGAAAGTTGTTATGAGTCAAGCGTCCGTAGCGCCATCTGCAAATAGCTTTGCGTTTTCTTCTCCATTGATGAGGGAATAGACGCAAAGGCAAATCAGAGCCTTACGGCCTAGTCTGTTGTAAATATTCTGTCGTATTTAAAAGCCAAAAGCCATTTCTTCCGTATTTCTTCGTCTTTCTAGTCATTTGAGTTACTTTTTTAATCTGTCAAAAACGGCGTTTTGTTCTAAAATTTTTTGAAACGAAGAGACGCGACATAAAAGGTTTTTCAGCATCATTAATAGACTCATTATTTTATTTTTATTCATAAAAAAAAAATAGAATTGAAAAGAAAACCAATGATTTTTAGAAATGTCAGTACGCGAGCAATAGGTTAGTCGACTGCATCAAAAGTAAATTATGAAATATTGTTCACTAAATAACTCCTTTATTGAAATTTCAGAAAAACTTACTCACTTTGCATTTCATTACGTGTACAATTTTTAATAAAAAAAACGTTAATAAGTATACTAACTACTATATTGCATCACGACGTCATCATGTACAATTTCAAACATTTTAGAACAAATTGTCGTTTTTAACATTTTATAAAAAGTAACTCACATGACTAATAGTGAACTACCCTATTTAGCGAAGCTTAGCTTTTAGTAGTTAATTTTTGATGCAATAGTCTCATTTTATCAGCAACTTTTTAAAAGTAAAAAAAAATCGTTGTATTTTTCTAAATTACGAATTTTTGTTAGTAACAAAATTATACAGGGTGGCCAGAAGATTGACGTCAAAAAAAAAAATTAGGTCCCTCGTATCGTGGGGTATCCGAATCACCCCCATGTATGTTCCGCGATTTTTCACGGTTCTCGAGTTATGATTTTTTTTCTGAAATTTCAACATTTTCGACCTGACCAACTTTAAAAATTTCTAAACAAAAAAGTAGAACCCTTTTCGATAAGTTTTTTTTTGAAACTTAATCCTCATAAATTGTACTTTTAAGCATAAAATAATCAGCTACGTAACTTTCATGAATATTAAGTAAATTTTGGTCACAAGAGAAAAAAATACGTTTAGTGAATTATGACTTAGATTTTCAAATTTAAATCAAAAATCTAAACAGATGACTTAGTGGTTCCTGAGTAGGCTTAAAAACTGCACCATTCTCTTAGTTTTCGTAATCATTAAAAAAAAGTAGTACTTAATAAGCTAGTTTTGTTAATATCGGCCTTGAAAGATAGGGAGGTCATAAATTTTTAAAATTAGCTATCTGATGAAAAAAAAAGTTTGGTCATTTTATCATTCCTAAGGTTATTTAAAGATAGAGAATCATTCCTTAGGTTATTTAAAGATAGAGAATGCTAGAAACTAACATGAAAAATGCCGTAGAAGTTGGTTAAAAAATGTTTTAAGTAAAAAGTGGTTTTGTCAATAAATCAAAGATGATAAAGTAAAAACAATATTTATTTTTAACATTTACAACAGGTTTTCAAAGTGGCCACCTCCAACAGCAATACACATTCTACACCTACGTAAAAAATTGTCTTTTAATCGTCTAAAGGCTTCCCTGTTCTCTGTCACAACACGTCCGGCTTCTGCAATCTTTTGCCTTAATTCTTGTTCACTCGAACATTCTCGAGCGTATGCTATTTCCTTGTAATAACCCCAAATGAAAAAGTCAATGGGGTTAAGGTCAGGTGAGCGTGGTGGCCACCTAATTGGTCCACTGCGTCCGATCCATCTGTTGGGGTATGTCTCATTTAAGTGATTTCGGACTTGCGTCGCATAGTGACACGGAGCGCCGTCATTTTGAAAAACCATGGTTCGTCGAAGCTGAAGACTCACATCTTCCAGCAATATTGGAAGATCATTTTCTAAAAAGTTTCTGTATGTTGCTCCATCAAGTCTAGATGGCAATTCAAATGGACCAATCAGTTCACCGTTGAGGATACCAGACCACATGTTAACACTAAAACGATGTTGAAACGTTGAATCTCTCGCTTCGTGTGGATTTTCAATCGCCCAGGTGTGATAATTATGGATATTGAATATACCACATCGCTCAAACCGTGACTCATCTGTCCATAAGACTTTATTAAAATATCCAGGATCTTCTTGCTCTTTTCGTAGCATAGTTTGGCAAAATTCCACGCGCAATTGGTGGTCTGTAGGCAGCAAAGCTTGGACACGTTGGATATGGAATGCGTGGTATCCTTCATCGCGAAGTATGGCCTGGATAGAACTTCTTGGGATATCCAGAGCACGAGCCATTTTTCTCGTACTCGTAGACGGATTTCGCTGAACTTCTTCGAGCACCATTTCTCTGCGATCTGGATCAGTTCTAGGGATGCCTTCACGATTACCGCGTTGTCCAGGAATGCGGCCTGACATTAGGGTATTGTGCGTGTTAGTAAAAACACGATGGTCGGGATAATTCTCAGGTTGCGGCCCACCACGTCGTAGAAGTTGTTCGCGATACAATCGTGCTGCTTCAAGGCCGTTTCCTTGTGCAACTCCATAAAAATAATGCATTTCTGCATATTCGCTTAATGTGTAACTCATCACTTACACTTTCACAGTAAACAAAGTCCGAATCAGAATGCAAAACAGTCGAGGAACAGAGCAAAGTAGTCAACAAGTAAGGCGAGCGAATGTATTCAACTAAAATGGCGGCGACGCGTGTAGCAGTAAACACAAAGTGAGTACGACTGAGGCAGGTATTTGTTTCGGGCTGGCTAGAGTGGCGGCCCCTTTCACTACCTAGAGTGAGAGAGATGGCAATAATTCTATCTCTTATCATCGCCGCCTATTGTTATTGCGGGTTTATTCTTTGAATTGCGCCTAAAAGTACTTTTACAACCCGTTATCCACCAGAATTGATCGAAAAGTGAATAAATGAAACCTCAAAATGTTTTTCTGCAGTAATTTTTGGTTAATTAACAGACTAATTTAACCCAAGGAAAGATAAAATGACCAAACTTTTTTTTTCATCAGATAGCTAATTTTAAAAATTTATGACCTCCCTATCTTTCAAGGCCGATATTAACAAAACTAGCTCATTAAGTACTACTTTTTTTTAATGATTACGAAAACTAAGAGAATGGTGCAGTTTTTAAGCCTACTCAGGAACCACTAAGTCATCTGTTTAGATTTTTGATTTAAATTTGAAAATCTAAGTCATAATTCACTAAACGTATTTTTTTCTCTTGTGACCAAAATTTACTTAATATTCATGAAAGTTACGTAGCCGATTATTTTATGCTTAAAAGTACAATTTATGAGGATTAAGTTTCCAAAAAAAACTTATCGAAAAGGGTTCTACTTTTTTGTTTAGAAATTTTTAAAGTTGGTCAGGTCGAAAATTTTGAAAATTCAGAAAAAAAATCATAACTCGAGAACCGTGAAAAATCGCGGAACATACATGGGGGTGATTCAGATACCCCACGATACGAGGGACCTAATTTTTTTTTTTTGACGTCAATCTTCTGGCCACCCTGTATAGCGTTAAACTTTATTCGTTTAATACCTGTTAATTAAAGCTTCTACCAATGCAACTGAACAACTAACCTCACATAACGCACACAAAATGAGCAAAAAAAATATCGGACTCCTCAAACAAATTGTTCACGACGTTCAATAAAATTCTACCTATACAATAAACGCCCCCCGAGCCAGCAGCCTTTAGAATGAAACAAAGTGCGATCAATCCAATAGCCAATTGGAAGCTAAACGGAACGCCCTCAAACTCCATTAGCAAAGAGCATCTTCAATCAACTATAAAAATAAAGTATAGCCGTAAAACGGACTACCATTCGAATCACGCGCAGTTTTAATTCGAGTAAGTAAATTAAAATGCGGCTGGGCCCAGCGCGTTTGAATACAAATGGTTTATTGAAGCAACCGGTTTTGGCTTGTGCTGTAGAGCTCCAAAAACCATTGTTCCCTAATCTGCGTTAATTTCCAATTATTGAACAAAGTATACCATAACCTTAGACATCACTATATCATCAGACAAAAGACTTCTGGACAAAAGCGTCCTCCAAATCCTTAGGGAGGTACCTTACTGAAGTCACAAAGTTATTTAGTATTCACAATTAATGACCATGGTCTAACAATTGTTTAATTACGATATATAGTCTTAATTAACTAATTTATAACATGTACTTTCAAAACTTCATCTCTCTATGCAAAATAGCTTAGTCATTTTCCATCTGGCCTAACTAGCCGTCATTTTTTGCCACCTTACATCATTAAAAAAATACCTTCGTATTCGAAAGAAATAAAATATCACGTCATATCAATTTTAGTACCTTCCACAATAATAAAAAAATACCTTCGTGCTCGAAACAAAATATCACGTCATATCAGTTTTTTTATAAGCTTGTTCATAAATGCATTTAAAAGTCCCTGAAGATTTTTTTTATCAAACAACCAGTTTACTACGTTCTATCTATTTATTGAATTCCATTGAAGGTTTTGTGCGCTAGCAATTTAGAGAATAGAGGTTTGGAGCCGAGTGAAATAAACCCCGGTTTCAATTTTCCCCGGACCACCCCTTACTCATTAGGTCCGGTTTGAGCTCTAAAGTTATTTATTGCGCCGCTTTTTTATTTATGGCAACACCGGAAGGGTTGTCGTTTGATTTGATTATACCTAAAAAAGTATTACCAAAAATTCAAAATGTTCTTTTATTTACTAAAAGTAGATGCTGTACGTTCTTTTAAATCGCCTTTTTATTTCTACCTTGTAAAAGTTCCTACCACTCGAAACCTGTACAGTCAACGTTTCAGGAAGTGCTACCTTTTTTAGTAATATCATTGGCCATCGAAAGCTGACAACAATTTTTTTAAGAAACTTAAATATGGCAACATTCTAAGACTGTCATCTTTCACGTGTTGATGTTTTGAACCATTTTGATACTTTACGATTATTTTTAGCATTCTTACAACAGTTCTCGCAGTATTTTAATTGATTTCATTGTTATTTCTTTTCAGAAACTATTGACGATGGGGAATCAAACTTAAAGTAGCACAGATAGTACATGCGTTGAAGCCCAAATAGATTAACTCAGCTGAATATTATGCAATTCCAACAATATTACATACATAAAATATAAAGGTAACCTTCTGTTTCTGAAATCAGCTAATAACTCAAAAGTTATTTTGAAAAATCTAACAAAAGTATTGATTATAATTATGCATAATACATTTCTAGTATCAACTGCATTTATATTCAGTGTATAGTCGGTGTTAACAGCTGAAGATTTTTTTAAATGCCGCCATTTCTTGTGGACAGCTTACGTTGACCAGACTCTATGAGACTTACGTTATTCAATGAACTTTATTAATATGAACGTATTAACGTCACTAAATAGATTAAAAAAGAAAGGTTTAAATACAATAAATATAATTAAGAAAATGAAATTGCTGAGTATCAAATAGAGCTGCATTGAATACGAGTAAAATACTTAGTTAAAGAATATAATGTTGCTAGAGATTTACAAGTTATAAATACAAAACTTGACACCAAACTAGAATATCCCCGTCTCAGCTTAGGCTATACTAATAAACCTAGTTTGTTGATTTCAAGAATGGTGCAAAAGGGGACAGATCGATACTGAGAGGTATTCCTGTTATAACCCTGTCTCTTTCATACAGTTCGTTAAATTGGCGTCAATATTTACATACTTACATATGATGTGGATTTGCCAAATGCAATATTTACTTCAGAACTTACTTGACCCAAATCATAGCGAATGCGTGCGAAAAGCATTTATCGATACGTTAAAATATTCTTGTTACAACTCTATCTCCTTCATACAGTTCTTAAATTGGCGTCAATATTTACATACTCAGTGTTCAGGTACCTATAACGTAGGTTCGAAATGCAATATTTACATACAGTTCATTTACGTCAGAAAATTCTGTGGTCAGAACTCACTTGGTCCAACTGATATCTGTTCCATTTTTATCAATGGGAAAGGCGGCTGCCAAACTTTAAACTAGGTGGCGCCACTAGAGTTTGTGGCGCACTTGAGAAATCGTCTATGGTTTATACTAGACATACATTTATTATAGAGTGATGAATTGTTCAGTTTTATTTCATATTAGTCAATTAATCATTTACATTTTACACACATACATTTAATGTAGGTAACGAGTTGTCTCTAACCATAGTAGCGCCATCTATTGAGAGCTTTGCGCCGCCTTTCCCATTGGCCCCAGTTATGCCATAACGATCCAACTGATTTAAAGTTAACGAGGGATAATGTACTTTGATTGATTGATTGATTGATATACTCTTTATTGTACACACACAAAAATAAGAATATATAAAATGTACTTTATGTTTGTGCCATAAAGTACATTATCCCTTACTTACTTTAAATCAGTTGGATCGTTATGGCATAATTGTGGCCAATTACAATGAAAAGAAAGGCTCACAAAGTCTCATGAAATACTTTATTTACTGATAAAATCTGTATATTTCCGAATCGTTTTACTAATATAGTTTACTTATACATTTGTAGATGGTTTGTGATAATTATAACGGTCTGCCTAGTGTATCATGCCATGAAATTTCCATTTGAGTGGTCAATTTAGTTAATTACCGAACTATGACTGATATTGAACGTCCATTTTGTATTCTATTGTATGCTCATCGTATGTTCATTGTTCACGTTTATTTATCTTCGTAATTACAGATAATGGTTGGTGATTACTACGGATAAAATAACATGGAAGAAGCCAAAAAACGTACAGGTTACAACCTACTTAATTTTCTTTGGAAGAATCTCGAAAGAGTACCCAGGCGATGTGGATTTCAAGTGTCTAATATTTTTAAGGTTCCGTAAACCGTACAAAGAACTCTTATAAGATCGTTCTATCTGACTAAGTTGTTTGAACGAGAAACTTGAAACTAACAATAAAAAAAACATATTTAATTATCAATACAAAATATTAGAATAAAAACAGTTTTCGAATTATGGACATAGAACAAAAAAGATAATTAAAAATTAATACAGGTGACAATGAAATATTAATCTATGCATGGCCCGACCCGCACTTGGTCAGATTTCAAAATTTTCAAACCAATCATTCAAAAAGTTTGCCAATCAAAAACGGCGCACGGTCTACGCGCACGACAAAAATGAAATTATTTTTTCTGCATCCAACAATTTCAGTGAACGAATTGTTAACGAAAAATAAAAACTCTTTGCAGCAATAATAAAAACAAATCCGACCATAAAGGTTATATACGTTCGCGCAAACGGTTATTTTTAATGAAGTAGGTAGGTTCTTCACGCCTTCGTGGTTTTCTTAAGAACCCGTTTCTCCTATTTCTGTATTTTCTTACGTTTCTTGCTTCATTTCCGACGAATATGTTTCAAAGGGTTTCCGCGACGGATAAATAGTAAATAAATAACATGTATCTATGCATCCGTATTCGTACCATCCCTCATAGGGGCAGTATCCTTTAAATTACAACTATGTTTGCAAGTGACATAATATATGAATGTTGTTATGGCAATATTTCTTGCTTAAAATTTCTTATATAGAAGTTCTTTGGTCTACTCACGAGTTATAAACTCTTTCGTTTTACTTAATCTCGTTCTCTATTGGCAGAACAAATGAAATACATTTTTCACTGAAAGCTTCGCAGAAAGAACGAAGTTTATCTGTTGAAAAAGCGCGGGAAACCTTCAAATTGAGCGGGCGTGTTTTTTGTTAAAATTTTAATATTTTTCATATTCAAAGGATTAGTTCGTAGTTTTAGTTTTATTTTTGTGTTATATTAGTTGTTAGTTTGTATATATTGTAATTTGCTGTATAATTGGTAAGTTTAGAGATAAGTTAAGGAGGGATGGAGGAGGACCCTCCACCGGGGGATTTTTTTCCCCCGGCGGTGGCTTGTAATGTTATCATAGAAGGGGATAAACATACAGACAATGTATTAATGGACGGGAGTGCTTATGAAAATGACTCCAGTATGGATACGGATCATGCTGAGGCGGGCGCTACAACAAAGAGGAAACGCATTCGCGCAACTAAAATATGCAAACATTGTAACAAAAAACGCAGGAAACATCCACATGCAACGAAAATTAGTTGCAGTTGTGTAAGTGAAGGGCTTGAAAATGTTCAAAACGAGGATATGGTTGATATCACTAAGAGTACAGTCTTTAATGCTTCTCACGTCCCTTCCTTGAACACTGAGGATAAAACGATTAGTCCCCCTCCCCTGCCAACCAACAGACTGTTTAGAGCTGAATACAACTCTACTGATGTTGCCCCTTTTGTTGTTCATGTGCAAAGAGACTCTACAGATGCCGGAGCCACATTCCATCCAATTAGCTTTGGTAACTTTTTAAAGAAAAATAACATACAGAACATATGTAATGGAAGCATTAAAAAAATTGGTAGGAACAGAATAACTGTAGCGTTCACCTCATACACAGCTGCCAACTCATTTATCAACAATAGTAAATTAATAGATCATAAGCTCAAAGCTTTCATTCCCTCGTACAATGTCACACGTATGGGTCTGGTCCGTGGTGTCCCTGTAGAGTGGGATTCAGAGGAAATTGTAGAAAATATAAGTGTAACAAGGAGACTAAATTACAAAGTCACGGTTGATGGTAATCCCATATGGAAACCTTCTCAAACTGTTGTTCTGAGTTTTGATGGACAAGTATTACCTAAACGTGTATTTATGTGTTATAATTCACTTCCAGTTGAATTATACACATACCCTACGATACAATGTTATAACTGCTGTAGGTATGGACACACCAAAAATCAGTGCAGATCTAAACCTAGATGCTTTAAATGTGGATTCAGCCATACTGCCTCTTCATGTGATGTTGAAGAAGACTCTGCCTCTTGCTGTATGTGCTCCGGCTGTCATTACGCCACTAACAAAACATGTCCAGAGTTTGAACGACAAAAACAAATTAAAACCTATATGGCACAGAATTGTGTTTCTTATGTAGAAGCAGCCAAGCTGCACCCTTCAGTGAATAGACCATATGCTAATGTTGTTTCACAACCATTGTTTCAATCTGCTTCAAGAGAGAATCAACCCATTACCTCTGCGTCCATAGTCCGCACTCCTACAACATCATACAGGAAAACAGTAGTCAGTAAACCCCGTGCTTTACCCAAATTTTCACGAGGGTATGACCGAGCTGCCCATCAGGACATTCTCGGTGATTACAATAATGAAAAGTCATTAGAAAATGGTTCTGCACTTAAATTTAAATCTGGTGATAATGAAGAAACTCAATCCTCCATTCTTGAAATTATTACAGCATTAATTAAGTTACTCACTTCTTCAAGTTTTTCACCGTCCCACGTTGCCCCCTTACTAGATATTATTTCAAGTATTAATAAAACTAACAATGGATCAGTCCAGCAAAATACTGCAGTGGAACGCTCGCAGTATAGTCAATAAGAAGTCTGATCTGATCTATTTAATAAATAAATTTGATCCTTTTGTCATAGCTCTATCGGAAACCTGGCTTAAAGCTGAATTTAGCTTTAAGTTCCAGGGGTATGTAACATTTAGAGAAGATAGATCTGATGGGTATGGTGGTGTAGCCTTACTCATCAAACAGTCATTCCATCCTATCATTCATGCCATAACTTCTCATCATAATGATTATTCCATAATTGCTGCTATTGCAAACAATATTTGCTATGTATCTGTATATATTCCTCATCCCTCATCTGCTATATTTAATGAATTAGATCACCTACTTTCATCACTCCCACAACCATTCATACTTTTAGGAGACTTTAATGCTCAACACTGTTCATGGGGCAGCTCTGTCTCTAACAGTTACGGCGAACACATTTTAGATTTAATAGATAAACACAACCTGTGTTTACTTAACACTGGATTAGCGACAAGAAGGTCAGCTCCTAATGAATCTGATAGTGCTGTCGATTTATCAATATGCACCCCTAACTTAGCTTCTTTTCTTACTTGGAAGGTTCTTTCTTATACATATGGCAGTGATCATTTTCCAATTATCATATCTCTCCCTACTAAAAATCCATCAGTACCAAAACACAAACCTCGTTTGAAATATAGATTAGCTGACGCTGACTGGCAAAAGTTTAAAACTGAAATAGAGAGAAAAGTTTCTACCCTCCACAGAGCATGTCAAGGTAATGAGAATAATTGTGCAACAGAGTTAGCTAAAGTTATAATTAATACAGCTGATCAATTGTTCCCACAAAAAAATAGTTCATTAGGTAAAATACCCTCTCCTCCTTGGTGGGACAGTGAGTGCACTGAAGCAGTTAGGAAAAGGAAAGAAGCTGAAAATATGTATAACCAACAGATAACGGAGGAGAATTATGACGCGCTTTTAGAAATAATGTCAGATGTTAAAAAACTCCTTAGAAAAAAGAAGCTTGAAAGTTGGAGAACGTTTTGTGCATCTATATGTCCTGATACTCCTGCGTCGCTTGTTTGGCAGCAGATTAGGAGATTTAGGTCTGCATTTACTGACACATCTTATAAGTCTATTCCAGAGTCTCTTGCAAATAAATTCTTAGATAGATTAGCCCCCCCATATGTCCATGAGCAGGCACGAACCATACCCATACCCGTAACCATTCAGGACCCTGTCATAAATAACTTGAGCTCCCCTTTCACGCTGTATGAACTTAAGGGTATCCTTTCCAGTACCAAGGACACAGCCCCAGGTCTGGATGGTATTCCTTACTCATTTATAGCGCATCTTAGTGATGAATCACTTTCATATTATTTAGAATTAGTTAATACTGTCATGATGACAGGTAACGTTCCCATAGCCTGGAGAACTCAAACTGTATTGCCATTGCTCAAACCGAATAAACCCTCATCTGACGCGGATTCATACCGGCCAATAGCGTTGTCTACTGTTTTGGGTAAAATTTCAGAACATCTAATAAAAAGTCGTTTAGAATGGTTTCTTGAAAGTCGTTATCTTTTATCTAATAGTCAATTTGGCTTTAGGAAAGGAAGAAGTACACTGGACTGTTTGGGAATATTGATAATGGATATTCGATTGGCTTTTTCTAATAACAAGTCATTAGGGGCTGTGTTTGTTGATATTAAAGCAGCTTATGATAATGTAATAATACCGATTCTGCAACAAAAATTAGTAAAGTTAAATGTGCCAAGTATTCTTTGTAGATTTATAATCAATCTCATGTCTGAGAGGTATATTTATTTTGAAACACAGGATTCATATTTAGTAAGAACTGTTTGGAAAGGACTTCCACAGGGCTCAGTCCTGAGCCCTCTATTGTATAATATCTACACCCATGATTTGGAGAGTAAATTTGATATGAATTCAGTGTCAATTTTACAATATGCTGATGATGTCGTGTTGTATACATCTCATAGTTCAATAAATACAATTTCTTCTAATTTGACAAATGCGTTGAGTTCTTTGAGCGACTGGTTATTCGATAATGGTTTAGACATTTCTGTTAGCAAAACGAATTCAGTTCTATTTTCGCGAATGCGCATGCCTCCCCCGGTAACAATACTGTATAAGGAGAGGCCAGTTGAAGTTAAATCTCAGGTTAAATATTTAGGAATGATATTAGACTGTAAATTGGCATGGACGGCACATTGTGACTATTTAACGGCAAAATGTGAACGTCGTATAAATATGATGCGATGTCTCTCTGGGGTTTGGTGGGGTGCACACCCTTCCTCTATGAGACTACTGTACCACGCTGTGATTCGCAGTGTCTTCGATTACGGTACTTTTTTCTTGGAACCTGGTAGCGTCACTGCATTCAGTAAACTAGATACTGTTCAGTCGAGGGCACTGCGGATCATAGCCGGTGCTATGAGATCGAGTCCCATTCACTCCTTGCAAACAGAATGTGGAATACCGCCACTTGCTATAAGACGTCAATATCTGGCTGATAAATATGTTTTTAGAATATTTCAGTACACTAACCATACTCTGTTATCTAAGCTGAGTACCTTAGATAGTTTGACTTTATCGTCTTCGTACTGGAAACATAAATCTGTGCCTCTAATATATAAAAGTTTTAAGAAATTCTTGTCGTTTACCACAGCTGTTCATAGATCGCGATTACTTCCATTGTACAGTATACCCTTTAGCTCTCTGATACTTTCCACCAATGTAGTCCTTGATACTGGAATTCACAAAGATGGCCCTAATCCAAATATTTCATTTATACATGAGTATAATCAAAATTGGCCAGATTTTCATCAAATATTTACCGATGCGTCTAAACATACGCAAAAAGGCAACGTCGGCGTTGGCGTTTATCACAAACAGTTTGGTATAGTACAAAAAATTAAACTTCCGCCTGAGGCCTCGGTGTTTACGGGTGAAGTTTTTGGGTTATTTAAAGCAGTGGAATATATTTTACTTGCTAAGCTAAACAAAACCGTGATTTTTACTGACAGCAAAAGCGCTCTAGAAACTTTAATAAAATTTCCTTTTAAACTTAAAGTTCAGTATGACACAATTTTCAAAATCAAAGATCTTCTTCGTCAGTGTCAGGAATTAAATTATGATGTGCGTTTCATTTGGGTACCTAGCCATTGCGGTATACGTGGGAATGAAGCTGCTGACCGTTTAGCTAACGAGGCTGTTTTTGATGGTGACCTGCATCCTTATAAGAACTTCACTCATGATCTTGCTAATTTACCAAAACTTTATCTTATTGAATCATGGACAAGGTTCTATCTACAAAAATCGGAGCATAAAGGTAAATATTATTTCCAAATTCAACCGGAAATTCTTCCTAAACCATGGTTCACTAAAATGAATTTTAGCAAAACAGTTACTAGCATACTTATTCGAATGCGCTTGGGTCACACGTGCACCCCTGCGCATCTAGCAAAACTGGGTATCATAAGCACTGATAAGTGTGATTGCTCTGACGGTGCTGTCGGTGACATTAACCATATCTTTTTCTCATGTGCTAAATATGACCGATCTTCCTTTCTTGAAACCCTTATCATCCTGCATGTTCCGTTCCCTACTAATATTGAATGCCTAATATCCTGTAACAGCTACTCTATTTTTAAAGCGATTTCATTTTTTATTATGCATAATACCATAAAAATTTAATGTTGTAAATATTTTGTGTATAGTCTTAGTGTACATACTCTTCTAGTATTATAATTTATTTTTCTTTGTTATTATATTTTGTTTTTTAAGTTTTTATATTTTTGTAAAACTAATCCTTTTTCCTGTATCCATTTCCGTTTACCGTATTCCTTTTTTCTTTCCGTGTTTCCGTTTCCCAACCTTTGTCCTTAACAAAGTAAAAACTTGACTTTGGCGGAATGCATAAAGTGCGAAATCGCCACACTATAGAAGAAAAAAAAAAAAAAAAAAAAAAGTTTATCTGTTTTTTGTTGACATCCAAACAACAAGGGAACGAACATCGAGACTAGATTGATCTTTTATCAAATCGAAATAAAATAGCGTTCCAAATAAATAAACATCTCAATAGTAAATATTTTTCAATGAAACAATAAAAATCTTATTTTCCATGTTATTCTAGTAGGTAATGTACTTACTTACGAAATCAGTTCATGTCATTGCTCACAGAATTGGTAAATAATCGTTATATGATTTGTAAATATCTTTCAATGAATATGAATTTACTTATTTAGGTAATATCCTTTTGCTGACTTGATGAGCGAACAATATACACGAGGAATTTTATGTCAATGAAAAGCGATAAATTATAAATAAATAATAAATATTCGGAAAAATCACACACATGGTTTGACCTTGCCCCAAATTATTTCCAGTGTTATGGGAACCAGCGACTGATATAGCTGATAAACGAGTGCATATTAAATACAGCGTATTGTTTTGATCAAAAGCAATTCCTAAAATTTTTACGATGCAAAAAAACAACGAAGGAATAAGGAATTTTTGTGAGAAGATCATGGCATCATGGCAAAAAAACTCAAGATTTTGATGACGATTGTCTTGCACTGATAGAATCCAAAAAAACAAAAAACTGACTCCTCATATCAATAATTAATATTAATAGTCTTTGTTCAGTCAATTTGATAAATTCGCTTAAATTATGGAATAAAATAGAATCGCACAAAAAAAAAAACAATTACGCCCTTAAAACAACTGTTAAAAAATAACAGAGTTCCGCAAAAATGTGGGGCGAGCCGCGAAACTGCTACGTTTTGTACAAAAGCGATTTAAATTAGGTCATAAAACACGTCAAGGGATTGTCAAAGGGGCCGAGAAGAGTCCCGGACAATTCATTTAAGACTTTCAAACCCTCGTTCTGGAATATAAAATGAAAATTAAAAAGGTGTTCGAGAGAAGAATGGGGCTAATCATGATTCTTGCTTGAATTTTAGTGTTATTGACCGACGAAAAAGATTTTATTTTGATCTCTTTACAAGTTCTTTACTTATAAAAAGTTTTCTTCCAAGTGTAATAGATGGCGCTGTTTTAGGAATCATGGTATAATTAAAGTAATTCAAAAAAATAATAATATGAACTATATTTTTTTACATTGGAGCTATTTAGAAAGGTTTTTACAAAATAAAATAAAAACTCAAAACTCAAAATGTATTTTATTTAAGTAAGTAAGATGCTTTGCACATTCTCTTAAATCGTTTTTTTTTTAACTAGTACAAAGTTGTACACTCAACGTTTCGGAAAGTGTTAGCGAAGCGAGAAGAAACGTCGAATATTTTGCGTATAAGATTGAACAATATACTTTTCACCACTCCAGCACGAAAAGAGTGCCTTTGGTCCCTAAAAACTCAAAGCAAAAACGGTTTTTGCTGCGAGCGTGAGAAAAAGTGATTCATATTTCGAACACCATCTTCTGCGCGGCGCTGAAAAAATATTGGCGATAGTTCCTTCAGAAACTCACTTTGGCACTCACTCTAGCGATTTAACTCATAGGCACAAGATGTTGTCTGTTATTTAATGAAATACTTAATAAATTTTGCTATTTTCATTTTTAAAGACGTAATATTTAAAATAAATATGTACTAGTAACAATGAAAATCGCTTACTTAAAAATATCATGTTTGGTTTTCATCTTAGGTTTTCATAAAAATGACAAGCAGCGCAGTTTTCGAACGCAACCTCTAAATTAAAAACATTATAATAAAAAACGATATTGTCTCCAAAGAGAATTTAATCAACTACGTTTTAACTTTTCTCGCTGGTCGAGGTGAAAAGTTGTATGTTTAACACGAGAGCAAGTTATTTTTATATCTCGTGCCTTTAAATCACTCACTGTGCTCAGTAGTCTATATTAGAATCGCTCGCTACGCTCGTGGTTCAATTCTAGACTACTTCGCTAGTTCGTTATTTAAAGTCAGCACTCGTAGCTAAAAATAACTTTGATCACTAGCTGAACAAATAACTATTGACATGCAACCGTTTCTGCGTTTTGTTACGAGGTACCAAATTTGTTTGTGCCCGCTATGGTGGTTTATTATGACATACGCCAATTGCTCTGCTCGGATAAAAATCGTAAATATTACTCCAACATTTTGTAATAAAAATTTATTAAGATTCAAAAAGACAAGAAAAACAGTCTGTCTAAAAAGACTTGAAAGTGGATTTTGATTATTGAACTACAAATTATTACTGATGGCAACCTCAAAATTCCAAATACTCATTCGACTGAAGGACTCCACTCTAGGCTAAGAAACTTTACAAAAAATGCTCATTTGCTAATAATCACAAATGTGGCCATGTTGAAACGAACAGCAAGCGCCATCTTTTATTTTTCGAGACTTTCTTGACAAACTGTACTTGTATCTACCTACCTGTATTCGACGTAAAAGTTCCTTTAGAGCATTCCCGAATTAAAAGTTGGCTATTAACGAAAGAGCGAATTAATTACAAACAATTTCACAGAAAAACTTTCCCGCTTGCTCGCAAACTTTGCGAGTGAATGTTGACAACTGGCTGTCGGTTACGTTGTTAGAGGTTTAAGATCTAAGAAACGACAGGCATTTTAAAAGGTATTTCTAGTGAATAAATCTTAGATTTTAGGTACTAAACTTAGGTATTTTTGAGGTGCTTTAGCATCGAGTTTATTCAGGCAAGTTAAGAAAACTCGGACTATGACGTTCCTCTGGTCTAGAAACGTCAAATCCGACACATTGTTTCTATGATAAAATGGAAGTTTATATTGAACAATATTGATCAAAATATATTGAAGACAGATTAAACTATTACATTAAATATCCGCCCACGACTTTGTCTGCGTGGACGTGGAGGCAACGCCATCTAGTGACAAAATAAAAAAAACCTGTTTTTAGCCATTCCTCCGGGAACCCTCGAGTTTTCCGGGATACAAAGTATCCTGTATGTTAGCTGAGTAATTTATATATCTACATACCAAATTTCATCCAAATCCGTTCAGTACTTTCCACGTGAAGAAGGACAAACAAACAATTATTTTAAACAGTATTTTTTTCTCAAAGAGAGAATGAAATGAAAAATGGTCTTCTTTTCTATACTAACCTAATATTACAAACAAAATCTGGCCACTAAAGATACAAAGACCTTAAATTTATGGACGAGACTTTTCAAACATTTTAATTTAAACGGTACTATTTCACTTCTCTTATAAGTCACGTCGAAGGAATTGTTTTTTTTTTTCAAGTTTAAGATACTTTTAAGATCCACTATCCAAGTGTAATCGTTAAAGCGAGTAGACGATCCCCAGTGTACCTGACAGCACTATTTGAATAACAATGAAGTTGATTCCCCACGATTTGTACTCGAAATCGTGAGTTATTTGAGACGATCGAGAATCGTTAAATTAAACAGGAAGGCTACATCAACAATTCAAGTACATTTTGTTACATCATTTATCTATGTTTATTGTGTTTTTAAAAAGTTACTTTTCTTCTTCTTAGATTTAAAAGCAAAGCTTGTTTTTTCGGTGGAGCAATCTCTAACTCGTCCTGTCTTCAGCCAGAGATATTTTCCTTTATCTGTACCATGTAATCAAAATTGTTATTGTCCTTTTCTTCTCTCTATCTTTGCTTCTATTACGGTTTTTAGGAAGCTATCGTGTCTAATCAGGTATCCCATCATACTTCCTCGTCTGTTTTCTATGAACTGTGTCATCATCATCATTAGCCGAAAGACGTCCACTGCTGGACAAAGGCCTCCCCCAAGGATTTCCACACCGACCGGTCCTGCGCTGCCCGCATCCAGAGGCTTCCCGCAACCTTCACAGAGTCAGAATAAAGACAGAGCCAGTTGAATTGTGTACTGCAAAATATTTTACTGTACGCTGTTTGGCACCTCTTTCCTCTTTCCGGTTAGAACTTGTAATTTTATAACCGTCGCATCATATAAAACAACGATAATAAAAAGCGGTCAAGTGCGTGTCGGGCCACGCGCAGTGTAGGGTTCCGTAGTACTTCTCTTTAACTTGTAAAGCCTACGTAGCTGTGATAGTTTTCCTTTTAACTTCGTTATATATATGACTGCCGTGATTTTTTTTACATTTTCAGAAACAACCGTTTAGTTGGCGGGGGGGGGGGGGGGGGGAGGGGCATGACTTTACCAGACAGATAGACGGACAAGGCGAAACTATAAGTTATATTTTATAAGTCACAATAAGAGCTTACAGTTAAGGTTCCTTGTTGATTAAGGAATGCTAAAAAAATGACGAGCATTTACAAGTCTGCTTCTAAAGGTGACATTATTTTGAATAAAGTGAAAACTCCAGCAAATCCAAGCAACTTATTTCAATACGCGCTTCCCCCAAAACCCAATTTAAGTTGACACAAAGAAAATTATTTACACAAAAAACTTTTTATTTTGTACACTTTGTCAAGAACAAAGTACTAAAGTAAATTAAATTAGCCCAAGTTCAGTCCACAATTATCCTAATGAACAACTCTGTCTGAAGCTGTGTAATTGATGTCAAAGACTGTAATTGTTGATACTTTAGAGTGGGGTAATTGCGGCTTCCACTCCGGCAGTTTTAATTCTATACACATGGATTTCAGCCTCGATTGGAGTGAAAAGTGTGTTCGTTTATCGAGTAGCTAAGTCATTAAGGTGAGCTCACACTTGTCTGTTAGGTAACTGATCAAATTGATTAGTTTATTTAAATACTCTACTTTGAAGCGGATTCCAAAATTACTCACTGTCTAATGCAAAAAAAACTACATTATTTTGCATTAAAACTGAATAGCTGGCTAATCATTTGAGTAAGACTTTTCATAAAATGTCAAAAACGATATTTTGTTTTTAAATGTTTGAAATATTAAATTACGACGTCATAAACTGATATAGTTGTTTTCAAATTAAGAACTGGACATCCAATAAAAATCCAAGCGACTTTGTTATTCTGCGAGGTCAAAGAACACTATTTCATAATTTATTACTAATACATTATATAGTTAATATGATTCACTAACCAGTAAAGTACATAATAAAATAAAGAAAATAAAATGTCAGCCATAGACATAGATGACATAGACAGGTCCTTCCTAATCGGCAAAACATCCCTATGGGAACTGATACTCAATGCCAATAGCCGTTTGACCACAATCCCAACACCGTATTACCAAAGGCTTATTTGAACAATCGCTCAAAATACCAACCGCTAAAAAAGACAACCGCTCATTTGACCAATGGGTTAAAATCCCAACAAATGCATTAACTTGAGATTTTGATGGGGATCGAAGAGGGATAATACAACCCTAAGATAACAGCAACCAGCACAGCGCCTTTCTACGAATATTACTCGGCCACCTTAAATAATGCCGACAAACATACCATTTTCCGGCCCGCGAAAAGGAAATTGAATCACTTCAACTATCGTGTGAATCTTCTCAAAAGTAATACTGGCTAACCTATATTTTAGATAGGGAAGAGGCCACAGTCGATCTAATAAACGAAGTGCGGGGAACGTCCATACCATTTGGACATCCAACCAATGGAGTCATCAGATGAAAAACCATTCTATGATTTGACCCTTGGGTCACAGGCTTTTCAATTTGAAGCGAGGTCTACTAATACTGGCATTTTTCTAAATAAGTTGAGATTCGGGCGCGACGGGTCTACATATAATGGTATATTTCTCCGGTCTGGGGGCAATGGAAGGGTGGGCCCCAGAGAACAGTGCCATAGGCACCCCGAATGGTCCCCATTAATTCGAATCCTTGTTTTATAAAGCCCAATGTGACACAAGTGACGTTGCGAGCTCATTTAGTGATAATTCACTTTGAAAACGGTTTCGTATTCAGAATAAAACGTTCACTTTGTATTTTAAATAGGAAAAATGTTTAGGAAATGGAGACCGATATTTGTACGGCATTCAATTCCAATACATATCGTATTTTTTTATATTATAAAAAATGAAGGGCACTAAAAAAACCAAAACCTTTTCCCTTTGTCCAATTTTTGGTATTCTATTATAGTGAGTGCGGCGGAGTAGTATGTGTGGAATTGCGAGTTTTCGGAACTTCAATTTATGAACAGTTTGGACATAGTCTATTATTGTCAGCCGGATGTTGAATGGAGACACAATAATCCTAATGGCTAGGTGTACTAGTAGCCAGGCTTGCTCAACTCGGAAAAGCGTTGATAAACTTATGTACATGGCGAGCAACTTTCATTGGTGCTTATTGCTGCCTACGTTCCATACATTCAGAAAAAAACAGTTCTGAATTATACCGACACGACGCTTAAAAGGTGGTGATTACAAACTCTTTGCTTGTAGCTATGACATTTGAAAGCAGTCAGAAAAGGAAAAAAATGTAGGTTCGTTTCAGATTAGGAAGGTGAGTTATAAACTCCTTGGTTTCAGACAAAAATGTGCCTAAACAGCACCGTCATAATTCCACTTTCAAACAAGTGACATGACACAAGTCTCATTCATAATTAAAAGTCGGCTGTAGGAATTCTAATTTAAAATTCTGATTCAGAAAATGGCGCGTATTAGGTATATGACTTAAAACAGTCCGTTCTAAGTGACTAAAAATAGTTACATAGATAACTAGTGTCTGGTTAGGAGTTTACCCATGAAATGAGAAGCATTTTTCTACAATAAAAAGAACATTTTACGCCCGAAAACGTTACACTCATTGCTGCGAGAGATTTTATCACTTTATTCAAAATCTGTCCAGTCACAAGTCACAATGTACAGGGAAAAATAAATCTATGGTAGATTGATAGAATAGTAAAACTTTTTATTTTATTCTGTCCTTCAGGCGATGAAAGGACCACGGGTCGTTGTCGGGTTAACGACAAATTTTATGTGCGTTCGAAAAAGTGGGTACCAATGCAAAACGATCACAGCACTAGTGAATATTCGCGATTTCGGAGTCAAATAAAAACTTCTTACCGGTCGAAAGAAAAGTGAATTTTATGGATGAGTAGGTTATACCTATTATCACGTTGTGATTTTTATTTGCTGTCTTGCGTCAACCAACACAAAACAAATTTATCATTGCATCAAAAATTAATTATCAACTATTGTTAACTAAATAGCTCTTTTTAACCGACTTCAAAAAAAGGAGGAGGTTCTCAATTCGTCGGAATCTTTTTTTTTTATGTATGTTCACCGATTACTCGAAGACGCCTGAACCGATTTGGAAAATTCTTTTTTTGTTTAAAAGGGTATACTCACAGGTGGTCCCATATAAATTTTATCGAAATCGATTCAGCGGTTTTTGAGAAAATCAACAAAAACATAGCAAAACTGGAGTTGTTGCGATTGAAGTCGGTTGTTTTTAACGTATTCAGCGTGGTCAATTATTTGAAATAGCATAAAAATTTATTTACCTTTGGATTTTAATTACAGGTGTATTTTTTATTTACAAAAATTTCATTTTGATTACGGAAACAACTAAACAAAATTACGACGTCATAGGTAACTATAGCAAACACTTTTAAAAATGTCGTTTTCGATATTTTATGAAAAGTAACTCAAATGATTACTCTAATGTGGTAAGATTTTGAATTTTACTAAGAATTCCATTTTATTTCAGTTCGCATCAAGATCACTGTTCGTGAAGTAGCCAAAAAGAAGCCATTTCCAAATCAAACCAAGCTCTAACTCCCTGTATAATGCCCTTACATCGCCGCGGCCGAAATTATAACATTTACGACCACCCGTAATATTTTTATAGGCGGTTCATAAAATAAGTTTCGCGAATACATTAGACAGAAAGAACGAAGCCTTTTAGAATTTAGCCCGACGTTTGCTCCGAGGCAATATTTCCGACGTTTATAGGCGTTTTGCATAAGCTCCGAAGTGTATAAAACGCTTGGCAGTTTAGACTTTTCGTGGGACGAGAAAGTTCGATTGCTTTATCATTGAATGATTTTGGTGAGAAGTACTGAATGAAATTAAGGCCTTTTTGTTTAATTAATAGCTGTTTTCATGCTTTACTCTCATGAAAATGTTTCTGTATAAAATAAATATTTTCAAACTACTATTTCAAACTCAACTCAGTATTTTTTTAAGTACTTACATGTTGAACTCGAATATTATTAATTTAAATCAATATTTTTTTCTGCCTAGTACAAAGATCCTACCACGCGGAACTCGTACATAAAATAACCGTTTCTAGAAGTGTTCGATTTTTGGTCTTCCATTGAACAAATTACTAAATAATTACTCTGGTTACCAACATTTATTTTTTCTCTAAAATAGCAGCACTTTTCACATCTCATGTAGCCTTCATAAAATGTAATTCCTACTTATGCTCTCATCCATACTCTTTCACTTCTCCAGTTAAGCATATTACAATAGTTTTCAATGAGCATACATATTGCTATCAGTTCCAGGTTCACATATCACGATATGCCGAGACGAATGCGCGCACGATCTTTGCCATTTTTCACCGCACTTTTGAATTCATAACCCGATGTGACGTAAGTACAGGGTTGCCAGTCTATAAAATTAAAAAAGAGGAACGAAAAACGCCGTTTATGATTTTTATGTTTATGTTTATGTATATCAGTTTCTGGTTCCCAAGATACAGGGAATCCTAGTTTGGGGCCAGATGACCATGTGTGATTTGTCCCAGATATTATTATTATTTATTATGATAAGATTTTATTCAGGAAAAAAAGCATTGTAAGTCTCTGTAATATTTATTATACTTGCCTAATTTTGGTGGGTACAGACAATTTAATTTACATTTATCTAGAAGCAAGAAGAATCTTAGATCTAGATACATGTAAATTATCTTTACTAATCTGCTTGGTGGCGTATTACGGTGGGGTAATTACGGTGCGTTTCCTTGACGCCATACAATAAACCAATCTGATCGTTATAATACATGACCTACAAAACATATTATCTAACAAACTAAAATTTACCTAACTTAAAATAACAAAAAAATGTATATATAAATTATAATATAATATTAATAAATTGTTCAACTGCCGAAACCATTGGCACCTGGCAACCCTTACCGAGTCCTCGCCCCCCATTCCCAGCCGAGCACTACTTATGATGCTGTCATGAGTCTTTTATATGCCTTCATGAGTCACGTTACGGCAGCCAGCTCACGCCACATGGTGTTTGTTATTACGGTTATATAGAAAGAGTGTATGGTAAGTGGGTAGTGTGTACGGTTATATGTACTGTAATAGTAGTATTAGTACTGTACCGTAATAGTATATAAAAGGTTTTATAACAAAAACATAATAAGCACCTAGTTAAAGCTTAACAATACAGTTGAAACTACGGAGATTCTAATTAAAACTGTTCTCTTAAATTTGAAGGATATAAAAAGAAAAGTCCGACTTGGCTGAAGCTGAGCTCCGTAACTTATAATTAGTTAGAACCCACTCGGGGGATTCCCCGAGCAGAGAGAATACCACGAAAATCTGTTACTGAAATTAATGGAAATTAGGTATTTATTTATGAGCTCTCTTGCCACTTCTAGGCTTAATTGTATGGTTCTGGTAGATTGTAATTAAGAAAAGGTATGTACTCGTACTCACCATCGAATTCAGTTCTTCTTAAGATACAATAATTAACAGAGACATGTTTTTGGATGTTTGAACATAGTAATCTCGATAAACAGGAAAACAATCTCGATGAAAAATGCTTATTTGGAAAAAAAATTAACACCTACTGTCGATGGAGTCTGCTTATGTTTAACAGTAGACGTTTTACGTCTTTTTTTATCCACGTTAGTATAAGCAAAATACAAAGCAGACATAATAACAAGGCCAGCTCAAACCAGTTTCATATGAAGAGGAAAACAAAAACACGGCTATATCTGCCTTCATATACTTTGCGGCCTTCTTTCTTATGAGGGGAGATATACCGTACGCGACATATGGGAGAAACAATATCGTGAAACGAAGATTAGTCTTTTTGTGATCCGAAGTCACGCGGTCACGCGTGGTTTAGCGACATACGGCCTTCGTCGCATCAACGCTCAATACAACATCTAATATGCTCTTGTACTTATTGTTCTTCTTCTTGCTTAGGGTTGTGTTTGTTCAGCCTTCATTATTTATAGCTAAAAATTTACGCGTCTACGAAGTAGTCATTCATCATTATTATTGCAATGAGAATAAACTTGAGCGGTCTTCCCCCAAACGACCTTAAAAAGTTGAGTAAGATATTTCTCGTAAACTTAGATCAGTAACTTTGTTTAATGACTCATACGCAGAATTTTAGTACACCTTTTAAAGTTTATTATGCTTAATTTGATTAACTTATCAATCGATATGAAATGAAATGAAAATATCTTTATTTTATTCGAAGTATAATAGGTAGCAAGCAGTATATACTTTTGGAATGTCATTTCCATCATAAGTTATGTTCAGGCATGGCAGTTAAGTTCCATCACCCATTAACTGAGGTTTCTACACGTCACAACTGTACTATACATACATAAAAAATTACCCTACGAGATCCACAGAGAATCTACAAAACAAAAATTTGGATTCCTCGTGGAAATAGATTGGACGTTCTATTAAATGTGTATAAGACAGGAATGCAAACTTTTTTTTGCGATTCTAGTAAAATCGTATAACAAAGTTGTTAAAACAATAAAAAATGATAACCTATAGTAGGGTATCTAACCTATTTTGTCACACTTTGTACAAAGTCTAATTATTCTTTTATTTGATCGATCGGTGCAATCGATGCAATCGATCGGTCAACGTAATCCAATATTTAGTCACGTGCTCTCTTTGTTTCAACGAGGTTCAGTTTTCTAACAGCATAAGCATCTGTTTACCTTCACATATGTATGTATGTAGCATCGCTAACCCTATACAGGGTGTTAAAAAAAGTGCACTTGAAATCTTAAGGGGTTACTCAGAATCAAGTAGAAGAATACAAGAAATTTTTTTAAAAAATCCATTCTACAATTATTTTTTTTACTTCCCACATACTAAATCTGAACAGTGAATCAAGAATTTGTATGGGAAACCGAAAAAAAATAATTGCAGATCGGATTTTTTCAAATTTTTTTCTGTATTCTATACTTGATTTGGAGTAACCCCTTAAAATTTCAAACGCATTTTTTTAACACCCTGTATGTTCCACGTCCCTCCAATATTCCACCTCGTGTAGCTACTTGACACAGTGCCAGGGATAAATCAAATTTGCCCCGCATATGCCGGGGAGGCACTTGCGAATTTATTTATCCACCTACCTCAAGGACTTGAAAGTCGTAAAGATGGTTTATTTTGTATGGCACAGTTTTCAAGACAAGTATGTTTAGGTTTAAATTAAATAGGATGGTTTGAGTAGTGGATAAGTCATGAAACTTAAACAATATTCAGAAAACCGACAAACTAACGTTGAAAGATGTCCAGGGAACACTGCTGAACGAAGTGCTCCCCCAAGGATGACTGGTCTTGTGCTGCCAGCATCCAGAGGCTGCTGCTTCGGGGATATTCCTTTTATCACTTGCTGGATCACCAAATAATAAAACTAAAAAAATATGCATCGCGTTAAACAAATGCTAACAGCCTAAAAACAAAGTTAGATAATTATACTTTTTAGTGTTGAACATAAAAATGATAGAACACGAATTTATTGGCACGAAACAAAAAAAAACTTCTTTTCTGGGGAAGAAGAACTTCGGGATAATATTAGATTATAATTCGTACTAAATATTACATATTAATTGCAATAAGACAAAATAATAATACCCCTCACACTATCAACTACATAAGGAAACTAAAAAAATAAAGAAACCAGAACAAAATACTGAAGCATAAACAATTCCCATTGAAAATTACAACTATAAGTATTGTCAACAGAATTTCAGAGTTGCAACTCCATTCAGCTGCTTCCCCGAGCTCGCGAGTCAGTATGGACGACATTACCATAATGCTCGCGAGTTGTTTTCGAAAGCACAGCCCCCGTCGCGTCGACTGTACCGAAACATTGTTCAACAGTTTTGTCCACCCATTATTCGGGAACAGAACACTGAATGGATGACTGAGGGTCCACTAGGACACTGTTACTATGGAAATATAATGCTTGTTTTTTTTTACAGTGACTCACTTCATGGCTCAGTGCGGCTTTTAACGACTCACCTGAGCGGTGGTGCGGGGAAGAATGAAATACGATATTATCATGGCCAAAAAAACTGATATTTCCATGGATGTCCAACTGGACAGATTCGCAACTGGACAAATTCTCAGCTGAACAGATAAGCAACTGGACGGAAAGCGTACAGTCTATGTGCCTAAACAATCCAACAAAATATTAAGACTCATCTAGGGTTATCTAGGGTTCAAACTTACACACCTACATCCAAAAAAATATACCTTGAGCGTGGGCAGTCGGCGGTAAATAAAACTAAATAATCACCCCCCCACCCCAGGTCACTCTTCTGTAATCTCTTTATCCAGCTTACTGCTTACGTCTACATGTTTTTTTTTTTATGGGTTAGATGGCAAGCGAGCAGACGGATCACCGGATTACCTGCTTCACATGTAATATCGACATCATACTTCTCACGTATTGGCTTTATAAATACACATGTTTTCAGATCGGCGTCATATTTCTAGCGTATTGGTTTTAAAAATAAGCATGCCTTAAGATCGGCGTCATATTTCTAACGTATTGGCTTTATAATACACGTGTTACACTCAACCCATTTAAGTAACACACATGGAGAAAAAAAATACAAGCAAAATTTCTTGAAAGGTAAGTAATTCAATTTCAATCAACTTCACATAGAAAAATGATGGAATCTCGAGCGATGCTTATGAATAAATCATTTTCAAAGCATCTCAATAAGTTCAGGGAGCTTTTTTCAAGGGATTTCGATACAAATTCCGTCGGCATACTTACCGATACGACCGGGTGGTTTGAAAGAATTACTTTTAATAGCGCAGAGGAGCCTCGATTATTCAATGCGGCACGTCTGCTGGCTATAAGGCTTAATCCCTTCTCTACCGGCCACAAGAATTTCTTTTCCGTGTCTATTAGGGTTCTGTGAAGAGAAGGTTGTGGTATTTTTTCTCTACAACTGGCTAACCAGTCAGTAACCATCAAAATGGCGCCAAAGGCTAACCTTGGCACCATTTCACATGATGGTGTGATGGTGACGCCAAAAATGGAAGCGGGCTTACCAATATTTGCGAAATGGGGCACTGGCTATGGTGATAACTAGCCAGGTGTGCTGAGAAAATGCCCTACCGGTAACTAAACTGAGTTCTACAAAGATGGACCCCACCGGGAATCGAACCAGCGACCTCATGATGTAAAACAAGTAGCCTAGCTTAATTACATATCATTTTTATTTTTGAAAACTTAATTGTGAAAACAATTGTGTTACTTTTGTTATTTATTCAATAATAAGTAAGCATAGTCTGAGTTAAATGAAATGAATAGGTTGAATACTACAAAATTATGACCCACAAGTTCTAAAAAGAAAGAATATCCAAGAATTACACAACAGGATCGATGAAAACTGTACTGACTTACCAATAATTTGGAAAAAATTGATTTGACAAAGCTATATGATGTCCAGATAACATTTAGACAAAACTTCTAGATTGCACTATTTTAACTTTAATTACGTATTACGGAACCCTAAACTAAACACATGTCAGCTCCACCACGACCTAACACAAAGTCTTTTTAGTTTTTCACCATCAACAAGAGATGAAAACTTCTCCTGCAAACTTGGTCAGTGTTAATCCCGCTATGGCACGGTAAATTCTCGATCCCCCTGTTTCAGAGTTGCCGGCTTACGAGCCAGCATATTTTTCAGACTACCCAGCAGTTTCATAGTGGATTTAGCTGACGTTTGTTATCGTTACTGCCGAGTTGGACAACTTTAAGATGAGGGCCGGAAGAAGATAAGTACAGAAGGTCGCTCTTTAACACACCCTGGACACTCCCATACAAATCATCCGAATAATCAGAGTGATTTACTTTCTACGACTTCCCTTTCTCACCATAGGAGGGAGCGAGATAACTGAGTGACAACTGTATAGACTGTCACCTGATCTTACCCGCAAGACGATGAGGTCGCATTCAGAAAGCGACAGGATGTGTCTATACTGTATGAAGAACTATTTGATATACAGTGTCTTTAAGAATTTGAAAAGCCACACACAGTGAAAGCTCACTTATACATATACGTAATCTCACAGAACTCCAGTGGCATCCCTAACCCAAGACTAGATAGACAGAAGTGATCAAAACGATTAGAACTAATCACTGTTACGACCTGAAAATCACACCAAAAGTCCAGAAACATCTAAAAATTTTGTAGAGTCATTCACCTTTTTTATTTACCTTAAATTTACTTTAGTATTACATTGATATACTCTCATAAGTGCGACCGATAGCGCACTTTGCATGAAGCGGACTCTCTGTATCTTAAGTATCTAGCAGTGATAGACAAAACACATACGTTTATATTGTCAAAATACTGAAAACAGTAGTAGTTGAGGATTATTCAAGGAATTTACATGTTGTATCTATAGTTCTGACTTTTCAAATGAGAAGGGTTGATCTGAATATCCAAACGGAACCCCAAGTCATAAACGGTGATCTCAAACCATTGTATACGTAAATCGTTTTAATGCTAAGTCGGCATTTGTGAAGAGGGCAAGTTGCGAGGATTTTTGCGCAAGTGATACAAATAGAACTATCGAGCAACCTAAAATCCTTACAAACGCTCACCGTTTTCTTAGAAACGACGGCGCAGTTTCTAAGAAGTTAAACTAAAATTTTCCGACTCCTGAGACTAAAGCTGATTCTTATTTCAAAATAGAAATGTAACCCCAATGAAACCGCAAACTGCCTCCGTATCCTAACTTTATGAAGGCAAAGGATAGTCCCAAGGTAAAATTACTTGCGTAACTTTTATTGACGAACCCAGGCGGGCTGAGCGAAGTTTGAGCCGGCCGTAGAAATAAAACAAATAGAACTGCTATATGGAAGGGTCAACTGCTTACGTCGAAACTTCTGCTCGTCTACATTCAAATTTTTGTGAACATTTATGAATGTTTGTGAACGATTGTGAACATTCGTGAACGACTGAGACAACAACGCATTTGCAGGCTAAAGTTGACAACTCAAAATGTTTTTATTTATTTAAGAAAGTAGATGTTTTACATACTCCTTTAAATGGTTTTTCTTCTACCTAGCCTAGTAAATAGTACCTACCACGCGGAAACACTAAGGGACGTTTCAAAAATAAAGCACATCAACATCCAAAGCAAAATGAACTATTTCTACTTATTGTATATTCTAGAAGATACGTACACAATACAACATCCCCAGTATACAGGGAGTTCATATTTCTCGACTTGTGCGCAACTTCCAGCGCGTTGTAATATGGTGCGAATAGTAAGCATAAATAAAAAGTTATTTTAGCGTTCCGTACTCAACTTTGCAAAACGGAATAGTTGCGGTATCTATTTAGAGCTATTTTTAATCGGACCCCCCCACTAGTGTGTCTGTTTCATCGTTACCGCATGTAGCCTTAACGCTTACGTATTTTAGAGTGTGCGTGAATTTTCTCTCTATTCTAATAGATCTCCAGAGTGCAACAGTATAAATTTTATAGAGACGGGTTTTCATTAATAAAATGTATAGGCTATGTCTTTATTAATTAACATATTTGTTATTAGTTAAAATGTCACGTACGGAACACTAATTACTGAAGTTCTAACTTGTGCTGCACCAGTTTTTCTGAGTGCTTCGTTTTTACGGCAGCTACATCAGCCGCTCGACGCACGTGCCGATTTGATTTATGATCTACTGAATAAATAAAAATCACAGACATATATCTACGGACCTGCCCTTTCTCTTTCTGAAAGTTGTCATACTATTGGCATACCCGGACACTCCAAACAAATGAGGTTTCTTTATTTATCCTATCGATATCCATTTATATGAATAATATGTATTATACTGTGATATAATAACTGACAGACAAAAACGAATAAATAAAAATTAATTTCGGAAAAAAATCTAAATTGTGGCCCCATATTCGAAGCTGAGGGGCCTGTCCTTTCGAAGTAATATTTAGGTCATTTTTATATTAGGTACTTCGGATTTCGCGTTTATACGCGTACTCGGCCATTCTATTTGTTTTGTGAGAGTCTGTTCCAATGATACACGGGTTTTTTGTTGTTTGCTTTGCCTTCGCGATGGACAGTTTTGTGCTTGTATAGAAATACAAATATATTTTTATATCTTTTGTGTTTGATGTTGTATTTTTAAAACAATACATAATTTTATTGGCTTTGTATAAGATTTTAATTGGCTGTTATGATTTTTGTGAATACAGCGTGTTTAAATATCATTTTGAAGATTAGAAGGATTTTGGGGAGTTCTTAATATAAGTAGGTACCAAAATCAAAACCTGTTATCCTTTTTGGAAATACAGCACAAATAGCACTACAAAATATATTTATAAAGATAAAAAGGATTTTGAGTAATTTTTAATACAGAGTGTTAAAAAAAGCGTTTTATTGTAATTTTAAGTGGTTACTCAGAATCAAGTAGGAACCCAGGAAAAATATTGCAAAAATCTGCTCTTCAAATATATTTTTCAGATTTTCATACATAATCTGAAAAGTGAATCAAGAATTTGTATGAAAAACTGAAAAATATATATTTGAAAAGCGGTTTTTTTCAATATTTATCCTGGATTCTATACTTGATTCTGAGTAACCCCTTAAAATTTCAAACGCACTTTTTTAACACCCTGTGATTAAAAATCAAAACTTATGGTCAAAAACTACGACTGTAGCGACACCTTGCGAGTACGATTCAGCAAGGCAGCGAAATGACAATGGCTTTCTTTAGGAAAGTTGTTCAATTTCATGAGTAGCCCTATTATAAACCTTTAATACCATCCTATATTTCCATTTTTAGGGTTCCGTAACCAAATGGCAAAAAACGGAACTCTTATGGATTCGTCATGTCTGTCTGTCTGTCTGTCTGTCTGTCTGTCTGTCCGTATGTCACAGCCACTTTTTTTCCGAAACTATAAGAACTGAACTGTTGAAACTTGGTAAGTAGATGTATTTTGTGAACCGCATTAAGATTTTCACACAAAAACAGAAAAAAAAACCAATAAATTTTGGGGGCTCCCCATACTTAGAACTGAAACTCAAAAAAATTTTTTTCATCAAACCCGTACGTGTGGGGTATCTATGGATAGGTCTTCAAAAATGATATTGAGGTTTCTAATATCATTTTCTTCTAAACTGAAAAGTTTGCGCGAGAGACACTTCCAAAGTTGTAAAATGTGTCCCCCCCCCCCCGTAACTTCTAAAATAAGAGAATGATAAAACTAAAAAAAATATATGATGTACATTACCATGCAAACTTCCACCGAAAATTGGTTTGAACGATATCTAGTAAGTAGTTTTTTTTAATACGTCATAAATCATAAACCGCAATTTACCTTTCATTCAAGTTACAACGAACTACAAAAACTTTTATATTATGTTACTTGCTGCTACGGAACCCTTCATGGGCGAGTCCGACTCGCACTTGGCCGCTTTTTCAATGAATACAGCACAAATGATAGTCAAATACAGCGTATTTGCGCTAATTCGGGCAACCGTGGCGAGCGGTCTGCGGCTGCTAAATACTGTAGTGAATAACTAAACCAGAACCTTTATTTGCTGAAACAATGAACGTGGTGAGTAATCATTAAAATGTATTTGCTGATATCGTTATTGGCGCTGAACAAATATGGTTTGTTCCATATCTGTCTGACCATGAAAAAACATCATGCTATATATGGTAACTGGTACATATTTTTTTTTTGTGTAGGACACATAAACTTATATCTACTCATCATTCTGGACAACTTTTGATTTACGACTTTGTTCCATCGCAAAAAAATACTCTCCATACAAAATGGCCAAAAAGACGATCAAATTGTTAAAAAAATTTTTTTTCTTTTTTGAGAATTATATAATCTCTTCGAAATAACAAAATTGCTTTAGATTTTACTATATTTCAATTTCGATGTAAAACGTGTTTATAGTTTTTGCTCTTACCTTTTTGTACAAAACTAGTACTCGTAAGTATTTAAAGGTCGTCTGGAAGAGATCCCGTAAGGGATAAGTCCGCCTTTGTAACAAAATTCTCTATTAATAGGTATCCTGTTTATGTATTCTTCTACAATAAAGAGTTTACAAACAAAACTGGGGTGTATTCTGATCAAATAACCGAGATCGACAGAACCCATATATATCATATATGTTCAACCTCCCTACCGTTATTATACACGGAGCGATCATTTACCAAATCTGAGTAATTAATTAATTTTGCGAGTCGAGTGGACTCATCCTGTACATAGATAGTAATTAATTTATTTTGAGCGAAAGCAAATTCGGTTATGTAACGTGTAATGTGTTGCGTAGTTTCACGCTTTGCTAGGAATAAACTAATTTGCTCGGTTAAAGGTGTGACCAGTAAAATATCTTCCTGTTGTAAATTATAAAGAGTTTACCTTTTCTTTTTACTTAGCTGACAGATATCTTTCAGTTTTATTTTATGTATGTAAATGTTTATTTACAAAAAAGGAGTAATAGTAAAATTATTTTAATGTTGATGACTTATGTAATTGTTTTTTGTGTTTTGAGTGCTTAATCCAGTTATTTTGTTATTTGAAATCCAAATATATTTTGTCCAATATTTTCAATTCCAATTCCAAGTCCAATTTCAATGAAACTCGCACAGTCATCTGTTCACTATGGAAGCTAGAACTAAGGACAAGCTTTGTTAAACATACTCATATTTATTATTTAAATACGTATACTATAATTTTAAAGTGGCTTTCCAAACTGAACAACTTTCTCCCATTACTTATTGATTTTTCGCAAAAAATAAAGATCTTTCCATATACAAAATTGGATAGACAATCTTTTATGTTTTAACTTTTAATTTTGATTTAACGCCATCATAGAACAAAAGATGTTCAGTTTCACACGAAGAGGTACAACTTTAAGATTTGTCACGCCTTTATGATAAAGTCTATAGGGAGCAAGATGATATGAAATTAAAGCTTGTAATTTATAGTTGGGGAAGTTATTGATCAAAGATACGTGCCTAATATATAATTCATAACTCTGCCGGAGAGCCGATACCAGGTTGCGAACTGTATCTTGATAACGAGCAGGGATGGACTCAGGGGATCCGTGCCCCCGAAAAATAACGTAGGACGACGCGTGCCCGATGAAACAATCAATCGGGTAGATTTCGTGAATCTTTAATTAGAGAAATTGAGAATATTAATAATTAATTTTTATCCTTTTTAATAGTTTAGGGATATTTTACTAGTTTAACTTCAGTGGCTGTGGGTCACTAGGATGTGGTAGATACATCATGTACTGTACGTACATATCCTGACTTCGCCCGGAAGTTGCTTGGATGATATTCAAATCAAGAAGCAAACTTGACAAAAAAAGATTTTAAAGTGCACTTTAAACAATATCATAAAACTATAAATCCTTTCAGTTTAGGATATATTATTGTGTACGATAGTAAGCAATTTCAAAGATTTAGTGCTCAGACCTGTATAAATACTTATAAACATTCTAAAAATATTACTCTCAGCGGGACCAGACTGATATAAATAATAGTTACAGCACTTTTATACGAATACTCCTGCCTTACTCTTTCATATAACGCAGGGAGGGTTATGGAGTTATGGAGGAGGGTCATGGAGGAGTTCCGCGACCGGCCCTGTCATATTGAATAAAATTAATTCGCTGTCTCTATTAGACTTCACATGGCTTTGGTACGGTTCAGAGTCATCACAGTGAATGATTTAGAACGATTGTAATCTGTATGAATTGTTAAACTAGTGTAGCGTGCGTGAATTCGCATTTCGCACTTCTTCGAATGTAAAAGTCCGTGGATCCATCAAATTTAATTTTGCATAATTTTTACACACTAATTCACTCGTTAAAGATGAGATTTTAAGAAACAAATAAACGTATTACTCGTATTGTATTTTTAGGGTTCCCTAGCCAAATGGCAAAAAACGGAACCCTTATGGATTCGTCATGTCTGTCTGTCTGTCTGTCCGTCCGTATGTCACAGCCACTTTTTTCCGAAACTATAAGAACTATACTGTTGAAACTTGGTAAGTAGATGTATTTTGTGAACCGCATTAAGATTTTCACACAAAAACAGAAAAAAAAACCAATAAATTTTGGGGGCTCCCCATACTTAGAACTGAAACTCAAAAAAATTTTTTTCATCAAACCCGTACGTGTGGGGTATCTATGGATAGGTCTTCAAAAATGATATTGAGGTTTCTAATATCATTTTCTTCTAAACTGAAAAGTTTGCGCGAGAGACACTTCCAAAGTTGTAAAATGTGTCCCCCCCCCCCCCGTAACTTCTAAAATAAGAGAATGATAAAACTAAAAAAAATATATGATGTACATTACCATGCAAACTTCCACCGAAAATTGGTTTGAACGATATCTAGTAAGTAGTTTTTTTTAATACGTCATAAATCATAAACCGCAATTTACCTTTCATTCAAGTTACAACGAACTACAAAAACTTTTATATTATGTTACTTGCTGCTACGGAACCCTTCATGGGCGAGTCCGACTCGCACTTGGCCGCTTTTTCAATGAATACAGCACAAATGATAGTCAAATACAGCGTATTTGCGCTAATTCGGGCAACCGTGGCGAGCGGTCTGCGGCTGCTAAATACTGTAGTGAATAACTAAACCAGAACCTTTATTTGCTGAAACAATGAACGTGGTGAGTAATCATTAAAATGTATTTGCTGATATCGTTATTGGCGCTGAACAAATATGGTTTGTTCCATATCTGTCTGACCATGAAAAAACATCATGCTATATATGGTAACTGGTACATATTTTTTTTTTGTGTAGGACACATAAACTTATATCTACTCATCATTCTGGACAACTTTTGATTTACGACTTTGTTCCATCGCAAAAAAATACTCTCCATACAAAATGGCCAAAAAGACGATCAAATTGTTAAAAAAATTTTTTTTCTTTTTTGAGAATTATATAATCTCTTCGAAATAACAAAATTGCTTTAGATTTTACTATATTTCAATTTCGATGTAAAACGTGTTTATAGTTTTTGCTCTTACCTTTTTGTACAAAACTAGTACTCGTAAGTATTTAAAGGTCGTCTGGAAGAGATCCCGTAAGGGATAAGTCCGCCTTTGTAACAAAATTCTCTATTAATAGGTATCCTGTTTATGTATTCTTCTACAATAAAGAGTTTACAAACAAAACTGGGGTGTATTCGGATCAAATAACCGAGATCGACAGAACCCATATATATCATATATGTTCAACCTCCCTACCGTTATTATACACGGAGCGATCATTTACCAAATCTGAGTAATTAATTAATTTTGCGAGTCGAGTGGACTCATCCTGTACATAGATAGTAATTAATTTATTTTGAGCGAAAGCAAATTCGGTTATGTAACGTGTAATGTGTTGCGTAGTTTCACGCTTTGCTAGGAATAAACTAATTTGCTCGGTTAAAGGTGTGACCAGTAAAATATCTTCCTGTTGTAAATTATAAAGAGTTTACCTTTTCTTTTTACTTAGCTGACAGATATCTTTCAGTTTTATTTTATGTATGTAAATGTTTATTTACAAAAAAGGAGTAATAGTAAAATTATTTTAATGTTGATGACTTATGTAATTGTTTTTTGTGTTTTGAGTGCTTAATCCAGTTATTTTGTTATTTGAAATCCAAATATATTTTGTCCAATATTTTCAATTCCAATTCCAAGTCCAATTTCAATGAAACTCGCACAGTCATCTGTTCACTATGGAAGCTAGAACTAAGGACAAGCTTTGTTAAACATACTCATATTTATTATTTAAATACGTATACTATAATTTTAAAGTGGCTTTCCAAACTGAACAACTTTCTCCCATTACTTATTGATTTTTCGCAAAAAATAAAGATCTTTCCATATACAAAATTGGATAGACAATCTTTTATGTTTTAACTTTTAATTTTGATTTAACGCCATCATAGAACAAAAGATGTTCAGTTTCACACGAAGAGGTACAACTTTAAGATTTGTCACGCCTTTATGATAAAGTCTATAGGGAGCAAGATGATATGAAATTAAAGCTTGTAATTTATAGTTGGGGAAGTTATTGATCAAAGATACGTGCCTAATATATAATTCATAACTCTGCCGGAGAGCCGATACCAGGTTGCGAACTGTATCTTGATAACGAGCAGGGATGGACTCAGGGGATCCGTGCCCCCGAAAAATAACGTAGGACGACGCGTGCCCGATGAAACAATCAATCGGGTAGATTTCGTGAATCTTTAATTAGAGAAATTGAGAATATTAATAATTAATTTTTATCCTTTTTAATAGTTTAGGGATATTTTACTAGTTTAACTTCAGTGGCTGTGGGTCACTAGGATGTGGTAGATACATCATGTACTGTACGTACATATCCTGACTTCGCCCGGAAGTTGCTTGGATGATATTCAAATCAAGAAGCAAACTTGACAAAAAAAGATTTTAAAGTGCACTTTAAACAATATCATAAAACTATAAATCCTTTCAGTTTAGGATATATTATTGTGTACGATAGTAAGCAATTTCAAAGATTTAGTGCTCAGACCTGTATAAATACTTATAAACATTCTAAAAATATTACTCTCAGCGGGACCAGACTGATATAAATAATAGTTACAGCACTTTTATACGAATACTCCTGCCTTACTCTTTCATATAACGCAGGGAGGGTTATGGAGTTATGGAGGAGGGTCATGGAGGAGTTCCGCGACCGGCCCTGTCATATTGAATAAAATTAATTCGCTGTCTCTATTAGACTTCACATGGCTTTGGTACGGTTCAGAGTCATCACAGTGAATGATTTAGAACGATTGTAATCTGTATGAATTGTTAAACTAGTGTAGCGTGCGTGAATTCGCATTTCGCACTTCTTCGAATGTAAAAGTCCGTGGATCCATCAAATTTAATTTTGCATAATTTTTACACACTAATTCACTCGTTAAAGATGAGATTTTAAGAAACAAATAAACGTATTACTCGTATTGTATTTTTAGGGTTCCCTAGCCAAATGGCAAAAAACGGAACCCTTATGGATTCGTCATGTCTGTCTGTCTGTCTGTCCGTCCGTATGTCACAGCCACTTTTTTCCGAAACTATAAGAACTATACTGTTGAAACTTGGTAAGTAGATGTATTCTGTGAACCGCATTAAGATTTTCACACAAAAATAGAAAAAAAAACAATACATTTTGGCGGTTACTTAGAACTGAAATTCAAAAATTTTTTTTTCATCAAACCCATACGTGTGGGGTATCTATGAATAGGTCTTCAAGAATGATATTGAGGTTTTTAATATCATTTTTTTTTCTAAACCGAATAGTTTGCGCGAGAGACACTGCTAAAGTGGTAAAATGTGTGTAACTTCTAAAATAAAAGACTGATAAAACTAGAAAAAATATATGATGTACATTACCATGAAAACTTCCACCGAAAATTGGTTTGAACGAGATCTAGTAAGTAGTTTTTTTTTAATACGTCATAAATCGTAAACCGCAAATTACCTTTCATTTAATCAATTCAAATATAAAAAATATAGACTTCAAGACATGTGTGATTATGAATTTATACGGAACCCTCGGTGCGCGAGTCCGACTCGCACTTGGCCGGTTTTTTTAAAGAATATTCTAATTTTAATTTATTTATTTTATAAACATAGGTACAAGGTAGGTGACATATACACAAATATAAGTACATATATTGATCTCTATATTTCGGCAATGACAGACAGAGTTACTCAGTTAATATTAGTTTGGGTAGTTATAGTTATATTAGTAACATTTGTTATAAATTAAACATAGAACGAAAAACATCAAAGGTGTTACGACATCTTTAGATAGGATCTTGAAATAGCAATAATTCGTTCGTTTTTCTCAGGACAGAATCCAATTGACACCCACGCAATATTCGTAAGATATACCTACATATATATTCTAACAAATTGAAAAAAGTTTATGTTGATTCAAATGTCGTAGATAAGTTTGCTGATTGGGACGACCCACTCACTTACCTTTAAGGTTTCGGAATTTATAAATTCTAAAAATAAATAAGTAAACCAAAATCGGGGCACCTAAATTTAACTTTTCAAGTATCCGTGAATCAACTAGCGTTCATTAAGTAAGCAAATCATTTATTCATCACAACAACACATAATAAGGTAGAAGACTACAAAGTATAACGCTTGAGTTAATTTTTAACATCTGTAAAAAACGATATTTTGTTCTAAAAATGTTTGAAATACCTAGACATGACGTCATAGTTTTGCGGCGTAATTGAGCGACAGATTTTAAAGCTTCTATTTTTTAAAATGAAGATGGGTTGAAAAACAAAACTAAAAAGTTTTACAAAATTTATTTGCGAGACCAATTTAGTGAACGATAGTTGAGAATTTATTTTTTATGCAGTCCTCTTCCGAATTTACAGAAATTTAGGAGTATCGAGAGTTTTTTTTGTAGATACAAGCAGTACTTATTCTATGAACAATAAAATACATAACTGACAAAGGATAAACTCCTTACAAGTAAAACGCAACATCTCAGCGTAACAATTCCACCTTTATTTCTAACGTTCCTTACCGCTATTGGTTTCCTACCCACGCCACCAGGTGTTAACTATGAATACACCTGGCGTCATAGCAAACAAACGGATGCAGGAAAACGGCCCGATCCCAATACCTCGTGCTTAGAATACGGATTGGGCCACAAAGGGTATCTCACGCCAGCTGGTTACACAGAGAGAGGGCGCGGAGGGGAAGATTGCAAAGATCACGTGATACGAAGACGCAAGCGGCCTTGCAAAACTTCACGTGAATTCAAATGTGTAGACAGTAGACAGCGCTCTGAGACGTAAGACAGGCATAAAAATAAATGATGTGCTTTTGGGGAATCGACTCGAGAATCGGGAAAATAGGATTCTAGATTGTAATGAAGTGATGCATGAAAACATCGACATATCAATGGAGATAGCGCACATCTAAGACGTAGTTAGATAACTATAAGCTACCATTTGAGATCTTTCTTGTGATTTTTTTAAATATTTTTATATACTGTACAATTAACTAAAAGTCTGAATCATTGTAGAAATTATACCTGCATAGTGCATACCTTTTTTTAGGGTTTGAAGTCTTTTTTGTATATAATGATTTTTATACCTATAATTTTAATGATGTCTTTGTATAATGTGTTTTGGATGTTCGAGATTTAGTACGATAGTTAGTTAGTGACTTTTTAGTTCTAATACTTAAACAACAACTAGCATTGGCCCAGCTTAAGCCAGGATTCGCTTTTGGGCTTAATCTACTTTACTTTGCCCGATCTTTACCATTACCCTTAGTGAGATCATTTACAAGTTCGAGTGAAAATTAATGAATCGAATATCAATATTAGAGTGTACGCAATAAACCGCAAACATTCATAATAAAGTAGGGTACACATACGTCTATTAATTTCATAGAAAGTTTATTTAGAAATAATAGAAATAATTTCATTAACACTCGCTCCCGCTAAAGCCCCATGAGCTGTGCCCCCACCCTTACTGGTACAATCCCCGGCAATACGCTCTATGCTGATATCTACGAGACCGGATAATCTCGTTCTCAGTATTACGTAGTATTTGCACGTATTTTCTTTCACCTTTTAATTAATTTTATGGCCCTACTTTAGGTATCCGAGTCCGTTTGAATAATTTTCGTTGATATAGATAAGTGAAAGAGTTAAGGTATGTACATTTTTTGTAGCTCAAAAAATACGTATATTTTTTTAAATTATGTATTTTGATATTATAATGTATATTGACTACGATTTCGAAAAATGAAAATCGGATTTTTTAAATTATTTTTCCTGTATTCTATTAGTACTTGATTCTGAATAACCCCTTAAAATTTCAAACGTACTTTTTAACACCCTGTGTAAAAGGACCTATCCTACTTAGACAATTCATTATCATCTAACAAAGAAGCAAACCTACATTTCTCTGTAAATTACATTTCTTTGCTTCTGTGAGAACGTATAAAACTTGATGTTGTAAGATTGTCATTTGTTTGTCTTCTAGTGTTCTTTGTAGCTTCCAATATTGAGCCCGGGCTTCGGAAAGTTTGAAAGTGATATATTGGAAATAGGGTTGTCCATAGTAATAGAAACAGATACAAATATATATTGCATATAGCTAACTTTGACCGCAGTTTATGATACGACTGTTTTAGCTTAGTTCTAGCATAAACCAAGGACGAATGTCATTTTTGTAGTACAATAATAAAAATAGTTTTCGGTCATGGCCATGTATATTTTATTAGATATTCTTTTTATAAGGTATTTATAACTTATATGTTTGCTTGTCAGCTACCCAGATGTCTCACAAGTTTGCCCAAACGTGGGTTTCAATGAACTCATAAAACATTAAGTTCAGTTTGGTTTCGTGACAAATATTTTACTACTGTAGGTAATTTAATTATATTATTTGTATCAGGATCAAATAAATACTTGTATCGTGAATTCGACATAAGGAAAAAAAGTGGATGGCGATTATCAAGTACAAGATTTACAGATAAATGATGTGCACTATGAATTAAATATATCATTTTCCGATGCCAACCCTACTGTCCGTCGACCCACATGATACATTGTCTCGGAACTAAAGAGCATACGAAAAGAAATCAGAAAAAGAATACATTTATCAAACTCAGGGCGCTGAGTGATAGAATGCGCTCTCTGTGCCAAGTTCCCGAGAAAGATTTCCTTTTCATCCATTCATGTATTTGGCTGTGTGACTGTGATATAGTTAAGTTGTTAACCGACTTTCAAAAAAGGAGATAAAGATAAGATAAATACTCTTTGATTCGAGTAGAATTTTGTGTACGTTACGCGATTATTTCGCCGACTGTAGAACAATTTTTACGATTTTTTTTTATTCGACAGGTTCAGCACATATTTAGTAATAATGTTGAGTTCGTCAATAATTAAGCCGAATCCTTGCAAATAAATTATACTAATAATTAAACGAAAAACACTTATTATATAGCTATATATCGCTGGATCAAAACGATACTAACGACGCCTCGTATTCCAACCAAACAGTTTTAGCTACAATGAGATGGACATACAGATGAATACATACATACATACATACATATGGATATACATATAATTATATACACTCGAAAAATATTAGTCTTTGTTTTGGAGGTCAGGCAAAAACAGACAGAAACAAAAAACATACGGCTATCACTTTCACTTCAAACATTTAGACTGCATCACTTTTCCGCTTTCAATGTTCATTTATTTCGTTTAAACCACCGAAAAACCAATGGCTGAACCTTTCCGAGTGCGAAACTTCAACAGATACGGGCAAACAAATTTTCGCTCACGAAACATTCATTAAGAACCAGAGTTTTCCAATAAACCCGATGATGAGGTTTAAAAACTATTGTTGCATACAGGGCAATTGAGAGGCGGGTTGGCCGATATGCAAAATCACATGTGCACGTAAAACTAAATTAAACTAAAATTAAACTTTAGACCAGTTGCTATAAGGACGACATGCGTTTTTAGACCATTAACATGTTAGACGAGATGCTACTGCATACTGCTTACGTTCGCGACCATTCGATACTAAACCTTTCTATGTTATTCTTGGGAGTCAAAATATATATATAAAAAAACATTTATTTACTGATAAAAACAATGTTTGTTTATCTATATTTTTAAAACACATATCAATATACGACATACGATATATTTTTGTCTGCGACGCAGCTAAGAGAATACTGTTGAAGTTACTGGCAGAAAAGATCATAGGTACTACCATAAGTGCTAAAGAGTAAGCTTGTTCGTAACTGTGCTTTAAGTACTAGATACTTAAGACTTTATATTACAAAAGTATTAATATACCCTAATAAAAATCCATACGATCAAATCGAAATCCATCTCAAATTTACATTGACATGTTGAGAATTGTACATTTTGCGTCTCAGCAATTGCCATACAGGGTGGTTCATTTCACGCAGTTGAGGCAATCGGCTCGTACCCGATGAACAGTGCATTCATATTGGATTACCCAATTAATTCGCTGTAATCTCCCGCCCAAGCTAATTAATAACCAATTCCATAGCAGGACGGAAATTTACGTACTTAAGTTTGTAATGAAATAAAATCATACGAGTTTTGTGGACATCCTACATGAGTGTGAGTGGTTGGAGATCAGTTGGCTGGTCTTGATGCTGCACCAAATGATTGTATTATATGTTATAGTTCTGTCAATAATTGTATTGTTCTTTCATCAGTGGTTTTGTCATCATCATAATAGTCGGAAGATTTCCTCGCAACGAATTTTTGTACAAGCAATGACGTCATATACGAACTAATTTTAAGAGCAACCTGTACATTAAAATCTGTTTAGTATTTTAAAATATTAAAGCATTTCTTTTCATAAATATTATTATAGATGTTGATACGCATGTTTTCTTCTAAACTAAATCGTATGAAATAAGTGAATATGATTCGATTCAGCGTAAAATAGTAAAACAATCTTACTACTTGCTATTAATCGATTTCCTTATGCTTTTCAAAAATTTATACGGTTGACATAGATATAATTAATTTAACTTTTTCCCTAACATCTTCTGTCGCAGTGCTGGGCAAAGGAAGGCCTCCCCTACGTTCTGCCATCATTCCTATCCTGGATCGAGTCTTACCACTCTTCAAAGGAGTTATCTTCTCTTCGGTCTACCCACCGTTTAATCGGTGACCCTGTAATACCCAGTCTGTGCCAGTCTACGCCGCCCATCCTTCATGCATTGCATGTGAAGAACTTATCCTGCCGAGTCCCATTACAGGATTTCAGCTTTTTCTCCAACATCGACTATTCCGAATACTAATACAAAATCAGCCAGTTACTTTCACGAGTTTCATATTGGTGCTACTGGATGCTCTTAATTACTCGATACATAGCACAAAGGGGTCAAAATGTTTCATCAATAGGATGGCAAATCAAATTCTCACAGCATTCGGCCCATATCAGCACCATTAGGGTAATTACTGGCCCAACAAACCCTCTGAGGGTCCCAGGCCTCGTTACTGGCTGGCACAACCCTCGGGGTTGCCTAAAATACTCACAGGTATTTTCTTATGCTCGTCGCGTAAATAACGAATTGAATTTTTATTTTATATTGGCAACACTGATCAATGATTTGGCGTTTTATTAGGTTTTGATGAGTGGGTGATGTTGGAAGCGTTGACATAAGAAAAATGACATGTTCTTATTAGGGTAAGGGTGATTATATTTTCTAGGTAACAACTAATAATATTAAAGGTCACTTTAAGTTCTGTTCTCGTTATATTTTATTATATAACATCTTACATGACACAAATATAGGGTCCTTCTTAAATATTAAAATGTTTTGTATTTTTTGAATTTTTTTCGGGTAAATCAGAAGGACCCTTTTTAAGGATTATATTTATTGGTGCGGAACTCTTAGCGAGTCTCAAAAGCATATGGACGGTCTCTATATATTTCTCTTTACGCTTTGACGTCAGATAAAAGGTTTTAGAAATTAAGCGATGCACCATAAGGTAACAGAGATAATGAGTGGCCTAATGGTGGCCAGGAGGAGTGTGTTCTGGTAATGGACTGGCTAATTGATCGTGAGAGGACTGCCAGGTAATGGTTCAGATGAGCTGCGCGGAGTGGAGCGAAGCAGGTTTTTATCTTGTGTCTGTAGTTTGGTACATGTTTACTGCAATACTAATACAATGTAACAAAAAATTTGTGGTAATACTTCAAGGTGAGCTTAACTCATTAAACTGAACAACAATTGTTCTACAACTTTGCAGAAATCGTCAAAAATTTTTTGGATTTTTCATACACAAATCAATCAGCTTGCGAGCCAAGTTTGTAAAGATTTTTTTTTGGGATTTTATCAAAGTCGTGGAAAAAAGGTTGTTCAGTTTGGCCACCTTGAAGTTTTAGAAGTACCAGACGTTTTTGTTACATCCTATATATGTAGAGGGATCTGTGAGAATGATTTTTTTAATAGGACAAAACTACTGTGTAATAGTTTTAACCTAATGACATATTCATAGAGGATTGTCCACTCGTTTTTACATCAAGAGGCCGGTAGTGGCAATGTAGGTTATAAAAAAATAATTAGGTAGGTTATTATTTTCTATCCACCTCTGACAATAAAACTCTATCACAATATTGTTTTTATCCCGACCTAAGTAGAAGTTTGACGGGGGGGGAGGGGGGGGGGGTGCATGTCTGTGGTAGAGGGCAATGTTTTTCAGGTGTATGTATCGTATGTTGGTTTGATTGGTACTGTTTATAGCCTAATCAGCTGGATGGATTTTGTAGTGTAGTGCCGTTAGATTCGTCTGAGTCCCCAGATTAAGAAAGGATAAATTTTAAGAATGTCTTTTTTGGTCAAAATGGTTAAGTTATTAAAGTAAGTTTCGTAATTTCACATCTTTCTAACTATCAATAAACGGCCATCGATCACCATAATCGGAAAAATCACTACCCTTCACTATATGTTTTTTTTCTTTATAAATTACGAAAACAAACTTTACTAAGAATTGAATCCTAGAACTTTGATCTATTCTACTATGTTGTTAAGAACTCATGACGTCCCCACTGCAGGGGCCTCTTCCCAACTTCGGGAAAGATTGGCCATACTCACGGGGGCCAAGTCCGGATTGGTGGAGGTTGTGGGGCTAGTGGCCAACCCCAGTGTCAGAAGTTTTCAACCGCCTACGCTGTAAGGCCTCCGACATGGCATAACGACTACTATGGCAAAATTTTATTTTAGTTGCGAGCAAACCGAATCATACTGAATTCCACTAACAGAATAGCATTTTTTCTGTTGCATGATTTTCTTTGCTCCACCTCGCTCCGTTTCGGTCTTATTTAAAAAAAGACCGCAATACTTGTCTATGTCGGTTCTACTAGTGATGCCTTTTCGGTAGATTTATTGCTTAATTATTCACTGTACATGCTTGGCCGACATTTAGCGCTGTTCCTCTTAAGCTCTGTGAGTTTTCTGAGTAGGGTGCTTATGGGTTTAAATTTAAGAAGTTTCGCAGTATCTCGTCTTCAAAGCCAAGCCGTTTCAAATGTAAGTTTTTACACAAAGTCGAAAGCACGACTCGGTATTGTTAGGTTTTCTATTTAATATTTTTTCTAAAAATAATTTTGTTACTTAGCTACAGTAATTTAAAGTTTATTACAGTGACAGTACATACATACTAGTATTTTTTGAAGTAAGTTATTTTAAGTTACAATTAATACCGAGTGTATTCAAGCTATTTCAAATGAATAGCATAGCATACAATAGCATACCTTGGTAACACGCATAAAGTTATCATTATCATAAAATTACAATAAATTTCAAGACATTTCACACACGGCTTAACATTGTTAAATAAAATAGAATTATTTATTTAATACTGCCACACGATAAGAAGATGAAGTTTTAAAAGGGAGACTGTTGCTAAGCAGCGTGCTATGTTACATCGGAAGTTCAGCAGTTATCTAACTATCAAGAGACATTCTATTTCATCCATAGAATTCTATATTTTATTTACTTCGAGTTCTATCAAGTTCTATCATCTCAGCCTTCTAGGAGCGGCAAGGCTCTGATAACCCTTCTGTGTTTACAAAGGTCCATAGGCGACCGTAACCACTTTCCACATCAAGTTCGATCACCTTTTACCAATTCATAAATGAAAAAAATTTACTGTCATTCACTAGACTCCCACTGGAGTAAAATTCAAACTTTTACTCTGGAATCCTAGCGTTGGTTGTCAAGTTAGGTTATTAGTCTAATACTTTACCGTGCATTCGCTTTTGCACTCGACTGTACTTTGAAACCGTCGGCTTCGTTAGGCAGCTAAAAGACTGATTTTAAACTTTAAACACTGCTGTATATGATTTATGCAAACGCGTTGCACACTGTAATGGTAATATTTAGAATTTATTTTAAACATTAAGCCGATAAAGTTATTTTTTAACAGAAATCAGAGACTATTTGTAGATGTCAGTCCGTATCTTTCGACCCATATTTGTCACTCAAAAACCTTTGTACCCCATCGGTTGTTATGCGACCTATTACGGCTTGCTTAAACCAATTTTTAACTTACCTACGTAGAATTAGGGAAGCGTGGAAGGTTAAAGGTCGAGAATAAGTTATATAGACCAAATTAAGAAGAAGGTTAACGAGATGTCGAACAGAGAAGTCAATAAGGCCTTGAATAGGAATGAATGGTGTTTTCTTTTTATCGTGTGGCACATTTAACCGCCCTATCCACAAAGTACAGACAGCGGTAGCCTAGTGTTGCATAGCATCACCCGTGGTCACGTGTAGGGCATTTAGATTTACACCTACGGACGCGTGGAACGCGACCATCATACACATATAGGAATCAGATGTGTAGGTTTCCTCATTGTTTTCCTTCACCGTTAAAGCAGTCGGTATGAAAAATGCACGTGCGTTTCGAAAAACTCATTGGTACACTGGCCAGGATTTGAACCCGAGAGCTCTGGTTAGAACGACGGACTCCGATACGCCTCCGACGCTTTTTAATGAACGGGAGCTACACCGACAAGAGTCCAGCTCTTAAATTAGAGAAGAAGACGTAGAATTTACTCTGTAAATCGATATAGAACCTTATTTATTTCTCGTGGAACCAAATTAATTTATTATAACACAATGAGAACAGAAATAATTTCCAATTTCCAGCCATTCACAACGGTTTCTATTTTAGTTAGGAAACTTCAAGATCGAAAATCAAATTCTGACTTTTCGTTCAGTTATTGTATTATTAAGTAACAAGGGAAACTGATAAATCCTCGAATTTCAGTAGGAAATCAGAAATTTCAACTTAAATTGACTACTACTGGACAAATATTTGGTATTGGTGACGTTGTTTGAGATATCGAGATAAATCTATTTTATTTTGAAAAAAATAAATTCTGATTGGTTTTTTAAAATACAGTCCGTTTAAGATTACTGTTATTTTGTAATAAATAGTTAAAATCAATACTAAAAAAAATTAAAACGTTGCAGTGTTTATATATTTTTAACATTTTAAGCACAAAATGTTAATAAATATTACATTTGCATCTTCCTCGGATCAAGATATATATTGCATCAAAGGAACAGTCAGTCAGTGCAGTTTACGGTTCATAGAACGCAATCATGCGCGACGCAATAAAAAGCATCGCACTTTCCGCTTACGCACGCACAGTTCACCGTGATCAAGTTATATTAGTTACTAGCTTCTGTCTGCGACTTCGTCTTCGAATTCAGAATTGGGTCCAGAGAGAAATAAAATATTAAGATGGCGCCATCTAGTGACGAAGTGAAAATTATGAGTTTTTAAGCATTCCTCCGGGAACACTTAAGATTTCCGGGATAAAAAGTAGTATGTGTGGAACAAACAAACAAATAAACGAACACAAACATCCATACTTTCGCATTTATAATATTAGTGAGATATTAGTGAGATGAGATGAGAAAACTCCAAAATGTGTGCGTTGATGTGTCATGTAAGTACATGTAACAATGGAGCTAGGCCGATTCTTGGTACAAGTGAGTGCACAACGCGAGTTAGACAAAGGGTTCCGTACAACTATCCGGTTTAATTAAACTAGCAAGTGGGAGGCGTCTCGCGCCTTGGATTTTCTGATTTATTCTACTTTGAGCTGTTTCTTCTTTCCCTATCAAATAAAAATGAAAAATGAAACAGTTTTCAATGTCAGTATGAGAAATAGACGTAAGAGAAAGAGAGAAATAAGGTAAAATGTATATCCATTTAAAAAAAAAATGTTTTATATAAGTATTAGTATCAGTTAATTTTTTTCTACCTAGAACAAAGTTCATACCACGCGGAACTTGTACACTCAAACTTTCCGGAAGTGTTTTATTTCATTGTAAATGTCTCTTCTCTGCAGGTGTGATGCATTTTCGAAAATGGTGTGACATTAAATTGACTTTGATGCTTAATATGACACAGGATATATTTTAAGAAGACATAATTTCATTTCTTTATTAATATAGTATAAGTTATACGCGTAGCACTAAGTCTTAGATTAGGCCAGTGTGGAACACACCAAATGCCGCAAATTACTTGGCTAACCCATGTTTATGGAAAGTTTCTCAGAATTAGTCACTATGGGGACCGTCAAATAGTGTTACGTCGCAAATAGCTTTAATTTTGACCGAAATACTTTGAGTTAACGATATTGCAGTGTTAGATTGCTTTTGGGTTTCAGGGACTAGAGTTTACTGGCTAAATGTATTTTTTTAATTGAAAATTACCTAATTTTTATACGTAACTGTACTTTAGTCAGTTAATATTAAACACATTTACTTCAAATACCTATCCAGCAATAAAAGTGTTAAGTTTTTAATACGGATTCGTTGCAGAGTAAATTTATTACATATAAATTATGTTATTTAAAAAAAAGCTATTTCAGCTTCCTTTAAAGAGTATTAATATCAAATAAAATATGACCACGAATCAGCTAAGACTAAGAACTATCTACTTTCATTAGGTATTTCTACAGGTCAGCTAAGACTGACAATTGGTTGCAATCTTCAGGTGTACTGCCACGTTTTTTAACAGTGCCACAGGATTTGACAAAGCTTTCAAAGTTTTATACAAAATGTGTAACAAAATAAACGGTTTGTTTCTTAGAAATCTAAGTAGTGCCAAAAACAGTACTTTATACATAGGTAGGTATAACAAAGAGGTTCCAACGTATACGTTATCGACAAACAGGGTAACAAACGGACTTGCTTTGAACTCAGCACCTTAAAAGTCGTATGGCCGCTCGATGTACCAGATAAGTCCCTAAATCCCTACGACTGGGATAGTTCTAGCGGTCCAACTTGCGACAGATATTATCGACTTGGAAGGGACAAAAGTATTTAGCACCACTATTACAATCAAGATAACAAAAAACTTAAGGAAATAGCCAAAAAAGGACAACAATACAAAGTATTTGATTAAGATGCGTGGGTCTTATCGCGAAAACTCTTTAATATAACCCCAGTGTTCATAAAATAAATTAATTAATTCATTTTTACTTTTCTGACTACTTACCTGGAGTAAGTTTTTTTTTTTTTTTTTTTTTTTTTTTTATGGCAGAGGTGGCAAACGAGCAGACGGATCACCTGATGGTAAGCGATTACCGCCGCCCATAGACACCCGCAACACCAGAGGAGTTACAAGTGCGTTGCCGGCCTTTGATTTGGGAGTACGCTCTTTTCTTGAAGGTTTGAATGTCGTATCGGTCCGGAAATACCGCAGGCGACAATTCATTCCACAGTTTGGTTGTGCGAGGCAGAAAGTTTCTAGTGAAACGCACAGTTGTGGACTGCCAACCATCTATGTGATGGGGATGAATATGTTGTCGCGTAGAACGATGGCGGAAAGAGGCGGCAGGGATCAATCCGAACAATTCCTCGGAGCACTCCCCATTGTACATGCGATAGAGAATACAGAGCGAGGCTACATCTCTACGCAGCGCCAGGGAGTCAAGCTGATCTGAAATATCCTGGCAGTCGACGATTCGAGTTGCCCTTCGTTGAATGCGGTCCAGAGGGAGAAGCTGGTACTGGGGTGCCCCTGCCCAGAGATGAGAACAGTATTCCATATGAGGCCGAACCTGCGCCTTATAAAGTTGCAGGCGATGCGCCGCAGTGAAATACCGTCTCGATCTATTGAGCACACCAAGCTTCTTCGAAGCTAATTTAGCCTTACCCTCTAGATGGCCACGGAACTGGACTTCACTCGATATGTCGACACCAAGAATTCCGATACTAGCTGAGGCATTTAGGGGAGTGTCCTCAAAACGAGGTGATACGACAAATGGCATTTTCTTGGCAGTGAACGCGCAAACTTGTGTCTTAGTGGGGTTAAATTGGACCAAATTAAGTCGACCCCATTCTGAGACTTTCTTTAAAGAGGCCTCAATTTCCGACACAAGTTTGTTTCGGCTCTCGATGACGTTTTCCCGAGAAATGTTGGCACGGCCGGTATAGAAGGCATCACCTGTGCTGTCATCCGCATAACAATGAGTGCTGCTGATTTGCAGCATATCATTGATATGCAGAAGGAACAGTGTAGGCGAAAGCACACAGCCTTGAGGGACACCAGCATTCACAGACATAGAATCTGAGCATGCACCGTCGACTACGACCTTTATGCTTCTGTCTGCAAGAAAACTAGTGACCCATTTGCATAATTCCTCGGGAAGCCCATAAGAAGGAAGCTTCGCAAGAAGTGCTTTGTGCCAGACCCGATCGAAGGCCTTCGCTATGTCCAAACTAACGGCCAAAGCTTCCCCCTTAGTCTCGATCGCCTGTGCCCAACGATGTGTCAGGTAGATAAGAAGATCACCAGCGGACCGGCCCTTACGGAAACCGTACTGTCGGTCACTAAGCAGCTGGCGGTCCTCTAGGTACCGAAGGAGCTGGCTGTTGATAATGGACTCCATTATCTTTGAGAATAAGGAGGTTATGGCTATCGGCCGGTAGTTGGACGGATTCGAGCGGTCACCTTTTTTAGGGATCGGGTGCACCAAAGCTGTCTTCCATGACTTCGGGACTACGCCAGTGGAGTATGAGAGCCGAAAAAGGCGCGTTAAAACTGGAGCCAACTCTGGAGCACACACCTTCAACACGATAGGAGGGATTCCGTCGGGCCCACTCGACTTATGAATGTCGAGGGAAAAAAGTGCTTTACGCACTGAGCGTTGGTGGAACCGGATATCCGGCATACAGCTCGTGCACCGCGGTATGGTCGGCGGCTCGTTTCCCCCGTCATCCAACGTTGAGTTGGACGCAAAGAGTTTGCCTAGAAGATCGGCTTTCTCCTTTGCGTCGTGGGCCAATGAATCATTTTCCATGTGCAGTGGTGGAAATGATGGCGTGCAGAAATTCCCCTGGACAGCTTTGGCCAGAGACCAGAACGCACGAGTTCCCGAAGGAAGACGCTCTAGTCTCTCGCCAATTCTGCCTATGTGCGCTGACTTTGCCCTGGCAATGTCTCTTTTGAAGGACCTGGAGGCAAAGTTAAACTCCTTTTTTAATACGCTGGTCTTTTCATCCCGTACCTTCGCCGCATTTGCCCAGGCTTGGTAACATTCCTGCTTTCGGCGAGAAGCCTTTTTGCAGGACCGACCAAACCAAGGCTGGGATTTGCCGCCAATGGGGACCACTGAGGATGGGATAAAAAGCTCCATACCCTGCAGCACCACATCAGCGACAGAATCGGCAGCGAAGTTGGGATCATCCGGCGTGAAGCAAACCTGCCCCCAAGGGTAGGACGCAAAGAAAGACCGCATCCCATCCCAATCTGCTGACTTGTAATGCCACACACGACGGCGACAGGCGACTCGCGGTCGCGGCGGGCACGTGAGTGGCACCGTACTCCGGATAAGGCAGTGATCCGAAGAGCCGAGTGAGGCGTCAACGGATACTTGGTAGCCGTGAACAGATCTCCCCGCATGATCGGTCTTGCTAGAACCGAGCCATTCGGCGTGGTGGGCGTTAAAATCGCCGAGTACCACGATCTCAGCGGATGGGATCTGCTGCTGCACAGTATCTGCAGCCATTTGGATGTGCTCAATGAGTCGGTCAGTTTCGCCATCGCCGGTATGGGACCTATATAGGCACGAATAGACGCGGGGATGGTCATCGCCGTCTACACGTAGCCATATGGTGGAGAGGTCCCTACCTTCAAGGTTGCTGAGACGGCGAGAACTGATATCGTCTCTAACGTACACGCACACTCCAGCCCTAGGCACGAAGGAGTGTTCCAGTCCATACCCAGGGTAGGAGAGGTATGATGTGTCTGGTGGGGACGATATCTGTGTCTCGGTCAGGAAGAGCAAGGCCGGCTTTGCTGTCTCTAGGTGGTAGTGAACAGCATTAATATTTGAGTGTAAGCCCCTGATATTGCAGAAGTCCACGGCCAGCGTGGCAGGGGGTGCCAAGGTGTTTTTGCCCTTCCCTTGTGCAACTGGATGATGGAGCGCTGTTATGCCCCCCCCAGAGTACGACGAGGGGCGGCCTGGACGTCCAGGCTCAGGCACATTGTATCCTGAGCATGGACGTCCAGAGAGGGATTCTCCAGCGCTAGCGCAGCTGGTACCCTCCTGGGGTAACATATTTGGTAACTGCGCTATCATTGGGGGGGGGGGCGGTTTGGGCCTCCGGTACCCTCACTCACTCGGCGAAACACAACGCAAGCGTTGCTTCACGCCGGTTTTCTGTGAGGCCGTGGTATCACTCCGGTCGAGCCGGCCCATTCGTGCCGAAGCATGGCTCTCCCACGGTAAAAGTATAATAATAATATATAATAGTTGACTATAATATTATAAAAGTCGTCTAAGCGTTTTTTATTTGATTTGTTGAAATTTCCAAATTAATCTGCTTTTTTCTTCAAATAAAACAATAACTATTAGCATAGGAGATACAAACTTATAAATGGCACTAAAACAAAAAGTCTAAGATATTGGGCTGAACATCTGGAAAGGAAGGCAAAAAATATTGTAATACTGTTAAAAAAGGCACAAAATATACGTCAGGTAATATCCCTTTTCCACATTCTGAACGGTCAATTTGATAGTAATGGATACCTATTTATTACTTGGTTTATAAATAAAGGTCAGAGTGCTTGGTCATAATTTTTTTGATAGAGGCTTTAAGCCAGGCCTCAGGAGTGAGAAAGTATGTGTATGTAAATAATAATAATAAATAAATATACTTTATTGCACACCAATATCAAAAATACATTTTAAACTTAAGGGCTAATTAAATAACAAAATGTGCAAAGGCGGCCTTATCGCTTTCAGTATGTACGATATTAACGAAACAGTCTATCCCACCTCTCAACATTGCCATAAATCAATATTAATGATCAATAAAAATTACGAAAGTGAAAAGCTTTCCAACCCAACGCATCTGCGTCCGCTCTCTCCTGAAGTAACGGACTGACAAAAGACAATATTTTCATGTTAACCGATCATCAATAACAAGAATTACTTACTCTCACATTACTACCGTCGAGTAGTCGGCTAGTTTATTAAATGGCCTGGCTTTCTCGTTTTTATGACGAATTTTATTTTGTCGAAATTCATTTTGATGATATTATTTGACGAATCTTTTTTATTTACAGTATATTGTTATGCATGTTTTGAAATTGATGGTATTTTAGTTTAATTAAAATGGATATTCCTCAGAATTCAATTCTCGCAATGCCGAATGGATACGTATTTTTTTTATTTATTTATTATAGACAAATTAAAAGTTTTAAAACACCTCATAAACAGCACAATATACCTATATATTTAAAAAAAAACTTTATCGTTGAAACGATATTAGTCAAAACAATATCATTAATTCGGACAACCAGGTAAATGGATTTTCCCGAGAATTCACGCCATTTCGGAAATTAGTTTACTTTTAATTTGGCTGAGCGCTTGCGACAATGGGGTGACGGGGCGAGGTGGCAAAGCCTCCGAGATATTTGATCTGATCCGAGAGATGAGATCCGACAACCTTCATAATTTCTGACTCTAGTTAAATAATAGAATATTACAAAACAGAGTGAAATCGGTTTAGGAATTTCAGCTTAAAATAACAACTTTTTTTGTAACTCCGACACAGCATACGCAATTTTCTGGTTTGGTCCTATATTGATTTTTCCCTCTACAAAGTATCAGTGCCATGTTTCAGTGTTTTTAACACGAAAGCGCTTTACTTTTCATGCTTCTTTATTATTGAAATCTTAATGTGATTCCCGAAGAATTTCGTTTTTTCACATCTCCATAGGAAGAATAATAAAAAAGTACAAAGAGATCGTAACTGTGCAACATAACTAAATATAGTTAACTAAGCAACCACCCGATGACACTTACACGCGTTTGACATATTTCAAAAGCGGGGTTTACGAGAACCATAAAATATAGAAGCCGGCAGTTAAACGGTTAACTTTCGACCGGGAACGATGCTTTTCGAATGGCAATGGAGGAATGCGGGACATAAACATATAAAGTAAACAACATAACATTTGTACTGAGATGGAATAGAAATTGAGCTATTTTTTTTAGGTTCGAAGAGTATTTTGCCATAAATGAAGGTTCTTCAGTCTATGAAGATAAAGATGAAGTGAAAGTAAAAAAAAAACATGAAGAGTTTTTTCTTAATTGGAATAGAAGATTTTCCAAAAATGGATGATCGGTGTAAAGGTTTACTACACCGATGTCCATCTTCTTTTTGCTTGACACTTTCTAAAAAGAAAAAATAATAATTTTGAGTCTCCATAAAAACTGATCAGCTCTTCAGCCCAATTTTATACTTTTTTGCGATTTCACAATACTTGTAGTACGAAAGTTGTTCAGTTCAATTTAGTAGAAAATCTTAGGTATCGGGACAATTTTGTATACATTTTGTATACATTTTGTAGATAAACTGCAACGCAGTCAATGTAACAGTTAGTTGCATTGCATCCCAGCAAAAGGAAGTATGGTCCACAACACTGAAGCAGAGACATTGAACGGCAAAAACACCCTGTATTTACAGGACATACATAACCGGTCTATAAAGCCTTACACAGCGTGTTTGCAAAGTGAATGTTGGCGGACAATGTCCGGCGCCGCCGGTGCAAGTAAACCGATATTGGGACCACTCATTAGTATAATTGGCGATAATGCTTGCTGATGGGTAAAGGCTATGTATAAACACAGTATATACATACATTAATAATATATACAGTATGGACACTCCCTCCTCTCTGAAGGAGACCTTACCCCCCTGCGGGTTAGATCCGGTGAAGGTTGCTTAGTGTAAGCCACGCAACACACATTTACTCATGTACATTTACATTGTACAAACATCATATTTTTATGTAGTAGTAGTAGTCCAGTTTGTTGGAATGCCCGGGTTATGGTAGATCTAACCACACGCACACTCATACACAAACCATAAATTCAATGCCTACTAAGTCCGCTTTGTGAAGTGATATGAATCTCCTACTTACCTTACCTATTACCTAAAAACCTACCTGTTACCTAGGGTGTAACAAATAGGCATAGGACTCGGTAACTCGAGCTTCTTCTAATATACTTAACTACTTTTGTTCTATGGTTTTGAAAAAAAATATCATTTTTTTTAAATAATATTTATTCGAAGTAGTTATCTTTGTACACTTTTCGAACGTCATATTTTTTCTACCTAATACGAAGTTCCTACCACTCGGAACTCCTAACCTAATCTAACCTAACGTTTCGGGAAGTGTTTGCGGAGAGAGAAGAAACGTCGGGCCCTAAAGAAACTCCCTCCAACACATTTTTTAAGTAAAGTTCTTACATGCTATTACATAATTCGGGTAAATAACAAAGTTATAGTTAGTTTAGTTGCATACTATTAATTACAAACGAATGTGAAAGGATCAACAAAAACATACAGGTACAATGTGCAAACAGGTAATTATTGTGATCAAACACCAATGACAAGAGCAGGCCAGTTCACACGGACAGCACCCGATCACGAGTATAATGCGGGAGTCAGCCATCGCTCCCCTCAACCATATTTGAGGGAAGGTACCGACCCGGCTCCCGATACGCCACCATCAATGAACTCTTACATACAAAAAAGCAGCCAAGTGCGAGTCGGACTCGCCCATGAAGGGTTCCGTAGCAGCAAGTAACATAATATAAAAGTTCTTATAGTTCGTTGTAGGTAAATTGCGGTTTACGATTTATGACGTATTAAAAAAACTACTTACTAGATCTCGTTCAAACCAATTTTCGGTGGAAGTTTGCATAGTACAGTACATCATATATTTTTTTTAGTTTTACCGAAAAAAATAAAACAAGAACATTAAAGTATCAAAGTAACAAAAATACATTAAAATTGTAGCAACATCAAACAAGTTATAAAGAGATGCTGCCTTTATATCAAAACCTTTTATCCTCGGAAACTTTTTCTTGATCTCAGCTTTTACTCTATAACGGATGATCTATCAAAACAAAAAAGATTGGTTGGTTATAAAACATAACGGCCATAGAGTATCATGCAGAGATCCTCAAAGTACCGGTCTCAGTCGAATGATGCTTACATCGTTAACAACCTATATCGTCCCCACTACAGGGGCACGGGTCTCTTCCCATACCTCGGGAAGGTTAGGCCATACTCGACCCACAGGGGCCAAGTCCGGATTGGTGGAGGTTGGGCTTAAAAGCCAATTCCAGTGTCAGAAGTTTTCAAGCCGCCTATAAAATATAAAACAAATTCCAGCAGGTTTTCAACTGAAAAAATAACGTTAAAATCAATTCAACAGTTTAAAAAAATACGGTGCCAAATACGGACGCAGCTTCAAAACACGTTGTTACTCAAACTGGTATTTGGTCCTCCAACGAAATCACAATTTGGTTAAGTTTGAGAATCCCAGCCACAGAATATAGAGTGCGTAATGGATTTCAAGGGGCATCGGGTCCCGCGGGTATATCGCTCTTTTATTCGCAAATTGATTGCTCGCGACCACTCTGCGGGTAACTTGGACTTTGGTTTTAGTGAAGTTACAAGATAGAATAAAGAAATAATGTATGTGTGATGGATTAATAATATTTAAGGGAGGGACCGTGGGGAATGAACATTGGGTCTAAAGCTAGCGAATTCAATAATTTCTGATCAGAATCTTGATCATGCGTAGGAGCAGTAAGAACGGCCAAATTAGATAATCCGAACGTCGATGTAACTATAAATACAATTTTATTTCAAAAATATAGCTATATTTAATAATAGAACTGCGATAGGTAATAGATAATAGGCTGCGACGTCTATACACGTTAATTTGTCGCAACACTGCTGTAACAACGTAAATAAATACTTACATGAATTCCAATCCCGGAACTAAATATAAGTAAGGGTCCGTATAGACAAGACACAGGCAGTGGATACTAAGTACCTTCAACATCGTCCAGGAGGAGTTCGGCACTGAAATAACACGATTGTACCAGTTGAATGCCAGTTCGGAAGTAAAACTACTCCCCCTGTATAATTTACTTCCTGTCCATAGGTACTGACAGTATCTACGGTTGAGGTAAAACTGAAATCGAACACCGAACTTTTAGGACCTATAAGGAAACTGAAAAGATATTGTTCAACAAAACTGAAATCAACAAAATAATAAGACTTCTCATTAAAAAAATACGAATCAGTCAGTGATCGATTTGTATGATAAAATATTTAGAGCATTATTTAGAGTGATTTTAATGAAGTCCTGGAACAAAATTTTTCCCTTAGTAAAGTCGTTGAACGCTCTCGTTTTAACCCCGTATAAAACAGGTATAGATTAGGTAATTACATTTACTTATTTAGTCAGAGGTGGTACTTGATGACGACTTTAGTATACTTCATATTAGTGTTGTTTTCAGTAAAACTGAAAATAGATTTTGGCCGAAAATTACAAATTCCTAGACTCCAGTTTTTAAATAAAATGTTTCCTTACATACAATTTACTAAATAAGTAAAGTCGTTGAACGCTCTCGTTTTAACCCCGTATAAAACAGGTATAGATTAGGTAATTACATTTACTTATTTAGTCAGAGGTGGTACTTGATGACGACTTTAGTATACTTCATATTAGTGTTGTTTTCAGTAAAACTGAAAATAGATTTTGGCCGAAAATTACAAATTCCTAGACTCCAGTTTTTAAATAAAATGTTTCCTTACATACAATTTACTAAATATAGAAATTCACAATACATATTGTGACGATGGCTTATGCTGAGCTTATGTAGGTACTTTGTATAAGTAACGTCACAACAAATAATTTTTCGTCTACCCTTAAAATTATTTTACTAATATCTCAAAAGATTTCGGAAAGTAAAAAGATATATGATACGACTTGTTTACGATGAAAATTTCCAATTCCATTTCCATTTTAAGTAATAATATTTCATAAAAATTGTAGTCAACTCTGGCAATATAATAGGAAAAAGCTTAAATGGCATGCTTCTGAGAAGCCGTTTGCTTTACTAATAGCAAGTATAGGTAACCTCTGAACCCATAATATTCTAAAAAATGCGTATTTGACTCTATGGCATTTTCAGACAGGTTAATAACATTTTAGACACGAAAAAACATTTTTAATAGTTTTGTTGTTCTAGCCAGTATTACCAGTCTGCGTTTAGGTCGCAATTTTAGTGGAGAAATAGGTAGGTATAAGTCAAGTGCCTTCGGAAACCAACTATAAGCTGATAATCTCAATGGTGAATAAATGTTATTGAGTTTCTTTTGGCACGACGTTATACTTATCGCTTAGTTTGCTAACACTGCACGAAGCTGAGTGTACAATATCCGGGTGGTATTTGTACTAGGTAGAAAAAATATAATTTAAAGGATAGTGTAAAAGTGTAAAGCATCTACTTAAACTGAAAAAAGGCGTCTTAACGAGCCGAAAGAGTCAGTATTGGACGATCTCCCGCCTCACCAAATGCACGTGTGATCTAAAGGTACAATAATGAGCACTCAGAACTCCATACCGACTTCAACAGTTGTGGGAAACCTACAGTATTTCTAGTGGTTATTATTATACAAGAAATTATCCACAACCAAAAGTGATTTAGTTTTACTATAGACCGATAAAACATATTTCATGTCGCCGCCTTATGTGTAATAGTGTAACTCAATCATTGTTATTAATTACACTCAGCCTATTTTAATGGAATAAAAAAACTGAAGACAAAAACATATTGGTAGTATAACCGACACCAATGTACAAACTGTTTACAACTTAATATAATAATAATATAATATTTACACACGAATTTTAACCTTAAAGACTACATGAAAAAGCGGTAGAACTAAGCGATTCTATTTCTATTTTTTGAGTGTTTAAAAATCTGTTTATGAGCTAATGACTAAAAAATCTGAAGCTATTGAAAAACTGGTATTCCTGAGATACAATATTTCACCGCTGTCACAAAAACGTTACAAGAGTAAAAAGCTGAAACGTAGGTGTCGTGTTTTTTTTCTATCCTACAAATGTCAGAGTTAGTTATGTTTACAGCTTGGCTTTACTGAGATACTTATACGGATATGTGTTATCGGCTGTTATGTAATTGCTTTAGTAAAGTATATTAGTAAGTACTAAAAGAGTCTTTGAGAAACGACTTATTAAACAGTTTCACTTTACTAAGAACACAGTAGAGGCGAGGCATGCAAAATATTACGTATACATTTCACTTCCAAGCTCCTCGGCTATTTCTGTGCCAAAAATCATTCCATCCGTCGCGTCGCTCCATTGCGATAGAAATAAGGATAAACGACAAACAAATAGACCGTTCAGTTCTTAATAACATGTATAGGAAGTCAATTTGTTTTGCTTCGATGCATTGTATATCGCTGAAAATCAGCGCTGTGGCACTAGTCACAGCATATGCTGAGTCGGGGTCCATTTTTCTGGCACCACAGCACTCGAACGATTATTTATAAGTATTTATAAGTATTCTCCAACGATTATGTATAAGTTTAGTTTTTTTTGTAATTTTTTGTTTTATTTTTTGGTTTCTGTTTTTTGTTTTATTGCTTTGTTTTAAAAAAAGACTTGTAATTTTTATTTTTAATGTAGTGTCGAAAATAAATGTTGTCTATTATACCTATCAAGGGGAAGTTGTTCGGTACATGAGCTTTTTAGCAAATAAAAAAGTCACTTCGTATATGCCGACCTACTAAAAGGAAACAAGTTAAAATAACGTTTTTTTTCTTCCGCCAAGGAGACTTTACTCAACCAAATTGATAGGATACAATAAAACCGTGACGTAAACATGAAATTTGTCGCACAAGTATTTTCTACCAAACAAAATTGTTACACAAAACTTGGTCACGCAATATCATATTTAGCGAAAGAATTTCGTAATAGGTCAAGTACATTGTAGTCGTATTGTATAATACTACCTAATAATAAAAATGTGAAAGAGACTGTTTGTTTTTCTTTCCTTCACGTCGCAACGGAGCAAAGAATCGACCTGAGTTTTAGGGTTCGTACCTAAATGTCATCGGCACCCTATTACTAAGCCTCCGCTATCCGTCCCTCGGTCCATCTGTCTGTTAGCGGGCTGTATCTCTTGAACCGTAATAGGTAGAAAGTTGAAATTTTCACAGAATGTCTATTTCTGTTGCCGCTATAATTTGCACAGAGATAATTTACAGTGTAGAAAGTAATACAAGCTACATTTAATCTTGTAATAATCCTGTTTCTTCGAGAATCAATACGGGAACCAAAAAAAAATGCTACTTGACAAATCAACGCTGTTTATTTCTATAATTACTCTAACAAATCTATGTATTACAATTTAACAAAGAACTTAGATAGAGAGCGGGGATCTAGATAAAATAAGTTTCATCTCGAAAACTTCATTTCCATGCTCGCAGGCTGCTTGTGGCTTGCGCCCTGCGCACCTTCAACGTCAATCATAAACACGATACCCACGCGGGCGCAGAAGTGGGCAAAAGCTAGTATATATTCATAAAGTTAAATATTCTACAAGAACTGAATGATAAACATCAATGTCAATAAGTCGAAGGCTTTGTCTTTAAGTTGATGGAGGTCTGGTGAAAGACTTTAAAAGGCATTTAATACCTACCACTTTATTCTGTGATTGACATTGTAAAAACTTATTTATTGTTAAAAGTCTTCAATTTAAGTAATAATTTAAGTATATCTGTGTTATCGGTCTACTTATAGTATTACTGCTGTGTAGGCACACTTTTTGTACACACGTCGCGACGTTCGGCCCCTAGCCAGTCCCTCCTAGCAACGCTAAGAATGTCATCTGACCATCGGTCATTTACCCAAAATTGTCGTGGACTTAGAAAAAAGTTAGGTCTAATATATTTTCATCTATAGACTTCAAAAAAAGTTAATCATGTAGGGTGAATTATTCTTACTTTAACATGTAGCATCCGTAGTTTTGTACAATAAAAAAAGCGGCCAAGTGCGAGTCGGACTCGCCCATGAAGGGTTCCGTAGCAGCAAGTAACATAATATAAAAGTTTTTGTAGTTCGTTGTAACTTGAATGAAAGGTAAATTGCGGTTTACGATTTATGACGTATTAAAAAAAAACTACTTACTAGATATCGTTCAAACCAATTTTCGGTGGAAGTTTGCATGGTAATGTACATCATATATTTTTTTTAGTTTTATCATTCTCTTATTTTAGAAGTTACGGGGGGGAGGGACACACATTTTACAACTTTGGAAGTGTCTCTCGCGCAAACTATTCAGTTTAGAAGAAAATGATATTAGAAACCTCAATATCATTTTTGAAGACCTATCCATAGATACCCCACACGTATGGGTTTGATGAAAAAAAAATTTTTGAGTTTCAGTTCTAAGTATGGGGAGCCCCCAAAATTTATTGTTTTTTTTCTATTTTTGTGTGAAAATCTTAATGCGGTTCACAAAATACATCTACTAACCAAGTTTCAACAGTATAGTTTTTATAGTTTCGGAAAAAAAGTGGCTGTGACATACGGACAGACAGACAGACAGACAGACAGACAGACATGACGAATCCATAAGGGTTCCGTTTTTTGCCATTTGGCTACGGAACCCTAAAAACAAAAAAACGATATCAAATGCCTCTCTTTACACCTCAGGGATATTTGCTGAATTTTTTGTCAATTTTAATGAAACAATGCGATCTGCTATTACGATTCATTTCACTTCGCGAAGTACGTTTTTTCGCAGAACCAGTGACCATTAGGTCTGGCCATAAAGGGAATGGCGGTAGGAATTGCCCCGCGGTACCTTAGTGACTTTAGATGAGGATTGTTACAGTTTTTATACTTCGGAGTGGCTTACATTCGTTTTAGTTGAGCAGTTGAGGACTTTTATATTGTATCGTCTATTGTTGAATACAATGTCACAAAAGTGATTTTTTGAGACTTTTTTAAGTTGAATGTGTAGCTTGTATGTAATTTACTGACTTCAAGTAATCCATGCAACTAAACATACTTACAGGAAGTAAAATAAACGTTTATAATAATTGACGGTGCTCAACACGTCAAAAATAACCCACTTTAATGGTAACAAGTAAATATTTCTATGATTTATGATATTGTTAATTTGTTTTATTTTTATGTTTTTGTTAATTTGTTAAAAAGCAATTATAGCCAAAACACGGGAATGTCGTATGAGCACTGATTTATTTTTTATAATACCGTAATATGGTGACAGCGGTTTGGGATTTAATTCGTTATTTGTGGTTTATTGTTACTTAATTGTATCTTATCTTAGGGTAATCGTATCTTAGGGTAGGGACTTTGTACTAGGTAGAAAAAAATATTGACGATTTAAAAGCATGTGTAAAGCATCTACTTAATTAAAAAACATTTTGAGTTTGAGTTTATCATAATCGACTTCAATTGTGTAGCAAGTGTCAAATAATACAATATATAAAGCTTGGAGTCATAATCTGTCGAACGAAAAAAGAATCATCAAAATAGGTTCACAATCGACGAAGATATCGCGTAGTCAAGTCTTAAAAAAAAACTGCCGAATAGACCGTATTTCAAATTTTTATTTCCAATAAGAAGAAGAATAATTCCAGCTTGAAATCATCCAGGATCTCGCTATTCCCTACCAATAAGAACACCATTACAGTTAAAACACTGGCACGAAAAAAGGAGAGGAATATTACCGTAAACCTGCGCCAACAATACAAAACAACGCATTTCAAGTCTGTCGATTCAGCGATTCTGATTGTGAAAAAGGAAAAAGGAGTCTGTATTTCCCAGTTGAATTAGGTTGACCACAGATTGGCGTTTTTGTTGAACTGTGTCATTTAAGATTTGGAAACGATTTAAAGTTTTTGTCGCGATAAGCGATTTTGTTTCTAAAACTGTATTACGTACGCCTTTGGTGAATTGTCTGGGACTTAAGTTTTGATAGTATTCTTTCTGATATAGAGTGTAGTTTTTTTACTGACCGACGTCGGTTATTTGAGGGGGCACTCCGGGATAATGTTATATGACAGGTAAAGAAATAATGTGTAAATTGTATATTTTATATATGTATGTGTATTTTACTGGATAAACATATTTAAGTTTTAATCACTTCCATTTTACAGATAATCCGTATCCGTCACCACTACAGGAATAGTCCGATGATATTAGAAATTATATTTATTTTAACAACACCTAAGTATGCTTCTCACACCCCTTAAAAGGTACTCTATTGTCGCAACCAAGCTTTTCAATCAATCCAGTCGAATTCTTCAATTCTGAAGGTCGCGTCCATCTTGAAGTGCCTTCGTGGAGGTGTTAACTATCTTTCGCCATGCATTAGTGTCCTCGGCTTGCCTCAGAGCAGCTGATACGGTCAGTCCTGTGATAGTTTTGACCTGGTCAGCCCAGCGGCTCGGAGATAGCTCTATTTTAAAATGCTTTTAAAAACCAAGCTTTTAAAATAATCCAATTTAACACATCATTGTTCCACAGATAACTCAATTCTTGGTCACTCTAGTCAAACATCGAACTATCGTCTATTGACCGGCACTCTCTTTTTATGGGCCATCGTAAAGGGCCGCGGGCGCATATGTTAATTCGATTGTTTTTTGAGGGCCCACTACGGTTCAGGGGTCGAATGTTTGGATCAGAGTTTAAGGAAGTTCGTCTCAATTTATGAGACAGACGGTGGAATGTCTGATATCAGATTTATTATCTGAATTCGAATAATACTCGTTAGTACGCTTATTTGATTTATTTATTAACATTTGGAGCTGATTCCAAAAAAAATTAGCTGTAAAATAGCCATATTAATGTTGTTAATAAAGCTTTCGCTAGAACCAATAGCTTTCCCACTGCTGAGGCATGGGTCCCTTCCCATACCTTAGAAAGGGGGCTACATGTACACACAGATACACAAGGGAGTCTAATCCGAATTGGAGTTTGTAGGCCTAAAGGCCATCCCCAGTCTCAGAAACTGCAAGCCAAGTATATAATCCCATTGGAATGGCTTAATGAGAGCCATCTGGTGATAGCAAACGGCAACAAAGAAATTAGCTTGAATATGAAGGATACAAAACAAGTAGTAAATATTCTACCGGTAACAAAATCGAGTTATCAAATAATCGAATCTAGTCTAAAACCAAACTCGTAACCTCTCTTTGTGGAGCCGACTGGCATGTGACTAGACGATACTTGTCTCCACTGCTGGGTACTGGTCTTTTCACGACGTACGGTTAGACAATACTTTATATTATACGAAGTCAAGGTCCCGACTGCTGGATATAGTAAGAGTAGTGTAATTCCATTGTCACAACTTTACGTGTCGTCTGTCGTAGTTATCGACCATCAAGTTAAAGTAAACGGCACCAGGCGTAACATCCCTTGGAGAGCACGGTAACGGCCAACTAAAACGTCACTAAGAATCAACGCCATCCATGTTATGGCCGTGTTTTAAGTCACTTAACCTTCGTAATTGAAATAAAAATGTAATCTGCACTCAGGCAGGGGAATGTCGCCTTCAATAAAGCGAAAAGTTAAAACATAATCACGTTTATCTGTAGGTTATACGTCCAACCGCTCGCTCCATTTACCCCATCACTTAACCCCATTATAAAGGGTGAAATTACAAAAATCACGCGGATAGCCATGGCAAATTGCATGGTGGTTGAACGGGCCATTCCACTTTATTATGGACTCGCCTCGATTACAGTACTCTGTGCGAAATACCTCACTGTACATAAGTACTAGGTAAATAATAAAGTTACTTATTGTTGGTAAGTGTTGCAATGTTGCAGGTCATCCAAATAGTAATAATAGTGGCTCGGTGTGGTTATCGATCATGAGAGTTAACTGACTGCAGATACGATCATAGCCTTGATGTGTTTTATTGTTAGAGGCATTTACCACGACAACTTCCGAGCTTCGCAAGCCCCATTAACTTTTGGTAGCATTTGGTATCACCAGATGGCGGTCATTGAGTAATGTCAGAGGCGTCACAGGTGGCTCGAAAACTTCTGACACCGGGCCTGGCTACTAGCCACCCAACCTTCTCAACTGGCCCCAACATTGGGAACGCACAAGCCCGACTCAAATTTGCTTATTTTATATTAATTGTCACAATTGAATTTTCTTTTATTATTTCTCCTTAAAAAATAAACACAGTACATAGTAGAAATGTAACATGAGCTTTGATTCCATAGTGGAGTTCGCTACATATTAAAACAGAAACATACATACAAACAATCTACACGAATCCTGCTTTATGAGATTCCACTGCAGTCCCTACAAATAGTAAACGAATTCGTTTCCACCCAGATCCAATTCGAAATACAAATAAAATTTCTACGTTTTTTGTGTTCCATGTTCTTGTGTACAAAACTTTCAAATGGGATGTTTCTTGGATATCTAACTTCTAATCATTTGGGCAACTTTTTATCATTTGTCAAAAATGTTTTTTTTTTGTTGTTGTTTGTTCTTTAGTGAAGGAAAACAAAACCTAAATTTACATTTTAAAAAAACCATATTCAAATAACTAAAATTTACTTTTGCTGACTGGTTTAAACAACATCGGGGCTCTTTTTGAACTAGTGAGGTGAAAGGATATTTATTTTATCGATAGCTAAAATTCCTCGATGTAAGTACACGTAACATTCATATAATTGTTCTTATCTGATACATAATTTTAGGTTTAGGAAGATGACACAGCCGATACTAAACATAAACAGTAGCAATTACGAAACATAACAACAGAACAAAAACAAAATGATAGCAACTGCGTGGTGGTTTCACTCCATACTTATGTAACTACAGAACAGATAGGCATCTTTACGTAAAAACTGTAGGTAAACTGAAGGTATACGGTATCATATAATTTACGTTCCAAAAACCCTAATCGGAACGGAATATAATGAAGCAGTTGCTATGTTAGGAAAAGCAAAAAGCAAATAGTGGAGTGATACAAAAAAGCGATAGAGCTTTACTTTATCGCTATTTTGTGTGTTCGATATTCATATACATATAGGTTTGGGAGGTGTGGGTTTAGAATTAGATGACTTTCATAGGATTTAATGTTAACATCATTATCTTCATCACCATCAGCTAAAAGACGTCCACTGCTAAACAAAGGCCCCCAAGGATTTCCCCCCCGAAGGCCCTACGCTGGCCGCATCCAGCGGCTTCCCGCAACCTTCACCAGGTCATCGCTCCACCGAGGCACCGGTCGTTAGACAACAGGCTAGCCCAAACACACACTGCAAAATCATCACCCTCCTTCCGGTTCAAACCGGTTAAATCCATTATTAAACTATATAAATAAAAAATACAATAAACAAACACTCACTCGATCAATATAACATGATTCAGGGAAACATTTTATCAACTGAATATAGTGAATACAGGATTCTAGTGAAAAGCCAGCACTCAGCGAGATTGTGCGGCGTTTATATCGCGCTGCCAGAGTGGAATCCAGGCATGCGGATGTGCCAGGGACGAATTTAGGGAACTCTTGTTTAAATTGAAGCGCTGATAATAGGTAAGCTGTAAAGCTATGTGCGATTTCATACACTTTAAAATCCCGCACGTTTCAGTTTTTTGACTAGTTCGTCAATAAGCTTTGGCATACAGATACAAATATTAATTACCTATAAAATACATAATTTCGATCCAAAACAACAATTACATTTCCTTTTAATTCCTTTATTATGCATCTTAAATTATTTATGATGGGCTTGTGACAGCCACAGTAACACTTTCGTCAGGCCACTAAACCAACACAAGAATGAAAAAAATAACCTATGCGCCTCTCAATGCTTATTACTTCAAATCCACCTCTGGCTACTATATCATCGGTCTATTCCCCCACAGATAGTTGCAGACGAATGAAATAGAGCAGATAAACATCAATTCAATTGTTGCCAGATAGAGCTATGCTGAAAAATTTACGGTCCTTCGTGTTGGTTTCATGATTGAAAAGCTGTATGGCTTATTTATTATGACTTTTTCAGATTAAACTTATTTAATAATTTAAACAGAACTGAACACGTTAAAACAACCGATTTCAATAGTAACAGCTAAAATTTCGCTGTTTTTTGTTTCTGTTGATTTTTTAAAAAGAGCTGAATCAATGTCGATAAAATTTATATGGAACCACCTCTGAAGTACGACATACAAAACAAAAAAGAATCATCCAAATCAATTCATAATTGGCATGATAATCGCGTAGCAAACATACAGAAAAAATATACAGTCGAATTGAGAACCTCCTCCTTTTTGAAGTCTGTTAAAAACTGTATACTTTACCAATTTAACGGTGTGTTTAAACGCTGCCTGCGTGAAGCCAACCTTGCAGGGTCAAAACAGAAGGCTCACGCTATCATAAGCGGCGGCGTCGATTGTCTACAGCTTTAGGATCCTACTGTTGCGAACTTAAGTATGGTACGACACGCGCTCGCACGCGACGTTTAACCGCACCATAATATAATGTTCTTTCCCACTATTTGCTTACGTATTTGTGACTCGGTCAATTACTAACTGGTTACTGGTATGGTAAATAAAATTGAGAACGTTACTACACAATCACGCGTAATCGACTACATCGATCTTAATAAAACTCAGCGAACACAGAAAACTTACGACCTTAAATAAAATATAAACTAATCTTAGAATATTAAAAAATGACTCTTTGGGAAGGTAAAGCTGCCACTTTATTATAATGAGAGGTTCAACTGGTCAAAATTGGCAGAAAACAGGAAAAAGTGATGCACTTTAATGTATAGGCTAACATTTAAAAGTATATGTGCAAAACATCTACTTAAATAAAAAACACTTTGATTTTTTGATTTTGATGCAGATGCTCTCCGGTTCCGATAAGTAGCGAAGTAAGTAATTATGTGAGATTAAAATGCAACGGAATATTATAGACACGAGGTAAACTGCGAATTTCATGGAACGCCAAACATTAATTCAGATCCTAGTTCTAATTATATCTAAACCAAGCTCTAGTCTCAGAGCTAGCGGGTACACGCGCGGTATTAACTAACAAAACAATCGTCATTTTTGCAGCACTCCCTTTAAACATCACTTGTATTTTTTTAAATATCCACAATGTAATAGTTGACTGCCAGTATTCTGAATTACTTTTTATTAAATGTCAAAAACGACAATATGTTCTTAAAATGTTATCTGTTCTTGAAATAGTAAACTGTGACTATGCAATGGGGAAGAAAACTGACAAAGCTCGCCGACAGAGGCGCTGATATCGCTTGACTCATACTAACTGTCAAAACGTATAGAAAAAATTGTTTACGTGAACTAAACATAAGATTATAAAAAAATGCCGCATTGTGTGGCGATTGGTTGCAATAATAATGGAAATCATTAATTTCCTAAAGATTCTTGGATGATGAAGACGTGGGAAAAGTTACGTTTTCAATTATGTACTTTTCAACTTCCCCTTTAATTGAGGAACAAGTCGCATACATTTTCCATTACACAATTTTACAGAAAAAGAAACTAATTTATAACACATCGATAATAAAAAACGCGGAACTAATTGAAAGTTGTTATAAGTCAAGCGTCCGTAGCGCCATCTGCAAATAGCTTTGCGTTTTCTTCCCCATTTAATTACATGTGCATTTTTTATTAATAAAATTGTGTAATTAAAATAAGTATGAAAACGACTACACAAAATTTTTACGTCATAAGTTTTTATTCTATTTGACATTTGACTAAAACTAACTCGGATTTCTACTACCCTATTCTACTATCCAGATAAAAAAAAAAAAAAAAAAATTGTTATTCTCATCTCTCTTTAAAAAAAAACTTTCTCGTTAACAAAACATCATTAATGAAAAGTTAATTAGAACGTACGAACGCATTTAATAATTTTTCGAGGGAATTAATAATTTTCCAAGGGATTGCCATGGAATTACAATCACGGCCATTACAAGCATATTAAGGGTGTGTTCCCACTGAATTATTTATGCTGTATTCAGAATGTCCGAATTGTTCTTGCCCCAGAGGACACAATGGAATTTTCGTAGTTTAACTAAAAATTGGGACAGGATATTTTTTATTTGATCTAACACAGTATTTAAGACATGGAATCAAAAAACTATATCATTAATAACTAATGTAAAACTTTTTTTTTTAATTTGACTGACTCGGTGGCTAAGTGGTTAGCGATCCTGACTTCTGATCCGAGAGTCGTGGGTTCGATCCCTACACAGGGCAAACTTTTCTGTGATGAGCAGAATTGTTTGCTCTGAGTCTGGGTGTATTATATCTATGTATGTATGTATTTAAAAAAAAGTATATGTGTATGTATATCAGTCTCTGGTTTCCAAGATACAGGGAATCCTAGTTTGGGGCCAGATGACCGTGTGTGATTTGTCCCTGATATTATTTGTCCCAGATATTATTAATGTAAAACCCGACTGCATACAGTATATGTATACTAACATTACTACGAATCTAAAACGCTTCGCATTTAAAAATGCATCTAACCATTTTGACAACATGCTGTAATATTAAAACGGACACACATTTATAAATTCCTAGAAAAAGGAAACCTCTGCTTGGGTAAACGGACAAGAATATTTTTTTACGTAAAATGAACTTACGTAAAGAAAAAAATCTAGAGTCATTTGCGTGATTCAAAACATATTCAATTATAATCATTTGCTTTATGTAGTTACGAAGTTCTAAAATTAAGATATGGTCGTCCACTTTATCGTTTTCAAAATAATTATCGTTAACCACCCATATCCTCCCCACTGCAGGGGCACGGGTTTCTTCCCATAACTCGGGAAGGTTAGCCCATACTCCACACACGGGGACCAAGTTCGGATTGGTGGAGGTTGTGGGGCTAGTGGCCAACCCCAGTGTCAGAGGTTTTAAAGCCGCCTCCGACATGGCTAAACGACTGCTATCTAATGATAGCAATTGGCACCAATGGCTTGACGTGCCTTGCGAAGCACGGAAACAGTCGAGATAAATGCCACTAACAGTCAAACCCATCCAGGTTATGACCGTGTCTGTAGTCAGTTAAACCGCGTGATCGAGGCGACCACGCAAGCCGCACTGAGCCAACCGACCGCTTAGAAAAAATATTATACATAATTCCAAAGTTTTAGAACGCACCTTAAGAAATTCTTTGCGGGTATCCGTTTGGCCGAATCTGAACATCGGAATGTCCCGAGACGCGCGATCGCGATTCCCGGGAGGTGCGTGAATTGTCCCGGAAATTTCCCACATTTCCGGGACTGAAACCGGGATCTATTATTATGTCGGAGACAATGCCACCGCTGCCCCAAATTTGAATTTGCTTAAAGCAATCACTGCTTTATTGTTGTTAGTTGAAAGGGTTATTTCTTTTCCACCCATTGTCCGGTTCGGAATACCTGTACTCGTATTATTTATTTTTGAAAAGGATTTAATTAGAGCCCTTTGCGAAAAATAATAAAGTTAGATTGGAATAAACGTAATAAAGACGAACAAGTAAAGTCGGTGGATACGAACTGGGACTGGGGTTTTTTTAATGAATTTCCCGCAAAGACTTCAATAAACAGAAATTATACAGCATGTGAAAAGACCAAGACAAACCGGAAACTTAAATGGTGGTTTCCATTCATGAAACAGAACCTTATTCCTTGGAATCTCCACCATTTTCCATTCTCCATACAAAATTGGCAGATGAGCCGATCAACTGAGTATTTAAAGTTATCTTTTTGCGAATTCACTATAAGTTTTATAAGAGAAGTTTGTCAGTGTCATAAATAGAACACTCTGTTTAAGTTTCGTATATTTATAAAAAAATAAATTTTCAAACATATTTTTTTATTAGGATTTCGTTCAAAACTCCAACTCTTAAAGCTTTATCAGCACATTATGTATCTTAAATGGTAAGTAGTTAAATGGTAAGGTAGTGTAATGGTTATGGTATGGAGTCTACAACTTAATAACAGAAAGTAGCCTACTATAGGTTTTGGTTAAAAATTGTATCTTATGGCGAGAGTAAACAAACATTAATGTAGATTGTGTGATATTGTTGGGAGCATCGTCACTTCCAGCGAAGCTTTTAAACTACTCGAATTTTAATTTAAAAAAAAAAAGTGATAAGGATGTATCTGTATCTATTTATTTATTTGTGTGAACACTCGTATACAAATTTAACAAAACATTTCAGGCAAAATACTTTAATTTAGGAATCCCAGCCTCCCTACGCAAATATCTAATATTGTTCTCAACGTGGTTATTAATCATTCTCTGTTCTGAAAATTACGACCTCAGACTGTAATGAATTATCTCAATTTGCATTTTATTTCGTTTGCAATTTCACGCTTATAGCCTTAAGTGATTCTCGGGTTGCAATTATTAAAGAAATAACCTTGAAAACAGATATAACGGACGAATAAAAACTAAGCCTCCACAGGCGATACCCCTCTGCCAAAAGTAATCTGTACGCGCGTACAGGTTAACGTTTTGGTGTTGAAAAATTTTCTAAGTGTGTGTTCATAGCGACACGTTTAGATTGTTTGCTTGTGTGGGTTTGCTGTAGATGTGTGCTGTGCGTGTTTGCCTCGCCCCGCTAAAAGTGTCAGATTTCTAAACAAATAACAGCGCATTTCGGGTCCAGTTCATATTAGTCCGAGGCATAAAATGTATAGTGCTCGTAAATAAGTCAATCTGGGGCTAGTCATCTAATAACACTTCACATATTAAAAGTCATTAAGCATTAAAAGAGAAGGGCCCGTAAACTGGGGCTTTTATTTATTTATGACACAAGGAAAATCACAACAGACAAATAATAAAAAAAACGTTTATTTCAGGTGTCTAGAATCTATAAATAATAATAATAAAAGTTTTTATTCAAAGTAACCAGGACTTAAAGTGTTAGTAAATTATTTAAACTATGTTAGTATGATAAATTAACAGTGTTATCATAAATAAAGTGTTAGTAAAAACATAAAGTAGCGGGTTAGATAGAAACACACATAATATACCATAAAAAATATCCATTATACAAATAAGAAAACATAAAGGTGACATCCCCACCCAGGGCAAACATTTCTGTGATTGTATTATATGTATGTATGTATTTAAACGTATATGTGTATGTATATCAGTCTCTGGTTCCCCATAGCACAGGGAATCCTAGTTAGGGGCCAGATGACCGTGTGTGATTTGTCCCGGATATTTATTAATTTATACTAATTAATACCAAAAAATGTTAGGCAAATTTTTATAAAGTCTCAACCAATTTTAACGAAATTTTCTACAACCCAATTTCTTAAGTATATCCTGTGGGACATAAAAAATTACGAGCAAAGCCCTAGCAGAAAGCTAGTTGTTTAAATAAAGAAAACATAATGACGCATCAAGTTAGACCAACCATTCGATCACATACAAAAATCACTCCTAATTCCTTAAGACAAGTCCTAAAGGAGAAAAAAGAATCGGCCCAAAGGAAATCTAGGGGCCATCTCCAAAGAGTCCATCGGACATCAATCATTACAGGCGGCCTGATAAATGCTTCTTCCCAAGATTGGTTTGGCCGACGTATCAATTTATAAGACATAGAGTGAACTGTCAATCGCTCAACGGATTAGTGTTAAAGATTCAGGACGGACAGATTGGCTGGAGGGTTGGGAGGGACAGTTAGTTTACAAGTAAATATAATATAACAGGACCCGTCAGCTTCCCGGACAACTTCAGCTCACTGAAAGAGTTTTGTTTAATGACTGTGCTAAAATCGCAAAAGAAAAGATTTTGCGATTCCATCAAATTTTAATGTTCGAAAAAGTCATACAAAATATTTTTATATACCACAGTCAGGAACGCACGCACCCACTCACGCACACACTCGTAGAATACGTATGTGTGCGTGAGTGGGTGTGGGCGTGCCTAACTGTGGTATATAAGTTGCAACTTTATTAGTGCCCGATATTTTAGTCAGTGCTTCTACTCCTGAATCTGATCAAGTTTCCCCAAGGAACCCATAGTCAAATCGGAAAAAAAATTTGGACTCTTCATACTAATTTGGCCGCTCGGCTGATTTATTTGTATGAAGAGTCCAAAAAAATGTTTGCGATTTGACTATGGGTTCCTTGGGGAAAGTTGATCAGAATCAAAAGTAGAAGCACTGACTAAAATATCGGGCACTAATAAAGTAGCAACTTATAGAAGTAAAAATATTTTTAAACATTTTGTATTTTATTTTTTTACTTTCGTTCACAATATTCTTCGATCTAAGACACTGGATTTAATTAATCTAATGCATCATCGATCTACTGGCACACTGATCTACATTATAGGCATTCTATCTGTCACCGATCTATTATTGAACGTCGATGAATAGTGTTTCGATATTCACTAGGGAGTCTCTTATTGATTTGTTTACGAATCTTGTCACAGAATCTGTTGTTGTCCCCTCTGGTGTTGCGGGTGTTTATGGGCGGCGGTAATCGCTTACCATCAGGTGATCCGTCTGCTCGTTTACCACCTGTCATATAAAAAAAAATTGAATACCCAATAGTACAATGTGTAGGAATCCCAACTTCATGAGTAAAATTATATCTTGCCTAAGTCACACCCCGGACACTCCATAGAAAGAACTGAGTTATTTAACTACTACGACTTCCTTTTCTAACACGTAGGAGCGAGCGAGACAACTGAGTGATGGCTGTATGGACTGTCACCGGATCTTACCCGTGAGGAGTGAGGTCGCTTTCACAGAAGCGGCAGAGGTGTTCATAGTGTACGTTGTTTCGTGATTTTACCTTTAACGTATTTATTATTAAATCAATTGTTTTACAATAGAAAATATTATATTATGTGCTGCAATGTTACTTTGATCTGACAGTCATCTGCCATCGATGCAAACGGTGTGAGGTACGGGGGGGGGGGGGGGAGCTGCATCTACGGCTGCGTTCTATTTCTAACAATGTTGTACTATTTAATAGACTGTGCCTATGTTTTCGAAGAGAATGGTACTGCATAAAATAGTGAATAACTTAGTTGCATTATAAGACCCACTAAACACAAAATCCATTCAGACTGAAGTGAGGATAGACTATTTAGTTTCTCCTGGCAGTTGCAAACATACCCAAACTTTAGAATGTTACTTGTACTCGTATTTGAGAAATTCACGCATAAGTAAAGTTAGTTATTTGCGAATATGTTACTGTAAATACCGCTTCGCTGTTCGAGAGGTGAAAGTCGAAGTAAATTACGGTGAATGAATGCAGTAGGCGTCTTCTCTTCGTTAGGCGCCAGATGTAGTTTGGTGGTGCTTTGAGTGGTTTGTAATAATTTTTGTCTATGGTCTTGTGTTACAGTCTTTGTGGACGCTTCCAACGAAAAAACACCATTATGTCGTATCATCGAATTAATGCAATTTGATTACCGCAACCATAATAATATTGTAGTAACGTAAGTCATGAAACAGTAAACTGGCTAAAAGTAACCAAAAAAAATCCGAATGCTATATGGCTAAAAGTAACCAAAAAAATGAAACATTACAAGCGATGTGAACTACAGAGGCTGATTCTCAAATAAGACGCGTTTATAGGAGATAAATTTACTCGAGAGCAAAGAATTCGGGTGACATAAAGATACCTGAGAATCTCGGAAGCTAAGAATAAAATGTGAAATAAATTGTGTATAAACACAAAATACCCCACCAGTTACGACAAAATTTTTGCATTTCCACTGACGACAGGCGAATCAATTCCCTTTGTACCAAATTATCAGGCTGGCAAATATTAAGACAATACCTGATGATAACGTATTGATCAGTCTGTAAAATAAATTCTAAAACTCAAATTCTTGAGAGTACGCCGATGATACGTTGAAATTTTACACCTCCACCAGATATGTCTGTAGGTAGCTGTTGTTACGTTTGACGTTTACGATAGAAACTGGTATAAGTACCAGTTTTTGACGAGCAGTATACGGCTCATAAAATGAGCACTTATGATGGCCTAAAATTTTCAATTCAGAAGTTTCTTTGTCCATGTAAAAAAGTTACTTTAACAAAATATGTAAAGTTGAAGCGAGAAAAATACAATAAAAGTCAAACAACTTAAAAGCTACTGAACCAATTTTCATCGAACATAGCTTAAATTCACTGCAATGAAATCTTCTTTCAGATACAATAGACCGCATTCAAATATGAGAACTAAAATGCCATAGACAGGTACACTGACACACAAAAGCTGAAAATAAAATAAGACAATTACCATACGTCTACAGATTAGGGATATAAGGTAAATATAACTTATCTTGACACTTTGCAATTGAAAGTCGGGGGTTAAATGTATTGTAGCACAAAAGCAGCTCTTACTGCATAGAGTTTTATGAGAATGAGCGAGATAAACTACATAAATGACGCAGGAGGAAGCGAGATAAAAGGTTATGATATGAGTGTTCTGACGCGATAAATTTTTTATTAGCAAATGTGACAACACTCCTTGCATACCTACAAGCTATAAATATTAATCCAGTTGCAAATGGAAGGAGGTTAGAGGATGAATAACAGTATTGAAAAAGTTAAAAAGATACTCAAATCAATGCTAAAAGGTTTTCCATGATATTAAATAAAATTATTAAATAATAATAAAAAACTTCGTTTTTTATTGATACATAGGATTTCCTAAGTGTATAACATACAAGAACCTGTAAACTTTTTTAAGACATATTTTAAAGTCTGTTCTACCAAACTTCTACGATGAAAAATCATTGGATTATTTAAGTAACTCCATCATGCTATGTTGACTGGACTTATGAAATGCAATAACAAAACATTATAAAGTACGCGGTAAGTTTATGCATAATTAATTTGAATACTTTTTCACTTACCCTACCCATAATTTTTACTGAATAGTTTTCTTCTACATACATTTCCTTTTGGAAAAATAAAACTTCAAATAGAGAATGTAAACAGCTAATTAAAGCAAAAACAGTAACAGTCCATTCTGAAGCGGTTACAGGTACAAAATATACAGACAACACTTCCGTATGTGCGTCCATATAACTTGTCCTTTCTGTACCTAATAGGTAGATACACTGTAAGGACACTGTTTTAACGCACTTGATAGAACTACTCTTCTTATTCGAGTCTTCAAAAGGAGGTTTATTTTTTTCCATTGTGTGTTTGTCTAATATAGATTGCAAGGATTCGAAAATTACCATTAGTTCACTGAAAAAATGGGATAAAAAACTCATCTGTTCAGTTAACTGAACTGTACAACTGAACTAGTGGGAACAAAGGACTTAATCCCCTCAGCGTCATGTACATATTTTAACTTAACATGGTGTAATGAAGAGATATATGACTTGTAGGACACTTGTGTACCATTTGTCGCTTGTCAGCGATAAAGTCTTTTTTTATCTACAATTTGTAAGCCGTTAGCATCATCTCACCTGTTGGTAAGTGATGATGATGCCGAAAGTTGGAAGCGGGATTACCAAGATTCCACAACGCAATGGGGAACTGGCTATCCTATCATGCCGGCATACATGACAATATGCACAAATAAACATACATTTTTGCCATTACATTAGGACTCTTAGGTGACTTCACCGTACCACAACGACATTGTGACCCCATGTTCTACAAAGCATGTAATTATTTACGTCGCGGTTCGTTTGTTTGCCGCTGGGCACACTCATACAAGTTTCAGCTTAGTTCACGAGTTATTGTTGTGCATGTGTTGGATGAAATAAAACAGGTGCTGTTTAAATCGTAACTATAGTCTGACTACGATCTTTTGGCGTGTGGATGACATTGACAGGGGAGCGCTTTTGTTGCAAATCTGACATGTATTTCATAAAAATAATGTCATTTTTCAAGATGGCGGCATCAGTTCCGGGTTTTGACCACACGCCAAAAGATCGTAGTCGGACTATACACAGGTTAGGACTGACTTGATGGTCTATGGTTAGCGCTCCTATGCTAACTACTGATCCGAAGGTTGTGGGTTCGAGACAAAGGCCGCAGCAGCAAAAACACGATGACTTTTTAAAGTCCTTTCCGTTGTTTTCACGTGAAAAGTGTTCAAAAATACACACTAAAAAGAACTAAGTTGCTTTTGGACTCTTATCAATCTAGTGATAGTGATTTGTAATAAGTAAAAAAAAAAAAACCTCTGAACGCAAAAGTCATCTACCAAAGTTTCCAACCAATTCCGCGTAAAGACCCAAAAAGTAAAACATTAGCAAAAAAAATACGCTTCGGGAAAAGGACAAAGCGAACTAAGATTGCGAACAAAAGATGAAACGATGGTTGGAGGGACGAACATTTGTTGAAACTTGTGATCCCAGCTAAAGTCCCTACAAAACATAAATAAATATATGATTTAGGTCACCGGAGCTCACTTTTGTTTAACCTAGAGTGGTAGTGGAATTTGGTATCTAGAGATTTTTGTCCCTTATTATTTAAGTCTCGTCAGTAAAGAAATGTTATAAGTAGTATTATTGCATCCCTCTTTAACTTTAACATCTTGGTTATGTAATTTTTTGCGCCTACAAGTACTTATTTGTAATTGACACAAAAACATTACTATTATTAAATGAAATTATTATTTAAAAAAAGTTATCGCTTACTTTTTAAAAGTTATTCATCTGTGGCAGGACTAACTTGGTATGCTAAACCGTGAAATATTGGAAAAACAGTACGAATAGCCTACAGCCACCACAAGAAATTATTACATGCGCAAAAGTGTCCGAAGCCTTTTCGCAATAACGGTCACCCTCCATAACTTCGCATGTGACTTTATAAAACGTCGATATAGAGGAGTCGACCACTTTATACAGGATGTTTTAGTAAATTTCGAAGTTCGAAAGCTGTGAATATCAAATGATGCACTTATATTAAGCTTAATATTAACAACTGTGTATTCGAGTAAACAGGACGACAGATAAAGTTCCACCCCCTCTATAATGATTCGCCGCGTTCAACTCTTAAAAATTCAAAATCCAAATAGTGTAGGTTGATGTGTCAGTTGTCTCACCGTGTGTACATGTCATTCATATCAAAATGTACATGTGATTGTGTACATACTTTGGATGGCAAGTAATTTTTTCCGCCACCCATTCCAAAATCGAATTCTTGGAAAAAAATCTCAAGTTGGTTATTTCAAGAGTAGCATTTGGTAAAACTCGCTATTAGCTGCTTGTGAATGTGAAAGGTCACCCTGTATATAGCATTTACTGAATTCAGGGTGGAATATGATTTGATGGATTTTTAATTGGATTCCTATTGGCATGTATACGGTACGTTTATTCATGGTAATTGCTTGGAATGGAATTCTGGATGCAATTTTATTGAAACATGTAATGGTGCTCGAATTTATTTTGATGTTAGGTTAAGGCTAGCTTTAGTTCGAGTGCACAGGCAGAAAGTAATGTTTATGTCGTGTATGTATGTATGTATGTAAGGTGATTGGTGCATATCTTCAAATTTCTATAACTGGTGATTCTACATATTATACTTTACAAATCTGCTAAAATTGCAAAAAGGAATCGAGATTTTTAAACATAATCTGTTGAATTATTTCTGCATAGAAAACTAAGATAAAAAACATGCAATTTCATGAAAGTTGCGAAACAAAAGTGGTTTTGTTTCATAAGAAACCATATGCATGTATAAAACGGTGTAATATATTATAGAGGGCGAGTTGTCATTAGATTCGGCAAATTACTGTCACTTTTGTGCCTGTTTTGCCTCTTATCTAATGTATGAGTTGGATGATGATGTGCTGGAGGGAGGTTCTTTGGACCAGTCGTTTCTTCTCACTCCGCAAACACTTCCCGAAACAGCAAGATTACGAGTTCCAAGTGGTAGGAACTTCCTATTAGGTAGACCAAAGAATGACCTTCGAAAATTACTGAACCCTGCTACCTACTTCGAGTAAAATGTTTTCGTTTTCATTTTCATGAACACACCAAGGTTCCACCTCAAAAAATTTTCGGTACTGAGCAAGTGAGAAAGTTCGATACCACGTAAGGGTACACCAAGAGTAATCGCCCAGATATTTCACGATGATCCATACCCTCTATTAAGGAGGAATGTTCAGCAACTCGAGACCGCTATATGATATTGTTTAATCCCTCATTCTCCGGTTTGATAAAGGCTCTGTAGCAAAGACATAATAATGTAAGGACTGGGTCTTCCAAACCAGAAGGTTTGGAAATAGAAATTTGAAATATCTTCATTAGTATGGCAGTGGCAGGATGGAGATACCAAGATTGAGCAAATGAGACCTGAATGAAGACACCAAAACTGAAAAGCCTGATCCATCTAAAAGGGATTGATAAGGTTAACGAAGTAAGGATGATCGTTATCTTTCTAAGAAAGTAGCGCCATCTTTTCACCAAGTCGAGTATAGCTTGCTCTAAAGGAAATCGCGACACTTTTATCTATCTACTGTCACGTCACTTTTATCTACTGTCACTACTGACTGACATATAAAGTCAAACAATGTTTTTTATTCTAACGTAAATAACCCTGTCGCTACGAAGTACAGTACAATACAAGGTCTTTGTTATATAGCATAACTGTCTTGAGAAGAACCGAAGTTTGAACGTTATGGCGCTAAATAGCCATAACTTTATGGTGTTAGAAGATTTTTTCATCGCTCTTACTTGCAAACAGCCGAGCATTTATTAAAAGGTTTTTATGGACTGAAATCTTACAATTATTTTTATTTAAGGAAACAATCCCGACAAAACTGATCCTTTAATATTGTAATAGCCAATGGAAGATGGAAGGTTTCCAGTGATATTTGCAGAAAAATATCACGTATGTAATTATATGAGTAAATATGGGTTGCGTCGCTGGCGCTAATCGAATAACACTGAATCTTACCCGAAGAAAGGCAGAGAGTTGCTATAACCTTTTTTTCTTCCGTGAACATAACTTAAGACATTACTAATGTTAATACTATGGTACAGACCTTAAATATAAAATCAGATGTTAACGTCAATGTCTTTAGATACACACAACAAAGTAATACGCCTATTTTGGTACAAAGGCGACTACACGACAAAGTGTTGGCAATACAAATTTCGATCACTAGCTGTATACGTGACTAAGGTATTGTATGGCCTCCGAAGATAGATAGGGCTTTGAATCTCAGGTACGACACCCCTATTTCCCTAGGGATGGGACGTATCGTGACTTTCGATGAAAAACCTATAGGTATCTAGATTACAAATACGATATATTTGTGTTTACTTCTTTGGTAGAATATTTGTCAATGAGTTGAGTGCAGCACCAGGCAGCTACCGTCCTTACCTTGGGAATGGACGGTTAACTGTGCTACACGATAAGAAGAGGAAGATAACAGACTATATTAAGGCAGAAAATTAGAAACTTATCAAACTAGATAAAAAAATTAATCCCCGTTCAGGAAATCCAATCGATATAAAACTCCTTAAGATGAAGTACCCTACAGGTAAGATCTTGACGATTATTACGCTTAACGTGGCGTGCAACGCACACGTATACGCTTATACAAACGTCATATTTTTATTTAGTAGCAGAAGGAACACAATAACGGGACATTAGTATGGACTTTTCGGGGTGTGACCATAATGCACGCGTCGCAGGCGTTTTCCTAGTTGTTGATAAAACTGAACTTCACACATAAAATCCTTGCGAAAACTAAGACGCAAAACTTCTAGAGCCCACCTGCTGAGCAATAAACTAAACTTCTGAGCTTCTTCACTCACTTATCGCCTGCATTTAAGCCTTTGGATACTCTTGACCTCGTAAACTGTCGAACATCTACAAACGGGCTTAAAAGTTGTTAACGCGGATGTTCTGACAGTTCTGAGAGTGTTTGTAGTGTAAGATGCCGATGCACCAACCAGATAGGTTCACTATTTATGTAGGTGTCGTGGTAATTTCATGAAATACGACCATTTCATGAAATGGTCGGCCACATCATGAAATGATCAATTCTATGATCTGGCCACGACATAGGTATTCCCATTATTTCTTATTAGCCCGTACAAACAGACAAACAGACAAAGAAACAAAAAATTTGAAAAAATCTGGAGTTGTTCTATTTCTCTTCTTACATCCCCCTGACTCGGTTATTAGCATTTTTTTTCTATGTACAGACATTCGACTTCTGCAGATTTATTATATGTATAAATTTTGTTGTGTGTAAGATGAAAAAAGCCTGACGGCCCATTTAACCGTCACGTAAAATCAAGATTTTTTTGTTGCAATAATTCGATAAATACGCACGATTGTTAACAAAATTTACATTGTTCATGTCATACTTTAATACAGTGTTTTTCAACCTTTTTTAATACCCGACTCCTGTATAAGTTAAAACATTCTTGCGACCCCCCTAGAGCCATAAACATGCAAAATGTTGGTGATTTGAAAGACTACGTTTATATTGGCGCATAATTTTCTTCAATTAGAAAATGATTTAGTTATTATATTAATGTCCCAGGGGGGTCGCGACCCCCAGGTTGGAAAACACTGCTTTAATAAATAGAACACTGTACTTAGTAAAAATCGAATCTACAACTCTCTTTTTAGTAGGCAGGAGTACTGACAAAAGACGATCTTAACCCACCGGTATCTCCTGGGTAACCCTCAAAACACGAGTAAAGTTATCCTCAGTAGTGAAATTAACTTTAAAAGTTTCACGTTTACAGTTAGTTTTAGTGTTAGAGAGTTGTACAACTATTCGTACGGGTGTTTAGATTTTAGATGATGCTCGCAGTCCGGACTTGATGAAATGTCACATTTTCGAAAGTCGGGATTAGTTTAGATATAGCGGAGATACTGGGATATGTTTTAAGACCAAATGAATTTAGGGTTGGCACTACTCTCAAACTGAGTTTGGCACTCCGAAAAAAAACTGATACAATACAATACAATCCAATAATACCAAACGTTTATGGTTTTAAATAATGCTGGAAGTTATCGGTACGCAACAGATATAAAAGCAGAACGTAGCTAACTAACCATAAGAAAAAATGCGATCGAAATTTATGAGCTCATCAGAAAATGCTCGGGAAATTTCGTAATTCCGCGTCACAGGAAAACTTTGAAGTTTTTTTTCTTATTTCCAAACTGAACACGATATTAAATATTGTACCATAATATTTCCTGGTCGCATTACTCTTCATATCTTTGACTAACCATATAGGTATCAAATTTATTTGGAACGAAAAACATATTCTACTAGTGGCAGAGCGTTATTTGCGACTTTGCAGGTTTTGCAATCAGAAAATGAAAAAAGTTTCTATAATTTTTTAAGAAATGCTGAAACTTATTTGTCTACAAAACTTTATGTATTTCTTATTCAAGTACCTTAAATACCAAAAAATAAAAATCCATTTCCAACACAGACCAATACCTTCAAAACAAAACATAAAAGTCGAATTTCACTAAACGTCTTCGCATATAGCGTGCTGTTATTTCACACGAAATACGTGTTCGGCCACTCGCAGCCCCGATATTGCGCGCCAAATGTACCCGTTATTTGTATACGATGAAAAATTGAATGCGATATTTGAATGCACTGAAAAATACAAGAATATTCCGCTCACTGGCTATCAAAATCTACTTTGGATGATTAAATTCGTTTTGTCTTCGTGTCATGAAAATTTTATTTTATTGTTTATTTCGAAAAGATAATTATGACCTGTGTATGTGCAATAAACTAATTAAATCAATAAATAGTATATTCAACCAATCAACATGGCTTCTGTGTCTGTTATAGATCTTGGCGTAACGCTTTTGATGACTCATTAGACCGATGCGAGCGCGACAGACTCACTGACAGGAAAAAAAATTTGCAACTTTAAATAAAATAGTCCCTACATCTTTTTTTTAACTTATCCTTTTTTCGAAAATATTAAAGCGTACCTACTCATCATTATTGCATTTTTGCTTCAAAATTCTTAAATATCAAAATTCTTAAAATATCGGGAAAACAGAACAAGAACTAAAAAAAGAAGTCCAACAACATTTCTGTCCAAACAGCTCTCCACATTCCTTTTTCTTAAAACCTACGGATGACATTGAAATCATGAAGTTTATAGACAATCTGAAATCAGGCACCGCTCCGGGATGGGACAATATAAGCCCAGATATTCTTAAACGTTTCAAACACCAACTAGTGAAACCAATTACGTTTATATGCAACTTAAGTATGATATCAGGCATTGTTCCTGCACATATGAAAATGGCTAATGTATGCCCCATTTTAAAAGCTGGGGATGTACTTGAGCCATCCAATTATAGGCCTATATCTCTCCTGAGTTCTCTTGCAAAAATACTGGAAAAAGTAGTTAACAAACGACTTCTGAGCTTTTTAGAAAAAGAGGAGATATTTTCAGAGAGACAATTCGGATTTCGCATAGCCAGGTCGACGGAGGACGCTATAACAAATATAGTAGATTTGATTACAGAAAAACTAGATAGGGGTTTTAAATGCATCGGAGCTTTCCTCGACCTAGCTAAAGCATTTGATACAGTCTCTAGACCTATATTATTAGCAAAACTTGAAAAACTTGGTATTCGTGGTCTTCCATTAACGTGGTTTTGCTCATATTTATCGTTCCGCAAGCAAAGAGTTCGTGTAGATAATGTCTTTAGCTCTACTAGGGAGGTGAAGTTTGGCGTTCCGCAGGGAAGCGTATTGGGGCCTACATTATTTCTACTCTATATCAATGACCTGCTTTCTGTAAGTTTAACACAAGCTGACATATTTGCATTTGCAGATGACACTGCTATTGTCTTCTATGACAGAACTTGGGACGGTGTTGCTGCTGTTGCTCAAAACGGCCTTCATACAGTAGCTAATTGGTTACAACATAACCTCCTAACGCTTAATACTGCAAAAACCAAAATAATTTGTTTTCAAATAAAGAGCCGCCAAAAAACTGACAATGCCATTAAAATCAGGCTCCATACTTGTGACAATGTGTCCTACTGCACTGCTTGCCCAACGCTTGAACAGGTTCATGATGTTAAATATCTTGGGGTTACCGTAGATAAAAACCTAAACTGGGAAAAGCAGATTTTTCAATTAAGTAATCGAGTTCGTAAACTACTATATACCTTTAAGATTCTAGGACGAATTGCGGACAAAAATATAACCACACAAATATATACAGCTCTATGTAGGTCAATTTTGGAGTATGGAATTGTAGCCTGGGGATCTGCTAGTAAAACACACCTTATTAAATTGGAACGATCCCAACGCGCTGTACTTAAAGTTGCGAATAAAAAACCTATCCGTTACCCAACCGATAAACTTTACAGAGAATGTGAACAACTAAGGGTAAGACAACTATATATTATATCCGCTGTGATGAGATTCCACAAAACTGCCATCGAAACCATTGCCCATGCTACGGCACGTAGAAAACAGTGGAAAGTACCCAAAACTAATAATTCTTTTGCGCAAAGGTCTTTTTACTTCTTAGGCCCTTTTTTGTACACAAAACTAAATAACATACATAATTTCCTGGCTATGACTCGTAAACGTTGCAAAAACATCCTGCAGACATGGATGCTAACAATGGATTACAACGCAACTGAAAATCTAATAAACATGGTGTCTTAAACTCACACACCCACACAGGTAGAAAACACAATCTCTCTATCATGCTTATGACATACAAGCTTCCATCACTTATAATTAGAATTAGAAGCGCTTCATCCTCACACACACACACACACACGCGCGCGCGCGCGCACATACACACATACAAGCGTGCGCGCTCGCAGGTACGCGCGCGTGCGTGTTACTCTGACTGCACTTTATAGGAACTCAAACCTGACTCCTACATTACAGGGAATCCTAGCGTAGGAGGAAGGGGACCTCGGATATACAGTATAAATTTTCTATCACTATAATATGAAATGCCTTTCCTTAATATGTCTCTGTATTTTATAAACCTTTCTATGAACTAAGGCTACTTTTTGGTACTTTTTTATGCATGTTTGTAATTTATTATATTTTATACAACGCGTCATTTCTTTTATATGATTATACATGTTTTTCTAGTTTTATACTTTAAGTTACATGAACTATCTCAGTATATCTAAAATATATAGAATGTGTAAACTGTCCTTCTTCCACAACACAGGGTATCCTAGTGTGGAAGACGGATTTCTTGAAACATGTACTACAACAATAATAGAATACTGTATAGATTTAAGTTTTTAAGAAATAAATAATAATAATAAAAAAAAAAATAAAAAAATTATTGATGAACTCTATGAAAGTTCGAAAAGCTCTTTATTTAATTTATATTTTAACCGCCTCCGTAGCGTAGTGGCTTGCCGCTCGCTTCACATCAGGAGGTCGCGGTTTCGATTCCCGGCGGGGTCCAACTTTGTGGACTCGGTTTGGTTGGTGGTAGGGCATTTTCTGAGCCCGCCTGGCTAGCTACCACCATCTTATCTAAGTCTTGCCGCCAAACATCAATGTTAACAGCATTGATGTGTTCCGGCATGAAGATAAGATAGCCAGTTCCCCATTGCGTTGGGGAGTCTTGGTAAGCCCGCTTCCATCTTCGGCATCATCGTCACTTACCATCAGGTGAGATGATGCCAAGGGCTTACCAATTGAAAGTAAAAAAAAAAAATGTAACGAAATTCATCAAAAAGGTTCCCCAACACTATAAAATATCAACGGTAATCAGTAGGTACGCTATAATATATTCAAAAATAAGACAAGTAAGAAAAAAGTAAGTATGTACATATATCAAAGTTGTTTTTCATACTGTGAAAACGAATTTAAGAAGACACAGAAACAAATGTTTTATTTTAAAGAGAATCATTAGAACTCAAAGTGGAATCCAAATGCGATCACATCACACTAAAAGTCCCGCGAGATAACGATCTCTCCTTCTAAAGAAACTTAAAACAAAAGCGCTCTGAAGATTATTCTAACAGTTAAAATGTAATATGAAACTAACAACAGCGATAACACTGTTCCACACTTGCTCCACAGGCCATTAACATTACCAAAGCAAAGCATAAAGACGCTTGCATATACGTCTTTTATCTTTTATCCCTCTCATTTCGTATGCAACTATCTTGTGTGTGCATCTCTCATCCCTTTTCAGCATACACTGCCCACTCCTCTCGCTAACACAGCCGCGGGTATGAAAAGGCACGGAAAGAGTTGCCTCAAAGAGAGTTTGTCGACAACACTCGAGATACGATCTTTAGAGGCGCGAATTTGATCCTCCTGTACATAGTTTTTTCACACCTTACTTTTGATACGACTACTGGATGAAAGATACTAAGTCATTCATTACATAAAGAGATCGAAATTTCGACCTGTTTCTGGAATTTTGCTTGACTATTACAAAGGCGTTCCAAATTTGAACTTGGGTCTAAAAATAAACAACAACAATAATAATAATAAAAAGGAAAGGTTATGAATTTTACAAGATACATGTGAATAAATTTAAACAATTAATTGATATTTTCGTCATGTTCCCGAATTTACATTAGCTACCTAGTACATAATGTGACGTCACATTAAATCCAATGCAATAAAGAGTAATGAATTATTATTTAACCTGCGCTAGCTAGTTTTTCTATGAATATGACAAATCAAACAAACGTTAATATAACGTTCGTTTACGGTATCCTAGCTGTTGCGAATTTGTAAACTAGGACAGCAAAAGTCTTATAAGTCAAAAACCACTACATCTATATTCACAAAACAAAGCAACGAAATTCCACGATTAAACTTGCAATCAAGTGGGAAAAACCGCATTTAAATCGGTCCACCCGTTTAAGAGTCACGTTAACACAGAAACAGATGCACACGTAAACTTGAGAGTTATAAAAAACCCTCGCTTGCGTCCGACCAAACTAATCGAACGTAATCCATGATCGGGGGTTAAAAAGAGAAAGTATCAAGAGCATAATAATATAATGATACAAAACAGAGAGGCAACCCATTTAGAAGTATACCGGAACGAGTTTCCAACGTCTCAAAGGGTACCTTTATGAAATAAATCCCTATAAAATTCTTTGAATTATGATCGCGAGCTTCTTCACTTTAAAAACGATGTTCTACCGCTATTGTCTCGCTTCTATCTGGAAAATTTTACTTCCGTACCATTAATTTCCCATTTCGTCCCAAATCGTCTATTGAGAGGCTCAACTAGGGGTAAGGAGCGACAAAACCCTTACGATAAGTTATTACTTGGTTATGTCAGCGATGGGCTTTTATAACGACGGTTTACGTCAATTATAGTCTTGTCAGACGTAAAAAAGTTTTAGAAGTTGGACGTGAAAAAAAAACAAGTTAAAAGAAGTAAGCAAAAGTTCTTAAAAGGAGTAAGCAAAAGTTCTTAAAAGAAATAAGCAAAATCTTACGTTGAAATCGTTCAATCTGCTAACGTTCGCAGGTGTTAATCTAAAAGCAATACACGTGACTGTGAACAAAAACAAGCGGACAATTCGTCTATGCCCTGGGGTAAGTAGAATATGAAAAGGACAGTTATAAGACTTATAAGGGTCCGTGACTGCTAAAATAACTATCAGAGTTACTTTCTATAAAATATCACAAACGGCATTATTTTATTAAAATATTTGAAACAGTGAACTGTAACGTCATAATTTGGTATAGTAATTTCTATACTCATAAATTAAGTGTTATTGATATTTTGTTTTTGATGCAATCGGTTTTCACATTGTGTAGTATCGCCAGATAACAAAATGAAAAAAGAAAATGTTGATATAAAGTCTTCTTGGTGAAGTAACTTTAAAGAATTATTGTTCAAAAAAGGTTTGCAACTTCTTTCTCATAAAAATTATTTCCTCTTACACAAAGGGCGTTCCTAAAACTCATTTTTTGTTTCATCCATAATTATCAACTTGCGTTGCGAAAATTGGCGCAGTCGCTTTGGGTCTTTTACAGGGGCGCAAGCAAACATTGCCGGAGATAAGCTGCATTCAAGGCGAAATTGTAAAAGCGTTGAGGGCGCATCACAAAGAACCTTATTAACCTCTTACTAATGGACGATAGGGTTACGGAATGACCCCACCGGGTTCCTTTGTAATGCTAAACTAGGTGTTTTATGTTCAAAGTGATAGTAACTAATAAAGGAACAGAATGTTCTTTGGGAAATAATGTCACTATAAATAAAGGTAAATGTATGGGTTAAAATTCTAAACAGACTAACAGACTAATTATAAACATACATTGTAAAGGAAAGGTATAGGACCCATTAAGTGGAGCTTTTGCTGACTATACTGAACATTTTTTGCTCTACGACTTTGCAAATGTTTCGACTATCAAGCAAATTGATCAACTTTTTCAGCTATTTTGTATGGAGAATCCAAAATTATTTTAGTTTTTTAATTCATCAACGTCATAGACCAAAATTTAATCAGTATGGTGAGTTGAACCCCCGTTTACGGATTCTACAAATATTTAATTAACCACGGACAAGTAAAAGAGTTGGTTTCGTTCGTGATCCTGGTTCCCTTAAAAAAACAAATGTTATCTTCTTTTAGAATCACTTGATTAACTTCGCAAACTTTATAAAGGATGCACAGGCTTGACTTGCTTTGAAACAAATCTCTGTTTGCGAACTTTTTTCAATTCAATATCCAAAATTTTCCAAGTGAGTGAACTTTGCAATTAGTAAACCTAATTAGGTAGTTAAATTATACCAGAATCAAGATTTAAAAACAACTTGAAATAGGTTTCTTTTCAAGTATTTTTAATATTTCATGTACTTTGCAAAAGACTTCGTCGCTTTTCAGTTCAGTAACGTATTTATTGTTTTATAATAAAATGGACATGACCTATTTATTGCGTATTTACTTCGTGGTTCTTGTATAATTAATAAACCTACATATTGTAACGACTATAGGGCTAGTACCAATTCAATCCAATATGTTCATAGGGACTAAATTCATTATTTATTTCAAATCAGGCCTTGCATATCCTTAAGGACTAAGATGGTATGTGAGGCATCTTATGCCGATAATTGCGCTGTCTCATCCTACCCGTTAGAACGCAGCGCGCTGAATATAAACTTCATTTTATCTGTACGATCAGCAATATAACTCTTTCACAGCATCTATAAACTTTTGAACAGCTTTTATACAACCAATATCTGTTTTAATTTGATATTCGTAAATTACTATTATTTCAATTCACCACACTTTGTCGTTTATGGCGCTTTTACTATTACTCCTGATTCCAATGTCCATTTTAGGGGCCATAAAAAGCTTTGGTTACGTAGCGTTAGTAAATAGTGGAATATTTAGCAAACTACCCATTTTGACCCATAAATTCGCCATTAGGATAAGACGTATAGCTTTTAAACATTTTTGTCTGGAAATTGAATTAGGTACCCTTTTCAGGGCGTTTACACCCTGTAGTAGCCATGTTTCTTCAGGTTCATGGGTGCCAGGAGGGGTTCAATGTATACAATACCACGTTTTTTTTATATTTTGTTATCACACGCGGGACAGCATAGCAAAAGTATTAGGATTTAGGTCACCCAGGAAATATATGTTTTCCACTTCGATCTACTCCAATAATCTGGTCCAACTCCATCAACTAGATTAATCGAATCTAAAAATCTTAAAAAATGTACCAGAGGGCAAGAGCCTTTGGCACATTACCCAAAAACAATTGCAGTGGAAACTTAACTATGAGTCATTTCTTAAGTTTATTTTAATTTTTAATAAAAACATTAATACTCTGTACTTTGCTTTCTATTTCATGAGCTTTAGAGTTTATTTTCGCAATGAATTTATCTCAATTATCCAAAGTAGTGCGCTCCATAATCCATAAGTTGCATTCTAGACGAGTATGCAATTTTCAAAGTAAGTTCACGTGCGGTGGTCTAGTCTGCTCCTAAAACTGCAGTCTGCTAAACCAACATACAATATATACCTATGTAACTTACTGTTCGATAATACAGAAGCAGGTTTCATCGAGAGTTCATACATACATAGCTATGTTGTTCGATTCGGTAAATTTATCAAGAAAGAAACAAAAAATAATTGATATAATATTTTTAAAAAGCAACCAGTAAGACTACGAATATATATTTGTTACCCAGGGTGCTCTTTTGTAAATAACAGACCTGTAATAGTAATATTACTTCCTTTATAGGACAGCATAACAACATAAACTGTCCTTAAAAGATATTAAACTTAAATAACCGCGACCACCGAAGCAGAACTTTCCATTACCGGGGGATAGAGGGGAAACCTCGTATCAAAGTCGATTATTGCCTTGGATCTATATCTGTCCGGTACAGTGGATGGAGTTTTTTGCACAAAGAAAAACCTTTTAAGCCTTTGTTTCCTTATTTTTTGGTTCAGCAGAGATGTATTCTATTGTGATTCATACGATTGGAATAGATTTTGGAATCGGAAGGAGATAGTGGTATATCTTTTTGATTGTTAGGTACACGTTTAAGAAGTTTCTAAGGCTCATTGATATGTGGAACTGTCACCATCAGCCGAAAGACGTCCACTACTGGACAAAGGCCTTCCCTAAGGATTTCCACACCGATCGGTCCCGCGCTGACCGCATCCAGCGGCTTCCCGCAACCTTCACCAGGTTATCGGTCCACCTAGTGGGAGGCCTGCCTGCACTGCGTTTTCCATTTGGAACTGTCAAATTATAGTTATTAAGCTGCTACAGGTATAAGTATTATGCTACATTTAGTTTTTTGTAAACTTTACACATTTTCTTTTTGTATTCCGATATTATAAATCTACATTTAAGTGCCATATGTATGTAAGTTTGAGTTCCCTAAATTACAGGCTAATAGCAGCTTCTATACACTATCCCAAAACTATACATACTTAACAGAAGAAGAATATTGTGTTTAGTTCAAAAATATCTTTTCCCCATATGGATGGCAATAAAACTCAGACAAAAAAATATTATAGGTACCTATACTTCGTTATTGTTTTTTTTTGTTATTAAGGTTGTTTAGAAAACAAACAAATATCATTTTTGATCGAAACAAATACTGTCTTCCATGAAGAAAAATATATTTTTTTGATCAACAACGTTTCTTGTGTACTTACTGAGTTAGAAAATATAAATAAAAACAGTCGAGGCGAGGACAAATACTATAGACTAATAAATTAGGAAATATTATAATGCAAGTATGCAGGTATTAACAACTATAAAAACTATGGAATTTAACAAAACCTCTATGGAGATGGCAATTATTGCATTTTGTCGCCTCTATCAAAATCAAAATGTTTTTTATTTTATTTAAGTAGATGCTTTGCACATCCTTTTAAATCGTCATTTTTAACTACCTAGACAAAGTTTCTACCACGCAGAACTTGATACTCAACGTTTCGGGGAGTGTTTGCGAGCGATATTACACGGTTATTCTCACTGACAAATTTTACAACACTTGTATGTATAGACACAGCCCTTCTCAAAACAACACAGTCTTATATCGATACGATAGTTTGTTTCCCAAACAACAATAGCACTTATCAGGAGCTCCCTTTACATATTCATAGGACGGGAGCAAACGCCTCCAGGCGATAGAACTCCTTGATGTAAAGCTGGAAATATCTTGGTGTCGTATCTTAAGTGGAGGGAAACCATTATTGATGAAACGAAACTACTCCAATAATGGTTTATCTTACTTGAAATTGTTGTATAGATATTTGAGAACTACTGTAGTATATAGATTTGTAGAACTAAATTATATAATTTAGTAAGATGTGAATGTGAATATCCCAGGCTGGTTTGGTTACGAAACTTTTTCATTTTTTCTTGGTGGTGTTTAATCTAAGGTTAAAGACCAGCCGTATCTGAAGTAGGATAATGCTGGCAGCTGGTGTTGCATTACATATTTTGTATGTATGTCACAGCGAATTTTCTTAGAAAAGTAACTGGCAAGTCACACAACTAAATGTGTTCTAAAAATGAAATCCTCAAGGAGCAAAGAGAATTTACTCTTTGTCTATGGTTACAAGTACACCGAAGAAGAAAATTGGGGCGGCAGAACGTCGTTCGCCCGTCACCGCTGACGTAGACATATTAGCATTTAGATTAGGTATCTAGCGAAGCGAAGACACATGGAAGTTTTGAATGATTGCGATTTCAGTTATTTTAAATCTGTAGAAAAGTAATATCTTTTATTTCTTAAATATTCTTGGAAATACAATAGCACTGCGTGATACTCGTACGGTGTAATAGACACGTGAAGCAATCTCTTTAATGCGGGCTTCTATTTATGAAAACATTATACAAGTACGATTCATATTAAACTACAAATTAAAGTATTGCAGCAAAGGTATTTTTGTTACACCATGTAAAGTAAACAAATATATTAAATCTATACACTAGCTCAAGCCTAGGTCGTCGTGTTTGAAGCCTGATTCCATCAAACTAACGCCTTTGACTACACAAAGAAAATTGTGCTGTAAATAATCCATTCACGATAAAAAAAGCATCTTCGACACGCGATGACGTCACTGCACAATATGACAGGTTTGTTCCGCCATCCCGGCGCGTAGTGCATATTAAAATGCAAATCGAATCCGGTGGCGTGATTCGCAATCTTTTTTCTCTTACCGAAGCAGTGTTGTGACCCTACCGATATTGATATACTAGTATCGATAAAGAGTGCTAATGTGGACTTATAAATATGCTTACTCATCCGTTTTTTCGCTTGAAGGCAAAAACGAGACATGGCAATTAAAATTTTTTTTGGGAATAGACTGAAAATGATGTACCTTAACTAATCTTATCGGTCATATAACCTTAGAATTGATTATGGACTGATCGTATAGAGAGTGGTAGTTATCGCTCCTGACTTCGTTGTGGGTTCGATATCCGCCCAAGGCAAATATTTTAGCGATGAGCTGATTTGTTTGTTCTGCATCTGGGTGTTTTGTCTCGTAATGCTATTTTGCTGATTTTATACTGAAAATTAAGATTCCATAGCCACTATACTAGAAAGCTAGATTAACAGCAAACATTTAGAATCAATATTTCAAATAAAGCCCTTAAGCACATGCAAAATCAGTGCTGAATCTCGGAGTAACTTTTGTAAATAGCAGTATTTTCCTATTTATCGATATCGTCGCAACACTACACCGAACAGAATCGATACCAGCAGTAATCGAGACGGACGGATAGTCACGTCTCCCATATATTTTTGGGGCGTCGTCGTAAAGGCGTGAACCTGAAATCTTTTTTACTTACTCCTACCCACTGTGCCGACATGTGAACATAAACTCCGAGTTTTTCTCGTGCGTGACGAAGTTTTTAATCAAGATTAAAATATTTATGTCTAAAGCCAAGGAAGTTTCATTTCTTCGCTGAAGCGGGGTGTAAGTCTGTATCTGACGTTCTGCTTTTATACATATAACAATAGTACATTGTTCATCAAGGCGAGAAAGTGACCGATTACCAACGAGAGATGTAGTTTGATTGTAGCCTTAATAAACTCGAGTTGGGAATCGCACTTTCTTCCGAGTGATACATAGTGCTTTATACTACACCTACGAGGAAAATAAAAAACACATGTTCTTTTTTCAAAATAATGTTTGGAAAAAGCTAGTGGCCAGTATCATATTGCTAACTTGGAGATAAAAACTTTTTGGCATTTTATATTTAGTTTACCGACATATTCTTACCCAAAATAAAATACTTACTACTTACTAAAAAAATACGTTAGTAATGGATTTTCATACACTTATCCCTCCCGCTCAGCGCGTTTTCTTCCCGCATATCTGTACGATAGTAATGACGTACATTCTGCCTTAAATTCGATAAAGTATTAAGGTACTTTCTAAGTAGGTGTAGTATAAAAGAAGTTTTATTAAATGACGTTCGGATTCCCTATATGAAGTGTTAAGATTCTCTATAAGTATTGTATTTTCTAATAAAATTTTAGTCATCAATCATAGTTAAGAAATGTGTTATGATCTGTGAACACAGGTAAGAAAACATTTGGCTAGAGATAAGTACTACATTTGTTTTTTTGTAACAAAACCAAAAACATTTTTTTTTCGGTTGATATTGACTTTATTAGACAATGGATGATGTGATTCTAATTCAAAATATTCTTAATTTAATTAGACGCTGTATATATATATATTATATATTATATATTATTATATATTATATATATATATATATATATATATATATATATATATATATATTATATATATAAGGTGCTACTTTATTAGTGCCCGATATTTTGGTCAGTGCTCCTGCTCCTGATTCCGATCAACTTTCCCCAAGGAACCCATAGTCACAAAAAAAATTTTGGATTCTTCATACACATCAATCGGCCGAGCGGCCAAATTAGTATGAAGAGTCCAGAATTTTTTTTGCGATTTGACTATGGGTTCCTTGGGGAAAGTTGATCAGAATCAGGAGTAGAAGCACTGACTAAAATATCAGGCACTAATAAAGTAGCACCTTATATATATTTTACATATATATATATATATATATATATATATATATATATATATATATATATATATATATATATGATCAACTTTCCCCAAGGAACCCATAGTCAAATCGCAAAAAAATTTCTGGACTCTTCATACTAATTTGGCAGCTCGGCCGATTGATGTGTATGAAGAATCCAAAATTTTTTTTGTGATATATATATATATATTTTATTGATGCCAAGGGCTAACCAGCTGTGTGGATAAAATAATAATAAAAAATAACCCTTTGAGCGCCGCGAGAGTAAATAAAGAGTAGTACGCCCGGGTCCATTATACCATTCGCTATATTAATTGCGGCTAAGATTGACGGTGGCTTTATCGCCACTTTAGCCGGCTCGGCTTATGCTAATATCCGTACCACGTGCGGGTAACGTCGGCTTTATAACAATTTAAGAAATACAATGGCTAATGTTGGCTGTCGACTTGGTTGGTTGGTATAACAGTGTAGAAGTAAAAAAAAAAGAAAATAAAATGGCTACCATGTTGAAGTAAGATTTATTTTCAAGCTTTGAGTACGTAGTTTTTTTCTTGGCAGCTAAATTATTATTACTTTTAAATTGGATATTAACATACTCATCGGTATAGTGCCTTTAAGCGTTTTTCACGATATTCTGGTGTGTACCAGTGTACTCTCTATAATTTTGTTTTTCATTTAGTTTATTTACTTCAGACTACAAATCCATTACTAATGTATACAGTAAAGATTCAGTAAGTATGTTAGTAAGTACATTAATAAAATTAAGAATATTTTTTTTTATTTTTTTTTATCATAGATTTGAGTGCGTTTGGCAACACCTCACCTGATGTTAAGTGACGATGCTGCCGAAGATGTAGCACGCAAGCTCAAATAGTGCCTGTTCACTCGCACCTTGAAGATTCCTAAATCGTACGAATCGGGGAACACATAAGCAGGTAGAGAATTCCATTAAAAGTGTGTTGCATATACAAAGTTGATTTCAGCCAATTAAGTTAAACAAACAAATAAATTTTTAGTTTTCACTGAAAACGATTTTCTGCAACGCCTTATAAAAGTGTGACAATTAGTTGCAAAAATATTATACCGAGCTCCATTTTTGTTCTTACTCTATCAAGAAGTACTTAGAATTTATATTTCTATTCCCTATTCATTACCATAAAACAGTTTTATAATTATACGAGAACCCAACGGACCCTGGTTCGGGCGAACACGATTTTTGGAAGGATTTTATGTAAATAGGAGACGCCATATGTTAATAGAGGAAAATGAAGGCGTATTCACATGGAACGTTAAAAGGAACTAAGACGGTTTCCAAGGTAATAATTCTAAGTCCCTGGAGTATATTTTGTTTGAAGTTTTAAGGACTTTCCACTTACACAAATCTTAAAACTTTTGTATAAGAGAAAAATTCTTAAAAACATATAAGCGCTCGCGGCACAGGTATCTTCTTATATTTTTGATCTTACTTCAAAAGTAAAAAGTATAAGTAAAAGTTAAGTATAAGTTAAGTTATAAGTTAAGCTGGATTGGTAGAGGTTGTTGGCTACATAATATAGGAAGGTATAAAATCCATTTTTCACGTGGCATCTTTTGTAGATAATATTTTATACATATAAATTTTTAGTGACATAAGACAATAATATTTTATGGTAACTACGGCAACGCCCATCTGTAAATTTATAAGAAGAAAAAAAACAGTAAAGAAATGCGGACATAACCCAATTTTTGGATGTATTAAGTAGGTATGAACATGTATGTTTGGTAGGTAGGTTGTTATACAATTGAGATGACTACTAAGATCAGAGTACTTATTGGGACTTTTAATTAAATTATATAGTTTATTTGTTATTTTCTTAATCAAAAATAAGAAATATGCCAACCAAATGCTGCTGTGACTATTACTTACAATTAGATATTTACTAGTCACAGATTGTTACTTAGAGTAAATATGGGGAACTACGCAGAACCATTGTTTGAGCTTTGTGTTTGTGAAACATCGCATAATCACACAAAGGTTATTTTAGTTTGATTTTTGGAGAATTCAACACTCGGTATGAGCAATTAAAATATCTATAATTTATTTTATCTACATTTATTCGAATCATTCCAAGTACAAGGCCAAGAGTTTTCATAATTTTTTTTTATATATAAAAAGATAATGCTCGTAGATTGTATATAATGTAATATAATTAATAATAATTAATAAATATAATTAATTTAATATTTCGAAAAAATATAATATACGGGATGAAAATTGCCATTCTCATTGATATTATTAAAAGAGATTTTAATTTATTGTTTGGTCACGGCTCAGACTAAAAGTATTCATATCTGTGGGTCACGGACTCAGAGTATTTTTTTGTTGTTGTTATGAAGTTCTGCTGTATAAATGAAAATAATGTTTTAAAAAAAGGTTGATCATGAAATAAAGAGTATTTTTAGTATAAGAGTTGTTCAATATTAACGTTTATCAGAATCCTTTAGACGTATACTCCTTTCATGTAAAAATAGGTATTCTCAATAATCCCACAATTTAATAAAGTAATTTTTTACCAGCAAAAAATTATCAACTTCGCGACAAAATATGTGGGTGTCTCTATGAATTCCAAATTATATATTTATTACTGGGCGATTTATAACATTTTTTTTATATAAATGTTAATGAACTGTCACACAATCATCGTCAATATGTTTTTACAAAATACTTTTAATAAAAATTAACTTATTTTCTAAATGAGCTAACTTAAATCTAGCAAGCAAGTTTGTGAGCTCCCATTTGTCTCATTCATTCAGGTCAAATCAAAATATAAATAAAAAAGTAAAGTTGTTCAGAAACGTATAGAAAACACTGTTAAAGCCCTGGGAAATATTAGAGTGCCCTATACAATATTCTTGAATTTAATTTGGTTTATTTTCTAATTTAAGAACAGGTACAAATATATAAGGTGCTACTTTATTAGTGCCTGATATTTTAGTCAGTGCTTCTACTCCTAATTCTGATCAACTTTCCCTAAGGAACTCACAGTCAAATAGCAAAAAAATTTTGGACTCTTCATACTAATTTGACCGCTCGGCTGATCGATTTTTATGAAGAGTCCAAAAAATTTTTTGCGGTTTGACTATGGATTCCTTGGGGAATGTTGATCAGCATCAGGAGTAGAAGAACTGACTAAAATATCAGGCACTAATAAAGTAGCACCTCATATAGTACTGCTCTTTTACTAGGTTATTGAAGATTTAAAATAAGTTGTATAAGACTTAAAATCAGTGTCATTATGTGACTACACGCATTTATAAACAGCTGAATGCAACAAATGAAAAAATGCCTTTACTATCGAGTCAAAAAATTCCCGTAGGGAGTTTTGCTATATTGCAGAGATTTTGGTAACTTTTTTTAAAGTTAGTTATATCATCATTTCTGTTCAGTCGGCATTCAATTTATTACTCCGTCATGTAGTTATCATATACAGTAACTGTTTTGGAGCAGTTCCAAAGTTTCAATGGGTGTAGAGCCCAAGAAACACTGGCCATCTTCTAGAATGAAGATAAACTATCGGACGGAATAGATGACATACGTGACTCGAGTGTTTATGGTTTATTTAGAGAAGGCGGCAATGAATAAAATTTGAAAATGGAACGACTTTGTTTTCAGACTGAAGTTCGATACAGGATTTCTGGAATCGAAATCATCGAAAACATCAATTCTTAGCTAAAATTGCCCAAATATTTAATGTTCTATCTATCTTTATCGACACATTAATGTTCTTGACAAATGGCTACTATAAAATAAGGCGAACGTCATTTTTGATGCTGTTTTATTTATTTTTACGATCCGAAAGCTTTCAAGTTAATGGAAAATAAATAATAGAGGCAACTTGAGTATAGTTCTTACAAGAGTTAAGTCGACGATAAGTCAAGACCTAGTTTATTATTGCGGAGGGTAGAGATAAAAAATTTCTTAATGATGTTTACATACCTTCCTCTGTGGGTTAATATACCTACTAACTACCTACGTTATATTAGCCTTAAAATCTTTTTCATCCTCATCTGCGTGAACTTTATCCAGTATAGAAAATATAATAAAACCTTTTCAGAGACAAATGAGAGCTTACTTCACTAAAATTGGTTAAAACTCACCAGAGGCGTCAACTTGAGTGATGAGCAGACAGACGACGATAAGAGCGGCGGTGCGGCGGAGCAGAGGGCGCCACTCTCGCATCTTAGCGGCACCCGGCCGCGCCTGCGCGAAACAACACGTGACAGGCTTCGCCGCGCCCCGCACGCCCCGCCCCCACCATCACCGCGCGGCGTGCGCGCGCGACATCAACAAAATGGCGGCCACACGAAATGGCGCTCAACAAGATAGCGCCCACACAAATGGTCGCCGTTTACTTACGATATGTTACACCCTTACACTATACACATCACAACCAAGTTTTGCCACTTATTTCTTTACAAACTGTAAGAAATTTACATCCTAAATATAAGAGTTTTAATTAATTATTTATTTATAATACGTAGTAAGTAGATACAATTATTTTTTTATCACAAAAATACGACAACCGCTTCGATGATCAAAAATTTCGAAATATTGTAAAGGTAACACGTAGACAACGATGACTTTGAGTAACTACAAATATTTACAACAATGATCAATTATTTAAGAATATTTGATTCAGTAAGAATGATTTAAATGTTCCTTAGTATTTAATTTTAGTGTTTGAATCGAGTTTTTCTGCGCGATCGTTTAGGAAGCACAGTCTGTTTGGCAATGTTCAACCATATTCCATTGTTGTACGTTGTTTCTGCTTTCTCAACTGGACTGTTTCGAACTGGCACGGCACTGCAACGTTCGTCTTTTTTCACCGGCGCCGAGCACTTTAGCAATCAAACACATTTTTTATTGGTTGCTGCCAGAATCATGTGTCACTCTCGCGTTTTCGCACCTGCAATGAAAGAGCATTTGTTGTAGCGTAAGCGTATAGCTATTAGAGCTATGAGCTATGACGCTGACAACAAAGTGAAAGGATTTGGAATGCGCACCTTTTGTACCTATTTCACCGTAACTTATTCTTTGACCAACGTTTCTTTTTATGCAGAAGTGTCATGAAACGAACAAAGCTTAAACCTTCTGAAATAGACGTGCACGCACGTATAAGTAACTCGTAGATATCCTTTGAACTATGTCATTGTTACATAGTTCATACTTTTTGCTACTTATAATAATATAATAATATTGCGGACAAATCACACATGGTCATCTGGCCCCAAACTAGGATTCCCTGTACTATGGGAACCAGAGACTGATATACATACACATATACATTTTAAAAACATACATATATACATTTTAAATAAATACAAATATAGATATAATACACCCAGACACAGAGCAAATAAATCTGCTCATCACAGAAATATTTGCCCTGGGTGGGGATCGAACCCACGAATCTCGGATCAGTAGTCAGGATCGCTTACCACCGAGTCAGTCATTATATGAGTGCTTGTAGCCAAGAAAAATAAGCATATGAGTTAGGATCGGTATCAAAAAGTCTTTCACCACGAATATTTCCTATTCATAGGCAATATCTTATATCAGCAGTAAAGAGCTCCTCATCACATCCGCTGTTGCCAAATTTCTCCAGTAAATTTTCCACTCACTTGGCGGCTCCGTATAAAAATGAGTCGACGAAAAACTCGAACTTTTCTCACTGTGTGAGAAATCTAGTACCTACTTCTGGGCAAAGTTGGTAAGAATTCTAAGAGGTGCTGTCGAATTCAATAAGGTAGACAAATTCCGGGTTCCGTAACAAAGAGGGATAGCCGAGGCTGTAACTAAATATTCAATAATAGAGATCAGACAGGGATGGGAAGCGACCAGTTAGGAATAGTCGATGAAATAAAGGTGAACAGTTATAAGAACATACTTATCATAAAAAAAATATTAAACTTTTTTTTAAACGCTTTGTTGCAAAAATAAAATATAATATAAGAAATCAAAATAACAAAACAGTTATGTTTTAATGTTTTGCGTCCAATTAGAAATAAGATTTTCCATGAATTGATTGAAGCAACTTATTGTACGTCAGTTACCAAAAAAACAATCATTGTAAACATCACTGTTTTTAAAATTACTACTTTCAACTTATGCCTCTCTGGTAGGTACGTAAAAAAAGTCTACGGTCCCATGGGCTGGCCTCTACAAAAGCACTTTAATGAAAAAAAAATGAAACAATACTATCACATTCGAAATTTAAGTTTACAAAATTGTCCTATCTACTCTACTCCAGCAACTTCCAGGCTTGCAAATCTCGGTATATGAAAAGCGAAAATTCATGACGGGCACTTTATAACGCTGCGTACGTTGAATACATTTAAAAAATCTGTTCCAAAGAACACTTATCTCTTTAAACGTTGCGATTGTATACTCTTTGGACTCATACTCTTTGGACTTAACCCCCTCACTACCGACAGACAAGCCGGGCAACAGTTTGCACAACTTATAACTCCAATAAGGACGGACCAGGTGTGGTCTCGAAATGGAAACATTTGCATGGAGTCCTGGAATGCCCCGGATATTATGTAACCCTTAACTGGCGTCCAGTCCGAGAACTTTGACGCCAATTTACGTCTCAAATTGAAGCATATTATGCAGTTGTACAGCTGAGGCCGTTACAGAGCATAAACTCTATTTGAAGAGATGTATTGGAGGATGCAATGATAAGGATAAAACTGAACTGAACCACTACACTTCTGGTGAAATCGTAAAACTATTTTTTTTTTCATACTCGTCAGCCAAAAGAAGTCCATGGCCAAACGACCGCCACAAAAGATTTCAATTCTTGATTTTAAATGGAATTTTCATACCAAGTTACTTAATCGAGTAAACAGAGTCGTGAAAAGAACACTTTATATTTCTAAATTGCGATTGCGAAACTTACGCGAAATGTATGACTTGAATGTAGGACTACAGAACTTACTGACTATCCGGGATTTATTTCCAAAACCAAAATATGTCCGAATAAACAAAAACATTCAATGATTTTTTTTAAGTTACAAATACATCAAAAAAACTACATATACTTGGAAAAGTCGTGTCAATTAAGGATAAACAAAGCATGCAAGTTAGTCTTTTTTTATTGAAGCATTCCCAATAAATTAAGCAGACAAACCCTGGAGCCGTCGCTAGGGCTATAAACAGACGTTCAAAGTAATAATCATCTATCACAGCGCAAGACGGAAACATTTAATCAAGCTTCAATCTTAATTAACGTACTAACGACCTTATTTGCGAACCCTCCACGGAGTCCAACTATTTTAAGGGTTTCAGACGACCCTTTTTGCTGACCACACAAAGACCTTTCAGTTATTGGTTTGTTGGTGGCTGTTATAGTTAATTTGGAATCAGTCATTTGAGAGGACAAAAATGAATGGGCTTTAGGTTTTTAGCCATAGAGAACTGATTGACAAATAGGAATATAAGATAAAATATATTATATTTATGTATCTTAAGGATCATTGAGTAAAATATATTTTTTATGCCGATGAGAAGCGATAGATATAAAGGAACATACTGATTTCCCAAAGAAATGAACATGTATGATCAGAAAAAAAAACCACAAAAAGATTGCACTGTACCTAAACTCTCTAAAATCTTGGCGAATTTTGGCATTAACGTAGCCTTTGACACAAAGTAGGTTATATTTTACCGATTAAGGCTGTTTCCGTGGTTTGCCTCTGAAGCGACAGATAATGGACAGAAAGCTAGTAATACATAAATCTCATAACTAAACAATTTGAGTTTCTGAAAGTACTTAGCGCTAGATTTTCTTCGTATCACCTCTACCAATTTTAGGTTTAAAGGTTTGTGGTTTTTTCTTTAATAGCACCTTTTTACCATAAAGGCATTCTCATAAATTAGCTGGTATCTAGATATTGCTTATAGTTTACTACTCTGATTTCATTAAATAATATACCTTAAAAACGTCACGATGATAATTAAGAAATAATTCACAATAAATGTATAATCATGTTAACGACGCTAACTTTTAATTAATAACACTTTAATTACCATAATTAATACGCCAAACTCGAGTCTTCGAGTAAACTTTATAGAGACTATAATGAAAACTACGAGTACTCAACGTATTATCACAAAATAGACACAGAAGGTCCGCTCAATACAAACCACTAAAATCGTAAGCATATACATGCTTATAAAAATATACGGTCGTTCGAGGCAAGGTCACGCGGCAAAGTATCACAACAGTATCGTGACCTTGCCTACAACGACCGTATACGTCTATAAGCATGTATATGCTTAGGATTTTAGTGAGCGTATTGAGCGGACCTTCTGTATCGGTGTATTTTGTGGTATTATCGAATGAAATTAAACATAACTACAAAGACGATATATTTGAATCTAATAAGTTTAATGTGTAGATATCTATATTCGTATGTATACAGGTACAAAGACGATATACGTATTTGAGTTTACGAAGTTATGTGTAGATATCTACATATGTACGTAGGTATACAGGGTGTTGTTAGGGAGGATAACCCCCCCTTTTTGTGATAGTCAACATTAAACTGAGGCCAGACAAATATTTTTTTTAAATCATCCTCATTAACATTGTGGATTTTTTATACAAATCGGTCAGTCTGATCAGTCAATTTTTTTAAGATAAATTTTGCAATAGCATTACCTCTAAAAATGGAGTTGTTTTACAACACCCAGCATGCATTGCATACCCTAAAATATTATGAACTAAACATTTTTTTTCGTGGATTTATCTTTCCATTTTGAGGCTCACATTACTTATGTAATTCCAGATGATAAGAGATTAAGAAACAGAAAGAGAGAAATTAATATCCTTACTTTTTGAAGCTGGTTAAACATAGGCGGTGAAAACAAGAACAAATACAACAACATACCTATTTACCTTAAACTTGTAACAATAGAAAAGCAAAGCAACAGGATGGCAACAGATAACGCGACTTGTACTTTCCGTAACACGTGTACAACCCAAATAGAATTATTGTCCAACGTATTGCAACAGCAGGACACAGGTTTATTTCTCCCAAACACGAAACTTCCCTCCATTTTCCGACATGCGACCAACAGACATGCTTCACACACATAATGGGTGCGTTAAACGTTGGTAAAACAGGTCGTCAGATGTTGATAAAACAGGTCGTCGCTAGGGGTGTTGGTCGACAGTGTAATCCAGGCTTTTATGCTTTTAGCTGCTTGACTGCAGGTGCAGGCTGGTGCAACTCGGAATATGAAAAGCGTTGTATAAACGTGTAAAAAAGGTGTATGAAACCTAGCAAACTGTCATGGCAGCAATGTACAATACTGCGTACGTTTCATACATTCAGAATCTGAAAAACCTAATCCCGAATCTTAAAACGTATTGATTGATTAAATACTCTTTGGCAGGTAGTGATAACATCATACTCTTTAGTTGGCTGTAGCGTTATGGCAGAATTACGCTGCGCTGCTTCAGGAAAACCGCGTTCGAAATATGAATTCAGGACTGCCAATGTTAAAACATTTTCGTGAAAATCCGAACGCTTTAGAAAACTTACTAGCCGCTTCCTTTCAAAAACAAACCGTATAATTTTGTAAATTAAATTGTATTTGCAATGTAATCCCAGGTTAAATATAAAGTACCTAAATAAAAATATATATCTTGAAATTTTAATAAGTTTGTTTCTAGTATGACCTTGAAGAAGGCCGTAGGTAACTTTACTTACTTGTGTCTTTAACAAAAAAAATACTAATTAATTTTGAAAATTTGATGCTTAGATAATTTACTTACTTGCTTAGACCTTTTACTATGTAATAATTTAAGGCACCATAACAATTTCGGCGCCTGATTTCATTGCAACGAATGTGCCTAAAGCTAAATTCTAAGTTTGCATAAGCTATTTTGAGGTAATTTGCTCCGTTCGTGTATTAAAGCACAAGCCGCAACGTGCTAATGCATCTATTAAATTTTATGGTTATACGCTATTACCTATATGTGTCGGTACTTACAGGTATAGGGAAACGACATATGAAAGCAATATGCTTAAGAAATTAAATCTACAAATTACCTACAATTTCAGTATAAAATTTTCGTTTATAACTGTATCACAATGTAAGCTTTATTACATCATTGAATAATAACTTTTTTTACTAAATTATTGAATACTTTTTTAATGTGGCAAAATTATGCAAGCTTTGGCAACACTGAAAAAGTGCAGAGTTACATGATTTTCCCGCCGCATTTAGCAGTGGGTGAATGATTCGATGACGCAGCGACCGCACTGCAGAATGTAACGTTGATTTAATATACACATAGAGTCCTGTAATCATCACTACATATTCCTACATTTAATGAGTCCGGAGTGTCATACTTTGGAAAATATTTCTCTAAATATATAAAATGCACGCAGCAATATAACACTTAGAAATTTTGCTTACTTTGTACTTTAATTCATACATTTCATGTAACGAGCTGCGGTCTCCTTATTGAAACTTAAAATGCCTATCAAAACTTTTTCCTATTCTGACTGACATTGACTGTATCTCGATTCAGTAAAATAAAGATTCAGTAAATGATATATGGACATGTATAGATCCTCCAGCTTACAATTTTATTGTTGACACGAATTGAAGATTTTATTTAAAAAATGTGTTGAAGCAAGTTTCTTTTGGGCTCGACGTTTCTTCTCGCTTCGCAAACGCTTCCCGAAACATTGAGTGTACAAGTCCCGAGTGGTAGGGACTTTGTACTAGGTAGAAAAAATTGACGATTTAAAAGCATGTCTAAAGCATCTACTCAAATAAAAAACATTTTGATTTTGAGATTGAGTAAAAAACGGTTCCGATATATTTACCTTAAAATCTTTTTTTTATATTAGCCGATTATTTTCTAAAACATTTAAGTACTTACTATGTTTTATTGGCTATATGACATTATTTAAATAACTTGTACATACATTAAATGTTTTTTTTTACCCACTACAATAAACAACTGAATGTCGCCCCTAAAACGACAATAATATACAAAACCAAAATCAAAGTCCCATTCCAGAATTAACATAAGATTTACTTGTCAAGAGTCTATCACTTTTTCTGTAATAAAATAATCTATGCTATATTCTGTCGTCATAATAATAATAACTACTCTCGCGAAAGAGTTCTGAAACCCTGCAAACGTTTGAACATAAATAAACCAGAGTAACGTCCAGTAAACTGTACCCAATACTAAACAAATAATGCTTCGTCAACTACATACAGTGACCAGTACTGATTGTCCGCTTCAGTGGTTCTGCTGAAATAATATCATACGCAGTGCTCTGAAAACAGCAACGCTGCAGTTTCTGCAGTCAGCTTCCACTGCACGCATACAATTTACATCCATACACGCATTTTTACGAGCACAGTTTTTCTAAATGAAATACCAAATCAAACGGAGAGCTTCTGCTCTATAAACTGAACAATATTTCTCAAGGAAAGTATAACGACGTTGTATGAAATTGTATGAACGTGAGTCAAATTTTAAGGCGAATTATATAGGGTGACTTTAAATTAGTTCTTGATACCAAAGGGTGTGCATATACTGATGATAACAAACAACTTTCTCTATGGAACCCACAGTCAAATCGCAAAAAAAAATTTGGACTCTTCATACTAATTTGGCTGGTCCGTTGACCGATTTGTATGGGACGGTCCAAAAATTTTTTTGCGATTTGACTATGGGTTCCTTAGGGAAAGTTGTTTGTTATCACGAGCACATGCATAGCCCTTCGTATCAAGAACTAATTTAAAGTCACCTTATATATATAATATTGCTGCTTACGTTTCATGAATTTCAGAAAATATAGTTCTAAAGTATGACATTCTCAACTCTTAAAATATAATGATTACAAATTCTTTGATAACGACTATATTCTCAGCAAAAATCTACTTCTTATAGATATTGTATTTTTGTTTCATTATATCCCGACACTGCGAAGGCAAAGGACCAGAGCCTACTTTCCACAGATACAAAATAGGCTGGTTAGCTGACTGATTTTCCGGGATGAATCTTTATATTTTCGTGTCTAAGTACTAACAACGTCTGAGGGAATGTAATTAAAAATTGGAATTTATCGTGAAAAATTACTCTTTTTTAAAATCTTTCTTTTTTGTTGGTTAACGCCCAGCAAAAAAAGTAGGTACGGAGTTTTGCAAACTAACTATAAAAAAAAACCTGTTAGATGTCACTCATTGCAAACTGGATCGGTTTACGCGTTAATTTCCTGCAAATAAACGCATCGTGCGAATACGGTTATAAATAAAAACGAACTAGTAAACGATCCGTAGGAAAATTCAATATCCGGGCGGGGACAGTGCACCGAGAATACAATCCGTTAAATTGGCAGATTTATTCATAAATATAAGAATAAAATATTATCTAACGAGGAAATATTTGTCGTCAAAATAATACGTTTATTTTGTTTTACTGTGTTTCGTGTGTGGTAGGTTAAGTTGAAATATCTCTTTATTTCGTTTCTTTAAGGGAGAAAACCTGAAAAAAATATTGAGCATTTTTTTATCATAAATTTTGGGTATATTTTAGGTTTTGTGGTAAAAAGAAACCATTAAATTAAAAGAGATGAGGCTTTTCTGAAATCGTTGGCTGGCTACTTTAAAATACTTCAAAATTTAAGTATTTTAATGCATTCAACTGTCCAATTTTTGCCATAATTAAAGAAATTTCTAGAAAGCACGCGGACAAAGTCTCGCACAACCACGAGTGTATTTATAAAACAATCAACAGAACGGCGGCAACATTTAATAATGGCGGCAGAAAGGAGTTTGAATGGAATCAAACCAATCGTGCGTTACTCGACTTAATTTCCTCCAGCGAATTTAAGTTATCAAAATCGGTATTCGATTTCGGTATCAATTTCAAAGGGTCGGCAAATATCATCGACAGTCGGCATTTTTACTGTCCCGTTAATTTCTTTTGAATACTGATTAAAGATTAGTGTCAAAGACAAGATTTTTAAGAGGTGTTTATTTAGGTTTTTTTTAACAACCCATTACGTCCCCACTGCAGGGGCACGGGTCTCTTCCCATAACTTGGGAAGGTTAGGCCATACTCCACACACGGGGGCCAAGTCCGGATTGGTGGAGGTTGTGGGGCTAGTGGCCAACCCCAGTGTCAGAAGTTTTCAAGCCGCCTATAAGACCTCCGACATGGCTTAACGACTGCCATCTAGCGATAGCAGCCAGCACCAACGGCTTAACGTACCTTGCAAAGCACGGAAACGGTCGAGATAAACGCCACTAACTGTCAAACCCATCGAGGTTATGACCGTGTCTGTAGTCAATTAACCTGCGTGATCGACGCGACCACGCAAGCCGCACTGAGCCATTATTTAGGTTATTTTTTTATTTTTTAAAGTTTTTAATGTTGTACCGGTCCCTACACGTTTCGCCAGGACCGAATGTTGCATCTTAATCAGTTAACACAATGATTAATTAAGTCGGAGTTGTCGTGGATCTTTGTCATTTTAATGAGCGCCGCCGTATTCATATGCAAACTCCTTGGTTAAGAGACGTCAGCGCTCCAGGAACTGTACGGAACTCTTTGGTTTGAACGTGGTTTAGGCGGGAAATGGGGATTTAAATGATAATGTTGGTAAGCATATTTTGTACATAGGGGTATGCGTTTCATCAAAATTAGGACGTGGTATGTTTTGGAAAAATATTAACAAGATTACTTAGATGTTTCAATTAAATTGAAAAAATGATGGGACGGATTACCGTTTATACTAGGAAGTCATCTCGAAGATTTTCTAGTTTTAAATTGCTAAGTAAGTTTGTGTTTGATTTTCCAAAAATTAAATGACATTAAATTAAAACAGAGTAAACATTTCCACATTCTTGGCATTTTCAGTTCCGGCCAAGTGTCGTGTGAAAGTACTAACAAAGCCACAGTGAGTCTTTCCTGTATGACTTGTGTTACGTGCGATGTAATTATTATGTTAGTTTCTGGGTCACTTCCAAAGAATATGTATTTACTAAATTACAAAATAAGTTTGGCAGAGCATCCACTTTTAAATTAAATTATTAAATAGTTTTGTTTAAGTTAAAAAGAGAACAAATAAGAAAAATAACAAAATCGGATGGACAAAAATCAACCATAAGATTAAATTGGTAAAATGGTTAGTTGGTCGGTTTGCTTTAATTTTTTTTAGTATTTTTTTATCGTAGCCTCTACGCATATAACCTACCTCATTGGATACAGTAGAAAAGATGTACTTAGTACATTAGTAAATCATATTGAAAAATATTGTGATCAGAAATATTTCCGTGGTTCCACAGTAGCAACTACCCCACCCTTATAGAACCTCTCACATTAAAACCACATAAACAGTGAGTAACTAAACACAACATGGCCACATGATCAAAGTTCCACTTTTAATGGCGGCAAGTCGCCTCTAGTAGCTGTAGGAGTATTGACTGCAAATTAATCCGCCATCATGGGCGGTCGATTCGGAATTTCGCCTAATTACTCATTACCGAACGCCGTTGTTCGAACTTTTGAACGTTGTTTTAGCACTTTGATGGACCCTTGATGTCGTAATAATACTATTTTCGCTATTGAAGTAAAAATAATTGCTATAGGATAGGCTGTTTGAATTTGGTATTAATGGCATACAAAAAAGATCGCTAATATGCTGGCTTCAAAACTGCACAAAAGCTTTTTGCTTAACCTAATATTTATGTTTAGCTATAGTCCATTAAAACTTAATGCTTAAAACTTAATGCTAGGTGGGCCGACAGATGTGTCCGGAAGTATACATATTTATGCCCGACTGCCGCTGAGAAAGGTAATTTTTTTCGGATGTACATATATATCGATATTGTCCAATAAAATAGTTCTTAATGTATTTTGTTAGAAGTGTTGTTACACTACTCTTGATCCTCTTTGATTGGGATAAGTAAGATATAAACTTTAGCAGTTTTTTTTTAAATTAATTGATTATTTTTTTACAGAGATATTATAAAACAGATCGCATGTAATATTGACTTCACTACCAATTTATAGAACAGATTATTTTCTCAGAATAAGAAAGGGTGCAAAATAAACAAATTCTAGTTTTGTATCGAGTTATATGCTTCAGATATGGTAACAAATAACAAAAACCATAAAATATTTTTGCATAATCTTACACAGGTAATATACAGCTACGGGCCTTTAAAACAAAACATATTGCCAGCTTTCCTAACACAAAATGTAGTTACCTCATACAAAACAAATGAAAACCGATTAAGTTTAGTTGAAATCGCGTGCATAAATCAAAAACTCTAGGATTGGGGCTACGTGCCTCATTTTGCCGAGTAATTTTGTAACATACGTGTTTGGCATATAGTTTGAATCACAGTGTATTATAAGGTTTAACGAAATCAGCTGAAACTATACAGAGTGTTAAAAAAAGTGCATTTGAAATTTAAAGGGGTTACTCAGAATCAAGTTAAGAATACAAGAAAAATATTTTAAAAAACTGACCTGCGAATATTTTTCTTAGTTTCCCATACTAAAAATCTGAATAGTGAATCAAGAATTTGTATGGTAAACTGAATAACATAATTGTACATTGAATTTTTTCAATATTTTTTTCTGTATTCTATACTTGATTCTGAGTTACTTTGACTAACGCCTTAATTTTTTTTAACATCTGTATAAACTGGAGCTTTACTAATGAAACCGAACTACTTTCCCCCAGATAGTCAATCCACTAATATATTTTTTTGCTTTTCTAACGGGTCGATCAGTAGGTAATAATACTGATAGTAACGTATGGAGTGTCCCAGACACTATGTTTTGAATCTGTATTTGGTACTATTCCTTTTATATCCTATACAATATTATTTGGAAAAATGATACCAGAAAATGAACCCATACAAAATAATTAAAAATTTCATACAAACGACTTATTTGGCGAAGCGAACCCAAAATAAATATTTATTACAGTAACCGAGAAAACGAAGAATCACGCATCAAACACGATAATCCTATTAATTTTAATTCCAATTAAATTGATAATGAAGCCCGAAAGCTTATAAACAAGGATAAATTCTGGCGAAAAGTTTTTCTATTGAAGATACGATAGGACAGGGTAAAAGCAATTAGTGAGAGAATAGACCGGGAGCCCGAGGTCCCTTATTCAGCAAAAACGGTCCATATTTGGTTAATAAAACTAAACAAACTATAATTGAATAACAGGTGCTATTGATGGTATTGTTTTTGCTTCCAACATGGCACGGTCTATGCCATCGCCAGGGATGGGCATACCTTTTTATACATCTGTGTGCCATTTTTCCTTTTTGCCAATTTTTTTGTGACTAATTGTAAGACATGCTGTAAAAATATAAGGTATGTTGGAATGTCAACATTTGTTAGCTAACGATATAATGCGAGAATTAAGTCATAAAAGTTTTACTGTAAACTTGATTTCTCTGTTTGTTTTATTTATGAATTTAGTTTTAATTCGTTACTTAATGACATAGCCCAATAATTTTGTGCCATTGGTCCGCCATCCCTGATCTATGACTCCCTTTCAGAAATTCGTTGGCGCTAAACAAAATAGGGGAAAATTGCAAGTAAATTACCCAGGTCAGGCGATGCGGCAAACATGTACCGAATGAAAACACCTCCAAAGTAATACGCTGCCATAAACTTTGCATATCTCTGCCTTTTATGAATGAATGTGGATTATTAAACTCTTTTTGAAAGTAAACATCAGCTATTTTTATTATTATTGTGAAATGAAAAAAGGATACAAGTGTACAAGTTCCGCGTGGTAGGGACTTTCAACTAGGTAGAAATTAAATTAGATTTAAAAGCATGTGTAATGCATCTCCTTAAATAAAAGCATTTTGAGTTTGAGTTAAGTTTGGCTGACGGCCCGACCTGATGAAAGTGGTATCCGGCACCTATGAACATCTTTAACCTCGGAAGCGTTATCAGTGCCTATACTTGAGGGCTAAGATGCAATACTTTAACTAAATTATTATCAACTTTTTTCTCACTCGTATGTATGTATTATATTTTATTTAGCGTGATAGCCTCACGTTGACGCGTTGTCACTTGTACAGGTTCTGGCAGAATAACAGCGCTGTAGGTCACCTAGGCGTTGCCTGCGGCAATACGCTGAGCCAGAACCCGTTCCAGCACAGATTTTTACAAACTATTTACCTTTCTTTTTAGTTTCTTTTTGCTTGTGGGTGCTCCGGAAGTTCGGGCTGTATGGAGTTTTTGATTCTGATTTTGGGGACGCGATAAATTTTGACGACCTTATTTTGAAAGTTGGGTTCGGAGGATCTTTGTCCGGGCTTCTGGTGAAATGCTATTTTTTGTTTTGTTATTAATCCGTGGTTTTTATTTGATTTTTATCATGTATTGTAACTTTCGTGTTTGTCTGTTTGGAATAAATCTTATCTTATCTCAATGCCTCTTATACCGGTAATTACGCTGGCTGCTTGTTATTATGTTTTTTTTTTGGTGATAAAGCATAGTCAGTTATACAGACAGATAGTCCAGGAGACCAAGATATATTTTTTAAAGTAATATAAAACAACACTAGAAAACAAAAGATTATCATATCGAAATAAAAAAGAAAATGTAAGCTTCAAAAGTATCTCCATAATATTTTTCCCGCAACCCTTCTACCTGACAATACAAACGAAGCGCGACAAACACAGGCCGATGACAAAGCGAATATAAATAATATCAAATTGAGCGGAATGCAACGGATGGGAGCGCAAAGGAGCGAAAGTAATGATGAGCACATTACTCGTATATTATATTATGTAAAGGGCGAGGGGATCGTAAAAATATGATGGAAAATGCTGAAATACTTTCTTGGTATCTAACAACCTTTGTCATCTAACAAAGAATCGGGTTAAGGCTTTGGAATATTGCTTTAGGTTGTATTAACAGTGTAATCTTAGGTTAGAAGTTATGTTTTAAGAGCATTTTTATGAAAATTTAATACCTAAACTAATAAGTTTAATAACCGTAATAAACAAATCGAAGCAAATCAAATATTTTACTCTTTATTTTAATACCAAATAATTACACGCATTACAATAAAAACGCAAAGTTCTACATATAATCTGGGCGGTCTTATCGCTCAAAGCTAAGATAACCCTGACAAAAACTAGGGATTTCTATGAAGTCCATATAAAATCCAGATACGTTTACTAATGGAAATCTTAAAACTTATTATTTCAAGAAAACGTTCTCATACATGAGCAAGACCACTTATTTCCCATCCCAAATTTATCAGACAAATATTAAATTCCGTCGGCATACCAGCAGGTGCTCATTACCAGGCATAAAGCAATAAGACTCAGACCACCCCCAGGCATGGAATCGAGCCAACTTTTGCCACGTACACTCTTGCACTACCTCTCACGATTACGTTCAAATATAGAACTGGAGTTCCAAAAAAAGAATGTTGCGATTTCGCGTGCGTATTAAACCGTTTTACGAGTAATTGGCGTTTATAATAATTGAGTGAAAAAAATGGAGTACGTAAATAAAAATGTTTATTCACGTAACGAGAATTCTTATTAAAAATGTTTTGTTAACTCTTTGTAATGTAATAAACTCTCTCATCCATAGCCTTTTTTAAATCCACAATTGCCATTGCCTTTATTTAACATCATCATCTTCCCATCCTATAGACTTGACATTCCGAATACTACAGCGTCAAAAATTTATGCATAGACTGACACTTACATGGACAGTCCACAAAACCGCTTACATTTACAAATACCACGGGCCTGCCCTAAACAGTTTTTTACAGTACGATTTTTGGGCTCTTTATATAAATTTGCTGTTTGACCCTATGGAGACCTTTTATGGAGTTCAGTTTGGTAAGTAGAAAGTTAGAAACTTTCATTTAGGGTTTTAACTTTTTAGTTACAACCTGCAGAATCCTAATTTATTCTGCATATTCAAAGTATACTATTTAACGATGAATCACGTTTAAAAGGCAACATTTTCAGGTAACCTTTGAAAGAGTTAACATCTAGCGCTTATGAGCTAATGCAAGTAAGCTCTCAAGATTGAGGCTGACATCATAACTCCTCTAACGCAAACAGCGCGTTCGCGGAATAGGAAACAGTATTAAAAAGTTCTAGAAACTTCTCTCGCTCGAACTAAATCCTGCGCAGGAGATGGCGAGCGGCGGAACGGCGGAGCATTCCCTAGGCTCTGCATTTAGGCAACCTAACTTTTGGCTTTTCACCTTAACGCCGAAAATTTGACTATCCGGACAAAAGGAATATGAATAGTCGTCACGTTTATTCCCAGTTGAAAATGTTGACTTCAAGTTATGTCGTCCCTGCTGAAAGTCTCATTTATCTTGAGAAGGTTAGGCCACACACACACAAGGGATTCGAAATCGGATTAGCAGATGTAGTGTGGGTGGCAAACTCTAATATCAAAAGTGATAACAGTTCACACCTTACGAAAATAATGAAAATACAGTTTACTGAAACAAGCCATTTTTCAAATTCAATTACTGACTGTAACTAAAAAACTTTTATTGACATGATTTTTAAAAGGTTTTAGATATAAACATGTCCTTGTACTATTTTTGACGAGTGGGAAACTACTTATTATTAATACTGCTGAGAGATGGGATGCACTCGAGTGTTGAAAAAAAATCTGAATTCTGGCGTTTTTCTCATTACCCAACATTTATGAGAAAATCCTGTCTTGACAACTACGAATAAACGGTAACGTAAGTTTTGAAACAAAATTAAGCTTTAGATGTTACGACTACAAAAGTTAGGACTAGGTATTTAACTGGACGAGCTAATTCCTAGGTTTTGGTCGCATTTTGCGGAATTCAAATGTGTCCCGCCCAACAAGTTTAATTTTATTATTGTTATTTTGTTTTGAATTTTAAGCATTCTATTAAGTACAGCAGCATTATTACGTTTACATATTACTGTAGTTTTTGGTTTTGTACAGCGTAATTAGAAAAAAAAACAAAAAAGTATTAAATAGTTAACAGAAAGAAAAATGTACTGTCAGCAAAGTTCAATAAAGTAACAAAATCATCTACACCAAAGGACGATGAAAATCGTTTCTATATCAGCAAATTTTGTCTGCAAAGTGGAAAAAGTTGAGAGTTGTGTGTAACGTAGAGGCAGCGCAGGAGTTCCCAAACTCACAATTCATAGCGTAGTGGACGGGAAGTTGGGACGCTTCCTTTTTTAAAACAGTATAAGATGTTATTGGAGACTGTTCTGTTTAAATGTTTCTGCTGGTAATAACTAGCAAAATAGAAACTGTACCACTACCACAGACAACAGTAAACGTTGAATAATTTTAAAACCACTGGCATAGGCAGGATAAGGACACAAATTAATTTTTATTTTTCGTCAAAATATTTCGGTTATTTATTATGCACTACCCTGGACTATCGCAGTTTTATTGGCTAAAGCAATAACCGTAACACTGATCCATTATCCGCAGGGCAGCAAGGACTTCTGAAGACATAGGCACATTAAGGCTCTCTAGAAAGCGTTCTGTCTGCGTGATATTAGCCATGTGTCCTTTATTACTGGTAGCCTTAAGAACAGTAGAGCTGCTGATTTTATCACTTATAACTACGTTAGTAGGGTGCCACTTTCCCAGCTGACTGTACCTAATGTTGATTAGGACAGTAATATTCGGGTGCAAGTATGTCCGTCATGCTGTTAACGTTTGTAGTCGAAATGGCTATATACTGGTCTCATAAGAAAGAAGGCCGCAAAATGTACGGAAACTCCATATACAATACTTTGCGGTCTTCTTTCTTCTAAGGGAAGTATAGATTTTAAGGTACGACGTGTTAAACCCCAGAGTGTTATGGGATAAAATTTAAGTAAACGGGTTTTTTATCTGTAGTAAAATTGGTTTTAGTAATAACTGTGTTGCTTTTTCCATGTTCAATAAAATGTTGTTATGTTCAATGAAAACTACGTAAACGCAAAGGTACGCAACACGTACGTATAGCAAGACTACGTATCAGTTATTGATTTAGAGGGTGCTTAAGTTTTTTTCTCTTGCTTAAATATAATTTGTGTGCTATATATAGTATAGACTAACTATAAGTCTATCTATAAACAGTATAGAACAAAGTAAGGTTTAAAATACAAGTAGCCCCATACCTTTATTGTAGAAACTAAACAGATCTCGATAAATAACAAACTTTCCCAATTTCCGTCGCGAGTAGCTTCGCAAAACGGAAAATTATGAAGATCTCCTCTTGATACCAGTAAAATTAAATTAAATATAAGACGGCATGAACACAGAGATCTCAACATAGCGACTTTTAATTGGCTTGTATTCTACCTTCCTTGATTATCATCATCATCTTCAGTAATATTATAATTTCGATGTAAATTAACATTACTTAAAATAAAATAATTGTACACAACCTGTATAACCTATTTGCCGACTAGTGCTATTGTATTGCGAACATGGGAGCGCGGAACCAGTTACAAATTTACATTTGCAGACAGATTAGTACCCCGTAACTTAAATAATAAAAGTACACCTGACGGCAATTATAAAGTGGTTCCAAGATCTCAATGTACTAGTAGGCGATAGCGAGTGGCGAATGCAATGTCGCGACAAACAACTGAGTTTAGCGGCATTTTATAAATAAGGCATAAAATGTATTGTATATTATTAAAATAAATAATAATAATAAAAAAATCTGCGACAATGGCTGAATCGTCTGTCATAGACACGACATGCGAATGATGATGATGACTGTGGCCTGAGTATGTTGGTTGTCTAGTCATTTATAAGTCAAGATCCTAGATCCCGTGGAGAATTCAGAAAACCGTGGAAGATTTATATGGTCAGAACTATAAGCGATAAGGCCACCTTTGCACTGTCTGTATATTTTTTGTATATTTCTATTCTACTGGTGTCCAATAAAGAATATCGCGCTCTTAATAATAAAACAACGACAAAATTCAAAATTTTGGCAAAATGAGTTTTGATAAAAAAAACCGACCTAAAAGAGCAAGACCAAGCACAGTCTCGGTTAAAATAAACACCTCTATTTCTTAAGCAATAAGGTAACAAAATATTTGCGTCTTTATCCGTCTCTTTTAGGTCGGTTTTTTATCAAAACTCATTTTGCTAAATTTTGAATTCGATCGTTGTTTTATTAAGAATGCGATATTTATCTTATCTTAACTATGATTATTCATGTACATATTTATTTGTTTGCCTAAATTAATGCAGAGCTTAGATTTTTCATTGTTCTCAAATTTAAGCATAAGGGGCTGTCGGAGTAGTTCAAACAAAGAAATATACAAAATCGAAAATTAACAAAAACGTACGAACAATGACTGGTAATTTAATAAAAAAACTGAATACAAAGCAGACAATACTCCGTGCGTAATACTTAACTATCGTAATTAATCAAATACTATTAATAAATAAAATAAATAAATAATATCTGGGACAAATCACGCACGGTCATCTGGCCCCAAACTAAGATTCTAAATAAATTCTTAATTCTACAGTATAAAACTCGTCTTAATGAACAATAATATCAGTTAATTATTAATAAATGAAATGCTCATTATTTCATTCAGCATATATCTTTTGTGATACAACTTTAATAAATGAATAGTTCACATGTCTTCCATCTTATTATTTGTAGTTTGGGCAATGCAATGCATTTTATTAAAAAAAAACATAATAAACTTAAAAACCAGAATTTATTCAAGATAAAGACGAAACAAGAAACTTGATTTGAACATTGTTTCGTGAACTCAAAATTCAGGACCATCTTAATGGAAGGAATTAACTTAATTTGAAAGTTAATTTAGCAAGAATACAGGCCGGAATGAATTTAAAATACAAAAGTACCGACCAAGAGCGAAAGGATTTCATTAATCAAATTTTGAAATTAACGATATTATTCTCGACTGTGAAAACATTTTCGGGTGAGTTGCCAATATTTTATGGGCATGACAAAAGTGTAAAATAAATCTAATGTAAAATAAATACGCGACAATGTAACATATGAAGTTGTCAGAATCCAGAACACCACTTTGCGTTCTATGACCCAAACAAACATTATCGTACGCTACAATTGATATTATTTATGAAACTTATTAAATCTTTCGCACTTTCCATTGATACTTTTTTAAAGGATTCTTGGAACTTCATTTTCAGTGAAGTTTATTTACGTACAAGCTATGCAAGAAGTAACGTGATAATTTTAATTAAAGAAAACTAAAAAAAAATTAACCGATTGTTTTGAAGATTTATTAAATACACAATAAGAGTTCCCGTCTATTCTAAGTTCGTCTAAACTAAAAATGCAGGAATAAAGGCCCAGCCCTGTTTTGTCTCGGCTTTCGAAGAGGCAGTATGCTAGGCTGTCGAGGAAATCTATTCTCCGTACACGCCTATTTCAAATACCTGGGGACGACAGGTAGTATCAATGACTGTTCGTAGATATAATCTCTGTTAGGTAGAATTAGTGCTGCAATAGCCATGGATAAGCGGTTTCTTTAAAACTAAATTACTGTACTGCTATTTAAATACTAATATTTCTATTTTGGAGAAAGTCGGTGATAGCATCCGAAAAATAGGAGAAAAAATTTCAATGGAAAGAAAGTGATACATACATATATAATTTATTGTATTGCTAGATTAACTACATATTTTTGTTACGTTAAACAATAAAGAAATAACATAACCTTCCACTTGGGCAGTCGAGTAAAAGCAAACCTATGGCTGTTATTCCTGAAACCCACGCTCAAAACTCTGTCACGTATCAGAGCAATCTTCTAATGCAGAGAGCAGATGCCGCTTTACGATGGGGACAAAGCCATGTGAACACACCAGCTGACTTCAATGAATTATACGGCTATTTCCTGGAATAAGTATAAATACATTTGCTGATGAAATTTTCTAGGAAATGCTGGGGTATGTCCATCTCGTCTTTATTGAAAATTCCTCAAACTGCAAGAGGTTTATAAAATGGTAACTAGAGATTTCACTCGTGGCTTAGAAAGCTCGACTTGTACAAAAATTACAATATTTATATAATATGTAACAAAGCAGCTGAAAGTATCAAAACTGGGGCTTCAGTTCATGAAACGGAACAAGTTTCCAACGAAAAAAAAATGCTGATCGACCTGTTAGGGAAGTTTCAAAGAGAATCTATCACATTTTGGGAATCGACCTGATGGAAATATGTGCCTTCACTCATACCACCAAAGAAAAGACAAAGAAGCCACACTCACATCCCCCCCCCTGCAAATGATCACCCCTCGTAGCAATTGTCAAACGATTATTCTGCTCGCTATAGTAGCACGAAGTAGATACTTCTCTCGGTAGATTTTTATAGTGTCAAAGCTCTGTCTCCAAAATGTGATCACTTACATCCACACCTCAAAAGAAACAAATTGATTTACCTCAAAAGAGTTATCAATTCTATACCGATCCCTCTAAAAAGTTTTCCATTTACCTTTTAACTGGCAACCCTATACTCTGAGATCGTTAAGGATCGCTCACAAAGACCGATTCAACGGCACTACGTCTTGGGCATGGGTTTGACGTGAGTCAATGTTTGCTGTGCCGGTGTTGCCAGCGCACACTTATCCAGGCTGAGTAGTTATGTACAGGTGGGATGTTTGCTCAGTCGATAGCTGCTTCATTTACGCACTGACATACTGTATCAGGCGCCTGTTCGATGAGAGCTGTTTCTATTTGTAAAGGCTTCTAAGTAGGCTACACGCAGTTCTACTGCCTATAAGACATATAGACAGATAGATAAAAAAAAAACACAAAGCCAATAAAACAGAGGCACCAAATTATGTACAAAGAACAAAAGAAAATACAGATTGACAATGCAAAAGCTGGTGAAAATGGTCCGGACACGCGCTTGCTAGCTCATGTAATATTACTATTGGAACCATCTATAAGTGTTGCAGCATTTATGTTCCGACGTAGAGATAAGACCGCGACCGTGGCGACCGCGCACCGGAAGGCGCAGTGTGGGCAGGCCCCCGACTCGATGGCCCGACGACCTGGTAAAGGTTGCAGGAAGCCGCTGGATACGAGCCGCACAGGACCGGTCGGTGTGGAAATCCTTGGGGGAGGCCTTTGTCCAGCAGTGGACGTCTTTCGGCTGATAGATAGATAGATAGTAGAGATAAGACAGACAGGTCGCCATTACGAATAGATGACGATCATAACTTACCATAAAATTACACCAACAACTTTAAATTGTGGCTTAATAAGCTATGTTTATTAATTGTAAAGAGGCGTTTAAAATAACTGAATATATGAGTTTCAATAATATACGGCAAAATAAGTAAAAAGTAGTAAAATCAATTATTGTGTCTATGCGTCATACGTAAACGAACGTGGTAGTTTACATCCGACTCCTCAGTAGTAGGGTGACGTATTTTTGGTATGTTAAGTAGTTTTTTTTTTGTTAGGCCTGGTGCATGAATAAATTAAGTTTTAAATTAAATTTGTTGTCATGTCACGGGATTTTAGTTATATTTTAAATTAAGTTTTAAAATGTTATTTGATTTAGTTAGGTTTATTTGGTGTCCGAACTTTTATCTCGCAAAATAAACAAAGAGAAAATATAAACGCTCTATTTCTATCGCAAAAACCATCATAACCATAAAGTTACCTTTTCTAGTTAACATTCCGGTCAGCCATGGGGTTATAGAATCTTATGGGGGTATTTTATTTAATAATGTTATGTTTCGGTTAAGAGGGTTAAGGAGATGTTATGTTCAGGGTTCGAAAATATCCGATATTTATAATAAATATCAAAATATCAGATATTTTTGATATATATCCGATATTTTCGATATCTTTGATATTTTTGATATTTATCAAAATTACATACTAATTTCAATTTCTTACTTTAATGCATGATTTTCGAAATAGCTTAATTTAAAATGTAGGTATATGTTTGATAATTTGAAGATTTTTATTAAAATAACATTCAAATTTTATACTCTGATATGTTTTTTTCGAAATAACTGAATCTAAAATGTATATTTTATTTTTGCAAAATTGAAGATAGTTAATTAAACTAAACTCATTTATTTATTATTGTGATAATCATATCTTTATTCTTTGCATTTGGCACATTCATTCGTAAGAAGCAGCTCTTAGAAGCTAGGAAAATATAAATATCAATATTGATATATATCAAGCATAAATATCAATTGATATATATCATGATATATATCCGATATATATCAATTGATATATATCATGCGAACCCTGGTTATGTTTATTATTTTTAGATGGTTAAATATAGGTTTCACTTTTTTGTGTGATGTTAATTTTTGATATGTTTATCTTATAACTGAACAAAAACAACATAATGTGTTTACATTGCGTCTGAGTAACGCATTTTTACAACACATTTTTGTTAGTACTTCATTTACCTCAGAAACATGCCTTTCTTGAAACCAAAAACGTTAATTGTGTATTTTTTTGTAAATATTTTTTCTGTCGACAAAACATATTTCAAACATATTACAAAGTCCCTTCCTTCTCGGGAACTCGGAAAAAAATGTCAATACCAAAATCTGTACTTACAATCTTCGATTGTTACATTTTCCAGTAATTCTTAAAAATAAAATCTTTGGAATTTTTAATTAACCGGCTTATACTGAAATATATAGGTAATATATCCGTAATCGGGCAACGCTAATCTATTTGGTACTGTCAAAAACAAGTTATTATTTTCCCAGTTAAATATAGCTAACGTTCATATTACATACGGCATTTTTTAGTTATTCAAAAATGTAAAACTAAAATTATGTACAGGCCCCTCTTAAATCGATGTTCACCGACCCTGCTTCAGACAACCCTCATTAATATTACATGATTACTTTAACTTAGTTTTATAACATGAATATTAACCAGCTAACCACAGTTATTAGCATTCTTTTGTGGCATATTAGCCGAAAAGAGTTATTTCATTCTGTTAAAAACAAAAGATTAACTAATAAATATGTAGTGGCTATTATCTGATTGTGGTTATTCGCTTTTGTTTTTGCGTTCTTACTTGAAACCGGAAGTTAAGACTTTTGCTTCACAAGCAGGCCATTGTTTGCCTTATCCGATTATTAAATTATACTAACAGTATTTATGAGTGGCATTACAATTTATTCTAAGGGGAAGCTTGCATATAATGTTACCTATATTTACATGGACATTTGGAAAAAACTTAATGACTGAAACAAATGTGAAAGTCGTTTTGGATTATCTCAATTATTCACTGAGATATTGCAGATTGAAATAATTGACCACGCTGAATACGTTAAAAACAACCGACTTCAATCGTAGCAACTCCAATTTTGCTATGTTTTTGTTGATTTTCTCAAAAACCGCTAAATCGATTTCGATAAAATTAATATGGGACCACCTGTGAAGTATACCCTTTCAAACAAAAAAAGAATTTTTGAAATCGGTTCAGGCGTCTTCGAGTAATCGGTGAACATACATAGAAAAAAAAAAAAAAAAAAAGATTCCGACGAATTGAGAACCTCCTCCTTTTTTTGAAGTCGGTTGAAGAATGTCGTAGAGCACGACCCCAAAATGCTTCGTACAAATAGTAGCGCTGCAGTGACGTCACTACGTCACAGACATTTTCCATCGTCAAATATATGAACCGCAAGGTAAATTTTGCTACAATATAAAAAATCGATAGACATAAGTGGCAGTGGGCGGGGCACATAGCTCGTAGAACAGATGGCCGTTGGGTCAGTAGAGTTCTCGATTAGCGACCGCGCACCGGAAGACGCAGTGTGGGCAGGCCTCCGACTCGGTGGACCGACGACCCGGTGAAGTTTGCGGGAAGCCGCTGGATGCGAGCTGCACAGGACCGGTCGGTGTGGAAATCCTTGGAGGAGGCCTTTGTCCAGCAGTGGACGTCTTTCGGCTGATGATGAACAAATTGATGATTGATAATGACACATTAATGTCATTATAGAAGCGGTGTCATTAGTAAAAAAACTGCCAGTTTAAACAAGGAGTTTGTATATTTACCTCCTGAGGATAAAAGTTTGGGTCAACAAACGGTGTGTATAAAACGGATGAACCAAAAAGAATCAACATAATCTGTTGAAGATGAATGAGTTTCGGAACCAAGAAGATTTCATCAGATAAAGGCAGCATCATACAACAGTACATCACATGAGCGGAGCGGGGTCCGAGTGACGCTATCTCGACAAGACCTAGATTTATGTTCGGTGGAAAAACTGAGATACGTAACGGACGTTCGAAATTCAATTTATGCGTGAAATGGAACGTTACGGATATAGGATTAATAAACGATAGAATAGATTTTAATTTGATGTGTCGAGTATACGTATGAGTTATGATTAATGAGTTTTGCATTATTTTTATTTTAATATTCTGCTTTTAACAGAATAAGAGATCTAATATAAATACCTACTTAAACAAATATAAAAATAATAATAAATACATCGAAATTTCAGGTAAAAATTATGTATAAACTGTCCAGAAAATCTCTAAACTTCTCACGTTACTTTAACAAAAAAAGTTTTAATGCATCATCAACTATATAACTCTTTTGAAGCACATCATGCAATGCGGGCTTCGTAGAGAGTTAGCCTTCACCATCTCCTTGCTACGGAGCAATGCATAGTGTTTAATCTAACTTCTCTCAAAGTGCTTCGGCTACAACTTTCCGCGTTAATTATAAGCAGACAGAATCCAGTTTCTGAATTAGTATTGGCCTTAAAACTGTGTTTCAAAGGCTGCGGTGTCCTAATTGGGAAGCTTGTGGCGCTATGCCCAAAGCGTAGCAAATGTAGGTTAATTCATGTGAAATACTGTAATGAAATCACTTTTATCTTAAATATTTTTAACATGTTTAAGATACCTCGCAGAACTGATGCAAGAAAGGTTCTTGAGTGACGATGGCATCCGCGGATCGGAAGATAAATATAATGTTGGAAGGACATAGTATGGTCTGAGGATGTTTGCTGGAAGACGCTGAATAAAAGAGATGATAGTAGTATTTTTAGGATTCCATAACAACAAAAAATATGACGGAAACAAAAACATAACAGAAACAGAAAAAATAATATATAACAGTTTAACTCTCATTTATGATACATATAATAAAATTGAAGCTTTGGATAATTATGAATAACCTGTTCTAAGTCAAAATAAATCACGTTACTTATTTAATAAAAAAACTTATCCTGACGAAGGCATATGTCTAAACACACTTAGACTAAAACTACCCAACTCTTACGATAAACTCACACTAAAAAATGTATCAATCTGTTTAGGCTACATACTCCAACAAAAATACAGACATATAATATTCACCAAAAACCCTACCTCCTCTTTCGGTTAGTCGGGCAAATACACGATAATTAAGTGTTCTATTAAGGTCATAACTAGGGAGGCAAATATCAGTCAAAAAGATACCCAAAAAAGGTACCGCTCGAGTTAACTTAAAACTTACCTACTTGTTCATTAATTAAAAGTTTCAAGTTCAAACTAATTTTCTGAAACTCGCCTTAACGATGATTAGGCGATATCCGAGTTTAAAGTTACAGCTAATGTCTATACTTATACTTAATAATATAATGTTTGTCGTCGCAATTCTTTTTTTCAATATTGACTGTAACATGAAAATTTTATAAGGTTTTAAGATCACTCTGCGTAGTAAAATTTTATGTATTTTTTTAAATATCATTTTTGTTTTTATTAATATAGACTATGATACCTTATCTAACAGATTTTAGTACAAAATGTTTTTGAAACGAGATTTATTCTATGTATAGGGACCTGGGTAAATATCGCTCTGTAAAGCACGATATACGATGAAAATACGATGTATTATTTCTGTAAAAAAGGCATCCAGAATTTCCGACTCAAAGGATGCCCGTCAATTATAATATCAAAGTAAACAAACACGTTAAAATAAACTGTTGAAAAAAAATTAAGGGTAAACTTTTATTTCTATTTTTTTAAATTTAAGATTGTACAATAAAAATATACAAGTCGACCTTTTATTACTGCACAACTTTCCACGAGAAACCTATACAATCGGAGCAAAAAATGCAAATGAATTTTCCATACAAACTGTGTAAATCGAAAATGTTTTTGTTTTGCACCCACAGTAAGTATCCTTGTTTAAAAAAGCGAGCACTTTATTTTACGTGTATTACAAAAACATGTAATCAAAACTTGCTCTCACAAAAAAAAACTGCTGCAACTTTTTTAAGAATGCTTATGAATAACTTATGAAGCGCGACACGCCCGGCTTGTTATGTTTAAAACTTTTTTTATTTTCTGCCCCATCAAAAGGCGGCTGACGATTCGCGCCCGATGAATAATTACAAAGTATTTCTTGCCAGTCACTGCGCTAATGAATATTAGAGCAGGCTTTGAATTACGCGGGAAAAGAGGAAAGAAATCTGGCCAGAAACATGGTGCGTTAGGCGAGTTCTTAAAAAAACCGGCCAAGTGCGAGTCGGCCTCGCGCACTAAAGGTTCTGTATAAATTCATAATCACACATGTCTTGAAGTCTATATTTTTTTATATTTGAGTTGATTGAATGAAAGGTAATTTGCGGTTTACGATTTATGACGTACTAGCTTCCGCCCGCGACTTCGTCCGCGTGGACTTCAGAATTGTGTTCAGAAAGAAAGAAAATGTTAAGATAGCACCATCTAGAGACGAAGTGGAAATTTTGAGTTTTTAAGCATTCCTGCGGGAACCCTTAAGTTTTCCGGGATAAAAAGTCCTATGTGTTAGCCGAGTACTTTATCTATTTACCTACCAAATTTCATCCAGATTAGTTCAGTAGTTTCGGCGTGAAAGCGGAACAAACAAACAAACATCCATACTTTCGCATTTATAATATTAGTGAGATTAAAAAAAAACTACTTACTAGATCTCGTTCAAACCAATTTTCGGTGGAAGTTTGCATGGTAATGTACATCATATATTTTTTCTAGTTTTATCATTCTCTTATTTTAGAAGTTACAGGGGGGGACACACATTTTACCACTTTGGAAGTGTCTCTCGCGCAAACTATTCGATTTAGAAAAAAATAATAATAGAAACCTCAATATCATTTTTGAAGACCTATCTATAGATATATCTAATCCGATTACAGGTTTAAAATATTTTAAAATCAGCCGGTTATTTTCTTTAAAATTCAAAGACTAGTTTTTAGGGTTCCGTAGCAAAATGGCAAACAACGGAACTCTTATGGATTCGTCGTATCTGTCTGTCTGTCTGTCCGTCCGTATGACACAGCCACTTTTTTTCGAAACTAGAAGAACTATACTGTTGAAACTTGGTAAGTAGATGTATTCTTTGAACCGCATTAAGATTTTCACACAAAAAAAGAAAAAATAAACAATAAATTGTGGGGGTTCCCCATACTTAGAACTGAAACTCAAAATAATTTTTTTCATCAAACCTATACGTGTGGGGTCTATGGATCTATGGATAGGTCTTTAAAAATTATATTGGGGTTTCTAATAATTTTTTTTTCTAAACCGAATAGTTTGTGCGAGAGACACTCCCAAAGTGGTAAAATGCGTGTGTCCCCCCTGTAACTTCTAAAATAAGAAAATGATAAAACTAGAAAAAATATATGATGTACATTACCATGCAAACTTCCACCGAAAATTGGTTTGAACGAGATCTAGTAAGTAGTTTTTTTTTAACACGTCATAAGTCGTAAACCGCAAATTACCTTTCATTCAATCAACTCAAATATAAAAAATAAAGAGTTTAAGACATGTGTGATTATGAATTTATCCGGAACCCTCGGTGCGTTGGCCGGTTTTTTTTATGGGTCGTGACCCTATTTGAGAATGTCAATCAATTCTCGTTCACTCATAGTCTACACTTCTTCTTGCAGCAATAAATAACGCATTTCGACCCTTCCAACATATTTCAAACCCTTTTTACAATCGACGATTGGGCAATGATAGGGTTGTCAGTTTAGCGTTAGCTTTAGACCTATATATTATTTTATAGTAGCGATAAGGATTAAATAAAAATGCGTTTATGTCACACCCATAAAAGAATGATCACATTAGAAAAAAAAACAGGCCAAATAGTCATTTTTAAAGCTAATTTCTATTTAGTAAAAACATTATGCGCATCTAAAATAATTTAATAAAAAAATAACTAAGTTTACAGTCATTGCTTAAAATAGTCTTAATGGATTTTTACAACAATAAAAAAATTTACAAATACATTATCCTGGGGGCAGGCAACCCTACAAAAAGTCCGGAGCTTTGCCTAAGAAAGAATAATGTAAGCAATCCCTCGCTGCTGACCCGGCTCGATTTGACGTCTACCGATGCGATCCGTTTTCCGCATTAACCCGTTCGGTTAGTGGAAACGCTCTTTAACAGTGAGTGAATTGGTCCTATTTATTTATTACTGTTGCTAACTGTGTAGTCCTATAGGTTAGCGGTGTGAAAAGGGGCGATTATGGGCTCGAGTCCTGTAACCCTAGTTTCATTACTTACCAGGTGAGATGATTGATGAGAAGGGCTTACCGATTGTGAAATTAAAAAAAAAACAATTTAATTTAAGTGGGTTTTAATGAAGGTAAAGCCTTCAACCCTCACCTCAACCATAGCTTTATATTGCGGCGATTGGGGCGACAGTATAATTGATTTTTATTGTACAATTTAATCATGACAAACGTTGTCCATTAATTCAATCTAAAAAAAACGTGACCTACAAACAAGGCTAAAACATATCAATATAACAGTAAGCAAAACAAAGTTCCCAAAAATCATTCGATTTAAAACCGTATAACTTTAACATTAAGGCTGCTTAATTAACAAATAACTTATCCACCCCTAATCAAGGTATAACAATGGCGCGGCAGAGATTATTGCCTTTGATGCACACCCACAAAGGCACCGACAAACAAGAAGCCGACAATAACCAATAGTGAAACAATACTACGACTGCTCGTACTTATCTATCTACATTATACATACAAACTGCTAATGTCACCTTTTCATGTTACTGTAAAAGTTGAAATACTGAAAATATTAAAAAGTAGAACAAATTATGTATTTATACATAGTACGAATATGTATTCAAGCTTATTTGTCAACGTAGGAACATGTTTTAAAAGTAACGATGTAACCCTGAGGAAATTCATCTTCAATACAAATTCAGAATTCATATTGGTTGAAAACGGACATTTATAGTAATCAGTATATTGGTTATCAGCGCCTTCTATTGGTAATACCATACCATTGGTAAACCATTCCAGTGAGCTATATAGGGAGAATGTTATCACATCATCTTTTTATAGTATTTTTATTAATTTGTGGTTTTTTATACTTTTTTATAAATCTATGTTTATCTTTCGTTGGATTATATTTGCCTCCATCTTGACCAAACGAACCACGTCTTTCACTATTTCCTTTCTTACAGTCCTTAAAGCAACATTTTTATATAGACAATCCTGTTTAAAAAAAAAAACGTATTACTACATCTAGAAATCTACGTTTTCTTTTATGACTTCCGTGCATAAGTTTTGATAGTATGTGATTTTGAATATGGTAATCGGAGGAAGCACGTAAGGCCTCCTAAAGTGCGTTAAATACGTATATTTTATTTATTTCTGACACAAGGGCTCAGGGATTCTTTATACTTTCCGACATTCGTACTTTTACAGTAACATCTCCCTTAACATTAAAGTGTATCATTAGGCATACTAATGTTACAAATTATTGTGTTATTGTTCGGTTGTTACCTATGGCGTCTATACTAAACCATAGCCAATAATCTATAGGCCCATAGGTAAACCATATTCAATTGGGCAGGAAACTCAATGAATGATGCCATACACAATACACTATTAGTCTATGGATGCAATTATGATATTCCTGTGTAGGAGAAATTCAATAGGTTAGCTCCATTCATTTACGTAGAATATAATAGATAAATCAATCGGCATTATTTTTGACCGACTTCAAAAAGGTTCTCAATTCGGCTGTATGTTGTTTTTTTTTTTGTATATTTGTTACGCGATTACTCCGCCAATTATGAATTGATTTTGATGATTCCTTTTTTATTTGGTAGGTCACACTTCAGAGGTGGTCCCATATAAATTTTATAGAAACCGATTCAGCGCTTTTTGAAAAAAGCAACAAAAAAACATAGCAAAATTGTAGTTGTTACGATTGAAGTCGGTTTTTTTAACGTGTTGAGTGATGTCAATTATGGTACATAATATTGTTGGTTTCAATATTTCGCGTATTTTTAACCGACTTCAAAAAAAGGAGGAGGTTCTCAATTCGTCGGAATCTTTTTTTTTTATGTTTGTTCACCGATTACTCGAAGATGCCTGAACCGATTTGTAAAATTCTTTTTTTGTTTAAAAGGGTATACTTCACAGGTGGTCCCATATAAATTTTATCGAAATCGATTCAGCGGTTTTTGAGAAAATCAACAAAAAGATAGCGAAATTGGAGTTGTTGCGATTGAAGTCGGTTGTTTTTAACGTATTCAGCGTGGTCAATTATAGTGTACAGGAGGAGTTCTTGCGATACAGTCTGAACAGGTTTCCAATATAGGTAACAGCGGCTGCCGAAATCAATAGAAATTCAATAATAATTTTAGAATTAAGGCATATGTAATTGAAAAATATGGTTACAAAATATATTTTTTTCTGATTAAAAAATTTACCTGTACTGGTAAGTATTAGACGTCAATAGATTTTTATGCTTTTAATTTAACAAAATCAACCCAAGATTTTGAGAAAAAATTGCAGGGGTCGAAACCAGTTTAGTGTTAAAAAATACTGATTTTACTGACCAAAAATCTCAAAATATTAACTTTTACTGACTTAATTAAATGAGTTAAAATGTAGGTGTTATGTATTAAAATAAAAATAGCAAATCTATTTTTTCTCGAAAAATTATACTTCAATATTATGTTGCGTATAACAACATAATAGAGCATCAATTGTTGCCCTCAAACCATCATTGGGCATACTTACGTACTATTTGTGTTTACACGTTAGTAAAATTGAGTCAGTGTACAGAGCAGTATTCTAAATCATAGTTGGCAAAGACGTAGAAAAAGATAGGAACCGCAGGCGGGCAAATGTTTCAATAATAAATACAGGGTTATTTTTGGACCGCCCACTAAAACTTCATAATAACTTATTCTACTCATGAAACTGAGCAACTTTCTCTAAATTACCAATGGTCAATTTGCAAAACAATTTTGGGCATCTCCATATTAATAGGCCGATCGATTAGTATGAAAGGTCCAAATTTTTTTTTTTGCAAATTGATCATTGGTTCAGTAGAAGCCACTGTGAAGTTTCAGTGGGTCAAAAATAACCCTGTATAAATAGGGGTCCGAAGTAAATAAGTGTCAAACCCAAAAAACTGACAAAACTGACCATTTTCCCAAAAAACTGACTTTTACTGACCGTTTTACAAAAAAACTGACTTTTACTGACCGTTTTACAAAAAAACTGACTTTTACTGATTTTACTGACTAGTTTCGACCCCTGAAATTGATGATTATATCTAGACTGAGGACTTCACATTTTAATGGAAAAAAAAACACTTCAATTTGCGGATGATTTTCGATACATACAAATATATAAAGCTGAACTAGACGGCACGGCTGTGACGACGAGTGCAGCTCAAAACCGGGATTTCCCGAACATTTGCTGCAAAAATCCCGCGCGGCGCGACATTTCGAGATCCCAGGAACATCATTTGGGATTGGCTGGCTCTCAGCTCGACTTGAGATGAAACGGTAACGCCCATCTGTTAGGTAAGCAGTCGTCAGCACGAGAAAGTTTAGACACAGAACACAGTAAATTTTAAGGGGTTACTAAGAACCAAGTTTAGAATACAGGAAAAATATTTAAAAAATCCGATCTAAAATCTTTTTTCTGTTTCCTGTACTAAATCTGAATAGTGAATCAAGAATTTGTACGACAAACCGAAAAATAATTCTTGTAATTGAATTTTTAACCCACTTCAAAAAAGGAGGAGGTTCTCAATTCGACTGTATGTTGTTTTTTTCTTTTGTATATTTGTTACGCGATTACTCCGCCAGTTATGGTTTTAGTTTGAAGATTCGTTTTTTGTTTGGTAGGGAACACTTCAAGAGTGGTCCCATATAAATTTTAAGAAAATAGATTCAGTGCTTTTTGAAAAAATCAATACGCACTTTTTGTAACACCCTGTACCTTCCTACACATAAGTACTACAATCATAGAATGTGGTCACTCCCTGCCCCAAGGCGGATTTACCTTGCGGGTAGGATCCGTTGACACATATGCACAAAAGTCATATTTTTATGTACTACGAGTAGTATTTAATAATACCACGATAACAAAAATCAAAATCAAAATAAAAATGTTTTTTATTTAAGTAAATGTTTTGCACATACTTTTAAATAGTCTTGTTTTTCTACCTAGTACAAAGTTCCTACCACGCGATATTTGTATGGAGAGCTCGGGGTGTGGTTCAGTTAAAATTATCCCAAAAAACCGACTTCGGTTATATTACTTAGGTCTATTTTCAGTAAAAAACAATACAATTGGTAAGCCCTTGGCATCATCGTGTACTACAGGGCAATTAAACCTGAAAAACGTTCTTGAAAGCTAAAATATTTTAAGAAACAAAACTTTTAAGGATAAGTCTAAACTATTCAGTCGATTTAATACCAATTTAAATTTAGGATGAACACGGAATAGACCGCTCTGATTGGCTATTGAAACTCGAGTTATGAAGTTCTGACGGTTTTGCGGCTCTTCAGACAGCTGTGATCTTGTTATAGCCATATCTATAACGACTATTGTATCACGATTTAACAGTTTATTCACGATTTTAAAATTAGTTACGGTTATTGTAAAAGATAATGATTTTACTTTGAACGTAAAAGATAAGGACACCTCCACCTGTGCTCCTAACCTGATAAGTAAGAAAATTAAAAATGTTACCACCCGACAGTAAAAATCGCATAAGTCGAAAACCACTGAAGCGATTTTTACAAAACATAGCTAAGAATAACCGCAATAAAACCTGCTTTCTAGGGACCAAAAACAACATTCGAATCGATTCACCAGTTCAAAAGCTACGGTACTAAATAACACATACCTACACATAGATACACAGACATACTATAACGCCCCACTATTGCTTTGGGGGTTAAATAGGTCGAGTAAACAACATAATTTAGACCAATTATTGTTTTTTGCGTTTATTCTGGTACATCAAAAATTGATAATTTTCCAAGGAAAAATCTAATCAAAACTTGTAGACGAAGGTTTACGTACATAGTTGAATTATTATATGTGAAGCCCTCAGGGATAAAATCCGATACCTTTAATACACCTACACAGTTCGGATCGCATACAAATTGCTAGATTTGCATCGAATGCCATTAATTATTTAACATTCAATCTTCACACGTGAGATAGTTTGAATTTCTACCCCAAACGATATACAGGTTGTAATAAAATAGGTGAAGGGCCCGACTGATTAGCTGTTTCAACAATTTTGTATGAAGAATCCAAAATTTGTTTTTGCGATTTCAGCCGTAGAAGAAGCCGTGTGCACTGAAACAACTGAAACGAAGAAATCAAAATCAAAAGGTTTTTTATTTAAGTAGATGTTTTGCACATACTTTTAAATCGTCTTTTTTTTCTACCTCGTACAAAGTTCCTATCACGCGGAACTTGTACACTCAACGTTTCGGGAAGTGTTTCCGAAGCGAGAAGATCTATATAAGTATGTTTACCATTCTCTGAGTATTGTAGCATAGGGAATTCTTTGTTTGGGGCCAAAAGGTCGCATATGATTAGTCCTTAAATATAAGTTCTATGGCACTCACTACCTTTACAGAAAAAACGCTCAGATATAGTAAATGTAAGAAATGTGTTTTAAAATTGTTTAATCAATACAAGCCAAAACTAAGCCGTAATTTTTTCGACCCAACTGCAAGTCTCACACTAGCTTTGACCGAATTATCGTCACCTACTTACCTCCCCTAAATAGGGGACAAATGTTCCCTAAACTGGGGACTAACGGAACAGAACCGGAGAGAAATGGATAGTGGAAAACATCGTATTAGTGTTGACTAATCCTTTTGGTGAGGGTTCAGGGATCTGAAGGGCGGCGTGTTTACACGTTTACATAGTAAAATAATAAGATTTAGCAATGTAAAAATGAGTAATTAATTATTACATTAATACACACGTAATTTTAAGATGCTCGTATTATATTATCAGAACCGTGTTTAAAGAGTATGATGTTCACTTTAAAATTAAGTTAATATTTACATAATTTAGAAAAGTCGCAAGGCTTTCACAAAAGTTGTTTCTCCAGCCATCTGGTGCAGAGGCGGTTAATATAAAATCTACAATATAGAGACATATTTACGCTCATTCGCAAACCACATTCATAAGGTAATATATATGTACATAAGTTGTGACGTAGGGAACTTCGCCTTCAAACGTAGACGGTTCGTCTTAAATGTGATTGTTGTGAGACGTGAAATCGCTAGCTGAAGTTTACCACCCTGTATCACAGGTACGTAGCACACCCTGTTTAGCGCAAAAACATAGGTAGTATTCAAGCTTAGGTGTCTAGGTTCCCTTGCAAATGTATTCGTTAACAGCCTGTGGCGTTAACAATGAAAGCCGATTGTTTATTGGGACTTGGGTCTCTTACAGTAACCCTGAAAAATGGGTTCGTACCTTACTATCGGACATAAGCCTTACAATTAGTAGGCGGATATCACACTGCTCCGGAATCCGCTCCGGTGTGCGGTGCTGCGGTTTTTTCCTTTGACAGTGTCAAGTAAAAATTCGCAGCATCGCACACCGCAGCGGATTCCTGTGCAGTGTGCAATCCGCCTAACACATGCGGGGCCAAGCCTTATTGAAAGTGGAAGTTGCAGAACTAGTAGACAACCTTACTGTCATGTTTTAATAATAATGATTAAATAATGTATTTTGACAAATAATAAAAAAGTTGTATGATCGTGTGTAATTTATCCTAGAACTCATTGATTTCTTAGCTGTAAAAGCTAGGTTTTGTAGACTCGATACTTCTCGATAAAATACAATTTTTAAACACTTCCAAATAAAGAGGTAAATAGTATAACAGTGTTGCCAACAATGATATAATGTTGCTAGCCAAACAAATATTTATTTTTCATGGTTTTCAAGTCAAGTGCAGATTCGGTGAGCGATATCAATCAAAAATGAAAAATAAAAACAAACAAAAAACTTGATCATGCTCATTACAAATAACATGACAAAACTGAGAATTTCAACCAACAAAAATCGAGTTTACATCGCAAAAGTACAGGCACTTATGCAGTTTGAAAGGCAGAACTTTTTCAAAAATTCCACCTTTTCCTTTAACAACATGGACGGATGGCGGTCGCGAAATTCGAACTCTCCACGTCTGTAGCACCACTCTGATTTTAGAATTCGCCTCGAAAGTACAATATGGCGTACGTAATTATAGAAGAATAACGGTTGGGTTGGCCGAAGACGAATATTTATCGAGTAGATTTTAGACGATAATTCTTAAAGCCTTTCTTTCGATAAGTTTTTGTTTTTACCCACGACGGAACGGAGAAATTGTATTCTAAAAGATTGAGAGGTTGTTTTTGGATACTTATGTGGTTTTTGTTTTTTATCTCAGACATACGTGATTATTTAACTTTGAGTTAAGTTAATATGTTTATCTTTTGACTGTGCTTGTTTTATTTATTATTGTTTCTCGTTTTCCTGGATGTAATATCTTATGTGTTGTTTGCTGAATAAACGTTTCTCTACTATCTTTATCTATTTTCTGTCTTTGTACCACACAAATGCGTATTTATGATTCCACAGAATTCGGAATTCTGTGTTATTATCCCCTAAAACGTAAGGGACAAAAAAGGAAAAGGCTTTAGCAAAAAAAATCTGTTAACTTTAGTATATTTTGAGTGCGGTCCGATACCGGCACACAATGTAATTTATTTATTTTTGGTTAAAAAACGCACTCCAACCGCCACAGTCCTATTCGTTACAGCAGAGGCATTGGCAGCAACCCTTCATTAGGCGTTCTTTACCCGGCCAAGTTTGAAAGGCCCCTCCTCGAGACGGATCTAATTTGTTTCTTTTCAAGCCCACCCAGGACCGGGGCCTCGCTGATTGGGCAGGGTTATACCCTCACCTCAATACCTATCTCGTTTGTCTTCAATTTGTTCCAATGACTGCGATTAGATGATTATTTTCCTTTTTTTGTTTAGTATTCTAAAGGCAGTCTATTGAAGAGACAGAATTGGACGTGGTATAATTAATTTTCTGTCTTTATTTATTTTTTCTCTTTCATCATACGTAAAGCTTCTATAAATAAATACAATTTGCTTTTCCTTACATTCTTGCGAGTACCCATACAGGAAGAAAAACAAATGTAGGACCCGCAAGCTAGGCATCGTATTGAAAAACTATCTTCAAAAGACCCAATATCAATTCTGAAAGCAAAAGCAACAAATGGACTTTTTATTCAAAAAAAGATCAATAGTTATTAATTATTATGAGAAGATGCCCCATGTACGGGATTCATCCATTTTTTTAAACCTTGTACAAATAGTTCTTTTGGAATACAGGTATATAGGGTGTTCAAGTGCGTTTGAAATTTTAAGGGGTTACTCGAAATCAAGTGTGTATAATATAGGATAAAGTATAGAAAAAATCGACCTACAATTATTTTTTTCAGTTTCACATACTTAATCTGAATAGTGAATCAAGAATTTGTATTTTTTCAATGTTTTTTCTGTATTCTATACTTCATTCTGAGTAAGACCTTAAAATTTCAAACGTACCTTTTTTAACATCCTGTATAGTTTTACATACAATATTGTCCATATTCATATATGTACCTGCCGCTCCCTGAAGGCGACCTCAACCCCTGCGGGTAAGATCTGGTGACGGTCCATCCAGTCGTCATTCAGTTATCTCGCTCGCTCCTACGTGTTAGAGAGGGAGATCGGTATAGGTAAATAACTCGGACAATTTGTATGGAGTATCCAGGGTGTGCTCTCTACCAGTAATTTTCGAACAGCCCGTAAACACCTGCGCTGAGCAACGTAACTTTATTAAAGTAAGCATTTTTCGCTGCAGTCCGCATCTGGTGGAACACTTTAGAAAATTTAACCCCTACAGTCACGTAGAACGAAAATTGGTCTGTATTCTTAACATTTAATGCTGCTCAATTCGAAGGCATGGGTTTTAAAAATTTTATCTTGAAAAATTTTTGTGTTCTGACAGTGTTTACTTGAAACTAAGCCTGGAAAAAAGGTATCATTCAACAGCAGTTAAACTATATTCTGAGGATTGATTTTCTATTTTTAATGGAATTCTTGATTTTATTACCGATTAGTTTTGCCTTTGATGTTATCTGCGTGGATATCGTTTTTGTTTCTACATACAATCTATTCAACAATTTCATTGACGCATAACACTTAATTATGTTATTGCTTCTCAAATCACCATTTACCTCCAAAGCTTAGCTTACCTTACCCGATTATAATTTTTCGCCATTTATTTTGACAAGGGATGAAAATATATACTTTGAAAATCAAACAAACGCTATTCTAATTAAACATGTAGCCTTCTCGCGTTGCCGACATGGCCCAAATTCCCATTAGGGGCAAAGTGGCTTTCTTACTTAGCAATTCCCTGTGTAGCCGACCGGGACTATATCTTTGTAGTGGGTAATGCTGGGAGTGAACCCATTTATGAAGCCGGTAAATAAGGCTGCTGCGAATTGGTTAAATGTTGTTTGTGTGCCCCTATGTACTTTACTTCTAATTCCGTGTAGACAATCAACGTTGCCTTTGGCGTTTATAACAGACGTTTCAGTCAGTGTCGATACAATGTTAAGAATTCAGATCAGATCAACGGCTTGTTCCTTAAAAATTTTTGTTCCCACCGCCTCATGGCATTTTGTCATCACATCAGACACTGTACCGCATGGGATACAATTGAGGCAACGATAAAGAAAACAAAATGAATAAAAAACATGTAGCACCAGATTGACTGATGATCCAATGTATAGTTTGCGTGAATCCTTTGGTTGCATATAACACTAAATGGTACTGTATCGAAATGTATGGAGAATGTCTATTTAATTAAACGTCTTCCGGTTGGGACTATGATATTTAAGGCTTTATGTGGCGATACAGAATGTAAAAATTACAGATTTGTTCGATGATGTTAACCATTATCCACCAGGTCATCGGCCTTTTATGGTCTTATAAAATAAATTTTAAAACGAACTAGCCATCTAAAAATGTAACTGGATTAACGAGTAAACGTATACACGGAAAAGGTTAGTTTTGCTATTTGCGTAGGTATTTAAAATACGAGAAAACCTTTCTTTAAGGTCTGCAGCGTTCTAAATCCATTTTGAATCCCAACGATAAAATAGTAGGCCTTATGCATGTCTGCCTGTGGTATCGTAGCTTTAGAACGGATGGACCGATTTGAATACATTTTTATTTTTAAAATATACCTATACTATGCGATGATGATGTGCTTAGTGAAAATCTGTTCAGTGGTTTTTAAGTAAAACGATTTTAAGTGTGATTCTAAGTAGGCCATGTTAAATATTTAACTTATACACAAACAATAATAAATAAGTGTAAGAATACACATACAATTTTCGTGATAGTGTGTTAAGATATAATTTGAAACAGTCCCAAATCCCAAAACATAAACTTACCAATATAATAGGTCAGTGGTCGCCCAAACTTCCCCTTTTAACCTAAATACGCTGAAAAATACAACCTGCGAGTGACATTATTATAAAAATTCAAATCGTAAACTTAAATTACAGTACGAAGCGGCTGTAAAAGGTTTAAAAAAGCCGTTCAGTTTTTATTTATAATACCTTTGTGTCGCGTGAGTTTCACTAATTCTACTTCGCTCAGTTTCCCGTCGCCGGTGGGCAATGTTGCCCTCAATAAGAAAGAAGGCCGCAAAGTATACGGAAACTCCATATACATACCTACTTCGCGGCTTTATTTCTTAGCAGAGCTGAATGTTGCCTGCCGTATGCCTGGGGTAAAGTAACCAACGCGATACAGACAAAAATAGGTATGAACGAGGTAGCTTTAGAATCTAAATACGAGTAAAGTAGGTTTCTGTAAGTTTTAATATACACTTTGTTTTTAGTTGTCGACATAATATTTGAAGAAGTTAGGGTTGAGCCTTACGCGGTCCATTTTTGCTAAGTTAAAACTGCGACTTCGACTGAACAACATTTCCCAAGGAACCTTATATTCAAAATATTTATAAATGTCTCATACTATTATCAATTGTGAATATAAAAAAGCTGATTTAGTTTTGTACGAGAAGTACATTTTTTTTAAATTTCAATCTATGTAACAAAACTTTACTAGCATGTTTTTGTACTTTCACTCTGATTATATTCTGAATTTTTAACTTATTATGACCAGGAACGACATAAAGCCCAAACCACAGTACTCCACCGTAACTTAAGGAAACAAACAATGCTGAAACTCTATCATTCTATCTCTTTATCACCACATTTGTTCTCAAAAGAATATCACCACCACTAGAAACGAGTCGTGACCTCTCTCAAACTTTGCCACTTAAAGATTACGGGACCAAAGTGGGGAGTAAACGCAGTAATTACGTCAAAAGTCTGGTAACGCTCGGTAACGCTTGGAAAAAGTGTTATAACACGTGCCGATAACAATCGAAACACTTATACAGGATTTTTTTCGGATGTGCAGCAAGTATAAGGCATGGAAGGGGAACTTGCATAGAACATAATTTAACTTCAGTCAAATAGAGATTTAAAAACTTAAACATTTGTGAAAGTAGTTTTTTGCTATCTCCATCATTTATTGAGCTATTGCAGTCTGAAAAAAAAGTCGCGGAGTGCGACCCGAAAACGATTCTTACAAAAATAAGCTATGCAGTGACATCACAAGTCAAAAGTATAAAGCGATGAACAATAATGATTAACTCTTTCAATGAGTGTTTTCCGTATATGCTGTCTTAGAAGAACATGTCACAAATATTACGGAGATTCTAAAAATAGATTTTATTTTAACTTTGCAAGCATTTTGGAAATTTCACACTTACGAACCATAATAAAAAATATAAAAATAATAATATAGCGTGCTGGGTTTCTTACAGTATTTTGGTTTCGACGTCTACTATAATATTTATTTACTTTTATTAAAATCTAAAATTCATGCAAGTTCCCCATTTAGATAACACTAAGTTCTAACTTGGGCTCCATCATAACTTACTATCAGGTAAGACCAAGAACTCATAAAAAAAAAATGCTACGACGAGGACAATTTCTTTATTTGTTTCTGAATAGATTCACTGTACGTTTGGCAAACTATCATACATTTTTGGGGCTGTCTACACGTTCTGTCGGTACGTGTAATATCGCCTTAACTCCTCTTGTTCACAAGACTGCTAATTAATTTAACATTTGAGTTTTCTTGGCCCTGGTAGATCCCAAGCCCAGGCACGCTTAATGAGGGTTCGAACTTATTTTACAGGCAATGTTAGAATGGAAAACATTTTGAAACATTATCCATCCCATTCAACTGAGTATTAAAAACAGACTGATGAAAATTCACACGAGAATTTCTGTTCCTAAAATGTTTACTTACATTCCTGCCTGAGATAATAGGTCGAAGTTTTGTACCTTTCTTTGTTACAATTAAAGATTTATTATTTATTTATTTTTTACTTCGTTAGGGTTTTAAGGTTGTATTTTTTCTATTTCTGTGTCGCTGTTTATTCGTATTTGAAAAGCTGTATTCGTGTCCTTCGCTTCAAAGTAGTATGCATTTCCACAAAGCAAATAACTAACAATTACAATTATTTCGGTGTTAAATTCCACATTGCTTCCCCGATAACAAGTAACCCGTAACATCGTCATTTTATAAAAATAAAAGTCATTTAATTCCGCTCAAGGCTGCATCTCAACCACTGGATTCCATTACGGAAATGAATAAATACGGTGAGAAGAAGGTAATTTTTTTAAAACCCCATCCATCCGGACGACGTCTGAGGACCGGAAATTCTTAGATAAACTTTGAGGTACAGGCAGGAACAAAAGTGTATTCGAAAAGATGATAAATTAAATAATTCCTTGAAATTAGGAGAAACCTTTTGCATTATCAAAATAGCAAAATGTTGATACAAAAACAACTCTTAAATGTGTTTTGGTGCTAATAAATATGAACTTTATTAAACAAAACATTTTTTCAGACAGGTGTAAAGTCGTCAGATATAGCCATTCCAAACTATTTTTCTTTAAAAATCCTAAATAATGATCAAAAGAACAATTTTTAGTAAACTAACTAACTAACAAATTTTTAGTATGCTAACGGTACCTACAAACGACGCTGACGCAAACTTGCTCGAAAGAATTCTGAAATTACTACTTTTAACTAGGGAATACTATTTTTATCGAGAATATCGAAGGATGTTTTTAAAGTTGAATTAATTAGATATCTGACGAGAAATGTTGGCGAGACAAATTCTGTTTATTTAAATAGTGGTAGCACAAAAGTTGTGACCTTAATAATATGTTCAGATTCGCCATTGAAAATCAGAATGTATTTAGAAGTAGGAGGTGTCGTTCATATAACCTTCATTTTGATACAGTCGGGATTATTTTTTTGTTAATTTTTTATCGTTAACAACTCCATATCGCCCATACTGCGGGGGTACGGGTCTCTTCCCGTACCTCGGGTAGGTTACGCCATACTCCATAGACGGGGACCAAGTCCGGATTGAAGTAAGTAATTGGTTATAGTTCAGGTTAATTTATCTGAGAAGTTATACAGGGTGAAATCGCAAAAAAAATTTTGGCCTTTCATACAAATCGATCAGCTGGCGAGCCAAGTTTGTATGAAAAGTCCAAAAATTGTTTTGCGATTTTAACAAAGTTGTAGAACAGAAGTTGTTCAGTTTGATGAGTAGAAGCCCAACTTAAAGTATTACTGCACCTTTTTGATACACTATAAGTTTACCTCCCATATAGGTAACTATAATTTAAGATTCTCAGTCTCACCCAAAAACTGAAACCCAATACTTCAATAAAGAAGTCCCAAATCAAAAAGGAATTAATGACATAATTTTAAACAACATTAGCATCGCAAACAGACGAAGGGGAGGATCGGCTAATTTGGTGTTAATTATTCTACGGGCGGGACCGTGGGGCTATTACGGCTAGAGATGCGATTTTTGATCGAAATAATAATTTTCTTAATTGTTTAATTTGAATTCATATTTTTTAAAGACTAAAAGATTTTTTGCAGTTTGACATATTCGTAATGTATAAAAAAAAACATGCTACATACAGAACGATATTGGAAGCACATTATGTTAGCGAATGTGCTATACCTACCAATCGTAGAAGAATAGTGTATTCAATAATTAGCACGTATTGTATAATGGTCACTTTTTATTTGCTAAAAAGCGAAAAACGGTAGACGCAACATATGAAACTTGAGCTCTTTTGCTTACCATACTAACTTAAAACAACTGAACAGTCGATTTACAAATCTGTATAAAAATTCAATATATATTATCATATACTCGTTCTGTGGGAAAAGCTGGTGAGTTTTTTGTAAATAAAAAGTCACTTATTTATACTACTTACACAAAAAAACTACCAGAAATATGTAAGAAACAGCGCAGACACAAACCAATTTAATCATTTTCATTTTTTTTTCCAAACAGTAATACCGAATCCGCTCAAAAGTCAAATGTCCGAAAGCGAAAATTCGGCTCATCACTAGTGCACATCTCAGACGGGCCGAGCCGACCGACAGACTGCCGAAATCAATTAGCGTCGGTACACATTGCCGGCGACCTAACAATTTATATGTGTACTTGTGTAATGAACTGATTATACGAGTGCTATGTTATGTATAGGCACATATTGTTGATGTAACCGCGGCGTTTACATTCCGCTGTATGCTATGTACGTAACAAAATTGATAGTAAATAAATTAAGCTAGATGATACTAATCATTCGAGTTACTTTTTCTCATCAGTCAAAAACAACATTTTGTTATAAAAATGTATGAATACGAAGACGTAATGTCATAGAATTTACAGCGTCATTAATGAACTCATTTTGTGATTAAAATCGCTTAATGAGTTCATTGATGATAATTAATAAAAATTAAAGATGAGATTGAAAATTAAACATTTTTTTTAACTTTCAGGGGGAGAGTTTAGTGAACTTTTAGCTCATAATTTATTTTTGATACAGTCATCTAGCCTATTTTATTACAATAATGACTGGCACATTTCAACTTTTAAATAAAGTAAGTAAAACGAAAATACAATAAAATCTCCTTTAAAAATAATTTACCTTTTTCCAGCCTTCTTTATTTTTCTGCTAAAAGGCAAAATTTTTTATGATAATATTCTTATTTTCGGAGCGATGTTCCACGGAACGGACATAATTTAAAATTGGAATTTTAAGAAAGAGATCTCCTAAGTAAACAATCGGAAATTGACAATGGATCTTCGAACAGTAATGGATCTGCTGAAAAATAAATTAAGTCATTCCTGGGCCGGAAGTCGTTGGAATCTCGCGCCGGCATCCCGGTTTATAGCCGGCCAAGGGTGAGCGCGCTAGCGGTGCAAGGGTCCAACTTTAAGATATTTCATTAATTAATTTGAAGTGCCAAAATTCCTGAGTTTAATGGTGGCTGCAAGATCTTACTGAGATCAGAATGTTTATACTTGTTTATAGCTTCCCAGTATTCAACTGGAAAGGAAAGGGAAATATCTGTAATCTACGACATACCGCCAGAAGAAATCTGATAGCTGTCTACTTGCAATGTGGCCACGTGTTTACAAAAAATCCCAATACACATACTTAAGGGAAATTTAGGAATAACATTGTTTTGTTGGTAAACTCAGACGCTAGTTAGTATAAAAGGCCTGCTCTGAGGAATTCTTAGAATCGTGACTAGATGTACTCTATAGTACACAGATTTTAACTACTTACCTATATTATTTTGGACATCCCTATTTAGCGTTGTAAATAAATTTATTAATTTAATCAACTTAGTATTTTTTAATCGATTGTCTTGTTGACATTACTGAGTAAATATGAATAATATAAGTTAAAAAAAAGGTTTGCAGTTTACTGTCAAGCTCAAAACGCAGCATAGATTCTATGTGATTCTAACTTTCTTTTTACTCTACTTATAATAGGCACAAATTACACTTTACATAAATAATAAACATGTCCAAATACAAACTTTACAGGCTCTATAAACAACAGATCGCGCGCGTCCAATACAACATTAATTGCTCGAAGGCTTTTACAGCGGAATCCTAAAAACTAAGTACCGGCATTTCGCCGCCCATCTCTCTATTATTAACACAATAACTGCGGCGCGGTTTTTTCCTGCAGTTACGAGTTTCCTATTACGGCTACAACCAGCCATTTATTTTATGTAACGAACGGCAGGCCGCACTTTATGGCGACGGCTCGTAAAAAGATCTAGTAGAATTCATAATTTTTATGTTCTCCTCATACAGTGTGTTGTTTTCTTGTAAAAAAGATACACGTCATGTTTAAAACAAAGATATAATAGATTCGTTTATTGGGGGGATACGAGTGGTACGATACTAAAGTATTCTTTTGAAATAACTAACATTTCAAAACTGTCACCGCTGACATGACAGTAATAGTCAAATTATTTGAAAACCACTGACCCAATTATGACCAAACATAATAAAGGACCACCGCTGCATTCAAATCACTGGAATTACTTTTAACTTATATTAAGATAGGGTATGGTATTTTAATTTATTCCATTTTCAAACATTGACAAAAACATAGGTGTTACCAAATTCAATAAAATTTCGGCGTTGTTGCCAGGAGATAAAAAGAAAATAATGGTTTGAATAAGTGAACCGCTCAAGATCTATACAAGACAATATACAGTATACAGTCTGGCAACAGGTATCGGATAAAACATATTCTTACTTGCATGCGCAACACAGTTTTACTATGCATGCAGCCAAGACTTTACGAATACGGAGTATTAAAAAAGTGGATTTGAATTTTTAAGGGTTTACTCAGAATCAAGTATAGAATACAGGAAAGATATTGAAACAATCCGGTCTACAAGATCCCCTTAAAATTTCAAACGCACTTTTTTAACAGCCTGTATAATAACAAGGAATACATGAACGTACGTATATATTCGCATATATGGAACACTGAACAGTAACCGCAAATCAAACGCTGGCTGGATGGCAACCTGCCTGTTGTCTGTAAACAGTGGTAAGATCTGGATATGACAGAGACATTCCACATTTAAAAAAATAGAAAAGAGATATTAATTTAAACTGAAGCTTATTTTTTTTTTTAAGTAGATGACTTGAACATTCTTTAAATCGTTTTTTTTTTCTTAGTCTTTACTATGCGGAATTTGTACACAAAACTAATAAAATCCAAAGGTTATAATTTTGAGTAGTATTTATTATATTTGTAGATAGAAAATCACTCAAATGTGAACAAAAAGTAGCGGTTTAATATAAGTATGTGGCGTAGGGGAGCATTTTACTGGACTACCTAAAAAAGGTAATGTTTTCCAAATGTATTTATGCATGTCTGTTTCTGTGAGTAACACGGATCTTGATGGCTTTTGAAATGCGAGGTATCATTATAAATTGAATAAATCACAACACAGATTTAATTTGATGCGTGCTCGGATTGAAATATAACAAAATCAGTTATAATATTCCCATTTTTGTTACAGAGTTCAATGATCTGAAAATTTCAAATAGAAGCTCCATTTTGTAACATTGTGTTGTTACATTATTCATTAATGAACTTTATTTCTCTTATAATGTTTTTCTTTTAAGGTTAATAACGAAATACTCTCAGAAAACCTACAAAAAGGAGAATTCACTGCCTAACATCGTTAAAATAATGTAGTGATTATTCAAGGTTTTTGTTACAAAAAAGTAGGTATTTGTTAAAATGAAATATTTTCTAAGAAAATTACATTTTTGCCAGACAGTTTACTCTGAAAAGCGGCGTGATTACTCGACTTTATCTTATTCTTGTTAAGATCAAATATTAATAATATATGAAATATTTTTAACTAAATAGTGTTTTTACTGAAACAAAAGAAAACATACTAGCTTGAAATTACATTACTTGTGCATTTTTTATTTGTAAATATTTTGTAATGGGTATGGAAACGACTATGACTTCATAAGTTGTTATTTCAGACATATTTATAACTATTTGCTTGTTTTTGAATATATTTTTTATGGCAGAGGTGGCAGAGCAGACGGATTACCTGATGGTAAGCGATTACCGCGGCCCATGGACAAAAAAAATATAAATATATAGAAATTTGATAAAAAATAATAATAATAATAATAATAATTTATTCATTTGTAAAGGGTAAATATACAAAAATAAACAAAAAAGTACCTTGGATGACTAGTTGCCAGCTACCCTAAAATCTTATATTATGCTAATCTACGTCTATATGTCTCTGATTTACTGAAATATGAAAATATGACTTACTTGGAAATTGGCTTATTTATAAACTGAACCCATCCTTAGAATCTGACTAACATCTCCGAACCCAAGTTGGCAGGACCATATTATGCAAGGTTCGACTAGGTGGGTACCACTGTTCGCTCTATACCTGCCGCCAAACAGCGTACTTTGTTCCGACGGCTGGGTAGAGCTCACCAGCGTAATCAGAGAGGCATTTCATCTTACCGCTCTATAGAATCGGCAAGGCAGTGATAGCCACTTTTCATCGGATGAGCCGTAAGCTTTCCACCTTGCATAATAAATAAAAACTTAAACATTGTATTTTTTTATTGTATCAAAAATAAATTATGAGCTATTTTCCACTTAATTCGTTATACACTTACACTTGAACAAAATGATTTGTTTTTCATCCCATCCAAAATTTTTTAATAACGAAAATAACGAAATTACTCGACTATTAACGCTAAAAAACAATGACATCACGCTTTGCTATTTCAAACATTTTTAGAACAAATGTCGTTTTTATATCTGATAATAATTAATTCAAATGACAAGTAGATATCTACCCTTTTATCCTTATTCTGATTACAATCAGTACACATGCATGTGAACAGTTATCTACACGTCAATCTAGGGAGGTACATTTCCTCACTTATCCACACTTACCCCGGTGCGATACTCGTACCACGTGGTTAATATCGAGGTCACTCGTCCTTGTTAGCGAACGGTTCACCGCTTATCGCATCCGTAAGAGCTGCCCTTAACTTTATATGTGTAAGATTGGACACCTTTTGTAATTATTGTAGTACGCAGGTTTAATAAAAAATACTATTCAGGTCGAATGTGAAAACTTTTGTATTACGGTTTTTTAAAATAAAATAAACGATAAAAAATTGGCTCTTAATACAAAAATGGTCAATCCGACGATTACTTGGTGTAAAGTTCAATATTTTTGTCATTTTGTCACATGTCCATTTATACTATCGCGTCTGACTGAATGAGTGTCAGACAAGGGATAGCCTTAACTGGTGGCAGACTATTTAAAAAATACGAAACAATTGTGATACTTTGTAAATTATGTCTTATAAAATCAAATGATTCATGTTTTTCATTATTTTTAGACAATATTCCTCTAAGGGATGAAGTGCGTTAAAATTGTATGGAAATTGAATTTCAAATGATTTTATAAACATTTACACACTCATAAATATTTAATAAACATTTGTTGAAAACTAATACCGAATACAAAGACATAAAAGAGATATATTTATGTATAGAGACAACCACAAGAATCAACGTTCAATCGATCTTCACAGGGGCGGAGTAATGACAGCATCCAGGACCGGACTAGGCAGAAAGCTTTGAGCCAAACCCCCCGGGACCAACTCAAAGAGATCTGATTTATCAACTCCTGTGTGTATCAGTAGAAAGGGATTTTCATTACATTGCTCTGCATGCATACTAAAGAATTCATTAATAATTCTGTATTTATCAAAGCTCATTCAACTATGTTTAGAATGACAATACTACAACTGGTAAAATTTGTATTTACTTATTTTGATTAAACCAATTTTCGAAGTTAAATTTTTTCATTTTTATCAATAACAGGAAGAAATCGATTTGAGAAACATGAATAGTATCCTTAATTTATTAATTCAATTGTAAATGTATTTTGTGTTCATTAAAGAGCATTTATCGTATTTAAACAGTTTCTGTGTATTCTCCTTTATCATCTATCCGAAACCATTTTGCCTGACAAAGTGTGGCGTAGTGGTTAGCGCTTTTGTTTGCTAAGCTGACATTCGTGGGTTTGATCCCCATTCAGTGCAAATATTTGTGTAACAAGCAGATTTGTTTGCTCTGTCTGGGTGTTTCATATCTGTTCCTAAATATACAGATGTTACAAAATAGGTGTTATCTGCTGGTTCTACACTTGAAACGGAAAAATAGTTAAATATCATCATCGTATCGGTTCCTGTATTAGCTACTAGCCTTCGCCCGCGACTTCGTATGCGTGAACTTCAGAATTGGGTCAGAATCAGAATCTAATGACAAAGTAAAAAATTCAGTTTTTAGCCATTCCTCCGGGAACCCTCGAGTTTTCCGGGATATATATACCTACCAAGTTTCATCCAAATCCGTTCAGTAGTTTCGGCGTGAACGTGGAACAAACAAACAAACATCCGCAGTTTGGCATTTATAATAGAGTGAGATGAGATTTCACCAATTAATGCACCTATAGAGAATGAAGAGTTCTTTATTTTGGCGATTTAATAAAAATCGTCGAACAAAATCTAACGGGTTAAAACCAGTAAACCCATTAGTTTTTACACCCTGTATAGGTATGAAAAACAAACACCCATTATAATTATGTATAACGTATATCAGTCTCAGGTTCCCACAGCTCAGGGAAACCTAGTTTAGAGTCGGATGATCGTGTGTGATTGGAACCGAAAATTTATTTATTATAATAAGTTTTGTTCGACCTGACTTTGTAGTTGACGCCTAAACAAAGTTTGTTATACTCGTGTCCTATTACCACCATTCTGAAAATGTGACCACTGATCCGAGAGTCGTGGGTTCGATCCCCACACAGGGCAAATATTTCTGTGATGAGCAGATTTGTTTGCTCTGAGTCTGGGTGTATTATATCTATACGTGTATGTATTTAAATGTCTATGTGTATGTATATCAGTCTCTGGTTCCTATGGTACAGAGAATCCTAGTTTGGGGCCAGATAACCGTGTGTGATTTGTCTCGGACAGTATTATGATATTATTTTCTGCGACCAAATTACGCATTCATCCCCTGTATCTCAGACTAAAAAAGTATTTATTTCATGCCCTCTATCAATGACTGAGTTCAAAAATTTCATATGCCAATAACCACAGACTTGCACCCTGCGCCGCTTCAAGCGAAGCGAGGGATAAAAAAATTTTGCCAATAACATTTTCTTACGTGACGAAACAAAGAGACCGGATTACACCCTTCAGCCCACGCATACGTGTAAAATCTCTTTTCTCGCACGTTTACTTTTAATTCCGTGAAAAACAAACACGTGCGGTCTGTGTCATGCCGTTAAACAACCGTGTCAATCACAAGTTGCTCTCAAACGGTCCGGAGCGGGTATCCGTTTTCCGAGACACGACATCTAGCGGCGGCATAGGAAAACATGTCAACTTTGTAAGCCAGTCACGCACGATCATCCGTAACCAACAAAGGACTGGGACAAACGCTATATGTACATATCTGCGCATATATAGTGTGGGAGATGTAGTGTCGAACGAAAGCAAAGCGGGGTGGGTTGTTTACAAAACGGGATTTGAATTTATCTTGTTACTTTAGGCCGGTTCTTTTAGCTACTTAAAGAAGATCTATTACTGTAAGACTAATACAACAAAAGTTTTAACAACAGATTTTGAATTAAATGTTTTCTGAATGTTTATTTCTTTTTTGGGAAAATAAACAGTACAAATAAAATAAATATTTTAGATTTAAGGTAGACCGTAAATAGGGTTAGGATAACGATTAACTTAGTTTAGAAACATAGGAAATGTGACAGGTCAAACATTTTGTATCTCTACGCAAGTATGCCGGTCGACTAATGTACTAATGAGAAGCGTTGATCTTTGATGAAATTAATTATTCCAGTCAATATTGACAGTACTTTGACAGTCCATTACCGGCGGTCCAAAATTTGAAACAGTCATTAATAGCGCACTTAGCGTGTATGCGGTTGGTTGATTAAATCTATTTTAAGTATAAAATATTCAGTTGTTGAGTGCCACGAGGTGCTGACAGTTACTCATCTGAGTTACTTTTTATCACATGTCAACAACGATATGACCTAGAAATGTCAGAAATAGGAATCTATGACGTCATCATTTAGTTTAGTAGGTTCCATTTAAATTACGAAATATCGACGCTTGATCATAATATCGTAATATCGATCATAATATTCATAATATGTATAATTAAAAAATGCTTATGTTATAAAATTCCAAGCTAGGCTTTTTTTGCTGCTTCATTGAAAGAGTTATTTAGTGATATTCTATTAAGATTCACGATAAATTAAATAAAAACCTATAGTTTTTATTATTTATTTGTGAAGTTTGATCTGTACGTATCAGACAGCTTTAAGTGTAAGCAGTAAAAACTGAATACCCAAAATCACGTCTACAAAATATTCGTCAGGCAATTTCCCACGTGCCAACGACTATAGCGCCGCGACCAAAAAGATGGCATTACACCGTCTCCACAGAGATCCTACGTGTCCCATTCAGCGCGCTCTTGGCCCGGACAGGTGCGCTCAAATTCAGCCAAATCGTTAAACTGGGGCCGCTCGAAATAATAAGTAGTTCCACGTTTGAGTTGCTGGAAACGTCCCCGCCAATTCTATTGAAAGCCCGAATGAAGATAAATGGCTTGGTCGGCTCCATAACGAGGCGAAGTCGACTGTTTTCAATTTGCCCGCGACGCGATTTAGTGTGAATTCTAAGAAATTTATTTCGTGTTTCGCGTCTTGTGTGCTCTCAAGTTTTTCTTTTTTTTTTTTTTGCTTTTTTCTCTCTCGTGCGCGGGAAAGCAATCGGGTCATACAGTTAACAGCCTACTTTTTCATTTCTTTTGACTTTGTCCTCTTCGTTACAAACATTTCGCGTATTTGAGTTACGTTGCGGAGGAGGAAAATTAAGTTCTATGAAAGATCTTAAAGACATTATGCAAAAATTGGTCCCAAAAGAAATATGCTCTTTAATTTAGAGTTTATCCATTGGCTGGCACGGCACCGGCACTCAGGGAAATATAAATGAATGAAAATGTATGAATCCTTTTTCCATTGAAAGGCAAAGGCGCTGCTAGACGAAGACCTCTACCGGTTCCGGTATCATTATATCGTTTCAGTAAAAAAACCTGAGATACGTTAGAAAGATACAATGAAAAATATAAACGTCAGCCTTAACAAAGAAATGATAAAGTAAATAAATATAAAAGGGACGTAAGTAATGAGAAATCCATACTTGTGCTCATGTGACACACAAAGCAAACATATACGTACCTAAGCAAATGTATGCTCAAGCACGGAATCATTAAATTTGAAATCGGGCAATTTCGCCGGCAGACAAATGGCTCTCTGATAAATCGAACATCCGAACATATAAGAGAAACCCTGTATACAGGCCGAGGTTAAAATCATTGACACAAAAAACAAGACTTGTTAACAGGGCTTCCACCCAATTTCTGAACTTTCCCTATGAAGAACATTATCGACGAAAATTCATAGTCAATATTAATACAAACAAATGTTGTGGATCTACTTAAGAATTAAATGGCTGTTTCTTAAGGTTTCTTAACGTTTATCCAGTATTGTGTGTATAATTTCTAGTTTAACAGCCCTTAATCAATTTTGTGACACGCTCTATTCGTTCCTAATTTGAATTATTCATAATGTAGGGTCGGCATCTACTTGCAATAAGCCGCTCGGATTCATTCCGGAATTCACTAACAAGGAGTCTCTCTAAGAAGTTTCTATATACCTAATATCCAAAGCGATAGCGTCTTTTTTTTCCTTTGTTAACTCTTCGAAGGAGGTTCTTACGATTAAGTAGATTTCCAAGCAAATCACTGTGATCACTTTCATACAATGCTTTTCATATTCCTAATCGCGCCATAGCGTTGCTCCAACGCTTGGCATTCTATAACTCACACTTTCCCTTAGTTTCCTAAGTACATGATTTTCTATTGAAATCTCCTCAGAATCTAGGAGATGGATGAGTTTCCAGCCGAAGGGCCCAATCTGGATGACTAATGGCGTGTGAAGGAGCTCCCGAATTGAGTCATTTTTCCCTTTGACGACCTTTTAAATATGAATCTTAAAGCTGTGGAAATTAATCGTGAATGGAAACGATTTAAAAGCGTGATTAAACTGTGCGTGTATGAATGGTAGTATTTCTAAACGATTATGAAGAAGCGAAAAGGAAGATTTGCCGGATTTTACTATTTATGGAACTAATGAACTTTTTAAAATAAACTTTGGCCAATTCACATTTTCATACTTTAAATTTTCTAAAGCACGCCCAAATATAGTAACATTTCTATCTAGGACGTAATAAAATATAAGTAGGTGTGGTAGGCCCTTTACTGGAACTTCTTATCCACTACTGTACATTCTACGAATTTGTGTAAATTAATATTAGCAAAAAAAACAGCCATCTCTTCTAATAATTGTGAAAGTTTGGATCTTTTATTCAATCACATAACGGCTTCACAGATTTGGATGAAATTTGCCATTCAGTCAGTTTGTAACTTGGATTAACATATAGGATACTTTTTATCCCAGTATATAACAACTGGAAGTCCACGTGGACGAAGTCGCGAGCAGAAGCTAGTAGTCATATTGTATCAGTCGCTTAGCGAATTTTGTACGGAATGGACTGGAGACTATGTCTTTTTTGAAATTTCAGAAAAGTCCGGTGATCGAAAGACCATTGGCGAGTAGAAGCCTCAGTTCATTGACCCCATTTTTTACATCCCGTACATGTCAATTAACATTCTCAACATCTTCCTAATAAGAGTAATCCTCATTCAGAGGCTATTTAAGTTGTTACCCGATAAAGCCTCTTATATAGAAAAGAAACTAAGGATTAAATTCTCAATCTTTGTCACACACTTCAGGCTCCAGGGGCACTCATCTAAGGAAGCGGGCGTTTCCTTGACCTTTAAGTCAAAGGCGTAAAGTCGTTTTCGGTGGCTTAAGAGAGAGTTTCGGCAGTGGTTATCAGGTTATTTGTATAGGACAGAACAGGGTAGCAAAGTAGCAAACATAGAGGTTACTTACCAAGATCCGTTAGTATTCACACACACATACATGGCGCTAGAGAACATCTGATGTTTAAGAGGGTACTAATGCTTAGGCCCAAAACAGATTGTGTTAGAATAGAATACAGTATAAATAAATAAAAACAAAATACAATAGATACTCAAGGTCATTTTTTAAAGACGGATATGAAAATATCTAGGCATTTATTCGGGTCACATGTGACAGATTTGGTTCTACCAATTTTATAATAAATGACAAATTTTGTTTCTCCAAAAGGTAATTTTTTTGTTATTGATTTTTGGGTCGGGTATGAATCAAAGCAGGCCTTTTTGTTATTTGTATACTATTTTCTGGTTATAAGATGAGAAATATTGAACAAAATAAAATAAAATCACCTCACAAGTGGAGTCAACATTTTCTTGTCAATCGCACTACGAAGTGTTGGCCTCTCTTTTTTCAAGCGGTCGTTAGTCTTAGACACAGATAACAGTAAACTCTAGTTTTACCTATACTTTTAGGGATGAACAAAATTTTCTACCAAAAATGTTTAATCCCACAAAGTGATGTTTCAATCGCAAATCGGTGCGCCAACCAAAGAATAGAATAGGACCTTTTTTGTCCACCCAAAGAACTTCCGGCCATTATCGTTGGCACTTTCAACTATAGGATGTAACGTTTTTCTGTTGGCCCCAGCGAATAGTGTGGAAGGTGACTGATAAATATAATTCGTGTAGTGTTATCGTAAAAAAATATGGCAACCATCGGGATGGGGCCAGGGCGTGATAATAGTTGGAAGCACGCGACCGAAATTAGAACATGCTGTAGCACGCGACATGGGCTTTCCTTGTTAGCAGGGTGTGAAGTTAAGAAAGCTGACGATAAACGCATGGGTTCTGTTTTTTTATTCAACCGCCTTCGTGGCTTGGTGACTACTCCGCTCGCTTTACATCAGGAAGTCGCGGGTTCGATTCCCGGCGGAGTATGACTTTAACTTGTAGAGCTCGGTTTTACTTTTGGGCTAGCTACCACCACCATAACTATTTAAGTCCACCCAACATGATTAGTAACTAACAAATTGATGTGTTTCGACATTAAGATAAGAAAGGCACTAGCTAATAATAAATAGCTATAAAGCTAATAGCTATATTTAATAGCTTCCCTTACTAGGGGAATTTTGGAAGGTTCATTTTCTGCAAACTGAAGAAGTTGTTCCAAGGAACCTATACCAGCGGAGCAAAACAATTATGACTCTCACATTAATTGTTAATAATCGGTCAGTAACTTTCTAGTTTGCACGGAAAATAAAAAAATGTTCAGGTTCTACAAGTTCCTCAGGAAAAGTGGTTTAGTATCATAAGGCGGCGCCTTATTGGCAGTATTTTTATTTGTAAGCCTGAGTTTGTGTAATTCATCAGGTGAGATGATGCCAAGGACTTACCAATTGAGGGTAAAAAAAAACTATTTTTATTTTACTGTAAAATAAATGTGTTTTATTTCTTTCTTTCTTTCTATGCGTGGCAGCAATCCTTAGACGCTTATTAGCGTACAAAAATAACAGAATCTAACAGAATCAGCTGATACTATTTAACCTGGGGTCTCTACTCAAACTGAGCAACATTCCCTGAGGAACCAATGGACAATTCCCAAAAAAAAAATATTGATATCACATATTAAGTCGACCGATCATCTGATCGCTTGTCAGAAACAGGAAAAATAAGTTACTTAATATTTGAAACACGTAAAAATCAATCAAACAGTGTTGTTTTAAAGCGTTTTAAGATAACAAGTAACAAAAATTTCTTAATGTTTACAACATGGGTTTACTAGTTTGCGTGTCGAGCCGTATTGACCTGGCAATGGCGGGCCTCCGCGGTAACTCTCTTTGAACGCAGTGTGCACTGAACCCATTTACTGTTTTTTATCATTTTATTGGCTGAAAGAACCTAAAGAATCAACTGGCTGGATGGAAAAATCGAATTTTTTTTAAATAAACTAATCGATTTAAAAATAAAAAAAGAATTCGACGACTTATATGCACAATCCATCATCATCATCTAGCTTTTTCAACATTTGAATAAAAGAGTCATAGATACAGAGAACTAAACGCTTTATAGGGGTGCGTCTCATTTTATATAAAAACGGGAGATATATTTTCATTTCAATAACGCTCAAATGCTATAATTATCACGAGATATACCAACAGATGATATAATTTTGTTGAATATAACAATTATAGGCTCTAACAATTACATTATATAAAATCGTTTAGTATAAAATTTATAATACATATCATTATTATCATATAACATTCTCGAGATATAATGTTCATAAGATATAATAACTTTAGATATAATGCTCCGAGTGAGCAGAGAAATTACCAGGGTTTTATTTTCTACTGGTTTTTTTATGAAAATTCTACTATTCAGAATACATACAAAATTCTCACGGATTCTAAATAGGATGTGGGAGTGAGCGAAGCGAGCTCGGGAATTGGGATCACCCCGACTCGGATAATTTCGGTTCGGAGACTGTGATGTGGAGGCGAGCTTGCTCGCCTCCCCTCACAGTCACCGTGTTAGGTTTGATTGATAAAATGACCACAGATCGACTGCTTGCTTGCATGTTTGCTTGCCTGCCTTCATGCTTGCTTGCATGCTTGCTTACGTGCTTGCTTGCATCTAGTGCTTTTATACTTGACAAATAAAATTCAATTAATTTAGTATACAAAATATATTATATACAGAGTTCACATTACTTATATAATATTAACAAGAAACAAGTTTTGTCATCTCCACCGTTGTATCTTTTAAATTTATATCTAAGATATGTTATATGTTATCAATAGTAGGTTAAATGAGTCTTATATCATATGATTGTTATATTGTATGTTTATTATATACAGCGTTTATTATAACTTATGAAATTATTATTTTTAAAATTATATCTAGAGTTTATTATATCTGACAATCGTTATATTTAAGAAAATTGTATGTTTGGTTTATATAGCTTCTAAATGATATATCTTTTGTATTTATAGATTCTATTACTTACCCTTCTATAGCAATGCCTTCTTTTATGGAACTGGATACGAATTACGATTTAGGTGATTTGAAAGTAAGCATGTAAGCGGGCATTTGTATTGTTTCCGATATTTTAACATCGTGCCTTAACGAATGATAAATGAAAAAGCTTTCGCTAATTTCATTTCACGGAGGTATTGCTCATATGCTTTAGTGCTTGGGCAAATATACTATCAACGCCATTCCTACAATAAGAATTACAAAAAAACCTATTTAAAAGCGACTTCAAAGATACTTCCGGCTTCAAAATAAAATATTTCATCATTTAGGAAAACTGAATTATGGGAAAAAGAAACCTATTTACAACAAAAACGTTCCTCTTTTGTTTAAAGCATTCCTTAAGAGGCTTAAACGGAGTCAGGAAAATTCCCTAGTGCTGCGAGGTTCCACTCGGCAAAAGGTATGCGTATAATAGTACAGTTAGCAACAATAACAATGTAAACATTATCAGTACCAAAACTCCATCTGTTTAGGTATATTATTAAATGTAAACAATCTCGATATGTCTTTTATTGATGTCTCTATGAAAAATTCTTAAACAAGTAGAATTTATTGCGTGTTTAATATAATAGAAATGCAAAATAAACTAAGTACCAGGGTTCGCATGATATATATAAATTGATATATATCGGATATATATCATGATATATATCAATTGATATTTATGCTTGATATATATCAATATATTTATATTTTCCTAGCTTCTAAGAGCTGCTTCTTACGAATGAATGTGCCAAATGCAAAGAATAAAGATATGATTATCACAATAATAAATAAATGAGTTTAGTTCAATTAACTATCTTCAAATTTGCAAAAATAAAATATACATTTTAGATTCAGTTATTTCGAAAAAACATATCAGAGTATAAAATTTGAATGTTATTTTAATAAAAATCTTCAAATTATCAAACATATACCTACATTTTCAATTAAGCTATTTCGAAAATCATGTAATTAAGTAAGAAATTGATTATTAGTATGTAATTTTGATAAATATCAAAAATATCAAAGATATCGAAAATATCGGATATATATCAAAAATATCTGATATTTTGATATTTATTATAAATATCGGAACCCTGCTAAGTACCAGCGTTCGCAAAAAATATATGAATTTTAACATGCACATTGTTTACGTTTTGATTAGTACCTTATACTACGAACTACTTGGAGTTTTAATCTATAGTCCATGATGCTAATATGTTAGAGAAATACCAAAGACAAGGCTGGACTGTGTGAAGGATGATATGAGTATGAAAGGAGTGAGCACAAATGCTCAATTTATGAAATGTTAAATATGCTAAATCTATAGAACTCATACAATTCTTGTTAATTACAGGAAGCAGAAAAAAAGCCTGCTTGTGGATCAACGTTCTTGTACAATAAATGAGTCATATCAAACAAAACAGGGATAAAGGTAAAAAACCTTGCCCTAGGGGCTGTACAATTTTTGTATTGAAAATGATTTCTATAATCAGACGTCCCTTTAATTTTCATTCATTAATACTGTAAAAGCCACGGCTTCAACTTCGTGAGTCCCAGAAATAATTGTGTGAAAATACGTGTGTTGACTTAATAGCGTGGGTGACTGTACTTCCAAGGCCTTCGCTCCATCATTCTTTTCTTTTCAGTCCATAATTTTCCGATCATATTGCTACTTTGCTTGTCTTGTTACAAAAAGTCAATAGAAATAAAACTCGGAATGAAAGAGAATAAAGCTTACATTTCAATGAACCCTCAGGTTGATAATTTGTTCTAGATACCTAACTATATAAAGTATTTTTAGTACTTTGACAGCTGCCATTCGATACATAAACGCACATTAATATAATTAAAATGACAAATGACAGATCCATACAACTTTACTCAAATAAGGCGTAACATGATTAAACTGTCAGCTCATACGAATCTTGGCGATACTAATAATAAGACTGAAATGGATCTTTAAACGCATGAAAACCTTATATTATGTGTTGTTTATCCAAACAACTAACCAAAATATTATAATTGTTAAATTTAACTGTAAAATCTCCCTTTCACTTTATAAATTTGGGCATTTTAATCGAACACAGAGAAGAGTCAAAATCACTTGCGAGATTTGAAGTTTCATGACAATGCAAAAAAGTTCGTTGGCTCCGCGATAGTGACTCGGACCTCCTTACCAGAGGTCTCGGCTTCAAATCCTGGCCAATGTACCAATAAGTTTTTCAAAACTTAAGTAAGTACATTTTCATACGAATTGGCTTTAACGGTGAAAGAAAACATCGTGAGGAAACCTGCACATCTGATTCAGACAGAGGTTCTCAAACTTGTATTTGGTCTACCGCCCAATTTGAGAATCAATTATTTTGTACCATCACCCCCCTCAAAATTTCATTTTAAATTTTAAAATATCAGAAGAATAACAAGTAAGTCATCGCTCCCATAAACCGCTTCAACAATTTAAATTTTTTCTAGGCCTTTTAACGCCCCTCTGTAGGCCTTAACGCCCACAGGGGGCGTCATCATCCAATTTGAGAAAGACTGGATTGAGATATGTATGAAGGTCAAGGTCACGTCGCACAAGTCTGCTAGGTGTAAATCTTACTGCCCTACAAGTGATCGCGGGTGATGCATTGCATCACCAGGCAACCGCCATCTATTATTCCACACGATTAAAAGAAGAATTTAATCATAATCTTTATTGATAGCATTTGTTACCATTAAATTCAATGGTCTTTGAGCCAAGAAATAATCATGTAAGTGTAAGTAGAATATATCGAGTTCGTAAGATTTAACCTTTGACATAGACCTCAAAGACGCATACCAATAAGAAAACCTGAAACCTTCTCTTTTCTGCGTTATTTTATTTTAATAAAGTCTCCAGGAGAAAACACGTTGTGACTGTTCCTCGTTTCAAATAAATGTGGATTTTATGGAAAATTGTTTTCAAATCATGCCAAGCGTTCTTGGAACTTAGCGGCGGTTTATCGTTATACAGTTTGTAAAAAAAATAGCTTTTCTCTATCGCCAGAATATAATTGACCACGCTGAATACGTTAAAAACAACCGACTTCAATCGCAACAACTCCAATTTTGCTATGTTTTTGTTGATTTTCTCAAAAACCGCTGAATCGATTTCGATAAAATTTATATGGAACCACCCTTTTAAACAAAAAATAATTTTCCAAATCGGTTCAGGCGTCTTCGAGTAATCGGTGAACATACACAAAAAAAAACAAAGATTCCGACGAATTGAGAACCTCCTCCTTTTTTTGAAGTCAGTTAAAAAGTAAAGGCTTTTTTTAGGTTTAAAAAATCAATAACATGTTCTACTTCTCATTTGACAGAATTATCGAATTTGTAATTTTTTATTGCGTTTTGAGAATCACTTAAAACTAACCCGCCTGTGCCACACTGAGAAAGGTTTAATCTAGGTACCGCACAAGAACCTAGATTCAGTATATTTGTTAAAAAACTGATAAATTCAATAAATAATATAAATAAGAAGAGATTAATGAAATAAATAATACACCAACCCCAAATGATTGGGAACAGCGATGAAAACTTTAAGATGTTTCGTGTAGGTAGGATTATAACAATTATGTTACGGTTGTTTTTTTTTTATTTTACATATTTATAAGATTGTCTTATTTTGATTTCCGTTAGAATATTGTGCAGAATATTTCGTTAGAAGTCAGTGTTTATACATATATGAATTCAATAATAATAATCGTAGGTACATGTTAGACTTTCACAGTTTATATGTTGTATGTTTATCATTATATGTTACAAAAAAATAATAAGATTTTCCATGTTACACTAGCGAGGGTACTTCACCGCTAATCGATTAAGTTCATCATCATCACCATTTTTTTCGAAAAATATTTAATCTTATAATTTCGATCTTACTCTATACTCATTACAAATCTAAATAATTCAAAATTGCACATGTAATGAAATTCCAAGCTAGTACTTACGTTTTTGTACTTTATTAATAAAAGGACTATTCAGTAAAAAAAACATAGTAAATTGTTATTCCGTTGTTTAAGAGTATTAGAAAGCTAACACCTAGGTTAATTATTCAGTAATAAATACACTTCTAAAACAGTTGACATAATGTGATAACACGCCTAGAATACGTCCTATCGACCGCCAAATATTCCATGAAAGAGAAAATAATCTAAGCAATTTGCTTCAAATTAATCTTCTTTATACACACGGCGAAACGTGCGAATAACAACCCCCAAATATCAATAAACTCAATCAAGACAAAAAAACCTTAACAAATTACGCTTATCACTAAAGTTACCGAGAACAGCGCATTCCAAATCCGTTTCAAAACACAGACACTAGACACACTTACAATAAAAACTTCATTTATTTTTTCTTAAAAAAATATTAATAACACACAGCATACATTCAAAACACTCGAAGTCACAACGCGCTACGTCAAAACGCGTGCAGTCTACGCGAGCCGCTACGAAACACTGCCGCGCCGGGCTTGCATTGCAAACTCCTCGTAACTGTTTCTATCTACGGTAAACCATTCCGCCGCCGTTCCGCCACAGTTTTGACACAACGATTTTGTATATTACAATTTACACGCTTCACGAAACACTGGGACTGTGTCATTGTCAATGTCAAATGAAAGGAATAGATTGTTGGTGTTTTTGATTGATTTGATCTGAAAAGCACTTTCCTCCTTTTTTACAAAAATTGTTAAGTACCGAATGTAGTGATTTTAGATGAGGTGGAACTAGGGTTGGAAATGCGCCTTTTCTTTAAGCCTGAGTAATAAATTAATTAGACACGCGCAGAGTTAAAAAAAATTTTTTTTACCGAAAGCAAAATCTTCGTATCGTTCAATTTTCCTCGAAAAAAGGATGATTAGATGCGATTATCCGCCCCGAATGAAATATGTCCTCACTGACAAGTTAAGAAGCGAAAACAGGATAGCAATAGCGTTCTGTCTCAAAATAAATTAAAATACTTGCAAAAAATTCGAGTCAATCTCATGGGGCAAGAATACGGAAGATTTGTCTACATTACCATCGTGCATGAACGAACCTTGGCTCTTCTATTTATTAATATTTTAATTTGCGACTAAGGATGCCTTTAATTTGATAAAATGCTTTAACTAAGCCAAAAGCATAACAACTGTCGATGAAAAATATTAGTTTAAGAAAAGCAAAAGGACTGGTTTTAAATAACAGTACCAAGTTAAAAATAACCGAAGGAATAGGTTTATGTAATAACTAAAAATAAATTTTGTTGACAATATATCCGGAGAAATCGACAACTGATAGACATAAAACCAGCAACTGTAAATTAACATATGTTCATCACTGAAAATAAGCTTTCAGTTAATGAAAGTAAATATTTCAGTTAATGAAAGTAAATAATTAAAATTAAGATAAGTCCTTCTCATGAAACTGAACAACTTTCCCGAAGGAACTTACAATACATTACAATCTGGGAAAAAATATATTTAGTTTTCATACTTATTCCCAATAAATTAAACACTGACCATACAATACTATTTTTGTATGGTAAGACATATTTTTTTGCTCCAGCTGTATAAGTTACTTAGAGACTGGTTTAATTCTATGAGAGGCAGCCTTTTGCCGCTTCTAGGCGTAAAAACGTATTCCTGTATCTACTTACACCGTTTAATGATTTATAAAGCTTAAGTATTGTGACGTCACAGCTTTCCCTCTGTCACCCGTGGCTTTTATTTGGGAGACAGATACGAAAACAAAAAATAAAGAATAAATAAAGCTTTGCACTGTAAAAAGTTTATATTTCGCAGTTTTTTACCGTCTGTCCCAAAAGGACGGTAAATATAATGTATATGTAGTAGGAACGTTACCAATCTATTAGAATTATGTTATCTTTGGTGTGACAGGGAGACGTTATATCTCCGAAACTGTTCACCGCTGCACTGGAAGACGTTTTCAAGCTTCTGGACTGGAGAGGACTCGGCATTAACATCAATGGCGAGTACATCACTCACCTTCGATTTGCTGACGATATCGTGATCATGGCTGAGACCTTGGAAGACCTAGGCGCAATGCTCGAAGGACTTAGTAGAGTCTCCCAACAAGTGGGTCTTAAAATGAACATGGATAAGACGAAAATCATGTCAAACGTCCGTGTTACACCCACTCCTCTGAAGGTTGGAGACTCTACACTCGAAGTTGTTGACGAATATGTATACCTGGGACAAACAGTCCAGTTAGGTAGGTCCAACTTCGAGAAAGAGATCAATCGTCGAATCCAACTCGGCTGGGCAGCGTTCGGGAAGCTTCGCAATATCTTTACGTCCAAAATACCGCAGTCCCTCAAGACTAAAGTCTTTGACCAGTGTGTGTTGCCAGTGATGACATATGGATCCGAGACATGGTCGCTTACTATGGGCCTTATAAGAAGGCTCAAAGTCACCCAAAGGGCGATGGAGCGTGCTATGCTTGGTGTTTCCCTACGTGATCGAATCAGAAATGAGGAGATACATAGGAGAACTAAAGTTACCGACATAGCTCTCAGAATCGCTAGACTTAAGTGGCAGTGGGCAGGGCACATAGCTCGTAGAACAGATGGCCGTTGGAGCAGTAAAGTTCTCGAATGGCGACCGCGCACCGGAAGGCGCAGTGTGGGCAGGCCCCCGACTCGGTGGACCGACGACCTGGTAAAGGTTGCAGGAAGCCGCTGGATGCGAGCCGCACAGGACCGGTCGGTGTGGAAATCCTTGGGGGAGGCCTTTGTCCAGCAGTGGACGTCTTTCGGCTGATAGATCTTTGGTGTACATAAAATACATTTAAATACGTATTTTACGACGTTGCTTTCATTCGTATTTTACGACAATGAAAACCAAAAATAAAATTATGTTTCGAAATCGAGTTAAAATCATCTGTGATATAATATTAATGTATTCAATAGAAGAAGACACAGAACCAAAAATTAGTGATAATACTATTAATCGAAATTGTATTAAATTTCCAATTAACGTTTTTATGCGCAACTCATTAAAATTAACGTGCATTAATACAAATAATACCCAACGACCCCATAAGCTTCGGATTACTTCCAAACAAGCAATTAAAAGTAGCTAGTTTAAATTATTTTAAACATAAAATTACACTGGCCAGCTATGGAAATCCAAAGGTTTATTTTAAATTGTCTATTATTTATACTTTGTTTGTGACTGTATAAGTATTTAAACTTAGTATCAAAGTTACTAGAATACTAGAAAAAGTAGATAGTTCTCTTTGTGCAAGTAACTCTATTATGCTCAGAAGAATGGATTGAAACTAGGATGATTTTTTTTATTTCAATGAAAGTATTATAAATAAATATGAAGTGTTTTTTTAAGTACTGAGATAAATAAGCTTCATAGATTTATTTTTTATTCTTTTTCAGGGTTACTAAAGGTGAATTTTCTAAAATGCTGCAAAGTTGAAATAAATTCTATTTTTAGAATCTTCATAATATTTGTCAAACTATCTTCTAGGGCTTCATAAAATATGTAAAACATTTATTTAAAGAGTTAATAATTATTGTAGGTTGCGCTTAATACATTGAAAAATGAAAAAAATATTATACTAATTATTATTTTTTTGCATTTCCACTAAGCACACAATAAAAAGACATATCTAGACTGTTAACATTTATTTCAATACATAATCAAATGTATAATGTATAGCTGCTATTTATACAAATATTATGGGTAGACAGACTCGGTAGTACTTACTATTAATTTGCGACAGGTGTTCGACGCTGCCGCCGTAAATGGTTATAGTCCTGGAGATAGCACGACAAAAACTTGTAATAACACAATATTTAACCCCCAACACAAAAGTAGGAAGTTATATGTTTGAAGCGTGTCTGTTGTGTAAACCGATTAGAATGTTTGGAAGCAGGGTTCATCGCAGTGGTGCTAATCACACCCCGGACACTTCATACAAATATCGTGTTATTGTTTACTACATAGAAATTTGACACTTCTTCATGTCTGTACACGTGTTACTGTATGTGTGAGTATCTAGTGCTGCGTAGGCAAAGGCTTCTTGCTCTGGCGTTTCTCTGTCGTAGGTTACACTTCTTTTTGTTATGTTGACGTTTTTAGTACTTAATATTTCCGAAAAAATTTGAACACAGATATGAACATAAACGACAGACTTTTACAATAGTAATTTTTAATAAAGTGAATACTATATACACGAAAAAAAAGCCATTACCTCTCTCCTTATGAAAATAAAATTGGCTTTGGTTTGCCAATCTCTTGGCAACTGGTTACTTAGAAGTCACACAAGGGGATGGGGGTGAGATAATCTTCAGAGAACGGCAGGGAGTGTCCATACTGTATAATGCCCTTATACTGTGGGTTCTAAGCAATGTTTTCTGTGATTTTTGAGTTACGCGATTTAATTGATGACTTTGTTAAAGGAAGTTAGGAGAGTCGCAAACGCTTCCCGAAACGTGGTTGGATTTTTGTACTAGGTAGAAAAAAATTAAGATTTAGTAGAATGTGCAAGCATTTACTTTAAACAAAAAACATTTTGAGTTTGGGTTGAGTTTGCAGAAATCCTAACCATTGTCTGACTGATCAGTATTAACAAAAGCTTGCACTTGTGAAAGAGAATAATTTACCCCAGGAATCTATATTCAGTTCGAACAGGGGATTCGCCAACTTTATATTTGCTATTTCGGTAAAGTTGTAAAACATTAGTTGTCCAGTTTCGTGAATAGATACCATTCTAAAAATATTGTTGCGCTTTTTTTTCTTACCACTTATATTTAGACATATCGATTATTTTTAACTAACACCTCCCGGACTACAGGATCAAAACCTCTTCGATGATTGAAAGTGACGACTTAAAAACAGTTTTGTTAACGTTACGCCATTAATTTGATTTAAGACTCGTTTAAGTGGAGAAGCAGCAATTTATGTGAAGTAACGCCAAGTTAAGCCATGATTGTTTCGGCTGCGCAGCGGAGTACCGGCGAAATTACACAAATGTATCATGTTCTTTGAATTGGATTGTAAATTGGACGGTTCTGTTCAAATTTCAGCGAAATTTAGGTATTCAAGTGTAAGAAGTTCTGCAGTCTGTGATGTGGTGGATATTGTTTATGATTTCTAGAGGGTTGTGTTGTGGCGTCGAGTTCAACACAGAGTGCATATCCAGTAAATAATAAATACATTACCGGGACCAACAACACACTGTTATCCGACCCCAAACTACATTACGTTTAAATACATACAGTATACAGGATGTTACAAAAAATGCCTATAAGTTATTATTTTTTACGTTTCCCATACAAAATCTGAATATTGAATCAAGAATTTGTATGGGAAACTGAAAAAAATTAGGACGGATTTTTCCAATATTTTTCCTGTTATATGTGATATGCGGCAAACGAGCAGACTGATCATCTGATGGAAGGCGATTACTGCCGCCCATAGACACCTGCAACACCAGAGGAGTCACAAGTGTGCTGCCGACCTTTGAAATGGGATGGGGATATGGTATTCCTGTATTCTATACTTGATTGTGAGTAACCCCTTTAAATTTCAAACGCATTTTTTTACACCATATTAAATGCCATATTGAATTCAATATGATATTCGGAAGGATAGCCGTGGTCGGATGCTACCTTGCGCTAAGGATTGGTTACTACCATTATACTGTTATAAATATATTGTTGTATAAACAATTTTTAGGATAAGGTGGCATACGATCACGGCTATCCTCTGAACATCACTATAATATTTTCTTGTTTCATACTTTTCAGAGAGCAATTTTTCCGTAGTCGGGTTTTAGTTTTTATTCTTAATGGGATCACACCGTTCCTACATTCACAACATAATTAGCTAGGACCAGTTCACTATGGTTTCAACTCCAACTTCGATTGACCATGACTAAAAATAAACAATTATTATTATTGATCAGTTTCTGTGATAGGACAATAATTTGATTTCAAACTGTAGTTTATTTATGGCCACACAAAAGTCGTGACACTAAAGTTAGCTGAAAATATATAATTACCGAGTGGACGGTGTGGTATCGTGAATATCTTAATGGCATGTGTAGTCAAGCATCGGAGAGGCATTTACACTATACGATACAATGTTTTATTGTGGTTTTATTTCATTCAATTTACAGCGAGCGTTTAGGTGCAATAGAAACATTTTTGAAATTTTGCGAAATATTGATTCTCCTTTGAATATATTATTAAACTAACACCCTATTTAAAAACAACAGAGGTAGGGTAGTAAGTAAGACTTGCTCAAGTAGAATAATTAAATTCTATGCATGCTGGTCACATCATAAAATAAATATGTCAACTTTGCATTGATGAAAAGACAGTTATCTCATTAACTTAACATAGCATAACGCAAAATTAATTAGACATTTTTACTGTGGTGGTCTCAAAGTTTAGGCTATCGATGCAAAATTTCCTGATATTCCTAGGTATATATTGTACTCTCTCTCTCTTATCGTGTGGTATCAACTTAATTAAGTCGTTTCGAAATTATCGCATGGGGTTAGTGAGTTCGCCCAGTACGCTTTCGTGCTGCATACCCGACCGAATCGAGTAGCTACCCGATTTAGGTGGACTCTTGTTTCCCATTATAGCTTCTCCAATTTACGATAAAACTGAAGAATAATAATATACCTTAAGTAGTGTAACGTCATAGCATTAGCAAATGAATTATAAATATTATAATACAGACATAATATTTTTAGTGAGAAATCATGAGCTTTTAGCGATGTTTGAGTTCAAAAATACGTTCAGTTTTTTAAGCTAGTAACATTTAACATAAGGGTAGTTTACTGCTAGTCATCTAAGTTACTTTTTACCAAATGTCAAAAACGACAATTTGTTATAAAAATGTTTGAGATAGCAACATACATGTCGTTTCCATAATTAATTACGATTTTTTATAAATAAACAACACAATTAATGAAATTCCAAGCTAGTCAGTGCTCCTACTGCTTCATTAAAATTGCTATTTATTGTAGTAAAAAAGATTTCATAATTATCGTAATTGTTGATGCAGTCAACTGCCCTAATAAGGCAAAAGTTATAATCCGGTCAAAACGAGAATGTACCGCGCAAACCCGACGCATTTGAAACCGGTGCACCGCCACTCAGCCGGGCAATACGTTTCGTGCCGGCAGCGATGCATTATTGAAAGCATTCAAGGCAATCATGATGCACCAGGTGGCCGATATGCTGATCAATTATTGCCAGCTTATTACCAATGTTGCCAGTACTTTCTATCTAGCATTGTCACGGTTTGGAGTTTTAAGGTTTTCTTGTATTCTGTAACCAAAGAGATCCTATGATTCAGTCTTTGTCGTCAGTCTGGCCAGAGACAAGTCTGGCTTTGCGTCACATAATTTTTTTTCTGGCTGCACAGGACGTACGTCACCCTCTCGGTATCGCAAACTATATCCACTGGAACGACAAGTCGATGCGTGTGGAGACAGGTTGGTTGGACTTTCGTCTAAAGAAGACGCTATGCGTGGTTTGATTTCGGAGTTTCCCTTCTCCTAGAAGAGTTGCAGAACAAGATAAGGCCCATCTCCTCTCAAATTAATGAACGATAAAACACCGACTTTATAAAACCTCACAGATAATCTAAAGGTAGGTAACCTATCTTAAGGTAACCTAACCTACATAATTTGTTGGGATAATACCGATATTTAATCAGTACGCTAAACCCTGCCTATTCATCGGTCATTTTAGGGTTTCGCAGGCACAAAGAGCGACCCAAAATGGTTCCGTATAGATAATCATCTCTTGTAATAAGTACATGAATGTAATAAGAGGAGCCCAAATTTAATTAGGTTTTGTAGCGGTATCCCGAGGAAAATTATTGTGCGAAAAGAAAATTCGTTAGATAAAGGAGTGGTGTTTTGACGTAGGAAGTAATTTCTTAACCTATCCTGATTGACTACTTTGTTAAGCAGTCGCAGGTCAGTGGGGTTTGGGTGGTCGCGTCTATCACGAAGGTTAACTGACTACTGCCAAGGTCATAACCAAATATGGGTTTGACTTTTGGTTATATTTTTCTCGCATCCAGTATCGCAAGGCACGACAAGCCTTTGGTGCCGGTTGCCATTTCTAAATGGCAATCGTTAAGCCATAGCAGAGGCTTTATAGGTGGCTTGAAACTTCTGACACTAAGATTGACCATTAACCTAACCTTACAACTTCCAGTAATCCGGACTTTGTCCCCCGCATGAGGAGTATGGCCTGCCCCTCTCGGGATACATGAAAAAACAGATTAGAAAACCTTTCGAATATGTTCAAATTTTAAAAAACTCTAAAATAATCCAAAACAAAATAAATTCAATAACTAAACTTTTTTCTGATACATATTTTATTATTGATGTAACACATAAAAGAAAGAGATTTTTATCAAATACCGAACGACCATTAACCATGTTATTTTATTATAGTGAATAATTAAATAAAATTAAATTGTTATATGACTTTGCAAAGTCGAGACGATGTTCTACTCAAAATGGAATAATGTCATTGGGGTAAATGTACCACAGATTTCCTTAAGATTGAATCAAATTACTCATATTCTGGCTCTTATTTTTCATCTTACATAAATTATTATCAGTCTTCAAAATTATGGTAGAATTCTGGAAAAAACAACGGAATATTCCAAGATGAGGTTAGCAAGTCATGTTGTTAATAAGGTTTTGGTTTCAGAGCCCGAGAATTGAAGACCACGGATTATCATGTATGATAAAGCAATTTTATGGTGGTATCCAAATATAATATGTATTTATATTAAAAACGTGAAATATAAGTTAAACAGTATTTTTTGTAAATGTTTGGAAACAATGTATGTAGTAAATAACATTCGACATTTACTTTCATTTGTACTGAGCTTTAATATATATATATATTTTAAATATGTTACTTCTGGCTGTATTTATCACGAAGTAAATTGTATATTTTCCCCTTTTTCTCGTGGTCCCACTAATCTGTCCCACTGTTGGAACTCTTGGCGATATCTTTAAATAGATGTGTGAAAAGTGTTTAGCGTTATCAATTTTACATAATTTAGATCTGACACCGTCATGGCGAAATTCCCCCTAGGTACCTGGATGTCATTTGCCGGCATGCCGCAGCTACGCAGACGTCTGAGGCAGGCTGTGGGTTCGATACCCGTGAATTATTAATGCACAGTAATGGCACGAATTTGTGAGATACCCGTACTATGTTCTAATAATGCAGGTGCTGAATGGAAGGGTAAATAAACAGATTAAGTGTAGAACGGGTAATTATTATTATTCTTGTTTAGGTAAAAGAGGTAGAAGCGGTAATGGCTCAGTGTGGCTTGCATAGTCGCGTCGATCACGCAGGTTAACTGACTACAGACACGGTTATGACGTAGATGGGTTTGCTTGTTAGTGGCATTTATCTCAACCATTCCAGTGCTTTGCAAGCCACTTTAAGGTGCAGGGGACGGTTGGTATCACTAGTTGGCTGCAGTTAAACCATGTCAGAGGATTTAAAGACAGCTTAAAAATGGCTTGAAAATAGTTTTCTGTCCCCTTTACTATGGGAAGCAAAGATATTTTGATACGTTTGTACTTTCAGATACCTATACCATATTCACATAGCACAGAGCTAAGAAAATTATTATTCCTAGGCTTGACGTTGTGAGACCTCACTGAAGAGGATGTTGAAGATCGGGCAAAGTGGAGTAGATTGAGTCTGAAAACGGATCCTGGCTCCAGCCGGGATAACGCTAAGTAGAAGAAGAAGAAGAGAAATCGAACCCACTCCCTCAGCCTAGCAGTCAGGGGGCCTAATGAACAATATTCATCAAAAACCTAACTGAATACGTAATTACAGAAATCCTTATACCCATCCATCCCAAACAACACGGAAAGCTATACGCCGACATAATTTAGTATTGAATAGCTTCATTACAAGACGGGTCATCCATAATAGATGGATGCCTCGCCGCTAAGAACTTCTATAACTAAGTTGGCCACCAATTAAACGGCGACTTATAGGCCATGACCCTGGAATCAATAATTTATGGAGATCCCACCAGTCAGTTCGTGATGATATTTAGAAAATATTTTTTTGGAAAATAAATAGAGAAATTAAAAATAATCTTATTCAACGTGTTTGTTAAGGTGGCTTATTTCGGTCAAAGGGGAATTTCAAAATGTTGAAATTATTAATAATTCATTACAGATCTCTTGCGAAAATCTTTAATTATTTCCTATTTCATCATCATCCTATTTATATTATGACGATAGAGGGAAAAATTTATATTCCTTAGGTTTTCATCAACGTATCTTAAATTCGCAACTTTTATTTGTTTTTTTTTGTTTTTTTTTTTTAGTTTAATAAAAAAGGGGATGCATACAGCTCTGATCTTAGCAATAAAAATTTTAGAGATTTTTTTACATGAAAAAAAACTATTAGCACTTAAAATTTAAACAAACGTAATATCAACGAAAACAAGGAAACATTACAGAGCTCAGACCATCTCTTAATATTCGGCTTTCGTCTCATTTGCGATTATCTGAGGATTGTGTTAACACTTAATTACATTGTCAATTATAATAAAGGGATAAGTATGGACTGTAATTTTATATGCATAGCTGCTGTTTTTGCTCGCAGCCTGTGGGTACTTGGGTACACTCTTTGTCTAAAACTGACAATCAAGCTCGCGAAAACATTATGTAGTTTTAAGCTAAACAAGGGCCAATCCTAAATTTGAAAAAAATAAATAGGTAACTCAAATTTGTTTTAAACTTTATTTTTTATATATATTTTCAAATCGTTTTCTTGTCTACCTATGTACAAAGTTTTTTCTATTCCTACTTCTATACGGAACTCGTCCCGGGCAGTGTCTCACTTACAACAAATTTATTTAACAATAAATAAATATTTCATGAACACAAAAGTATCTGTCCTAAATAAAATTAAATACACACAAAAATAGGTGATACAAAAAAGATGTTAATTGCCGATTTGAATTGGACGAACCAAGGACAATGTAGCGAAGAGCTTACTAACAGTGTAAGGTAAAAATTCACGATTAAAAAAGACCTGGACGTTGGTACGAGGTCACCTAATCTGAGGCACAGACAGTTTCCCCCAAATTCAACGGCACACAATCACAAAAGATAATAGAAGATAAACTCAGCCTAATCCTACAGTGAAAGAGGTACCTAATCCTATCAGGTACCGGCGCGAGAAAATACATGATAACTTCCAAATTGAACCTTAATTCTAAGAAGACAGAATATCAGGATGGTGAGCACGGTTTGGATATGATTTTATTACAGAATTTTCATACAACCGCTGATAACGTTGCGCTGTTGTTATAGGAAAGGGTGGCATAAAGTTTTTGAATTAAATTTTGGAAATAATAGAGAGACCGTTTCCGACGGAATTACGGATAACTGTAATTATGTCAAAAATATTATTGCATATTAAATAACTTTCAATTTTGCAATTTGGTAACGATAACAGGAGCAATAGTTTCTGTTTGGCGACATATTAAATACCCAATCAAATATAAAAAAAAAAACTAAACCTGAACCTTTATTAAATCATAGACGGTGTGGTCCGTAAATACAGCATGTTTTATAATTTTTGCTAATACTTCCCGAAACGTTGAGTGTACAAGTTCCGAGTGGTAGGATCTTTGTACTAGGTACAAAAAGACGATTTAAAAGTATGCGTACAGCATCTACTTAAATAAAAAATATTTTTTTTTTAATTTTGTTGCCCTAAAGAAACTCTTGGAAATAAGTCTTCATACATCCAAGACATGGGAAAGTTTGCGAAGCTCCTTGGTCTGCTTGTAACTAAGTTTTGATTCTGAATACCACTTTTCGTTTCAGTTCTATTTATACATTGCTTCAGAGAGGAGGACATTTGAAGACAGGAGAACGAGCGTGTAATTAATATACTTAAATATAGCAAAGTAACTATTGGTAGGGGAGACGGTAAGTACAATTTACCTACTAACTGAGATAACCATTTCACAGAACCTTAAATATTTGATGAAAACTTATCGTCTATCTATTTAAAGCATAATATTGTAGTTTTTCCACAAAATATCCCTCCAAATGAAATAAAAACCGACGGCATAAATACATTTATTTCCTTTGTCACTTTATGGACGAAGACAAATATAACGTCGACATATCATGTCATCAACAGCCGAAACACGTCCACTGCTGGACAAAGACCTCCCCCAAGATATAACGTCAATTTTCACTAAAATGCATCAAGCCGTCTTAGTTCTAAGCGATAACAATGTAACGAACATGCTTACATGCGAAAAACATTGTCTATACCTTTTCTACAGTCGGGTAAAATCTTCATTCATGAAAAACAACATAAAAACACATGTAATCTGCAAACAAGTGTTTCTATCTATATTCTCCTAGTACATCACTAGGCGCAGTCGCAAACTCAATTACATAGACCGACCACATCGTAAGGTTCCATTCATGGGTCCCGAGGTTCCCCTTCACAGTTCCCGATATGGTTTGTCCGAGTTAGTTACGTCAAATTAGTGGCTCATTCGATACAGGAAAAGTTAACATCGTTCGTTAGTGGGTGATCGAATATTTAGGGAGACAAGTGAAAAAGTGCTTTTAAAATAGCATCTACACAGTTATGGGGAATAAAGGTCCATGGACCCGTCATAGTGGTGTTGGACGGATGCCTTCGGGTAGTTATGAACTAAAATGTGGTTAATCCACCGGTGTAGGCTCATTGTGAGACTCTGTTTTTTTTATATAATTTGAGTGCGTTTGAATAAATCTCACCTGATAAAAAGATGGTGACACATCTCAGTCTTGCCTTAAATTATCTATGTTATTTAGATAAGACAACCAGATATGATAATTAAAAAAAAAATGCTATTATAGTATAAATGAGGAACTGAATTTGTAAAAAAAACCTCAAATCAGATTAGAATTGTAATTTATACACTTAAAAATATATTTTATTTATGTCCAGTGAATCAGAAAAGTGGAATTCCCGTTACGTTACCGTAGCTATATTTCACGATACAACAAAAATAACTACCAAATAAAGTTATTATTCAGATCTGGAATCATTTTTTCTTTACATAAAAATCACAATATACCATTTTGAATCGTCAGTTGTGCGTTGAATTCGACGAAAGCGAGTTGGGTATGCGAGGGATGCAAATTCTGTTTCCACCATCCGTTACCAAGGTTTGTGAGAATTTTGGCTTCATTTCTTTAGGTTTTAAACAAAACTCAATATCTTCCGTTAACTGACTATCCCAAGGCTGGATTTATGTAAATAAACATGTCGATTATCACATGTTACCGTGTATAACCCGTCATATCTTTATGTGACCAACAGTGAATTTCGCAAGTGTTAGTGGAAGCTGCTGAAAGTGCATTAAGCGTTTCACATGGAACTTTCGGACATTAAGACACTGCCTTTGTTCGCACCATCGCCGTAGCGACAGGACGTATTAGTTAATTAATTAGTTTAAGCCATTTATGTAACCATTTTATTCATTAAAAGTGTAAAGGACAAAATCTCCTTTTTTTAAAAAACTCCTACCCGACGGTCGTAAACGTAATTCACAAGTAAGTATTTTATTTAGATTTTAAAGAGTTAGCATGTGCTCGTTCCGTTACTTCCATTACGTTACGAAATTCATAGATAATTTGATACTGCAAAAATCTTTAAGTCTGGCTCAGGAGATCAGAAAAGTTTAGGAGGGATCGGGAAGGGTAGACCTCGATCGAAACTAATGGCGACAGGTTCTTTGTACTTATTTTAAGACGTTATAATTGTTTTTTGAATAAAGTCAAAGACTTGGGGCTCTGTAACAACTCAGCCCAAGTTTACAATCAAGTTATTTTATTAGGTAAATGAATGTATTAAGAGGACTTTACTGAGATTAATCACAAAGTTAAGCCTTAAACTATAACTGACTTACACTACTTTATTGAAATCGTTCAAGATATATTTATTCTAATAGCTTTTGTGAACATAGCAAAGTTCTTGAACAAAGACCGTTAAATAGCTAATGCCTGCATTATGGTAAAAGCTGTATTACAATAATATAATGTAGAAATATTCAATCAATTACTGAGTTACGGGTGTCCTTTTAAACCTCGGGAAGGTTAGGCCATACTCCACACACGGGGGCCAAGTCCGGATTGGTAGAGGGTTGTGGGGCTAGGGACAAATCCCAGTCAGAAGTTTTCAAGCTGCCTATAAGGCCTCTGACATGGCTATACGACTACCGTCTAGTGATAGCAATCGGCACCATCGGTTTAACGTGCCTTGCGAAGCACGGAAATCGAGATAAATGCCAGTAACAGTCAAACCCATCCAGGTTATAACCATGTCTGAAGTCTGTTAACTTGTGTGATCGATGCGAGCACGCAAGCTGCACTGAGTCACGACCACTTCATTTCAAGTGACATATATTTGTCACATATTTATTATGTCTCAAAACTTTGTACAGGTACTTTGAGCTTAGTCTTACTTAAGAGCTTCGGGCTATCAATGCGACCCAGAGAATTTATAAGTAGGCACACGCCTATACACATATACCTCATCCCAAGTTTTTCAAGAGGCACAGGGTGAAGTTTGGAACAACACTCTACATAATCTTTAAAATTACGCTTAAATTTGTAAAATGTCGTATCATGAAATATGATTTAACTTTTATACATGATAAAGTTTTTTTATACATTAAAAGGTCTGCTTATGTAAATGATTACAGACACTGTCACAGCCTGGATGGGTTTAACTGTTAATGGCATTTACATCTACCGTTTCCATGGCATGTTAAGCCGTAAGTGTCAGTTGGTGGCAGTCGTTAAGCAATGGCATAGGTTTTATAGGTGCCTTGAAAAACGCTGACACCGGGGTCGGTCACTAGCCCTATAGCTAATAGACAACATTAAAAAAAAAGTTACTAACTTAACCTTGTCAAAAGCATCATTACTATGTTTTCCCTAAATTATTTTATTATTATTTTCCTGTACATGGTTTATTGAATCGGTAAACAGTTAAGAATTTTCTAGGCCTTAGTTAGGTTCTGTTCACACGTAACCTCGGCTACACGACTTTGCGAAGTCAAAGTGACACAAGTACGATAAGAAGAATAATGTGGTTAGGTGTGACTGAATAGTCTAGGTGCAGCTTTTTTTTTGTTGTTCTTGTGACCGGTTTCGTCCACACTGTTGACTTGGATTCCAAAATGTGGTCTGTGTGAATGCAGCTGTACATTTTCATACAAATCTACTTACGACTGACCAAGAAGACCAAGACTGTTGTTGTTGAGCGGGCCAGACACTATCAGTAATAATGACAGTATTTTCAAGTAATGACAATATACTGACATTATAATGACAGTGTAGTGGTTGGAATGATGGTCTGACGTATACTAAACGATGGAATGTCAATATACTGATGTAAAAATACTGATAGTGTCTGGTCCGCTTTAGGACTGTACCCGTACATAACATGAGCAGAAACTTTGGAAATCTCATATTTTACATCTTATGTCTTGTTAATCCCTCCTTTTGTATTTCAAAAAAAATTACGGCGCCGTCCTAACAAAACGGGGCTTGTATTTTGTATACGAAAAACCTTATTACGAACAAAAAGTACCGTTCTATAATACTTATGTATAAATAAGGCCTTCAGCTTTAGGTAAGGCAAACAACTGCGAAGCGACACGGCGGGATTCGATTTGCATATGAAAACGTACCCGACAGGCCGCTAGAGGACTCTCCATAGGCAATAGTGATGTAACTATAGCTGGAGGAGCAAGAATCGATTAAAAAAAGTTGGCACTCAAACTTAAAAATGCAAACAAAACCAGCGGTAACAAGATATACAGGGTGTAACGGAAGTGTGTGACAATACTTCAAGTTTGGCTTTTACCCATCAAACTGAACAACTTTTGTTCTACAACTTTGTTGAAATCGCAAAATTTTTTTTGGACTTTTCATACAAATCGATCAGCTGGCGAACCAAGTTTGTATGAAAAGTCCAAAAAAAACTTTGCGATTTCAACAAATTTGTAGAACAAAAGTTGTTCAGTTTGATGGGTAAAAGCCAACCTTGAAGTATTGTCACACACTTCTGTTACACCCTGTAGAATTGATCGAAAAAATTACAACAAAAAAACATTTATAAAAAAAATAATTCACCTAGCAAACACATTTTTTCTCTTAAAAAATAAACATTTTGTTACCACGTCTACAGTGGTCATATGCGAACCAACATAACATATATAACAGTTATTTTCATAGTAGTTTATTAACGTCTTATAGTTTTACATCATCGGTAACAGTGCCGAATAGTTCATTTCGAAACTATTTTCATTTTTTTAGGAAACATATGGTTAAGTAAGTATGGTTTAGTATTGTTCATTATCATGTCAACCGAAAGACATTCACTGAGATTTCCACTCTCACATAAATCCAGCGGCTTCATGCAACCTTCATTACATCATCAGACAACCATCCGTTCAAGATTACGTCCTGCGTTTGGCGGTTTTCACTGCAGACAATTCTTCCTTGCATCTTTACTTGTTAACCGCTTTTAATAAATAATTAAACTTGTTATTCAAATACTCATTTCATAAGTTAACCAATGAAATAATTGCCTTTTTTATCGAAATTCTTATTATCGTATGGCACAATGAAACCTTGCTATTATAAAAAAAAAAATATCGATGCTCCATCGACATCACTAGTAAAAGTATCACCCTGTAACACGATCTTATTTAAAAGTCACACCCGGTGCGATTTTATAAAGGAATAATGTCTACGTGAGAAACTTCCAGCGCAGTACTAAGAAAAAGTATGAAGCCGTCTACAGTTTTGTGTCTAAATTATATTCTCGTATGCAGGTCTGCATATTTTTGCACACTTTTCTACGAAAAAAACTATTGTAACTTTGAACATTTTATTTTTTTAACAGGTACGAAAGGGCGAAACGTAATGAGATAGGTGTACGTTACTTCAGTATACAGGGTGTTAAAAAAGTGTGTTTAAGGGGTTAATCAAGTATACAATACAGGAAAAATATTCATAAAATCCGATCTACAATTTTTTTCAGTTTCCCATACAAATTCATGATTCAGTGCAGGAAACTGGAAAAAAAAGTAGATCGGATTTTTGAATATTTTCCCGTACTCTATACTTGATTCTGAGAAACCCTTTAAAATCTCAAACGTACTTTTTTAAACATCTATATGTATAATGTGGTTACTTTTCTCTCTTTTATATAACTGTGTAAGGAGACGAGATTAAGTACTAGTATGTATTACGGTAGCATTAACCAAATAGCTCTTATACTGAAACAGAAGTAAAATTAAAAAGCTTGGAGTTTCAAAGCATGTGCAAGTTTTTATTTTTTTAAATTTCGTAATAATGAGAAACTGCACTAAATTATGACGTCATACTTTGCTATTTCAAACATTTTTAGAACAAATTGTGTATTTTGACATTTTATAAAAAATAACTCAGTTGACTAGCAGTCAACGACCTTTTTTACCTTATGTGAAATTAGCTAGGTATGGGTCTAAAATTTTTGATACTTACAATACATGCTAGACCAACTTTGTATGATACTTCGAAACATTATTTAATTCAGCAAAGTTGTAGTAGAGCACAATGTGTTCTGTACGTTGAGTAGGAGGCTCAGTTAAACGGTCATACACATATACCTCTATTTTGTTAGTCACTGTACAAATTCAACTATTGGAATATTACTTGCACTTATGTGGTACTTGTCGTATTTATATCTCGCTTCATCAACACTCCTGAAGCAATGAGGTTTTAATCGCCGATAACTATCGCTCTATCAGAGTATCTTGAGATGGTATCACGAGACTACGTCAAGACGATGAGCGCAGCTTAAGTTGTCATGCTAGGCCGGTACGGCGTGAAATCCACCTAATGCTTGCACCCTACTATGGGTTCTCGAAGTTAAAGAAGTAATTAACGATCTCCTGTGGGTATAGTTCTTAGCGACAAAAAACATTGTATTGTATTGCCTGACTTAAATTGTATATCAGAGCGAATGATATGATGATAAGAATGACAGCTGTCAAATCCATACACTGGTGATAGAAAGATTTACTTTATTCCAGTCTCAATGCAAATCGATCCACGGATTGACTATTTTTGTATCTTTCAATTTGTTTTTGTTTATTTAAAAAGTGGTAAGACAAAGTTATCACATTTGACCCAAATGATCTACGTTCACAGCCACCATTAAAAATAGACTTTGTATAGTAGGGGTATTACTAAAGCAATGGTAGTAGGGCGCTAGATGCAGACGAAAATGGGAAATTGCTTGCAGTACTTATACCCCAAGTAATATTCCAGAGAGGCAGAGGATTTTGAACCCTATGTTTGCGGCGCTCCAAGCAAGTACGTTGTATTTAAATAAGCGTTTCAAATATTCAGGCTTGCACTTCCTTTGACGGGTATGTTGTCAAAATAGTATGAGATCATTATGAGGGCAAGTAATATAAGGAGACTTTTTGGTTGGTGGCATGAGGCAAACAGTAGGTGCTAGTCAAGAAACTGATGCCAATTCGGTTCCCTATTGCGTTGGCGAATCTTTGTAAGCCCGGTTCTATCTTTCGGCATCAGCACCGCTTACTATCAGGTGAGATGATTCCAAGGGCTTACCAGTTGCGGTTTTGATGTATCTATCTTATATCTTTATATTCTGGACAATAAATGTAGGTAATTTGATATGTAAATTTTTGGACAATAAATATAATTTGATATGTTTTTATTTACATTTTCGCTTAAATGACCGGAAATAATGATTTATTTCGGAACTGCGAACCGTCATCGACTTATCTTTTATATGTTAAAAATTAAATATCAATTTGAAAATTGTTGCCAAAATAGTCAATAGCTCAGACATGAATAGTTTATTAGTGAAAGATAATGTCATTCCGTGTTCTTCACGCGTGGTGAAAATGCCTATTTACAATCAAAATGTTTCCCTGTATTACCCACTATCCTAAGGAGTTGCAGGCAATGTTATCTTTTCGTTGGGTGTCAAGAACAAAATTAAATTCTTAGAAATACAGAGAACATTCCGAACAATGTTTAAGCGCAATTTAAACACTAGATTAAATATTTTCTTTTAGTTTTTTCTTCCTGTCTTCAGGTTTTAAATAGGCAAGGAGGGTAACAGGAGTACAGTGCACTGCGGAATTACATGTCAATCCGACGGCGCAGCCGCTCGCGTTCCCCCGCTTTTAAACCGGTAGACCTTTGATTTGTTCCAAATTCGTTCTACAAAATTTTGGACCACATATGCCTGAATAAGAAACTTTTTGCATTTTTCTGGAGCGAAAGCTGCTTAATTTATATTGTTTTTATCATCTTATGTAGACTGCTCAAGTGTGGGATAGAAAAAATATTAAAATAAAATTAAAATAACCGAATGCGAATTTTCTCTGTTATGTTTTTATTATTTGACGTTAAATTTGGAGGTAAAAATAATATAGCGACACCTCCTATTTTAAAATCTATCAAGTCTATAAGTGTTAAAAATTAAACTAATATCATATCAAAAACATTATACTGATCTTATTTAATTATCCCTAAAAGGTTTTATTTTTTTGGAATGTGGAACTAAAGCGTGGGACCAATGCGGGGCGGATCAGACCGATAGAACTAGTGGAACCGGATGATACCGGTATTGAGGAAGCAATAACCCACTCGTCCGTAATGGGTTACTGTACTACTTTATCATTGCAAGCTGTTATTTACAGCTTTTCCCGAAACTGTTTATTTATAGCCAGCTTCTGTTACCAGAGCGTCCACTACCAATGGTAAAAAAAAACACAATTCTCTCAGACCATTTTGCCAATTTTTCCTGGCCGGTAGTTTTTATTCTAAAAAGGTTTTCTTTTGTATTTTTTTAAAATAATGAAATGTAAAATTAATATAACGAGATGCTGAAAATACGAACATTATCGACGTTTCTTTTTAAGGACGAGGACGATCCATCTACGTTGCTATACATCTACAGGGTTTTGTTTTGGTAGACAATCTCCTTTATCAATATACTGGTATATGTAACGAATGGCAAAAGTAAATATTTTTAAAAACTATTCCTCAATATTATTTTTATATCTCCGTACAAATCGACTTAAACTTTAACACGTTGATAATAACACTTAATTTTAAAAAAGAAAGATTTTTAAAATTATTATCGGCGTTGTTATCATGTACCCATAGTATCGCGTTATATACTCGTTCAAATCAAAATGTGACACAAACAAAATTATTCTTTTTTAAATAAATAAAAAAATCTTAATAGGCAATCCATTCCGTTAAGAGTTCCTGTAAAACAGTGCTGAGTGGTGCATCCGAAATACCCGTCGCGGCGAGTATCGACCAGCCCCTATTTCGGGAGCGCCAGCCTTCCAAATTGACGCTATTTTAAGCGCTGCATTTTGTATGAACCGCTGCGCCAGCCACCGGCTCCGCCCTCAGAAATCTGTTTTATGTAAAGTGCCTGCCGATTTCGCGGCTGTTTCTATTATATTACGACTAATTTTGGATTTTAGTGACGAGTTCATCGTAATTCGATTTATGTGTATCTCTATTTTAAAGCTACTAAAGAATCCATAAGGTTATTATGGCATGTCAATCAGCACTTTTTTATAAATAAAATTACAGCAAATCAGCAACTACACAACTACACTTTACAAATTGTATTAATTCAATCCTTAATTTAAAAAGCATTTTTTTAACAAATCCATTATTTTGGGCCAAGTTGGGCCTTGGCATCATTTACCTGATGATAAGTGATCATGATGCCGAAGTTTAAAGCGGGCTTACTAAGATTCTCCAACGCAACTGGCTATCTTTTCTAATGCCATAAGTTCTGGCCCAGAACACATAAATGTTGTTAACATTGATTTTTTTGAGCCAAGACTTATATAAGATGGTGATATCTAGCAAGGCGGATCCAGAAAATATCATACCATAAACCAAATCGACTCCAACAAAATAGAAGGCCGGGAATAGACTCGGCATAGCCACTTCACTATGGTAAAAATACGACACATTAAGTAAATTAGTCCCTAACGTACTAGCATTGCCTACTATGAATTAACAGACAAAATAGAATATGGAATTAACAAATCAGCTCGACAGATGGAGTGCATCGTTATAAATGGAAGTCGACCATAGACTTGGTCACGATGCCTGAACGGGCAGCGCATCGATCGATGTCCACAGATAGGCGTTCCACGATAGGGTTGCCAGACTAAAAAATGTAACTAAGAAATTCTTGTAAATCGGTTGCCCTATTACCATAGCTCAGCTGGTGTTAGAAATCATGGAACATAAATAAAAAAGTTGAGTATTTCGTTATCAGAGTCAGGGTAAGATCGATAAGCCAACAATGTAATGTCTTTAACGGCTGTATTGACATACATAGAGAAGTGTCCGCTTTTTCGCATAACCGGCTACATGGTTCGAATCAATCTTGAACTATTAAAATAAATCATGTATAGCAACCTCTACCAGATTTTTTTTTAAATCGGAAAGGACAGCTATAGATACTCTGTGGTAACATTTCATTACTGGCAACCCTGCAAGTTCGCTCGTCTGGCAGACGGCATCAATGTCGGCCCTAATTGAGGTACAAGTCGGGAAAAAATTGTTTTGTGCGAAAATAGAACGCCAACTGTACTTACGTCTCTATCGCAAATAATAATTAGGCTTGAAATGATGGAATATTTTATACAGCCTCATCAAATTTGGAAGAATTGAAAGCAAATGAAATTAGATTCAATTTTTCAAATAATCATCTTATTTTGTTTGAAGAATGAAGCCATGAATTACAATACTAATAATGGAACGTGGCCCGAAAGATTTTTTGTGAAGTAGCAGTTAGCAACTGTTAGTCCGTAGTTTGTGGGTTCAATTGTCAAAAGATTGCAAAAAGTTTAATAAAGAGCAGATGGGTTTGCTTCGTGTTTGAATATTTTGTACCTTCGTATTTATTAATATATTTCAATTGTATTTTTTAATTAAATCGTCAATTTTCCCTACACTTTAAAACCGATTGCTTTAACTGTGAAGAAAAAACATCTTGAGGAAACAGGCACGTCAGATGTGTAATTTATAAAGGTCATGTTGATACTAAATGCAACACCAGACAACCACCGTTTGTATCTTGGGAGTAGACGGTTAACTGTGCCACTAGATAAGAAGAAGAAGAATAAGGTAAACAGTACTTTTCTCTGCTTAACCTATGAGTAACTTTTCTACAAAACCTTCACGATTCTAATCTCTTTTTAAGCGTGTGACTTAAATCTCTTTAGAAGAAAGAGTAAGGCTGTTACCGAGTAATTGGTATGCAAATGTTTTTCGCTGAAGATAATTGCTCTATCTAATGAAAAGGTTTTTTTTCCATTCATGTTTTGTATCTTAGTGCGATTAAAAGGAAGGTTTCCTCTTGAAGACGAAATCATATATAGACAAGAAAAAATCCGGCAAAATCTTTTTGGTCTATGATGTTTATTGCTACTTTAAACAAACAGGTGGAAGCTGTTTCTTTTAAGTATTACTTACACACACAAACAGAAAACGGAAATATAATATTATACTTTTTCTCCTTTAGCAAAGACAAGGTTTTTATAATGAGTTACAAGAATTCTAGAGCAGAAACATGCTCCTCATGGATTTTTAATGTTTATTTCTCGTAATTACGACACATTCTGCATTTGAATCAGATAGAATATTTGAAATACTTGCTGTATGTTTTCTCATCTGTATTTGTTATCGAAAATCGAACTAATTGTAAGATTTCTGTCTTCTTCTCCTTCTTCTTACCGTCCGGCATAACGAAGTGTACACCAAAAGACAGCGGTTACATTGCATTTAGAATCACACGCGGTCACGTTTAGGGCAATAAGATTTACACCAACAGACTAGTGCAACGCGACCACTATACACTTCAAACATTTCAGTGCGAATGTTATTTAAAAACAAATGTTACACCGTACACTAAAAGCAAAACGTTCAGTTCGTAAAAATATAAAAATAAATTGATGCAAAAATACCATAGCTATAAAGTGATCAATTCTCATAAAAAATAATCGGTCACTCAGCCAATTTTGTAAAACTTGTTCAAAAATGTTTTGAAAATTCAGTATGGGGTTCCTTGGGATAAGTTGTTCAGTTTCATAAGTAGAATTCACCGTTTAAGTTTCCGAGACTGGTCTTGAATACGTAAAAATCCTTAAAACGTACGTACTGAAACTAAAATTCAACAAATAAATCAATCAAGCACACAACAGCTGTTTCCGTCCGTTGCTAATTTTTCAGCCGCAAGTCGAGTGTTGCCGTTGGTACCTAATTTATGGCACTATGGCACCATGGCACCACAGAAAGGAAGCGGTATTACCATATGGCCGCCTACCAGCAAAGAAAACAACTGCCAGCTTCCTTTAGATACGAGTGAGGCATGATGGCGGTGCTAGTCAACTTTTAACGCATCAAGGAAGTCTCAAAATGTCAATGAAAAAATAATTGAGACGACCTAAAGCTTTTTTTAAATTAATAATTTAAGTACAATAAGATAAGACAATAAGTGTGTCAATAATATTGATATGCAATCTTTTTGGAATGTGATTTGAGTAAAATATACCTAGCAATAGATTATTTTTTCTACTGGGCCAGAAAAAAAAAAGAAATATTGTAATAACCATCGACTCGATAAGAAGAAGACAGATTTTATGAGTGGCGCCTTCAACAAATTTAATATTCCTGCTTTTATAATGCAAAATAACGCTTATAATGTGCGGTCCCCAAAAGGTTCGACGTTTTTACATTCCAGGACGGATTAAACGCTATTTTTGTGACGGAGAAAAAGCAACGATTCATATTCAATGAGGAGTGCTAAGAAGCAGGATTAACTCAAGAGACGGTGCCATTTACAGCAAACGGAAATGTCAACAAACAGAAAACTAGCACGAGGAGCTTTTTCATGTACCCATAACCCTCAGAGCCACGACCTTCACTTATCATCAGGAATCTCTCCGGTCACGATCGATTCTACCAAAAAGTTTGGACTAAAAAAAAAAAAAAAAGATTCCGACGAATTGAGAACCTCCTCCTTTTTTTGAAGTCGGTTGAAAAATCTTTATTTACCTACCAATTACTAATAATACTTTTTTATCTCTTTCCATTTGACATTGGAAAATTACATAAAACCTTCATGTTGAATGACAAATAGGTAACAAAAAGGAAAAAGACTGGTTGGTTCAAAACTACTATATTAGGCATTAAAAAAAGGGGGGAAAAAAAACATTTGTCCTCACCAAAGGGATTGTATTGTAATTTGTTAGTTTTGTTTTTAATTCCTTAAGTGCTGTTGCTTTTACTTGTCACTATAGACGCAATTTGAGTGATAAGTACAATCATTTTCACCGTTTTAGTTATCAACTTATGTATTAATTATGTAATTATTTATTTATAATTCATTACGATGCCTACCACCTACTACTGTCTTAATTTAATATCAAAGTTTCGTGTTTATAATACCAGCAACTTAACCAAACTATAAATTCAAAAACATTCTCGTCTTTGTTTAAAATATACCTTCCACAGAGCGAACTAAACTACAAGATAAAGTACAAACTTCACTGGAATAGTGCCGAAGGTTTTTTCCTTCGCATTTTCCTTGTAACGGTATATTTACGCATATTTTACCTATACAAACAATATGTGAAGCATAACTTTCTCCTGTAAGAGATAATAGTGTCTTGTAACGTAAACAAATTTAACGTTTTACTGCGTTAGCTACTTAGTCTGAGTGGAAGATGAAAATTCTGGAAAAACTGAGAAGAGCTCCGAAGTACACGAATTTAATAACTGACAACGCTTAACACATTAAAACAACTGACCGAAGACGTATACGGGTCGACAACATTATCTATCAAATTAAAAAAAACTGTTCACAATCGACGAAACTATGACACACACACACAGACAGACGGACGCCGCAGCATAGGGCATAGTAAGAAGTCTTTGAACCCTTTGGGTACAAACTTTAACAAAAGTTCCATCATAAACAGGGAAACAGAATCGTCAGAGGTTATTATAACCCTTCCTTTTAGCATTGCCGGAGCCGGGCAAAAACAATTCCTCCCAGTTACAGCAAACGTACATAATTCAAAACCACACTATTCCACGAGATAAGTTCGATCTCTATAAGTGCAGTTGAGTTGAGAGGCGGCGGGCCGTGACCCGCGGACAGAAGGCATTATTTTCAGTTAAAACTTCCACGTTTATCCGCTACATTGCCTCTGCGATATTCAAATAAGGTACTCCCAAACGAGTCGGATGATATCGATTTTATCGACTACTTTTTGTCGATGAAATATGGAGAGGGAATAGTCGGTTGTAGTTTGGATTCATCTTTCTATTATTGTTGTATGTTATACATATATATATATATATTTATTTTTATTGGACTCGTATCTAAACTCCTATTTGGTTCTTTAAATGTTATTTTTTTTGGTGAACGTCGCAGGCAGCCGCTGCATGCGGGCTGCGGGAAGCAACTCGGTGTGGAAATCCTTATAGGGGAGGCCTTTGTCCAGCAGTGGACGTCATTCATGATGATAATGATAAAGATAGTTCTTTAGTGGCAGTTGTGAACACAGGTCTGAAGACTGTTGTCTGTTGACGGGGAAGACACTAGGCCGCATTAAGTAAAGGTAATTAATAGAGGGACAGGACTTCACGTCGATGTTACCCGTATTAAATAAAAAGAATGATTCAATTTAAGTAAAAAATACAAAGCAACTGCATATTTGTGTAATGCCTGTCTAGGGATCAAAACTTCGAATACATCACATTTCGCTCGAGCAATCCTTTAAAGAGAAATGCTTCCGAAATGTTCCGTAGCCAAATGGCAAAATAACGGAACCCTTATGGATTCGTCATGTCTGTCTGTCTGTCTGTCTGTCCGTCCGTATGTCACAGCCACTTTTTTCCGAAACTATAAGAACTATACTGTTGAAACTTGGTAAGTAGATGTATTCTGTGAACCGCATTAAGATTTTCACACAAAAATAGAAATAAAACAATAAATTTTGGGGGTTCCCCATACTTAAAACTGAAACTCAAAAAATTTTTTTTCATCAAATCCATACGTGTGGGATATCTATGGATAGGTCTTCAAAAATTATATTGAGGTTTCTAATATCATTTTTTTCTAAACTGAATAGTTTGCGCGAGAGACATTTTCAAAGTTGTAAAATGTGTCCCCCCCCCCCTGTAACTTCTAAAATAAGAGAATGATAAAACGAAAAAAAATATATGATGTACATTACCATGCAAACTTCCACCGAAAATAGGTTTGAACGAGATCTAGTAAGTAGTTTTTTTAATACGTCATAAATCGTAAACCGCAATTTACCTACAACGAACTACAAGAACTTTTATATTATGTTACATGCTGTTACGGAACCCTTCATGGGCGAGTCCGACTCGCACTTGGCCGCTTTTATAGTAAAGGGTATTTCAATAAGGACGCTTGATTCTTACTCGTAAACGTAAATAAAACAAAATGGGTATAAGGTATATTAAACGAATATTTTATCGCTTATTTTCAAAAAAGAAAGTGGTTTGCTATTTTTATTTTAAACTAGACTTTGTAAAATATTTAACAAAAGCAGTAGAAAAGAGTTAATAAGAAAGAACAATAAGCGACCTGGAGATTTTCATAAGCTCTACGAGAGCTAAGAAAACTCAACTGAAGAATAATTCCTGCATTTAAGAAGAAGGTACAGTTCGTCTTGATATTTCTGTGAGCTATTGTATCCAATCAAGGATAGTATGATATAGAGCTGAAAAACAATATAAAAACCATATAATTAAATAAAATCGTAGCAGGAGACGTCATAAACTTTTAAATAGATAACGAATGATTTACGGCTACTAACATTAATTTGACACCAAAGTTATATTAACACCTAGAAGAAAAAAATCTCTATACCGTTAAAGAAAATCCCAAGAACATCAAACAAAATCTTTTGACCGGAAATTCACGAAACAAATTATGTATTTAACTATAGTCACCAGGCACTGAGGCTGCCGCCCTCAAACCAGTAAAAGGGACTCACTCTAAGCCGGGTGAACCACCGGGCAAGCTAAGTCACCGGGTGAATCCGGGTGATACCGGTTAATGTTTGCCTAGAAGGCAATAATGGACTGTCACCCGGACATTTGACTAGGCAAACTTGAGCACTCCAACTAGAATAGTGGGTAGGCCAAAGTAACTAGACGATTTGCATTGCATTCGATTTTCAAACAGATTCTCGTAACGTAATACGGATTCGGGACACTTCGGCCCTTTAATTGAATATTGGAAGTCTTCGAATGAACGTTGATTTCAAATCCCAAAGAGTATGTATTCAATGGGTTTGAAGTTTCGGGGTTGTCATACTTTGGAACCAAACATCTGCTTTTCGAACTTTAATTTAAAAAATATAAGCTCTATTTCTTGAAATATGTGAAGGTACGAATTCTATGATACTTATGGTTATACTTACGACGAATCGAACGACCACCTCGGACATTAAAATCCATTAACTCGTTAAGGCTACACTGTGCCAAACCCTTATTATTTGGCAATCAAACAAAAAAAGACCTTATCAAACGTAAATAACTCGCATTTACAAGATCGTATTATGTTATCGTAATAAAGGGGGAATTTGATCAGACGGATACGAAAAGGAATATATTCCAAAATAACAATAAAGGATTGTCGACTATCGTTTGTCTTTGTGTTCCTGTGAAAGTACAGTCGGCATCAAAAGATGTGTTATAATTCGTCGCGATGAAATAAGAAAGGGTTGAAAAACTACCTGTTCTTCCAGGTGGTCAAACTGAGTAGTCACGCTATTGTTTTTTGAAAAGAGATTCAGGGAATGTTTGCTATTAATTTTATTTATTTAAATCTTGTGTTCTCAGTAGGGTTTCGGGATATCCATGTCTTATTCATTCTCGGGAATTGCCAAGTGTATTATCAATTTTATTTTTAATTTTTAGAAAACGTTGCTTAGTTTCATTAATATAGTTTCTCATTTGCCCCCCTTTCGGCGAAAAGTAAAGTCACCCCATATACTTCTGCTAAAGTTCGCAGTTTCAGAAGTAGAATTCGATAAATCAAACCAAATGAAATGAAACCAAAATATCTTTATTCAAAGTGGTAGCATTGTACACTTTTCGAAAGTCGTTAAATCCTATGTCTGTGTCATACCTTCTCTCGACTATACTCGAACAGCCCAAAAGAGGGTTGAAACTGTGCAAATGAAGGGTCTTCGGATCCCGCGACTAATCTATTGTGGCCAATTGAGTCTCCATTGGACAACAACTGCGATCTCCTTTGTTAGATCCTCATTCGATAGCCCACTGAGATTTGCTGAGTTAGAGCGATCCCCTTCTCGTGGACCTCTGTCGAATTAGGATGCCGATGTTACATTATTATAAAGGCATATAAACTGTAAAGGTAAATAAGTTATTGCAAATTCGGAGGAATTTAATTATTTGGTATTTTTGTTATTTAGTTATTTGCAATTCGAAAAATAATACTGAAAAGAAATTTAAAAAATACAAGCTACAAAAATTTATTTATTATAATACAACTTATTCTTAGATCTAGTTAAAAAGCCAAATGTAAACTAACTTATTGGGCAATTGACATTTTTAAATTTCACTTCTCTAGAAGTTTGTTTATGTTTTTGTTTTTTTGCGATATTTCTTATAATTTCAACCAAGTCTGGTAAATAAATAAAATAAAGAATAAAGGTACAATAAAGTGTTTTCATTCAGTTTTTATTAATTTATATCCTAATACAAGTTCGCCTAACCTTCCGAAGTTATGGAAAGAGACCCGTGCCCCTGCCCTGATTGTTAACACACAAGTTCGTCAAGTAAAGAAATATATAAATCAAACAAGAATAATAATCAGGAACGGTTTTCACCCAAAAAATCTTTAAACACACTCAAAAAAATACACCATTTAGATTTAACCTGTTAGACGCTGGAGTTGAAAAACATGAATCACAGAAATAAGGACCGTTTTTTTTACATAAAATCTTTATAAACACCTTAAAAATACACTTTAGTTTTAACCTGTTAGTTGCTAGAGTTGCAAAAACTAAGCAGGGTATAACGTGACCCGCGGGGCCAGTTAGCTCGCACGGATATGATACGGTTGAGGGGCGCAGGCGCGGACCACGCGGCACTAACTTTTAATTAAAACTAAAAGAGATTCACACAAAATCCCACAGATGAATGCGCGTTGTGAGAAATATTACCTCTGTTCCATTCTAACTGCGCTTGAGTGAAAAAACTGTGTGAATTAAAATGTAAAAATTTAAATCAACTACGAACTGCTGAATTAATTTAAAATAGATTCGATAGATGGCGCTGATGAGAGATAGTTTATCAAAAAAGCTCTGCCTGCCTTGCTTTTTTAAATTACCTGTCAGAAAGTCCCTCATTTCCTCGTTTACAAAGACATTTTCTTTACCTAAATCATTCAAAACAATAAAACACGGCCAGCACACCGTCTTGCTCTAAACGAATAAACGTTTCTGAACTCCAGCGCACTATTAGCGAGATATTTCATGCAGAAGCTGAATACTGCCAGCTATTTTATTAGAAATGCTTAGACGGCTGCAGCGTGTGATTCAATTTTGAATTTATGAAGAATGGGCCACGTGTTCTATCCACCATTTTGTTTTAATATTCATAACGGGACGAGTGGAGGTGTTTATTTTTGAAAAAGAAAAAAAATGTGCTACTATAAATTACTTTTTAAAGTATTTCGCCGGATTGTTCCATATGTTGACACCTTGACATTATCAATGAATGCGGCAATTATCTTCGGTGGGCCGTAATGGGTGGGGTACCACCTACAGAGGTTCGGCTAGTCTTAATTTATTTAAACATACCTGTGATGTTCTCACGTTCTCTTTTTAATTAAAAAAGGCAAACCGGTGTGGAATTATCTATAACTATATGGCACATATTATGACAGATGAGCAACAGATGGGACCTACAGGGGCTGATTCAAATAAGGCTTGTTTTCAAGCTTAGATTATCTTATAAGGGTAAAAGATAAATATAAAAAACTAAAAACACCAGCACTTACGACTATAGAGAAATAACTGCCGAAGAAGAAAATGTCGGTTGCCAATCCCTCCTCTTCCCTACCTATTTCCCTCCAAATTTATCGCCGGTGTGTTTTCCATTTTACAGAAAAAACGGTTACAGATAGAAACACAAACTGTCAGACAGAACTTTTATAAATGATCTTACTACTGATGTAGATTTACTAAGAAACGAACTGAAAATTGGCAAAACTTTCCACACAAAGGACATTGGGCAAAATGTATGGAGCTTGATCTAATTTTCAATTTCAGCCACAGTCTTAGTATCCAGCAGCATAAGGGCCGCATTATTATTCCCAATTTTTAAATAACATAACCGTATAGCCGTACCGTACCGTACAGCTAAAGCGATGACTTAAGTGCAACACATACAGAGACGGTGCGAAAGCGTTCCGGGAGCGGTATTTTTTGTAATGTTCGGATTACTATGAAACCCTTCACACCAAAACCGGGCGGGCGCTCCAAGTTCGCTTCCCGCAGGTGCGCCTTCGGAATGCTACCACCCCGTGGCCGCCTGTGTGTGTTGCACTTTATCCGGAGTAGATACTTAGTAAATAGTTAGTAGAGTTTTATTTCATGTATATTTTATGACAAACATGACATAAACAATAAGATGAATCAAACAAAACGGCGCACACCAAAATTTGTGAAACCGTTTAGGCTATAAGCTAACCAAACAAACACACGCGTAAGTACATTTACCAAAAACTTTACGATTTTTTCGTTATTTGTTTAAAACAAATGGTGTTTAACTTCATAAACAGAAAGCTTTCAAAGTCATCTTCCGCGTTTTCTCAACTAATAAAAGCGTAAGCTTATTAAAAAACCCATCTCCATTGTATACTAGCGTCAGCCTGTATAATGTGGCTATTTTAGCGGAGTTTCGCAGCGAATGGCGGAAAGAACACCCTTTATATGCAACCTCCTTGTTGAAACTTCAAGGAAGTGAAAAAGTTTAGTTATTATGTGGTCACCAGATGAAACTGTAATACGAGGGCATGTCATTATCAAAAATGAGACCGTCACCGTTTTTAATATTTAATTAATATTTAACAGACTGCCACATTTTCATGAGTTTTCTTGTCTTGTAAATCTGCTGAGTCCAGAGCCCAAACGGCTGGATGGATATAAGATAAAGGGTGTTGTTATATGTCTCTTTTCCCTGCTATATCTTAAGACTAATCGAGTTTTTATATATTAAATTTCGTTATGTGACTATTTCGAAGACAAAAAATACTTAACATAGATTCATTCATAAGTTCAGATTTATATCTTGTCAGTTTTGTATTCTGCATTAAATCTGCAACAATCGGTAAGAAAATGTACATTAGTTTTGACAAACTCTTTGGTACAGCCAGGATTTGAACCCGAGACCTCTATTTAGGAGATCAAAGTTAGTGCAGTGTAGTCACCGATGCTATAAAATTGCAACTACTAAAGTTCCCCTTTTAATTTTAAACTACTATATATTATTTTTAAGTCTTCCCACTTGAAAACAACAAGAAACTGTCATTAACCGTCTCGTAAATCGAGGCTCTCTTCCGATACCGGAGTTACCTGAACTCGGCAAATGAAACACATTTATCTACAACTATTAATTACCGGATTCCGTAGTAGAAACTTGCCGAACTATCCAGTAGTGAGTTACGATAGCGAGCAGTGTTGCCAGATGTCATAAAAATATTTTAACCAAACTTAGAAAAAAAACGAATTTTAACCTCTACCTTTTTTCTATTTTTGTTATTAATTTCTTCACAAAATACTAAGTTTCATATGCACAACGCAAAATTTTCTTAGTGACAGTAACAGGAAAAGAAGAACATCAATCCGAACAACTTTTGTGCTGAGACATTTGCACTTAGGGTAAGCCCTAAAAAATTTGGCAATCAGCTGATCCATTTGTATGGGATGTCAAAAAAAGTGTTCAGTGTGATGAGTAGAAACCCTTGTTAACGGGCCCTACAACTATTTTGTCAGGTTCTATAAGCTGCAGGCAAAATACACAATTTACACCCCTAGCTCCAAGCCTTTCCGTGAAGCGGTGTTGAGAGCACACGCCCCAAAAACGAATTAACTTAATGTGTTCACGGCGAATTGAGTAAAAATTAACAGGTACTCGTTCTGTCCCACTCTAGCCTAACCAAACAGAAAAGGACGGCGAACATACCTCGTTAAGATAACAGTTTTAACAACTTCAAAAGTAATGGTTACGATTAGTGAAACGAGTTTTTTGTAACATTTTCCATTTTGTTTAATCATCCTTAATTTTTTCAGCTTTTTAAATATTTTATGGTTTTTATTATGGTTTAGATTAAAAGTATGGCGATTTCTCTGTCTATTAATAAGAAGTTCCACGCTTGAAGATAATGTAAAATTAGATTTTGCCTGCAAACTGGCATAGGTTTCCCGAATAACACCTTAATAAGATCCGACAGATAAACAAATATTTCTCAAAAAATAACTTTGATTAAAATGAGATTGAACCCACAACATTGTCATACATAATCATTTCAATTACTACGGGTCGAACAAATTAAGCAAAAACTAAAATCAATCTTCGTATCTCCGACAATTCATTTTTTTAATCAAAGAAAAAACGCAACTGCCCCTATATTCACATACTTTCCTAAGAATCACTCTATCATTGTACTATGGCAAAAACTGTGACTTTTTAGCTTAATAATAACTCTACTAAAAGGTTAACTTCCCCGTAAGAAATGGTAACCGCTAAAATGTGGCGGCATACGGTGGGCTTTATATCAAAATTCCAAGGAGAATAGAGACAGAAGTTGGGCACTATACTTTGCGAGTTGTGAGCCTCCGGTGGCTCGCAACTCCGGTTCAAAAATAAGGATGGAGTATCTTATCCACATCATAAGCTATTGCATATCCGAATTTTAAATAGGACTGCTTATACAGGGCGTTCGGTGGATGGTCCGACAAACGAAAATGGGGACAACATTTGGGACATATTTGCCGAAAAAACTTGTAGCCTCAACCTTACCGTTTATTTAATGATTTTTTTTCGAGAAAATTCCAGAATTTCACTTTTATTACTTAATAACTTTTATTTTGCTCTCTTTCTTTAGTCTACTTTAGGTTTTCTTCAATCTTTGATGTTCTCCAGGTCCGACAATAATGCTTTAGGTCGCAAAGAACTTCAAATAAAAACGTTATGAGCTTTTAAAGTTATAAATAAAAAGTTGAAAATTTATTATACAAATTAAAATTACGTATTGTATGATTATTTGCAATATATTTTTTAAAGTAATTCGTTGTCCTGAGAATTTTTCTTCTTCGCCATGGGTTGTTTGAACGAGATCGCCTTTCGTGGTAAGACTGCCCATATAAATAATATGCATGTGTTCATACGCTGAGTGTAATAAATACAACAAAACTGGTCACAGCCATAAAATACGAAGGCTACAAGAAGCACTAATTCCAATATCTACCAAAAGCCATCAAGTTATGGTAACACAATCCGAAACTAGGAATACCAGCCCTAGCCCAATAAATCGATCGCTATCTTTACAGGCGCGTTAAATTTAGAACGGCTGACTGCAGCTGTATCCACTGTGAAACAGTTTAGCAACAGACTGTTGTATATTCAAAGAATTGCATAGTCAATTCAATAAAGACGTCATGAAGGTAAACTTTGAGATTGGCTCTGGATTCTAGTAGTGAATTAAAAATATAAATGGATAGAAATGGAGGTTTTATACCTACATCTATAACATAGTTGCGTGACCATTGAATTTTTTTTCCTCTACCGCAACCAAGGAGTTTATAACTTACTTATCGTAAGAAGACCATGGTTGACAGATAACTCAAAACGTCAGACTAAAAAAAGTCTATAATCCATGCGCAAACCGTTAATGATTCCATAGAAATTTTAAAATTGGAACATTTATTATATGTACATCAAATCCGGGAGGTGACTACATGAAAAAATAATTATGAAATATTATTGACTAAATAGCTCTTTAATTGAATTTGTTGAAACACTTTAATTTTCATTACATTTCCAATTTTTAATTTGTAAGAATTTCCTAATTAGTATGGAAACTACTATTTTGAACAATGACGTCATCGTAAAAAATTTCAAACATTTTTAGAACAAAATGCCGTTTTTGACATTTGATAAGAAGTAACTCAAATGACTAGCAGTCAACTACCGGATTAAATCAAATACTCTTTATTGAGTAGAAAACAATACATTTACAAATAAATAAACTATTTGAATAAAATGTTAAGTTACAGTACGACGGTTGATTACATTCATCTATGAGGCCACTTCCAGGGCGGTACAACTCAGAATATGCAAAGCGCTATATGAAAATGTATGAACATGAACAAAGTTTTCGAGCGGGCATCTTATATAGTTGCGTACGTTTCATACATTCAGAAAAAACAGTTCCAAAGTATGACTCCCTCAATTACATATTCTTAGGCACTCCACTAAAACACTACGTTAGCCATACGTTTTCAATGATAGCAGTGATAATTTATCGCGGCATAAAAACACACATAACTTTCCGCACGACCTCCTATCCCATATTCGCATACTTTCTTGAGTGCACATTAAAAAACCGTATTGAAATATTGCACCGCGCAACGTACTGGTATCGGATACCAAATGTACTTCAGTGAGACGATACGTCGTAAAAAGCGATAAAAGATGGCAAGCGATGGTGTCAAATATCAATTTGTGATATTGGCAACCGTCGGGGCGGCGAATACAAATGATTACCCTTCAGAGGCATCGGCTAGGAGCAAAGCCTTGTAAGAATTTTAGGTATTTCGATGCGAATATGCATGCAGATAACAATATAAATTCCATTATAACAAAAAATATTTGAGAATACTTTGCGAAAGACTAGAAAACAACAAAATGTAGCAACGAACCGTAATTGAATTTACAAATACGTAGATCTGCTCATAAACCAACTTTGCTGGAAGTCAGCTTTTTTGAGATTTCAGCACTGTTCAAGAAAGTTGTGAGAAGAATGACAGTTTTATCTGAAACTGATTAAGGTTAAAAAATGTATTTAAATAACAATTGTCATTGTGAAAATGAAAAATATGGAAGGTAGCATATAACCTGCACCATTCTGATACTAAAATATTGCGTTATACTCGTGATCGGGTGCTGTCCGTGTGAACTGGCCTGCTCTTGTCATTGGTTTTTGGAATTGTTAGTCATTAGCTACAAATAATTTTTACTTTTATCTCTTTTAAATACTTTCTTTATTCTTCTTTCTTTATTCTTATAATATACAAAAATATTTTATTTAACGACATGACATTGTATAATTCATTTATTGATCTAGCATTAAGATGTAATAGAATATAAGACTTTTTTTTTTAAAAAGTGTTGGAGGGAGTTTCTTTAGGGCCCGCGGTTTCTTCTCACTCCGTAAACACTTCCCGAAACGGTGGGTATACGAGTTCCGAGTGGTAGGAACCTCGTATTAGGTAGACAAAAGAATGACGTTCGAAAAGTGTACACTGCTACCTACTTCGAATAAAATATTTTCATTTTCATTTTCAAAACCCTAAAATCAACTATCTCGAAAACCAATACATTAGGAGCATTTCAAAGAGTTATGTAATCACTACGTTTTACGTCTTAGGTAATTTTCTGTGTTATATGAAATGTACGCAGCAATAAAAGTTGCCAGCCACGACAGTTTGCTCCCTTTCATACAAGGCTATCATATTCAGACTTGCGCCAGGCCGGGACATGTGTAAACTATAGATCGAAGCACAGGTGTCCAGTGCACTTAGCCGCTCGCGCCCGCCATTACACGTGACACAATTCCTAAAGACGCTGAAGTAGACTTTTGAGCATTGCGGCCTTGACCATTTTTTTCTTTAAATTCTTCAATTTGTAAGCCCGTATTTTGCTGAAAAATGAATTGCAGGTTCATTTTGGACACCAGTAAGAAAGTGACGTAACTCTAGCAATATTTACAATGCGAAAATCACTGATTAAATAAATATCCCAGGCATTTTAATGTTTCGGTTACAATCAATACATCAACAGCTTGATTTGAGGAAAAAAAACAGCCTATTTATTTGGTTTCAAACCTAAGCAGTTTAGGTTAATACAATACAAAGCTAAAAATTCAATAATTATACAAAATAAGATTATTTTCGATGTCATCATAAATTCAATATTTATTATAAACAATTACCAATAATAAAAAAATTAAGGCATCAGCCAAGTCTTCGCTATAATTTAAAAAAAAATCTTAATGTCGCTTCGATCGCGGTTGGTTCTGTAACCAAACCACAGACAACATAAGCCCCAATCCAACCGCAACCCACAAGACTGCAAACTCGAGCTTTAACACTAGAAAGTCCACCCTCACATCACATGCTGGACAAACGACCGTTCGAATTTAATCTAATAGTAAACCAATTTAGCGAGATACTCGATTAGAGGTAGCTGCTAAGTTAACTGCATTAGAAGTGACGGGAACCGTAACATCTGGACTTTTATGCCTTTAAGATGGTTCAGTTTACATCTAGACATATATAACAGCTTTTATTTTTGCAGACGGCTTTTAAATTCATGTTTTGTATTTCTACTTGAATGTATTGAATTTTACAATGAGATTTTTTTTAATGGCGATATTAACATGTTCCTGGATATTATATGCTATTTATAAGGAACAAATTTAACAACTTTTGTTTCAACAACTTTTAAAAAATGCAATAAACAAATTAAAAACAAAATGGAATCTCCATACCACATAAAAATAAAAAATCCATAAAAAGTGCAAAAACTAATAAGCGATGATAAATTTATGCTTCAAGTTCATTCACGTCAACGTTACGAAGTTACAAACATACCAACATACTTATACGAGCTGTGGAAACGTGTAACTTGGCTCGAGCAACTTTAAGACAAGCAGCCGAGCCACAAATCATTGTAACCCACAATTACGAGCTCTGGTCGGTCGTAAATAGAGGCGGAGTGCCAACTCGCCACGGTACTTACTTGACTCAATTTTGAATATTTTTTTTATGGGAAAGGTGGCAAACGAGCAGACGGATCACCTGAATAATAGGCGAAGTATCAACGAAAATTATGGTCACAAAATAAAACAAAGTTTAAGAAGACAATTTTGAAACAATAAAGGAACAATCATCGTCATCATCAGCCGAAAGACGTCCACTGCTGGACAAAAGCCTCCCCCAAGGATTTCCACATCGACCGATCCTGCGCTGCCCGCATCCAGCGGCTTCCCGCAACCTTTACCAGGTCATCGGTCCACCGAGTGGGAGAAAGAATATATGTATGAATATATAGACACAATATATAGGGTCCTTCTAAAATACCTGAAAAAAAATTAACAGTTGCTTCTACTCATGTAACTGAACAACTTTCCCCAAGGAACCTATATTAAATTCGCAAAATTTTTTTTGGATTTCCCATACAGAATTGGCGGTTCAGTTGATCAATTAGTATTAAGAGTCCAAACAAGTTTTTCCTATTTCAACAAAGTTTTAGAACAAAAGTTGTTCAGTTTGATCAGTAGAAGCCAACCTTGAAGTATTACCACACCTTTTTGTAAATTGAGTATAGGTTCCTTGGGGAAAGTTGTTCAGTTTCATGAGTAGAAGCCGTGGTTAATTTTTTTTTCAGGTATTTCACTAGGACCCTATATGTATTTATTTAATTAATGATATCTTGATAATTTAAACGCCTAAATAAAAAGTTTTTCATTCGCGGGGAATTTGAAAGTCTCTTCTATCATCGATAACGTTCTGTCCTTTTCCTGTTTTTCGGATCAATTCTCAAGAAAATGCAATATTGTAACTTTGAATTTAATAATAATAATAAATGATTTATAAGAACTGTGACCAGTCAGAAATGTGTCGAATTAAAACTGTGGCCAATCGGGTCAAAGTCGTAAATAGTGGCTCTCATATGAGGAGGTGCATAGTTGCAAAGAGTGCATCCGCCCGCCGCGTGTATGCACGCTGAAGAATGAGGATACATTGCATCCTGGTCGACCCTTTAAATTGTATAGTTTTTTTACAGGACTGCCTTACATAATTTATGGTTTGAAAAGTAAACATCGGAGATACCTAGATAATTAAGGCAAAACAGAGAATATATTAGAAGTTATTATTATTATTATTATTTCGGAATATAAAACTGGGCTACTCTGCACACTTGGAGCTAGGTCAAATGGCAGGAGCTACTCCAGCAGAAGCCCAGTCGGCTGGAGGTCAGTGCGACGAGGAGAGAAAGCGTCGGACAGTCCGGGCATTGTCGAGGAGGACTGCCTTTTGCATAGCCGCTATTATCGGTCTGCCTCGAAGTCGCAACCGTCTAAGGTTACGATCCAGGTCAGCGGGGATCAAACCATTAACGGACAGGACTACAGGAATTATTTCAGTGGATTAAGATTTCAGTTATTTGATTATTATTATAATTTAATTGTATTTTTTTTGTTTTAACACTTTCACTGCCGCTTCTGTCTGTTACGCATGACGTGATTTTGCTACGCGGCTGCTACACGCTACGTTCTGGTTACGCGAGCGGAGCGTAGCCAGTCGCTACGAGTATGTGGTATCTTAAAACGACCTAATCTTTAGTAAGAGCGATGAACTCAATAAAAGTTTTTTTTTCTTAAATTCTGTATTAAAAAATTCAAGACAATTTTATCGAGTACTAATTTGCTTTTCTTTAAACGCGCAATGCTAGCACCTATGGACTGGTATCTTGTGTTAACAACCAATATCGTCCCCAGTGCAGGGGCACGGGTCTCTTCGCATAACTCGGGAAAGTTAGGTCATACTCCACACACGGGGGCCAAGTCCGGATTGGTGGAGGTTGTGGGGCTAGTGGTGTCTTGTAATAATCTGCAATTCTATGTCGAGACCATAGAAGAAGAAATAATAATCCGAGACATCGCATTGTAAGTGTTAATTTCGCGAACACAGAAGTAGTTTTCAAGACTTCCGTGTTTGCGCCATTTTATTTATATTTATACGCGAAAGGTTTTGACGTGTATTACATGAAGTCGTTAGGAGTTATGAACACTCTGATAGTAAAAATTCGTTAAAAATGTATTTGATTGATGCATAGGTTCATAAATGATTATAGAAATATACTTCTTAAATTCATTAGTTTTGATATTTTCGTTATCTCACGTTCAGCGTTTCTGGATTATTTTGCGATTTAAGCATTTTGTAAACCAATTCATGAGCCGTGAAGTTTTGCTTATTCAATAGTACTCACGTAAATAATCTAAACGATCACGATGTACTATTAAGTTCAATAATAAAACATAAACATAACATGTATTTAAAAGTATATGTGTATGTATATCAGTTTCTGGTTACCAAGATACAGGGAATCCTAGTTTGGGGCCAGATGACCGTGTGTGATTTGTCCCTGATATTATTATTATTATTATTATTATTATTATATATCTTAACGTACAGCCTCTGTGTTCATTATCTTTTCATCGACCACAAAGCCATCCCGTACAATTTAATTTTATGTACTGGCCACACTTACCCACAAATATGGACAAGGCTTTATCACATTACGCCCACATTTACATACATTTACGGATTTATGATTGTAACTCGTATATCTATGGGTAGTGTACGAGTATTCAGAGATTTGTGTTAACTCCCTGAGTGTCATATGGGATACTTAGGATGAATGAATGAATGAAAACACTTTATTGCACAACAAGACAGGAAAATACAATATAAGCATAAACATGAAAATATAAAAGTTATACAGGTAGGCGGTTTTATCGCTAAAGAGCGATCTCTTCCAGACAACCTTTAGGTGAAGGAGATCGCGTAGAAACATATTAGGGTAGTGCGCAATAATAAAAATTAAAATAATAATAATATTGTAAACTAAATACTGAACTTAAGAGGCTACTAATATGTGTAGGATGTTGTTTGGTCGATAAAACCCTTTTCATATGTGACTATGCAACGTATCAAAAGACTACAAAGACAATATTTGACAACGCCGAACACGTTAAAAACAACAGACTTCAATCGTAACAGCTACTATTTAGCTGTTGTTTTTTTAGTTTTTGTTGATTTTTTTAAAAAGCGCAGAATCAATTTCGATAAAATTTATATGGGACCACCTCTGAAGTACTACCTACCAAACAAAAAAAGAATAATTAAAATTAATTCATAATTGTAGAGTAATCGTGTAACATACATACAAAAAAACAACAACACACAGTTGAATAGAGAACCTCCTCTTTTTTTGAAGTCGTTTAACAAAGCGTTTAAAGACATTTTTATAGCAACATCAAGGAAGGCTTTGAGTAGGTCTAATTTACTAAAACAGCTATGTAGGGTGTAACAGAAGTGTGTGACAATACTTCAAGGTTGGCTTTTACCAACAAACTGAACAACTTTTGTTCTACAACTTTGTTGAAATCGCAAAATTTTTTTTGGACTTTTCATACAAATCGATCAGCTGGCGAACCAAGTTTGTATGAAAAGTCCAAAAATTTTTTTGCGATTTCAACAAAGTTGTAGAACAAAAGTTGTTCAGTTTGATGGGTAAAAGCCAACCTTGAAGTATTGTCACACACTTCTGTTACATCCTGTATAAGCAACAAGGAAACATGAATATGAGGAATAAAGTTACATAATTAACCAGCCTTTTAACCATCTTAACATTTTTCACGACTACAGTCTTGACAACGACATCGTTCGAATTACCTCATAAATTGCTTCTAGTACTGTTCTTTGTTCTGCTACAATTCATCGGTAAGTTCTAATCCGGCAGTTGACTGCTAGTCTTTTGAGTTACTTTTTAAAAAATGTCAAAAACGACATTTTGTTCTAAAAATGTTTGAAATTTTGTACGATGACGTCATTGTTCAATATAGTAGTTTGTATACTAATTAGGAAAGAATTAATAAACTAAAAATTGAAAATGGGATGAAAATTAAAGTGATTAAGTTTTTCAACAATTTCAATTAAAGAGCTATTATTTAGTCAATAATATTTCGTAATTTATTTTTCATGCAGTCAACTCCCGCATTAGTGCAGTCTTAAACATCCTAGATTTCTTGCACAAATAGTATTATTTCATCTTAATATTTTTAATGGCTTACTTGTTTCTAAAGTTTCAGCCTGTATGTTACTCGGGTTGTGGATCTCATAAACAAGGCAGCACTCAGTATAGGGTGACTTTAAATTAGTTCTTGATACGAAAGGCTATGAATGTGCTCATGATAACAAACAACTTTCCCTAAGAAACCCATAGTCAAATCGCAAAAAAAATTTTGGTCCCTCCATACAAATCGATCAACTGACCGGCGAAATTAGTATGAAGAGTCCAAAAATTTTTTCGCGATTTGACTATGGCTTCCTTCGTACTTTCTTGCAATCGCAAAAAATATTTTGGACTTTTCATACAAACTTGGCTCGCCAGCTGATCGATTTGTATATAAAGTCCAAACAAGATTTTCCTATTTCAACAAAGTTGTAGAACAAAAGTTGTTCAGTTTAATGAGTAGCCAACCTTGAAGTATTACCACACCTTTTTGTAACAACCAGTATAAAACCTCATTGGTAAAATGTTGTGTATATTTTGTAGAGCTAAAAAAATAAAAATAAAAACAGAATATTGTTGTATGCAAAATATTTCGTCGTCAAGTAAAACATTTAAATCTCTCGAGTACAAGTCTCTTAGGAAATGCGATTCTAGGAATTAAAATCTGTGCAGAGAGGATATGTAAGCGATGTTCTAAAAGGTTTCGTTCCATGGATTTATTTCAAAAAGCGATGATCTTAGAAATGAAGAATGTTATAGATAGGAAAATGTTAAGCAGACACAGTATTGCGAAAAGAAACATTTTAGTACGATGTTACCTAAAGCGATTTTGAGCCCCGATATCATGTTACTTTTATAGTAGGTAAAGTACGACCTATATTGAGCTAATGTTGTGTAAATATAGTAAATATTTTTCTGCTAAACTTTAAAACATCAGCAAGGTATAAGAGGAAACTGTTTTGAGAAGCGTTCGTATCATTCGTCATTTTCTATTATTTAAACCAGACCGCCAAAAAAGGAGGATCATATTTTTCTGGCTTATTTATGTATGTATATCTGTTTCTTTGGCTGAACTTGTAGCCTAATCGGCTTGATGAACTTTTGACAGCGTGATGCCATTAGATCCGCCTTAAAGCCATATCCTAATGTTATATTTATTCAGTCAGTTTTTCATTTGCAATTTGATCACTTATCCAGGAATATCACATTAAAATCTGATGGCTACTCTAACATCTTGTTGTATTCAGATACGGCTACAATACCTTCGCCAGCATCTAAACAGGAGAGTGCGAATTAAACTCGACAATAGCTGATGGTAAATTAACGTCGCCTCCGGAAGTTGTCCATCCGGTGCACTCGGGGTTGCCAGTAACAAGTGTTTAATGAATTTGTTGCCATGTGAATAAAATAAAATGAAAATGCTTGCGGGTGGAATAAATTTTTATTGTTCGTTTAGTCATTTTTGCACCTACCTCTTTAAGTGCTTTACCACAGATTCAAATTAGGCCTCGGCTAAACAAAGAAAAAATACAAATATTTTTTCTGGCACTTAAAGCAATATCTTACCTGTAGAGCAATTTCCAACTTCATTCAGCATTTTGTCAATTTACGTTCTGACAGTTTTCATTTATTTCCAAACTACTATGTAAAAACACATCAAAATTATATGTTAATGTTTACTTAACAAAATTTTTGGTACAGTTTTTTTTTTAACTTTACAGCACCAGCGACAGCCCTACAACGAAACGAAGACGCTTCCTAGTTTCTTCCTCTACCCACTAATTCGCTACTTGACAAACTTCCGGCGCAGGCGCAGCGCAAGCGGCGCGGCGGCGGCATCCGTCCCCGAATTACCCAGCCTATTGTTGTCCAATGCAAAGTCGCCAGGTGAAAAAGTTGGCGCGTAATTCTCCGGAACATCTTGGAATACGACTATTTAATTTTGCAGGTTAAAATCAAATGACGTTAACTGGATTTACTGTGAAAATTTTGAGTCTGAGATCTTCTTACAAGACTTTTAATGTAATCTTTTTATCCATCTATCGCAGAATGTACCGAGAAACCGTTAAGAGACGGTAAAAGCTTACAAAATATAATTTTGTCTATTTATTTACAATATAAGAAAAATAAAAATAAAAAGAATAATTCAATATTAAAATAGTTTTTTTCCGTAACCTATTCCTTTGACAACTTTATAGGTATTAGAAAAAGAAATTAAGGAAAAAACATATTTATTAATATACTATATTGTTGTTTCTATTATGATCTATTTCTTTCGCTGTAGTCTCTCCTTTATATTTGATGGTAATTTAAGAAATATAGCAATTGTTAGATTGTCAAGTAAACAAAGGAAGAATAAATGAATATCTAAATTGCAGAGCAAATATCATCGCTTATGGTCCTCTCCTAGAACAACCTCTATTCAAACAAACATACGTACAGTTCAACTTGTATTTTGTTGCACTATAAATGTGTGCCGAGTGTACCGCTTGTCTCCCGTAACAGAACGTGACCGACGCGATATTAACTCGGACTGTAACGAACAAATGGCAAATTCACCTCACGCAAACCAAAAGCATCTTTGTCCCCTCGCATTAAAGAAAGCACGACCGCACAAACAAAGTTGTACTTGACAAAGTTGTAAAATCCATCGCGCATCCCAAAATAGACTTTAAGGCAGTTGATATTAAGGTTTCCGACGGTTGAAAGAGGATCGCTGTTTCAGGTTTGTCAAGTTAGTCGGAGGAACGTCCACATCTTCAGACTGAGATCTGTCCCGACTCCAATTTGTCTCTTAGATTTATGTACGCCATTACCGAAGTAAAAGAGAACCAACTACCTGCACAATATTGACAACGGTAATGTTTTTGAATAATCTATTTAACAATTGACGTAAAAAGTACAGTCGGAAGAATCTCCTACTTTTTTGAAGTCGGTTGAAAAGAAGCTGAAACTCTTCTTTGTATAAAAACCTATAAGTAAACTTTCTAGTAAATTACACCTATTTCTAAATAATACACTACTTGAAGACAGTCAATGTCCAAAATTTTGCAAACGAAACTTTGTGTGATTTATAGCAAATTTCTATAGGTTAGTCAAAATAGAGCGAGTCATCGGCAACCACAAGGGTTACGTTGCAAATTTTCGTCTCCCCATCTACATGTACAAGGTATCCTTCATAATCAAAGCATCTGAGAGAAGTGATGTGTGATGTTTCTAAACGCCAAATGTCAAAATAGCCAGTAGCCTTACTGTATGAGAGTACTCGACCTGTTTATTATATTGTTCTAAACCATTACTAAACCCAATTCCATCTTCGGAATCATCATCACTTACATCATCAGGTGAGATAATTCCAAGGGCTTACCAATTGTGGACAAAAAAGTCCTAATTCAGTTTAGTTACCACAGATTCTTTTCTGATATAAGGATTAGGTAACTAAGGCTGCTCGTATGTACTGTGACGTAAAATGGTGCCTGCTCAGTATTCGCAACATGCCAATGACATTATATGTACGGTTGATTCCACTTCATTCACCAAATTGCGCACCCATTGTGAAGGCCTTCATTTGTTCAAGTCCCACAATATAACTGGGAAGTACATATACAAAAGGCGCAAACTTAGAGGCTTAACGAGTGGGGAGTGTTAAGAGACCTTAGAGAGCTCTTCTTTGTATTGTCCGGAGTTTGCAAATAAAAGGGAACTAGGTATATGACGGGTCCAATTCTTGTCTCTATGTAGCGCTGTAAGTGTTGTTTTGTATAAAGACATTTGAATTAGTCAAGAAAATGATATGCGATATGAAATAAAGGCTTTTTGAAATCTATGAATGCGATGTTTCTGACGCTTTCAATAAATAAATTAATATCAAGTAGAAAAATGATCATTGGGTTGATGATGGTAGCAAATATTCCTGTATTATGAGAACCAGAGATTAATATACTTAGACATATACGTTCAAATATACATACTTAATATTCTACAGATATGATAACATCCAGACAGAAACTAACTAAACATTTTTCAAATGTTTTATTATTCTGAGTCTGTTTATCTATCGACCAGGCGGTTCTTACAGAAATATTATTCGATGGTAATTTTATATATTACATGAATAATTTATTAAAATAAAGTCTGTCTAGCAAGGAAAGACAAAATATTTATAATACTAAAAATAAACCTTATATATACAATGTTATTAGTTTAATGTTATGGCCTTTTCCTTCTACAATATAATATTTTTTATTATCATTTTGTTTTTTAGAAGATACTTTATCAAACCACTTTTGCTCATTTAAACGATAATGATGATAATGATGCCAAGGGCTTACCAATTGAGGGTAAAAAAAACATTGACGATAGAAACTCAAAACTTTTAAGTGAACTCTGTGATTTTAAGAGCAGGCGCTGGATTTAGCTGAAAAGTTTAGGGGAGTTTTATGGCACATAAGACTAACTCTTTCATAAGCGCACTACAAAGTCAACTTCTAGTAAGAACTTAAAATTTCAGTACCCTTCTCTAACAATTTGATGTGAAAAGATAAAAATGAAAAATATATGGCAAAAGTATTTCGTGAAGACAGCTAGCTTGCCTTCGTAGAAATCGATCAGTGCACGGTTGTTGGAGATGGCTGATTTCTCGGTTCAGATATCGATTTTCAATTTGGTCAGCATCGAGTCTAGAACAAAGCCTATAGTCAGCAGTGAACAGATACAGATTGATGATGATGATGACATAATGCAACCTTAAATCAATAGATAAATCACTGATTCTATGTTAGGAAACCGCCCTGTGACCACTCCACTCGCCTCAAATTAGGAGATCGCGGGTTCGAATTCCGACGGAGTTCAGCTTTTTTAGAATCATTTGGGTTGGTGGTAGGGCATTTTCTGAGTCCGCTTGGCTTACTGCCACTACCTTATCTAAAATTTGCCGCCAAACAATAACGTCAGCATTGCTTTGTTCCAACATGGAGATCAGAATCATGGTTATAACCGCCTCCGTAGCCTAGTGGCTAGTCCGCTCGCTTCACATCAGAAGGTCGCGGGGTTCAATTCCTGGTGGGGTCCAACTTTGTAGGACTCGGTTTGGAAGGTGGTAGGGCATTTTCTTAGCCCGCCTGGCTAGCTACCAACATCTTATCTAAGTCTTGCCGCCAAACATCTATGTTAACAGGATTTGATGTGCTCTGGTATGAAGATAAGATAGCCAGTTTCCCCATTGCGTTGTGGCTGTTAAGCCCGCTTCCATCTTCGGCATCATCATCACTTACCATGAGGTGAGATGATGCCAAGGGCTGACCAACTGAGGGTAAAAAATTATTTATATGGGTTTGGAGATATTGTCAAGGGATTTTCAAACCAACTACAATCCTAATTTTATACCGCTTTTCCAAAAAACAGATAATATTATATGAAACAAATAAATAGATGAAAGTTAATGTCAAAGGTTTATGTAATCCTAACTCAGCAGATAAGCTAATCTAAACTGTGTCGATGCATCGTTACAATCGGCAATAAATAACAATTTAACTAAAACAGACTGTTCAGAGATTCACTTTGAGAGCATCATTTATCAGTTCAGCTGCAATTTTAGCTGAGTGCAAGTAGTGCAACGTCAGCGGCAAAATGCATCGCAGTGCCCGTTCAGAGCTAGTTGGTGTTGTCAGTTAGGTTCTACGTGAGGTTCACGTGAACAAAAAGGACCATGCATTGAGGAAAGTCATATCGAGTGACGACGGTATGTACCTATTACTTTAATAATATAGGATAAATAAAAAAGCCGGCTACGAGTCTTCTACTGAACTGAAACTGAACAACATTTCTGAACCTATACTTAATACCCAAAACTTTTCATAATTTTCATTAAAAGAAATATTTTTGTTATACTTAAGCAAAAATATTTTATGTCTATGCATTATGCATATGCTTTTTTAGAAGATTTTCGCAGAGCCAGTGAGTGAACTTTACATTTAAACGCGTCCAGGCTATTTTGAACTCTATTTGCCAAGAAACTGGTCCTAAAAGTGGCAACGCATGACGTTTGCCGATAATACATACATCAGAGGTATCATAATCACCCACAACATCTGGCGAGCCATCGATCACTGGCCAGCAATTTTCTGGACAACCTAACCGGACCGGACCGGACCGGACCGGACCGCACCGGATCCGGGTACGGGTGCGGATGACCCCGCCCGCTAATACGGCGTGTCATGACTAAGGATCATGTACGGATTTTCGATTTACGTTTTATAGTCGAATGTGAAACACGATTTTTTATTTTTTTAAACCACAATTGGTATGCATTACCTTACTTGATGGTTAGGAAAGAGATGGGAACAGTCTCATCAAGAACGAAAGGAGAAAATAGCTATCTTATCTCTATGCCGGAACACATCAGTGCTGTTAACATTTCTCTTAGGACTTAAAAAATGTCCTACCGCGAATTAAACCGAGTCCTACAAAGTTGGACCCCTCATCAAACCAGCGACTCCTGACGTGAAGCCAATGGATTACCTACTTAGCCACGGAGGCGGTCAAAAGGTCATGAAAGTTTAAACACCTTGATCATTCGACTAAGATTAAAAGATTCTAGATTTTATTGTTAGACATTCAAGAATAATTTGATCCCATAAAACTTCTACAATAAATAGAAGCACATCATTATAAGGTTTCATAAATGTCTGCAGTAAAAAATATAAGAAAAAAAATTAAATCTTCCAGCTTAGCGAACAGTCTGGTACAAATGCAGAGTTTAAAAGTTCTGGCTAAGAGCCAACAAAAATACCGCTTGTTGATCTAGAGATAAATTAATTTAAAGTCGTTTTTAGCATTGTACTTACGTCTTAATTAACTCTAGTGTGAAATACAAAATAAAATTACTTTTTTAAACGAGTATGAATTTTTAGCCAGAGTGTGACAACTTAGTGTGACTACGGATCGGTTGCCTGATATACCAACCACATTTCAGCTAAACCGAATCGGGAACTGGGTCAAAATAAGTTTGCAACTATGCAGGTTTCGCACTATACCCGCCGACAAATAACGCGAGGATGGACAATGATATCACGATTGAGATATAATGATATTATTAATGACTTGACATTTCAGACTAAAAAAGTCTGTATTTTTGCTTAACAAGCATAATTAGGTATGGTTTTTCATGGAACGAGCCACCAATTTTTTGTACACAGTAGCTTTTTGTGACGTGAAATGAATGAATCACAACCATAATTTGCATAAATATTGAATTATTGCACATAAATATAATGTTCCTGACAGTATCACTAACAAAAGGTAAATTTCCGTCTCACAAACGATATTATCACAGTGAAAAAATGTTGTTATTTCATCACTAAGTAAATACAGAGTCCCAAGACAGCGAACATTAAGTATTCAAAAGGTTAATTTTCGTCATACATTAACCCTGTAACAGCCGGTTACTTCAGTCACCAAGGTCTGGTCTATAAGCTACAGTTACGCACCAATACGGCCTATTAAACACCGTATCAAACCTAACAATCGCGATCTATGGCAGCCATATTTACATAGAAACGCGTAGACAAACACTGCCCAATGGAGCATATATATAGTGTTGGCTGAATGTGAACTTATCGATAATATATCCGTAATCAATTACCCAATTTTTACAAATGTTAGGCAGTATAGTGTATGAATCTTTTCAATCAAGTTCGAGTTCATAACTTTTTACAAATAACATAGTTGTCGCCCAATTGCGTAAACCTTACGTTCATATCTTTTCTCGAGAGTAAAGTCTACATATATGTAGTTAAATACGATACAAAAGCCTAAAGCCATTTCATCAATATATTACGACAATATACTCGTACATCTTGTCATATTCATATTCCCCGAAATCATCACTAAGGAAGATAATTTTTCAGTAAACTTTTAGAACTACCACTGAGGAAGACATATATTTTCACTTAACATTCGATAACGGAACTATCTGTCTACATTAGACCAACACTTTGACATTATGTTAAACCAACGGCATTATACAGGGCTATTATAGATGCAACTGTAATTAATTGCGACTGTTACTCGACTGTGCGACTGTTAGGCATTGCAGATTAGATTTTGTGTGACATAAGATATCTGGCCGTTTGACTGTATGTGAAGTCAATCTACAGCTTAACTGGGGTCGTCCTTGTCAAGTTAGTAATAAACCAGTCCAATCCAATCCGTCGTTCCCTCAACGCTGAGGATCGTGACCGTCATGGCCTCGAGAAGGCGCAGAGCTCTCCATCCGGCTCCGTCCCTCGCTGCGTGCACTGCCTGCTGCAGCTGCAGATTTGTGGCACTGGTAACTTGGCAGCACCACTTAGCAGGAGGTCTGCCTCGAGCTCTCTTGCCCTCGATCTTTCCCGTCATTATTTGATATTCTAGGCTGTTTTGTCGGCGTGCGCAGTGTCCAAAGAGAGACAATAAACCAGTGTCTAGGCGAATATCCATAGAAGCATCTACAAACATCTAAAGATATCTATAAACGGGTGTTTGACACTATGACAAACGCAGTGAAACTGCTGCTATTAGAAGAAGGAAAAAAATAGACTCACTAAGAAGATACATACTAAGTAACTAGTCGATATCAAGATTAGACTATGAATAGAAAATTGCTTGTCATTATTTTTGAAGATCACGTTTAAATAAAATGTCGAACTCTTAAACTACAGAACCGATTTTCATCAAACATAGCTAACTAAAAACTACCGCGATGAAACCTGCTATAAAGAAAAAAATCGCATTCAAATCGGTCCACCCATTTGAGACGCTATACAGACTTAAACACAGATAAACACAAAATATAGTTCAAACTTAAAACATCTCTCTATAGCGACAAGGCTAAAAAAAAAACGCTTCATCACTACACAAATGTTCTTGCCCAAAATTGGGGCGATAAAAATCAAGTGTCCCCGGTAATTTGGGTCTAGGGCACCGTAATAATTTTCATGCCGCCATCCGCCACCTAAGCTAGCACGGTTTGACGTTTAAACTTTACCCGGCATGTTTACCGCGTCCCAGGATACCACTTACATACGCAAAATATCAAGGAGTATGGCAAAACAAGAAGTACCGATAGCTCGTTGAAAAATAAAAATAAATGGGCTACTAAGGAGATTTAGGTAACTTTAAACCTTATTTGTACAAATACTAGAAGAGAATTGCGATGTTTTATAAAAATCTTAATTTACTTCTTTTTTTTTAGTTTGAGATAAATCCTTTATATGTATATAACCAAAGGTTGACTGTGATAGTTGCCTCTAAGGAACAATTCCACCTTTGTACAAAAGATTTTGTTATATTATGTACATGTAGTTTTGACAATATATTTTAGTACAATAAAAAAACATGAATAAATAAACATTATTACAGCTTTTTCCGGAAATCGTAGCGTAAGTTTTAAACTCACTGTGCCTAACCGAATAATCATTTCATTTCGCTATCAAGACACCAATAATAAAAAAGTTCGTTTAACTTCTTTAAACTGCCATTTCCATCACCGCTATATCCGTGGTACGGAACCTTAAGCAGATAATTCAGGCTAGTTGCGTCTCCAGCCACCTGGGGACCCCTAATTTCTGACTGCCAAACCCTGGAAGGGTAAGACCCTTCAGTCCTTCAGTTTAATGTGAAATGAGAGTATACAGTGAAAGGATTATTACCTATTTAGTGTTATAGTCAATTTGGAAATTGTATAGGTATTTTAAATTTTAATCTAGGTACTATACTACGTCAGAAGAAGGAGTAATGATTTTCGGTTGTTGTATGCCTGTATGTCTTAGTCTTAGTAGCCAAAACATTCTGATGGATTTTGGAATGCAAAGTCCCGTGAGCAATAATAATTAATTTAAAATAAGTCTTAAAACGTATAAAAAAATAAGCAGGTAGATTAAGATTCAGATTATTTAAGATTAAGCTTATTTATTGTACCAACAAAGACTTTTACAGTGAATTTCAGTTCGTAAATATTACATTAGGTTTCAATACTTTCAATAGCATGTACATAAATATTTTCATTGTAACTGCAGTGAACAACGAAAACAATTACGATTTCAATTTATTTGCCATTCGATGGCTGATAACTGAATACGGTTATGAAATTGACGAACAGATGCGGTTACACCAAATTTTTGCCTTTTCCTATACAAGAATAAATAAACTGTTAACCCTTTTTTATCCGATGGTGTTGCAGTAATACATCTGCCTCAGCGTCAAAATAAAAATCCGAAACAATAACCTCTTTGCATGAAAATATAGCCAAGGAGATTACAATTCTTAAGAAATTGGCTGAATGAAACTTCATAATTAAAAACTAAAAAGTATGCAGATGTTATAATAAATATTTAATAAATTGTTTACTTTTTCTTGAAAGTAGACAGTATATTGTAAAAGGAGCTTTTATTACAAAAACTCAAAAGAGAATGAAGTATATAAGATTCAGAAAACTATTGTACGGGACGGGCGAATTTTTTTAAAGCTTTGCTTAACCGAAAAGATTACCTTTGTACATATTCTTTGAAACGATGTTATTTTTAGGAGGATAATACACCGTTTACGACTGCTGCCACATGTTCGTTACTATGTTATGCACAAGATATGAATACCATCGTCACACTAAAGGAGTCTACAATGTAGCGCAATGTTATGGCTGCCATAAAATATAGCTACTATAGCGCAGGCACTTAGTTTGATTACTTAATCAAAAGGATTAGGTAACATTACAGTTGAATTGCTGCTAATGACTACAAGTTGTAAAGTTGAAGAAAGTTTTTATCGTGAGTCGTATCGTAATTTGTATCGCGTATCGTATCGTAATCTTATCGCTTCAAAAAACGGTGGATCCCATTCATGAAGCTAGACAACTTTTTTTGAGGAAATAACATTGAATTCTTTTAAAAAATATGAAAAGTTAAAAATTTCCTTGCGAATTCAGAGACTTTTTTAAAATAAAATCTCATTTCTTTAAAACACATATGACGTCTTTTTTATTAGGCTTATCTTTGCAAACTCTGGCTGTGGCAAAGTATAAAATAACGTATTGTTTATTATCGTAGAGTCGTGTCGTCAGCGCGGTCAAGTACGGACGTTCTGCAAACTGTCATAAAATTTTTCGCAAAGCGCGGCATTCGCCGTCGCTCCTGTTAAATAAAATTCACTATGGATAAGCAAACGAACTCCTCGCGTTCCTACAACAAAAGCTGGACGTGATGGATGAAGTGAGCGCTATCCAGATATGCAAGTCCGGCTTCACCGAAGTGGAAATTGCGGCTGCAAAGAAGCTCCTGTACCAGTCCCTCGGGAAGATCGACCAGATGGTGTCCCGCAGACGCGATGGCACACCGAAGAGCTTGCAGGACATCATCACGCTGTTTAAGGAGACCGACCCGGATGACGTGCCGACGTTTGTGGCGAAGGATCTGCACAAGCTCCCACCCGTGACGTTCGACCACGTCGATGTGACCTGCCTTCTTAAAGACATCGTTTCATTAAAGGCAAGTCTGGCAGATGTCCTCAACAAGCTGGAAGCATCCAAAGATGCCGTTGCTGAGCTGCAGCGAGAATTAACTTTTCTACGTAGCTCACACACGGAATCTAGGTCATCGGGGGCATCGAACGATGACAAGAAACGCGCGGCCGGCCTCAACGTGCCGGCTTCAAGTTTCGTGTCAGCTGATTTGTCACCGCCTGCACCGCCACGCGATGTGACGTCAACGGAGTGTGCTGTGTCAGCGCCGCGCGACGCCTGCCCCGCGCAGCCTGCTCGCGCTCCTCCCGCCCCGCAAGCAGCCCCGCCAGCGTCCACGAACAACGACGTGCCTATCCCTGCCTACTCCTGCGCCGTGAAGCGAAATTCATCTCGGCAAACTGTCTCCAATAAGAAACTAGACAAGGAGACCGAACGCTCCACAGCTACCAACAGAGTGGACAACGATGACGGGTTTGTTACTGTTCAGAAGAAAAAACGAACTCGTCCGAACAACAACAAGTGCGGTACGGCACCGACTTGGCCTAACTTTTTGTTGCGCGCCGCAGTGCCTACTCTGTTGTACGTATCCCGGCTGCATTACACCACCACTCCTGCAGACCTGATGGAGTATATCAAGGTGAAGACCAAGTTCTGCTTGAGGGTGACGCCGTTGGAGTCGCGCCACATCGTGAACTTCAAATCGTTTGTGGTGCGAGTTGCGACGGAACATCTGGAGTCCTTGACAAAGGAGGAATTCTGGTCGAAGGGTGTAGTATTTCGGAGATTCCGAGGAAGTTAGCCGACCACTGCCACCGAAATAGTACCGACACCTTGTACTAAATAATATGATATTTTTTAGTTAGTTAGTTAATATTAAGTATTTATGTATAATATTTTAAGTATAAAATGTATATTATTGTATATGTTATATGGGCCTCGTTGCCTGAAATAAATAAATAAAATATACAATATCAACATCAAGGTAAGGCACCCACTAAAATAATAAATCTACACCCTCCGCATCTCATTTTTTTTTCAATTTTATCTAAAATTGTTTTCACCGCCTCCCATTTTTAATTGAAAACATACATCAAATTCCGATACTTGTTCCAGAAAATACACAGCAAATTAGCGTTTAAGGCATCGTTTTTCCAAAATATTGTGCCACTCGACGAAATACGATAAAATAGTAGCTGATGGCGCAGAAGCATTTCGTCAGTTTTGCATAATGTCAGATTTTTTTTATATTTTTGTGTTATTAGTTTGAATTAGTTTTATTAAAATATAGACCAGGTTCAAATCTTTTGTGTAAATTGTTAATGTCTACGTTGCTAAAGACGTTACCTTCTTACATATTAAAGCAAAACGAATTTTATCGTTAAATATTTAAGTAATGTTTTATGTATTTTATTACACATTATTTGAAACTTTACATAAAATAAAAGACACAATGAAAATCAGAAATTTTGGGACGACACACAAATATATTCGGCCCAACGAACGAACGACCGGTGCCTAAACAAGACCGGGTTTCCTAAATTAAAAGTAAGCACGGGACTGATGCCGCTGCCTCCGCTAGCATTAACGGCCGAAACGCCGTAAATACGGATAGTTAAGGTATTTTACCGTAATTTACCGGCACATTTCGATCGGGGAGAGAGTGACAAAACACAGAGGGTGGTTGTTTAATTTAAATTTGGAATTTTAATTTGAATTAAGACGGTGTGACTGGAATGTACCTTATTTATTCAAGCTCCGTTTTCAAACTGTTAATTTTAAACATTTTTTTTTATGTCAATTCATATGCTTCTGTTTAATTGTTATTTGGAAATAACACCGCCCATTGTACAATATCATATCATATCATATTTCTTCTTATTTTTCCTAATTTATATTCTATTTAAATACAAAGACGTATATAATGAATAAATAATGTATGTAATTGAATTATTTATAATGTTATCTTAGGTTCCACAGTTATTTATTTTAACACAGAGTTAAACCTGAGGATCTTGTGGGAAACCACATAAAGAATGAATAAATGAAAACCGTTTAGTGCACAACATAAAACAGAGAAATATAAACAGAATGAAAGTAGGTTCTGTAAGTCATCAGCTAAACTGAGCTGGTAAGGTTTCAGTATTACAGTGATGAGTTAAAGGAGATTCATAATCTCTGCTTTTTGGAAGCGAATATCCTCTTTTTTCTGTAAACTCCTTTGTAATTTTCAGCCAAAACGCCACGTCCAAATATTGGGCGCTTTGTGCCACATCCATGCGATCGTGCGTTATCAACTTTCCCGCTAAACCGCGCCTAATACCTGTATCGAGCGGCCACAAGCCGGCAATATTTCTGGTAGCTATGATATATTACCCACTCAGGCATAGTAACTAACTGTACGTTTCACTGTTTTATTAGCTTTCTATGTTATTGTTGACAATGTTTTATTTGGATCTTGGGATTTTTGGCTTAGAGAGGGCTCAAAATATACCTTTCTATATTATTTTTAATCAGTTATACATATTTGTGATATGATAAAACAAGATTACAAGGGATTTTTTGTAAAAAATACTACTGTGGTTTGTAAGTGCCCGGCTGCCTATATACTCGTGATAGTCGGCTGCCCTGGCATGTGGAATCTCTGGGGGGTAATCCATGTTGTGGGCCGAAAGACGTAGGTATATAGTATATAGTGTTGGGCGGCCCGTCTATTGGTAAACTGATGATTTAATGAGGCTTATACTTGAAAAAAGCAGCTAGATGAATATGGCTCAGAACCCCGTTTCCTATTGCGGTGTAGGAACTGTGTGTCCCCAGTCTTCGGAGGTACCTCCGCCAGGCAAAATAGCATGTCTGGGGACCAGCCGTGGTCCAACTGTTATGGTCATATATGCGTGTTCGAAGAAACTTCAATAGCGCGTACTAGATAGTTTGTGGCGTATAAAGTAGATGTCAGCACAGGGGTTATGGGAGCTTTACACTACACAGGATCGTCAGTTCACCCGAATCATCTTACCAAAGTGATCGTAGCCTCCGTACATCTCAACAAACATAAATACAAAGAGAATGAATCACTTGTCCTTCCAAGATGAAAGGTCCCGCGGTCTAAGTGAAATCCCTTTTATCTCAGTGCCTTAGGGCGTCTCGTCCTTCCAAAGATAAGCTCTTCATACTCAATCCATTGTCAGTACGCTAAAGTACGCAGAACTCACTAAGCCTAAATATATTCAATGAGACATCAAAAATACGTATTTTGCACGGGTAAATAAGTTTGCCTTTTGTTATTTTGTTGTGTGTATCAAATGGAATATATAGTGAGTGAGTGAGGTGGAATATTACTCGTAGTTTATAGTTAAGACTTGTTTTTGACGATAAGAAATTATTTAACAACGTAAGTAATAGAAAAAAACAATGCTCAGATGATTGCCAATAGTAAAACACCGGTTGTAAAGAAAATTCGTATACAGTAAGTAATGTAAAAAAGTGAGTTGAAAATTTTAAGGGGTTAGTCAGAATCAAGTGTAGAACTCTATACTGCAACTGTAAAACTTCATGGTATAAAGGTATAACATAAAGGTTTACAGTTGCAATAACAATTACAGTTCAGAAATGAAGTCTAGTAAAATGACCACGCTGAAAATATTAAAAACAACCGACTTCAATCTCAACAACTCCAATTTTGCTATGTTTTTGTTGATTTTCTCAAAAACCGCTGAATCGATTTCGATAAAATTTATATGGGACCACCTGTGAAGTATACCCTTTTAAACAAAAAAAGAATTTTCCAAATCGGTTCAGGCGTCTTCGAGTAATCGGTGAACATACATTAAAAAAAAAAGATTCCGACGAATTGAGAACCTTCTCCTTTTTTTGAAGTCGGTTAAAAATACAAAATGGGCGCAATCCTTGCTGTAGCAACGTATGTAATAAACAAATAGAGTAATCATCTGTGTTTACTACAGACATAGTACGAGTGCAGTAAGAGTTGCACCCAACACAGAGATTTTACTCTCTTTGTTTAAGAAAGTGTAATCTGCTCTCATAAAAAAGGTATTATTTCTTATGAGGGCAATAATAAGGTATACATTTAATGCGATAACTATAAGGAGATCCGATCAAAATCGATTGGGTAGTTCAAATCAGTGAGACGATTAACAGGCCAAGCTGGTGCTAACCGCTTTCAAGCAGTTCGGGCAGAACTGTTCCGAATATTAGGTGGATTTGTAGAATATAAGCATCAACCTGTAGGTATGACTGTGTAGTGTAGCAAGTTATTACGATGCCTGCACTAAATATACAGGCTGCTCATTTAATTCTTTTTTTATTTCATTTATTTAATCAACTCAATTACAACGATAAGAATAAAATCAAAAGCAGCGAAAAGTACAAATGAAACTGTATTTTTTTTTGTTCTGCTGTACAGATAAATAACTTTGGTGATTTAAATAAAAGACGGAAAAAAGTTGTATCTGCAGCCGATCGATTTCTTGCTCTCGACTGTTCCGAACGACATCTTTTTAACCGTCTTCAAAAAAAGGAGGAGGTTCTCAATTCGTCGGAATCTTTTTTTTTTTTATGTATGTTCACCGATTACTCGAAGACGCTTGAACCGATTTGGAAAATTCTTTTTTTGTTTAAAACGGTATACTTCACAGGTGGTCCCATATAAATTTTATCGAAATCGATTCAGCGGTTTTTGAAAAAATCAACAAAAACATACCAAAATTGGAGTTGTTGCGATTGAAGTCGGTTGTTTTTAACGTATTCAGCGTGGTCATCATTAAGCGTTACCAAAGATGGTATGTTCCAGTATTACGCTTAGAAAATGATACAGATTAACACAAAAGTTTCACCATTTTTCATCAATTCTGAAACATTCTGAAAATGCAAAGGGAACTCTGAAACAAAAAAGCAATTTTAGCGCGTTTAACCTACATACCTACATCTGCCGTCCTATTATTTTCAACTTAGGACTTTTGACGTCAAACGTCTCACAATAACGCTATGTTCCATAATTGGAAACCTAATCTAGGCTCCAGGGCTGTGACGTCACGATTGATTCGCTCAAGACGTCAAGCCCATCCATAATGGATTGGCCCGTTAAAACTGTTTGACAAGTAAATTGCAATTGGTTCAGCGCTAGATTATTATTTTAAGTGACTGGGGGCTACTGTTCATTATTTACCAAACCTTATATAGTCTCTGTTTAACACAAAGTTCGTGATAGAGACAGCAAAAGTTTTAATGTGTAAAACTGGTTTTCTTATAGATATAAAAAATAAAAATAACATTCCGAGACTGTTTCCTGTAGAAACGATACATAGGCATGTGAAATATGCGAGGCTTTGTATGACTAACAAAATTTAAAAATGTTACCCCCCTAAAATAAAATCCGAATGACGCGAAACCCACTAAATCGATTATCATTTATCACTAAACATTGAAGAACCACCGCTACGAAACCTAATTTCATGTAAAAAACGCCGTGTTCAAATCAATCCACCCTTTTGTGGAGTTACGATGCATACTCAGACACACATAGGCTACAAACTTTTAACACTTCGCTACAAGGGCTTAATAACAGGAAGAGACTAGTTTTAGTTAGGCGCTGATGTTTACTACACATAGTTGTATGGCCGAATATTACCGCCAAAGGCTTACCTACTGCGAGTAGTTAAGAAAAGTTTGCCACTAGACTAAGCACTTTGTAGACAACAGGGAAGTTTAATATACCTAGTCCCTTAGAATAATTTTAGAGATCTGTATTCTATGGGCTTAGAATGATAAACGAAACCGTCAAGTCCGTCAACTCAATCCGGCGGCAAGATGAGAGAACGATAACTTTTTTTATACTTAATTGAGACTTTAAGACGGATCGGCTCTTTGTTTGTTAAGCATTATTAACATTATTAACTACGGTGAAACTGAATTAAATACTTTCGGCATTATTATCACTTACCATCGGGTGAGAAATAGCCAAAGACTTACCGATACCAGTGTGGATAAAAAAGCCACGCTGTGGATATATATACTTTATCGTCAATCCTTTCGCGTTTGTTATATACGGGATTCAAAAAGTATCGATTCACCTTTTCATAAGTTTTAATCCAATTTTGCAATACTCTTTAATCATTCTTGAAACTGGTCACCCGTAAACTCGACTCGTTGGTTTTGCTCTCAAAACGTGTTGAAACTCATACGAAAGCCGTACGGTATGTGGACTGACTTCCAAAGTAGGCAATTTAAAATTATAATTCGCGGTTCGCTTCTACGACTGCTATTTCAGCGGGTCTTCCGCGAAATGATCTGCGTTTTGGATCAATAGAGATATTTTTAGACCTCCTGGCAACACCGGGAAAAGGAAACAAAAATAGCATTCTACGATATATATTCCGCTTCCGTATATTTCGCTTCGTCTATTAACATCCGGTGTACTTTTTGTCGATACAATTAAGACTCGTAAGTCTACTTTTGGTTCGATTTTAACCGATTAAAGTATGAGTGATGCACAGTTAAATAAATATTTTTATATTACGATACATTCCGGGAAAAATCTCACACGGTCATCTAGCCCCAATCTTCCCAAATCCCAATCCCCTATACTATGGGAACCAGAGACTTTTTTTGTTTTATTTTACCCCGAGATGGGGAAGGCAAAGGATCAGAGCCATACAGCCTAGTCTGTTGTAAATCTTCTGTCGTATTTAAGGGCCAAAAGCCATTTCTTTGTATTTCTTCGTCTTTATAGGAAAACCAATTAAGGCTAAAGCCATTTCATTCGTATTTAAATTTTCTATTCTTCAGCAAAATGATAGCACTTTTGATGAAGATTTCATGGACTTCTTGAGAGCACTCGAAACACAGTCTGCACACTTTTATTTCATTATCCTACATATAAGACACTTAAATGGCACTTTATTGAACAATACACTATCAATATTATGCATTAAAAACCACGACATCTATTGTTTCGGATAATAAAACAAAAATGACAAACTCTTGCCGCGAATTCCCGCCAAAAAGTCCGGTACCAGAGACTATATAAACAACTTAAAAAAGATTAACTTAACGCAATTCAGCGTGGTAACACTGCTTCTGTGAAGGGCACTTTTTTTCCGGGTACGACTCGGGGCGGTATTTTTGACTAATCAGTTTTTAATTGTTTTTTTTTATATTCTATTATTTGTGTGTATTTTTGTTTATTCATGTTTTGTGTGAAATAAAGTAATATAACAACTTAAACGTTTACATAAACACACATATTTGTTATACATATTTGTTATCAAAACAACCACGACCCTTGGGTTAGTGGCCAAGATCGCTCACATTACGCCACTGATCAATCAATCAATTTGATCAATTATTGGTTTTAGTAAAGTCAAAAAAGTAGTAGCTTTATCTATCTTCATACCATGCACTAATGCTAAATTTCAAAACGACGTCGATTCAAAATAAAACCTCTTTGAGAAACACCATTAGCATAAAAACTCTTTCATCATAAAAAACAAATGGCCCAGCCAGACTAATTAAAATAGGCAATCAAATATTGATCAGCGCGTTATCAGCGCCATCATCTAATGCTAGCAGGGTTTACAGCGAGTATAGAGGGTAATAATTAGCTTTTTATACCTATATTGCAGCTAGTACACGTTGCTTACAATCAACAGTAAGTAAACTAAATTATGCGTGGAATCTAACGAACGAAGTACAAAGTAGAAACGCCAGTACACCTTAACAGGACTTGGTATGATAGTTGTTAAACACGTGAAAACATAATTATGTTTCATTATACACCTGCGAATCTTATAATGACTTCAATAACAGCTACAAATGATAACTGTAATATGTTTGAGTCCTTGTGCTTTTTCTTCTTCATACACAACTCCTCACAATCGGAAATTGCTAAACTCATGCAGTGCAATATAGCTGTCACGTCAGTTCTATTAGAATTTACCTATCATTTCATCAATGTCCAATAATAACCACACGTGTGTGTGCAGGTTCTAAAGCCGTACCATGGGATGCAACGTATTGTGAAACCAGAAATATTTCGGGAAACCCCTATTAATATGTATAAGCACGTTAAGAACTTCATTACAAGATTATTGGATATCAATTTCGAATAGCAGACATTTATTTTTTACTTTTTGCAGACTGCACATGATAGATAATTGACCACGCTGAATACGTTAAAAACAACCGACTTCAATCGCAACAACTCCAATTTTGCTATGTTTTTGTTGATTTTCTCAAAAACCGCTGAATCGATTTCGATAAAATTTATATGGGACCACCTGTGAAGTATATATACCCTTTCAAACAAAAAAAGAATTTTCGAAATCGGTTCAGGCGTTTTCGAGTAATCGGTGAAAATACATTAAAAAAAAAGATTCCGACGAATTGAGAACCTCCTCCTTTTTTTGAAGTCGGTTAAAAATATTGTGACGCATGTTTGTTTGTAATCTCTTTATTGTACAAAACATAAAGGAGATTCGCCACAATTGCCCCAAGCCCTGCGCAAAAGAGTTATATCTCAAATTTTAGAGTAATAATAGAAGAAATATTGTAAAGTTTCGCTATTCCATAATTCGGTGGCAAACATAGTTTTTTTGCCTGGAGAAGTTTTATAGGCGCTAGATTTAAAAATGACAGTTTTTTTATAATAATGACAATAACGTCATACTACTGTAGTACTTAACTCATTGACAACATATGTACGTGTGTGTATACATATATATTATATTCTGTATATAATATATATGTATACATACACAGTAGATTAATTCTAAAGTGTTGCTACCTCGAAAACTACTAAAAATCGCGGAACATACATGGGGCTGATTTGGATACCCCTCCACACGAGGTATCTAAATTTCATCTTTGGACGTCACTCTCCCGGCCACCCTGTATATACAGGGTGTAAGGGACAGGTTTCCGAAAACTTTAAGGGCTTGCTCAGTAGACGAAACTGAACAAAAATTCTTGTGGAAAGTTGTTCAGTTTCGTCTACTGAGCAAGCCCTTAAAGTTTTCAGAAACCTGTCCCTTACACCCTGTATATACAGGGTGGCCGGGAGAGTGACGTCCAAAGATAAAATTTAGATGCCTCGTGTGTACCCCTCGGTATCCAAATCAGCCCCATGTATGTTCCGCGATTTTTAGTAGTTTTCGAGGTAGCAACACTTTACAATTAATCTACTATTATTACTATAAAATATGATATACAATTCTTTTGCGCCGGGCCTGGGATTTTTTTTATGGGATTTGGCGGAAACCCTTTCTTGTATACATGATATTTCTTCTTTTGTATCATGTAAACAATCGTGATATCAACTTGTACTTGATTACTGAAAGTACTTAAAATATAGTATAGTAAAAGTACGTAAAATATATGTTCTATGAAAGCTGTTGTAAGTATTGGTAACTTCGGGAACCATCCATACATAAACTCGTTGAATATACACATACATAGAGATAAATTAATCCTTTCGGTTATGTGACGTACATATGCGTCGTTACTATGGCACAGAAGTGGCGAATTCTTTTCAAAACTGCGTCAACGCATTAGAAATATTATATAATTTATAAATCAAACCCAATATAATTCGAGTCCGAATAAAAGTTCATCACTAGATGTCGCTACTCGCTTTTAACCTAAGTTACAAAAGTAACTATAGGGACTGTCAGTCTTTTTGTAAATATTATAGCATTTTGTATCAATTACTGCACAATTACGAGTAAGCATAAAGCTTTTTGTTTTTCATAATTAAAATGCGATAATTTGCTCAAATTGAGAAACGCTTTAATGATTTTAGATAGTAAATATACAGTTCGAATAGTAACGCGTAATCAAAGTGAGTTATGATAGTAGGGTACTACAATTACAGTTCACTGGTTCATAGCTATCGGAACGAAGGTATTTAGACACAATTATCGGTTGTCAATGCTGACATACCAACGAGAAGCAACCATTAAATTACTTTGTTCTTCGAAAACAGACTCGTAAATTAAAACACAATCACTTTTAAGTATCTACGAAACTTAGCTTATTGTTTTATATCTTGAATCTATCATTAGAAGTTTGAAAAGAAACCAGCATAAAAAATATTTTCCTTCACAGATTAGACAAACTCGCTAGCGCTCTTTTATGTTATATCTCAGTTGCAAACCAAGGATGTAAATATTTCAGAAATAGCCTTGCCATTTTAATTAAAAAAAGTTCTTTGTTTGCGTATATTGTATTATCTCAGGGAGTTAAAACAAATGTATCAACTCAAAATCCATCAAATCATTTAAGCTATAAAGAAACGACATACGCCTTTCTTCTGGGACAGTTAGGATGAAGGTACAAAAAAGATAATAAAAACCATAAAGCATGCTTTAATGTGCTATTTTACTATCAAAATGCGTGTCGGACCTATAATAGTACGACTCATAGTACAATTTTATGTGTATTTTTATACCAAAGTATAGTGACGCATATTATATGCGGTCGAAAACAAGTAACTGTTAACCCTTAAATGCATGTTTTTTTCTGTCATGCCGAAATATTTCGACACAACACTAAGATATTGTTGTTATGTTACTAATTTCGCAGTATTTGTGCAGTTCTTTCGGTGACCACTTATCATTAATCGATTATACAAATAATTTAATAAAACTGGAATAAAACGAATTCATACTAAGTGTAGTATTTATCCTATATTATGCATTTAAGGGTTTACTTCGTAAATCTAAAACAGTTTTCCACAAAAGGCAAATAACTGTCCATTTACAATAACTTCTAAGATTTACAAAGGCTTTCGCTTATGGTTTCTTAACTACAAATCGTTAACTAAAAGAATATCCCTAGTGGTTAGTAGTACTGTGTGCTGGATGGGTAATTAGTCAAAATTAAGGCCTACCAACTGTCAGTCAAGGAGACTTGTTACATAATATCCAAGTATTATGACTTGACTAACTAATTTTGACTAATTACCCATCCAGCACACAGTACTAAAAAATCGACTCAAGATTTGTGGCTCGACTTTTAAAAATAACTCAGTCTACAAAACAGGTAAACATTAAAAGCAAAAAACTAGAATTTTCAAAAAGTCGTGCATGAAACTTTGAGTCGATTTTTTTGTCCATGATTATACTCGTATATGTATCTTATCACAGCATCATCTTAACACTCTATATCCACGCCTTAACAGATTGCGAACGTCAAATTGAATTTTATCCGAGTAGTTAAAGTTACGAGTGACATCCAAACAAGTAAAAAGCAAACTCTTAATAAGATGAAAGAAAAACTTGCAATCGTAGACGTTTTCAAGAGTCTCTGAGAAACAAATAACAGCGGGTAGGAGGAACACTTATTTGTCTTGTTTGTTTTGTCAGAGGACCCTGAAGGAAAGGAAATTAAGTATAAATCGCGACTCGGGCGCGTCTTAGAGACCGGCTAGCCGTTTGCTTTATTAAATATTGTTTAAAAGAAATGTTGGATGATATTTTATTTTATCAGAATCTTAAACAAAGCGCGGACACACCATACAACTCGACCGAAATAACTACCTACAACACTAAATAAATACCATACTGTCCGTCGCAGTTACGTACAAAAAAAAACAATTTGATTCGCTGGACAAAATGTCGTACTTCTTGACAAATATATCGTGTGCGTTTGAACTGCGTAAGCTAGCTTACATCGGACAAATGTGTGAGCATAAATTTTGTCTAACGAACACAAATCTCGCACAATGGGAACACTGGGTCGTGATACAAGAAAACAGAGTATGTGTCAGGGACGACTGCTGTTTCACGTTACGAGGCTCAGAAAAAATAAAAGTTAAGGTATCGCTTAATAAACACCTTTTTTAGAATGATTGCTTTGACAACAAGAATATAACGGACCTAATCTAATAATATAAATATTGTTGGAAAGCAACCTAGACTCTGGCCAATTAAAGCTGACTACGATTTTTTTCAAGAAACTTTGATATGGCAACATTCTAAGACTGTCAGCTTTCATGTACATATGGATAATAAATTTCTAATATTGAGTCTAGTATCAACTGCGTTCATTCTTAGGTTTTTTGAATTTGCCGCCATTTCTTGTGGACAGCTTTCGTTGGCCAGAGTCTACCACATGGACAGATAAAACTTGCGAAAGCCGCTAGATGCATGCTGCTCAGAATCGTGGTGAGTGGAAGTACATATGCGGAGGAGGGTAATGTTAGCCACGCAACATTCACGCATGTACAAACGTCATATTATTCTTAAGCATGTGGCGACATCTATCGCATCGCCACGAACTAAACCTAGAACGCGCTATTGAAAGTTTCTTCGGATTAACTACATATACAACTTCCAACTATCAACGGTCGGACCACGGCCGGTCCCCAGGCATACCACCTCGCCTGGCGGAGGTACCTCCCTTTTCCTCCGAAGAGTAGGAACACACAGTTCCTACAGTGGTGACCCCGAGCTGAACACAATCATCGCACCTTCAGCCAGCAGCGCGTATACTCCACCATCAGTCTCCAGCCGGTAAAGCAAGCCTCAGCAGCACAGCAGTCGCATCGCACTGAAGTATCAACAGGACCACCGCAACCCGACAGATCGAGTTTCCTGGCCTGCCACTTCACCTCCAGGCAGCAGCAAGTTGTCGGCAGCCCACACGCTAACACAGCGCGCATCTCTGCTTCCCTTGCCATGACGCCTGACGCCAGCCTCCATCCCGACTCACCGTGGACATCGGCATGGCACGTGCATATCGACCCGACTCACCGTGGACGACGGCACACGCATACGTCCCAACTTACCGTGGACGTCACACTAGCGACATTGGACTGCCAGCTCAAGTTGGATCGACCTCCGGTCTCGGAGGGGGAGTGATGTGGCGACATCTATCGCACCGCCACGAACTAAACCTAGAACGCGCTATTGAAAGTTTCTTCGGATTAACTACATATACAACTTCCAACTATCAACGGTCGGACCACGGCCGGTCCCCAGGCATACCACCTCGCCTGGCGGAGGTACCTCCCTTTTCCTCCGAAGAGTGGGAACACACAGTTCCTACAAGCAGTACTAGAAAGAACTTATACTGCCCTCATATAAAGAAAGCCGCAAAGTATATGACGGCAGTATAATCATAGTATAAATAGTAGGTTATCTTCATACAATGGTACATCGCGCGGCTTGTATGTGTGCGCGCCAGTAGGCACCGCCGTCTACGCACACAAAAGCAGAAAATGCCGAGGTGACCGAGGTGAAACTGTTGGGGCTGCACCGCGGCTGAGTGACGTGACGTGTTAGTCACTTGCCGTCTCTTGACACGACACGACATCGACGCCATCGCGTGTAAAAAAAATGACTGCATCTACAAAGCGAAAATATTGTTGTGTTTCTGGAATTCAAATCCAGAATTGTCGTTATTCAAGATACCGACTGATATGATATTGAAAAAACAAAATATTAAAGCCACTTATTCCATTCTTTGGTAACTCACGGAGGAACATTTACATTATACCTACAAGTGATTAGTAATACCTGCACATCTCTTAACTGGTGATTCCACTCTTGAAACTGAAAAACTTGTTCTATATAACTTTGGACAAATCACATTTTTTTCTATGCTTTTCATACAAATCGATCAGCTTATTGAGCGTAGTTCATAATAAGAAACCAAAAAGATTATGCAATTTAAGCAAAGTTCTAGAACAAAAGTTGTTCAGTTCATAAGTAAAATCACCAGTTAAGAGGTTAGCATTTGGGTATGTGGCAGTCACCTGTATATTTTTGATCACTATTATCAATTTATCACTGTGTTTAAACTTTTAATTGATGGGCTTTATCGAGGTAATTTTACAATGATTATAGACCAGGAGCCAGGGGGCTTTAATTTTTCATTTAATATAAATACAGTCTGAACTTAAGATTTTTTTATTGCTATCAAATCGCCACTGCGCAATAATAATAATATAATTTAAATACTAGCTCCTTTTAATTGAACCGCTCTTATTCTGATTATTTTCACAAACTTTTTCTAAGCCTGTCGTTCCTTTCCTTCGTGCGGTGGTACCGCTCATTATTCTCGGATTTGCTATTTTTGGGTTACCTACCACGTTTCTTTTTTCTGATTTGACCTACAAGTCAATTTTTGTATCATTTATTTAAAAAGTGTTACAACAAAAGTTGTCACGTTAGACCCGACTAATAAATAGCCTTGATATACCTTGTTCCAATCAAGAAAAAGCAAAAGGTAAAAATCAAACTTACTATGGAACTGACACATGTCAACTTCAGTTGCCTACTAAGTTTATTTAGGTACCATTTGATTGAAATGACCTATATCTTTATGTATTTGTATGTATCTGCTGTTTAACAATCAGTTAATTATTATAATGGTTAGTACCATACAAAATACAATACAAATACGCAATGATGTGTGTGACTGATAAAATGCAGTAAGCTCCCGGTCTACATGACGCATCTAGAATCACGCAGACGGCCGCGGGCCGCGCCGCGCATGCGCCGTGTGCCGACCGAGAGCTGCTGCAACGCCGCGCCGCCGCGCCGCTCAGCTTAGTCACATGAGTATCTGCCGGCCGTACCGCACGCTGTCCGCTGCGACGCCGTCGGCCGCACCAACGACGTCGCGACGACACGATTTCTCGCTTGTTATATTTTACCGTACCTATTTATATGTTATCTATAAGAAATCGTATGAAATACGTTACACGGTAAAAATATTCTATTACTCGGTCTGTCGTAGTTTACTATAGTACTTGTACTATTGGGTATTCTGTGACGATAGTTATTCTCAGAGATCACTGATCTAAGAGCGTTTAGTAAGTTACTAATAAATACACGGCTTCGTAGTTCTCCTTGATACCTATGATGTACCTATGTGATTCAATTTTAATTAGTTATAAGACATAATATAGTGGGTTTCACTTTTGGTCGATAATTATTGTATGAATAAAATAAAATACTATTTTATTCCAGGCATTTTTTTTATATAAACATACATACATATATACACTAATGCGTTTTAAATACCAACGTAAATATTATATCATTAAAATACACCCAGACACAGGGCAAACACATGTGTGCCAAGGTGGGAATCGAACCTACGACCCTCGGATCAACAGAGCGCTAGCCATTGAGTCAGTCAGTTTTTTTTTAAATGAAATTACATAATTATTAATAGGTATAAGGTACTAACATTATTAGTAGCCGATATTTTAGTAAGCACTTTTACTTCTGATTTTGAATCTCGCTAAAATATTGGGCACTAATAAAGTAGCACTTTATGCAGGTATTCTACTCCTAAAACCTTGCCCGATAATAAGCTCATAGTCAAATCCCAAAAAAAATTGCCATCTCATAAAAATTGGTAAGCTGATTAACGAATTTTGTATGGGAAGTGATTTTTTGGTATTTATAGGTGTTTTTTAGGGAAATTTCTCTAAATTCATGATTAGAAGCCACAGTTAAAACTTTGTCGGTCATTTTGTATCACCCGGAATAGTTAAGTACATACACTTCTACAGTGAGGCACAACCCTGCGTCTTTGGTCAACAACACCATATACATAAGTATTATAGTCTACTACCGGCGAGCAGATCACCTACTCTCTCTACTCTGGTATAATGGAGTATCCGGGATGACTACATGGGGAAATTGAAATCGTGAACCATATTTTAACTGTGAATTCTTGTCATGACACTGAACAACTTTCTCTAAAAAACCAAATCAGTCAAGCAAAAAATAAATCTGGACTTTCCATAAAAAGTTTGCTACTCAGTTTATCCGTTTGTATAAAGAGTCCAATTTCTTTTTTTTTTGCTCCGACTGAATTGGTTCCTTAGAGAAAGTTGTTCAGTTTCATGAGCATAAATCACAGTTATTTGGTTCGCAATTTCAGTTCCAACTTCTACAGTCCCGTGCACCTAAAAGTATACAGGGTAGCCGTGTCATCTAGTACCTTTGCACTAATACTTTTAGTTGCACGAGACTGTACTTAACAAGGTCATACGAATAAAAAATACCATGTCTCTTGTACTGGCACCAGTGGCCTGCGATTGGGGTGTTCGCGTCCATAATTGTTTCGACAAATCAGCCGGGCAGGTGTGCGCCATGTGCGATGAATCAGCGTGTGACGTCACGGTTTTCCAGTCGGCCGCCGCCTTGAAGTAGCTTAGTGTTGCGGAAACGCTTTTTTAACCGACTTCAAAAATAAAGGAGGAGGTTCTCAATTCGTCGGAATCTTTTTTTTTTTATGTATGTTCACCGATTACTCGAAGACGCCTGAACTGATTTGGAAAATTCTTTTTTTGTTTAAAAGGGTATACTTCACAGGTGGTCCCATATAAATTTTATTGAAATCGATTCAGCGGTTTTTGAGAAAATCAACAAAAACATATCAAAATTGGAGTTGTTGCGATTGAAGTCGGTTGTTTTTAACGTATTCAGCGTGGTCATTTTTGTATCTGGCCATTATGAAGATAGAACTGTATACGAGCGAGATACAGTATGTGTTAAAGTTATCCATGATACTTCTTCTTCTTTTCGAGTCGATGCTTATGTTTTGTTTTAGGGTTAACCATCGCGTTAATTGCGGAGACGTTCATTCAGCCTTTTATAGTAAACACAAATAAATATCACTTATAATTGACCACGCTGAATACGTTAAAAACAACCGACTTCAATCGCAACAACTCCAATTTTGCTATGTTTTTGTTGATTTTCTCAAAAACCGCTGAATCTATTTCGATAAAATTTATATGGGACCACCTGTGAAGTATACCCTTTTAAACAAAAAAAGAGTTTTCCAAATTGGTTCAGGCGTCTTCGAGTAATCGGGGAACATACATAAAAAAAAAAAAAAAGATTCCGACGAATTGAGAACCTCCTCCTTTTTTTGAAGTCGGTTGAAAATACGGTAGTGTTTTTACTATTTTACAAAGAAACAAACGAAGAATTTATTAACTAAGCAAAAATATCACTTTTGTTTTCTATATCCATATCTCTTTTGACCGAAAGTGTATAATTACAATAAAATTCGATTCACGACAAACACTAGGTACTTTCATTCGGATTCGTCATTACGAGAATGCTTGCAAACAGCACTATTCGACATTAGATTCGGTCTGTTTCGTACCGCGTTTTGTAAAATGTAAGAATTTATATCATTAGGTCGCCGGGTCGCGCGCCGGTCCATCCATCTACAGGGTGGCATAAATCACAGCTCTCGCATACAGGCTGTTTTATTAGATAAAGGCTGTGACACGGGCGGAAAAATATTGTAAAATACAGAGTAGAACATTCGTAATACATCAAATTCGTCGAAATTACGTTCGGAGCGTAAGAGAACCCTCACGGGAATAGATTTTGCTGTTCTAGCGTAAAAACATGGACATTTTTCTAATAACACTTTTACAATTTTACGTTACGTTAGCGGAAGTGCGCTGGTGAATATGATAGTGGTCTATTAAATAGAGTGCAATTTATGAGAGCCATACTTTTATACGGCATTTGAGGGGCCGCATTGATAAACATACAATCAACTCGAAATTGGCCTTGTATATACAGGGTGTTAAAAAAAGTGCGTTTGAAATTTTAAGGGGTTACTCAGAATCAAGTATAGAACCCAGGAAAAATATTGAAAAAATCCGCTCTTCAAATTTTTTTCAGATTCTCATACCTACTAAATCTGAATAGTGAATCAAGAATTTGTATGAAAAAGTGAAAAAAATAAATTGAAGAGCGGATTTTTTCAATATTTTTCCTGGGATCTATACTTGATTCTGAGTAACCCCTTAAAATTTCAAACACACTTTTTTTAACACCCTGTATAAACAAAACAGCAGAATAATCCATATACTTGTTGAGTATTTTAAAATAACATCTTCATCAGCCAAAAGATGTCCACTGCTGGACAAAGGCCTCTCCCAAGGATTTCCACACTGACCGGTCCTGCGCTGCCCGCATCCAGCGGCTTCCCGCAACCTTCACCAGGTCGTCGGTCCACGGAGTCGGAGGCCTGCCCACACTGCGTCTTCTCGTAAAATATACGTATAATAGGGTCCTTATGAAATACATGAAAAAAATTTAACAGTGGGTTCTACTCATGAAACTGAACAACTTTCCCCAAGAAACCTATACTCAATTCGCAAAAAAATTTTTGGAGTTCCCATACAAAATTGCCGGATCAGTTGATTGATTAGTATGGGAACTCCAAATTTTTTTTTGCGAATTGAGTATAGGTTCCTCGGGGAAAGTTGTTCAGTTTCATGAGTAGAACCCACTGTTAAATTTTTTTCAGGTATTTTAGAAGGACCCTATATACAATGAACTAAATTACCTATAAACGGAGGCGATCGCCGACGTTGCAAACATCACGTGCGTTCGTGTGTGTAGAGCGATTAGATTTACACCTACAGACGTTTGAAACGCCACCTTCTTGCACATCTAACAATCAGATGTGAAGGTTTCATCACAATATTTTCTGTAACCGTTAAAGCAACCGGAACGTAGGTAAATATAAATTAATTAACATACAATATTTTTATTACTTACTCTCGAAAAGCTTAGTACTATACAATTTACTACGCCGTAGTAAATTGAAAGTAGCTACGTTTTTACTACAAAATGCTACAATGCTACGAACTATACTTATCTATCAAACGCACTACACATTTTTATAACAAAATGCTACAATGTTAAGAACTATAGATAATACAATACAATAATACAATACATTTATACAGAAAACAACACATTACAAAGTTGACAATAGGCACAAAATAGACACAGAAGGTTCGCTCAATACAAACCACTAAAATCGTAAGCATGTACATGCTTATAGAAATATACGGTCGTTCGAGGCAAGGTCACGATCGCACAGTACGTGATCTTGCCTACAACGACCGTATACGTCTATAAGCATGTATATGCTTAGGATTTTAGTGAGCGTATTGAGCGGACCTTCTGTATCTATGTATTTTGTGCTACAGGTACGGTATTTTTTACTGTAGGTACTTATCACTACACCAGCATCTTTCAAACTTCTCACTACACCAGCAATGATGCATGTTTATTGTCATTCGAGAACTTCAATGAGTAGAAGTCTAATTGTACTTGGGTTAATTAGTCATCAGAATTGCTTTTGTATTTTTTTTATTGCAAGGCATTGTCCTTTCCGCAGTCCTTACCAAAGAGTGTGTAATCACAGCGTTTTAAGAGTCGGGAATGTCACACTTTGAGCCTGATTTTTCTGAATGTATGAAACAAAGTTAATTTTATTTTATTCATCAGATCAGAACATCTGATTATACAAGGACCAGGCTCGCGCAACTCGAAATATGAAAAGCCTTGTATGAAAGTGCATGAAATTAATTTTCAAATTTTTAGAAAAATCTTTTTCAAAACACACTACCTATTCTTAAAAAAATTGCATAGTTAGCGATAACTATATTTTTAAGTCCAATAAACGTCCAATATTCCCCATTTTAAAGGCAAACATATGATTATCTTATAACGTAGATAAACATACTCTTTAAGTCTACACCATCGCATTCCCGTGGCCATAAAGTTTAATTCCTTCGCAAGCATAAACACAACACATATAAAACCTCCTTCGCTTATTTTTTTTTTTTAAACCGGCCGAGCCGCACCGCAGTGCGCGCCTAGGGACCCATCGGATCAGCCACCTTCGCCCTGATATGATCACCGCGTCCCCTGTCGCGCTCACTTCATTAATCACCCAGTGATTTATGGTCCGGAAACGGGGCGTGTCGGCCCATTGTCTATGGTACATCCACGGTGCAAGACCCCTGCGTCTGGGGCCAAAAGAAACGTGAATACACGTCCAGTTTTGTACTTGTTACGACCGAGTTGGCGAGGCGGGTTCGGTTTTTGTTGTGAGACAGGGTTTTGCAAGAGTTGAGTTGAGTATAATGGGGAAGACAAGACAGGGTTTTCTAAATTAGGGAGAGAGAGGTTGTAGGGTTGAGGTACAATACTGGAAGCCAAATTTCTATCTCAAACAAAAAGTTTTTTTTTACTTTCAAGTTTTTATTAATATTAACGTATATACATACTAAACATTTGAAAGAGCTCCGGAACTAGATATAACGTTACAGAAAGCCCGAAGGATAAACATTCCAAGCCTACGTTCCAAACAAATGTAACTGTTAACGAACTACAGCATTCTGTAAAAAAAAATGGTTTAATAAATAATTTATTTATTTATTTTACAATTTATTGTGTACAAAAAAGAAACACAAAACAGTACATACATATAATCTTAATCTAAAATTAACAAAAAATTCTACGCTAAATTTAAAAAAAATATATAGAAAATCGGAAGAGAGTATATTGGTGTACTAAAAAAAGCTTACAGAAAGGTGAAATGTGGTTTTAAAGTATGTTTAGAAACTGGATTTTTTAAGGCGATATTGGGCTTTTTGTCGCAGATATTCCACTAATGAAATAGTATTCAAAAATTACAGTGCACTATCATATGTAACGAACGGTGTATAAGTACTAACGCATCTTTTTCTTGGTCAAAACCATTTATAAAAGTTCATAAATTGTTACTTTAAAAACAACAAAAAACGAAACGTTTTTGTGCAGACTAAACAGCATTTTTACCACTGGACAGTACTGGCTTTTGTCGTCCAGACAGCGACGTCTGCGCAAAACGTACCGTCCCCGCCCGTTTCTAATTACGTTTTTGCCGCCAAAAACCTTACAGACGGTTCCAGACAGTTGTGTGTAATTGTGTTTTTTGTGTATCATACAGATCCTTTTATGATTTTGAGGGTTAATGAAGTTGTTGAAAAACATAATGGAATTTGATCGACTTTTTCCTAGAGGAGGTTTCCTCTGAGCTCCTAAGTTGAGGCATTATAGTTAAGTTTGGGGGTTGTATGCGTGTGTGCGTGTGTGCGTGTCTTATATTATGACAGGGATCATAGAAATTTAATTATTGAGATCTCTATGACCAGGTAATATTAACTTAAAATTACATTGTTCTAACGTATAAAATTGTTGTAAAAAATCCTATTTCGAATCTTTGTAGGGAAAGTGTATTTTTTTGCGAATAAAGTTCTTTCTTTGGGTAAAGTTTTTTCAGTTTATTGGAAACATCTACTATTGGGCGTGTTCCTCTAATCTACATCATCTTTTTGCTTTTACAGGAACCAAAGAATGAAAGATCACATAAATACAATTTGATATATTTGTGTCCATGTTGTATTTAACAGGATTTTGAACACTAAAAATGTACCTTCATTTTACATCTAAAAAAAAAAATACGTACAAATAAAAAACAGAATTTCATTTGTTAGAAACTTTTATGAAAAAAAAGATAATGAAATGAAAATAAAAGATTATTCCTAAAGGGAACAAACTTGACAAATGGAGGCGATATAATCAAATAAGCACTATGTTTCATCAAGTAAATTAACAGCGCTACTCAAAATATGAAATTTTAATCCGTCGCGTCAGGCCGTGGCAGGGGCGGCCGGCCGTGTGAAAAGGCATTAAGGAAGAATAGTAAATACATTTTACTAAAACTATATTACCGCCACTAGTAATGACTAATGAAAGTGCTAAAATTATTTTTTTGTAACTTAACACATTTTTTTAATTTAATACTGAGCATTTTCAGCATTTCTAATAAAACATATTACCACGTTCAAATAAAACAACAAATAAACAAATAAAGTTACTAACAAATTTTCACCAAACATAGCTAACAACTACCGCGATGAAACCTATTATCAAGTGAAAAAACCGCATACAAACCATTCACACAGATATGCGGTGTCGGTGCAGTTACATAGGTTTATAAAAAAACACCAGCATGTTTAACAAATGACCCTAACGCAATGAACACAAACACAAAGAACACACACACTGTTAAAATTAATGTTTGGCGGCAAGATTTAGCCCAACACCAACCAAACAGAGTCCTACAAAGTTGGACACCGCAGCGAATCGAACTCGCGACCTTCTAATGTAAAGCGAGTGAATTAACCTACTAAGCCACGGAGTCAGTAAATCTGTAATTTACTCATGTTTAGTTCCTAGATTATTTTAGTTTACTTATCATTGGCTTGTGCATCTAAAAAGCGAACGGACAACACATAGGCCGTGCGTGGCCTATGCAGTAAAGAGGTAGTAACAAAATGGCTGACTTTAATCGGCGAGGATTTTCATTACCATGGTCCATTAATCTTTAAGTCCCAATGAACAGGAATTGAGCGAAAAGCAAATTAAGGGAACATCCCTGTCCAGAGTATAGACTCACGCAACCCCACACGTCAAATATTAATTGTTAGCATCACGACCGTACCCCCTTCCCCCTTTAATTGATGGACGAGTGTTTATCGATGCTTTCGAGAATATAGACACATAATTTATATACTAAATGTGCGGAAAATTTACCCAGAATACCAGAGAGGGAATTCATTTATTCACGCTTAAAGCAATATTGTTATTGAACTATTCAGAGGCTTATTGTTATCATTTTGAAACCCACTGAAAAACAGGGAGTCACAAATTAACTTTACATTATTTTTTACGAAAAAGGCCCTTCTCTTTCGCAACAAAATTACAGCTAAACCAGCTAGAGTTTCATACATACAAACTTATAATCTTTCTCATAATTTCCTGAGTTGAGTAGCCTGGTAATTTTACAAACGAGGCCTTTTTTTTCGCAATAAAATCTATCCCAGACTTACATCTAGATATGTACTCGTATGTAGGAACACTATTGCACATAATAAGAAGATAATATATAGGATTTCCTGTTTATGTTGTGCAATCAGTTTTCATTTATTCATTAATACAGGCTTAAAATAGGAACATTGAAGGTCATAAAATTTGTATTTACTGGTACCCTCGCGCGAACTTCAGAAACCTAACTACTCACTTAAACGACCGTTGATTTCTCAACTCTGAACTTTAGTCGCCCGAGTGTCTCTTAATCAAACTTAACCCCAGTACGCCCACAAGTCCTGGGCAAACCCACAAACATTGGCAGAGCCGAGGCACGCCAGAGTCCAACAAAACGTGTTTTTGCTAGCTCTGGAGTCGGTCAGCTTATGCAGTTCTGATGCAAAACAGACACAGTCGGATTCAGATTCGAACAAACATAAATCAATCATAAACTTAGAAATACGAACCACCAGGTATACGGATGTTAATAAAAAATATATTCATGATAGCATATTTTAAAAACAACTGAATAAAATAAATTTAAAGCAACATTTATAAGTTTTTTTTTAATGGGACAGAAGGCAAACGAGTAGACGGATCACCTGATGGTAATTGATGGTTAGTACGGTAATTGATTGATTACTAAAGATTCTTTTGTGTATACATACAGAGTGATTTTATTAAGACAAATATGTATGTCTCTTATGAAATCAAACAATTTCTCCAAGGAATCTAACTGATAGACAACTTTTAGTAAATCCTCGTATATAAGGCATTAAAAGCATCTCACAAACGAAATAGTTTTGTTAGCAAGTGGTAAGGTCGTTCCCAAGACCCTAGGATGGACTAAAGACGGGGTCCAGCTTAATATAGAAGTTTCGACCTATAAATGACAAGTTCCTTATTAATATTTATACTGAAGGCATTCTGTTCCGTGATACTGAATATATGTATGTTGTCAAACTATAGTTTTATACCTTGACCTACCTACCAATCTTCCACAGCTCGACTCTATACACGAAAGGTGTAATTAAAAAACTTTCTAACCATGAAACTTTGCCCAGTTTCTTCGCTGGATGTAGTTTTAAAATATATTTTTCATGAGATCATAAATTGTGGATGAGCTGGGCGGGAGAGCTGGTCTGGGTCCTCAGTCAGGACTCGGAAGTCGGCGCTACACTTCCGCAATCCTAAGTTGGGGTTAGTGGCTTTTAGTGACGAATGGCATTTCGCAACTGCAAATGTAATTATCATGGTCATGAAGAACGGTTGCTCTACCGACAAAAGCCTAGCTCTTAAGATAAAGAAAAACAATACCTTTTAAAACATCAATGTGTATTCAGGTCCAACAGATATATGTATAAGAAAAAACCAAAACATACATAATTAAGTTATTAGGAACTTCGTATTGGATGGAACTGAAAAATTTCCTCAGAAAAGTAAAGTTCTTATTATTGCTAATACATATTACACTCCATCACAGGTTACATAAAGTATTTTGTAAGGGCGATGGAGCGTGTATACTTTCGTAATTTACCTGAAAATGTTAAGTATGATGTATGTGAAAGTGATGGCTTAGTTTTAAAAATGGTACGTTCAACCTCTAGGTACCAAAGGCCCCCAGATCCCACGTAGAGGCGGGCTATGTGACCGGATTCCGACTACACCGCTGTGTGCCCGGGTTTGCAATGTGAATATCAAATTTGCACGAAAATGTGTGAGGTTATCGTCGAGCGATACTTTTTACACAATGCCATTTTGTGTCTGTAAGTTAAAAAGAGAGCGCTATATTTGACAGATTTGATAGGAGTAAAAGAGAAAGTATCAGTGTAATTTAAATATTGAAACAAAGCGGTCGGTAGTTGACAGCTAGTCATCTGAGTAACTTTTTATCAAATGTCAAAAACGAAAATTTCTTCTGAAAATGTTTAAAATTCTGAACGACGATGGCGGCATTGCCACTGTAAAATACTGCATATTTTTTGTACACTTATTGAAAATGAAAACGAGTAAGTTTAGTAACCATTCAACATTATATATGATTCAATCAATTATATACGATTAAAGACTTAAATTTTCTAAATAATCATAATATTCATTTATTTATATCTATGTTAAAAGCAGTATCGCTTGGCAAAGGACGTAAGAACAAAACTGATTTGATCAGTCATAGTCGAAAGTTTTTATTTCAATGTTAAGAGTGTTAAGATTTTGTGCGCTCATTAAATGTAGCATTCTTATTGTAAAACCTAGCTATAATTAAACTTCCTACCACTCCAAACTCGTCCACCCAAGGGGTACTCCACCATTGGGTAAGCGTTTTCTAAAGAATATTTATTTTTATATTTTTAAACCCACTCATGTTTTTAGCATCTCATTTCTAACTTGGCAGACACGGGCAGATATTGTTAAACTTTATTCAGAATTCCCTTTGAATCCCCTACGTATGTGCAAATCGTGTCAGAAACTCAGAAATCAGACCGAACAGAACCGGTTGTAGGTAGCGAAAGTCGCAGCGAAGACCGAAGTTAGTTAATTATGCAAATTGCGGTGTGTTCCCTGAAATATGGGCCGGATTCAGTGAACCACGGTGCGGGTTTGTAGGTAACGTACGTCTAATGTGGTAGTTTAAACCCACATATTTTATGATTTGTAGCATGTGACTTCGAATCGCTTTTTGAAATGGACAATCCGGGCCATTCAGGGCATATGTTACGAGAGACAATCTAGCCAAAAAAGATCGGTAACATTCATACTAAGAACCGCATCTTACATGTTAGTTTAAGATATATGGCGTAAGGTAGTTTCAAGCTGATTAAAACTAGACGTAGTCGCCGTAAAATAATTTGTTTTTTGTTTAAAAGTATTGTTTTTCTCTTCATATACTTTCCGAGTGCGAAATACTAGTCTAAGCCACAAGCCTCTCTCTAGGTGGACCAATGGTACTTTCAGATATAATTAGGGAACTCAATCCCATGTGCGTCCAACAGTTTATCAGTATCAATAATTTCCAAAAACGACATAAACTTAAGTTTTAAACTAACATTTCTCTCGACGTAAACTTTAGTATGAAACTTCTAACATTCTCTTACAAAATGAACCATCAAGTGGAACCTCACAGCACTAACAGAAACCCAACCTTACACAGCGAGCGGCTAATCGCTAACCCTAACGATACTAAAACGTACAAATACGCAATAAATTCGAGAACTTTTAGCAAGCAATTTCCTACGGTTTGCTAGAACAAGATTCATGTACATTCGTGCGGCCCTCCACTGGAATAAAGAACAATTTCAAACCCATTTTCAACTATAGCGAGTTGCGATTCTTAAGCTTATAATGCTCGTAAACTGAAATTTGAAAGCCATTGATAGAAATTACTCATTAGATGCTTGACAACAAGAAGAATTGGTGAGAAAAAAGACTGAATGAAGGTTATATCAACGTAAAGTTTATCGTAAAAAGGAAATGGGTAGAGACATACCTATAAAATATATATATATTTTTTTTATTTTACCTCGACCTGTCGTATTTTGTCTGCAACACATTGATCTTACGAAAATTTCATTGCTGAGGAAAATAAAGAAATATATTATAAAAAGGCTATTTAAAAAACCTTTGGTCATTATTTATTTCCAAAATAGTACCCCAGCTCTTACAACTTGAACTCTATCGATTAAATATGTAGCTGTTAAAAGGAGCTATTTTCTCTTGAACTATGGACTGAGTGAAATACTGGATTTCAGAACTGAGATTCGTGAAGGGAAAATCTGAAACAAAAATATTATGAAAAAGATGCATACTATGACTCTTAGATACAGTATATGTTTCGTCATAAATAATAATAAACTGTATATAGTGTGTTTGTGTAGAATTTTATTTTTTGTAATTTCAGTAGTAAAGTCATAGAACAAAACTTTTCAAGTATGAAAAGTAACAATTCCAGTTAAAGAATTCTACAAAAACTTCGTTATGCTTGTAAAAATGTGACTTCTTCTTCTTACTCTTGACAATAACAGCTTTCATTACACAACCCTACTCAATGAGCTACATGTACACTTTCTGTATGATCATCATTTTCCATCTGCCAAATGAAGAACTACCTGATAAAGTTGCTGAGAATGAAAAAAAATACGAGAAAGTTAAACGAGTGGCAAAAACTTTTACTAGATAGAACAAAATGACGATTTAAGAGAATATGTACAGCATCAACTAAAAAAAAACAAATTGAAATATTTTAAGTAGTAGATACATTTGTCTATTTACTTTGTAAGATCAGCTTTATACGAAAGTAAATAGTCACAAAGTGCGAGATTTTAATAAACCACTGAAATGAACTAAGATTTTAGGACGACTGAAATCCGATGAAGTGCCGAGACCGCTTCGGTTGACAGTCGCGTTGCAGAGGAAACCCCACTTTAGCAAAGTTATGGGCCATGAAATAGTGGCCAGAGAGGACTGCTAAGTAGTTTGTCTGGCTGACGTTTTATATTATGTTTTAGCTTTAGGTCAGACCACGGCAGTATGTTAAACATGTCTGTGACAGTCTAAAAAAAATTATGTTTTACTTTCCACTTCATAAGTATTTAGACAGCTGGCCCATGGCACAGTTTATGTATTAGTACTGTCATACATTATGGTTACACCTTTATTGGAGTGACCGGTATCTGCCTAAAAAACTAAGAAAATGTCTTTACTGAGGCATTCCTCCCTTGCTTTGAACCTAAGCTGAACAATATGAAAAACATTGCGTTAAAAAATTGATAATATGTATTCGAACTCGCTGATTTTTATCCGTTTTATGCACACTCCACTCAACAATTTTTTAGTACTCCGACCATCTAACTACATATTCAAGGACTCTTATAGCAAACAATAAAGTTCAAAGTTACTTGACGTGCATTTCTGGAGTCTTTTCTAGTCTATATTTCCCAAAAAATCACTACACGCAAGTGATAGAACATTGATCTCCACATTAGGTTAAGCATGTGAGTTGTGTTTTCGGAGTCAGTCGCAAACAATTTCTATGCTTGCTGGTGAACCGCTAGTAAGTAAAATTTCTGTCTAACTTGTCTTCTTTTACAACATAATATAAACACCAAAGAAAGTACGTAATTATTTATTTACCCTTACAACCTCCTAAAAATCCGAGTGGCAGCAAGCTAGTATTTTAAACGTTGTTGCTCTCTAGGGAGCTAGCCCATTAAGGAGAGTGCGTTTTGCCCAGAATATGAATAACCGGCACGGGTGGGTGGTTCCGCATTAATCATCCGATGGAAGAGATATAGAGCCATCCGTACACATCTAAATATGGACCAGGACAGTTTTTTTTCACCCTCATAATTGAGGGCTGGTAAGCCCTTGGCATCATCTCACCTGATGGTAAGTGATGATGATGCCGGAGATGGAAGCGAGCGATGCTACAGTGGCGTAGCAAAGAAATCGCGAGCGAAGTGAGACGAAAAACTATCGTCTTGAACGCTAAGCTTAGTCCAGCCGGTTGAAATTGTGAACGCCCTAAAGTCCCAAAAGGCCAACAACAAACAGCCAGTCCTTACGAAAGAAAACACTAAGCTCGTAAAAGAGTCAGCAATGATGCTTTCTCGCAACATGCCGGTCGCGACAAAAAGCAATCGTGATAACTGTGTCAGCATTTCGACCGTTTTTATTTAAACATCCTAATGAGTAGATGTCACAATTAATGTAGTAGATGCAGTTATAGGGAGATTGACAGCCCGTCTAATTGACAAGTCACTGTCAAACTAAGTAGGACTTAGCCCCGGAGCTATACCAAAGCAGAATGAGATCAAAACTTCAATGCCAATGGACTTATCTTTGCGATGTTATACGTAGAGTCTTTGACGGCATGTCGTTGGTACTCTTAGACACTGCTTACACTTATGTCTGTCAAACTTGAAACACTTCAATTTCTGACTGAAGAACAAAAAGTTTGTTTTCATTATGTATTCGATGGTAAGATAAAGTATTTTGACAACTCAGCGCTGTCACTTTCTAATGCGTCTGAATATCTGAAAATTGGTAGTGTTAAGTACCTTGAAGATTAAGACAGATGGTTACATATTAAATGAAATCAAAATATAATACGAAGCTCCTACCACTTGAATCTCGTATACCCCAGAGTTTCGGGAAGCGTTTGAAACGTCGCGTCGCATCGGACGCAAAAGAAACACCCTCCAATATTTTTTTGGTTTATTTAAAATTACATTGGTGTCGATTCGGTTTTCACGATTAAACTTATTTGACAGAACTAAATTTAATTTAAGTGTTTTGCCTTTTTCTCTCTGTATCGAAAAAACAAGGATAGGATGTTTAAATTTAGTCCTGTCAAATAAGTTCAATCGTAAACACCGAAACGACACCATTACATACTTATACTGTGATTTTGTATAACTGCTAGCTTTTTTTCAGGAACTTTTATAAAAAAAAAAGCGGCCAAGTGCGAGTCGGACTCGCCCATCAAGGGTTCCGTAACAGCAAGTAACATAATATAAAAGTTTTTGTAGTTCGTTTTAATTTGAATGAAAGGTAAATTGCGGTTTACGATTGATGACGTATTAAAAAAAAACTACTTACTAGATATCGTTCATCATATATTTTTTTTAGTTTTATCATTCTCTTATTTTAGAAGTTACGGGGGGGGGACACACATTTTACAACTTTGGAAGTGTCTCTCGCGCAAACTATTCAGTTTAGAAGAAAATGATATTAGAAACCTCAATATCATTTTTGAAGACCTATCCATAGATACCCCACACGTATGGGTTTGATGAAAAAAAATTTTTTTAGTTTCAGTTCTATGGGGAGCCCCCAAAATTTATTGTTTTTTTTTCTATTTTTGTGTGAAAATCTTAATGCGGTTCACAAAATACATCTACTTACCAAGTTTCAACAGTATAGTTCTTATAGTTTCGGAAAAAAAGTGGCTGTGACATACGGACAGACAGACAGACAGACAGACAGACAGACATGACGAATCCATAAGGGTTCCGTTTTTGCCATTTGGCTACGGAACCCTAACAATGATATAAATTATATTGTACTAAGAATTACCCGAATCAGACAAATTTTCCCATACATATATACCATCTACAGGGGAACTAAAACTATCCACCTCATATTGCATAATAATCCCGAACGTCAATACTTTTTTATGAATATGTATTAGTGCTATTATTTCGATATGAAATAGGATAAAAACAGAATTTACTGGCAGTGTAGCTCTTGCCCCCATTTGGACGACAAAGTTACGACGTCATAAAAACACGTAAAAAGGAAAAGCATGACACGTCCAAACTTCATATTTTACTCTAATATAACCGTATCAACTTCAACATTTAGCTTAACGCAGGGCAACGCCAAGAGAAGTACATCAGAGACTAGATATCGAGCAAACTTCATTATCATTATTTAGTAATGACATCACCGTCAAGTTACACTTGACATTAGACCGGTGACGTCACATCACGTTACGTCACTTGACGTCAGATGACGGCGCGATAACGTTGTTTACGGCCCATCTGGTCGTGGGTCAACACAGCCTATCGCCGACCGGGTAATGAACTGGTTAGGGGCCGGATCCAGGGCAACGGAGGGGCACAAATTATAACTGACACGACGAGACAGAGAGGGTACCTAATGGAAAAGTTTAGTCGTCCACATCTGGTGACAGATATGCAAAGGACAGAGTAAACTAATGGGCTCCCCGCGTTTGTGTGCGTCTAGATAAGACTGTCTGACTCTGTACTGTAATAATAATATGCGTTTCAACAAAAAATCGAAATAAATGAAGAAAACTGCATGGAATGTATCCTTTAATTTTTTATCAGAACAACATACAGACATAGTGAGAAAACTGAAACTGATCAAACCGTTCGAGTTAGTTTAGTGTAAGTGATAATTACAGTGGTACTTAAAAAGAACACATGAACAAAATGTCTTCCCCTTAAAAGAGATAATTAGAAAAGTGTTCATGGACACATTCTTTAATAATATCACGTAGTAGTTGAAACTAAATGTAAGTTACTTGTTAGTCTTTAGACTAGATTGTAATATTGATAAGGATTAATTTAAATAAATCCTTGTTAAAAAAAGAACACCATACGGTACTTCAAACAGAATTCACTAAAAACTAAAAAAAAATTAACTTTACCAACTCCAACGGAAAAGTAGAGTAACTCGAAAACTACTGAATCGAATTTCACCAAATATAGATACGAATCACCACGATAAAACGTGCTTTCTATTAATGAAAAACGCATTCACCAAGACATAGAGAAACACTACGCCCCTCTTTTGTGTCGGAGGATAAAAAGAAAGGCTACACGCGTTAATAACTGTAAACTTTATACGTATCACCGAATCCACAAGTTTCGCCGCTCTCGCTCCAGCCCATACGAATGGCCCGTATTCGTAAGTTTCGTAAACCCCAAGGACGTAATTTCGCCTCACCAAATCCGCCCCTGGTGGGAACCGTGCAATAATCTAACAGATATTCCATTTCCATAGCGTGCATTGGGAAGTGTATTTGCATCTAGATTGTCGTAGATTGTCCGCCAAATATGCTTTCAGGGAAGACTGCGTTCCAATTGAAATTTAAATTTTATTATTCTCCATTCCAAGTCAACTGTTCTATATACAGGTGTTACAAAATATGAATAGGACCCGTTAACTATGAGCTACAATCATCAAACTGTGTTCAGTTCATCATAGTTGTTACTATTGTTGTACGTATTTGGAGAAATCGCAAAAAAATGTGGTCTCTTCATACAAATTGCTCAGCTGTTTGTCCAAAATGTATATACAGGATGTTAAAAAAAAGTGCGTTTGAAATTTTAAGGGGTTACTCAGAATCAAGTACAGAACCCAGGAAAAATATTGAAAAAATCCGCTCTTCAATTATTTTTTTCAGATTCTCATACTAAATCTAAATAGTGAATCGAGAATTTGTATGAAAAACTGCAAAAAAAAATTGAAGAGCGAATTTTTTCAATATTTTTCCTGGATTCTATACTTGATTCTGAGTAACCCCTTAAAATTTCAAACGCACTTTTTTTAACACCCTGTATATGCTAGTTCCCAATTTGGTTATTTTACGATTTGTTCTAATCAGTGAAATAAAAGTTGTCACGTCTATGACGAGAGGAAGCCCTATTAACGGGTCCTGCCTAACAGTAATAATAAACTTATAGGTATAAAAATAAGGCGCTCTAGAAAAAAAAATCGGATTCCGATTCTAGAATAAAATTTTCTGCCAAAAATACCTGACAAAAAGTTATATACTTACCTATTTTAAAAGCTTGAGATGATTCATGTATTTTAAACACGTTTTTATGGCCGACAGAATTATGACGACTACTGCCTGCTGAATGAAACCTTTCATTTGGTTGGTACTTTCTTGGAGCGGTCCGAAATGTAACAATATTATTGTTCATTAGTTCGCGTGTTCGAGTGCTATTTCGTGACAGTTCGTTTGTTGATTGTCGCCGCTAAGACTAATTAACTTGTAAACGACTGAAGCTGCACTTTAGCCAATTAAATTAGAAATGAAGAGTTTTGTTTTGTAACACACTTACTTGTATTTAACAAAATATACAGAATGCTGTTTTAGCCTCATTAGGGGTCACATTATACATGCTACTGATTTAGAAATGCCCTTCGAAAAGTGTACAGTGCTACTTACTTCGAATAAATATTTTTATTTGATTTGATAACTTATATTCAAATAATAAAAAATATTTCTTTTTTAAATACTTCAATATATTTTTTTTTTTCATACAAATCGTTCGAAAAAAAAACTCGAAATTTACGACCCACCTTACGTTTAATAAGCAGAATCCAACCTAATATTTCAGGTACCGATTCCAGAAAAATTCTACATTTACCTGAATCATCACAAGATCACAAAACCCACTACAAGAAGTTAATAAGTAACGTATGACCATAAAGTCCGCAGCAGTGGAAAGCACAGCCAAAATTTAATTAAACCCACACCGAACAAACACGTGAATTAGCAAATTAATACCAGTATTAACGTTACACAATGAGAGCAAAACACGAAATACCTTTTACGTTGTAAAATGAGAAGACTTTGACGTAAAATCTTTTATCATCGTGTATTTCCGAGTACCTGCTTGGCAGGCTACAAAGTAAACAATATTGCCAAAGACTTTAGAATAAGCAAATGCAACTGGCAACTGGCCATCGGCCGGCATATTAACTCGCAGACTGACAAGAAAAGTGTTCGAGCGGTGAACGTCGTCATACAAGTTGGCAGAGAAAAATCATCGTCCTCATGAAAAAGTGTAACAGGAAAGGTAAGTTATCAATCCATAGCAGCCCCACTGCTGAAGCACAGTTACTGACTGGCTCGGTGGCTCAGTGGTTAGCGCATCTGACTACTGATCCGAGAGTCGTGGCTTCGATCCCCACCCGGGGCAAACATTTCTGTGATGAGCAGATTTGTTTGCTCTGTCTGGGTGTATTATATGTATAATGTGTATGTATATCAGTATCTGGTTTCCATAATACAGGGAATCCTAGTTTGGGGCCAAATGACCTTGTGTGATTTATATTTTATAATTTTCCTAATTAATTTCGGAAACATCAGGTCCATAATTCCACACGATGTCTCAAATCTATTTTGACACGATCCCCAAAGTTCTTAGATTTAAGGCCTTTTCCATAGATTAAGGTCATTGTCTCCTGTGGTATAAAATGTAAGAGCTTTTGCCGTCACTGTGATGAGAGCTTACTCGTGATGCGCTTGACATGAACTGAATATTAGGTATATGACGATACACGATCCATTCTCTCCTACAGTAGGAAAGTCATTGACTTATTATTAAATTAGACAATTTCGCCCAAAAAAATTCTAAGAAATTGGACTTCTCGAAGCAAATATCGTTCTTCTTCTTCTTATCGTGGGCACAATTTAATCGTCCTATCACAAAGGATAGACGGCAGGTGCCTGGTGTTTAAGTATTTAAATATCATTTTAAATGCCATTAATGCAATGTTTACCACATGGAGGCTTATGTTTTGCTCGAATCTGTCGCTAATATAGACAATCTTTGTTACTGGACTACTTGCTATCACTTTAAACTCGTGTACTCTGAATGTCAGAGGATTTATATATTTTTTAAGTTCATAATTAAACTCATTCGTTTAGTTATTTAAGTGAGCATTTCTCTGAAGCTGTTCACTGCTGATACTTAAAATTAATTTGAATATTATGCAAGTACCGAAATTCAAAGTAATAATTTATTCCTAAGTTAATAATCGACACTTGTACGGGACATGAAAGAGACGTGAAGTTTAACGAACTCCATAAGGCTTACAAAGTTCACAATTAAAAGTTGTATCGACAAAAGAAAAGTCGCGTAGTTTTAAGAACATTTAACGCGTTCGCTTAGCCAAGTTTGAAATGGAGGGGGGGGGGGGTTAAACCAGAGAGGTACGCAGGGGGATGAAGCAAGTAGAGGGGAGGAAGCTAGGTCGCTAATGGATCAGGGTGCTGAATAATCGACATTTAGCTAACACCGTGCGGGACCGGCTTTAGTATGGCAACAGGTGCTGAAATTTTGTGAGCTAAACACTTCTGGAATATTAAGGTGTCCTGGTATTTTAGAGGAACTGACTAGACCAACATTGTCAATATTTATCGAGAATTTGTATGTATACAAAAAAACTTATTTTTTATTACATGCAAATTCCCGATAAATATTTTAAAAAACGAAGGGAAGGAAAAATATCACGAAAAGATGAGGCAAACGAAGATCACTTTCTTACATTTAATTTTATAAAGGTGTCCCGGTAACTCATTGCGCATCTGAGTGCGGATTAAGATACATGCTAACACTTAGCCTAAAACGTTGAGTGTACAAGTACTAAACGATTAAAACCTTTTACTACGTAGAAAAGAAGACAATTTAAAAGAGCGTGTAAAGAATCTACTTGAAAAAACATATTTTTTTGTTTGATAATAATAATAATATAAGCAGCTTTAGTTTATACAGGGTGTAAGGGACAGGTTTCCGAAAACTTTAAGGGCTTGCTCAGTAGACGAAACTGAACAACTTTCCACAAGAATTTTTTTCAGGAAACGAAAAAAAAAATCGGCTTCTCCATACAAACTGTCCAATCAAATTTATAATTTTGTATGGAGAAGCCGATTTTTTTTTTCGTTTCCTGAAAAAAATTCTTGTGGAAAGTTGTTCAGTTTCGTCTACTGAGCAAGCCCTTAAAGTTTTCGGAAACCTGTCCCTTACACCCTGTATTGTATTTCATATTCGTTGGTAGAACCAACTTAATTTTACCTGCAATATTTCATAAAGAATTCGCATTAAAATTACATTATTTTTCATTTTTACTATTCATGATATGAATAAATAAATTAGCATAGCAGCAGCGATTACTTATAGAATAACCATTACAATGGTATATAATCACAAAATCAAATTTGTCTTTCATCGTCTAAGTTTCAAAGCTCACTAAAGTGCTCACTCAAATATTAATACGTTAATAACTTAAGCAAACATTCTGTCCTAACAGTCTACCATAAACCGTAGTACCTTTTGAAATGAGAACAATATTTTAAAAAGCGAATTGCATAGTACACAAGTAAATTGGGAGGCGGCGCCGGCGCCACTTGCGTGTTAGAACGTCATTATGTTGACCCAGAGTTAATTAAACGATTCGATATACAAAAAAAAATACAACCTTCACCGATGCTTTGATGTTATTTCCTGTCGAATTCTCGGGAACTTTATGACTTTTGTAAGGAAATTAACTGCTGTTTCCATTCTGTAGGATATTACAGAGTTAATCTGCTTGGCGACTAATTAGTTTAACACTTCAACCGCAGATTAAGCTCGTTAGCTTCGTTAGAACTACGTGTAGTTCCAATGTGACGCGAAGTATGTTTACTAATGGGCGTTGCGAAGCGACGTGACAATCGGGTGCACTCCATACATTGATGATAATGACGAAACTGTCACGGTGACATGTCACTGATGCGCTACAACCCTAACATAACACGGTCCAATGAGACCGCAATCAAATCCAAATTGTTTTCAGCTTGTAATTTGTAACGAAAGCACAGAACGAGTATATGCACGAACTGCATCTCGCGTGCATAGATTCATTACTACACGATTCAAGACCTATTCACATATCCAATTGAGCAAAAACAAATAGAATTTAGGTATAAGGTTTTTATGATTCCACAAACGAGTAAGATAGGCAAATAAAAAAGTGAGCTATTGTATAATCTATAATAAAAATCATCGGTATTACCACAGACAACATACAAGTTACACTACATGACATCACTTTAGAACCAAGCAACGGGACAGAAGATTCTAACCGCACGTTTCAAACATTATCAGACAGTAGCACGCGCTTGTCCCAAACTGTCACGCTGTGCCATACATTCCGACGACATTTCGCACACAGTTAGTGATGTCCAATGGTGCTTTATCGATATCGATTGGTCGAAAATCTAGATGAATGTCCCAACTATACGTTTTAAGCAATTATTAGTTATAGCAAGCTCCTGTCATAACTGTCGCGTTGTGCCACACATTTGGTCGACATTTCGCACACAGTAGTGATTGCGCAATAATCGATTATTTATCGATTTCTATACATCGCAAAACTAGACAAAATATAGTTTATTTAGTAAGTACATGTTTCAAGTGGGCCTCTTCAAAATTGTATAATAAGTATCGCTGCTTGCTCTAAATAAACAAACATGTAAAAAGGTAGAAGTTTCTGCAGAGACACCATATTTGCAACAAGCGGTAAACTTTTAAAAGAACAATCGACATTTCGAATACGGTAGTGATGTGAATGATTATGGACGTTGATACGTAAAAAGAGCAAGATTCTAACCGTACGTTTTATTGTAACATCAACTTTATAGCCTTGGTCAAGACATTTCAAAACTGTGACACAAAAAATAACACACCAAATTTCTGTTGACACTAAACAGATAATAAATTGTTATAGATAGAAGCTCTGTTTAAAAAGACCTTTGTTTAATTAATCATGTGTAATAAATACATAAAGAGAATTCGTTTTGATACTCTATCGATAAACAATACATGTTCCAGCAACTGGGAACACTATCACATGCCTTCGGACAGACAACAATTGTCGCCTCGTCCCCATCGCGTGCCAAACACTACTTCATGCCTAGCATTAATTAATTGGAAGTTTACCCACAGCTCAGCTGGTTAAACTTCAGTTTTTTTATTATTATTATTATTCATGGATGCGTTAAGTTGAGAAAAGTTTTTATTGCAACTGGATGTTGAAAGATTAAACAGCATAATAAAGAAGTTGATAACGATAGATTGATACATTATGGTTTTGGTTTGTAAACATTTTAGTGTATCAAGGTTTTTTTATCCAAAATTGGTAAGCCCTTGGCATTATCTGAAAAAAATTAAATGTAAGGTAAAATAAAAAAAGTTAAACAAGTCAATACCGGAATCAATCCAGTCAAATATTTAAACGTATAGTATTATCGCAAAGAAGAAGTATTCCATAAAATTTAAGAGCTTTCAAAAAATGAATTTCAAAAAATCAACAGGACACTGGAAGTACAAAGGTATTTTATTTTTTAAAACTTTTTTGGACTGACCATCAATTACCACAATCTTAATAGGTAGGCTTAATTCCCAGCCAAGGTCGGGCAAAAAAAGTACACCAGAATAAGAATCTTGTTTGGAAAGGAATTTATTTTAGAAGGGAATAGTTATTTGTTCAACTAGTGAGCAAAGTTATTTTTTGCTAAGAGTGCTGACTTTAAATCACGAATTAGCGAAGTAGTCTAGAATTGAATCACGAGCGTAGCGAGTGATTCTAATAAGACTACTGAGCATAGTGAGTGATTTAAAGGCACGAGATATTAAAAAATATAAAAATAACTTGCTCTCGTGTTAAACATACAACTTTTCACCTCGACCAGCCAGAAAAGTTAAAACGTAGTTGAATCAATTCTCTTTGGAGACAATATAGTTTTTTATTATAATGTTTTTAATTTAGAGGTTGTATTCGGAAACTGCGCTGCTTGTCATTTTTATGAAAACCTAAGATGAAAACCAAACATGATATTTTTAAGTAAGCGATATTGTTTACTGGTACATATTTATTTTAAATACGTCTTTAAAAATGCAATAGCAAAATTTATAAACTTAAACTTCATTAAATAACACACAACATGGTGTGCCTATGAATTAAATCGCTAGGCTAAAATGAGTTTCTGAAGGAACTATCGCCCATATTTTTTACAGCGCCGCGCAAAAGATGGTGTTCGAAATTCGAATCACTTTTTTCACGCTTGCAGCAAAAACCGTTGTTGCTTTTTTTAGGGACCAAAGGCACCCTTTTCTGCTGGAGCGGTGAAAAGAAATATTGTACACTCGTTAATGAAATGAAACATACTTTACCGAGCCAAGTCAGCTTAATACATCAATGCACTTTGAGGCTCCACTAACGTATTTGCAGCGCTCCAATAAATATTTTATGACATTTGCAGCGGCGATGCGACTAAAAGATAAATATTATGGCAGGTCTCATTTCGCTGCTGCTAAGTATAACAACTTAATGAAATCGAAAATAACAATTTGTTTCCAACGAACTAAATTTTAGAGAGGCAACTAGCAACATTTCAAATATTTAAACATTATTATGAATATATCATGATTTTTTAAACATCACCTATTTCTCTAGATAAATATTTTTTTCTCTGCCAGTGTTTGTTTTTAAGATTTATATTATACCAGTTGTTTGACAGCTTATTCAGAAAAGAATTCAGCCTAAGACTATACAGTCGTATGCCGTCTAAAAAACACGAACTAACAATAGGTAAGTTTTAGATACCAGTGGAGACAAAAATACATATCGAAAATTAGGTAAATAAAAAGTTCGGTAGTTAATTTTAAATTCTACAGAAAACACGTATATATTTTTTAAATATTTTCAACTGAAATCACTTTCCAGTTTTGTTCTTCTCTCATCTACTGTTATAATTGTCATTGCAAAACGAGACACGAGGGAAAGAGACGCAACAGTGAGCACACTGAAACAGTGAATAACACAACAAACTGTGCGAAATGACCGATAATGGAACTATTGGAAGGCAGTATTTCAAAAACAATTTTTCGATGCGTAAACACCCGCGATGGCTAGCGGGAAAAGTTTGAAATTGGAATTTCCATGTAACGTAATTCCAATAGGGTAGATGACTACTAGTCAATTATGCTACTTTTTATAATTTTTCAATACAACATTTTATTCTAAAAATGTTGTAAATACCAAGACTAGACGTCATAGTTTTTAAGCATCATTAATGGACTGATTTTGTAATTTTCCTTTTGCTCGCGCATATATGCGCGCTCGATGATGCGCGCAAATGCGCATGCGAGGGTATGCATATACGCATTCCGATTAGACCGGTTTAATTATTGAAAATGAGATGGATAACAAAACAAATGTGTTTTATTAAAATTTCAGTAGACTAGTAATTTAGTAAACAATAACTCATAATTTGTTAATGAAGCAATCATGTGTTCTATTGTAAATGCTGGTCTATTTCTAACCACAGACTACGAAGTAAAGAGATATTACGACTTTTTTATCTAATTTCCTATAGAGCAACGGGTTCCTAAAAAGCAGTTCTCTATATGTGTTTTTCTTCGTCCATTAATCACGTGAGGCTCAGAAGGGGGGGAGGGCGTTCAGAAAAAAAAAACGAAATATCACAAGGGGGGAAGGGGTTGTACTGAGATATCACGTGTATTTATTTTTTCGTTGAACGCGCGATTTCTAGAATAATTTTTAAACGTCGGACTGTTGTTGTTATGTTGTTTTTACCTCTTCCCAAGGTTCGAAACGGCTTCAGGCAGTCAGAAACAACCTGCAACCTTAATGTCTGTCAGAATTTTTTTGTCACGGTGCTTAATTTTCCAGAATCAAATTACATTATACATGTATTTAAAGATAATATTTTGTACCAAAAAAATACACGTGATTTTGGGTAGGGGGTGGGGTAGGTCTAAAACCTCACCACGTATCACCAGGGGGGAGGGGGGGTCTAAAAAGTTGCTAAAAACATCACGTGTATTTTACCGTGTACCTATTGTATATTATGTCTGGGACATGCTGGTGGGCAGATAGAGGCAGAGGAAGACCTAAGAAGTGATCACTGGATGGAGTGAGAAAGGATATGGAGGAGTGTGGAGTAATGCAAGATCTAACTAGTTTGAGGCGACTGAAATCACATAAATGGCAATTATAAGGCTAGGAAAATAACAAATATGTCTACGTGTTTGCCTCGTTTGAAAGAGCATAACCAACAAAAAGAAGATGCTTTTTACTTTAACACTTGGGCATTTGCTGACGCCTCCCCTCGGTTGGGATACCGTAAAACCGAATTTAAAGCCTAACCATGGCTGCCATAAGACTCCTGGAAAATCCCGTCAATCCAAAAAGACTTAGGCACGCATATAAAATGCACGCATGTGCTCGTAAAAAGTTTTCGTCCAAACTGTTTATTACATTTAAATAAAAAGTAGAAACCGTAAAGACCGACAGTGATTTTTATCTTACACAGATTGTTAACAAGCCATATCGTCCCCACTGCAGAAGCACGGGTCTAAAAAAATGCATGTGACATTAAAGCAAATATTAATTTAAAGATGCAAGAAACCGCAGTGTGAGCTGTAACTCTTCGACTGACTCGGTGGCTAAGTGGTTAGCGATCCTGACCTCTGATCCGAGAGTCGTGGGTTCGATCCCCACACAGGGCAATCTTTTCTGTGATGAGCAGAATTGTTTGCTCTGAGTCTGGGTGTATTATATCTATATATGTATGTATTTAAAAGTATATGTGTATGTATATCAGTGTCTGGTTCCCAAGATACAGGGAATCCTAGTTTGGGGCCAGATGACCGTGTGTGATTTGTCCCAGATATTATTATTATTATTAACTTACGGAATCAAAAAGTCGCACCTGTCTGCACCTGACACAAACAAACGGTTGCAATCGTAAAATAACTTATGCATAACCCACGAAATTTAGATTTTGAAGAAAGAATAGAGTAGATCATTTATTCGAATTTTCGCAAGAAAACTGGCGATAGAAAGATAAGTGAATTCAATCCTTTAGGACGCTGTGAGGCAAGGTAAGTGCAGGTAAGAGCGTTTGTGACGTAAATCATATGACGTCACCCACCCAATCTGCATCGCGAGGGCACTTCGGTGCTGGCGACGACCGCGTTGCGGTAAGTAGCTGACATTATCAATGGGGAAGAAAACGCAAAGCTATTTACAGATGGCGCTACGGACGCTTGATCCATAACAACTTTCAATTAGTTCCGCGTTTTTTATTATCGAGGTGTTATAAATTAGTTTTTTTTTCTGTAAAATTGTTAAATGGAAAATGTATGTGACTTGGACTGTTCCTCAATTAAAGGCGAAGTTGAAAAGTACATAATTGAAAACGTAACTTCTCCCACGTCTTCTTCATCCGAGAATCTTTAGGAAATTAATGATTTCCATTATTATTGTAACCAATCGCCACACAACGCGTCATTTTTTTAATAATCTTATGTTTAGTTCACGTAAACATTTTTTTCTATACGTTTTGACAGTTAGTATGAGTCAAGCGATATCAGCGCCTCTATCGGCGAGCTTTGTCAGTTTTCTTCCCCATTATTGTGGCTAGAATTTGTAGGGTACTTGTAGGGCAGTGGGCAAAAAATATCGACGTATATTTAGATTTTTTATTAGTGTGCAAATAAGAAGTCAAAAACTTAAGAAATAATTGCGGTATTGACAGAATCACATTTAGACATTGATAACAGCCTAATATTAATAGTTTTTTATGAAATAAACAATTCATATAAATGAAACTACGCTTGTCAATTATGGACTAAATAGTATCGTATATCATCCATTCAATAATTTTATAAGTAGCGTACTCTAATACGGTCACAAATTCGTAACAAACTCAAACTCAAACTTAAAATGTTTTTTTATTTAAGTAGATGCTTTACACATGCTTTTAAATTGTCAATATATTTTTTTCTTGCTGCACACTTGCTGCCAGCCAGCTGCATACCTCTAGCGTCTATGGTCCCGTCTCCCCGAAAGGTGTCGCCTGGCACCAGGTGTCCGTCATCTCTAGTTTTTCCCGCTATTACACGAGCGACCCAGTATGTTGTCTATTACTCGCCACAGATAATGTCTGGAATGCTCCATCAACGCTGAGGGGCCATTCGTTTTACCGTTATGTGGCGTCGTCGAGGAAGATGTCTATGCACTGCTGTATCATATGTACCTTTTTTTAAACATAATGTTTATTTATGGTAGAAATTTGACGATGAATTCATTAGAGTTTATAAGACATTGATTGAAAGTTCAAAGTAGGCAGGTATTAATACCATTGGCTTCATCGAGTTTCTTCAACCTTTTCACATTATAAGAAATAAAGTTTAAAAACAGCAATCAAGTTATTATATGAGGTAAATTCTCTAAAGCTAACCTCAATATAACACCTATTTACAGGCAGATATTATTCTTATTGAATTTAAGGCATGTCGAGAACGTTATTTATCATATTCCCTAGTAGACAACATCACACAAAATATTTGTTTAGTGACGGTATACTGCCCTGATAAGACAGAAGGCGGCTAAGTATACGGAAACTACATAAACTTAGCCGCCTTTCTCATCAGGGCAGTATAAAATTTTAATTCTAATAACATAAAGTTTAAATGACGTTAAAAAAAGACCGTTATTTAATTTGAGTAAAAGATATTTTACGCCCAAAAGAAAAATATATTGATGAATAAATTGAACGTAAAAAATACGTATATCATCATTTCTGAATTAATAATTGATGGGGAACAAAGTTCTGGCGTAGCAATCGCTGAACTACGTAGAATTGACCGACCCCATCAGATCGACTGATGATTTAGTCAGGCTTGCAGCAAGCATTGTTCCTGATCCGGTCCGATCCCTGAGGAAACCCATGAGGGAGCGCATGATTCTCTCACTATATATATAGGCAGTGTCCACTTGTGGTTATAACAATCTCGTTAAATTTAATACCTCAGATATAGGCGTGTCTTTATTTTTAATTCCGTCATTCATAAGTTATTTACATCTGTAAATGATCTCATCAACTTGACCTCAGTCACAATACAGTCTTTTCATTGCTATTGAAAAAACAACTGAATTAAATTTCAAATCTACCAAAATAAACTGAAGAAACTAAAATAAACACGTCGAGTGCCAGTTTAACAATAAAACAGCGTTTCCACATTTCTGAATAGACGTAAAATTTCAGATAACAGACAGGCGTGAATTAAAACAACTCCGACGGTTTCCGCTGCAAATTCTAGACAATCCGAGCAGCGCACTGGCTGGTAAACAGCAAACTACCAGCAGAACTATCAGTCCCATTCCCATACCAACAATTACAGAATAATTTAATTAAAAAGTTTAAAGTCAACGGGTCCGTTGCGACCCACGATGGCGTTAATAAATAAATTAAAAGTTTTGCTTACAGAAAAAAACAAATCTGATTCCATGCAGACCGCATTCGACGTCATAGAGAAAAGAGTAGAGTTGCCAGTGAAACTGTTTTTGTTTATTATACTTATGTATACATTATAGAAAATGTGACTGTGGGATACATTTGTGTGAAACATTTATTTTGCTACATAAAACATTGTAAGTTCCCAGTACCGCAACAAGCTCGCTTTGTTCAATTAAAACTCTAATACGATTTTCGGGTAAATTATTTTAAATATTAAAGAGATTCATTCTCAAAAGTAAAATGATAGATGAAATATATATTTATTAATTTAGGTGCAATCCATTGTGTAATATCAGACAACGTCATCACTACGTCTCGTTATTCAGAGAACAATGGAAAATTAAACTGGTTACACAAAACACATTCGTAGTATTCTCGATGGCAACACTACCAACAGTAATACCAGCACAGCTGTAAACGACAAAAGGCGCAATTAATACTAAACAAGTAGCCGAGTAAATTCTGCATTTGTTCCGACTGTGTGACACTGCCTGCAGCGCGAAAAATGTATACAAAAATAAAAGGGCTATTTGGAATCACTGAATAAGCATTGCTTAGCTTTGATGGTATTTTTTTTTATTTTGTTCTTTTGATATTCTTAAGATAAGAAGTCGGCAATGTACTATTCTCCAGCATACTGAAACTTTATCAAAGAAGATATCAATCTAGGCTCAGTGGTCTTCATTTTTAAAGAAAAACCTTCATTTTAATATACAGAAATATAAGTATAACTATCGTAAACCATACACTTGGACGTTATCTACTGACGATAATTAATAAAATGATGGAAAAAAACATTTTACAGTATTTCGTGGTAAACAAGTCGAAAGCCGAAACAGTGTCTACAATATTGCTTGCAATCAATCGAAATCAAATAGTCACTTAAGCATTACTAAGCAACTTAAGCAGGAAGAGGGTTATAAGCTGTTAATATAACACACTCTGCTATCAGCGTGATAACTTCCTTCCCTAAAAACCATGTCCATTAACAAAACCGAGCCAAATGGCGCTACTGCGCAAAACAGTGTAACAATTTTCCGCCAACCAGTGTCGGTGCTAACGCGCCTGACTGTGATTTAACTCTATTTTTGTGTGCTGGCAACAAAATAGCTAGGCAAGTTCTTTTTTCAAACTAGACAGAAGCTGTCAAAGTAGAAACTCGTATTCATAGATATAAGGCAATAAAGACTCTTTAGTCTGAAGTCGTATTATTATCAAATCCATAAATAAATATTACTTAACTTTTTAATTTTAACCAATGAGTTTAACAACAGATCACAGAATTGACAGTTGCGCCGGCCCCAAGAAGCTTATAACCAAACTGGAGGAAACACTTTGAAATAACAAGTGAAGACGAAAAATATGATCGTGAATGCGCTTCTGTCTCATATGAGGGAGCTGCTGTTTCATTCTAATTACCCTACTTAGAATGAGACAGCAGCTCCGTCAAAGAAAGAAAGAAGTGCATTCAAGGCCAATTTTTTTGTCTTCAGTCCGATCATAGAGAGTGTTTTCTCCAGTTTGGTTATAAGCTTCTTGGCCGGCCCCAACCCTAAATGATTGGGGACAGAAAAGGTAGATGATGAGCTTTATAAGAGATCACTGATTTCAACAAACTGATACTGATATTACTTATGTATGATCCAGTTACAATAATCGCTTTATCGATATCTATGACTTTTTTAAACTTAAGTAGGTAGACAGATGTTTCACAGCACATTCTTTAAATCGGAACTCAAAAATAATCGGTTATAGTTTACATATATTTTTAACTAAAGCTGAAAAGCTGATATTATAATAAGCCTCTTTAGTCTAAGTATAAAAAATACTCATTATCGTTGGCAAGGCCAAGGTTTTTTTCTTTCGTGTACCAATTTCCTGAAGGGATTGACAGCCAGGTTTTTTGGCATTTTGTGGAAAAAACTTAAGACCAAAAAACTTGTATATTAGCCAAATAGGTACTGAGTTTATAGCTCAACTGAGTGAGACTCAACAACTGAGGTACTGAGTTTGTAGCCCACATACGGACTACGCGAACAAACGCTACGAACGCGTAGCATACCCACTGCCGCTGTTGCTACAGGATTCAATAGATTGGAATGTATCTAAAATAAATGATACAATATAATTCACTAAATACTGCTAATTAATAAATAAATAAATGAATATCCGGGACAAACCACACACGGTCATCTGGCCCCAAACTAGGATTCCCCGTATTATGGAAACCAGAGACTGATACATATACACATATACGTTTAAATACATACATGTATAGATATAGTACACCCAGACAGAGCAAACAATTCTGCTCATCACAGAAATGTTTGCCCTGGGTGGGGATATAACCCACGACTCTCAGATCAGTAGTCAGGATCACTAACCACTGAGCCACCGAGTCAGTTAAATTAAGAGTCGCTTAGTTATAAGTTTTTATTTTTCTGATTCACACACTTACAATGCATAGGAAGACTAATAATTATGATTTCTTTTGATTTGCTATTTCGAAAAATTTTAGGATCAAATCTTAATTAACAGCAGGATAATTAGTGAAAACTTTATAGCTTTAGCCAACAACTGATAAATTAATTATGAACATACAAAATTTACGGCAAAATAAATAAATTCCCAACATTATGCGTATTCTTGGGAGTCTTACAGTCAACGCAGTAGCGACTTAAAAATCAAATGCAGAAAAAACATCGATCTTAATATTTCTAAAAGATGTTCAAGAAACAATTTTAATAGTGCATTTCACACTTAAGCCGTCGTCGTCGGCAACGATGCAGTTTTAAAAGCGTCGTGCATTATATAGTTTTATGCGCGGAGATAAAAATGGCGGCCCTCAATAAGTATAAAATAAGTGTTGAGAGCCGGCTGGCTGTGTCGTCGGTTATTTATTTATCGGCTTTCTAAGAAGATGGTATATCTACAAACGTGTAAGTGTGAAGCAAAGAAGATTGCATAGCCAGCAGTCATACATATTCGAAAATATTTGCGTAGGTCCAATCCTTTTATTTTTTATAATTTATCAGTTGTTTTTTAAAACTTTTCAACAGTCAACATATATTTCGAAAATAGTAATTACTCGTTATGTATTATTTTAATTGCAGCTTTCGCGTTATTAGAGTAAGATAATTTTGTAAATGAATAAATAGTTACATTATTTACAATATATGTACTTTATTTTATTTTAGATACATAATTACATAATTTTCCATACAAAATACGCGATAAAATAAAATTTGAGCTTTGAAATAATGCGAGCCACCCATAAACTTGTATCATAAATAGCCGCGAACATTATTAAATACCTCCAGCGCAAAATTGCAAATGCAAAGGCTACCGTCACTAATATAATTTAGTGGACAGTTTCAATTTGTTTCAACTGCAAACGATACAATCAAACGAGGTGGGTACATTTGGGTATTTTGGGTACATTTCAATTGGCCGCATATGAAAACGCAATGGTTCAGTCATTTCGCGGATATGTATGCTATAAATGTACCCATGTAAGTACATATTAAAACAGTTTGTTTCATTATGGTTTTAAGAGAATGAAGATTTTTTAGTTTCAGATGCCTTATTTAAAATGGGGAAGAAAACTGACAAAGCTCGCCGATAGAGGCGCTGATATCGCTTGACTCATACTAACTGTCAAAACGTATAGAAAATAATTTTTACGTGAACTAAACATAAGATTATTAAAAAAATGCCGCGTTGTGTGGCGATTGGTTGCAATAATAATGGAAATCATTAATTTCCTAAAAATTCTCGGATGAAGAAGACGTGGGAAAAGTTGCGTTTTTACTATTTGCAGATGGTCCGTAGCGCCATCTGCAAATAGCTTTGCGTTTTCTTCCCCATTCTAACGCCGATTGTGCGTTTTTAACCGACTTCAAAAAAGGAGGTTCTCAGTTTGACCTGTATGTATGTATGTTTGTCCGCGTTTATCTCGCGTTTGGCTGAACCAATTTTAATGCGGTTTCAGAAAAGTATTTGTTTTAGTATTTTAACAGACTTCAAAAAAGGAGGTTCTCAGTTTGACCCGTATGTTACGCGGTCGGTTTTTTTGACGCTTTCAGCGTTGTCGATTATTCTGCAGTTCCCTTTCCTAAACATTGATAAATTCAACATAATGGCACGTAGCTTTTATGTTACAGGTATAGTATGTGTAATAGGTTGTTTTTTTAATAAAGTTTTGTTTTTTTTCTTACTTTATCTAAAAAGATTTCGGTGAAAATTGTATTACATATTACATAGCCACTATTATTACTTTTCTGTATTCTGTTTTTAAATCTACTGATGAGGCTCAGTGTTCTCGTTAAGTCAATTAAGGCGGCAGCGGAAGTGGAAAAAAGTGGTAGGATATTCACTGGGGAAAACACTTAATACTGAACGAATTTTAAGACTGTTAAATTGTTCAATTTCCGTATAATATTCCAGAGTTACCATCGATGGGCTGATTTGTAAACTTTGCGTTGTGTTGATAGTCCATTTTTTTTTACAATATCATCAAAGTCACAGAAGAGCAGAAAATCCAGATTAAGTGTCCTAAATATATTTTGTTACACTCGTGTTCTTTTTCCCTCGCAAGACCTTTATGATTGAACGCACAATAGAGAGATAGATACTCTTGACAAAAATAATCCTAATCTAAAAAATATATACAAAAGCGTGTTTTTAGGTTTTTTTAACTACACTTTATTCACATTATTATATTTTTAGTTTCATCAATCGTCTCAACAAATTGTTGCTATTCTATTAATAAAAATATAAAATAATGAATGTTTTCCATTACTGTCAAGGCAGTGAATGAAAGAAAGGCAGGTAATGCTGAAATGGGGCGAATAAATATAAACAGTAGAATGATGATGGACACGCCATGTTTACGGCGCATGTTACGTATTGCAGTGACACAATAAAATATAAGCCAAAATCTTTTGGATAACATTGAATCGGGCTAGTGGCACCACAGCATAGTTTCTAAGTAAGAGTAAAAAAGTTTTTGAAAACATTTAAAAAAAGCAGACAAGCACTACAAGTAGAACTGAGTTTGGCGTATCGTGAAAAACGATAGCAAAAATTTACGGTTCTAAATAAATTATGTTCATATCGCTATTTAAAGAAGTAAAGTATTACGTAATGAAGATTTGATTCTTAAGAGAAGTTAATTAAAAGTTACCAAAGAACAATAAGTTAAGCATTATAAAACCTTTTTCAAAACCTGCTCCAAAATAGGCACAATCACGGAGAAATAAAATTTCAAAATCAGTAAAATTACATTTAGGGTGTTGCATGTTTCTTCGTTGTGTAGAACTGACGTTTTGAAAAATCTTAGTGTGTTCCTTCTTAAAAAAACACTAAGAGTAACTAAGGAAAATTAGATTGTAATACTTCACACCTTAATTTTTTTCTCATAAAAAAACTGGGTTAGCCACACGCACGCAACCGGACAGATTCGGCCCATGACAAGGGTCGCGACTCGCGGCCCTCGAGCCATCATTTCGCGCAATTTGCGAAAATAAAATAAGTATACTCGAGATCGATTGCGTACGTCCGCCCCTCTCACATCACAGCAATATTCCATTACGCGGACGGACGAATATGGAATGAGTGACCCTTGGTCAGTGATGCGACGAATTGAGATGGAAGACTAAATTTTTAGAAACAGACGAATTTTTCGTAGAGTAGCGTAAGTCTTTTTTCAGATCACGTTAATTGAGATATTTTTCACACTCTCATTCGACGACTATGTGACTGACTGAACATAGTTATATAACAAATTGTTTTATTATTATTATTTCGAACTAAGCTTCTCGTTTTATGACTGTCTGTATTATGAACACTTTATGACTGCAAAGAAATGTTTTTACAGATCAATCCTACTGTAACCATGCATTTTCTCTTCCGTCCCTTGTTACATCCCATTATTTATACTAAAAAGAAATAGTGTTATGCTGGCAATATCTAGGATATGTTTTAGCTGGCAACATTCTTGATCGATTCTTCTTCCCGCCACGCGATGACACATCACTACACGCTCAGACGAGGGTTACACCGTTACGCCAGATAATTGGATGATAAAATCATTCACCTCTACCTCCTAGGTAACGTCTTTACGAACATGATAGCCTACCTTTGATAGGTTATATATTTTATAAAGTTTATACTGCTAACTACGAACCAAAATACAAATACTTATATGTACCTTGTGCTTACAGTGTCTTTACACGACTGCCTAGTTTATAAGAATGTATGTCGGTTTTGTTGCTACTGCCTGTAGTCAAATTGCTTGATGGATTTCAAAGTTCGAGGTCAGGATTGTATAAGTATTTATTTTATCAGTTGATTGCACACACACATATTATAATAAACACAAAATGATTCTAGATTTTATGTACAAATGGTATGAATAACTCTGTAAGACTTTCTTTCTTAATACTATATGTAAGTGATGAAGAAGAAGATGTGATTGTACCTTAACTCTTGATTTGCATTAGGTAAAACAATTATGAACTCTAGAAACTTGGCGCAAAATTGCTTTCCTCCGTTGGCATTAATAAGTCACTCAGGAATGCAAATGAAATCTCTCGAATAACCAAAATTTCTGGAATAGCTGTTGTTCTTGATAAGGCGTCGAAACCTTGCTATAGGTGCAATAATAATCAGAGTTCAATGAATACTGTATCCCTAAGGTATAAATGATGTTGCCTGGTGTTGCACTTGGTATCACTTGGTTAATAATTGTGCCACAAGATAAGAAGAAAGACTGAATACTCTAGTATTCTTATTAGAGTCTAAATACAGTTTGATTTAAACTACTTTAGTTTATTACAATACAGGAGTTACGCTCGAATACATAACACTTTTATTTCATGACTAAATAAAAAATATTATATTGATATTCGTAACAACTACACGTACTTACATTTACCAACTCTACGTCTTAATGTACAATGAAATACATCGCTTCGAGTAAATCTAGATGGATTATCGCACGGCGATTATTAGAAAAGTTTTTCTTGCTTTCATTTTGTTTCAGGAAATTACTAACCCGTGCAATCGTGCATACTCGTACAGAGCATGGAAACTACTATATTGTTGCTATTATTGTGCATAATTTATTAGTAAACTAGTTTGAGTCTATAATGAAAGTCTTGACAAGTGTTTCGTCTGTGGTGCTGACAAAAATAAATTTTACGATCAGTGATACAGACCATGTGATACAGACGTTGTATTTTTCGTGGAAATAGCGGACTTTAAGCATCTGTAACTAATTTATCAAGGCTGAATATTTTTATTTAACTAATTAGATTTCCCTTTCTGATTTTTACTGAAAACAGTACTTCGAATATAGTACAATAATGATACCAAACTGCAACTAAAACTACCCACGTTTTATAAATCTCAAACACACTTCGTTTCAGACCAAAATATACTTTCAACAAAATAACTTTTCAAAGCAAAACTTAACCTTTTTGACGGAAATCTGGATTCAGTGGTCATCCTTACCGCATCCCTGCACGATTCGATGATCACAACGACTTTGTCGATTCCCACACATCTATCCCTTTCTTTCATACGGGGCTCCCATATTCCATCCCACTCCTGATGTCTCACTTCTTAACGGTTCAATTCGGTCGATGTGACCGCAGACGAGGAGTCAATGATTTATTCCACTGAGGTCCAATTACCCGCTAGACATTAGAAAAGCAAGTGAAGTCCCATTGTACGGTTCTGTGTATTTTTTACATGCGTCCAGCTTGTCATTACGTTTCAGCTAGCGACAGATTCAATCTTCTAAGTCCAGGGTCGTGGGTTCTGTCCCTATTCGGACCAAATATTTGTGTGATGAACATATTTTTTTGCTATGCCTGGGTATTTACGATAATATCATGTGTTTCAACGTTTCTAAGTATGTATGTCAGTCTCTGATTTTCATTTTACAGGGAATCCTAGATTTGGACCAGACGCGTGCTTTATTCTGAATATTATATAGTCTTTTACTATTCAAAAGACACAAACGTAATGTCGTGTGTGACTCTTCTTAGTGGTAGGTGTTAGTTAACTTTTTCTCGTAGTACCGATCCCAAGATCGTCCGATCGTAGGGCTAAGAAGTGTCACACACAAACTCATACTCATATATTTACACAAAGACACACACACACACACACACACACACACACACACACACACACACACACACACACACACACACGCGCGCGCGCGCGCGCGCGCGCGCACACGCACACGCACACGCACATGCACACGCACACGCACACACACACACACACACACATTTCAGTCGCTTTCTCGTTGTCTCAATGTTTGATATGTCTACAATAAGTATTATGTTATAACATACTTGGCCTATTTTGTATCAGCTTCTACCTTAAATACCTATGTAAATTGTCTTTTTTGCAATTTTAGTTGTATTAATAAATGTGTCCCGTAGTTTTTCTGTCTTACACACATTAAACAAGGCCCCACAAAACCAACGTTGTAGCAGCACCTGTCTGTTACAAATAATGCTGAGTGGAGACCTTTTTGGTGTCACTGCGCTGCACCTACATTGGTTTACTTTAGCCTAAGCACAAGTATTGTACTTTTAGGTGTTGTGTTTTCGACACTGAATAAATGAGTTTCTATTTCTATTATAATTAATTTCGTATAAGAGGAAGTGCTTATCGTCGGGGAAGTGCTAACAACTCCTAACTTCCATTTTTTACGAAAAAGACTTATGAATGCAGTTCGATAGAGAATGAATTTGTGCATCTACTGGTATATGTATTAAGTTGATATTCGCAAAATTGATGTAGCTAGGCACCGAGGAAATATCTCCTATATTAAGATCCATCACAACCTGATTAATTTTGGCTGGAAATATATTCTAACTAAGTTTTATAAACTTTGTAAGTTAGGAGTTGTTAGCACTTCCCTGTCGTTATGTCAAATTCACCTTTTCCAACTGAAGTTTCGTATTATGAACAATCGACTTTAGATTCGTGCGGAACAAACCGAGTCAGGGAGGGAATAAATCTAACCACAGAAGCTCGACTCATTGAACAAGATAGGGCTTGTCAAAGCTAGGAGCAATTTATGTTATGGGCCAATCCGTGTTCGTGTGGGCTTATGACGTCATCGTAGGCTTGTGACGTAACGGATCAGATGCTGTTTGTTGCGTTCTAATCTAGTTGGATAGAAGAGCTTTGATTCGATTTTTTGGTTTGTTGAACATCCGTGTTATGAGATATGGTTTGAGGAAACAGGAAAAAACTGCTTTCATTACCTATTTAACATTTATATTAGAAAGAAGCAAAACAAAATATAAAATTACAACCTTTCGTTCAAGTCTTTAATTACAACAAAATAAATTAATTTGACTTGATCAGGATTCCCCGTCTCGTTGGTAACCAGTCTCTATTCAAAAAGGATGAGATATTATCTCTTACAATTAGATAATAAAATGTTAAGTAAGTAGTTCACCATTGATTATCACGGGTATAGGCAAGATTTTCTTTTGAAAGTACTTCATCCGCGTTATTTCACCAATTACAAAGAAAACACAATACAAAAACAGACCTTTCAAAGATTAACTAATAATAATTGCAAAACCTCAAAAATCACGATAACAAGAACTGAGCACGCGTTAATGCTCTAATTCTAGCGAAGCTAATGGTCCTCGTACTTTATCAGTAGGTATCGGGTATCTTGGCATTTATCCCGGGGCCGAGACTCGCACTAATCCCGGACATTTCCGGACTTTCCCGGATCACGGGACACAGGTGCTACACGAACCAACCGCTTGGAACTGATCATTTTGCTACACTTTACTGTATTTGTTCTGATCTCTCTATAAAACTACGGAAGATAGTGTTTTTTTTGTTTAATTTTTGAAATGGGATTAAAGTTGCGAGCCCGGCAGCTCCAGTATCAACACCAAACGCAAACACGAGTAAAATTGATGAACAAAGCAAAAAGCTTTTTTTATATCGGGGTACCAAAAAAACATGCATATTTCAACATTTTCCAGGTTCTATCTGAATATTTAACCTTTTATTCGGCGGTGCGACAAAAACCAGGCAAATCCTGACATGGCCTACGCTGTCAGTCAATTTAGCTAGAGTACGAGTAGGTTATACATTTGGGATATCACAGTGAATCCATTGACAACAGCATTTTTAGATAGAATTTAAGTAACTAACAAGGTAGGCCGAAAACAATTGTGTATAGATAGGAGCTTGACAATACACCACCGAGACAAAAGTCCGATTTTTATTTTATTCACCACTTAAAAAGATGTCGCTTTGGCTACATGTAAGTCTAGCAAAGAACGTTAACAGTACCACTACATGAAAGTTAAAGGCGGGCGAAGCAAAAGATTTCAACTTTTAGGATTTTGAAAATAGAACATTCTAAAGGGAGCGTTCTAAAAATAGTCTATGCTAAGCAAACTGGCGGACAGCTTAAAGTGGAACGCTCCCTCGCGAATCGCGTGCTGTTACGGCTATCGATCGGTCTGACCGTTATTATAACGAGCCTTTTTACGATCTGCAATTCTGAACGCAATGCAACGCTGCGCTGTTCGAAATCTTTTAATGGTCGATTATATTCTATAATACTGCCCGTTTCATTCCTTGTATATGTTATTTTAACATATTTTTTATTTTCTTTACTTTAAAGCTCATTTTCTACCACAATGAAATCTTTTAGCAAGCTACCACACATGATTGTAGAGTTTGGTTGTTACAACGGTGCAAAGTGGAAACGTATAATATCAATAACTCAAAATGAAATATAATTTTATTTCCATTTTAGATTCAAAAGCAATGTTGCCGCAATGCACGTCCGGCTGGCATGGTCCAGTGCTAAGAGGGTTATTCCCAATTGCTCCAAATATATTTTCGATTTCCGCAAAACTTATTACTGTAAGTATTCTATTTTCATTTCTGAAAGGGTCTATTTTTCTCTACTAGTTTTTACTGTTTAACAATATTGCGACTGAATGCAATTACAGGGAAGAAGTAGGTATATCATTAATAAATCTTACAGGTTATTCTAAATACGTATGCTTGCAATATATAGGTAATGTACGTATATTCGTTTTTCTATTCTATTCTATTCTATATATTTATAGATTTATATGACTTCCGTTATCCTAACTGGATCGCGGCCATCACTATTCTGAGCCCCACGTGATGATTTTTGTCCACTGTATATACTAACCATAGACACAGAGCACTCAGGAATAGCCCGCGCATTGCGGGTAGTTGCTAGTTGGCGGTAAAACGTCTTCGGCGGGTAGATTGATAAATGCGCGGAAGCACTCCCCGACTAATGAACGGGGAGTGGTGCGCGTGCCGCGGGCATTATCTGCGATCCCTGCTAACTGCCGCCACGTTGTAAGATATGTACTAAACCCGTGTTTTGTGATGACCACCAGATATTTTGTTGAATTAATCACTGGAAATTTAACAAAAACATATATCCTAATACGACAAGCAATTTGTTGGACAGTAAGTATGTCCTCTGAACGCGACAGGACCTAAAGTGACAAGCTACTTCTTGTAGAAGTTACTTCTATGTACTAAAGAACTGAATGACGAGTTTTATAGCATTATTTACTGCTCGCAGGGTCACCTACTAGACGTGTGTTTATAATTATAATTATTATTTTTATCGTTTATAATTATTTATTTATCAAGTAGATCTTGCAAAAATACGAAATAAATAACAATTTTGACCAAACAATCACACTTGTATCATCTGATAGCTATCAGATCCCATTTCAATTTTTTCTGCTCCAACGAAAAATTCCACTAGCATATAGCAGTGGATACAAAAAAACATATTTTACCTACAGTTTTATCTCTTTCACTATACTAAAACTATTCGCATGTTCTTGAACGCAACCGTAAAGGTACAATATGGCAAGGGCGAGAATTGTAAGAATTTCCCTACACACACAACGCTAATGCCCCTAAGGGGTTAGCCAAGAGTAATGGTAGGCGATTAGCGACCAATCTAGTTCACGTTTTATCAAGAATTCCTTAGATTTGCATTCAGCAGTAGCTACTGTCGCTACCACTAACTATAGTATCATAATACATTATGAGAGATAATCGTATGCGCAACATGCAGTTCAATTTCTAACAATAGCATTTTCTTTCCTTAGTACCACTTATGTGTTAATAGGTTACATTTTCATAAGGAACATAAAACTGCAGGAAAAACAAGGATAGGATTTTATTTGCTCCCAGGGTTTGTCAGGAAGGACCTTGCTTCGGAAGGGTTCTTCGAGGATCCAGGAGATGGGGTTTTTGGGTTCCTGTAAGAAAAATCCTATATGAAACTACAACGTCATGAATGTCAAGTAATAATGTCAAAATTGTTAAATGGATAATGTCAAAAAGGCTAATCTTTAGTATGGCTACACTACACAAAGCATTATAATAGCATTTCAATCACTTTTGTAACAAATAATGTATGTATGTGTTGTGTCTTTGGAATAAATGGTTTTCTTTCTTTCTTTCTTTCTTTCTATATGATCAAGAAAGTCTGATAATCAAAAATGAGCAGATCCCAACGATATTTTTGTATTCAATTTCCATCGTTTTCAAGGTAGTTTAAGCGGGATTTAAGCGAAAATCAATTTTGCATACGTATCGTGAACGTCATTGAACGTTCTGTCTGTTCCCGATAATACCGGGGCCGCAACAGCCAACAACGGCGATTCATTTCCCTGATGGGGCCATTACACCACCAAGATGGATGGACAACGGCAATTACACTGTAAACTCAGCAATCGAACGTTTTTGAATAATTGAAAAACGCCCGCACGCAGATAGTTCCATTTGAGAGCACTATATGAAATGAGTCCAGTATAGTCCAGTCCTGTCCATTCCAAAGTCCATACGTGGCGTGACCGTTGATATATTAACTCTATTGTCTTCACGAGCGTAGGTGACATTTATTAATCTAGCGCCGCACTATGTGTGCTCGGCTAATCGAATTGTTTATGGACGAGACCGGAAAGCGAATTACCCGAGCTTGATTAACATCGTCATTATTGGAGATAGCAAACAATTGCGAGCCCCGCTTGTTGGCCCAAGACAAAAGCAGTGACAATTTTGACGGCAACGGAGAGAGGCAAAATTAGTGAAACTTTAAATGATAATGAAAGAATTAGCGCGCTCGCGTCTCGCGTCACTTGGCAAAGAATCCTAATCATAATAACTCAAGATGGTATCGCAGGAACAAAGGCGAGGGCAACAATGGGGCCCGGCGCCTCCGAGGGTCCTTACAAATTACCATCCCACAGATAACTAAGCAATATTAAATCATAGTAATTTGTGGTTGCAACGAACCCCTGCCTAACGAGTTATCTTGGATAACGTTATTGTTGCTTTTTCTACCGCCGCGCCGTTTCAGAGATGCGCAGTGTTGTTTACATAATTCTGTCGCTAATTAAATTACTCATTTTGGTCCTGAATTATGCTTTCCTCCAGCAAGATAAGAAGACAATTTCACGTTTGTCAACTACAACTGATATTAAGTTCTCGGACAGTATTAGAGGCACAATGGAATAAACGGTAGCAAAAAGTGGCCTAAACTGGCCTTTGCTAAATCGTCTAGACCATAACATGCAGCGCTGGCCAACCGAGCTGCAGGCGCAGTCAGTTCCCCGCCATAAAACATAAGGCTGAGCTCCGGATTCCAGCAATCGCATCTTTTCACAAACGCCCCACATTAGCAATTCCAACCACTATAGTTCCTGGAAATTGCAATATTTAGTCTTAATAAAGCCATTCGTAACGTTGAATATCCGGAGCAGGCGGTGCGGCGCCACCCGAGGCGGAGCCTCACAATTTACGACAAAGAGCTTTGTTCGTGAAACGTTACAACCTATATTTTTATTTAAATTAATTAAGCAAGTCTACATGAGAGCACGTTGATTGAATGGGAGAACTCGGGAGACCGCAGCATTGTTGAAAAAACTAACACTGATACGCTTCGGTAGCGGGGCCGGTGGTTCAGCTTTTGTGTTCCGAAGCGACAACGGTATATTAATGAACCGATACGGAACAATATGACCGAAACTGTTTCTATAAATATGGGAAATATTTCCCCGAGGACAATGGATAGCGGCTGAATGGCTGGCAGCAGCTCGCACCAATCTTTTTAACATATTTTAAAAGCGGGCACCGGTGCCAAAATGTTTTAATTCGGCACTTATGTAACGAGCCCGGGATGGGGGAGCCTCGTGAAATTGTACGAAAAATGAAACCCCGGCAGGCCATATATGGAGCATAAAATTAAGTCACACTGACTGGGCGCGAGTGTGATACTGATTTTAAAAAGTATGTCCACGACTCTTTTTTTTATGTTTATGCCGTATACGTTTTAGCCTTTTAACAACATGCGCGGTTAATGGACTTCACTGGTAATCTTACCGGAAATCATGTGATTTTTTTGGGGGGATTATCTTCTTTTTTCTGGACATGAATCCAGCCAGATTCAAAAAATACAAATATGTATCAGATATTTTTGCTCAAGTGGAATCATTTAAAAAAATACCATTATACTTATTTTATATCTAAACGTGACTTTGGTGGGCGGTTTTTTCAATAAATAAAAGAGAATAAACAATTGCCGACTAGTCGGTCGGTCCATCTCGATTACCCTACTCTGTTATTTTCTGTATGATATGATGATTCTTTAAAAGAGCTAAGAAATTTTAAATTATTGCTGGTAATTTATATTGCTTTAAAGGACATTGACCAGGTCTGGACCAAGTGCTGCCCAGAATGAACACATAGTGCATTTTGTTCCTCAGGCCAACACTAATCTGTAAACCGAAGCGCTTCAAAATCTGTCCGAGGAGTCAAGAGAAAAAAAAGATTTTTTTTTGTGTTTTACTTGTTTGCGAAAAATAAACTTAATAATTGTTTTCAGTGTAACTAGTAGTGTATTATTTATACTTATGTAATAATAATATCATTAATCATCAATCAGTAATTACATTAATGTCTGGACCAAGTGCTGCTCAGAATGAACATACAGTGCATTTTGTTCCTCAGGCCAATACTAATCTGTAAACCGAAGCGCTTCAAAATCTGTCCGAGGAGTCAAGAGAAAAAAGTTGTTTTTTTTGTAAATTATTTGTTTGCGAAAAATTAACTTAATAATTGTTTTCAGTGTAACTAGGAGTGTATTATGTAATAATAATATAATTAATCATCAATCAGTAATTACATAAATGTCTAGACCAAGTGCTGCCCAGACTGAACACATAGTGCATTTTGTTCCTTAGGCCAATACTAATCTGTAAACCGAAGGGCTTCAAAATCTGTCCGAGGAGTCAAGAGAAAAAAAAAATTTTTTTCTGTGTTTTCCTTGTTTGCGAAAAATAAACTTAATAATTGTTTTCAGTGTAACTAGTAGTGTATTATTTATACTCAAAACTCTAAACTCAAAATGTATTTTATTTAAGTAGATGCTTTACACATGCTTTTAAATCGTCAATATTTTTTTCTACCTAGTACAAAGTCCCTACATACTTATGTAATAATAATATCATTATTTATCAATCAGTAATTACATTGATGAAGATTAGCTAGGTTTTTATTCATAAAATAATATAATTAAAAATCAATATTCGTTAAACAGTAAGTTTACAAACCTTAAACTACAACTTAGGCACCATAAAAGCCTAAGCCTTAGTCAAAAAGCAGCCCTGGTGAAATTAGAAAATGCGCCCATAACCCTGGCAGTGTTGCCTCACTGTATCACCAGCGAGATGCACTGCACCAGGTACGATTTGGCGTGGGGGTTCTACTATTGTGGATCAGGCGCCGACCCAGTTCCCCCGAAAACTTCCTAGCTTCCGCACACCATGCGTCGCTCGCCTCAACCGCGAAGGGGACGTAAGTATATGTACCCTTAAGGGGCGAGGACTTGGCATGTTTTTAACGGCAGTCCGATCGGCAGCTGAATTAAACTTCCTAGCTTCCGCACACCATGCGTCGCTCGCCTCAACCGCGAAGGGGACGTAAGTAAATGTATCCTTGAGGGGCGAGAAGTTGGCATGTTTTTAACGGCAGTCCGATCGGCAGCTGAATCCGTTGTGTGGGTGGTACAGGCAAAATGGGAGGGTACAAATGTGGTTACACACGCCACATCCCACACCAAACAACGCCCTCACCCCCAAGGGATCAAAGTCAGCCCATCAAACCGCTTGCCAGCCAAGTGACTCAAGCCGGGCGGCTCCAGGATACTCGAAACAAGATCACGGCGGATGAGCTCATTGAGCATAATATGGTGTTGTGGTCGAAGTTCCGCTGACTTCTTGCAGCTCAACCCGTGATGATTATCAGCATCCACGCGCACCCTGCTCCTGCAGTAACGGGGCTCGCAGAAGTTACACCCTAAACGAAGAACAGCGGCCTGCCTCAAGGATCCGTCATCGAGGGCGATTCTCAAATGGGGGGATGGAAGAGCACATCCGCTCCTGATGCCGCCTCCAATAGCAGGTTGGGATCCACAGAGTTGATCATCCCATTGACGCTGGATCAAAGGGCCCTCTGGGCCATCGGCGGACGGACACACAGTAACCCAGGCTTTGAGGCTCTAAAAGGCATATCGGAGATGTCACCCTGTACATGGAGTATTTCAGTGAACTAGGCCGACACCCCCACTGGAGGAGGGCAACAAAGCAGGAAGGTTTGCGTCTTGCACACGCCTAATACCCATACCCCCATAGCAAACCCACAGCGACGCCTGCAGCCACTAGGTCTCGTTGAGGTACACGCTGATTATAAGCTCTAACGTGGCATTAAAAACTTTGTCCAGCTTAGAAACCTCTTGTGGAAAAATCCAAGTCGGAGGTTCTCATAATATACACCAACTTGGGTACAGGTAGGCAGCAACAAAAAGTGAAAGCGCCTGTTGTACTGATCACCCGGTAAGTCATTACGATTAATAGAACACACGATTGGTGACCAGTTAAATGGTAGGCATGCTTTAGACACAGGGTCGCGATAATCACAATCGAGCCAAAAAGATATATTCCTTGACCCAGATATAATCGATGACGATGAAGATGATTAATACATAATTAATTACATTTACATAATTATAATACTCTATTATTGTATTGTATAATTATTATTATTATTATACTATTACTGTAAAAGTCACTGTCACTAGTGTTACTGACACAGGTCAGTAGTATTTACTTATTTGCATACAATTATAATACTGGTATCACTAATAATATATAACTATGTAATCTTACGGATTGATAAATGATATTATTATTACATAAGTACCATTAATACACTACTAGTTAGACTGAAAATAATTATTAAGTTCATTTTTTGCAAAGAAATATTTCACAAAAAAAACATTTTTTTCTCTTGACTCCTCGGACAGATTTTGAAGCGCTTCGGTTTACAGAAGAGTGTTGACCTGAGGAACAAAATACACTATGTGTTCATTCTGGGCAGCACTTGGTCCAACTTCCATACATGGATGGTCAGTGTCTTTTTTAAAGAAGGAACATTATATAGTAAAAAAAAAAAAACAGGTTACTCCACCTAGCAGAGGGTGCTTGAACTATCTGTGCAATATACAGTTTACATAACTTCGTTGCCACCGAAGCTTCGCTGACGCCATCTTACAGTGATTGTGAAAACTTTTACGCCGTTCAGGTCCAAAGCTTTCAAAGTTTCGTCCACATGAACCGTTTACATTTTCCTGAAAGTACACGTCCTTGCTGTCGCAACCGAGTGCTAACAGATGGCGCTATCATACACAGTGTTGAAAACTTGGTTGTGATAAGTGTACAATAACTATAATATGGTGTAAACTTTCGTAATATTTTTTAAAATATTTCGATTAAAAATTATATCAAAAGTATTGAACGAGTAATTAGCATCGAAAACTTACGGATGTTGTGTCGGCGATGATCATCCCGATGAATCACGACAGCAAAAATAATAGTCTGAAACAAAATGAAACATGAAATCAGTCAACTGAAAAGTAATTCAGTGGAAGCCACAATTCTCTCGGCCGCAATTGACACTAAGCATCTACTTACACACAAAACAAAGAGATTGACATTATCTCTTTAGTCAAAACAGCACATCATAACCATGTAAGGTCATGAACCGGTAATGTCTTGGAACTCGAGTAAAATAATCATATTATAAACATAATGAATAGTGATATTGAGTGCACACTCCCAGCAGAGACAGGAAATAAAGCAGACCTAAGTATGTAATAAGTATGTATAGGAGAGTGTGCATGAATGAATTATGACGACACTCGTATAGAGGCTATTATGATTTTACTATGAACTTGTATTACACATAACAATACATGAAGAATTATTTTGTACTACATGTTACTACTAGGAAGTATTACATACCTATATTTTATAATTTATATCAAAGGGAATAAAGGCATAAGGCGATATTCAAAGCATACCAAACAAAACCAATATGTGACTGTATTCGGTAAATTATTATAAAATTAGCTTTCATTTTTTAGAATACCAAAAACGCTCTACAACATTTGGCTTAAATAATATAAAAGTAATCTTATACAGGCTGTAACAAAAAAGTGTGGTAATACTTCAAGGTGGGCTTTTCTACTCATCAAACCGAACAGCTTTGCAGAAATCGCAAAAAAAAATGTGGACTTTCCACACAAACTTGGCTCGCAAGCTGTTTGATTTGTATGAAAAATCCAAATTTTTTTGCGATTTCTGCAAAGTTGTAGAACAAAAGTTATTCAGATTGATGAGTAGAAGCCCACCTTGAAGTATTACCACAACTTTTTGTTACACCCTGTAGAGTAAAATCCAGACACACGTTAGTAAATGTTCAAACATTTTTTCGTCAAAAGGAAAACGTTGGAAGCCAGTTTCATTTGTATTCGGTTGTGAACAGCTATCATATGTCTCAGCCAATGTGAAAAGAAAAGCTATGGATTTCTATAGACAAAGACAAGTGTAGTAAGGCAATCCACAGACAGTTCTCTCTATCTCTCTTATCATGTAGCACATTAATGTAAGTAATGGAGTGTGATGTCGAAGGTTGCGCCATGATGTTCAGCATCAGGAGTCAACCACTGTAGGAACTGATGGTGACGGCTCTTCGCCGAGAAGGGAGGTACTTCCGCCAGGCGAGGTGGTATGCCTGGGGACCGGCCGTGGTCCAACTAATGATGCCTGGAAGTCATATATATGCGTAGTGCGAAGAAACTTTCGATATCGCATTCTAGGATTAGTTTGTGGCGGTGCGATAGATGTCGCCACATCTCAACAACAGAAGATTTCTGGTGCCACTGTAACATTGTGCCTATATATTTTTTTTATTTACAGCAATGGTCGTGTACAGTACAACGCGACCTTCATACACATTTGATAGACAAATAATAATTAATATTATAATAATATTGCGGGACAAATCAATATTTAGGTTTCCTCATCACAACATTTTCCCTTAACTTTATTGAATTTTTTATTAACCGACTTAAAAAAAGCAGGTTCTCAGTTTGACCTGTATGTATGTTTATCCGCGATTATCTCGTGTCTGGCTGAACCGATTTTGATGCGGTTTTCAGAAAAGTATTTGTTAAATTTAGGAAAAGGTTTTGGTATTTTAACAGACTTCAAAAAAGGAGGTTCTCAAATTGACCCGTATGTTACACGATTACTCCTCTAATTATGAATCGATTTTGATGATTCTTTTTTTGTTTGGTAGGTAATACTTCAGAGGTGGTCCCAATAAATTTTATCTAAATTAATTCAGCGCTTTTTGACAAAATCAACAAAAACAAGAAACATAGCAAAATTGCAGCTATTACGATTGAAGTCGCTTTTTTAACGTTTTTAATTCATATAAGTAATACTATGAATAATCTTGCAGATCTTATTGTACTTACTTAACAAACAATTAATTTTCTCTTAATTGTATAACTACAATTGAATTTCAGCATCGTTTATGTTCGGCACAAGACATCTTATCCCGACAAGTCAATAACCCCTGGCAAAACTAGGCAGAACTGAGCATTTCGAGTGCCCAACAAAGCATATCGCTATACACATAACGACCTCTGTCTGAAGTCAAAGCATTCCCGGGCGAAACCCGGCGATCCTTATCTCGTAAGGATGCTGATAACGAGTCTAAAGCTATTATTCGGATGGGCGAAGCCCGAAAAATGTCTTTCAAAATTCCTCTAACAAGACTATTAAACGTTCGCGTTCCTGAGAAAACTGCGAATGATAATACGAAACCTGTTTTTTGTTTATAATAACGAACACGGTTTCGTGAACCTAAGGGCTTTTGTAGATTACCTAACGATGAGATTACCATGAAAACGTTTAGTTCAGCATTATATGCAAAACCGCAGGAAAACCACACGTACGTATACACGATAAAATACGCTCGCTTATTAATTAAACCGTTATTAAAATTAATTAATTACGTCAGTGACACGATTCAATAACAGCTTCTGAACATGAAAATTTAGCGCACTCGTCATGATAATAATTGCGCTAAAAATATTTAAATAAATTTACCCGTCTTCTGCTACTATCAAAGTAATGAGGGTTTTCAATTACTTTGACGGATGACGAGAAAATGATGTCACTCATGTCACTGGTCTTGAAAATATCAATTCATCAATCAGCAAAAGATCGATAAGTATGACAAAATTGCCAGTGGGGTCGGGTCGCGGACGGCCGCTGAAATCTATCTATCTATCAGCCGAAAGACGTCCACTGCTGGACAAAGGCCTCCCCCAAGGATTTCCACACCGACCGGTCCTGTGAGGCTCGCATCCAGCGGCTTCCTGCAACCTTTACCAGGTCGTCGGTCCACCGAGTCGGGGGCCTGCCCACACTGCGCCTTCCGGTGCGCGGTCGCCATTCGAGAACTTTACTGCCCCAACGGCCATCTGTTCTACGAGCTATGTGCCCTGCCCACTGCCACTTAAGTCTAGCGATTCTGAGAGCTATGTCGGTAACTTTAGTTCTCCTACGTATCTCCTCATTTCTGATTCGATCACGTAGGGAAACACCAAGCATAGCACGCTCCATCGCCCTTTGGGTGACTTTGAGCCTTCTTATAAGGCCCATAGTAAGCGACCATGTCTCGGATCCATATGTCATCACTGGCAACACACACTGGTCAAAGACTTTAGTCTTGAGGGACTGCGGTATTTTGGACGTAAAGATATTGCGAAGCTTCCCGAACGCTGCCCAGCCGAGTTGGATTCGACGATTGATCTCTTTCTCGAAGTTGGACCTACCTAACTGGACTGTTTGTCCCAGGTATACATATTCGTCAACAACTTCGAGTGTAGAGTCTCCAACCTTCAGAGGAGTGGGTGTAACACGGACGTTTGACATGATTTTCGTCTTATCCATGTTCATTTTAAGACCCACTTGTTGGGAGACTCTACTAAGTCCTTCGAGCATTGCGCCTAGGTCTTCCAAGGTCTCAGCCATGATCACGATATCGTCAGCAAATCGAAGGTGAGTGATGTACTCGCCATTGATGTTAATGCCGAGTCCTCTCCAGTCCAGAAGCTTGAAAACGTCTTCCAGTGCAGCGGTGAACAGTTTCGGAGATATAACGTCTCCCTGTCTCACCCCACGCTGCAGCCGGATAGGTTTCGAATTCTGATCCTGGAGGTGGACCGACATGGTGGCGTTTTCATACAAGCACTTCAACACTTCGATGTATCGATAATCAATTTGGCACCGTTGGAGAGACTGCAACACAGCCCAGGTCTCGATCGAATCAAAGGCTTTCTCATAGTCCACAAACGCCAAGCATAGTGGCCGATTATACTCTTCGGTCTTCTGTATAATCTGCCGCAGCGTATGTATGTGGTCTATGGTACTGAAGCCTTTTCGGAAACCGGCTTGTTCGGGAGGCTGAAAACAAAGTTTTAAACAAATAGCGCATCTCTGCCGTCAGTGTAGATTTGTTTAGCTCGAGGATATATAAACTTTTTACAGAAATGTAAAAATACTGGCCAAATGCAAGTTGGACTCGCGTATTGACGGTTCCTTTCTACCAAACAAAATATTTATCCAAAAAATGGGTTTGCTTTCATCGAGTTCGAAATCCTAAACGCGACATTTCCCGGTTAATTTTCCTGGTTTTTATTAAGTATTTGTCTATTTAATTTAGACTGCACTATAATCACAACAAGTTTGACGCTCGCAAGTATTACTATTTTTACGACGGAGCAAAAACAAACATCATGGAGACCTTCCTAAGTTTTTTAAATCCTTAAGTACTTTGTTTTAAAAAAATATAATTGTTAGGATATCTGCCATAATAATACACATATATCTTGAAAAAATTTCAACCAGAGCCGCATTTAACTGTTCAAAAGATACAGACTTTTAAAGGTCGGACGAACAGACGACAAACGAATATCATACAGCGAGTATGAGTATGAGTTAAGTAATAGGGCCCCGGTTGAACCCTAAAAAGATAACCAACAAGATTTGCTGTTTTAGGACAAAACCACGCTAACGACGAGGGTGCACTGAGCCGACACAGTAAGAACCGACAGATGATGACATCACAGTTCGATCCAGTCATTGTACATTTTGTGCGAGCGCGGGTGCACTCATCCGACACAAACATTCTTACCGGACTTATAACTTATGGAACGGAATTTTTTTTATCGGCTCTTACTAGTCGCTGTACATTTTCTATGAACGCTGCTGCACTCATCCAACACTGACATTCTTACCGGACGAAACGAAGTGTTGTGCATCATTTATCGATATGTTATCGATTTACATATCGAGGGTTCACGGGCGACTTGTATTAAGCGACATTTTTAGAAATGTTCAGGAGACTGATTTAAAAAAATATTTCTTAGAAAAATTATCATTAAAACTTAACTTCTTAGTATTATATAGATTCTCGATATTCTTAATATTTTAAATATTATTCAGAAGTTATTTTTTGTGAGGTATTTTGTAAGAAATAAATTTTTAAAGTAGAGGTTACCTGTGTTTCCAAAAATGTCGCTTAATACAAGTCGCCCGTGAACCCTCGATATATTAATATGATAATGTTTAATAGGTAAATACAGAAATCAATATACATTTATAGAATATTCAAATGCATAGATATATACAGGGTGTTGTTTTGGTCGACAACGTGCTTTTCAGGGGTGATAGTATACATGATACTGATGCCAAAAAAAAATATAAAAATGGCACCTTAAATTTTTATAAGAAAATCTTAGAAAACAGTTAATTATGGTATCCTTGTTTCCATGCGTAACGTATTTTAACAATGAATGGTTGCGTAGCAACGAGGCGAGGTGTGAGGGGGTGCGCGAGGGGCCCCGACTGCGGCAGAGCTGCATGCCTCCGCGCCGAACCTGCATTCCTTTTTCTCAGCGAGAGTCAGTGCCTCTGCGAGTGAACTTGCCCTACGGCTATGATATGATGTTTTTCGTGTGGTGTAAATCAAGTCGAGTGTCTCGTTCATGTAAGTGTCACTGACCTTTTTGTAGGAAAATTCGTGAATGAGCCGGCCATCATTGACTGACTGCGCAAACATGCGTTTTGATAATTTTAGGAAAATTTGTAGGTCATTTTTTCAGTAGAATCAATTTATAAAAAAAATATTATAGGTATTTTCAGAACAAGTATTTTTTATACTTTCATCCCTTAGAAGGCCGTTGTCGACCAAAACAACACCCTGTTTGTATGGATATATTATGGTATTTTGTACATACAATTTAAGAAAATGTGTAAAGCATCTACTTAGATAGAAAATACTTTAGATTTTCAGTTTTTAATATTTGCAATTTACATGTTGAGTTTCTGTAACCACCCAAGTGCTTTAATGTAATGCGTTTTCAATAAAAATACAACGTTCGTTTTCAATTGTTGTACCTACAGAAATTAACATATACTTTTAGAATATGTAATTTAATATCATGATATGGTATTTTAAAAATGGTAGGTTTTATGATATAACCGCACTTTTAGATGTATTTAAGCACTTGGTTACCTACCTACCCACGCTTTTACTTTTACGCTGTATTTATAACAATAACGCCAATAATTGGCGTTGTTTAAAAGCCAGGCACATTTTCTATAGTACTTACTGCGCATAACACTATTCAAAAACAACGACACGACGACGACGCTTACTATATGGCTCGAGCGGTGGAATGTTTGTTTCTGTACGACAGTTATCGGACCAGTGCACCCGCGCACATCCTAGAGTTTTTAAGAGGACCGACAGGTGGGCGTGGCTTGGCTGTCGGGTCTTATTTTATCGGCTCAGTGCACCCGTGCTGTAACACCAATTTTTCAGTCGCGAACCCCATCTTAATTTTGAATTATTATCGACATCCGAATCATCAAAGTTCATAAAACCGTATCCAAATTACAAATTTTACGGAGGACGCATCAAATCGAACACCGAATTAGACAAACTTCCTAAAAAGTTTCGAGGACAAATTTTATCAAACTGTTCTGAGGTGGAGGTGGAAGAGATTCGGAAATGTAAAATCCAAAGGACCGGTAGTGAGTCTCGTAGGTCCCGTGGCATTTGGTACCGAGTAGTCTTTCCTCTCTTACTGTTTTCTAATTTTACACATAATCACATAAGCTTTTTGCCGGATAACTTTTGTGTGATAACATAGTGTTAGATTAAAGCAGGGTTCGCATGATATACCAATTGATATATATCGGACAAATATCATGATATATATCAATTTACATTTATGATTGCTATAATATATCAATATTGATATTTATATTTTCCTAGCTTCTAAGAGCTGATTCTTACGAATGAATGTGCCAAATCCAAAGAATAAAGATATGATTATAACAGTAATAAATAAATGAGTTTAATTGAATTAACTATTAACTATCTTCAAATTAGCAAAAATAAAATATACATTTTAGTTTCAGTTATTTCGAAAAAACATATCAGAGTATAAAATTTGAATGTTATTTTAATTTCAAACATATACCTACATTTTAAATTCAGCTATTTCGAAAGAAACGTATTAGAGTAAGAAATTGAAATTAGTATGTAATTTTGATAAATATCACGAATATAAAAAATTCGGATATATATCAAAAATATCGGATATATGTATATCAAAAATATCTGATACATGTATATCAAAAATATCTGATATTTTGATATTTATTACAAATATCGGATATTTACGAACCCTGGATTAAAGTGATTCGCAGTCGCATTTACATTTGAACAATTGTATGAAGTGTATTACGTCACATAGGAAATAGCAGTTAATATGGCATAACATTTTCGAGACTATCCAGTATCTACATCTACCTAAGGGATCGTCCATTAATCACGTGAGGCTCAAAAGGGGGGGGAGGGGGTTCAGATAAAATATCATGAAATATCACAAGGGGGGGGGGGGTGTATTGAGATATCACGTGTATTATTTTTTTCGTTGAACGCGCGATTTCTAGAGTAATTTCCAAACGGCGGACTGTTGTTCTTATGTTGTTTTTAACTCTTCCCAAGGTTCGAAATGGCTTCAGGCAGTCAGAAGCAACCTGCAACCTTAATGTCTGACTGGAAATTTTCATCACGGAGCTTAATTTTCCAGAATTAAATTACATTATACCTGTATTTAAAGATAATTAATATTCTGTACCAAAAAATACACGTGATTTTGGGTAGGGGGCCCCACCCCCTAGTCCAAAACCTCACCACGTATCACCAGGGGGGAGGAGGGGAGGTGTCTTAAAGTTGCTAAAAAACATTACGTGATTAATGGACGGCCCCTAATTTTATAACATATTTACCTGTACCAATTTCTGGACATTAATGGCGCCTTTCTTTTATTGATAATTTTCACATCATGCAATACCAAAGGCCACTGAACATACGAAAATTATATGGACACCAATGGCTACACGCCTCTTTATCTCGAATCTACACGTTGGGTTCATTGGATGATAACGCTGAGCGAATCCATCAGACAGGGCTGGAATGAACATACCTTTCGTGGAGAGAATATCAACGTGGACTTGTAAAATAACTCGAATGTAAATCAATGTTATAGTTGTCTAAAAATCAAAATAGTAGAAGCTTTACACATTCTTTTTTAACCGGCTTCATGTCGTCATTTTTTCTAGCTTTAGTACAATGAAACTAAGATACTGCCTAATGGCAAACAGATATGCTTCTAAACAAGATTCGAAGTGATAATTATCATTGATAAATATACCTCGATAATTATCTTGATAATAACAAAAATCATAAAATAACACAATTAATGAAATTCTAACACAAAAATATCGTTTTATGTGTATCCGAATGCGATTTGAGGCTTCCGCGCATATAAATAAACAAACCGCGTTAAATGGTAATTAAAAAAAACAATTAATGGTCAGAAATATTGTCTTCAGGCACAAAATATTTAATATGATTTGTATTTTTGTTCAGTTTTATCTTATCACTATGATAATGTAATGAAATCACCATTTTTGTAAGTCAACATTAAAAAGATTTATTAAAAAGTTTTGAATCGGCACTGATAATTATCAGATAATTATTAAAGAAAATAGTAATTATTCTTATTATTTTATTAATTATTTAAGTATTAAGTATTTTAATAGGTGACATGTAATAATATTATTATGAATACATTTTGAATTGAATTGAATTGTATCATGATAATAAGTAGTATAATGGTAAAATAAGTGGAATAAATACAAATAGAATATTTTATAAGTGGCAATTTTATTTATATACAGGTTGTAGTTACCTATTTTCACCTGAAAAGCTAATTCGCTTATAACGCCAAGCGGAAGCGGCACAGAACAGAAGGTGCACCGTTAATAAGCCAGCAGTTAATTGGGTTAAAATGCATTGTACTGCATCCCTGGTTCACAATACAATGGGGGCAATATGCTGTGCTAATGTTCTTATACCGCGGGGTAGATTAAAACGGGACAAAACGTGGGGCGCTTTGATAGTAGCGGCAGGCGTTGTGCTGGTTCTGAGTTCTGTTGTTGATAAGGATTCTTTTCTTTTATTTACTTCGTTGCTTATAGATAGTTGAGGAGCTCCACTTCCACAATGGAACAAGATTATTGTGATAAGGTCTATTTTTCTTTATCTATCTATAACTCTTCTTGTAGTTATAAAAGCGCCTGACAGTTAATAAATAATAATAATAATATTGCGGGACAAATCACACAAGGTCACCTGGCCCCAAACTAGGATTCCCTGTATCTTGGGAACCATTGACTTGTATACATACACAAATACATTTAAATATATACATATATAGATGCCGGCTCAAAGGCCGGCAACGCACTTGTGACTCCTCTGGTGTTGCGGGTGTCTATGGGCGACGGTAATCGCTTACCATCAGGTGATCCGTCGTGATAAGCGTTTTGATGACATATATAATACACCCAGACACAGAGCAAACAAATCTGCTCATCACCGAAATGTTTGCCCTGGGTGGGGATCGAACGCATGACTCTCGGATCAGTAGTCAGGATCGCTAACCACTGAGCCACCGAGTCACTTGTTACTTAGGACCGTTTAGGCGATTGGCGTCCACTTCTTAAAATGTCTTCTTCTAGATTTGACCACTTCTTGTGCTAAAGAGTTTACGAAACTTACGCGTATTTATAATTTTCTGTTCAGATTGCTTTAACTGTGAAGGAAAAATACTCGTAGTCAGGAAATGGTCGCATCTAATCATGTGTGTTAGTTAGGTCGCGTTGGACAAATCCGTAGGTTTAAATCTAAATGCCCTAAGTGTGACCGCGTATCATCAAAAAAGAGTAACTGCCGATTATTTCTTCGATCAGGCACATAATGTACACTTTACCAAATGACTATTATCCTAAATGTGTACTCTCCTTATAAAGTCTACTCTTAGTTCTACACGATCAGAAAGACTCAAGATTTATGAAGTACTGGTCTTATTTCACAATCATAAATAATGTACCGGCATTATTCCTAGTATAAGCTAGATTAATGTCTGTAGTTTGTTTCCACATATAAATTGATTGTCCTGCTTATTTGAAAATAGACAAGTAAATAATTTATTTTCTGAGCAATAACTTTCTTGTAATGGGAGTACTTTTTTTAAAGATATGTGACATCTGTCTGTTTGGCTAAATTTTTAACCTAGGCAGTTTGATATTGGAGTGCGAGATAGATTTAAGATTTCGGCAACCACTCGTCACACCAAAAAAGTTTTTTAACTGGTCACACATAAACAAAAACCGTTAGAAGTTGTTTCAGTCATAGTCAAAGGTACTTTGTTGCTTTAGAAGATACAATTTAGAGAAGTAATATCAAATATGCAAGAACTGCCGGCCCTATCGCTAGGTAGCGACTAGCGATATCTTACAGGTAATTTTTGGGTACAAATATAATGTTCAATTTTATGAGTAACATCGTCAATTTGCCGTTTTTCTGCGTATAAAAATATAAAAAAAGATAAAAAAGAGAAGAGAAAGAATTAAAAAAAGAGTTTATACAGGTACACTCTGCATGATAACCTTATTAAATCAGAACTGTCCCCGTAAATAGTATATCACTGCTTGCCTCTCGTATTATAGTAATTCTACAGGTATAATAGGGGAGGAAAGATGATCTTCCATCTCATACGACATGACGACTTCATTAAAAACATCATGGAAGGAAAGATTGAAGGGAAGCGTGGAAAGAGAAGATCGACGATAAGTTATATGGACCAAATTAAGAAGAAGGTGTACGTGATGTCTAACAGAGAAGTCAAGGAGAAAGCCTTGAATAGGAATGAATGGTGTAAGCTACACCGACAAGAGTCCAGCTCTTAAATTAAAGAAGAAAAAGGTAACCTCATATCCAGAACCAAATTCACAAAAAATAGTCCTTGAGTTTTTTTTAACTATCCGGCTAAGAAGCGCTACGACCGCTCAGTGCGGTTTTAGAGATCGCATCGATATCTCCAGTTAACCGACTACAGACACGGTCATAACCTAGATGGGTTTGACCGAGTGGCATTTATCTCGTTACCGTGCTTCGTAAGGCGCGTAAAGCCGTTGGTGTCCGTTGCAATCACTAGCTGGCAGTCGTAATGTTAGGGGCCTTATACGCGGCTTGAAGACTTCTGAAAGAGACTGGCCACTACCTCCATAACATCCGGACTTAGCCCCCGTGTGCGGAGTATACCTTAATCCTCAGCCTCAGCGGTGGGAACGTTACGGGTTGATATCTGACTTTACAATAATTGTATACCTGTTGAGATATATCTAATGCTGAGTTATATCTAATGTCGGTACAGTGTATTTTTTTTTAAAAGGTGATTTTACTTAATTCTATAGCAAAGCTATTAGGAAGAAATTTTCAATGTTTTACGCTAAAACACATTATGTTCAGCGAGTTAAGTACTTCCGTACGACAAATCTGGCTTCGAGAAAATCCTTGCAGACGATAACACAAGGGTTTACATAGTCTACTTGTATATTTAATAAACGTACAAAAACATAAAAATCGGTGTCAAAAACCTTGTACCTATCTCAATTTCAGAAAATCAAAATCAAAAGGTTTTTTATTTAAGTAGATGTTTTGCACATATTTTTAAATCGTCTTTTTTTCTACCTAGTACAAAGTTCCTACCATGTGCTACACTAGTACTACCACTAATTCCTCCGAGACTACCACCCTTTCCATAAAAACTTTAAAGAAATACATTTTCCAAGCAAAAGTACATCCCACGCAAATTGAGCAACAACAAGTTTTCTGAAAACACGTGTGTTACTTTACTGTTTTGAACTTTCCTTGGAGAAAATCAAACGTTAGGTTGAAGGTCAATGACGTAGCCGTCCAAAAACGTCCGGCGAACTAAGGGTGAACTTATAAGATATTAGTAGGATGGACGCTAGTGACTTGACGCAATACATACACACCACATGGAGGGTTAGGTGATGTCACAGGACAAGCACGGAAGGGTGTTAGCGCGTCAAACCCAAATGAAGATTGAAACTGCCGGATTTGCTCAGAAACTATTCCGTCTTGGGAAATTCAAGTTCAAATATCGACCTAAGGGACTTTAGTACGGGACACTAATAGATATACTTCTATGACATCTATTTCGCTATGGGAGTGTGGTCAGTGACTAACCAAATCTTACAACACAATTTGAAAGCTTTACAAGAGAAACCCAACATTCTATCTAGAATATTCAGGGGCGGTTTGTTTGCATCCCTTGCTGCCATTTGTCATTTTTACGTCGGATTTTTGTACATTGGTATACATGAAAAGCTTGGCTCAGAAACCATTGCATGCGGCTATAATAATTCTGAAATTTTTATTTCAGAATATTGCTTCACCACCAAACTTTATAAGATAGTTTTATTTATTTATCTGTAGCTACGTTTCTTTTTGATTCTCCGCATTTTTATTCGTCTTTTTATAATTCATTGCTGTTTCGAATTTTTACTAAATTTTTGAGTGATGTGACTTACTTAGATAATTTAATTTTCATTAGATTCACTTATTCCTCCTCTTATTTGTGCTCTCAAATGATTCCACCGCACGGAAGACTTTGATCATTGAGGCTTCTGAACACAGCCTTTTAAACTGTTTTCGGACAAATACATTTTGGATAATATATAACTCGGAATTACATACACTCGGCTTCAAAAAAATCGCACGTCCGTAAAAATAGGCTTCAAGCACTGTTAATCCTTAAGACAAGCAGTTATTCGTAGCAATATTGGTATCATTTGAGAGCCCTATAAAAACTCTTTAAAAAAATATCCATTTCATTTGATTAAAGAAAAAGCTTGACACTTTAAGTCACTGTGAATGACAATGGAACTGATTCTCCTCTTCAAATTTTGTTTGTATTGTTTTGTTTTTTGGGTATAAAAGGGTCGATACAGCTTATCGGGGGATAAATTTGCTAGCAACAGTCGAAGAAGACACAGAAGAATATCTTTCATCAGAAAAACGTCCTTGAAGATGGACACTACTGCTGCTGAAGCCGCCCAAGTTATCGCACTACTGCAATCAGGACTACGTCAGTGTGATGTTGCTCGGCAATTGCACTTGAGTCGCTTTTCTGTTCGAAGAGTGTACCAGCGGTTCCTGCAGACCGGTGGCTTTGTCCGAAGGCGTGGGTCTGGTAGAAATCGCTGCACTTCTGCGAGAGATGACCGATTCGTCGTATCGAAGTCTTTGAGAAATCGGTTCTCTAATGCTGTTGAGTTGCAACAGCAGCTTCAAGCAGTTCGTAGAAGGGCCGTGAGTGTCTCTACAGTTAGAAGAAGACTAAAGGAGAGAAATATTGTGGCTAGAAGACCTGCCACGGGTCCAAAATTAACCGCAGCGCATCGGCGAGCACGCCTGCAATTTGCTCGCGCCCACGTCAATTGGACCCTGGACCAATGGAGAGCTGTTCTCTTCTCAGACGAAACGAGAGTGTGCCTTTTCTGCAACGATAGACGCAAAAGAGTATACAGAAGACAATGGGAACGTTTTGCCCAAGCCTGCATCCAAGAGACGGTAGAATACGGGGGCGGTTCCTGCATGTTCTGGGGCGGCATATCTGCCGACGGCAAAACTGAACTTTCTTGCGTCTCTCGGACCGGCGGTGCTCGCGGGCAAGGGTCGATGACTGCTCACCGGTACATCACAGAGATCCTGGAAGAACATGTGGTCCCCTATGCTGGATTTATTGGCGACGGGTTCACATTAATGCACGATAACGCTCGCGCGCACACTGCTGGAATTGTGCAGGGCTACCTTCAAGAGGTTGGGATCCCTGTCATGCAGTGGCCAGCGAGAAGTCCAGATCTGAACCCGATAGAGCACCTCTGGGACCAGCTGAAACGCAAGGTTAGATCCCGTGATCCCGCTCCCGCGACTCTTCAGGAGCTCCAAGACGCCGTTATTGAGGAATGGGACAGAATCCCTCAAGAAGAGGTCCTAAAGTTGGTGCGATCCATGAGGGATGGATCGCACCAACTTTAGGACCTCTTCTTGGAAGACGTCATTAGGGCTAGGGGGGGTAACACTAGGTTTTAGGTTAGTTTTAAGCAACTTTGTTTTGAAAAATTAATCAGATTTCATTTGGGTTTTTTAAGGATTTTTATTGTTTTGTAAATTTTTCTCAGTTCCAATAAAAAACATTGAATGAATTATTGTTTTTGCATTCTCTGTTTCCTTACCTTTCAAATGATACCGAACATTACCAATATTTCATAATACAAATACGATTGAAAGATGTTTAAAATAGATTTCTTAAAAGGTGCGATTTTTTTGAAGCCGAGTGTAGGTTAACTAACATTGCAATCTGTGTGCATTTTGGGTGAATGACAGTTTTATTGGTTCTCTCTAAATACAGCCTAACATCAAAATGCATTATACTGTATCAGACAGGTATCTGAATGCAACTAAGTAAAATCGGATCAAAAAAATATGGAGTCATATGAAATTATATAAAACATAAAATAAAATTTTTAAATCGTGATATCACAACTTGCGTACACTATACATGGTCGCACTAGTCACTTTTTTTTAAACTTAAGTTCTAACACAATTTATTATTTATTTATGGTTGATATTGAATGAACCTCGTTAATCGTTATATGTATATATTTAGTTGAAACAATTACTATAATAACTATTATACAATATCTAAACCCGTAAAAATTAGATGGAGAGGCGCGCAGCGTGACTCAACGGAACCGGCCCCCCGACGCGAAAATGAGACCATCAGCGTTCAATGGCGAAAGATTTAGCGGACATCTTGGAAGAATGGGATGGGGACTCGTTTAAATGACCCTTCTGATTTTTACGGGTAATTTGATGGATGGGGCATTTGGATATTTTATTGCACCGCTTTCGTTTGGTCATAGTGCAAATATTGAATTTATACTGAGACCCGTGACATGCCAGGCGCCGTCACGACGGGCATGCCTGTAACGTAGGGTCCATCATCCTTGATCAACTTCTTTATCTGGTGATATAAATGCCCTTGCAAAATAACTTCTGGTAACTTCTGGTACCTCCTACCACCTACCCAAAAAGCATTTTTGATCTCGTAAACAGAAAATTTGCCTTTCAGGGATTTTGCTAATAGAATACAAATTTTAGGTAATGTAAGTAGTGTTCGAAGTGCTCTTGTTGTAAACTCACACCATCCACTCCTTTTTAATGCCTTCTATTTGACTTAATATACTTATATTTATCATCACATCAACCTACATATATGCTTATTTTAAATTAATTATTTGGAAATCATAAAATGTGTGACTAACGATGTACAGAAGTTGAGTACATAATAAAATAGAAAAAAATATATTGATTGATATGTTAATGTATTGGCCACTTTATTTCTTACAAAACAGAATAAAAGTCTTCATTAAATATCCAGAAGTAGCAATGAAATGTTTTAAATGGTTTTCAAGTAGCATAGTTTTCCTAGATACTTAATGTTTTTAATAAGCTTAAATTTTAACTTTTCTTAAAAATTACTTAACTAGCCTACATATTCATTATTTAACCTGTTTAAGAAAAAAAGTTATTTACGGGAGGTACGAGGGCTGTTCCAAAAATAGTTAGTGAAATGAAAAATACTTAGAATATGAAAAAAGTTTATTTATAGTTTTTCAAAATATTCTCCTCCAACCCCTATGCACTTATGCATTCGGGTGAAGCAGCTTTCAAAACATTTGAAAAACGTATCTTGCGGTAGGTCGAAAAATATTCGGCAAAATTCTTCGACGGCTTCGTCTGCCCTGTTAAATTTTCGTCCACGAAGCATTTTTTTTACTGTTGGAAATAGAAAGAAATCGCATGGAGCTAGATCTGGGCTGTACGGAGGATGGGGTAACATTTGTACTCCCAAAGTTGTCAAATAGTCGATGGTTCTAGCAGCTGTGTTAGCAGGCGCGTTATCTTGGTGAAAAAGAATGCTACGGACGCCGCTCCTTGGGCGCTCGCTATTCAACTCCACGAAAGCTTGAGGCAGACAAACTTCGCAGTACCATTCACTAGTAACTGTTCTACGGTCTTCTAGCGGAATTACTGCTACTGGTCCACTGCGTCGAAAAAAAACCCGCTATCATTTTTTTATTCACGCTCCGACAGCGAACACCCATTGCATGGATTGCTGTTTCGTGAGAGGATCGTAGCTATAAACCCAAGATTCGTCAGCTGTAAGGATGTAGGATACGTTTTGCGAAGATCCTCCTTCAAACTTTTCCAGCATAAATCGGCACCAATCAACTCGACGGGTTTTTTGCCCTTCGGTGAGAGAATGAGGTATCCTTCGCGACGCAACCTTCCTAACTTTAAGGTGTTCATTCAGAATGGTGGAAACAGCCTGTGATCCAATCTTCAGTTCAGCCTGAATCTCCCGATGTGTAATGTGTCTATTCTCCCGCAATAGCCACTTTACCCTGATGACGTTCTCTTGAGTTACTGCAGTTGGCGGTCGGCCTGGTCGGGGGTCATCGTTTAGGTTCTCTCGACCACGTTTAAATATACGAAACCAATATGTAACTGTTGCTAACGCAGGGGCAGACTCCCCAAAAGCAGCTTGTAAATTATCGTGAGATTCCTTGAAGGCTAACCCTCGTTTATAGTCATAGAAAATCATAGCACGAAAAGCTTCCCGCGAGACCTCCATCGTTGCAAATAAAAGAAGAGTGACAGATAACATTAAAAATTGAAAAAAAAAAAACTACACATAGGTGGCCAATGATTTTCACTAAAGAGAATTGTATTGAAATTTACCGTCAGTTCAAAATAGTTTCAAGAAAAAAGAGTCTATATTTACTCTGTGGCTAACAATTTTCGGAACAACTCTCGTAAGTAAGTATATAAAAACAATAATTATTATAGTTACTTAGTAAGATTTTTTCTAAAGTGGAAGCACTTTTGCAGCTCTTAAGGCCTTCAAAGCATTAAAAAAACAGTACAAAAGATTTGAATCTAATGAAATACAGCTGTTTGCATAGGTACTTTCTTGTTTTAAATCTACTACCATTTATGGTACTCCAGAGATAAGTATCACTTCCTTGTTTCTTAGTCATATCACAAACAATAGCAAAACTAGATCTCATTATATTATTCCAAATCTCATTAGCTTTAAAAAACATTCTGAAAATCCAAAATATGTCTATTAATATATGTATTTGTTACTAAGTAAATTAAAACAAACATATCAACATTTTAGTTACTTATATTATTTAATGCTCATTTGAAGTTTGTGTAGGGTTCACAGAATCAGATATCTTGCATATTTTCAAAAATTAGATTTTCAAGATTTTTAGGGTATTTTTGTATGGTTCTTTTACTTATTCCACATAAATACAAAATAAAACTGCACTTTTACTTATTTCGGTTTTGGACATCATCTTGTTCCACCAAGAACCTACAATCAAAAGTATCAACTATGTGATCAACATTTGTTTATGTATTTGTATGTTCATATGGTTGGTGAATTATAGCCTAGCATGGACATTTGGTATTTTTTATGGTTTCTTAAATTAATTTCAATTTTTCTGGTCATAAAAGACGCTCATAACATTAAACATTAGCACTAATTTACTGAAAACATTACAAGTCCCTACAGAAGAGATGTATAAATTGAGTAATTAATAATCAAATAAAATAGTGGTAAGACTCCATATGCAATACAACAAAAAGTCTCTTAACTAGCGTAAATCTATCATCAATAAATTAAATTCAAATATTTGTCTAATTTCAGTAGTAATTTTAGTTTGAGCATAGTACTTATTTAAATGTTTTTTATTTAAGTAGATGCTGGCACATAATTTTAAATCATATGTTTTTTCTACCTAGTGTAAAGTTACTATCATGCTAAAACTTGTACACTCAACATTTTGGGTAGTGTTTACGAAGCAAGAAGAAACACTGAGTCCAAAAGAAACTCACATCAACACATGTTTTCAAAAAAATATTTATTTACTCATAAAATTTATGTTGTCAATAAAATTATCAGGAAGAGCAATATTTCTATTATTTTATATTTATAATAACTTTTTGAGCACAGGATTTTTTTACAAATTGTTTTTTGAATTTGTACTCAGGCAAATTACTTAGCTACATTTATGATATTTTATTAAATTATTATTATAAGTATTGCCTATCTTGTTAGTGAAATAATACAATCACACACAACACAAATCTTTCAAGATCATATTGAGAATAACCAAATTTAGACTCGCACTTCACTTCGTAACTCGATAATGTAGTGAGATTGTTTCTACAATCCGACCACAGATGGCAAATGATTCATAAGACAAACCGACAAGGAGCAGATGTTTTAAATCATAACATTAATATTCTCAGCTCTTTTCTCACACTTTGTGTAAATAAACCTTACAATTGTTTATTATTTTAGTCTCAATTCAATGTTCTGTAAGGAGTTTTTATTTTATTCTAAGGATGTTTGTTTGTAATGGAAGTATTAGGGCTGCAATTCAGTACCTACTATATTTCATGTTCTGAAATTTCAAGACCATTCTAACCAGAGTACTGAGGTAGGTAGACATTTGGTTGTAATGCTTTAAGGATACCCTCTGACCAGGGCTGCCTTTAAGAGTCAATAAATTAAATAACAAACTAATAATTAGGAGTTGTTAGCTGATTAAAGTTTAGGTGGTTTTCCAATATAAATTCAATATTTACAAAGCATTTTATAAAAATTAAGTGAGAATGCGTACGTTCTTTATTTAGTTTATTTTCGTTTACATAAATACTAGTAATTTAAGACTTCTATTGGGAACGCAGAAGAGATAAACCCTTAGAAAGTTATCATCTGGTGATAACCTCGTGAGAGCATTTCTCTGACATTTTAATGATTTTAATACAGGGTACGGTAGAAAACTTTATTTTTATGATACAGCTGTGAAAAAATGAGTGTTTTATGTGTGTAAACCGCAAGATAAATCCTAAAATCAAGGTAGAAACATTTCTAATTACGTACCCTTATAAGTACACCGAAGTTGTACAAAATCCCAAAAGTCTGATGATAAAATCCATCGTCACAGAAAAAAATACACAATTCACTAAATCCACATACACTACACCATTTATAAATTTATAAATCCACACCCGCGTAAATGAAAAAATCTGTTTTATATTGACATAAACACAAACTAAGCGTCCGCCATATGCACGTACGTTCCGCAAGTATGTTAGGATATTTTTCAGCTTTCGTCACCTGGAACCTATTTTCAAACTTGTTCGATTTGTGACAAAAATACATACATATTTCATCTCAAAATCGAATATAACACTGTTTCAGACGAAATTGATTGTTGTTTAAATCTTTTTTTAGAGCTTCTTCTCTGTAATGAATTATTTATCAATAAGTTTGACATTTCACAAAACATTCAAAGCTTTCACAGCGCATATTATCGGAACGCATTTCTACTTGCGGCTCACTTCTGCCGATAGCGGCGATGGCGCGAACTTCAAGCCGCTCCAATCGCGACGAGCTTTGATTTCGATTTACGGAAGAGTATGGCTGCATGAAGAATAGAGACAGACGATATTGTACTTTTCAAGTCAACGGCCTCCGTGATGGTACTGCATGAAATGGTAGAACATTTTGTAGGCTGTGGCTAAACTTTGATTTGGTCTTCTCATTCTGGATCCAAGACAGGAACCACCAACCATGCTTTCCTTCTGGTTGTTTGTCGTAACCATAAATTTATTAATTGTAACCTTATTTATGTATTTTAAAATAGATAGGTAGGATGATAGCAGTGCAGTGCAGGAGTGATAAGGGAATACATGGTGTCTACTCAGTAGGTCCTGTCTTGAATAGTGGATCTGGATGGTGAAAGATCCTGTTAGGTGGTTACAGGGCACAAATTATACGGTAACAAAAAAGTTTAAAAGTTTATTCAATTTTAATGCGCAATCCAGAGGTACTTCTTTATAGTTATAGAGTATAAAAATATCTGTACAACTTCCAGAAAGAAACTCCGGATTTCACTCATGAAACTGAACACTTTTAACCGTGCTGAATTAAAAAAAAACAATTCTGGACTCACCATACAAAATATTGGCTGATGGGCCGATTTTTATAGAGAATCCAAATGTTTTTTGCTAAATTATATTTATATAGGGTGTAACAAAATTGGCGTAGGACCCGTTAACTGGGGATTCTACTCGTCGTATTGAACAACTTTTGTTCTACGACTTTGCTCAAATCACAAAAAAATTGGACTTTTTTGTATGGAGTCCAAAAATTTTTTTGCGATTTGACCAAAGTCGTAGAACAAAAGTTGTTCAGTATGATGAGTAGAATCCCCAGTTAACGAGTCCTACGCCAATTTTGTTACACCCTGTATAGGTTCCATAAGAAAAGTGGTTCAATTTCATGAGTTTTCGGGAGTGGTCTTGTTATAAAACCCTATTTAAATAACTATACAGGGTGACTTTAAATTAGTTCTTGATACCAAGGGCTATGAATGTGCTCATGATAACAAACAACTTTCCCTAAATAACCCATAGTCAAATCGCAAAAAAAAATTTTGACTCTTCATACTAATTTGGCCGCTCGGCTGATCGATTTGTATGAAGAGACCAAAATTATTTTTTACGATTTGGCTATGGGTTCCTTAGGGAAAGTTGTTTGTTATCATGAGCACAAGCATAGCCTTTCGTATCAAGAACTAATTTAAACTCATCCTATATAACCACTAATGCTATTTCACCTTTTTCTGTCTCTTTAATCTCTTATATAAGATAATGTTCCTGAGGGGTAGTTGAGTACCTCGTACGCACATGAGGTAGAAAGGTAGAATATACATACGAGTACGTATGTTATGAATGCAACCCTATGCGTTCTGCTGTTATTTTATAGGGCCCTGGGGAAATATAGTTGTTCCCTGCTTGCAATTGTTTGAGGGACGTGTTTCGTATCTTCCTACTCAATGATTCTAGAGAGAATCTTCTCTTTGTACCTACCCTAACTGTAGCATATACAAGATTTTTTTTTAACGATGGATATGAACATAATAAAAGTTATCTATATAAATGTGACAGCTTTGATTCTATCACTTTTTAAATAAACGGCAAAAAAAGTTGAGTTATCGATACAAGTCTATCGTCGTATTAACCATTTCTGTTTGGACATGTTGTGGATGGTATTGTAATTAATTTAAAAAGTTGTGATATCAGCCATTCAAATAATCATCTCGTAGTTGGTACTAGCCCCACAACCTCCACCAATCCGGACTTGGCCCCCGTGTGTGGAGTATGGCCTAAACCTTCCCGAGTTATAGGAAGAGACCCGTGCCCCTGCAGTGGGGACGTAATGGGTTGTTAACATTTTAACATAGTTGGTACATAAAACTGTCACTATCTTTATATTTTATCTGTTGTAGTGCTCAAATAGGGTTGACTGCACCATCAATTAATTTTGGAATAGGTATTTTTCTGTAAATACTAAATAGCTCATTTATTGAAACAGTGGTAAAACTTACCAGATACTTACTAGCTTGGAATTTTATTATACATTTTTATTTATAAAAAAATCGTAATGAATATGCTTAGTCATCTGAATTAGGTACCTATTTTTTTATACCAGAAACGACAGTTTGTATATACATAGTCGTTACCATACTTATTACGTTTTTATAAATTAAAAATTACATGTGTATTTTTAATTCAAATTCAAAGCAAGTAAATTTTTCTAATAAATATTTTATAATTAATCGTTGATGCAGTCAGCTACCCTATTTAAGTAGAGTTTTTCCATTACTTGGTAAATCTTGGCCAGATGGAGCGTCATTTCTCCTGAGGGTGCGAACCAACAGCAGTGCAGCGATATAATTGCGTTTGAAGGCTCTTGCACCAATGCAATATTCTGCACCTCATAACAAATAAGGCCGCAAAGTATCCGGAAACTCCCACACCTCGCACACTTCATAAAAATTTCGCGCCTTTGATTAAATGTAAATGTAAATGTGTGCGTGATGTACTAGGGTTGAATCGAGATTCAATTAGCCCTCATTGTTCTTTATTATTAGCTAGACCAGGGGTCGGCAACCCGCGGCTCGCGAGCCACATGCGGCTCTTTGGATGTGAAGCTGCGGCTCTTTAGTTCCATACGCAAATATTATTTATTTTATGAAAAAAACATTTAAAAATCGTTCTGAATCGATTTACGAGGATTAGGCACCGCCTCGTGAGCTTCTCTGAACCCCGCAAGGAGTTCGGAGGTAACCGTATCGGGACTGATGTCTCCCGACGGTGGGTGGTTCCGCAGCCCGCTACTACGGGCCGGTGCTGGGTCGGACCGACGTGGCCCTTTCTTCCTCGCTGCCTGCTGCCTGCTGGCCGCACTCCAAGTGCTTCCGGCGGTGCGTTTTGTTTGTAGGCGTCTGTGAGCCCTCTTGGGAGAGCTTTCTTCTCTAGCGGCTTCGCTTGGGCCGGCGCCAGGTCTCTGATGTGCTCGAAGCCCGAGAGAACGGCGCGGGAGAACATGTGGTACGCCAAGCGGGAGACAAAGGTTTCGATTGTCTCCACTTTGAGGTCCCTTCTGAGGACCTCATTCCTGACGTACATGTGAGCGTAGGCTGCCCATCTTAGGGAGACGCTCTGCTGGGGCTGCCCATCTTAGGGAGGATAAGGCACCGATTCTATCTCTCAGCCACTTGTACTCGCTTTTCACCGCACCCCTCCCCCCTCTCAACTCAAATAGTAACGAAATCCACATTGAGCCATTTGGAATTGATACTCGATCTCTAGAAATGCAATTGATTGATTTAAAATGTAAAGCTTTGTGGAGTGGAAAATTTACAGAGTTGAAAAGCAAGTTGGAAGAGTTGGAGTCCACAAATGTATGTACGTACTCGTAACGCAACAAAAGTGGACAGCTTTAAAAGAAATGCCGCAAGTTGAGGCAGGTCTTCCAGACTGCTACAGTGAGGTGAAGAAGTTGGCATTTGGCGTGCTATCTTCGGATCGACATATTCGTGAGAGCAAGCGTTCTCTTGCATGAATATAATTAAAAGTAAAGTAAGAAGCCAACTATAAAATGAAAATTTAGAGTCGTGTTTGAAACTTAAAACAAAAAGTTATGAGCCAAATTTATCCAATCTTTCTAAAACCATGCAAAGCCAACGCTCCCATTGAATTTGTTTGCTCAAATGTATGTTATTGTTTTTTTTTTAAGTACAAGTTAATTGTTAAGTAAAGTTTAAATTTTCTACTTGAATAACCATGCAAAGCCATCGCTCCCATTGAATTTGTTTGCTCAATTGTTTGTTATTGAAGTACAAGTTAGTGTTATAAATAAATGTTTAATTGTTTTAATTTTTTACTTAAATAATAAGTAATTATCTAATAATGCCATATATGTATATATTATCTAATTTGTTGTGAAAAACACTACTTATACAGGGTGTCCCAAAACTAATGCGACAAATTTTGGCTGGTGATAGTTTTGATTAAGACCTATCAAAAAAACGAAACATATGTTCAGCAAAAGTTTATGGTTTTCGAGTTATACCAGATTTAAAAAAATATGAAAATCACTACCTTTTGGTTTTCTTTTGAGGTTGTCTTATAAAAAAACAACTTAATTTTTTTTGCACTCAAATATTTTTGATTAGTGTCTTTACCCAAATCTACTATTTATTATACAAAAAAATTAAAGATGCCATCAGAAATACATCATCAATTCAAGAAAAATCTTTAAAAATATCCGATAATAATAGTTTAAACATCGGCGAAGTAAAAAAAATGTACTGAATGATTTTGTCTCATATGCTACAAAAAATCCTTGTTTCATGACCATTTTATAAATGTATAATACTTGGACATTGTCCTTGCAAACACTGAGTTAATTGCTATTTTTGACCTTAAGATACATATTTTTTTAAATCTTATATTCGAGGTTTTTAAAATAAAATTAATTAGATTGATTAAAAATAGAAAGGAGATCATGTGTGGGTTCTACAAGGTCACCATGACTAACTACCTGAGATAAAAAAGCGGCCAAGTGCGAGTCGGACTCGCCCATGAAGGGTTCCGTAACAGCAAGTAACATAATATAAAAGTTCTTGTAGTTCGTTGTAGGTAAATTGCGGTTTACGATTTATGACGTATTAAAAAAAAACTACTTACTAGATCTCGTTCAAACCAATTTTTGGTGGAAGTTTGTATGGTAATGTACATCATATATTTTTTTTAGTTTTATCATTCTCTTATTTTAGAAGTTACAGGGGGGGGGGACACACATTTTACAACTTTGAAAGTATCTCTCGCGCAAAGTATTCAGTTTAGAAAAAAATGATATTAGAAACTTCAATATTATTTTTGAAGACCTATCCATAGATACCACACGTATGAGTTTGATGAAAAAAATTTTTTTGAGTTTCAGTTTTAAGTATGGGGAACCCCCAAAATTTATTGTTTTTTTTTCTATTTTTGTGTGAAAATCTTAATGCGGTTCACAGAATACATCTACTTACCAAGTTTCAACAGTATAGTTCTTATGGTTTCGGAAAAAAGTGGCTGTGACATACGGACGGACAGACAGACAGACAGACAGACATGACGAATCCATAAGGGTTCCGTTTTTTTGCCATTTGGCTACGGAACCCTAAAAATAATAATAACACCGGCCAAGTGCGAGTCGGACTTGCGCATGAGGGTTTCCGTACCATCGAACAAGAAACTTCAAAAAAAAGCGGCCAAGTGCGAGTCGGACTCGCCCATGAAGGGTTCCGTAGCAGCAAGTAACATAATATAAAAGTTTTTGTAGTTCGTTGTAACTTGAATGAAAGGTAAATTGCGGTTTACGATTTATGACGTATTAAAAAAAAACTACTTACTAGATATCGTTCAAACCAATTTTCGGTGGAAGTTTGCATGGTAATGTACATCATATATTTTTTTTAGTTTTATCATTCTCTTATTTTAGAAGTTACGGGGGGGGGACACACATTTTACAACTTTGGAAGTGTCTCTCGCGCAAACTATTCAGTTTAGAAGAAAATGATATTAGAAACCTCAATATCATTTTTGAAGACCTATTCATAGATACCCCACACGTATGGGTTTGATGAAAAAAAAATTTTTTAGTTTCAGTTCTAAGTATGGGGAGCCCCCAAAATTTACTGTTTTTTTTCTATTTTTGTGTGAAAATCTTAATGCGGTTCACAGAATACATCTACTTACCAAGTTTCAACAGTATAGTTCTTATAGTTTCGGAAAAAAAGTGGCTGTGACATACGGACAGACAGACAGACAGACAGACAGACAGACAGACAGACAGACAGACAGACATGACGAATCCATAAGGGTTCCGTTTTTTGCCATTTGGCTACGGAACCCTAAAAAAACACGTGTCTTGTATGGGGACCCCGTTTAATTTTTAAATAACATTTTTTTTGAGATATAGTAATACGAACTCTGTGAGCATTTCATTTAAATTGCAGGAGTGTCAGAGCAGTGGCGACATTGTGCACAAAAGTACCCTAAATGAAGAAAAACGTACTATTAAAATTTGAATACACCCAAGCTACTGCTTGGCAGACTGCTAGCTGAAGTAGACAAGACAAAGACGTTGTTTTGGAAGAAAGACGGAAACGTGGCGGCAAAATGTTTCTTTTTTAGGCTTCAAAGTTCAAAGGCCAACGGGACCTTATTACTAAGCCTCCGCTGTCCATCCGTCCGTCTGCCCGTTTGTATGTCTGTCAGCGGGGTATATCTCATAAACCGTAATAGGTAGACAATTTAAATTTTACAGAGTTTGTATTTCTGTAGCCGCTATAACAATAAACAATACAAAAAAAATCAAAATTGAAGGGGGCTCCCCTACTAGAAACATGTTTTTTGGCGATTTTTTGCTCGATCTTAAAAATGGCAACAGGCAGACGCTTGAAAAAATATAATAAATTTAATTAAATTTAAAAATTACAGGAGGTCCCCATACAAGAGACGGTTTTTTGGACTCTCTTGTACGATGGTACGGAACCCTTCATGCGCGAGTCCCACTCGCACTTGGCCGATTTTATTTTCTTTTTTTTATCTCAGGTAATAAGTCACAGTGACTTTGTAGAATACAAACAATATGATCTCTTTCCTATTTTTAATCAATCTAATTAATTTTATTTGAAAAACCTCGAATAAAGATTTTAAAAAATCTGCACCTTCAGATCAGAAACAGCAATTAACTCAATGTTTGCAAAGAAAATGTCCAAGTATTATACATTTCTAAAATGGTCATGAAACAAGTAATTTTTCTACTATATGAGACAAAATCATTCAGTACATTTTTTTACGTCGCCGATGTTTAAACTTTCATTATCAGATATTTTTAAAGATTTTTCTTGAATTGATGATATATTTCTGATGTCATATTTAATTTTTTTTAGAATAAATAGTAGATTCGGGTAGAGACACTAATCAACATTATTTGAGTGCAACAAAAAATTGCAAAGTAAGTGTTTTTTTATCACAAAAGCTCAAAAGACTACCGCAATGTAGTGATTTTTATTATTTTTTTAAATCTGGTATAACTCGAAAACCATAAACTTTTGCTGAACATATGTTTCGTTATTTTGATAGGTCTTGATCAAAGCTATCACCAGCCAAAATTTGTCGCATTAGTTTTAGGACATCCTGTATATAAATAAATAGATATATTTTCTTATGAATAAATAGATTAGTTTTTTTATCAAAAAACTTTATTTATGCGAGTACTGTTTATTGTTGGCAAGAATAAAAATTGTGGCTCTTTAAAAACTTTGAAATTTTGTAAATTGTAATTTTTCACTCTTCCGACTCAAAAGGTTGCCGACCCCTGAGCTAGACTTTTACAAATAAAGTAAGTATACACCAGACAAGGCTGTATAGCCTTAGAAGGCTTAGCTCTTTCCTTAAAAAATAAGATTGTCTTTGGTTATAATACTGTGCTATGGAACCGTTTTGGAACTGTGCCAACCTCTTGACAAATGGTCACAGATCGGTCACACAGGGGGGGTGAGGTAGCCTTCAGAGAGCGGCAGGGAGTGTCCATATTGTATAATGTCCATAAAATGTGGGAAACTCCATATACTTTGCGGCCTTCTTTCTTATGATTAACAGTATTGCGGTCAATATGCACTTTCTGCAGTTTACATTGAAGACCTGCTTTATTTAGATAGTTATATAGGATGCTGCTTTATTAGTGCCCGATATTTTAGTCAGTGCTTCTACTCCTGATTCTGATCAATTTTTTACGATTTGACTATGGGTTCCTTGGGGAAAGTTGATCAGAATCAGGAGTAGAAGCACTGACTAAAATATCGGGCACTAATAAAGTAGCACCTTATATTATTATTGCAGCAGAGGAAATAAAATATAATGTAGGTGATGCTTTAATATGAGATAGTGCAAAGACTTTTAGAACTTTCTTTGTGTCCTGATTTTAATAAGAGCTAATGTCTTCCTTTAGTAGGGATTATAATATTACTATTTAAATATTTAAGACTATGTGACTGAAGTTAGTTTTTTTCTACTTTGTGATTTTTGTACTTTGTAAAAAAAGAAGTAAAATGTTAAAACTTTTTGGTTACTAAGCGCAGACACATGAGTACCTATTAAACAATTCAATACAGGAATATCAAACAGAGAACAAAGTTAGTAGTTATTTATTGCCTTGCCTGATAATCCCCGCTTACGTTTGAACGTGCCTTAATCCTGCGATACCAATTAAGCAGTTGTTAAATGAAGTACTTAACAAATCTATTTGGACTGGGTTGCTTAAACTTTGGCAAAAGTTTTACCCACGTGTTATCTGAGTATTTCAACAACATACAAAAAGTATTGAAATTGTTATTCCTTCTTCTATGCTAAAAGCAACTTTAACTTTGCCCGATTTCCTTTGAGTTCCCTACGAGGCCAGGTAGGTAATGGTTTTCAAGTGTATTTTGTATATTATTTTTTGTTGATCCCGTATCCTAAATTACCTATAGTTCATTCCAATCAAAAAAAGCAAAAGGTAAACAAACTTACTATGGAACTGACACACGTCAACGTCAAATGCATACTATCTTTGTTTATCTTTTGCTTTTTTTGATTGGAATGAACTAATACTTCATATGGAGTGCTAGATGTCATTAGATTAGTTTTGTAAAAATGATAACATTCAGATGCAGTTGGATATCCGATTTTTAATTTAATCAGAGATGATTTCAAAATATTGCAGGCCGAACAACCAGGTCAAAGCACATTGGAAACAAAATGGCGGGAACGCGTGACATCAGCGGTAACCGCTTTCCCACGCTTTTCATATTTCCCGCCATATGTACGCATTACCGCCGCATTCGTGTCATTGTCATTTGTGGGCTAGAGGCGGCCGAACGTTAGTGCTCCATGTTTATTTTATAGAACTGGTTACATTCTGCTTCCTGTGATTATAATATAGAGGCTATAGAGAAGACCCCTGGAAATTCGCCTTAATTAAAATTAACTTCCATGACTTTGAGATTAGGTATACAGGGTTATTTTTGGACCCCCCACCAAAACTTCACAGTGGCTTCTATTCATGAAACTGAACAACTTTTCCCAAGAACGAATGGTCAATTCGCAAAAAAATTTTTGGACCTTTCATACTAATTTGATCACATGACTTTGTATGGAGATAACTAATTTTTTTGGCAAATTTTTCTATCGCCTTTGTTATTATTATTTTTAATATTTTTATGACTTCGTTTGCTCCTGCACTAGTTTTGGTTGATGGCTTTAAAAGATGAATTAAACTATTTCGATATACACTGCACTGGTACATCTTAACATTCACTTAAACGAACATTCACAGAAAATAACATCATATATGTATTATTAATAATATTATTCTGACTCTATAGGTTTCACACAATCTGTTTTAGTAACTTAGAATAATTTTAGAGATCTTCGATATTAAACTGATTCTACCGCTGTGTTCTACCGGCACCTCTCTAGTCGAGGATGATGGGACATTGCAGGCGTGTGTCGTTAAAGCACTTCCGTAGGTGGCGACGTCACAGAGCGTAGCCATTGTGACGTCATTGTCCTATAGTGCGTTCCAGATTGTATTATAATTGCAAACAATCCTGGATAATTTACCAGATAATATTCTTGATGTACTTATGCAGCTAAGGTACTTACCTGCAGATTATTAAAATAATACGATGGCAAAAAATATTTTTTTGCTTTAAGATTATCGTAATAAGCAACGGATCGACATGGTTTTTAGCAAAGATATATTTGACGGAGAAGAATGTGACACAAGGTAGGCTACATTTTATCCTGTAAAAATATTTATGCGCCTTGCGCCCTGAGCACCCTCAGTGACGGTCATATAATAAGATCATTCTTATTATCCACTGCAGGCAAAAGATTGTACTATATATAAAGTATAGTATATCTCTTTAAAATGCTGACTTATTTCGCGAATAGAGGTTGTGAGCGGCTCCTGATGCATTCAGAATTTTGGCTCAAATATATCTAACTTTCATCATGTCCATAATCCTTTATAATTAGAGATATTTTTAATTATTATATCTCGTAGCGCCCTAACATGAAATATAAATTGTTTCATAATATTTCTTAAAAAAAAAACCAAAGCTTAGGAAATAAATAACAGATCTAAAACATGATTGTTACGAGAGATTGCTGTTGATATAGTAACATGTCCTAGACATGTCACATTTATATGACAAAACAGTATTACATTTTTCTTTGCCTGGGGTTGCCTCGTTCGTACTTATTTCTTAGAAGAATCAAGCTATAATTTTGGTAGGTATACGAGAACTAACGGCACTTTGCGTACCAACTTAAAGTTCTTTGGAAGTACATAACTTATGATAATGGAGAAAAAAACTAAATTGTAAATATCAAAAAAGTTCCAAAGAGTTGTCACACTCAACATTCATTCCAAATTTTTTTTGCGATTTGACTATCTATTGATTCCTTGGGGATAATTGGTCAGAATCAGGAGTAAATGCAATGATTAAAATTTGACGCACGGCTGGATTTACACCCTGTAGAAAAAAAAACAAAAGTAAGAATATTAAAATGTTTCAAAGAGTCTCAACACCGACATCCATTACCGACCTCATTTATTTAGAGGCGAGTCACTTGTTAAATGAAAAAGAAACCCACCCAAACTTCCATCAGAATCCTCTTATCGATGAAACATTCAAAGTAAATAAGTACCTATCCACGTTAATGTAATGAAATTTCCAATCTCTGCGAGAGGGAACAGGAGACCGAACTCATAATAATATTAAATGGGCCAGACAATAACACCCTTGAATCATTCAGGATTCGAAGACGGAGTAAATTACATGTCAAACGGTTGGAAATCCAGAAATATTCTCCGATAATTTTCCCGGACGCTGTACCCCTCCACCTCTCGCACCCCCGCACCCCTAACCCCCACGACCTAGTGACAAGGATATCTAAAATGTCATTATAAGTTTGAATATAGCGCGGAGAATTCTCTGAGGGTGAGTTCTGAATGATATATTCTTAGCTTGTAATCATACCTACCATTACATCCGTCAAACGTCGGAAACTCAAACTGTAGAACTACTGATACCTACCTAGAACATATATGTACATATACTTATTATAGAATGTGGTTAGAGGAAGACTTGTGGGTAGTTAGAGGAATTGTTATAAGTACGTAATTATTTACAAAGCTTGATTAACAAATACTTTACCCTGATTTCATATTACCAATATTTTTACATGGTTGCAACAGGCAGAATCTCATCATCATCGCCACCACCACCATCATCATAATCAACAATGGTCTCTGTTTGGTTGATCGAGCAGTGTCAGTTGCAAGGCACTTTTTTTGATTATATATAGTGCGTGCCTTACATTACATAGCACGGAAATGGCCAAGATAAATGCCACAAAGTCAAACAAATTCAGGTTTTGACCGTGTGTGTACTCAGTTGACCTGCGTGATCGACGCGACTGAGCAAGTCGTAGTGACTAACCACTGCGCCGATTTTACGTGACGTCTTCATTCCTAGCCCACCTAATAAAAAAACCGGCCAAGTGCGAGTCGGACTCGCGCACCGAGGTTTCCGTACAAATTCATAATCACACATGTCTTGAACTCTATATTTTTTATATTTGAGTTGATTGAATGAAAGGTAATTTGCGGTTTACGATTAAAAAAAACTACTTACTCGTACTCGATCTCGATCTCGTTCAAACCAATTTTCGGTGGAAGTTTGCATGGTAATGTACATCATATATTTTTTTTAGTTTTATCATTCTCTTATTTTAGAAGTTACAGGGGGGGGCACACATTTTACCACTTTGGAAGTGTCTCTTGCGTAAACTATTCGGTTTAGAAAAAAAAAAATTAGAAACCTCAATTTTGAAGACCTATCCATAGATACCCCACACTGACCACTGAAACTCAATTATTTTTTTTTCATCAAACCTATACGAGGTTTGATTAAAAAAAAATTGTTGAGTTTCAGTTCGAAGTATAGGGAACCCCCAAAATTTATTGTTTTTTTTTCTATTTTTGTGTGAAAATCTTAATGCGGTTCACAGAATACATGAATAGAATAGAATAGAATAGAAAACGTTTATTTATCGACAAAATACAGAAAACCAAACAGCATTATTTAAGTACATAAACTTACTAAACAACTAGTTAATTATGTGTATTACAGTTTTATCTTCTGTATTGCGCCAATAAAAAGGTTTTGCCTCAGCATATTGTTGCAATGATAATCACTGCAACACTGATTTTCAGTCAAAACCTTATTTACATAGTGTTAAAATATAAAGAAAAGTGTGTAGTGTTGTACATCTACTTACCAAGTTTCAACAGTATAGTTCTTATAGTTTCGGAAAAAAGTGGCTGTGACATACGAACGGACAGACAGACAGACATGACGAATCATTCCGTTTTTTTGCCATTTGGCTACGGAACCCTAAAAAGTCTAGTCTAGTCTGACAACTTCTGGGGGCAACCTCCGGGTCATAGGGTCTACAGGCTTAAGCTTAAGTCTAGCCTTTTAGTTAGTCCCAGTACCAGCATTACGGACCATTAAATTTTAAATCACAAACGTGTTAGTGCTTTTGAATAACTTTCATGCATTCATTATCATATCTACTGTTAAATCTCCACTCTCCATGCACCCATAATGAGAACTGAGAACCTTCTCGTAATAAGAGTATCTTCAGTTTAGATATTTTTTATTAAACCGATCCTTTTACCTTAAGGCGGTAAAAAATATTGACTTGGAAATCACTTCTAGCGTCGACCAGCGGGAAAAGTTTTCCCATAAACCGCTATAACCAATGGCAGTATAAATTCAAAAGGAAAGATGAAAAAGATGATTTGCGCCCGGATTAAAAAGGTAATGTAATTTTTCTGACCGCGTTATGTATCTTCGGAAACAGGGACAGCAAGTTTAAATATAAATACTAAATAAGTATTGATTGACTCGGTGGCTCAGTGGTTAGTGCTTCTGACTTCTGATCCGAGAGTCGTGGGTTCCAAGATTTCTGCCCTAAACTTTTAATCTAATCGTTGGTCACTTTAGAATTTTCGTCTTTGAAAGTTTCCATCAAAATCTCCAGTTATTATAGGCACAGATTACTTCTAATAGATTTACCTTTTAATAATAAGCCTTCATAAAGACCCTTTTTGTGAACCCAAAGTACCTAAGCCTTCTCATTTAACTGAAAGTAAAAGAGCCCATTTCAGTAGAAATGATATTTTAAATAATCCACACTAAGATTATAATTTGCGCAAAAAGCAAATAAGATTCAAAGCCTTTCCCTTCTACAGAAATATCAAAACGTTTATTAAACAACTCATTACAAACTTGTGTAGGCATGTGGCTTTCACAACCATCTATTCTCTAAGTTTCCCAAGAATACGAGAAAAATGCATCGTCGAACAAAACGGACGACGGGCGCGACGCTGCTACCCCCATTTATTCAAATTTATACCGCCTCACGAACTGAGCCTGGGTGAAAATGATGTCTAACTAATGGAAGGGCTATGTAACGATTATGTACTACTACTACGACCTCAGTGTAAAGATTTTAAGACACAAAAAGAAGGGCACTAGACTAAAAATGGCGGTTTCAATGACTTGGACAATGACAAAGTAAGAAGAGAAAAATTATTTTAAAGAAATTTCATACTTGAAAAAGAGAGAAAGAAAAAAGCGAGCACATGTTAAAAAATAATAATTAAAGATCGATTATATTATATTAGTCATCATAAAGTTGCTGATAATGTAAATGAAAGAGGAAACGCTTGCGATAACAACGCTACATTTAACTGTCAATTTAGCACTTAAGTAGTAAACAAAGCAAATTGTCATCTTTGAAACTAGACCTATCCCATAGACACGGATTCAAATAAAGATTATTGTCAAATTAGAAATAATGATAAAGCACTAATAAAGCAGCACCAACTAGGTGCTGCTTTATTAGTGCCCGATATTTTAGTCAGTGCTTCTACTCCTGATTCTGATTAATTTTCTCCAAGGAACCCATAGTCAAATCGAAAAAAACAAATGGACTCTTCATACTAATTTTGCCGCTTAGCTGATCGATTTGTATGAAGATTCCAAAATTTTTTTGCGATTTGACTATGGGTTCCTTGGGGGAAAATAATCAGAATCAGGAGTAGAAGCACTGACTGAAATATCGGGCACTTATAAAATAGTGCCTTATTTACGATTAATTTGGTACAGTCCTGACATGAGAACTCTAGCTGCTCGTTTGTTTTATAACATTCATGTTTACATAATATTATATTGTAGTTTTGGATGCGTCACAAAATAATATACAAAAACTCTACCCGTATGTATTTCGATGCCAGGCGTTTGAACTAACATCTTATGTGCCGTTAAACAAAACTTGGTAGCTTAGCTAGCCTACATAAATCGTATCTATCTGATCAACTAACTGATACGGTAATTTTGTATGGAAAGTCCAAACATTTTTTTGTGAATTGAGTAATAGGTTCCTGGGGGTTGTTTAGTTTCATAAATAGAGACTACCGTAATTTTTTTCAGGTAATTTTATAAGGACCCCTTTATACGTATATGTACAAGCATCCAATACAGCCATATCTAGTGTATTTTTATTTATATGTGACATCGACGGTCGTAGAACCATTGAGCGGGCTGCAATTTGTAAATGGACCGCGGTTTTTGCGCAATGATTCATCACCCTTTTATTATGACGTATGTTTGCCGTCACGTTGCGGGGACTGGCCTGCCGGATTTGTGGGATGTGTACACTATGTCATCAATATAAAACGTAAGTACTAGATTTATGCAATATAATATATCTATTTATGGTTTTATTACGTACTAGCGACCCGCCCCGGCTTCGCACGGGTGTAATGTATTATATACCTTCCTCTTGAATCACTCTATCTATTAAAAAAAACCGCATCAAAATCCGTTGCGTAGTTTTAAAGATCTATAAGCATACATAGCGCTCTCGACTCGTGGTCCCACCGCATAGTCCCACTGGTGGGTCGATTGACTGTTTACTCGTGGTCCCACCGATTCACTCTTGACTGTTCTTGGAGGATATGAAACAATGATGTAGCAATATGGTATGTTACTGTCATAAAATAATCGATTTAATTTGTTCATTTTTATTTGCTCATATTGGCAGTTCGTTCAAATTCGCAATTAGTAAGTACATTAATTTAAAAGGGACAGACAGACAGCGGGAAGTGACTTTGTTTTATATTATGTAGTGACGTGAACCGCTTTCTTCCACCTGTTCGCTTTCCATCTTCTCAAAACCCAAACTGTCTTTACCTACTGGTAAATGATATATTTTTTTATTAGTCTGAGTAAGTAATTTTCTTTCGTGTCGACGATTAACCTCTTCATCTGTCTTATTTGTATTTTGTACCTATTAAGTTACTGTACGCCTAATCCATAGTTTCACGAAAAAAACGGTTTCAGTGTTTAAGATTATACGTTTTCGGCTGCGTTCGAATTAAAACCATTCATACAGAAGCGGTCGTGGCTCAGTGCGGCTGGCGTGGTCGCGTCGATCACGCAGGTTAACTGACTACAGACACGGTCATAACCTGGATGGGTTTGACTGTTAGTGGCATTTATCTTGACCGTTTCCATGCTTCGCAAGGCACGTTAAGCCGTTATACTATCGCTAGATGGCAGTCGTTAAGCCATGTCGGAGGCCTTATAGGCGGCTTGAAAACTTCTGACACTGGGGTTGGCAACTAGCCCCACAACCTCCACCAATCCGGACTTGGCCCCCGTGTGTGGAGTATGGCCTAACCTTTCCGATGTATGCCCCTGCAGTGGGGACGTAATGGGTTGTTAACACCATACAAAATAAAGGTTAAGAAATAACAAATTACGCGATCTTACTGTGACACTTATAAGCTTTATGTGTGAAGGAGAAAATCCTACAAGAACAAAATCATCAAGCAAGTTGCGTAGTATTACGCAGGCTTTATTTATAAACTCGCAGAACTGATAAACGGTGAGAAATAAATGTTGTCTATTCCAGGAGGAAAGTTCGTAGTCTTTTATCCACAATTGGCAAACATATGGTACCATCGACGTGGTGCTAAATGATGATGATGACAAACATGGAATTCATTGTTTAACGATGTCATGGGTGACACGGTTTAAGGTTAAATGTCAGCTACCCTATTTTATAAAAAAAATCCTGGCTTTACACTAAACAAATACACACAAAATTTTTGCGTTACCTGACAAACGTAAATATTACAACTCTTTATTTTCTCTAAATGTATACTATAATAACATAATTTATTTCTATAATATAATTAAAACAGCAGTGATATACCATACATTTTACGCATGTGGAAATAGATGTGCAGACTTTTAAAACTGATGAAGAATAACCACGTCGCTATAATATCAGTCAGTAGCTTCTGTTAGCTCCTCTCGCGAGCAGTAGGTTATTTTCCACAACCAGGCGACTAGCTTCTTTCACGATCATGAAAGTGCGGTCTCACTGTTATCCCAGCTGTTTTAGAAAATCCCTAGCATCTTCATGAAGATGACTCAAGTTTTTAACAAAAAAAAAACACAAAAAAAATGTTTTTTTTTTAATATATGCGAGTGTCCAAATATGCGGCATAAACGGCCGTATCTCTTGTTGCGTTGCCATAGAAGTTTGATTTTTTCACAGCTTCAAGGGATTACTGGCCTGAGTATTTGATATCTACGCGTTCCTGAGAAAAAGGGTCTTGACAGACAGATAGATAGACAGACGGACAGACGGACAACCAAGAGATCCTATAAGGGTTCCTTTTTTCCTTTTGAGGTACGGAACCCTAAAAAAGGAGTCTTCTCGCTGCCTAACCTAACCTTGTCTCTGCCTAACCTAAGAAACCCACAACACCCTGCACTACAAAATCCATCAAGCTGTTTAGCCTACATGACCAGCCAAATATACAGAAACATATGTATATAATTTAGACACTCGAAAAAATAGACCTTCTTCTCATGAATTTGTTACATAATTTTACGCCCACTCAAGCGTTTATAAAGACTTAATAGAGTACACTCGAACTGCAGAAGCTGAATATTACGCTTTAGCCTGTACATTGACTCTATTAGGCACCAGGAAGGCACCACTACAATGTTGCGAGCATTATATTGGTGTTGAAGTCTTTAAAAAGGGCTTTTTGTGTATACAAATTAAGCTATTTTCTGAATAAAAGGTCACAAGTGTGCCCTTTAAATGCGAGCATTATAACAGAGAATACGTGAATTACTTTAAGGTTAAACGTTAGTGCTACCTGGTTGAATTTTTTCAACTTGAAATTACTCGTTTTGGTTAATGACTGTACGATATATTTTTTTAAGTATTTATTTTTATGAGTCTTGTATTTTTCTTGCCCGAATCAAAAGTAATCAAAGGTATCAAGTTAACGAGCATTCGTTTTATTTGTATGGTGATTTGAGCCTTGAGGTGATATTTAACAGGTTTTTTTTTTGTTGCAGTTTGTTATTTTTTTAAAAGTAACTAAAATGAATCACATTTAATAAATAACAAATTAAAAAAAACTTGTACTGTTTTGTTTAAAGTGTGGAAGAAACCTAATAGTTCCTTTTTGTTTACTTTTTGTAACGTAATTCATTTTTGTTTCTTTTTGGTGACTGTACAGTTATTTTTAATAATGCTCATAATCGATTATGTCGAGTACAGTAAGTTGTGTTCATCATTATATGAATAATTGGATTTAGGTTTAAAAAATGCTGACGAGATTCAGTCGTTACAAGGTCACCATATTATAAGTATCATGAGTAACAGCGATAGTGGTTTCTCCATACTTTACTGTGATTTCTGTATGCTCCTTTACGTGAAATTACCGTTTTATTAGATGAATTCGAAATGAAAATAATGAAATGAAATGAAATAATATTTATTCGAAGTAGGTATCTCTGTACACTTTTCGAACGTCATATTTTTTTACCTAATACGAATTTCCTACCACTCGGAACTCGTATACCTAACGATTCGGGAAGTGTTTGCGGTTGCGGATAGAGAAGAAACGTCGGGCCCTAAAGAAACTCCCTCCAACACATTTTTTTTAATTTTAAAAAACATTCTATCCAAGCATCTAGGTACCCAATCTAAAGGTCCTGTACAAATTTTCCGACACCCTTTGTTAGTGGAATGCAATGATTGGAAATGTAAATTAGATATTTTTCCCGGTAATTAAAAAGATGCTTTGAAAATACAACTTGACCGTCTACGTTGTAGTTCTTTCTTGTTCTTGGACTTTAATTCAAGACGAGAGCTACCTACCTAAAAAAATATTGTTATAGTAAGGAATCCAGAAAAGGAAAATAATAAATAGATGACCGTGATTTCTTCTATCAAGTAAGAAAGGGCCAGTTTCAGGAAATTTTCAGTGCTTCTTTAAACGTTGGGAGCGAAATAAACTTCTGTAGAAACTTTACAAAATTAATATAGAATCTTATTAAAATATATGAATCTTATAGTTACAAAAGTTTGAGAACCTCTATCAAATAGATTCACGCTTGACCAAATGGACAACAGCTTTACTTTTTATTGAATTAAGGAATTAAGAAACACGCACAGTTGACCCATATATAAAGTGGCGATCGCATTCAAGAAATCACAAGTGAGAAGCGACACCTATGTCGGACTACTCACTTTGTCAATACAGCATAATATTACAGTTTTCATTTACCGTTACCTTTTTCCAATTTTCCAGTAATATTTTCTAAACAGATCAATGTTAAGGCACTGAAGTGAAATTCAATTTCTCAGACCGCCATTTTGTTGGCGGCACTCATTACAAAATGGCGTACAATATCTCCGAATCCGAAATAGGGCCGATGGCCTACCCCCTGAAAATGTAAGTACCTTCTCATTCGTCTATATATCCTGTACCGGTACCTGTTTTTCTAAATTTTGTCATAATAAAGTGCTTCTATTCATGAACATAATCTTCTGTAACTTTGCTGAAATAAATACAAAAATACAGAATATAACAAGCCAAAAGGACACGTAAAATCAATGTTCTACTCGTGATGAGAACTACATTTATTTCGTTACAACCTGTATAAATACCAGTTCAAACCTACTAACATATCTTTCATTTCAGGGTCTCCAATGAGGTCGTAGAGCACATGCTGGGCTGGAACATTCCAGAAGAGCACCAAGAGCTGATTCACGAGCACTGGCGTAACTTCCCAGCTGTCGACAAGTACTGGCATTACTGCTTGGCACTCATCTACACTATGCTGATGATCACATCACTAACTGGAAACGGGATTGTCATATGGATATTTGGCACGTGAGTAAACCTGTCATATCATAGGATGCGTTTCCACTGAGACGGAGCGGAGCGGAGACGTGCCGAATTTACCAATCATACTGCACGAAATGAAGTGGAGCGGAGATTTTGAGTAATCTGATTGGACAATTCGGCACATCTCCGCTCCGCTCCGCTCCAGTGGAAACGCACCCTTAGAATCTAAGATTAACAATTAGCTCCTTGGGGATAGTTGTTCAACTTCACAACAGCGAGATCATTTTAAAGTGTTGGGTGCATATTGGGTACTAATACAGTAGTAGCTCTATAATATCTACAGGCCCGGTCAATCAATCACACACGGTCACCTAGCTTCAAATTGAATATATATACCTTCTTCTATAAGTTCAAACGTATCTCCTAATTACACAAATAATTGGGGATCGGGTCCACAACTCTCAACATAGAAGTTAAGAAGAAGAAGATCCTACTGAGAAGGCGAAGAGTCTGAAATAAGTAACACGTGTTTCACAATTTTTTTGAAGATTAAAAATAAGTGGAAAACTTAATGGATGTATACCTGTCTGATCATTAAGCGCGAGGAAACGCATTCTACATTACCTGGGCACCCTCAGGCTCTACAATATACCTTTCAATAGGACAAATTATGCTCTTCGTCATTCGAGCATGTTCCAAATATAATAATTCATATAAACACATTGATATTTTTTCATCTAAGTTTTCATCTAAGTTTTCGAAGTTTATTAATAATGTTAAAAGATCAACATAGCTTAATTGAGTCTGTTTGACATGGAAACACAACATTTCCTTTTTTTATGTTAATTATCTTTATTTGTCACATTTCAACGATAATGTTTTACATACTTGTGGAAACTTTACTGGCTTATGTATTACACTAGTTTTCTGTACGCGACTTCGTCCGCGTTAACACGTGAAGAAAACCATCTAGTTTGTTTGTTTGTTTGTTTTTAATCTCTTTATTACACAAAACATAAATTTTACAAAACATTATTGTGTAATTAAATTAAATAAATAAGTTTGAGAGTTACCCCTCTGAATGTTACAGTTTCGGCCGGCAGTAGGGTCACACCCTGATAAGAAGCATATTCACTGCCAACCATCGTTTGTCAAAATTTTTGCCAAATTTCAGCTGGATCAGCTAAATTTTCAGCCGCCATTTTGAATCCGCCACCTTTGATTTTTATTACGTTAGATAGTTGTCCCTCTTTATTCTCAGTGACTTTGGTTCAAGCACCCCATGTCAATCTCAAATACTTTTGGAGATGTTGCACTTTGAATGTTGTATGGCGGCCATCTTGTTTTCCACCATTTTGTTTTTTCTTGCCACCGTTCAATTTTGACCAAGGTGTAGAGATTTTTTTGTTTGAGAGGTACCCCCCAAGTGTCATAGTTTTAGCGGGCAGTAGGGTCACTCACTGATGAGGAACGGCTTTCCAAGATCTGGAGGTTTTCCCATATTCACTGCTACCCATCGTTCAAATTCCCTAAACACAACATTAACAAATTCTAGGTCAGAGCCAACAAAACTTTTCCGCACAGAAAGATTTAGTATGGCGGCCATCTTTAAAAATGGCGGAATTGAAAAACCGACCCAATATTCCTGATTAGCGATTCTGAAAACTTCCGGACGCCAAATTTCAGCTGGATCAACGCAACTAAATTTTCAGCCACCATTTTGATTCCGCCATCTTGGATTTTTATTACATCAGGCAGTTGTCCCCCTTCATTCTCAATGACTTTTGTTCAAGCACCCCATATCAATCTCAAATACTTTTGGAGATGTTGCACTTTGAATTTTGTATGGCGGCCATCTTGTTTTCCGCCATTTTAGTTTTTTCTTGCCACCGTTCAATTTTGACCAAGGCGTAGAGATTTTTTTGTTTGAGAGGTACCCCCCAAGTGTCATAGTTTCGGCGGGCAGTAGGGTCACTCCCTGATGAGGAGCAGATTTCTAAGATCTCGAAGTTTTCCCATACTCACCAGCACTCACCCTCTATACCCCCCATATATCATTTTTACCCCCCGTGACTCCTTCTGGGAGAACAATTATGTCAGTCAGTCAGTGGGTTTGCAGCTATATAAGGTGCTACTTTATTAGTGCCCGATATTTTAGTCAGTGCTCCTACTCCTGATTCTGATCAACTTTCCCCAAGGAACCCATAGTCAAATCGCAAAAAAATTTTTGGGCTCTTCATACTAATTTGGCCGCTCGGCTGATCGATATGTATGAAGAGTCCAAAAAATTTTTTTCGATTTGACTATGGGTTTCCTGGGGAAAGTTGATCAGAATCAGGAGTAGAAGCACTGACTAAAATATCGGGCACTAATAAAGTAGCACCTTATATATATTGTAATATGTGTTCTTCTATATTTGTATTAGATCCAAGCTGTTTGTTTTCCTCAATAAAGAAAATAAATAAAATATATCAAATGAGATTGAAGTTAAATTCTCCGAAATTACCTTTTTTTCATACTTTCTAACATAGTAACTACCTGATTCAAAATAACTTGGAATGCTATTCTGCCCTGCTTACGATAAGAGCAGTAAGTATATTTTTAAAAGCAGTAACTTCGTCCATTTCGTCATTTATTTATGTAAGAACAAATAAATAAGACAGATAAATGATAACACAGTATAAAGATACAGAATCTGAGCTACACATTTCAAAAATTGTATTTAAAATAATCTAAGGAAACAATTCGGAAAATGCAAAAATGTGACGAAAAGTCGAAAGTGTGTATAAGTAAAATGCACAGTTGGCTGACATTTCTTATACGAACCCGAGGATTGAAAATCGAACTTCGATTTTCTATACTTCTATCTATCGTTCTCGAGCAACTTAGCGCAGATTTTCACTTCACCTAGTTTTCAATTTCACGACGTTTTTCCTATAATTTGGCATAAGAAACGATGGGAGTACAAGTTCTGAGTAGTAGGAACTTTGTACTAGGTTGAATAAAAGACGATTTTAAAAGAATATGCACAGCATCTACTTAAATAAAAAAGATGTAGCGAATAACAATCACCGGATTTTACAAGGGGAGTGAAGTCGCTTTTAGAGAGAGGCAGGGCGTGTCCATACTGCATGTTGTTTCTGTGATATCGTCGCTTGCCACTCAGTAGCATATTCAGAGGCACTTTCGCTGTTAAAGTCGCCACTAAGTTGTACCCTCGCTTCTACTTTTTAGAAAGAATAATAGGTACATAGATTTGGCTAACTTGAATGAAGTGTCAGAGGGGTGATAAAGGTTTTCATTTTATTCAGAGAAACCTGAACGTACCTAATAGTAGGTACGTACTTAATATTCTTGTCTGACTTCTGTATAAAATGTTAGGTACCCACACAAAAAAAAGATTCTAAAATGCTAATGCTGGAATTCTTGATTTATCTATTTTTTCCTCGAGTTTAATTTGCTTGTTTTTGCTAGCTAGTAAGCTTTTCTAAAAAAATATATCAGGCTTTAATAATATACCTGTTTCTACAGGGTGTTAAAAATGTTCGTTTGAATTTTTTTTAATGAATAAATGAATGAAAATATTTTATTCGAAGTAGGTAGCAGTGTACACTTTTCCAACGTCTTTCTTTTATCTACCTAATACGAGGTTCCTACCACTCGGAACTCGTATACCCACCGTTTCGGGAAGTGTTTGCGAAGTGAGAAGAAACGGCGGGTCCTAAAGAAACTCCCTCCAACACATTTTTTTTTAAATAAATTAAATTAATTTTTAAGGGGTTACTCAGAATCAAGTATACAATACAGGAAAAATATTGAAAATATCCGATCTACAAGTTTTTAATCCAGTTTCCCATACTAAATCGGAATAGTGAATCAAGAATTTTGTATGGGAAACTGAAAAAAAGTATTATATTAAACTTGATTCTGAGTAACCCCTTAAAAATTCCAACACTCTTTTTTAACAACCTAAATAGGACGTAACAAAAAGACTGATGTCGTATAATACAGAAGCGGTCGTGGCTCAATGCGGCTAGCATTGTCGCGTCGATCACGCAGGTTAACTGACTGCAGGCACAGTCATAACCTGGATAGGTTTCCGTGCTTCGCAAGGCACGTTAAGTCGTTGCTGCCGGCTGCTATCACTAGATAGCAGTCGTTAAGTCACGTCGGAGCCCTTATAGGCGGCTTGAAAACTTCTGCCACTGGGGTTGGCCACTAGCTCTGCAACCTCCACCAATCCGGACTCCCCCCCCCCACCATATGTGGAGTATGGCCTAACCTTCCCGATGTATGGGAAGAGACCCGTGCTCCTGCAGTGGAGACATTATGGGTTGTAAACAAAAGTCGTTTAACAAACATAATATTATATTATGAGGTGTAACAAACGTACCTGTATGGTAATATAATTTATGGGGTCCCACTCTCGATTTCTAAAAACTTGCTGGATTTTATTTTTGGGAAGCTTGTATATTCTATTTATTTTAATTCCCCATAAAATACCAATCAAAACGTGGACTTTCGAAAAGCAAATCCAGTAAAACTAAACGTAAGACGTTTCGATTTGAGTTCGTCACTACACTTTAAAATTCAAAAAACTCTGGCTACTGCTCGCGCGACAATTCCATACAAACAATACACACCAAAGATAAAAAGGTATTGGTACAAAAATGTACTTTTCGAACACTGAAAACGTTTTCCGAACTCTCCAAGTTGCTTCGAGGGTGCGGTGTGGAGCTGAGGGGAAAGGGGGGGGGGGAGGTTTACAACTTTGAAAGTGACAGCAAACTAGGTCGGTCACTGTAAGCTATGCTATACGATAAATGATAAGCCAGATCTGACTGAATAAATTATTATATTATTATCTCTATACTAATAATAATAATGTTTATTTCCAGAAAGCTAATACATCACAAATAGAAAATAAGTAATCGTAACTAAAAGAAATCATATTTTGCTGGCAAAAACGACGTCTTATTATGTCTGATATTGCAAAGTATTAGATCGAGTCAGATAAGTACTACGAGTGAACTTGATGTGAACTAAATAGTAGGTAGACCATCCTTAAGGCTCGGCACTAGTGGTCATACTATACTAACAGATGATTTTCATGTTTTAAATGTTTGTTTCCATAAAATTCCACTTTTTTAGCAGCGACGCTCTAGAAGAAATAACCTAGTTCGATGACTGGAATCTCGTACCTCGTACAGAGGATGCGTTAACTTGTAAACGCACGTGATATCTTGGGCAACCGTAGTTTTTCTTGTTTGAGAGCCATGGGAACTGAAGTTTCTTCTTTAAAAATTTAGAATTTTCCCGTATCTACCTATCAATAGCTGAATTGCTAAAGAGGACTTCTCAAATGCATTGCATCAATCAGTGGATCGGCCAACTTTCGATAAAAGGTCCACTTTTTTGCTATATCGCATAGCATATTGTGGATGACAGCCCTAGAAACTTTGCTTGTGACACTTCGTCCGAGCGGCGGAAGTGGGAAAGAAATTTAATTTATTATATTATTTTTTACAAAATTCTCGGTTTTTATTATCCGTTTTCGTACCTGTCTACGTCAATCAAAGTTTATAAAGAATTAGCAAGTTTTTTTCTTAAAATCTGCCCTCATAAGAAAGAAGGCCGCAAAGTATATGGAAACTCCATATAATTTATATATTTTTTTAAATTAATTTGTGTTGCGGGTGTCTATGGGCGGCGGTAATCGCTTACCATCAGGTGATCCGTCTGATCGTTTGCCATCGATCACATAAAAAAAAATTGCGGCCTTCTTTCTTATGAAGGTAGAAATCTTTTGTATTTCACAAGGATGATAATAACTTTCGCTTTTCTTAAAACACAAGAAGAAATAGTAGTAGTAGTAGTAGTAGTAGTATTAGTTACCCGAGTATCAAAGGAAAGGGTATTTCTTTTTTGTTGTTGCTGGTCTAAAGCCAAAACGACTTCATAAATTTTGAAGTGCAAGGTGTTCTTAGATTCGTCTTGATCTCCAGATTGAGATAAGATTATGTAGACCGGTTTATTTTTTTATAATTATTAAATTCAGATTTGTTAAGCCCCGAGCATCATCTCATGCCATTGTTGTTACGTCACAAATATTGATCAAATACAACTGACATGGCGAAGAAAATCTACCCCGGTTCCCCGGATTTGATTAGAAACGTATGCTGTCGGGCTGTGGCTTAACTGATTACACAGTCATACAGTCTTATCCTGGATGGGTTTAATTGGTAGTGGCAATTATCTCGACGGTTTTCATGCTTCGCAAGGCAAGTTAAGCGGTTTGTGCCAGTTGCTGTCACTAGATGGCAGTCTTTAACTCATTATAGGCGACTTGAGAAATTCTAACACTGGTTGGATACTGGCCCCATAACCTCTTCGCTCCTGACATGACCCCTATGCGTGGTGGAGGATGACTTAACCTTCCCAAAGTATGGAGAGAGACCCAAGCTCCAAAAGTGGGGACGATATGGATTGTTAACTGTAGTGTTAGGTGATATAACAATGGCAGGAGGATATCGTTTGTGTCGCCGGTGAAAATAAACTTCTGTATGCACCTTGAGGATTATAAAAAAAAACTATCTCCAAAAATATTAAGTAACTCATTAAATCAGTTCACTTAAAAATTAAACAAACGACAATATCTACCACAGAGCAATATTCTCAAACAGTATCACATCCATCACAGTTTTAAGAGCCCTCCAAAACGTCGTCAAACGTTTTGACGTCGCATCACGTCACCGCTTATAAACTTAATTAAATGAGCTGACAGTGACGTCGAGCACTCGAAGCGTCAAATTGTTGGCTATATTAACTGCGAGTGGGACGTTTTCTGGGCCAGCTCCTAGCTCGCTGAGAGGATGTATAATAGTGGAGCAGATATCGTTAAAAATCCATACCTAAGTAGATCGAGAGGGGAACCATCACAATTTTTGTTGTACATAAATGAAATTATAATAACATTTATGAATTTTTATTTTTGCTACACTTACCCAAAAGTGGTACTGACTTTGTCCCTTATGCCAAATGAAACCGTCATCTATATATTATAGCCCAGTCAACGAGGAGTTTGTATGTAGACCCTAATTCCTCTGTCAGTGAAACTTCTGATTAAAAAGTATAGATGAAAGATGACAAAGAGACCAAAAGATTTGATGGAATTAAGTATGTTATATCTAAACATACAAATTATTTCAATATTATATTAGTAACAAGTAAATAAAGAAATAAGTTATTTCGAGTCCTAGTACAAAAGAGATGGTATTGATAGTCGATACCAAATGAAGATTGTTTTAATAACAGAGACAAGATATTTGTAGTTTATTTTTTCTGTGGTTTTAATCAGGTTTTAATAAATGTTGCGTTATCATATATATTTCGTAGTCAGATTGTAGAATTAGCCGTTCTACAAATAAAAGCCTAAATGTTTTGTAAAGTATTGCGTAAAAACTACCTACGAATAAAACCTAGTTGAAAGGACAGACAGACGGACCACTAGCTTAGGTAGCTTGGTTACAATCTAAACGTTTAATACCCCACAGTACTTTTTACACCGAAGTTTACAAACCAGACTGAGCTAGCCCGTTTGTAAAACGGCAAATTTTACAATCTAGCTACGATATACATAACTACGGTAACTCTATCATGTTATCACATTTCCATACATATCACTGAATACGTGGCACTTGTTCACGTTATAAATCTTGTTGCATCGTATATCTTTTGTTGGTCCAACTCTCCAACAAAAGCTATTTGCTCAAACAAAATGTAAACTCCACAGTTTGCACAATAAAAGTTGCATGGAGTTGCATCTCTGCTGATTGTGTGACCCGCCTGCTAAGTCATAAGTCTGCTCTGGGCTTTGGGTCGCAACTCAACAGGGTTGTATCTAGGACAAAATCCAGGGAGTTGCAAATAACCACCAGAGACACAATGATCAGATGACACATGTATTATCACACCTTTCTGTTACACCCTGTATATGTTCCCTGGCGGCACTAGCTTCTCTGCCGAATATTTTAGTTGATAAAGATGATATATTTCCTTGGTAAGCAATCTTGAATGCAACCTCTAAACATCTGAATTCTGAATCACTGTAATAAAACTTCAACGACAGACGCTTTGTCAAACTCACTAGTCCTGATTCGTTGCCACTAATTAATTGTTTATTTGTAGGTGAATTATTTAAAAAATACAATTATTTTCGTGACTGTTTCTTTTGATCCCCTAACTTCGTATACAAAATTGGTAGATAAGTTCACCAACAGTAGGTATTAGAAGTAAATTTTTTTGCGAACTGCCTATAAGTTCCTTCGAGAAAGTTGTTGTTTTATGAGTAGAAACCGTGGTTAATTTTTTTTCAGGTATTTTATAAGGACCCTATATGTTCCCTCCTACACTAAATGCTCTCTGAATCAGGCCCTGGCTTGATACAAGCTGAGGCTGCCCACAACTTACAAGAACTTAGAATAAATTTCCATATAATTCCACCTTATTTTCCTTACTAGAGCATATTCATATTCATATTCATATTCATTTATTGATAATATGTCAAAATATTACAGGTCAATTCATACATTAAATTAAAATAAAATAAATTAAAATGATAACCATTATAAAAAAAGCATTTCACATTATTATAATGAAAAATAAATCACAATAAATAAAAACACAACATGAAAAATAAATCAGATTTTTAAAATAGTATTATTAAAATAATACAAAGAAATCAAAAATAATAATATAATACAATAATAATACATTATTATTAATAATAATAATCCTAATTAGGTGATTTAAAATTTAAAAATTCCTCATAACTGTAGAACGCGTGCTCGATAAGCCATGCTGTAAGCCTATTTTTGAAGCAGCTCAGCGAGGGGGCTGCTGTGACATTCTCAGGCAACTTGTTATACACAGTCGGGCCCATTACGTGCACTAACTTGTCCGACTTCGCGAGACGGCGTGGCACAGGCAGCAGTCTCCCTGAGTGGCGCAGGTTACGCGAATGGACGTCAACGGGTCGCTTGTAGTCACCGAGGTGGCGAAATACGTACACTGCTGTCTGGAGTATTACCACTGAAGGCAAAGTAAGAATCCGAAGCAGTACGAAGTACGGCTTCGCAGAAGTATCCTGCGACACTTGTACGATTGCTCGAACTGCTCTCTTTTGCATGCGGAAGGCGCGCTCGCAGTCCGCGGCGCGTCCCCACAAGTCTACGCCGTATTGTAGCAGCGAGTGTACGGTGGCAAAGTAGCAAGAGCGCGCTACCTTCCGGGGAACCACTCTGGCGAGACGACGTAACGCAAAGCATGCGCCTCCTAGCTTGTCACACAGTTTGTCTATGTGAGATGCCCATGTCAGACCTCGATCGAGTTCAAATCCCAGGAAGGTAGTCGCTTCGACCTGCGCTATTTTGCTTCCCCCTGCGATTACCGTTATTCCACTCGGTGGTTTCCCTCCAAGATGGAAATGTATAAAGTGGGTTTTGGTAAGATTCAAAGCGAGACCATTATACGTGAACCAGTTAACAAGTTGATTCGCGGCCTGGTTAAGTTGTTGCTCTAGCTCATTTGAGTTAGATGCACTAACAATGCAAGCGACGTCATCTGCATACATGTACACTTCACCAGCAGTTACACACTGTGGTAAGTCATTCAGAAGTAGGGAAAAGAGGATGTTAGATACAGATGACCCCTGTGCAACGCCCATTGATGTCATAAGCGCATCTGACCTCACCCGGCCTCCCCCGGCTACAACTATCTGCGATCTGTCGCGCAAAATGTCAGTCAGCAAGGCGTGCGCGCTGCCTCCGATACCATAATAATGCAGTTTCTCAGCAAGAACGGCATGATCGGCTACGTCAAACGCCTTGGAGAGATCACAACAGAGGACAGCCACCTGCAGACCTCGCTCCCGCGCGGCCAGCACCTGGCGTACTACCTCACGCGCAAGCGCAGTCGTGGATCGGCCCGTTCGGTAAGCGTATTGGCGCTCAGATAGCGCTTCCGATGCAGCCAGGTACTTTGTTAAGCGCGCACTCAACCCGTTCTCCAGTACTTTAGCGACCGCTGGTATTATTGAGACCGGCCTGTATCCGTCAATATTTTCCCTCTTGCCTTTACCCTTAAAAAGGGGAGCTATCTTGCTCATCTTTAAGGCTTCAGGAAAAAGTCCCTGCTTGAGGCATACATTGTACAGCTCCGCCAGTATGGAAGCGACCGAGTGAGACGTTTCGTTGAGTAAGTCCATAGAGATGTCGTAAACATCTTTTGTGGACTTATGCGGAATGCGCGCTGTGATCGTGTGGTACACTTCACCCGCAGTGAAGCGCTGCAGCCACAGCGAGCGGTCGGCGGGCGCACGCGCTGCCTGCAGAGCGCTGCGCACGCGCGGCAGGCAGGCGCGAGGGGCGCCGCACGCCGCCGCAGCCCCTACGAACACAGCGTTCATCGCATCGACTGCGTCTTTCTGTGAGTCGAACTTGGCTCCACTAGAATCGACAGCGATTTCAGAAAAATCAGAGGTCGGTCGACTAGTCCTGCCCCTCTCTTTGTTCACTATTTGCCACATAACTTTGCTGGCATTCTGAGCCTTACTCAGTTGTTTGGAATAGTGATTAGATTTACATTGTGTAATAAGTGCATTATATTTATCTTTCATTAAATTTATTCGAGTAGCTAGCTCGTCATTAAAAGGAAATTTATGTCCAAGTGAAATAAAGTCAAATAGTAAGGATTTTAAATTAAAGATGTCGTTATTCACCCAAGTGTCAGTTTTTTTATGAATTGATTTTTGTTTCAGCGGAAAGCTGCTGTCAATCTTGTCACAAATTATATTAATTACTGACCTCGCCATAGTCGCTGCACAGTGACGCTTACGCTCAAATAGATCAGTCCAATCTACACTCTCCAAAGCCATAACGAATCTAGCTCGGTTCGAGGCAGAGTAATCTCTTACCGTCCGGGTAAGCACCGCCCTCGCCCGGCGCTGGCAGGTTACAGTCACTCGCACTGCGAGGTGATCGCTCACGTTTGAGACTACCGGTGAGGCACAGATCAGACCGGCTGGCGTATTCGTATAGACGTGGTCTAAGGCTGTAGATGAGTGCGCGGTAATTCGAGTGGGGAAGTCCACCACACTCGTTAAGTTATACAATGACAAAAGTTCGAACAGATTTTTGAGTTCGATAGTGCGTTCCCCAATACAATTTATATTCATATCACCGACCATTACGATATCTTGGCTACATTCACATGCTTTTTCGAGCACACGTTCTAGGTGGGTCAAAAATTCGCTACTACTAGCTGTGTTTGTCCTATATATACAGATTACAGTCAAGTCATAATCAATAAGTCTTATTGCAGATATTTCACAGCATAGTTCCTTTGAAAGATTACATAGATCGGGCACTTCAACCGCTTTTAAATTATTTTTAACATATAGGCAAGACCCACCATGAATACACCGTTTCCGACAAAAGGCCGATAACAATGTATAGTCATCAAAACTTATACAGTTTAATTTGCCGTTACTGAGCCAATGCTCTGTAACAGCTAATACGTCACATTTTAAGTCTGACTTTAACAAAACTTCGAGCTTATCTGTTTTATTATTTAATGACTGAACATTTTGGTGGCAAATAATAAGTGATGTGCCACTATTCGGTGAAACGAGTGAGATCTTTGGGCAGCCGCTTGAGTCATGCGGAGTGTTTCTTTCTTTCACTCGTATCCCCGCTACGCCCCTGCAATCCCTTTAAGCTGTGAAAAAATCAAACTTCTATGCCAACGCAATCAGATACGGCCGTTTATTTTTTTTTATTATTTTTTTATGTGATAGGTGGCAAACGAGCAGACGGATCACCTGATGGTAAGCGATTACCGCCGCCCATGGACACCCGCAACACCGGAGGAGTCACAAGTGCGTTGCCAACCTTGCCGCATATTTGGACACTCGCATGGGAATCAAAACCTATACCTAGAATCATGCTTGGCAACAAGCAATTCTTAAAGCACAAGTAAAGGCAAAAGTCCGAAAACCAAAAAAAAATTAGTTACTAATTAGTTAATCCCTTAGATGAAATGAACCTGACATTTATAAAGAATACCACTAGCTAGGTTATAAGCTTCTTTTTATAGCAAAGGTACACTGTGGCTATAAGGTAAACAGAAGCGTCAGGGCTCAGTGCGGCCTGCGTGGTCGCTTCCATCACGTAAGTGAACTGACTACAGACAGATACTGTGATAACCTTGGATTGGTTTGATTATACAATATTACTGGCATTTTATCACGACCGTTTCCGTTTTCGTTGGTGCCGGCTGTTATCACTAAATGGCAGTCGTTAGGCCATGTCAAGAGGGCTTGAAAACTCATGACACTGGGGCCAAAAAATCTCCATCAATCCGGACTTGGTCCCCATATGTATAGGAAGATACGTATAGAAAGGACCCGCCTGTGCCCCTGTAGTAGGGTTGTTAACGAGATGTTATTTATCTTATAATAACCGATAAATATAACTTACGAATGGTTCAAATAACGAAAATAAATAAATCAGTTTGCGCTTGATTACTCCAAGTACTGAAAAGTCAAAGTGGAAAGCGCTCCACGTAGAAACTGAATGGTACGTAAGCCATTACAGGACCTCTGGAGATCCTAGTCACTACCGTGTAAAACGAAACCCTTGAACAAACTTTATTTCATCGGTTAACGCCTCAGTTTTTTTTCCAGCTCAAAATCCCTGCGAAGTGCGAGCAACATGTTCGTCATCAACTTGGCGTTATTTGACCTGACGATGATGTTGGAGATGCCCCTCCTCATCACAAACTCTTTCCACCAGAGGCTAGTAGGCTACCAGCTCGGGTGCGACATCTATGGAGTGCTGGGTTCATTGTCCGGGATCGGTGGAGCTATCACCAACGCTGTTATTGCTTTTGATCGATATAAGTGAGTATACCTGCTTTTATCTAGGTTACTAAATGAAAAAGTCTTGTCGCCAAACATCAATAGTGACAGCATTGATGTGTTCCGGAATAAATATAAGATAGCCAGTTACCCATTGAGTTGGAGAATCTTGGTATGCTTCCTTCTTCGGCACTTACCATCAGGTAAGATGATGCCAATGGCTTACCAATAGAGGGTAAAAAATAATTAATTGATAATTGATGAACTAAACGCTAATTATAGCAAACGCTGCGATATACAGGGTTATTTTTGGACCCCCCACCAAAACTTCACAGTGGCTTCTATTCATGAAACTGAACGACTTTCCCCAAGTAACCAATGGTTAATTTACAAAACAAAATTTTGGACCTTTCATACTATAATACATTAATTTGAACACGTGATCGGCCTATTTTGTATGGAGATGCGTAATATTTTTTTGCGAATTGACCATTAGCTATTTGGAGAAAGTTGCTCAGTTTCATGAGTAGAAACCACTGTGAAGTTTTGGTGGAGGGCCTAAAAATAATCCTGTAATATGTAGATATAATATTAATAAATGGATTAATATAATAAGTGGACTGCTGACGATGATTCATTGATGAATATTTACTTGTTTTCAAAATATTAACAACATTATAATTTTTATGCAAATTACTGTATAATACATATAAATTCGTAAATCTTCTTTTATTTATTTATCCACAGAACGATCTCCTGCCCACTCGACGGGAGGATCAACAAAGTACAAGCGGTCCTGCTTATCATATTCACCTGGCTATGGGCCCTGCCGTTCACGCTGCTGCCTGCCTTCAGGGTTTGGGGACGCTTCGTTCCTGGTGAGTTTCCCGAAGCCAGAATTAAGTGAGTCAGAGTTAAGTTTCTACTATAATGTGTTTGCCATAGCATAGAGCATTAACTTACATACGTTCTGCAACCGCACATCTACGGACTGACAAGAAAAATATATTCTTTCAATGCAAATATAAGGTCTATCGAAATCAGCTAAACTGGGCTTCTACTATATAATTAAACTGAAAAACTCTTCCCAACGAACTCATAATAGACGTGCGATAGTACATTAGGAATTAAGAATGTATTTATTTATAGTATGTGTAATTTTAAATTTTATAAGTTTTTATTTATCTATGGGCCTGTACATTAGTTACTAAGTTGCCTGATAATAAACGAATAATAATAATAATTTTATCTTTCGATGTAGTAGAGTCTACTAAGTAGACCCGTGAATTTTTTTTTGGATAACCGTAAGGCAAAGTTGACTGACTCGGTGGCTAAGTGGTTAGCGATCCTGACCTCTGATCCGAGAGTCGTGGGTTCGATCCCCACACAGGGCAAACTTTTCTGTGATGAGCAGAATTGTTTGTTTGCTCTGAGTCTGGGTGTTTTATATCTATATATATATGTATTTAAAAGTATATGTGTATGTATATCAGTCTCTGGTTCCCAAGATACAGGGAATCCTAGTTTGGGGTCAGATGACCGTGTGTGATTTGTCCTACATATTATATTATATTATTATATTAAAGTTAGCGGATCAGCTGATACGCTTGTAAGAAAAGTGAAAAGAACGGGTTGACAGGGGTTCCTTCAGGAACGTTCAGTTTCATAATTAGAAGCCCCGGTTTAAATTTCAGCTGATTTCGTTAAAACTTCACTTTATACAGAGTGTTAAAAAAGTGCGTTTGAAATTTTAAGGGGTTACTCAGAATCAAGTACAGAACCCAGGAAAAATATTGAAAAAATCCGCTCTTCATTTTTTTTTTCAGATTCTCATACTAAATCTAAATAGTGAATCGAGAATTAGTATGAAAAACTGCAAAAAAAAAATTGAAGAGAGAACTTTTTCAATATTTTTCCTGGATTCTATACTTGATTCTGAGTAACCCCTTAAAATTTCAAACGCACTTTTTTTAACACCCTGTATAATTATCAGCATGCCACGCCAACCAACCTTTGTATAGGCGTCTTAAGTGCGATTTCAACAAAGTTGATGAGAGTACAATTTAAAAAATTTCGAGTTATTTATATTTTACCTTGTACACAGACTTGGAGAAAAAAAGGCCTGTAAATGTGTACTAGAACTTTATTACTACTATAAATAAAAATCCATCTGGTATGACCATTCGCAAACTTTCAGTATGAAACAGTCCAGCTGTGTTACTGAAATCTAAGATTTAGATTATAAAGATGAGATCGCCATCGCTTACTCTTGCCATATATTATATGACTCATATTATCTCTGAAACAAAGAACAGAAAATATTCGATGAGTAGCAAAAAAATTGAAACAAAATGTTTCTTTCGTTATTTTCATTAATCATTACTGGGCCGTTAAAGAAATACTGTGGGTGGGACAATAAATCAACCGAATGTTACATATGGCAACTGTAAATATACTTTACTTACCTATGTAAAAGACTGGATGCAGCCAACCGAACTACTGATTAACGAGCGAAAGAAAAATAAATAAAATGAAGTTTATAGAAGAAAGGAAGAAGTGAATAAATGGTGTTGGAGGATTTGTTATATTGTTCGATGGGCCGATGATCTGGTGTATAATAGGCCCTACCTTGGGGGAGGCTTTTGTCCAGCAGTGGACGTCTTATGGCTGATAATGATGATTAGTGATAATAAATAGGTTTGCTCGCGTTAGAGCAAACTTGTTATTAAATTTATTCGTCGCAACAGTTAAGTCATACGAAATCTGAAGTCTGAAGGAACATACGCATTAACTAGTATTATATGTATAATAATAATAGGTGAATAATCATTCATACAAACCATTGTTTTTACAATACAGTATGATAAATGTACTACGCATTCGGAAAATACTAATCATTAAAAAGAACCTGCTCTAAAAAACGCAATATAGGCTACGTCACGTCACTCCGTCACTCTCAAAGCTAATAAAGTTAATTTAGTCTAGACTTAGATTTATCTAAAACAGGATTACACCGAGCCAACTTATTACATAGCATAAAGTGTTCGTAAAATGCGTAGTTTAATATAAGTACTTACTTTAGTTATATTTAGCATGTTTAGAGGTCTACGGAGCCTAGTTAAGTAAATGAACATGAATATACCAGCAAATTTCCTTGTAAATCTATCTATCTATCAGCCGAAAGACGTCCACTACTGGACAAAGGCCTCCCCCAAGGATTTCCACACCGACCGGTCCTGTGCGGCTCGCATCCAGCGGCTTCCTGCAACCTTTACCAGGTCGTCGGTCCACCGAGTCGGGGGCCTGCCCACACTGCGCCTTCCGGTGCGCGGTCGCCATTCGACAACTTTATTGCCCCAACGGCCATCTGTTCTACGAGCTATGTGCCCTGCCCACTGCCACTTAAGTCTAGTGATTCTGAGAGATATGTCGGTAACTTTAGTTCTCCTACGTATCTCCTCATTTCTGATTCGATCACGTAGGGAAACACCAAGCATAGCACGCTCCGTCGCCCTTTGGGTGACTTTGAGCCTTCTTATGAGGCCCATAGTAAGCGACCATGTCTCGGATCTAAATGTCATCACTGGCAACACACACTGGTCAAAGACTTTAGTCTTGAGAGACTGCGGTATTTTGGACGTAAAGATATTGCGAAGCTTCCCGAACGCTGCCCAGCCGAGTTGGATTCGACGATCCTTGCAATCCTTGCAAATGGAGAACGGTAATTTGCAGCAGCTATATGTAACAGTGTAACTACATAGGATGTTACAAAAAGATGAAACAATAGATTTTTTAACAAGCACTCATGTAACTGGTGAATTTTTGTTTTTACGACTTTGCTTTTGCAACAAACCTATGATATAATATAACTACAAAGAGCTCTTTAAATGTCTTATCTCTTTAGGTTTATAGACATGAATCTGAATAGGTATCACCAAGGACTACATACACAATTTCTTATATTAAAATCGAACAGCCTCTATACCCACTCTCAATTCTTAATAAAAATCAAAACAAAGAGTACGAAATTCAATACTCGTTTTAATTTGAGTATTGTTCGCGATACGTACTGCATTAACGTCTCTGTAATCTTGCTTTGCTTATATGTACCTAAGTATTTGCTGTAATTCGAGAGATACGACTGATTAACTGCACAAATTGCTCATCAAATTGTGCGCATCCTTCGAACGTCAGTCATTGTCTAGTGAACGTTGATGTCTACTGAGGTGAAGTTGACAACGTATTCGATGAAGAAGATTATTTAAAAATCCGCTCTTCAAATATTTTGTTCAGATTCCCATACTAAATCTGAATAGTGAAATTTGTAGTATGGAAAACTGAAAAACAACGTTGTAGATCGGATTTTTTCAATATTTTTTCTAAACTTGATTCTGAGCAACCCCTTAAAATTTCAAACGCTCTTTTTTACCACCCAAAGAAAGTGCGTTTGAAATTTTAAGGGGGTTACTCAAAATCAAGTTTGGAACACAGGAAAAATATTGAAAAAATCCGAATATTTAGATGAAAGTGAACGACATTCCCCAAGGACTACCGACTTATTAATTATTGACAAATAGCGTATGCCCATTTCTTTGTTGTAGCCGAAATAGCTTGATTTTTTTTCGGAGGTCTCCGTCCTCTCTTAATAACGATTAAGATCCAATGACGGTTGCTTAGCGCAAGATAACCGTGCAACACGCACATTTACGCGTGTATACACGTCAAATTTTAATGTAGTAGATGTAGATAATATAATATAATACGACATGAAGTATCAGGGGTGTAACAGTACCAATATACCAATAGTACACGTACAACAAAGCCCACAACACTAGCGACCGAGACGTGTGTCTGATTGTGAGATGGTTGACAGGACATCGGCATTTGAGGACCACCTAAATGGAGGCAAATTGACAATTAACAGATATTTATTGTAACTTGAACAAAGGAAACGTGTAGGAAGGATTTTAATGCTGTTGTCGTCGGCATAAAGAAAGGGATTAAACTTCCGTTGCTTTAGAAATGTTATTCACTTTGGAAATGTTCTTAGGGCGAAAATGGCTTAATGAATCTTGAACTGCGAGTTTTATAATGTTCTACTTAATCCACTGACTAACATGTATGATAAATTTTAATTATAATGAGTTTTTATTTTAAAGTAGATCGGTTAGGTTATTTTCACATATATACAGGGTGTAAGGGACAGGTTTCCGAAAACTTTAAGGGCTTGCTCAGTAGACGAAACTGAACAACTTTCCACAAGAATTTTTTTCAGGAAACGAAAAAAAAAATCGGCTTCTCCATACAAACTGTCCAATCAAGTTTTTAATTTTGTATGGAGAAGCCGTTTTTTTTTTTCGTTTCCTGAAAAAATTTCTTGTGGAAAGTTGTTCAGTTTCGTCTACTGAGCAAGCCTTTAAAGTTTTCGGAAACCTGTCCCTTACACCCTGTATATATATATATATATATATATATATATATAAAATATTTACTTCGATCGATTTGATAAGTTTCTTGGGATTTTTTTTTAGTTTCTTTATCGACTATTGGTAAGATCTTGGCATTATCTCATCTGGTGGTAAGTGATCATAATGCCGAAGATGGAAGCGTTCTTGCCAAGATTCCCCAACGCAATGAAAAACATGGCTATCTTGTCTCCATGCCGGAATACATCAATGCTATTAGCATTAACGTTTGGCGGCAAGACTTAGATGTTATTGACTGATGGTGGCCCAAATAAAAATGTATTTAAAAATTTATTTATTTAAGATGGTGGGCGCCGAAAATCTGCTAGACCATGGAAGTGGTTTGAAATGTAACATTAGTAAAGCATTATACTGCTTTTTAGCGAATAAATAGTCACCCTATAGTGCTCTCCCAAAAGCTTGTTAATCTCAACTTCAGTCTCCTCTCTACCCTTCTTATTTCATGACCGTTTTTATATTACTTCACAGAGGGTTTCCTGACAACTTGCTCATTCGACTACTTCACTGACGACCAGGACACCAAGGTCTTTGTGGCATGTATCTTCGTGTGGAGTTACTGCATCCCCATGGCGCTTATATGCTACTTCTACTCCCAGCTCTTCAGTGCCGTGAGTACCTGCAATTGTTTTTACAGTTTCATCTTGTACTTCATCTTTTTCTTAGCCTTCCTGAGGACCTTTTTATAAAGAAGTTAGTTACGTACGTATTTGGAAGAGCAAAATATTATAGGGGTCTCTATCATAGGGGTCACTCGGCTCTCCTGCAAGCTACGTACCGATTATTCTAAACGATAGAACATTGTAAGGAAACCTGCACATCTGTCTATTAAATGTATATGAGATCGCGTTTAAAATTTTATTGTAAATAGGAACTTTAGGAAATCACTGTCGTAATCGGCGACTTCAATGCTAAGGTCGGATCTGCAACCACCGGTTCAAACTGTGGAGATATTCTCGGAAAGCACGGTCTGGGCTCCAGAAACGACAGGGGCGAAGCATTCCTACAGTTTTGTATAGGAAACAATCTGGCTATCATGAACACCATGTTCACGCAGCACAAAAGACGATTGTATACGTGGACCTCTCCTAATGGTAAGACAAGAAACCAGATAGACTACATCACTGTGCAAACTAGATGGAGATCCTCAATCACCAACGTCAAAACTTATCCCGGTGCAGATTGCGGAAGCGATCACGAACTGCTTGCTGCTCGTTTCAAGATACACATTAAGGTGCGGAAGAAAAACGAGAAAGCTAACACCAAACTGAGCAGAGAAGAATTGGAGAGTTTCACATCAGCTCTCTCCACTAAACTTAATAACGCTGATTTCGACCCCTTCGAGGATGCCGAAACATCTTGGAACACTCTGAAATCTTGTATTCACACTGCCACTAAGTCTGTCCATAAAACGGAGGTCGTTAAACGTAAATCCTGGATTTCACCGGAAACCTGGGCTATTATTGAAAAGAAGCGTATCCTAAAGCAGAACGGACTTGGTGATCCTGTACACCAAGAGGAATACCAACAGCTACACAAGACGGTGAAACGATACTGCAGGCGTGATAAGAACATCCACACAAACAATGTTTGTCGCGAGATTGAGGAACATGCGAACACTGCCCATACTAAAGACCTATTCCACAAAGTCAAATTACTCACCGGAGACTTCAAGCCAAAGACCTGGATAGTTGACGATGAGAACGGCCAACCGATAAACGAAATCGATAAAGTCCTGGAACGCTGGAGAGTGTATACCGAACAGCTCTACAAGGAAGACACTCAGCCTTTGGTGCGCCGATGGGAAGGTCACGAGAGAGAACCGGATATCCTTCTCAGTGAAGTTGAGCACGCAGTTCTTAAGCTGAAAAACAATGCAGTGGGAGCGGATGGCATTCCTGCGAACCTGTTGAAGTCGCTCGGGTCCAAAGGCATCAAAGCACTCCACTGCATTTGCCTTAAAGTGTGGAGAACTGGACAATGGCCAAAGGATTGGGTAGAATCAATTGTTGTCCCTCTACACAAAAAAGGCTCCACTCGCCAATGTAGTAACTATAGAACATTATCGATCATATCACACGCCAGTAAAATCATGTTGCGAATCATCAACGATCGTTTGTCTCACTATCTCGATAGGCAAATTCCGGCGGAGCAGGCTGGTTTTGTTGCTGGTCGCGGAACGCGCGAGCAAATCTTCAACATGCGCCAAATTATCGAGAAATGCCGCGAGTACAACAAGCCGGCAGTGCTATGTTTCATAGACTACTCCAAAGCCTTCGACTGCGTGAGATGGCAATCCATGCTTGATATTCTTGTCGATATGGGAGTTCCCACTCATCTAACTTATCTCATTCAGAACTTATACGCTGAGAGTAGTGCTAGAATTCGACTCGAAGATCAGATGTCGAATCCTTTCCGACCAGAACGCGGCGTTCGCCAGGGTTGTATTCTATCCCCCAAACTTTTTAACATCTACGGCGAACATATTATCCGAGCCGCTTTGGATACATGGGAAGGAGGTCTGTCGGTGGGAGGTAGGAAGATCAGTAACCTTAGATACGCCGACGATACAACCCTTGTCGCTACCAGCGAAGAGGAGATGGCCATTTTATTCAGCCGTATTGAGAACGAAAGTCTCAAACTTGGCTTGCGAATAAATAAAGCCAAGACCAAATTGATGACAGTTGACCGTGAACAAACTCTGACAAAATCTGCAGACCTGCAAGGATTAGATCGCGTCAATGATCTCATTTATCTTGGCTCCCTCATCACTGACGACGGAAACTGCGACAGGGAGATCATAAGGCGTATTCAGATAGCTAAGAGTGCCATGACTAAACTGGGAAAAGTCTGGAGAGACAGTGACATCACCAAGCGCACCAAAGTCAGATTGGTCTATGCGCTCGTCTTCCCAATTTTTCTCTACGGCTCCGAGACATGGACAATTAAATCTACCATGAAGTCGAGAATCGACGCATTCGAGATGTGGTGCTGGCGGAAAATGCTGCGAATTCCGTGGACAGCCTTCAGACGTAACGACTCTATTCTGGAAGAGCTAGAAATCACGACGCGCCTATCAGATACTTGCCGCACCCGCTTGCTCAAATTCCTTGGACACATCGCGCGGAGAGAACCAGAGTCCCTTGAAAAACATATTCTAATGGGCAAAGTGGAGGGGAAAAGAAAAAGAGGCCGAGCACCAGCTAGATGGTGTGACCAAACTAAAGATTTGCAACTCCACCTGCACGAAGCTCTTCACACCGCTGTGGACAGGGAAAAGTGGAAGTACCTGACTCGGCCCAAATCTACAGTTCTCACTGACTTGACCTCATGATGGTCACGATCCCCACTTCCTGGGGTTACGACTTAGAAGAAGAAGGAACTTTACACGTATCCGTGGATGAAACTAAGGCAACCAACGTTTATCCTTTGGGTTAGCACAATTAATTGAAAAAGAAGAGAAAAGAGGAAGATTTAGGTGATGCATCCCCAAAGCACTTGTCTAATTACTAGGTATCCTAGATAGAGGAAAACCTAGTATTTTCCGTATCTTGTGCAAAATTTACTTTTATTGAGTGTATGACATCTCTGGACTCTGACTGAAGTAACACTTCTACTCCCAGTCGTTCAGTTCTTTAAAAAAATCTTTCAAAATGCTTTTCCCATGACTATGTTTACGATATAATACAATTTCACGAGTTTCAAAACACAACTCGACGTATTTGCTCAGCCGCAAAGCGGATAGGAAAAGCTTTTTTCTGTCCGGAATAGTTCGATTTTACCTTCCCACATTATATTACAGACCGCCAAAGGGTTTTATTGAACTCGTTATTATGATTGAATGTGTTTATGTACAGGCGAGTGATAAATTAATGAAGTCAAGTGTTTTGGTCTCAAATATTTATTTTATGTAAAATAAGAAACAAGACATTGTTACATGAAAAAAACGCTGAAAATAACTTATGCAACAACATTATTTTAATTCTTAAAATGCAACTAGTTTAAAATATTTTAAAGTTCAAATCAAAACTTTGTTTATTCCCTGTTAGAATAGCCCTCTTGCCACACCTGGGGAATTAAGGTTCGGTCTTACACCACAGACAGATTAACGGATTAGTGTAAAATATCAAAACTCAAAACGAACTAAATCTAAAAAAATATATTATACAATGAAATATAGTCACAAAAACGAACAAACCTCGCCTAGACTGGCGAGGTTTGTTCGTTTTTGTGACAAGTAATTTCTTTTTTTAAAATTAACCGATTAGACTTCTGTACCTGACAGTCCATTGACCGAACAAGTCGGCTCGATGTATAGAACTCCATTCCCACTAATCGATAAAGTCCGAATTTAGCCGAATAATGGGGACTAGTATTAACAAATGGCGACGCTAAAAGGGTTTTACTTTTTACTAATACATGAGACGATTTAAATAAATCGCAAATGGTCTTGGTAGCGGCTGACATGGTTATCTAAAAATGCCAAAGTAACTCGTGTCAAATACCCAGAACACAATAATTTTTTTTAAATTTTCTAACTAGCTTTCGCCCGCATGGATATCGCTTTTGTAATTATTGTTAAGGGACCGTAGTTCGCGATTTGTAAGCCACACGAGTATTTTCATACATGTTTTTAAAAAAGTGCGTTTGAGGGGTCACTCAGAATCAAGTATGGAATATAGGAGAAATATTAAAATTTTGGGGGGCGAGCTCAGCCCCGCTGATAATGTCATTGGAAGGGTTCGAGCACCCCAGGCCCTATGGAGTCGGCGCCAGTGAACAGCAATAACATAAATTAAAGTTAATTTATAGAAATGTTTTTCGAATAATCATTTCAAAATTTCTCTGTACATACCGAATTCTTTGTTGCCACTGAAAATCTAGCGCAATCACAAAAGAAAGGGTCGAAAGGTTAATTGAAAGAGAAAGTAAACAAAAGTAATGAAGCAATAACCGTAGATCGTCCCATCCGGCCGCCGACACGGTCCAGTAAATAGGGCGGAAAGCCTGCGGGTCTCACGGGCCGAAACGGGACTTGGGACTGGATACCACTCACATACGATTCAAGGAGAATGAATTTCTTCTCTTTAAGTAAGTAGTATAGAAATTCCATTTAAAAACGCCCCTTACGCCGCTTAAAAAAATGTTGGGAGGAGTTTCTGTGAACCCGTCGTTTCTTCTCACTCTGCAAACACTTCCCGAAACGGCGGGTATTCGAGTTCCGAGTGGTAGGAATCTCGTATAAGGTAGACAAAAGAATGACCTTCGAAAAGTGTACATTCCTACCTACTTCGAATGAAATACTTATTTTCATTTTCCTGAAACGATGACTGTATCACGGGGCAGATTTTGATGGGACCACCATCCAGTCTGTAGCTCTGTGTGTAGTCACTGCGCATTAAAGTATCTATACTTCAAGTAGGTGTACCACAAGTTTATACTACGACCAAGTTGATATTATGACTTTCGATGTGGAGTACCATAGATGCAGCAACTCATTGATGCACAGTGCTTGAAAGCCTTACCTTCGATGTAACGACCGTAGATATTACGCATGATATGCCACACATACATTTTATGTGGTAAAATGTATTTCTTTACATGCCCAGGACTTACCTACATCTATACATTAAAATGGGTCGAATCGAACAACGAGCGAATATTTAGTTCCGCTCCAATTCTTAAGAAACGCCCTCCCATTTCGCCTTTAAAGCATCCGATTAAAATGAGCAAACGTCCGACTATTGAACGAACTAAATTATGTTTCAAATCCGACAAATGCCGTCGTTCCCTATTGCGTTGACCTCTTGATATGAAATGAGCTTAAGAGTTTTTTTAAATAACTATAGGTTTGTTCAAATCAAGAAGTGGTACTAAGTTAACAAATAGAGAATAGAGAATTTTCATACTCAAGTAACTACATCTAACTTAGCTTCGTTTCGATATAACAGTTAAGTCTAAAAGCGCTCAAACAAACGAGGATCTGTCAAAAGTTTGATGGACAAGTAGGAATCACGGGAAGTTCGTCCGCGCCGTTTCTGTTAAAGTGGTAGGTAATGGATCGCGAAGTTTTCCGTCAGCGGTCGTATTGTACTGCGGGCATGGTTTGTAATTGTTAATTTGAGCAATGGGACGGATTAAGGAAGAAAATATTGATTTATAATTATACAGGGTGAGAATTTACTGATTTAGTTTTGTTTCCGTTGATTAAACAACTTTGTATGTTAAGCTCTGATTGTATAGATTCCTTGGGGTAAGTTGTTGAAACAGACTAGACGCTTGTTACTCGATACTTCTTCAGTTTCATTAATAAGTGTTGTGTCTTCATTAACTGTGTAGCGAGAACGAAACGAAAAAATATTCAAACTGTACTAAAGTAATTTCGATCTATTCCTATAGGTGCAGATTTTTATGTCCTTGGAGAATAAAATTCTTTACTTTTAGTATGAAATATTATTTCAAAATATATTTATTCGAAGTAGAGAGCATTGTACAGTTTTCGCAGGTCAGTTTTTAATCTCTACCTAATACGAAGTTCCTGCCACTTTGAACTCGTATACCCCTTCATGCACTGAAGCCTAAAATTCCCTTATTTGACGTCTGCACGTCACCAAGAGTGTAAAACCTAATTATTTTGAGTTTAACAGGTATACGCCTGCGGAGAGATATCGAGCTTTGATTTTCCACTATTTTTTTCAGTAGATAATTTACTTAATTCATATTAAAATAAGTTTAAAAATAAGATGAAAAATACTATTAGGTAGTAAGTACCAAGCAATTATTATACATTAATGGGAACGCATAAGTAGTGAAAAATCATATCGGTACAAAAGCTATGTTAAGGTCGTCGAGATTTCAGTACATTTTACGTCATTTTACGAGATTTTCTTACGTCTCATTTTCCGCCGTTTAATCTTGAAGTATTTAGCGTCGGGCGGGGCGGGTCGATAAAATGAGAAATTAATTAATTTAAACGCTGACACTGCAGTTCTGTCGCTTCGACGTCGTTCTAAAAGGGAATTTCTTGAAGAAATGGACGAAGGAACGTGATCAGTGAATAGAAATGCAATTGACTTTTAAAAATCTTGAGATATCGCTACATATGCAGGTCTTCAGTAGGCATTTCATATTAAACTTCACATTCCAATGTTAGCTTTAAAAAAAAACCTTTAGTCCTAAAACCAACCTATTCCTTACACGGCTATGACCACTATACGCATTTTTGGGAGGTAGCGAGATATTTGTTGCTATAAGAGCAGATTCCTGATTCACATCGGAACGGGCGAAGAATGTTATAAAAGGAGAAACGGGAGAATAAGAGTTTGTATCAAAGGCTAAGGCCAAGAGCACACCAAGAGTATGTAACTATTTCAAATCTATTAAGTAAAATGGTAGAAATCGCTTGTAGCGATAAGACAACCAAGACTATACTACTTATTATTTTTGTCATTTTTATTGTATGACAATATCTTTATTGTCGAATACTCTTGTATTCGAATTGATTTGACCCCCATGTGCATGGCCATACGGCCTAACCTTCCCGAAGTATGTGAAGAGACCCGTGCCCCTGCAGTGGGGACGATATATGGGCTGTTAACGAATTTATAGGTAACATTTTGTTACTTTCTGTGTTATTTTATCGTAGTTAAGATTGTTATTCTTGATTATTTCTTTAAAAGCATATTAAAACCTTTATATTAAAGTCTTATATGACGTATTGTGATGCTTTCCCCTCTTGGAAGCAAGCTGTCTGAACCAAGCTTCGTCGCACAACTAGCGAAAATCAATACAATGCACTTTTGTCACTTTATTAATGCCGATTTTTAGGATAATTTTCCGTCAGAAAATCCCTCGCTGACGTTGCACGATATTTTCGACATTCCGGACCCTACTCGATTCCTGAAGGCAATCACATCAGATAAGCGGTCTTAGTCTGTCCCAAACCTATGCATGTCTGCTAAGGTTGTCCATTCGTATACGTTCGGAGACCAAATCGGTTTACCGATTTTCTGTGCAAGAAACTCCTAGGAATTGGACCGTATTCAAACGATAAGAAATATATATTTTCTCACGTAGTATTGTGTCGTAACTTAATAATTTTGTAACTACTTACTTACCTTATTAAATAATTGTGTAATTCTTATTTCCTGCTGTTTCTTACTATGTTCGAAACAATGCAGTAGACGGACAAAATATTCAAATAAATTGGATTCCCGGGACAAATCACAAACGGTCACCCAGGAATAAACTAGAATTCCTAGATTATGAGATCCAGCGACTCAAGACACAGAGCAAACAAATCTGCTCATACCAATGCCCAATGCCCTAGGTTAAAATTGAACCCACGATCAGCAGTCACGGAGCGCTAACCACTGAGTAACGAGACAGTCACACAATGGTACTCAACAAATGCAGGACAATATAAAACACTAATTAGGTACTCCAGAAAAAACCTCATTAATTTTATACTTAGATGTAACATGTAGGTTAAAATCTCTCCGTATAATAAATACTTCATAACAGCTTAAGACGTACGCGGCGGCTTGAGATTGTAATATAAAACACTTATGGATACATTACCTAAAATTTCACTTACATAAAAAGCTTTCATGTGCCATTTATAATATTAAAATCATTAAGCTCACCTTTTCATTATAAAAAAATGTTGTTATCAATTAAAAGCAATTTTTGTTTACCCTACTGCTCAACGAAGGGTAATGTTTTTGAGTGCATGTATGTCATTTTCATTGTTACCGTCTATAGCCAAAACGGATTGTTGGATTTTGGAGTTTTCCCGGTTTTCTGTGGAGTGAGAAGAAAAGTCAAAGGCCTTAAATATTAGGTATACAAGGTAATTTTTAAAGGCGGATGTGAGTGAAAATTTTCGAAAAAGTCATAAATTTTTGGACTCGTCATACTAATACGAATGGTAATTCCGACGACTACAGATTTGTATAAAAAGTTCATTTTTTTTGTCTTTAATTTAAAAATAGGTATAGAAGAAAAGTGGACTTAAATATGTTCATTCACAGCCTGAATATGTTCACAACGGCCATTAAAAAATCACCGTGTATATTCAGATCTTTCTGCAATGTCATCCCAGGTTCGTCTCCACGAGCGGATGCTCGCGGACCAAGCCAAGAAGATGAACGTGAAGTCCCTGGCTTCAAACAAGGAAGATGCGAGCAAGAGTGTCGAGATCCGGATAGCTAAAGTGGCGTTTACGATATTCTTCCTCTTCGTTTGCGCTTGGACGCCGTACGCTTTTGTCGCGATGACCGGCGCTTTTGGTGACAGGTTTGTGTTACTAATATTTTCTTTTTTTTTTAGTTTCGTTATTTATTTTTATGTTACTTAGATTTTTTTTATTGATTGTATTATTTCATTGTTGCGTTATTAATGTTTATTTTATCATTCACTAGCTGGTGCTTTCTAAAAATATTCATTTGGCATCATCAGCTTGTATGAGTCCACTGTTGGACAAAGGCTTCTGCAAGGCACACCACCTATATCAATTTTCGCCCATTCGCTTCAACCTATCACCAGCAACCTTAAGCAAACCACGCCACCTAGCTGGGAAGCGTCCCACGCTACGTTTGCCCAAACGCGGTCTCCACTGTAGTTTGTAAACCGAAACAATTTAGCTTCCACAAGTGTGTGTGTGTGCAGTGGACGTCTTTCGGCTGATAGATAGATAAGTGTGTATATGGATATAACATAATTACTCATGGTGAGATGTGGTCATCAGTATGGTAATCAGTAAAGTAAGATATCGATCGATTTTATCGTTTCGTTTCTGTTATAGTGTTATAGTCTGTGGTCTAGCTTAAACTAGCTTAAAGCTTAGCGTTTTACACAGTGTAGTGTTAATAAATCGATGGCTGCATGGAAGACTGCCGCAGCCGCTATTACGGTAATTGACGTTTATACGTCATTTCTGGCATCTACCAGTCAAGATACACCTTGTTTTTTTTTAAATTAACAAGGTGTATCTGGGCTGGTAGATTCCAAAAATGACGTATAAACGTCAATTACCGCGATAGCGACTGCGGCAGTCTTCCATGCAGCCATCGAAATAATATATAATGTAAACCAGTTACGCAGTCTTTCAATCCAGTAATCCACCCTATAAAACAGTTCCTATGTCGCTTCTATACTGGCGACATTATTAGTTCCTCGGGAAAGGGGAAAGAAATATTTTATTCGAAGTGGGTATCAGTTGTTGTATTACTGTTGTATTTTGGCAATAAATACTTTTCTTATTCTTATTTTTCTTTCTTATTCTTATCAGTTAACATTTTTTGAAGGCCAGTAAAAAGATTTGGAATGTGTTAAATTAGTTTCAACTTTGTTAGACATTATTAGATTGCTTTTACTGTTTCAATTCTTTCTAAACCTAAAATCTGAAGCTTTTCCAATATCTTTACCAGTAAGTACTTCATACGCACTCGACTCACACAATACCCCAGCCAGATGGTCCAAATCCGATTCGCTTCTCAAATGCCTTTTCCAATTTTCGGTTGCCATTTCCAAATTTCATCGCATCGGAAACGAATTCACAATGTACGCAGGCAGATAAGCGAACACGGAATGATAATACTTGTACTCGTAAAATGGAGGTTTAAAACCTTCGTAATCTACATCTGTAAAGCGTAAATTGGAGCTGAAAAAGTGCGGCGACAGCGCATTTGGTTTTTGCTTTCATTTCCTTTTTTTTTTTAAGTTGACAAGTAGTAAAACTTTTAACTAGTAGGTACTTAAAAAGAGGCTTCTTTGGTATTTCCACTCTTCATTCTTCCTCATTTTACAAATATTATTATTATAAGAAAAAAAACTTTGCTTTTTTAGAAGGTAAGTATTCTATCTTTAGCAACAAAAAAAATATGAACAAAATAATCTGTATTTTGTTCCTAATTTTTTTTGTTGCTAAAGGTGGCAAGGTTCCCGAAAGGGGTAAGTCCACCTTTGCTATATTTTGTTTTAGAATATCTTTTTAAATACATACCAATTTATTTACCATTTTAACAGAAACATATAGAAAAAAATATTAAGATAGCTACAAAAAACCACTAAGGTTTAAGGTTAAGGTGTGTTATGTATGCAATAATGAGTTTACAAACGAACAAACAATGTTGAAAGCCTGATGGATTCTTTCGTTTTACAGATCTCTGCTGACGCCAATAGCGACTATGATACCAGCTGTATGCTGCAAAGTGGTATCCTGCATAGATCCATGGGTCTACGCCATCAATCACCCCAGATACAGGTAAAAATGTGAATGAAGGTTTGGTCTTTTGTTGTCGGCATGGTTAATCAGCTCTGCAAATCAAACTTCTCCAGTTCTAACCTTGTCGACCATAGTCAATTTATTACTGAATTTATCGAAATTTACATAGGTACACTTATAGAGAATGTAAATCTCTCTCTCCTCCTGATTCTGATCAACTTTCCCTAAGGAACCCATAGTCAAATCGCAAAAAAATTGTTGGACTCTTCGTACTAATTTGGCAGCTCGCGCTCGGCTGATCGATTTGTATGACGAGTCCAATTTTTTTTGCGATTTGACTTATGGTTTTCTTAGGGAAAGTTGATCAGAATCAGGAGTAGCAGCACTGATTAAAATTTGACGCACGACTAGATTTACAACCTGTATATTTGAACAAATTCAAATTTGATTTTTAAATTATTATTTTATTTTTCCACTTACATTAATTGTTTGACTTTGATTGTCTAAATGGCATTTTTGCATTGGCGATCACTATTTTTCATAGAATTGGGAATTCTATTTTTTAAACTAACTTCCTTCTTCGGCAATCATTCACGATTTCTGAGGCAATACTCGTATAGGTCTGTACCTATCCCAGGGAGGTTCATTTATTCTATAAAGATTTTACCTATATTATCCATTGTCAAGTTTACAACAATACTAAAAACGTCAAAGATTAATATAGGTATAGAAGGCACACGAAATTAAATTGAAATTGAAACATTTATTTTCAGGTACTAGCCCCATAAAACACAAAACAGTAATATACAAAAAATTCAATTCAATAAGTTACAATAAAATAAAATAATCAAATTCAAAATTAAATACATCAAATAATAAAAATAAATTAAATTAAATTAAAATATCAAATTTAAAAGAATACAATATGCAATTAAAGCTTGTGACGCGCAGCCCTGGACACACAGCAGACCGTCGACAGCCCTACCAGCCAGCGCGTCACCCCGCTCACCCCGCACCGTCGCCGCCGCCGCCGCGAGCGCGCATCGAGAGTATATAAGCCAGAGCAAACAGAACGCAGCTAGCATTCGTCAGCTAGCTCTCGCGCCCATCAGGCTAAAGGGGTGAACTGACGGTGCTGCCCTCCTCCTCTCCTCCCCTTACATCCTGGTACTAGCTTGCGCTGACCCAGGGCTCGGGCCGGGTCGCGCCCCAAGCTAAGCCACTCCGATAATCCCCATTCATACACCTGGTAGCTCACGCGACCCGCTTGGCTCCGGCCGGGAAGCTGAGAGGCTGGTGTTTGGGTGATCCACGTAGGGATATAGGAACCTTACTACTTCTCCATCTGGTAGCTCACGCGACCTGCTTGGCTCAAGCCGGGAAGCTGGGAAACTAGTGCAGAGGTATATCCCGTAGGGACGTAGGGACGTCTTTAGGCTCCGTAGTACAGTAAGGTTAGGTAGGTTTAGATAGGTTCCTCCGTTACGACCTCGCACGTCAATAAAAGCCGCGTAGCCAGGGTTCGTTATTAGTTAAGAGTGATAGAAATAAGATACCGTTGCAGAACTTGTAATAAAGCGTTGTACTCATGTTCATTGTTTAATAGATGGTTTCATTCATTGCATCCCGTAGGATAATTCCCGTAACCCGGAGGCCTCCCACGTATTCACGCTGAGGTCTCATTCATTGTTGACGTGGTTCCCAGGCTAGCCGGCCCGAAGGGAACTACATCACATTTGGCGCCCAACGTTAAAAACGGGAGTGTAGGATATCTAGAAATAGACATTTTTCCGTTAGGTTTTTAAACCGTCCGTCCGTCAGTTATTTTACCGTTCCGATCATCGTGGTTTAACCACTCCGGTAATGTCTACATCTTGGATATACGCTCTCAAGAAAACAGAATTAGTAAAAGTTCTAGAAGAAAACAACATTCCGACAGAAAATCTTACAGTAGAACAGCTAAGAAAACTAGCAGTTCAAAGTATAGCCGCCGGTTACCTTACTCAAGACGCAATGCCGAAAGAAAAATCAGAAAACATGCCCGACTCAGAAACGTCAGTAAAAGACATAGCAAAAATTATAAGAAACTGGGATATTATATTCACTGGTAGAAATAACCCGATCGAATTCATGGAGAGATTAGATGAATTAATAAGTTGTAATGGCGTAGATAAAGAAAATTTACTTCAGCTACTACCAAAGTTTTTCAAGTATGACGCCTTACTGTGGGTCAGAAATAACCACCAGACATGGCAGTCATGGGACGATTTTGAAGAAGATTTCAAATTGTATTATCTACCATTAGATTATGAATCTAATTTGCTAGAAGAAATTATCGCAAAGAAACAAAAATATAACGAGAATTTCATTCAGTATCTAACAGGTCTACAAACTCTCATGCGTAGATATAACAAATTATCCGAAGAACAGAAACTAGAAAGAATTTTCGATAACATGCACCCGAATTACAAGCTGTACATAAAAAGATCAGAATTTAGAAATATAAAAGATTTACTCAGATTAACCCGAGAATTTGAGAAAATAACAGAACAGAAATCAAAACAGTTCAGTCAATGGAGGAGAGGAACCGATTCGATTAACGATCAAAAAATACCGACAAGTAACCAGTGTTCCCAGAAATCAGATAACAAAAAGAATAATAATTATACTTACATGTCAAACTATGATGAAAAAACATGCTGTTGGGGTTGTGGTAGACCAGGGCACTCAACAAAAGAATGCAAAAGCAGGAAAAAGATATTTTGTTGCCGATGTGGGAAAATAGGAGTCATGAGCATACAGTGTTGTAAGCAAGCCGGAAAACGAACTCCGTTAGGAAAATCCTGTACGACAAGTACCGTATACGTCGATTCAAGAAAAGACAACCGTAGTTTTACAAAAATCAGTGTCCTAGAAAACAGTTACAAAGCATTATTAGATACGGGTTCAACAAACTCATATATTAATCAAGAAATATTAGACAGATGTATAGAAAAATCCATACAAATCAGAGACTCAAACCACAAAGTCATGATGGCGGATGGTTCAGTAGTGGACGTTGGGAAATGTCTCACCTTAGATATTACCATAAATAAAAGAGCGTTGAGACATCAATTTCATATTTTACCGCAGGCACCGTATACGATTATCGGTGTAGACATTCTAAATAAGGCCGGTATCACAATACAGTTCAATGAGTATCAGAAAGATCCCGTACAGCCTGATAAAATCAATGAAAATACAACAGTCTCAGAGTCCACTTACCAACCCACTGGTTTGACAGAAAAACAGAATAAAATCGCCGAGAGAATATCCCGAAAAACGATTTGCGCGACAACATCTGAAAAACAGACAGACTGGTACGACAAAAAAGTACTTCAGCTACAAAACAATTTTAACAACCAGGCCGAATACTGCCTACGAGACGGAAAGTTATATAAAAAAATTTATAACAACGCTTACGGAGCCAAATTAGATAACTATTCAGTATGGAAACTATGTGTACCAAAAACCGAGAGGGAGTCAGTTATCCAAGAAAACCATGACTCGACCACAGCAGGCCATTTAGGCACATCCAAGACTTTAAATAGACTAGCCCAGAGATATTACTGGCCAGGAATGTTTAGAGACATAGCAAAATATGTAAAAAAATGCATCATTTGCCAAACCCATAAAACTTCACAGGAAAAGAAAGCCGGATTAATGCATATAAAAAGCGCTAGTGAACCATTTGAAACAGTTACCGCCGATCAAATAGGGCCGTTACCAAGATCCTCCAAAGGTTACACTTCGAACAGTTACTCCGCCACGTATACGCCCACCTTCTTTTTATTCGGCAGAGAACTGAGAATGCCCCATGACAAAAACAAATTCCCAACCCCAACCCTAAAAGAAAAACAAAAATTAAACGAAATCTACGAATTAGTCAGAATAAATCAGAATAAAGCGTCAAGCCAGCAAAAACATCACTATGATAAAAATAAAAGACTATGGAAACCGAAAGTAGGAGATTTAGTCCTAAAAAGAAATTTCTGTTTGTCAAATGCCGACAAAAACTTCTGTGCCAAATTAGCTCCCAAATTCATAGGACCGTATAAAATTATCCACGAAAAATCCCCCGTAATATTTTTATTACAAGACATAAATAACTCAAAAAAACAAATAACAGCCCATATCAAAGATATTAAAAATTTCAATTAAAATAACAGACAGAACCACATCAGATTACTCGTATATCAATAGCGAAGGTATTTTAGCAGCAAAAAACCAGTCTTAACAGAATGAACACTTTTTTTTCCCAAACTACCCTCAAAGTTGGAAAAAAATTAAATCATTCAAAGCCGATCAGTTATAGCTTATTCCGTATCGAGACCTCATACAGAAAGCACTATGAGACGCGAACAAAAATTATTTCCGGTCGCCCCGACCAAATCCGTATTATGAGCGATGGTTCGCTTAGGGGCCCCGTTGCTGAGCCCGAAGACATTCTAGACCTTGGTCTAGAGATTGACCTAGACAAATATTTCGCCTCCTCGCCGGATGGCGACATTCTGGACCTGGAGGTGCAGGGCTGGGAGCTGGAGGAGTTTCTAGCCACACTGGGTGCGCCAGAACTCCTAGCCCCAGCCGCCGCCGATCCCGCCGCCGCTACCGATCCCGTCGCTGCAGCCGCCTTGGGGGGCTGCGCCACCGCCTTCTGGGAGCCAGCCGCTTCCACAAGTGCCGCCGTTCCCCTCACCGCCGGGGCCACTCACGAGGAGCAGGCCTGCACCTCCAGTGGGGTGGCCGCGGGCCCGAGGAAGAAGAAGAAGAAGAGGGGAACGCACGGCAAAAGGAAGCGACGCACCGGACGCCCGCTGAATGGAGGAAGCCGGAGGGGCCTGGTGCGTATGCCCAAATATAAAAGGCCCCTCATCCCCAAAATATTCCCTAAATAATTTCCCCCATCCGCATAAATAATTGTATTTTTTTTGGTTGTGATTTTATTTTGGCCAAAGAGTAGCCGTTTTTTTTTAATTTTTGTTTTACCAGAAGTTGTTTATTTTAGTTATGCTTTTCCGTTTTCTATTGTTATGATTATTGTTGTTAAATATTGAGATTATTAGATCCTCCGTTATTCCGATCATCGTAACTGTACATAGAATTAGATATAATTAACCAGTCGTCCGAGGAATAGTCGCCCGACGACATCAGTCAGTCTAAAATTATTATAATCTCGAATTATAACAGTTTATTATGTACTTAAATATCGCAAGACCTTACAAAGCTTGCCAATATAACATAGTACAAAATCAGTTCCATTTATACAGTTTAAGTCAGCCAGTTCGCCAATAGTTTTTCCCAGTAAATAAGCTATTGCAGTTATATTTCCGACAGGAACTATGATAAAATTGTTATTCCTTGTATCACCCGTATATTATTCAGAAACAATTGGCAAAGATACTCGCAGTTTTTCTGTGATTTTTACAGACGTAAAAATCTTCAGAGGAGAGGGGGGAATGTGACGCGCAGCCCTGGACACACAGCAGACCGTCGACAGCCCTACCAGCCAGCGCGTCACCCCGCTCACCCCGCACCGTCGCCGCCGCCGCCGCGAGCGCGCATCGAGAGTATATAAGCCAGAGCAAACAGAACGCAGCTAGCATTCGTCAGCTAGCTCTCGCGCCCATCAGGCTAAAGGGGTGAACTGACGGTGCTGCCCTCCTCCTCTCCTCCCCTTACATCCTGGTACTAGCTTGCGCTGACCCAGGGCTCGGGCCGGGTCGCGCCCCAAGCTAAGCCACTCCGATAATCCCCATTCATACACCTGGTAGCTCACGCGACCCGCTTGGCTCCGGCCGGGAAGCTGAGAGGCTGGTGTTTGGGTGATCCACGTAGGGATATAGGAACCTTACTACTTCTCCATCTGGTAGCTCACGCGACCTGCTTGGCTCAAGCCGGGAAGCTGGGAAACTAGTGCAGAGGTATATCCCGTAGGGACGTAGGGACGTCTTTAGGCTCCGTAGTACAGTAAGGTTAGGTAGGTTTAGATAGGTTCCTCCGTTACGACCTCGCACGTCAATAAAAGCCGCGTAGCCAGGGTTCGTTATTAGTTAAGAGTGATAGAAATAAGATACCGTTGCAGAACTTGTAATAAAGCGTTGTACTCATGTTCATTGTTTAATAGATGGTTTCATTCATTGCATCCCGTAGGATAATTCCCGTAACCCGGAGGCCTCCCACGTATTCACGCTGAGGTCTCATTCATTGTTGACGTGGTTCCCAGGCTAGCCGGCCCGAAGGGAACTACATCACAAGCTTCCCCTCTATAATAAACTTATAATAACCTTTATACCTATAAGTTTATTTTATAATTTAATAAATTACAATCAGAGCTAACACTTTCCCCTTTTATGCACCCAGGGCGGAGTTGCAGAAGCGAATCCCTTGGCTCGGAGTGCGGGAACAGGACCCTGACGCAGTTTCCACCACGACAAGCGTGGCAACGGCGCAGTCACAACCAAACGCTGAGGCTTAGACATGCTTAGACCACACATGAATGAACCATCCGAACGATTTCGGTCTAAGCGATCACTTCGGGTCCTAGTCGAGCAAACAATTGATCTATGATATTGTATTTATAAGCTGGAATTGGACTTTCTTCTCATGAAACCTGAAAAAAAGCCGGTCAGTTTTATTTTGCCGAGTTTTGTGAGTTCGGGAAAATCAAGTTTAATGAGTAGCTTGGTGCCTTTTTCAAGACCTATATAATAATGGAAGAAATGTAGAAACTAAAAAACTTGGTCTTTTTTAAACACTGTATGTGATATGGTTCAGTAAATTAAAGGGTAGAGATTTCGTGAAAGACACGCTTGATTAGTAAAATGATTCATTAAAAATAAATCATTTAAAGTGCATTGAATGCAACCGGCTCCATTTAAGGATTGGTACGTTTGTGGACCAATGATGAAGTTAAGGATTCGATGATTAGAACCAGCTTAAAATAAAGCGGAATCATCTTTTTGTTTTATAGATAGACCTTCGCAAGTGAAATGAACTCCGATTATGATCAGATTTTTTTTATTGATCAAATATAGAAAATACAAAAAAATACACCGATCCCCACGACTATGGCACGTCATATAGAATGTTTACGACCTAACTATATTACATATGTATACTTGTATTAATGTATAAAAAATGACCTTTGCAAGTTAAATGGACTCCGATTATGCTCAGATTTTTTTTATTGAAGCAAATGTAAAAAAAATACACCGATCCCCACGACTACGGCACGTCATATAGAATGTTTACGACCTAACTATATTACATATGTATACTTGTATTAATGTATAAAAATTGACCTTTGCAAGTTAAATGGACTCCGATTATGCTCAGAGTTCTTTTTATTAATAATAAAAAAAATATTTATTTCTTGAAGCAAATGTAGAAAATACAAAAAAAATACACCGATCCCAACGACTATGGCACGTCATATAGAATGTTTACGACCTTACTATATTACATATGTATACTTGTATTAATGTATAAAAAATGACCTTTGCAAGTTAAATGGACTCCGATTATGCTCAGATTTTTTTTTATTGAAGCAAATGTAAAAAAAATACAAAAAAAATACACCGATCCCCACGACTATGGCCTGCCTTATGGAATGTTGACGACTTAACTATAATACATATATGTATACTTACTATGTAACCACATCTCTATTTTAGACCAAATAAATTTATATTTTGTCAAGCATTAAAACAATATTTGTCTTTTTTTGGTATACGTAGGTACAAAGTCTAGCCCATAAAACATACAGGACACTTTTAATTTTTAACACTTCCGATACCGACTTGAAATCACACTGATAAGGAAGAAAGTGCAAGTTCTCAAGTTGAAAACTCCAGCCGAACGAAAGGCGTAGTGTTGGTAACCCTCCATACGAACCGATGATCTGGTGAAACTTACTGAAAGCTGCTGAAGGCATATGGACCAGAATACGTTTAAAAAAATAACGGCTTAAATGGTACCAAATAATACGTTTCCAACAAAACGCCTTTTGGCTGGCATTGTCCACTCACAATTTAACCTTACTATCCCACAAAGGTATAGACGGCGGTATGTATTCTCCACTTTGAGAACTTGGAACTAAAAACCTTTCTTCCCCATCAGTGTGATTTCAAAGTCGGTACCGGAAGTGTTTGATGATACCGATTACAGTAGCGTAGTTGCCCTACTCCATTTTCACTGTAACGTGTGAAGGAAGAATGAATAAATTGTAGGTACTCCGATTTTTCTCGTTTCTATGCTTCTGACATAATCTATGGCTTCTGACTTCGCAGTTCAAAAAACCAACAAAGCAACGTTCTACCGTGAATTTAAATACCTCACAGTTCGTCATTAGCCTCTGCAGGTAAGTACTTTTAAATTCAGTGCTCACTCCTACAAAGGAGTATTTACTAACACGTTTTCAGTAGTGTTAACGAACCATATCTTCCTTACTGTTGCGGCAGGGTATCTTCCCATAGCTCGGAAAGCTTAAATAGGCCATACTCCACACACGGGGGCCAACTCCGGATTGGTGGACGTTGTGTGTGGGGCTAGCGGCCAACCCCAGAGCCAGAACATGGGTTAACGACTGCCATCTAATGACATCAACCGGCACCAATGGCTTAACGTGGTTTGAGAAACACAAAAACGGTCGAGATAAATGCCATCATTAACAGTTAAATCCATCAGGCTATTTAGCGGAAAGGATGGAGTGGCGTTCTCAGCAGATCTACATGGACGTATCGGTTTCGTCGGACCTCTATGGGTCCGAGTCTTTAGCTTTACAGTTACGGTTTCAGTATAGCGGATTCTTCGATCGAAATATCCTTACTCCTCCTTTGGTTTATTTATGGTTTACCGACCGACACGACAGCCGAGAAAAGGATGAATTGTTACTAAACTACTAAAATAATAACTGAAGGATTTAATATGTTTTTAAATAAAACAGTCCTGTAATTGGGAAGAGACCTCTGCCTCAGTAGAGAGGACGCTACGTTTGTTAAAGAGCCCCTTTCGATGCGCCTTATCACTCAAATATTGACGTTTAAGAATCCAATAAAAAATATCTAAAAGAATTTTCTTCCTATGCCCCATTCCCCGACATTTAGAGAGCAAGTGAACTCTAATAAGTCGGAGTCGGTGCATCTAGTGCCGGGGATAGATTTTAGGGTGCAACGGACCCCGCCCGAATAATATTAAGTTATGCAAGTTATCCTTCGATAAACATAAAATGTATTTATATTTTTCTACATCTTTTTGTTACAAGATGGTAATGGAAGATGATAATGTATATGGAAACATTTATTCCATGTTCAATGACAAATAAAAGCATTAAATTATGTTTTTTTTTTATTTGTATTAATATTTATTTAAATAAAAATCTACTAGAAGGTTTCGTTAGTCAAAGAGTTCACCCTCAAACGTTCCAGATGCAAAGGTGCCCATTATGAATTATTTAAAACCTGATTGATTAACTAAAATATATTCTATAATATGCAGCTGTTTAATTGATTATTTATTTTAATATTTTTGCTTTTTTTTCAGTATGCCTGACCTTCTGATAAATAAAATAAAAATTAGATAAATCTAACACACATATCTCAGTTCAAAATCCGTCAAGCCGTTTGAGCTTCAGCATCAGTCATACAGACAGAACACATTGCTCAATTGATCTTAAAGAAAAAAAAACAATGAAGTTTTGTTCTGATTCCGATCCTGGGGTTGCAACGAGCCCTAGTAATAAGCAGAGAGCAGGGTACCTGATACGCAATAATGACTTGGTACATTTCCCTTTGATACGGTTCTCAGTAGAATGGCCAATATTCCGTGACGGTAAGAGCAGAAAGATCAATATTTATGAAAAGAGTTTACAACTAGGCAAGTTGTATATCTAAGGGAGATTTTATTATGTACTCTTTATGGACTTGATAATATTCTATGATAAGTTCGTCATGAAAAATTACTAAAACGTAACGTTGAATGTGCTACTTCCGTGTGGTAGGGACTTTACAGTAGAACTGAATAGTAACTGAATTAACATCTGGAAAGTCAACTGACTGACCAATGAATTTCAAATTTACTTGCATGCAAAAATAAAATGAATTTACTTCTAATTTACTTATGCCTACAGCTAAACTTTCAGCAATCGAACTCTCTTTGTTTTTCATCACGTAATCATTTTGTTTTATTAATATTACAAAGAAGTCTTAAATTACAATAGAACTAAAGCAACAAAAATCCGCTAAGATTAATCCATTCATCGTCATTCAACATCATTACGAAATCAATAAATAAGAAAAAAATAACAATCACCTATGCAAATTCTTAGCTAATTCCATATTTTTAAATTACCCTGGCTTATTTAATGTATTTTCGGTCTATTAAACAAAGATAGTTCTAAATCAACCCGACCCTATTCTATTGCACCAAATTGTCGCTCATTAAACTCCCGAAAACCGAAACGTCGAAGATTACACTAAATCCCAACCAGATGTTCCCTGTTCCGAAATTTAATTAACTGGTAACAAAGTGTGAACGCCGGGCGGCGCGCCTGTGATGGATAGCCGCGGTCGCGGTCTCGCGATTCCATCCCACTAATTGATTATGCCTTATTTAAGGCGGCTTCCCCCCTCACAAGATGCCATTTTTCGAAGTCAACTCTTGTAAACCGTAGGAGATAGGATGTTCTTTTTTTATCTACAATTGGTAAGGCCTGGCATTATCTCACCTGGTGGTGGTAAGTGATGATGATTTCGAAGATGGAAGCGGGCTAACCAAGATTACCCATCGCAATGGGAAACTGGCGAGATAACCATCATGGCGGAACACACACACACACACACACATTGATATTTGGCGACAGGACTTAGATAACATGGTGGTAGCTAGCCCGAAAAAATAGCTCAGTTAGCTAGCTCAGAAAATGTCCTACCACCAACCAAATCGAGTAGATTCCTACAGAATTGGACCTCGCCGGAAACGAACCCGCAACCTCCTGATGTGAAACGAACAGGCTAGCCAATGGAACATGGAGGCGGTTTTTTTTTTTAATTACATATTTGAAAGATAATACTTAAGTAATATCATTGGTAGTTGATACTTTTGATTATAGGCTCTTGGTGGAACATTATATCACTCATTTTGGCATGGATTTTTCACTAATTCCACATTTTAAAATAAAACTGCACTTTTACTTATTTAGCGACCGGTTTCGGACATCATTCTGCCTGAAGATGATGCCCGAAACCGGTCGCTAAGTAAGTACTAAAAGTGAAGGTTTATTTTAAATGTATGTGGAATTAGTGAAAAATCCCAGCCAAAATAAGTAGGTAATATCATTGGTCTTTCATTTTTACTTTCAAAGAGATAGAAAGTTCTCCATGGAGCATACATGCACAGATATTTAAAAAATAAATCCAACCTCTCAGCTCCTACCTAACTTTACAAAAAAAATCCCAATTTTTCCCACACCCTTTCTCCATCTTCACATAAAAGTTTTTCCATGTATTGTATCTCACAACAAGCTAGATAAACACAAAATCTCATACGTCTTAAACTAACATGAATGTCTCCACCCCTCCTGACCGCAGAACAAAGGCAAATAGGTAGGCACGTAAACTCCTCGTTTATTAGAAGTTGTAAACTCATTAGCTGTAACTTACCCAGTGCCCGACCGACACGTCAGAAGACCAGACAAAAAGTGATACGCAACAAGACTAAAAACTTTTTCGAAAACAGACTGTCTACTTAGCCACTTTAATATAGAAGTGAGCGATACTGTACAGCAGTGTTTTTCAACCTGTGGGTTGCCTTTCTCAATCGCGGGTAAAAGAAAAACGCAAGTGTCTGTAGGTACACTACAATAAAAAAAAACTATTATACCTAGGGGGCGCGGGGGGGCGCTGGACGCCTTTTGTCATCTGCACTTCCTCCGCCCCGCAGCGAAGTTACTTATACAGTGTCTTAAATTTTTACTCAATGTAAGTATAATACATAGATCCCATATAAATAAAAATTATAAACGTAGTCTTTAAAATCACTAACATGCCTAGGGTATTCGAGAAGGTTGAAAAACATTGCTGTACGGAATGACTAGTATGGAACTTCCTAGGACAAACAATCTAAAGTAAGAACAAAAATGTTATCTTTAGTAGACAGATTCGGACAATCCGTCACGGATCTAAAAAAATCTCGACATAGTCATCTTCTTCCAAAAATCTTCGAGCCATTCCAGCTTCCAGAGTCCGTCCCTGTGTAAAGTTTCAGGGCCTTTCCCGACTGTGCTGTGGACCCGTGTTTGACATACGACCAGAGAACGCGTTATGAATTTCTCAAACGGCTTGATGTCCCAACTATGCGAGACCGAAATACAAATAGGCTATACTATATGCCTGTAAGATGTTTACTTTAGTAACTTACGAACTTATAATGCCCTAGTCATATGACGTATATTCTCAAAGGACGGCGCTATACGTAATATAGAGCGCTGTCTCTGTCTATCAGTAGGAATGACCCATATATGTATAATCTACATAAGAAAAAATATGGATGTTTGGATGACTTGGTGATTGGTACAACATTATTTAAGATAATATGTGTAGAACTGGTTAACTGAAGCTTCTACCACTCATACGGAAGAATTTTGTGCTATGACTGCTGAAAACGCAAAAAATTTAGTCCCCATACAAAATTACCTGATCAGCTGATTAGTTTGTTTCATACAAATATGATAGAAGACCCAGTTACCTGATCCTACACAGATTCTCTTGAGTTATTTACTAACAGTCCAATAAATGCCACGCAAGGTGCGATTCGGACTCGCGTAATAAGGGATCCGTGTACATGCTTCAAAATTCAAAAAATTCAAAATTATTTATTTGCCTTAAACATGGTATACAGAGGTCTTAAATATAATACATAGCACTCATGTTTAGCCATTTCTTAATAGCATGCAAATAGTCTTAATCTTATTTAATTAATTAAAAGTTCTTTAACATTGTAAAAATTTTTATCAGTCAGCCAACTATATAATTTAATTTTAAATTGTCTCTTATTCAATATCTTAAACTCTAGTGGTATTTTGTTATAAATTCGTATGCACATCGTCAAGCAGCTTTTATCGTAAACAAATGATCTGGGAATGTCGTCAAATATAAGCCTATTTGGGTCTCTGCGGGATCTGGTATAGCCGTCACATGCTGTTTTAAACAATTCACCGTTGTTCTTTACAAATATACAAATTTCATAGATATACAACGAGGGCAGTGGCAAGACACCAAGTCTTTGGAAGAGTAGCTTACAAGACACATAGGGGGGGATTCCATATATAGCTCGGATACACTTTTTTTGAGCTATAAAGGCTCGATTTACATTAGTACTATTTCCCCACGCTACAAGACCGTAACGTAAGACTGACTCTATATATGCGCGATACGTTAATATGGTTGTTTTCAGGTTAGTAATATTTTTGACCTGTTTGAGAGCATATACGAAACTGTTTATTTTGCAGCATATATTATCTATGTGTATTTTCCAATTAATATCCTGATCTATGGTTACTCCTAAAAATTTACTATGACTAACTTCATCTATTTTATTATTGTTATAATGAATGTCTAAATTGAGATTAAATTTATTATTAAGTGATTTATTAAATTGCATATAATAAGTTTTATTTAAGTTTATTTGTAAATTATTAATGTCAAGCCAATCTATTACTTTATCTAGTGTATTATTAACATTATTTTCATGCTCTTTTACTGTAGTAGTCTTTTTGTCTGATGTTACTATGATGGAAATATCATCAGCGTATAATACGCATTCATGATTAGTGATATCAGTAATATCATTGACATACAGTAAAAACAGAATTGGTCCCAGGACACTTCCCTGTGGAACGCCGTAATCATTTGTCTTATATTTAGAAAAATAAGATAGCATAGTGTGATTGTTATCTGGTTTACTGATAACAACGCATTGTTGTCTATTAGTAAGGTATGATGCTATCCATTGCAGCGTGAGACCCCTTATTCCTATTACCTCTAATTTGGATAACAGTATGTCATGCCGAACGACGTCAAATGCCTTAGAGAGGTCCAGGAATAGTCCCGTTGTCATAAAGTTTTTATTAACATGAGTCAGAATAGTTTTAAGAACATTAAAGATAGCCAGTGCAGTCGATTTACCCTTTTGAAACCCAAATTGCTTGTCATTAATTATCTTGTATTTTCCACAAAATTCCATAATTCTCTTAAGCATACACTTTTCATATATCTTTGAAAAAATCGGGATCAGTGTTATTGGGCGATAATTATTGATATCATCTTTACTGCCTTTTTTATATAATGGCTTCACTATTGAGATTTTCAGAAGTTCAGGGAAGGTTCCAGTTGAGAAAGAGGAATTAATGAGGTATGTTAAGATAGGAGCAATTTCATCAATACATGCTTTTGTCACTTTAGTGTTGACTTCGTCATAACCTTCAGAGTTAGTGTTATTTAGTGAAATCAGTTCTAATTTCAATTCATTCTCTGTCATTGGCTTGAGAAACATCGAATTAGGTAATGTTTTGTTCATATTTGGCCTTTTTTGACTACATTTGGGTTTTTGTTTTGTAGAATCTATGATATGATCATTAAAAGCCTCAGCTATATCTACAGGGTTTGTTAATATATTGTTATTTATTTTAATGCTGGAAATGTTATCATTATTTTTAGATTCACTTAGTTCATTTTTAATCACCGTCCATGTAGCTTTACATTTATTTTCACTTTTATTAATATAGTTTATATTCGAGGTCTTTTTAGATCTAATGATGCATTTTTTTAGCAAGCTAGAGTAATTTATATATGTATTTCTATTTTCTGATGTTTTTCTTTTATAATATTCAAATCTTAATCTCCTTTTAGTTTTACAGCTTACTTTTAATCCTTTACTTTTCCATTTTACCGTATTCAAGTTGTTTATTTTTACTCGTATTTTTGGGAAACATAATTTGTAAAACAAACAGAAAAGTTCGTGAAATTTGTTAAATGCCAGATTTGAGTTAGGTTCCGTATAAACGTCGAGCCAAGACATATTTTTTAAGCAATCCCTAAATTTACGAATGTTATCTGAGCTGTAATCCCTTTTCCATGTGAACTGCAATGCGGGTTTAAACGCTTTGTGTTTTACAGGAAAACTCAACAGCTGTGCAGTATCATGGTCAGAAAGGTGCAGGGGTAGTACATTTGCAACTGCATCTTTGACATTGCTCAGTATGTGGTCTATACATGAATTTCCCCTGGTAGGAACATCAATGTGAATTTTTAAATTGTAGTTCTGAGCTAAGTCATGTAGATAATTTGTTATTGTGTTGCGTTTTAACGTATTTATATTGAGGTCTCCAGCTATGACCAGATTCCATCTTGAATTGTATTTTTTATCAATTTCATATAAAACATGGTCCAGCTTATTTAGAAAGAGATTAGGGTTGGAATCAGGCGTTCGGTAGAGACCGATGATAATTAGTTTTTGTTGGGGGATTATTATACCACAAGCTTCGAAAATCTTGTCAGTTGAATGATTATTTAAAAATGTCAGTTCTTGATAAGTTAGCCCTTTCTTTGTTAATATGCATGTTCCACCTCTTTGCTTTTCTCTACAAAAACTGGCTGCAAAATCGTAATTATTAATTTTCAGAAATTTTTTATAACTAGATCTCAGAAATGTCTCCGACAAGCATATAACGTCAGGATCCTTATTGGACTCTTTCAGTTCATCGATTGTTAATTCTAATATTTCTTGCTTTGATAAAATACTAGCAATATTTTCTGGGTTCTCGAATATTGTAGAGCTGATGCCAGGCCAAGGCATTGCTGAGATCCGTATATGTATATTTTCCTTGTTAATTTGCATGGTTCTGTTGGCTTGATTACATGGTTAGTAACAACTGAAGAGGATGGTGAAGCGGGTGTTCTGTCTTTTAATAACTGTAGATTTAATTTATCAATTTTTTCACCCAATTGCGTAATTTGTGTTTTAGCCTTCACAACATTATTTTGCAATTCCAAAATAGTTTGATGTAGGTTCTTTAAGTCAATTTTAGTAGGTGACACAGGCTGCGGTGTGTTTGGATTCTCATTCATTATGTGTTTCAGTGGAGTTAAGACAGTAGAGTTTAGAGAAGGTTGAATAGAAGATCTCCGTTTCTTTTTTGTGCTACTGCCCTTTTCTGGTATTGGCGATTGACACATAATCTTCAATGTACTGAGTTCTTTCGTTAGTTTTGTAATTTGCCGTGTGAATTCATTGTTTTCAAGTATTTTGCTCTCGAGTTCGTTTTGTGTACTTGCAAGTTCAAACGTCAATTGCTTTATCGTGTCTTCCATCTCCTCTATCTTAATTTTGTCATTTATTGTGTAATCTAGACTTCTTGACAGTCTTTCAGGGGAAGAAAACGATTCATCGGTTGTTTCATGTTCTGTAAGCACAAGTGAGTCACAAATCCGAGAAGAGGGTGTGTTCGAAAGTTGTAGATTCGAAAGAGCGATGATAGGATCATTACAATTTTCATTTTTATTCTCGTCACATTCCTGTAAGGGATCTTCACAAATATTTTTGTTTTCGTTACATTCGTTTTTACTAGTGCTCTTCGTCTTCGATTTAGTTTTTATCTTTGGGGGAAGCCTTTTTTCTCTCATTGTAACATTCGGATGTAAGCCCTTAGATGTACTCGGCCTATTTTTAGCTTGCTTACATGTCTTACATTTCCATTTATTTCTAGCTTCTTTACTCATTAAACGAAACAATTTTTCTGAATAGCCTATGCAGTCAAATTCATATCTGTTCTGACACAGTGAGCACCGTATTGTATTTTCTTCATCAGTTGTTTTCTGGCACTTGAAACAGTTTACTTGTGCTGCCATCTTATCACTGCTGTTCAGTTTCTCTTTCTTTAAACAGATGATTAACAGATGTAACGTGCTCAGTATAACTCACCTTGTCTTTCCTAACACTTCATAGTATATTCTGTAGATGGCGACAGTTTTTTAAAACTAGAAATAAATTTTCTGACAGTAGCTGTAGTGAGATTTGAACCGGGTACACTTCGGATAGAGCAATACTAAAAAGCAGGCGATCCACGCATTACGCTATAATCCACGCTGGGAACGGTGTCGAAATACAGCTTTGTAAGGCAGGCTAAGCTTCTCTTTAGTGGGTCTTTAAGGTCGATATCTTCAAGGTCGGTCATTACCCCTGCATATCATACGATATAATACAAAAATTCCACATACTTGCAATCAGTTTTTTCGTGTTTATTCCCAGGATGACGATTAAATGAGGATTCTTCGATTATTACGAGAATTCTGACGTTACGATGCGCACAATGATATAATTTTCCAGTTACAGTTTTCACTTTTAAACACGTTTATAATTTAAATTGAGGAGCGATACTCTAACACGTCTTAACGCAGCGGCAGCGATCAACACTCAGTGCCAAATTCGTAACAAATATCACATTTTGTGATAATTTAGCAGGCTTCCTCTTACGGTTAAAAATACACATCCTGTAACATATTTGTGGAAAAACAGACGCCGTACCTCTCTCGTCACGTTGGCAACCTTTGGATACGGAACCCTAAAAATAATTTCAAGCTGTTCGAAAACCTTATATTACAACTGTATTATTAACAACCGTATGGCGCCCGACGTGGGACCAAAAATAGCACGATCATAATGCTGATCCTTCCATTTTTCATTGATCAACCAATCAATCCTAAGATTACAAGTATAATTTATTGCACTATTTCAATTTACACTTGCAATATGTATTAGCGGACAAAAATAAAGTAAAAAATAAGCACTTTTAAATTTTATAAAAATGTTTTTATTCAAATCCATAATCTGGCAGCACTGCATCACTTAAAACCTATTTACAAGAGTCCCAAATACTAAGTACAGACATTGTGAAAATTGGAATGTATACTGAACTTTAAATTAAAAACAAAAGGGTTTGCTTTTAAAAACACTCACAGAATAGCCTTCTGCCTGACGCACTTTGTTTCACGCGTTGAATCCCGCGGTTTTATTGAGGGTTATTATTATATTAGAGAGAGATTATGAGACACGTACGAGTGTAAAGAAATTTGATTTCTTACCCGTGAAGTTCTTGTCAATATTCTTAAACCTGTATATGCGATGTCTCCATCTTGTCATTTGCCCTCTCAGTAAAGTCGCAGGCTTTAACGCGCGAAAGAGTGCGTGTGTAAAGGCATTCGTTAGACTGAATTTAGAAGCAAATATTACCAGAGACTGCGGAAGTACTCCGTCACGGGGGCGGCAAACTTCTTTGGTCACCCTGTGTAGAAGCTCTTTTACATAAGAAACATTTCATTTTAGGGGGGGGGGGCATTTGGCCCCCCTCAGCCCCCCACTTCCGCGGCCACTGAATATTACCTTTCTATAATCCTGTCATGTTTAAAAAAAGACCAAAAATCTAGCTGATCCTAATTGAGTAGACATTAAAAAATAATTACTTAATAATAATAAATAAAATTCAAGCTAACATATTTACATTACTAATGATCTTTGAAAAACAAACAGTTAAAATCATAACGTTTCCCGACTTATGTCAATTGTTACAGTAAAATTAGCATTTGTTATTTTTTTTAAATACAATACATTTATATCACAATCTCAATAACTTTAATGTCAGTAAGTAAGTACTTGATTAGATTACTGAATACCTAGTTAAAATAGACAACATTGCCTGTATTATTTGCCTGTTTATTTCACGACTAGCCGTTTTAGAGTCGACATTACTGACCTAGGTTTAGGCATTCCGTAAAAACAAATGAAAGCAATCGTTTGTTAAAAAAAATGGTTCATTTTGCTATCGGTCATCGAATACATTATGTTTTACGTTATAAAGAAAAATGCAGTAAAATTTTATAATCGTAGCAAAAACTGCTTTATAAATAGATTAAAAATTACCGAACAATTTCGCATCACAAAAATCTTTACTTATTTGTAAACTGAACACGTCAACAAATACAGAATGTAAAAAAAGTGCGTTTGAAATTTTCAGGGGTTACTCAGTATGATGTATAGAATACAGGAATAATGTGCCTACAAAATATTCCAAACACAATTTTTACAGTTACCCATACAAATTCTTGATTCACTTTTCAGATTTATTATGGGAAACTTTAAAAAAAAAATTGTAGATCGGATATTTTAATTATTGTATTCTGTATTCTATACTTGATTCAGAGTTACCCCTTAAAATCTCAAACACACTTTTTAACATTCCTTATTATAACGCAATATTATTGGTAACTTTATACTTCTTTTTTTGACAACTGATAACTGCTTTTTATTTAACTTTTTTCATGGAACGCCAGCCCCAGTTTTAGTTAATACAAAAATGTCATGCAAACGAACAAACCACATATCGTTTTAGAATCCACTGAAGGGCAAATAATGACAATTACTATGTACTTTGTTTAAAACAATCTGCACGGATAACATGAGGCGTATTTCTTTGTCGCGTCATGTTTTGTCTCTTTCATCAGCTAATTGTTAGAACGGAACGAATACTTTATATTACCTCGCGTAGTATGAGGACGCAAATGATAAGCCATCTCGTTCTAACACGAAACTTGTGGAAGAGACACCTTAGGTTCCAGAACAAAGCTCAGAGCTAAGAATTAGCTATCCTGTTGTCATATTATAATTTATGTCTTAGAGAACTTGTTATTAAACTTGTATTTTATGAGATTCGCATGCATATTTATGTCACAGTGGGATCGCATTAACTGTGTTTTCGTGAAAATACGCGTAACATCATGGAAAACCTGATGATCGGGTAACTTTATTTTCTTATATCTGTATACCATTTACAAACTACCACAGATACTACAGATAGATAAAATCGATGCGCGACTTTACGAAAATGCAATCTGCATTCAATAAGATCGCTTAATATTTGCGTATTTCCATGAAAAAACGGACTATGCAATCAGTCAACCATTCAAATATTTTATGTAGTCTTACATGTCCAAAAGTAGGCATTATGAAGGCATATATACCCTCACAATTTTGGAAACAGTCACTCCTATAAAACACATTTCAAATATGTAAACTTAGGACATAGGTATGTAGGGGAAACCGGAGTCAAAATAATTACATAATACATTTTTTTTGCGATGGTGTCTCATGAGATAATTTGGTTTCTTGTCAATGTGTTTAGTTTGTTTATGTTGTGTCAAAACCCAAAATGTTGTTGTCGAGTAACATTTCATGGTGCATCCATATATTTGGCGAATGGTTTTCCAAATGCCGGAGCGAAAGGGACAACGCCATGGGTTAGAAAAGTAATGTTGTAAGTACATACGTTTTACTTATTACCTATAGCCATAGTGGATGTCTTTTGGCTGATGATGAAATATTTGAAGTAGGTAGCAGTGTACTCATTTCATTTGATAAAATATTCGCCGAATATGTGGATACATCATCACTTCTTACAGCATTTTATAGTCTAAGAGCCAAAACACTCAACCTTGACTGCCCAGCAGACAGAGAGAGACTATAAGCGGAAAAGCAACTGGAATATTATGTAAATGCATCCTTCTCAAACCTATAGCTTTCTCTCTTTCTGTACTGAAGACACTAAATGCATCGGCTTTAGAAGCGCCCACAACCCAAGCTGAATCTTAATAGAATACACAAGGATGCCTTATTTTTTTTAATAATTCAATGCAATTTTAATTCTTGATCAGAATCCAGATTCATTCATGGCTCGTGGTCACCTATTAACCCAGTTACTCACACAAACACATACCGATATGCATACAACAATACACATTACACTTATTGCATGTTAGTCCACAACTGATCATCAAAATCCTCACATTGGGGCATTCGGGGCCAACTTACAAACACCGCTGTGAAAACCACAAGGTAGAGCCCGATGAGACACCACCAAATGGTGGGGGAAAACTAAGACCGGTGTTTGTTGCGGTTGATGCTCTGAAGGAGGCGCCTTGCCCACCACTCCTCGAGGTTGAAGGGTCTGAAGTTGGCCAGCTGTCGGGGGGTTATCACCTCTTGATAGTATTTTGCGTCCTCACTTCCCCGTTCTAGTTCTCTGGTCACCTGGAATTCGTGAAATTATGGATATGCATTTAGTTAGTTAGGGTTCATTTTTTCATTTTGAGGTTCAGAAGCCTAAAAAGAAGTTAATTATATTTTAGTGTAGTGTAGTTTAATGTTTTATGATGTGAAAATGCATAGTCCTAAAGGGATTTGGAAAAAAATTTACCTCTGCATTTCTAGCTTGCACACAGCCTTTTCAAATACAGTCACAAAAAGCTAGTTACAAATATTCATACCTGTAAGAGACCTGGAAGCACATGGCTTCTTCTTCTTCTTATCCTGTGGCACAATTTAACCGTACTATCGCAAAGGTTAGACTACAGTTGCCTGATATGTTGCACTTAGCAAAACCCGCAATGTAAAGCATTTAGCATAGCATGGCTGAAGACAGGCATGAGTCCTTTGATCATATGATCGTGGGTGATGGTAAGTGCTACATATCAAACAACTGCATCTAACCTTTGGGATAGTGCCGTTAAATTGTGCCACACTATAACAAGAACAAGAAAATGTGGTTCCAGTCAGGTGTCTTAAAGATAATTTTGATGTAGTATAAATATTTGTTAGTAGCTTTTTGTTACAACTTGAAAAGGTTATGACAGTAATTAGGTGTGATCTACGTCCAACATTAGACTGATGAGTAACCTACCTTATTCCAAGACTCGTAAATGTAACTAATGATCTCGTCCTGCTGGTTGTTATTGTTGTGCTGTGATGGTGGAGGCTGGGCGGGGGGGCTGAGCCGTGCCCCGTTGTGTCCGCTGTGCCGTTTACTGCCGAGGTGCGGCAGTGACCGAGGTCCGCTGTTTACATAACTTGATCTGGAATTGATAGTTATTGTTCACATCAGTACTATAGATTTTGGTAGATTTAGAAAGAATCAAAGCAAAGAGATGGAAGCTGGCAGTACAGGACCGGTCGGTGTGGTAATCTTTGAGGGAGGCCTTTGTCCGGCAGTAGACGTCTTTCGGTCAATGATGATGATCATGAAAGCAAAGAGTACTTCTAATGTGATTTATACAAGCTGAATGAAGAAACCCCTTAGAAATATATTTATCTTGAATTACTTGTCTTTTTGAAGTAGTGAAGAGATAACAATATAAAATCTGCTGATTTATTAAATATACTCGTAAACCCATATTTCCAAAGGTTAATTGCTGTGTTTATTTATACATTACAGCCTGACTGTAGTAGTGCAGAAATGTTTTGAAAATAATACAAGTTTTGTTACAACAATGTAACAAATGCTAAACAACAAAGTACCTAAATAGTTATAAAATTATACTAAGATATAAACGAGTTGAGGTTTTTGATAAAAAAAAACGAATTTTCTTAGGTTTATGATAATATTAAGTAATAATTTTGACTTCTTCGAGTTTTTGATCAAAAGCCTAGGTTTTTGATCAAAACCCTGATTTTATCAAAAACCTACGACATACACAAAGGGGCCACTCATATATGTATATGCTGGCTTATAGGTACCTACTGCTTGCCACAGTATCAAGATTGCCACAGCAAATTTTTTATTAAGAGTGGACTATGCGAATAATGTGGCACTGCTGCACTGTAGTTCTGTCACTCTCACTCCCCTCCTACCCCTACTCATATCACCCCTTCCCCTCCCCAACCCTTACTATCCCCCACTGCTCCTCAACCCCACTTCTGCCCCGCAAGTTATACCCATATCTAATAAGAGAAAAATAATTCCATCCTTTTGCTAGCATGTGGCACTGGCTAGGCTACTGCTCCACTAGAAAGGTCAAAAGATCAACTAGCATGTATATGCATACTATTTGAGTAGTTAGCATGAATCATACATATTTGCTTTTTAGTAGAATCTTCTCTCCAATATTGCTTTTACCATTGATGCAGAATTGTACTGATTATTTCTTATTCTATGCCATCACATACCACATTTTGTTTTCAAAAATTGTTTTAGAAAATATCCGATATTTATATCATAATAAATATCAAAGTATCCGATTTTTATTATATATATCGGATATCCATATTTGATATATATCAATTAATCTGACTAATTCTTGTAAACACATCATATTTTTTATTCAGGAGTCATAAAATTGGAATGGAAAAATAAATAAAAATAGCATTTATCATTTATAAATTAAAAATTAATAAAAAATAAGCAAATACAAATATTAAATTTTAATCTCAACAGAGATGGGGGTTTTTTTATTGTAGTCATCATCATCGCTCACCATTACACTGTCAACGAAAGCTAGCTCATTAAGTTTCATTCAACATTGCCAGTGTTTTGCAAAATAAGAGCAAAACCCAGTTTTTGTGTGTGTATTAGCAATATAAATCATTAATATATATCCAAAGATAAATATCATGATATATATTGTGATATATATCAAGAATATATAGCTTGCTCTGGAGAAGATATTTGAAAAATATGTACCCCAGATAAAAAAAATGAAAAAAAAAATGAAAAATGTTGTTTATAAACAAGTACTGTAGCAGAAACGGTTGTCGCTCAGTGCGGCTTGGGTGGTCGCATTGATCATGCAGGTTAACTGACTACAGACACAGTCATAACCTGGATTTGCATGCTTCGCGTGTGGAGTATGGCCTAACATTTCCGAGGTATGTGAAGAGACCCGTGCCCCTGCAGTGGGGACCATGTGGGTTGTTAACACATTGTAAATAGTTTGAATATACTTACCTATTTTCAATTAAAAAAATACCTCTTAGATTATAAGCTAGCTTTCTCCTTTTATTCCAACTACCACACGATCTCATACCAACTCCCTGAGCGAAGCCGGGGCACACCAGCTAGTTTCTGGGATAAAAATATTATAATTTCTACTTATAAAATGTTATAAGGCCAAATGATAAGGCGTGCATGAATTGATAATATTAACAACATAAATATCGTGCGATAACAAATAAACATAAACCTAAGTACTCGCGCGTCGACCGTCTCGAATTCGCATCCAAAACATACTGTTCTTTGTGTACACTTTAATTGCATTGTAGTAAACCAATAAAACTAAAATATCTTCCTACAAACGCTTCGAATAGCTTCCGCAACTATGCGAGACACGTCCTCAAGTGTTTTGTTTCAAGCAAAAAACAAGGCATTATTTACTAATCTCTAAACAGATGCTGATCAATGGACGTGAAAGTGGAAAGGATAGAAAACTCACCTCATATTTCGGTCCATTTCCAAATCCTAATGTAGTTTTTCTAGCAAATTATATGTTTTAATCCTAGTATATTATACACGTAAACTGATTCTACTCTTAAATCTTAGTTTATATGAAATATTTTACACAAAAGGCTATAAAATTAAGATAAATATTCAGAACGCCACACAAAGCGGAAAGCGATTCGCGTCGCGAGGCAAGCAGACACGCAGACCAAACGCAGACAGCTGTCAGCAGTGTGACCAGATTTAAATTGTTAATCCTGTTATTTGTTATTCGCACATTTATTCAATATCGGAGACGTTTCTGCGTTTTACTTTCTTTTCTTTTGTAAACTATGGATACCTAACGCTGTGGATTGTGCGTGTACAAAACTAGATTTAGTCAAAAGGAATTGTAATTATTTTGCTCAGTTGTTTGTTATCTGTACAGGGTGATTGGTAATTCGACGTGATCCTTCAAAGGGGTTATACTAGAGGTAATTTGCAACAAATTAAGTCCTGTTAACCAGGGGTCAAAAATGTATGGTTACTGAGATATTACTGTTTTTAGATTTTTTTGAAATTTTCTACCTTGTTACCAAAAACAATTAATTATGAAAAAACCATTACACCGTTTACATTAAATTGATACTTTTTTAAAACCTGAGAAATGAGCGTTTGCTTTGAAAAAAAATCCTTGCCGAAAACTCACAAAGTCTCAAAAATAAACGGTCTTAAGTTGCATAAAAATATTATTTTGTATAAATTTTCCATAAGTAATTGAGTATTACTAGAAAAAAATGTAGTGAACTTGGCATACAAATAAATGACAAAAGTTCATTGTTTCATAAGCTTTCTAAAAAGGTACAAATGTTACCAACTTTTGCACGGGGTCGAAAAAAATCCATTAAACCAAACAAGTAACACATTTTTTCCATACATATCCTGCACGGTGCCGCCCTCTCTTTTATTCGTGTCGTGCGTGACCAGGGGCGCCGAGTACGTGGGTGCTCGGGGGCTTGGGCACCCACGAGACTGAAACAGTGGGTGCTGAGCACCCACAAGAATATACATAAGACTGAGCAGTGATATTTGAGCAAAACGATGTCGAAAATTGACTCAATTTTTTTTTAAGTTCTGCTACTAATCTGACGTCGTTTAATAAATTTCGCGAGTTTAACACGACAATCGGTTCTTCTGTCTGGTAAATAACACTAGTGTAGAGAAATACGCATCACATCTCAGGGCATCATAAACAGCATCCAAATCCAATATACGAGTAAGTCTCCCATACTCTGATGATCAAAGATGCCTTATCTTCTTAAATATAAAAAAATATAAAATTAAAATTAAATAAAATATAACTTTTTTTTAATTTCCTACATTTCCAAAATTCCCGTCGGTCCTGATCTGAAGTGAAACTGAACAAGTGGTAGCTAGCCAGGCGGGTTCAGAAAATGCCCTACCATTAACCAAACCGAGTTCACAAAGTTGGACCCCGCCGTGAATCAAACCCGTCTCGGATTCGACTTGCGGCGGGGTCCTGATCTGAAGTGAGTGGACAAGCCACTACGTTACGGAGGCGGATTTTGTCTAAATGTAACCTTTGTAGAGGAGTATAATTACGACCAAATAAATAAATGCATCGAAGGAACATTACTTTTGTACATATATGGGGGGGGGGGCACCATTAGATCTCGCACCACCTTAACATTTTGTAAGGCCGCCACTGTGGGCACCCACGAGGTTTTCTGATACCCGGCGGCGCCCCTGTGCGTGACTCGTGAGCTTAACATGATTCGATAATTTGTAGCAATCTTCGCGACAGTTCGTGGACACGAACTGCACAGTTTCCAACCAGAAGGTTAGTTCGTGCGTACAGAAAAGTCACAGTATTTGTTAAATAATAGTTGATATCCTTGTTAATTGACTAAAACTACGTTTAAACACTTTTAATTTTGATATGCGTGGTTTTGGGACGCTTCTTCAGCACGAACATAGAAGCGGTCGTGATTCAGTGTGGCTTGCTTGGTCTCATCGATCACGCAGGTTAATGTTATGGGTTTTTACTGTTAGTGGCATTTATTTCGACCGTCTCCGTGCTTCGCAAAGCATGTTAAGCCTTGGCACCGGCTGCTATCATTAGATGGCAGTCGTTAGCCATGTCGGAGGCATTAATAAGGATATTAACTATTATTAAACGAATACTGTGACTTTTCTGTCCGCACGAACTAACCATCTGATTGGAAACTGTGCGAGTTCGTGTCCACGAACTGTCGCGAAGATTGCTACAAATTATCGAATCATGTTAAGCTCACGAGTCAAGTACGACACGAATAAAAGAGAGGGCGGCACCGTGCAGGATATGTATGGAAAAAATGTGTTACTTGTTTGGTTTAATGGTTTTTTTTTTCGACCCCGTGCAAAAGTTGTTAATATTTATACATTTTTAGAAAGCTTATGAAACAAGAAACTTTTGTCTTTGGAAAATTTATACAAAATAATATTTTTATGCTACTTAAGACCGTTTATTTTTGAGACTTTGTGAGTTTTCGGCAAGGATTTTTTTTCAAAGCAAGCGCTCATTTCTCAGTTTAAAAAAAAGTATCAATTTAATGTAAACGGTGTAATGGTTCTTTCATAATTAATTATTTTTGGTAACAAGGTAGAAAATTTCAAAAAAAATTAAAACAGTAATATCTCAGTAACCATACATTTTTGACCCCTGGTTAACAGGACTTAATTTGTTGCAAATGACCTCTAGTATAACCCCTTTGAAGGATCACGTCGAATTACCAATCACCCTGTATATATAAAAGAGGAAACTGACTGACTGACTGATATATTAACGCACAGCACACAACACTGACAAATCGCTGGGTCTAGGGATTCCAAATTTGGTAAGTTGGTTCCTTATGAGTTCTAGGGGTGCACTAAGAAAGGATTTTTCAAAATTCACCCTCTAAGGGGGAGAAACGGGGGTCCAAAGTAGATAAATCAACGCACAGCCCAAATCGCTGGGTCTAGGGATTCCAAATTTGGTAAATTGGTTCCTTATGAGTTCTATGTGTGCACTAAGAAAAGATTTTTCAAAATTCACCCTCTAAGGGGGTAAAACGGGGGTCCAAAGTAGACAAATCAAAGCACAGGCTAAACCCCTGGGTCTAGAGATTCAAAATTTGGCAAGTAGGTTCCCTATGAGGTCTTAGGGTACACTTAGAAAGGATTTTTCAAAATTCACCCTCTAAGGGGGTGAAACGGGGGTCCAAAGTAGATAAATCAACGCACAGGCCTACCCCTGGGTCTAGAGATTTGAAATTTGACAAGTAGGTTCCTTATGAGGTCTAAAGATGCACTAAGAAAGAATTTTTCAAAATTTAGCCTCTAAGGGGGTGAAACGGGGGTCCAAAGTAGATAAATTAATGCACAGGCCAAACCCCTGGGTCTATAAAATTGAAACTTTGCACAGGGTTTCTTTATGAAGTATTGGGGTGCATTAAGAAAGGATTTACCAAAATTCACCCTCTAACTCTGGGTCTAGAAAATTGAAATTTTGCACAAGGTTTCCTTATAGAACGGAGGCAGCCACTAAGGAAGGATATTTCAAAATGCTCCCTCTGTATAAGTTAAAATGTGGGTGGTAGTTTGTATGGGAAAGTACAGGCCAAACCCCTGGGTCTAGAAACTTGAGCATAGAGCTTCCTTACGGAATGGAGGCATCCAATTAAGAAGTTTTTTTTAATTCACCCTCTCAAGGGGTTAAAATGGGGGTGGAAATTTGTATAGCAAAGTACAGGCCATACCTCTGGGTCTAGAAACTTGAAATTTTGCACGGAATTTCCTTATAAAACGGATGCATGCATTAAGGAGGAGGCATGCATTAAGGAGGAGGCATGCGTTTTTCAAAATTCACCCCATGAAGGTGTTAACATGGGGGTGGAAGTTTGTATGGGAAAAGTCAAATTTTATGCGCGTTTCAATTAAAACTCTCTACTACTACTCTTAAAAATAATTGATAAAACTTTTCCTGTTCGCCCCGAGAGGGGATAAAAGTGAGGATTGAAATGGGTAATGTCAATGCAAAGACCAAACCTATGGGTCTAAAAACTTAAAACTTCAACATAAGGTTCTTCATATAACGCAGGTTTTCATTAACAAAGGGTTCTTTGAAATGCACCCCCTGAGGAGGTGACACAGGGGGTTGAAATAAGTATTATCAACGCACAGGCCAATCCCTGGGTATAGACGTTTGAAATTTTGCATAGGCATTCCTTATATAACGGAGACATCCACTAAGGAAGGGTTTTGCAAAATTCACCCCCTAAAGGGGTTAAAATGGGGGTGTAAATTTGTATGAGAATAATATATTTTATAACTTGGCATAACTATTCTTGAAAACAAATGATAAAACTTAAGTTGAATATATTTTATAGTTCGCCCCATGAGGGGGTGAAAGTGAGGGTTGAAAAGGTTAATATCAATGCACAGGCCATATCTATGGGTCTAGAATGGGTCAAAATATCAAAATACAAGCAGACAAAATTTCGAAATGAAAAAATGGGAAAAGGTCAATACATAGGTATGTCAAAAAGTCAACATGTCAAATCTTCTACATAACGTCTAAAATCTCCAGAAAACATCCCTTTCTTTCTGATGCCCCCGTAGTTTCTCAAGCCACTAGCCTTCGACGAAACCTTTCTTCTCTGAAACTCTTCTAATCTCCGCTCCGCGGACAATTTTGACGTCTTTTCCAACTCCCTAGATAGCATTCCCCTTCGATGCATACTCTCGGCTTAGTTATTTTTGAGATTAATCCGCGATGAATAAACAGACTTTATTATTTAAATATTATATTTTTAATGTGTGACAATTTAAATTATCTTATTATTTATTTAAATAATTAATTATTGCCTTGATGATCATATTATCCTCTGACATTTTTGTAATATTATTGTAAACTTGACATTGATAATATGAAATAAATAAAACTAATCTAATCTATTTTATAGATTATAATAGGATAGTGTAACCGCTTTTTTAGTCTACGCGGGCGAAGCCGCGGACACAAGCTAGTCCCAAATAAACATAAACCTAAGTACTAGTCCGGCTTTAAAGTGATAATGGAGGTACCCCAGGGATCAATATTAGGTCCTTTCCATTTTTCTTGCGTACATTAATGATTTCCCGTTTATTGTTCAAAATTTCGCAAATATAGTGTTGTTTGCAGATGATACTTCTCTTATTTTTAAAGTTGATAGAAAATTAAACAAAACTGATAAAGTAAACAACACTCTTTCAAAGATACTTAACTGGTTCATTGTAAACAATCTACTTTTAAATGCTAAAAAAACCAAATGTATAAAATTCGCATTACCAAACGTTACAAATATTGACGCTAGTGTAATCATAGATAGTAATGAATTGGAATTTATTAATAGTACTGTTTTCCTCGGTATAACTTTAGATGCTACATTGCAATGGGGTCCACATATAGAAACTTTAGCGGGAAAGTTTAGTTCAGCTGCCTATGCCGTCAAAAAATATTTGGCAGTTAACAGATGTAGACACTGCACGGCTAGTGTATTTTAGTTATTTCCATAGTATTATGTCTTACGGAATTTTACTTTGGGGACATGCAGCTGATATCGAAACTATTTTCGTTTTACAAAAAAGGGCAATCCGCGCAATCTATCAGACGCGATCCCGCGAGTCGTTGAGGGATAACTTTAAGAAAATAATATTTTAACGGTTGCTAGTCAATTCAAATATGAGAACATTATGTACGTCCGCAAGAATCTGCATTTGTTTCGTAAAAACAGTGACAGGCATGATTTAAACCTAAGGAATATATAAATAACATTGATATTGCCTATTCGGGACTGAGCAAAGTTAAAAAGTCGTTTGTGGGGCAATGTGTACGATTCTATAATAAAATACCAGAAAATGTAACAAATCTGTCTGAAAAGAAATTCAAAAAGCATGTAAAAAAAATGTCTGTGCTCCAAAGGTTATTATAAGATAATAGATTATGTGAATGATAAAGACATTTGGAAATGTATTGCTCTTCCTGATAACTGTATAGTTGATAATATACACTGTATTAGTAATTAAGTATTATTTTAAAAAATGTTTTGGGCTCGACGTCTTCGGAAACACTTCCCGGAATGTTGAGTGTACAAGTTCCGCATGATAGGAACTTTGTACTAGGTAGAAAAAAAGACGATTTAAAAGTATGTGCAAAACATCTACTTAAATAAAAAACATTTTGATTTGATTTTGATTTTGAAAATATTTTATTTTATTATCGTATAAAAGCCATGACACTGAAAATGTTATAATAACGTAGCGTATAATGTTATTTTCTTTATTAGGGTGTCACACACTAGCGCTACACCTACTGTTCTATTTTATCGTAAGATTAAATGTCTCTCGCCATACAAATTAATTGATCTTCACACCACACACGGGCGCTATGCTATACTGCTATATCGTCAGATAATCACGTTACACCTTGCGATATGGAAACGATAGCGTAGATATGACCTTGAGTAGATATGGCCGTATATTCCATAAAGATCCAACTGATTTAAAGTAAGCTAGGGATAATGCACTTTATGTCAGTGGCCATATGGCGTAGATATTATATGAGCGATATTTACTTGTTCACGACGCGCGGGGTCATGGCGATGGCGCGACACGTGGAGGAGGTGTCGAAATATACGTAGGCAGCGCGAAATGTTTTCGGCCTGAGTAAGAAAAAGAAAAGCGATACAGCTGAAAAGTTTTTTTTTGTTTCTACCACATCACCTCTATTTCAATACACATATTCAAACAAGGAATAAACATATAAATCCTTTTTAAAAAATAACTAGATTCGTAAACTTGAGTACTACAGCTTTCAACTTATTTTAAGTGTAGAAACTCCGTGCTTTTTCAGCTAGCGAAAAATATAATAGACAGGAAGAGCCATAAAGACATTGTAGAATGCTCGATCCAGTTGTTGGAAGCCAAGATCCCCGATCGCCATATTTTGAAAAACTCTTCTGAGGCACACTTGCATTGTCGTGCAATAGATGCACATATTAAGTGATTATCCCGCCCGAGACATTTCTTCTGAAGTTTTGGGCTTACAGTATTTAAAATAGTAGCATAATATGTCTCGTCCACAGTAGTGTTAAGTTCTTATAAATTCTTCAACAGTACAATATGTCTTGCAATTTCAAAAAACCGTGGTTACTATTTTTTCTTTGATTTTGATACCCTTGCTTTTTTGGAGCTCCTACATTTGATCTTTTAATTATTTAATTAGATTTTTTTAAAGAGATCATGGTAGAGGACCATTGTTTCATATTCTGTTAGAATGGACTTTAAAACATCAGTAGTATTCAAACCACACGGTGCCAAAAATATCTTGCGCTGTTAACCATTGGTGTCGCAGAATTACGGGAACTTTAGGAACCGATCGCATGGTTTATTTTTTAACTCCTAAATGTTTATTTAAAAATTGATGGATTGTTTTAGAAAGCTCAAAAATTACATAAATTAATTCGACCCATAAACAATGATCACTCAGATCAGAACTAATTGTTCCATAGCAGCATTGTTTTCCGATATGGTCGATATCAACCAAGAACCAACCGATCCAGTGCTCTTCATGTTGAAAAAAATCACACCCGAAACGAAACTTGTTCATCTACTCGTTTATGCCTTAATAAGAAGGTGAACCCACCCCGTACACATAACAATAATAACTGTTCTTAAATTCTTTTGATTTTCCCCTTATTTTGATAAAACAACTCGACTGCATGATATTCGATTTATGATACGGCTGACCTATTGGAGTTTTACTTTTACAGTAAATAAATAAAACCTTAGCGATCTCGTCGACTGCGTCAGTGACTATTATTGGTCTTACTCTTTCCAGAAATATAGCTTATAAGTCATCGCTCGCTATACAACTTTAAATATTAGGCCAAAAACTTTTGACGCTGCGCTGCCTACGTATACTATCGTATCGTATCGCCGCCGTGTGTGATAGCTTGCCATACTATCTGCAGATATCGTAAGACACCCATAACACAAGTTTTTAAACTTAGTATGGATGTGAACCACAGTTTAAATAATAAGTATATAAAAGCAAACTGATGTAAAGTGTTTACTTTAAAATAACACTTTTATTGTCTGAAATAACTATTTGTAAGATGAAATAGTACTGTATAGCGCTAGTGTGTAACGTCCTTGTGTCAATGGTTTATTTTCAAATCACGGACAAATAAATTTATTTATTTATTTTTATTTCATTTTTTATTTAAATACCTACAAGACAAACTGATAAGCGTTCGCCTACACCCTACACTACATTACATTTCGAATAATCCATCATAATATAGAAAAAGTTTCTAGCGTCTGGCAACCTAGGCACTAGACTGGTTCCAAAGTCAGTTATGTGGTTAAATAAATTTGAAAAGAGATTCATTTTCTCTTTCATACTTAATAGATTTGCATTAAGTCGCGACGTACACTCAATCTGAGCAGGTTGATGTATGATAATATAATATCGACCGTAACGCCACTCTTTTTAAGTTCAGATCAGTGTGGGTACCATCGCGGCGGTTACGTCAAGGCCGAACGCAAAATTCTCGAGATTTCGATGTTTTTATTACTTTTCGTGGCTTTCAAATAAGTTAAAAAAAAACCGTTCAAGGTAAATTGAAGGTATTAAAATGGCCGATTTTTGTGTGTTGGTTTCAACATAAACAAATATTGTGTTTCCGAGAGAATTTGCAATTAATGCAAAATACAGAGTTTACAGGATATTTTTTTTCATCAAAGTTTTTGTGATTTTTATGATTCTGTTCAAGGCAATTTGTTTTTTATTATTTCAAGTATGTTATATATTTTTTCCATGGTGATAGCTTTAACCATTGCTTCAAGAATTTGAATTGAATATTGCAGTTTGGCTATACTTAGCGCCTTAAGTAGGCTATCCTCATGTACATATTTTGGAACGAAACTCTATTCAATGAAAGAAAAGCGGTCTTTTTGGCGGGAACTCGCGGCAAGAGTTTGTCATTTTTGTTTTATTATCCGAAAAAATAGATATCGTGGTTTTTATTGCATAATATTGATAGTGTATTGTTCAATAAAGTGCCATTTAAGTGTCTAATATGTAGGATAATGAAATAAAAGTGTGTAGACTGTGTTTCGAGTGCTCTCAAGAAGTCCATGAAATCTTCATCAAAAGTGCTATCATTTTGTGGAAGAATAGAGAAACAGTTAAAGACGACAGAAATTGATAAATGAGAACTCAGATGAAATAGAAAAATATTTAGAGAAGAGCAAACTACGTAAGAATAGGCTGTATGGCCAGAGAAGCCTTTGCCTTTTCCTTGCAAAAGCAGGAACAAAGCAGGAAAGAACCAAACAAAAAAAAAATGAAAGAAAAGCATAGTTTTTGTTTGTAGTATGTTTTACCGATTTTCAGTAAAATAAATATTTATTCATTCCAATGAAAAGTAATTGATCTATTACGATTACAACCATGTCGGAAAAGTTAGGATTTGAGGAACTGCGAAGTAAATACAAGGTATGTTTATTCAAAATGTAACATAACCTAGAGTTAGTAATTTTACAACACTTTATCAAATTATTTGTGAAGCGAATCGAATGACCCTTGCCGAAAGCAGTAAAAATAATCCATATGCATGCTTTCAGGATGTATTATCTAAAGCATTCGCAACAAAGAACATCGAGCTCTTGGAATCGTTTGCAAAGAGTACCCACGAAACAGAGAGGAAATCCGCTATGGACCAGGCCTACAGAGATAAGTTGTTAGACTTACTTGTCGAGGATCCAGACACTCTTGAGAGCTACGTCTGTTTCTGCATAGAGTCATGTAGACGGCAGCTGGTGACTCCTACGATGCCCGTAGTTTTGCTAGGCGACATCTTTGACGCTCTAACCTTGAATAAATGCGAGAAAATGTTCTCGTACGTAGAAAATGGAGTCAGTATATGGAAAGAGGAACTGTTCTTTGGAGCCTGCAAGAATAATCTGTTGCGAATGTGCAACGATTTGCTGAGGAGACTGTCTCGGTCTCAGAACACAGTTTTCTGTGGTCGTATACTGCTATTCTTAGCCAAGTTTTTCCCATTTTCTGAACGGTCTGGACTGAATATAGTATCAGAGTTCAATTTGGAGAATATCACCGAGTTTGGTGGTGATAATGCAAGTAATCTGAAAGAAGCGCTTGATGAAGAGATGGTAGTTGATAATGACAAAAGCAAAATAACAATTGATTATAATTTGTACTGTCGATTCTGGAGCTTACAAGACTTCTTCAGGAATCCAAATACTTGCTATAACAAGATACAGTGGAAAACTTTTGTTGCAGTAAGTTTTTTTATATAAATATATTTGAATGTATGTATTTAAATGTATATGTGTATGTATATCAGTCTCTGGTTCCCAAGATACAGGGAATCCTAGTTTGAGGCCAGATGACCGTGTGTGATTTGTCCCGGATATTATTATTATTATTAATCACAAATTCATGTTGCTTCAGTTTTGAGATAATTATCATACCTATTTGCTTAAAAATAGCACATTATTTTTTAAAAATCTGAACTGATTCAACCAAAAGAGATAGATAGACTCTGGGGTTCACTGGTTAGCGCTGGTGACTACTGATCTGAGAGTCTGGGATCAGTTGCATTTTTTTTGGGTATTTATTTATTATAATATACATATAATTTGTAATACTTTCATTCAACAGCATTCAGGCAGTGTACTATCAGCCTTCTCATCGTACAAGTTAGAAGCAGTCGAGCTACTGAGCACTAAGTTGAACAGACTGAAAGCTGTCAGCGCTGATGCTGAGATGCAAGAGACTAAAGAACAACACTATTTCGCCAAGTTCCTCACAAATCAGAAGCTTTTGGAGTTGCAGCTCTCCGACTCGAATTTCAGGAGATGCGTGTTGATACAGTTCTTGATACTGTTTCAGTATTTGACATCTTCTGTTAAGTTTAAGATGTAAGTTTGCTATCTATTATTCACATGATGGTAGATGTAAAATCCTTTTAGTGCTAAATATCTTACATTATGCAGGTTGTTGCAGTTTAATGCTTGTCAGATGAATGCTGGCTCCAAATCGATTGGCATGTTTCATTATTATGACTGTATTCACTTCAAAACAGTAGTGTCACTCCATAGTAAGAAAATAAATATGAACCTAAATTTGATGATATTCTTAGAGGAGTTTCATATAAAAATATGTATAGATTTCCTTTGAATTAATACTTACCAATTCCAAGCGCTCAACTGTGGCTAAAAAATAAGAATATGCTGTCCTTTTCATCCTTTAAGGCTTCGACACACCAAAGGCAGGTCAGACGCGGAGCAGGTCAGTAGCAGCGCGGTAGACGGCACACTGAATGCAGACGGCAGTTCCAACGCGGTTTTAACGCGGGCCCGCGTTAAAACCGCGTTCAGTGTGACGTTGACGGGTGGAGGTTATTTGGCTGCAAGATGTCGAACGGATTCTTGCTGCTTTATTTTGTCTCTAAGTTGAAAAAGAAAATTTTACTTGAATGTTATATTTCTATACTATGTCTCGAAAATCGTATATATTTTTGTTCCCACGCATTAATTCAATATTTTTTCGTTTAAATCCATCAAACGGTTGTAAAAAAATACAACTGTTTTGTAACCGCATTGCCGCGCTGCGCTGCACTGCGACCGCCCCACCCCCAGTGTGGCATGCTAACATGGTTGCCATAGTTATAAAGCAGCGCGGGGCCGCGATCAAACTGCGCCGCGCCGCGCCTGCGCTGCTTCTGACCCGCGCTCGCGCTGCCTGGTTTGTCGTCCGGCAGTTGCAGAGCGGCGCGGCGCGTACTTCATATAATTTCTTGTATTACAACATGCGCGGGCCCGCCTTTAAACCGCGCTGCTACTGACCTGCTTTTGGTATGCCGAAGCCTTTACAATATCACATGGCAGTGACATCGTTTTTGGTTCATAGTTCATGAGCTATCATCATTACATTATTCTTGTTTAAATCTATTCTTTCTATTGCATCTTTCAGTTATGTTAGTGTAGGCTATTTTCCACAATCAACCATGACTGTGTCTATCAGACTCATTTTGCATACTAAGCTGTTTCATAACTAGCCCTTTCAGTACCTATGTCACTTTTATAACAAAATACATAATTGCAGGGAGCAACAGGAACTGAAATCAGATCAGGTGGAGTGGGTGAAGGATACTACAGCACAAGTTTACCGCTTACTAGGAGAGACTCCACCAGATGGGAAGCAGTTTGCAGAGTGTGTGAAGCATATCCTGAAAAGAGAGGAGCACTGGAATAGCTGGAAGAACGATGGGTGCCCAGGTATGTTACTTCATATCTTTACCAAAATAATAAGGTTTCTTAATAAGGTGTATACAGCCACAGAAAAAAAAAGGTTTGGAATTCTTGTCTCTGCTACAGCTCTAACAACCATAGACAATGGTTATATATTATTTGTGGTTGTGACATTCTCGTAATTGAAGAACCGTCGCAGAAGAGGTGGAACTGGAGCTCCTATCGACTGGTCATGTATTTTTTTATGTGTATTATTGTATTAATATGGATTATTTAGAAATAATACTCCTAGTATTTACAAAGTTTATTATAATTATAAGAAATCCTTTAATGCATCATAATATATTGTACCAGTATTTACGTTCTTCAAATAGGGTCTTATCACATCACACATAAAAAAACCATACTTCCTCTGGCACTAGCCAACACGTTCAGAAATTAACTTAGTTTCAACTACTATTACATGTAGTTGTTGTTTCTTTTTAACGCAGAATTCCAGAAACCGAAGCCTCCACCGCAAGCCGATTCGCCCGAAGAGGTGAAACGTGGCAAGAAACGGCGGCGACCGGTTGGTGACATCATCAAGGAGTACGAGGGGCAGGACAAGGTCTATATGGGAAAGTAAGCTACATTCTGTCTGCACTTAGTTGCATATTTAAATGAACGAAAAATTCCAATGCATTCCAAGGGTGCACTCTGACAGCAACCATTTTGTACCTTCTCTTTCACACTTACGCGATTTATATTATGCTTATCCTTGAGTTATTTTTTAATTTGTTACACTTTTTTGTTTGTTATTTTGTAAGTAGCAATAGCGTATTGCTACTTATAAAAGTCGCTGCAATTATAATCAGGTTGCACCATAGATGTGACCCTTTTGTGTCTATCTGTGAATTAGCTGTATAAACCATGGACTCGATTAATATGTATTTGTAATGCTTGATTTTAATTTTGTTAACTATTTTCAGCAATGAACTGACAAAGCTGTGGAACCTGTGTCCAGACAATCTTGAGGCTTGCAGAACTAAGGAGAGGGATTTTATGCCTTCTCTAGGTAAGCTAAATAGTTACTAGTTGTCCTAAACCGTTAACAGAGAGTATATTATGTTACCCTTCACAGAGAGCTTATGATGTTACCCTTTACAGAGAACTTATGATGTTATCCTGCCCAGAGGGCTTACGATGTTACCCTTCACAGATATTTCACTTAAAATGTTACCCTTCACAGAGAACTTACGATGTTACCATTCACAGAGAGCTTATGTTGTTACCTTTCACAGAGAGCTTATGATGTTACCCTTCACAGACAGCTTAGAGCTTATTATGTTACCCTGAACAGAGAGTTTATGATGATACCCTTCACTGATGTTACGCGCTGCAGAGAGCTACATGGTGGGCGGCGCCGGCAAGACGAGCGGCGGCAGCTGGGGCTGGCGCGCGCTGCGGCTGCTGGCTCGCCGCTCGCCGCACTTCTTCGTTCACACCAACAACCCCATCGGCCGTCTGCCCGACTATCTGGATGACATGGTGAGAGCCTGGAACTTATGTAGATCCAAGTGAATGGCGTGGGGATTACAATGACTTAGCATCAGGCGAGATGATGCCGAGGGCTTACCAAATGTTTTAATAAAAAAAAAATACAGATCCATTCGACTCGTGACAGGCGTGTTTTAATAGGTTGAGATTTCGGATTTTAAGAAATAAAGAAGCCTTGAAATGGAATTTCGATGGAACTTCAATATTTCTTATAGCAATACCCAAATTCTTAATCCTCGTTCGTTGAATATGCTTAAATGTTGCCATTTTGGAACAAACATCGCCCTCCTTTTTTTTTTGGCTTTTTTTGACAGACACGGGAACCAAGATCGATTTAGTGGAGGCTGTGGGGCTAGTGGCCAACTCCAGTTTCAAGTTTTCAAGTCGCCTACAAGGCCTGTGACATGGCTTAACGACAGACTATAGATAACTATTTATATGTTATTTGTTCCCAGGTAAAACGCGTGACGCGCGAAGTGGCTATAAAAGCTGAAGCGAACAACACAAACGACGAGTCTATTGCCAACGGTGATAAAGCTATTAAACAGGTTTGTAACTTCGAAATAGGGTAGACCGGGGCGAATCGGATCACGATTAGAAATAAATAAATATTTTAAATAACGCGCTAGACTGACTGTTGTCATAGCAACATTATACATCGTGTTGCTATGACAATGGTCAGTCTAGTCCGGATTTTTAAAGTATCTATTTATTTCTAATTGTGATCCGATTCGCCCCGGTCTACCCTACAATATATTATTGCCGCATAAATATAACCCATTGCTGGGATAAGCCATATCCTAAGCCAAGTCCAGATTAGAATTGATAGGAGGTATAGATTTCCTTTATTTATTACAGATTAAAACTTGTCCGCGACATTTACATAATAATAATACATAATGTAATATATTAGTAAGATTTAGAAGCTTTTAACTCAATACCATTACGTCGTATATGTATGTATGTTAAAAACGCAATCTCCAATAATTGTAAAACTAATAAACGAAAATTTAATTTTAGGATTTGATTTTGTAAGTAGTTTTCGTTTCTTTATTTACTTGTAGTAATTCTGTTGTTCAAATAACAAAAAAAAATAACAAAAAAAATAGCAAAATAACTATTAATTTTTAAAGAATAACAATAAATTTCATCTAATAACTCAAGATTACTTCCCAAAGAACGTACCTACGCCAATAATCCGATTTTTTCAATGATTTGTATTTTTCTAAAAACAATATTATATTATACCTATGTTAAAAAAGTGTGTTAGCAGAATCAAGTATTGAAAAAAATCCGATATACATTTTTTGTCTACTTTCCCATACAATGTCTTGATTCACTATTCAGATTTCGTATGGAAAACTGAAAAATATGCAAGTAGATCGGATTTTTTCAAAAGTTTATCTGTATTCTATACTTGATTCTGATTAACCCCTTAAAATTTCAAACGCACTTTTTTAACATCCCGTATACAGGTGACTCTGTTCCGACAAAAATTAAATGCAGCTTGTAAAAGTTTCACAAAATAAACTGAATAATTCTTCCCTATACAATTGGAACAAAAGAAATCGGGGAAAGAGTGTATATCGTAGGTTTTGTTTTGTATGTTCTCCCTAAACGTCAAAAGTGACCAATTATTCGCAGGAACCCGCCGAAGAAGAAATTACTGAGGAGCAAATGGAGGCAGAACTTATAAAGGAGGGCGACTCTAACGATATTGAGCAGGTAGGTACTTGCTTACAGATTTATCATTAATAAGTTAATGATTAAATTATATCATCAATAAATAAGTGAGTAATTTATAAATAATTGAGTGATTAATTAATATCATAAATAATTTAATATTAACACATTACCTTTATCTTGTTTCAATACAAAAAAAAATTATTAGGCAATTGACGTTTTCATGTGTCAGTTCTCTAGTAAGTTAGTTTACTTTTTATTTATTTTGGATTGGAATAAGGTATACCTTACCAAGTTCCAAAAGGTTGAAATTAATGAACTTCGATCTGTCCTAGTTTTCAAACACTGTGTTGCTTACATATATGACCGAGGATATGTCAATGCAATTATTTTTTTTACTATTTCTGGTTATGGATGAAAAGTTCAGATTTGAAATTCATTAACATGCAAGCCAAATTAATACCAAACAAAATAAGTTTTAATGAAACTAAGTTAAATAAATTAGTAGGTGAAGAAATGGTGGTGGTAATTTAAGAAAATTGGTTGTATCTACTTATTTATTTATTTATATAGGGTGACCCTAAATTAGTTTTTGATACGAAAGGCTATGCATGTGCTCATGATAACAAACAACTTTCCCTAAAGAACCCATAATCAAATCTCAAAAAAAATTTGGACTCTTCATACTAATTTGGCCGGTCAGTTCATTGATTTGTATGGAGACTCAAAATTTTTTTTTGCGATTTGACTATGGGTTTCTTAGGAAAAGTTGTTTGTTATCATGAGCACATTCATAGACTTTCGTATCAAGAACTAATTTAGGGTCACCCTATATATTTTGTATTCGGAAGATTCACAGCAAACAGTATAAATACTAAGCAGTAAATAACGAAAGATGTGATAGTAAAATAACAGCTCAACGTGCCTTGTTAAGCACAAAAAACCAACGACCAAGATTTTCATTTATTCCATATCATAATCTCTAGTAATTCTTTCATGACATTATGAACCTTATTCCCAGGTGCCAGATTCCACAGCGGCCGGCGAAGATGACTACGACAAGGCCTCCCGCACCCAAATAACCATGATAACCCCCACACAGCTCGAAGCAGTGTCAACCCACCTCACCGACTGGAAGAAACTCGCAGCCAAACTAGGCTATAAGCCCGACGAGATACAATTCTTCGAATCCGAAAATGCCACTGATGCTTTAAGAGCTAAAAATATGCTCCAATTGTGGTTTGACGATGATGAAGATGCTTCAGTGGAGAATTTGCTGTATATAATGGAGGGTTTGGAGTTGACTGAGGCGTGCGAAGCGTTAAAGAATGCCAAATGACAGAAGGTTAAGCATAAGTGTAAGAGGCGCGTGGTTATAATAAAGTGATTTGTACGGTATGTTGATTTGTTTATTTAATCTAGATTTCCAAAAAAATTTGGTAGTAAAGTATAATAGTTCGTTTGTTAACAACCCACATCGTCCCCACTGCAGGGGCACGGGCCTCTTGCCATGCCTCGGGAAGGTTAGGCTATACTCCACACACGGGGGCCAAGTCCGGATTAGTGGAGGTTGTGGGGCTAGTGGCCAATCCCAGTGTCACAAGTTTTCAAGCCGCCTATTAGGCCTCCGACATAGCTTAACGACTACCATCTACTGATAGCAGTCGGCACCAATGGGTTAACGTGCCTTGTGAAGCACGAAAACGGTCACTGGCAAAGTAGTGATAAAAGGGGGCCAATTAACACCAAATAGTGTTATAAGGGTGATATAAAAGCAACGCGGAGATAAATGCCACTAACAGTCAAACCCAACCAGGCTATAACCGTGTCTGTCTGTAGTCAACCTGCGCGATCGATGAGACCACGCAAGTTGCACTGAGCCACGACCACATCATATAGTAATACTGCATCAAAAATCAATTATAAAAATATTATTTTTTCACGAAATAACACTGCTCCTCCGAAAAGAGCAAAGCTCTTAAATATCGGACGAAAATATCACTGTATGAAAATTGTTGAAGAACTTGCTTGGATTTTTATTACACGCAATTGTTTCATTTATAAATATTTCATAATTGGTATCGAAACGACTATATTGATTTATGACGTCACAGTTTACTATCTCAAACATTTTTAGAGCAAAATGTCGTTTTCGATATTTGGTAAAAGTAATTCGGGTAACTACCGGTCGACTATCGCATTTTCATAAGGGACTATTCAGCGTCGTTCATATAAACCACTAGCTTCCGCCCGCGACTTCGTCTGCGTGGACTTCAGAATTGGGTCCAAACAGAAATATAATGTTAAGGCAACGCCCTCTAGTGACAAAGTAAAAATTTCAGTTTTTAGCTATTCCCCCGGGTAGCCTCGAGTTTTCCGTGATAAAAAGTATCCTATGTGTTAGCCCAGTGCTTTATCTATCTTCCGGCCTCAACAAACATCCATAACATTGTGGAACAAACAAACAAACATCCATACTATCGCATTTATAATATTAGTGAGATAACTTTGATGATCTATAAATTCAATAAAGAAAATCGGACAGAATTAAAAATACCAATTAGTTATCAAACGACGATATTAGTGAGATAACTTTGATGATCTATAAATTCAATAAAGAAAATCGGACAGAATTAAAAATAACAATTAGTTATCAAACGACGATGGTTGACAAAGGAGGCCGGAACATACCTATACAGACTGGCCCTTTGAGCGTCACAGTCGGCTAGGGCCGACAACCGGTTTCCGTGTGAAGGCGCCCCAGTATTTGAGATTTTCATACATTTTGGTCGGCTGGCGCCGACGTTGGCGCTGATGGCACGATTTGTCAAATAATAGCGAAGCGCTAAAAGGATTTAAAAAAGTGCCTTTGAAATTTTAAGGGGTTACTCAGAATCAAGTATAGAATACAGGAAAAATATTTTAAAAAATCCGAGCTTCCATTTTTTTTTTCAGTTTCCCATACTAAATGTGAATAGTGAATACAGAATTTGTAGTGGAAACTGAAACAAATAATTGTAGGTTTGTTTTGTTGTATACATAAGTATGGTATAACTGAAGTAAAGAGTACTTTAGGTAGCTATAGGCTAGTAGTGATCTTAAAAAATCTGTAACGTTAAACTTGAGAAATATTTGTAGCTAAATCCAGCTCTTAAAATGCATTATCAGTTAAACGCTAGATTGCCCAAAAACAATATTTTTCTTAATCGTTTTTAAAAATAGCTATGTATTAGGTCGCCTGAGTCAGATAAAGAGGAAGATTGACTGAAGTGACTCTTTATTTTTATTTTTTTACCCATTGACCGCCACGCCACTTTGTGACTAATCGTGCCCCCACCGCCAACGTCGGCTCCAGCCGACAAAAAAGTATGAAATCTCCAATCCTGGCGCCTATGGCACAAAAGCCGTAGCCGGTTGTCGGTTAAATATAATACCCATATATGGCAGTTCTATTAATTTGCCTGACACACCTAAGAACAGCTTTAGAATAAGTATTTGTTTGTATAATATATAAAACGTGACAACTGTTACAACATATTATAAAGTCTATAGTTACCTCTCTGACTCTCTTCAGACTTAGTTAAGTCATTCTTATAGATTATCATGTCACCCCTGATGTATACCCCATGGAAACTAAGCTCACTCAAGATTTATAAAACCATCAAACATTGTCGGTCCAAAATTATACCTTGCACGCATTTCCTCGTCTGACTCACGCATGCCCGAAAGAAAAGTTATTGCTGACCAATCTTATAAGAAACTTCCTTCAGACGAATATAGGCGCTAAAGTTTAACAAAGAAAGTTCACGAAAACTGAAGAGTTAAAGTTGTAAAACAAAAAGTCAACCAGCGTAAATTGATCTCTGACGTTCGTTACAAACTGAAATTTATTAAGAGGTTTAACATCACCACAAGCTTCCCGCGGGTCTTCTTATATCGGTACGATACGAACTCTGTTGTGGTGTTTACAGAATCATGGAATAGTGCACCGAAATTAGTTCGAAACGAATGCGTCAATGGTTCGGTAGCTAGTCCAACTCGGGATGCGGGCGCGAACGCACCGTACCAATATAACGTAAGATATTTATATTTTTATGATCAAGACGAAAGTTTTTTCTTATTAAATTAAAAATATATGCGGAAGAGTCGGCGTTCTGACGTTAGTTGCGCGGGATTCGGGAACGTGCTATCATATAAATGCTGAATTTCACTTTGTGCTGAAGATTCTGGATTTCCACTATTTGTAAGTATGTACTTTTATTTACAATATTTTAATTAATATTTGTATATTCTAAGATTAGATCTTTCATTGGTTTACTCTCTGAAATATTACATTTAAATAGTTATTTTAGCAAATAAGGATTAATAAGCAAACGAATAGTTTATTTTAGCAAATAAGGATTTATTTCCATGTGTAAGGCAGGGACCTGTTATTAAATAAAATAAAAATACCTTGAAAAGGTCTGTTTTACCTACTTAGGTAATTACAGTACCTGTTTTTCATAAAAAAAAGATCTAATACCTACATGCTTCACTCAACTAGTGTGATTAAAAATCGTGGTACGCGGGTCCCAAAATCCAGATCCCCTAGATAAAAAGTATGTTAAAATCCCTTTAATTTTTGTCATATGCTATCTCTGTCTCTTAATTTTGTAGAATCTCATATAATAATTCTGCCTTTTTACAGTATAAAAATTAGTCACTGGTGTCGATTCGGTGTTTATGATTAAACTTATTTGACAGGACTAAATTTAATCGTCCTGTCCTTGTCTTTTCGATATAGAAAGAAAAAGACAGAACACCTAAATTAATTTTAATCCTGTAAAATAAGTTTTATCGTGAAAACCGAATCGACACCATTGTCACTCTCAACCTGTTAACTTTATCTGTTAAAAAAATCACGTTAATCTTGCATGCAATTTGATGCATGCTTATTTTCAAATTAATTTAGTTCACACATAAACGTTAGTATCCAGGAGTATACCTATGTTATCTAAGTTATGCTAACAGCCCATATCACTCCCAGCACAGAGAAATATGTATGTCGCTTCCCATAACTCGGGAAGGTTAGGCCATACTACACACTGGGGCCATCTCCGGATCATCTTGTGGAACTAATAGCCAAATCCTGTGCCTAATTTTTTAACCCGGCTTTAGACCTGTGACATGGTTTTACGACTGCTATCTAGAGATAGCAATCGACACCAACAGCATGACGTGCATTGCGAATAACGAAAACGGTCGAGATAAATGTCAGTAACAGCCAAACCCAATCCAGCTTATGATCGTGTCTGTAATCAGTTAACCTGCGTGATCGACGCGACCCGACCACGTAAGCCGCATTGAGCTGCGACCGTATCTGTGCTTGCTACAATTAAAATCCTAATCCTAATACATATAATTACCGACATTAAAGAAATATAAAGTGTCACAACATTAAAATTTACACTCCCGCCAAAAGCCAATCTTGATCTTCTTTATGTAGCAAGGCGAAAGTAGCAGAAAAAAAACTAATAAATCTCGGTTATTTTTAAACGTTTCAGCGTTTCGGAATGCCGAGCCGTGCCGTAAAGTTTTACGAGGATATGAGTCTAGCCCTCCACAGCTACATACGTTATATCTGTTCATGAGTTATGTTATGATACAAGCATACATACAAGTAGCCACTGAAAATGCAGCCATAGTTTTTGCTTGCTTTACATAGTCGTAAAGGTTTAATTACTGAGTTATTGGCGCAGGCGGTACCAGCCCACGTTGTGTTATGGAGACTAGACAGAAAAAAAGTTACGTTTAAAATAATGTGTACATTTTGAACGTTTTCGGACGCCTCATTTTTGCCTTACTACGAACTTTCCAACTGTTTTTTGAGATTTGAATTGTGAATTGGCGTTAGAGTCGTCTTGATACCCAGATTGACAACTTTTGTAACATCGGTTTTTTAATCTTGTAGATTTAATTTAAAAACATAAACATACTGGATTGTGTAAAAGAATTAATCTCGCCGTGTTGCTAATTCGTTTGGTTACCGAAATCTCATTAGTTGTAAATAAAATTTGATAAAGTATATGATATTATGACATGTATGTAGGGTGCTTCTAAAATACCTGAAAAAATGTTGCAGTGCCTTCTACCCGTGACACTAACTTAACACCTTTTCCTAAGAAACCTATAGGTAGTCAATCAATTCCATATCAATTCGCAGAAAAATGTTGGACTTCCCAAACAAAATTGGCGGACTGGTTGATCAAATTAGTATGAGTAGTGTTTTTTTTGCAAATTACCTAAGTACAGGTTCTAGTTGTACAGTTTCATTAGTACAGAACGTGTTTCTTTTTCAAGTATTTCATAAGTAAATACCTAAGTATATGATATACAGGGTGTTAAAAGAAGTGCGTTTGAAATTTTAAGGGTTACTCAGAATCTATATTAAAAATATTAAAAAAGTCCGCTCTTCAAATTTTTTCAGATTCTCATACTAAATCTGAATAGTGAATCAAGAATTTGTATGAAAAACTGGAAAAAAATATTTGAAGAGCGGATTTTTTCAATATTTTTCCTGGATTCTATACTTGATTCTGCGTAACCCCTTAAAATTTCAAACGAACTTTTGTTAACAACCTGTATATTACATACAATGGAAATGAAGTGGGTAGTTGAACGCTCGTCAAAAGATTAACACAGCAACGTTATCCCACTGGAACAGTTTCACAGTCATGTTTTGGCCGCTTATGTGAATTTACTATCCAAACTCATCTAGATAAGGCCTTCGATCATATACAGGCTGTAAATCTAGTCGTGCGTCAATTCTAATAAGTGCTTCTACTCCTGATTCTGATCCACTTTCCCCAAGGAACCCATAGTGAATTGGAAACAAATTTTTGGATTCTTCATACAAATCGATCTGTTGAGCGGCCAAATTAGTATGAAGAGTCCAAAAACTTTTTTGCGATTTGACTGTGGGTTCCTTGGGGAAAGTTAATCATAATCAGAAGTAGAAACATCTTGGGCATTGTAGCTGACAGGTGGGACAGTCCCATGTTGGGGCGGTGGATACGACTTCATACAGTGAAGTATACCCCTTTAAGTACTCCTTTCATGTCTTTTTTATTATGTATTTTTACGTTTTAATATTTTTTATGTTTAAATGATTTTTTATGTTTTAATGATTTTTTAATGTTTTAGTGAATTATTTGTATTTATTTAATTTCAATGTGTGTTTTATAAAAATGGTTTTTTAATATCTGAAATTAATTACTATTATTATTATTATAGTGATTAAAATATGACGCACGACTAGATTTACATACTGTATATCGAAGGATAAGGCGGTCGCTAACAAGAAGTAGATACCTACTTACTTTCCCATAAAAACGCTTATAATCAATAAAACTAAACAGGAACATTCTAATGCAACTTTGTCCTCTGCATCGTGTACCTCATGCATGACTAAGGGTCGTGACCTCCCCGAAGAACCTTATTTCTTATCATCTCTCCCTGTCCTCGGCAGCCTGCATATCATCCATCATGGATGTTGGACTGTACTGCGGATTTGTTCGGACCAATGCGTAGAGCACCGGGCACGAGATCTCTTTTTGCCGGATACAATGTTCTCAGTTTTTTAGGGTTCCGTACCCAAATGGCAAAAAACGGAACCCTTATGGATTCGTCATGTCTGTCTGGGTGGTTCTTCAAAATTTGGTTAACTTGGTGGTAGCAGCAATTTTCACATATTTATATCTATTTTATCCAATATTTGTAACTACTAAGCGATATTATAAAGTTCATGTAATTTGGTCACTCACTTTGATTTATATCATAATATTTTTTATTTCCGAAAATCGCCTCTTCCTACTCCAAATATCAGTCCCTAGCCATGTAAGATCTCCCAGATTTAGCAAGCATTTCATTGTTATTCTAATTCTCTAAATAATACTTTGATTTAACTCGACTTAAACACGTTTACTATTACATAATTAACCTAGTCATTGCGATTTAATTGTTAATAACAATTACTTTTATCATATTATTTCAAGTTAAAAAATGTAAGCGTTAAAAAATATCAGTCCCTAGCCATTTGCGAAATTCGAAAATACGCGGCATCTAAGCTTATGGCGTTTTTCATAACTTACTCCAACGGAAGCATCGATGTGAAGTTAGCCGTAAACACGACCAATGCCGCGTCAGCCATTTCGTTTTTAGTGTGGTCGCCGACTTTGTTACGGAAGCACGTGCTGTGCCAGTCAAACTCTCAGTCCCTAGGTAAGTCGTTTCAAAAATAGTTAATTAATAATTGATCTCATTACTTATTGTAAATTTGAGCTTTGTCTGCCTTGTTATTTTGATCACCTGCTGGTTTTTATGTTTATTTTAAATAATAGGTTATGTTTGATTTTGCTTTGATTCGTCAGTCCCTAGACCGTCAGGCCCTCGTCGTAAAAGTGACTAGGGCCTGATGCCACACCTAGGGACTGACGGTCATACTGCGTGATCCATGGTTTTAATAATAAAATATGTGTATTTGTTGTAGAATATGGCACCTAAAAAGAAAACATTACTGTCCAAAGAAGAACTCGCCAAAAAAAAGTCTGAACAGGCAAAGAGACGTTTGTAAAAAAATAAAAACGACCCTGTTTTGCTAGCAGAGTACAAAGAAAAAGAACGACAGAAATATCTAAAGAAAAAAGAAAAAGGACAAAGGAAATGTGTCAAAGACATGACACCGCGTGAGCACAGAAGAGCTCGAAAAAAATGGGTAGCCTACTCATCAGATTATAGAAAAAAACAAAAGATTCGTGGAAATGGTAATAAATACATGGACCAAAATACGCCGCCGTCATCAGACGAGGACAATATTCCTGAAGTTCCTATTATAAACAATGAAAGAAGAGCTGAAGCTAAAAGAAGGAGTATGGTTCAACGGAAAAAAAGAAATAGTATAATGAAAAGGAAGGACTTACTCATTAATAATTTGAAGAAAAAACTTGCTAGCGAACAACAAAGAAACAGAAGACTGAAACGTAGAATGACGAAAAATAAGAAAGCACTTACACCAAAAAGTAAAATTGAAACCATGGCTAACGACCCTAATCAAAAAGCAGAATTGATAAAAAAAGCATTATTTGGCGAGATTATCCAGACGCAACTATTAGATAAAAAGATTGACACACAGCAGAAAAAAACTTCCTCCTCCTTAAGAATGATGTTGTCCAGTCCACTGACACATAAATACAAGATATGGAGACTTGGAAATAAAGCTATTACATACAAACAGATGGGATTTAATCGTACAAAATATGAAGCTAAGCGCAATAGAAAGGGAGTTGAAAAAATCATTCAAGGATTTTATGAAAGTGATGACAATAGTCGTTGTGCGGCTGGAAAAAAAGAATGCATTACTCGCAAGAAAATAAAAAAGCAAAAAAGGTATCTAATGGATTCTTTAAAAAACTTGCATCAAAAGTTTCTCAAAATGAACTTGATGACAATTGGGTACGCTGAGTTCTGCAAATTGCGTCCATTTTGGGTCGTTGTGCCTCAGCTTACAGACCGTGACACCTGTGCCTGTATTACTCATGAAAACATCAACTTGAAATTAGATGCCTTAAAAAATGCAAACGTTCTAAACGTTTCAACTTATCAAAATGCCCTGGCAACACTTTGCTGTGATCGTTATTCAGAAAATTGCTTAGCGAGAACTTGCAAGAACTGCTCAATGAAGACTTTACCATACATGGAGTTTAATAATTGTAAGGAAATTGCATTCAAACAATGGAAGCAAAGCAAGGAATTGATCAAGGACTTAAAAACTAAAAATAATCGATATGTCACAAAGTATAAGAAAGAGATCTTCAGCTTAAAACCTAGTGATTTAATAATGCAACTAGAAGAAAGTGATCTTCCAAAATTGTTTCACCACGAACAGAACATCGTTCACCAATATAAAACTGTTAAATCATTGAAAGATTCACTTACAGAGAAAGATGCAATAATACACATGGACTTTTCGGAAAATTATACAACAAAATGCAACCAAGAAATTCAGTCGTATCATTTTGGTGGCTCCCGGACTCAAATTTCATTGCATACTGTGGTCGTTTACACAAAGGATAAAATAACTTCTCACTGCACTGTATCGTTAAATTTATCTCACAATGCCGGCGCCATTTGGGCACACTTACAGCCTGTGCTCAGAACGTTGCCTCCCTCAGTAGAAAACCTGCATTTCTTGAGTGACGGTCCTGTGACCCAATACCGAAACAAAACAATGTTTTATATTTTGGGGTGCAGAATCCAGGACTTCTATCCACTCGCTATGAATTACACGTGGAATTTCCACGAGGCGGGACATGGAAAAGGAGCACCAGATGGAATCGGAGCGACTTGCAAACGTAGTGGCAGCGGACCAACTCATAGCTCAGAAAGGTGACATTACAAACTTACACGACCTTGTGGCTGTACTCCGTGAAAGATGTCCAAATATACAGATTTCTGTTATCGAAGATGCTGAAATAGAAACAGTCAACAAAATGATCAAGGAGCATGAGAAAAAGCAGAAACCGTTTAAAGGCACTCTGTTAGTGCACCAAGTCTCGGGTAATATTTATAACTCAAATAAACTTGTCTTGAAGTCACTTAGTTGCTTCTGTGATGATGTTGGATGTAATCATTATAACTTAGGGACTATAACATACCAAAGCAATACAGAGCGGCTTCAAGTTCCAGATGTTTTCACGGATTCCGAAGATGATGTGCCATTAGCAAGTATAAGCCAATATGCGCAGGAAAAGTCTAAAACGAGCTATGGCAGTGGAGATTACGTTCTAATCAAGCTAATTATGAAGAGAAAAGAATATCGATACGCCGCAATTTGCTCCAAATATGACGATGAAGATGGAGAGCTGACAGTTACATTCCTTAAAGTTTGCAATGATAATGGCACAGAATTTCAAATAAATGAGAATGATATCGCTGACGTGCCTTACGAAGATGTTTTAGAAAAACTGCCAGTTCCTAACCTCATAGTCAAGGGTGGAACAGTGTTTCACAAATTTAAAAAACCTGTTGACGTTTACGAAAAGTAGAACAAATAGTGATGTGATAGTATTTGTGAATTAGAGAAAGAGTGATTATTACGTTCAAATTATAATTTTGTTACATAGAAAGCAATTTTTTTAAAGTATTGTTAATTACTTAAAGATTATTAGTTTGTAAGTACATACTAAACTCAAAGTACAGTTTAATTGCTAAGAAAATTTATAGTTAATGAAAGAAAGCCTGTGATTGTAACTTTTCAGTATAATCAGAGTTTATAAATTGAAGAGATAAGTAGGTAATAAGTTTCACTGATATAAAAAATAGCTTGTCAAGGTAATAAAAATTGATTGTCTACCTCAGTATATTGAATATTTTTGAGACTGAAACTAGACTATGATACTAAATTTAAGATTGTAGGAAGATAATTCTACTAATTATATAAAATAACTTATATTTTGACTGTTTATTACAATAATTAATAATAATGATGGAAGTTATTTTATTTTGTTAAGGTTAATTTTGCAATAAAAATGTGATTAAACACACTAACCGTCTTTGGCGTCAGTCCCTATCATGTCTCGTCAGTCCCTAGATAGCTGATTTCAAATAAACTCGAATTTCTCCTAAAATACTTAGTAAAGTGACTGGCCCTTTTAGATGCAACAAAGTAGATATTATACCCACAGTATCGAATTAGAAATTTACTGATAACTATCTAAAAAGACCTTTGTCAAAATTAGGCCATAAGTTAACCAAATTTTGAAGAACCACCCGTCTGTCTGTCTGTCCGTATGTCACAGCCACTTTTTTCCGAAACTATAAGAACTATACTGTTGAAACTTGGTAAGTAGATGTATTTTGTGAACAGCATTAAGATTTTCACACAAAAATAGAAAAAAAAACAATAGATTTTGGGGGCTCTCCATACTTAGAACTGAAACTCAAAAAAATTTTTTCATCAAACCCATACGTGTGGGGTATCTATGGATAGGTCTTCAAAAATGATATTGAGGTTTCTAATGTCACTTTCTTCTAAACTGAATAGTTTGCGCGAGAGACACTTCCAAAGTTGTAAAATGTGTCCCCCCCCCCCGCCCCCGTAACTTCTAAAATAAGAGAATGATAAAACTAAAAAAAATATATGATGTACATTACCATGCAAACTTCCACCGAAAATTGGTTTGAACGATATCTTGTAAGTAGTTTTTTTTTAATACGTCATAAATCGTAAACCGCAATTTACCTTTCATTCAAGTTACAACGAACTACAAAAACTTTTATATTATGTTACTTGCTACGGAACCCTTCATGGGCGAGTCCGACTCGCACTTGGCCGCTTTTTTCTTATTGCATTTTATAAGACTCCGGTTTCCGACCTCACTTGTTCCTTTATACATTGTCGGGGTGATATATATTTATTTTATCGTTTCGTTTTAATATGTTTTTAATTAATTTTAAAAACTTAATAACAATATTATTATGTGACGTCACTATTTTTCGGAAAACCTCAGCACCCCTACCTACTGAAACTTTGATGCTGCTTACTTAATTATCTTGTATTTTATTTTAAATTTTTGAATTACAGATACAAACTTCATTCATACTCAATAAGAAATAAACGACTTCTTGGCATAATTATTATTACCTCTTATTCATTTTATAATTTGTAATGTAAATAATGATTTATTCTATTCTGTTCTTGTCTAGACCTTAAAAGTTTTTAAGTTTCGTTAATATTAAAAACTCCTCGGTCCTCACGTCCCCTATAGGCTATAGGGGATATTTTGCGTGGGGCTTTCCCTGGCAATCTTTTAAATAAAAATTATTGCTATGCATTGGGATTAGTTACAAAAAAGTGTTACATAGAGGACAAACAAAATATATATTTTACTTATATAAAAACCCCTTAGTACGTCGAAGTAATTTTTTTCAGCGTTACAATCGAAATCATGCTTCAGGACTGAGGAGGGTATGATAATCTCATCTCATCTCATCTCATCTCACTAATCTCACTTCTCATCTCACTATCTCGCTAATATTATAAATGCGAAAGTATAGATGTTTGTTTGTTTGTTTGTTCCGCTTTCACGCCGAAACTACTGAACGGATTTGGATGAAATTTGGTAGGTAGATAGATGAAGCACTCGGCTAACACATAGGATACTTTTTATCCTGGAAAACTTAAGGGTTCCCGTTGGAATTCTCACTAATATTATAAATGCGAAAGTATGGATGTTTGTTTGCTTGTCAGTTTGTTTGTTTGTTCCGCTTTCACGCCGAAACTACTGAACGCATTTGGATGAAATTTGGTAGGTAGATAGATGAAGCACTCGGCTAAATCATAGGATACTTTTTATCCTGGAAAACTTGAGGGTTCCCGTTGGAATGCTTAAAAACTCAAAATTTTCACTTCGTCACTAGATGGCGCTATCTTAACATTTTCTTCCAATTCTGAAGTCCACGCGGACGAAGTCGCGGGCGGAAGCTAGTATTATATAACAATCAACTTTAAATACATTGTTTTGCTTCTAAAAGTCCCACTTCCAGTCGCTTGACCGTTTGTTATTTTTGTATGAAGTCGTAAAATCAAAATAAATCATAAAGTTTACCACACACAGAGCTATTACGAGAAATCCTGTTATTTGTGTATCTTTAACGTTGCAACAAAACAACTAAACTGCTAAGAAATGAATCATTGGATCATTTCGTAGTTTTGAAGCTACCGACCACAAAAACTGCGAACACATAATATATCTTGTATACAACACATCATTAATCGTAATTCCTACTTTTATCGCGCGTTAGGGTCCAGAGACTTTGGTGAACGGATATTCAAAAAGAAATGCACTCTAACAGAATAATGTAACAGAAAAAGAACCTGTGTTCAGAGTGCCTCCTCTGTCAATTTAGGGATCAAGATTAATCTTTTTGAATACAGGCTGTAATAATATTAAACGGATATACAATATAATACATGTTACGGTATACTTCATATCTTATTAGCCACAATGGAACCGAAAAGGTATATATGTCGTGGCCAGATCATAGAATTGATCACTTTATGATGTGGCCGACCATTTCATGAAATGATTGTATTTCATGAAGTGGCCAGCTTAAACTGACCATATTGTTTAAACGTCAACGTTTGATGATATGTCCATCCATGTTTGGCCATATCATTAATGTAGGGTTTCCATGATATCAAAGGTTAAATAAAAAGAAAACGTTTAAAAGTTACTGGCATTCGTTTAATCTAAGTAATCTTGGTCAACAGATAAATTAATTAATACAGATAAAAAAAATATTTGTATACTTGGCTTTTAAGATTTATATCTACTAACCTGTGGAATACTTTCCGAACTTCAAGGTTTTTTTACGTCGTCACGCTCGTTTTTTAATTGACTTTCTTAAAATTATTGTAGTTTTGTGTCGTAACGACATTTCACTTCACTTTTATCTTCAATTGGCGCATTATTATTAACTTTTTTTTTATTAATAATTGTAAGCCGCCATGATGCATCAAAAAAACAAAAAGATATCAGCGCCTCTAACGTTGGATAATGTAACTATTTTACGATATGATCACTAATGCTTGACCATTTCATGAAGTAGCCGTGCGTTGATCTGTATATCGTCAAACGCTGATTTATTCATTGATCTGGCCAGACCATATCATGATGTGATCAGCGGATATTTTCCATTTCATGAAAAACGACCATTTCATGAATGGTCAGCCACATCATGAAGTGATCAATTGTGTGATCTGGCCACGACATATATACCAATATACGTTTGACCTAAGGGATATGTGTGTTTCAATAAGTACCACAAAGTTAAGCTGTCTTGACTTTGACATTTTTTTCCTTTAAGTAAACAAATATATAACGTTAATTCCACTAAGCTATCGTCACCGGTTCTTACCCGCAGGGGGATGAATGAGGTTGCCATTAGAGAAGGGCAGGGAGTGTTTATACTGTATATAAGCAGCACTAAACCTTCTTTCATTCAATCCAAAAAAGGTAAACAAACTTATTAGGCAATTGACGTTTTCATGTGTCAGTTCAAAATCTTTACTAGAGTCTGGCCATCGATAGCGTGTCTTCTGGCCTCCTAGTAAGTTTGTTTACCTTTTTCTTTTTTTGGATTGGAACAAGGTATAATGTATATACCTGCTGTGGCATTACATCACAAGTCACAACAGCGCAGTTAAACCGTGAGCATAAGGTTTACGAATATCGGAGTTTAACGCCTAATTACTCTAGTTACTTTATTGCCAGTAATACGGTGAACACTAAAGCCACTAATATTGTTTGCAATAATGTTGCTCCCTGTTCCCTTCCGGGTAAGTCTTAAAACCCCAAATGTAAATGTCAACTTTTAACTAACGATAGCTAAAATACCATTCCATTTAAAAAAAAACTAAAAACTCGACTGCTCAAAACAATATCCTTTTTAAGCACTCAGTAGATCACTGATTCTACAAGATTTATTTTGTTTTTTTACGTGTCTACGCGGTACCCACCTGATACATAGCCAGCGTTACGTTGGGGAATCTTGGTAAGCCGCTTCCATTTTCGTCATCATCATCACTGACCATCAGGTGAAATGATGCCAAGGGCTTACCAATTGAGGGTACAAAAAAAAAGTTTCTAACTCAAAAATTAAACAACTTATGTTTTACCACTTTGCTGACTTGCCAAAAAGAAGCTTTCATACAAATCGTTCAGCTGTTTCATCACTGACCACAAGGAGAGATAATGCCAAGAAGTTACCGCCGCCAATAAGCCAACGCCAGGGGCGTTATAAATGCTTAGTCGATCCTACACAAACTCTTTTAATGCCTTCTCGAAGAGCTCTTATAAATAGATGAAAAAATAAGTGCCAAAATAAACGTCTCAATGGACTGTCGCGCCCACACAATGATACGGAGTTCGTAAAAGGATCATCCACGTTCACGCCCTGCGCCCAAAATATCCTACATCCCCCACACCTGTGTCAGCGGGCTGGCAGTCAGGCGATCCTTCCCACTCGGATTGTAATCAACTTGGTTCAAAGCTGTCATCAGTCTAGCACTGATATTTATTTATATTGAATTTTTTGTTCAGTATACTGTAATATCGTGAGTCGTGACTGAAATAAAGCTATAAAGTTTGATTTTAACTTGTATATGCAAACAGCATCCTTAACTCCTTACCATCAACGCCAATGGAATACTATGCTTCTCATATTAAACGGAATGTATAATTTTGTACACTCAACTTTCGGGAAGTGTTAGGAGAGTGATAGATAGGAAACGTTGCCGAGTTATAAGATAACATAAAATAAATATTTCTGGGATGGTGTCGTATTGGCAAACTTTTACCCAAAAAATATTTCATGCAGTTGATGTTTTCCAACTATCAAAGATCTTTTTTGGGATTTACGAATGTTTCCAGAATCCGAAATCCGATGGAAATATCTTCCCAAAATATTTAGTTAAGATTCTGAAGTGATAACTTTCCAAACATTTTAAACTTTCTCTCCGTCTATGCGTGGAACAATTACCTTTATTAACCGTGGTTTCCCATGGAACGAACGAGCATAGCCTGATGGTGCACTTAGCATTATCTGCTGTCATATTATGTATGAAGACCATTTTTGGATAATGAAGGCTAATATCATTTCAAACTTTGTATTATATGTAACTCCGAGTCCTATTTTTCGATGAATAATTCAGGTAACAGCAAAGTTTTTAGCCTACGAAAAGCAAGGAAGTGTTTCGCTCCTTTGTTAGTGCATTCAAATAGAAGTCTGCAAGTTCCGGAACATTAGCTCAGACTGTAAACCTGGATCGGTTTATTTGTCTGCACAGCACTGGACGGGCCGTCGTAACTATCGTTACTTCAAAGTGCGAATTGAATTTTAGAAATTCACAGATTTGGTTTTCGATAGGTAATTATGTGCTCGATTTCCTGAGAATATGTAAGTATGTGATTTAGTGTCAAGTTGTCCTGTACTATGTGAGTTACCGTCATCACCTTATTTTCCTACACTTTATTAATAGGTCCTACGCCATTGCCACTCCGCACCCCGTCATAGTTATCTCTCATTTAATCCCAACTTATCATTGGTTCTTAAGCCTCCTCCTGCGGCCGAAGCCCTTCTATCCATACAAAATTGGCTATCTGATCCAGCAGATCAATTTCTATGAGAAGTCCTTTTGGTATGAAAAATCTATTTGTTTAAAAAGTCCGAATTTTTCTTCGAATTCATTATAGGTTCAGCAAAACTATCAATTAGAACCCTCCTAAAGCTTCCGGAAGTGGTAAAACGACAAAACCGTAGTAATATTTTTTTATACAGCTGTTGAGTAACAGTGTGACTGAAAATAATGTGACACAACGGCTATATAGGATTTTGAACAGTAGATTAATAACATGTGAAAATAATGAATGTATTTGGGTCGTTGACCATGTAGGTTCCTTGAGGAAATGGTATTTACCATTTTCGCTTTTTATTGACTAAAATCACCCTGTATTCGTTTCGACTCTACATAATTAGTATAACATGCTTCTTAAATAGATAACCAATACTTAATTAACTAATCTTCATTAAATACCTATCGACAGCTATCTGCTTTACGTTCCTTCGCACCTACACGAAACATTTCCACATTTCCAACAGGTTCTCAACATTAAAGCTAATTTGAAATCTAGGGCAGTACATTGGATGTTAGTATTACTGTCGATACATATTTTTCTAATCTCCCAACATCCGGGCGTGCAAACGGATTTTCATCAGTTCATTTTTCAACGGATTTTCGATGCGCGCGTATATTTTGGTAAGTGGAACGCCGCCGGCGTATGCCTATAAACATTGTCGGACGATGGAGCAGGTTGCTACAGATTTTCAACTCCGCACCTAATTTTTGTAATAACTAATGAGATAGGATTAGGTACTTATTCTTGGCTTGTGAGTACTAAGCTCAGATTTTGCACGCCACTTACAGAATCAAAATTTGATAGTCGAGGTTCAACGCCTTTAAAAAAGAGCGCTCTTCTGTCACCAGAATTTGAAAGTGCAATTCCTTTTATCTAGCTTCTAGAATAGGTACTGTTATTTACCCGTTTACAGTTTGTCCCTGGAATAGCTACTGGAAGAGTTACTTTTGTTGTATGGCCGTCCAACTGCTAATCATGGTCTGCTAAACCTGCAGGAAACCACACTATGGCTAGGTTTGTGCAGCCCTACCTATCTGTATTTCAGCAGTGCACTTATTTCGAGTGAAATGATGATAACATGGTTGTTGGTCAATACTTTTAGGAAGAGAGTAAAACGAAAAACTGAGAAAAATATATGTAAAAAAATATGTCAAAAATTTTTAGTTACGTAAGCGGCCGCAGGGAAATGGCACAGTAGTGCCAAATACCTATAGGTAGGGTGGTGTGTAAGCTTGGAGAATTTAGTGTGTAAGTAAACGTATTTCATTATTTCATTATAAATCTTTCAACTTTCGATTTAGAATAATGAAATCGTAAAGTTTTCAACGCAATAAGTGAACTAAAGTTACCTACTCATAGGCTTTTAGAGAACAACCGTTTTTTTTAGAGCAAAGTACATAAACCGCCTACTTTTGAACATAAATCTGTAAACACCGCTGCTTCAGCCGCCGCTCGGTGGCTGGCACTGCTGGCACCGACTGACTCCCGCGCAGCCATCGATCCCGGATGAAAACAACATTGTCGAGCTATTTTCAAGAGTTCCGTCTTATATTATATTTTGGTAAAAGTTGCTTGTTTTGACGAGTTATGCGGATAAAACAATCCAGGGTAGGACCGGTTAACTGACGCTTTTACGTCCGGCTTAACTGAAATCGCAAAAACGATTTTATATTTATATAAAATATATATTACACTTATTAACGGGCCGTACACTTCTTTTGTTACAGCCTGTATATATGTATAAATACAATAGATACCTCTATGTTATTTTCATTTATTTAAAAAAAAACCTTTTTTAACTTACCTATGATACTTAAAATTTTGAACTTCAATTTCAGGGAATACATCTTCAAATTTTATTTAACATTTCTCATTAATTGCAAAAACTCATTTAATCGATATCTGTAACTTGTAAAGCAATTTTTGCTTCTCTGTTGTACATTACACTCGTCCCGCAAATTTTTATTGTGTGACCATCACCCAAATTACAGGTATATCTTTCAAAATTTATTTAAGACTATTTTACCTTATCCGTTGCCCTTCGACAAGAATGCGACAGTCAACGCAGCAAGTGCGACTAAAATAGTCTAACGCAGCGCAGCTACATAACACAGTACAGATCCTTTCCGTTTTTGAAGTCCAAATACGGAAACTGGAGTCCAATAAAATACAGGTCCCTTCCGTTCGTAAAAGAGGATTATGACCACTGAGTTCAACTGTTTATAGTCCGTATTCCGTCACCCTACAATTCCTTTCACCGATTGCAAGATATCTTGTCAGAAATAGTGTTTAAAATAAAAAAATACCAAATCTAAACGAAATTTTCTGTGGCCGCTGTCTTATCTAAGTCTTGCCGCAAAACATCAACGTTAACAGCACTGATTTGATCCCACATGAAGCTAGAATTGCCAGTTCTCCATTGCGTTGGGGAATCTTGGAAATCCCGCTTCCATCTTTCGGCTTCAACATCACTTATTACCATTAGGTGCGTTGGGTTTACCAATTTCGGATAAAACAAACTAGCAAGCCAATAGTTTACGAGAAATAATACTTTATTCACGTCACATAAGATCATCCCACAGCTTCGAGCTGAAAAACTTCTTGGTTTAGAGCTTTGACGAAAAGTTCTTTAAAAGGTGCCTCAGGCATTCAAACACTCAAACTTCTTCTTCCATTTAAGATCAAAACTCTTGTCGGTGGAACAATCGCCAACTGTTCCTGTCCTCAGCTATCATCTTGACCTCCCGATACGATACTACAGCAACTTTCTCCTTTATCTGTTCCATATAATTTCATCTTGGTCTTCCTCTTCTTCCCTCTATCAAAATTAACTACTGTAGAAAAAAAAAGTAATTTTATTCTTTTGTTATTAAATTATGACATTCGAAGATGTCTGAGACTGACCGTGTGTTTATTTCAGACGAATACTATTTATAAGTAACTTGTTATTTGGTCAATTAACTATTTTGACGTCGAGTAATCGTGTAGGACGTTGCTGTTTTCGAGATTAAAATTAAAGGGCTGTGACTTGAAAACATACTTACATACGAGTACCCATAAAGAGGATTAATGTGTTATAATAGCATTTCCTTCGTGGCACTAACATAAAAATTTGAGTTCAAAAATGTGAAATGTGAAATGTTCAAAGACAAGATGCATATCAAAATTTTCAGATGAAATTCATATGCCACCCTTATCTTATGCCGGTTACATAATTGTGCGACGTAAAAACATCTCTTGCAAGCCCCGGAACCAATCCATTACGCGTGTTCCCTACTTCTAGCTTCTAGGTCATGTACAAGGAAGCCGACCGATCACCGGCCTATACTTATATTAGCTGAATCTACTAATTAGGTTGATCCCTGAGATGTTTGTAAGTAGTCACTGAGATGTTTCGTATTTCCTGTTAAAACGTTGAAAGTTTAATTAAACTGTGATTCTTATGAGTTAAATAGATGAAGTCGAGATGAAAGGTGAAGTTTAAACGTACATAATAATTATGTCTGTTTTTTAGTGTGTTTAAGACAAACTAAAAAACAGACTTAACTAAACGGGTTGATGGGTTTTAAGGTTCGGATTTTTATTATATTTTCAATTAAATTGACAAGTGTATCGTTGTTTGTGTTTTCGATCTTTATAGCTAAAGAAAGGCTTAAGGTTCATCTCCAGATTGCTCGATAGGCTTATAGATTAATCGATATTGGGTTTAGCTTATAAAAACTCTAAGAGCTGAGTGAACAAACTGATTATCAGACAGTGGAGGAAGGCAAAATAGTATTAAATATCCTCTGTCTGTGGAAAATCCGGGAAACGGGCCCACAGTCAACGAAAAGGGCAGTTATAGAGTTCCACATACAAAAGATTACTATTTATTTACTGGTTATTTTGTGTCTGTAACAGTAAAAACATTGTCACTAATCGTAATTGTAAGAACGGGCTGGTTTCCGCAACCAGGCGGCGAATGCGCCCATTTTGCTCGATTTGATTAGCAACATTGTCGCTAATGAACGGCAAAGCTTTCCACTTAAACCCCTCAATCCATATTCATTAAAAGCTTACGCTCTAACGCAGGTAAATCCGGCACTGTCTGCACAGTGACACGGCCAACGGCCACCATTTAACTTTCAGATTTGACTGAAGCACTTTCTGTCCTAATAATAGTCTGTGACGTGTTAGTTCGTCGCAGCAGCCCTCTCGCGTCTTGCATGCTGTTGCAGAGTTGCATACACAAACACACATACTGTGTGTGACGTATCCTGAATGAAGTACGATAAATGAGTTGCACCGGTTTGTCAATTGCTTAGTACCTATTATATCTACATACGCATATCTAATTAGTGATTTTGCAAGACAGCTGATAGGAACAAGGTTTCTAGTTGCGTTTTAAAATATTATTTTGTATCTCCAATCAAATAAAGAACTTACTTATTTTGTCTTTTATACCTGAAAGGAAAATATTTGTTTTATTTGAGTTTTGTAATCCCTGAATGTTTATGATTACTCTTAGAAACTCTTAGAAAACTTTAATAATAATAATAAAATATTTCTAATATATATTTCTAGTAGCAAATAAGAACTTTTTCATACACTAAAACTAACATAGGTATGTGTTTACGGAATTCTGAGATTTCTTTCAGAGAAAGTGTATTGTGTATTATTTTTGAGGGCTGAAATTCGTAAAAAGCATAGTTTTTAATGTTATTAGAAATTAAATGGCTGGTTTTTAAAATTTTATTACATCACTGCAAATCTTAACTGAGATTTATTTATTAATAAAGATTATTTGTTTTAGAGATTATGATGATTTATTTATTTATTTATTTATAAAGCCGCTACTGAAATAAGGTACCTATCCTGTTATCAAAACTGTAAGATATTAATTAATGTTTGCATTTGATATACTATATTTTCAAAGTCTCAATTAAAACTTAAAATAGATTGGTATTGTATTCTGAAAATAATCATAACAACAGGTATAACAATTATCATCATTATCGTCATTTTTGAACTTCTTAATCCAACGGAAAGAAAACTAAAACTATAGCATCAGAATTTTCTACACAACACGAAATTTCACCTTTTCTCTTCCACTCACCGTTTTATTTTCTATAAACTTCACAATGTTTAATGTATCCTTAATCCACTGTCTCCAGAATAAAGAATAGCCGCTATATTCACACGTTTATATAGTCCATTAATGTCAAACAGGAATGAGGACTGGAAGAGTAGTGTCTCCACAAACTATACGAACGCGAAACAAAACAAAACTCAGGGTTTCGTCGCACCGGGAGAACAATAAATAATTTCTGTAGCAAGAGTTTTTGCTGGATGTTGGTGGATAAATCGTGGTTATTGTCCGACACAGACAAAGACTGAAGAATTAATAATTTTTTTGAAGGATTTAGTGCTCTCATAGTGCAAAGAAGCCCTCGATTGATACGTGGAACTGAGAGTAAGAATATCTGACTTTTTTATTCTTAATTGGTAAGCCCTTCGCATCATCTCACCTGATGGTAAGTGATGATGATGCCGAATATGAAAGCGGAATTACTAAGAACTGGCTATCATATCTTCATGCCGGAACACACCAATGGTGTTAACAAGTACAGTACAGTATACAAGTACAAGTACAGTAACAATGGTGTTGGCGGTAAGACTTAGATAAGATGGTGGTAGCTAGCCAGGCGGGCTCGGAAAATGCCCTAGCTACCACCAATCAAACAGAGTCCTACAAATACCGCCAGAAATTGAATCCGCCACATCCTGGTGTGAAGCGAGCAGATTTGCCACTCAACCACGGAGGTGGTTAAAATAGTTCAGAGTAAATAATATATTACGCACTTATTTAAAAAGCACTCTCTCTTTCTCTCTCTTATCGTGTGGCACAATTTAACCGTCCTATCCGCAAGGTATAGGCGGCGGCGGTAAAAAGCACTTATTTAGAAGCGGTCGTAGCTCAGTGCGGCTTGCGTGGTCGCGTCGATGACGTAACTGACTACAGACACGGTCGTAACCTCGATGGGTTTGACTATTAGTGGCATTTATCTCGACCATTTCCGTGCTTCGCAAGGCACGTTAATAAGCCGTTGGTGCCGGCTGTTATCACTAGATGGCAGTCGTTAAGCCATGTCGGAGGCCTTATAGGCGGCTTGAACATTTCTGACACTGGGGTTGGCCTCTAGCCCCACAACTTCCACCAATCCGGCCTTGGCCCCCGTGTGTGGAGTATGGCCTAACCTTCCTGAAGTATGGGAAGAGACCCGTGCCCCTGCAGTGGGGACGATATGGGTTTTTATCGCACTTATTTACTCTGAGGTAATAGCATACCCCTGACACTCCATACAAGGTGACTGAAAGATGTACCTACTGCATGTTTTTTTTCCTAACATGTAGGAACCATGCGTACCTCCATAATCCGTACCTAACTCTTCTTTGCATCGTCCTATTAGCGGGGTATGTAAGTGTCGCGTTTTTTAACGATAATTATTCTATTTCTTTACAGGGTGAAATCGAAATCGCCGACTAAATTTTAACTTTGGTTTCTGCTCATGAAACTGAACAACTTTCTAAGGAACTCATTCAATCGGAGCCAAATAAAATTGGACTCTTCATATAAATCGATGAGCTGAGTAGCCAACTTTGTATAGAATAGAAAGTCATTTTTTTTGACTGCGATTGAATTGGTTCCTAAAGGTGATGTTATTCGAGTCAATCAAACTGAAGCAATTTTATTGAAAGGCATTGCACATTGAACATTGAACGTCTTTACCTAGTTACACGGTAAAACAATAAAATTACTTTCAATGTTCATTTCAACTCAAACGCCGAAGATACAACGTAGGCGTAGTAGGAGGCTTCCACGCATACAAGAGTCATTCAATTCATTCATCGTTCAATTTTCGTGTTTACACGGTTCAATCGCATTGACCGATGATCCGATGATCAATATTGAATCAATCGCATTGAAAGCTAGCGAAAAATTTAAGCTAAATCAATGACATGGCGCAATCGCATTGAACTATGTTTAGACGTTTCATTGCCATTGAATCAATTAAATTGAAAGCAATATTGAATGGAAATTAAACCGTGTAACATCGGCTTCAGAAAAAGTTGTTCAGTTTCATTGGAAGAAGGCACAGTTAAAATTTGGTCCGCGATTTCAATTTTATCTTTACACCTTTTCACACTATGACTTAAAAAAACATATTTGTTTCTTCGAACGGCCATTATTTCGGAAAAGGAAACATGTTAACATCAAAATCCATAAATAGAAGGCAAAAGCAACTTCACTCGCTTTGCCTTCCGCCATCGCGTGCTATAAAGATTTTATTGAACGCTATATGTTATGAAATCTCTTTGGTCTTTGATATCGGCGTTTGTTGTTCCTTTAGCTGGGCGATCGATGTGTGGATAGACACAAAACGCATTTAATATGTTGTAAGTCTAGTAAAGTTGAAATACCGACTGGAACTGATCAAAACTATCATCGCGCGTTCAAAAATACTTACCTACTAACTTGTATTTGTTTATATCAAATTTTCTTCTTATCTCTTCTTTGTTAACTAAACGAGGTTTTCTTAGCCACAGCTGTGACAACAGTTATCCTGCCTGTTATAGCATTTGTCTGATTTACCTGATTTACCGCTTAAAGAGAAAACTTAATCTTTGAATTTTTAAGAAAGTAACCGGCTGACTTTAAAATTATTTCATACCTACCTGTAATCGGGTTACGTGTCTATATATCGGTACTATTTTCAAAATCTGAATTGAAATCGATTATAGCAGAAAGAAAATTTTAATAAGTATTATACGCTAAAAAGAGTCATGTTCACAGAGATTGTTCTGTACGATAAATATAGTTTTTAATTAATTAATTAAAGATGTACGTATATTAAAAAAAAACGCAAGATACGAATCACTTTTTGCATGTTCTGCGCACCCTTAAACTAGGTTGGTGTTATAGTTCTTTTGGAAAAGTTCAGTTTAATGAATAGTAGGTATCTATCACTACCATGCAAAAAAATGGAAAAATAATAAATGTTGAGGCCACTTGCTTCGTTGACTGGACAATTGACAGTTCTACCTACATTTCTGTTCCAGCCCATTTGGTCCCAGATTAAAATGATAAAGAGTTTTACATTTTGTCAAAGAATGCCATTGGCCTAAAATCAGAATGGACAGCCGAAAGTTGGCACCAAGCCTATGGAATTTGTTGTCTGTCGTCTGTCTGGAATGTACGCCATGGCCCACTCCATAGAGATCTACACGCGTAAGAATCTTATTTTTTTCGGGTTAAAAAAGCACTGTCAACGCACATTTGCTTGTAGGCGCCTCAGGTCATTAGCTTTAAGAAAAAAAAATGCAGTCTTTTTTAGTCCGAGTGTCTATTGTTTTCACCAGCCGGCACTTGTAGACAGGAATATAAAACTAATTGTTCGAGTACACAACTATGGGATCGCCCAATGTAAAAATAAAGTTTTCTCAATAAAATTCTGAAAACGGCCACGCGACTGCGTATTATAAATGGCATCATTACTGACACAGAAACCAAAGAGTACCTAATAGATGCTAACAAACTGTGCGAATACAACAGATTCCTTAGAATGAACGGAATAATTATTCTACCCACTGGTAATACCCAAATCCATGGGAAATCGAAGCTACAGGTTAACGAAATATTCCTAAAAACATTATCCATATGAAATCCTCTTGGGATTTTTTCAACTACAGTGTCAACTCAGTTGTGCTGTCGATTGTTTGAGCTACGACATTTATTATCCCTCATTCATACATAAGCCTATGAAGAAGGAATTCTTTGATTTTTTAAATATTATATATTTTATTATATATATTTTTATTGGTACGCCCGTGGCATCATCTCACCTGATGGTGAGTGATGATGATGCCGAAGATGGAAGCGAACGTACCGAAATTCCCCAACGCAATGAGGAATCGACTATCTTATCTTCATGCCGGAACACATCAATGCTGTTATGTTTGACGGCAAGACTTAGATAAGATCAAAATCAAAACGTTTTTTATTTAAGTAGATGTTTTGCACATACTTTTAAATCGTCGTTTTTTAGTTTTAAGATGGTGGTAACTAGCTAGGTGAGCTCAGAAAATGCAATACCACCAACCAAACCGAGTCCTACAAAGTTGGAGCCCGCTGGGAATCGACCCGCGACCTCCTGATGCGATACGAACGGACTAACCACTGGACCACGGAGGCGGTTAATTCACTAAAGGCGATTTTTCACTAAATGATCACTAACAATGTGGGATTCCTAAAGACAATGAACTTTTATATTAGATCACTGCTTATCTATCTATATATCTATATATGTATGTATTTAAAAAAGTATTTGTGTATTTATATATCAGTCTCTGGTTCCCAAGATACAGGGAATCCTAGTTTGGGGCCAGATGACCGTGTGATGATTTGTCCCAGATATTATTATTATTATCTAAAGATACGAACCAACTAGGCAAGATGGATAAAATAATATTATTAGTCCTTAGGTACGCACCTACGCTACGTACTTTTACGATTATAAGGTCGCTAACAAAATCAATTAAACTGGAACTTGCTTTAGACTCATAAAACTGTAATCTTTCACAGAAACGTAAACAGAAATGTATGTATATCAGTCTCTGGTGGCTCCCACAATACAGGGAATCCTAGTTTGGGGCCAGATGACGGTGTGTGGATATTTATTTATTTATTACTTATTTAATTTATTTAAATATGCATTTTTTTTTGTTTAAAATATGTGATTAGCTGAGCGGTTAGCGTTGTAAAATTTTTTTTTGGTCTGATTATGAATTGTTCAGTTTTACAAGTAAAAGTCTTAGTTTAAAGTTTAAATAGTTAGCTAATTTTATTAATTGTTAGTTGGAGTTGCACCTTAACAAACAGAGAACAGCTTATACTACAGATTTATAAAGCAGGTACATACAATACTGCTGTTGTAGTTAAGTAGGCGGATAACAACATATTCTGTAATCATCTCAACGGTTCTAACATCAACAAGTAGACAATAATAGACTGCATAACCCACTTAGGGGCCGCGCGTGAAAAATACTTTTTCAATAGGTATTTTATATTTTAACACTGCAGACGCAGATTTCGCTACTTGAACTCGAAAATATTTAAAACTCCAAAAATAATAACATTAAATGTGAGTTAGTAATCTTTAGTGCCGACGGCAGTAGCCGTGTCACACCAAAATACACTCAATATACAGTGTGAGTCTTTATAAAGTGCACATATGAAAGGGGGTGAAATAAGAGTCAATTTTATCGCCCAGATAAATATTTTAAAAAATAAAAACGTAAAAAAAAATGTTGTAGACGTTTTTTTATTAAAAAAACCTCTGCTGTCCCCAAGTAAACAAAACGTTGTAACTTTGTTTACTTGAAGACAGCAGATTCTATTTAAAAAAATAAACGTTCGTATTTTTTTTTTACTTTTTTTTTCTAAAATATTTATCTGGGCGATAAAATTGGCTCTTATTTCACCCCCTTTCATATGTGCACTTTATAAAGACTCACACTGTATAAATACAAATGTCTCATTACCTATACCTACTAACCATACTACTCTATATTACATGCTATTACATAAAATATTACGTGTGTACTCGTATACGCGTAAATGTGTGTTGCGTGCGTAGCCTGCAGGAGGGGGGGGGGGAATGTCACCTTTAGAGAGAGGCGGGGAGTGCCCATAATGTATGTACCTAGTACTAATGTATACAGCATGTTAAAAAAGTGCGTTTGAAATTTTAAGGGGTTACTCAGAAACAAGTATAAGTAATCGCATCAAAAACATAAATGTGAAAATGGGAGCCAAGTTCAATATTATGATATGGTGTGGTTGTCAACTTTACTGAGAAAAGAATTGAGATCTAAATGGATGCCAAGTTCTGTAGATAATCCTGAAATTTATTTATAAGAACGTATAACATTCTTAAGTAAAAAAACACAATTTCTTGTTTTTTACTGCTACAACAATGTTTGCTATTTGAAAATATGACTTTCTAAATTTAAATAGTAGAATTATTTACACAAAGCAAATAACTTATGATCTGTTTAACCTCAACTTTGACTTGGCTAGTTTTCACATACTAGTCATCTTAAATTTGGTTTATTAACGTATCATCTTTATGTTATACGCAAGTTCTTATTTTTATACTATAAGGTTCTATTCTTCTGAATATTTCATGTGCTGGTAAAAACTAGCCAAGTCAATGATGAGGTTAAACAGATCATAAGTTATGTGCTTTGTGTAAATAATTCTACTATTTAAATTTAGAAAGTCATATTTTCAAATAGCAAATATTGTTGTAGCAGTAAAAAACAAGAAATTGTGTTTTTTTACTTAAGAATGTTATACGTTCTTATAAATAAATTTCAGGATTATCTACAGAACTTGGCATCCATTTAGATCTCAATTCTTTTCTCAGTAAAGTTGACAACCACACCATATCATAATATTGAACTTGGCTCCCATTTTCACATTTATGTTTTTGATGCGATATCATTACTTTTTGTGAGTACATTTATTAATATTATTTAAAAGTGATTTACTAATAATAAAAAAAACCTGCGCTTACGCTGTCACACCCCGGACACTTCATACCAATTTTGCGCCATTGTTTACTACATAGACATTCATATTTGTACACATTTAAATGTGTAAAACTTTTAGTGCTTGATCTGATAAGTGTACTTAATAGGACAATTTCCATGTTCTACCGGCAGCTGTAGGAACCTATGTATTGTGAGTCAGTTTATATTTAAAGCGGCAATGCCAGTGGATGCAGCTACTGCAAGTAATTTGTTCATTCGCTTCGTAACCCAAGTTTTAATGGTATTGATATAACTTTTTCCTGTGCCACCTGTCCTACTAGCAAATTCTCCAAAACTGCAGTTTTGTCTAACAAAGTCTTACAAATTGTATCGAAAATACGTTTCTGGTCTAACATTTAGACCTTTTATCATTTGTTCGAGCTCATTTTCTGATATGAAATCTTTGGCATTTCTGAAATCTTCCATTGCATTTACAGTTTCAACAGGTCAGAAGTCCAACGGGTTCTCTAGACCGTCATCTTCGTGATCATGTTCCTGTCGATTTCTTTCAATTTCTACTACTTTTTCTACAATCATTTCGAATGCTCTCTCTGTATTGTCTAATGTCACTAACATAAGTACATTATCCCTTACTTACTAAATCAACACAAGATATCACTTCTACTTTGGGCATGGCAGCACCCACCGAATCTTATCATTATCAGTTACAACTTACAACAGTACACCTACTGCCTACTATGTGTAACTGTGCTCTGTTTGAAAGATATAATTTTTCTCAAGTTATGTACCTACTGCAAAAGATGTGTTTCACCCCGTAAGGAATCGACCAACCGGTAGGCCGGTATAGAGGGCGGCTTCAGTGAGAAAACTCTTGGTTCAAATCAATGGGCAACTTTATATTTATTATATCGGGTGAGTTTAAATTAGTTCTTGATACGAAAGGCTATGTGCTCATGAAAACAAACAACTTTCCCTAAGGAACCCATAGCCAAATCGCAAAAAAAATTTTGGTCTCTTCATATAAATCGATCAGCCGAGCGGCCAAATTAGTATGAAGAGTCAACAATTTTTTTTGCGATTTGATTATGGGTTATTTAGGGAAAGTTGTTTGTTATCATGAGCACATTCATAGCCTTTGGTATCAAGAACTAATTTAAAGTCACCCTGTATTTTCAGCTTATTGTTAGTAATAATGAAATGCTAACATATATTTTTATTCTGTTTATATTAAATGAATTAAGTTTATATGTAATAGTTTTTATTTAAATATTTAGTAGCTAGTGCTTTTATTACACAGGTTTTTTATACAATTCCAAGAATCTTTTATTTTTGTTTCATTCCAAGAATCTTTTATTTTGGTTTCGTCTTGCTATTTTCCTGTTTTCCATTTACTAAATTGTATAATATTGTCTTTATTTCACCATCGCCATAATAACCTCGATGGCTCACTTAGAAATTCTGTGTTTTCTGATTTTTTCCTTTGCATACACACAATTACCTAGCTTGATGCAAAATTTAAACTTTCTAGGTCATCTGGAAGTGGGTAAGCTTTTTGATCTATATGTCAGTGAGTCAGTCATAAAAATGTAGATTTTCGGACGTTAAAATCTATACCAACCGTTTGAGCTGTGTTTACAAAATTTTGAGTGCTCGTTTATCTAGGAAGTCTTAATACATAAACCAAATTTGGTGTGTTTATGTTTAATAGATTTTGAGTTACGAAGGTGACAAAAGTGGCTCCAAATGGTTCGTGTAATATTACACACGGAGCTACTCGCCAGTTCTTTTTTGACGTGAACTTGGCTGGACACGCTCCGCGTGTCTAGATAGGACACAGGAAAAATATTGAATAAATCCGATCTTAAATTTTTTTTCAGTTTCCCGTTCTAAATCTGAATAGTGAATCAAGAATGTCTATAGTAAACGGAAAAACAATTTTAGATCGATTTTTTTTCAATATTTTTCCTGTATTGTATTTATTCATGGATGGAACGTTCATCTCTTTTATTTCCGGAGGTGGGCGTTAATAACTACGACACAGTCGTTGACTAATGTAGTTATTATCGTACACAATAATATTATTTTCCTGTTAAAAGTTCCAATATTTTTTTTTATTCTATAACCTATTTGTTTCTGAGTAACCCCTTAAAATTTCAAACGCACTTTTTTAACATCCTGTACAATGAACTATACAGGGTGTAACAAAATTGGTGTAGGACCCGTTAACTGGGGATTCTACTCATAGTACTGAACAACTTTTATTCTACAACTTTGCTCAAATCGCAAAAAAATTGTTGGACTCTCCATACAAATTAATCATCTGTTTTGCCATTTTTTGCCATTTTTGTATGGAGAGTCCAAATTTTTTTTTGCGATTTGAGCAAAGTTGTAGAACAAAAGTTGTTCAGTACTATGAGTAGAATCCCCAGTTAACGGGTCCTACACCAATTTTGTTACACCCTGTATAGTTCAATTATGTTTCAATGCGGTTTTTTATTTGTATTTCTACATTTGGGGTTATTATAAACTTTACAGTAAAGCCAGAATCATAAAATGTGGACCTGTAAACTTTAGGAATCGAGCAAACCGCATAAACCACCGACTATCGTAATGCCCAGATGTTTATTTTATAACAATGAATATGTACGAAAGAAAACTTCTTTATCACCATCACCTATCCACTTCTAGCTTTGCTAAAAACACGCAGCTGATAATTGTTCATGAACATTATTAAAAAAAACCGCATGTTTTTTTGTGTATTTTTTCTTAGCTTGGAAGAGTTGTTCATTTTCAATAAATTTATAATAAAAAAATACCCTGTATCAAGCTTTCTTATTCAATATTGTGTCTTATTTCAACTTTAAAAAAAAATGTGTTGGAGTTTCTTTAGGGCCCGCCGTTTCTTCTCACTCCGCAAACACTTCCCGAAACGGTGGGTATACGAGTTCCGAGTGGTAGGAACCTCGTATTAGGTAGATAAAAGAATGACGTTCGAAAAGTGTACACTGCTACCTACTTCGAATGAAATATTTTCATTTTCAACCACAGGAAGCGCTTAATAAGTCTGAAAGAGACATAAATTTCGGTACATTTAAGACTTACCTATTAACCTACGCATAGATTGGCCTTGTTCTATTTCTGAGCTAAATTTAAAAATAGGTAAGTAAGTATATATACAACATTCAAATTGTATCTAGGAATAATCACGAAATAGGTTTCTTGCACACCTGTAATGTGGGTCTCTCTGCAATCTTGTTGGCAGAGCGCCAATTTGATAGTGGCTCGATAACAAAGATTGCTCAGTTGTAAGTCACTCGATAACCACTTAACTTGTTACTAGAAATGGAGACTATTATTACTATCTAGCTTTCTGCCCGCAACTTCGTTTGCGTGAACTTCAGAATTGGGTCCAGAGAGTGAAGAAAGTTAAGACTGGCGGTGAAGTATGTAAAAACATCCGTTTTTAGCAATTCCTTCGGGAACGGTTTAATTTTCCGGGATAATAAGTACCCTGTGTGTTAATCCAGTGTCCAATCTACCTATCTACCAAATTTCATGCAAATCTATCTAGTAGTTTCAAGGTTAAAACGGAACAAACAAACATCCATATTTTCGCATTTATAATATTAGTGAGATGAGTTTATCATTCATTACGCACAGATACGTTATCTCAACCCTTTGAGACATACATATAGGATGTTTTAAAGGTACTGACACTTAACAGGGGTTTATACTCATGAAACTGTACATGCAATAGACAATCCGCGAAAAAAAACACCCAAGATAATTGACCACGCTGAATACGTTAAAAACAACCGACTTCAGTCGCAAATCTTGCTATGTTTTTGTTGATTTTCTCAAAAACCGCTGAATCGATTTCGATAAAATTTATATGGAACCACCTGTGAAGTATTATACCCTTTTAAACAAAAAAAGAATTTTCCAAATCGGTTCAGCCGTCTTCGAGTAATCGGTGAACATACATAAAAAAAAATTTTGAGAACCTCCTCCTTTTTTTGAAGTCGGTTAAAATTGCGTGTAATAAAATAGATATAGGACCTGTTAACTCGACTTATTTTATTTATTATACTGAACAGGTTCGACATTTCTGAAATCGCAAAAAAAAATCTCTTACAAACTGAGCGTTTGGCCAATTTAGAATGTATTAGTTCAAAAAAATTCCTACACCTATTTTGTTATACACTTTATGTTACATAAATAGATATTAGAACCAAATATTAGAATTAAAATGAGTCACCTCTCACTTCTTACGTCGTTCTTCAGGATTTCCTCGAAGACATACGACCAACATTAATTGGATTAAATTGGTCGTGAAAGTCGGCGTTACTCTTTGTAAAACCGAAACGTTTCCGTTCCAAAAGCTTCTCGTAACGATTTGGCTTGTTAAGATGTGGCGAAGAATAAATATTCACATTAAAACTTTTTTTTGTGTATTTTAGAATTTCTGTAGAGGACTCACAATTTATTTGTTAACTACCTCATAAATCTATTGTCTTGTGAACTGAGTCCATCGCTCTATGACAACTAAGAACTTGTTATATGCAAATAGCTGTTAAAAAGCCACTTATTAAAAAGTTTGTTTGGAGAAGAATTTATGATCCTTTCCGTCGTCTCTCGTTTGGGTGCTTTGTCTAACGGCTTGTTGACACCACCAGAAATAACATGTAATAAAACAATGCATTAAATTTTAAAAAATAACAAATAGAAAGAGGCAGGTACTTACCTATTGAGTTGGGCAATTTCGGTAAGCCCTTCAATTTTCGGCATCATCTTCGTTTACCACCAGGTGAGATAACGCAAAGGGCTTAGCAGTTGTGAATAAATAATACAGTAACCTTGGATCAAAACTTACATACAGAGACAATGAATAGCGTCTTTTTTTTAAATTTACGACTTGTTACTTTGTACTAACTTCGTGACTCGAGTATATCCCAACCGAAGCAATCTTTATCAGCAATGAGGGATCTTAAAAGCGTTTTCACTGTTTTGGATAGCGTTTGCTCCGCTTATTGTCAACAAGATTCCCCATGAAACACATCATAGTCCATTTGCAAAATATTTTTTCTCAGTTTCAATCGCAATTGACAGAAAAAAAACTAGCTACGGCCTGAAAAATTTTATATTATTATTATTACTTATTAAAAACTATTTTGCCAATTAAATATGTTTCTTGGAGTTGTTCAAATTCATGAGTAGAAACCGCATGAGCTCTGGCAGATAATTTAAGAACACCTCAATAAACCAGCCAAATTAATACAATAATAGTGCACTTAGTTCAAAACATTTCCCAACGTTTCTATGAATTCCTATCAACGTACGCTTATTATTATATAAATAACCGAGAAACGTTCCCATTTATTTACACAAACTGAAATTGTTTACGTTTTCTGTGCATATGAAATAAACAGTCCGAATTGGTTACTTCCAGTCAGTGCATTGCCAAAAGCTATTTTCGAGTTAAAGTAGTTAGGTACTCACTTGTTATGAAAAAGATACAAGATTTCATCATAGCAACTACATTTAAATATATATGTTTATATCATTATATCACACATACAGGGTGATGTTATTGGCCGACAAGTAGCAAATGGTAGGGGGTAGATGCGAATCATGAAACTGAACTTTCCTCAAAACGTTGTTTAGTTTGATGTGATGAGTATAGTAAAAAATCTTGCCGATTGTATAAGTTTCTTGAGGAAATTTGTAATAAAAAGGCATGCAAATCAGCCCATCCGTTTGACTTTGGACACACTTCAATCTTCGTCATCGTCGTTTGTCAAATAGATTTTAAACATACCTACGTATATACACACGTATACCTATATATAACACACCACTTGAGCTTTGAGGGTTACTAAATGTATGCGTCTTGATCTTTAATTTCTTTTCATTTCCACCTCCCTTTCTGAAGTCGGTTAAAACGAGGTTACCAGAGTGTCATCTCATGTCTGTGGAGCTTTCTACCTACGCGACATAAACACTAGTTTCGCATTTATATTTTTATACACACCATTTCATATTTTGAAACGGTTGGTTAGCTAAGAGTGATTATCGAGAAATATTGCTTTTGGAAATAGGTTATTAGGTACATTTACCCTTGTGAAAGTTTGAAGAAATTCATAGGCTGACAAAAATTTATTTTTATAAAACATTTCTGAGATTTTTAAAAATTATTTATTGCTTTATGTGAGAATATTTATGTTCTTCGTATTTTTTTTACTTACAATAATAAGTCAAATGAATCAATTCCGCGGAATTTCCTATTCCAGCGTGTCAACCTCCTACCTATAAACAAACTAAGCTTATATGTATAAGGTTATAATTCCGTACAAGAAAACCTCAAAGAAGAAATAAGAAGAAAAAAACAAACAGAAAAGAAAAAGAACACAGAAGAATGAAGAAAAGTTCTCCATAAAATTGTCTTTTTCCGCTTTGCTGCTGATAGTTAAAAGAAAGTCAACAGCAAAGTGAAAAGGTCTCCTTTATGAGAACTTGCTCCGAGGAAATCATCGCAGAGAGAGCCACCAAGAAGATCGCAACAAGAAGAACCGCTCAAACTAAAAAATTTTTATATCCAAGGCAATGCAAGATTTGCGTGAATGGGTATGAAACTATGAACGTCAGACAGGACAGGACAGAACGTCGTTTTTTTTCTTGTCTTAGTCCAAAATAGATTTTTAATTACTGAAACGTTACGAGCGTTTATTATGTTTAGTTACATTGTCAGTCATATTTTAACATTACCTATAAACTTTTGGTATTAAAATTGCAGATAGCTATTGTACAGTTTGCTACTTATTTTATCAATTACGAAAGGTTGCCTGGAAGAAAGTATTCAAAAAGCTCAACTTTTCGTAGCAAAGACACGCAACAAAAAAAAACAGTTTCTTGAGTAGAAGTCTGGCTTAAACTGTTGATAAACATTTAACTAAGTAATCAGAAAGTGACATTAAATAGGAAGTACCTACTATCAACATAAAAAAAAAACCTGCAGCGCTGTTGACGCTAAAACCATAATTTGCGCCGCGCCTAATTCGCGTTGTGGATGTTAAAATCAACCACTTTGTCTTAAATTAGCCATTTGTTAGCGGTCGCCTCGTAAATCAAGGGATTTGGCCCACATAAAATTACGCCACCTAAATTCCAAACATATTATTAATAATATTCATATCTTATCTTAGAAAAGAAAATGTTGATTTTATGATGCGTCAATTTTGTTTGTTTGTATTGGCGGAAAATATCGAATGCTCAGTTTTGACACGGTGTAGAAATATTTATTGATCGATGATTTATAGATATTTATGGGGCACATCTGTAATAATATAAAATCCTTCGTTGAACACATGTTTTGGTATTTTATAGATCGTATTTTTAAATTCCTTTTCTTAATTTATGAGATAATGGAAGTAAAGTTTTTAACCGTCTCCGTAGTTCCGTAGCGTAGTGGCTTGCGCTCGCTTCACATCAGGTCGCGGGTTCGATTCCCGGCGGGGTCCAACTTTGTGGACTCGGTTTGGTAGGTGGTAGGGCATTTTCTGAGCCCGCCTGGCTAGCTACCACCATCTTATCTAAGTCTTGCCGCCAAACATCAATGTTAACAGCATTGATGTTTGGCGGAATATTGGTAAGCCCGCTTCTATCTTCGGCATCATCATCACTTACCATCAGGTGGGACGATGCCAAGGGCCTACCAATTGAGGGTACAAAAAAAAAAGTTTCTAACTCAAAAATTAAACAACTTATGTTTTACCACTTTGCTGACTTGCCAAAAAGAAGCTTTTCATACAAATCGTTCAGCTGTTTGGTCAGTTTTGCATGGATTGTTTTAGATTTGACTGTACACTCTCCAATCCTGTCAACTGCTTCCTTCTGTTTCTAAGGTCCACATGTCAAACTACAGTGTCGTGTCTTTGCATACACTTACTGGCTATCTTCATGCCAGAACACGTAGATAGTATTCACATTTTAACATTTGATGTGCAGGGGGGCTGCAGCTGGGACAGTGGCCCATTTTTGCCCGTATGTGCCCATTAGCAAGTGCCTTAATGCTTAGGGTCCTAGGATCTAGTAGGCCCCCAGTTCCTTTCAAATCACAAAACCGAATAAAAAATATACACCTTTATTTTGCGAAAATACAATGTCACCTCGTCTATGTCAATGGGTCTAAGACTGCTCTGAATGGATGCGAGAGAGAGAGAGTGTCTTTCACTAGCGCACCTTTTGTTCTGCCCCGCATGCCATAGCCCTACGCGAAAGCTCGACAGTTTGGCTGTCAACGCTGCCCGCGAACATTGAGTACTAGAACAGTATTATTTATGAAATAAAGACTATTTTTAGTCTGAGAGTATTATGTATGTTTTATTTATATTCAGTATGAACACTACTGTTCTCTAAAGGCAATCTCACCCCCCCCCCCCTGCGGGTAAGAGCCGGTGACGGTTGCTTAGCCCAAGCTAAGCTACGCAACACACACATACACGCGTGTTTACAAACACAAAGTAAACGTACAAACGTGATATTTATTTTTATGTAGTAGTAGGCTATAAAAGCGAGACATGTGTACAGAGTGATCAGATGTGGTAAAAAGTAATAAGTGAAATATTCAACTTCTAGGAGGAAGATGAAGGATGTCTTTTCGGAGTGCAAATCGAACTGAATAAACACAAACATGTCAAAATGCTTACCAAAATGATTTATTACACAGTTTTAAAGATAAACATTTCTCAAATCAACACTCACATTTTGAACATACACAAATTATACATGCACGTTGCGTCCATCTGTTCGCAATAAATCTTTACAGCATTTTAGACATTTTATATTATACATTACATACCTTACCTACAAACATAATATTAGTACTTACATAAAAAAAAATCAGATAATATACATAAATAACTCTTATCTTGTATGTGGCGCAAACTAAAGCAAAGACTGCTGAACTCAAGACACGGAAAAAGGATAATTAATGACTTCTAGAAACTATAAAAAATATATACTTACGCGCTTTTCTTTCAGCTATTAAAAATAAATACCTACCGGTTTATAAAAAATGCACATGTTTCTTGGTAATAAAGTTAAAAATATGGTACATAATAGTTTTAGTACTAACCTTTCTAGACCATATTAGTTTTTCTTCATGGTCAAGCCAATACTATCACAGCACTTTGCAAATTACAATACAATTCGATGTAGACAAGGCGACAGATCAATTTCTACCCTCTATGCATAACCATAAAACTACGCAACGTACAATAGCCGCGCACACTTTATCACAATAAAAATATATCGATTCGCCGCGTTAACTTTTAACAATTCAAAATTCAAACGGACAGAGCAAGTTGATATGTCACCTTTGTGTACATTGGGTAACCAGTTAATACGGGGCCCTTATGAAATGCTTTAAAAAAATGTTAGAGCTTCGACTCATGAAAATGAACAATTTTCACCAAGGAACCTATACTAAATCCGCAAAAAAAAAACTTATTGATCCACTGATCGTGATCCGCTAATTTTGTATGCGAAGTTCTTTTTTTTCTGGAGAAAGATGATCAGTTTTGTGAGTAGACTGTTACATTTTTTAAAGGTATTTTAGAAGGACCCTATTAGTAATCTTCCTGATATCATAATGGTTAATCATCAGCTGCACAATGTACATCGAACTTGCAACTTGTAAACAGTACATTTATGAGACATCCGACTAAATTAACTTTAGTGTTCATCCAGGTGCGCGTAAACTCTCCTGAGTTTCTCTCTCTTGTTCTTATTAACGTGTTTCTTCTCGAGTTTCCAGGGTTTGCCGGCGACGAGGGCTCCTGAACTGCTCTGGGCGCCTGGTGCTCTGCAAGAGAGGGATGGATTTAAGTAATCAAAAATGAAGGAGAACGAGATGGAATGATTGTTACGCGCTCTTAAACAAAAGGGATGGAATATAGTAGACATAGGAGTATCGGAAAAAAAGGAAAAGTGGAACTAGAGTCAACTGGTTCAATAGCTTTTTTGTGTTAGTATATAGAATTTTTGAATTTTAAAGTTACTTAAACAAATAAGTCTATTCTACGAGCTGTGTGCCCCGCCCACTGCCACATCAGCACCAGTTTGGACACTCCCTGCTACTCCCTGAAGGCGACTTCTGCGGATTAGATCCGGTGACAGTCCATACAATCGTCACTCTGACATCTCGCTCGCTCTGAGTAAGAATGGTAAGAGATAGAATTCGTAATACGAAATGAACTCGAACTATTTGTATGGAGTGTCCACACCTCGGACAGTTTAGCAATCCTGTGATGAGAGCCTATGTCGGTTACTTTAGTTCTTCTACGTATTTCCTTGTTTCTGATTCGATGTAGGGAAATTCCGAATACAGCACACTTCATCGCTCTTTGAGCGACCTTGAGCCTTACAAACTCTTCTTCGGATTAATCCAGTTGTATAGAGACGTTACCACAATGTCTGTACTGCTGGGGCACGGGTCCATTATTCGGGAAGTTTAGCCCAGGTTTAGTACCACAAACGGGGCCAAGTCCGGATTGGTGCTGGTTGTGGGGCTAATGGCCAGCCCCAATGTCAGAAGATTCAAGTCGTCGTTTAGTTGTACAGGGATTGACTTAAATTTTATTTCAACTGTGTGCCCCTATCCAGAGGCGACCAGCCCAGCATTCAGCATACAGTGTACGGATCGAGAGCAATTTTCATGATCGTTAACCCCAGCGCGCTCGTAAAGCTGAAGTTTATGAATTAACGCTTGGCGCGCGTCCAGTGACCATTCCGTCCGGCGTTTATTTAGGTCTCCCTTAACTCTTAATTGATAATATGAGATCTCTTTCATCTCCCATGCAGTTTATGTAGTATTCTTTCCGTTGGCCAGTGTTTCTCACTAAATTATTATGAGTAAGATGAGAGATAAAATGTAAGAATGACGTGCAGAAATATTTTGGGGTTTGTCAAATGTATGTTAACTGGCGATATCAAAATTTTATGTGCGGAGTTTGTTATTTTTATTATTGCCGGCATTAAGATGTGACACAGAAGCTTACACTTTTCTAACGTTAATACACTTGTTTTATTATTATTTAGAGGCTTAACGGTGTTTCACAAAATACCAGAATGTAAATACCACAAAACACGAAATTATTTGATTTTATTTACATAGGTTGGCATTTTATCCGCTGAACGCAAACGGGTAGATACCAGTTATGGAACTGAATAACTTTTCCCTAAAGGAATCTACATAAAAACAGAGCAAAAAAATCATTTCACATATTGTTTTTGAACAACTGACCATTCGATTAGCTAACTTTGTATGGAAACTCATATTTATTCTTCTCTGATCTTACAGATTCCCTGGGTAAAGTTGATAAGTTTGATTCTGATTCATCTCATTTCTAGATGTGTATGATGGTCGCGTTGCACACGCCCGTAAGTGTAAATCTAAATGCCCTACACGTGACCGCGGGTGATGCTGAGTGCAACACTAGGCAACCGCCGTCCATACCCTGTGGATAGGACGGTTAAATATGCCACACGATAAGAGAGAGCTGATAAGTTTTATAAGTAGCATCTTCCACTTTAACGACAAATAAGTCACACACAGAAAATTTTCTACACACAGAAAGTTTTATATTCTAAAAAAACCTGTACACAATGTACTTTCATATTTTTTTATATTTAGCAACACAATGTTGGCATGTGTCGCCGCCCCGCATACTTTGTAACTTAATTGGTGTACAATAAAACTTCTAAACAACACGCGTGTCTACTTTTAAACCAATTCAATAACTTCTGTGCACTCAAAGAACATATTTCCTCGCACTAAACCACTGTGTAACTAACAGGAGACCGCTGGCCAGTAGATGAATCCCCACTATATGGACTATTAATTATCTGGTGAGTGTTGAGGAAGCCGCTTCATGCATGCAGTTCAGAAGAGTGCTAAGTAAAGGTCTATGGGGAATTTGGGAACTGACCGGAAAGTCGAGGGTTCTAACCGCTCCCAGGGCAAACATTTCTGTGATGGCCAGATTTATTTGCTCTGTGTCTGGGTGTGTTATATCTATATATGTAGTATTTAAACTAATGTATACTATACTGCTAGATGACAGTGTGTGATTTGTCATGGATATTTATTTATTTATTTAATTTAATAGCTGGACTGTTGTCGGTGTAGCTCACACCTCTATTCAAGGCCTTCTCCTTGACTTCCCTTTTCGGCGTCACGTCAACCATCTTTTCTGTCGCACCAAAACTCTCACTAAACTCTAGCCCCTTTGTATTTTTTGTATTTTATTGACCGCGCACCGGAAGACGGAGAGTAGGCAGGCCTCCTACTCGGTGGCCCGATGACCTGGTGAAGGTTGCGGGAAGCCACTGGATGCGGGCAGCGCAGGACCGGTCGGTGTGGAAATCCTTGGGGGAGGCCTTTGTCCAGCAGTTGACGTTTTTTGACTGATGATGATGTATTTTATTGGATTCCTATTACCGTATAATCTAGCCCCTTATGACTTACCCCACTACAGGTCTGCCTTTGACGTGTGCTGTGCTTTTCTGCATGGCGAAGAAAGTTTTGTCAATCTCCGCGGACTTGTTTCGCCACCCCTGCATAAATTAAATTGGTTAGTTTGAGACGTAAGATCTAGGTCAAACAAAAAAATATAAGAACATTAAAGAAAAAAAAATCTTTAAAATAGAATAGAATAGTAAGAAGAAATCCTTCGTTCTCAGTAGATCCAATGCGTAGATCCATGTTGGATCTACTGAGGTATTTGTTTCTCATTAAATAGGTCAGGGTTGTATTCCACTGTAAATAATATTCCACTGTAATGTCTTTGTCCAATTTCGCTATGCAAAAGTATTCCTTCTTCTATGGCAACTATGGTATATTATTTCTTTGATCAAATGTACATTGAACAAACAAATTTGAAAAATGCAATGGTACCCTTAGATATATTGTTTCTTTATTACAAAGGGCTTCTTTATTAATAGGGTTTTTGAGAAAACCCTATTAAACCGAATATAAAGTAAAAAATTGTATTCATCATTCATAATATAGTATTTCGCCTTGGATAGAGAAAAACATAATTTCATATTTATTAAAATCAACGCAATTCGTCAAATGCAATGACTTCACCAAAGAAGTTCTATATCGTCGCTCCGATCCGAGCGGGGTGCACGTCTGTGGACTTCACATACTAGTAACATTCGGGTATGGCATTGTGACGTACGCAGATATGTACGCAAGATCCACTTTTGGTCGACAGCGAAGTAAGTATACAACTTGATACCACCAAAAAGTTTTCAACCGAACTCACCTCAACCATTCTCGCCTCTCTAGGGGTAGGCAGTCTCCTCTCCGACCTCCGTTCCGCCATCATCTGCTCCACGGGCGCGGGCGGACAGCCGGGGGGCAGCTGTTCCCAGTGCAGGCGGCCGCTGGCTGCCTCCTTTAGCAGGATGCGTGCTGACCGTGACTGGTCCGGCTGACCGGCCGCCGTCATGAACCCTCGGTTGTCTGGAGACCGTTGATGGGATAAATAAATGAGGAATAAATGGTTTCTGTTGATTACAGTTTTTTCATTTGGATCACTTCAGCCTTAAAATATATTTAGAACCCAATACCCATCCTCCTCTCCCCGCTCCCCCTATGATACGAAAAAAAAATACATCTCTGAATATACATAAAATAAATAACCTAACCATATTTAAAAAAAAAAATAACCCGACTGCAATAAAATGTATTCTATGTCACTCTCGGGATCAAGACGAATCTAACGACACCTCCCAAGCTAAAATCCATCAAGCTATTTAGGCTACAGAGCATGCCAAAGAAATATACATACACACACTCGAAAAACATAACCCTCCTGACTCCTTCTGTCGCAGTACTCGCAGTCGGGTAAAAATGTGTAATCAACATTGTTCATAATCTCGAATATTTGAGAGGAAAGATCAACATTTAAAATTGCTGTCCTGTAAAATAGCAATTTTGGACATATCAATATATTCACGCCAGGCACGGTTATGTAGATGCTATCGCTAGATGGCAGTCGTTAAGCCATGTCGGAGGCCTTATAGACGGCTTGAAACTTCTGACACTGGGGTTGGCCACTAGCCCCACAACCTCCACCAATCCGGACTTGGCCCCCGTGTGTGGAGTATGGCCTAACCTTCACGATATATGGGAAGAGACCCGTGCCACCTGCAGTGGGGACGTAATGGATTGTTAAAAAGGAACAACGGTTATATATGTAGTACACTCATAGGCACTCACAGGAGCGCCATGTATAATGTATAATACACTCACACGCATGCGCAGTGAGCAGCTGCTTGTAGTCCAGGTGCTGGCTGTCTCCCTGTGGCAGCAGCAGCCCGTATTGCTTTTCGAAAGTGTACCGGCTGACGAGTTGGCAGAGGCGCGCCATTGCTGCGTCGTGCGCGCGCATCTGTTGACAACATGTTGAATAGGGTAGGTACAACCTTGTTTCGATCCGATTTGAATAAAAGGTAAACAAAATTATTAGGCAATCCAGTAGTTGACTGCTAGTCATTTGAGTAACTTTTTAAAAATGTGTGAAATTTTGTACGATGACGTCATTGTTCAAAATTTCAAAATAGTAGTTTGCATACTTATTAGATATTTTTTATAAAATAAAAATTTAAAATGCAATGAAAATTAAAGTGATTAAGTTTTTCAATAATTTCAATTAAAGAGCTATTTAGTCAATAATATTTCGTAATTTATTTTTCATGCAGTCAACTCCCGGATTGACGTATTCATGTGTCAGTACCCTAGTAAGTTTGTTTACCTTTTATTTAAACTGCATTAAGACAAGGTTTCGTTGATTGCTAGTGATCCGAGTTACTTTTAAATAAATGTCAAAAACGAAACTTTGTTCTTTAAATGTTTGAAATGGCGATTTATTTGTACGTTTTATCAGTGGCGTAGCGTGGGTTTTTGCCGCCCGGGGCCCATCGAAAATTTGCCGCCCCTTACTATTTTCATCATTAGTCATATTCGCTTGCTAATATACCTGAATTGGAAATCCGTAATACTAACTAAACCCCGCCGGAAATCGAACCTGCAACCTCCTGATGTGAAGCGAGCGCATTATATACTTCCGTGACCGCTCGCTCACGAACATACACAATTTATGAAAGATAAGCGCGAGCGAAGCGAGCGCGAATTTTTTTTTGATATCTAAGAATATTTATGTTAAACCAACAAAAACCCTTTTACTTGGAGCGCTCAGCACCATTTCAGTTAGGGTAGGTACCCCACCTACCAGGGTGCTTGGCGCCCCCATAAGCTCGATGCCCTGTGTCTGTGCACGGGTGGCACGACCCAAATTCCAGCTCTCTCTGTGCAAAATAGTAACTTTGCGCTGTTGCTGACTTGCTGTATGTACGGGTTTCATTCTTCATACGATAACATTTGTTTTCATGACGTTTTAGCTAGGTTAAATGTTTACAGTTAGGTAAAGCAATCACATATTGTTAATACTATTGAAAAATACAAATTCACTCTAAACGTGACACTTAGAGGCGAAAATTTAAAAAATGTCGGACTTTTTCCCTATTTTCGGAAAAACCAAGTCGTTTTTTTTTTAATTAACTTTAGACTATCCGGTGGGACGTTAGACAAGGTATCTACCATAGCAATTTGATCCACCCATTCTGGGACACCTGTGTAACTTTGAATATTTTTTTATCATATATTTCGATCGCTTAAGCCGTCCCCCTGGACGTGCCTCGACCTTAGGTAATTTTTAATTAACTTCAGTATAGAGAAGCTTCTTTCAAAACCGGCATTGCTAAAGGCAGCTGTTAAAAATTTTCTTAACATTATGATAATATTTGGTAAACCCTCTTCAAGTTTATAATATATAAGGTGCTACTTTCTTAGTGCCCGATATTTTAGTCAGTGCTTCTACTCCTGATTCTGATCAACTTTCCTCGAGGAATCTATAGTCAAATCACAAAATTTTTTTGGACTCTTCATACTAATTTGGCCGCTCGGTTTGATCGATTTGTATGAAGAGTCCAATTTTTTTTTGCGATTTGATTATGGGTTCCTTGACGAAAGTTGATCAGAATCGGACTGACTATAATTGACCACGCTGAATACGTTAAAAACAACCGACTTCAATCGCAACAACTCCAATTTTGCTATGTTTTTGTTGATTTTCTCAAAAACCGCTTAATTGACTTCGATAAAATTTATATGGGTCCACCTGTGAGGTATACCCTTTTAAACAAAAAAAGAATTTTCTAAATCAGTTCAGGCGTCTTCTAGTAATCGGTGAATATACATTAAAAAAAACCGACGAGTTGAGAACCTCCTCCTTTTTTTGAAGTCGGTTAAAAATATCGGGCACTAATAAAGTAGCACCTTATATTTTAGTAAGCCCCGTGAACCAGACATAATTATGTAGCTCTTTTTTAAAGTCTGGATCTGTTGCAGCTATAAAAGTACGAAGACGTAGGTACACGCTCAAGTTTGTAGTCTTCTCTATTAATATCTTGAGGAGCGCGATCTAAGTGCAGTTCATCGACGCCTAATAACACTAGGTAAAAAAAATGCGGCGCTTGCCGCCCCTATCCATGTGCCGTCCGCCGCCCCTATCCACGTGCCGCCCGGGGCCATGGCCCCCCCGGCCCCCCCCCACGCTACGCCACTGCCGTTTTATGAAACGCACCCTCTTGGCATAGTCAGGGAAGCTAACCTACTTCCCTGACTATGCCAAGACCTAATTTATGAATGAAGAATGAATAAAAGCATTTTATTGCCCAACATAATACAGGAAAATATAAACAGAATACATGAAAAAAAGGTATACAAGTAGGCGGTTTTATCGCTAAAGAAAGAACGATCTCTTTCAGACACTTCCAATATTTATTGTGAACCGCGTGAAAACGTGTATTAGCAACAAATATACGTCCTTTTGACCTGGAAAATTGTTCAAAAGCACTCCCCATCATCCAGTATAATGAGAAACTATTTACCAACAACTATTCATGACGACTGGTGTCTACCTTACCTGGTCGATAGGCAGAACAGCTGTCAACAACAAGTCTGGCGCCACAGCGTAAGCGGGCAACACTAGACCTGGGCAGTCCAGCAGTTCGATGACGTCATCTAGCAGCAGGGATTGTATGTGGCGAGTGTGACCAGGCATTGAGCTTACGCTGACCTGGAAGGTTATTGTTTATTAGTACACGAAAATCTTCAATATACTCATGGTGAACCATTAGCACAATGTATTATAATTCATGGCATTGAAGGAGAATACTTATCACATCGCCCATAGCTACAACGCAGCTGAAACTATTTGAACAAAGACTTCTGCTCAAAAAACTTAACTACTTTCTCCAAGGAATCCACATCTTATTATCAGCCAAACAACGTAAGCTGCTGGATAAAGGCCTCCTCCAAAGATTTCCACGATGACTAGTCTTGCGCTGCTTATAGCCTTCTTGCGGGCTGCGACCTTCTCCAGGTTATCGATCCACCGAATGGGAGGCCTGCCTACTCTACGTTAATCCAAAGTCAATTAACGGAAAAAAAATCCTTGATCAGCTGATCCATCAAGGTACCTAAAAGAAAATACACTGGTGGCACTTTCTAGGTGCCGTAGGCTTATCCATATGTCTTTCATTGTGACGATTCAAACAGTTTAGTTGGTAAAGTTAAATGTATACTTTTTTCCATGAAACATTCATTAAAATTGAGGGTAAAAAATTGTCAATTGATATTAATTTACCTTTTTAGTCTGCATAAGAACATTAACAGTACTAGACTTCCCAACATTCGGATAACCAATCATTCCGACTGTTAGTTTGGGTGGATTCTTCAAATGTCCTACTCTTTTTGCTTTTAAAACCTCTAGCAATCTCTCTCTGTCAAAGATCTCATGAGTATTCTGAACATTTGATTTTTCCTTTGTATTTTCTGAAGCAGTTTCTGTTTCTGAGGATTCTTGGCTAGAAATCTGTTCATTTTCCAAGTCTATTGGTTTTCCTAGTCTCAGATTCTCCATAACTTTATCCAATGCCTCTTGTATCCTATCTATTTTATTAGCTGTGGTTGACACTGCCACATCTAGCTCGCCTAATTGCTTTTTAAACAATTCTATGTCTTCTTCTGTCTCTTTCAGAGCTTCTTTTTCTTCCTCACCGTCTGTGTCAGAATCATCTGATTCTGTGTCCGAATCATTGTCCAAACCACTGTCTTTCTGTGATGTTTCATTGCTTTCTTCAGATATTTTTCTTTCTTTTGAACTTTTAGCTGCAGAGAAGAATATAATTGGGACATTCTGAAAATTAAAAATTTCATTGAAAAACCGGAAGAGATCTTAAAAATAATAAAGTCGAATTAGTAACCATCAAATTGAATAACCGCTATAGATATAAGACGTCGTTGACCCCTGACCCCTTTACCCTTTATACATGATACTGATACCATGAAATATGTTAAAAACTAAAAGAACACCTTCATTAACCATTGGTTAATGGTTAATAACCAAGCTTTGACGACTGCAATAAACCAAGAAAATATTGTTTTGCTACTTTACAATCCTCTGAGCACAAATAACAATGAGTTTTATCATCTAAGGTATCTTAAGTGCTTACTTCTTTATTAAAATACTCCGCCCAGCACTTCCTTTCGTATTCACTGGTCAAATCGGCTTTGTTCAGTAACAATATACATTTGCACTTTTGTTCTGCAGCATATTTCTCAAGATCTGCACATCTGGAAGAAGATAAACAAATTTTAATGAAAAAAAGTTTTAAAGCTATAAGAACAGTCCACAATAAAGAAGACTATATAGGATGACTAATTTAATTAGAAGATAGGCGATCTCGAGTGGCGACCGCGCACCGGAAGACGTAGCGTAGGCAGGCCTCCCACTCGGTGGACCGATGACCTGGTGAAGTTCGCCGAAAGCCGCTAGATGCGGGCAGCATAGAAACCCTTGAGGGAGGCCTTTCTTCAGCAGTGGACGATTTACGATTAATGATGATAGAAGGTTACATTTTATTCAAGAACAATCAGCAATCAATAGTCGTTCATCAAACTGATAAACTTTCCTTTAATTGTTATAACATTATTTTTGTAAACATTAAAATTCTTAATATTTTTTTTAATTTATAGGATTTGTTATTTATTTTATAGGACCTGCATTTATCTTTACTGGTGATTCTACACATGAGATAAACCATTTTGTTCTACAAATATGTTGAAATTTGACAAAACTTTTGTGGTAAGTTTGAAATAAACACTTTTTTTATTAAATATTATTTTTTGGTCTACAAACCTAAACAACAATGGATTTCTGGCATCTAACAGCAATAGTACTACATCAGATTTCTCCAGAGTCCTCCACAGCTGTTTCCACAGTTCCAAGTTCCTCTCGTACGGAGTTAGTGCAGCACCAAGTTTGGCTTGCAATTCGTTGAGGTTTCGTCTCCAAGCTAAGAATGAGTCTCTTTCTCTATTCAATTGTTCTTCAGCTGATATGCCGGGACGCCAGGGTGGTCTTTAAGAAGAGAAAGGAAACTTTATACAAACTAATAATTAAAAAAAAGTGTGATTATTTATTAGAAAATAAAATGTTTTGGCTTCCTTACTAAAATTACACATATTGCATCTCATTTACTCCTGTCAAATCTGATAGAGATAATGCAACTTTGGTTCATATAGAACCATTAATAGTACCTTCTAGGAACTGTGAGGGGCTCATCAAAGTCCGGCTGGGTAGTCATAGCCTCCACATCTTCGGGACACATCTTCAGAAACTTTATATTCATCTTCTCCGCTGTGAAGTCTCTGTTCGCCAGTTCCGCGATCGACAGAAACTCTTGTAAGGAGGACTCTGCTGTGACGGACTGCAGGTTCAGACGGCCCCAGTCATACCCATCGCTCACCTCTGTAGTGTGGAGCTGAATGGAAATATTTTTGTTGAAGCCTTTAATTTTTAACAGAATTCCTAATTATGTTTTTTTGTATAAAATGCCACTTTTCTTTGGATATTGGGACCATGGACAAAGAATTATACATATTTTGTGACGATTTATTTGAAGTAGCTAGATGTTGTAAAATGTAAGCTAGTGGCTAATATGCTCTAACATTGCAGTACTGCTAATGAGGAATGTTAATGGGTCCGTTAAATCACTTGAAACTTTATGACCTTGTAGCCTAAATGTCTAGAAATACACCTGTTTTTATTTTATTTAAATCAAGCGAGTAGTTTTGAAGTTACGATAATTTTAGTTTCCGCCTTTTTCAAATACTTCGCTCGGGCGCGCCAAGAGCGCGTGACGTCATACAACAACTCGCCGCTCTCACCGTACTGTGTTCTTCATACATTGCTATCGGATGGTCCCTATGTTCGCCCACAATAACATTTCTAACTGGAGTTTTTTTATGTGAATCGGTGTTACAGTAGTGTTACAAGTATAATCGATGACAGTTTTAAAAATTGATTAAAATATCTAATGATTGCTTAAATAGACGAGTTAAGCTACTATTTCTAGAATAACTCCGATTTCTTTACCGCGGCCGCCGAGACACAATGATAAAAAATGCAAAAGTACTTACAACTTATTTTTTTCTTTCTTATCACAAATTTGTTGATCCCTATAAGAACCTACATACCTATTTTTCATTACAAGTATTGAAAAATGTAGGTAATAATGATATTTATGAACTTGATATTTCGGAAATAAGGAGTGAGGGGCATGGTAAAGGTGATAGTGTCAAAATCACTTATGTCATCAACTGTAATATAATGACACAATAACGACACTGAAGCGGTCATGGCTCAGCGCTGCTTACGTGGTCGCGTCGAACACGCAGGTTAACTGACTACAAACACGGTCACAGCTTGGATGGACTTGACTAGCAGTCCATCCAAGCTGCCTATTACGCCTCCGACATAGCTTGACGACTGCCATCTAGTGATAGTTACTGATATTTAAGCCCATCCAAGTTGTGACCGTGTCTGTAGTCAGTTAACCTGCGTGATCGACGCGACCACGTAAGCAGCGCTGAGCCATGACCGCTTCAGTGTCGTTATTGTGTCATTATATTACAGTTGATGACATAAGTGATTTGACACCATCACCTTTACCATGCCCCTCAACTCCTTATTTCCGAAAACTGGGCATAAAACTTAAACAAATTATACAGAAAATACATATTTGCTTATAAATTACAGGAAAATCTCTAAGAAGTTTCTATAAATCTTAAAATAAGTTGATAAAATTTAAAATATTGTTTGTTAGTAGGTATGGACAAAGCCCTCTGCGCGAGAGTCAGACTCGCACTTGTCCGATTTTTATTTTTTATGTGTATAGGTTAACTCATATTTATTTTATTTTAGATTGGCTAGAAATAGCTACGGCGACGACGTTATTGTTTATGCAAAAGTTATAAGATAAGAAGAAGGTGATAGACACAACTTTTGGCTTTGGGTCTGGGTGGGTCATACTTTCTCATCCATTTCTTTTGACTTTAAGGTTCAAAAATATAATAGTAAAAAATAACTTTTCGGGTATATTGGTAGTTGTATTTAAGCACTTTGACACGAGTACGATTTTCTAGTTTGTGGATTCGTCATTTTTAAAATTTTCAACGCAAACTTCATACATACAGGTAGGGAGCGGTGCGCGCACTGAGCGACCGTTGCGGAGTGACGTCACAGCAGCGTGCGGCGACCCCGCGTCACTTGCCTACCTAAATAATTCAGTATCTCGGAAACTATCAAACGTATCAAAAAAAATTTTACACCATATTTTATTATTTTTAATAGAGTATATGTTAAGATAAAAAACAAAAATTGGTGGTATTCTTCATTGAAAAATTGAAGTAAATACTGATGAAAGAAAAGAGTTCTACTAGGGATGGAAACCCTCACTGCATCTGATTTAAAATCTTTCAATTATGTCAAATACTTTGTTTTTTTGACTAACAATTATTTTTTGCCTTTATTGGTATCGTACCAATATAAATGTATCTTATATATTATGTAATCTTCAGAAGTTTTAATTATTCTGCAATGATTTGACTTATTTATATTAGAGAAGGAGTTTAGAACAAAGTGAATCTTTAGTATTGTATAATAAAGTCTGATCGAACCAGGATTTTCAGTCTAGATCGAGACTTGATTACAATCAGAAATATGAGAAATAAAAATATATATTTAATAATGAAATGTTTATTAATAATTGAAATGGAATAAACTTAAATTATAATTCAGAAAAAGGACTTTTTTAGCATTTTCTACTTTCGAGCACGTGCCGCCGTGGGTACTTATTAGGCAATCACAACATATCAAGTATCGACAATGCGGGCGAATGATCAAATCAGACCAATCCCGATCAAACGACGCACCGCGCCGTATAAGTTTGAATTACCGAATCGCTAACGTCGTCGGGCGTTTCTTAGCCGAGACCGAGACCGAGAATCTCGGCCTGATTTTAGCTGACAATGACTAATGTCGAGACCGAGACCGAGATCTCGGTCGGACCTTACTGTATAATAAGAAATTAGGATTACATCCAATGGAATTATGGGTCAGTGTGTTTCGTCAGAATCCAATTAACATTATAGTCACAAATTAGAGTCTGTAGATTTGTAAAGAGCGAGGAATCAATATAGAATGCAGTTACACAATTAAAAATATGAAATACATTTGATACATATTAATTCAACACTGCAATATAAGACCATATAATGTTCTTCACGATTTAGCAGAAATATTTAAAACACTGTAAAGTCTAAACTAGCTATAATTTCTTGGAATAATAAGTTAACAGGTTATATTTACCATTGTGTTATCCTCGACATGTTTTCGATGACGATTTTTGGAGAATCTGTCTTTTATGAGAGATCGCCCGAGGGAGTCTTTGTTTTTCTTACCCATGTTTTTTTTTGTATTTAGTTAAATTTTGATTTTTATCAGTATTTTTCGTAAAATAACAAAAAACGTGCAAACGAGCAAATTTGCGACGATTTGGAAAGCGTTCCAAATTAGTTTCGTTAGAGTAATTTTCACTCTGACAGCAGGATAGCATATTATATTTTTTTGAAGTGTGAAAGGGACAAACTCTTGTCAGGTGAATCTTAACTTGGTTATGGAACGACTTCTTGATTGTCAAAAACACATGTTTTTTTTTTTTTGTTTGGTTCTTTCCTGCTTTTGCAAGGAAAAGGCAAAGGCTTCTCTGGCCATACAGCCTATTCTTACGTAGTTTGCTCTTCTCTAAATATTTATCTATTTCATTTGAGTTCTCATTTATCAATTTCTGTCGTCTTTAACTTTTTCTCTCTTCAACAAAATGATAGCACTTTTGATGAAGATTTCATGGACTTCTTGAGAGCACTCGAAACACAGTCTACACACTTTTATTTCATTATCCTACATATTAGACACTTAAATGGCACTTTATTGAACAATACACTATCAATATTATGCATTAAAAACCACGATATCTATTTTTTCGGATAATAAAACAAAAATGACAAACTCTTGCCGCAAGTTCCCAAAAAGTCCTCAAAAACACATGTTTTCTGAATTCTGTTTGACATTGACGTGAAACTGCGGTACAAAATCTTCGCTGGCACCTTAAGAAATTAGAATACGTAAAGTCTACATTACATACAACCCATAATCAAGCGTAGAGTAGAGAGAGATAGAACTTAAAACAGTTACAAATTAAAATTATTAGCCCAGTCATCGAGGAGTTTCTTTGTATGGAGAAAAGTTACCTATCTTCAAATAAAAGAAGAAAATATTTTTACTGAATACTCCTTTTACAACTACTGCTATCACACTCATTGTAATGTCTGCTAAAATTGAAACATCCAATCGTTACGTTCCGTTTACCAGTTTGAATTTTATTCATTTTTCAAAGAAGAATAAAATTGATAGATGATGTCTATTTATAAAACGAAACGAACGCAAGGGAGGGGTGGTTGGTGTTTCGATTTTTCAAAGGTTTGCATCAAAAACAGTGGATTATGTGAAAGTTATCAATAAACTTAAATGTGAATTCAACATTACCGTTTACATGGACCTTTCTGGCTGTTTTCAGTGACGATGGCGGAATATTATGACCACTACCACCGTTGGGAGCCTCTCGCTGAGTTCCACTTTCACATCGACGAAGATGAGGATTTGTATGATGATAACTACGTCTACTGCCTGTGCAGCAGGGCTTTAATAAGGTAAGCTAGTTGTTAATCTAATGAATCAAAAGAAAAACGCGTACAAAATGATTGAATAATTATTGATTTTTACAAGTTTTAGGTTAGAGTTACAAAAACACTTGACTGTCTTACGTAGGAATATTGTTATTTTGTTTCTTGCCGGGCCTTTGACTAATGGGCCGGCTTAGCATGACATTTAATGCAACTTTACATCGAAGACTCAGTCTGTCCAAACATTTTCAGAGAAAGCTGAACACACAGGAATCTCAATAAAGGCCATTAAAAAAAAACACAGGAATCTGTAGACAGTATTCTATACTCATAACATCTTTTATCTTTATTTTTTTGAAACAGCAAACAGTTATGTACTTATTAATCCAAAAATATGGTCTAAATATCTAAATATTATATGTATATAGTAGGTATGTACTATGTATGCAACCCACAACTGAAACTGTTGACGAGATGTAACGCAAGAGAGATAAAAATGAAGCTAAGCTGGTAAACATATTTTCTGTCCTTGTATGTCATATATGGATGCTCCAATTCAAGAAATCACCAAGTCCAAAAGTTACTTTTGACATATTGATGTTATTATGTTTAAAATGTGTTCTAAAATAATATGTGCAGCTTAAAAAAAATAATGAAAAATAAAAGTAATAGAAATAATTTAGCGGTTTTTATTTGTTAAAAGAATCATACATAACCTTAATTAACAATGAATGTTGTGAAAAAAAAAAGTCAAATTTGGACTTAGTGATTTCTTGAATTAGAGCATCCATATAAGGTGGGAACGAGTAGCATCTTAGGTTAGAATTTTCCAAAAAAAGGAGTTCTAAAACAGTTTTACTGTTAATCTAGAGATTTAGTACCTCTTTTCTTTAACTTCAGAGAGAGTAGGTAATCATTAACCTGACATCAGGACAGACTTTTGTGAAGCAAATATTAACTGGTTTATGAATATCACTTTGATCACACTTATTTATCTTGTTCCATCATAGGAACATTTAATCCATTGATTCCATAACGTTTTCCACATTGAGAGAGATGATTAAAATATCTGTACACAGGGATGGCGTGAAAACCTACTATGTTGAGAAGGAATATGCCAGTGAGAGTGATGCGGAAGCACTGCCGGAACAGACTCGAGAACAAGATGACGAGTCTCACGTACACTTCTCACTGGATACGTCGTACAAAGTCAAATGTGAGGTAAGTAAAGTAACACATCTGATATGAAATCTCTTATTTAACCTTTGCACTACTAAAAAACAGTAGGAATATTGCAACACAATAAATTCAACTGGAATCCCACACTGCAAAAATGAGTGGGTTCTTTTGTGTTAAGAAAACCTTAAAATACTTTAAAGGCTATGTATTTTAACAACCCATAGACTATCCATTGCTGAGTCATAGTCTGTTTTCCATGTGATGGTATGGTAAGGCCATACATATGGGGCAGATTCCAGACTGATATCAGGAAGCTTACAAACTTTCGCATTTTCATATTAATCCAGGATACTGTATTACGAAAATTGGTTGCAGAAAGATGAAGGTGCCAGTTGTTACTGCAGTGCCTCTCACACAGATAACTACTGCTCTACAGATGAGCATGACCCAGCCCATAACCTGGTCACCATTCCCAATGCACTGCAACCCAGTGACAGTGGAGCCGACCTCACATACCAAGATGGCCAAACGGAGTACACCAATCATGACATATTAGAGAAAATGGATCAAGACTCCCCAAAAACTACATTAGAAACAAATGAAGATTACTTCTCTGAAGCTTCTTGGGAAAAGTTCTGGGCAGTAAATGGCGAAAGATTGATTTGGGCTTCTTGGATTAAAAAGTATAGTGATTACATAAATCCCTCTTATTTAGATGGTAACAATGATCTGGTGATGGATGAAAACAGTATACCCAAGCAGCTTTCGGCTGATGAAATTTATAAACAAAATAATGATAATCAAAAAGTTGATAATCAAGATGATGGCATGAGAGAAAGAAAATATTCATATGATTCTAAAGTTAATCCTTATAAACGATATACTAATCCAAATGCTATAGAAAAAAGTGTTAAGATAAATGAGCTTGCTGCTGATAAAGATGACAGTTGGGTAGGCAGACGAAGGTCATGCTCTGAACATGACAGGATGCTAAGCCCCAGAACTGTAGCATGCACAGATTCAATGACCAATGTAACTAAAATAACACTTTCTAGTTATGATGTCGATTCAAGTCGCGTGACGTCTGACTCCTCACCAACTGATGACTACAGTGTCTCGTCATCATCAACAGATGATCCATCTAATGATCAAACTACTAGAATCATAAACATACAAGAAAATTCAGAAGTACCAAATGAAGAAGCAGACAGTGAACAGTATTGGCAGTTCTTGTGGAAGCAACATTTTGGAGAGCAATATGCCTTACATTATGCAAACTATATTGAATTTCATTTACGAAATAATACCGATAACAATGAAAATGATGAATATTTTAATAAGACAGATGTAAACAATGATTTTCGTAATGTGACAATCAAGAACAACGAATCTTATAATAGGACCGATGAGAAAGTAACAGAACTCGAACTTGAAAATAGTGAAGTGCATTCTCAAGAAATTAAAAATGTAGAAGAAGTGCAATCCCAAGTAGAAGAAATGAAAATAGAAGAAAACATAAGCAAACCAAAGAAAAGGAACAAGAAAACCAGTAGTAACAGAGTCTTAGGATCAGTAGGTTTATTATTGCAAACATTGCTTAAAGAGGAAGCCAAAAAAAGTGATCTAAATAATTCAGAAATTACAGAAGCAGCAAATAATGAGAATTCTAATGACAGTAATAATAAAAAAGAGATAACAACAGATGATGTGGATGGTAGTAATAATGAACAGAATGTACAACAATCTATAAGCAATACTAATTTGAGTTCTGGTAGCTATAATGATGGGGATGATGATCCACCTGAAGAAAAAACTGTCACTTTAAAAAGAAGGTAAGCAAGTAATGTAAGAATCTAAAACTGTGTGGTTAATAAATCAAAATATATTACTGGGACTTTTGAGTACTTGCAAATTCTTTGCATTTTGTAGAAACTAATATAATTAATAATATACTATAGGTAAATAAATGTTATTTATTTTAGCCATGAACTAGATGAAGAGGAGGAAATAGCCGAGAAGATAAAGTCAACATTCCAAATCATGGGGTTTTCTATGGATGCGGACAACATGCCTAAAGGGGAGATCGTGTATAGAAAACGCAACGCGAGACTTAGACCGCCGCGAAGCAGGAAGTTAGGAGCTCCCAGGAAGACATATTTTGATGATGATGGCAACCCTTGTAATGTGGATCAGGTATAAATTATTAAAGTAATATATACATGTTTCTTATCTCTAAGTAACCTAAACATATATCAATATCATTTAAAATAGTACTGTGATGGACTGACTGATAGACAGCATAGCACAGCCTGAATCACTAAGGATAGAAGCTTGTAATTTGGATTATAATATGCTTCAGTATTTGAGCAATCACTTTAATACGGAATTATTTTTTAATAAGTCGTTCTACTTACGGAAATTTAATAATTTTAATATTCTAAAGTGTTTTATATGATTTCGGTATATGTGTTTAAACACATTTTAGACGACAACATAATTTCTCGATGGCAAAAGATAAAATGTTGTTAATGGTAAATTAGCATTAATTGTAAAAGTTTAAAAAATATATATTCGTTATTCTAGGGGCAAGATTCTCAAGATGAAAGAGAAATGCAGACTGAAGACGATAGTCCTCGCGTTCAAAACGATAGCAAATCTCAACACAGTGTTGAAACTAACGAAGTTGAATCCACTCTGTCATATGACGTTCAAAACAAAACCGAATCTGATAACGAACCTAAAGACATCACTTTAGAAGCATCAAGTGTACCTCTGCCTTTAGACTTGGATGCTTCGTTCAGTGATATACAAGAAGTAGATAATGATGAACATAAAACTAATGAAGATACTGTATCGGGTAACACGACGAAGCGGAGACGACGGCCAAAAAGGAACAAAGTTGATAATGAAGTTGTAGATGTATCAGAAATGCCAGAAGAGTTGCAAGGCGATCCGAAAATGATCAAGTACTGGAAGAAGAGACACTCCATTTTTCACAGGTTAGTTTTACTTTGCAGCACTCTTATTATTGGAAATCAAAGAATCATTTTACGTATAGTATCATATGTGTTTATTTTAAACGATATAAAAATTTATTTACTTTTATTTAAGAATTTGTATTTCGTTTGAAGAGACTGAATAAATCGTCTGTTATGAAAGAATAGGTTTGAGCTCAATTTAATTTTAAGCAAAAAATAGTTTACTTCTTAGCGCCCTCTAGTTTTATAATATATGGACGATACCGACGCCTTCTGTGGCACATAAAATGATACGATTGCGTTAGAATTTAATTGTATTGTTTTATGTTTTTTTTTATTATCAAGATAATTATCACTTCGAAAGATAGATAGATAGATAGATAGAAAGCTTTATTTGTACACCTGCAGACACACACACACACAAAAAACAATAATAAAATAAAAATAAAAACTGAACAACAAAGAAAAATAAGATGATGCATGCATAACTAAACTAAAAAACTAACAAAGGAGCGTGTGCTGCAGCGGTGCAGATAGGCCATAAGCTCAGCAGAAAATTGGTATAAACTTCACTTTGGGCCCCAGGTTCGACGAAGGCATCAAACTAGACCGCGAGAGTTGGTTCAGTGCGACGCCGGAGCGAGTGGCGCGCCACATCGCGCGCAAGTGCGTCTACGATACGGTGTTGGACGCGTTCTGTGGCGCCGGCGGGAACACCATACAGTTTGCTATGGTCTGCAAGAAAGGTAAGGAGCCCTCGAATGAGAGAACAATAAAATTCTTCTTTATCCCAGCTGGAACCAGGGCCCGTTTTCAGATTTAATGTACTCCACTTCGTCCGCCAGTCTCTACGTCAAGCCAGCGCTTCCTGGGACTTCCACGGAATCTAGGGCCTTCGTTAACAACCCATAATGCCCCTCCTCGGGAAGGTTAGGCCCACATTAGACCATACTCCACACACGGGGGCCAAGTCCAGATTGGTGGAGGTTATGAGGCTAGTGGCCACCCCAGTGTCACGGTGATACGGTAGTGCTAAATGCCACTAATAGTCTTCTATTTCACACACATCCAGTTATGACAGAGTCTGTAGTCAGGTAACCTGCATGATCGACGCGACCACGCAAGCCGCACTGAGCTACGACCAGGGTTCGGAAACCGGTTTTAACCGGTTTAACCAAAACCGATATTTTTTCGTTCGAACGGAATTAACCGGTTAATTTGAAGAATATGCGTCTTTGTAGGCATGTTTGCCGCGTGCAATCAATTGAAAGCGTGCGAGAAAGTGAGCAGAAGACTCGGGCAGTGGCACCCGCGCGACGCGCCTGTACTTGACTAAGTTTGGTTTTAACCGGTTAATTTAGTTCTTATTTCGGTTAGAAAACCGCTTCCTGATTAACCGATATTTTATTCAAATTTACCGGTTAAGCTGGAAACCGGTTTTAACCTGAACGGAATCGTTAACCGAAATTCGGACGAAATTAACCGGTATTTGTTAACCGGTTCCGAACCTTGGCTACGACCGCTTCTTATAAGACTTTTATTACGCACGCAGCCGTCTTAAGTGCACTCCAATCGCCGGACATTTTGTCTAATCTGACTATCTTTTTATTCTTATTATTTCTAGTTAATATTCCTCTGATTCACAAAGCGTATTTCTCCACAGTGATAGCTATAGACATAGACCCGGCTAAGATCGAGATGGCGCGCCACAACGCGACCGTGTACGGAGTGGCGGACCGGATCGAATTCCTGGTTGGGGACTTCTTTGACCTGGCACCGAAGCTGGAAGCGGATATGGTGTTTCTTAGCCCTCCGTGGGGAGGACCCGGTTATTCTAATGTAAGTATTTTTGCTTTTGAACGATTGAAGTGGTAGGGCATTCCCTGAGCCCGCCTAGCTAGTTTCCACCATCTTATCTAAATGTTACCGCCAAACATGAACGTTGATAGCAGTAGCATAGCAACGTTAATGTCACTTCCATCTTTTTACATAACTGCCCAAAAATCGCCGAAAGACGCCAAAACCTCGTTTAGAAAATTACAATAATTACATTAGAGCCTCGCTAATCCGGAAGCGGGAGGTTTTTCAGTGCAAGATACGTTGTAAAGATGACAAGGAAAGCTTTGAAGTTGTCACTTACTAAAAGTTTCACCTTCAGAAGCGATGGGAGCTTTAAATACTGCTTTGAAATGGCTTGAAGATAATGAGTTTTGGGCATTACATTATAATAATAAAAAATGCCAACTTACTACAGAAGGTCCAATACTTTGTTTTGCATGTGTTGTAGTCATTTGACCGTCAGTCGTACGACCGGGCTATTTATGCATACGTTCACATTTTATGTAGCTTTCGATTAAAAGCTTTTTCACCTCTCCAGCACGAAAAGGGTGCCTTTGGTCCCTAAAAACTCAAAGCAATAACGCTTTTTGCTGCGAGCATGAGAAAAAGTGATTTGAATTTCGAACACCACCTATTGCGCGGCGCTAAAAACATTTGGGCAATGGTTCTTTCAGAAACTCATTTTGGCCTAGCGATTTAACTCATAGGCACAAAATGTTGTATGTTATTTAATAAAATTTAAGTTTATAAATTGTGTTATTGCATTTTTAAAGACGTAATATTTAAAATAAATATGTAACTAGTACACATTAATATCGCTTACTTAAAAATATCATGTTTGGTTTCATCTTAGGTTTTCGTAAAAAATTTCAAGCAGCGCAGTTTACGAACGCAACCTCTAAATTAAAAACATAATAAAAAACTAAATTGTCTCAAAAGAGAATTTAATAAACTACAGCTCGCGTCACGTAAAAAGAGCGCTGGCGGGCGTTCCGAGGGCACAACAGTTCACTCTGACAACAGGACAGCATAATATAAATCGCGTAAGTGTGAAAGAGAGGGTACTAAACTGTTGCTGTCAGAGTGCATCCTCGGAACTCGGAAAAAAATAACTTTGCTCACTTGTTGAACAAATAACTATTGTTTCGGGAACTGTTAGCGAATCCACACGCCGAGGCCAAAAAAGCCCCATTAATTCAGGTGGAAAAACTTGTTTTAGAAATACATTGTTTTTTTTTTCAGAATTACGAATACGACATTGAAACTATGTTGGAACCGAAACCAGCTTCAGAGCTGATGAGGGTGGCTCGCGCTATAAACACCAACGTGTCTTTGTACCTACCCAGGAACACCAAGTCTGATCAAGTGAGTATAACATGGTATAACAAGCCAGCCATGCATAATTTGCACAATCTTGTTTTTGCCTAGTTTATACATAGTAAGTAGCGGTAGCTAAGTAATCAAGTTAATTTGAACTTAAAGGTAAATTAATTTTAAGTAATCGAGCATTACATAGTAAATAAATATTGCGTCTGGCATATTCGCTACTAAATCGATAACTTATACTTATGACTTAGCTGTTAAGTGGCTACTTGACTACTTCGCTACGTGTAAACTAGGCATAAAGACAACGAATTCTAAAATCTTAATAGTGAAATTATAATTACTCAGATTTTTTGTCATTTTCGACCAGTTCATACGATTTCACTAACTCTTTTTATTGTTTTTTTTTTACCATTGCTATAACCTACCATTTATTGTGTGTTGCAGATATTAGCACTAGCAAGGGAGGCTGGAGGTTCTGTTGAGATAGAACAGAGTTTCCTCGACCGAAGATTCGTAGCGATCACTGCATACTTCTACTGATTAGTTGCTCCTCAAAGTATTACCAAATAGGTTTACTTGTACACTGTAATAAAAATAAATATTCTTGTCATTGTTAAAATCTGGAAGATTTGATAACTACTATGAAACTTGACTTTTTCCATAATTGTTTCTAATTATACTGCAACACATAACAACAATTACGTCATAACCACTATGCAATTATTCATACATCTGTATATGTTTCACATACCGTTAAGTTATACTGTAGATGATCTATATGGAAACAAGTCACTAATGTTTCTATTAACTTTAATGAATATTTTGTTTGTTTGTAAACTCTTTATTAGACGAAAATGACAAAAATACATAAGCATAAGTAACAAAACATGTACAAAGGCGGACTTATCCCATAAAGTGATCTCTTCTCTCTTTTTGTGACTATCGCGCTCAAATTAGATACAAATATATATCAATTTTATTTAACTTATGGAACAGTAGAATGTGTCAATCACCTACATATTTTTATGCCATGTAAAAAAGCTTATGCATAAACTTGTTCTGAGAAAGGCATTTTACCACCTATCACATTTTTAGGGTTCCGTAGCCAAATGGCAAAAAACAGAACCCTTATGGATTCGTCATGTCTGTCTGTCTGTCTGTCCGTCCATATGTCACAGCCACTTTTTTCAGAAACTATAAGAACTATACTCTTGAAACTTGGTAAGTAGATGTATTCTGTGAGCCGCATTAAGATTTTCACACAAAAATAGAAAAAAAACATTTGGGGGTTCCCCATACTTAGAACTGAAACTCAAAAATTTTTTTTTCATCAAACCTATACGTGTGGGGTATCTATGGATAGGTCTTAAAAAATGATATTGAGGTTTCTAATATCATTTTTTTCTAAACCGAATAGTTTGCGCGAGAGAAACTTCCAAAGTGGTAAAATGTGTGTCCCCCCCTGTAACTTCTAAAATAAGAGAATGATAAACTAGAAAAAATATATGATGTACATCCGAAAATTGGTTTGAACGAGATCTAGTAAGTAGTTTTTTTTAATACGTCATATATCGTAAACCGCAAATTACCTTTCATTCAATCAACTCAAATATAAAAAATATAGAGTTCAAGACATGTGTGAATATGGATTTATACGGAACCCTCGTAGCGCGAGTCCGACTCGCACTTGGCCGGTTTTTTATAACTGCAGAACTATATTGTTGGGGTAGCATTTGAGTGATTTTGTCGTAGGCATTGTGATAAGTGTGTATAAGTGTTTGTGATCTCTGTAAATATTTGTTGAGAAAATGTGAAATCAATAAACTAATATAAGCATATTTATCAGTCTTTCCTTGCCAGCGAGTTGAAATATTTTTGAAGGTTAGTTTTATTCCTTTTAGCTAGGCAAAATTAAATAACTTACTTCGCAAAATTTGTAAAAGTGGTTAGGAAAAAAGATAATAAAGTTCTTAGAGTGGAATTACACTAAGTGGCCAGGCCATTTAAAATGTACAAGTCTGAAACTATCATGACCCAAAGCCACTCAATATATCTTTTTTAGAAGCATGATCTTCAAACTTACTAATAAGGGATTAAAAAAATATATATTATTTTTTAGTAATAGGTGAGCAACTGAGCAGCTAATAGCTGATACAGTAGTTCATTCAAGTTCACTTTGAGGATCACTGAAGTTGACTGGTGAGTTACTACTGTAACAGTGTACACTTTTCAAACATCATTATTTAGTCTCGAAGTTCCTACACTTGAATTCCTATTCTTTCTATTTTTAGAAGTGTTCACAGAGTGAGAAGAAAAATCCAATGTGAGAAGAATTTCTCAATTGCTTGAAGTCAGTCATGAAATAATTTAACTGTACATTCGAACAAAATCATAATGTACACATTGAGGAGTTTCCGTTCAAAACTAGTTAATTATGTTTAGCGCTGGGTCCATTTTCTTTTCGATTTTTTTTTTAGACATGATATAATAAAATGTTTATAGTGATGAGTAGACAACCTATTGCTTATACAACTCTTGCACAAAGTTAATCAATATGTTGGTTGATTCTAAGTTATAACTTTTTGCTGTTTATTCTAAAATTCATTCTGATGTAAATAGCTACTTTTGAACGGACACTCATTTAGTTGAGGGGTCTGGCTTGTGTCAGATGTTGATCTAGCTCAGACCAGTATTATACAGTTTTATCTTTTTCAAATTTGTAGTTACATAGTGTAGTTAGAAGTAAATGCAGGGGTGACACAAAAATAAAAGGATTAAAAATTCAAAACTAAAAAGTATTGAAAATACTTATATTATCAGAGTGTCACATTTTTGGTAAGATTGTAGAAAGAAATAAAACATTTGACTTTCGGCTCTTACAGTGTGGAATGAATTGATGGTAGAGGTTCACTTAAAATCTAACTTATCGTTAAGACTAATGACTATTCTTTCATCTCCCCTTCTTCATCTTCTTCCTCTGCCCCTCGGACGTAAAGTACATTATTACACCTGATAAGGACTTCACCAAGGTTTCCTGTAGCAAAGTAAAAACAATTGTTAAAAAATGATCTGTGTTGTTACTTTTGCTCATTGTTTGCATAGGCAGCAAAACAGACTGCCAATCTCCACTTGGCACACTACCTTAGTTGTAACTGATTACAAATACTAGTAAAGGCAATGCTATAATAGTGTGGTACTGTGGTTACTCGGGTTTAAGTTTAGGAGGCAGATGGGACGACTACAGGAAGCAAGGAGTTTCTATGGTACAGAACTGACCAAAAAGTTGACATACCAGTGCAACTTCCATCGATGATTTCCTCTGTATTCGCGAGCTGCAAATTCATGTAACCATCGGCGGAGACAAGTAGACCCTTGTACTCGTGTCCCCACTTCAGTTTCACAAGTACGGCCTTGCCAGTGAGGTTGTTCAGAAAGGGTTTAGGGTTGATAGGCATAGCCGCCGCCATTTTTTGAGGTTATGTACTGCAACAACAAAACGAATTAGTCACGTATAAAAACTTGTCTTGAAATTAGCATAATAGAAACTAACGGTACCTTTTTCTTTTGAGGAAATAAAAGAAAGCTTTGTTATCGGTCTAGATAACCTGAAAATCCAAAACCGCTTCCTCCGACTCGGCTTTTCAATTTTTTTTTTTTAATCACGCACGTAGTGTTGTCCAAGCTGATTACAAAAAACCGGAAAAATGATTCAAATGATGCGTAAAAGGAAAAAAGCTATACATTACATTAAAAGTATCAAAAAACAATGTATTTTTAATGTACTCTAAAGATTGTAAAAAAACTGAAAAAAAAAGAGTATATGGATATCGATCGACATTCGACACATTTCATTTCATGTTATCTCTAGTTCGCAATGTGTTCGCAATAGATAAGCCGATAAACAAACGTCAATGTCAAGCGGTCGTTAACCTTGTTTACTAGGCCGCGTTCAGAACCTGCACCAGAGAAAATGTCTCTGCCTGCTGCACTGACAGCAACCGTTTTGTACCCTCTCTTTCACGACTGACTCGGTGGCTCAGTGGTTAGCGACCCTGACTACTGATCCGAGAGTCGTGGGTTCGATCCCCACCCAGGGCAAACATTTCTGTGATGAGCAGATGTGTTTGCTCTGTGTCTGGGTGTATTATATCTATATATGTATGTATTTAAATGTATATGTGTATGTATATCAGTCTCTAGTTCCCAAGATACAGGGAATCCTAGTTTGGGGCCAGGAGACCGTGTGTGATTTGTCCGCAATATTATTATTATTAATATTATTACACTTACGCGATTTAGGCGCTGAGCAGACGAGGGACAACGGAGGCGGGGACAATTTATCCGCGAGAATAGAACGTATGGAAATCTATGCAGTAACGCAAACGAGGGTCAACGTTACTGGCGGACAAAAAAGGCCGCCGGGTACCGGCGGACACTGGACGGCACTGGCGGACAGGCAGGACTCAGGACTGACCTGACCGCGGTTGTCTCACTCATCTCAATGACTCAAATTCTCTGTATTTCCATGATTTCGATACGATACGTGCTCCTCACTAGAAATTCAGCACAGATTGTCCGCCGCTGACCGCGTTGAGCTTGCGGCAAAGAGTAAAGTAATACATGGCTTGCGGACACTCGCGGTCAATTTGTCCGCGTCTGTCCGCGAGAACTGACGGACAGAGGCGGTCATTTTTGTCACCCGGGTGTCCCTCGTCTGCTCAGCGCCTTAAATAGGGAATTTTCCACGGTTTTCTCTAAACTCAACTGGATGGCGCTGATCAACATTGGAAATAAGAAAATCTCTAAAAAATCGTCAAAACTGATTGATATTACTGACAAATATCATAATTATGATGAATAGCTTTCGAAAATTACTTTACATTGAATATTTTTTTGTATTTTGATGCAAAAAATACTTTTCATAATACGGTATTTGACTAGTAGTCATTTGAGTGACTTTTTATCAACTGTTAAAAACGTCATTTTGTTCTGAAATTGTTTGCGATACAAGCATGTGACGTCACAGTCTTTGACGAACTTATTTCGTTTTTTTTAATTAATATAAAATTCTAAATGGGTAAAAACAGCAATCAAGTAAGTTATTTTTGCAATTTTAGGAGAAATGCTATTTAGTGAATAATATTTTACAATTTATTATTGCTAGTGTCAAATACCCCATTTTTGATTCACATAGCTGTCAGTATTGTTTTTGTATTTCTTAAAAGAATTCTAACATGATACCGAGTTATAAATTGCATTTTAATCATAAAAATGTATTAAAATCATTTTATTTTTAGTTCGGAAGAAGAAATTACATAGAACAGAGAAACTAAGTTGGAAATTTACCGTTTTTGTTAATTCAATTATAAGAATCTATATCCATGTGGCTTTTTATATATTCCCACCCAACAATATTAAATCTATTTTGCTACCGTAAATTCTACGCTGCTTTTAAAAATACATTGCCAAAGCTTAGAAACGCCATCTATTGAGAATCGTATGAACGGTGTGACATACGTCATCTGAAAACTCCCTAGAAGTCGTTCCAAAACCAAGGTAGGGTGAGGTAGAATTTAACTCGGAGAAATGAAAGAGACGTAGCTATTTTGAGAAAGAGAAAAAAATATTATTTTGGAACGCTTGCGAGTGATTCCAGAGTGACAGGGTAACAAACGTCATCGAAAATAATTCAGAAAGGTTTCTAGCTTTTTTGGGTAGTGTTCTGTCTTATTTATGACTTTAACACCTTAGCAGATACAAGCAATCGTATTTCAAAACAATTCCGAAGATAAAATGTTTGTTTGTCTTAGTCTGTTTGACATTGACTACGAACTTCCCGCCGAATAAACTGTCAGGCGAATTTTAACGGTAATCAAACAGCGTTAAAAATCGCACTTGTCAGAGTGAAAATCGCATTCACGAAGGCGTTCCGAAATCCCGACGGAGAACTGTCAGGTGATCATTCGGTTACCCTCGGTTTCACTCGGCTCGGTTTTGGAACGATTTAGGGTAAAATTCGCATCACCCCGAGTGAAATCTTTGGTATTGGAACGCAACCCTAGAAGTCGTTCCAAAACCAAGGTAGGGTGAGGTAGAATTTAACTCGGAGAAATGAAAGAGACGTAGCTATTTTGAGAAAGAGAAAAAAATATGATTTTGGAACGCTTACGAGTGATTCCAGAGTGACAGAGTAACAAACGTCATCGAAAATAATTCAGAAAGGTTTCTAGCTTTTTTGGGTAGTGTTCTGTCTTATTTATGACTTTAACACCTTAGCAGATACAAGCAATCGTATATTTCAAAACAATTCCGAAGATAAAATGTTTGTTTGTCTTAGTCTGTTTGACATTGACTACGAACTTCCCGCCGAATAAACTGTCAGGCGAATTTTAACGTTAATCAAACAGCGTTAAAAATCGCACTTGTCAGAGTGAAAATCGCATTCACGAAGGCGTTCCGAAATCCCGACGGAGAACTGTCAGGCGATCATTCGGTTACCCTCGGTTTCACTAGGCTCGGTTTTGGAACGATTTAGGGTAAAATTCGCATCACCCCGAGTGAAATCTTTGGTATTGGAACGCAACCCTAATTATGCTTGCCTGTTGTCAGAGTGAACGGTTGCTGTCAGAGTGCAGGTTCTGAACGCGGCCCTGTTTTCGTTGTCGTTCTTCGTAAAATCATATACACGTCATAGTTTTTACTATTTCCACTTGAAAATTCGCAGATTTGTAACAATTTCAGTGTTTATATAGTGGTGTGGCGAAACAATAATTTGTAAAGCTAATTTAATAGGACTTCAGGATGTCTTTTAGTGGCTTCAGCGAAGAGGACTTAAAAAGAATCAAATCAAACGAATCTGGTCCAAACAGCGGTAAATACAGTTATAAAATAATACGGCATATTGCATTTAACGACTTCGAGAAACTTGGGTATCTTAGAATATGGTAATTAGCCGGTCACAGTGCAAAAGACCACAACCTTAAAGTTTATATGTTTATTTCACTTTAACACCTGTCTGTAATGAAATGACTAATTTTAATATTATAATGATCTAATCTGTTGTGGTTATTTGCTACATTTGTAGCGTGGGAAGTTTGTAGCCTTTTTGTTGTTTATAATGCTGTAAGTAGGTATTTCGAATTCATAGTTTAGGTAACACTTCTCTTATTAGTCTTGATCTGCACCTTTCTTTAAAAATTGTTAATAGAATCTGTTAAGCTAATTAAAAATATCATATAACTTCAAGTATTACCTACTTCAAGTTGTAGGTATAGTTATGTAAATTTTATGTAATTTTTATCTAAAGGTTAAGTTGAGCTTGCAATTATATAAGTATCATTAATTATGGACCATAACTATAATCCTCTATAACCATTAAACCTGTAATACTTTCAGGGGACACACAAATATATACAGCAAATGCAAAGAAACTAGAAAAAATTGGTGCTAAAACAAAAAGAGTAACTAATCAATATAAACTGCCGATGCTACACAAACAGGACTCTGATGATGCTATTAACAGTCTCTTTGACAAATGTAAACTCAGCATAAAATCTCCCACAAGTCCCACATCTCCTCTTGAGAATATTATAAACAATAACAACAACAATGAAATGGAAGAAAATGATGATAGTAGCAACAGCAGTGATGCTTCAGGCTATTCTGTCAAAGAAAACCAAGATTCCACATTCATTAATAACACAAAAGAAGCAAACACCACAGAACAAAACAGAAGAAATAGTAACACATCACAAAGCAGCAGAAAAGGCAGTACAAATATAACACCAGATATAGTAAGATGTGTAGATAATTATACTGAAGATGATTTGGCTGCACACCAAGCAAAATTAGCAGATTTACAGCTAAAACAAAAGTTGATGGAAGAGCAAAACAGGAAGAGGAAGGAGATGCTAGCTAAAGCAATTGCTGATAGGTAACACACAAGAAAATTAACTCTCTGTATGATTTTATTGCTTCAGTCTGTTTTAAAATTTATTGAAACTTGTTAGGGCATGCATTATGCGTACAATTGTAATGTAAAAATTAGCTGAGTTGCTGAAATTCATTAAATATTGTCTGAAATATGTGCCTCTTCTGGATGCTCTTTTATTTAAAAATACCAAATGAATTATGATAGATGGAACTACTTATAAAGAGTACCTTTATCAGATATATTATTATCTAGTTTATCTTAACTGGACATTCCCTTATCTTTATCTTAAGAAATAGAACGACTTTGTAGATCTTTCTGTTTGCTTTAACTCAAGTTTGTTTTATGTATGTAAGTAAATAAGTAACTTGCTATGTCAAGATATTTGTTATAATGGTTAAGAGTAAATTTTTTGACCTCATCAATAAAACTATTTGGTAACTTTATTGTGTTATTTTGTCCATTGTGAGTTTTTGCTAAAGCACATAAGTAAATAAAATTAACCTTTAAGTGTTAAATAAAATTATTCTTCTTCTTATTTCCAGGACAAAACAAACGGCCGAAGAAGTGATAAAGTTAGAAAAGATAAAGAAAGAACTGCAAGTGTTAGAAGGACAGTTCTCCCAAGATGTTGCAGTACTCAGGAAAAAGATTGATCAGGCGTGCTTGAGTTATGCTGATGCTGAGTAAGTTTCATATATTTTCTATACCTATTAATATTTTTTGTGTATTACTGTTAATAATATAAAACAGTTCATTTATCAGTCAGTCATATATGAAACTATCATTGTACTATATTATAGTAGTTAAACTGTACATTTCAATAAAAAATATCAGCAATAAAAAAATATGGACATTTTAATAAAGTCTCTGAATTAGAATAGTAATAACCTTGATGTATTTATTTACAGAAAACACTACTTAAAAGTCGAAAGAGAATTTCTACAAGCAAAAATAAATTTACAAAAGGAAAAAGAAAAGAAGGAATTGCTTACTGAACATTTATGCACTCTGATCACTCACAACGAAACTAGGAAGGCACAAAAACTGGAAACGTTGATGTTGGAACTTGCCAGTGATAAGAAAGGTGTAGTCAGTGATAGAAAAGTTGATGTTGGTGATGTAACTGCAATAGATGATGATGAACCTGTGATTGTGGACGGTGTTGATGAAAGAACTGGTAAGATTGTTGAATTTACCGAGAGTTGAGGTTTTACTTTGATTACTATTGAATTAGATGTATGCATTTTGATATACTAAAGTAACTAAAGTTGAGTAATTTATGTGTATGAATTTAAGATGAATTCAAGCAACAAATATATTGTAGTTTAACCCAAAAATGAATGGTGCAGTATTTTAATATAACATTACTAAAGAGATTGATAAGGTGCCTTATTATAGTTATGATATATATAATATAACTTTTTTATAAATTATAGAAATAAGATAATCATTTAGATTGTGTACAAATTAACAGTAAGCCGTTAAAGTTAGATATTATGATAAATAAGTAAAATAATAAAGGATTATTACTTATTAAATTAAATTATCATGTTTAACATGACAGATTTGTATCTCTATCTAGTTCAGTTTCTTATATAAAACCTCAGGGTAAATATTTATTTCGAGATAAAATTATTATAAAACAGTAATATTTAATAAAACACAGTTTTTAAGAATTACTCTCATGATTTTATCGTTATAACATTAACATAGAATTTATATTTAGGTCTATTGAATAGATACAACGAATAAGATAATAATTGTTTTATTCCTAGTTTATTATTTTATACATATTAATTATCTATCTATACACATTATATTATCCTTAAATTTTCTGTTGTAAATGCAGTATTTACATTTTGTAAACATGTAATACAAAAAGGACTCAGTAATATAGGCATAACAAATTAGAAATATAGTCTATGTATATTTTTTGAATGCCTTTTATTTAGTTTGGATATATTATTTAACAGTGTATATTGTTCTATTTATTTTAACAATAAAATCTTTTTGTTTATTCGTTCCATTAGAAAGAAAACTTGGTAATTATTATTTAGACCTTTCTTTATATATGTAAAGACAATTTATGTACAGTTATTTAATTACTGTACATACATTGTCTTTACATATATAAATAGTGCTTAAAACATTTAAACTGAGGTTAAAGGTAAACTAAAAATGTATTGTATTTCAACAACTAAATGCAAGCTAACATTATGTATTTCATAGGAAGAGGCAAGTGCTTAAAACAACGTTTTTATAGCATTGGTATACTCATACTTTACCTATAGAGATGGTAGGTAATTACTTATATTTAATTGCTGTTCTGTAATACTGATTTGTTCATATTATTTTGTCATTCCAGAAGAATGTTCACCTACACTTCGAAAAGAACATTCTCCTGCCCGTATGCTATCCCCAGTTGTAATAAGAGGGCTTCCTCTCTTTATCCTTAAGTATAGTTCTTATATTGATGTCAGCATTCATTAGCTCTTTCCTTTTCTCGCGTTCCATTCTAATGAGTTCTAGACCTTTCTTCGCCGCGCAGTGATATCGTTGGCTCAGGGATGCTTCAGATCCTTTGATACGTGGAATGTGGCCAGTGTAGCCTGCTATTGGCGGAAATTCTGGTGAAATTGTGTTTTCTGCAACAAAATTATGTGATTACAGTAGAGGTCCCGTAGTAGCGCCTTGTGGAACTCTTTTAAGTATGGGATAACCCAGATAATATGTTACGTAAAAGCCACTATGATTTTTAAAGTCCTTTGCATCATAAAGTTACTACTGTTTCTTATTTTTTATGTTTTACTAACAATCGCCAACATGCATACGAATCAACCGATGTCATATAGTGCAAAGTCTTGTTACAGCTTTACCTCTTTACGCACCTTTGTACTTATTGATCTCTCTAAATCTACTGAGATCTCTTCTGATCTCGTCTCTTGAATGTATGGTTTCCATTTTGGGAGCACTTCTGGACCTCATGTAGCTTCTGTTCAATTCGGCTTTGCGTCTCAACTGCCTCTGGCTTTCGACGAAGTCAGTCATGCAATCGTCAGCTGCTCTGCCGTAAGACTTCCCATACCTGTAGAAATATTTACGTCTGATTTAGGTTATGCAATAGTTATAGTGTTCATTTTTCTATATTTTTTAGGGTTCCGTAGTCAACAAAGAACCCTTATTTTGTATTAGTACTATATTTTCAATATTATAGAATATGTAACTATTTCTGTTATAGTATGACTGTATCTTCCACAATATTTGGAAACCGCACATAAATTAGATAATGAAAGGAGGGAAGTGGGTCCCGATACGACACACGATATTAATATTTCTAGATATAGCCTGTAAGATCGCGATTTGGATTGTACAAAGTCCTCACTTACCTAAAATGCATACCAGGCACGTAACCCGAATACCCAGTCATGTAGACAGGCTGTCGATATCTCAAACCGTCGTATACGTCTTCTTTAGGCATATTCTGTTGTGGCATATTGTTTATCTCGTAGTTGTCTCCCGGACGGTATTCCATGGGTTTACTATCAACACATAAATTAATAGTTGAAGTGCTATAATGCATAATAATAACAGAGCCAATACCCTAAGAGTGTAGTATAAACAGTCCTAAAGTTTGAGATGCAGGGCCTCAGAATTCAGTGGTACCTACTGTTTGGAATCCAGTAGTAGTGAATCGGCATTATTTCAGTATCAATTAGGTACTTGAGAATATCAGAAATTATTGACTGGCGTAGACTGAATTTAATGAATTGTTATGTCTGTTTCTTATCGTGATTAGTGATCATGTAATATAAATAAAATAATAATAATATCCGGGACAAATCATACACGGTCATCTGGCCCCAAACTAGGATTCCCTGTATCTTGGGAACCAGAGACTGATATAGGTACATACACATATACATTTAAATTAATACATATATAGATATTATACACCGAGACTCAGAGCAAACAATTCTGCTCATCACAGAAAAGTTTGCCCTGTGTGGGGATCGAACTCACGACTCTCGGATCAGAGGTCAGGATCGCTAACCACTTAGCCACCGAATCAGTCAATGTAGCAGTATTATTCCAACACATGTACTAGATAGTGCATCTAGTTATCCAAATGAATATACGTACTAACTTCACACAATGGACTTGTTTGTCCAGCCAATTTTGTTTCTTTCCCCGTATAACCAATATTGTTGGATTAAGAAGGATTTATGTAGTCACAGCGTAAAAGTTTGAGATTAGTTTCAGTGAGTTGGGATTTGTAATAAAACTTACTTGAACAATCCTTTCGAGCGAATTTCTTTTAGTATTTGCCTCGTGTTGTCTCCATAACATTTTCCATAGCGGAATTTCAGTAGCGGACAGTGACCAGTGTATCTGTAAAGAAATCACAAATTAGGGCCTAAGATAAACAACACAAAAATCGGCAATTTTAATACTTTCAATTCTTCGTGAACGTTTTTTTACTTATTTGAAAGCCAAATAAAAATAATCGGCTTCAACGTAGTCGCCTCTATGGCACCCTCAGCCTCAATGATTTGAACTTGAATGTTACGATCGATATTATTTTATTTTATTCTTTTTTTTTTCTCAGATTCTACATTAGTTACTTGACGAGTACGAGTACCTTTATCATGTCTCATTTCATAACACTTATGCTTTTCCTTCAATATGCTATTAAGTTACTACGAAAATATTCTTACAGCGTCGCATCGGAGTTTCTATGTATTAACTGCATAATCCGGAGTATTTAAGGCAAAAGTTTGATGAGCATTTATTTAGGATCGCGTGTTCAATATTACATTTCATCGGTACTTATCAGTTTTGCTTGTAGTCAGACGTTCCCAAATAAAGTATAATCTACCTCGTTGACTTACTTCCAAAAAAAAGGAATATTCCTAAGTCGAGTCAGTTTATTTTTAGTGTGTTCGAGACTCAGGACATAAGTAACATATAATTACCAGTTATGATCATTTGAAATAAAACAACGCGATTAACTTCCATTTACTTTATTTCATCAAAATCTACACTTATATTGTTACGGACAATCCTCATATAAGAAACAGTATCCTGACGGCAAATGCAGCACGAAAGGAAAATCGCAATCGCACCGAGACCAGTCACAAATCATGCCCATAGACAGTGCAACTGGTTCGTCACAGGTCCGTTGTGATGGGGTTGGTCTGCATTCACTGTTCACACGGTGCATATTTTCTGGACATTCCTTGACACCTGTAATCACAAATTTTACATCATCATACTTTGTTTTTAAAATTGTCCATTGTTGAAGTCTTCCTGCCAAATTGACTTTCTCTTAACTTTTTAGCCCTTTTAATCTACTTCTAAATCTTCAGTCCTGTAGTGAGAGGCCTGCAACTATTATCTATACATCTTTTGTCTTGTTCTATGTCCGAACATGGCAATTTCAACTTGCCCTCGTTACTTCCTACTTTTGTATTAAGTATTCAATTGACGGTGGCATCAAATATTCCATTTGGATGTTTCCGAAGAAAAAATTAAAGTTTCCATTATCGAAGACAAATGATAATGAATCACGTTATTATCGTGAATGAAATTGCAGTAGTATTAACCTTTTTGAAATTGAAAGAGTACTTACAAGTTCCGTTAAAGGATAGACACCCTGGTTCTCCGACTTTTCCATAGTACATGGCCTCAATAACTTTAGTAAAACATAAAAATAATATCCAAAATTGCATTGTGACTTTACTTTATCAGTGCCGGGTCTGGAATAACTGTTTTACCTTCAGTTTCAATGTTTGTTTATGTAGATGACTTCCTTATTTGTTCGTTTGTTCTTTTTGCGTTTTTGTAAATATTACCGTTAGCTTGAACAATAAAACATTACGTACTGTGTTATGGGCAAGGCTATGTAGCTGTCTCTTGTACTTGTATCTATAGGCAGTTAATATTTGTGTCAAGGACTCACACGTAAACAGGGAGTAAAATGTGAAAGGACACGGTTTCAAATGAATGGGAAAGGAAATTAATAGTTTTGTTCTAAAAATAATAACCTCTCTTCTTATAGGTATTTCTGTAGCAACCGATCGATCGATCATTCCTTATAAAAACTGTCATCAAAGTCTACAATTTCGATTAATTGGTTGCCACGTGGTTTAGTTTTTTATTTAATCATTTATTGTATTATAGAAGAAATTCGTTTTAAAAGTCTATCGGTTTGCCGTCGTCTTCAACTTTGACTTTGCTTGGAAGCTTCTTTTTGGACTTGGGTCTTAAACCGGCTCTTCGGAACTTGGTACATCTCTTGTAGTCGACACAAGTGAAGTCGTCGTCGAGAACGAAATCACCGTTGCAGTCGCATCTTGACCATCCACAAGTGTAACCTAGAAATTGTATTTTTATATTTGAACTACGATGACTAGTTTCGATCATTAGCCTTCAGGTCTTCAGTAAGTAGTTAGTCTGGGAACTTAGCACATGCTGCCTGGCGCTTTACACGACAAAGTTGTAAGGTAGGCAACTTCATCATTTTTCTGGGAACAGGTCGTGTAAAAACTCTGTAGGTGTTGTGGACCTAGCATCCAGCATTAATGTTCAGAGAAGAGAATACTAAGTTTTTGTTTTTATGTTACATAAGAAATAGGTACTTATAATTGGGTATCTAAATAGGATTTTAAGTGGAATTCTTGATGATCAAAGTAGGCAATGAATATGAATCACTATTTCGTAACCTGCATCACTTCTCGCCGACTTCAAGAAAAGAAAATTATGGTATAAACTTACCCAAATTGTATATTTCTGGGAAATCGCAAGTTCTTTGTGAATATGTATCTCTATCGCAACGTGTGTGGTACGCATGCATATTACGAGGGCAATGAGTTACACCTGAAAGTTGTAAACTTAACTCGAAACATTTATTTCAAAAACAATAATATTCCACCACACTCATCTTTCATCTGTTGTCCAAGAAATATATATAATTAGAGGTTTTTTACATTTAATATAAAGTTTACAAATTGACTGTTCAATTTATTAACAATTAGGATGGAAAGTCAAAAAATTTTTGTATAGATTCCTCCGAGAAAGTTACGAGTTTCATTTCATGAGTAAATATATCATTTCCTACCTTTCTATCATCGCAAGACTTGTTTCAGTCATGGAAATCCCCCATTACCAAGTTAGCCTGTTTTTGAACGATTACCCGATACATACGAGATGAGCATATTCTTTTTAGGTGTTAACTTACATTGATTTCCGAGAAGCAAGCATCGTCTGCCCTGGCCAGTACTTTGATTTACAGAAAACATAAATAAAAGCAACATTCCAGTTCTAAAGGACATTGTTTCGTTAGCTTTTTAAACCAACCGTGAAAAAAATTGTATTGTGACTACTAAAATTTCCGCGTCTCACTTTTATAGTTTCTCTTATGGTTGCGTTTACGCATATGTTTTGAAAACATATTTGGTGTTTGGGTATAATACGTTTTGTCAAGTTATAGTCATTGTATAATAAGTGTATTATTAAACTGAAGTGCAAAAGTTTGATTCAAAAAGACAAGAAAATACAATACCTACTCTTAATGATAACTTCCAAAATATATACTTAATCATTTTGTTGTTCGTGGACTGGACTGCGTGGTTCGACTGGTACAAGCACGGATAATATTTTTCGGTCCGACATTATGCTACTTTAAATAAAAAAAAATATAGGTTTAAAGCTAAATAACCATTCAGCTATGGCGCTGAATTTTAGCCGACCTTTAGAGATCCTGGGATTTTTTTTCAAAAAAGCAGTAAAGTGTGAAACTTTTTACTTTACGTCTGAAAGAAATAAGAATAAGTGCAGGACCTATTAACGGAACTTCTATATTTTTGAACAACCTTTAGAGCTTTGTTGAAATTTCAACAATTTATATTTTCATATTCATACGATTCATACAAATTGATCAACTGATCAGCATTTTTTATGGAGATTCCATAGAAATGTTTTTTATTTCAGCAAAGTTGGAAAACTGTTCAGTAAGACGATAGAAGCCCCAGCTATCGAGTCCTACCTCTACTCATTGCTCTACTCCTATTTTGATACATTTACACAGTTAAGCTAATCTAAAGTATGTCTGTTTACGTATGAAAGTTATAACAACAACTAGAAAAGTTCTACAAACAAACAATAGTATATCTCGATCCGTTCCCATACCTACTTCCTGCCATTACGTAGCTCGAAAACTTAAGATATCCGATAAAATCTCCACGGAAGCTGCTATTGATTATTTAATTACATCGTTTGTTGTTTTTTATTGTGTTATCTTTAACCTGAAAGTTTCTAATGCTAAAGTTTTAGCAAGAAGGCCTCGTTATACTAATCATTTACCCGACTTGAACAAATGCTTACAAATGGATACTAAACACGAAGATTGTAACAGAAATATACATCGGTGAGTAGTTAGTATAGGTAAGACTGAAACATGTAAATGATAGTGTGGTAGGTTGGTAGGTGTATACGGAGGTATGGAGTTGAAGATAGCAAAGTGCCTGGTACGAGTCGACTCGTAAACTCTATGCAGCTTTACAGGCAAGCTAAAACGAGCGAAAATTTTCTTATCTATTCTATGGCAAAACCTTAGAACAACGTTACATAACCTAACCAATTCTTGTTTTAATATTTAGGTAATATGATATTATTATATTTTGTTAATTATTTATTTATAACACTAGGACTACAGACATCTACAGACGAATTTAAACCGATACATCATCTAAAATCTTTAAAAAAATAAGTATGCTAGGATGCATACAAATATATATGTGGAATATCCACGACTTCATTCGTGTAGAATTTGGATTAAAATTGTAAATAGCCCGTATTCGAACTCCTTCAAATTCAATTTTCGTCTTGTGCACCTTCATTGAGACGAAAAGTCACGGCGACAAATCAATACCCTAAATCAATAAAAAAAGCCTTTAATTTTATAGGTAACAAAAATAGATTTTAGTACTTAGATGCTCTTATAAATAAAATATAAAAAAAAATATCTATAGCCTTAATATAAGATTTAAATAATACACTACCCTAAATACACTATAGGTACGAATTAGATAAGCCAAGGGCCCAGGTACTCCTTGATTCCTTAGACCTTATGTAACACCTTTACTAGCACTCATGACAGCAATAAAAAGAATTTGGTTTTGGTAATTCTGATAACTAACCATTGTAATTTTAATTCATGATAGATAACTGCCGTAGGTATTAGGTGAAAGAGTTACTCGATCGGATGCTCGATCGATTTTCGATTAACATTTCAGACATTAGCAGGTGGCCGAAACTTAGTTGGCTCAATGCCACGTTATTCTTACATTTTTTGAAAGGAATGAAAGGGCAAATTGGAAATCATGAATAACAATGTTTATTATACCTGCGATAACTTTATCGTATAATTATCGTATTGAAGTTATCCTGAATGAAGCTTTTACGTTTTAATACGGTTTGGAAATTTTATGGGTTATCTTGGAAACAATTTTGAATATAAATTAAAGCAAGACTATATAATATCACATATTTAAATGGATCTTCCAGGTCACTAACGTCGTTATTACTTGAAATGAATAAAGCTACTTATCATCAAATTATTGGAAACTGTAAGTATTTTTATGGGCTAGTTATCAAAGCCGTGCATGTTTTGATTCTTGCGTGCAACAACGCAACGTAAATTCATTTACATAACTTTTTCACAGCGTGGCATGTTAAAAAGTTAATCGATTGACATGAATTCTGAATTCGTTTATCAAGGTCACCTAAATAATGCTTGAATAATTTATAGGTTAATTATAATTTCCGTTATTTTCCGGGATAAATTACACACGATAACCTTAAAGTCCGGATTCCCTATTAGTGGGGAATTTAGTGCAACGTCTAGTATGGGAACCGTTTTAATTTGGATCCGGCGGTCAAACTTGGCATAGTTGTTCCCTAGGCCGTTCTGAGTAGATTAAGCCCGGGAGCCACCGGGAGCCATTCTCCGTTAGGCAGGGGGAGGGGGGGGAAAGTTTGTTTCTGCCGCGCTCCATTTTTGGGCTTATATGTCCAAAACTATTGATACTAGGGCAAGTGAGATATCATTTTCGTATGATTAAAGGATAAGGAATTCATTTCTGTAACAAAAAAAATGACTTTCCATATATAAAAAAAGAAATATTTGATAAAACGTATAAATGATGGCTACCTTTTTTCCACATACGGGTCGATTAATTTTTAATCGTCTTTGATATTAGCATGAAAAAAATATATTCTGAAAGCCACACTTCTTAGGATTATAAAAATATAAATTTCACTAGAATAGCATAATAAATACTTAGTGAAAAAAAATATAATTTGATGCTCGGCAGATGCTACTCTGCCGAGCATCGCGTCGTGTAAAACGCGTGGTTTTAGTATCTGTTATTCGTAAGTAAACAAAATGAATCATCTAGCGCCCAAATGACTGTTAAGTAACAAAGTATAAACAGGTACATAATATTATTATTTAAATATTTCTCGCAAGCACAAAATATTTGTCACGTAAAACAAAAAATATTTTTTTCCTTATAAAAACGTATTTCAGAAAATCCGCAAAACGTGACTATTTCTCATACGAATTATGTTGGTTTACTATCTAACTTGCATTGTATTATGGTGGTCTACTATGTAACTTGCGTGGTCACGTTGATCACCCAGGTTAACTGACTTCATAAAAGGTCATACATAACCATAATGAGTTTAGCTCTCATTGGCGCATTAATCTCGTAACCGTTTCCGTGCTTCGCAAGTCACGTCAAATTATTTTCATGACAACTGATGAAGCTGCGATCACCGCCTATACAACTCGAAAACCCCAAAAGCTTTCAGCTCGAGGTGCACAACCGCTTCGAATGCCTAGGAGAATGTGAAAATGTGGACTAATACAACGACAGGTTTGTGAAAATTGTCCAAACGGCTGGGAATAAGGCCTTCAAAACAAGACGTTACAAAAAATCATGTCGGATGTCGGACTTCACCAGCAAGCTCATGGATTAAAAACGGAGCCTGATTCTGAAATCCTCTAAAGATGCTTGTCAATATGGCGACTAAACAGACAGATCTCCAAGTCCTTGACCCGTGATATACGCCAATTTAATACCAATCGTATTAAAGAGGCTATCGAGCGCAATAAAAGGTCAAAAGTATTGGCAAGGAATCTGTCTGCTGGTCAAAGGTGAAGATCGAAGATGGCAGAGTCGTGTCGTCCAAGTCCCAGCTGTTGGAAGAGGTTGAGAAGTTCTACGGACAATTATACACGATTACATCCTTACCTATCAGTAATCTGGCAGAAGATCCGACATTATACCGAAGATATCCCAGACGTCAGCCTGTGCGAGATAAGAATGGCTCTCAAACAGCTTAAGAACAGGGAGGCACCGGGTGATGACGGAATTACTGCTGAGCTTCTTAAAGCAGGTGGAAAACCGATACTTATAGCTCTTCAGTAGCTATTCATTTCCGTCATTCATGAGGGACAAACGCCTACAGCATGGCACAGAAATGTGGTGGTGCTCTTCTTCAAGAAGGGTGATAAGACTCTGCTGAAGAATTACAGACCCATCTCACTCCTGAGCCATGTCTACAAGCCATGTCGACAGCCATTACGAATCGTCTCGCACGCAGGTTTGACGACTTCCAGCCTCCCGAACAAGCTGGTTTCCGAAAAGGCTTCTATACCATAGACCACATACCTACATATGCTGCGGCAGATTATACAGAAGACCGAAGAGTATAATGGCGTTTGTGGATTATGAGAAAGCTTTTGGTTCGATCGAGACCTGGGCTGTGTTACAGTCTCTCTAGCGGTGCCAAATTGACTATCGATACACATCGAAGTGTTAAAGTGTTTGTAGGAAACGCCACCATGTCGGTCCACCTCCAAGATCAGAATTAGAAACCTATCTGGCTGTAGCGTGGGGTGAGACAGGGAGACGTTACATCTCCGAAACTGTTCACCGCCGCACTGGAAGACGTTTCCAAGCTTCTGGACTGGAGAGGACTCGGCATCAACATCAATGGCGAGTACATCACTCACCTTCGATTTGCTGATGATATCGTGATCATGGCTGAGACCTTAGAGGTCCTAGGCGCAATGCTCGATGGACTCAGTAGTCTCCCAACAAGTGGGTCTTAAAATGAACACGGATAAGACGAAAATCATGTTAAACGTCCGTATTACACCCACTTCTCTGAAGGTTGGAGACTCTACACTCGAAGTTGTTGACGAATATGTATACCTGGGACAAACAGTCCAGTTAGGTAGGTCCAAATTCGAGAAAGAGATCAATCGTCGAATCCAACTCGGCTGGGCAGCGTTCGAGAAGCTCCGCAATATCTTCACGTCCAAAATACCACAGTGTCTCAAGACTTAAGTCTTTGAACAGTGTGTGTTGCCAGTGATGAGACGACATATGGATCCGAGACATGGTCGCTTACTATAGGCCTCATAAGAAGGCTCAAGGTCACCTAAAGGGCGATGGAGCGTGCTATGCTTGGTGTTTCCCTACGTGATTGAATCAGAAATGAGGAGATGCGTAGGAGAACTAAAGTTACCGATATAGTTCTTAGAATCGCTAGACTTAAGTGGCAGTGGGCAGGGCACATAGCTCGTAGTACAGATGGCCGTTGGTTCAGTAAAGTTCTCGAGTGGCGACCGCGCGCCGGAAGACGCAGTGTGGGCAGGCCTCCGACTCCGTGGACCGACGAGCTGGTGAAGGTTGCGGGAAGCCGCTGAATGCGATCTGCACAGGACCGGTTGGTGTGGAAATCCTTGGGGGGGCCTTTGTCCAGCAGTGGACGTCTTTCGGCTGATAGACAGTAAACCACCATAACTCGTATGAGAAATAGTCACATTTTTCGGTTTTTCTCATATATGCTTTTTAAGGAAAATATTTTTTGTTCTACGTGACAAATATTTTGTGCGTGCGAGAAATATTTAAATAATAATATTATGTACCTATGTCCTATTTATATTATGTTACTTAACGGTCATTTTTTGGGCGCTAGATTATTCATTTTATTTACTTACGAACAAGAGATACTAAAACCGCGCGTTTTATGCTACTCTGCCGAGCATCAAATTATATTTTTTTTCACTAAGTATTTATTGTGCTATTCTAATGAATATTATATTTTTATAATCCTAGGAAATTTGGCTTTCAGAATATATTTTTTTCATGCTAATATCATAGACCATTAAAAATTAATCGACACATATGTGGCAAAAACCACCCACACTTCATCATCTACTTGTTGGGTCGCGCTTCTTTTGGGGCTTATATGTCCATAACTTTAGGTACTAAGGCAAGTCCGATATCATTTTCGGATATTTTAAGGATGACAAATTCATCTCTGCAACAAAAAAAATACGTTTCATAAAAAATATAACTGTTGAAATCTATAACCGCGCGGACCGAGCGTTTTATGCCACGCTGCCACGCATTGAATTTTATTTTTTTCACTAAGTATTTGTTATGATAATCTAATGAAAATAATATTTTTATAATGTTAGGAAGTGTGGCTTTCAGAATATATTTTTTTTGTGCTAATATCTTAGACCATTAAAAATTAATTTACACATATGCGGAAAAAAGGTAGTCGTGTTTTATACGTTTTATCAAATATTTCTTTTTTTATATATGGAAAGTCATTCTTTTTGTTACAGAAATGAATTCCTTATCTTTGAATCTTACGAAAATGATACCTCACTTGCCCTAGTACCAATAGTTTTGGAGATATAAGCCCACAAATGGAGCGCGGCAGAAACAAACATTCCCCCCCTCCCCCTGCCAAATGGGGGATGGCTCCCGATGGCTCCCGGGCTTAATCTACTCAGAACGGCCTAGGGAATAACTGTGCCAAGTTTGAGCGCCGGATCCAAAATAAAACGGTTCATCGCACTAAATCCCCGACTATACTTTCTATGGATATGTATATCATATAAATACGACATTTATACAGGTTGTACCAAATTGGTGTAGGACCCGTTAACTGGGGATTCTACTAAGTAATCGCACTGAAAAACTTTTGTTCTACGACAACTTTGTTCAAATCACAAAAAAAAAATTTGGACATTTCATACAAATTGATCATCTGTTTTGCCATTTTTAACCGACTTCAAAAAAAGGAGGAGGTTCTCAATTCGTCGGAATCTTTTTTTTTTATGTATGTTCACCGATTACTCGAAGACGCCTGAACCGATTTGGAAAATTCTTTTTTTGTTTAAAAGGGTATACTTCACAGGTGGTCCCATATAAATTTTATCGAAATCGATTCAGCGGTTTTTGAGAAAATCAATAAAAACAACAAAATTGGAGTTGTTGCGATTGAAGTCGCGTATTCAGCTTGGTCAATTATCTTTGTATGGAGAGTCCATATTTTGCGATTTGAGCAAACTCGTAGAACAAAAGTTGTTCAGTGCGATGAGTAGAATCCCCAGTTAACGGGTCCTACACTAATTTTGTTACATTCTGTATATTATTATAGACTTTTAAATAAATACTTAAATAAATCTGCTCATCTCATCACAGAAATGTTTGCCTAGAGTGGGAATCGAAATTTCCGGATAGAAGTCACGAGCTAGTCATACTAGGTACTTCATTGTAAAAGTTACGTGCGTTAAATCGATTAATTAAGTGTATTTAAAAGACAACCGCACAAAATCTTTCGATCGAAATGATTTGAACGAAATTGAACAACTTTCCTACTACATTAAAAATTCATAATGTAAAATGGTTCCATATAAATTGAATTTTAAATAAAATGCAAAAACAAACTTACTCGCTAAGATCCTCATAACATTTTTTAATTTAATTTATATAAACATCGTAATTAAATTGCAAACTATACTACCTATATTAAACAATGACGTCATTGTTCACAATTTCAAATGTATTTAGATTTAGAAGCAAATTTAATTTTTATATTTGATTAAAAGTAACTCCGATGACTACCATTAATGAGTACATTCAACTACCGGATTACGATCGGAGCAAAAAAATCGTTTTGGCCATTTGAATTTTACGTTCCATTTTCAATTTCAGCAAAGTTATTCAGTTTCATGATTAGAAACCACAGTTGACGGGTTCTATTCCCGTTGTAGGTAAGTATATTCGTTCTTTCTTTTATTGTGTAACCGTACTATCTCCGAGGGATAGGCGAGGCGGTTATCTCGTATTTTTTGTTATCTTACCCATTTTTGTTACACCTGTATTATTTTATTACAGAATACAGAAGTGGAAAAAAGATCTAATTTTGATCTAGTGTTTGCTCGCACTTGTTAATGGAACTAAATGAATGACTCAATCGCAGCGAATCGGATTCGTGAGAACGTTGCAGAATTAGTTTTCACTATCGATGCTTGTTGGCTTCATTGTTTGCGATTCGTAACTGATGGACAACACTTTCTCTATCTGTATTCTTTCACTATTTGAATAATTTATTTAAGTGAACTTGAATATTGTAGATGCAGAAATAAATCGAATAAATAAACCTTTTCGTGAAGTCCTAAATAAAATAAGAAAGCAAAAACGTTTTCGTCCAATTCTATCGTAGTACATAATATATCGCAGTAGTATTTTTTGACACTATTTTTGCTACTAATAGTCACAGACACATACATTAAGGTTTTTAGTAATGAAATTTGTTCATAGAATTATATGAAGGAGGTACTTATTCGCAAATTATTCCAACTTTTGGGGCGTTTGTTTACGATGGTCTTAAAGGTAAGATAATATATCATTAGAACATTATTGGTAAAATCATCTACCTAGCGATCCGAAAATATGTATCTAAATTCGATATTTTTCAAATTATTGAGCCAAACTAACCGCGAAAATACCAAGTAAGAACGTACATACATGTTTAAGGGGTATCATACGATATCTAAGATCCATTTTTGATATCCCATCAATACGATTACGTGGGATTGGATGAACGCGAACGGTGTAAATCGTATTGTAGTGTGTGTGTGTGTACATATACATATACACCTACCATACGATATTGCTCAGTATAAAGGGGTGTAAAGAAAACGAATGATACCCTACTTTTAGGTTAGTTCAGAAGGGATTCTAAAAACAGGAAACTTAATGTAAAAAATCCATTCGCTTTGTTCTTCCCACATGAAGTGAAATAGAGTCTTGTATGACAAATCGATTTTGTTTATATTTTTGTCTGCAGAGTCGAATTTAATCAACCGCCCTTAAATCATGTACTAGGTTCATCATGTCATTACCTATTGAATGTATGTGTGTTACAGGAAAAACATAGGTACAAAAGAATATCAAAAAAGTTGGCCTATCCTTAAATACTAAGAAGTGAAAACTGACTGCTGTGATATTGCACCATTTTTGAACGTTTTTCCATGGAGTAATTTTTTTACAAACTGTAGATAAACAGTATATCGTTTCCATTTACCGGAAATGTGAAGTAAAGATTACCAAACCGACACACATGACACGCCATTTAGGTACAAAAGGAAGTAGACAGGCTGACCTGTGACCTAACCACTACCGTTAGGTAATGGCTATGACCTTAACAATACTAGGCCGTGGTCGTATACAGTTTGTTTAAAGCCTTAATAATTGTTATGTTAGGTGAATGTAGCAACGGTAATTTATAAAATGAGTTTTACTATGATTTAAGTTGTTATTTAGAGTCGTAAGTGGAACTCATTCTATTTTTAAATGCAGTTTAGTTTACAATGTGAAACAGCAGTTTATCACATTTATGGTAAAAGGAAAAATATATTTAAGTAGGTATTTACTGAGAAACAACACGCTACGTGCGTGTGAATTTAGCATAGAATGTGCCATAAAATGTGCCAAGTGTTTTCTTTTTGCACAATGCCTTACTTTATAATATCTTTAGTAATAAATGAACAATTTAAGTTATTTATTTGCAGCATTATACTCGTATGTTTCAAATAAAATGGGGCTTTGAATTATAAGATGTGTTTTTTTGCCAAAGTTGCATAAGCAATTCAATATTACTGACTCGGTGGCTTAGTGGTTTGAGTTGCTGATTTCTAATGCCAAGAGTCGCTGTGGGTTCGAAACTACCCAGGGCAAACACAAAAAAATATGTGATGAGCAGATTTTATCCTCTGTGTCTGAATACACGTAGTATATTATGTAATCTGTAATATTATATGTAATCTGTCGACCGGATTTTTAATACATGGGGTAGAAACATAGATTTAGGGTGCCCTAATTATTATAATACCCAAGTACCTAGAGCTGTAGTCATTCTCATATTTATTGACACAAGCTTATGTATAGAGACATTAAGATAATGTTTTTAGTGAAGGAGATACCGAAATATTACCTAGGCGTTGCATACGAAATAAAGAAGTTTTGGTAAAGTTCCAAAATACAATAGATGGTGATACATATATTCAAACTGAGGTTTCTACTCATGAGCCTGAACAACTTTCTCAAAGAAACACATATAGTAAATTCTTAATATATAAACGAACGAAGAAACGGGTATAAACGAAGCTGTAAAGTTGGGACCATGCGGAACTTCCACCGACTATTAATCATATCATATGACATGCAGCGGTTTAAAATCCGCCAAAAGTCAGAAAGAACTAGGGCGGATAAGTAGATCACAAGAAAGTACCTATTACGAAATAGTCGTCGTGACGATGGACATGCTCATCACTCAATCCCTTCACCCCTCCCCCTAATCGCACTCACAATAGCCTTGTTTCCCCTTTTCCCACAACTTTTCCAAAACATTTACTTATTTCTTTACTTACCCGGGTATAAAAGATCCGTTGGTTTGCGTCATGTAATTTTGTCTTTCCCGCCCAGTCACGTCTACCCACATTCCTTTTTTAAACTTATTTTTTTTCAGCACGTAAATAAACAAAGGCACGGGCGCTTTCCCGCGCCGTGTTTGCCCGCAAAGAGATTCGATTCATAACTAAACTAAGCGTGGGGGAGCGAAAGCATTTCGGTTGGCTACTTTCTGTTGTAAATAAGGGCACGAGTTTCTATGCGCGCGCAGAAAGGATATAAGAGGGCAAGATGTAAACAAGGAGACCGTATGCAGTACTTTGCTATTATATGATAATTCTTGCCTTATAAGAGGAAATCTTTTAGCCTCCTGAAAAAAGATTTCTTTTTAAAAATAAGTAACAGTCCTGGAGGATGGGAATGGAGTATTCTCGGATTCTGGGATCCTTCCTAGCTAGCCAACCGGTCTGTTTGCGATTTGATATCTCATTTTGGGGTTCGTATTTCAAAATGCTGAAAATACTGTTTACTTGAAAAAGTATCTTCATCTGCTTTACACATGCAGTTAGCATAATGGACGCCTACATCCCTGCGCCTGTGAATAATAGATGAGCCATATAAATTACTTCGAACCCAAAGAGAGACTTACACTACACCACTGTAATGTTTATTAAAGCGTCCTTGTAATACCTGATTTTTAACAGTGCCTTCAACTCGTAAAACGTTGGCTTTTTTATACATGATGCATGTGAGCAAAGAGGTTTCAAGGATGCATGACACCTCCTACAAGCGAGACCACTATATCTTGAGTCTTGAGACGAAGAAGAAAATCAATGAACGGTAACTTTAAAAAAAAACCGTAAACGTATCACTGCCCTATTGTAACTGTCAAATGGATACACGTCAAACGATTTTAGTCTATGCGCAGAAATTGTTGTGAGCTCAGGAGTTCAGGTTTTTCGTCGGTGTTCTGCTACAAAATTCGCCAAGTTTTTGTTGCGTATTGGCTAAAGAAAATAATGTAAAATGTCTATTAATCTAGAAAAATACAAAAGTGATTTGATTGCCGCTTGGAAGGACGTACTAGACGAGAAAACCGACACTAACTGGTATGTATTCAATGCTTTCCTTGCATCGACCTACTTGCGGGGAATTAAACAAACACGAGTTGGATTACTGCAATAATGAAGTGGATTTATTAACGTGGTGTCCACAGCAGTCCCATAATTGGTGACGCAGAGCTTCCTTATGAGGACACCTCAATATAAAGTTAAAATTGCTTTGTAGCTGGGTCCACGTAAATATCTGTCTATGAAAACAGGTTGCAAATGTTATTAAACCGCAATTTTCCAGTATCGCAGATGTGTAAATGTGATAGATAATAAATCAGAAAGTATTATTATAAACATGCAATTTCTTTATGACCTGCCTGTAGAATAGAGCAAGTAACTAAATATTGAAATTGAGTCACTATAACTGTTTGTTTGATTGGTTGTTATTGTAGATACCTACTATGTTTACATATTTTTGAATAAATAAACATATAGAAAATTAGTGTTACTCTTCCAGTGTGGAATATAAACGTTGTAGAACTTGTTGTTATTAATTGTAAGATGGTTCTATATAATGGCTCTTAGAAATATAGATATTGACTGTTTATATTGACCACATTTTTGAATGAACCATGGAGACCTGGGTCATATCTGGAGCGCACCTGAAATTAATTATCTACCCTTACTCTTCAGCCTATGAAGCCCTATGATTTTCTTTTCAGGGCGCTGTTTGGGTATGATGGTTTATCAAATGACCTAAAGTTTGTGAGTAAAGGTGACGGGGGCCTCAATGAGCTCATAGATGACTTCAACAGTGGTAAAATCCAGTATGCATTCGTTAAGGTGGATATGCCTAACGCGAGCATATCAAAATATGTCCTTATCAACTGGCAGGTGGGTACTGAATAGTACATTCTTGGTAGTTCAGATATGATAAGGTTTTAAGATAAAATGGTAATGACTCAAAGTTTACATACTTTCATTTCATAGAATACTTTGATTTTTATTTTATTTGTTTAATGCACAACACTTTTACTGTATACAGCAGTAAAAGGCATTGGCTGAAAATCAGCGCAAAAGAGAAAATCTCTGGGTTGCCTTTTGTTTTTAGATGATAATGCAATAAAGTTTATTTTTACTTAATGTAAACATGCACATCCGATTTTAAGATGTGTATGAAGGAATGTTTTGCACATATCTGTAGGTGTAAATCTTAATGCCCTTCATGTAATTAGGTGATGTTAAGTGCTAACCAGGCAACCTGTCTATACCTCGGGAATGATTAATTGTGCTACATAATAAGTGGCACCTCCAAAAGAGGGAATTGGCAATGAGATTCCTTTTGATTTTTGAAGTTGCTTAAATGATTTTTAATAGGGTGAAGGTGCACCGACAGTACGAAAAGGAACATGTGCAAATCACATCAAGCATGTCTCCCATTTCTTCATGGGTCACCATGTAACCATGCACGCACGGACAGAAGACGATCTCGATGAGAAGGTCATTTTGGACAAGTTGGATAAGGCTGGGTCCGCATTCACATTCAAGTCTGCCAAATGTGAAGAGTTGCCTCCGAGTGGTCCTGTTGGGACGGCTTATAAGAAAGTTAATCCTGGTGAGTGCAGTAAAGTTCAGAAATCAGATCATATGTGTGATATTAAAACCCTAAACTGATCCAAACCAGAGACAATCTTTATTTGATTGGTAACTGGATCAAAACTTGTTGATGAATTTAAAACCCAAGAATTTAAAAGTCATTAACTATTATTAAAATATCCACTGAAAATTACATGGTTAAGGAGTTTAGCTATCTTCGCAAAGAAAACAGAATAATATTTAGAATAATTTCGTTATCTTTGCAAACAAGAGAACCTTTAAGAGACTTAGACATAGGGGACAACCTTGTAGTAATAGTTAATAAAAACGAGACACTTATGAGGTGTGTTCAGGTAAAGTAAAAGTTCGTGCCTTTTATTATAATGAAAACCTACTTTTTTAATATTTTTGACTGATAACTAATACCACAAATCCAGTTACTATCTCCATTGTAAAACAAGGAACAATGACCTGCATATTGGTGGCGATGTATTCCTAATAAATTCATTACTCATAAAGAAATAAAGGCGATTGTTTAAAAACACATGGCAGACAATAGCAGTCAGTATGACTTGTTTGCTTGCTACTATATTGTTATTGGATCGAAGTGCAAATAATAAGCAAACACTAACGTTAGGTGCATTTTAGTGTCACCTGCAGTTGAATGTGGAGTGCTGAAGTCACTGTGATACGAAATATGATAGTTTAGTTCTCTAGTTTAATAAAAAACATGAAATTTTAGCTTTGCGCAAAAGGTGAAAGTGTATTTTGGTAGTTTGACTTCATTTATTTAGTGAAATTGGAAAGATGACAAGTGTTATGTCGCGACGTTGTAGTTATACGCAATCGGATCCCGTGGAGGAGATACGGAGACGGAAGAGTAGTTTGCGCAGAGGTATATCATTTCTTTTGTTTACTGTGGCACCAAAGAGTTATACATACACTAAGGAGAATGGAGACTGAGGATCAGGGCTTAAAGAGTCTCCAAAGAGCTCTCCTTTTGAATTAGGGTTTCAAATTGGTCTTACAGTTTTAGGTCCCGTTCCAGAAACAAGGCAAGATTACCTGAAAAAACTCTTTCCTTTCACACTTATAAAATTAACAATAGGCTATCCTGCTTTCAGGGTAATAATTTCTCTCAAGGCATTACCCACGAGGAAGGTAATGCCTTTCGGTCCATTTGTAGTCAATTGATTGAGGTAGCATGATTTATTTGGAAACGCATAATGTCATAGAATTTGGCTTGATCCTAAGATTGACAAAGGTTATAGTTTTATGCAGTTTTATGTTTTTGATAAATTGGTAATTTTATTAATCTTAATTTTGAGTAAGATCCGTGTCATGTACTTTGCAAAAATACTATATGTATGTGGCATCACTTAATTGGATCCCAGCTTTTGACTCATGAAAACTCCTTTCTAGTCTCCTTCTGTTCAAGTCTTTTCGTATTAAAAGTTTGTGATGATATTTTATTTACATAATTTATTTATAGATACGTATATGCTGGATGCAGAACCCTTCTATGGATGGAATAGACATTAGGGCTACTTAACTTTCTGTATTTAGTAGTTGCATATTTATGAGCACATTCTAGAAGACAATATGATTATTAATTCTCAATAGCGAATATAAAAGAGTCCATCACACATATGAATACTATTAATACATCAAACTATGTAACACGATACATAAAGCTACCCTGTTGACATGAGATGGATGGATGGCGAGTCGAATGGGGTGACTGTGAAGTTAGAAGCCTCATGCTAGAATTTGAATATTCTGATTATGCCAATAAATACTGCCAAATAGTACCCAAAAGAAAAAAAAAATGTGCTATCATAGATTCATGGAAAATCGAGTTTTTCACTGAGACTACTAGCGTAACGTTATGCTTACAATTACCATAATCAGAATATCAAAATTCTAGCATGAGGCTTTTAACTTCACGGTCACCTCATTCGACTCGCAATCCGTCCATAAGTGTGGCGGAGGCATTAGACTTTATGCACACGGCGACACGTTAAGGTCCACCCCTCCCTCCCCATGCATCCATAACTACGGAAAGTTCAATGTATCAGTACTGAGATTTCTGGAAAAAATACAGTGCAGTGCATACAAATACAATTCATACCGCACTTTGGCACACTCACATGCTACAAAATAAATAAAAACGTCGCAGTTTTAAAAAGTAAAATAAATAAATTATACCGCATTTTTTTTTACAGTTCAAGAAATAAATTCAAAAGAAAGGGACCAGTTTTGGTTGAAAGAAGAAGAGGAAGAAAAGAAACGCGTGGAAACCGAACGGAAAAGAAGGGAAGAGGTAAATTTTATGTTATTCTTTCCATTTTCATATTGAACCCAAATTTTTCGACTGGAGAAATAAAAAAAGTGTTTATCTTTTAGGAGAAAAGGAAAGCAGAGGAAGAAGTAAGGAGAAGAGATGAGTTGGAAGCAGCGAAAAGAGCCACAGCTATTGCGCCAGAAGAAAAGAGGTATATAACTCTTTTTGTTTATTTAAGTAAAAGAATGTGTATTCTTTTAACCCGACTTTTTAGGGTTTCGTAGTTTCTACATAAATGGTTTCGGTCCCGGGATCCCGGGAATTTCGTCGTTACCGATCCCGGGAATGTGAGGCCGAGATCCCGGGAATTATTTTTTGTACAACATATACAAGAGTTGGCACAATATGGGAAATAAAAAATAATCGCAATCATGTAAAAAATAAAAGGGCGCAAAAACTTTTTGGACTCCTCATACTAACTGGTCAACTGAACCGTCAATTTTGTATGGGAAGTCCAAAATAATTTTTGCGAATTTAGTATAGGTTCCTTGGGGAAAAATGTTCAATTTAATTAGAAGAAGCCACTGTTAAATTTTTTCAGGTATTTTAGAAGGACCCTATATTTTTCTTATATTCTATACTTGATTTCGACTCTGAGTCACTCATTAAAATTTTAAACCCACGTTTTTAACATCCTGTAGAATACAGGAAAATATTGAAAAAATCCGATCAATTTTTTTGTTCAATTTCCTATAAAAATTTCATTCACTATTTGATTTAGTATGGGAAACTGAAAAAAAAATATATTTCAATGTTCCTGTATTCTATACTTGATTTTGAGTAACCCTTGAATTTTCAAACGCACTTTTTTAACACCTGTATAGTATGTGATTTAAACAAATCGGCGGCGCAGGCTTTTACAACAATTTGTTGCTACATAAACCAACAATTTCATATTTTTTAAATTTAAATTCTGAATTCCCGAATTCCCGGGAATTCCCGGGAACGCAAAAAAATCATTCCCGATTCCCGGGAATGAAAGTAACCCGGGAATCCCGAAACCCTATCTACATTGTATAAGTTTCTATCACGCGGAGTTTGTATACTTAACGTTTAGAAATAAATGACAAAAACTGTCGGACTTGGGTTTGTATGGATGGAGAGTTACAAATTCTTTGTGATTTATTATTATAAAAGTTATATCAAGAAAAGTTGTCACATTTGACGCGAATAATAGCCTAGATATGTTCATACCGGCCATAAAAACACCTCGTTGATATTTTGTATCAGTGAAGAATATGAAAGTCATATAGAGAAGCCTGCCATACAGTATAAACAAAGTGACGCTTTAGCGTGGGATTTTTTATTAGTTGTTACGTTGTTATTGCGGCTGACGTGATAATTTATAAAACACAACGCCTTCCTGAAAGAGTATTGGCCTGACTGACTCATAGATCACACCTGCTAAGATAGCTGTATGCTGCCCTCATAAGAATGATGACTGCCGAATTAGCAAAGTGTGGTAATATATCAGTGATAGAAACGTTTCCATCACCGCGAAATAGCCTCAGTTTTAATAAGGGTTGTATTTTAGTTACGCTTATCACTATTTGGTGATATATCGGTGATATTTAAGAGTTAGTGACGCTAGCTACCGCGTTGCTTTTATATCACACTTATAACACCATTTGGTGTTAATTGGCCCCCTTTTATCACTACTCTGCACTGCTAGTTGGGCGCAAAGTATATGGAGTTTCCGTGTACGTTGCGGCTTTCTTTCTTATGAGGGCAGTATGTTTATCTGTTTGCGTTCTTTTATAATATGTTATGATATCATTGTTATCTTTTTATCTTTCTATCTCTTTCTTTTAGTATTATGGCATCTCTTATTTGCCACATTCTGCCAATGTCATGTCAGTTAGGCGTGGATACTTCTACAGGGTTTCGGTTTTATATCAAAAGGGTTTTAAATAAACAAAAAGGTTTTAAAGTATTTTTTTTCATAAAGATTGCGAATTTATTGATTTCGCCGCTGTCAGCTTAAAAGTCAAATTAAACTTTAACCCTTTGGCTTTCAGAATCGTCGAAGGATTGTTCACTTTCTTGTTAGTTAAAAAAAACATGTATAATATCCACACTAAAACATTATTTGACTTAGGTCTAAGAACATTGAATAAAAAATAGATTAAAAATGTTAAAGAGAAAAATAATAAAACGGTGAAATAAAATTTATGTTACACAAACTTGTATATTTCATCTCTGCTTGTAATATTATAAATGCGAAAGTATGGATTTTTGTTTGTTCCACTTTCACGCTAAAAGTACTTAACGGATTTGGATGAAATTTGGTAGGTAGATAGAAAAAGCACTTTGCTAACACATAGGATACTTTAACCCGGAAAACTAAAGGGTTCCCGGAGGAATGCTTAAAAAGGCAATATTTATAAAAGTCTAGCTAACAATAAAAACAATGAGGGCTAATTATTGAATCTCGATTCAACTCTAGTACATCACGCACACATATGTGTACAAACATGAATTTCTATGCAGTAAACAATGGCGCGAAATTTGTATGAAGTGTCCGGGGTGTGAGTTGCATCAATTTATTTTATACACATACCTATGTAAGTAAACTTACCTGGCTGTCACCTGCCAGGGCTGCGGGGCGCGCGGGGGCCACGCAGCGCTCGGCGGAGGCGCGCCAGGTGATCGGCTCCACGGCGGCGGCGCGCGCTATCTTCGAGCAAAACCTGGCTATCAAGACCGGCGCCAGGTCAGTGCAAACCACATATATGTAATAAATGGAGATTTCTCATAACAATTGTGAATTAATCAACTGATCCGCCTACTTTGTATTGGAATTCCAAAATAATTTTTGCGATTTGAGTATAGCAACCTTAAGAAAAGTTGTTCTGCTTCACGAATTGAAGGCATTGTTAATTTTCTCCAGGTATTTATTGCTACTGTATGTGTTGCTACTGTTAGACAAATGTGTTATTTGACCGAAATACGTCAGCATGCCTTGTAGAAAAGGGGCTTCCCATCAAAGTTCCCATATCTCAGCAAGGTTAGGTCGTGTTTTTCAATGATGGGAAGGGTGGAGACCGAATTCCGATTGTTAGTCGCTAAGAAGAGCCACTTAAAGTTTCAAAAACTTGTTTTTACACTATATAAAAGTCATGTCTATAAAAAATATACTTACTTCGCTGGGTCAGCGACCCGAAGAAGATCTTGCGATGACTTTGACTCAAATATAGAATGCTTCTATTTCCAGGCCAAACGCCAGCGTACCAGAAAAACCCGCCCGCAGTTCCGTCATAGCGCAACGCATCAACGCATTCAGCCAAAACCAGAATCCACAGCCCACGTCCCCTATCAAATCGCCAATCAGTCTCGAACCCAAAGCCGTTAAAGACGAGCCACAAGAACAACCAAAAACAAGCCCACTCAAAAACATAGACAAGATAAAAATGAGCCTCGAAAGCCCTTCGCAAATTCAATACGAACCAATCATAGACCCAACAGACTTGAGTCCGAGTACAGAAGAACCTAGCTCATTCAGTGCCATCAACTACTCCGAATACAAAGACAACGATTATAGGGAAATAAGCGATTTGAAACAAAGTGAGCCCATGATTAAACAAAATATTCTAGAAAACGATATGTTTGATGCCTCATACTCGAGCTCGAATGAGAACGATGATGATGACAGCGATAACAAGTTCAGCACAATCAAAAGGTCTCCATACAGCAAGAACAATATAGCTGGGGAAAATGAGAAGGAGCTTAGTAGGCAGAATACGGTCATAGAGAATGTTAATTATAAGAAGGAGAACGGGAATGGATCGTTAGAGGATAATGGTGAGATATGTTTTATATATTTAGACTTTACTATTAGCAACTATAATATACTTCATTTTGTTATTGTAGTTAATTTTATAAATTTATAAATAAATATCCAGGACAAAAACACACTGTCATCTGGCCCCAAACTAGGATTCCCTGTATTATGGGAACCAGAGACTGATATACATACACATACGTTTTAAATATGTACACCTAGACACAGAGCAAACAAATCTGCTCATAACAGAAATGTTTGCTCTTGGTGTGGACCGAACCTACGACTCTCAGATCAGTAGTCAAAAGCACTAACCACTGAGCCACCGAGTCAGTCAAATTGCTCTTTCACTGGAACAATAAAAATTTTTTTTCCATCCCATTTTCAATTATCAATCAATGACGTGACGTCACGTCGTTTTGACAGATGATAAAAAGTAGCTGAAATGACTAGTAGTCTACCCTATTGTCCCGCGCACTCATTAAAATGAATACTATCAATCAATATACCAATAGGTATATAATCAATATAACTATTGGTTTGAAACGCGTTACCTGCGTATTCCAGATGCGTCTCCAGAAGGCGGAGAGGAGGATGGCGTGATATACGAAGACTTGGACGATCCCGGACTCACTGCCAGAGCTCTGTACGACTACCAAGCCGGTAAGAAAGGATTGCACTTAGAAAATACATACATCTTCAGTATCGACCAAGAGACCGCTCTCGCGCGGATCTTACTAATCGTTCGTATTATAATAATAACGCGGTGTTCAAATTATAATGGTTCTGTCTTTTAACTGTAAATTAACAGTCACAGCGCTGCATTTTCGCTTTTCGAGCCTTGCGTCTTCCGCTAGAGTTGGTGACTTGAACAGGATTGCTGATATATTCGAAAATAAATTGCAAGATTAATCAGTTGTTTATGATCAGCGCACCCTCAAAACATATTTTCGTCTCCTATTGTTATACTAGGATTTAACAGTATATTTTTTTGCAGCGGACGAATCGGAAATCACGTTTGACCCCGGCGACATAATCACTCATATCGAGCAAATCGACGCCGGTTGGTGGCAGGGGCTCGGCCCTAGAGGCCTGTACGGCCTTTTCCCTGCCAACTACGTAGAGCTTCTGCCCGCGCACCGCAGCTAATATGGCACGTGGCAACACTGCCGTGTGACATGGCAACATTGTCATCTGTCATGCCAACGCTGCCTTGTGACATGGCCACACTGCCGTGTGACATGGCAACACTGCTATTTGACATGGAAACACTGCCGTGTGAGATTGCAACACTGCTGTTGTAACATGGCCACACTGCAGTATGACATGGCAACACGACAGTAAAAATATAGGTGATCATATTTTCGTATAAAAAGAGGCCAAAAAAATGTGTGTGGCCACCTTATAAAGTTTTAAATGGCAGCATTATGGTTATCTAATCGCAGCTAATTTGGCCAGATTGCTAAATCACTGCAAAAGTTTGTCACTACAATGCCGTATCGTATGGCCGCACATTCTGAGGTACTGTGGCCTACATTCTGATGTAGGCCACAGTACCTCTTAACATAGCAACACTGTCGTGTGTCATGATAGCACTGCAACCAAGTCCAACTGCTGGTAACACTGTGGTTATCTTGACATAGCTAGTATGGATATCGAACACAAGTCCTAATAGGTATTATTTTTTAACCAAATTTTATATCCGGTCGTTGCTAATAAATCTGAATTGTGACTACTTTTTAGAGAGTGACATGTTGAAAAACGCAACGCAGTGTTAAAGCCTATTTTTGTCTATTCCAGAATCACACGGTGGGTGTTTAGTTCATTTATTCATTTCCATTAGTTCATTGCTCCCCTTACGACACACTTCATTTCAAATATAAGGTCCCTTAAAACATCTGCCGGTCTCAAACTGGAATTTCTACTCATGAAAACGCGAAATTTCTACTCACCTTGGGGAAATTTGTTTAGACTCATGAGTAGAAAGAAACCCCAGTTAGAGCCCTAGTGAATATTTTAGAAGCACCCTGTAATTATCATGGTATTATTTTTATTCTCATCAGATCAAATAGTTTTTATTTCAAAGAAAACTCCCTGTAAACTAGTTAAAGTTATTCTATGTACTTACTTATATCATAAACACTATCATATTCCATGTACTCGAACAAGCCTCCCCGCGTAATCTTGAGAGAATTAACTTTGTGAATTTAAAAGCCTGATCAAGATTTAAATAATTAATATTTCAAGGATATAGCAAATAATAAAACATATTTTACTTTAATAAAACAACTTTTTTATTTATGAAATAGCTATTTTCTGTAGTAGTTTTTCAAGTAAATTAAATTTTGTATCAGGGTTTGAACTAATAGGTAACTGTCTTGATAATTATACCTTGCTAGAACTTGATTATAATAAAAATCACAAAACAATACAATTAATTAAATGCAGATGATGCTTGATGCAATTTGTATTTGTGTTCAGTTTTATCAGTATTATGATGTAATGAAATTATCATTTGTAAGTAAAAAATAAGAGATGAAGTTATAAATCAGCATAGATAATTATCTGATAAATATCCGATAATTATCATAATAATTATCAAAGATAATTATTTTCTTGATAATTTCGAACCCAGGTTTGTACAGGAAATATTTTTTTAAAACAATATTCGATCAGGCTTAGTTTTAATGTAAAAGTGTTTAATGTGACATAGTAGCATATACAGTAGTTTTAAGGCATATTATAAATTTTTAACTAGCAATATTTATTAACTATGTATTATGAATGGATTCCGTTATTTTAAGTGTTAGTTTTCATTGTGTTGTGAAATTATTGATTTTTTAAAAATAATGTAAATGAAATTGTTTGATTGAGCAATATTAGATGATTTAAATAGCTTTAAGTTTAAAACATTATTATTAGATTTTGAACTGTCTTGAAATTATTGCATTTAATCGGTTTATCATTTAAAAATGAATATATTTAAAATATTACGAAGTTTTAGATTAAATTCAAGTATGACACGTTTTTAGCTAACTTAACATATTTCTTGGATTAGCAATTAACCTAAATACCCTCGAAATTGTGTCTTAGTAGTGCCAAACGTTTGTACCCCAATTATTAAGTATTTGTACAATTTTTATAATTATTGTACCTAAACATAGGAACCACCTCGTAAGACACTTAAAAATATATACAATTTTCAGTTTATTTTTCTGTAGTCCTTCTGGCACCAACTACTTTAGAAATCGATTTTCTTCTTCGTATCTTCGTGGCTAAGAGACTATCGTGTTTTATAGGGTGACTTTTGTGCAAGCGCAATGAACCTATAAGTATTATTGAAGACAAAATTTTCCTTGCATACTAATTACTTTTAATTGTTAGTAATTTATATGATATGGAAAATCAACTGTATGTAAAGGTTCTTGGGGAAAGTAATGTATTTGAGTTTACGTTACCCATATCCAAGTCCAGATTGCTGGAGGTGTAAGGCTAATGGCCAACCTCAGTGTCAGAAGTTTTCAAGCCGCCTAAAAAGTCTTCAAAATGGCTTAACGACTACCATCTTCTGACAGTACCAACGGCTTAACAGGCCTTGCGAAGCGCGAAATCGGTCGAGATAAATGCCATTAACAGTCAAACCCATCGAGGTTATGACCGCGTCTGTAGTCAGTTTACCTTTTTACTTTGAGTATCATCTACTGTTTGCCACGTTCAGCAACTAAGTCACTTGTATATTAGTAAATTAACTTAGATAGTTGAGTTACGTACTGTAATAATCTATTGTACTTTTTATATTTCTGCTATTATATTGAATATTATTTTGTACTTCTGGCCAAAACTTAACTATGGCTTGAACTCATGAAATTGATCAAAAGTCTCTCAGAAACCGTTTTCATATTATTGGACTTCTCATATGAATTTAGCAGCAGTTGATTAAATATTTTTCGAGGGGAAGTTTAATTGAGAATAGGTTCCTCAGAAACACTTGTTGATTTTTATGATTCAAGTCCTTGATAGTTTTTAGCTATTTCAGAAGTACCTAATTACTTCTATTATAAAGTGTACGCATATGTAAAGTCACAAAATATAGCACTGATATGAGATTATTTTACACAAGAGTTACTCTAAAGCATTTTTTATTAATTAAGATATTAATTATGATGTATTTATAAGTATTCTTGATTAAGCACGTTCGCCTGTACAGCATTTTATAATTTTAAACTGTTATCATTACTATTTTTCGCTGCCGTTATAATATTAGCTAATTAATAGTTATGTTATCGATGTTATGTAGGCTTTAGTTGTAATGGGGGTCGGTAGATGTCGCCAGCATAGCAGTCCCCTTTTGAGTTTGTAGAAAAATAGCCAAAAAGCTGATCGATTTGTATGAAACGTACACGAAAATGCGATTTTAGCATAGTTGATCAGTTTCAAGAATAAAAGCCTGAATTAACGGAGTTTTCTTTCAGCTCATCGATTTGTATGAAGAGATTTTTTTTTGCTTCGATTGCTTCCTTAGAGAAAGTTGTTCAGTTTCATTAGCAGAAACCATAGTTAAAAGGTCCGCGATTTAAATTTTAACCCTTGTATAAATAAATATTTTGCGCCCTGTTTAGGAGCGCTTTCACAATAGGGGACTTGCCAACGCGACTAATGAGTGAACTACAGTTATGAATGCAGTCGCTATAAAAATGAAGATATCGACGATTGTGAATTTAGTTTTTGTAACGAATATAACGCCTAATGTGAAGGCACGAAGAGGTGCACTGGAAACAACTCTAAAGATGGTGATCATGATACGTTTTGTTTTAGTTTCAAGCTAAGCTAGCGATATCTCGACTGCTACTAACCCCATAATTTATTTATTAGTCTGATAGACTGACAATTAGGTACACTATAAATTACGAAATATTGTTCACTTACTTTCTTGGATTTTCATTACTTACAATTTTTATTTAAAAAGAATCTTAATTAGTATGGAAATGACTACATTGAAATATGACGTCATAGTTCACTACTTCATACATTTTCAGAACATTTTATTTTAGATATTTGATATAAAGTAACTTGGATGAGCAGTCAAATGCCGGATTACCTACGTTTGCTCTTCTATAGGTTCAAATATTTATTGTTCAGATCTCAAGCATAGAAAAACGACTAACTTTGATAATCCTATTTCTAGATACATAATTAAAATTATCATTTTATATGTATGGTGCTCTATGTATTTTATTGTAACAACATTATACCTTACTATTTCCAAAATAAACAAGTCATACTATCAAGAATCAGATTGTTGTCGTTTCATTTACCAGATCGAGATGTTTCAGAATGCTATAGAGCTTGGGTTGGATCTAGTCACAAAATAGACACACAGAAAGTCCGCTCAATACAAACCACTAAAATCGTAAGCATATACATGCTTATAAAAATATACGGTCGTTCGCCTTGCCTACAAACGACCGTATACGTCTATTAGTGTGCGTATTGAGCGGACCTTCTGCATCTATGTATTTTGTCAGAGAACACATAACCTAATGGTCTGTGTATTTTGTGATTTAGTCCTTCGTTCCTAACGGACTCAAACCATCAACCTGATCCACCGAGGGATTTCGGGTTGTTCCCTGTCTGTCCCCACGAGCCTCCGAATGGGGACAGACAGAACTTTTCGTTTTGTTTGTCCCCGAATGCTTATTTGGGGACAAACAGGAATTTGTCCCCGATTTTTTTTTGAAATCAAGAATATTCTAAATAAGTAATATTAAAACTGCCATTAAATAATTATCATGATTATTTATTAGAATCATCACAACTCTTAATTATTTATCAAGTCCTAATTAAACCTTAGTACTACAGTAACAATATTATATTAACAAAAAAAATATCTGGGACAAATTCCTGTTTGTTCCCAAATAAGCAAAGCATTCGGGGACAAACAAAACGAAAAGTTCTGTCTGTTCCCATTCGGGGACAGGCTCTTGGGGACAGACAGGAATAATGGAACTTGCATAAATCAGTTTTATTTAATAGGGAAGAGATTTGTACAACTAAACATCAGTAGTTTCTTGTTATCTCCTATTCACAGTTGTACATTTTTGTTTTACACTTTGGAACCCTAATAAAATAAAAAAAGCGGTCAAGTGAGTTTTGGGCCACGCGTAGTGTAGGGTTCCGTAGTATTTCGACAGACATTGCTTCAAGGGGAAAACCTCCTCTTACAAAATTGACTACTACTCGTTAACTTGTAAAGTCTACTTAGCTGTGATCGTTTTCCTTAACTTCGTTATACAGGGTATAACAAAATTGGTATAGAGTAGGTACCGTTAACTGGGGATTCTGCTCATCTTACTGAATAACTTTTGTTCCACGACTTTGCTCAAATCGCAAAAAAAAAATTTGGACTCCATACAAAAATGGCAAAACAGATCAATTTGTATGAAATGTCCAAAACATTTTTTGCGATTTGAGCAAAGTCGTAGAACAAAATTTGTTCAGTACGATGAGTAGAATCCCCAGTTAACGGGTGCTACACCAGTTTTGTTACACCTGTATATACTACTACCATGATTTTTTTCACATTTCTAAAAACAACCGTTAAGCTGGCATGGGGAAACACATGACTAACAAAAATTTGCAATTTAAAGCTTAATACGATATTTCGAAAACGGATCCCTGAATCGAAAAATGGTATTCGCAAATCCACAATATTTTTGAATGACACACCATCCCGTGGGATAGTCGAGAAAAAAACCACCCCACTTCACGTGTAGGGGAGGTACCCCGAAAAAATTTTCAAGATCAAGATTTTATTTTACCACTTTGTCGGCGTGAATGATATGCATATCCGTGCCAAATTACAGCTCTAGTACCAAGGGCGTCCGCTGCGTTAAGCGGGTGCACGGCGCGGGCGTCCGCTCCGGGTACTGTTTCATGTCATTTCATAGAGCAGCGCTGCGTGAGGCGGGTCTCCCGTCCCACGTGGCGCGGGCGGCGGAGCCCGCCTCACGGGCGACGGAGTACGCTCGTGTGTCCGTGCTACGGAGCACGCAGCAAGGATAACGCAGCGGCGCTCACTGATTTTCTTGAAACAGCTCCGCTCGTGTGCTCCTTCGCACGGACACATGAGCGTACCCCGTCGCCCGCGGGGCGTATTCCGCCACCCGCGCCGCGTGCGACGGGAGAACCGCCTCACGCAGCGCTGCTCTATGAAATGACATGAAACAGCGCCCGGAGCGGACGCCCGCGCCGTGCTCCGTCGCGGACAAATTTAACCTCTCGCGGGCTCCCGTGACACGGATAACGCAGCGGCGCTCACTGATTTTCTAGAAACAGCTCCGCTCGTGTGCTCCGTAGCACGGACACACGAGCGTACTCCGTCGCCTGCGAGGCGGGCTCCGCCGCCCGCGCCGCGTGCGACGGGAGACCCGCTTCACGCAGCGCTGCTCTATGAAATGACATGAAACAGCACACGGAGCGGACGCCCGCGCCGTGCATCCGCTTAACGCAGCGGACGCCCTAATAGTCTCTAAGCTAAGCCGCGAACGGACAGATAGACGGACATGGCGAAACTATAAGGGTTCCTTTTTGACTACGGAACCCTAAAAATAGCAAAAATTTAATATAGCGTGCTAGATTTCTTACTCTTTTGGTTTCGACGTCTACTATAATATTTATTTACTTTTAATTGAAATCTAAATCAACACAAGGTCCCCATTATGTTTAAGGGGTTCCTCACACCGAATGCAGTAATCAAATAAATAAATGAATTTCATAATAGTTTTTAATAATTTATATACTTACATAATTCTTCATTATGAACTAAATTATTAAAAATAATAGAATGAAACATGATTACAACTAAGATCAAGATATCTCAAACACTGGGCCGCGTTCCAAGGGTGCACTCTGACAGCAACCGTTTTGTATCTCCTCTTTCACAGTAACGCGATTTATATTATGCTATCCTGTCGTCAGAGTGAACGGTTGCTGTGAAGCGTACCCTCGCTTTACGCTATGATGCTGGAAAACAGTCCGTCACTTGGTAAAGGTATATTGTTCAAAATATCTGGGACAACCTGGAACAAGATACATTTTCTTTAAAAAAAAAAAAAAAAATAAGACTATCTTCAAAAATATTTTGGGTATACATACGGCGATTGAATCGCCCCGTTTGAATCCGGGAGTTGACTGCATGAAAGACAAAACACTGAAATTTAGTTCTGTCAAATAAGTTTAATCGTGAAAACCGAATCGACTCCATTGAGTAGATAATAACAGTTTACGGATGTAACAACTATTTTGTTACCGTGTATAGAAGCATTTCTGTACACAAGGCGATCCAAAATCAAGTTCCACCTACCTCCTACATAACCATAAGTATGCTACGTACTATACAGAAAATTGTAGGAAAAGGACGCCGCCCGCGCTTCATAGTACACAACGAAACAAAAAAGATATCGCACTCTCTTGTTGACTGCTAGTCATTTCAGTTACTTTTTATCAAATGTCAAAACGGCATTTTGTTCTAAAAATGTTTGTTTTGTACGATGACATCATTGTTCAAAGTAGTAGTTTGCATACTAATTAGGAAATTCTTATAAATTTAAAATTCAATCGCCGTGATTGAATCGCCCCGTTTGAATCCGGGAGTTGACTGCATGAAAAATAAATTACGAAATATTACTGACTAAATAGCTCTTTAATTGAAATTGTTGAAAACCTTAATCACTTTAATTTGCATTACATTTTCAATTTTAAATTTATAAGAATTTCCTAATTAGTATGCAAACTACTACTTTGAACAATGATGTCATCGTACAAAACAAACATTTTTAGAACAAAATGCCGTTTTGACATTTGATAAAAAGTAACTGAAATGACTAGCAGTCAACAAGAGAGTGCGATATCTTTTTTGTTTCGTTGTGTACTATGAAGCGCGGGCGGCGTCCTTTTCCTACAATTTTCTGTATAGTACGTAGCATACTTATGGTTATGTAGGAGGTAGGTGGAACTTGATTTTGGATCGCCTTGTGTACAGAAATGCTTCTATACATGGTAACAAAATAGTTGTTACATCCGTAAACTGTTATTATCTACTCAATGGAGTCGATTCGGTTTTCACGATTAAACTTATTTGACAGAACTAAATTTCAGTGTTTTGTCTTTTTTTCTCTGTATCGAAAAGACAAGGATAGGATTCTTAAATTTAGTCCTGTCAAATAAGTTTAATCGTAAACACCGAATCGACACCATTATTACTAGGCACTAGAGCTAGAGAGATTTGAAAGAAAGAAAAGCCGCGCTCTTCATAGCGCACTACAAAAAAAAGCATATCGCACACTCGCGTTCAATATTTTAATCATTCAATGTCATGGCCGGCCGGTTTATGTGACGCTCTCTGTGTCATGAATTCATAATTGTCTCTGATCGTAGTAACTCACCTTGATTTTCACCTCATACGGCAAATAGTCGCGGATGAAGTCGTAAAACTCGTAGTGTGTTTTCACCACGTCGAGTCTCGCCATCTCGTGTTTGAGCTCGGCCACGGCATGTGGCGGCGCCACACGTTGTTTACGCACCTGCCGCGTAAACTCGTATATTTTTTCGGCCAGTTTCTCTGCACGCAAGCGAGCTTTGTAGTCGTATCTGAAACAGTAGATGGAATGGAATGTCAGCTAGTTTTGTCTATAAAATTCATCTATGTGATATTAAAAATGTCAACTAAGTTTGAATCTACATTAAATTTGTATCAGATGGTAGTAGTAGAAGAAAATGCTATAAGTGTAGAAGTTTAATTTAAACGTTACTGAAGTAACTAGGCTCTATGGCCTGCCTGCCTAAAAAGTCGCTTTATATGCAGAGCATGAAAAAGATTTTATATTCTATTTTGATACCCCAGTGGTATTAAGTTGCGTTTCACCTGACGGAAACGGTTTATAGAGCGTTTCAACTAATAGTTCCTATGCCGTTATGTTGGCAGCAATGTTTTCCACACACACTACATAGAACACAGACACACACTACACAGAACGCAGATACACACTAACAAAATCGGTAGAAGCGTCTTCGCGTGTTGATGTCGTTGATAGACAGGGGAGCCAACATAACGGCATAGGAACTATTGGTTGAAACGCTCTATACGCTGTCTCCTATTTTGGGCGCCTTCAACACTGCACAAGAAGAGAGAAGAGCAAACATGAAGAAAGAAAGGCAAACTTACTTAGGCTCCAATTTAGTCTCCAAGAATTTGTACAATCTTTTAGTTAGCCACGATGCGTTGCTTGGCCTAAATCTCTTAGGTGGCTTGTATTTGAGATCGTTTATGAAGTCTTCAGGCAGATGTTCTAAAGGAACTATGTTAGCTCTAGTTCTTTTAGCTTTTTGTGGCTTTGGTGCTATCAGTTTCATGTTGGCTTTACGGAAGCCTTTGTGCGGCGCGTGGTTCTGTAAATTTAGTTTGACTGGGTTTGTTTTGATAGAGTTTTTCACTTCTGCTTCCTGTGAATATATGAAATGTGATTAGTTGTAATTCAATTAATGTGCAAGTTCAGTCGAAAACATAATTAAAATAAAACTTACGATTTTACGTTTCGTTTCTTTAATGTCATTCTTCACTTTCTGCAAATACATTTCTAGCGTAGTCTGTCGTGTCCTCTTTGATATTTCATGGTCAGATTCTTCAATCATTTCATGATGATCAAATTCCATATCAGGTATTTCTGTTGAATTAGCTTGATGAAGCTTAGCATTCGCTTCGTTAATAGCAGTTTGTCTTTTGGCGGATTTCTCCATAACCAAAGCTCGCAAAGATTTTCGAGGTGTAAAATCTTTACCAAAAGTTTGCCGAAGTGTTTTTCTAGTAGTACGGTGGGAATCCCAGCCCGAACCTTCCGCACTAGAATTATTAGTTCCGTCATTTAATCCTGTGCTTTCTGAAAGAGGAGCTTCACTCTGTCTAACTGTGAAGTTCTTTAAAAGAGTTTTTCTGATACTCGTGTTGCGTCCTTTAGCAATAAATGAAACACCTTGGTTTGGCCTATTATGTAGAATATCTTCTGGAGACTGGAAATCTTTTTGGCGGTGTCTACCAGTTGTATCGTGTGTCACGTTGGGAGTAGTAGCTTCAGCTTCTTGGGTTGCATTTATTTCTCCTGACTCTTCTTGTTCGGATACTTGAACATCAGCATGTGTATTTTCATTTTCTTGGGCTGACTTTATTTCTCCTGTCACTTCTTGATCGGATTCTTGAAATTCGACTTGTACATTTTCCTGGTCTTCTTCGATTTCGATATCTTGTTCTATATCTTCATCAACATATTTATCGTTTTCGTTCTGATCTTCCTCTTCTTCCTTTTCTACGTCACTTTCAGTTTGGAGTGGTTCTTCTTCATATTCTACTTCCATTTCAATTTCATTCTGACTTTCTTCATTGTCTTCAACATCTACTTCATCATCTTCTTGATCATTTTCAACTTGAAATTCTTCACCGTCTTCAACTTGGACTTCTTCATCATCTTCAACTTGGGCTTCTTCATCATCTTCAACTTGGACTTCTTCATCATCTTCAACTTGGAATTCTTCATCTTCTTCAATTTGGACTTCTTCATAGTCTTCAACTTGGACTTCTTCATCGTCGTCAACTTGGATTTCTTCATCGTCTTCAACTTGCGCTTCTTCATTATCTTCAACTTGGACTTCTTCATCGTCTTCAACTTGGATTTCATCATCATCTTCAACTGGGACTTCTTCAACTTGGATTTTTTCTTCATTATCAACCTCTACTTCCTCATCAAGTTCAACATGTATTTCTTCTTCATTTTCATCTGATACTTCTTTTTCATCTTCAACCTGTACATATTTTTCATCTTGAACCTGTGATTGTTCATTTTCAACCTGTGATTCTTTTTCATCCTCAACCTGTACTTCTTCTTCACTTTGTATTTCTCTTTCATCTTCAACCTCTGCTTCTTCTTCATCGTACACTAATCGTGCATCTTCTTCGTTATTTTCAATTTGTTCTTCTTCATTTTCAATGTGTTTTTCATCTTGTACATCTTTCTCAGCTTCAACTTGAGCTTCCGAATCGTTCAGTTGTGGTTCTTTTACATTTTCAATCTTTTCTTTTTCAACTAATTGACTGTTACAAGGTATGTTTTGGTCATCATTATTATCTAGGATTACATCTGCTTTAGCTGTTTCATTATTTATTTTGTATGTTTGATTATTAATTATGCGACTGTTTACTTCACTTGGAATATCCGTTACTTCTCTACTCTTTTCATCAATAACTGGCAGATATCTATTTTCCGTTTTGTTGAGTACGTGGGTTTGGTTATAAATTTTATTTGTTGTTCCATTTGCACCAATCACGTCTTCATGTTCAATAACAGTTTTATGATTTGTATTGTTTAGTTTACTGGAATTAGCTTCACTTTTATTTGCTGATGAATTTTTTTCTATAGTAGTTGTTTCTATTTTGTCTATGTTTTCATCAGACTTTGATTCAGTACGTTTTGATGCTGAGGGCTTATCTAATTCTGGTTTTTTAGGAGATTTATCTGGTGCAGTTTTAGATTTGTTTTTAGAAGTTGACTTGTTAGACAACTTTGTTTTGTTGATTGTGTTGTTGCTAATGGTTCCAGTTTCGGACTCCTTAGCTTCTGACAACTTACTCAGTCTTGTTTTTTTTTCAGGGGTTGAGGCAGCTAATGCGTCTAATTGATGTTCAACCATAGTTGAAGATGGCAACATTTTCCAGTCATCCATTTCAATGTCTGTTGTAAGGCTAGAGGCGGGAGAAGGTTCGCGATTGCCGCGGGAAGGTCGAGATGCTGTGCTATGACGCACAGGATTAGTGTTTCTTTGGAATGCAAACAGTTTTGGCTGAATCTCAGATACTTCATCTTCACTTTCAGATACAATAAAGTCAGCAAACATGTTCTTTCGCTTTGTGCCTTGTCTATTACTAAAGAGACTGCGGGGTTGAGTTTTGGCCTCAGTGGCTGGGTCTTTCGTTTGATTGGCTAATGTCTTCTCGGGGGAAAAATTTAATAGAGCGTCAGGAAATTCTGGCCTCGATCTCTTTGCCCCTCGACCAAATAATGTTTTGGTACCAATATTGACTGTTTTATCTTCAACATTGGTTTTATTTATTGATTTGCGAGAGACAAGTATTTGCTTGAATATGTCTTGTGGAACATTTTCTTTCTGCGTGAATAGCTTCCTCTGTGGAATGACAATGCTGCTTACGGATTCACTGCCGCTGCTTTCTGGCAAATCCAGGGAGTAGTTTTTTCTCTCTTGACTGAAAAAAGATACAAGAATTCAAATTAAAGTGAGTGTTAAGAGTGAGGTAACGAAAGCAGGAATATACAGTGTGAGTCTTTATAAAGTGCACATATGAAAGGGGGTGCAGCAGCGCAGGGGTCCGGCTGCAGCGTGGGGTGAGACAGGGAGACGTTATATCTCCGAAACTGTTCACCGCTGCACTGGAAGACGTTTTCAAGCTTCTGGACTGGAGAGGACTCGGCATTAACATCAATGGCGAGTACATCACTCACCTTCGATTTGCTGATGATATCGTGATCATGGCTGAGACCATGGAGGACCTAGGCGCAATGCTCGAAGGACTCAGTAGAGTCTCTCAACAAGTGATCATGTCAAACGTCCGTGTTACACCCAGTGGCGGCGTAGCATGGGTTGGCACCCGGGGCGGTTATCTATCGTGCACCCCTCCCCCCCCTCCAAACTCAAAATAAGGAGAGACTTGATGCAGTTAAATACTCTTACTTACTAACTGCCATCACTTAAAGTGCCGGACAAGAAATCCGAACATACAAGTGAAATTTGATTTTATTTCCGGACACCGAAGGTTTTTAAGGGAGAGTATCTGCATATAATGTATTTAAATAATTATTAATTAAGCAAGGACCACATAAATATTAACTGTATTATGCGAGTAATTTTTATGGTTTTTTTGTCGTATAGCAATTGCAGTGCAAGTGCAGAGATAGTATAACATGTTAAATATTTTTTTTACAATTGCTCTCCGCGTGGCACCCCCTTGAAGCTTGGCACCCGGGGCGGACCGCCCCTCCGCCCCCCCGGTTACGCCGCCACTGGTTACACCCACTCCTCTGAAGGTTGGAGACTCTACACTCGAAGTTGTTGACGAATATGTATACCTGGGACAAACAGTCCAGTTAGGTAGGTCCAACTTCGAGAAAGAGATCAATCGTCGAATCCAACTCGGTTGGGCAGCGTTCGGGAAGCTTCGCAATATCTTCACGTCCAAAATACCGACATGTCTCAAGACTAAAGTCTTTGACCAGTGTGTGTTGCCAGTGATGACATATGGATCCGAGACATGGTCGCTTACTATGGGCCTCATAAGAAGGCTCATAGTCACACAAAGGGCGATGGAGCGCGCTATGCTTGGTGTTTCCCTACGTGATCGAATCAGAAATGAGGAGATACGTAGGAGAACTAAAGTTATCGACATAGCTCTCAGAATCGCTAGACTTAAGTGGCAGTGGGCAGGGCATATAGCTCGTAGAACAGATGGCCGTTGGGGCAGTAAAGTTCTCGAATGGCGACCGCGCATCGGAAGTCGTAGTGTGGGCAGGCCTCCGACTCGGTGAATCGACGACCTGGTGAAGGTTGCGGGAAGCCGCTGGATGAGAGCCGCACAGGACCGGTCGGTGTGGTAATCCTTGGGGGAGGCCTTTGTCCAGCAGTGGACGTCTTTCGGCTGATAGATAGATGAAAGGGGTGAAATAAAAGCCAATCTTATCGCCCAGAAAAAAATAAAAAAAAAATAAAAAAAAAATATGGACATTTTTAGGGTTCCGTAGCCAAATGGCAAAAAACGGAACCCTTATGGATTCGTCATGTCTGTCTGTCTGTCTGTCTGTCTGTTCTGTCCATCCGTATGTCACAGCCATTTTTTTCCGAAACTATAAGAACTATACTGTTGAAACTTGGTAAGTAGATGTATTCTGTGAACCGCATTAAGATTTTCACACAAAAATAGAAAAAAAAACAATATTATATTGTTTTTTTAAAAACAATAATAATATTTTGGAGGTTCCCCATACTTAGAACTGAAACTCAAAAATTTTTTTTCATCAAACCCATACGTGTGGGGTATCTATGGACAGGTCCTCAAAAATGATATTGAAGTTTCTAATATCATTTTTTTCTAAACTGAATAGTTTGCGCGAGAGACACTTCCAAAATGGTAAAATGTGTCCCCCCCCCCTCCCCGTAACTTCTAAAATAAGAGAATGAGAAAACTAAAAAAAATATATGTACATTACCATGCAAACTTCCACCGAAAATTGGTTTGAACGAGATCTAGTAAGTAGTTTTTTTTTAATACGTCATAAATCGTAAACCGCAATTTACCTACAACGAACTACAAGAACTATTATATTATGTTACTTGCTGCTACGGAACCCTTCATGGGCAAGTCCGACTCGCACTTGGCCGCTTTTTTTTAAATAGCATCTGCTGTCTCCAAGTAAACAAAACGTTGTGACTTTTAACTTTTAACCTACTTAAAGGTTAGAAGGTTAAAACAAAAAAGTAGGGATAAGTAGTAGATAGCCGTACTACAAAAAAAAAAAAAAACACCATCAATCAAATATAAGCATTTTTTTATAGAAAAGTTTTTGCAAAAAATAACAGCTATTAACCCTATTTTTTATTGCTTTAAGTATAGGTAAACAAAAATAAATATTTTTCGAATACGATAAATAACTGTTGTTCTAAACCAGTGTTTTTAACCTGTGGGTCGCGACCCCCGGGGGGTCGCGAAGCCTTTCTCAAGGGGTCGCGGGTAAAAGTAAAAATAATGTTATAGGTTTTACACAGCAATGAAAAAATTGGGTTTTCTTAGTCTTAGTTTTGTGTATTTTTTTATTTCTGTGGCACGGCCATCTACTGCCAGTCCTCACTTTTTTCGTTCTAACATTCTTGCTTGCTTAATATAAAAGATACAACGTTTTGTTTATTTGGAGGCAGCAGATGTTATTTAAAAAAAATGTCCACAAAAAGTTTTTTTTAACTTTTATATTTTTTTTATATTTTTTTGGGTGATAAAATTGGCTCTTATTTCACCCCCTTTCATATGTGCACTTTATAAAGACTCACACTGTATAAATATACATATATAAAAATTTACAATTAGGGGAACTAGGGGGGCTCTTATTAAATGGATGCTTATTATTATTAAATTTCATTTTGATCCCTATTACAATTCTGATCTAATTTCACTAACAGACATGGTGGGAGGTAAAGGACAAGGATTCAATCCCACCGACGGCAAACAATCATCTCATTTCATCTCACTTCTCACTCATATTATAAATGCGAAATGTTTGCTAGTTTGTTCCACTTTCACGCCGAAACTACTGAATGGATTTAGATGAAATTTGGTAGGAAGATAGATAAATCACTCGGCTAACACATAGGACACTTTTTATCCCGGAAAACTTAAGGGTTCCTGGAGGAACGAACATTTAAAAACTCAAAATTTCCACCTCGTCACTAGATAGCGTCACCTTAACATTTGCTTTCTCTGTGGACCCAATTCTAAAGTCCACATAGACGAAGTCGCGAAGCTAGAGTAGTATAAAATATATGTATGTGTTTTAAGTATGTCTCAGGGCCGGCCACTTACTGGTTTTGGCGTTTTATATGATAACAAATCTGTATGGTTTAAAAAAATACCTACCAAACTTATTGCCAGTCAAATACTAATTTTAATGAGAAACAAATGTATTGTTGTTATTTTTTATCATAAATTTTTGCTACTCTGCCCTCCCGGAGCTTGGCCAAGTGGAAGAGGAGCAATTCCAGCGGAAGCACAATTGGCTGGAGGTCAGTGCAATGAGGCATGAAAGAGTTACCTATATATTTTTTTTCAGGCCCATAGCTATTATTCCGTACACTAAGCAAACGTTTTGGGAGTGATGACCATTACTATCTCTGGTTCCAAACAACATTACCTGCAGCTAATCATAAATTGGGGCCACATGAGCATGTAATAATAAATAATAATAATAATATCTGGGACAAATCACACACGGTCACCTGGCCCCAAACTAGAATTCCCTGTATCTTGGGAACCAGAGACTGATATAATTTCACATATACATTTAAATACATACATATATAGATATAATACACAAAAAAGAAAAGTTTGCCCTGTGTGGGGATCGAACCCGACTCTCGGATCAGTGGTCAGGAGCACTAACCACTTAGCCACCGAGTCAGTCATTTGTGTGTGTCATTTGTCTTCAATATTTATTTGTTAATTTATATTTACCTTAATACTTCCATCTCCAGGTCATCTAATATATTAGGCTCCATGATTTTTTCAACCTCAAGAACATCACTAATATTTTTGGAATGATTCACCTTTTTCCACCAGCTTTCTCCTGCAAGAAGCACAGTAACAGAAGTTTAGTAAAACAATTCATTGTATATGTTTGTGACTACGTTTCACTTGATGGAAAGTGATTCAACTTAAATAATATCTATTCATTGTCCTCTTGAAGTTGTTAAAGTTCCAACTCCATTGAAGGGCTTGACCACAGCTACAGGATGAATGAGGAAGGAAGATGTTTCATGTGGAAATGCAGAATATTCATTTCAAGGGAACAGAAATGTCCATTTCATGTGGCATAACTCTGGTTTATATAGTCTCTGAAATGATATTCATCCAGTCCCTCAAATGACATAAGCAACTTTGCTGATCATCAGATCCTATGCACCTGATGCTTTGAAGGTTAGCTCATCGCTACCAAAGATACTCCTGAGACTGCAGTATCTGGTTACTTCATAATCACTTACTGTCATGAGTGATGATGCCAAAGCCTCACTAGTAATGGTAAATTACAAGCATTTATTTTTCTAAAGTTTAAAAAGAAAGGTCTGACGACATCGGGATAGTTACTGGAATACTATGGCTTAGGATAGCCAGAGTAAGAACAGAGTGGAAGTAGTTAGAGGAGGCCTATATGTGTCAACAGGACACACTGATAATGTCTTATGTGCACTAATTTATTAATATAACAAGTAAAATCTCAGCAATAGACTTTTGTATTTGTATTATCATGTCATGTCGTCAGCTGCATAGCAACCAATGGAGACAGGCCTCCTTCATATTTTTTCTCTCAGCACAATCTAAGCCATACAATACAACCGAGCATAACAGCTTCTGGCAAGCCTCACCAGAACAGTCCGGAGAGGTCCACCCTACACTATCTGTTACAGCTTTGAGTGCAATACCAGGAAACCACTTATCCATTAAGATAGCGTGGACCATTGTGGCATACTATAAGATTTTTTCTTTTTTACTGACAATTGGTAAGTCCTTAACATCATTTCACCTAGTAGTAAGATGTTATATATGATTTACAGTTGTTAAAACAATAAGATTACTCACGTCTAGGTTTTTCAATTTCAGTATTGTCAGTCAGCACAGTTTTATTCAGTGGTGAAGCAGCAAAGCATTCCCAATTGGCTTCCTTGAACTGGTCTACGATTGACGTCAGCCGGCCGGAGGCGTTTGATCGTGCTGGGGATCCGACACTGCGCGTGCTTCGAGTCTTTCGTCTAGGTGTTACTGAGCTCTCTGATCGGGCTGGTGAGGGGATCCTTGTTCTGTGCATTGTCACCTAAAAATGTTGTTCGAATTTTATTTTGTTTGACTTTAACTGGTAAGTTGTTGACAGTTGCCTACATTTATATAAATGAAAGGTGTGGCTATGGGTCAGAGATGCATGACATAGTTAGAACTTACAATGAATGTTGCACCCTAATTTACATACTTACCTACAGTTTTTATGAATTCGAATGTGTGACTTTATGTATGTGAGGAAAATAAAGCATATTCATTACAAAACCTTTACCTAGTCAGTCTAAGTCGATTGTACTTATAAGTAAAACTAAATTATATTCATAAAGAAGAAGATATTTATGTAAACAGTAATAATAACACCACAACGCAACAAACATCAAATGGCGGTTGTTACTGAATTAGCTTTAGACAGAAACACTAGAAATTGCACGAAAACAAAATAAATACGCGTAACATTTGCGTCAAACTCGTAATTATTTACCTCAAGCACAAATTCAAAAACTACATTAAAATTAGCGTACACAAGTCGTCAAAAATTATTCGTTGGTCAACACGAACTTTGAATTTCACTTACGTTCCGTTACAACTCTGTGGTCTATCTGTCATTGGATTTACTATTACAATTTAAAATTATCGTTTCATTTTTCTACAGTAGGTACTAAGTATAAGCAGTAACAAGTATTATATGAGGAACTAACACCTGTAATAATTTCTTCGTTGACTTGCGGAATCTGAGACATAGTTTAGAAAAAACAATATAAGCTAAGCTGTATTTGATAAATAGGAACGTATCGATAGTGATCTGTAGTGTAACTAAACTAGTATTAGCGACCTGTTATTTTTAAGAATAGCAGCTACTTTTAGGCTGCGGCCTGGACGCAAGCGACGGCGACAGCGACAGCGACAACTGTTCACGACGCAAGCGACAAGGTCACTGGGTTTACGGCGATGTAGTGACGTGACTCTGTCGATGTCTGTCTGTCGCGATGTCGATATTTCGATATTTTCATAATTATTCTTACTAATATAATAACACTTAACACTGACTCAGAGGTTTGCGCTCCTGACTATTGATCTGAGAGTCGTGGTGTTGCGGGGGGGAGTAGGGTGCGGGGTTGAGGCACGGGTTGCGGGGGAGAGGAGCGGGGTGCGGGGGGGGAGTTTGCAGGGGGCGTTGAGACACGGGTTGTGGGGGAGAGGAGCGGGGTGTGGGGAGTGGGTGGAGTGGGGTCCGGGGGGAGAAGCGGGGGGGGGGGGGGGGGTGCGGGGTTGAGGCGCGGGTTGCAGGGGAGAGTGGGGTGCGGGGTTGAGGCACGGGTAGCGGGGGAGAGGAGCGTGGTGGGAGGGGCGGTTGCGGGGGGAGGGGTGCGGGGTTGAGACACGGGTTGCGGGGGAGAGGAGCGGGGTGCGGGGCAGGGTGAGTAGCGGGGTGCGAGGGGGAGACGCGGGGTGCCGGAGGAGGTGTGGGGTGCAGGGGGAGAGGAGTGGGGGGAGGGTGAGTCGCGGGATACTGGGGGAGGTGCGGGGTGCGGGGTTGAGGCACGGGTTGCGGGGGAGAGGAGCGGGGTGTGGGGGGGGGGGGTTGCGGGGGGAGGGGTGCGGGGGAAAGGAGCAGTGTGTGGGGGGGAGGGGGGGGGAGGGGTGCGGTCGGGAGGAGCGGTGGGGGGTGCGGGGTTGAGGCGCGGGTTGCGGGGGAGAGGAGCGGGGTGCGGGGGACGGTGAGGAGAGGGGTGCAAGGGGTGCAGGGTGCGGGGGGAGGCGCGGAGTGCAGGGCGAGGAGTGTGGTGCGGAGGTGAGGCGCGGGTTGCGTGCGGGGGAGAGGAGAGGGGTGAGGGGAGGCTCGGGGTGCGGGAGGGGGAGGAGCAGGGTGCGAGGGAGGGTGAGTCGCGGGGTGCGGAAAGGCGACATGCGGGGTGCGGGGGAGGCTAAGTTGGGGGGTGATGTGAGGGGTGAGGGGGTGAGACGCAGGGTGCGGGGGGGATATCAACTCCCTAAGCGAAGCCGGGCACTCCAGCTAGTATCAAACTTTATCATTTTATTATCTGAAACTATTTTTTCTTCTCAAACTATCGATAGTTTAAACTGGTTTATCGATTAAAGAAGAACATCACTAAACGCGCGACGTCCTTGAAATGTCGCTCGTCGCTCGTGTGTCGCCGCGCGTGTCACTGTCGTCCAAAACAGCTCCATACAAATGTATGGTAATGATCAAGTCGCTCGTGTCGCTGTCGCCGTCGCTGTCGCTGTCGCTGTCGCCGTCGCTTGCGTCCAGGCCGCAGCCTAAAAGGTGACTGCAGGCAACAGTACCTAGCTGCTGCAGTCGTGAAACTAAACTAACCATAGTCTTTGTATTTTTCATATATATTGTTTTTATTGCGAATTTAAATACTATTTGTTTTTTGGGGACGGAAAATGTTGTTAATTAGGAAGGATTATCACGTTTTTCATTTTGAGCCAATCCTAACGATTGCTTAGGATTTAAACTTGGTCCTGCATGACTTTGCCTATACCTATATCCGAAAAAAAAGATAGGTATAGTAAAATCAAATATAGGTTAGGTACATGTAAAGGATGACGACTCGGTTTTAATAGAATCATACATTTATAACTCGAAGAATGAAACGATATTTGTATTAATTAAGCGATATACGAGTATAAGGTGCTACTTTATTAGTGCCCGATATCTTAGTCGGTGCTTCTACTCCTGTTTCTGATCAACTTTTCCCAAGGAACCCATAGTCAAATCGCAAAAAAAATTTTGGACTCTTCATACAAATCGATCAGCCGAGCGGCTAAATTAGTATGAAGAGTCCAAAAATTTTATTGCGATTTGACTATGGGTTCCTTGGGGAAAGTTGATCAGAATCAGGAGTAGAACCACTGACTAAAATATCGGGCACTAATAAAGTAGCACCCTATATTAAGAGAATAATGTCATTGTATACAATAATTAAAAATTAAAATTAAGTATATATACAGGGTGTAACAGAAGTGTGTGACAATACTTCAAGGTTGGCTTTTACCCATCAAACTGAACAACTTTTGTTCTACAAATTTTTTTTTGGACTTTTCATACAAATCGATCAGCTGGCGAACCAAGTTTGTATGAAAAGCCCAAAAAATTTTTTGCGATTTCAACAAAGTTGTAGAACAAAAGTTGTTCAGTTTGATGGGTAAAAGCCAACCTTGAAGTATTGTCACACACTTCTGTTACAACCTGTATATGGTGCTTGATGTAAGGTAAGAGACCCAAATAAAGCCTACGCCCCAATAAGGCCTAGGTTTAAAATTTCCCGCTTAGACATTTCAAATAACCGCGAAAGTTTACAGTGGTGTGCGTAAGGATGTATCTGACACATACAAGAATAGCGAGCGCCGCTTACCACGAGTATGTTGGAACATGTAGTCGAAAACAGTCGGGAAGCGGAGTCTAAGCCTGTTTTATAAAATTTCTACAGGTAATGATGTAAGTATTTTGATATTTTTGCACGCATACCCTCATTTTTTTTGTGTTGTTTAGTTTAAAAGTTTAGTAACCCCTACATAAGCATTTATACGCTATTTTATCAATGTATTTTCTGTAATATATTTTTTTCTTACACATACGACAGGTCCAAATAAGGCCTATCAAAATAATATAAGGTGCTTCCAAAATATATGCCACCGCTGCAATGGGAGTAAGAGTCATGCATATAGATGTCCTGTCGGCTTATTTCCTCTTGCGTAGTTTATTAATACTCGTTTCTATATTTAATGTCTATCTATTTTGTACTGCTATTTTATGTATCCAATTTCTATTTGTGAAGACCTATAATTGGCTCTATGTTTCTATAAAATCTATGTATTATATTTATAAGCTGTTGGTTTTCCTAATAAAATAAAATAATAAAATAAATAAATAGATTACAATAGTAAAAAAAATTCGTGCCCCGGAGTCGTTAAATTGATTTGGGAGACTAAACAATTTTTTTTTACTTTGATTCAATTTCGCACAACACGGTCCGTCAAGTACGTACGCTCCGTCATGAAGTCATGAATGAACTCGATGTCATTTCACTGAATGAAAGCAACGCACGCTCGTAGGTATCTCTTTTTTTTACTGGTTAATTTAGTGAACAGCTGATTGTCTTTAAATTAAATGTAGAGCAGAATAAACAAACTTACCAGTTATTAAAACGGCTTATTTACGTAACAAGGTGATAAACTTACCATCGCACTTTGACAGGCTTTGGACTGTTAAATTACGTACTTGTAATGTATCTGTAAAAAGTTTAGGTAGGTAAGGCATCTACTCAAGAGTAGATGCGTAAAATTAAAAAGAACGTGTATTACAGTAAGTAACTTGGCGTGTTTCTAAGTTCATCACCTTATTTACAAGGATTTGCACAACACAACACTGGTGGCTGGTTGACTCACACTAAACCTCTGTTCATACGGGTTTACGGCAAACGCAGGGATGTTATTTGCACTCGCGGTAGTAGAGTGTCAATCACCTTATTTACAAGCTATTTCACAACACAACAAAGTTTTACATCAGTTTTACAACACAGTAAAGTTCTCGAGTGGTGACCGCGCACTGGAATACGCAGTGTGGGCAGGCCCCCGACTCGGTGGACCGACGAAGACCTGGTGAAGGTTGCGGGAAGCCGCTGGATGCGAGCCGCACAGAACCGGTCGGTGTGGAAATCCTTGGGGGAGGCCTTAGTCCAGCAGTGGACGTTTTTCGGTTGATGATGATGAATTGATGACACAACACAACACTGGTGGCTGACTCTTACACCAAAACTTTGCTCATACAGGTTTACGGCATGCGCAGGGATGTTATTGCACTCGCGATCAGAGGGTATCGCGGTAGCAGAGTATCATTTCAAGATACTCTTGCTTCGTATGTACGTCTGGGTGACATCGTTATCTCACTCGCGGATGGGGGCGCAGGCGGTGCAAAACGTTCGCGTCACGCCTGCGCGTCACTGCTGCGCATAGCGAACTGACCTGACCTCTGACCTGTACAAGTCAACCGCCCCCGCCCGCCGGGTCGCGCCCCGCCCCGCGAGTGAGTATGCGAAAGGGTGCGGACAGATCAAAGCCTTTTGTAGCACGACACAAGTGCCGAATTTTTTTGATGTCTAGCCGCTACGTCGGAGCGTTTAAGCATGTTTTCGCGCGCCTGGTTTCATTCAACACAATACGGGATGGCTTAATAAAGTAAAGCAATTTATTTTTATGATTGTTATTTTTTTGTATGGAAAAAAAAAGAACAGTTTCCGCACATGAATGTCTCATTTTCGTGATCACTATACGTGATACTTTCTCCCATTTCAGCCGTGGCATATATTTTAGAAGCACCCTATATAAGTGCAAATAATATCGAATGGATGACATGCGGCAATGCCTTGCTTGTAATAGCTGGTAGGTATCATGAGCTGTGTGTTGGCTTAACCCCTGCTGATAAAAAAAATTGCTGAGCAGGAGATTGCTTGAAGAAAATGAAGAAAGGAAGGATAATATGTTGAGGTGATTTTCAAGACTGATTATAACTTCCAAATATGATTACTAAAGGATCTTACTAAATTTAAATGATATTTTTAGCAACTGAAGTTTAATTATTGTTTTTTCTTTTTTTTAGTATGAAAGGCCTTATTGCGGCATGGGTTTCCTAATAAGGCCTAAATGACTTTTTGAATATTTTGATGCACAGAAGTCTGTTTTTTGTTTTTTTATCGTTTCAACTACATTTATTTCAAAGTTTAATAAATAAAGATTAATATTTCGAAAGATGAGTAAGTTTTTCTTAAAAACCTCCTAATTACGTCAAGATAAAAATAAGGTAGGCCTTATTTGGGTCACTCACCTTACGTTATTTAATCTTAGGGCTCTTACAGATGAGCAAAAGTGTGTCAGTGACAGCTCGCGACAGCGACTCGTAAATAAAGACAGTCGGCGACCGTCGGCGATTGACGCCGATAATCGCGCGACGATTGGCGATTATGGGCGTCAATCGCCGACGGTCGCCGACTGTCTTTATTTACGAGTCGCCGACTATCGCCAACCGTCGGGCGACCGCTGTCGCGAACTGTCGCTGACACACTGTTGCTTAAATCTCAACGTGATGTCTATTTTGTTAAGAAGAATATGGAACTATGTATTTAAAAAAGCATGCGAGTTTAATCCAAGAAACCGAAGAATCCAAGGCTGATGTTATATGCTATATGAAAAACGATGAAATACCTATGACAAAAGCTGCTTAACAGCTTGCATCAGGCAGGATCTTTAATAGAATACCCAATGAATATAAAACATTGAACCTTGTCCTATTTAAGAAAAAATGTATGAATGGTTGGTTAATTATTATTTTTATAATGTTAAGGAATTTTTTGACAGACAATAATTATTTTTTTATTTTATTTATAATGTTACAATCACATCCATATATAATATTTAATATTATGACATTTGTATTATATTCCAAAATAATGAAATTTAATTTATTTTAAATTGGTTTTATAAAATAACTGTTAAGTACTTACCTATAACCAATATTTGCATGCTATTATGTTATGGCGTAACATGAGTTCCCCTTAATAACTAATGTAACATCTTTTGTTTAACCATGTTTTTAAGTAAGTAAATGATGATTATGATTATCGTTTGTTAATAGCTGTACCTATATGGTACAGCGTACGCAGACTATGCCCAAGCTCCTCAGTATTTTCAAATCAAACCTCTCAAAAAGTGCCAACTATTTTTATAGCTTCCTATGTTGATAAGAGAATGTAATCGCTGTTAAATGACATATTAATTAAATTGAATTGACACAGATAATGATATTAATTCAAGAAATAAAAGCAATGTCAATTTCCATGCAAAGTTGGTGCAGTCGACGACGGTACAGATAGTAAATAAAACTAACGTAAACATCTTATCTCAACAAACCGTGTAAGGTGTTTTATTAAGCATTATGTGGTAGGCACACCTCCTAACGTCACTGTTATCAAATTACTCAAAACTTTATCATTAACTGAATTCCATGAGATTTTATAGGGCTTTGGATATATTTAAAAGTAAATTACATCATGAACCGTGTTTAGGCATAACAATAGACAATAGTAGAGGAGGATCTAGAGACTTTAAAGTTTAAACATCGACGTAGAATCAAATGGACGACGGGTCTAGTCCATAATTCACGAAAAAAGCGTCCGCAGTTAACCTATACACATGTAGTTATATGCATAGAAACAACACATTTGCATTTAGATCGTGTGTCATTGCATTACGGTTGTTTTTGTTTGCAACAATTTATCACCATACGAAGCTCCGACTGGAACGTACTTCACCTTACGCAGCTTCGAGTGAAGACAGAGAAGTAATGGAGTAGCTTTCACTTATATTGTTTTTTGTTGACTATGTCACGGGGTCTCATTGCATACAACGAAAACCTTAGTTCATTAAAATGTCAATAGATGGCACGACAAGTATCGAAAAACACAACGAAGAAAAACCCATAAAGTTGCTAAAAATAAGTGTTTTGATTATTGTAATAACCAAAAAGTATGACAAAGGCCGATAATGCACTTTATTATCAATTACTACAAATTATCTGATCACAGCGATGCATATCAAAACTACTTTGGTCTTAACTTGTCAGAGTTGAGCAATGACACGTACTAGTTGAGTACCAGTTTATAAATGAAAAAAATAGCCCGAAGAATAGCTGTACGTTCTGTACGTTAGTATTATAAAATCTGTGACTATGTTTTATAAGTATTTTTTATTTTTGCAGAATCTTGTTTTTTTTTTTATAACAAACACAGAAACTAAATATGAATATACAGGGTGAAAATGATTCGAGCAAACAAAGTGGAATTTTTTCGGAACAAAGTATTCCTCTCGTCACGATTCGGCTATTATGTTTTTCCATAGTGTACAACGTATAGGATCTCGGGGAAAGCTAAAATAAATAAAATAATTCATGTAATAAAAAACAGTAGTAAAAAGTTACAAAATATTTTAATAAGAAACTTTATACTAGAAAGCGACTCAATAAAATTTTTGTTCCAAAGTTGTGATGTTCGAAAGTTCGCTCATGGAAATCAAACTAAATGCGTTATTCAAATTAAAATAAACTACTGTGTTTCTTAGCAAAACAATACTTTAAAATGATAAAGCAAAAGTTTACTTAGCGGAAATATGATACTCCATCCTGTTTTTTCACTTTACTTGAATAGTTTTTACAACTTTTCACGACGCAGTACGCCATTTTGGACGTGCAGTCAGCCGGCCGACCAAAATAAGACTGGCGCGAAATTAGACCTCTTTTTGCGTTTTACTACTCTTTTGGTTCGGACACTTTTGAGCGCTGACCCGAAGTCCATTGTTTCTACGTCGATGAGTTTAAATCATTTCGTCGCTGGGGGCGGTGAGCGAAATGTAAGTCTGTCCTGTGTGGTTTTAATTTGGATACTAGGTAATAAATAATAATTATTACAAGTACTTAGGTAGGTATACAGGGATAATAATACAGTAAAGAAACATTTGGAGGTAAGTTAGTGCTCATGAAACTGAATAGGGAATTTTCCACGGCTTTCTCCAAACTTAACTAGATGGCGCTGATCAACATTGGAAATAAGAAAATCTAAAAAAAATCCTCAAAGCTGATTGAAATTACTGACTAATATCATAATAATGATAAATAGCTTTCAAATATTACTTTTCATTGAATATTTTTTTTTGTATTATGATCCAAAAAATACTTTTCATAATTTTTGATGCACAAAGCTTTCAGTATTGTGTTAGTATTTCTTAAAAGAATTCTAATATTTTATTTTATTGTTGTTTATTGTAATTGTTTTTTATTGTATTTTATCTTCCCATGGAGGCGGGAACCTGCCTTTTGCGTCTGAGGCGTTGGCGGAGTGGACTACTCTCTTCCCGAATGCTGTCTTGCCCAAAGTTCCTTCTGTTCAGCGGGTATGGGATGAGGTGGGGACGAAGGACACCCTGGATCGACTTATAGGCGCGGCGGTAGGTGCGAATCTGGCAAGACTCAAGGCGGTGTCAAAATCAGAGTCAGGTGCCTGGTTGCAGGCTTTACCCTCTCCGCATATGGGAACTCTTCTCGACGGCGATTCCTTGCGTGTGGCGGTTGCTCTCCGCCTGGGCTGCGATGTATGTCAACCACATCAATGCGTTTGCGGCTCCACAGTTGAGGCAACTGGTCACCACGCATTGAGCTGCTTTCGTTGTTTGGGAAGATTCCCTCGCCACCATGCGCTCAATGACATCGCCCGGAGGGCCCTGGTCTCGGCCAATATTCCATCCTTGATGGAGCCGCCGGGTCTTAGTCGATCTGATGGCAAAAGGCCAGATGGTTTGACCCTGGTGCCGTGGCAGAGAGGAAGGTGTTTATTGTGGGACGCCACGTGCGTCAACACCTTCGCTGCCTCTTACCTCAGCCGCACGGCGCGGTCGGCCGGGGCCGCTGCTGAGTTCGCGGCTGCCAAAATGCACGAGAAATACTCGGCTTTAAAGGCTAACTATTGCTTCGTGCCACTGGCGTGCGAAACGACTGGCTGCTGGTGAACAGAGGCTTTGGCTTTCATTAAAGAGGTTGGCCGTCGGCTTCGTGAGAGGGGCTGCTGTGACGCTCGCTCCGGGGCGTACCTGCTGCAAAGGTTGTCCATTGCCATACAGCGCGGCAACGCGATGTGTGTCATGGGCTCCTTTGCTGCTGGTACGGCTCGGGGGGCATTTTTGACTAGTGATATTAGTTGTTATCACTTCTTATGTATCTTTTTTTTTATTATTATCATAAGAATTTATTTTTCATAAGTTCACATTATTCAACCATTTAGTAACAGTATGGAGATATTTTAGCTGTATTAACAACTTTCATTAATTAAAAATATATGATACCGAGTTATAAATTGTATTTTAATCATAAAAACGTATTAAAATCAATTTATTTTTGGTTCGGAAGAAGAAATTACATATAACAGAGAAACTAGAACGCACCCGGGTCATCCATACTTGACCAAATTGGAAATTTATCGTTTCTGTTAACTCAGTTACTAAGAATCTATGTTAAGGTGGCTTTTTTTTATTTTCAACAATATTCAATCTATTTTGCTACCGCAAATTCTACGCTACTGTTAAAAATACATTGCCAAAGCTTAGAAACGCCATCTATTGAGAATCTTATGAACAGTGTGACATATGTCATCTGAAAACTCCCTATTACTTTTGTTCAAATTTCAAATATTTTCGAAAATAGCTAAAAATAAGAATATAAAAAAGATATTTACCAGCACTACAGGCGCCACCACCACAGGTCAAACAAAAGAAAAATCGGAGACCTTAAGAATACTCTTGATATAAAAGACAAAGATTATGACGTCGTATGCTAGGGAAGTTACATATTTGTCAGGTTTAAGGTAACAGCGATTCGAAGGTTTCATTGAGTAGATACATGGTCAGCGACTTTTTTTTCATTGGCACAGTTTATCTCGTTTCTTCGGGTTCCATTATATTTTACGGACCGAGAATACTGTCTAATAATAATCCATACCGTATTTGAAACGTTGTACAGCATTAAAGGTTTTATTTAAACAAATTGAACCATTTCACAGTTTCCATAGATTCCTGTGGAAGCCTTTGGGTTTTCAGGAATAATAATAGGATGTTTTATACCAGGAAGCTATGGGGGTAATTATCTTAAATATCTGATTATTTTTTTAGCCACCAAACAAGGCTTTTCAGTTTCGCGGAGCTCCCTTGATTTATTCCAGGAAAAAGTAGGTACATATACAATCATGGTCAACATTTTATGCCATAATAAGAGGTACATTAAAAATAACCATACACAATAGACTCTAGTTACACAGTACATAATTCTCTGATTTGTACTGGATAGTAATTACGGTAAAAACGATACATCCATATGATACATATAGAGCGTTTCAACAAATAGTTCCTGTGCTGTTATGTTGGCTCCCCTGTCTATCAACGACATCCACACGCGAAGATGCTTCTAGCGTTTTAGTGTGTATCTGCGTTCTACGTAGTGTGTGCATGTGTGTGTCTGCGTTCTATGTAGTGTGTATGGAAAACATTGCTGCCAACATAACGGCATAGGAACTATTCGTTGAAACGCTCTATAGTCAGACAGACGAACAGATAGACTAGACAGACGGATGGCGGTGTTGGCATAATAGGGTCTCGACTTGACTAGGTAGGTATCATCTAAACTGCTAAAAAGTGGACAAAATGTGGCTTACACAAATTTGGCAATCCCCATATTTGGAACTGTGTAATAAGAAATTTTGACTTATACCAAATCAAACACTGAGTACAAAATTAAAAAAACTTTTAAATAATTTCTGTTTTAATAATTTTCAGATAATCAGATAATATACATAATAATAATAACTTTCTCTTACTTATAATTATTTTCTTTTTCTTTTTTTCTTATTATGCATCTTGACAAAAGTCATGGTAGGTACACGGAAGGAATGTAGGCCAACAATACTAGCAATTTTTTTCTCTGCATCTGTTATTGTATTTCCATTGGGATATAAGGTTGAGGTGTGTAACTGGAACTGATGTACGCTTCTTAAAATTCATTGTTTCAAATGGCACAAAGGTATACGCCATAATTGTTTTAATTTTTGCAAAAAATGACAATATATTAGACTGGTGTAAGCTAGCATACGTCAAAACTGTCGTGAAAAACAGTAAATGCAAAAACTAAAAATTTTGCCTTAACCTCTTGAATTGGTTAGAAACGGATATAAAAAAGCGCCTCGAAAGTACACATCATCAGCGATCCGTAGAAAACGAGAACAAGATTTTCAAAAAATGTGGTTTACACTACTCTTGCTCTCAGCGCCTCAAATATAGGATAAAAGTATTTGGACTCTCCATACAGATCGGTCAAGTGACCGGCCGAATTAGTATGAAGAGTCCAAATTTTTTTTGAGATTTGACTATGGGTTCCTTAGGGAAAGTTGCTAGTTATCATGAGCACGTGCATATAGGCTTTCGTATCAAGAACTAATTAAAAAGTAACCCTACATAGTGTGCTACTTTATTAGTGTCCGATATTTGAGTCAGTCAGTACTTCTACTCCTGATTCTGATCAAGTTTCCCCAAGGAATCCATAGTCAAATCTCAAAAAACATTTTGGACTCTTCATATTTTGGCCGCTCGGCTGAACGATTTGTATAAAGAGCCCAAATTTTTTTTTGCGATTTGATTATGAGTTCCTTGGAAAAAGTTGATCAAAATCAGGAGTAGAAGCACTGACTAAAATATCGGGTACTAATAATGTATCACCCTATATTATTTATAATCACATACGTAACTGTCATACAATAGTGGAAAACGAGGACCAAAATAGCCCAAGATAAATTAGAAATAAAAGATAACTAAACTTGTTATCAGACGAATAAGTGGCATAAGTATAATTTTCCTTTGTAAATATTTTGGTATTAAACTTAAGGCACGTAAGACGTTTTGCATAATAAAGATACCTACTATTTAGTTTCAAAGATTCGGTTCATTAACCTGAGGATGCTAAATTCAGAATGGTGGATTTCCGCGGAGGAAAAAAGCGCAATCAGGCGCGCTCAGGATGTTAATGTCCGAATTGTGAATTTAAGGTAATGCTGCCGAATTTACGCATCTTAAATCTATGGTGTCTTAACTACCTTTAACTAGTGCATGCACCAAAAATCCTTATACTTCGCACAGTATAAAACATGATAGTCTTAATACTCTTCTTCTTCTCGAGTCGATGGCAAATCAAACGGACTCCTCCCAGAATCCTGCTACGCGGTTAGCGTTCTAATACTGTGGCCGCAGTAACTCTCAGTTAAATAAAATCACCTACGTTATGAATGAACAGCTATAAACAAATATAAGCAAAACATGATATTTTTAGTGTAGTGAGTGATGATGAAAGTAAATACATCTAGCTACCTTTGGTACACAAACTCACTGCTGTTACTCATATTATGGTGATCGGTTAAGCCTCTTAATGACATGGTTGTTTGCTAAGAAAACAAAGGCTTCCACTGAAAATATTATAAAATAGGAGTAAATGCATTGTGTTATTCATTCTTTGTCTTATTTATTTACGTGTCGTCTGTGTGGTGTGAAAATGAAAAAAGAAATAGAGGCTCTTCAGCCCTCAAAGACAGAAGCTGTGGTGTGATATTTTAATAAATACCTACCTAATTGTGTTGTGATCAAAGTGTTTTTTTTATTCTAACAAAAATTTTAAGCAGTATCGGATTGATTAATTACTGGTATTTATTTTGTTGTAGGTCAAAGACAGGTTTCCTCGAATAGTTTATATTATTATTCTCACTGAAATATGTGAAAGATTTTCTTTTTCGGGAATGAGAGGTAAGACTATATTTATTTTCATCATAGTATGAGGTGGAAGACTTCTTTATTGAATTATCTATTGGGTAAATTATAATAAACGTGTTTATTTCCAGCATTCCTGACCCTATATTTACGAAGTAAACTAGGCTATACGGATGAAGGCGCCACGGAAACATATCATGTCTTTAGCACATTTGTTTATATTTTTCCCATAATTGGAGGTATACTTGCCGATAGCTACTTAGGGAAATTCAAGTAATTTGCATTTTTATCTCTCCACTCTTATGTAGCTGACATGGTACCTACCTAGTTTAGATTTAGAGAGCATACCTATTTAAAACTCTCTGTTGCCCAGCAACTCTGTTAACTTTGGATTTATTTATTAACTTTGTCTATATATGATAAGATGTAAAAATAATTGACCACGCTGAATACGTTAAAAACAACCGACTTCAATCGCAACAACTCCAATTTTGCTATGTTTTGTTGATTTTCTCAAAAACCGCTGAATCGATTTCGATAAAATTTATATGGGACCACCTGTGAAGTATACCCTTTCAAACAAAAAAAGAATTTTTGAAATCGGTTCAGGCGTCTTCGAGTAATCGGTGAACATACATAAAAAAAAAAAACAAAGATTCCGACGAATTGAGAACCTCCTCCTTTTTTTGAAGTTGGTTGAAAAATATTTCGTTTCAGGACAATACTGTACATGATGTTTATCTATGCATCTGGTAATATGTTGGTTGCAATAACTGCGATACCGCAACTGGCTTTACCTGGAAGGTACGTAATTTTAGTTATATAACTATAACCTATTTTTCTATGTAAATGTAGTTTCACATCAGAAACACCGAGAAAGGAAATGTTTTTAACGTTGAAATAAAATAAAATATTTATTTTTGCTCCATCTACGATATACCTAATATGTAACAGGCAGGAACGTAGCCTGTACCTAGTATTCAGTACCTAGCCAACGTTACCATTCTTACCTCTTCACTAATATTTGTATCACACCTCGGACACTTCATACAAATTTCGTGCCATTATTTACTACAAAGAAACTCATTGTGTTTGTACACATGTAAATGTGTGCGTAATGTACTAGGGTTGAGCTTTCTCTAAACTCAACTAGATGGCGTTGATCAACATTGGAAATAAGAAAATCTCAAAAAAATCGGCAAAACTGATTGATATTACTGACTTTATCATACGAGTAATAATGATGAATAGCTTTTGAAGATTACTTTTCAATGAATATTTTTTTGTATTTTGATCTAAAAAAAATATTTTCATAATTTTTGATGCACAAAGCTAAACGAAAACAATACTGATTTGTTTTTGTATTTCTTAAAAGAATTATAACATGATACAGAGTTATAAATTGCTTTTTAATCATAAAAATGTATTAAAATCAATTTATTTTTGGTTTGGTTGGAAGAAGAAATTACATATTACAGAGAAATCTGAACGCGTGAGGTAGCCTTCAGAGAGCGGCAGGGGGTGTCTATCTTATCTCACTAATATTATAAATGCGAAAGTATTGTTTTAACATTTTCTTTCTTCCTGGACATAATTCTGAAGTCCATGCGGACGAAGTCGCGGGCAGGAGCTAGTACTGTATAATGTCCTTATACTGTGCTCTGTATCACAGTATGAAGGACATTATACAGGTGGACAATCCCTGCCGCTCTCTGAAGGCTACCTCACCCCCCCTGTGTGACCGATGTGTGATCATTTGTCAAGGGGTTGGCAAACCAAAGCACAGTTTATTAACCAAAGATAATTTTATTTTTTATTGAGCTAAAGGCCTCTAAGGCTATACAGCCTTGTCTGGTTTATATAGCCTTCACTTTATTTGTAAAAGTCTAGCTAACAATAAAGAACAATAAGGGCTAATCGAACCTCGATTCAACCCTAGTACATCACGCACACATTTACATGTGTACAAACATGAATGTCTATGTGTAGTAAACAATGGCGCGTTTGTATGAAGTGTCCGGGGTGTGATTTGTATTTGAGACGAGTGACGACGTATGATACAGGACTGTTACTTTAAAAAAATATTTGGCCTTAGCCAAATGCTTGACCAAAAAGATTTATAAAGCATGTTTTTTCAGACTATGCACCTTAATCGGCTTATTCCTAATCACTATCGGCACTGGTGGTATAAAGCCTTGTGTGACGTCATTTGGGGGTGATCAGTTCTCACTACCCGAGCAGGAGCACCATTTGGCCGCGTACTTCAGCGTGCTGTACTTTACTTTATGTACTGGGTCTTTGGTAGCTAAGACCATTTCGCCAATCCTGAGGGCTGAGGTTCACTGCTTTGGCGATAAGGACTGTTATTCTTTGGCTTTTGGTGCTCCAGGATTGATCGTTTTAGCTTCCATAGGTAAGAATCGAGAGATCAGTTTTACGTAATTGCCCAGTTCAAATAGTTAACCGTTTTAATTCATCTTTGGTGACAAATGAGTTGATGGTAAGCGATGATGCTGCCGAAAGATAGAAGAGGGCTTACCAAGATGTCTCAACGCAATAGGAAACTGGAAATATCATCTTCATACCAGAACACATAAATATTGTTAACATTAATGTTTGACGGACAATATGTCACAGCTAACCAGGTGGGCTCAGGAAATGCCCTACCACCAATGGCTAGTGGCTAGTCTGCTTACTTTACATCAGGAGGTCGCAGGTTCGATTTTCGCCGGGGTCTATCTTTGTAGGACTCGGTTTGGTTGGTGGCAGGGCGTTTTCGGAGCTCGCCCGGAAACCTACCACCATCTTATCTATAAAGTCTTGCTGCTAAATATCAATGAAAAACTCGTTGATACGTTCCGGCATGAAGATAAGATACCTAGCCAGTTCCCTATTGCGGTGGGGAATCTATTTAACAGATTGTTATGCTTACCTAGATCGCAGATATATGTAGGTATTTCTTAATCAAATCTATATTACTTTTTCAGCAATATTTGTAAGTGCGAAATCGCGCTACAAGATACACAAACCTGAGGGAAACGTAGTTATCGACTTCGTTAAATGTGTTTCGGTGAGTATACTACTTGAAATGTACCGAACCTATCTCTTCTCTTATCGTTATACCAGACGATGTAGCGGCAACCATGTTGCATAGGATCATTCGCGGTCACGTATTGGGATTTAGTTTTACACTGTCGATATCGTGAAACACAACTATATTATTTTATATATTTTCTTTCCTCGTCAAAGCAATCGGTATGACGTGACCAGCATTTTTTTTCGAAGAACTTTTAAAATAAATTATACCAGCCGATACAGATGCCCTTTGTCGAAAATAAATGATGAAAACAAAATTAATTCTAGCATTCATTTTGCATAGAATAGAAATCACATTTAGCGCCATGAAGCGGTCTTTCTTTGTACGCTTCCGAAATTACTCAAATTATCGCATTATCAGGCTGCAAAGTATGTATATGAAGAAGTCTAAGAATTTCGTGACCAAGCAGATAATACACTAAAGTAAGGTAGGTAGAAGCCCTCCTTTAAACTTCTCACGTTCTAAATCTCTTCGGATTTAGAAGCTTATTTCACGACGTTCAATATCTTACCGCGACGTATCTTAAATGGATATCGGAGGAGAAAAGTGCTAAGCTATTTCAGGTGCAACTTATGCAGCTGCTACGCTGCAATCCGCTTTTGGGGTTAAAGGAAAATCTTCGGACTGTTTGTGGACTGTTTAATGTATTTTATTGAAATTGAGAATATACTCTAAGCTCTTCTATAAAGCGATCATGATTATAGATTTAAACTCTGTAGCAGAAGTGAGCCCACGTGTGAATTTTGTAATCGTATCACTCACCAAGGAGGTTTTGAGCAATTAACTCTTCTGTCTCCAGTACTACGTCTTCACTCACTATACCATACTGACTTTCCTAACAAGTTTATTAGCAGATACACTTCTTAATAGGGGAAAGTCGTATTTTTTTCGCATTTGACCATGAATTACTTGGAGAAATTTAATCAGTTCAATGACCAGAAGCGCAGTTTAAATATAATATTTTCAGCTAGTTTGGTTAACCTTATATACTGACATAGTGTCCATAGCTATTGATCCGTTTCGGTTTCCCAGACGTGTCGGCCAGCAATCAGGGACGTATTCTCCATAGGATCATTCGGGTGAACGCCCGGGGCGGCCCGTTCCAAGGGGCGGCCCGCCCAGTTCTCCAACAACTCTCATTTTTTCATTAGTTGACTGCGAATTTTAGGTAATGTACAATTTACAGGGTCCGGGAGTATCGATGGGTATTGATCTCTTTCTCTAAGTTGAACCTAGCTAGCTGGACTATTTGTCCCAGGTATACATATTCGTCAACTTCTTTGAGTGTAGAGTCAACATTCTGAGGAGTGGGCGGATATTTTACATAATTTTCGTCTTGTCCCTGTTCATTTTGCGACCCACTTGTTGAGAGATCTCAGCCATGATCACGATATCATCAGCAAATCCAAGGTGAGTGATGTACTCGGCGTTGATATTATTGCCTATGCCTCCTCTCCTAAGCTTGAAAACGCCTTCCAATAAATTCGTTTAACTATTTATTATACTATGTTTAATTCTGTTTTACTGTTGTTTCCTTTGGCTGTGGAGGGTGAGGGGCGGCCCGATCGTATTCGCCCAGGGCGTGAAAATCTAAAATACGTCCCTGACCAGCAACCTTCGCAAATTATCGCTCAACCATCGTACGCCATGCTTATGTCATGGCTAGGTCATACGAATTGGCCGGTACATAAAATGACTGACCAATGGCCATATCGTCAAGGAGCTCCAACAAAACAGAGTCAATGGAGCTCCTTTATAGGGTAACACCAGTAACCTAAACTATCTTAGAATTTTTTTGGAGCTCCTCAACGATATGGCTATAGTCATTTCATGATCTGGCCAATTCTATGATTTGGCCACGACACTTACCCTATTTACTGGACTTCATAACTCACTTCTGTGTATGAAGTGGACTTCATAACTCACTTGTCCAGCGGTTATCGAACCAGTTTCTTAGACAGATGTGAAAAAATTATCAATGCCTATCGAATTGATATTCGTTTTGTTCCAGACTATAATATTACATTTTGTATATGTATATTGTACTGTACCTTTCTACCACAGTTGGGCCTAAAGAATTTGTTGCTGAAACGGAATCGTATTGAGGACAACACGCATTGGCTGGATAGCACTCGACACCAGTACGACCCACGGTTCATCAGGGATACTAAGAAAACTCTTTCGATCCTCATGCTCTTTGCTTTTTTACCCGTCTTCTTCTCATTGTTGGATCAAATGGTAAGTATTTTATAGTAACACTATACGAAAAGCTTTTTCAAAATATGCTCTATTCTATTGATGAATTTTTGAGTTACACGTTACCCAATAAACGTTCCATGAATCAATATATGGAACCAATCAAATTGAACCTACGTATACGAAGTTTTACGTTATATCGAAAGACGTTATAAAGAGTTTACACTGTATTTTTTAAAACTTCAGCAAATGCGTAAACATCAATCGAACCTCAAAATCTTTACTTTTTGTGTTTTCCTTTTACTCTGTATTTTTTCCACGATTTAATCAATTTTTTTTTATTTTATTTTTATGGCAGAGGTGGCAAACGAGCAGACGGATCACCTGATGGTAAGCGATTGATTGTCAGATAAGAAACCTATTGGTTTTATAATAGCTGCATTATGGTCATTTTACTTGTGGTAGCATGTACGAAAAGATTAGGCAGTACCACAGAATACCCAAAAGCACTGGCGTCGACTCCATAAGGTCTGTGGGTGCCCGAGCCCCCCAATGACATTACCAGCGGGGCTGAGCCCCCCCCCCCCCCAATATTTTATATTAAAATACTGATGTGGCTCGCAGCTTGCAACTTGCTTGCACTTGTAATTATCGTTGAGGAACGATAATTACAAAAAAGGAAAATATCATTTTTTTTCGCCCTAGCCACCCCCCCCCAATATTTTTATGAAGTCGGCGCCCCTGCCCAAAAGAACAAGTAGTACTTATTACATGAAAGGCTTTGATTATTTACAGTAAATAATCAAAGAGGAAGGATTTGTTACATAAAGGTTTCACTTAAAAGACTTTGTGTTGCGTTACTTAACAATTTTAAATTACAACACAAATTATTAAATTTTAAATAACAACACCTTCATCATCGTCATCTTTTTTAATTCAGTTTGTCAGCTTTTATTTTAATTCAATACTATCATAAATCAAGCCAAATCTTTGAATCATACCCCTCATTTCACTGCAATAAATCAGGAAAAGCTTGGTCCTTCGAGCCGGACAATTTCGACTAATAACAAAGTAAGTGACGTATTACCCCCACAATTTTGTCATATTAATCCAATAATTGCCCTGCTGATTGAGTATTACCCGAATCCCTCGAAAATAATATTGTAGGTCGGTCGGTAATAGAGTTGGCCTCCACGCTTTCCTTATATAGAAATGCGAGTTTTCCTTATATAGAAATGCGAGTTTTCCAGATATTGTAAATAAATAATAAACATAGTGCATACATAATATTTTCCACATTTTTCTATTTAACTCGGTTGGCCTATGTGGAGGTGTTAATGCAATACTTTGAGGGGGTGTATGTGTATGTAAGTCTGTTTGTTTGCCTGACACTACAGCCTTAAGAGCTTGATGCCAAAATCTAACAAAGAACTAAAGCGGTCTGGTGATGCATGATGCAGTGCTCTGAAGACTGATTGTTACAGGGCTCTCGTTGGACGCTTCAAGCCACCAAGATGGACGGCAGGATGGGGTTTCTCACCGTCAAACCAGATCAGATGCAAGTTGTGGCTCCGATATTCATTATCCTCATCATACCTGTTACGCAAAAAGTAAGTACGTACGTATTTATAGTGGCGTTGAAAATAGATGATGTTATCGTTGTCGATATATAAGGAGGTTCTTAAAATACCTAAAATCACCACCGTTTTTTTTCAGGTTGTTTTGTAGGACCATGTATTTGTATTTTTTTTATTGAAGATAGTGACTTGTGAGTGATAGTGATAAGGACTTAAGGTGAGTGTTCAGCATAGATATGAAAGAGAGAATTAAAGACTGACCGCTGTATGGCGACGGGTAGCCGCCATTATATCATAATAAAAAGGAGCTTAATTGAACTCTTAACACGTTATTTAATCTGTGCGTTTAATGCATAGGAATAGGTATATTTCTCATTTTTATTAGGTGGCTCAATTAACCTATCTTATTCTTAATTCTATCCACTTTCCTCTTTTTATTGGTGAGCCTTAAAGCCACGTTTAACTTACGTAACAGATGATAATGTCGAATATGAAAGCAATATTTCTTAGGCGCGATCGGGAACCGGATATCTTATTTCCGCGTCGGATCACATTAATACGGTTAACACTGATGATTACCGAAATAATTAAATTCTTGCGAACCTCCTAGGGCCATAAACATAGAAAATGTTAGTGATTTTAAAAACTAAGTTTATAATTTTTTTTAATTTGAAAATGATAAGTTTAGTACGGGCAATTTAATGTATAGGGTCAAAAAAAAAAACCTAAAGCTGATTTTTTGCACAGTCGTTCCTTGGGACCATAGAAGTATACCCTGAAAAGTCCCAACTCCTAGGGTGCCGGCGTCCCCCTCTCCCCCCCCTCAAAAGGTCCCGATTTTCAGTATTTTTCATTTTACTCAAAACCAGTAGGAGTTAGATGAAAATTGTTAAAGAGGCAATTAATCCTTATTAAATTACCTATCAAACGGTACTACTTTCATATCAATAGGAGTTTTAGTTATTGAGATATGCCTGTCTATATATGACAAAAAAAATGAAAATACCCAATTTTGTACCGATTTCTTGATTTTCTGAGAAAACTGTAAAAGTATTTATAAAACATTGTTATTAAAAATTATTCCTTTCATGTTTAGCAACAAAACGAGACTACATTAATAAAAAAATACAAATAATTAATTAAGTTGTAGTTCATTACATCTCAGCTGATAAATATGATTAAATTTCTACATATAAATTTCAACTCTAAAGCATCGTGTCTGACGACTTGTAGTTATTACCTATGTATAAAGTTGTCACATGGATACAAAAAAGCCTTAAAATAGAAATAAAATAAAACATACGATTCTTTAATATTTACGAATTACTATATTTATTCGCCCTTTTGATCATCGATATCTATGTTATCTTATTATTTACGATATCAACCACGGTGTCGACCCATAGTGCCTGCCACATTATATTAAATAGTACTATTTACATTAAGTATGAATAATCCCTGTTGCTCTCTGAAGGCGACCCCGCCACCCCTAAGGTCCGGTGACAGTCCATACAGTCGCCAGTCGACACTCGTCACGCACTTCTCGCTCGCGTCTACATTTTATTAGGGAAATTTTAGTAGGTAAATAACTCAAATGATTAGTATGGAGTGTCCAGGATGTGAATCTGCAACTGGTTCAGTGCAAATGGAAGCTTGGTAGCCACAGGCTTTACCCCAAAATTTTCCACTCCAAACCTGAGGATTCAATTATTATTGATGTCCATCCAAATTATTCTTGTTCTTCTGGTACACGTGCAGTGAATATTGCGCATACGCATCAGAGGTAGGTGGCAAGGATACCAGTCGCAATGAAGCATTTACTTGCATGTTTGGATTTTGCGCAGATATTTAGGCCGTAGAATACGGTTGGGGTCATGCAATGGCACAATTAAAAAGAAAGACGAGAAAAACGATGTTCGGATACCTACAACAAGTGCCTTTTCAAAAAAGGAAACAATCAAACATAAAAAAATACAGTATATTCCATGGTTTATTAAGTTGACCGTTTTTTTTTTACTATGCTTATACAAAACACATAGGTAATCGCTATTGGAGAAAATACCATGACTCTCTATCAAGTTCGTGTGGCTTTCAAATGCTCTACGAGATCTCTCATCTCGTAAATATCTGTACAAAATACACACAACGAGTGTATTCTTCAGTTTAACTGGCATCCTTGCTACCGCTTCTGATGTGTGTGGGCAATATTTATTTTACGTGTGTGCAGGTACATTAATAGTTTGGTTGGACATCAATTGAATCCTCAAGATTGGAGTGGAAAATTTTTGGGTAAAGCGTTATACCTGTGGCTATCAAGCTTCCATTTGCACTAAACCAGTTGCAGATTCACATCCTGGACACTCCATACAAAATCATTTGAGTTATTTACCTACTAAAATTTCCCTATCTAAAATGTAGACGCGAGCGAGAAGTGCGTGACGAGTGTCGACTGGCGACTGTATGGACTGTCACTGGACCTTAGGGGTGGTGGGGTCGCCTTCAGAAAGCAACAGGGATTATTCATACTTAATGTAAATAGTACTATTTAATATAATGTGGCAGGCACATGGGTCGGCACCGTGGTTGATCTCGTAAATAATAAGATAACATAGATATCGATGATCAAAAGGGCGAATAAATATAGTAATTCGTAAATATTAAAGAATCGTATGTTTTATTTTATTTCTATTTTAAGGCTTTTTTGTATCCATGTGACAACTTTATACATAGGTAATAACTACAAGTCGTCAGACACGATGCTTTAGAGTTGAAATTTATATGTAGAAAATTAATCATATTTATCAGCTTAATTAATTACTTGTAATTTTTTGTAATGTAATGAACTACAACTTAATTAATTACTTGCAAATTTTTATTATTGTAGTCTCGTTTTGTTGCGTAACATGAAAGGAATAATTTTTACTAACAATGTTTTATAAATACTTTTACAATTTTCTCAGGAAATCAAGAAATTTGTACAAAATTGGGTATTTTCAATTTTTTGTCACATATAGACAAGCATATTTCAATAACTAAAACCTCTATTGATATAAAAGTAGTACCGTTTGATAGGTAATTTAATAAGGATTAATTACCTCTTTAACAATTTTCATCTAACTCCTACTGGTTTTGAGTAAAATGAAAAAATACTGAAAATCGGGACCTTTCGAGGGGGGGGAGAGGGGGACGCCGGCACCCTAGGAGTTGGGACTTTTCAGGGTATACTTCTATGGTCTCAAGGAACGACTGTGCAAAAAATCAGCTTTAGGTTTTTTTTTTCGACCTCGCCATACTAGCTTCACCTAACTTGCCCGTACTAGTTATTAACGTCTCCAAAATAGAACAGCGTTTTCACAAATTGTTAAAAAATAAACAGGTCCAGCCTTCCCACTGTAGGACCTATTATACAAACACAAACTTTTTCTTTTGCCCGCGACCCCTTGAGAAAGGCCTCGCGACCCACAGGTTGAAAAACACTGACGTAGACTATTCGATACACAATATTGCAAAATTGTAGGCATGGTTAATGTGTTATGAAATGCCTTTCCGACAACCAAAACGAGTCCTATAATGAATGACCACACCGCGCCCGGATACGAACACGCGAACTTTTCATGTGAACTGAGTGGGCTTACTACTATCAAATGGACTTTAATAATTGAAAATAAAATAATAATTATAATATCGATACTTCTGGGCTCAAAGGGCTAAATATACGCTAAATAGAACTTAGGCGTATACGCCCTTTGAGCCCAGAAGTATCAATATTATAAGGAAAATATAGGGCCTTAAAAGTCCTCTGCTAACTTAAACTTTCTCCAACGAAACCATACGGAATTCTCGAATAAAACTGACTTTTTATAAAAACCTGTCCGCTTTAATTAGCTAACTTTGTACAGAAAGTCGAGTTTTCAGATTTCATTATGGAAAACATGACGTTTGATGATTAATGAGATGTATCCCCCATCCACCCCATTAAAGTTTCCAGGAATGCTATTTTTACACCATGTACATATGTATAGAAAAGCCTAAAGGCTTCACATAGCATTCCATTATTTGGATTACGTCCAACCTACTCGTAATAGTTCTTTATGTCAACGAACATCAATAAGGCTTAAGGGTCTATACTCACAAAGAGCTTGGATGCTCTTTTGACCGTCCTTTCGATTTAGTTTTGATCTTGGCAGAAATATTTGGGAACTATAGTACCTATGTTGTACATACACGCCGACTGTACCATTGTGATGGTTTTATTGTAGTTTTAGGCAGCTTTATAAAAGTTGTCACATCGATCAATTGGTTTTCGTGTGTATGTAAATATGTAGTTTCATTGTTGCGATATTGATGGGTTTTGCAGATCGCATCGATCACGCAGGGAGCTGACTATACCTTGTTCCAATCAAGGAAAAGCAAAAGGTAAACACACTTACTATGGAATTGACACATGTCAATGTCAGTTGCCTTATAAGTTTGTTTACCTTGTGCTTTTTTTGATTAGAATAAATTATATAGACACATTCATAATCGGCATGGGTTAGACCGTTTTCGTGCTTCGCATGGCATGTTAAGCCGTTGGTACCGGTTGCTGGTGATTATAAGACTGTTAGTCTAGTGCAGTGTTTTTCAACCTGTGGCTCGCGACCCCCGGGTAAAAGAAAAAGTAGTGTTTGTAGATCTTACACTGCAAAAAGAAATACGATTTTAGTGAAAAGGCTGAGCCTGTTTATTTTTGAACAATTTGTCAAAACGCGGTTCTATTTTGGAGACGATAATAACTTAATAATTTTCTACTTGAAGAAAATTATAAATGTAGTCTTTCAAATAACTTACATTTTGTATGTTTATGGGCCTACGGGGGGTCGCAAGAATTTATTAACTTGTTAGGGGGTCGGGTAATGAAAAAGGTTGAAAAACACTGGTATAGTGGTAACGCGAGGACGACAGGAAACTGATTAAGTACTGTCAGAGGCCTTATAGGCGGCCTGAAGACTTCTGACACTTGGGATGATCAGTGGATGGCGCCTAGGCGACTATTCACAGAACCATTACCAATCCACTCTTGCATTACCTACGTCTTTTATCTACAAGAAATCATGAGTAGCAAAATTGTTTATTCTGTTCATTTTTGTTATTTTTAAGTATTTTTTGGTATTTGTAATATATTTTGTTCCATTGTACCGATTTCTGCCATACTTCTTAGAATCGTAAAAACGGTGAATCTGAAAGTCGTCGGTCACGTTCTTTGACATCTTATTTGATCTGGTAATAGGCAAGTATCTTTGTAATACAATTTCCCGGTATATTAGGAACGCTCTATTGGATTCACTAGTTTATTTATATTGCTAAAGGTTTTCCTTCTCATCCTGTCAGTTACGAGGGATTCTCTTTGTAAATCGCTTACCATCAGGTGATCCGTCTGCTCGTTTGCCACCTCTGCCATAAAAAAAAAATGTATATAAAAATATATATTCCAAGTAGGTATCATTACACACTTTTCGAAGGCCGTGTATTTACTCCCTTTGACTGAAGTCAGAGATTATACTCGTAACCACCATGCAAAACTAAACTGAAGCTAATCTTGTAAAAAAAACGTAAAAATCGAAAATAATTGTATACCTGTAATTGCATTATGGATGGGTGCTGTCCGTGTGAACTGGCCTGCTCTTGTCATTGGTTTTTTGAAATTATTAGTCATTAGCTACAAATAACTTTTATTTTTATCTCTTTTGAATCCTTTCTTTCTTTATTCTTATTGTTTTATATTTTATTTACAGACATGACATTGTATAATTCATTTAATGATCTAGCATTAAGATGTAATAGAATATAAGACTTTTTTCAAAAAATGTGTTGGAGGGAGTTTCTTTAGGGCCCGCCGCCGTTTCTTCTCACTCCACAATCACTTCCCGAAACACTTCTAAATAAACACACTTTACTTTCAAAGTAATATTTAGTAGATGAGATAATTTATGGTTAACTAAACATGACATTTTTGTTTCAGTACGTTTACCCATTCTTGGAGAGATACGGCATACTAAAGAACCCTCTTCACAAGTTGACTTTAGGGGGTGTGATGGCCGGCTTGGCATTTATAGCTTCGGCCATGGTCGAGATTTACCTTAAGGTGAGTTTATTGCAACTGCACACCCTGCATATTCGATAACAAACATTAAGGATGTATAATGATGATTTCGTGAGTCGCATGCACAAAAAATATATTGTTTATTTTAAAGAAGGTATAACTTCAGTTAATTAATCACTAGTTTTCGTCTTTTGTTTAGAGACCATTATAATAAAATATCTAATGACGTGTGTGAATTACCAGAACGTGTATAAAACACTATATTAGTTCGAGATGATGTTCTCAAAACGCAGTTTGTTTGAATGATAATTACAATTCTCCCGCAAATTATATAACGTTTAAAAGAGTAAAATAAATAATTTTAATTTCTGCCCGCGGCGTCACAATTTTTATTTATTCCACTCGAACTATGAGAGGAATCAGTATAAAAGATAGCCGAAGTCACAGGCTAGCATGCCAAATTGCATCAAGTAAATACATACAAACAAATAAACACATCACATTTATCATAATATATTAGTTAGGAGAATTAGAATTAATCTTTGATAATCACAATTTTAAAGGGATCGGATGCAAGGTGAGTTATGTTTAGAGCATGTAAAAAATTCAGCATTTATTTCTTATATTCGTTTCACTGCTTTATTATTAACAAAGCAAATCCTAGAGACTTCTAGTCAAAAAACTATACAGGGTGTTAAAAAAGTGCGTTTGAGATTTTAAGGGATTACTCAGAATCAAGTAAAGATATATATATTTTTTATCGGAATAGTGAATCAAGGATTTGTATGGAAAACTGAAAAAACAAATGCAGAGCGGATTTTTTCAATATTTTTTATGTATTCTATACTTGATTCTGAGTAGCCCGTTAAAATCTCAAACACACTTTTTTAACATTCTGTATACTTATAGCATTCAATGTAGTGCAAATCACACTGAATGCATTTTAAACACAAATATCTTCTAGGTAATGTATGAAACTGTCTCTTTAATGTTTTAAAGCAAATGCATGGTGGTTTGACACTCGATTTCGTGTGAGCTCGCATTAAGTCTCAATAAGTAAATAGCCATGTTGAAAACAGAATATCGAAATAATATCACAATATTTTATTCGAACTAGGTATTACACTTGTCGAAGGTAATTTTTCAAGTCTACCTAATATTAAGTTCCTACCACTGGAATATAGGCGTCGTTTCAGGAGGTGCGTGTAGAAATAAGAAATACTGAGCGAATCTAAAAAGTTGAGTCGTTGGTACCAATTTCAGTTCTTACCTATTTGGTTTCGTAAATTGATAGCGCCAGAACTATTGTTTGCTGAAAACTTATAAAATAGTCTATATTCCATATAAGTACCATATCTATATCTGATATTCTATACGGATTTTTGGACGTTCCATACACAGCGATCAGCTGATTGTTTTTTTTTGCGAATAAAGATTATTCATAATTATTTCACTGATAAGTTGTTAAATTTTATGAGAAGATGCAGAAATACTTTCTTCAATGGGTTAATTTGTCTAAAGAACTAAAAATAATAAATCCAGTAAAAATGAAAATGGGTTAAACAAAGTCTAAATGATCTTCATTATGAACTTTATTAAGCTGGAGAAACTAACTAAGTTTAAAAAAGCTTAATCGGTTAGTTTTTCTTTTGTAAAATCCACTTACGTTTCTGCTACGAGTTAAGGCGAAGTTAAAGAGAATGAAGTGGCAATGAGCACAGTTTATTTTAAAAGTATTTTTTCAAAGTGGGGTTATATTTGACTGAATCGGTGGCTCAGTGGTTAGTGCTCCTGACTACGGATCCGAGAGTCGTGGGTTTGATCCCCACCCAGGGCAAACATTTCTGTGACGAGTAGATTTGTTTCCTACGTGTCTGGGTGTATTATATCTATATATGTATGCATTTAAATGTATATTACTGACTGACTCGGTGGCTCAGTAGTTAGCGCTCCTGACTACTGATCCGAGAGTCGTGGGTTCGATCCCCACCCAGGACAAACATTTCTGTGATGAGCAGATTTTTTTGCTCTGAGTCTGGGTGTATTATATCTATAAATGTATGTATTTAAATGTATATGTGTATGTATATCAAGCCTCTGGTTCCCATAGTACAGGGAATAGTAGTTTGAGGCCCGATGATTTGTCCGTGTGTGATTTGTCCCGGATATATTTACATTTGAAGTCACAGAATTGATAAAAGAGGGGGAAGAAAGTTTCTCGAGTGCCTATATATTTTTTCGGTTACAGCAAAGTCGTGGATTCAAAGCCTTCAGGTTTCATTAATACATTCTGTATTTTGTTTTGCAGACTACATACCCTCAACTTCCAACATCAGGGTATACGCAACTACGGATTTTCAATGGAAACCCTTGTCCACTCTCTCTTAACAGCTACGAAAACACATCCTACGTCATACCAAGTCTCTCACACTACACTAAAAAGGATATAAAAGCCAATGGATTTGAAAACATCAGCCTGTATATAGAAGGTAGCTGTGTGCGAGCGAGAGAGGAGACGTTCGTACTGGAAGACAATAAAGCTGTGTCATTCTACATTTCGGGGAACCATATTTATCGATTTGAGGATAATGTAGATAAAAGTAAATCGGGTTTTCCTGTTGTGAGGTAAGTGAATGGTACAGATTTGTTTTCTTTATTGTTATTGTTATTGTTATGTAGATAATTTGATCAAAGTCAGTGAAGTTCCTTGTTGTTTCACTGGCTCGTTTATGACCCATATCGTCCCCACTGATGGGGAACGATCTCTTTTCATACTTCGGGAAGGTTAGGGTAATCCACACATGGGGCTGAGTCCATATTGGTGGAGGTTTGGGCCTGAAATTGTGGAGATTTGGAGGTAGTGATCAAACCCAGTTTCAGAAGTTTTGAAACCGCCTTTAAGGTTTCTGATATGGTTTAACGGCTGCCATCTAAGAAACACCGATGTAACGTGTCTTACAAAGTACGGTAACGGTTGAGATAAATGCCTTTAATAGTCAATGTCATCCAGGTTATGACGGTGGCTGTAGTTAAGTAGTTAATCCGCGCGATCGATAAAATGTGTCCGAAAAATGTCCGAAATGTGGCTTCTTCAAGTTGACAATAAGAGGCTTTTGAGCTGAAGTGTCTTTCACTTAGGCTTTTCCGTGTGGGAAGTAATCACGCTCAAGATTTTAGATTCAGACGTTTTAGGGTTCCATAGGCCTTACGAAGAACCTTATGAGATCGTTCGTGCAACTATCTGTCAGAACGTCTCTCAAAATTTGTTACACTCATTGTCGTATAAGTATATTTTTCGTTTTTGAACACAGTACTAAAAGATTTTGTATATTTTACAGTAAACAAAGTGAAGTTCCAGACATTTATTGTTTTTGAGGATTATTCTTCTCATCTTACATAAAAATTAAAACTCTAAAAACCCATACAAAGTTTACCATATTACCATTCAAAGTTGCTAAATTGTCCTATAAAATATCTACATAGTATTCAGGTCAGAGGTATAAAGAAAACGATCATTACCCAATATAAATACGCTTAAGGAATTATACGGAAGTACCTGATCAGTGATCACTGTATCTCTATCTCCTTTTTTGTAAATGTAACCTGTATCCTTTTGTAAATGTAAATCGTATTCCCAACGGATTTTCTTCATAGTAGAAAATCTGTTCTTAATCGAAATTTAGCGGGCGAAGTACGAGCACTTTTCAAGCACAATGTTAGTAGAATAGGTAGTGGAACTATGAGTGATAAAAGATCTAAATTATCTATGGTAACATAGACAAATCCATAGAAAAATTACGCTTTTTTGGACTTTATTTACGGTCAGCTCATCGGCCACCGAACGAATTATTTTTTTGAGAATTCCGTAAAACTTTCCACGGGAAAACTTGTTAAGAAAAAGCCCCTTCTTAAACTTATATAGGGTCCTTCTAAACTACCTGAAAAAAAAACAGTGGCTTCTACTCAAACTGAACAACTTTCCTCAAGGAACCTATACTCAATTCGCAAAAAAATGTTTCAACTTCCCATACAAAATTGACGGTTCAGTTGATCAATTAGTATGAGGACTTCAAAAAATTTTTTGCGAATTTATTATAGTACAGGTTCCTTGGGGAAAGTTGTTTAGTTTCATGTGTCAAAGCTGTGGTTAATTTTTTCAGGTATTTCATAAGGACCCTATAGAAGAGGTATTTGTATAGCCTGTTATGCCTCATGCGTGTTCAACAGCAAAAATAAATCTTTTTGGTAGCACTTTTAACCAAATGTTTTCCTTGTATTACTTTTGGATGTATAAGATATTCATTACAGATAGGAAAGCTTTCTAATTAAGCTTTCACTACCTTTAGGAAACGCTCAATAGGTCCGTCGCTCTCGCCTTTTTCAATAGGTTCAGTCTACAAAGGAGCTGCACGGGTAGCATGAGGCGTAGACAAAGCTGTTTGTCGCGCCAAACGCGAGAAAACAGCTCAGCTGTCTCTTTCATTAGCTTAGCGTTAGAACGGAACAAATGCTTTTAAAACTCGCGTCGCGCACGAGATATGTCGCCATGCTAATAAGGCTGGATTATGTTATGTATGTGGAACGGTGTCTTTCTTACAACGCTTGTCCACTGAGCAAAATCAAATTTATTTTTGTTAAACTGGTTAGGTTAGGTTTGTTTCATATTTAGATCGGTGTTGTGCCTAAGTAAAATAATAATATAAGAAAATTGATATAAAAACAAAAATTGTTTATTTACATATTACCGGGTTGTCTAGAACAAATTGCTTTTAGTAAAAAGAGCGCCCAGATTGTACTGCTTGTTTCTTTTTCATTTCGTATGTGCTTCTTTGTTTTGTATGTCTATAACGAGTATTTGATTCATTTTAATTTTCAGATTTCTAGTCTCAAATCACGTGAACACAACTAACTTGACACTTTTCAATAAAAGACGGAAAGATATTGAGACTACAATAAAATCTGGTGTTTCCGAGCAAATGGAAGTTTTCACGTCAACTTATGCTATCATGGCGGATGATGACGTCATAGGTAGAGACATTGAGCTAGAGAGTGGAGGAGTGTACACGGTGGTGATTGATGAACAAGAAGGAAAGTATGTGAGTATACTTTTTAATCTCGACCACTTAAAAAAAGTGCGTTTGAAATTTAAAGGGGTTACTCAGAATCAACTATAGAATACAGGAAAAATATTGAAAAATCCGATATTCAATTATTTTTCTCAGTTTACTACACTAAATCTGAATATTGAATCTAGAATGATAATAATAATAAAAAAAACGATATTCAATTATTTTTCTCAGTTTCCCATACTAAATCTGAATAGTGAATCAAGAATTTGTATGAGAAACTGAGAAAAATAATTCAAGATCGGATTTTTTCAATATTTTTCCTGTATCTGTAGTTGATTCTGAGTAACCTCTTAAAATTTTAAATGCACTTTTTTTACATCTTGTATAAATTAGTGCTGTCCGAACGTAGATCGATCGAATTCCGAATACTTACGAGTTTTTTATTATTATTTTTAAAACTTCGCCGCTGAAAAGTTTGCAAAGAAACTCTACAGTAGATAATAAATAATAATTTATTCATTTCAGACCATAAGTCCATAAAAGTGGTTAGTAGAAACAAATAAAACTTAACCTATGTTAGTTACCTTATAAACTATTACAATTACACATTACATTATTATTTTATTGCGCCGGTTACTATCTCCACCCAGTGTTTTAGGAAAATAAAATAGCCCGCCCATTGTCTAGAGGCGTCAGATTTGTAAGTACTCAGATTATGAACAATGTGCACAGATTTAATAAAACCTGCGGGTCACACCCATACTGTTTTTCCAAGTACATACCTAACCGTCAATAAGTTTTTTTATTATACGGTTACTCGTATTATAATTTGGTCCTATGAGATCCTGCAGTTTCCAGCAAACATTACTTCTCTGCTTAGGCTATCTTGACATGAAAATTGAAAAACGTTTTCGCGGTGATTTTCATGAAATTCTTGACATACCCGCCAAAATTTCATAGTGCCTTCTACGTATTAAACTGAACTTTCCCCTTTCCAACTTAAAAAAAAACTATTACCGTACGAGACGTTCGAAATAGAGAGAGCGTGGGAGAGCCATGCTTCGGCACGAATGGGCCAGCTCGACCGGAGTGATACCACCGCCTTACAGAGAACCGGCGTGAAGCAACGCTTGCGTTGTGTTTCGTGAGGGTACCGGAGGTCCAACATCCCGCCCCCCAATTCCCCCCATCCCCCCATCCCATTTCAAAGGTCGGCAACGCACTTGTGACTTTTCTGGTGTTGCAGGTGTCTATATGGGCGACGGTAATCGTTTACCATCAGGTGATCCGTCTGCTCGTTTGCCACCTATCACATAAAAAAAAATTTGGGAATACATTATAAGTTTTTTGAGAAAAGTTGTTCAGTTTCATGAGTAGAAGCCGCCGCTATGAGGTTTTGACAGGGTTCAAAAATAGCCCTCTATTAAAAATGTTGTAGTAAACCGCATGCTCTACGCTTCTCATCTGAACGCAACAGCCTTAGGCGGGGCCTTGAGGAGCTAGTTTGCCTAAACGCTTTTTCTTCTTTAAATCTTTTTTTAATGGTGAATAGACTAATGAATATTTTTTTAATTTGTGGTCTAAATTATTAAATTAAACGCATTATTGAGTTATATTTTAAAATGATTCAAAGCATTCTTGGCAAAAGGCTCTTCTAGCAGTATGGCGCTCGCAATAATGTGGTTGAAATAATGTACTCGGTTGTAAAGTCTATTATACCCCAGATGCTGCCAACATTAACATAAGATATCTATGTTAATCTGGTATTCTAGTTAGCTTATTTGCATATTCCTAATATCGCGTAGTGTTTTTATTGAATGCTGAAGGACAGGTAAAAAAAGGTTATGCATAATTTATTAATTTATTTTGGCTAAAACAATTTATACACCATTTATTGTCTAGAAACATTGAGTCTGTCTTTACTATATTCTAAATTACGCCCGATTATGTAATCTGGGAGTTGCTTGCAGCAAAAATAAATAATTCGGTATGTAAAGAAAAACTCAAGACATGCTTAGGTATTTTGCTATTTAAAAGTTTAAAAACAATGTGATTTTGCTTATTTTAATGAAAGTGCAGAAAAACTTATCCGCTTGTATTTTCTTAAACTGAATTAGTATGCGAACTGTATTATATTGAACAATGACGTCAATTTCGAGCATTCCTAGTTTTTTTTTAATTTGATAAAATTAATTTAGAACACCGGATTTTGCATATTAACAACATATCTCTTTCTCTGGTGGTGTACAAAAATGGTGCGTTAACTCTGCAAGGTGTGTTTTGAAATCAACTATTGTTCTAAAAGTTTTCTGAATAAGAAGAAAATTTAGTGACATTCGTTGTAACAAACATTTATCAAAACAAGATAGGACACGAGACTAGTCGTATCTCTTGCAAAGAGTTGATATATTTATAGTTCAACTCCTTGGACAGTGTTTGCTGCTCGTGTGGCAAAATTCAAGTGCTGGCAGGTTTATACAGCATGTGATAAGTTGGTGTTGGAACTGTTTACTAGATTTTTACTCAAAACAGAAATCCACGAAGAGCCATTGTTAATTTGCAAAAAAAGGAATCATAAAAATGCAAACTCAAGTACGTTTACGATCTACCAGTTTTACTTTTCCAGTTAGACGTAGATTTCTTTTATAACCTTGTTTAATACAAAGTTCCGGTTCATTATTTGGGTCCTACAATGTTACACCCTGTTTATGTCATGTTGGTTAAAATATTAGCTCCTTGGGCAGCCTTATCTCTACAAAACATTATGTTACTATAATGTTTCGTACGAATGTTGTTTATATTATGTTATGTCTAGATCGTAATTCAAGATTCAAATCTCACCGAGAAGGGCCTTGTTTGCTTCTAACATTAGAACTAAGTCTACTTAGAAAATGATTGTTGTCTTAGACCAGAGATAAATAAAAAAAATGGACTTAAGATAAGATTGAACTTACGTGAAATAATAAGCTGACGAAAGTAGGTGTTTACAAGTAAGGTACAAATTGAGTGAGATATTTCCGAACTTTTTTTATATGATAGGTGGCAAACTAGCAGACAGATCACCTGATGGTAAGCGATTACCGCCGCCCATAGACACCAGCAACACCAGAGGAGTCACAAGTGCGTTGCCGGTCTTTGTATTATTTTGATTCAGTGAAAACACTCGTTATAAGAGCTGTAAGGATCTCCTTAAGAATCATTGGTCCCTTTTATGTTTGTGTAAGAATAAATGAATTGAAAATGAAGTGCTCTTTGGCATTAAATTATGATTTAATTTCGTTTCCATGCTTTGGAATGAAAAGCTTTGAAAATTTACTGATTTACATAGATTTATTGAGACGTCAGATAGTATAAATATCAAATAACAATACCTATACTTACCTAAATTATAATTGTCGATATACACGATCTTATTTCAGAATATATATGTTACCGGCAATTTGTATAATTCAGGTATTCTATACAATACCCAGGCAATATATAGAATACCTGGAGCATTCAGGCAATGTATGAAATATTATGAATATTTTTGATCATTATATACTTTACCTAGGTAATGTATACAATGCCCAGGTATTGTATAGAGTACCTGCTTGTCTGTCGGTAATGTGTAAAATAAATAGATTTTGGTCTGTATTTATCGATTTTTTGTAAATACCTACCTACCTATTAAATGACGGCATAGAAAAACACTTTATGTTGGCTCAAAATCAACTTTATTAAAATTTACAATTAGGGTACCTACTTTTTAAAAATAATCTTTATCAAAAAGGTAGGTAATATAAAACATTCTTTTGCAGTAGAATTAAGAATTGCTACAATTAATATGTATTTATCGCGCGCAGCTTAGGGGTCGTCCATTAATCATGTGATGTTTTTAGCAACTTTTTAGACCCCCCTCCCCCCTGGTGATACGTGGTGAGGTTTTAGACTACCCCCCCACCCCCTACCCAAAATCACGTGTATTCTTTGGTACAAAATATTATTTTTAAATACAGGTATAATGTAATTTATTTCTGTAAAATGAAGCACCATGACAAAAAATTCCAGACAGACATTAAGGTTGCAGGTTGTTTTTGACTGCCTGTAGCCGTTTCGAACCTTGAGATGAGTTAAAAACAACGTAACAACAACAGTCCGACGTTTAAAACTAACTCTAGAAATTGCGCGTTCAACGAAAAAATTAAATACACGTGATATTTCAGTATACCCCCCCTCCCCCGTTGTGATATTTCGTGATTTTTTCGGAACCCCCTCCTACCCTTTTGAGCCTCACGTGATCAATGGACGACCCCTTACTGCCTGCTCGCCCGTCTCCGTCTTCCCCGCTCTCGTCTTTTGCACACATTGCCGGCTGCGCATTAGGTATTGTATAGAATACCTAGGCAAAGTATAAAATAAATAATATTTCATACATTGCCTGGATGCTCCAGGTATGCTATACATTGCCCAGGTATTGTATAGAATACCGGATTATACAGACATATACATATAATATATAAAACTACAGATGAGGCTTCAGAGAGAGATTAGATTACAGATAGGGAATAGGCAAAATATTCGAATTTATTCGACAGTAGTGGCAACCTAACAAAAAAAAGAAATACGTAAATCTAAAAAAAAATTGTGGCCCCAAATTTTTAATGGCTTCGCTAGTTAGGTATGTTGTAGATGCCGCGAAATTCTTTAACATGGCTTGAAATTTGTGATGAAATGGTTTTATTTATCACTTTTTAAATTAGGTTGCTTTTTTACTAGGGTAAATCAAACGGCGATACAAAGGACATAAACGAGTGACGCAAACACTCTTAATAACAATTTTGTATACCTGACAAATATGGATAGATTCTATCCATATTCATCCACTGGTCCATTTTAAATGTAAACGGGCCTGTTTTTGTGAATTGATAGGTCATATCCATACACCGAAGTGGTCCTATTTGGAACATCAATGGGCCGGTCCTTGTGAAGTATTATATGTCTTCGTTCGTACCCCTTTTGTTTCAGAAAAGCAACGTGATCACACTGACAGAAGCTAATTCTATAACGATGGCGTGGTTGCTGCCCCAGTTCCTCATCATGTCTTTAGCGGAGGTCGGTAATTGTGTTATAAATTTAGGTATAACGATGTGGAGGACAGGGAAGTAAATCACTGGTTTTTAAGGGTAAAATAGATATATTATAAGAAATTTATAGATAATACATTAGATCAAGGCAAAGAACAGAGAAAGACAGACAGACAAAGTCAATGTATATAGAAAAGTAAAACACATACAAAGATTATATACATAGAAAGGAGGGCCTATCCTCCACATAGCCCTCCTCGTAAGCTACACTTACCTATCTCTCTTGGTTAATTACCAAGAGTTCTTTAGGATAGGCTAAAAACACAAATAAGTTTCCCTGTAGTTAGGTAGTAACAAAATTTAAACAAAAGATAACTTCCTCTATAAACAGAAAAATAAAAATAAAAAACACTATCTTCTCTATTTACAAAAATATTGCGATTATGCAATCCTTGCTAATTTACGCACAGGGCTTTTCAATGTGCCGCCAGCTGTCGTTATAAATTTCGCTCTATAATTAAAGCAGTGGGCAGAAATAAGCTTAAAATAATATTTTATAAAGGATGTTCTCAAGATATCTGCTAGGGCTAGGGCTCAAACTAGGATTTCTACCAACTTTCTCTAAGGAACATAGCTTGTAAGGAAAAAATTGTAATCTTTTTTTTTTGGTCTAATGGTCATACAAAGTTGACTGATCAGCTGATCGATTATGAAGAGTCCATTTTTTTGTTCCAAAATATGGGTGCATGTTTTTCCTCAAGGAACAACAATAACATATCGTAAGTATGTTATTGTTGTTCCTTGAGTAAAAACATGCACCCATAGTGCGCACCGCTTGTTCCACACTATACATATAGGGTCTTTCTGAAATACCTGAAAAAAATTTAACCACGGCTTCTACTCATGAAACTGAACAACTTTCCCCATGGAACCTATACTCAAATCGCAAAAAAAAAATGTGGACTTCCCATACAAAGTTGGCGGGTCAGTCAGTTGAACAATTGGGTATGCTAAATTTTTTGTAAGGTATGAAAATAAAAAAACCATTTCGAGATATTTTGATTCAAAGCCATATTTTTTTATTTCCCACTCGAAAAAGTAAAAGATTGAGTATAAAAATCGAAAAAAGACAAAAACCTTCATTTGTATCCCTGTGACGTCACATGCTCACACACTTTTTGGTGTTACCTTGAGTTGTTTATAAACAAACGAAATGACAATTGACCTGACAGTTAAAGTTTAAGAAAGCGTTCCAGAACCCTTTCATGACAGTATTTTTTTACCCTGACAGCAGGATAAACTATTATAAATATTTCAAGTGTAAAAGGGACAGACTATCTCAGGTATATTTTGCCTTGTCCTGGAACGGGCCTTATTATAAACAAACGAGATGACAATTGACTTGACAGGTGACGTTTTAGAGAGCGTTCTGGAACACTTTCATGAGAGTATATTTTAACCTTACAGCCGGACAAACTATTATAAATCTTTTAAGTGTAAAAGGGACAAACTATCTCAGGTATATTTTGCCTTGTTCTGGAACGGGCGTTAGTCGAGATTAAGGCCTGTTCATTTCATCGTCAGACATTTGGGCTGTTCGTTTCATAGTTTGTGAACATGTGACGTCATCACGGCTCAAATATAAAAAAATGTATTTAAAAATATCCACAGTCTTAAAAAATGAAATAATCAAATTAGTTTTTCAAAATGGTCTAAACTATCAGAATTTTTTTTTTAAAAATACATTGATTTTTTTTAGCATACCCAATTAGTATGAGGACTCCAAAATTTTTTTTGCGAATTGAGTATAACCTATACTCAAAGGGGAAAGTTGTTCAGTTTCATGAGTAGAAGCCGTGGTTAATTTTTTTTCAGGTATTTCATAAGGACCCTATATAGATGTGTGTTTATGGAAGTTGAAAAAAAGACACCTTTGACATAAAAACAGGTGTAAAATTAATGAGAAGAATGCTTATTAATATAGTGTGACGAGTAGTTGCCGAAATCTGTTGTTTAGATACAGTGAAGTTTTTGACGTGATATCATGATATTGACGTGCATAGCACTTTTCCGGCTATGACCGACTTTGGCGGTGAAAAGGTTAACAACAACCGTAATCAGTCTACTAGCACAGTATATTAATAGAAATAGTATTATTAGCGCAACACACACAGATGCGGCCGCGGGGCGGTAGCGTTCCCAAGGCGGACCTACGGGAAGCGAACTTAGAGCGCCCACCGGTTTTGGTGTGAAGGGTTTCATAGTAATCCGAACATTACAAAAAATACCGCTCCCGGAACTCTTTCGTACCGCCTGTGTCTTGCCTCGTGAGCTTCTACCGCGCAAGGGGTTCAGAGGAAACCGTATCGGGACTGATGTCCCCCGACGGTGGGTGGTTCCGCAGCTCGCTACTACGGGCCGGTGCTGGGTCGGGCAGACGTGACCCTATCTTCCTCGCAGCCTGCTGGCCGCACTCCATGTGCTTCCAGCGGTGCGTTTTGCTTGTAGGCGTCTTCGAGCTCTCTTGGGAGAGCCTTCCTTTCTAGCGGTTTCTCGTAAGCCGGCGCCAGGTCTCTGAAGTGCTCGAAGTCCGAGCGATCTGCGCGTGAGAACATACGGTACGCCAGGCGGGAGACAAACGTTTCTATTGTCTCCACTTTGAGGTCTCTTCTTAGGACCTCATTCCTGACGTACGTGTCGGCGTCGGCTGCCCATCTTAGGGAGATGCTTTGTTGGGCTTCGAGCTTCCTTCTGTTAGTGGTGGATGCCATTTGGTACCAAGTTGGGGCTGCACAACTGAATATGGGGCCCAGGTGCGTCTTGTATATCCCCAGCTTGGTGCGGAGGGGAAGTTTGGACCTGAACACCGGCTTCAATAGGTTCCTTGTGGTTCTCGTTTTGTCACAGACGCCTTTTAAATGGTGCTTGAAACTTAGGCCGCGGTCTATGGCGACCCCCAGGTATTTGATCGCCGGAAGCCATTCGATCTCCTGGCCTCGGAGCTGCAGCTTTCCGGGGAGAGCGTAGAAACCCAGGACGATTGGCTGGGTTTTGGCTACGTTGACCATTAGTCGCCATTTCTCTAGCCATGGCGGGAGCTCTTATAGGCCTGTGTCTGTGTTGCGCTTAAGTATTACATATAGTCAACCCCCCCCCCCGCCCCCCCGTAGGTTTGATCTGGTGACGGCCCATACAGTCGTCTCAGTTATCTCGCTCTCTCCTACGTGTTAGAAAGGGAATTCGTAGTAGGCAAATCACTTGCACGATTTGTTGTGAGTCCGGGGCGCGTCAACAGTTTCACAGCGATAGGTCTAGGTTCTATTCCCGGCGGGGCCCATCTTTACATAAGTTTTTCTGTTGGTCGATGAAGAAATCAATGGGAAGTATATATAGTACTTACGTTTTTTTTTCTATCGCAGGTGTTATTCTGCGTAACAGGATATGAGTTCACCTTCAAGGAGTCGCCAGAAAGCATGAAGGCAGTAATGACAGCGGTATGGCTGCTCACAGAAGCAGCTGGTAACATCATCATCATCGTCATAACTAGGGTCTTCGCTGCCTATAACCAGGTTTGAACCGATAGACGGAATAATTACATTATCATTGATCATTATTATTTGTTTGTTTGTCCTTTCGCGTCGCAACGGAGCATTGTGTTGACATGATTTTTTGCACAGAGATAGTTAACGGGGTGAGAAATGAAATAACCGTGTGAAAATGTCAAATTCCCTCGGGAACCCCAAAATACTGCAAATTGAAAAAGCAACGCTATTTATTGTATTTATACGAATAGTTATGAACCGATTTTATTGAAGTTTAGAAAAGAGCTTAAAACGGTTGCGGGAAATAAAATAGGATACTTTTATTCAGAGAAGTTTTATATCGTCGCTCCGGAGCGGGTGCAAGTCTGTGCTTTTATTCATAAGAATTCATTTCCGTGTTTACAAGTGGCCATACTGTAAGGCAGTACTGCCATATACAGGCTGTAACAAAATAAGTGTGTAGGACCCGGTAACCAATGCTTCTACTGATCATATTGAACAAAGGTTCTACGCCTTGCTGAAAACGAAAAAAAATATATATATGGATTTGTCATACTTCATACAAACTGAGCAGCTATTTGGCCATTAGTGCCGGATTCTACATGTGTCTTGTTATACCTATTTCGTTACAGCCTGTAAATACTGTGGTAAAGTGCCGCTTAGATGTCATCCAAATGCTTATATGTATTTTGAGGGCATTATTTCTCACTCTTATTCACAGGAAACCCAGTCCTTCATCTACACGGGGCTGATGTACGTGTCAATAGTGATCTTCCACCGTCTGGCGCGGGGATATCAGTTCGGACACGCGGAAGAACCCTCACGGAAAGACCGCCGAAGCAACAGCGAGGCACTTTACTTGCAAGTCAAGCAGGCAGAGGACTGTTTAGATCATTAGCTTTGTAATGTATTCATTCTTGATTTTTTTGCGGCAAAATTTATAATTTTCATTAATTGCTGCTATGGTATACCTATATACGAGTACATTAAAATACACGACTCTCCCGCCACCCCCCTCGCAATCCGTTTCACCCCTTCCCCCGTGAAAAGAGTCCCATTTTACAGATTTTCTCAATTTTCAGGAAAACTATTAACATTCATTTTGATACGATTTATAGTTTCCAAGCTATGGTGCATCAAAGATGACTAAAAATGTGCGCTTAGCGGAAATAAAACATTTAATACACAAGAAACAACAATATTTATTATTTTTTACAAGAAATGCGTTTAAATTAACGAAATAAACAATTTTTATTTATTTTTTATATAGTAAGTACTTAATATCTAACAAAAATCAGTATCCTCATCATTATCTTCTAAAGACTTGTTGAAGCAACTAAGGCCCTGGCAATGGTTGCACATGGTGGAACAGCGCAATCCAGCTTTGACACATCCACATCTTTTTCGGCAGCCTTTTCTGCAGCTCCACGATACTATTTTGAGTATCGACTGTGGAGCTGGTGATTCTTCCAGCCCCAGTGATTATTTTAAAGAAGCGGGAGAAAGATATATTCTCGCCTTGTATGGGGCTAAGCAAACCGAGAAAAGCTTAAACGTCCATTTCAACAAATATGTTGGTCTGACAAACAATACGGTGATATTATCAAAGTTACCACCTTCATCAGGAGCAGCTTTTCATCATTCAATGCGTACTTTTCATCAAGTACAATTATGGCGAGGAAACGCATTGAACCCAGAAAACTGGGTCTGGAAAAATAATAATAACTTTTTGTCACCTATAATATACCAAAGAATCACCAGCTCCACAGTCGATACTCAAAATAGTATCGTGGAGCTGCAGAAAAGGCTGCCGAAAAAGATGTGGATGTGTCAAAGCTGGATTGCGGTGTTCCACCATGTGCAACCATTGCCAGGGCCTTAGTTGCTTCAACAAGTCTTTAGAAGATAATGATGACAATACTGATTTTTGTTAGATATTAAGTACTTACTATATAAAAAATATATAAAAATTGTTTATTTCGTTAAGTTAAACACATTTCTTGTAAAAAATAATAAATATTGTTGTTTCTTGTGTATTAAATGTTTTATTTCCGCTAAGCGCACATTTTTAGTCATCTTTGATGCACCATAGCTTGGAAACTATAAATCGTATCAAAATGAATGTTAATACTTATTGGTAGGCAGTTTATTGACAAATAATTCGGTCTTTGACCATTTTGTCCTAGCTTGTATAGTTTTCCTGAAAATTGAGAAAATCTATAAAATAGGACTCTTTTCAAGGGGGGATGGGGTGAAACGGATTGCGGAGGGGGGGGGGGCGGGAGAGTCGTGTATTTTAATATACTCGTATTTAGGTATCACATAGCAGCAATAAATTAAAATTATAAATTTTTCCGTTTTGTCCATACATTGAAATCTAGAATGAATGAGCTATTGCGACTGTCATCAACATCATCGGCTAAAAGCCGCCAAAGCCGCCCACTGCTGCCCGCAAGGATTTCCACGATGACCGGTCTTGCGCTGCCAGCATCCAGCAGCTTCCAGCGACCTTCACCAGGTCATTCGGTCCACCGAGTGGGAGCCTGCCTACGCTTCGTCTTCCGGTGCGCGGTCGCCACTCGGGATTTTTTGTGCCTCAGCGGGCATCTGTTCCTGTGACTGTTTATATAGGTAACATTAGAAAGGGTTCTCAAAAACGAACTCATCTAAATTTAGTCATCACGTTATGTCTTAATCGCTAGTACACCTACTACCGACTACCGACGACGTCTACCGACTTTAGTCGTAACAACGATACTGTTTTGCTACGTATTTTTTGTAATTTTATACATACACACATTTTACAAAAACAAATATACAGATGACTTGTATACCTTCTCCTTTTGGAAAGTCAGTCGAAAATAAAGATCTTCTATAAAATATTTTTGTCAAACCTTTTGGAGCTGTAAATTGGGACATGTCTCCTCTAAAAGGGGTTTTGCATAAGGGTTTAAGACATAAGTCTGACAAAAGGCAATTTGTTCAGACAGTGCTCTGAATGTTGACGTCACGAAAAAAGTTCAAGCTTCGTCCCGTTCGTTAGCAAGGGATTTGCACTAGTGAACTTAAGGACTTACGGGAGTGTGTTTTCTATAAAAAAAGGTATAACTACCTATATCTACGACTATGTAGAACAAATGTAAAAAGTGTTTTTAGGTACATAGCATGTTCCTAATAAATGGTTTTTACGAAAATTGGAATCACTTCTGTTTCTCCGTGATAAAAAAATGGTTTACGTTGCGTAAGATGATGTTGTATTATAAAGCAGCGATTTTTTGTTTTTTTTAAAATAAAATTTCTCATATTAGGTATATGATTAATTATTATTAGAGTTCGATAATTTCTTCTAGTCTTCAACGAGTATTTAGGTATATTCATATCAGATTGATTACGTATTTATGTTAATATATAAGTAGCTTAAGAAATTTTTAATAAAAAGCATCTTTGTGAAAATATTTTTATTTTTCCTTGCGGCAAGAGTTAATTAAGTACAAGGACAAAAAAGCAATTTGAAAGAACAAGCCGGTAGTTAGCCGAACTCGTGTTTCTTTTTTTCACTTGTTTGCTTTTTAGTTAGGAAGAATTTTCTAATTTCGTGTTATACAACTTGTATTACGTACATGTATAAAAAATGAATTAAAATAACTGACAAGGCTGAACACGTTAAAAACAACCGACTTCAATCGTAACAACTACAATATTGCTGTTTTATTTTGTCTTTGTTGATTTTTAAAAAAGCGCTCAATCAATTTCGATAAACTTATACATAGGTTTATTCGGTTTTGAAACCAAACAAAAAAAGAATCATCAAAATCAATTCATAATTGGCGGAATCATCGTGTAACAAAATACAAAAAAATCATACAGTCGAATTGAAAACCTCCTCCTTTTTAAAGTCAGTTAAAATTCAACTTTCACCCACCCTGCGTTCGTAGTCCATTCACTTAGAGATATTTTGTAGTGGAATTCTGTGGACGAAGACTTAAATTAACAAAAAAGATGTATGATGAGACCATATTTAATACTTTGCAAGTGGGTTCTGAAAAAAAAAATCGAAACAGACGTTCTTCTTATCGTGTGGCACAATTTAACCGTACCTATCAGAAAGAATAGACAGCTGTTACCGTGGGTGCTCCTAAAATATTTGCGAGATTAAAGTGGGGTTTCTACTCCTGAATTTGAACAAATTTCTCCTTCATGGAGAAAATTCAATAAATTAAAAAATGATTCTATTGTATACATTCTAAATATAAAAAAAAACATTAAAATTAAACAGTCAATAAAATTTAGGACTCTTCATACAAACTACATAGCCCTTTTCTTGAAATTACAGAAATATATACCCGCTTGGATTTTTCATTACATGTATTTGACATTTAATGAAGAGTAACTTAGATGACTAGAACTACCAGATTTTGCTATCGGATTTTGATTTAGTGGCCGATATAAACTAAGCTGATATTGAGATTCGATGACTAGGCAACATATTGGGACCTGCAAATAAAAGATTGCTTCAACACTTTACTGAGGAATTCCTAATATGTTTTCAAGCCGTAAAAAGATCACTCGTATAGCTCGTATTAGTAGATATGGTTTATTCCAATAAAAAAAAATGCAAAACGTAAACCAACTTACTATGGAACTGACACATGTCAATGTCATCTGCTTACTACGTTTGTTTACCTTTTGCTTTTTTTATTGGAATGAACCATAGATACATAACGTATATTTTATTACTGTATGCGATTTTTCAAAGTGCTACGTTAAATATTGCGGGGCCAGTATCCTGGAAATGGAAATAAATTTCAAATAAAGAACGATATCTCTACAAAATCCTTTGAGCATGCGATTTATATTTGGAATTTCAAAATGGAACTTTCAGCTAGAGAACGAGCCGAATTTATTGGATAAGTAATTTCGCTAAAGAGATGGGTATTCCTTTTGGTTACGTATGGGTTGTGCATTCAGACTAATAAAAGTCTTGAGTTATTCATCACTGGTTTTGCTCTTAATTTAATTTGAGGCTTTATTTGATGATAATAACTTTAAAATGGAAGGAGGACATAATGGTTGGTTGGTTCTTCAATATGAAGTAAATTAATTTTATATTGTTATACTGAACAAAACAACTAGAAACACATATACGTATATGTCGTGGAAGATCATACGAATTGGCTAGACCATGAAATGTCTGGCCGTATTGAAGAGAAGTACCAATAAATAAGAGACAAGTCAATACTACCGCGTCACGGGGCTACGGTAACACCACTTTTTTAACAATGGGAAATGCTTATGCATACCCTCTTGCCTGGGGAGGCGAAGAGGGTTATGTTAGACTCCCGCCCTAAAAGGGCAGACCTACCAACTAAAACCCATCGGCGTTCCCGCTTCGCCATATGGTAGGGGACTGGGTAACCGGCAGAGCCTTTCGTCTAGTTCCCATCGGCGACTGCCAGCCGAAGGTGGCCCGGTGGGGTGAAGGGCAGAAAGACTGCCCGCCCGCTTTTGTAGGGCTCACTCGAACGCTGAGCGCACTCTCCAACTGCTTCCTTATAGTGGACAACAGACTCCCTCAGTCTACTGTCTGTAGGTAAGCAATAGGGGTCAGAAAATCTAACCCCATGCGGCGGATAAGATGTTGGCCAACACCACAAATCTTTTTTTTAACGTTGGGAAATCCATCATGGATACCTAGTCACTGCGGGGGCAGCAACCGGGTTATGCCGGACTCCTACCGGCTAAAACCCAACGGCGTTCCCACTTCGCCGTATGGCAGAGGTCTGGGAAACCGGCAGAGCCTTTACCTCCAGTCCCCCACCGGCGACTGCCACCCGAAGGCGGCCCAGCTGTGTGAAGGGCAGAGAATCTGCCCACCCGCTTTTGCTGAGCGCACCCTCAGGGGTGGAAACTAGTTAGTAAAAGTCAGTTTTTTTGGCTTAGGTCAGTAAAAGTCAGTTTTTTCAGAAAATGGTCATTAAAGTCAGTATTTCCCCTGAAAATAGTGAGTAAAGTCAGTATTTTCCAGCCATCTTAAGATTTTTCCGCCACAAAAAATATTTGCGTGCGAAAACAAAAAATCTGTTAATTTTAAAGTACCTAGGCGTAAAAACATATATATAAAAGAAAAAAATAATATAATAATATCTTGGACAAATCACACACGGTCATCTGGCCCCAAACTAGGATTGCCTGTATCTTGGGAACCAGAGACTGATATACATACATATATACTTTTAAATACATAAATATATAGATAAAATACACCTAGACTCAGAGCACAAAACATATAGATACAGAAGGTCCGCTCAATACGCTCACAAAAATCCTAAGCATATATATGCTTATAGACGTATACGGTCGTTGTAGGCAAGATCACGTACTGTGCGATCGTGACCCTGCCTCGAACGACCGTATATTTCTATAAGCATGTATATGCTTACGATTTTAGTGGTTTGTGTTGGCAACACTCATTTTTATTCGACTGAATCGTTTGAATCGATAATCCAAAAACAATTTAAAAAAAGAACATTATTGACGGTTGGGTCTCTGGTTCGTCTATGGCCGGCATTCGATAACGGACAGTGGATGGACGAAAAACGATTCTGTGGCTATTTCTCTATTTCGCGATGTATTTTGAGAAGTAATTGAATAAATACACGATTTAAAAAGGTTCTACAAGTTTCTATTGTCGCCCTGACTTTGGACTAGTTTATAGTCAGAAGTGGTACGTATTGAACAAACGCCTCAGCGAGTACCAGGTATGTGTTGCTTTATTTAAACGTTTTAAACAAAATAAATCATATTGCCGTCTGGTTATTCATGTGAACATAGTTATTTAAATCCGTACATATAAGTAATAAACACCTATTAGCCAATCATCACGGCAGGCACCCTACATTTTGGAAGAAAAAGATGTCTTGTTGTATGAACTGAGAAGAAGAAGAAGGTGAAAGTAATTTGTTAGTGTAAACACTTCAAGAACGTAATTTACAACAGAAAACAAGGGGCTATGAATATATGTACTTCATTGGATTGACAACTGATGCAACTCGAACTTAATATTTTTTTATATATATACCGTCATTCTTTTTCTTTAATATTTGATATGAAAATTATGTTTTGATTTTTTTTTAATTTGTGCTAATAAAGATTGCGATGTGTTTTATCTTTTATTATGAACAATGTATTAATGCCATGTGTTTTGTGTGTAACGTGTGTGTTTTACCCTTATTATTCCTACCTATCCCCTATTTTTTTGTAATTTCATTAGAACTGATAAACAATGAGTACTAATTGGTCTGATAAGAGTGAGACGGATGGGTCATATACACCACCATTAGATAATCTTAACAAAACCATAGCCAGACACCGTTTAAATAAAACTACTAAAGAGTCTCGACGTTCGCGGAGTCGCTCTGTGTCAACATCTCGACGCAGACGTCGATTTCGTCGGCGTCATTATTCTTCGACATCAGCATCCTCTCGCTCGTCCACAACCTCACATACAACTGATTATTCATACGAATCAGTGAATCGGAAGTCGCGCTCAGCAAAGCGTTCTAAGAACAAAACACGACGTAAACGAGTTTGTTCGTCGGCTAGCCGAAGACGTGTTCGGTCGCTCGCTAGGGAACACCGTCGACGTCGATCCAGACCACGAACATCACGAGGTAGGAATCGTAGTAGAGATCGTACTTCCGAGAGGATGAAACGTGTACGTTGGAGTTCGTCAGAGTCACGTGAACGACGTAGTTATCGGCGGCAGCGTTCCCTGCATGATGGGCCCGCCGACTCAAATCAGGGCTCCTCCAGGGGACGTCGGCTGCATTCTCGTGAGAGCGTACCTGGGAGCATGAGCGCTGACAGTGACACGAACTTATTTGAGGGGTTTGTTGACATGATGAATGACAAGTGTACCAGTAATACGTATGTAGGAGCACATAATGTGATACCCACTTTTGATCCTAATTCAAAGAACCAATCAGCTAAAGACTGGATACGCAAAGTAAACGAAACTGCCTCAATTTATAACTGGCATGAAAAACAAATTATCTACCATGCACTGCCTAAACTTTCTGGTTTAGCTAAGCGTTGGTATGAGGGGTTATCTTCGTTAGATTTTAGCTGGGAGGAATGGCAGAACAAAATTATTTCTACATTCCCAGATGATCGTAACTATGGCGATAAGTTATTCGAAATGTTGGAACGTAAAAGTCGACGTGATGAATCCCTAGAGGAGTACTATCATGATAAGATGTCTCTAATAAACGTTTGTGCTATTTCTGGAAAAGATGCAGTAGATTGCGTAATCCACGGTGTCTATGATAATAATATAAGACTTAACGCCCAGGGTTGTAATTTTCACCAGCCTCCTGAGCTGTTGAAATACTTACGGAGTGTTTCTAGCAAAAGTACATTTCAAATTAAGAAAGGGACAATATCAGTAAAACAACAAGATAGCAATACAACTAACACACATAAAACTGATTTCAATAAAAATTTGCGACGTAATAATGAACCTATAAGATGTTTTAATTGCTCAGAATTGGGCCATATTGCACTAAAATGTCCTAAACCACTTAAAAAATGTGGTAAGTGCTCAAGGGTAGGACACGATCAAGAACACTGTTTTAGTTTCACACCTCGTAGTATGACCACTTCAAATAACAGAGGGGAGACACAGAACACGGTCGTACAATCTACGTCACAAAAGGTATTTACAATTTCTACGTTAAGCGATGATAAAAATGATAAGTATTTTAAATCTGTTAAAATAAACAACGATGACCACTCCTCATACATTGATTTTGGTAGTCAATGTACTTTAATAAAAGAGAGTGTAGCTCTTGGCAAAAATATTCCCTTTACTAAAGTTAACTTACCACTTTTGAAAGGGTTTGCATCGGGGAATGTCGTACCTATTGGCCGAGTAATTATTACCGTGCAGATAGATGCCGTTATCGCGGATATTGAAGCTTTTGTAGTACAGGATAATCTTTTAAATACCGATGTCTTAATAGGTCAGACATTCACCGAGCTGCCCACTGTTGTAGTTCTAAAAACAAGTAAAGAACTAAAGATTATTAGAGATGAAGAGGAGTTGGAAAGAGTTAAACTTTATTGTTGTCGTGATGTAATTATCAATGGAGTTCAATTAGTAGAAGTGTTCTCGGATACGGAACTATCAGGTCATATATTTGTACCGGGATGTACTTGTATGAAAGATGAAGGGGAATATGTAATTATACAAGGCGTTTACACGTTATGCAAAGGTCGCGGCCATATTTTGGCAATCGATCTATCACAAAAGGGTTTTAAAGTAAATAAAAACAAGTTACTTAGTAGGGCACTCAAAATATATTTACCGTCCCACCTTGCTGTATCTGAAACTAAACAAAAACAGATAATGCAGATAAACATGCCTATAGATTCTGAGGAGTCAGCATGTAATATTAGACAATCAATAGAAATTACAATGGATATGCTTCATATCGGACCTAATGTACAAAGTCAAGATAAAGTTAGGCTTTTAAATCTATTAAATAAATATCGTGACTGTTTTGCATTATCAGTTGATGAGATAGGTTTGACTCCAATTTCTGAGATGCAAATCAAATTGACGGATAATGCGCCGGTCACTTACAAACCGTACCGTCTTCCATTCTCCGAAAGGAAGGTGGTAAGAGATATGGTGGATGAGTTACTCACTAATGACATTATTAGGGAATCAAATTCACCCTATGCAAGCCCTATTGTTCTGGTGAGGAAAAAGAATAATGATTATCGACTATGTGTGGATTATAGGGCCCTTAATAAAAAGATTGTCAAGGATCGGTATCCTATGCCAGTCATAGACGATCAGTTGGATAGACTCAGTGGAAAGAGATACTTCACCAGTCTCGATTTGGCATCCGGGTACCATCAGATACCCGTAGCTGAAGAATCTCGCCACTTAACCGCTTTTGTAACGCCCGACGGGCATTATGAATACAACCGGATGCCTTTCGGATTGGTGAATGCCCCAGCGGTCTTCCAACACATGATCAATAAAGCTTTAGGCTCGAAACGTTTCGAACTTGCTATACCTTACCTTGATGATTTGCTGACTGCTGCGGTCGATATTGATGAGTCACTCCACAAACTTGAACAAATCCTTATTTTATTACGAAACGCAAATCTCACTCTGAATATTAAAAAATGTCACTTCTTGGAGTCAACGGTAGATTATTTAGGTTACGAGATCTCGGAAGATGGCCTCAGACCTGGTTCAAAGAAAACTCAAGCCGTGTCGGAATTTCCTACACCTAGTAACGTACACCAGATACGTCAGTTTATAGGCTTGGCAAGTTTCTTCCGAAGATTTGTCCCCAACTTTGCAACAATTGCTAGACCTCTCACTAAACTGACCAAAACTGATGAGAAATGGGTATGGGGACAGGAGCAAGAGTCAGCTTTCCAGGATATAAAAGGAAAACTGGTCTCAAGGCCTATTTTAGCTTTGTATAGTCCAGATTACATAACGGAAGTACATTGTGACGCTAGTAAAATGGGCATGGGTGCAATATTACTCCAAAAACCAGAAGAAAAATCTCCTCTTAAAGCTGTGGCTTACCACAGCAGACAGACGACTCGAGATGAAGAGTTCCTGCATTCCTATGAATTGGAGACTATGGCAGTCGTGTCGGCTCTAAAGAAGTTTCGTGTCTACTTGATAGGAATACAGTTTAAGGTCTTAACGGACTGTAATGCCTTGAGAGCTACATTAAGTAAGAGGGATTTAGTCCCCAGAATTGCTCGCTGGTGGTTGCAGTTACAGGAGTTTGACTTCACTGTTGAATATCGACCTGGTCTGAATATGCAGCATGCCGATGCGCTTAGCCGAAATGCTATACCGATAGAAGAATCCGATTCTTTGGAAATAATGAACATCAGAACTGAAGACTGGCTGCACACTGTTCAGATGACCGACCCTAAGCTAAAACATATAAGAAACATTCTTGAGACGAAGGACACCGATATGAAAGACATCCTAAATAATTACACCCTTAAGAATAATCGACTATACAGACGAATAGGTAACAATTTAAAATGGGTAGTACCAAATGGAGCAAGGTGGCGTATTTGCCAACTTGGCCATGATGAGGCGGGTCACTTCGCTTTCGACAAAACGTTTGATAAGATACGTGAGGAATATTGGTTTCCTAAAATGAGACGTTTCGTTAAAAAGTACGTCGCGGCCTGCCTTAATTGCGCATACAATAAAAAGCCATCAGGAAAAGAAACGGGGTATCTACATCCGATACCAAAGGTAAATGAGATCTTTCATACAATCCATTTAGACCACCTTGGTCCTTTTATCAAGAGTAAACGTGGCAATGTTTATATTCTTGGTATTATAGATGGATTCAGCAAATTTATATTTGTCAAAGCAGTGCGAAATACAAAGAGTCGCACCACTATAAAAGTATTAGAGGATATCTTTGCAGTCTTTGGGAGCCCAAAAGTAATAATCTCAGATCAAGGGACAAGTTTTACTTCAGCGGAATTCAAGAGTTTTGTGAAGTCAATTGGCTGTAAGCACGTTCTGAACGCTGTGGCGACGCCACGGGCCAATGGCCAAATAGAGCGTTACAATCGAACGATTCTCAGCTCTCTTGCATCCATGAACCATGATAAACATGAGGCTGATTGGGACTTGAACTTACCAAAGCTGCAATGGAGCCTCAATAACACACTGAACAGGGGAATAGGAAAAACTCCAGCCGAAGTGGTTTTTGGTCAACGTACCAGAAATCCAGCTGAAGGTATGATAAGTACCACCCTTGACGACGACGTGTTAACATTAGAAGGACAAAATGAGGACAGTAGAGAACAAATAAGAAAAACAGTTGAGGAAAATATAAGAAAACAGCAGGAGAAAATGAAAAAGCGTTATGATGAGAAAAGAGCCCCAACAAAGTCGTTTAAAGTAGGTGATTTAGTTATGATTCCCAATTATACTCAAGAAAAGGGTAAAAGCCACAAACTAAACCCGAAATTTCGCGGTCCCTTAAAAGTTACAGCTGTCTTAGACCATGACCGTTATGAAGTATCAAATATTGAAGGTTACTCCGCTAGAAAATATAAGAATGTATTTCCAGCTGATCACTTAAAACCGTGGATCACGTTTCACTCTTCTCCGACTGAAAGTGATGTAAATAGTTCCGAGTCAGAGTAAATTATGCAAATAACATATAGATGAAGTAATGATATATGATTTGTTGTATCCTTGTCCTTACCCATCCTCCCTCATTCCCCCTCTCCATAGGTGGCGAAACAATAGAATGATGTCTATTTTATGAAGTGGAGGAGGCCGAGACCCAAAGCGGGTGAGCGGTACCCACAACGTATTGATGAGCGAGTGGAGGAGGCCGAGACCCAAAGAGGGTGAGCGGTACCCACTATTAATAACTGAGTGGAGGAGGCCGAGACCCACATGGGGTGAGCGGTACCCACAAAATATAGCCGAGTGGAGGAGGCCGAGACCCATATTGGGTGAGCGGTACCCACAAATGGACATGAAACTGAATGATGCCCTCATATAAAATTGAATTGATTACATTTTAGTAGACTGATTATTTCTTATTTTCGAAGTGATATGTTAAAAGTGATATACTTGAAGTTTTGTAAAAGATGGCGGAATTATGTGATAATTACAGATGAATTACAGTTATGTGATAATTACAGATAATTACAATTATGTGATAATTACAGTTTGAAAACTTTACGGTGATTTTAAAATGAACTTTATATTGCTTAATTTTTATCATGTAGTATTTCTTGAAATTAAAATTTATTTCAGTTAAGTTGATTTGGTTACTTTATTGTTTTGTAGTGTATTAGTATAAACGTTTATTGTAAATCATTTTCTTATATAGTTATTTTGTCTTGGTATTAGTTAATAATTTACTGTCAAAAATCATAGCAAAATTTTCTCTTTTTCTTCGTTTCTATATTTTGTTATGTATGTGGACATACACTGTCTTATGTTGAATGGCCGGAGGAATGAGGACATTCCAGTACCAGGATGGCCGATTGTTGGCAACACTCATTTTTATTCGACTGAATCGTTTGAATCGATAATCCAAAAACAATTTAAAAAAAGAACATTATTGACGGTTGGGTCTCTGGTTCGTCTATGGCCGGCATTCGATAACGGACAGTGGATGGACGAAAAACGATTCTGTGGCTATTTCTCTATTTCGCGATGTATTTTGAGAAGTAATTGAATAAATACACGATTTAAAAAGGTTCTACAAGTTTCTATTGTCGCCCTGACTTTGGACTAGTTTATATTTGTATTGAGCGGACCTTCTGTGTCTATTTTGTGCTCAGAGCAAACAATTCTGCTCATCACAGAAAAGTTTGCCCTATGTGGGGATCGAACCCACGACTCTCGGATCAGAGGTCAGGATCGCAAACCATTTAATAAATCTATAAATAAAAAAAACCGGCCAAGTGTGAGTCGGACTCGCGCACCGAGGGTTCCGTATAAATTCATAATCACACAATTCACACATGTCTTGAACTCAAAATTTTTTATATTTGTGTTGATTGAATGAAAGGTAATATTAAAAAAAAAACTACTTACTAGATCTCGTTCAAACTAATTTTCGGTGGAAGTTTGCATGGTAATTAATGTACATCATATATTTTTTATAGTTTTATCATTCTCTTATTTTAGAAGTTACAGGGGGGGGACACACATTTTACCACTTTGGAAGTGTCTCTCGCGCAAACTATTCGGTTTAGAAAAAAATGATATTAGAAACCTTAATATCATTTTTGAAGACCTATCCATACATACGCCACACGTATAGGTTTGATGAAAAAAAATTTTTGAGTTTCAGTTCTAAGTATGGGGAACCCCCAAAATTTATAGTTTTTTTTCTATTTTTGTGTGAAATTCTTAATGCGGCTCACAGAATACATCTACTTACGAAGTTTCAACAGTATAAATCTTATAGTTTCGGAAAAAAGTGGCTGTGATATACGGACGGACAGACAGACAGACAGACAGACAGACAGATATGACGAATCCATAAGGGTTCCGTTTATTGCCATTTGGCTACGGAACCCTAACAATATGCATATTTTTTAAACACCCGAGTATGAACTTTCCACCACTTAGTTTAAAGAAATAAAGTTATTGTTATTATTTTGTTAATAAAGGAAGGTGTTGGTTGACTATGGGGATAGTGGAGTCCAAACAAAAAACACTGTAGGTATTTTTTTTATTATTCAGGATCTCCTCTTAGACTATAAAAATTTTAGTCTTCAATAAAAGTCAGCAAAAGTTCAGTAATTTGGAGTCCAGACGTCAGTAAAATCAGTATTTTTAGCCTAGCATACCGTTTCCACCCCTGCACCCTCCAACTGCTTCCTCACAGTGGACAGCTGACTCCCCCGGTCTACTGTCTGGAAGCGATGGGGGTCAGGAAACCCGACCCCCTCCGCCGGATAAGATGAAGGCTCCGCCGCCAACCGACGCCGCGCAGAGGTGACATCTCTGGTGGTACCGCGCTGGGTCATCGATAAAATCGACGCCCACGAGTGTCCCTTATTTTTTTATTTTTTTTATGGGATAGATGGCAAGCGAGCAGACGGATCACCTGATAGTAAGTGATTACCGCCGCCCATGGACACCCGCAACACCGGAGGAGTCACAAGTGCGTTGCCGACCTTTGAAATGGGATGGGGGAAGGGGGAATGGGGAGGGGGGGTGGTTGGGCCTCCGATACCGTCACTCACACGGCGAAACACAACAAACGTTGCTTCACGCCGGTTTTCTGTGAGGTCGTGGTATCACTCCGGTCGAGCCGGCCCATTCGTACCGAAGCATGGCTCTCCCACGATAAGAATTAATTGGACCCTTCAGCAAGGGTCCAAGGGAGCTCCTCCGCGGTGGGCGTGAGATACATCCCTAGGGATAGTCTCAAGCGCCCCCTCCTGTGCTGCGCTTCGTCTGGTCCCTCGCTTCAAGCATATCCGGTATGGGTAGCCCTTTCTGGCATAGCCTTGAAAGTCAAAAGGACACGCCAGCCCCCCACCAACGACAAGGTGGCAGCACGACTGCACCACTAACCTAACCTAACCAAACAGAGTTTTGTCGGAGCTCCTCAACGATTTACCTCATGGTATAATATACTGCAATAATATTTAATATCACACTGGTAAATTTCTCGCCTCGTCTGATTCTCGACTTCTCGTCAAAGTAGAAGCGAGTACACGACTGAATGCGTCACTGCAGCGCATGATTGCAAAAGCTAGCGAGACTGGCTTATTTTCCAACTATTTGCTTTACCATCTAACAAACTAGGTCCTATTATTTTTGGGCCCCGCTGAGAATTAAACCTTTCTCATGAAGAGAACACTCTCTTATTAATATGTATGTTTATGTTTATGGTGGAAAAACTATTTATAAACGACATATGGTTTCCTACAAAACAGAACATAGTTTTCAGGATTTTCGAGTGCACTACAGGATGTTAAAAAAGTGCATTTGAAATTTCAAGGGTTACTCAGAATCAAGTATAGGTAACAGGAAAAATATGGAAAAACATCCGATCTTAATGAAATGAAATTAAATGAAAATTATTTTTTTAGTTTCCCATACAAAATCTGAATAGTGAAATAATAATTTGTATGGAAAACAGAGAAAAAAAATTGACCGGATTTTTCAATATTTTTCCTGTAATAATAATAATAAGGACGAGCTGGTTTCCGCAACCAGGCGACAGGTGCACCCATTTGCGTGATACGGCTGGCCTCACTTCCTCCTCCTTGTCCTCGAGTCCTTGACGTGTTTGACCCTGCATAAAGCTGTCTTTTTGCATTCCAAAAGAATGTGAGCAGCTGTCTCTTCGGTCTTCATGCACGCTCGGCATAGGGGACTGTCGGTGATACCTAGAGTGAGCAGGTGTTTGTTAAAGTATATTTTTCCTGTATTCCATACTTGAGTCTGAGTAACCCCTTTAAATTTTAAACGCCCTTTTTAACACCTGTATAATGCCGTATCCTGGTCCAAGATTAAAAGTATCCTTTACTTATTTACAGGTGAAACAAAACGTTGAAGCAATACTTTAAATAGGGCTGCTAATAAAACTCAAGCAGCTCTTGTATTCGGCTTTCATACAAAAACATTTTTCATACAATAAACTAGTTGAATAAAACATTTCATTCCCAAAAAATCACTCAAATCTTTTTTTATTACAGCCGGTATAGGTACGTAAATTTACGGAACCCTGAATTGCTATCAAGGGCCCTATAACCCGTCTTCTTTGCAGATAGGATCTGCTCATGACAATTTTGTGATTAATGAATCATGCCTATCATTAATCTCAATATCGCTGAGTGGCATCAGGGAGGGACCAGTTGGGTACAGGGCCGTACTTAATGGCCGGTAATTAGGTTTACAATAAATGTCGAGCGTTGGTGATGCTAAGTGCCTGAATCATAAGTAATAAATAAAATTTTAAAATAAAAATATCACCCAATATTATGTTTCTCCTAGTTCAGTTTTTGTTCTATCTTTTCAATTCGCATTATTATCCTTAGGGTTTTTGATTAATTAAATTTACTTTTTACCTTAGTTCTTACCTGGTCCCAGGTAGTGCAGAGTAGAAGATTGCTAGACGAACAGCCTTCCTAGATTAATCCAGATCATTCCAAATTTAGGCTATTGTGAGACCAACCTCAATTTTTAATAATATTCTTTGTTGTTGGTTTATGAAGAGTTCTGTTTCGATCACATTTCGCTGTACCATTTTGCGGACACATTGTGTTCCTTTCTGTGGAGAACAAATACAATTTCATTTATTGCATACAACAACGAACGGTATTTGAGTGTACAAGTTTCGTGTGGTAGGAAATTTGTACCAGGTAGAGCATATACTTTAAAACGTGATTTTATTATATTTAGTATATTATTATATTAATTGATAAAATAGAAGAAGAGGAAGAGAAAAATCGAAACGAAATCACATGGACTTAGTAATGGAGGAGATGGTAGCTGTCGAGTCGTATCAGGAAGTCGAGGCGAGAGCTCTGAGGACAGGAGACGTTGGAGGTTGCTCCACCAGCAAGAGTTATTCTACCTGGTCAGATGATACTAAGGGCTTACCAATTGTGGATTTAAAATAACTAAGAATAAGAAGATAGACTGATTAAAATCGCCTATATTTCGATATAGTCGAAGATAAAAGTGTTGTGTACTTCTAATTTTATTTATGGGGTCGTGTTATGTAAATTGCAGATCGAAAGTATATATAAGATGTTAAGTAAAATGGAGTACTTAATTATTAAGTTTTTGTCGTTTAAGTTGGTTATACAACTTTGATGAAATGGCAAAAATGTTCCATGCAAATATTATTTTTCTATAATCGAAACTTTGTTCAGAAAGTTCTTTACTTTGATAATTTAATATGAGTGTTTCTTTGGATAAGTTTGAGTAGAAACCGCTGTTTGAGTATCTCGGAGAGAAGTATTTTTACCTCCCTGTAGGTAGTACTTTCAAACTTAGTAACTATATTTGTATACAGGGTGTAAGAGACAGGTTTCCGAAAACTTTAAGGGCTTGCTCAGTAGACGAAACTGAACAACTTTCCACAAGATTTTTTTTCAGGAAACGAAAAAAGAAATCGGCTTCTCCATACAAAATTATAAACTTGATTGGACAGTTTGTATGGAGAAGCCGATTTTCTTTGTTTCTTGAAAAAAATTCTCGTGAAAAGTTGTTCAGTTTCGTCTACTGAGCAAGCCCTTTAGAGATTTCGGAAACCTGTCCCTGACAACCTGTATAGTCTTATTCATATCTAGTACTTAAACTCAATTTTAATATTCTTTGATATTTTGGGTTCTACCCGCGGCCTCGTCGCGTCGTCGTCGCAAACCCGTGTAGAAGGAGTCTACATTCCATCTTTCGCTAAACCCACCAAGGGAACACATAATATCCTACTAAATTTAATATCATTCCTTTTAATGGCGGATTACCGCTACGAGGCTTAATTAAAACTGTCGAGATAGAGCTCTAATGGATTATGTCTTGTTGCTCTTACTGGAGGCTTTTATTATCCCCGTTGAGCCTGTGTTTGCTATTATCCGTTTGGAGATTTCAGCGTGTTGGCCTGGACATCGAAATGATTGATATCGGTTATGCTTGTGAAAATTTAGCAGGACTGTAAGTATTTGAAAGATTACCTACGTAATTTTATCTCTTTATCTATTTCTTCACGTGTGGCACTAGGAATAAACGTAAGCGGATCCTGGTGTTGTATTTGGCCTAATTACACCCGCTGTCACGTATATGCCATTTAGATTTATTGATCTCTATGGATGTGCGCAAACTGAATTTCATATAAAGGTTGTATCAAAATATCATAGGTGAACTTGGGTTCAAATCAATTCATTGTTTTTTAATTAAATAGAAGGTGTACATATTCTTTTAATTCTAGATTTATTTTTCTATCTAGTACAAAAATCCTACCACTCGCTACAACCTACACTCAATATTTAGCTAAGTGTTAGCGGAGTGAGAAGATCGTCGAGTCCAAAAAAAAACTCGTCTCAACACAGACATGTTTTTAAATAAGAACTTATCGTCACCGGAAATATGAATTACTGTAAGGGACAAATCACAACTTTTCAGGAGGACCAAAAAACGATCTCTTTTATTAAAAAAGTGCTGAGATTTTTATGTTTGCAATGCTATTGAAATGACATCTATAGCAAAGTTTCTTAAAATTTTAAGCTCTGTAACATAAGATAACTGAAATTGATCTAATCCTTACAGTTTCAAAAATAGACTGTCCCTTACGTTATTTTTATTTTGTTAAATGTCATTTACACTACGTTTTTTTTTAAATTAAAAAATGTGAAATAATGTAAGTCCTAATAAAACGTAAATTGTATTAATGTAACAAACACTATTTATTTAGGCGTAGAGTTACGCCATTCGACGCGTTTAAAGGAAAATGAAACTTAACGCTAAGAAATTAAAGTTTAATTTGTAACATAACAAAAGTCTACGAAAATATTTTTTTACACTATATTTACGTATTTTCTCTATAAAATACAGTCACGCGCGCGCTCCACCACCGCTTAACACGGCCCAGCGGCTCATGCAATCACCTTACTAAATGCCTTGCTTGCTCAATAGCCAAAAGTAGATTTATTTTACACTAGTTTTGAGAATTTTTTTGAAAATTATTTGTCATTTTTAAGTTAACTCTCTTGCTACACGCTTTGGTTATCTGTAAGTGTGGCAGGGACTTAATAAAAGTTATCAAGGTCTCAGCCATGATCACGATATCGTCAGCAAATCGAAGGTGAGTGATGTACTCGCCATTGATGTTAATGCCGAGTCTTCTCGAGTCCAGAAGCTTGAAAACATCTTCCAGTGCAGCGGTGAACAGTTTCGGAGATATAACATCTCCCTGTCTCACCCCACGCTGCAGCCGGATAGGTTTTGAATGCTGATCCTGGAGGTGGACTGACATGGTGGCGTTTTCATTCAAACACTTCAATACTTCGATGTATCGATAATCGATTTGGCACCGTTGGAGAGACTGCAACACAGCCCAGGTCTCGATCGAATCAAAGGCTTTCTTATAGTCCACAAACGCCAAGCATAGTGACCGATTATACTTTTCGGTCTTCTGTATAATTTGCCGCAGCGTATGTATGTGGTCTATGGTTCTGAAGCCTTTTCGGAAACCGGCTTGTTCGGGAGGCTGGAAGTCGTCAAACCTGCGTGCGAGATGATTCGTAATGACTCTCGAAAACAGCTTGTAGAAATGGCTCAGGAGTGAGATGGGTCTGTAATTCTTCAGCAGAGTCTTATCACCCTTCTTGAAGAAGAGCACCACCACACTCCTGTGCCATGCTGTAGGCGTTCGTCCCTCGAGCATGACGGAATTGAATAGCTTCTAAAGAGCTATAAGTACCGGTTCTCCACCTGCTTTCAGAAGCTCAGCTGTAATTCCATCATCACCCGGTGCCTTGTTGTTCTTAAGTTGTTTGAGAGCCATTCTTATCTCACACGGGCTGATATCTGGGATATCTTCGGTATAGTGTCGGGTCAATCTGGCTCTCGGGTCTTCAGCCAGATTACTGACAGGTAAGCGTGTAGTCGTGTATAATTGTCCGTAGAACTTCTCAACCTCTTCCAACAGCTCGGGCTTGGACGACACGACTCTGCCATCCTCGGTCTTCAGCTTTGTCAGTTGGCTTTGACCAGCAGACAGATCCCTTGCGAATACTTTTGACTCTTTATTACGCTCGATAGCCTCTTTAATACGATTTGTATTAAATTGACGTATATCGCGGGTCAAGGACTTGGAGATCTGTCTGTTTAGTCACCGATACTGACAAGCATCTTCAGAGGATTTTAGAATCAGGCTTCGTCTTTCCTCCATGAGCTTGCTGGTGGGGTTTGAGATACGAGATATTCTTTTTGAACGTCTGGTTTTGAAAGCCTTATTCCCAGACGTTTGGACAATTTCCACGAACTTGTCGTTGTAATTGTCCACATTTTCGCATTCTCCTAGGCATTCGAAGCGGTTGTGCAACTCGAGCTGAAAACTTTCGGGGTTTTGGAGTTGGATAGGCACTGGTCGGAGCGTGGACTTCATCAGTCGACATCTTTCCAGCTTTGTTGTTAGGTTCAATGTGCCTCTTACCATTCGGTGATCGCTTCCTGTCTTCAGCGAGTTGATCACAGAGACATCATTGAATATTTGCCTTTTTGTCGACAAGATGAAGTCAATCTCATTTTTACTACACCATTGGTATGCAGCCATGTCCACTTGCGCTGTTTTCGCTTTTCAAAGAAAGAGTTCATCATAAAGAGGCCCTCCTTCTCCATAAAGCCGGCCAGCAGCTGACTCCGCGCATTCCTCTCTCCGTATCCCCACTCTCAGCTCGTTGTCACTTCGTTTGCCTAGTTTCGCGTTAAAGTCCCCCATCACAACGGTGTAATGGGTCCTGGAGCTATGTATGGCTCTGGAGATATCCTCATACATCCTCCACCTCGTCGTCGGGGTGTTCCGCGGTCGGTGCATATACCTGTATGACCTTCAGCGAATACCGTTTGGTGATTCTGAGTATAAGGTACGCTACCCTCGTCGAAACACTCTCGACTTGGACCACGTTGTTAACGAGGGACTTGTGGACAATAAACCCGACACCACCCTGGGACAGATGGTCGCCCTCCCGGAAATAGAGCAGGTTTCCGGACTTAAGGATCATGGTGTCCTCTCCCTCTCTTCGGACTTCACATAATTTGTACATTTCACATTGTAGTGTCCCACCGTAGCCTGCTCAATTCCTCCTCCAGTTCAGCGAGTTTCTCGTCTGTTCGCAGTGTGCGCGTGTTGTATGTTGCCAGGGCCAAAGGTCTTCGTTTCTGGTAGCCTGGCCTCTGCCGGACATTCTTCGCACCCCATTCCCCGCCGTTACCGTGACCGCTACCGGAGTCAGGAATAGCGGGGCTGCCGGGGACTAGGGGCCGTTTTTTAGGGTTTATATCCATGGGGGGGAGTTGCCGTAATCGCCACGCTTGGCATGCGGGTTGGCGATCGCAGTGTGGCGTGAGCCGAGATGGTATGCGGAAAAGACGCTGCTGCCCATCTTCCGGTTTATGGATGCCTTAGTCGCCTTTTACGACACCCATGGGAAGAGATGGGGTTTATTAAGTTAAAATTAATTACCTTGTTTCTTTTATTTGATTGATTGATTAATATACTCTTTATTGTACACACACAAAAACGAACGTTCTTGAAGTAGGTAATTGTTTGATTTTATAATTTTTTACCATGTTGTCGCAAATAAATATGATTGATTTTAGAAATTTTAATGAGTCTATTTTATTTAATTGCAAAATAGTGTTCTTACCACTTAAAACCCTATTTATTTGACTTTATAACTTTTCGAATAATATTCGAATATCTCAGGCAAAAATATTCGAATATTCGAATACCAAAATTTTAGAATATTTGCATGCCCTACTAGTAACTTAGAGAGAGTGTTGTTCACTTCGTCAATTTCGATTGTCTTTCTACTCACCTTAAAAAGAAGGGAAGTATCATCAGCAAACAACACAATATTTGAAAGGTTTTGCACCATGAATGGCAAGTCATTGATGTACGTCAGAAAAAGGAAAGGGCCTAAAATAGATCCTTGTGCCACGCCCATTTTCACAGTGGACCCAGAAGAATTAACGTCAAGGACTTGTACCATTTGCATTTTAAATACCTACCTGTATTTAAAAATAATATTTTGTACCAAAAAAATACACGTGATTTTGGGTAGGGGATGGGGGGTAATCTAAAACCTCACCACGTATCACCATGTATCTAAAAAGCAAGAGAGATTAGTTGAGTTTAAAGGATGAGAAGAATAATGAAAACGGTAATTGTAACACACTAATTTTTAATTATCAGCAACCATCTCAGGCTTTTTTAAATAAGGGTGGGTAATGAGCTCGGCTTCGGATGAGCAAAGCATAAAAATTGTACTACCTACGAAAGAGGCACGATATGTTTTACTGTTTTAATGGTGTAATGGATGATGAAGACGGTGCGCGGATAAATCTTACGGGTTTTTGTTGCACCAGTATTACTTAAGTTTTAATTAAGTTGACTGTATTTGTAATTTCTTTAAATAAAAATAATAAGAATAGAGTAATTAGTAACTATTAAATTATATAATCTGTACTAATGTGGAAACATCAACCCAGGAAGTTACAGCAAGGTTTGATCAACAACCGTATAACTACTTTTTGATGTTTGTTTTAAAATGCATTTAAAATGCAGTTTATGAAACTCACGTAAAGTGCACTACTTCGAGAATTTAGTAACATATTTTAATGTAAAGGACTTTTAGTAACTCCAGATTTCTTTACATTAATTTGTACTTACAAAATAAACTGGAAATTGATTTATCAGTATAGTGTAAGGGACAATTCTGTAGAATTTCAGAGTCTGGGCTACCGTAGGAAACACCTTTAACATGAAAGTGTCCTTACAGTAAATTGTTACAATATGAATACTACATTACATTAATTATGAATTCTACACAGTTTTCAGACGTACTTTGCGTTACTTTTTAAGATAATTTTTTACCAAATCAGCTGATGTAAAGGACATCATTTTTAAAGATATCAAAATTCTAAATATACCATTGGATAGAGCGGAAAATTTGCATTCGAACTGTATATAAAACTCAATTTCGACAAATTGTCCCTTACATTAATTCATATTTCCGGTGACGTTATCATCTATTAAAACCTCAGACTAAAGAGTCTTTATTTCACATTATAACAGCTGTTGTAAAACTATGGGATTCTGTTCTAATTATCGTAAGTAAAAACAGTTTTTACTATGAGTTAGTAAGTAAAATACTTACCTTTGGTTTTTTTAAAAAAAAACGTTTGAATAACATTGTAACTCAGTGGTAAGAAATCAGTTGCATTGAGTCACATTGTAACTTATCAGTGTATTTTTCTGTACAGTAACAGTGTAATACTAAATGTGCAATTATTTATGAATCTTTCCGCGGCGCAGACTTTGTTGGCATAGAGTCAACATTGAAATTAACGTTGCATTTTAACTGCATAAAATATTCATGTTATTCACTTTTAACGGCAACAATGTTTAATGTTCCGTCCCGAACATTAAACATTGTTGGTAACGAAGGTTATGTCGAAACATTCAATGAAAAGAAGAGAACACACCACGCAAGTTCACGGCATATGAGGCGGCTCGACTTTAGCGCAAAAGCGTAGCGTCCTACTCTGAAGCCGCTCCGCGGGGGTCTGGCCGTAGAGACGGGCCGCCAGCGGACGAGAGCCGCGGGCGTTCGGCAGTCTTCGGGCCTTCTGCTTTCCGAACACCGCGACACGATTGCGTGCGGAATGCGAGGGAGAGGGACAGCGACAGGGAAAAGGGATGTTATACCTATCTTTCCCAAAAAAATGGCGCAAACACAGCCCCCGCCCTTGAAAGGTTCCCTTTCAAAAAAGATAAATTCTACGAAGATTAAATAAAAAAAACAAAAGGCAAAGGAATCTCATGACAGATTATAAACAGGAAATAAAAGAAAGCTAAGTCTGAATATTTCTATTGGGAAGGAAGGGGACATAAAGAAACAACTGGTCGTTTATACGTGCCAGATGCTGTTTTAACTAATGCAACTCGACCTACTCCGTCGTTTCCCCTAAATACTTCAGTCACGATTCCCAACGGCCAATGCAACGGAGGAGAGTTATTATTTATTATTATCACTACCGTTCCTGTTTTAACATTGGGTGAATCAGCCGTCCATTTTTGCCTAGCTTGGAGCGTATGCAAATATTCGACACTCCAACGACGCCAATAAGATTGAACCAGTTTATCGAGAAGCTGGTATCGTGATAGAATCTCTTGACGTTCCTGACTGAGATCCGGAGCAGGAAGGGAAGACAAGGGTGTCATATTTAAAAAGTGAGCCGGAGTCAGCGGCAGCGGCTCGGAAGGATCTGAGCTCAATATTCGCAAAGGTCTGGAATTCAATATGGCTTCGATCTGACACAGCACGGTAAGAAGCTCCTCATAGGTGAGAATTTGCGTGCCAACCACTCTATACAAATGACTTTTAAAACACTTGACTGTCGCCTCCCAACTACCTCCAAAATGTGGAGCATTTGGTGGTATAAACTGCCATTTAATACGGTGCTTTAATAGCTCATTGCAAAGCTGGTCATTATATTCAGATGAAGTCACAAAATTATGCAAGTCATCAAGATATGAGCGCGCACAAACAAAGGTTTTTGCGTTGTCGGAATGCAACATCTCAATGGGGCCTCTGCGAGATAGGAATCGCTTTAACGCATTGAGGAAAGACACTGTAGTCAAATCCGGTGAAATTTCAACGTGCACTGCTCTGGTCGTAAGGCAAATAAAAACACAAAGGTAAGCCTTCTGACTTTTGACACCACGCCTCCGAGCAAGTGTTATGTTGAGAGGGCCAGCATAGTCAATACCTGTATGCGCAAATGCCTTAGATATTTTTAAACGACAATTCGGTAAATTTGCCATTACAGGTGGCTGTACAACTTTGGGGCGAACTCTGAAACAAAAGTTACAAGCATGAACTCTAGCTCTCACAAGCCGGCGTGCCGCTAAAATCCAATACTGACATCTCAGCAACGATAGGAGTAATTGCGGACCTGCATGACAACTTTCGCGATGCTTGTGATCTATAATAAGCTCCACAACATGATCCTTTCGTGGTAAAAGAATTGGATGCTTGTGATCGAATGTGAGGTCGCTATTCTCAAGTCTGCCACCAACTCGAAGTATGCCTTCCACCAGCATAGGTCTCAATTTTTGAATTGCTGAAGACGAACAAGCTTTACCTAACTGGCATGCATTGATATAATCAGCGAAATAAACTTGCTGAACTGCTTTAATGACTGCCTTTTCAGCTTCTTCATGGTCTTTACACAATACAGGTTTTAAGTATTTTTTCGTTAAATAATCATTGATGACATCGTTATATGCTGTGTGATAAGCAGGCGAAGAGTGAAATTTACGCTCAAGAGAAAGAAACCTTTTTTGAGCTGCTTGAGCCGAACTGCCCAGTTGTTCCGGGTCAAATTTAAAAGGCAATGCTACCGAGTAATAGCCCGAAGGATCACGGACAGTAGTTGATTTATAGATATCTTCACACTCTCTTTCGTCTGCGCTTAGGAGAAAAGAAGGCTGCGTAGGCACTTCTTCGATTTCGAAAAATCGGCGCATAGTATCACTGATAGGAGCGCCTGTGAAAGCACACATAGCCACAGAAGCTGAAGGACAAAAAGCCGTTTTTATAGGGACATTACCCATCAATATAAACCCTAACTTGGTTTGTACCGCATCTGGTATACCGGGAGGACCGACAAGGCGGCCAGGCAACAGAAGTTTTGTAAATAACTCCGCGCCTATCACCATATCAACTTGGCCTGGCGTATGGAACGTGCTGTCCGCAAGAGGGACACTAGTCAGATAGGAAAGAGCTGACACGTCCACAGGAGCCGTAGGTAAGGCAGCAGTGATATTACCAACAACTAGCGGCTGTACATCGTACCGAGTCGTTTCATCGAAACGTGAAGTAAAACTCATATGAGTTTTGCCCAGGGTCTTATTCACTCCACCCCCGAATCCATTAACTAAAACCGGTGATGAAGAAGTCTCAACCTTAAGTGACAGGCGTTTGCAACAAGAAGCTGTTACGAAGTGATTCTGAGAACCACTGTCCACCAGACAACGTACCAAATGATTTTTACCGTTCGCATCGACCACACGCACCTGCGCGGTGGCGAGCAGGACGGTTGAGGGTGGTGCCGGAGCCGCACAGTCAACCTGCAACGAGCTAAGTGACACATTCGCACCTAATGCGAGATCTGCATTTGAGCATGAGTCAGGAGACAAGATAGCACGTTGCAAACAGCCATCGCCGTCGCAAACAGCACCATCTCTGCTGCTATCGCCGCAGTCGTTAGCCTCCAAATCTGAAGAACTAAACGAAGTAGTCGCCGACATCGATGCCGAGGCATTATCGACAAAGTGCAACAGCGTGTGATGGGTGTTAAGCTTACAAGAACTACAAGAACTCCTGCTATTACAAGCATTAGTCTTGTGTTTGAAACTCAAACACTTAACGCACGCTCCCTTCCTTTTAACCACCTGGAAACGCTCACGAGGAGTAAGCTTGTTGAAGATAGAACAATGATTAAAATAGTCGTGTACCTCAGAACATAAAGAACAGCCATCATTGTCATTTTCACTAGAAGCGACCAATGATTGAGTCTTTTTTGTAAAGGTTACCGAACTCGGCACAGGAACTTTCAAATGTTGTGTTGTCCTACCCGACTCCGAAAGTGAGGAGCCCCCACCCGTACGCTCCAATATTTTAGCCTGATCTTTTACAAAGGCAATAAAGCTACTGTAAGACGGTATCTTTTCCTTCCGAACAAAGTTCTCGAACGTACGCGCGGTCTCCGTATCTAATTTTTTCATCGCAAGATATAGGTATATAAACTCAGTTTTATTTGGAATTTTCAAATTTTCGAACGCAGCTACAGCCGCGACAAAGGTATCAATAAACTGGTTTAATCCTTTCGCAGAAGGCGATCGCATCTCTTTAAAATTAAAAATACTATCAAGGTAAGCAGTACCTAGTGCACGCACATCTTGATATTTATCAACCAGGGTCGAATACATGAGCATATAATTCTCCTCACTAGGCAAAATACCTGATACAGCCGCTAAGGCTTTTCCCGTTAAATTACTGCAAAGATAGAAAGCTTTTTCTGCATTAGTGATAGAACGGTTATTGTGAACCATCGCGTTGTAGCATTGGTAAAAGGTAGGCCACATCTTTGGGTCTCCGTCGAAATGAGGAATGCTCAAAGGAGGCAAATTTATTTTTGGTTTAGTTTCCAACATTTCTAATTTATTAGAAGGTTGCGTAAGTTGTTTTCTCACCCGATCAACATATGAATATAATTCATCAAACGCTTCCCAAGTTTGATACGAAGGTATGTATTTAGGATCATGTTCCATTTTCATTAAATTTATTGTTTCTATTACCTCGCTGAATTCCGTACGCAACTTATCTACGGAGGAAGACAACGATAAAAATCTGTCTTGTCCTGCCGGCGTACTGTCCTGCGATGCATCATACATGCGCTGTAATCTACTGTAATACGACTGAGAGCGAAGCTCTTGGATTTTTATGCGCGCGGGAACACTATCGTCTCCGCTACTCACTTCAAATTTCTCTTTATTAGACATATTTATATTTATATTATATCTCAGACACTAAACTACACAATATGCTATTTCGCAAAACAAAAAAACTAAAATTTTATGAATACACTCAATTATACAAAATTATCACCTTTCTACCTACCTATTTATTACTTTAAATCGCGCGCGGAACCCTAAAAGAGATATGTACCTAACACGGACCGATGACGATTCTAGAACGAAGTAGGTAGAGCGCTAGCTATGTGTACCTATATTCGACCGAATAAGTCGGTCGGAATCGCAACAACAAATACCTATTAACAAACAATATTCAAAAAAATATATAGGCACGTATAAGCTCCCAATCGAAATAGGTATCGTAATAATTTTTATTTTGGGTAACTTAGCAAGGAACTTTAAAACTAACTGCGTACTGTTTTGTACCTACAAGATATTATAGAGAATGGAGAGGACTGTATCTGTTTATTTAGGTACTGGGACAATTTCCTAGAAGGAATTTGGCTATGAAGGACCATTAACTATGTGTGAGCCAGAGGCCGAGGTTAATAACTTTACTAAATAGAAGAAGAAAGCATTGGTTTCGCCCTCTTGGACTCTTGAGAGAAAAGAAGTTATAAATGTATGTACATTTGATTTGTTGGTTGGAATAAAGAGCGGGGAATGCGCCACACCACCAGACGAGAGTCAAATAGGTAAAACAGAAGGAAACATAGGGAAAGCACTCACGCAATCTTATAGTCCTTGCTCCTCTGCTCAGCTAAAGATGCTCGCTGGTATTAATCCAATTGTGGGCCCACTTTTTAGTTCACAACACAAACACACAAGTAACGAAGGTTATGTCGAAACATTCAATGAAAAGAAGAGAACACACCACGCAAGTTCACGGCATATGAGGCGGCTCGACTTTAGCGCAAAAGCGTAGCGTCCTACTCTGAAGCCGCTCCGCGGGGGTCTGGCCGTAGAGACGGGCCGCCAGCGGACGAGAGCCGCGGGCGTTCGGCAGTCTTCGGGCCTTCTGCTTTCCGAACTCCGCGACACGATTGCGTGCGGAATGCGAGGGAGAGGGACAGCGACAGGGAAAAGGGATGTTATACCTATCTTTCCCAAAAAAATGGCGCAAACATCGAGTAATCGGTGAACATACATAAAAAAAAGATTCTGATGCGATTTTAAAGCGATTCTGAGATCTATGTCAGTAACTTTAGTTCTCCTACGTATCTCCTCATTTCTGATTCGATCACGTAGGGAAACACCAAGTATAGTACGTTCCATCGCCCTTTGGGTGACTTTGAGCCTTCTTATGAGGCCCATAGTAAGCGACCATGTCTCGGATCCATATGTCATCACTGGCAACACACACTGGTCATAGACTTTAGTGTTAAGATAATGCAGTATTTTGGACGTGAAGATATTGCGAAGCTTCCCGAACGCTGCCCAGCCGACTTGGATTCTCTTTCTCGAAGTTGGACCTACCTAACTGGACTGTTTGTCCCAGGTATATTTATTCGTCAACAACTTCGAGTGTAGAATCTCCAACCTTCAGAGGAGTGGGTGTAACACGGATGTTCGTCTTATCCATGTTCATTTTAAGACCCACTTGTTGGGAGACTTTACTAAGTCCTTCGAGCATTGCGCCTAGGTCCTCCAAGGTCTCAGCCATGATCACGATATCGTCAGCAAATCGAAGGTGAGTGATGTACTCGCCATTGATGTTAATGCCGAGTCCTCTCCAGCCCAGAAGCTTGAAAACGTCTTCCAGTGCAGCGGTGAACAGTTTCGGAGATATAACGTCTCCCTGTCTCACCCCACGCTGCAGCCGGATAGGTTTCAAATTCTGATCCTGGAGGTGGACCGACATGGTGGCGTTTTCATATAAACACTTCAACACGTCGATGTATCGATAATCGATTTGGCACCGTTGGAAAGATTGCAACACACCCCAGGTCTCGATCGAATCCACCTCCAACCTTTAAGGGGCTCTATTTGAAAAAGCTCTTTTCAATAGCTGTAAAACGTATTTAAACGTAACGCTACGACAACAACAAAATATTGTATATGTGATTCATGACTGACTTAGGTATTCTTCTGTATTTGTGGAAATATATTGTCCTAAGATGTGCGTCTTACAAAAAAAAAAAAATTGTGGACGTCTGGTGCGGGCAGTGCGGCACTAAAACTCCTATAGGCTTCCTTGTTTTATAACCTACTAGCGTCCCGCCCTGGCTTCGCTCGGGTGGACATTTATTTTTTAATCAGTTCGGGATAAACGTAGAGTAAACGTATCTTTATGCAGGACATAAGTAGGTTTTTTTTCAAATTATTATTATACTTTTCGTATAAAATTTTATATTTATATCCATAAACTTATTTTTATACTCAAAGGTTTTTTACATTTATTTATATTGTTTTTTAGTTTTATGTACTTATGTTTTTTATTTTTATTTTTTTACTTGATCCTATTTTTTACATTTTTGTACATATTTATTTTATGGGTTAAGCAATTTAATTATGTACATACATTTGGGATAAACGCAAATAAAATTAAATACATACTTACAATCACTTAAAAATATGCTAATTAAAACGTCCATGACTCAATTTTTTCAAATATTCATAATAAAAAACAAAGACTTCAGTCGCGGCGGCGTTTATATTTCTTAGATGGACATTTTTAAATTCGTAATACCTTTTGAATGGAGTGTCCGATTTGAATAATTCAAAAAGTAATCTACTCACAATACCTGTGTATTAAAATAGTCTTGAATACGAAATTATTTATTTGGATAAGGATTAATACTATGTGACGCGCACCGCATCACACCCGGCCGGCCAGCAACGAGCTCAGCGGCAGCGCCCCGCGCCCCGCACCGCCACCGCCGAGACCAGCAAGAGGCCAACGGACCCCAGCAACCCCGCGCGTCTCACCCCTAGGGTCCGGCTCTATATAAGCACACCTCGCTCTTGCTCGGCCGGCATGGTCTGCTGAGTACCCTACGTACTCGCCTTCCCTGTCCGGTGAAGTACAACAAACATGTCCGTTCGAAAAAAAAAAAAAATGCTCGGCCGGCACTTCTCTCGAAACTCTCGCGCCGTTGGTTTGGCTGAAGGGGTAGACAGACAAGTGCCGCTCCGTCGCGTTCCTTCCTCTCTTAGTTTCCGTATATCGTAGGTCAGCTCTGTAGATTCTCCGTTTATTATTATTATTATTATTATAGGATGATGGGACGCCTGCGGGGCACAGGCGGGTGTTCAAGTCTCTGGGTGGACTCATTACACCCTGTTCCCGGTTTGGTACGCAAACAGTTACTGTGTCCCCGCAATCGCCCCCTCCGAGAACCTTGAGCTCCTCCTACAATACTCCGCTATATGGCCGATCTCTAGCTCACATAGCTCCTCCGTTTCAATCCTATCCTGGCCAAAAATTTCCCACCTAAGCCTGCTGTATAGTGAGCACTCTGCCAGAAAATGTTGGCTGGTCTCCACCTCTCCACAATCGCTGCAGGTGTTATCTGTGGCTCTGCCTATCAGGAACATATGTCTGTTCAGTCTACAGTGGCCTGTGACGATTCCTATAATTATTCTCAGGTTCTTCCGGCTTAGCGATAGCAGGCTTCGAGTTCTTCTGCTATTGGGACCTTTGAGGAATAACTTGGCTTGCCTACATCCGTTACTTCCCACCCAGACCTGGTGGGCTTCTTTCCTCATCAGTTCACTGATCACTCCTTTAGTGACCGTTGCTGAGATAGGTAGTACTGGTTCTGGTCCTACGAATCTTGTGTCTGCTCCTTCTCTGGCTAGTGCATCTGCCCTTTCGTTTCCTAGTGTTCCCTGATGCCCTGGAACCCACGCTACTGTGACCTTCATCTTGTCTGCCAGACGGTTGAGTGTTTCCTTGCACTCCTCGACCAGCTTAGAGACGGTCTCTACTTTTGCTATAACCTTGATTGCTGCCTGACTGTCTGAGTATATGATGGTGCCCGTGGCCTCACCCCAGGAGTCGGTGAGCAATTCTTCTGCACATTCTTTGATAGCAAATATTTCCGCTTGGAAGACACTGGTATAAGTCCCCTAGGCCAGAATTTTGTCTTTGCTGGGCTCATTGGGTATGTGTACCCCTGCGCCAGCTAAGCCTGTGCTCTTCATTCTGGATCCATCCGTGTAGCAGATGACATTTACTTCGTTAGTCATCAGTTCCCAGTTAGATCTTTCACCTATGTGTATCCTGTATTTCTTGTTAAAGATCCTTCGTTTCCTGATTAGGTCGTTGTTAGTCATTATTAATGACATGTCTCTTCCTAATGCCCTTTCTATTGCACTATGACCTGTGTCTATGTCGTTCGCTTTCCATTCCTTATTGGCTTTCATTCTGTACCATTGCTCTGCTGCTCTCTTCTTGACCTCAATATGGATCGGGTTTAGTCCCAACGCCACATCGAGAGCCATCGTTGGAGTGGATGCCATGGCACCTGTGGTCATAATGGCTGCAGCTCTTTGTACCTTCCTTAGCTCTCGTAGGTTCGACGACACGGTGGCTCTGTGCCACCACACTATCGCGCCATACAGGAGTCTAGGCAGTATTATTGCTTTGAATATCCATTGGCAGATGTAAGGTTTAAGTCCCCACATCTTTCCTACAGCTCTTCTGCATTGCATTAGAGCTATGACAGCCTTCTTGCTCTGGTTTCTTATGTGTGTGTTGAAGCTTAGAGTCTTGTCAAGGGTTACCCCAAGATACTTTATCTCTTCTGTACATTCCAACATGACTCCTTTCAGTGCGATTGGTGCCATGTCGTTGGACTTCCTTTTCCGAGTGAAGAGGATCACCTTTGTCTTGTCTGGATTGAGACCGAGCCCTTTGTCCTGACACCAGTCCGCTACCATCTTTAGACCTCTCATTGTGATAGCCCTCACCGTGCTTAATACCTTCCCTGTTGCTAATATTACGCCATCATCTGAATAGGCCTGCATATATATGCGCTGTTTGTTGATGGCTTTTACTAGACCGTCTATCAGGAGACACCACAGAAGTGGGGAGAGGCATCCTCCTTGGGGAAAACCTCTTCTCGCCACCACTGTGCGCGTGTCTGTTCCTATCGTGGTGGTAATAATACGATTCTTCAGCATGTTGACGGCCCATCTTGCAAGTGCTGTCGGTATGTCTTCTCTGTTGAGGGCGTTTTCAACTGCACTGAAATGTGCCCTGTCAAACGCTCCTTCTATGTCAAAGAAGCATCCCACTGCGTAGGCTTTGTCCCTGTCTATAGCCCGTTCAATCCTTAGAGTCAGATTGTGTAAGGCCGTCTCTGTTGACTTGCCCTCCATATAAGCATGCTGGTTGTTATGCAAATTATGGTTGCCTGTCCTTATTCGAGAGCGTATGTTCCCGTCTATTATCTTTTCTAAAGTCTTTAGTACGAAGGACGAAAGACTAATGCACCGGAACGCCTTCACGTCTCTATAACACTTCTTTCCTGGTTTGGGAATGAAGACTGCCTTGACTTTTCTCCATCTGTGAGGGATATAACCTAGAGCAACACTGCTTTTTAGCAGGCTGCATAGCGGCTCCTTAATGTATTCCCAAGCTTTTTGCAGAAGCATGGGGAATATCCCATCAGGCCCCGCTGCCTTCATGGGGTCGAAGCTTCTTATCGCCCATTCCACGGATTCTTCTGTGACAGTATCTTGGGCCATGTCCCAGTATACTGTTCCAGGGTCCGATGTACTGCCTGTTTCTAAATATTCTTCGCATCCTGGGAAATGTGATTTTAGCATGACATCCATCACATCCCCGGGATCTGATAGATGTTCATCGTCAACTGTGATGCTGCCTAGTTGACAGGAGTTGTCTTTAGCAAGGATCTTCGTCATTCTGGCTGCATCTGAATAATTGGTGATGCCTTCGCAGAATCCTTTCCAGCCGTTTCTCTCTTCCTTCTGACGTAGTCCGTTAAACTCACGCCTAACCTCTCTGTAGGTCTCCCAGCTCTGGTCGTCCTTATTAGCTAAGGCGACCCTTAGCGTTTTCCGACATTTCTTCCTAAGCTTCGTTAGTTGCTTGTTCCACCATGGCTGTCCTTTGCCGTCGCGGATTTCTTTTAGTGGGCATGCCTTGTCGAATGCAGCTAAAAGTGAACGCTCAAGTTCCTTGGCTCCTTCCTCAAGCTCCTCGTTTGTCAGGAAATTGAGGTTAGCCGGTTTCCAGTTTCTCATCTCCGAGTCAAACTTTTCCCAGTCTGCTTTCCTCTTGTTTCTCACCTTTACTTTCTCCCACCTTGCGTCAATGTGGAAGGCAATCATTTTGTGATCCGAAAACGTCTCGTCCATGCTTACCTTCCATTTCTTGACGTAGCAGCAGAGGTCTCTGGTGGCATAGGTTATGTCCAGGACCTCTCTTCTCACTCTAGTAATGAAGGTCGGATCACTCCCGGTATTCAATATTTCGAGATCATGCTTTAACAGAAAGTCTAAGTAGTGTTCTCCCTTTTCGTTCGTATCGGTGCTGCCCCACACCTCGTGGTGTGAATTCGCGTCGCAACCAATAATAAGAGAGGTTCCCTTACCTATGTGCCTTGTGACTAGTTCTTCCAGCTCAGCTGAAGGCGGCCTGTAGTTAGTCTCGCTTGGAGTGTAGCTGGAGACGATGGCCACTTTCTTTCTGGTTCCGTCCTCCAGCGTGATATTAAGCTCCACCCCAACTAAGTCTCTGGAACATACCACACTTATGCTTCCTAGTGCTTTAATATTATTGCTTACATATATACACGCACGAGGGGGGGACTCACCTGTGCGCTGGTATACAAGATCTCCTCCCAGACAACCTAGCCCTACGACTCGGTTGCCATGTGTGTACGGTTCTTGCAATAATGCTATGTCAATTTTTCTCTCCGCTATAATTTTGCAGAGATTTACCATTGCATCCTTGCAGTGATGCAGGTTTAATTGACAGATACTTATTGATTTTTGTTTATGTGTTGCTGTAGTGGGTGTGTTTTGTGTGTGTGTGTCTGTGGTCATGTGTAGCTGTGGTTGCGTGGTTCAGTCACGGGAGCTAGGTCGGACCTCCGTGTACAATCTCCATCCCGGAGGTACCAAGATTATTAAGATTGTCCCCGGCGGCCCGGTCCATCTCCCGCGACTGGTCGGTTGTTGTGTGTTTTGTGAGGGCAGTGTGTTCCTCCGCCGTTCCCCCCTGCGTTTGGACTGGAGGATCTCCTTTCGGAGCTCCGCCAGTCCACCCACAGTTAGGACAGGCTCCGGCGCCCGACTGCCCTGGTGTGTGATTCTCCGTTAGATTTGGTGATCAGATCACCAACCGGGTTGCGCCTGGTCGAGTGTGGTTAGATTTAAGTCGGGCCACCTCCCAGGTTTAATATCGCCGTAGAGGAATAGATCTTAGGACCTGGACTGCCTGGGGTCACCGGGCAAAGCCGTCCTAAGCCGCGTACCGTATTAAGCTAGTCTTTCTAGCAATATCCCGTTCGGGTAGGATCCGTTCTGCTAGGGTCATAGGGACGTCTCCTAGGTTTCAGGCACCGTCAGCCAACTCCCGGGTAGGCCGTTCTAGCCTAGGGTCCTTCCCGTGCTTCTCAATAAACGTCCGAACCTTAGCATAGGAAGTGCAACTAGTATATAAGCTTTGAGATACTCAATAAAGACGATCTCGTCAGTTATAACCTTAATCAATCTTTCATTGCTCCTCCTGGCTAGGATTCCCGTAAGGAATAGACTCAGTGCACAGGCACCAGCCTATCCCAATGTTAACGTGGTGGTCAGGTTAGCCGGCCCGAAGACTGCCACGTTACAACTATTTAATACAAAGGTATGGATAACATGATCTGATTGTGGTCGGCATTTCTATCAACTTTTAAAAATTAAAAAAGCGGCCAAGTGCGGGTCGGACTCGCCCATGAAGGGTTCCGTAGCAGCAAGTAACATAATATAAAAGTTTTTGTAGTTAGTTGTAACTTGAATGAAAGGTAAATTGCGGTTTACGATTTATGACGTATTAAAAAAAAAACTACTTACTAGATATCGTTCAAACCAATTTTCGGTGGAAGTTTGCATGGTAATGTACATCATATATTTTTTTTAGTTTTATCATTCTCTTATTTTAGAAGTTACAGGGGGGGCGGGCACACACATTTTACAACTTTGGAAGTGTCTCTCACGCAAACTATTCAGTTTAGAAGAAAATGATATTAGAAACCTCAATATCATTTTCGAAGACCTATCCATAGATACCCCACACGTATAGGTTTGATGAAAAAAAATTTTTTGAGTTTCAGTTCTAAGTATGGGGAGCCCACAAAATTTATTGTTTTTTTTCTATTTTTGTGTGAAAATCTTAATGCGGTTCACAAAATACATCTACTTACCAAGTTTCAACAGTATAGTTCTTATAGTTTTGGAAAAAAAGTGGCTGTGACATACGGACAGACAGACAGACAGACATGACGAATCCATAAGGGTTCCGTTTTTTGCCATTTGGCTACGGAACCCTAAAAAGTAGTTATAAGTACATAGTATCTTCGAGTATTGTGTACTTGTGTATTTTTTGTTGCCGTAGCGTTACGTTTAAATACGTTTTATAGCTATTGAAAATAACTTTTCAAATGGAGCCCCATAAGTGGGTAAGTTATAAACTCCTACTCGTAGATGCATTCTTTTACGCTACTATTTTTGTCGCAACAGCAGAAAATCTATAAATTCTACACGTTCGTTGCATGTAACGCATTGGACACGAAAGCTTAATCTGCTATACTTTGACGGAGTTCAACAGTCTAACAAAATATAGCCCGACAATTCTTATTACAAAGTGCAATGCAATAAATTGACAAACAGAACCACGGAAGTATGTCCTACATTCTGTTGTGTATCCGCTATCTGTTAAATATATATTATAGATAATAAATCGTGCTCAGATATGGAGTTGAAGGCTAGGAATGTCACAAACTGCAGACGTTATTGCAGCTATATATCGCGAATAAGCGGGGATAACAGTAGTCCTTAATCTTGGTGTTAGGTATGTTATAAACCAATGCAATTTTCCTGATAATAAAGTTGTTATATGGTTGAGATTATTGAATTTACAATATTGACCACTAACACATAGTTATGAAAATGAAATCACCATAAATGTACCTTTTATTATAATGCTAACAGCCCTTAGCGTCCCTACTACTGGGTACGGTAGATACTCTTTGCATAACCTCTTTGCATTGCTTGCTGGGTAGTCTAGTCCACTTAAACAAAAGACAGCAATGAAATAACCAAAAAGTATTTATTTAATTTTCTGTCCATTACATGGCATCTCAGATTAAAAAGTCTTTAATAGATGGCATGAAGGAAACAACATTCTAATCTGTGGCGAAGACACGAAAGAAGATTGCGTGTTAAACGTATATTTGTTTGCGTTGTCTGTTTGTGAAATATTTACAAAAGATTTTATTTTGATTAAGTAGAGCTACTAGTACCAAAGAAGTTTTATTTCGCCGCTCCCCTAAAGCGGGGTGCAAGTACGTGCTCTAACAAGTTGTTTAGATATTTGATGTAAGAGAACTTATGTAACCACTTACGTACATAAAATATAAAAGATGATTTTTTTCTTACCGACAAGCAGTAAATAGTTGATACTACTTTTGAAACTGATCAATTTTCGAGAGAAAATACAATCTGAGTAAATAAAAACAACCCCATACAACTGAATTTAAACTGTAGTTGCACTGTCTATTTAAAAAATATATATAGAAAGTAGATTTTTTTGCTGCGTTGGTACAGGAAAGATGGTTAAGGAAAGTTTTTCAGTTGCATGAGTAGAAAATACCATATGCATATGCAGTTCAGCCTGTATAAAAATAAATAAACAGAACAATAAAAGGTAAAAACTTATATTATGTGATAAAAGTTTTTATAGGAAATCTGACTTATTTACTTACTGGTTTAACGGGCTGTTTACGTGTAAAATCTTCGAACATAAAATGCTACGATAAACTAAGTAAAATATTTCCATGTGTTTCATTTTCACAGCTGGAGTTTTCTTTCAGTCTATGGCAGCAAATAAACTAGGAAAGAACAAAATTAAAAGTGCTATCAATTATAGCACAGCGCCGTGTCTCGACAAAATATAGCGTCAACTTATATCGGGGTCAAGCAGATCAGTTTGTTCCACTGCGGTCGACTGACTTTGTTTCTGTTGTTTTTTTTCAATTTATTTTTTCCCACAAACTCAATAGATTCAATAATTGCTTTTTCCTTGTCCATATTTTTGGGATGTGCGTGAAATTATGTAAATAAAAAATGGTAGAGCTTGAATAGCACGATACAGAGTCCTTCTAAAATACCAGAAAACAATTTAATCTCATGAGAAGAAACTACTTTCTTCTCATGAGATTAAATAACTCTATCCTAGGAACCTGTACTCAGTTTGGAAAAAAAATTTTGGACTTCCTATACACAATCAGCGGTTCAGGTGATGAATTAGTATGAGATCTCCAAAAATTTTTTTGCGAATTCAGTATACGTTCCTCGGGGAAAGTTGTTCAGTTTCATGAATAGAAGCCGTGGTTAAAAAAATCTGGTATTTTATAAGGACCCTATATAATCTGACTTTATTTATGTAAATAGAGTATAAACCACTTACGACAAAACAGTGTGTTTAAATCATGGCCCATTTAAACTATGTAGAGCTGCGCCGAGTACAAGTTTGACCGAGTAACCGAGTATCGAGTATTACTCGGTTTAAAATTCTCCAAATCGAGTATTCGGCCGAATTACTCGGTTGCGAGCGATTGTTCTCTGAAGCGGGTAATGTTTATGAAGAAAAAAGGGAACAGGCTGTTAGACAGTCTTGTATTTCGGTATCTTAATTATCGAATAAACTATTTGTTATTCATTCTTAACATTAATAACACATATAATTCTGTGATTAAAATTTAAAGTACTGTTCTCTAGGTAACATTAATAAATGCTCATTATTTATTTAATAAAAAAGGCTTTTTCTCTTTATGTCTCTCAAACGATATTACTTTATTTGAACCGAGTACAGGGCACTTAAACTGAGTTATTCGGCCGAGTACGAGTATCAATAAAAGTGCTGAATACACAGAGTACCGAGTAGTAAACGAGTACTCGGCGCATCTCTACTTTAAACTAAGACTCTATTAATGAAACTGAATAAGCTCTCTTAGAAACCTGTAGCTGTTAAGTATTATTTTAAACTCTTCATACTAATTTATAAACTGGCTCGCCAATTTGTGCTGGAAGCTTGTCTATGTTTGTAAGTAAAAAAAATAAAAAAAAAATATATGTTTATTGTTGAAAGTTGTTCAGTTTAACGAGTAGAGTCTTAGCATAGAAAAAGGAATAGTACTGTCTTAGTTTTAAATAATATTTTCCATGATTTTTTAATTCCGCTTATACAGGTGAAATTAAAATCGCGGAACAAATTTTAACTGTGGTTGCTGCTCATGGAACTGAACAACTTTCTCTAAGAAACCAGTTCAATCGGAGCAAAAAAAATGTGGACCCTTCATACAAATCGATGGCCTTAAGTAGCAATTTTGTATGGAAAGTCCAATTTTTTTTTGCTCCGATTCAATTGGTTCCTTGGAGAAATGACCGGAAGCCACTGTTAAAAAAGGTCCGCGATTTCAATTTCATCCATTTCAATTTCATCCTGTATATACTCGTAATTTATGCTATAGGTAAGTCTAACATTAAAAGACTGTCATATAGGTTTTAACTTTCTTAAATATTTTTTGCCGGGTCTAGGGTGCGAAAGAATACCTATAGTGAACCGCAGAGGGGAAACAGAGTCTAGCCACTGTACCTAGTATAGCAATGGACGAATATGGTGGACCGTTGTGGAACTAGCATAAGAAACTTCCGGGGACTTTCGTCCTCTATTTAATGTTAAAAGTTAAAACTTCGACGATAGCATTTGTTGGAGAGGCGACGGGAGGTGATCGAGTGGATAACCGATATTGCGGGATGTAGACAACTAAACTAGCCCGCTGTAAAGCCAAGGGTTATAAGTTAGCTGTTGTAAATTATGACTGAGGTTTAGTTCTACTAAGAAAATATTGTTTGAAATCGGTCTTGATAAACTTTTAAAGTTTAATAGTTGAAGTGAGGAGGAAACGGATACAGTTTTACCCGACCAAGGCGAAGAAAAAAGGAGGGTTAGTTATTATAAGGTAAGTTTATCAGATGTATACAGGGTTTTTGTAAATAATGCATAACCTGTTAGGTGATAGTGACGAAATTGAATATACTGTTTGTTCTTCAAATACTTATGCTTCAATCGCAATATATATATTTTTTATACAAATCAGATCAGTTCAGTTATTTAAATATCGTTAGTGTTTTGGGTGCAAACCACATGTTTTTCAGCTATTACACCCTGTACTAGCAAAGTAAAGTTCTGTTTTCTTCAAAATAATTCAGTTTCAGATGACTTTTGTAACTCTTTCTGAAACTTTGTAACGTCATCCAACCAGTTTATATTTGAAACTTTAAGTACCTACTTCGCAGTTAATGTTTCTGTTTCTGAAAGTGCCCGAGAAAGTTGCTTCTTAAGGCAATTGTGAAAGTTAGATAACGTCCCTATTTGTCTTAGGTGGATCGGTTACTTGAAAGAAGGATCTTTTTCAAGAAAAAATCGTCTTTGAGATGATAAATAATTCTTTTTGGGCTAGCTAGTTCATTAATGAGTAAAAATCTATTGCAGCATCGGCATGTCTATGACTTTAAAAATAAACTAAATAACTAAAAAAACAACTTGGAATAACTTAACTTTAAATAACTTGAAAAATATTTGTTAACAGAAACTTATTTTACTGGTACATTATTTCGAGTAACTCCACACTAGGCTGCTCACAAAGGAAATCATACAAAATGTTAATAAAAGTGCGTTTGAAAATTTGAGCTGTTACTCAGACGCAAATATAGAATATAGGAAAAATTATGAAAATATCCGTTCTACAATATTTTTTTCGGTATTCCATAAAAATTCTCGATTCACTATTCAGATTTAGTATGGAAAAATAAAAAAAAGTAGATCTGATTTATACAATATTTTTTCATGTATTCAATACTTCTATTCTGAGTAACCCTTTAGAATTTCAACCGCACTTTTTTAACACTCTGTATTTCTAAACCGACCACTTTTTTTCATTATTGAGCTATATTCCACCTAACACATTTCAATAACACCCTGTTTAGGAGTCGTTAACACATTTTCCTTTTGTGCTCTTTACTCTAACCTACTCTAACAAGGTCCCGTGCACCCACACCATAAATCTGGCACGTGACGTTTGATCGAACCACGTTTTACCGAACTCCCGAAACAGGGTATTGTTTTTCTATGATGGCTTATCGCCCGCGGTGAAGTCTCCATATTAGTAAATTTTGTTTTGTATTTTTTTTTACGTGTATGTTATTTTAGTACGTGAGTCAATGAGGAAAGATTTCTCTATATTCTTGCTTTCACAGGTGTGTTTATTTGTGACGAGGAGAAGGTGTTAATTTTTTTCCTACCAAGTACAAAATTTAAATTACGAGGAAGTTGTACACGTGTTGTACAGTCAACGATTCGGGAAGGAAAGCGATGTTGGTGCTTGTTAGTTGTCAGTGAAAAATTGCCAAAATGTAATTTTCACCTCATTGCTATTGTATTGTAGTATAATGTTCATTTCGATGGTATTATTAGGCTATGAAGGTCCGCCGCGCCATACAAAACGCTGCGCATCACGATATCCCATTCACAAATTTTTACTTGAGGGAACATCTCTCATATATCTGCATTTAGTGCAACGAAACCCTGACTTAAAACTATTAATAAATAATATAATAAAAATAATATCCGATACAAATCACACACGGTCATCTGGCCCCAAACTAGGATTCCCTGTATTATGGGAACCAGAGACTGATATACATACACATATACGTTCAAATATATACATATATGGATATAATACACCCAGACACAGAGCAAACAAATCTGCTCATCACAGAAATGTTTGCCCTGGGTGGGGATCGAACCCATGACTCTCGGATCAGTAGTCAGGAGCGCTAACCACTGAGCCACCGAATCTGTCTGTATTAAAGATGTACTTTTTTTTAGAACATATTTTGGAATCACATGTGTATCTCGTTACCTAGATAGACTTCACAGCAAAAGTAGAGAGATTTAGTGGTGTCAAACCGACGGAGTGACATATTTATGGCGCACCCCAGCCGTGCCCGGAATTTAGGTTGATTGAAAAATATTGAGGAAAAGTACAGTGATTGAACAGATTTTGTACCGCGGTTAAATAACATAAAATTAATTAAAATATATTTTTTCAGTGTGGAAATCGGCTGTTTTTAGGGCAAGGCCACCCAAATTATCAATTACATTATAACACAAAAGTAACACAGCAACTTTTGTGTTACAGTCACACAAAAGTAACCCATTTTTTGTATAAAGCTACTTCATTAAAGGTTACCTTACTTCCTTACTTTTATTGGTCTTTCTTCTGACCATTATGCACAAAGCTTTACATTCAATTCACAAAAATAATGTGTGAAGACAACACAAAAGTATCACAAAAGTGACACACAAGTAACACAAATATAACAAAAAGCTAGATTTCTACAATAATTTATCGACATAGCCGCTAACACAACTTGTTTAAGGGTATTAAGTATAAACACCAATGCTAACATATTTGTAAAAACAAGAAAAAAACAGTCAGATTAAGAAATCTCAAAAAAATAAATACTTTAGCACTGACGAAAAAGTGACTTGCACTTCGACACTCAATAGATACTGTTAAAACAATAAGGCTGTCTTAAAAAAATGCTGCTGCTATTCTGTGTTGCCATATCAAAACCGCTTTTACATCGATTTTCTATTGTTAAGTAGGGGTGAAAATTCGTAACACAAAATATCATAACACAAAAGTTAAAAACAATAAAAAAAAATCGAAATATTATTAACTTTAGGAAGTGATTAACTTTAGGAAAACACCGAATAAAACATGTAATAGAGGGTACTTTTTATAATATTTTAAACGTTTCATCATGTAATTAGCCAAACTTAAAAATTCAACTTAAATGTCCATCTGAAGTTAATGTCCCAAAAAACGACACCATATTTTTGCCCAAAATTAAGGATCCTAACTAACATAACAAAGTTCTCATAATTGATGACGACACTTAAGTACATTTTGATTCTAGCAATGTGCCTGGTGAGTAGTTTTTGCACTCAACCAGTCGTGACGTTGTGGATTATATTGAAAGAGTCAGACCGGAAGTAAAATTTTTGAATAAATGTGTCGTATGGAAAGCTGTAGATGAAAATAGCAACATTTCTGAACCCTTCATTTGTAAAGGGTCCATAAACGCCTAAACTTGCCGTCACAAGTGCATTGTGAAAAACTTGATACCAATTATAGACAAATATTACAACAGAAAAGATTTTATGTCCTGGTTGGATTTTGCTACGTGGTATTATATTTCTGAAGTCACTGAGTGCTTGGAGGTAGCAACTATCGAGTACAGTACTAGACTAAACATGTCCTAAATATTCCTAAAGCTTAACATATCGAAATGTTTTGGATTTTGTATAAAAAGAAGTACAATAATTATTCAGACAAATCAAAAACGACAACATTTTTCAAACAAAAATGGGCTAGACCAGTGTTTTTCAACCTTTTTTAATACCCGACCCCTTTACAAGTTAAAAAAATCTTGCGACCCCCCTAGGACCATAAACATGAAAAATGTTAGTGATTATAAAAACTACGTTTATAATTTTCTTCAATTAGAACATGATTTTAAGTCTGGAAAATCAGTAATGAGACGTGTAGCAGCAAATTTGATAAAAATCTTCTATAAAGGCGTTGCTGATTCAAATTGATTATAAATTCCCAAAAATGCATTACTTTTGGTCTTATGTGTATTTAAAGTTTATTACTCAATTTATTTTTTGTATTAAAATGACTTGAAATTATTTTGTCTCTTTTTTTCTGGGACACCCCAATATCCATGAAAAATTCTTAGTCGTGAGCTTGAACTTGGCAAACAGTATTTTGAAAGAAAAATAGAGATGGGACGGATAGTGGTTTGGTCGGATAACCCGATACCGAATATTCGGCCAAGCCACAGGCCGGATAGGCTAATATTCGACCAAATTATCCAGCCGTCCAAATTGCCTGTAAACAGATGGAATCTTTGAATGCTACGTATAATGCGACTGAGTGCAGTACTAACCCAGCGGCGGCGCCCGCGCTTTGCGTTCGGGTACTTTAGGATTGATTCGGGCTTCCTTCGGGCTGAAACCTAGCGAGTGTGGACAGTTTCGATAATCGCTTGTTTTGTTTGATTTGTGTGTTTAAACAGTCGCAACGTTTTTAATTATTGATACAAAATTGTAATTTGATGCAAAATTTATATATTTATAACTATTGATTAAATCGTAGCACTGGTCCTATTTTGATTTATGTTTATAAAAATGGCAAGTGTACAGAAAAAGTCGCCTTTATAGACATTTTTCATCGAAGAGCAACAATTCGCTAAGTATAATTTCTATTACGGTTATGAAAATTTTTCGAGGTGGTACTGGTAACTAGGCAGGAACCTCGGCGCTGAAAAACCTAAAGAGCTAAAAAGTGTCATTGGGCTAGATTAAAACTGGTTTTATTTTGTGAGTTTTCGATGATTATTTACAATATTCTAACTATCCGGCGGGGGCCGGATACTAAAATATTGGCCGGATAGGCCGGATACCGGATATTAACCGGATATCCGTCCCATCTCTAAGAAAAAATACATTACCACTTCGACAAGACAATAAAGCCGATAAGTCTGGAAAAAATAAGAAATATCTGAACCATATCTGATCAACAGTTCTAGAAGGTTATCAAGATTCCACTACGATTTTGCATTTACTTACATCCTGTATATCCTACATACCTACTCAGAGTTTCAGAAAATGATTTTAGGACTCGTCATCTTGACCTTCTTATCATCTCGCTAATATTATAAATGTGAAAGTATATGGATCTTTGTTTGTATGTTCCCGAAACGCCGAAACTACTGAACAGATTTGGATGAAACTTGGTAGGTAAATAGATAAAGCACTCTGCTAATACCTAGGATACTTTTTATCCCGGAAAACTCCAGGGATCCCGGAGGTTAAAAGACGTTACGGAAAAAGTTTTCGACTTTTCATATTACGTACCTCCCTGTATAACTTTTTTCATGAATAGGTACTGTTTACATTTTCCTATTTTATGTTGTACAATGAAAAGTTTTCATACTAATCGCAAAACAAAAGTTATTCAGTTTCCAAGTAAATACAGTTTCGTTGCAACCATGTATACGTTTCTCGGCAGAAACTGTCACATGAGAAAAACATCTTCTATTTGTTACTTTCACCGGCTAAAAAGTCGTCCTGTGTTTTCTCTCTCCGATCGTATTTCGGTGACGTTTCTTTATAGCTTTTTGTCAGTCTAGTTTTTCCAAGTGATATTATACACTCTATAAAGGAAGGTGTTTTACTCAAGCAACTGTTTTTTTATTGAATCTATACTGAATTCGCAATACCTAACTAAATTATTCAGTTTCATTCGTGAAATCGGCCGTTCATATTTCTGGAAGTTGTTTTTTTTATACCTTGTACGAGTACATGCTGTAAATCTAGTCATGCATCATATTTTAAGGCGCTAAGTATAGCCAAATCGCAATATTCAATTCAAATTCTTGAAATAATGGTTAAATCTATCACCATGGAAAAAACATGTAACATACTTCAAACAATGAAAAACAGCAGAACAGAATCATAAAAATCACAAAAACTTTGATGAAAAAAAAATATCCTGTAGACCCTGTATTTTGCATTAATTGCAAATTCTCTCGGAAACACAATATTTGTTTATGTTGAAACCAACACACAAAATCGGCCATTTTAATACCTTCAATTTATCTTGAACGGATTTTTTTTTACTTATTTGAAAGCCAAGAAAAGTAATAAAAACATCGAAATCTCGAGAATTTTGCGTTCGGCCTTGACGTAACAGCCGCGATGGTACCCACACTGATATGAACTTAAAATGAGTAGGGCGTTACGGTCTATATTATATTGTTATGCATCAACCTGCTCAGATTGAGTGTACTTCGCGTCTTAATCAGTGCTTCAACTCTTGATTCTGATCAACTTTCCCCAAGGAACCCATGGCGAAATCGCAAAAAAATTTTTGGTATCGTCATACAAATCGATCAGGTATACTCATACGTGGTTCAAAATCATTTTTTTTATTTAAGTAGATGTTTTGCACATACTTTTAAAATCGTCGTGTTTTCTACCTAGTACAAAGTTCCTACCACGCGAAACTTGTACACTCAACGTTTCGGGAAGTGTTTGTGAAGATTTTAAGGACTTATACTAAGTTAAATTCAAAAACTTGTGCTCGGTAGCAATGTTATATTGAAAGACACATAAAACAATCAAACAAAATACTCGTATATCAAAACATAGAAGAAATGATAAAGTAAAAAAAAAAAACGAAAAAGATGTACAATAAAAAGAGGTGCTATTCAGCCCATGTTATCCTAGATCGATTTGTATGAAGATACAATTTTTTTTTGCCATTTGACCATGGGGAAAGTTGATCGGAATCAGGAGTAGAAGCACTGATTAAAATATGACACACGACTAGATTTACAGCCTATATAATGTAATTAAAATAATCAAATGTAATTAAAGCATCTTCAAGGTGAAAAATGAGTTTCTTTCTAAGTCTTCGGCACAAATTTCATCTTTTGTCAATTTTATACCTTATTTATCTACTAACTAGTGAAGTACTGAATTTGGCGATAAGTTTTTTATACAGGGTGTAACAGAAGTGTGTGACAATACTTCAAGGTTGGCTTTTACCCATCAAACTGAACAACTTTTGTTCTACAACTTTGTAGAAATCGCAAAAAATTGTTTGGACTTTTCATACAAACTTGGTTCGCCAGCTGATCGATTTGTATGAAAAGTCCAAAAAAATTTTTTTTCTGTCTCATTTTAACGATTCTGTGGCATTAGAATACTGAACGTGTCTGCTCTGTGACGCGCGCATAGGCCGCTGCATAGTCGCGCGACCTTCAGCCGCGCCGTTGGGGGATTATTATCGAAAATCTATAGAAAAAAGTTACCTATTCTGAAAATCATTCGAATTTTTTTTTTTTAAGATGCCTACTTTTTTAGTGATTCGTAATCAGTTTGAGAAGCTTAATCACCTCCGTAAATATTGCACACCTTGAATGTTACACCCTATATATAAATCTTTCAGAAGATTGGCCAAAGTATGGAATTTCTAAGGGCAGAAGTTGTTCAGTTGTATGAGTAGAATAGGATACTTGACTGCTAGTCATCCGAGTTACTTTTTATCAAATGTCAAAAATGATAATTTGATCGAAAAATTTGGAATTGAGTCAAATGACGTCATAATTTAAAGTAGGCATTGTAATACTCATAACCAATGTAAAAAAATGACGTAATAAAATTCCAAGCTAGTTTCAATTTTCAATACAATTATTACCTACATTTATTGAAAAATATTTCGTTAATGAAGTCAGTGAACTACCCTATTATTGCTAGATAAGTACACCTTTTTAGACCCTTTGAAAATATCACGTAACCCAATTAAACAACTCAAAGAAATTCAACACAAAGCACATACCCCTAATAAAACAAAAAAAAACTCTAATTTATCGCAGAAACCAAAGTATTCCATGGGTAAAGGAAGTCGTGGGCATACAAAGGTCGGTTCGGACCAACCGGGACATCGCTAGCTAGTCCCAATTTACGGACGGAATCGTAATAGTTCTTACTTGCCAGTAGCTTGGGAATACTATGTACTATATGACTTTCAGTATATTCTATAAGTGACTGTATAGGCCGATTCGAGACTGACAGATTCGATCAAAGGATTGACAAGGGATATTGCCGAGAGAGATTAGATACTAGATGTTGTATAGACGCAAAACACCAATGATTATTATCTAACATATTATTATGACATGAAGGTATACTAAGAAAGCTTACGAGGCTTGTTTATAAAATCAATAAAAAAACATTTTTTTCTTTTTTAATCGAATAGTACAGGGTGTAAAAAGCCTACTTCCGCAACCTAATTGGTGGACTTCACTAATGGAACTAAACAACATTTCTGAAAAAACCCACGATGAATAAACACGGACATACATATACACTTAAATGAACATCCTATATTTCTTTGCAATACAGCTCACCACAGCTAACCACAGAACATTTATTATGTGTGCGGACTGTAGCTCGTTTACCAAAGCATTTGACGAATGAATCTTGGTGACGAAGATTCACCATTTAAACCGGCACGCGCATGGGTGACGAAAGGGTGGATTCACAATTATCTTTAGGTTCTTCTATGTATGACAACGGTAAAAGCTTTCGACAGAACCTACTATTGAAACTCAGTGACTTGATTCGGCGGCTCCTTTGATGTTTCCATTCGGATATTTTACTAAATTGGGGTATAACTTTACGTGTTATTCGGGACGAGTTTTTATTCGCTAATGAGCGGAAAATTCAAAAATTCAAATATTTTCCTAGCTCCTTTGGGAAAGTTGCTCAGTTTTTTGAGTAAGCATTTACCATTTGCCTGTGTTCAGTGAATAAAGAGTCACCTGTAAACACGCCTAGGGCTCATACCGGCATAGAAACTTTTTAATAGCAATGTAATTCCCAAACATTGATTTTATATCTGTTTTCTCATTTCACATACAAAAATGGTTCATTACATTATTTTGGGCAAATTATATTTTTGATCAGTGGTCAAAAATGTTTTGTAATTATTTCATTGTGATTAGGGAAATTTTGTTTTGTTAAACTATAATAATAATATCCGGGACAAATCACACACGGTCATACATATGTATACATATAATACACCCAGACACAGAGCAAACAAATCTGATCATCACACAAATTTTTGCCCTGGGTGGGGATCGAACCCACGACTCTCGGATCAGTAGTCAGGAGCGCTAACCACTGATCCACCGAGTCAGTCAGTAACTAAAATAATATTATACGGCTCTTAGATAATTTTATTATCAGTACCGTGTACTGCTAAGCTGTTACAACACGTGCATAGCAAGTGGAGTATATTCCCCAAAAGCGCTATTATATGACTGCTTAGATATCCCGTTATCTTTATAATGACGAGACGAAATGCGTTGGATATGTAAATTTGGAAATAAGGATTTTTGCGCGACGATTTCAGCTCCTGTATGTTACGGTTAATGTGTGAAATCTACATACCGAGATTATTCCCATTTGCATGGCTCAAGCCAAAAAGCGAATATATTTGCAGAGGGGCCGCTTCATACAAACCATTTAAACCGGCACGCACACATGGACATGACATCTAACCTAGGAGAGAAATCTTACACTGTGTCAGGTGAGTGCATCTAGGGCTGCCCTACGAAATACCAATAGGTTAATTAATTTACGTTGCTATTTATTATGTTACGTGAGACAACAGGTTATGTCAGCGTGTAACATTAAGTAATAGCAATACTTGAAGGTTAGCCTCTACTCATGAAAGTGAACAAACTTTGTTTTAAAATAGCTGAAATAAAAACAAAAACAATTTCCCGTAAAATGATGACCAATCAGCTGATATATTTGTATGAAAAAAAAAATGCGAATTCCGTGTCATTCAGTGTCATCGAACAAAAGATGTTCAGTTTCATGAACAGAAATATACTGTGGTTTTGCATAGAAAACGAATACTGTGTAGACGGGAAATTCTAACATTGAAAATATCAGTGGGCAAATTAGACGATTTTGATATAAAGTCCGAGAATTGAACTGCCTGTAAGGCTGAGTTTCAGATCTATTTCATAGTGAAGGCCATAAAAGACAAATGAAAAATGCCTACTTTAATGACAGTGGTGGGTAAGTGCTGATAAACTTTTACCATTTATGGCTGGTCCAAAAAAGCCATCGAACTTAACGTCGAAGACCTTGCTCTCTGTACCTTTCTGGCATGTTTCTGGTATTTGTGTTCATACCACGAGTTTGCATTCTTTTAGTAATTTAATTTTTAAATTAAACGAATCCCTCGTCCCAGGCAGAGGACTTTTGTGCTTGTATCTGCTTGAAAATGTATAGAAGTGGAATAGTTTGCTTGGAACTATGTGAAATATTTTTTGTTTTGTTTCAATTTTTACGAATAAACAAGACATTGTGATAGACACATTTTGAATTGGTATAAAACCATATATTTATATTATAGGTATATTTTTTGAATCTTCATCCATTTAGAGGTTCTACTGATGACATATTATATTTTTTATTTATAGATACTTTAAATAATCAACAGCGCTGAACTGAACACGATAAAAAACCGACTTCAATCGTAACAGTTACAATTTCGTTAGTTTTTTGATTTTGTTGATTTTTGCAAAAACCGCTGGATCAATTTAGATAAAATTTATACGGGACCACCTCTGAAGTATCACCTACCAAAAAAAAAGAATCATCAAAATCGATTCATAATTGGCGGAGTAATCGCGTAACATACATACAAAAAAAAACAACAACATATAGTTGAATTGAGAACCTCCTCCTTTTTTGAAGTCGGTTGAAAATTCAAACATTAGGTATGTTTTAATCCATAGATGAAGTTAAACACAGCCAATATTATATTTTAAGGAAGAGACAAGACATTATATCTGGAGTTAAAGAAAAGAGATGTACTTTAAAATAGTAGCATCATAAAACTATTTTTATCTAAAAGCAGATTCTATGTAAATTCAAGATCACAGCAAACTTGACATGAAAATTATTATTTTATCGTCATAGATAAAAAGCGGCCAAGTGCGAGTCGGACTCGCCCATGAAGGGTTCCGTAGCAGCAAGTAACATAATATAAAAGTTTTTGTAGTTCGTTGTAACTTGAATGAAAGGTAAATTGCGGTTTACGATTTATGACGTATTAAAAAAAAACTACTTACTAGATATCGTTTAAACCAATTTTCGGTGGAAGTTTGCATGGTAATGTACATCATATATTTTTTTTAGTTTTATCATTCTCTTATTTTAGAAGTTACGGGGGGGGGGGGGGGACACACACACATTTTACAACTTTGGAAGTGTCTCTCGCGCAAACTATTTAGTTTAGAAGAAAATGATATTAGAAACCTCAATATCATTTTTGAAGACCTATCCATAGATACCCCACACGTATAGGTTTGATGAAAAATTTTTTTTTGAGTTTCAGTTCTAAGTATGGGGAGCCCCCAAAATTTATTGTTTTTTTTCTATTTTTGTGTGAAAATCTTAATGCGGTTCACAAAATACATCTACTTACCAAGTTTCAACAGTATAGTTCTTATAGTTTCGGAAAAAAAGTGGCTGTGACATACGGACAGACAGACAGACAGACAGACATGACGAATCCATAAGGGTTCCGTTTTTTGCCATTTGGCTACGGAACCCTAAAAATGAGCCACTGAAACATACAAACATGGTGTTTCCCGAAGACCTAACAGATTGAAAGTTGAAACCGTTCTTTCGTGAAAATACGGTTTACATTTTGTAACATCAGAAAGTTTGTGCACTGTTATTTGTGTGTTTAAAGCAGTAGAGCTTAAAAATGAACATAGGAAAAATACTGTTCAAATGAAAATAAAAATCTTTTTATTTAAGTAAATGCTGTACAGATTCTATTAAATCATCATTATATTTTCTACCTAGAACAAAACTACCAATCGAAACAGTACACTCAACATTTCGTTTGTTCTTTTTTAATCCACAGTTGGTTAGCCCTTGGCATCATCGTCCCGGACGGTAAGTGATGCTAATACCGATGATAGCTGAGTTAACCAGATTCGAGATTTGTCTATTTATGTTCTGTATTAAGAAAGCGTTCCAGAACACATCACTGAGAGTAATTTATTATTCTGATAGTAGCCTATTATAAAACTGATTTCGATTAAACTTTTAACTATAAAAGGAACGGACTCTTACTTTTGTTTTGGAACGAGACGTTAGGTTTCTCTTTGACGATAGGAGATTTGAGCCCTTGCTAATAAACAATTTCTGTTTATAATCTGTGCACCTTTGATGTCGCTTTATAGTTTTAGCCGTTGCTTACACAACTACAGCACTCATTACCAAGAAAATAAGTTTTACTGAAACATTCCTCACAAACTCTGGCTCAAACTCTGGCCAAGGTCTGTTAAGCTGTTGACAGATGTCTGAATTGATGTCGGATCAAAGACCACTCGCTTCTGAGGCGTAACTATCTCTTTGAAACATTGAAATGAGCCCAGTACGCCACAAGCTAATCAAGTTTCTGTTTTAAAAGACAGTGGGATCAAATACAGAGTGTACCCAATTGAAATCGTGCAACTAACTGAATAACGTTTGTTCTAAGTCTTATTATTGTTAACAACCTAAGTATAACGTCCTACTGCAGGGGCACGGGTCTCTTCCCATACCTCGGGAAAGTTAGGCTATACTCCACACAAGTCCGGATTGGTGGGGGTTCATAAAAGACGAGACGAGACGATAAAAGAATTTTTTTTTTTAGTTTTACTTAATTTTTCGATTTCTATGATTTGGTATTTTTAAGATTGATGTATGGTTTTAATCTCACCCGGTATAAATAACACGCGACAGAGATAAAGATAATTTTTGTGACAGCAGGTAAAAGGATAGAAACTTATTCTAGTGCAAAAAATAGTTAATAACCTTATAAAAACTGACTGAATATAGGTATTCATAACATGAATAGCTAAAATACCCACATAAAAACAAGGCATATGGATGCCACGTGATGGAAGCCACAGAATTCTTAATAAATAGGTATAAGAAAGCTACCTTAAGTATACTTTGAAAAATAAAATTCGCAAACTATGACAGACATTTTAACATGTACATTTTAAAAATACGTTACGTCAAAAATGTTTTACGTTTTGATTACTACCTAAAGAAATGGAATATAGTTAGTAGTGGCGCGAAATGGTAGAGTCACTTCGCTCGGAGGTCATAAACATTTTTTTGTATATGTCGCAGTAAGATAGTTAAAGCCGTGATATAGTTATATCCCTAGGAATATAATTATATGCCGTAACATAGTAATACGTAAGACGTTTATAACTATTTTACTAGGGATATGACTATAATACGGTAATTCAGTGGTAATATAATTATAACACTAGAAGTAATTCTAGTGAAATAGTTGTTTAAGGATTGAAGGAAGATTATACTACTTGATTAGGTAGGTACTTCAATATTATGTACAAGATTTTAATAATTTCCTTACTTTTTACTATCCTAATTTGTTGATTCTATACTAAAATATAAAAACAGATTCTTTTATTATTTTTTATTATTTTAAGTATTACTTATCTTCTTCTTCATATCGTGTGGCACAATTTAACCGTCCTATCCACAGATTATAGGCGGCGGCTGCCTGGTGTTGCACTTAGCATCACCGTCGGTCACATGTAGGGCAATTGAGATTTACACCTACGACTACGGACGTGTGCAACGTGACCATCGTATACAACTAGAAATCAGATGTGCAGGTGTCCTCACGATGTTACCCTTCACCGTTAAAGCAGTCGGTATGAAAATGCACGTTAGTTTCGAAAAACTCATTGATGCACTGGCCAGGATTTGAATCCGAGAACCTCTGGTTAAAAGGACGCAGTCACTAACCGGAGTACTACTTATAACATAGTTTGTTTGCTTTGTTTGTGAGATTTTTGTAATAAAAAACTTATTTTATTGGAGCGTTTTATTTAAAATGAGTGCCAGTTGTGCTTAAAGAAAATATACTTATATTACTAGATTAGTTCAGTAAGATAGTTATATTACTAGATCGTGTCCGTATTGTAGTTATATCCCTAGTAAGATAGTTATGAACCGCTTTCATATAACTAAATCCCGGTATATAGCTCTATCCCTAGGGATATAACTATAATACGGCTTTTACTATCTTACTGCGACATAAACATACATATAAGTACTGATGCGATGTGGATACCACTTTGCGTATATAACTTTCAAAAGTCTATACAAATATCAACTTCGGAGTTACAGAATTGACTGCTAAACATTATACTAATTCCGCAGTGAAAAACATTTCAAGACTGAAAAGTCAACCATACGAAACCCTAAAAAGTAAGATAAAGCCGCAGTATTTTACCAGCACCATAGCAATAAGCGACAGGGAAATAGTTTGTCGTGTCTTTCCTGAAAGCTTCCGTTATGCTTACTGCAAAGGGGACTATCGCTAAACTGCCGTCATAAGAAAGAAGACCGCAAAGTACACGGGAACTCCATATACTTTGCGGCCTTCTTCTTATGAGAGCAGTAAATTCATATCGTTAAGGGGTGCTAAGCAGGTGACGCAGCGAATAGGGGAAGGTAAAATTATTGAAATAAATGCTGTAGGAAGTGAGAATTTTGGAACTGTATTGTCACTAATATTATAAATGCAAAGGTATGGATGTTTATTTGTGTGTTTATTAATTTTTTGTTTGTTCCACTTTCACGTCGAAACTTCATTTTACAAATCAAATCAAATCAAAATATGTTTATTCAAAGTAGGTAGCATTGTACACTTTTCGAAGGAAATTTTTAGGGTTCCGTAGTTATCGACTACGGAACCCTTATACTTTTAATATAATGTTAGTATTGAAAATTCTGCTGAACGATCAGGTCGGGTAGGTAGTTTTCTGAATGGCAATGCGATATCGAATAACACTGTTGGTAGCGATTCAATATTCACCTAACACCAACCACTAACTGAGTAGGTAAGCAATAATAATGGTTTCAGCGAAATTCTATTACAGCAAATAGGTACATCGATGTAATACTATCGTATACACTGGAATTCCAATTTCCTAACTAGTTTTGGTTTGAAATAGAACCCTTATAACTTTGACGATCCCATCTGAAATTTATTTGTAATCTACTAAATGATAAACGGTATTATTATTGTCTTGGATAGGCTTCCAGAAGAGGAGACGAGCAACTTTTTTCCTGGTATGATAAAAATAATTGAATTTTTATTTAATATTATTTTTCGTTCAACATTCTAAACAAAAATCTGAATTTGGGATTTTAGTAAATGATATTGAACAATGTTAAAGTGCGTCCTTTTGTAAAATTTGATTCAAACAAACTAACAAAACTTATACTTTGTTTACATTTTCAAGATTTTTAAATTTTGGCGTCATTCGGTCGCACTGCGTTTTTATGTTTAATAATTTATTAATCTTATGATAGAGAATGAGCGAGAAAAAGAGTGAGCTTACATATATGAAAACATATTTTTTGTCTACTCTACGTCAGCAAATGTTGTACAAAAAAAACGCATCAATGATGGCATAACAAACGTCGATATTGCTATTTAATCTAAAAAGTGTGGCCGCTGTTTTTAACTTCCATTTTGGTAATATTTAGTACTTATAGAGACTTTTAAAAATAAAGGCAATTTATGAGTCTGTTGTTTACAGTTAACATTAAATAACGTGTATATGAACGTATTATAAGTTAAAATTCTAATTCAATAAACATTAGTAGCTATTTGCCAGTTAGCGATGAGTTAGCGGAACCCCCCGGAGTAGCCGCTTTGTCTGACACTCGCTATCGCTTTGGACTGTTATTGGACTGCCAAAAAATGAGATGTATCCATTCATGCATTCATTCAATCGCAAACTTTTGTATAGGTTTTGTTCTTACGGAATACGAATTTTTGACCACTCGCTACCGTAAACCGTGAGTTAACGATTGCGATTTGGTCCCTTACAGAATACGACCCCTGAGCTTATTCAGTTTACGAGCTAAAGACCCCTGATACACGGACGGGCACATAGATATCAACAGAATTCCCTTTCTCCCATACCGAATAAAAAAAACAAATTACAGCAACCTATAGCGTATCTGCTAGTGCGAGTGTCTTTTTTCTTCCGATATCTCGGGAAGACAAGCCGCATCCATGCACGGATGTCAAGCCCGTACCTATTGGTAAAGGCTGTAGCGATAGTTTTGTGTGGATAACCGCCTTTTCAGGGATGGCACTATAAAATACCTGACACTAATGATGCCTTTTGTTAAAAAAAAAAACGCGTCCTCATTAACAGAATAGGGTTTTTCACCATTTTTTGAAAAGTATCTCAAATTGATCATTAGGTGGGAAAAAGTAAAAAATATTTTTTTAATTTTTTTTGAAACCTATAAGTACCCCAAAAATACATTTTAAATTACCATTGCCAATTAGCGCGCGAAAACGATAGCCGCCATGATGATTAGGTCGTGATGTCATTTCAGGAGTAAACAAAACAGCTCTGTACTAAAATTTACCACTATTGTGACGTCACCTGACAACCAGCATGGCGGCTGTCGTTTCAGACATTTGAATAACAGATTAAAAAACTTGATTTTTGTAAATCAAAAATAAAATGTTTTTTCTCATTTTATTGTATAGAAATCATATTAAATCGATTATGTATTACAAATACCACAGTAAATAAGCAGTTTTAGATTTTTTCTTGTATAGAGTAAAATACCCTATTGGACTTTTCATAAAAAAGGCGACTTTTTTAAAACTTCAAAATTTCTTTTGAAAATTTTTTTGTCAATAATTTTTTTGGCATTAATAGTATACTATGAGCCCTGATAATTAAATGGGATTGCCGAGCAAGACATCAAAAAAATGAAAATGTGAAAATTAATCATAATAAAATATGTTATCGAGTCACGGTTACACGTCAAAACCTTAAATCTGACACCCTAAAAAACGGCCAAGCCCAACTACCTACAAAGCCCTAAAAATTTCCGATTCCATCAAGCTACGCTGGCGGTGGGTCGGAAATTTCACGGAAATAATTGCCTGTCAACCAGCGTCCGGAGCAGGAGCTACTGCGCATGCGTCAAACTCAGTCCGCGCATGGACAATCCACGACATTAGCTCGTGAAACTAACAACAAATGTAATCTTTTTTAATAGATTTGTATTTTGAATTTGAAACTAGCTGTCATTTGGAATTCTATTTAATTGTGTCGGCGTTTGTTTGCTGCTTTAATCATGTAAGTTTAACCTTTTGTGATGTTGTGTTATAACCTTCAAATGTTGGACACCTAAAATTTTGACATAATTGATTTTTTGTTTATTCAAGTCTTTGTGTTTATTACTTAAATTTCAATTAACTTTGGAAAAAATATTTGTAAAATAAAAATTCTACACACTCCATCATTTCTAATTGGGAGACATCAATCAATTAAAATGATGATATTTTAGTGTACTTACAATGTCCACGTGATTTATCATATTTCGTGTAAGTACATCTTTAAAGTTATACCTTACGAGGCATCGCCATTGATTTTTATCAAGGTAACTAGATAGAATTTGTTAGAAGAAAAGTTGTTGAGTAGCAAATCTTCAAAATTGTATTGACGTAATGTTATATTTGTAAACATGTTTAGTATTTTTCAATTTTTTTTTCGCAAATTGAAGCTTTATTGGTCAAAATTATAACATAAATATAAAATACAATTTTATGGTAGTCAGTTTTTCAATTATATTCATTAACACTAAGACTGAAAACTGAAGTGAATTGTTAATAGAACGAAGCACGTTTTCAACCAGATGAATTTATGGCATTAAAATTTCCATAATTCATAGGAAAATTTATTTAAATAAGTATATAAATTACATAAATCTTCTTAAATGACCACTCTCGGAAATTTTAAACCGTGGTTTTTACTCTTATAACTGAACAACTTTTCCCAAAAGTCCATTTTGAATTGAAAAAAATAGGACTCAATACAAAATTGCTTGATTGGCTAATCAATGGGTATGAAAAGTCCATTTTACTTTGCAGTTACGCTTTAGGTTCTACAATGTTCACAGGAAAATTTGTTCAGTTTCATGAGATAGAACACTCTGTTAAAATTTCCCAGAGTAAGTAGTATTTTACACTCTGCATTTTCATAAATGCTAAAGTACATCTTTATATGAAGGTACCTACATCATTACATTTAATAAATAATGAAGTAAAGAAACCCATATTAAGGCAAGGTTTTGAACCAGGGGTGGTTGATATTTAAGTTGAGGCAAAACAGGTAAGGCGCTTTTAATACCAAAATGATTTTTTTTGAACAGTAATGACTTAAATCTATAGAAATTTTAACTCTGAAAAAATTATACCTAACTATTTTTGACTACATTAACTACGATCGTACTCCATCGGAAACAATTTCGGATCTATAAAAAAAAAAACAAAGATGTGTCTACCGTTACTTAAAACTTAAAACAGTTCCCAGTATATGACAAGAAAAAAATTGAAAATTGTATAACAATATTGGTTTCGACGATATGAAGGAAACTACGCCATTAGTCTGAACATTTTCATTTAGGAAAAAAAAATACAAAATAACCTGAAACGTAAATAATTCGCGTGGTGCGTGTGGGTGGGACTTACGTTTAGTACTGCGCAAATGAATGTACAGTAACTCTGTGCTACCTCGCCTTAAGCAAAATAAAAATATATCTATCATCACATATGGCAGTATTTGATGGCAAAAGTTGGTAAGCCCTAATATCTAAATGTCGGGTATTACAAATAAGGCAACTTATTATAATAAGATCGACGCAGTAAATTCTCCCTTTAAAGAGTGCATTCTCCTTTCAGAGATATATAAAATAGCTTGCCCCTACCATCAAAGCCAGCTAATAATGTCACAAGTCACCTAAATTTAGATTATGGGCGTTCTCTTAAAATATTATATACCGAAGATAAGAAGGTATTAAACAGGGTGTATTCAAAAGGTATATCAATATTAAAAGGTAGACAACCTTTGTTCTACGATTTCGATGAAATTTAAAAATAATTGAAAAAAAACCCGATTTCTGTATACTTTAAAATGTGGGCCGCAGCTTTCTTATAGGATTTTGCTGTTCTCGTTTCAGTTTTCATACAATTCGATGAGCTGATTGATTTTGTAAAGGAGGTGAATTTTTAAATCATATTTTCGGTTCCACGCTCAATCTATAATATTGATGTAACCTATTCTTCTATTTTGTATACGTAAGGTTTACTTAAAGTACAAAAACCTGTATGTAATTGACTCAATTTCGAGTTTCTCACGCCCGGCAGTTAGGAAGATCACCCTGTAGCTAGCCGTACAAGATAGCAGGAAATTGGAAGATGAAAGCCATTTTTATTTGATGTCGAAATTTAATTCCACTCCGGACTGATATCGAAGTGTTTCAGTGATTCGGCCCGTAACGGACTTGGACCATATATTTTTTGGAAAGGGTTTTAATGTATTTATTGAGACTGCCTATTGGCTTATTAGCCAAACTGGCTTCGTAGTCTTTACTCATTAAGTGTAAAATGAAACTCTGTCATTTGGAATAATAAAAAAAAGATTTGTAGGTTTTGTTTATTATCGTGATGAATACTATTATTTTATCTTTGTTAATGGAGTCTGACTGTGAAACTTCGGGGAATCTTTTGTGTCAACCTATAAATGTTGCAATACTTGTAATGTTACCTTCTCAAAGAACGATGAATTAATGAAAACACTTCATTGCATAAAACAAGTAAATATCAATAAGTTTGCACGTTCATATAAGTCAATCCGATCACTAAAACCTGGTAATGCGTAAACCTAAACTGACTCGGTGGCTAAGTGGTTAGCGATCCTGACCTCTGATCCAAGAGTAGTGGGTTCGATCCCCACACAGGGCAAATTTTTCTGTGATAAGCAGAATTGTTTGCTCTGAGTCTGGGTGTATTATATCCATAAGTATATGTATGTATTTAAAAGTATACTCGTATGTGTATGTTTATCAGTCTGTGGTTCCCAAGATACAGGAAATCCTACTTTGGGGCCAGATGACCGTGTGTGATTTGTCCCTGATATTATTATTAATAATTTACATTGAAATCGTCAACCGAAAAATATTACACTGTTTTTAGAGCAGTCGGGTGTGTCAATGTTTTAGTGTGCATTTACCATTTTTTATTACAGAAAGCGCCCTAAAATAATAAACATTAAAAAAAATCTTCAACTTCTCAGATTCTAATCCAAATTAGTCCAAGTTCCCTGTGATCCGAGACGCAGAATAATCCTGCTATCTTGCGTATAAACGGAGTACTTACTTAAATGTCAAATTCGTTCGTCGCTACGCCGAGTTCTGTCAAAACGAAACATACATTTCTTGTACTTTGTACGACAGGTACCTTTAAATTGATTTCAGGAACTTATTCCTTTCATTTCTAAATGGCATTTCGTCTGATCTAAGGGAAGATCTTATAAATGTGTCCAAAATTATGGAGATTAAAGTACCTATTTATGTAAATAAATCATTACGTTTAAGAGCTTCTCGTAATAAAATTTACGGTGTAAGTATAAAAAGAATTTAAACCTTTTCCAAGAAGATTACAAGACTAACTTTAATGTTTTTAGTTACTTACAACCGATTAGAAAAGATAAATTATTTGTTTATTTCAACTTTTTTATACTACATGATTATGTTAGATACTTTTATACAGTTTTCTTGTGGAAGGAAACTTCACTAATGTAAGTTTAAATTAAGGAATTTACTCTGCATATCAGACTAAAAATTCTTTATTTCATAATTCTGCGACCACTGGTGGTAAAGCACGACATTCAAAAAGGTTGCATAGCGGAAAATCTATCAAATAAAAGTTACGAGTATCTCTATTGCCTTCCCCATCTCGGGGTAAAATAAAAAATAAAAATACTAAACCAGACCCTATGAGTACTAAAAACGATCATCGTATAACCTCTAACGAGAGAAAAAAAATAAAAAAATGGACTTTATAAAACTCTCTTAAACAGTTACCCTTAAAAGTATCACCTAGGGACCAATGGGACCCTTCTAAAGTGGTGTCAACGATCGTTGCCGACCGTACACAGATGTAGTACAATCGCGGTCATAAGTTATTCAGCTCTAAATTGCCCACTGCTGAACTATTAACAAACAAGTTAAGCGGTCGACCTTACTCTCCTGATGAACGCCGCGACGAGGGTCAGTAAATAGTAGGGATTATTAATAAATTAGCCTTTTTAAAGCCATTTACATCGACTGAAGAGGAGTTAGAGCGTGAAATTGATATTTTATGACGATATTATAGTAACGTCGTAAATATAAAAATGTACAGGGTGAAATTCTATTTGTTTCGTTCACGTTAACTGTGGATTTCCCTCATTAAAATTATTTTCTTTAGAAGTTTTTTCTAAAGAACCTCTTTGGGAAAGGCTTTTTTGTGGAACAATTTCATGAGTAGAAGTTTATACTAACAGTTTCATTAGTCTCTCTCTCTCTTATTGTATGGCACAATTTAACGTGTTATCCAAAAGGTTATTAATGCGGTTGCCTGGTTTCATTAGTACAACCATGGGAAATGGGAACGAAATTGTATATTCAGGGAAAACAAACACTCAGATCTGGCCCCAAATTAGACTTCCCTGTGCGTTAACGGGTAAGATGGGATACCTCTTATACCGGCCATGTACCGGGCATGTCATACATGACTTACATGCCAACTTCAGGGCGAACAGTGATTAACATAAAGACACTTATTATACCTAGGAGGTTACCTTATACCTGTAATAGACGTTAAGCCCGTTGATTGATTGACCTAGGGGGTAGTCTTTTAGTTTATTATAAGAGAATATACTTTGAAATTAAGACAAAGGCCTTGTTTGTAACCTACTTACAAAAATAGTGGAGAATCTTTTTCACTCGACTGTATGTTTTTCGTGTGAATATTTTTTCGATATTCTCATGGTTTTTATTCGATAGATAATGATTGCGAGATGGTTTCGTATAAATTATATTAAAATCGTTTCAGTACTTTTTTTGACATATTAATAAAAACAAGAAAAGGAGACAGCAAAACTGTTGCTGTCAGGGCTGATGTAGGTTGATTTTTATGTTCAGCATTGCTTACTTCAAACTAAACTGTTAAATGTCAAATTAACTAGATAATAATGGCAAGAAAGTCACACATTTAAAAATAATTGCTTGTTTGAAAGACGTCAAAGTAATGAAGAGTAAGCATGAATGTAATTATCCTTTATATTCATTATTAAAGGTAATAACGTTTTCTTTTCTTATTCTCTCTTGTTTTATATTAATTTTCTTTTGTATGTTACGTGTAGACAAGTATAAATGAATACACAGTTGCTGTTATGAAATAGTCTACATATTAACATACCAAAACGCACATTCATTCCTCTAAATTGAAGCAGTGGAATTTGTGTGTGTAGTGATATTTTGTGTTTGAGTTCGTGTGTTCCATTTTAGGGGAAATTGCTACTGCTCTATGTTTATAGTCTGTATGTATCCGACGTATTTAATACAAATAGTAGTTTATTTATATCTTTGTTTGTTTGTAAACATTACACATGTCTGTATGTTAAAGCAGAATTTTCTTTTTTAATACCCAACGCAAAAGAGGAGGGACAAAAAAGAAATACAATAAAAGTTTACAGTGATACCTAGTTCGAATAAATATTTTTTATGTTTATGGTTTTTTCTCTTAAATATAATAAAAATAAAACATTATGTTATGTATTTAAGACACTTAAACATTCTAAACAATGTATCGAAATATTGTATATTTCTTACTGAAAGAAAATTATCAACTGTCTCAAAAAAAAACAACAAAACACATAATAATATATCGGACTTCTCAATAAAACCATTTGTAATATTAGACTAGGAAAGAATATCGTTTCCACGGAAAAAGGTTCAATACACTCGTGGAACAATGTCCATAAAACATATTAATATTTACCATCAAGTACATTTCTCTGATTCTCATAACTTTATAGCGAATACAATAAAAATACACTTCATATTTGTACAAGATATCGACAATTCTTAGAAAACGCGTCTTTTCCTTATAATAAAGTCGCTAGTAACTTTTAATCTCAGTACTGCCCTCATAAGAAAGAATGCCGCAAAGTGTACCTAATGGAAGCTCCATATACTTTGCGGCCTTTTTTCTTAGGCTGCTTTTCCACCAGAGATGTGCGAGGAAGCGGAGCGGTGTGCGAGGAAAAAATCCACAAATAGAATCGCTTCATTTTTCTAGACTCGCTGCTAAGCTCAGGTGGAAAAGGGCTTAGCGAAGCGAGGTATTTTGTATTGAGAAATGTGTGAGAGGGATGTGTTCCGAGGCATCCTTCGGAATACTGTTGCGAGGAATGTGTTGCGAGGGATGTGATATTGTATTGCGCCCACACATTTCACAGCTTCGCAACGCATCCTCGCACCGTACATTAATGCGCGATTTCACAGCTCCGCTACACATCCTCGTACAAGACATTTTCCTCGCACATGTTTGGTGGAAACCCCCACACATTTCCACAGCACAGCTACACATTCTCGTACGACACATTTTCCTTGCACATCTCTGGTGGAAAAGCAGCCTTATGAAGGCAGAATAGTCACCTCATCAGGCTAGTTTCAAGCCTCTTATCGAACTGTAATACCTACTCTGGGCTCGTGCCAGTAGTTTTCCGTTCTCCGACGAAGGCTTGCAAATGAGGCCTTCTTTTCTCAATTTACATATAAGCATAGATAAGGAAAGGGTTGGAACTTGGATCTCGAAACGTGTAGACTCAATGTAGACTTCATAAAGTATAGTAACTAATCAGGTTTGAAGCGTTTACATATATACTACTCAAAATAAAATAAGGGCCACTTATTTTCTTTAAGTTTCGTTAAATTTTATTGGGGCATGGTGCTTTTTACTGACGAGTGTTAAGTTTAATTTCTTAGTGATGATCGACGTGTAAGAGTATGGATATGACGCGGTGAGTCATTTTTGGAAGCCTGCATCCATGAAGTTGACAGTTCGGTGGTCCCAACGTAATGGTTTTGGGCGGGGTTAGCTTGCAAGACAAAACTGAGCTTGCACTTTTAAATGAGGGTGCTGTAACTGCTCACCGTTATGTTAAGGAAGTTATCACACCTTATATGATCCCATTTCCGCATAGAGTGGGTTCTAAATTAATCCTGATGCAAGATAATGCCGTGCACACACAGCTATAGCGACCCTGTCTATTTTGGAAGACTTTCATATTTCAGTGTTACCATGGCCAGCGAGCAGTCTGGACTTAAATCCTATAGAGCATATGTGGGACCAATTGAAACGAAGGTTAGAGAAAGTGAGCAAGAAGTTGACAAGCAGCAGCTGATTGATGCTTTGAAAAGTGCCTGGGAAGAGATTCCAACGGAAAACGTGAGGCTTTTGATCGAAAGCATGCAGTCTAGGCTTCAGGAGTGCATAGATAAAAGAGGAGGTCATATACATTATTAAAAATCAAAAAAGTGGTAAATTAAGTGCAATTGAGGGTAAAAATAATAATAAAAAAAACAGTGTTTTTGTAGTTTGGGGATTTTCATACAAAACGGATATGTTTTAATTAAAGTTTGATAAAAAGGTCTACTGAGAATTATTTGAAACATTTATTAGCTTAAATTGTAAACAATAGCATAATTTTTATTAAAGCGTACATAAAAAAAAAATATTACTTTTATTATTTTAATGATATACCAGAAAAACCTGCTGGCCCTTATTTTCTTTTGAGCAGTATATTATTCTAATTGTTGTTGTTTTTGAGATCTAGAGCTGGTTGGGGTAAGCAAATAGCGTTAAGGGCGGGCCTTTGTTTCTATCGGTCCTAATTGGTTCTTAAGGAGGTTTCCTAAAATAAATTAAAAACTAGTTCTTTGTCTTTTAATAGATGATGAGTTGACGTCAATTTGGGAATTATTTTATAAATTGTGTGATATCTTTCTTATTTTATAGCCTAAACTTGTTACATTTTTATTAATACCTGTAAAAATTTAAATCAGTCTATTTCAAATTCATATAAATGTGGAATACAAGTTCAAAGACTGTAAAAGAAAAGTAAGTAAAATTTTAAATATGAGCGACATGCAAACCGCCCATCGAGTCGCTCAATTTGTTTCAAAGCCAGCGTGTTCGGCTTGCGGTACAAAAAGCGAGTCAAGCGGGGAGACATAGTTTTTATAAAAATAAAATTATTTAATTAATATGTATTAAAGTTTATGCTTTAATTTGTTAATCTATTAGTGACGTCTAACAGCTACTAGTATGAATAAAAACTCACCCAAGTATTTGTATTAGCATAGAGATAATTTTATTATAATCTGAATTTCTCATAGTGAAAGTAACTAGGTACATCGGCGACTACGCTGTCGTGCAATATTAACCGCATCTTCTGTTTTATCATATCGATGAAACCGCCCCAAGACACATACGTAATCCTATTTTATTGTGCGAGCTCTTTTCGTGAGTATTTATTGATTGGTTTACTTTTTTACGAATAGGTGTGTCAGTTTGAATTATTTTTGATTTACCAATGTGGAAGGGGTAGTGTGTTCATATATATATTTTTTCACTCAAACGTTGTTGTTAGTATGTCGAATCAGTGACAATTATTAGCCTTTGGCGAAGGCTTGATGAAGGCTTAACGTTAGTAGTGGATGGTAGTGGATACTGTTTAATGTTTGTTTAAGTTCGTTACTCAGGGCCAATCGAAGGCCATTACACGAAATTAAAGAAACTCGTTCAAAGTTAATTTCTATAACATTTGGTGTTCAAGTTCAAATGAATTACCTATAGAATCATTTCTTTATTACAATCTTTGTCGTTTCTCGAACACAAACTGCCTTTTTCCGGCCACTTCATTAGTGTGAAGTTCAAATGAGATGATGCCAAAGGCTAACCAATTATTTAAAAATAATAGAAAAAGGGCACGGCTTTGCTTCCGTTGTAGGCTGTACGGAAACGTAGCATCAACTATTCTACCTGTATTATAACGAAAATTAAAAATAAGGTCAAGCAGCTACACGAATAAATTATCACAGGGTTTACGGCAGGCTGCGTTTATTTAAATCCGGGATTGAATTATACTTCTACATTGATTATCGATGTGGAAAACTAGTAGATATGGTTTGTCGATCAGTTTGTTTCCAAGCCAGCGTATTCGGCTTACGGTACAAAAAGCGGGTGAAGCGTTTAGTTAAATATCAAATTATTTAATTAATATCCATAAAATTGATGCATTTATTTGTTAATCTATTCGTGACATCTAACAGCTTGTAGTGATTAAAAAATTCACCCAAGAATTAGTATTATCATAGAGATATAATTGAATTCTTCATGGTGGAGCAAACCACTATCAGCGACTACATTGTCATGCAATGTTAACCGCATCTACTGTTTTTTTATATCGATGACGTTGTTAGAGAGCCCGGTATGCATTATTTCTAAATGGCGCTTATCTATTTAAAGCGCTTAGACGAGCAACGTAATATTTTACACGTATAATATTTTACGCAATGTATTTAAAAGCATTTTAATGAAAATAACAACAACAAAATATATAAGACACTATAAAAATATTTCACCACTTTAGCATTCTTTTATATTAATACTCTCCTCAACGAAATTAATGTTCGCAATATAATCAATCAAAAGTATATAATAAACAAGCAGTCGACAGAGCGCCTTTCAGAATTTTGGAGCACCCCGATACGGATAATTTAGGTTCAGAAGGCAATGATGGTAGAACCGAGCCACGTGGTTCGCCTCAACACATACATTTCGGCATTCAGTGCTCTTCTAAATGACATGATATTAATTTACCAAGAATAGCCCAAGGCGTTTGGTTACCATCATAAATAAAAACTAAATTTTCGGGACGAATCACAAACTAGGATTCTCTCTATTATGAGACTGATATACACGTCGCAATAAAATAGTAAAAGCCGTAATATAGTTATATCCCTAGGGATATAGCTATATACCGGGATTTACTTATATGAAAGCGGTTCATAACTATCTTACTAGTGATATAACTATGATACGAGGCCGATCTAGTAACATAACTATCTTACTAAACTAATCTAGTGAAATAAGTATATTTTCTTTAATTTGCAAAACTGGTAATCATTTAAATAAAACTCTCTAATAAAATCACTTCTTCATTACGAAACTCTCACAAACGAAGCAAACAAATAATGTTATAAGTAGTACTCCGGTTATTGACTCCGTCCTAAGATCTCGGGTTCAAATCCTGGCCAGTGCACTAATGAGTTTTTCGAAACTTATGTGTATGAAATTCAGAATTAGGTTCAGCATCTACTGACAAAGTAAAAATTTCAGTTTAAAAACCATTCCTCCGGGATCCCTCGAGTTTTCCGGGATAAAAAGTATCCTATGTGTTAGACGAGTGCTTTATCTATCTAACTACGAAAGTTCATCCAAATCTGTTCAGTAGTTTCGCCGTGAAAGTGGAACAAACAAACAAACATCCATACTTTTTAATATTAGCATTTATAATATTAGTGAGATGTGATACATTTTAGTCATCATAATACAATATACAGATAATAAAACTTTTTCTTTTACAATTTCAGTATGTCCCTATAAATAATTGAATTGAAATATCTGACTAAACAGCGATGAATCTCAAACTACGAGTAAAGTATGTTGTTATTTCGCAAACCCCCTGGGGATGTTACGCGATGCGCGACGACTTTTATAATGTGTCCTCATAAAAACTTCGCCGTTGCTGCGTACCTATGTAATGTAAAAGTTTCTTACAACTCTCTTCTGATTCTAATGAAAAAACGAGAAAATGTTCATTAGATTTAGCAAGACCGCAAATTATGTTGTAACGGTCTTCATAAGGCTTATAATAGAAGTTGGTAAATTTTATGAGACGCCCAATAATCTTTTTGCGATTACAGCAAATTAACAAAACATTTTGTATTCTCGAGTAAAAGTTCAAATAAATTTTCTGTAGTTTTATTAACCTTCAAAAGTTGATGATAAATTCATGAACTTCGGTAGAAAGTAAACCAATGGCAGAGTTGAGCAGCAATTTTTGTGTGAAAAACAAACACACCACCTACAATTAAAACATCATTTCCATCTCCGTAAGTGTGTAGCTTCAGGTTGTATAGACGTTTTTGGACTACCAACACCATTTTGCCTTCATCACCATCAGCCAAAAGACGTCCACTGCTGGACAAAGGCCTCCCAAGGATTTCCACACTGATCGATCCTGCGCTGCCCGCATCCAGCGGCTTCCCGCAACTTGGTCGTCGGTCCTTGCCTTGCCTTCATACAACCATTTTAACTCTAACGAAGAAAAAAGATCATCTTATGAAATATATCATTATTAAAGAAGGATATGTTTAATTAATGTAAGCATATGTTTAATTAATACTCATAAAAGTTGTGGGTAAACTTTTGAAATAATGTCAATTAAACTTTTTCAATCACGTACGTGTAATAAATATGTGCTCTCTTTATATAAGTTAGAAACATGTGCAAGTATCATATAATCTCCCGAACTCTGTCTATCAAGAGTGTTTCAAAGAAAATACATTATCTTGGCTTAGTTAAAAGTTGAATTAGGTACGCGGGGCTAAGTAACTTTTACAATAAGTAGCTATAGAAATAGCTGTTTTTCGGAGATGCAAAGTTTTAGTATTATAACCTGCTTTTAACTGCCAATAACAGAGAATTTAATCATTATACCACCTATAAAACTTGTGGAAACTTTACGTATTGTGACCTCAGAGGCGTACACTGATAACCATTAAAATCTTACTTTTGTTTCAGATTCCAATTCTCAATGTTAAGTGCGACAGGCGCTCGTAAAAGTGACTTTAAGGGTCGACAAAATTTATCTTGGTCACTGTGAAGGGAGGCAGATTGAGAATAATGAACGATACGTTGACTTACACAACTCTTGGCAACGCTACTGGAAGGAATGCCACGCCAGACACTTTGCTGCCACATCCACAAAACATCATCGATAACAAAATAGTTCAATCTATTTTCTGCGTTCTGTATACCATTATATTTGTCTTAGGTTTGCTTGGGAATCTTCTTGTCTGCTTCGTGGTCATCAGAAATAAAGCCATGCAGACCGTCACGAATCTGTTCATAAGCAATCTCGCTCTCTCTGATATACTCTTATGTATATTTGCCGTCCCTTTCACTCCTCTCTACTCCTTCAGAGGTTCGTGGAGTTGGGGCGCTCTCTTATGTCACATAATGCCTTTTGCACAAGGGTGCAGCGTATACATATCCACTTTGACACTTATGTCTATAGCTATCGATAGGTTCTTTGTAATAATTTACCCTTTTAGACCAAGAATGAAGATTGAGACGTGTATCTCGGTGATTATTATGATATGGACGTTCTCCGTAACTGTCACTACTCCCTACGCTATTTTCATGACTTACTACGATTTGGATATTGGAAGATTTTGCGAGGAAACATGGCCTTCGGAGAAATTGAGACGTATTTTCGGTTCTGTCACCTCAGTTTTACAGTTCGTCTTACCTTTTATGGTTATCGCCTTTTGCTACACGTGTGTAAGTTTCAAGTTGAACGATAGAGCCAAAGCCAAGGCTGCTAGTAAGAACTCCCGCAAAGAAGAACTCGATAAGAACAGAAAACGTCGAACTAATCAGATGCTGATCGCTATGGTTACTATCTTCGGTCTCTCCTGGCTGCCTTTGAACGTCATCAACCTTTACAATGATTACTATATGTATGCCATTCATTTCAAATACTACTTCCTCATCTTCTTCACAGTCCACGTAATAGCCATGTCTTCAACCTGTTACAACCCATTCATTTACGCGTGGATGAATGAAAATTTCCGTAAAGAGTTTAAGCAACTAATCCCTTGTATAGATACTTCTGTTCAACTTCGGAATATACCATTAGATCAACTGGGTGTTGGTCCTTCAGAAAAGACTTTCAACGGAAACACGACTACTGACAGTTACTTAGGCTCAAGCTCGCAGAGAGCGCCATCTTTTAGGCATAAGAGGAAGCCAAGCGCCGCTGCAGATGTGGAGAAAAGCGGTGTTGAGTTGAACGAGGATCTTCTTAATGTGGACGTGAAGCATTGCCATATATCGACCAGCTATAACCTGAGACGCGAATCGGTGAAGCTAAGGTTGATCAATGAGGAGTCTTTTGATGGAACTCCAACGCAAAGTCAATTCTAACGATTGATGTCACGGGTGAGTTAACTATCTGTTTATTCTGCATTTTTTTTTGGAACCAGGTAACGTCCCACATTTTGTTCTTTTTTCACCCTTAGTATATAGCAAGGGTTTTTTATAGTTATTTGCCACCATCGCTTCTTATATGTTTTTGGTTATTTGCCACGATGTCACGAAAACCATAAATGTCTGGAAATTCAATGTAAGTTTTTCTTCTACATAAACAATCTTTTATTCGCGTTTTTTTGCCTTTTAACTTTGAGATTAAGGCGAAGTAGTACTTATTGTTTTTTTTGGATAAAACTAGCAGAATAAAAAATGTCTACTACGAAGAAAAAGGAAAAAATCTTAAAAATTACGCCATTTATCAGAGACGACATATAAGTGTTGAATAAAAATACATCAGCAGAACGCAGGTAAGAAGAACAAATGCGTTTTGTTATTATACCAGGCGAAATAAATGAACATACTTTAGCAAAGCTGCGACATATTTTGCAATATCTTAGTCTAACGCCACCCACATTCAGAAAGCTAATAAATCTTTTTAAAGACTACTTACCTTAATGTTTCTGCGTATGTGTGTGCGAATAATCGTCTCTGAAGCGTAGATAGGAACGCTTAACAAAAGGAGGTCGCGGGTTCGATTCCTGTCTGGGTTTTTAAATTGTTGGATAGTCTGGTGCGATGGGGAATATTGGTAATCCCGCTTCCGTAATCTGCATCATCGTCACTTACTTACTATTAACATGGCCTAGGGATAAAAAATATACCTATATTAAATACTAGCTTCCGCCCGCGACTTCGTCCGCGTAGACTTCAGAATTGCGTCCAGAAAGAAACAAAATTTTAAGATAGCGCTATCTAGTGAAGAAGCGGAAATTTCGAGTTTTTAAGCATTCCTACGGGAACCCTTGAGTTTTCCGAGATAAAAAGTATCCTGTGTGTTAGCCGAGTGCTTTATCTATCTACCTACCAAGTTTCATCCAAATCTGTCGTTTCGGCGTGAAAGCGGAACAAACAAACAAACTGACCAACAAATAAACATCCATACTTTCGTCGTTTCGGCGTAAAATCGAAACAAACAAACAAACTGACAAACAAACAAACATCCATACTTTCACAAAGACGCCATTATAGGTTTATCCCTTATAAAATAATACTGTCAAAATGACAATTGTCAAAGTGGCAACTGTCAAGCTGACAACTGTCAAAATGTCAACTGTCAAAATGACAACTGTCAAAATAACAACTGTCAAAATGACAACTGTCAAAATGATAACTGTCAAAATGACAACTGTCAAAATAATAACTGTCACAATTACAACTGTCAAAATGACAAATGTCAAAAGATAACTGTCAAAATGACAACTGTCAAAATGACAACTGTCAAAATGACAACTGTCAAAATGACAACTGTCAAAATGACAACTGTCAAACAGACATTATCAAAATCAGTTTTGATTTCCGCCTGATACATGGAAACCCTCGAGCTTTCCGGGATGAAAAGTATCCTATGTGTTAATCCAGGTATTAAACTATCTGTGTACAAAATTTTATCCGAATCTGTTGAGCCGTTTTTGCGTGATTGAGTAACAAACATCCAAACATACAAACATCCAAACTTTCACATTTATAATATTAGTAGGATTAAATAATAATATAAATAAATATTAAAAAATATATATTATTGAGGAAAAAATGTGGTCAATAATGTAAATGAAATGAAATGAATTTTCAGAGAGAAACTTTTGTAACATCTTGTATATTACAGGCATGAAAAATACGTCGATATTTTCTTACTACAACACTTTTCTACTTGTTACGTTAACACAACAAATCGTATCGTCCCCACTGCAGGGGCACGGGTTTTCTCCCACAACTTGAAAAGGTAAGGCCATACTCCACACACGGGGCCAAGTCCGGACTGGTCGAGGTTGTATGTCTTAGAAGTTTTCAAGCCGCCTATAAGGCCTCCGACATGGCTTAACGACTGCTATTTAGTGATAACAGCCGGCACTTATGACTTGCGAAGCAAGGAAACGGTCGAGATGAATACCACTAACAGTCAAACCCATCTCCAGGTTGTGACCGTGTCTGCAGTCAGTTAACCTGCGTGATCTACGCGACCACGCAAGCCGCACTGAGCCACGACTGCTTCTACTTGTATTCCGTGTTAATATGATTAAAACAAAATTTTTAGGAAATATAAATTGTTAGCGACCCGCCCCGGCTTCGCACGGGTGCAATATATTATATACATATAAACCTTCCTCTTGAATCACTCTATCTATTAAAAAAACCGCATCAAAATCCGCTGCGTAGTTTAAAAGATATATGTATAGGGACAGACAGACAACGGGTAGCGACTTTGTTTTATACAATGTAGTGATTGGTTGATTCCACCGCACGGGTCTGAACAACTTTTTCAAAAGAACCCATACTGAATTCTCAATAAAATTTTCGAACTCTAATGGGACATTTAGAGAACGAACGGGACACTTTGCAAAGGAGTAACGTCTTCAGGAGCGCATTTTGCGAGTTGGTCAATACCGTCAAATTTGTAAGAAATTTCCAAAGTATTTTCATAGTCTTTTGCACCCTGTATACCTGTACAATATTAGTGATACTTGTATATCATAAATATTGTAGACACATAGGTATATCTATAAGTAAGTACCTACCTGCAATATTTCATGAAATCTATAACATCTATAACCGTTCTTCTAGCGGTTTGTGTCAGATATATCGAGTACGAGTCTACGCGAGATTTACTGCGTAGCTCGTGGCATTCAAGCACGTAGCACCGTTATGGCGTCGTGGTGAAGACAAAGTTTCTAAATTAAAAAGAAAATTTCACGTTTGTTTGTTTTGTTTTATTTTTTTGTTTGGTTTTTGTTTTTGTAATGTTATAGGCAATTTACAGCGTTTTACGTACTAAATGTTGTAGTTTGTTATTCGGTTGTAGTTCGTCGATGTTGTTTCTAAAATATTTTCATCTCTTTTAGACTTCGTTCGTTTCTTTTTACGCATCATTCTAACATATGTATTACTTGGTTAAGATGGTAAAAGGCTGAAAGAAAGAAGCCATCGTCACGAATGGGGGGGGGGGCAAATTTTCAGTGTACCCTTATTTATGAAGCGATCGATGGCATTAGACCGTTAATCGCAGCGAGCGCGAAAGTTTTTGAATAGTTAAGAAATGCCTCTGTTTATTTGCATTTTAGAGAAGTTTTAGTACTTCGGTCACGCTTCAATTGCACCCCTTCCCCCCCCCCCCCCCTGGATCCGCGCCTGCCACGGCCTCGCAGAAAACTGGCGTGAAGCAACGCTTGCGTTGTGTTTCGCCGAGTGAGTGAGGGTACCGGAGGCCCAACCTCCCCTCCAATTCCCCCCATCCCCCCATCCCATTTTAAAGGTCTGCAACGCACTTGTGACTCCTCTGGTGTTGTGGGTGTCTATGGGCGGCGGTAATCGCTTACCATCAAGTGATCCGTCTGCTCGTTTGCCACCTATCACATAAAAAAAAGACACTCGACAAAACTGTCATGTTATTGACGTTTGTAAATCGAATCGCTAAGTGACTGATACCGTCGCCGGTTTAGTGAGGGGCGGAGATTGGTCATACAGTACGACTGTACTATTATAATATACTAGCTTTTGCCCGCGGCTCCGCCCGCGTGGATGTCGGTTTATGACTGTCTCTAAGGTATCCTACGGGAACCATGCACTTCCCGGACCAAAAAGTATTTGATCTATCTACCTACCAAATTTCTTTTAAATCCGTTCAATAGTTTCAACGTAAAATCGGAATAAACAAACATCCATACTTCCGCATTTATAATATTAGTACTTAAGATAAGAAGTAAGATAAGTAAGGATCAGAAAATGAAATTCAATAACATGAAAATGAAGATGAAATGCCTCTTTTGCCGTTAAATGCGGTGGATATCACGCCTCATCCCTGATTGATCGGGTGTAGAGGAAGCAGTGGTATCCACAAACACCCAGTAGGACCTTGCAAATCGTAATTTGCACAACAAAATTATATTTCCTTTTACTTTGCCTAAAAAGGGATTTCATTTTCTTAGTCTAAAGTGATAGTGATGGCATCAGTCCCAAGTTAATTGTTAATGATGAAGATGCTAAAACAATATAATCGGTATTAAGACAAACCTATGAAGGTTTACAAAAGCCTCATAATGTAAAATTACCAAGTTTTTTGTATTAACTGAATACTTGAATAAAATGAATAAACGTTTTTTTTCAGGTGCGACGATGGAGACGTCCCCAAGACAACACAAATGCATAGTTTTAAGAAACCTACCCAATATTTTTGGAGTATATTTTTTGTACCGACAAAGACTTTTGAAACTTAAATCAATACGCTTAATATTTACTAACCTTTACATATACGATTCCTACATGATTATGAAAAGTTCATTTAAAAGATAATGTACTTATGGCACAAATTTTAATGGTCACTGCCACTTTCTACAGCCGACCACAAAATTTTGAAATGTGCACAAAAATATATTTACTTCATTTTTTACCAATTTCATAAAGTGTCATAACATTGTCTTTTTTTTTTATTATTTATGAGTTTTACGTATTATTTATCGTATTTTAATTTATTTTATTTCAATTATCAAAAAAAAATTGTTATGAATAATTAAGTAAGAAATTATTGAAATTTCGGAAAGAGTAAACGAAATTTAACTTATGAATTATAGTAAAGTAGGTTCCATACAATCTATTCTGTGTAATCTATTCTAGTATGTCTCTAAAATAAATAGAATAAATTAGTTAGTAAATAAATTGTTTAATTCTACTAATAAAATTTTAATCTAACTTAAAAGTCATAATTAATAGTTGTCAGCTGATGGCCATTTCGTAAAAAGTCTCAAGAATGACGATGCGTAGTGGGCGCAACGCCCTATACTTTGATAGATGACAACCATCGATATAAGAGAACAATTAGATGTGGTTAATACTCCACGACAGCATAGTCGCTGATAGTGGTTTGCTCCCCTATGTTGAGTAGCGCCGCCTTTTCGCGCACCATTCGCAATCTGACAAGCGACGAGTAAACATCCCGTGTTTAAATGAAAATATATCTTACAGAGCAGTGAAATGTGCTAAAACAATAAAAAAATAAAGAACAAAACTAACAGCAACATTTCTTATCACTTTATTCTTGTTATTTTATGAATATTTTGTCATTTTATAGTGATGCTACGCTACTCGTCGCTAGATGTCGCTAGTAGATAACATTAATTAATTACATGCCTCCCTACTCGTCGCTAGATGTCGCTAGTAGATAACATTAAATACATAAACCTTAAGCTTGTCACACAACGGCGATATTTGTTTAAATAAATGCCTCCCTCTTCACCCCGCTTCAGCCCCCGCATGACGAACACGCTGGTTCAGAAACAAACAGGGCGAGTAACCTTATCTAATGTTTCCCATATCGATGATGACAACATAGGTGGAAAATATTATTATCTCAGAAATCATTATTTTATTAAAAAATGGGGGTGGTTCATTTTGGAAACATATAGAAAATACATAAATCAAAATTGGAGGTAAAAAATAATTGAATGACGTCAATTCTTATTTTTTGTGAACCAACGGTTTTTTTTTCAAAACAATTGTATAAATTATATTGTAAATTAGCTATTGTTAGCAATGTTAGGTGAGAGTATTATATGTAATGTATTAAAAATTATAAACTAATGAATCGAATTTTCGAAATCTGTAAACAGGGGATAGCCAAAAAAATACTTTGAGAATATAAGAAGCTCGATTTGAGAGTGATCGCTAGACTTAATTAGGTGTGAAATTGGGTGTAAAATTTTTGGACTCTCCATACAAAAATTGCAAACCAGATGATCAGTTTGTATGAAATGTCCAAAATTTTTTTTTGTGATTTGAGCAAAGTCGTAGAACAAAAGTTGTTCAGTACCATGAGTAGAATCCCAAGTTAACGGGTCCTACACCAATTTTGTTACACTCTGTAAAAAACATCTTTTGTAAAAACCAAAAATATGATTTATTTATGGACAAGGCCAAGACACATTCAAGAATAAAATTTCTACTATACTTAATTTTTTTCGGAATTAGGTTTGTAAGATACTTCGGGTTATATAATATGATTGTACAAAGTTTTATAAATTACAGATCAGCAAACGCAGCGTGCACAAACGCATAATTATAAATACATGTAAGTAAAAACATAATAATATGACAGTGCTCCTCCTTAAGCTTCGTTGCTCATTAGGACTTTTGCTTTGTCTGGAAGTGGGTTCTAAATAGGCACCAAAAGAGTATACCACTTTCAACTAAGTTTATGAAGCCTCGTCCATAAATAATTATGACTTTGATTATTTTTACTAAATTAGAAATGTTACAAGTAGGTAATGTCAAGAGAGATGCAATGAAAAAGTGCTATAAAAATAAAATTTAATGGAGAAAACAATTATTTATTACTTATACGTATTTACTTATCTTTAGAAAATTCAAACTTATATTATTGAGGACTAAAAGTACATCAACTTTTTAATTAAACTTCGTTAAGATGAAGTAAAGTATTAAAATAAGTGATTTATTTTTAAGAAAGGAAATAATGTATAAATATATACATACTTGTATATTACGTAAATAAATTATATAATATTTAAGCTAAAGGTTTAAACGAAACAAAAACATTATGAGTGTCAAACTTAGTCTTTTAATAGCACATACATAATTATGTAATTATTAATTATGTATTTATTAAGCAATACTAATTGAGCAGAGAAGTCAATGATGTTTAGAAATAAAATTAACATAACATCCCAATAACCTTTGAATGTAAAGACTAGTGTTAATGTATCATATAATATTTAAGATTAATTCAATTCAATTATTTTATTTAGATTTTTTAAGGGTCACTTAAATTTTATTTACCTTATTTTTTTCTTTACCTTAATTAATCTACTTATATGCGTAGTAAAGTAACATATTTTTTCGTAAATGTTTTTTCGTAAATGCCCAGTGTAATTTGAACAGGGTCAGTTAGAATCTTTGTAATTAGATCTAGATTAAAATACATCCATTTATGCTGAAATCTCAATTCAATTCAATTCAAATATTCTTTATTGCACAGAGACATACATGATAAAAAATCTCATCCAATATCATCCTTAAATGTTGACGTATCGAAGTCTGTTGTGTCGATCACAATTTAGTTTAATGTCCAAATGAGCGATGTTACATTTACGAGTATGTACATCTGTCACCGTAAGATTATTTTTTATAAAATCTAAAAAAAACTCGTAATTGATGCTTCATTTACGCCATTCTACGAAATACAAACCGCATTTTCACGAAAAAACTGTTTCAATTATAGTAATGATAGATGTTTCCTGAGTGCCCGAGATTTACGGATCTAGATCATATGGTTTAAATTATTTTCTCGTATAATAATGGTTTGAATTCCGTAAGATAGCGTGGATAAACAATTTTTCTTGTTTTTCATAAAATAACACGTAACTTTGTGAATTTACGAATAATGCAATTTTATGATGTCATAAATCCACACATCCACATTATGCAGAAGGTTAAACACACATTATATTATGTAATATAATAATAACACAGTTAATTATATCATCAATACAAAATCGGAGGCTCCTTAAAGGTTTAATAATGTTTTCTGTTATAAATTTAGATTATATTATTTATTTAATTAATAAAATGAAGCTAGAGAATCCTCAATTTTGTCTACCTCGGATAGCGTAGAGTAGTATTAAAACATTATTTATTAAAATAAAAGTTAAATGTATTTACCTATTATAATATAATGAATATAAACAATAATTATTATCATTATGTTACTCACAATTTTAGCAACAGTTTTGTATTCTGTTTTAGATAATATCAATTTAATTGTAATTGAAAACAATAATAATTATTTATATTATTTTTGTTATTCACATAATGGATAACGCCAAAAGAACTTAAAATAAATTAATAAATGTTACTTATTTGAAACATATTCAATACATTTTTATTAATAACCTAATCAAAAGTTGGAGCTGACCACTAGCCACACAACCTCCCCTAATCCGGACTTGGCCACTAAGCTATGGGAAGAGAGCCTTGCCTAGCAATGGGGACGCTTTTTGGGTTGTTAATGGTTGTTAATAAGAGACAGTGATCACTGATTAGGTATTAGGTTGTCCGAAGAAAACTGTCCGCTCTTTAAATACAAGTTTATACATGTTTGTTAGATTTTGTGCGCAAGACACTAGTGCATTATGTAGAGTAGTTCATTTATTATTACGCGGTGCAGGCATCGTTCCGTAATGGCTCAATGAGAAAGATTTATATATTTTTTTAATTGACCTGTATGACCAACGGGTCGTCATCAAGTTTTTCTTTGTTCAGGGACATTCTGCAGCTAAAGCTCATAAACGCGGTATCAAAAATTCAAAGAAAAAAATATGAATGTCAAGACCATTGTGGTGGGACCCTACAGCACTGGCGTTTAAACGCAAAAACGAGTTGAATCACTGAGGGAAGTGTTTAACCAAACAAGATGTTGGAGCCTGAGGTCCCTGTCGGCTAATCTAGGAATCCCTAAAACAACTTGCCACGAAATAGTTACTGAAAAACTGGAAATGTGAAAAATCAAAAAAAAAATTGCTTCCAAATGAACTTGCTCCAGTCCACTTGGAAACATGTATAGAGTACTTCAAATTCAATTTGCAGTACTACAAGCAGCAAACTGACCTCTGACATACTGTTGCCGTGGAAGAGACGTGGGTCTCTCTCCAACGTCCGCCTAAAAAATATCAGGCCAAACAGTGGTTGAGAAGGGAAAGACACCAAGTCCAGTAGCACAGTCAAAAAGGTACGGACCTAAAGTGATGACGATATTAGTAATGGATATCAAAGAGATTATTTATTACGAAATTCTGGTCGATCAGGAAACTGTGCACCACGAGAGATATCTTCGATTTCTCAAGCAGCTTATCAAATATTGGCATGGTGATTGCAAGCACACTGTTTGGCTTCTCGATGACAATGCTCAATCTCATCGTAGTACGTCTATGATAGCCTGGATCAAAGAAAACCAAACTGAACGTTGGCTTCAATATGCCTATTCTCTCGACTTTAGCCGCTGCGTCCACAGTTGCTTCCATGCGCTGAAGAGAGTTATTAATGGTGTGGCCTACAAAAATGTGAACACTCTCCGTTATGCAATAGTTACTGAGATTCGATAGGGAAACGAAAATGGAAAGTATCTTACTGTTAGCAAATTGCTAGAGCGCTGACAGCGCTGTATTATTAAGCAAAGGCAATACCTGTTATTATGTGATATCTCCAAAGTCTCTTATAATTAAACTTTTATAAATTATTTTATAGCGGACAGTTTTCTCCGGAAAACCTAATACTTCCGTATATTTCCGTCTTTTCATTGGGCAATGATCGTGATAATATTTACAAGCTTTTATTTAACTTCACTTCTGTGTATGTATGTGGGTATGGCACAAGTCTTGCTAACTAGTTTTAAACCACTTCATCTGATGGATTGGCCTGATGCTGCAGCCAGGGTCGTCTCTTTAAAGTGGAACTCCTCAACGGCTTACAGCAGACACGCTGGGTTTGGGCTAGATTGCACAGTACATATACACAAAAATAATGAACCATGAGCTGACCTGATGCTGCAGCCAGGGTTGTCTCCTCAAAGTAAACTCCTCAACGACTTACGGCAGACATTCCGGGTTTGAGCTAGATTGGACAGTAGGTACATAGACAGAAAAATAATGAACTATAAGCTGACCAGATGCTGCAGCCAGGGTGGTTTCCTCAAAGCGGAACACCTCAACGGCGTACGGCAAACACGCCGGGTTTGGGCTAAATTGTACAGTACATATACACAAAAATAATGAACTATGAGCTTACCTGATGCAGTAGCCAGTGTTGTCCCCTCTAAGTGAACTCCTAACAGCTTACGGCAGATATGCCGCGTTTGACAATAGCGATGCCTTGTTAGAAATGAACCGTTTAAGACGTTCGAATAAAGATGACTAAAATAAAAATATTGGGTCCTTATGAAATACCTGAAAAAAATTAAACCACGGCTTCTACTCATGAAACTGAACAACTTTCCCTAAGGAACCTATACTCAATTCGCAAAAAAATTTTTGGAGTCCTCATACTAATTGATCAACGGAGCCACTCGCTTCACATAAGGAGGTCGTAGGTTCGATTCGATTTGGTTGGTGGTAGAGCATCAGTGTTAAGGCGCGAAGTACACTCAATCTGAGCAGGTTGATGCATGACAATATAATATCGACCGTAACGCCCTACTCATTTTAATTTCAGATCAGTGTGGGTACCATCGCGGCGGTTATGTCAAGGCCGAACGCAAAATTCTCGAGATTTCGATGTTTTTATTACTTTTCTTGGCTTTCAAATAAGTTGAAAAAAATCCGTTCAAGATAAATTGAAGATATTAAAATGGCCGATTTTTGTGTGTTGGTTTCAACATAAACAAATATTGTGTTTCCGAGAGAATTTGCAATTAATGCAAAATACAGGGTCTACAGGATATTTTTTTTCATCAAAGTTTTTGTGATTTTTATGATTCTGTTCAAGAAAATTTGTTTTTCATTGTTTGAAGTATGTTATATATTTTTTCTATGGTGATAGCTTTAACCAATATTTCAAGAATTTGAATTGAATATTGCGATTTGGCTATAATTAGCGCCTTAACAGAATTGACGTGTTCCGGCATAAATATAAGAGAAAGTCCATTGTGTTGGGGAATCTTTGTACAAACCGCTTCCATCTTCGGCACCATCATCACTTACCATCAGGTGAGATAATGCCAAGTTCATATACTACATAGGACCCTTTACATTAAATAATATTTATAGTTATTTTTACGAATTGTTAAATAATGGGAGGCTTAAGCTCGGCTGCCTACGCCGTCAAGAAAATAAGGCAATTGACGGATGTAACAACTGCAAGATTAGTATATTTCAGTTACTTTCACAGTATAATGTCTTATGGCATTTTACTGTGGGGACACACAGCAGACATTGAAACCATTTTCATTCTACAAAAAAGAGCAGTCCGAGCTATATACCAACTACGATCCCGAGAATCACTTCGAGATAGATTTAAGGAAATAAATATTCTAACAGTTGCCGGTCAGTTTATTTACGAAAATATCATGTACGTTCGTAAAAATCTAAACTTGTTCTTCAAAAATAGTGACAGACATAACCGTAATTTGAGAAGTAAAAATAATCTTGAAATAGCTTTCTCGAGGCTTAGTAAGGTGAAAAAATCATTTGTGGGGCAGTGTGTACGCTTTTATAACAAAATTCCAAATGACGTGTGTGAACTACCAGAATGTAAATTTAAGAAACATATAAAACGCTGTATTTGTTCAAGAGGATACTATAAGACTTTAGATTATTTTAATGATAATGACATTTGGAATATTCCTCCAGCAAAATGATATGACATTTATAAGAGTGCTTAATGTACCTACGTAAAGAAATAAATGATTTTGAATTTTTGAATTTTGAATTTAGATACGTAAAAATCCCAATTTTTTAGGTTATTGTTTTTCACAAATAATTTCTTATTTTCTTTTTAGTGGGATAGCTATAATAGAGACTATAGAATTTGTATTACTTCTTAAAATGTTTCTAGAATAATTAAAAAATAATTTAATACTTTAATAATTTAAAGTTTTGTTATTTTCTACAAAGGTTCCTCTTTCCTCGTTTGTTACATGAAACCCATACGAAAATTCGAGAAGTACTATTTGCAAATGATACAAAGGGCGTGTATTTCAAAGGGATTATTCAGTATCTATGTTCACTCTCGACGCGAATGCAGTAATACTGCCAATAGCTCATGATTCCAAGGAAAATGTTTATGAAACGCAAAGAGATGCGGAGAGAGATGGGACAAAAACGGAACTCACATTACCTTAATTGACAACATTTGAAATGTTTAACCCCTAATTTTAAAAAGTATTTTAGGTAAAATATGCAAAATTAAAACATTCACTTTTTTTTTAATAGACAGGTATTTTTCGAAATAATGACTGGTTGGGCCGGGTAGCGGCCACCAATTCTCCGTTAAGACTGTATCTGTACCTATCATAGGTATAGGTATAAAGCCTTTCCATAAGGTCGACTTCAAAACTTTTTTTACATTAATTATTCCTCAGTTGTCAAAAAAAAACGTTACGTAAATACAGCCGTTGAAACCCTAAAGGAGGAAAATTATATTTTCTTGAGAAATGTGTAATTATTTCAAAAATTTGAAATGTAGATGATGTAATACTTTAAAATTTGGGCCCAACCATTTCAAATATTGTCAATTGCAAAGCCTATGTCGCCCCAGTCTGTATTTATCAATCCTTACTTACTTATTATAATAGCTGTATGTATTACTATTATGTTATGTTATTGTGATTATGGAAGGTAAACTAACAAAAAAAAAAACGAAAATAAGAATACCTTTAGAAGAAATGTAAAAGCTCTATCGTAAAAACTGTAATGAATACCTGCCTAAAACTTTGGTCCCGTTCCGAACCCAGATAATATTTACTTGCAAGAGTCTTTATTTTTTATAGGTACAATAGGGTATCCTGCAATATGAACTTGCCAAGTAAATATCGGACTCCTGCTGAGGATCCCAAACTTAATAAAAAAAAACGCAATTTATGGTAAATAAGTACACGAAACAAGTATATTAGGTGATAGTACGGAACCCAGTGCACGAGAATGACTCGTATTTGGCCGGCTTCTCATATTATTGACTACTCCAGTATTCTATTTGTTTCGGATGGAATCCTAGAATATATCCCGTGAATTGTATATCGTGTGAATATGGTACTTATATGTCGCAGTATAAATAGAAAAACAGATATCATTGACACTATTTACATGAATGGAAAATAGTGTGAAAAAAACTATGAATGAAAGTTTCTACTTACAAGTTTTTTTTATTTCTTTTTTACACATTTACCACAGCTGAAATGTGAATCCACGGGAAGATCGTTGTTATGACGACGAAATATCTTGTGTTTGATATTGTATAGCAACGCTTCGTCGTGCTTCGCCTTATCATATTTAAGAATTTGACGCCATTTTGGTCAGTCTGCCGAGAGTGACTCCTTGAATTTTAACATACTGTGTCCCACAGGTCGTTTTGTATATGGAATCTCCCCCAGCAATCAATGCCTTTAGGCCTATAGCCATACATTGGACTATATCTTCAATACGATGTTTGTTCTTTGTTTTATTTATCGTGTGGCGCAATTTAACCGTGCTATCCACAAGGTATACACGGCGGTTGCCTGATGTTGCACTAAGCATCACCCGCAGTCACGTGTACGGCATTTAGATTATCACCTACGGACGTGTGCAACGCGACTATCATACACACCTAGTAATTAGATGTGAAGCTTTCTTCACGATATCTTCATTCACCGTTAAAGTAGTCTGTATGAAAATGCACGTAAGATTTGAATAGTGATAACATTCTTAATATGGCTTCCAGGCGTTACAAACACCTCGCAGCACTGCTGTTTGGTGTTATTAACAACCGAACTCCTAAATACCTATTTGAAAAGCTGGCTTGGTCCCACACTTTTAATAAGTACAATACTCGGGCATCCTCATATATGTTGATTGTACCGCGACATAAAACAACGGCGTACAGAGGTAGTTTCAAATATGCTGCAAGTAAAATTTGGAATAATTTGCCTCCACCTCTTAGGGAATGTGTCACGGTTTTTAGTTTCAAACGTCGATTGACTTCTTTTTGTTTAGAAGAACAGAAAGCCGGACGCACCTTCCACCTTATTTGAAACTATCTCGATTCCTCTTTGAATTTGTTTATCTTTATCTTTATTTTCCTTTAAAGTGTTGATATGCCTAATATTATTATAGTTTAAATATATGTTTTTTTTTTAAATGTTTAAAGTTATACAAATGTAATTATATACATATTTGCATTAAGGCTGAACATTTAATATCAATAACTTTCATACAATAACCTACCAAATAGCTATTAAAACACAAATTGTCTCTATTGCTGTAAGTTGTTATATATTTGATGTAGCTCTATTTATTTAAAAGCATGTTTGATTCGTCAGTAGGTCCTTATCCCCCTTCCCTAAAGGGTGGCAACTGAAAATCAGCGCTATCATCTTAGGAGGATAGCACATGCTGAGTTGTAGCCCTTTTCGGTGATTGTTACCCATTATTAATATATCATTATTGCTTGTCAACTTTCTTGTATTTAATCGCCGAATAAATGTTTTTTCTTTCTTTCTTTTTTTTTTCATTTGCTGGTAGTTTCAGTCAAAGAAAAACTTGTACATTCGTAATTTTGTCCTCGCATGTAACTTCCAAGATTAGGTATATGAAAGGCGCTCTTGCTTGGCATAACTACTGCATGTTTCTAAAGAGTAGAGAAGGGTTCTTAATACGCAAGCCTGATAAACTGGAACTTTGGTGAATGTAGTGAGTTTGTTTGAAAAAGTATTTAGTGAATAATAATTCAGAATTTATTATTGATGCAATCAACTCCTGGATCAATACTTTTTTATCAGGGCCGAGTTAAAGTTTAGATGAACCGTTAATTAAATTCTCGTATGGTGGAAATGTAAGACTTATTAATTAATAATTTAATATGAAGTTGAAATTTTAAAGGTCATCTCTCACTGATGTCACTCAATCAAATCAAAGCGGTCCTGGTTCAGTGTGGCTTGCGTGGTAGCGTCAATCACGCAGGTTAACTAACCACAGACCCGTACCCCTGCAGTGGGGACGATATGGTTTGTTAACGAGTTAATATCTTGGCCCACATGGATAGCCAGTTTGCCATTGCTTTAGATGGTTAGATAATGTCTATTTTCGGCAGCGACCTTACTTACTAAGTGAAATAGAGCTAACAAATAGTAGACAAAAAAGATTTTGATTTGGAGCGCACATCTCTTTCGTAATTAGATTTTGAAATTAGAGTTTTGGCAGGTACGCAAACGCCGTGTTTTCTCTACCATAATAAAAGCTAGTAATTAGGCATCTGCCCTAGTAATTAAACTTTAGGAAATACCAGCAGGTACAACAGTGTTGAACAGAACAATGAGAAAGGCTTCGGGGGATTGGAACAATACAACCGGGATATTTCAGCTCGGTGGTTGATTATTATTTTTCAAGTCCATCCTGCTAAGCGGGGGCGCGGCTGATCCATTTTAAAATGTAGACGAGCGTTTTTAGACACATCTAACGTAATCTAATCTCGTTCTTGGTCTATAATTAACTTTAATAACTTAAATACTTATAAGTTTTTATGATGTAAGAGTTTTTAAACCAAATCTATAAAATAAAATAAACTAACCTAACCGATTAACAAAACAAACTTAATTAAAATGTATCCTATGCCAAACTTGGGCTCAAGTTGAATATAACAACATTAGACAAATATCAAGTCGTTCTTATTAAAAGAGGTAACACGTAATAGTGTACATGTGTTTGCTACAAACTCTGTTTTAGGAGTCGGGCAAAAAATACTAAAATCAGCTAGATTTAGCAGGGCAATAAGGGGACGACAATGATGCGTCATGTTTAATTATCTATGGCACGGTCTTCACGATACCTCGTTTTTCAAAAGAGTTTTCCTCATAAATAATCAGAATAAGTTACTAGAATAGAATAGAATATAATATAATATTCTTTATTGCAATAAATGTGGTAGATTATGATGTTATGTATTCAATCCATACTAACGTAACTAAATGAATCACAAACTACTTAACAAAAACGACGTGGAAAGGTCGCTCAAGAACATCAGAAAGTATTATAATCCCTATTACTTAACTTTTTAATTCAATTCCATTTAAAAAGTTGTTAACTCCGATAGTTCAGTGGAATAAAAGATGGTAATTTTAACCAAAAAAGCTGATGTATTCAACGTAATAAAATATTTTAAAAATTAGGTCGTGTCGCCTAGTGGCTCCGATCGTGATCTGCTCGGGGTCCGTCGGCGCTGCTCGCCGCACAGCGCGCCCCTCCAACGAGAGTAGCTTGGTAGTGGGGCTGCGACGATGCTAGTCGCAACATGCTCCCCGGGGTTGAAGGCTGCAGGTCTTCAACAGGATGCAGGAAGAGGGCATATGTTGTTGTAGGCCCTCTGAATTATTCCCTTTTTCGTGCAAATGTCTGCAACTCGGCTGACACGGTCTGGTCCTGTGTAGAGTCGCACCACTCTGCCCAAAAGCCACAAGAGCGGGGGTTGATTCTTGTCTTTGACTAGGACAAGGGCTCCCAGTTTTAGGTCGTCACCCGAAGAACTCCATTTGGTTTTCTGCTGAAGCAAAGAGATGTATTCTTGTGAGAATCTTTGCCAAAAATGTTGCTTCAGTTTCTCAATCCTTCCGTATCGTTGAAGGCGGTTGATGTTCTCTTCGTGGAGAGGAGGATGAGGAACTGACAAGAGTGAGCGTCCTATCAGAAAGTGAGAGGGGGTGAGACACGTCAGATCTGATGGATCTGACGATAGAGGCGTCAAAGGCCTTGAGTTTAAAATGGATTCAATTTGAATCAAGCAGGTAGACATCTCTTCATATGTTAAATGCGAAAGTGACAGAATGCGCCTAAGATGATGCTTGACTGATTTTACGGCTGATTCCCAAAGTCCTCCGAAATGAGGAGTGTAGGGGGGGATAAATTTAAATTCTATACCCTGGTTACTAATCTGTATGTCATCTGAATAATCTTTAAAAAGCTTAGTTATTTCGTTACAAGCTCCATGAAACGTCGTTGAGTTGTCGGCGTATACGGTCTGAGGTTTACCGCGCCGCGCGATAAACCGATAGAAAGCTGCAAGAAAAGCCTCCTTGGTCAGGTCCGTGACGAGCTCGAGGTGCAGGGCCTTGACTGCAAAACACACAAAAATACAAATATAAGATTTCGTGAGCTTGCCACCTCTACCCTTACGATCAACAATCAGCACTGGCCCGGCGTAATCTATCCCTGTGTGCAAAAAGGGAAACTCTAGGTGAGTCCTATCATCGGGTAGGTTGCCCATGACGGGCTGAACGGGTTTCGATTTAAACCTAACACAACGAACACATTTATGTACCGTGCGCCTAGCTAGGTTCCTCCCGCCCAGAGGCCAATACGTCTGCCTAATGTTTGCTAATAGTAACTGAGGACCTGCATGTAGTAAGCCTTTGTGATGTTTTGTGAATATGATATGTGTTAGGTGGTGCTTACCGCACAAGAGTACTGGGTGTTTAACATCATAGCTGTAATTGGAGTTGTTAAGACGTCCGCCTACTCTAATAATACCGTTTGAGTCTATGAATGGAGACAAAGGAGTCAATCGGTTTTTATGACTTAGCGATTGGCTCGACTTGAGTGCGGCGTACTCATCAGGGAACATTTCTTGATGTACTGTACGCAAAATAAATTGTTCTGATTGCTGAAGCTCTGAAATTGTTAAATTATTTTTTAATTTGTTTTTATTTCTGCAATTGTAAAAGAATCTTTTTATGTAGGCCACAACTCTAATTAACTTTGTATAGCTAGATATTTTTTGTATTAATTTTTGTATGTTATTGTCTTTTTCTGTATTGTCTTGTACGTGTAATGTTATTTTTGTTTCTCTGTTTTGTGATTCTGTGTGTACTGAAGTCTCTGGAAGTGGTTCCGTGTGTGAATTGGGAACTTTAGGAAACTGGATCGGTGTTGTATGGAGAAAATTAGGCCCAGACCACCACAGGACGGAGTCGCTGATGCAATCAGCCCTCACCCCGCGAGAAACCAGGTCTGCAGGGTTTTCTTTCGACGGCACGTAACTCCATCTATCACCGGCAGTGCTATCTTGTATTTCACCCACCCTGTTCCGAACAAAACTTTTAAGTCGGCTTGGTGACATAGCTAACCAGCCCAAAACAATCATGGAATCCGTCCAAAAGAAACAGCGTCCGATGTTCAGGGTGAGTGATTTTAATACTTTCGTGCAGAGTCTTGTGCCTAATAACGCCCCACAGAGTTCCAGCCTAGGGATCGTAGTCGGTTTGATAGGTGCTACCTTGTTTTTAGAAGTCAGTAAACAAACGATTACCTTGCCTTTGCTGGTTACCGTTCTGACATACACGCAAGCTCCGTATGCCCGTTCGGAAGCGTCTGTGAAAATATGGATCTCATACGTAGACTGAACGTCACCACAAACCCAACGAGGAATCCGTAAGTCATTGAGTGACTGCAGTGACTGAATGAAGTTAATGAACTCCATTTTTGTGTTAAATGGAACCTCATCGTCCCAATTACAATTGTCTGTCCAGAGTTTCTGCATTATTATTTTAGCCTCAACAATACAAGGACCAAGGAGACCCAGTGGGTCGAAGACCTGGCTGATAAGGGACAAAATAACACGTTTTGTTATTTTCTTTTTATTTGTATCCAGCTGAATGGAAAATAACAATTGATCTGAGATGGAGTCCCAATGCAAACCTAACGTTTTAGATGGAAAAGTGTCGTTCAGGTTTAACGTTTTCTCCTTGATGTTCTGATCTAATTTTTCTGAAACTGAATTTAATATTTCTGAATTATTTGATTGCCATTTCCGTAAGTTAAATTTAGCTGAAGTTAACGTGTCTATGACATTTTTACATAGTTCTACCACTGATTCGATAGACTCTCCTCCGCTTAAGAAATCGTCTACGTAAAAATCCCTACATATGGCATTTTTTGCTTGTGCATGTGCACACTGGTCTGCTAGAGAAACAAGACATTTCGTGGCTAGATACGGCGCGGATGCAGTACCATAAGTCACCGTATTTAACGTATATGTCTTAAGTGGCTCAGTCTTATCAAATCTGAAAATTATCTGCTGTAAATGACGTTGAGACGGTTCTACTAAGATGGCTCTGTACATCTTCTCTACGTCACTGGATACCACATACTTATGTTGCCTAAACCTAAGCAAAATGGAGAGTAGGTCATCCTGAACGACAGGGCCCACCATCTGAATACTGTTGAATGACTCACCAGTAGAAGTGATGGCTGAAGCGTCAAAGACGACACGTAATTTGGTAGTAGTACTGTCTTCACGGATGACTCCATGATGAGGTAGGTAATAGCTAATGGTATTATTCTGTGTTTGCTGTGTATTTTCACTCATATGACCCAACTCGACGTACTCCTCCATGAACTTTAAATACCTTTCTTTAAGTAGAGGTTCACGGTCCAGTCTGCGCTCGACGGAGAGAAAGCGACGTTTGGCCAGCCCGTAGGAGTCGCCAAGAGCCTCAGGTGAGTTTTTTAAAGGAATAGTCACTACGAATCGACCATCCTCATCTCGTCGAGTATGCTCAGCGAAACTCTGCTCACACGCCTGCTCTTCTTTGGACATGGAAAACTTGGAAGACACCGTGTCAAGCTCCCAGAATCGAGTGAGTACAGATGCCTCATTCTGAGTGAAATAACATATCTGGTTCTGACTGGGAGTGGTGGGAGTATGAACCACACCTGAGACCAACCAACCTAATTTAGTCTGCTGTAACTTAGGCAGTTGCCTGCCTAAGTCAATGAAGTTGGAACATACGACATCCCAAAATATTTCTGCGCCTACCAAAATATCAATAGCAGACGGCACATTGAACGTAGGGTCTGCTAGTTCGATACCTACAGGAAGGGGTATGTTCTGAATATCTACAGGATTAGACGGTAATGTCTTTGTGATCTCTGGCAAAATGTAACAGTTTATATTGACCTTGTATGCCCCCGAAAATGACTCGAAAGTTAGGTCACAAGACTCTGCACTGTAGGAAATTTGATTATTAATACCTGTGACAGTGGAGCCAGCGCTACGCCTTACCAGACCCAGCTTCTCACAGAGGCGCTGTGTGATGAAGTGGGAAGTGCTGCCGTTGTCTAGAAGCACGCGGGCAGTGTGACGCTTCCCCTGGGCATCTGACACCTTCACCAATGCTGTGGAAAGCAATACATGGGGTCTGTTAGAAGTCTGAATAATATCAGTTGATAAAACAACTGTATTCTGAATATTTGGTTCTGTAAAAGGTTCTTTATGCAGTAAAGTATTATGCTTTTTATTGCAGTATTTACAATGTGATAGTTTGCAATATTTTTCTGCATGACCAGGCCGTAAACAATTTTTACACACCTGAAATCCTGAAATTTTTTGCAGGCGCGTGTCCACGTCCAAGTCTCTGAATGGCTGACAGCTAAATAAAAAGTGGTTCTGATTGCACATAGGGCATGTTACTGTTTTATTCTGATCTGTAGTTTTAGCTGTCAGTGAAAAGTGTTTTGTTCTGTTTGTTTCTGTATATAATGTGTTCTGTTTGTTATGTGTTATCTGTTTGTTATCCTGTATAGTATCTAGTAAGTCTGCTCTGTTGTTGATAAATTTTAGAAAATTCTCTAATGAAGGGAGACCTGTGAGTGAGTTACGATGTTCTTCCCATTGACGATAAGTTCCATTGTCTAATTTCTTTGACATTATGTAAATAATAAGGGTATCCCAGTGGTCTGTGGGTTGACCCAAAGTGGCGAGTGCACGTAAGTTTTTATTAGTTACATCGACCAACTGCCTGAGTGAACGACTGGACTCCTTTTGAAATGTTTCCAAATTAAACAATGCATTAATATGATTATTAACTAACAGTCGTTCATTATCATATCTTTCTGATAATAATTGCCAAGCAATTTTGTAATTTGCGGCACTGAAGTCTAGACTCTGAATAATCAAGGATGCACTGCCCTTCAAAGATGCACGAAGGTAATGGAACTTATTTATGTCATTAATACTTTTGTTACTATGAATAAGTGAAATATACGTATCTCTGTATTCGAGCCAGTGCTGAAAGTTGCCGTCGAAACTGGGTAAGTTGATTTTGGGCAACCTCACGAAGTCATGCGCGTCTGTCAAGGGCCCGCTGTGCTCGCTCGACGCGGAGCCCGGCCGCGGCGGCAGCGAGCTGCGCCGGAGACCCGCCGCGCGGCTCAGCAGCGTGCGCGCCTCCGACACCATACCGTAGTACTGGGTTTCAAACTCCTCGCGCTCCGCGAAAACCCCCTCCGTATTCTCCGACAAGGTTTCCAACTCACTCTGTAATTCATCATAAGCACCGTATAAGTTTTCTATTTTATTCAGACGGCATTCCAGCTCAGTTATTTGTTGCTCAGTTAAAGTTGTACAGTTTCTGACTAATGACATATAATTAGTGAAAAGGGTAAGTTTGCCTAACAATGAGCCGCGTTTTTTGCGAATTTCCTTAATCTTAGCTTGATGCTCCATATTTTATAAGTCACTATTTTTAAACAGGTGCAATAAAACGTATGCAGTTGCAAATAACACGCACACAATAAAATCAGTTAGCAACAGGTGCACTTACAATAGACGCAATAAATTCCTAAGCGTGTTACGTAACTGCGTTTCAACTGGACGTTAAGCGTGCGAACGGCGAACAGCGGCGGTAAGCAGGGTAAGATAGGTAGGTAAATTGCTAGTTAAGCTAATCGTAAGGCGAAGAACTGCGTATTCTGATTTATAATAAAGCGTATTTTGATATACAATTGTTCTATAAGGGCTTATAAGGCATGATGGGTTGAAAAAAAATTAAGCTTAGCAAATTATATGGGAAAGAATCTAAATATGAAGAGATTTAACCGCAAGACTCAAATAGTACCACTTTAAACCCTTAAAAAACCCCTAAAATTAAGCAAATATTTGGAACGAACTCACTCAAGTCAGATATATCCTCTGTGTCTGTGTCCTCTGAATGCCCTTTCTGTGTTCGGGCACGGGTCGAAGTCCACAACGGCATGAACACTCCTTTTAGTTCTGTGTTTTCTGGCTTTTTGAAGACGGGTGAAGGACCATGTTAACTCCGATAGTTCAGTGGAATAAAAGATGGTAATTTTAACCAAAAAAGCTGATGTATTCAACGTAATAAAATATTTTAAAAATTAGGTCGTGTCGCCTAGTGGCTCCGATCGTGATCTGCTCGGGGTCCGTCGGCGCTGCTCGCCGCACAGCGCGCCCCTCCAACGAGAGTAGCTTGGTAGTGGGGCTGCGACGATGCTAGTCGCAACAAAGTTCTAAGGGGTTCTTTAACTTTGATCAGGGGCCGCCGGCCGTTAAGCTACGAGACGGTTATTCGATAGAAAAGGTTAATTGAACTTTGTTACTTTGGGATCAATGTCAAAAAATATCTGTCATTTTTGTTTTTCCGGTTCGAAAATGTCGTGTTAGATTAGCGCATGCATTTCTATAAACGAAATATCCACGTCTAACGTGAGCATAATATCACGTTTTAACACATTCTCTGCGTTGACGCTAGAACTAAACTTACTGCCAGTGCGGTACGAGACAAATACTGCCCGTATCTATAATGCCTGCTTTGCGTTACGGCCTCTATTTTGCCGTACCAGCACGGGTAGCATGAGGCGTAGACAAAGCTGTTTGTCGCGCTAAACGCGAGAAAAAAGCTCAGCTGTCTCTTTCATTAGTTTAGCGTTTGAACGGAACAAATGCTTTTAAAACTCGCGTCGCGCGCGAGATGCGTCGTTATGCTACCGGTGTAGGACCTGACTTCCAAAGTTCATACAGATGTGGAAACTCATCATAACAACATTTTTTTAAACTAATCGATAGGTAATATCCTCGTCTATAACTAGCTGCGGTAGCACGGGGTTCTGTAAGATATTTTAAAAGATAAAGGGTTTTTTTCAAAATCAGCCATTTACAGCAATATATTTGCCGTATAGGATAAAAGTGATAAATGCTAGGGATGGGGTATACTTTTTAAATACACAACCAATATTTTTATCGATATTCTTTATTATAAACACAACATTAAAATTTAATGGTGTATAAATCAACATAATTCTCTTAACAAACAACATCAATTTTAAAACCATTTAAAATTGATGTTGTTTGTTAAGAGAATTATGTTGATTTATTTTTTCTTAAGTGTAGGTACACTTAAGAAAAACTTAGGTATCTATTTTGCTTGGTTATCTTATCAAGCAGCAACATATCGTACAAACAAATTAATCATGAAAAATATGAACCAGTTTCTTTTTTGCTTCTGCACCTTCACACTTATTTTTTTTCGTGAACATCCATTGTTTTTTTATAATTTATGCAAAAAGAAATATCGAGCACAAAACACAACTCACTCATGGTCCGCAGTATTGCGCATGCAGTGAGGTGCGGGCTTGGGGGGGTACGGAAAAATAGTTGCCGTACCGCACTGGATGAAAATAATTTCCTCACTGTACGTACGGCAACTATTTTGCTTTACATTTTTTTTGTAAAAATAAACCATGACTACAATATACATGGCCCAAATCAGGATTATAGGAGTAATTATAAGATATCAACGTATTACCTTAGCACGGTTTAAGTTACTTACATCCAGCTGCTTCCTACAAGCCTGTCTAGTTCATCAGTCCACCTAGTGGGTGACCGGCCAACACTAGGTCTTCCGGCCCGCGGTCTGAATGATGTAATTATTTTAATTATTAACCGACTTCAAAAAAAGGAGGAGGTTCTCAATTCGTCGGAATCTTTTTTTTTTATGTATGTTCACCGATTACTCGAAGACGCCTGAACCGATTTGGAAAATTCTTTTTTTGTTTAAAAGGATATACTTCACAGGTGGTCCCATATAAATTTTATCGAAATCGATTCAGCGGTTTTTGAGAAAATCAACAAAACATATCAAAATTGGAGTTGTTGCGATTGAAGTCGGTTGTTTTTAACGTATTCAGCGTGGTCAGTTATTTTAAGTATATTATTTTTTCGTTGTCGATACTAACCTCTAATAGATCGTTTGTTCTGTGGCGTGAAAAGCCTAGTTCTTTATTCGTATTTTGGCGGTTAAAGGTTATATCGTATCTTTGTCGAAACCGCGCGTTCCGATTGCTTGTCTGCAACCTGCGTCTGTGTCATCATCATCAATCATACACTAATGCAATGACTCAGCCGCATATTTCAATTTTAATCTATTGTATCGGTTATTGGGCGTACGGAACCCGCCTTTGGATGAGTCGCGCTGCCAGTCTGGTCGCGTTTTTCGCGAGTACAATGAACCCTTAAATATGGGTGTGGAATGCGTATGTGGGCTGGAATAAACTTTACATTTCAATATGCTGGTATTTTTAGCATTTTTTGGCTGTTTGAATTCGGTATTTTTAGGTTTAGTAGGCAACGTTCATATGTTTCAGTTAGTTTTAGATTCGTTAAGTCGTTCTTTTGCGTTTAGCATAGATTTGGAACAGGGTGATTTATATTAATTATTAATCCTGTAATTATCCAATTTATTCAAAAGAAGTACTATTTCTACGATGCATGTGCGAATCCGGTAGTTGACTGCTAGTCATTTGAGTTACTTTTTATCAAATGTCAAAAACGGCATTTTGTTCTAAAAATGTTTGAAATTTTGTACGATGACGTCATTGTTCAAAATAGTAGTTAGCATACTTATTAGGTAATTTTTATAAATTAAAAATTGAAAATGCAATAAAAATAAAAGTGATTAAGTTTTTCAATAATTTTAATTAAAGAGCTATTTAGTCAATAATATTTCGTAATTTATTTTTCATGCAGTCAACTTCCGGATTGTTAAGAAGATTGATATCTTCTCTATGCTGTCGCTTAGCAACCGTTCTTGTTGATACGTTTTCACTATCTTCGTTTTCTTTATTTCTTTATTTACTTTAATATGGTAGCAGAGCCTTATTATTATTATTATAATTATTATAGGATGGGACGCCTGCGGGGCACAGGCGGGTGTTCAAGTCTCTGGGTGGACTCATTACACCCTGTTCCCGGTTTGGTACGCAAACAGTTACTGTGTCCCCGCAATCGCCCCCTCCGAGAACCTTGAGCTCCTCCTACAATACTCCGCTATATGGCCGATCTCTAGCTCACATAGCTCCTCCGTTTCAATCCTATCCTGGCCAAAAATTTCCCACCTAAGCCTGCTGTATAGTGAGCACTCTGCCAGAAAATGTTGGCTGGTCTCCACCTCTCCACAATCGCTGCAGGTGTTATCTGTGGCTCTGCCTATCAGGAACATATGTCTGTTCAGTCTACAGTGGCCTGTGACGATTCCTATAATTATTCTCAGGTTCTTCCGGCTTAGCGATAGCAGGCTTCGAGTTCTTCTGCTATTGGGACCTTTGAGGAATAACTTGGCTTGCCTACATCCGTTACTTCCCACCCAGACCTGGTGGGCTTCTTTCCTCATCAGTTCACTGATCACTCCTTTAGTGACCGTTGCTGAGATAGGTAGTACTGGTTCTGGTCCTACGAATCTTGTGTCTGCTCCTTCTCTGGCTAGTGCATCTGCCCTTTCGTTTCCTAGTGTTCCCTGATGCCCTGGAACCCACGCTACTGTGACCTTCATCTTGTCTGCCAGACGGTTGAGTGTTTCCTTGCACTCCTCGACCAGCTTAGAGACGGTCTCTACTTTTGCTATCGCCTTGATTGCTGCCTGACTGTCTGAGTATATGATGGTGCCCGTGGCCTCACCCCAGGAGTCGGTGAGCAATTCTTCTGCACATTCTTTGATAGCAAATATTTCCGCTTGGAAGACACTGGTATAAGTCCCCAAGGCCAGAATTTTGTCTTTGCTGGGCTCATTGGATATGTGTACCCCTGCGCCAGCTAAGCCTGTGCTCTTCATTCTGGATCCATCCGTGTAGCAGATGACATTTACTTCGTTAGTCATCAGTTCCCAGTTAGATCTTTCACCTATGTGTATCCTGTATTTCTTGTTAAAGATCCTTCGTTTCCTGATTAGGTCGTTGTTAGTCATTATTAATGACATGTCTCTTCCTAATGCCCTTTCTATTGCACTAGGACCTGTGTCTATGTCGTTCGCTTTCCATTCCTTATTGGCTTTCATTCTGTACCATTGCTCTGCTGCTCTCTTCTTGACCTCAATATGGATCGGGTTTAGTCCCAACGCCACATCGAGAGCCATCGTTGGAGTGGATGCCATGGCACCTGTGGTCATAATGGCTGCAGCTCTTTGTACCTTCCTTAGCTCTCGTAGGTTCGACGACACGGTGGCTCTGTGCCACCACACTATCGCGTCATACAGGAGTCTAGGCAGTATTATTGCTTTGAATATCCATTGGCAGATGTAAGGTTTAAGTCCCCACATCTTTCCTACAGCTCTTCTGCATTGCATTAGAGCTATGACAGCCTTCTTGCTCTGGTTTCTTATGTGTGTGTTGAAGCTTAGAGTCTTGTCAAGGGTTACCCCAAGATACTTTATCTCTTCTGTACATTCCAACATGACTCCTTTCAGTGCGATTGGTGCCATGTCGTTGGACTTCCTTTTCCGAGTGAAGAGGATCACCTTTGTCTTGTCTGGATTGAGACCGAGCCCTTTGTCCTGACACCAGTCCGCTACCATCTTTAGACCTCTCATTGTGATAGCCCTCACCGTGCTTAATACCTTCCCTGTTGCTAATATTACGCCATCATCTGAATAGGCCTGCATATATATGCGCTGTTTGTTGATGGCTTTTACTAGATCGTCTATCAGGAGACACCACAGAAGTGGGGAGAGGCATCCCCCTTGGGGAAAACCTCTTCTCGCCACCACTGTGCGCGTGTCTGTTCCTATCGTGGTGGTAATAATACGATTCTTCAGCATGTTGACGGCCCATCTTGCAAGTGCTGTCGGTATGTCTTCTCTGTTGAGGGCGTTTTCAACTGCACTGAAATGTGCCCTGTCAAACGCTCCTTCTATGTCAAAGAAGCATCCCACTGCGTAGGCTTTGTCCCTGTCTATAGCCCATTCAATCCTTAGAGTCAGATTGTGTAAGGCCGTCTCTGTTGACTTGCCCTCCATATAAGCATGCTGGTTGTTATGCAAATTATGGTTGCCTGTCCTTATTCGAGAGCGTATGTTCCCGTCTATTATCTTTTCTAAAGTCTTTAGTACGAAGGACGAAAGACTAATGCACCGGAACGCCTTCACGTCTCTATAACACTTCTTTCCTGGTTTGGGAATGAAGACTGCCTTGACTTTCCTCCATCTGTGAGGGATATAACCTAGAGCAACACTGCTTTTTAGCAGGCTGCATAGCGGCTCCTTAATGTATTCCCAAGCTTTTTGCAGAAGCATGGGGAATATTCCATGCTTCTGCAAAAAGCAGCATAGCAGAGCTCTGCTTTTTAAGGCTCTGCATAGCAGAGCCTTAAAAAGATCGGCAAATAAGTAGTGATCGGCAAATAAGTTTTCCTAAAAAGAACAAAGATCAAAAAGAGTAAGACATGGCCTCAAATGTGAAACTCGAGATACGACCGATACGACGAGAGATACGACGAAACAATTGGAACACATGGAAATTTCAAGTGTTGATGCTGCTGAGGACCCACACCCAAAACTTGAAAGCGGTGCAGGGAACACTCAAAAAGCCAACACATCCAGGTACCGATGCCACAGCTGATTCTATAAAAAAGTACAAAGACGAATGTGGTTCTTACCAACGTATTGACAGCACAGCTTTTATACTACTCATCACTAATATGACCGAGAAGATGCTTACCAAAGTGATGCGTTTTACAACAGCAAAAGAAGCTTGGGATGAATTAAACCGGCTCTATGAAAGAGTATCTCAGGACCGTTTCTACGATGTGTGCATGCAATTCTTCGGATATAAGTATGATTCCACACACGATATGGGGACTCACTTGACTACGGTAACGAATTTATGGCATGAAGTAAATCAAATATTGATTAAGCAAGGAAAAACCGAACTTCCTGAAATGCTATTGATCTGTAAAGTCATGGACTCGCTTCCAGATGAATATTTCAATTTCAAATCTAGTTGGGCCTTGATGTCAATAAGTGATCACACGATAGAAAATCTGACAACTCAATTGTGCGCACACGAAAGGTCATTAAATCAAAAGATAAATGATGATGGCGAAAATAGCAACGATCTTCTAATGGTCAGAGGCGAGAAGCGTTTTGAAAAACAAGACCAAAAGAAAACAAAGAAGTACAAACCATGCAAATATTGTAAGGAAGGTTATCATTACATTCAATCGTGCAAAAAGTGGATAGCTGACGGTATACCTTCAAAACGTCAAAAGCAGTCTACAAATGTAACGATGCTGACGGGCCTGGCTCTATCTTGTGAAGTCAAAAATACAGACAAGGACTTATGGTACGTAGACAATGGGGCAACAAGTCACGTTACTAACAGAGGTGATATATTTCAATCCTTCGAGTACTTTGATCAACAACATAGAGTTATGACAGCAAATGGAGATATGATTGAAGCCATTGGGAAAGGCTCTATTGAACTTGAAGCTGACATAAACCGCCAGAAACAGCTAATCACCCTTACAAACGTATGATATATACCGAATATTCAACGAAATTTGTTTTCTGTTCTAGCTGCGCAAGATAACTTAAAAAGTAGCATATTCCTGTCAACAGCTCAGTCGTGCTGTGTAAAGCTTGATGGTAAACCAATTTTAGTCGGTAATCGAGAGAAAAACGGAGATTTGTACAGACTTAATGTAAAAGTACAACCACCTAAACTTCAGATAAACCAACTAACAATGTTATAGAATCTTCAACTATATCATGAACGGCTTGGTCACCAGAATAAGAGGCATGTAGCAAAATTGATACAAAGAGAGCTTGTTCTAGAGTTCTACTGATATCTGTGAAGGCTGCGTCTTCGGTAAGAGCCACAGACATAAGTTTGGTGAGAGACCTAAAGCTAAAATACCCGGAGAGCTGATTAGTACAGACGTATGCGGACCGTTTCCATTCTCGATCTCAAAGTGCAGATACTATGTTCTGTTTAAAGATAATTACTCTAAGTATCGATGGATTTACTTTCTGAGACAAAAGTCTGAAGTTCACGCACGCTTGAAGGAGTTTCTTGCTGAAGCCAAAACTTCTGGACACGTTATACAGGAATTACTAAGCGATAATGGAGGAGAATTTGACAATGAACAAATACGTACTACTCTGAGACAATTTGGAATAAAACAAAGATTGACCATGCCATATACCCCTGAACAAAACGGTTCTGTTGAAAGAGACAATCGTACAATTGTTGAGATGACACGAGCACTCATGCATGCTCATGATGAGATACCAAAAGGTTTATGGGCTGAGATATCCAAAGCATCAGTCTACATACTGAATAGAACGGGACCTACTCCAGTAGATGGAAAGTCACCACACGAGCTATGATATAACCAAAAGCCAAAAATAAATCATCTCAAAATCATAGGCAGCACGTGCTATGTGCATGTCCCTAAACAAAGAAGATCTGGAAAGTTAAACAGAAAAGCAGAAACAGGAATACTTATTGGATATGACGGTGATGAAGGATATCGTGTGTTTGATGTAAATAATCTTAAACTGATAAGATCACGAGATATAATTTTTGAAGAGGCAACTTTACTAGAATAACACAAAACTGATAAACCTGGAGAAGCACCAAACATTGAACCAAAAATAAGTAAAACTTTCGAGCTACCTGTGCATTCCACGAATCCTCAGATTGTTGAAAACGAAGATAGTGAAAACGTATCAACGAGAACGGTTGCTAAGTGATAGCATAGAGAAGATATCAATCTTCTTAACATCCCCTCTTCTTCCTCACAAAGCCTCTGTTCAAGCCTCGCCTGCAGGAGCTCTGCAATCTAGCAGGAGTTTCAATGAACAGTTGCTGCTGAAGAAGAGGGGATGTTAAGAAGATTGATATCTTCTCTATGCTGTCGCTTAGCAACCGTTCTAGTTGATACGTTTTCTTTATTTCTTTATTTACTTTAATACGAATTATATCTTTATTTTAACTAAACAACTTGATGGATTCGGTAGTGAAAGAATAAAAAAAGCTTCGCTGAAAGTGAAGTAAGATATATTTTTGCGGTAATTTATTATAATATAATAACATTATTAGACAAACATATTTAGGTAGGTATATGATAGGGAACTTGTACGGTTTTTAGAATGCAATAAAAGCAAATAAGTATGATAGTAGATGTCAAAATAGAGACAATGAGAAAATCAGCTAATCACTTTATTTTCATATTTTTTTATTAAGGTTCATAAGAAGTAGAGTTACATAGTATTTTTAGAATCTCCTTAATAATTGTGAAATTTTCTTCTAGTACAACATGTACCCACAAAACATTTTATTTAAAGCGTTTATAATTATGCGCATTATGATGCATTTGATGGCGGAAAATGACTATAGTGACGTCATTGCAGCACTACTTTTTGTATAAGGCGTTTTCGGGTCGTGCTCCATGATTCCTTTCATACTGAAATATTTCAGTTAAAAATGGGGACATTAAAAAACGAATTTCACAGATGTTTAAATTTTCTAAATCTCCTTATCAATAAAGGAAAAGAATTTTAAGCAAGTTCTCCAGTTTTAAATAATTCTGGAAAATCATATATTTGTAAGTTCTTTACCGAAATGCAAACCAAATTTTAGTTTTCCAATTTAAGATTGGTTTTCTCTTCTGAATAATAAAATTAATAAATATGAGCCCAGTTTCTTGTACGAATGAAACAGGAAATCGCTTAAGTAATTATATCAAGCACTTGACGTAAACAAGAATCGCTCATCACAATGTGTGTAACTGTGGAGTGTGGCTGACAGACATCCATTGTCGCTGTATAACATGGATTGTTCTGTTCTGATTGGATATGACAGTTGAATGTTTGCCGGAATGCTCGAAACACGGAAAGCAATTCGTCTGGGATATAAATTATAATTTGCAATGGAAACTATCCTTGTGTTATGTGCTTGAACAGATTAAACTTGCTCGGTATACTTATAGAGGTAATAGTAGTTTTTTTTATTTATTTCGTATTTTTATCACGCGACGCAAAACAGGAGTTCTTAATGTGTGAAGCCTATATATTGTGTGTGTGTGTGTGTGTGTGTGTGTGTGTGTGTGTTCTGCGGGTTTTCGAGTTATTTTTACTCTACAGTAATATTTATACTAGTGTTCAGTAATATTTTCAATTTTGTTAGTTACTTCTCGAAAAATTAAAGATCTAAGCCAAATATTTACACACTTCCATCTCGTCAAAGAGATTTTTTGACGAGATTTCTAAAAGGTAGGCAGCCCAGCTCACGTGCCTAATCTGGTTTTTATTAAGTTATCTCAGAACATCAAAAAGGGAACAAAGAGCCAATAAGGCGGTCTTGTAACACTTAGTTATTTGGACCTCGTTAAGACTTCTCGCCATCTGGGCAATGCTAATGTTGTTTCATTTAGCTAGAGTATTAAAATTAACGCCTCCGTGGTTTAGTGGCTATTCCGCTCGCTTCACATCAGGAGGTCGCGGATTCGATTCCCGGCGGGGTTCAACTTTGCAGGACTCGGTTGGTGGTAGAGCATTTTCTCAGCTCACCTGCTTAGCTAACATCAATTTATCTAAATCTTGCCGCAAAACATCAATGGTGATAAGAGTCATGTGTTCCGGCATGGAGATATCGCCAGTTCCCCATCGAATTAAGGAATCTTCGTTGGTGTTTTAAAAATAAAGTGCGAGTATATAATTATTAATTTTCTCAATATTTACTTATTTCATTCTGAAGATTTCCAGTGGCAGAATCCAAGACAGAATCTTTCTTAATCTCCATAAAAAATAAAGATAATAATTGTTACATTATCTATGAGCTTTGAAATATTAGCTCGTTCATCCTCTTTCAGATCCCTTTATGGAAAATGGAGTAAGCGGTATTTTAAGGGATTATCCTATAAAGCGGCGTAGGAGCTTTTTTTAATTACAGGCCATTTGGCATTTTCGACTAGAAAATTTCCAGTTATAAAAAAAAGAAAAAGAATGTTTTAAATTGCTACAGCTATTTAGGTATGACATGAATTGTAGAAGTTCGGAAGTAAATAAGTGTTATTACTTTTTGTGAATATTTTTCATAATAACTACCAAGCAAACCTTTAATATCTAATAATTACCTACCTTCTTTTTCGTTGATAAAATATATATCGAATTTCATAAGGTAACATAAATAATCTTTTGAAGAATTTAGTACCTAATTAGTAACAATAATATATTTTTACAGATTTTTTGAGGTTCGATTAAAAAAGTTACGCCAGAAACATTAATATGTAGGGAGAATTAGGCATTACGTGGTTTTCATATTTAAAGGCTGATTTTGACACTTGTCTTTGCGTCAGGATTTAGTACCTAATTAGTAACTAAACATTTTTTTTCAGATATTTTGGGGTTCGATTAAAAAAGTTACGGCCAGAAATAAAGTATGGAATAATAGGTTAATATAAACTTTCTGCCTCGCACAATCAAACTGTGGAATGAATTGTCGCCTACGGTATTTCCGGACCAATACGATATACAAACCTTCAAGAAAAAAGCGTACTCACATATTAAAGGCCGGCAACGCACTTGTGACTCCTCTGGTGTTGCACCTGTCTATAGGCGCAATACCGCTTACCATCAGGTGATCCGTCTGCTCGTTTGCCACCTCTGCCAATAAAAAAAGGCACTACATGGTTTTCATAGTTAAAGCAGGTTAAATACTGTTTTTGGCACTTGTCTTTGCATCAGGACTTAGTGTTTATTTTTTTATGTCAGATCTGGAAAAAATCTGGAGAAAACTAATTTGTATGGCGAATTACGCTAATACGTAAGACTGAAATGGAAATAATATGAACTGTCAATATACGTATACATACATCTTTATATTTTCAAGCGTAGACTGCTATTTCACGTTCATTGCTGTATTTTTCCATTTTTGGGAAATAAATTCACCTGTGAGTTTCAACGTAGAGCTTTAAACTTATTCCCTGCGTTATTACATTTGTGACCTATTTTATTTTATATTTGAAAGTTAAGGTAACTAACCTAGACGTAAATTTTAAAAATCATTATTTAAATGTATTCTAAACCGATTTTGAAGTAAAAGTAAATCATACTGAACGGTAATAAAATAAATAATATTCAAAGTTAGTTATGGTGTGTTTTAAAAGGATGAAACTATAGGTAACATTTTAGTTATTTATAACAATTATATTATTTACAAAAATAAAACCACTTCGACCGAAGTCTCGGTTTATGAATATTTTCCTCATGTCCGTTGTGTGGATTTGACATATGTCATTCATAATTACATTTTGTTTTGTAGTGAAATGAATACTTTTTAGTCTGAGTTATTTGAGTCATAGTCACTAGATGTAGTATTTTTGTTTTTATTCTTGTCTGTCCTTAGTAATTAGTCAAAAAGTTGGTCATTGCCCTCTGTCGTTAAGTACCAGTAAGTTCTCCAGCAAAATAATAGCACTTTTGTTGAAGCTTTCATGGACTTTAAAGTCCATAGTCCTTAAGGGCACTGGAAACAGTCTACACACTTTTTTTTTCATTAAATTACAAATAAGATACATAAATGTCAGTATACATTTTTCTAGAACTTAAATGGCAGTTAATTTTTTTCTGTTTATACCTTGGACTTAAGAATCTTTATTTAAGCTATGGTTTATACAATAAAACAAAATTCCCGCCAAAAGTGCTATAGACAAGAAATGATGACTTACTCTGTGGTAAAGGAGAATGCCACGGAAGTATGAAACGCTCGTACCATATTGCGTCTTGAAAAAACCTTCTGAATTGGATAGGGGATAACATATTTAATAATTATACAAAAAATTACTATCATAGCTACTGTAACTCCAGAGCTTTTTCACTTTCATTTTATGTTTTGAGGTTATTTTTAAGTACTTTATCTTCGCTCAGGCGTACACGAAATTCTTAGTTTTAACCAATCATTTGATAGCTAGTTTTAGTTAATTATGGTATGGTTCAGTGATGCTAACGAGTAATATAAAGGAGCACCACAAACCGAACGCAGCACTGTATGTATATTGTAATGTTGAAGTGCAGTCGACGAATAAAACGAAGTGCTTTAATATAGAAGAACGCTCACGCAAAACTCACGCCTCGCACTCGTGCATGCAATTCCTAACGCATGCTTGGGCCTCCACACGTACGCTTCAAGCACACACGTAGGCACCTGTATCCAGCAGTGGACAGAGCAGGGCTAGCAACCGCTGGCATATTTCAGTAGAAGACTTAAGCCCAGCCAAACCACCTGGCCCGCCTACTACAGGGAGTTGTTGACCGTGTACATTTTCGGCATATATTGGAGGCGCAACACTTCATCATATATACTGACCACAAACCACTACTGTATGCGTTCTCACAACGTCGCTAAAAGTTGCCTCCCGCATAGCTGAACCAACTGACGATCATCTCGCAGTTTACTACGGAGATCGAGTACGTCAAAGGCGAAGACAACATCGTCGCGGACGCGATTTCCCACGTCGAGTCGATTTCGGTTCTTCTCTCAAATTGGAACCGACGCTAATTCCAGGCACGAATATTACCATCGCTTGCAATGTGTCGACGGGGCGGCCGCTGCCGAACCTGCCGGCGGCGCTGCTGCGCGCCGCGCACGCGCGCCTGCACGCGCTGAGCGACCCCGGCGGCCGCGCCTCCGCGCACTTCGTCGCTGACCGTTACGTGCGCTCCGGCGTGGCGCGCGACTGTCGAACATGGGCTGTCACTGCCTCCACTGCCAGCGACGCAAGGTGACCGCACCGCTCGGTGAATTTTCCCTCCCATCTGGGAGATTCAGCCATGTCCACCTCGAAATCGTCAGCCCCCTGCTGCACTCTGAGGGCTACACCTATTGTCTCCCGGCAATAAACCGGTTCTCGAGATGGCCCGAAGCATGGCTCACGTCATCCATCACCGCCAAGGATGTTGGCGATACCTTCGATCGCGCGATTCGTCGTGCCCATCACGGTCACCGTCGATCAAGGCCGCCAGTTTGAGTCAGCGCTATTCAACTGATTCCTCGACCTAGGCGCTACCAAATGCGTACGAACTACCAGCTACCACCCGCAAGCAAATGGCATGGTGGAGCGCTTCGACCGCCATCTGAAGGCTGCACCCATGTGCCATCGAGAAACCTGCCACAGAGCCCAACCTCTTGTGCTTCTTGGTATCAGATTGGCTCTCAAGGAGGACCTCAAATGCTCTGCTGCAGACCTCCTGTATGCTTACAGGGGAGCTCCTGGTACCTAGCGCTTTCACACAAAATGTAAGTGAGGACTTCGTGGCACACCTGGCCATGACCGACATGCGTCCCGAAGTCGTTCGCTTTTAAGGACCTGGCAGACGCATCTCACGTTTTCCTTCGCGACGAACACTGTACACCGGCCCCTATAAAGTCCTCAGTCATTCTCTGAAGACTTTTACCTTAGATGTTTCACGTAATAAGGTACAGGTAAGCGTCGATTGGATCGAATGAAAGCCTGCACACATCGCTGCAGACCCCGAGCGAGGCGCGGTCTCACCGAGCGCACAGGCGCCCGCGACGCCCCCGGCCTCGCAATGCAACCACATGTCCAGGTCCTACGTCTGCCCCACCAACAGCTCACTCTGCACCAAATCCTCCCACCGTCACACGATCAGGTCAGGGTTAGATTTAAGGATATTTTAGATTTGTGACCTCGTTTTAATATATTTTTTTAAATTATTATTTCGTGTTCTCTAGTTTATAGTGTCTTGTATTTTATTCTATCATACAACTACACTGTATTCCTTTCCGTGAGGGTGGGGAGGAGGGGGGATGTGGCGGCATACACTATTTGTATGAAAAAATGTCAGATTTGCGACAAAAGCTGTCCTGTCAATGTTATCCACCTACCAAAAGATCGTAGTCAGACTGTAATTTGTGATTAACACTGCTTGAAACTTGACAAAACAATGAAACTATACTATACTAGGTATACTTTTTTAAATATCGTAAAGTGCAGCGGCGTAACATGACGTAACGGGGCGTGTGTGCGATGCCGATTTGCAACGTACTGTGTGGCATATGTGGATTTAAAAAAATGCCGCTCCGCAACGTGACTATGGCCCTACGTTACGTCCAAACAAAAATTATTGTACGTCTGGCAACCCTGGGACGCACCAATGTGATCAAGAATCAAATCTATAAAACATCGTCTGATAGTCAATCTTACCAGGAGTTGAAGAAGAGGGCGCGGGTATAGGAAAATGGTGGAGTATTGCGAAGACATCTCTTAGATTAAGAAGAAGAAATATGTGGATGAAGCATAAAAATCTCGATACAACCATAATGTAGTTTCAGAACACATTTTATGAATCCAGGGCCGCGTTCCGAGGGTGCACTTGACAGCAACCGCTTTGTACCCTCTCTTTCACACTTAGGCAATTTATATTATGCCATCCTGTTGTCAGAGTGAACGTTTGCTGTCAGAGTGTACAAAATGTAGGGGATATATCAAATTAAAATCTTTTTTCTTACATTTCTTTCCTGCAGTTCGAATAGGTCTAGAAAAAATTAAGTGTGCTTAATAAATTTAATTACGATTTTTGACAAATGTCTGGTTAAGACGCAACATGGTACTAAATCGGGCAATCTCCTTTCACGTTAAAAATTCATTGAAAACTATCTCACTTAAGCGAGGACATGCTAGTCACTTTAAAAACAAATTGTTAGTGCAGTGTTGCATAATAACCCTGTCACCGCCCGTTATTGAAATAACATGGAAATAGCCCTAGACGTTTTTAATATTCACAATCAAATTAAGTACCCTTCTCGAAGTCAATCACTGTGGTCTATGAGTAATTCAACTTTAGCAGGATAAACCTGATTTCACGCTTATCTTGGTGTCAACTAAACTGCATAATACCTTGAATAATTAATAAAGTTCTAAAGATATGAGGGGGGTTGAATTTTGATGGCGTCCGTTTGTTTCTTGACAGCTTCACTTTACTTCGAGATGTTGCTGTTATAGATCGATTAATTAATAATCTAATCAACTTTACAACGAAATTAACATTGCAAGGTCTTGATTTATAGAAATTCTTCATTTTAAATGCTCAGATAATATTCATTAACCTTTCTGAGATACGGAAATGTTTTTATTGAAAAATATATAACTAAAACTTTTTAAATCTACATGATTGATTCGTATTTTTTCTAGATTTCAATAACGCTGGAAAAGCAGCCTTAGTTTTTTTTTATTCAGTATGATAACAGTATGATATTAACTAAAGAACGTACTTAAATACAATAACTAATTTCCAATAAGTACGCTGTTTATTCTTTACATAAAAGAATCAAGTAATACGTTTTTACGAACTACAGAAAATAAGGTTATTTCTTATAAAACACAGTCTACATACCTTTTTAAAAGGCAACATAGGCGTATTACTATAGTTTTAGTTGCAACGGTACTTGACCTGAGGCTCATAGAGGTCTCTAGAGGCCTCATGAGGGGCTCTTGAGGCTTTTGTTCTTTCAGCCTAAGCTAGCTCGAGTGGGAAGACTGTTGAACGTCGTTTTCAGCTAAAACTTAAAGTGACCTTTTCACGCTTGTGAGACACAAAATAAAGAAACTGTAAATTTAATATTGCAACCCCGAATTTTATGCATGTTTTTGTAGAATTAGCAAAAATAAAAATATACTCCTTTTTTACCCGACTGCGCCAGAAGGAGGGTTATGTTTTTCGAGTGTACGTATGTATGTATGTATATTTCTTTGGCATGCTCTGTAGCCTAAACGGCTTGATGGATTTTAGCTTAAGAGGTGTTGCTAGATATGTCTTAACCCCGAGAATGTCATAGGATACATTTTAATGCAGTCGGTTTTTAGGATTCCGTAGTAAATGGCAAAAAACGGAACCCTTATGGATTCGTCATGTCTGTTTGTCTGTCTGTCTGTCTGTCTGTCTGTCCGTCCGTATGTCACAGCCACTTTATTCTGAAACTATAAGAACTATACTGTTGAAACTTGGTAAGTAGATGTATTCTGTGAACCGCATTAAGATTTTCACACAAAAATAGAAAAAAACAATAAATTTTGGGGTTCTTACTTAGAAATGAAACTCAAAAATGTTTTTTTCATCAAACCCATACGTGTGGGGTATCTATGGATAGGTCTTCAAAACTGATATTGAGGTTTCTAATATTATTATTTTCTAAACTGAATAGTTTGCGCGAGAGACACTTCCAAAGTGGTAAAATGTGTCCCCCCCCCTGTAACTTCTAAAATAAGAGAATGATAAAACTAAAAAAAATATATGATGTACAATTACCATGCAAACTTCCACCGAAAATTGGTTTGAACGAGATCTAGTAAGTAGTTTTTTTTAATACGTCATAAATCGTAAACCGCAATTTACCTACAACGAACTACAAGAAGTTTTATATTATGTTACTTGCTGCTACGGAACCCTTCATGGGCGATTCCGACTCGCACTTGGCCGCTTTTTTTTAAATATGGTTAGGTTATTTCATTTTATAAATAATGAATTGTGAAATATTTCTTGTATCACAATATCTTGTGTTAAATTAGTTCTTGATACAAAAGGCTATGTATATGCTCATGATAACAAACAACTTTCCCTAAGGAACCCATAATGAAATCGTTAAAAAAAATTGGGCTACTAATTTGGCCGGTCAGTTGACCCATTTGTATGGGGAGTAATTTTTTTTTTGCGATTAGACTTTGGGTTCCTTTCGAATCAAGAACTAATTTAAAGTCATCCTATATACAGTGTGTCCCAGGTTCAACTAGCGATATTTTAGGATCGTGTAATATAACCCATTTCCACATTTAAATCACCCCATTATGGGGTCTATCACCCTCCCTCTCCCCGTGAGGACCATTTGAGTATATTTTTTTATGCACCTCTGACAAAAAAGTCACATATCTCAATTTTGTGGTTCTTTACACACGAATGATCTTATTCGATAGGTTACAATATTCTCCATCAAATAAGAACATCCAAAAATTTTAACATGACTCATTCACATAACTTACTGAATCGTGAAAATTTGTAAAAATCCAATAAATTTACAAGTTATAGGTAGTTAGGTAATTTCTGAAAAAAAACAAGGTAATTAAGTGGATATTTTTATTTATTGAACAGTAAAGACGTGTATTTTCGGTATGTGAGTGTGTGAAGAAAGAGAAAAATTATTACTCATTAGCACTCCCATTACAAAAAACCATGCATAAAATGAACGTCAGCAATGTGTTGTGAAGAATACCGATTCGGCATTTTTAAAACTTGAAACGTCACAGACTTTCAAAGAACGCAAAAGAAAATAAGCTGTTATCTTTCTTCTGTGTAGAAATTAAAGTTAGATAATTGTTTACCTTTTTAAGGAAATGTTTTTGTTTAACATGTGGTACAGTCACGTGCACCTAAAAGTATACCCCCAAGTAGTGCCATCTAGCGAACCACAAAATTAATAAATAAAGCATGCATAATGGCATGGCTGCTGACATAATGCTTTAGTCTATTACCTGATAAGTATCCAGGCATAAACGAGCAGCCATAGTTTAAATTTGTCGGTAACTACCATGGCTGTCTTGGTCTAGTGGCTGTGGCGGTCGGGCAGTTGCACACTACACTGAATTGAATCGAGGAGAGCGCGGATTCAAATCCCTCGTAATAAGATAAACAAGTTTTATTAAATTTTTATTTGTTAGATTGACTAGACATTCAACATCGCTGACATCGACATCGACACAGCGATCCCGATCGCCCAAAGCATACTTTGCATCGATTATGACGAATTGGATCCACTGCATATTGTGTTACTTTGAATTTGTGGGTAGACAAAAATAACTGTGATACTTTTTTAACTCCTAGCAACTTCACTTTCATATTGGCTGTTGTTATGTCAACTGTTATTTACGTGTTACTATTATGTCATGTGTGAATTAACCTGATCTTATTTATTATTGTCAATTATGCCGTAGTTACTCGTATCAAGAGTATTGAAAGCGGTAATAATTAGTTTTGTTAGAACAGAATAAAACTATAAGTGACGCAGAGATGTTTATTTAACAGTAAGTCTTTTAAGCAGAGTTTTGTCAATAATTCACAATAAGTTGAGTTTATGAGTTTATATCATTTATAAAAATTAACATTATCTGACATCTCAAAGAATGTATTTGGGATGCGGTAGGGATCTGTAAGTGCTTAACAAGAGGGATTTTTGGCCTGCGCATGGGTAATGTTAAAATATCGATAGCTTCTTAGCTAGTTAACTTACAGTCAAACTTTGTTGTTTTATAGCTTATCTCAAATACTCTCAACTTAATTTGAAAAAAAAAGTTTTACTTTCAAATTTAATGTTTTTTTTTTTAAAAATTCACGATTCAGTAAGTTTTTAAATGAGTTATGTTAACATTGTTAACATTTTTGGATGTTATTTGATGGAGAATATTGTAAACTATCGAATAAAGATCATTAGTGTGTCCAATGAACCATAAAATTGAGATATGTAACGTTTTTTTGTGCAGAGGTGCATAATTACACGATCCTAAAATATCGCTAGTTCAACCTGGGACATGTTTGTATATCTTGGTAATAAGTTTTATCTCCGTTACTGTTTTAAAGGCTGTATTGGATAGAATATGGAGCCTATCTTATTTTCATAATTTGAATATGCATTTTACTTTCATGCTGCCGTTAAAACGCCAAATACATAAATATGTAGCATTATCTTGATAGATATGTAGGTAATTATTAAAATGGAAATACGTGGGTGTTTTGTTATTCCCTAGCTTCTATAAATTCTCGAAAAATTGGGAAAAATAAGGGGAAACAAATTTTAGGTTTTGGGTTTATATGAAGTGGATGGGTATAAATAACGATAACGTAAAATATACAAAATGAATGCCAAAACGCTGAATAGTAAATTTTCAATGTTATTGCTTCACAATCACAAAAGTACCTTACGTATAAGAAATATACGTAATAAGAAAATATTTCCTAAGTGGATTAGACAGCTCACAAATAAAGCTATTAATTAACACGGATACCAGTCTTATTGACATGTTACAATTTACTTAATTGGTATTAACACATTCACAACCGATTCTTTTTAATTATTTATTAGCTAAAGGATTGCAGCTGGCGTTGCAAATGGAAAAAAATATAATTTTTATCATTGGCCAAAGTCGTCCATTACTGGACAAAGGCCTCCCCTAAGCATTTCCACGCAGACTGGTCCTGCGTTGCCCGCATCCGGTGGCTTTCACCAACCTTCATCGGTCCACCGAGTTTTTAAAATATTTTTTATTATTATTATTATTAATAATAATTTATTTTTAAAAACTTACAGAGATACAAATCAATTTACTTAGAGATATAAAAATATGTTTATCAAACTGTTTTTAGGTTTGTGTGTGACACAAATCGAAGTAAGAGTGGTTTGTCAAACAAGGATAGTAGGTACATGTAAAAGTTTCTATCAGACACGGAGGGCTCCCATAAGAGACAAGAATCAATGGAGACAAATCACACGATATAAAATATAGACCTTTACCATCAATGAAATGAGGGAAGGACCAAGGCCGGTTTTATGTTAGCGAATTCGCAAATATCTATTCCGTGTATTGCAACACAAAATAAGTGAAGGCGTAACCATTTGAAATGAAAATTCAAGAAATATATATATTTTTTTAATTTGCGAAATATTACGATGGCCATAAAGAGTCCACGGCCAAAGAGAAACGGAAATGAAAAACTTTGAGTTTAGTGAGGCGGCAGTGAATGTGTTAAAACAGCGAAAAACAGTTTATTAAAGCTAATGGACACCCAACACGCAATACTGCTGTTGTTGGCACCGCATTGTGTGGTTATAGCTTTGAAGGAACAGATAAAAATAATGTTGTGTTGTTGTTATTGTAAAATTAAGGAGGCTTTTGTTGATCTGAATTATTGACCAATTCTTCATATTTTACCATCGAGTGTATGTTTGTATCCATGCCCGTTTTATTGGTTGATTGACATACATATGTATTATATACTGAATTCTGACTATTCTAAGTAACCCCTTAAAATTTCAAACTTTTTAACATTCTGTATTTTTATACAGTCGTGGTTGTTTTGGTTTAGTTGTTATCATTAATTTTAAAACGATGCCATTCATATGAAGTTCAACGCGGCAAATTGAGTGAGAGCGAAGAATATACAGGCTGTTAATAATGCGTTTGAAATGTTAAGGGGTTACTAAGAAAATTATTGAAAAAATTCGACCTATAATTATTTTTTCCGTTTTCCCTTCTAACGTTTGATTCGGTATTCAGATTTATTACGGGAAATTGTTAATAAAAAATTTATATATTTTTCCTGTATTATATGCTTGATTCTGATTATTTTGAGTAACCTCTTAAAACTTTAAACTCACTTTTTGACACCTTATATTTTTATACTTTTTAATACGTCATGCGCGAAGCGCTCGTGCCGATGGCGTCCCTTTCTTACAATTATCTGTATTAGTAATAATAATAATTTTGCATATTATATATTATGTATTATAGTACAGGGTGTTGTTTTGGTCGACAACGAGCGTTTCAGGGGTGATAGTATACATGATACTGATGTCAAAAAAAAAATGGTACCTTATATTTTCTTAAGAAAATCTTTAAAAATAATTATTTATGGTATCCTTGTTTCCTTGCGTAACGTATTTTAACAATTAAAGGTTGCGTAGCAACGAGGTTAGGTGTGCGGGGTGCGCGAGGGGCCCCGGCTGCGGCAGCGGCCGCGGCGGCGCGAGCAGTCTGCCGCGTGCCTCCGCGCTGAAACTGCGTCTCATTTTCTCAGCGAGAGCAAGCGCCTCTGCGCGTGAACTTACGCTATTATACGGCCTACGGCTATGATCAGGAACAAGTCTTTATTCAATAGTTAATAGTCGTGAACTGAGCGATGTAGATTTACATTTCGTGTGGTGTAAATCAAGTGGAGTGTGTGAGATTTGGATTGACGTCGCGCCGCCGTAACGTGTTACGCAATAAAAACATTATTATTTGCGTTTTCAAAACACACGGCATTGGTTGAAGATGCAATTGTAGTTTTCCTCTTTATTTAAGCTAGATTGTCTCGAAAAGCTTGTATCTCTCCTGTAATTCTCTTAAGAAACGTGTTTTTCCAAACGCGCACTCCTCAGCAGTTGCGTTCATCTGAACGCACTTGTCAATTGACTGTCATAGCGTTGTGATTTTTCGTACGAGAAGCTTGCAAAATCAAAATGTGTGGATCCTCCTCTTCACCTTAGAAGACAATACCTCTCTGACAGGTTCCTATATAAAGCTGTTCAGCTATCGAATCATCCGCTTATCGCTAAATTACACTGTCTATCCGAATTCATTTCCGCTGGTGGATACTGGACCCATAAAACCTATCCTCGTCTTTTTAATAGTTTTGTTTCTTTCCTACGTCTCCCATGCCCTGTACTACAGGGCCATAAAAATGTAATTTTCGAAACCCCTTTCGACTGTTTGATTTTTTCTCCTTCCGTTGTTCTGGACTTAGGGATTCAGAAGAACTCGCCCTCAGGTGAGACGGAGCTGAAAGCGGCTATCGACCGGAATTGGCGGGGTTGGCTGACTATGTTCACTGATGCCTCCAAAACGGTCGACCGCTGCGTCGGTGCTGCTGTATGGATCCCAAAGTTTAGAATTATTTTAAGTTTCAAATGTCCGGCGTTGTGTTCGATTTTTACCGGTGAGGCAGTGGCCATCTTAGAGGCCATCCTATATGCAGAGTCTCATTCCTTGAATGAAACTGTTATTTTTTCTGATTCTAAAAGCTGTCTTTTGGCCATTCTTTCCAACCTCTTTCAAAACAAAGTTAAGTTTCCTCTTATCTACCAGATTAAATCTGCCCTCTTCAGGTGCCACGAAAAGGGCATTCAGATCGCTCTGATCTGGATACCTAGTCATAGTGGCATAGTGGGGAATGACTTGGCAGACTACTATGCAAAAGAAGCAGTTACTACAGGTTCTCTCTCACATTATAAGTGCTACTTCCATGATCTCGTTTCTTTAGCCTCACAAGGATTGCACATTTATTGGAAAGAAGCTTGGAGGATATCTAGTGCCGCGAAAGGCAAGCATTATGCTACAATACAGGAACTCATTCCTTCTAAGCCTTGGTTTTTTATTTTCCGTGATGCCCCTAAACTCTCTACATCTATAATATGCCGGTTGAGAATCGGTCACTGCTGTTCGCCTGTTCATTTGACCAAAATAAGGGTTAGAGACAACTCCCTCTGTGAATGTGGCTTAGACGAAGGATCTCCTGATCATATTTTCTTTAACTGTCGCAATTTACGGTCTTCTCTTTATGATGTTTTGCCACCTTCCATCCCTCGTCCCATTAATCTTTCATCTCTCCTGTCACTTGCGTTCTCTCCCTTCATCTACATTATCAGTGATTTTATCTTGTCAAATAACATTAAGCTTTAATTCCTCTTCTTATTTTTCTTGTAATACTTCCATTTATTTATTCGAAGTCTTTAATTTCTAACTCTTTTATTATCTCATATATAAATATTCGATCTTCTTGATCCCTTGCCTCTATCAGTAGGTATTGTCATTGGCGAAATCATAGAAACCGCCATTTTTTTTTTTAATAGTAGTAGTAGTAGTAGCTTGCAAAATCTTTCTTCGTAACAAAAAACCTGTGAAATAATCTAATAACACACAAAAAACAAGTGTTTTCGGTCTTTGCTTGCCATAAAACACAATAACCACGCGCAGCGTGCATTTTTAGACGAATTTGCGTAAGTTGTAAATAGCCGAAGATGCTGCTCTTTTCAGAAGAGAGCGGTAAACATGGCATATTTTTTCATTTCACTGGCAGTAACTTTATTCATATTTGGAAGAGGACCAGGGGCTCGAAGCTCCTCTCCACTGTCCATCAGCAGTTTTGGCAAGTACACTGTTATATATAACAAAGGCAAAGCAGAGGTATGTTTCCTTCCTTTTTTGTTTTCATTATAATCACTGTTTTACTTAGAGCCTGCTGGGCCCTACTTACCAGCAAGGCATGAGTTAACCACTTTGAGATTATTTTCGTGCTTTCAGTTAGCCGGGTAGGGCTAACTGAATATACTTTGTTACCTACAGTGTTATAGTGCACGGGTCACGGGGCACATTTATTAATTGCCTGAATAGGCCTATACTGAGCAAAAGTATCTCGCAGATGAATGTACCAATACTAAACATACTTTGTAGTAATGATGCTAAGTGCTCCAGGTTAATGTATTTTTGGTGTTTATTATTTGTGGTCCACATGGAGTGTGATGAATGATGAAATTCAAATAATTTAGATTTTTAACTCTGACATAACTGTTGTTTACTTTGCTTCTTTCTAAGAATAACTAGATTGGTACAAAGAAGAGAAGCTGAGTTATATTAAGTCAACATTACAGAATATATATATTTGTCAGACATTGAATATTTATGTCAGAATACTGTTATAACTTATAACACTTAAGTTATTTGGGTTTACTTCTGCCTCTCTGGCCCTATAGAGGTCTGTGGGTTATGATTTTCTGAATCATGCTGTAATTGGGAAAACAGGTTTAGTACAACCTTTTAAATAAACATTCTACACAGTCAATAATTGCACCAGCACCAGGTGCCTCTGACCTCTGCTTGTTCCGTGCAGAGGGTGCCACCCAGTAGTAATAAAATTAACAATCAGTCTGGGTGGGTAGCATTCAGATACTACCTGAGTGTCACTAATCTAGGAACTGAGAAACTCTCAAGCATGTTCCTGTTACATATGGCTCTGACTTATCTACCTATATACTTACTTCCTTCTTTGAAATGGATAAATCAAGATCGAGACTGATAGAGGCAGGCGTACCATTTCTTTTTTATTCCTCTACAAATTGAGGCATTACTTTTTGAATGTTGAACTTTAAGATGATAATAGAGACCTGAAAGGTACATTTCTGTTATCACAAGATTAAATGAGCAAAATAATAAATACAGTGAAGTAAAGAAATTTTTTGGAGGAAATAAATAGAGTGAAGTAAAGAAATTTTATGAAGGAAGCAATTTTTTCTTGGTAGCAGAAGCCGAAAACATTCATAGTACACTTATTATGCAGTGACACTGAGGATTATGCAGATTATAATTAAAACAGGCTTTGATCTCGGAGAGACGTTTGTTTGTATTAGCCTGCATGAAAGGTTTTTTATTTATTGCAATTACATATCATAAAAAAAAAAACCTTGTATGTCAGTTAAACCGGACATTCAATTTGGGACCAAGATCAGACGGTGCCCTGTATAATATCAAGATGCCTAAAACCTGGTTATAAGTAAGTTAGTGCCAGTCAATCAGACTCCCATAGGTATATGGGTCTGCTTTCTCACTCCTACAGTGCGTTATATCAATAAATGCATCCATAGGCAGAACTGTAGAAAGTCGGAAGCCTTGGCGACTTATGGTAAAATCTATGCTGGAAACTGCACTTGTGTCCCCGGCCTCGGAGGCTGGCCTCGGAGGCTGTATTCTGTATTGGGACTCGCTGGATAATATCAATTTGCTTGTATAAGGAGACAGCACGTGATGTTACTGCTGTGTAATGGTGTATCATAGATCTGATTTTTTATATTAAAATATCAGTGCTGGAACAGTGGAACAGTACTTGTTACCCCCGGCCTCGGTGGCTGTACAATAAGAGGGGTCACCATAATGAGATAATATCTAACAGTTCATATAAAAGAAGTGCTTGATTATCTATACTATATACCTCTAATTATGTATAATGGAATTTCAGAGAGAGGTTAATAGTGTTAATTTTTGTCAGCAACAAAACTTTAGTGTCTGACGATAGCTGAATGTATGGTCTGCTCTGCCATGTACTGCAATGGCGAGATTACCATGCAAAACAACTTAAGAGAGTTGTTCAACCACTCTGTTAGTATTCAGAGTTAAGTACCTCACCACCATGTTACAGTTGGTAAAACCACATGTAAGCGGTGTCAAAGATCACACAGCTTTACTAAAGAATGTACTTCTAGGTTGTAGATTAAAGGCTGAAGCTGTAACAATTTAACTGTAAGGAGTTATAACTGGGGCTCTGAAAGGCTTCAATGACATGGGTACATGCAACTTTCCACAGAGTTGCTAGTGTACTAATGAGATAGCCATGTCCAACTTCGTTTAATTTGATTTTCTTTTTGCAAAAAGCAGGGGGGGGCAGTCATCTGTCCTAGGGGCTCCTTGACCCCCCCATGAATAACTGATGATATTCAACCGTAACTATTACCCAATTGAAAGTACCTACTCATCAAGAAGTTTGTATATTAATTAGTCATCGATTGGTCGTATTGGTATGCAATTAATTGTACTGAGCTAAAATTTGTAAAGTGAGAAGTCATAAACACAAACTAAACCTCTGCATCAGGGTAATGATATCCACCTGCCTGTAAGGCAAGTTCAGAATCAATCAATTTAAAGAGTATTCAGTATGAAATATAAATATTTCTATTATTGGAAAGCTTAAAGCTTTTTTGGCCCTAGCAAGGCCTCCAAATATATCTACTTCGATTGGGAGATCTTTTCACTATATACGTAGATATTTTTCCCCTGGTTACAGAATATACCAGCTACAGAGAGTCCTCTGATATTTTTTATAATGCCTATTTTTTAATCAAGTATGCATTGTCTTTGATATTATTCTTAGGCAAGGAGTGTCATTTATCACCATAAAAATAACTTATATTTTCTATGAGGCATAACATATCATTTGTGTGAAATTAATTACAGCTTAAATATTATAAGTAGTTGTGGAAAATACAACTGGATATTATACCTTGAAATGTATTTACCTAGGTCAGGTCTGACCATATTATTACAAACTGTCAGTCAGTTGAGTTACAGAAATGAGGATGAATTGCCTCATAATTAAGTATTACTTGCTAAATATTTTTATATACATAATTTATTTGTATAATAAATAAATAAATAAAACAAATATAAGTATAATATTGTAGATGCAGTTTGCATATAAGAATAATACCTAGAGTGGTAATAACAAGAGGAGTTTAGCTATCCTACTACTTACTTATCCAGTGTTTGAGTTACTTTACATCTCATTATACCCACACGTCAGAGTCCGGGTACAATGATATTTGTGTTCTTTTGTCATGTGAGACAAAATGTTATTTCTTTTGAAGTTACAGATGTCCTTATATATGCGTTTTCATGGATTTTCATGAATTTCAAATATTGATGCATTTTTATTCCAGTAAATAATTAATTTATTGCGCATAATTGCACTGCGCAGATGAAGAAATTCTGAAAATTCCTTTTTTAAACCATCGTGTTTAACAATACAAATTGTTATACATACATAATCTTAGAATCAGAAAAGGAACAGTTAAGGATGAGTTAGCATACAATCAGGTTGTCTTACTTTAACTTTGGAAATATGAGGCACCTTACTTACTACATACAAATAACTACATTTTTTAAGGACACTGGACTGGAAAGACTTGCGAATGTCTTATATCCAAGTCATTCAAGTTATGTCTTATGCATTATGAGGTCCTGAAGACAGGGTTTACACTTAGTTCCTCCTACTCATATGAAAAGTTCAGAACATTTATTGCATACTGTAAGTTGATCATGCAAGTCTGTAAGACAGTAGGTGTTCAGTGCAGCAGCATCTAGAAGTCGCCTATTGAATGAACTGAATTCATTGGAGGGATAGGCAATGTTGTAATAATGGGATGATATAAGACCTACAAGTGATACCTAGGAACTTGTTATCAGAGGTTTTATATAATCAAAAATTTTATTATTTTTTAAGTTAACAGTCATGTTATGTGGCAAGTAATATATTGAAATTTTAAATCTAGATTGGTGATTTACTGAACTCTGCTTTTTATAGTTATTAAATATATAAAAATAAAAAAAAGATATATTATCTTATTAAGTATTTCTGAAACAAGTGATGCTTTCAGTTGATAGATCAGAAATGATATTTGTTTTTTGGTCTTCAGATTTAAGTAAGAGGAAAGAATTTAAAACAGGATGTAATGGATATTGCTTATGTAAAGATTTCATCAGAAGGATTGCTACCTTTCATCACATAGCGTTGTGCTCCTCCACCAGCAGATACCAACACGTCTTCAACCAATGCCGTGTGTTTTGAAAACGCAAATAATAAGACTGTTTTGCATAAAAACAAAACAGTTATTATTTAAGTTGAAAAACACACGGCATTGCAGCAAGGTGCTTGCTGGTGGTTGATGAAGACTATGACAGTCAATTGACAAGTGCGTTCAGATGAACGCAACTGCTGAGGAGTGCGCGTTTGGAAAAACACGTTTCTTAAGAGAATTACAGGAGAGATACAAGCTTTTCGAGACAATCTAGCTTCAATAAAGAGGAAAACTACAATTGCATCTTCAACCAATGCCGTGTGTTTTTCCACTTAAATAATAACTGTTTTGTTTTTATGCAAAACAGTCTTATTATTTACAAACTCCGCAAATCGTGTTCCCATGCTGCGTTCGCATCCCATGCTAAAGGTAGAGCCTAAAGTAGACAAGAGTTCAAAGAAGAAGCTATCTTGGAATATTTCTCCCAACAGCCACGTTTATGTAAGTGTCATTGACCTTTTTGTAGGAAAATACGCGAATAAGCCGGCCGTCATTGACTGACTGCTCGAACATGCGTTTTGATAATTTTGGGAAAATTTGTATGTCATTTTTTCAGTAGAATCAATTTATTAAAAAATATATTATAGATATATTCAGAACAAGTATTTTTTGTACTTTCTTCCCTTAGAAGGCCGTTGTCGACCAAAAAAAACACCCTGTATATTGACGTAGCGTAGTATGGTTATGTGGTACTCTGTCTCTTGTGTACATTCTGGGAAAGTTACTTACCGCAACATGCAACATTGAATCCTGAACGTTTAATAAACTAAATAGGAAATAGTGTACAACCCGGCGCCCGTACAAATCTGGAACTTGTACAATTAAATCGGGAACACCTACCTAACCGACATTGTAATGCAGCCTAACTTTCGCTCCCATTGTTAGAAGTTGTAAGAGCTATTCCGCACGACGCGACGTTATATATTAGAGGCGAATCAAAGAGTTGATATGACTAGCGAATTTTGTACGCGATTGTATGACGCAATGCAATGGCCGCGGGTTTCCATAAAAGAAGCTGCCGTGTATGGAGTTCCTAAGAACCCCTTTTGATTAATTTCAGACTCCCTTAAGAGAGCGGTGGCGACCGTTCATTAGCGGCGCCGTAATTTCTTCAACAATTTCTTTGATTTTGAAACGAAATTGCAAAAAGTATGCTGAACTTCTTGTTACTACTCGATACGAAAAATAGCACGCAAAATTGAAAGAGGAAGTTCGTAAGCCACAGAGGACCACTCAATTTTTTTTTTATGATTAGCAGCTTTGCCAAAATAAAACAACAATGACTTTTTCACATTTGAATTTACCGCGTGAAATCAAACCTTAATGGAGAATTTTGATATAGCTTTTAAAATAACCGAGATAATGAATTACAGACACACTGCGTTTAATAAAGTATTTTGAAAGTGAAAACGCAACTTCAAAATACTCATGTAAAATTATCGAAGTAACGTATTCAGTGTTTCATTTTGGAACTGCCACAACAGCATAACCTCCATCAATCCGAACACGGCCCCCGTGTCTGAATTATGGACGAATATTCCAGAAATATGGGAAAATACTCTTACCCCTTTAGTAATGGAGAAGGTTGTTAACAATAATATACTTACGAATTCACTACGTGTGAAACCGATTTAACTTTGGGCACAGTGCAGGACTGCAACATGTGGCAGTAAGGTTCAAACTTCTGTGCACATGGCACCATTCATGTACGTCACCCTAATGCCTCGGCCACACTCATGGACGGATGGCGAGTCGAATGTCTTCTGTGAAGTTAGAAGCCTCATGCTAGAATTTAGATATTTTGATTAAGTATGCCAATAAATACTGCCATATAGTACCCAAAGGAAAAAAAACACTTCAAGGACATAGTTATACTTTAAATAAATAAATAAAAATAATTAATAAATAAATATTGTAACTTTTATGAATAACACTTACTAACACTAGTTTTAAATCCTAGATTTAAGTTACTAACACTATTGTGATCCCAAGTTGGTCTGTCAGTTTCATTATTATTATTAATAACATCGAAAACAGTTCAAATAAAAGCTTGTAAAAAAGATTTCAATTTATTTAATTGCATTCATATGGTTTTACAACGTGGACAACAATAGAGCTCATAATGGTTACGGTAGACAGATTTATTATATCACATGTAGTTTTTTCGTTATTATTTGTCAAAAAAAAAACATTACTTTTCATAGCACTCTGCCCGTAAGGCTCGTTCGTCACTTAGTATCACAATAAAACAGCTCTTAAAATGTTGAAACAGACAAAACTACGGTAGTGGCCGTAAAACGTTGGACTTTTATGTGAAGTGTCTGGTCATTTAATTTTTTTAGCTTTAAAAGTTTTACGCTGTTGAAAACGTTTGCCGAGCGTTGATGTTTAAAAATGCAGAGCGAAATGAAACTGCATTTTGTGTAGAGTTTACAGTGAAAGTGAAATCCCGTGTTCCATAATATCTGACTGGGAATAATGGACGGACGAACAAAACGATTTTAGCTTTTCCTTTTAGACTATCGAAACTTCATCCCCACTTCACGGACAGGGGAGATATCCTGCAAAAAAAAACCAGATTTTACCACTTGGCGTTATTAATATGTATATCCGTGCCAAATATAGCTCTCTAATACTAATATTCTCTGAGCTAAGCCGCGGACAGACAGATAGAAAGATGGGCATGCCGAAACTATAAGGGTTCCTTGTTGACTACGGAACCCTATAAAGGATTTTATTTGACGCTTGATGTGCATTTGAGAGACTAAAACGAAAATGTGGCGCAAGCGACTGATTCCGGCACACGGCGCGGAATAAGTGGCTAAGGGTAACGGGCTACATTCAATACTAAAATAGAATGGGGTAGAAAGTATTGAAATAGCTTGAAAATGTGAAATGTCTATTGAGACTTATTATTTATTTTATTAGTTATTGAACTAGTCACATACAATTTTTAAACACGGTATATATAATAGATATTTTTGAATCTAATAACAAAAACGATATTTGGTTTGAAATTGTGAGCGATGGAGTCATAACTCTGGTAATGTAAGTACCTACGATAGTCTTTTTATAATTAAAAAATAATAAAACCCAAAGGAGTAAATTTGCTATTTAAAAAATAAAAGAGCTTATAGCTTGCTTTCCATTGAACCATTTTTCATAATATATTTTTAAATAAGTATTTAGATATAATTTACTGTCAAACACACTTAATGAAAATATTTTCAAGAAAATGATGAAATGAATGAAAAACAATGAAAATATATTCGTAGTAGTTTTTTTTTACTTCATTTACAAATAATATACTTAAACGTTTAAAACTTTTGTATTGTGTTTATTCTGAATTATCAATTCAGATTGATAATTTGATGGACTAAACATACGTATTATGTTTAGTCCATCAATATAACCATAAAATTACACAAACTTGACATAAAAGAAAACATTATCAATTCTTGAAATCACAAAAACTTTTTCCAATGAAAATATACTCACCCTCATGTAAATACACACGGCCAAACAAAAATATGTAGCTTACAGACATGTGTATGAAAACATGATTAATTTTCAGAAGATAATGGACCAGTAGGAAAGTAGGAATAGAACATTCGGGTTAAATCAATTAATCCCGTAATAACGACGTTAATCCGATTCGCTTATTTAATGAGCCCTCGGTGCTCTGCATTATTAAATGTATAGGTCTGGCGAAGCATGTATGGTATTATATAAATACCTATTTATTAAGTATATCTAATACTAGCTTCCGCCCGCGACTTAAATGTTTATCAAGTCTATTTTAATACTTACTTTATACTTAGTTTATAGTCTTACTTTATACCAGTAAAATATGCAGTATCCGTGCAGTATCTGAACAGCAATCATGGAGTGATCACTACATCCTGTCCTCCGCTCCGCCATCCGGCCTCGAGATGATTACCTAGCTGCCACCATCTGCATTTACCCTAAAACCTTGGCAACTCAACTTTACCGCCAAATTGGTGACAACCTATCGGCAAATGAACCTAAATTAACTCAAGTGGAACCCCAACTTTTCGTATTCGGTATGTCTTATTCTAAAGCTAAGCCACCCACTGAAATCCCGAATGTAATACATGTCCCATTGCCATTTAGGAAATGTATAGATCTCCTAGGAAAAGTGCATATGTTAACGGAAAAGTATGTAATGCGTCATTGTGTACAATTTCTAGGAAATGTGTACAATTCGTAAAATTGATAGGAAATGTATGATATATTTTGCTATATCATACATTTCCTAAATGGCAGTCGGAAATGTATTAGTCTCCCACTAACCACTCGAGTTAATTTAGGTTCTCTTTGAGTAGCAGATCCGAATCGGAGTACCTCGATTCCACGTGGTCTTGTCTGTCACACAACTAGAGTGTTTTTTAAAAGCGCGGAGCCAGGAGCTTGCGCAAGAGGTCCAACTATGTGGAATTTGGCCTAATTTTCGGACACCCTGTTTTTATTGCGGAAGTAGTTAGTATTTAAAAAGGTGGAGTAAAACTCCCGTGTATCAATACTGCATAGTTTCGAAGCAGTGAATTTTTGAAAATCTCCCTCCTAATTTGACCGAAAAACGAAAAAAATTACTGCTCCAAACTTAATAAACTAAATGATAATCTGATTTTTTTACTTAAAGCCTCATTTTATGAGCGATTTTGAACCTTCTACAGTCAGTACAACACGAGTAATTAATTATTTTAATTTTTTTCTTTTTTTTTTTCTCTTAAACCAAGTCGAGTTAGCACGTAATTTTTACATTACTAATACATATGACCATGGACTATATCAACAAAAAACATCGGCTGCAAATCTCGATTGGTATTGAAGTTATAGATATTTAAATTCCTTCGTCAGGATTGTCACAACTTTTCGACCAAATTTTGGCCGACAAACGGACTTCAACGTCCCCCAATAATCTTAAACTTAGATGGGACCAATTTAGAGTTATTCAATAAAAAAAGAATCACTAAAATCGGTTCACAACTGGCGAAGATTTTCACGTAACATACACGCAGAAAATACATATAGTCGAATTAAGAACCACCTCCTTTTTTGAATTTGGTTAAAAAGTAATAAATTATCTAAGTTTAAATTTAACTTTCATTCAAGATTATTTTTTAACTTTTCAAAATGAATTAACTCTATTGTAGTTTAACTTTTTCGCAAAAAAAAATTCGGTCTTAATGTTTTTAGGTAAAACTTCAATACCTTTTTATATATTTTTTTGTACGATTACTCTGCTCCTGCTACTAATTTATAAGTCTCTTTTTTTAAAGTTGGCTGGAAGAGATCCCTTTAAGGTATAAGCCCGCCTTTGTGCACCTATATTATTCTTTTAATTTCTGTTATGTGATTTTATTGTACAATAATACCAATCGAGATTTGCAGCCGAGTTTTTTATATAGATATAGTCCATGGTTCCGAGGTATTAGTAATGTAATAATTGACCACGCTGAATACGTTAAAAACAACCGACTTCAATCGCAACAACTCCAATTTTGCTATGTTTTTGTTGATTTTCTCACAAACCGCTGAATCGATTTCGATAAAATTTATATGGGACCACCTGTGAAATATACCCTTTCAAACAAAAAAAGACTTTTTGAAATCGGTTCAGGCGTCTTCGAGTAATCGGTGAACATACATAAAAAAAATATATATAAAAAAAAGATTCCGACGAATTGAGAACCTTCTCCTTTTTTTGAAATCGGTTGAGAATTACGTGCTAACTCGGCTTGGTTTAAGAGAAAAAAAATAAATTAAAAATTTAATTTAAATAATTAATTACTCGTGTTGTACTGACTATAGAAGGTTCAAAATAGCTTCATAAAATGAGGCTTTAATTATTGTTGTATATAAAGAAATCTGATTATCATTTAGTTCATTAAGTTTGGAGCAGTATTATTTTTTCGTTTTTCGGCCGAATTAGGAGGGAGATTTTCAAAAATTCACTGCTTAGAAACTATGCAGTATTGATACACGGGAGTTTTACTCCACCTTTTTAAATAATAAATACTAACTACCTACTTCCGCAATAAAACAGGGTGTCCGAAAATAAGGCCAAATTCCACATAGTGGGTCCTGAGTGGAGCGAGCACTCAACAGCGATGGGCGAGAGTGTTGGTGGAGCGAAAGGGGCGACGTAGCGAGTCTTCTGGCGGAGGCCGAGTGTTTTCTTATCGTCTTTTATATATTTCCTAGTGTCATCACGGAATCGTATACAATTCCTAGGAAATTTATATATTTCCTAGGAAATTTGTGCATGAAAGAATCTTTGAAACGTTATTTTACACATTTCCTAAATAGGCTCGGAACTGCATACATTTCTTAGGAATTGTGTACATTTCTTAGGTTTCATACATTTCCGGTAACACATATAACAAAATATATCATACATTTCCTATCAATTTTAGGAATTGTACACATTTCCTAGGAATTGTACACAATGACGGATTACATACTTTTCCGGTAACATATTATATAAAAATATAAAATATTGTACAAAAAGTAGGTATTTTGTTCTTCAATAGATGTACTGAACAACGACCGACCACCATTGAAACCAATGTCTTCTTTACGACCAACTTAAGTAATCGATAAGTTATAAGAAGTCGTTTAAGGCGTTTGTTCAAACTAACAAGAATTAAATACGAAGTTGCGAGACTTCCTGGCGAAAAATAAACGTAAAAATCAACGGGAAAATGCGTTTGTCCCGTTATTCTCTTGTATTTTTTTTATTTTTTTTCAACCTGTATGTGTATACGTATTATTTGTATAAGAGAAAAACGTCTACCAACTGATAGGGCCTTTTTACATGTCAAGACTGTTTTATTCAATATTAATATCATGGTCTTATGAACCGGAGGAAAAAAGTTATGACATGAATAATTTAAAAACATTTATTCATTTATTCATTCAATTTAATAACACAACGAATGTGGTTTCACGACGTAAATTTAAAGAAAGCGTATACCTACGTGCGTCTCTGCGGCAATTTCAACATTTTATTTTTACCAAAATTACTGCTTAAATTCACGTTAACATGTTTATCTCAAATATACTTTAAATGGCAAAATCACAGGTCTGTATCTCAAGAAGTTAAGAACATACCATAGCGGTAAATATGTGCCTATTTGAATATTTATTTACTGATCAAACTCCATAGAAGAGGTCGTGACTCAGTGCGGCTTACGTGGTCGCATCGATCACGCAGGTTAACTGACTACAGACACGGTCATAAACTAGATGGGTTTGACGGTTAGTGGCATTTATCTCGACCGTTTCCGTGCTTCGCAAGGCACGTTAAGCCGTTGGTGCCGGCTGCTATCGCTAGCAGTCGTTAAGCCATGTCAGAGGCCTTATAGGCGGCTTGAAAACTTGTGACACTGAGGTTGGCCACAAGCCCCCCAATCTCCACCAATCCGGACTTGGTCCCCATGTGTGGAATATGGCCTAAACCTTCCCGAGTTATGGGAAGAGACCCGTGCCCCTGCAGTGGGGACGTAATGGCTTGTTAACAAACTCCATAGTATATGTAGGAGTCAGCGCTTGGTGTAGGTATAAAGTTTGCAAACTGAAAATTCGTGACTTTACTTGTTGTGGACTTTACTAGAGTTACAAAAATATAGACTTTCTTATATTGAACAACTTTTGTGTGTTCGCGGAATGAAAGCGATATAAAACACTCGCATTTCAGTATTCTTTATTATTAAAGAAAAAATAACAAACTCGAGAAATCTCGATTCGTTTTTGCTCCGTTAGCATTTTAACGGCTGTATGATATTTTTGGTCAACTGGGTGACATTTTGTGCAAGTTATTATCATAATGCGACCTGAAGTAAAGGCTCTAAGCCCTATACGCTTTAATATATTCACGGAGAATAGAATAGAATAGTAATTATCTCGATAAAATGATGGCCTTTATAGGAGAAGGTGTTGCCATTTTTCATTTTAAGGGCTTCCTAGTTTTATCTGAATGGGCCGTTAAGTGAAAGGTACTAGAAATAAATCAAAAATATGGAATCAATAAATATCTTAGCTGTCTGTAGTTATTTTTGGCTTTAAACTTCAAAAATTGTATGCTTTTGTAAGATCTGACCAGTAGTTCAACTCTCCATAAAGCTGATAGATAATCCATAAAGTGCAGTCCATTGGAAAACATAAGGTAGAGTAGTTACGTATTAGTGTAGATTATAAACCCTATGGATTGCGCAAAATAAATATTATGCCATAACATTTTATTTATTTTTATTTTTATTTATTTATGTGACATTATAATAATAAATACGCAGGGCAGCTTGTGACGAGCTGTGGCTGTTCCCCATTAATCATCAATGTTGTTGTGAAAAGTATATTATTTTTAAAGTGCAAATTTAGTTGCGAAGATCATTTTTCAAAGTGTATTTGTTATAATAATAAAAATATTATTATAGGTATTTTTTTAAAGTGCATTACAAATTTTTGTTGTTGTAATTTCCATTAATTTTACTGTGCGTTTAAATTCATACCTTCTGTATATAGTGACCTACTGTTATGGGACTACCATAGTGACATACCAACGTAAACATCAATATAAGTACAACTTTCACAACCTGGACACATTTAAGGGTTCTGTTATTCCGAAGGTTACGTCATATTGAACGTCGAAGGTGTAGGCGTTCATATATTAATCCAGTTGAGCAGAGATTCTGAGATCAAAAATGGTTTACGCGACTAATTAAATTTATTTAGACGTGCCGCCACTGTCCGATATATATGACCTTTGGCATATGCTTAGGAGTTGTAAAATGGCGCCTAAAATTTAAAAACTGCTTATGTTTTTAATCCCTGGCATAAAAGAAAGATGTTGTTAGTGAAACAATAGACGATGTTACTACTGATTACATCTGTTTTATTGGTAAAAACAGGCTAGTCTCTTCTTCCATGATACAACAATAATAATCCACTCATCCCTGATTCCCGCTACGTCAGACACTTGTCAAAAAGTTCCCAGTCAGTGGCGCTTCAACCGCAGCATTATGAATGCGTTCATGAAATAGAGACTCTTTAGTTTGAGATGCGTTCGCTAACATAAGTTTCAAGCTTATGTGTCTCTGTGGTTCTGTCTGTGGCGTCGTATCCCATAGACCGGTGGACCGACTTAAATGCGGTGTTTTTTAGTTTAAAGCAGGTTATACTGAGGTGGTTCTTAGCTATGTTATATAACTTTTCTAGATACTTTGTTTAAAGGCATTCATCTGTTAGCAAAACATATTGTTTATAGAGAGGTTTTACTTTACTGATTTCTTTGGTAATAATATTTAAAAATCTTTTTATTTTAACATCAAATATATACTTTTTATGCTAGTATTATATTTTGTTGCTCTGTTTTTGTAACACGCTCTTTATAGTTGTCATCATTGTTATTAGTTATTTGTTCAACTAGTGAGCAAAGTTATATTTTGCTACGAGTGCTGAATTTAAATCACGAACTAGCGAAGTAGTCTAGAATTAAATCACGAGCGTAGCATAAAAATAACTTGCTCTCGTCTTAGAGTCTGACAAATGAAAGCGTAACCTGGAATTTTATTTAAAGTTTTTACATGGCAACAAAAAGAAGCTGTTAGAGGCTGTCACTGTTGAATGTTAGTATGACTGTCAATTATTGATACTTGTTGGCTGAATATTCATGTTTATTATTTATTGTATTGTAAGCGAGCGTAAGAAATGATATAATAATATTATTTGTAATGGGCATTCGTAAATGATAAATTTTATGGTAATTTCAGATTTTTCAGTGCAGAAATAAACTGCAGATTATCAAAATCAGTTTATGAAGTAGACTGTTTTTATGTTTATATTTATAAACAAGATGTCCAAAGCGTCAATAAAATTGTAAAAAGCTAATTGTAAATTGTACTTTCAACTAGTATAAATATATTTTAATAAAGATTTATCACACAAGTATTAAATATATATTTCCTGCTATAGGTTGGTGATACCACATGAAGATTTTTTGAATTTGCCGCGCTTTCTCAGGTTACGCTTTCATTTGTCAGACTCTTAACATACAACTTTTCACCACGACCAGCGAGAAAAGTTAAAACGTAGTTGATTAAATTCTCTTTGGAGACAATATAGTTTTTTATTATAATGTTTTTAATTTAGATAGATCCCTAATAGTATCAACTCTAGTTAGACTTTTACCACGTAGAGTGTAATCAAAGCGAATTGTATTTGTTTTCCTAGAGAAACTAATAACAAAACATTTGTCAGGGTTAAGAAACAAACTACTACCACTACAAAATCTTTTAAATTTTGATAAGTCTTTTTGTAATAGTTCACAGTCAGTCACACTTGAAACTATTCTGAATATCTTGGTGTCATACGCATACAACAGCATATTAGAGTCAGATATGTCATTAGTTATGTCATTGACATAAAGAATAAACAAAAGTGGCCCTAAATGAGAGCCTTGAGGCACCCCAGAACTAATCGTTCTATATTGTGACATGAAGTCACGTAACACGACTGCCTGACTTCTATTAATTTAATTTAATTTATTTATTTTACCAGATAACAAGATCCATTCTTATTAGTAGTAAGACTTAAGACTATGTTAGTAGATTGAAGATTGAATAATAATTATAATTTAATTAATTAATTAATAAAATAAAAAACAAATTTGACAAAAAAATTCACATGATATACTCCCAAACACCCTTTAGGAGCCCTATCCAGTGCTTCATTACCGGCGAGTCAAACCTCGCTGCAATGGCAGTCAGGACGCTGTTGCTACTCCCCCGCACTCTGCCACGCATGGACGCCACACGTTTACGCATTACTGCTTGAAAGCAGTCTACTCGCGCCTCTGCGAGTAGACTGCAGTGACGTGGTAGCCTCAACAGCATCCTGAGAGCGTTATTATATTGTACGCGTAGGGCGTTGTAGGCCTTTCGAGTATATGATACCCACAGGCTGCTCGTGTAAAAAGTCATACAGTACGCCTTAAAGAGGGTTAACTTTACCTGCACTGAACAACGAGCAAACCTGCGGGCAATCATATTACTTCTGACCGACAACCCCCTACGCTCTCTTTCCATGTCTGCATCATCTTTCAGATCTTCGGTAACAATATGCCCTAAGTATTTAAATTGTGTGACGCGTTTTAGCAAATTGCCATTCAGCGTTATTGGTGGCACTAGTTTAGGTGTTTTACTACCCGATCTGAAGACCATGCAGACACTTTTGGACGTGTTGTATCTGAGGCCGTGGGTAGCAGCGTACGCCTCACACACTGCCAACATTTTTTGCAATCCGCCAGGCGAGGGGCTCAGCAGCACCATGTCGTCTGCGTAGCTGATATTGTTAATGCTGACGCCATCAATATGACAGCCGACATGCATGTTGCTAAGCTCCTCGATCAGCTCATTCACATATAGGCTGAAAAGCTTAGGAGAGGACCTGCCTCCCTGCCTCACCCCGCATTCCAACCTATATACGTCCGAAAAAGCCTCACCCCATTTTACTTGGTTAAGCTGGTTGTTATACCAGAACCTCACGATATTTAGCAGGTCTTTTGGCAGTTTAGTACAAGCCAATTTCCTCCACAGGACCTCATAAGAGACCAGGTCGAAGGCCTTAGACAGGTCTAAAAAGCAAGCGTATATAGGAGTTTTCCTATCAGTGTAGTACTTGACAGCGTATTTTAGGCTCAATATGGCACTATCGGTAGACACGCCCTGCCTGAAACCGAACTGAGCGTCATACAGATCTAAGTGCCTACCCAAGTGCGAGTCCACTACACTGTCAAGTACCTTAGCTATTATAGTTGCAAGGGATATAGGCCTGTAGTTCCCCTTATCCGCGATATCCCCAGTACGATTTTTCACGACAGGTACAACAACCGTCCTCATGAGCTCCTGCGGTAGGTAGCCGTGTCTCAGACATAAATTAAAAAACATAGACAACACTCGGGGTAAGTGTATGCCCGCATGCTGTAAATGTTCGACGCTGAGCCCGTCGTCGTGTCCCGGCGATTTTCCGCGTTTCATCGACCTTACTATGGAGATAATTTCCTTCGACGTAATACTAAACGTAGGTGATAATCGCTTGGACTCGACGGGCTCCGCCGCCTCACGCTCCAGGGTAGGCGCCAGGTGTGGGTTGACCCTGAAGTGATTTTTAAACAAATTTGCAATATTCGTTGCATTTATAGAAGCAGGCAATGCCGGCTTATTGTTACATTCGTTAGTGCATTTCCAAAAATTTTTAAAATCATTTTTCATTCTATATGAAGCTAATCGATCCATCTTGATCTGGTCCTGATGGTCCTGGCACCACTTAAGCCTAGACTTAAATATTCTTTTACTATGGTACATATCTTCTATTGTCTATATATGATTTTATCCAACGCAGCAAATCACCATGTATACCGAGTTGCAATAGCTTGTTTAAAAGTGTATTATGAGAAATTTTGTCAAATGCTTTTCCAAAATCGGTGTACACGGCGTCCACCTGACACTTATTATCCATAGCGTTAAGAATAAGATCAGTAAAATTTTATAAGTTGGTGTATACACTACGACCAGCGCAAAAACCATGCTGGTTTGGAATAATGTGACGGCAAACTGCATCAAAAAGTTGTTTAGTGAAAAATTTTTCTAATAATTTGCCAAACTGACACAGTTTAGATATAGGGCGATACTTCTCTATATCGGGAGTAACTGGTCCTTTAGGAATTGGAGTTACCCAGGCTCGTTTCCATACGTTTGGGACAGTGCCTTCTTTTAACGATTTTTTAAAAATAATAGTTATGGGTATGGTCAAAGCTGAGGCACATTTACTAATTAACAAAGGATGCACTCCATCTGGACCAGCTCCTTTAGTTACGTTAATAAATTTAAGTTGTTTGAAGACAAAATTCAAAATGTTTTTTATTTAAGTAGATGTTTTGCACATACTTTTAAATCGTTTTTTTTTCTACCTAGTACAAAGTTCCTACCACGCGGAACTTGTACACTCAACGTTTCGGGCAGTGTTTCCGAAGCGAGAAGAAACTTCGAGCCCAAAAGAAACTCGCTTCAACACATTTTTTAAAATAACACTTAATTACTAATACAATGTTTGTTATCAACAATAAAGTTATCAGAAAGAGCAATACATTTCCAAATGTCTTTGTCATTCACATAATCTATTATCTTATAATAACCTTTTGAGCACAGACATTGTTTTACATGCGTTTTGAATTTGTTTTCAGGCAGATTTGTTACATGTTCTGGTATTTTATTATAGAATCGTACACATTGCCCCACAAACGACTTTTTAACTTTGCTCAGTCTCGAATAGGCAATATCAATGTTATTTATATTCCTTAGGTTTAAATCATGCCTGTCACTGTTTTTACGAAACAAATGCAGATTCTTGCGGACGTACATAATGTTCTCATATATGAATTGACTAGCAACCGTTAAAATATTAATTTCCTTAAACTTATCCCTCAACGACTCGTGGGATCGCATCTGATAGATTGCGCGAATTGCCCTTTTTTGTAAAACGAAAATAGTTTCAATATCAGCTGCATGTCCCCAGAGTAAAATTCCGTAAGACATAATACTATGGAAATAACTAAAATACACTAGCCGTGCAGTGTCTACATCTGTTAACTGCCTAATTTTTTTGACGGCATAAGCAGCTGAACTAAGCTTTCCCGCTAAAGTTTCTATATGTGGACCCCATTGCAATGTAGCATCTAAAGTTATACCGAGGAAAACAGTACTATTGACAAATTCCAATTCATTACTATCTATAATTACACTAGCGTCAATATTTCTAACGTTTGGTAATGCGAATTTTATACATTTGGTTTTTTTAGCATTTAAAAGTAGATTGTTTACAGTGAACCAGTTGAGTATCTTTGAAAGAGTGTTGTTTAATTCATCAGTTTTGTTAAATTTTCTATCAACTTTAAAAATAAGAGAAGTATCATCTGCGAACAACACTATATTTGCGAAATTTTGAACCATAAACGGCAAATCATTAATATACGCAAAAAAAGGAAAGGACCTAATATTGACCCCTGACAATTTCATGATTTATTTCAATTGTATTTATATCAAAAACAGCTGAACCAGAAGGAGTCATATTATTTAAATCAGCACTATCAGCACTTGGAGACTCAAATACCGAATGAAAATGTGAGTTAAATAATTCACATATATTCTCACCATCCGATTCTGTTTGGTCTCTATAAAACATTGTTTGAGGTAATTCATTATTCGAAAATATATTTTTTATATATGTCCAGAAATATTTAGGATTGGTTTTGATAGTCTCCTCAGCATAACGTATATAATTAAAATAAAATTCACGCTCTATACGATTAGCACGTTTTCTTAGAATTTTAAAACTCTCATGGTCCAAGGGATTATGATATAATTTCCATAATTTATGAAATTTGCGCTTTTCATTTAATATTTTTATAAGCGATTTGCTATACCATTTGGGAGTGGAGTTGGATGACTTTACCATACGACGTGGGACAATATACCTAGTTGTGAAACAAAACAATCGGCATTGACAAATACCTGCAGCTAATTACACGTTTTCGGTTAATTAGCTAATGCTTGTGGTTGTGTGTGCCTTGTTTTGGTCTAGACATTGAATTTCTCGTTTAATGAAACCTCTTTGTGGTTTAACCTTTAGATGTTGTAACTTAGTGCAAGTCGAATAACAATGCGTTATATTTAGTTAGACACAGCCGACTGTGAAAACAATTAACTTTAGTCGAAATGCGATGAGCGTCGATTTTACATCGTTCAGTGTCCACACCCCCAAACTGTAAATTCAAGCATTATGTTTGACTTTTGATGTGCTCTGAGTTCATCTCTATTGATTTTGTTAGTGGAATCTTATGTGTCAGTGGCGAAAGTTTCGGTTGTAGCGTATTCGGATAATTAAGAATGGCAGAATGGATTTGGGTCCGGTTCCAAAATACAGAACTCTAACAGATAAGATTTATTTCACAAAGGTTCCTTTCACACTTAGAAGATTTATAATAGGCTATCCTGATATAAGGGTAACAGGTACTCTTACGAAAGTATTTCAGAACGCAAACTTTTTTCCATTCGTCATCCCAGGCCACATCTATAAATAAAGCGTGATTTTGCAAGTGGTTTTTCTATGTAGTTGATGATCCCATGGCTGATAGATATGACATTGGCAGGATTCTTATTTTTTTTTCTATGGCAGAGGTGGCAAACGAGCATACGGATCACCTGATGGTAAGCGATTACCGCCGCCCATAGACACCCCCAACACCAGAGGAGTCACAAGTGCGTTGCTGGCCTATGATCTTAAATTCGATTCGATTGTTTTGGTCAAAAACTAGTTAGAATATGATTGCAATTTTGGAAAAAATACAAACTTACAAACCAACAAACTTAATACAAAAAACAAAACAATAAAACCATAATAAAATAAACAAACAAACTTAATACAAACTTTTTACTGTAAGCTCTATACATGATGTTAAAAGACCACTCCTGGAAATTTTAACAGTGCATTTTCACATGAAAATTTCCATAAAACTATACCGAATTTATATAGGGTGCTACTTTATTAGTGCCCGATATTTTAGTCAGTGCTTCTACTCCTGATTCTGATCAACTTTCCCCAAGGAATTCATAGTCAAATAGCAAAAAATTTTTTGGAGTCTTCATACATATCGATCAGCCGAGCGGCTAAATTAGTATGAAGAGTCCAACATTTTTTTTGCTATTTGACTATGGGTTCCTTAGAGAAAGTTGATCAGAATCAGGAGTAGAAGCACTGACTAAAATATCGGGCACTAATAAAGTAGCACCATATATAAATGTTTAAATTAATCGGCCATCAGCGAATTTTAAGGGATTACCAATCATTAAAAAAATATATACAGGCTGTAACAAAATTGGTGAAAGACTCGTTAAATGGGGATTCTACTCATCGTACTGAACAACTTTTGTTCTAAGACTTTGCTCAAATCACAAAAAAAAAAATGACTTTCATACAAATTGATCATCTGTTTCGCCACTTTTGTATGGAGAGTCCAAATTTGACCAAAGTCGTTTGATTGAAAGATTGTACGATGAGTACAATCCTCAGTTAACGGGTCCTACACCAACTTTATTACTGTATATGGACAGTCAAAATTTTGTTTTGGAATTTAATTTGGGTTTCTTGGAAAAAATTGTTCAGATTTACGAGTGGAACCCTCAGTTTAAGTTTCTGGATGGACTTTTTCAACGTATTTACTCTGGTGCTTCGAAATGCAGTGATGATGCGGTAAGAAAGCGCAATTTTAGGCACACGACCAATAACGCGATTTGTGGCGAGGACCGGGTCGCCTCCGCCTAACTCGATAATGCCGGCAACGAATTCAACATAATAAGTTTCCGCGTTTAACTTTTTACCGGTTTCACATGGAAGACAAGAGCAAATAAACTACCAGAATGATACTAGAGCTCATCAACAGTGCTCCAGATGGAGTGGCCTAGAAGGTTAAGGTGGCATCTCCTACGATATTCACATCCCTCTTCCATAAACGATATGCTATGCCCAAAGAAGTTTTATTCCATCGCTCCGTTGTTGAAGCGAGGTGCAAGTCAGTCAATATGCCTTTACTTACCGCCCACGTTCGTCCGTCCGCTGAAGATGGTTATAATATCCAAGAACCAGCTCGCTTTCCTCATAAAAGCTGACCAAGCAATTTAGTTATTGCGTAGTTATTGTCCTAACAATTTAAGCTCAAACTGAACTAGTTTAGTAGTAGATAAAGCTAAGCTTACTCAGTTTCATATGCAAACATTGAACCTACAGTGCCTTCCACTAGGCGTTCGTATAACTAACTACGTTTGCTATGATACCAGACAGCTTGCACTGTACACTAGAATCTAACAGCTTAATTCACTGTGCTCCATTAGTAGTAGGCAGCTATATCGTGATCCTGTAGTATAATCTGTTATATGTATAATCAACAAAATTTCAGGTCAGATAGCAAAGACAATTTGCGTTATGTTTGTTCTTTTTTCCTTTTTTTTAGTTCTTCTTATTTTTCAATTTTCGTGTTTATCGGTAAATGACGCAAATTCCTGCAAGTATGGTAAAACTGTCAGTTATTTTTTTTTGTAAAAATTGTCTATGGCCGTGTCTTGCTACCGTATAATACAACTAGTAGGATGATGTACTTATAAAAGAGGTCCTTTACCGGATTCCAGCTGTCATAGATAACACTTGTTGAACTTCGATTAGGCTTCTGGCAAATCTTATAATTAAATGATGATTTAACTGTTAGGTTAAATACGCAAAAGCCTTTATTCATTACAAATAAAAGCAATGATGAAATACAAGATAACGCTTCTTGTATTTCATAATTTTTAAACGATAGAACGAATCTCGGGAGCAATGTGAAAGAGGCCAATTCAAACCTATTTCCTTTGGTGCCATATGCAACGCTACCGAAACCAGAGTTGAGCGCCTATTCATTGATTTGGAAAAATATTTAATAAACTTTTGGCGTTTTGTAGTTCATTTCATTTATTCATTAAAACATACATTATGAATGTGTAACATAACCGAAAGAATGACTAAATAAATTAACTAAAAGTGTGAAAAATTAATCAAAAATAAGTTTTTTAACGTTGTGAATGTTGGTCACGTCGGGGTCATTACTTTAATGTTAGTTATTCAGGTTACCGATTTTTCTTAAGTCACTTTATTTAAAATAGCTTAATAAAAGGAGTCCTTATAATTTATTAGTGATTAATTCAAAGTACCTATTACGTTACCTAACAAGTGACCTGTCGGGACGGAGTGTTGCAGACGACTCGCTAGGCTAACTCTGAGGAATAAATGCGTAGCAACGAATACGCTGACTTCACATTTTCGCTACGCCGCCGCCGCGCCGTAACCGCTACAGTATAATAATTGATGTATGAAATTAACAAACAAATATTTGTGCACAAAGTACAAATGTACAAGTTGTGAATCTTCGGGACAATACACTGCTTATGATAGAAATGTTTGCCCTGGGTGGAACTCTGTATGATATTAAGAGAGCACCAGAATAACCCAAATATTGTGGGCTATAAATAAACACGTGCCACAGCAACTTGGCATGTTAATGAAGAATTCCGATCGATATGATGGTTAACTCATTTCTCGATAACTCCAAAATTCATGGGAATATCGATTGCATTTATACTGCGAATAATCAGTCAGACTCTCTGGGGAAATCGTTTGTGACGATACGCCTTTATTTCCTTCTATCTGTGCTTTAGTCAAGCGTGGCTTTATGACTTCGAAAGCCGGGGGCGACCGTAATATAAAACAGTACACTCACTATTTCACTCCAACAGAACAGTAGTTTATTGTGCAGATGTAGATGTTATATTAATCCGTTACTATCCAATCCCAATGTGTCATTTTTCTCTCTCTCTCTCTCTATCTCTCTTATCGTGTGACACAATTTAACCGCCCTATACATAAGGCATAGGCGGCGGTTGTCTGGTGACGTGATGACGTGATCGCGGCGCGGCGGGTTGCCGTGCTGTTACACTTAGCATCACCCGCGATCACGTGTAGGACACATTTCTCTGATACTATACTATTCCAAAAATATTTAATTCCAACACTGCTGATGACCATAATATTAGCTCAGTAAAAATAAAATGGTAATTTGAAATAAAAAATGGTAAATACAATAAATGTGAAATGTTTTAATAGACGTGTGGTCTACTCGGTGGTGGGGCCGCGAAGATGCTAGTCACGAGAACTATCCTACTCCGATGTTACATTACCTACTACGAGATTATGTTTCTCTGACGTGATATTAGTCCGATACCAGAAGGTAGACCAAAGAGTAAGGTAACTATACCAAAAGAGATAGACTACTCAGATAGACCGTTACTCCAGCAATGTGTAATACCTACTGATTTTCAATTGAGGCAATGCAGACTTAGAAACTGTGTGTTTTCAATGTCCGGATAGTGCATTCATTAAAACCATTTTATACAAGAGTAAAAATACACCAAACAACAATACAGACCTAAAAAAGCGGCCAAGTGCGAGTCGGACTCGCCCATGAAGGGTTCCGTAGCAGCAAGTAACATAAAAGTAACATACTTAAATATAAAAGTTCTTGTAGTTCGTTGTAAATTGCGGTTTACGATTTATGACGTATTTAAAAAAAACTACTTACTAGATCTCGTTCAAACCAATTTTCGGTGGAAGTTTGCATGGTAATGTACATCATATATATTTTTTAGTTTTATCATTCTCTTGTTTTAGAAGTTACAGGGGGGGGGGGGACACACATTTTACCACTTTGGAAGTGTCTCTCGCGCAAACTATTCAGTTTAGAAAAAAATGATATTACAAACCTCAATATCATTTTTGAATACCTATCCATAGATACACCACACGTATGGGTTTGATGAAGAATAGGGAACCCCCAAAATTTATTGTTTTTTTTTTCTATTTTTGTGTGAAAATCTTAATGCGGTTCACAGAATACATCTACTTACCAAGTTTCAACAGTATAGTTCTTATAGTTTCGGAAAAAAGTGGCTGTGACATACGGACGGACAGACAAACAGACAGACAGATATGACGAATCCATAAGGGTTCTGTTTTTTGCCATTTGGCTACGGAACCCTAAAAAAAATTGTGCTAAATCTTTGAAAGTGCAAACCAAAGTCAATAGGTAGTCAAAGCATGTTAAAGTCTCAGAACTTTCTCATAAAAAAAATATTGCTACTAAAATCCTGCATTTGAGCATTTCCCGTGGAAATTTATTATCTTGCATACTCTTTGTTTTGGCGATCACTGACTTTAATACACCGACAAGGCAGTTTTTAGTCATTCCTTTGAAGCGCCGCCGGCCGATGATGGTTGAGCGGCCCTGAATATTCATTTAAAGTCAGTGATTCTCAAAGTGTACATTAAACCTGTAATTTAATGATATAATCGTTGACTAAACTGCAACGGTAACTATGTTTCAGGTTAAGAATGTATAGAGAAACTAAGTTCATTAAACCTAGGCCCTACCTATTAGAAGTTTCTTTAAAATTCAAATAAATAAAAAAATACAGTTTTCGGGGGTGATTTTTGAACGTAAGTTTTTACCCGACTCCGCCAGAAGGTTATGTTTTCATGTGTATGTATGTGTCGCAGATGGATTGCAGAATCTGCTGTTTTACAAAACTGCTAGTGATTTTACAAAACAGCGCCGTTTTGTTTTTAAACAGCTGAACGACCTTTAGCAGTTTTACATAATAACTGGGCTATAATACGCAGAATTGCATAAACGTTTTGCGTTTATCAATGCAGTGGGTCAACGATGAGAGGTTTTATAAAACAGCGTGAAATGAAACGTTAGATTGTAGATTTTAGTTCTAAATTTTGTTACTCGTGGCTCCGTGTCACAACAACAATAATGGCGTCCGAAACAGAAAGTTGTTTGCCGAAATTAATAAATAAATCGAGTAATATGAGTGAAAATGATCCTAACTCAAGTGAAAATAATGATTTTGGGAACAGTTTTAATAAAAAAATATCAGAGTTTTATGAAAAATATGTAACTAAAATTTAAATTTAAGTAAAAATGACGAAAAACTCTGTTTTCTTTTGTCATAACCTGTTGATTTATTAAGATGTATAATATGGTTAAAATTTTATAGTTAAACTTTATTAAGTATAAATATATTTGTAATTTGTAGCTATTCTACAATACGTCTAAACGTGGTTAGCAGTTTTGTTAAACGTAGCGCAATGGCAATCCATCTGAACGTTGTTCAGCTGTTTTACAAAACGGCGCTGTTTTGTAAAACAGCGGATTGTACAATCCATCTGCGACATATATATTTCTTTGGCACGCTCTGTAGTTTACCTTAACGGCTACATGGATTTTAGCTTGAGAGGTGTCGTTAGATTCGTCTTGATCCCCAGACTGACAAAGGATATATTTTATTCGGATTTTAATCTTTTTTCTCACTAATATTATAAATGCGAAAGTATGGATGTTTGTTTGTTTGTCAGTTTGTCAGTTTGTTTGTTTGTTCCACTTTCACGCCGAAACTACTGAACAGATTTGGATGAAATTTGGTAGGTAGATAGATGAAGCACTCGGCTAACACATGGAATACTTTTTATCCTGGAAAACTTAAGGGTTCCCGTAGGAATGCTTAAAAACTCAAAATTTCCACTTCGTCACTAGATGGCACTATCTTAACATTTTCTTTCAATTCTGAAGTCTACGCGGATGAAGTTGCGGGCGGAAGCTAGTAAATAATATAATTAGGTTTTCTACTACCTATTTAATCATTCTTGTCTCTTGTGTGACACTACACACTGTGTATGTTACACTCGGTACTTGGGAACATATTATACGTAGAGTGTTATTATATGAATCATAGTAGTAAAAGGATATGACATCAGCTTAGCTTAAAACCGGGTTGTATGGAAGAAATTTTTGCAATAAGACCGCTCAGATTGTACTACTTGTTTATTTTTCTTTTTTGTTTTGTACATGTGTTATGTGTTCTTGTTTGTAGTCAATAAAGAGTATTTGATTTGATTGACAAAAGTTGAACTGAACACCGAGTAGTCGCATTATAATTGGTTAAACTTATTGTTTCTCACTGACTAGTGGGTCAGATGATAATTACTTTAAAAGTTTGGGCAACCATTAGGTAACGTGTATAATCTTTGGTTTGGGCACCGCTGCATTGGTCTAATCAGTGAATCTTTAGTAAACGGTTTTTAAAAAAAAATATTTATTTCATTTTCTGAAGTTCAGTAGTAAACGAGATTCGAATTGCGGGTCGCAGTATTTAAAATAAAAGTCTAAAATACAAAGTGTAACGTCATAGGTATAGGACCCGTTAACTGGGGGTTTCTACTGAACAACTTTTGACTTTGACTCTGCTAAAAAAAATGTTGGGCTCTCCAAACGTAAAAAGAGACTTTAGCTAGCTTATAGAACTTCATGGACCTTCCTGGATTACTATACATTATGTTTATTACAAAAAATATTATAAAAAGAATATAACAGGCCCATACGATAGCTAGGTACGAGTAGGTAATTACTATCAAGTACATCTTTTATGTTCCGAATGAATATAGTAAATAATAATAATAAATAAATATTAAATGTGTGTGATTTGTCCTAGATATTAAATATCCGGAACAAATCACAAACGGTCATCTTGCCCTAAACTAGGATTCCCCCCTATTATGGGAGCCAGAGACTTGATATACATACACATGTTTTAAATATATATATTTATAGATATAATACACCCAGACACAAAGCAATCAAATCTGTTCATAGAAATGTTTGCCCTGGGTGGGGATTGCATCCACGACTCTCGGATCAGTAGTCAGACACTGACCACTGACACTCCATACAAGTTGATCGAAAGATTTACCTACTACTTACTTTTCTTTCTAAAATGTAGGAGCCAATGGGGTAGTCGAGTGAAAGTATTATCCGTATTGTCACTTTTATCCCACTCGCTCCTAAAAAAGAAAAATGTTTGAATCATTCAATATTATTGTCGCTCGTGTAGATTCACCTTAACGTCCCTTTGCTTGAGAAGTAAAAGCCTTTTATTGCACATAAAATTATTTTTGTTCGCGAGTCGCGACAAACGCGAGTGGCATTAACTTGGTATGCGTTCCGGAACCAAAGATTTCACTCGGAATGATCCGAATTTTAGCCTAAATCGTTTCAAAGCCGAGCCGAGTGAAACCGAGCGTAACCGATCGCTCACTTGACAGTTCTCCGTCAGGATTTGGAACGTTTTCGTTAATGTAATATTCCCACTGATAAATGACAAGTGCTATTTTTAACGCTGTCTGATTTACTGCTAAAATTATTCTGACAGTAATATTCTGCGGGATCTTCGTTGTCAGTGTCAAACAGGCCAAGGCAACGTTTTCTTCGGAATTATTATTTCTTACAGCTGCTAACTTTGCAACTAAAGTCAAGATAGTTAAGGCAGCAGACAAAGAAAAGCTCAAAATCTTTTTTCCCGAGGACGTTTGTTACTCGTAGTTGTTCCAAAACACTCTAGAATCACTCGCAAGCGTTCCAAGATCATATATTTTATCCCTTTCTTGAAATAGCTTACTGTCTTTCTTTTTTAACGAGTTAAATTCTACCTTGATTCTACCGACTTGAGGGGACAGCGGGGAGTATGGTAGCGGGTTGCGAAAGTGACGATGTTAGCTATATATTCTCCAAGTAAATGACTAATGTCGTAAAAGCGGTAAGACTGACTCGGTGGCGTAGTAGTTAGTAATCCTATCTCTTACAGCTAGGGCTGTGGGTTCTATCGTCACCGAGAGCAAATATTTATGTGATAAGCAGATTTGTTTGAATATTTAATTGTTCTTACATACTTAAATATCTATTAATTATTATACAGGGTGTAAGGGACAGGTTTCAGAAAACTTTAAGGGCTTGCTCAGTAGACGAAACTGAACAACTTTCCACAATAATTTTTTCAGGAACGAAAAAAAAATACTTGTGGAAAGTTGTTCAGTTTCGTCTACTGAGCAAGCCATTGTATACATAATCTGTCTCTGGTTCCCATAGTACAGAATTTTTTTCAAATTCAAAGTGTTTATTTTCAAGTAGATGCTGTACACAAGTTTAAATTATCATTTGTTAAGGAATCCTAAAGCTGCCCGGGGACCGTGTCGTCGTCTCGAAATTAATATGTTTGTCTTTTTTATGTAAAGCGATAAAGGTAAAGTAGCGAATTAAAAATGAAAATAAGTTAGACGATTTATACTCACCGTGTCCAAAGTCACAAACAGTATGTGGTATCAGTCGCTATCTACATTACGCTGTAATGTATTATATAACGCAGAAAAAACAATTCAATTAATTATAGCGCCGAGAACATAAAAGTTTCCAGATGTTTTCAACATTATTAAATTCACAATTCATTTATTTTACAAAATTCACAAACGAGTACTTAACAGAATATAAAATATACGTTCCATTGCATCAAATAATCAATTTAAATTATGAATACCCTGTACGTTTGTAATTTTTTTTCGTCAACAAACAGAAGATACTTCTTTCGAAACTGAACAACTTGTTCTAAAGAATCTATCTATACAATCCTAATGTGCTTCGATGTTTTTCACCACATCCGTTAAATTTTGTTTAGTTCACTCGGCTCTCACCTGGAGGTCGCAGGTTCGATTCCCGGCAGGGTTAAACCTGATGGAGTCGGTTTGGTTGGTGATAGGGCATTTCTGAGTTCATTATGGCCAGCTACTAGGTACCACCTTGTCTAAGTCCAGTCAGTCTAGAAGTCAGTTGCAGCATGGAGATATAATAAGATAGGCGATAGCAAATCGCTAAGGGGAATTTTGGTAACCCCCCTCTTCTGTCTTTCACCGTCATTACCTGTCTTGCCTTTAGGTAAGGTCTTGCCAAGGGCTTAACAATTGTAAAAAATTAAGAATATCTCCAGTGTTTTAGACTGCACCATTTCAGTCACAGACTTTATTTAAAGGAATCAGTTTTAGGTATTCTTTATTTACAGTGAGATTCAATCGATACACTTCGTAACGCGGCCGCGCCATTCAAGCCAGTTTTAAATACAATATTTATTGAATTAACATTAAGCAGTGTAAGGCTGCTTTTCCACCAGAGATGTGCGAGGAAAATGCGTCGTACGAGGATGTGTAGCTGTGCTGTGAAAATGTGTGGGGGTTTCCACCAAACATGTAGGAGGAAAGTGTCTCGTACGAGGATGTGTATTTATCTAGTATTTATCGCAACACATCCCTCGGAACACATCCTTCGCACACATTTCTCATTACAAAAGACCTCGCTTCGCTAAGCCCTTTTTCACCTGAGCTGTGCTAAGCGAGGCTAGGAAAATGAAGCGATTCTATTGGAGGATATTTTCCTCGTACACCGCTCCGCTTCCTCGCACATCTCTTGTGGAAAAGCAGCCTTAACATGAAGCGGCGCGGCGGCGGGAATGTTGGTTGATAAAATCCTCAACCTGGTTTAATTGAGTCGCAAAACTAATTATGATGGATTAACCATTGATTGATTGTCAAAACCGTCACCCTAATACCAGGGCATAAAATGCCATATGCGAAAAAAGTATAGGTACCGTAAGGTGGGGTTATTTGGGAAACGTGAGGTTATTTGGGACATTAGAAAATACTTAAAATATTAAATATTAAAATATACATTAAATAACTTGACATAAAGCATAGTGTTGCTAGATATAGTCGTTTGATTTGACTATTACACGTTTAAAACATATGCTTACTATATAAAATATTTTTTTATGTCCACAATAACCTCACGTTTTCCAAATAACCTCACCTTACGGTATGTATTTTTTAAGTTCCTCAGTTTCATGAGTCCTAGAATCCTATTAATATTTCCGAAAGTATTGTTTTCACCCTGTATTTCAGTTCGATAGATACACGTTACGATTTTGTTGAGCGTTACATACGTCCAGTCCTACCCATTTCCTGTATTTCATACGTAAAGTTTGTTCGAATAAAAAAAATAAGCAAAAGATAAACAAACTTATTAGGCAACTAATATTGACATGTGTCAATTCCATACTAATTTTGTTTACCTTTTGCTTTTTCTTGATTGGAACAAGGTATACATATCAGTACTTCGGTCACAGATTACATAATCCTTGGTCCTAATTTTATCGAACCCAGGACTTTTAAAGGCTTTTAAATTCCTGACATCTTTAACAAACTATTGTACTTACCGAACAAACTTTGTGTATCACAGTCTGAGGTTTCCGTTTGAGGCACCTCTTACTTAAATAGACAAAGAGAGCCACAATTTTAAAGTTTTCAACCAAGTAACCAGGATAGTGTTACTCGATGTTACACCAACCAAAGATGGAAACTCGCTTCGTTACGAAACTTTGTAAAGGACACTCTTTGGTTGTTTGAAACGCGAAAGTTTAATATTCACTTCGGTTTAAAAATATAATACAGGTTGAAACTTAATTGGTTGTACTCCGCTAACTACGGTTTCTGCTCATGAAACTGAACAACTTTGCCCAAGGAACCCATAGTCAATAAGCAAAAAAAAGTTGACTTCTTCATACAAAAATGGTCGATCATCTGATGAATTTGTATGAAGATGCCAGTTTTTTTTGCGAATTGACTATAGGTTCTTTGGGAAAAGTTGTTCAGTTTCATGACTAGAAACTACAGTTAGCGGGATTACAACAAATTCAATTTCACGGTGTAGGTATATCGCAAAAATATTATATAAAGCGATTTTTGTGTTTTTGGCGTTTTTTGCTTGATCTTGATGATGGCAACAGGGAAATTACAGCACAGAATTTGTATTGCTATAGTCGCTAAAAAAGTATATTTATAAATTAAAGGGAGTACATACAAGAGACGTGTTATGGAGTTTCTTGTATGATGGTACGGAACCCTTCATGTGCGAGTCCGACTCGCACTTGGCCTGTTTTTGACATGTATTTTCTTAAAAAAATAATTTTACTCAGTTCTTAAATTCATGGAAGTTTCCTATCCTATTATCAATCAATCAACTGAGCAAAAATTAAAACTCAAAGTTTAAGTTACCATACATTGAAAACATATCGATATCTTACTTGAAACTTTCCTGTAACAAAACATTAAATTTCGCGGAAGCAGAGAAATAAAAAACTACAACTGTATATAATATTCCAGATGATTGCAGTTCAGTAATTGAATTAAAAAGTCGTCAGCAGAGCCTTTTTAATTGCTAGTATCGCAAGCGACGAGTTATTTTCACTCCAATTTCGGAATCCAATGCCTAGAATATTTAAATGTTCGTTAATAAAAGCGTCGACAAATTAAACTTTACGGTTTGAAATTTAAATCTCTTTTTCGTATTTTGTGTATAGGTACTTAGATTGTAGATTTAAGTTCTTCAGACTCGCGCAAATATAGTCCTCTGAAAAAAAAATTGTTTGGCTTCTACTCTTGAAACTGAACAATTCTTAGCAATAGGTTTACTCAATTCGTAAAAAAAATTCAGAAGTTTTATTAAATTTTCTTAACTTCGGTTTTAAGGGTTGGGAATATAATGATAAAAACCATTAGGTTAGCTTTCCTGACCACGGATCCGAGAGTCGTGGGTTCCCCACACAGGGCAAACTTTACTGTGATGAGCAGAATTGTTTGCTCTGAGTCTGGGTGTGTAATATCTATATATGTATATATTTAAATGTATATGTGCATGTATATCAGTCTCTGGTTCTCAAGATACAGGGAATCCTAGTTTGGGGCCAGATGACCATGTGTGATTTGTCCCGGATATTATTATTATTATTATTTATTTATATTTTTTTCCTCAAAACCAGTACCAGCTAGTACAGAATAAAAACGCGACATCTTGCCTCATTTACACCATTTAAAAAAATTGTCGTACTTGGCTTGTAAAGTTTAATATTTCTTTTATAATGGATTCATTCAAAATTAAGGGTTTGTCTCAAAAATTAACAACGGTTCTTTATCAACTAAAATATTTTGTAATTAAAGACTAAAACGATAAATTAAGAAAATATTTATATTGTGATGTATTTTGTCTTCATAAATATTTTTGTGGTGAGTGAAATGAAAACCATGGATCCAGACTAATTAAATACATTCTCGTAATTTGGTTAATAAAATTGTTCGAGACGATACGTCATAGCAACTACGTCATAGTTTCTAGCTGATAAGTTCGTCATAGTTATATCGTTACTCGTTATACTACTTATAGTTTGTTGTTATTTTATTTGATAGATAGTTGATTTTTAATAAAGATTTTACTTAGACTAGGTTAAGCTAATAGGTAGAATAACTAGATATAGAGTTTATAGCGTTTTTATAGGTATTTAGATAGGATTTTAATAAAGAAATTTCTAGAAAATAGACAGAGATAGACAGATATAGTTCGGTATGTGTTAGGTAGAGACAAATAGATAGGGTGTTTTATTTGTATGTAAATTTTAAATTTAGCATTAAATCTTAGACAGGATAGTTATAATAGATAGATTTAAGTTTGTATAGCATAAATAAAGCATTCCCAGTTCAGTCCGCACGCGCGCGCGCTCGCTAGACGACTGAAAAGCGAAAAATCGTTACAGGCGATATTTATAGTCCTGAAGTGCGGGACGGGGGGTATAAATATAGCGAACAAGCATTTTCGGCTGCCATTTCGAGCTCGAGCGCATGCGGATGACACCGATTATGTAAAAACATAGCAAAATAGGTACTCTTGTAGAATCCAAATAGGGGCGAAGCTCAACTATTATAGTTTTTATATTATTCAAAAATAAAGCAAATCGGGGGTGAGGAAAAGGGATCGCTGGCCAGCTGTTTTTTGATATAAATAGAGGCATGGTACGTAGGGCCAGGGTGACAGTGCAATTTTTACAGTGCAGTTCGAACCAGCTCCCAGAAGAAAATAGAAGAAAAATAGAAAAGCTGGCCAGAACCCCTGCTCCTCGGCTTTCCCGGCTATAGTACATCTTGAAGACGTTGTTTTCGTTGGAACCACCTTGAACCACCCCATTGTACGGTGCCGTTCGTCACTATCCGCTAACGTGCGCGGCTATACCGTACAAAGTTTTGGTCGCATCGAGCCGGATTTTATAGTACTACAGTTTCTACGGTTCCTACCTGTTTTTTCGTCGTTCGTTTCGCCTTCAAGATGCCCGTTACCCGCTCGCAGTCCGGGAAAGCGCCGCCGCCGGTACAGAATATAGAAGAAACCACAGAGCGGCCGGCCGAGAATATAGAAGATCGCATAGTTCCAGAGGATCCCGCACCTGACAGTATGTTCCCGCTACGCCATGAAGACCCGCCGAAGTCGCCGTCCGTGCCCGTACAGCAACATGCCACGCCGACAGAACAGAAAAGAACGAAGAGCGTGTCCAGTAAGAACAACAAATCGAAGCGGCTTGCGCGCGCCATGGAAGAGGTAGCGCGACGGAAGTTGGAACTCGCCGTCGCACAGATGAAACTAATAGAAGCGGAATCCGAGGAAGAAGAAGACGGCAGCACCGTCGTATCACAGGGTGCAGAAGATAGAGTTACGTCGTGGTTGGAAACACAGCGCACGGTGGAGGACCCACAGATAGCACCAAAGGTACAGCCTCCATCGTCTTCCTTACCGGCGGGAGCCTTCCATATAGCGCCTCAGGCCTTGCTACAGTCTACACCACGCGAAAAACAGCAACAGCAACAGCACGTAGCACCCGAAGTTCGCATAGAAGAAATCCAGCAGCCATCGGCGAAGAATATAGCACAGAAGATCGTACCACCGCCGGTCCTGAAGCTGTCCAAGGATACAGAAGCACGTCATATAGAAGCACGCAATACAGAAGCACGTTGGAATGTCGCCGCGCCGCCCGCACCCGAATATACAGTACAGAAGCAGTCGGCGCCGAGCGAAATAGCACAGCTCACCTCAGCCATCACCACAGCGATTCATAGTACAGCACAGCACAGAAGTTCGAAGTACCTGGGGGAGCTACCAGTTTTCAACGGAGCCTACAGCGACTGGCTCGCCTTCCGTTCAGCATATATAGAAACGGAGAGTCACCTGACCGCAGCAGAGAACTCAGCCAGGTTAAGAAGAGCTCTCAAAGGAAAAGCGAAAGAAGCTGTGGCCAGTCTACTTATAGCAAACTCTTCATCGGCCGCCCCGATGCCATAGCAATCGCCGAGCTAGAAAAGCTACGCAACCTTCCTAGAACGAGCGACTCCCCGAGGGATATATGCCTCTTCGCCAACAAGATCGTCAACAGCGTCGCTACTCTACAGTTATTGGGGAAGGACCGATACCTCTACAGTCCAGAGATAATCAAGAATATAGTGGAGAAGCTTCCATCAACTACCAAATATCGTTGGTTCGACTTCGCTGAGAACATAGAAAACACAGAAAAGAGGAAGGACGAACCTGAACTTCTCCTGTTCTGCGATTTTATAGAAATAGAATCAAGAAGATGCGCAAGATACGCAGCTCCAGAGCCAATAGGAACGGAAGACAGTGTACCGCCATTCAGAAGACAGCGTTCCCATCTGACACAGAAGATAGAAGGCGGTAAGAAGACAGAAGAAAGACCGTGTCTCATATGCAAGCAACCTGGTCACGCGCCTGTCAAATGCGAGAAGTTCCTGCAAGCCTCAACAGATGATCGATGGGCAACAGCAAGAGAACACAAGCTATGCTACAGGTGTCTGCGCTACAAGAGCATGTCACACAAGTGCGAGTATAGGACATGCAACAGAGATGGATGCATCAGAAGCCACCACCCGTTGCTGCATTTCAAGCGAGAAAAGAATACAGAAACAGAGAAGGTCGCTTCCACATTCGAGAACAGGAAGACCCATACCTACCTGAAGATAGTTCCAGTCAGAGTGTCTGGTGCAGAGAGCTACACAGATACCTACGTTCTCTTGGACGACGGATCAACAGTGACACTCATAGACTCAGAAGTGGCGAAGAAGGTCGGCGCCAGAGGCCACACAGACCCTCTGGAGATAGAGACAATAGCACCGACGAACCTGAAGTCCGAGTCATCACGTCGCGTCACCGTCCAATTGAAGGGCACAGAGGAAGCTCACCAGATAGAAGCACGAACAATAGTTGACCTCAGACTGTCACCGCAGATCATCAAGGAAGAAACAGTATGGGGCTGTGAACACCTGAAGGGCCTCGAAGATCGCTTCACGTACGAAGAAATGCAGCCAACCATCCTCATAGGTCAAGACAACTGGCATCTCTTGATAGCGTCAGAAGTCAGAAGAGGCAATCGTCGACAGCCAGTGGCATCTCACACACCGCTGGGTTGGGTTCTACATGGCACAGATTCACGCACCATCGGGCACCAGGTGCACTTCGTTCATCACCTGGCAACAGTGGACGAGAAGATGGACGACATGCTGAAGCACCACTTTGCCCTGGACGACATGGGAATCCAGCCGAAGAAGCCACAGTCAGATCCAGAACAGAAGGCTCTCGACATTTTGAAGACCAGCACAGAGAAAATAGGAGACCGATTCGAAACAGCGATGCTCTGGAAGAACAAGGACTGCGAGTTGCCTAACAACTATGACAACGCATTGAAGAGGCTCCACAGCACAGAGAAGCGCATCGAAAAAGATCCAGAACTGAAGAAGAAGTACACAGAACAGATGGCAGCATTGGTAGAGAAAGGCTATGCAGAAAGGGCACCCATACAGAAGACGCCGGGGAAAACCTGGTATCTACCGCACTTTCCCGTGCTGAACCCTAGAAAACCGGGAAAAGTCAGAATAGTGCACGACGCAGCGGCACAGACGAAGGGAGTCTCCCTCAACGACTACCTTCTAACAGGACCGGATCTGCTGCAATCGTTACCCGGGATTCTGATGAGATTCAGACAGCATCGCATAGCAGTAACAGCGGATATAGCGGAAATGTTTATGCGCATTGGCATAAAACAGCAAGACAGAGACGCGCTACGTTACCTCTGGCGCGGAGATCGACGCGATGGCCCACCTGATGAGTACAGAATGAAGTCCCTCATCTTCGGTGCTACGAGTTCGCCAGCAACAGCCATTTTCGTGAAGAACTTGAACGCTCAACAGCATGAGGAGGAGTATCCAGTCGCAGCCTCAGCCATAGTCAACGCTCACTACATGGATGACTACCTGCACAGCTTCCAGACAGAAGATGAAGCTATAGAAGTTTCGAAGCGGGTCCGTGACATCCACCGGGAAGCGAACTTCTACCTTCGTGGCTGGGTATCCAATTCAAGACGTGTGGTGCTGAACCTCGACGAGAAGCCCACTGAGACAGTTCAAGTTACGCTGGACGACGGTACGAAGACAGAGAAAGTTTTGGGACTAGTCTGGAAGCCTCAAGAAGATGAGCTCGCCTTCAACCTCAACTTCGAGCGAGTACCTCCACACCTGCTACAGAAGAACGCGCCCACCAAGAGAGAAATCCTGAAGATAGTGATGTCAGTCTACGATCCTCTCGGCCTAGCCTCACCAGTCACCATGCAGGCCAAGCATCTCATACAGGAGGTCTGGCGCCGAGGAATCGACTGGGACGTTCAAGTCGACAAAGACCTAGCAGAGCAGTGGACACAATGCATAGAACAGATGCAGAAGTTGAAGACGATCAAGATACCGAGGGCCTACATAGAATACAGTAAAGCCGCGTCTCTCCAGCTTCATATCTTCGTAGACGCCAGCAGCACAGCGTACGCAGCCGCCCTGTATTGGAGAACGGAAACAGCAGATGGCCGCGTGCACGTCTCCCTGATCATGGCCAAGGCGCGCGTGGCGCCCCTGAAAGTCACATCGATCCCTCGCCTCGAACTTCAAGGTGCAGTCCTGGGGGCGAAAATGGCTCAGACAGTCACAGAGGAGCACGAACGAAAGCCGGACGCCAGATTCTTCTGGACAGACAGTAAAACCGTCCTGGCTTGGCTGAAGAACGGAGCCAGAAGCTACAAGCAGTACGTCGCCCATCGCATCGCAGCCATTGAAGAGATCTCGCCAGTCAGTGAGTGGAGGTGGCTACCATCAAAGTTGAACGCGGCAGACGATGCCACCAGAGGCGTCCCATCGAACTTCGACACCGATCATCGATGGTACAGAGGTCCAGAGTTCCTGCGCGACCACCCCTCTTCATGGCCAGCTGGACTCACCATAGAAGCCACAGAGACAGGAGAAGAGAGAACGCATCACGTGACATCCAAACAGCCAGCCGTCAGTCGAATAGTTCCGGACGTGTCACGATTCTCCAAATGGGAAAAGTACCTCCGCACAACAGCTCGAGTACTACAGTTTATAGAGAAGTGCAAACAGAAAACAGAGATAGTCAATTATAGAAGAACGAAAAAGAACAGAGAAACAGATCCGGACTGGAGAAAACAGAAGCAAACGCCGAAGACTTCGAAACCGAAAGGCGCAAAGAAGATAGAAGATCGGGTGTTCATACCGATAGAAGCTGACCTGCTGTGGAAAGCTGAGAAGCTAATAGTTCGTTCGATCCAGCAGGAAGCCTTTCTGGAAGAGATAGAGCTGCTCAACAAAGGGAAGCCCGTACCGAACAGCAGTCGACTTCACCAGCTGTCAGTCAAGATAGAAGATGGCACCATTCGTATCAGAAGTCGCATCAACGCAGCTGTAGGAGTAACAGAAGATCAGAAATCTCCAGCTGTCATAGACGGGAACCATCCAGCCACGCAGCTCTGGATAGAACACACCCATCGCCGCCTGCTACACGCCGGAGTCGAGACCACAGTGAACGAATGCAGACAACACTACTGGGTCCTTCGTCTGCGCCCCATCGTGCGCACCATAGTTCGCGGCTGCCTGCCTTGTCGAATCCGCAGGGCAGCTCCTCCATCTCCACCCACGGGAGACCATCCACCCAGTCGCCTCGCTCATCACAGGAGGCCGTTCACGTACTCTGGCGTGGACTACTTCGGCCCAGTCAGCGTCACAGTAGGAAGACAGCACCAGAAGAGATACGTGGCACTCTTCACGTGTCTCACCACCAGGGCAGTTCACTTGGAGCTCGCGGCATCGCTCTCGACAGATTCAGCCATCCTCGCGCTCAGAAGATTCTTCGCACGCCGCGGCTGCCCTACCATCGTCTTTTCGGACAACGGCACGAACTTCCATGGGGCAGATGCAGAGCTACGACGAGCCGCCATAGAAGCCATGAACGAGGAAGCCAACATCCGCGCGGTCAAGTGGAAGTTCATCCCGCCAGGAGCTCCGTTCATGGGAGGAGTATGGGAGCGACTCGTGAAGTCAGTGAAGATAGCGCTTGCAGCCGTGCTCCAGGAACGCCACCCGACCGAAGAAGTCCTCACCACCCTGCTCGCGGAGGCGGAATACACAGTCAACAGCCGCCCCCTCACGCACGTGTCCGTCCAACCAGACGACGCCGAAGCTCTCACACCAAACCACTTTCTCCTCGGCGGATCAGCACGAGTACCAACACCCGGTACGTTCGACGACAGTGACCTCATCAACCGCTCTCACTGGAGGGCCTCACAGCGCCTCGCAGACATGTTTTGGGCCCGCTGGATCCGCGAGTACCTTCCCGAGTTGCAACAGCGGCGGGAGCCCCGAGGAAGTGGACAGCCAATCAAAGAAGGGGACGTCGTGCTGATAGTGGACAGCAGCTTACCGAGGAACACCTGGCCGAGGGGGATAGTCACAGCAACCTACCCAGGCCAGGACGGCGCAGTTCGAGTGGTGGACGTCCGAACCAGAGGAGGAGTACTTCGGAGACCGACTAAGAGACTGGTGATCCTTCCGACGCAGCGCATCGTCTCTCCCACACCATCGTGAATGCAGCGCCGCACCGGGCTACGTCGCTGCACGGCGGGAGAATTGTTCGAGACGATACGTCATAGCAACTACGTCATAGTTTCTAGCTGATAAGTTCGTCATAGTTATATCGTTACTCGTTATACTACTTATAGTTTGTTGTTATTTTATTTGATAGATAGTTGATTTTTAATAAAGATTTTACTTAGACTAGGTTAAGCTAATAGGTAGAATAACTAGATATAGAGTTTATAGCGTTTTTATAGGTATTTAGATAGGATTTTAATAAAGAAATTTCTAGAAAATAGACAGAGATAGACAGATATAGTTCGGTATGTGTTAGGTAGAGACAAATAGATAGGGTGTTTTATTTGTATGTAAATTTTAAATTTAGCATTAAATCTTAGACAGGATAGTTATAATAGATAGATTTAAGTTTGTATAGCATAAATAAAGCATTCCCAGTTCAGTCCGCACGCGCGCGCGCTCGCTAGACGACTGAAAAGCGAAAAATCGTTACAGGCGATATTTATAGTCCTGAAGTGCGGGACGGGGGGTATAAATATAGCGAACAAGCATTTTCGGCTGCCATTTCGAGCTCGAGCGCATGCGGATGACACCGATTATGTAAAAACATAGCAAAATAGGTACTCTTGTAGAATCCAAATAGGGGCGAAGCTCAACTATTATAGTTTTTATATTATTCAAAAATAAAGCAAATCGGGGGTGAGGAAAAGGGATCGCTGGCCAGCTGTTTTTTGATATAAATAGAGGCATGGTACGTAGGGCCAGGGTGACAGTGCAATTTTTACAGTGCAGTTCGAACCAGCTCCCAGAAGAAAATAGAAGAAAAATAGAAAAGCTGGCCAGAACCCCTGCTCCTCGGCTTTCCCGGCTATAGTACATCTTGAAGACGTTGTTTTCGTTGGAACCACCTTGAACCACCCCATTGTACGGTGCCGTTCGTCACTATCCGCTAACGTGCGCGGCTATACCGTACAAAAATATAATAATTAAAACTTAGAGGGTATTCTATATAATGAACTTACTGATAATAAAGCCGTAGAAAATTTATTTCCGAAAGAAAAAACAGTCCCATTATACATCGTGTAAAAACTAATAGATTGTATGATAATTATTACAATAAAATCAATACATAATAATTAAACTAAGGCTTAGCCTACATCTTTAGCCTTAATTATAGATTGTTATACATTAGGTAGGATTACATACATACAGCCTCTCTCTAAAGGCGACCGCACCACAAAATAGATATAATAACAGAAGGTCCGCTCAATACAAACCACTAAAATCCTAAGCATATTTCAATTTCAATGTATTTATTGCATACATAAGTATGGTTTTACAAGATGGATAATAAAAAGAACAGAGCTCATATGACCCCGGTAGGGCACAGCAATAATGGAAGAGGGACCGATATTATACCTGCTTATAGAAGTATACGGTCGTTCGAGGCAAGATCACGATCGCACAGTATCGTGACCTTGCCTAGAACGACCGTATACGTCTATAAGCATGTATATGCTTAGGATTCTTCTGATCCGGTGAAGGTTGTTTAACACACACATTTACGTGTGTTCAAACGTCATATTTTGTGTAGCAGTAGGCATTATAATAACAACGCGATATTTGTATAGAAGCGGCTTGTGGTAGTACCTAGCACTTAAATAGTGTAAATAAGTCGATAACAACTTGGTAAGTAGGTGGCTTGTTTTTAATTAAACTATCCCAGTATTTTAATTAAAATTTGCCAAGATATTGTAATTTGCTAGATTCTATAGGAATGCAACGTAACCAACCACAAAATTATAGGGTTGGCTACTGTTTTAAAAGTTCGAAAATCGTATAGTACCTATCTAAGATATTACCTTCATTACTTTTTACCTGACATTTGGCTAGATATTATACTTCTCCTTCTTCTTATCGTTTGGTCCAAAGGCGAAATTGATAAAGCGATCCTCAAAGGACAGGAGGCAGTTGCCTAATGTTGCACTTGCCATCTCCTGCGATCACGTGTGTTCAATTTATATTGACTTACGGACGGACGTTGTTGCTGATGATGATGGGGCCACGGATCCACAAGACTCTTTTTGCTCCGAGAACGATATTCAACTTATGCATCTAGCCCTGCACTTAAGCAATAACAGATCATTAAGTGCATTTGGTGGGAAGTCGTCAAAAAATAAATCTTCTGACTCGAAAATCCTTCTTTCTCATCAATTCAGCGAGATAAGTTGCCAAACTAATGCCACTTCAACTTGGTTAATAATTAGGTATATACAGTAAATTTTCCGACCTCTCCCAGAACAGTAAACATAAATAAATATTTAGCTTTCCTCTTTAGTTGGTAAATCACGTAGCCTTTGTAACATAAGCAACAGCTAATATAAAATGACATTATTGCCAGCCCTACCTTTAATCGATAAAGCAAAGAAGTCAATCAGTGTTCCCGCGGTTTCTATTGGAATTTGATTGGGTTACAGTGCATTGTTGTTACAGGCGCGGAGCCGGGGGCGGCTACTTGTCGACTTCGAATCGGATTTCAAATATTTGGAATCGCTTCTAGAATTCGATTTGAAATTGACTAGTTTGTATCAAATTGTTTATTAGGATTAGAATTTAATTATAGAAGTGAGACGTTTTGAAGTACCTACCTAAAATAAATAAACCAAGACTTGTATGTATTTTGTTAAAGTAGATAATATTTAGAGGTCAGTGAACTTTAACATTGAAAACACCGTTAAATAATTTTATATTACTCGTACTTGTGCGGTCGTGGCTTATCTGATTACAGATATTTATGGTTATATTCTGAATGAATTGTACTATTAGTGGTATTTATATTGACCTTTTCAGTGTTTCTCGAGCTACTTGCTATCACTAGGAGAGGCCTAAAACTTCTGAAACTAGGGTTGGCTTCTAGCCCCACAACCTCCATCAATCCGGACCTGGCCCCCGTGTATGGAGTAAGGTCTAACCGTCTTGACTTATGGAAATCGACAAGTTCCCCAGCAATGGGGAATCTATGGGTTGTTGTTAAACCTGTAAGAACATAGCACCATAAAAAAGTTTGGAAACCGCCAGGTGCAAAGTGCTAAGTGTCATAAAGTATTGGTTGCATTTTATATGCATGCAAATTGAACACAATTTTTTTTGGTTAGATTATTTTATTAAGTTTTCTCTTGGAAACTTTTCTCTTATTTAAGAGTTGGGCTCTTGTCAGATTCAGGGCCTTCTCTTTTACCTCCTTGTATGACATCACATCAACCTTCTTCTTAATTTGGTCCATATAATTTATCCTTGGTCTTCCCCTTCCACGCTTCACTTCAATCTTACCTTCCATTATGTTTTTGATGAAGTCGTCATGTCTTATGAGATGGCCGATCATCTTTCCTCTTCTATTCTCAACTATCATTAGTAGTGTCCTCCTCTCTTTTACCTATGCTCAAAACCGCCTCCGTAGCGTAGTGGCTTGCTGCTCGCTTCACATCAGGAGGTCGCGGGTTCGATTCCTGGCGGGGTCCAACTTTGTGGACTCGGTTTGGTTGGTGGTAGGGCATTTTCTGAGCCCGCCTGGCTAGCTACCACCATCTTATCTAAGTCTTGCCGCCAAACATCAATGTTAACAGCATTGATGTGTTCCGGCATGAAGATAAGATAGCCAGTTCCCCATTGCGTTGGGGAATCTTGGTAAGCCCGCTTCCATCTTCGGCATCATCGTCACTTACCATCAGGTGAGATGATGCCAAGGGCTTACCAATTGAGGGTAAAAAAAAAAATACTTCCTCCATTTGTAACTTTTTCTGTTCAACTTATACGTTCCATTCTTCCCCAACACCACATTTAGAATGCTTCAAAAATTTCTCTCTCTTTATGTCATTATCCACATTTGGAAACTAGATATTAGTAGCGAATACCAAAACTTGTCACTGCTATCACGAGAAAAGGTAATATCCACGTAAAATATTATTGTTAAGGTGTTATAAGTACACGGAATACCTCACGTCTTCCAGAGTACCTCCAAGTACAAGAAATTAAGGAAGGCATACATCCAGTTCTAGGCAGAAGTAATCCAATACATACGGGTTCGAGGTAATTTCAATATACAATATTAGGCTTCTCCAACTAAACTTGATCAACAACAACCTTTGGTATGAAATCTCTCAGTGTGGAGGCGCAAATTGGATTTTCTACCTTCATAAGGCCTAAAGTCTCTAAAGAAGGCCGCAAAGTATACGAAAACTCCATATACTTTGCGGCCATCTTTCTTATGAGTGCAGTTTTGGTTACGACCGCCGGAATTTTACTGCTTACTCCAACATTACACGCAGTCTGATTCCGCGAATTGGTTGGTGAGATTTATTGAACTGTGTTTGTTTACAGTGCAATGGTACCACGCAATATACAGGAGTTACAGGACGCTAGTTGTGTATAAGAGGAACTGCCCCACTCATCGGGCCCTATATTGTTTTTGTTATACACTGTATGTGTATATAGGGTGTTGAAAAAGTGCGTTTGAAATTTTAAAGGGTTACTCAGAATCCAGTATAGAATACAGGAAAAATATTGAAAAAATCCTATCTACAATTATTTTTTTTCAGTTTCCCATACAACTTCTTGATTCATTATTCAGATTTAGTATGGAAAACTGAAAATAGTAATTGAAGATCAAATTTTTTCAATATTTTTCCTGTATTCTATACTTGATTCTGAGTAACCCCTTCAAATTTCAGACACACTTTTTTAACCCCCTTTTACTGTATAATAAAGTGTGTATCTATATGTATACTATATAAACACCACCCACGCCCAAGTACTCAGGAACCCTTATAACTGTGCCACTTACTCCGCGTGAGTTGCCTAACCGGGCTTATGCAACTATTTTGGCAAATAACACTTGGGTCACCTTGTCTTAACCCAATAAATTCTTGAGAACTTTTAAACACAATTGAGTTAGGCGCGGGATATGACTGAAATAGCTTATATTCAAATAAAATACAAAATCAAAGGAACCAGCAAATTTTTTTAAAAGTATTTTAAACAATTTCGTTTTTTTCAAGTTTATGGCAAAAACAGCTAAAAAAGGTGTGGATACATATCAAATATAATAAAAATATATATATTTTTATAATAAAAATAAGAATCTACCTAGTTAGTTTAGTCGATAATAGTGATCCAATTTTTTCAGTAGACTTGGTAGATGAGTAAACATTTTATTATTAATAATTATGAAGAACCGTGAAATATGCAGCCTACGATGCTATTTCCTGGCGAAAGTCGACAGTGATTTGCATAGAGTTGTCATAGCATGTGATAAAGGACTAACCCTTTTATCCATGGCCCAAGAGAACTGGCAAGCGCCGGCTGTACTTAGCACTGTTGAGCGGGAAGCCATATGGAAAGAGAAAGCGCTGCACGGAAGGTTCTTTAAGGCTCTACAGATCCTTCGTAGATCAGAAGGCTTCCGTGCACTGGCTGCGCTTCGGAGAACTCTTTGCAGAGACCGAGGGTTTTGTCTGTGTAATACATTATCAGGTTATAAAGACTAACAACTACAGGAGGTTCATAATGAAAGACGGTACCTTGGTCGTATGTCGGTTGTGCCGTGAGCCAGGTGAAACCCTGAGCCATATAACCTCCGGTTGTTCGATTCTTTGTAACACTGAGTATCTGCACAGTCATAATCAAGCACGAGCAGCCAGGATCCTGCATCAAGAGATCGCTCTAAAGTATGGCTTCATAGCTCGGCGGTTGCCATATTACAAGTACACGCCGGAGTCGGTTGTCGAAAACGACCGTGCCAAGCTATACTGGGGCCGAGACATCATCACGGACTAGTCTATTGATCATAATAGACCTGATATCGTGTTGATGGATCGGGCGCAGTCAAGGGTGTTTTTGGTGGATATCACTATTCCACACGACGAAAACCTCGTGCAAGCTGATGCCGACAAGAGGATGCGGTACCTTAACCTGGCACACGAGGTTACGAATGTGTCGCAAGTGCAATCCACTGAAATCGTTCCTGTAGTCCTGGAACGGGACGCCTGCACCTGAGCCAGTCTGCGGTCACTGTAGCCGAAATCGGCTAGGGCCATCATCATCATCATTATATTTTACAACATGAAAATGGAATTTCCGACACTATAGACAGTGATAAAACTGATTTCTAACCGGGCAGAGCCTCAGGAAAAAGCTAGTACTTTAATAAGCTAGAACAGTATTTTGATCATGTGTTTTATTACTTAGATCAAAACAATATTAGTACTGGCTGGGAGAAGTGATTGATGATACAGTTTTGGTTTTACATTGCCCATTTAATGCGGGCATTATGAATATAGACCAGTCAATCGTGATTGATCCTAAGTTGATCTTAAATAAATGAAATTGAATTGAATTGAATACTCACAGTGACCGAGGTTATCAAATTATCTGTTACAATAGATACATACAGGGTGACAGACAAGCTCCTAATTGAAAATTGAACAACTTTTTCCAAGAAACTAATGCAATCGGAGCTAAAATAATGTGAACTCTTCATACTTAACTTCACAAATTTATCAGTCAATTCGCGAACTATCACCCTAAGTCGTGAGGATGACGCAGGTCTCGGGCAGCTCTGCGTTTCCTTAGAGCCATCGTCCACGGTGTCTTTTTGTGTGTTTCAATTTAAACTTTAGATTTATACAGAACAGTGGCTACGTGACATGTGTGAAGGTACACGGGCAACGACAGCATCGCGGCCTTTTTGCAACCGTATTGCTACTTTATCGCTGCAAAAAGTCGCCGTGGGTGATGCTCCTTAATTTTGTGCCCCTATATACGACGCAGTATCTCTGGAGAGTATATCTACGATACTGTTATAATCGACTTCTATAGATGTGAAAGGCCAATGCTGGTGAAATCAATTCAAATTAGGACTTTTTTATAAGTTTGATAATATACCTGCTTTTGGTTTGTCCTTTCTATAAGTTTGTCCCATTGTGTTTTAGATCTAAATTTAGGTGTATTGGATCCTGAATATATAATACTATTAAAATGTTAGATATTGAGCTTTTAGAAATTGTTGTCTTCTGAAAGTATCATAACATCTGCAGCTTAAACAGTTCAAACTAAAATATTTGTCTCTATTATTGAATTACGATAATTTTTAACATCGTTGCCTTAGTATTATCTGTTTTAAAATTTTTAGCTTAAATTTTTTGTTATGTTCCTACTTAGAAAAATAAATATAAAAGAAAATATTGTTATCCTAAATTCCTTTTTTTGTTGTGAAGATTATTTACTTACTAATTTTGTTATGTCCATTAACGGGCCTTTTGTTCTTCAACCTTTATTATTGTCCACAAATGTTTGCTAAGAACCGTAGCTCAATAGCTCTATAATTGATCTAAAAATACATTTTGCGGAAGTCGTATTTGCGGATGTATTTCACTTCCTCCTGCGAGTGACATTCCTCTTTTCCTGGCGCACCAATTATTATTGATAAGCATAGTAAACTGTCACCGACTGTACCTTTATGTATCATTTTGTAAAAAGGTATAAAACGCGCCCGAAATGCCTTAAAAGGATTAATAATATTGTATTTAATGTTTATGTTTTGAAAATGAAAATATTGTATTTTATTCAAAATTGAAAGTAGTGTACACTTTTTGAAGGTCTTTTTTGTGTTTTTTATCTACCTTCTAAGACGTATCTTAGCACTTGTAACTCCTATACCCACCGTTTCAGGAAGTGTGCGTGCAGAGATAGACGAAACGATGGGCACAAAGAAACTCCCTAATCTTTTTCAAATAGTTATATCCTATTAACAAAGCGCTTGACTGTTTGTTTAGCTGAATCTGTAGTGGCTTGATAGATTTTTGGGAAAAATGTGTCGTTACATTGTGTGTAACCACCTGAGTAATATCAGTAGAATCTTTATTTACCACAAGGGTGTTTTTTTAACCAAAAAGTGACATCGTATTTTTGTTGAATATTTCAACTCAGCTTTTCATCACAAATACAAGAGTAAGATGTAAAGTTTATTTTTAAAATTTATTTTACTTTTTTTTAAAATGAGAAAGTTTTTCTTGACCTCGATGAATGGTAGTTTTATTCATCATCATCATCAGCCTAAAGACTTTCACTGCTGGACAAAGGCTTCCTCCAAGAATTTCCAGACCGAGTGGTCCTGCTCTACCCGCATCTAGTGGCTTCCCGTAACCTTCATCAGGTCATCGGTCTACCGAGTGGGAGGCCTACCTACGCTACGTCTCATGCATACGTGATAAAAATCTGAGTCGAATCATTAAAGAAGAGAATGTCAGTTTTTTGGGTACAAAAAATCCACTGCGGTACCTATTTAAAGGATATAATATGTATATTCTTATTATTAATTTGGGTTCAGCAAACAGGAATCCCTACATAACTCTACATTTCGTTGTTAGCTAACTTTTGTTGGACCTTTACCCAGTACATCTCATTTCGTAAAAGGCTTTGCAAACAAAAGAGCAACCGGCGGAAAAGGCGATTAATGGACACCGCCTTTCACATCCGAGGTTGGGCATATCTCGGACATATCGCCGACATCCGTCCGACATCCGCCGACGGCCACAGACGTCCTGGAAATGAGTCCGTCCCTTCCAAATGTCTGAGGCTACGCATCGGCGGCCAGATAGGATCGGTAATGAAGCAAATCTATTTCTGTCTGTTGGATTAGTTACATGATGAAGATACCAATGGCAATATCAATTTGTTTTTGTTTTTGCGGAGGCTATTTACTAGTGAGTAAAATGGCTTTGGCTAGAGTACTACTTATCTAACTTTGCTACGTAATAGGTTTTTTTTCCGTCCATTATACAGGATGTAAAACTCGTGTAAATGATTGTCATGGAAACTTAAACTGAGCTTTCGACTCAACATAGGTACAGAAATACTTCCCCAAGGAAACCATAACGAATTCTCAAAAGAACTAATCTCTATGATGTACCACAACCACAGTAGAGAAAAATAAGGTACACCATATTTTTTTTTTGTGTAAGATAACAAAAGGCTGACAACCCATCTGATATAAAGTGACATCCGCTGCCTATGAGCATCTATAACCCCAGAAGGGTTATTAGTACTTAGACTGGAGGGCTAAGATGGTATTCCTCTTATGCCGGTAATCATATACGCTAAGCTCCGCTGGCTATATCGCGAGACCCACCGGAACTAAAAAAGGGGTTTCCATGATATCGCCAATGAGCGTTTTTTCCCTGGCTGGCATGGCTGCTGCACGTTAGCACTGGTTTGCCAGGTCTCGAACCAATTTGCCCTTGTAACTTACTCCGCCTTTTGGTTTTAAGTCTATTTAATAAAATAAAAAAACAGATAAACAATCTATTTGATTATAACCTAAAATGCTTTGCGCCATCTAGTTGTAGCTTTGATACCACTGCAAAACGCTTATTATGGTGGCTACAAAGATTCCATTAACAACAGTATATTAATAAAATTTCAATAACTGACAAATTGACGTCTTTACAAAATATTAATAACAAATATTTCACGAGAGGGCCGAAGCCCAAAAGTGATTACAGCCTAAACGATACAATTAACAACCTATCTCGTTTTCGATAAATGAAATTAATTTCCTTGTGCTTAATACAAAACGGGACGATGTTATTATCTGTTGTGAATATTTCAAAAGCATTTTGATGGCACCTGATCAGGCAGTACAGATAAAAAGAAGCAGAAGGTGAAATACAAAGAGAAAAATAATTAAGATATGGGTAACGAGATGACTTCGCGATGGTATGGCGCAGACTGACTGCAGCGAGTTAAGACGTTATCGTCGAAAACCTATGTTTACAAAATTATTCTATCGCTGCCTATATTCTTCTTGTAGATATAGTTAAAAGTTTAAGCTAGGTAGAGCTTGTCGAGGACAACATCTATTTGACAGACTGACATGTTTCAATGCGCACAAAGTGGAAAGTTCGTACGAAGTTTGCGCATTTTAAGCTTTAAGTTCCGTAGAGGTTGAAGCACTCAGGATTTTCTGACTTTTTACACGGGTCTGTAAAAGATTTAATATTACGCAACCCAATCTGCTCATTTCATTGAGAAATTATAAATTCATATTTAAGACAATTAAGCTGCCTATATTCAAGCATCACATTCATGAACTAAGCGCTGAGATAGCGATAAGCCATTAAGGTTTTTGATTACTGGAATTACTGCTTACTTTTTACTTACTGTGGTTAAAATATAATAGAGAGATTATATCGCATTTTTCTTTAAGGTTTTGTCATTGGCTTTGAAGGTATAACCAGCGGGAAAATTTTCAAGCTGTCTTGAATTTTTTGGACAGGAAAGGACTTGATACCAATTGTTAATGTTAACAAATCAGTCATTTTCAATTTGCTCATGGACAAGACGAAGATCAAGTGAAATATCCATGTTACATCCAAACTCTTTCATGCGAAGTTGTTGACAAGTTTGTATCTATACGTGGACCTTGGACCGATAATCCAATAAGCAGGCCCAACTTTGAGAAAGACATCAGCCAAAAAAAAACACTGGTGGTAAAGAAAATTTTCCGAGTAGCCATGAAAACATAAGGTTGGATGTCCCCCGTTTGAAGGACTGACGACCTGGTGACGATGTAGTAAGCCAATGGATGTTAGTTTTTCTGTATCTATGTTTTTTTGACAAATAAATTATCTTTATCTTTTATCTTTATCTTTTTATGTAACTCAGATTAGGGCTCAGTGGAAGTCTTTGGGTGTGGCCCACGTTCAACAACAGGTCTATTCCAGCTGAGTGTCGGACTGAACTTCGACAAAAACTACTTTGAAAGACTCTAGTTCGATAAGACGCCAGTTCGACAGACCTTAGTTCGACAGACCACTACTTCGACAGGACTCTAATTCGACAGGACGTTACTTCGACAGACGTTACTTCGATAAAATTGTTATTTCGATATTTTGACTAACCGTTTCATTTCGTTAGAGTAAAATTTTACGAGTTTTAGGTGTGTTGTTATTATATATTTTTTACTGAGGGAATGCTCAGATGATAATGATTACTATGTTAAAATAGTTTATATTTTTAAGAAATCCTTTAATAGAATTTAAAGTAATAAATTACTGCTTTATCAGATCAGTCCAGTAACTGATGAAACCTGAATATTAGTTATAGTTTTTTATTTATTGTATCACCATACAATTTTTTGCCAAACACATGCTTTTACTTTTTAATTACTTATAGTATGTTTTTCTCACAATAATAAGCTCGGAAACGGTAACATAACAAAAAACATGAAAGCTTTTGAATAATTACCAAATTGAGATAGGCATAACATGATCTCATAACCAAACCTGTTTACCTCGTTTGTTTTGTATTTCAATTGTAGCTGTAGAATAGAATAGAATAGAGTAGAGTAGCGTAGAGTAGAGTAGAGTAGAGTAGAGTAGAGTAGAGTAGAGTAGAGTAGAGTAGAGTAGAGTAGAGTAGAGTAGAGTAGAGTAGAGTAGAGTAGAGTAGAGTAGAGTAGAGTAGAGTAGAGTAGAGTAGAGTAGAGTAGAGTAGAATAGAATAGAATAGAATAATATTGAAACCTAAATAAATAAACCTAAATATTGAAACCAAACGTAATAACATAATATGAATAAAGAAAACTTTTGTGCCTAATACATTTCTGCGTCTATGTTATCATTGTGCAAAAAAAATGAAAATGAAAACAATCATGTAAAGACCGCATCCCGCTTATTTTATTTTTCACAATTGGTAAACCCTTGGCACTGTGTCACGAACAAGCGGAAATCAGGGCCTAATGATGCTTTTCTTCCTTTCAAACCTTTTCTCGCTCAAAGGCGGGGTCTGTTTTCCCGCTAACTTCGTAATTCACTTCTTTGGCGATCCAACTTTCATTTGAAGGTGTTTCTTTACATCGATCTGTTTTGGTTTATGGCAATCAATCATTTAATTTAGGTTGTTTACTCAACTTTCCACTTTGCAGGGTTTCGTTGGATGTTTTATGCGTTGCGTTAGGTGAAATTCGTGAAGTATTTGATGCTCTTATGGAAATAAATTGGGATAAGTGAGTTTAGACAATTTCATGGGAAATTGATGTATTATTTTGGTATGGTGTTTTAAATATATCTTCAAATTATAGTTACATAAGTTCCACATAATATGATGAAATGACTTTACCTATTATTCTTGTTTAAATAAAGAAAAATAAAAATAAATAAATAAATAAACATCTACAATTTATGGAGACTAGATTTGCTAGACACGGCAGATTCTAAAACCTTTTTGCCGTGCTTTTTTAAAACTAAAGATTGATTGGGGAAACTGGTTGGTTCCAACAACATTTCAAGACAAAGGTATCATTAAAACCAGCGTAGATTTACACTTTATATGTAGTTGAACTCGACGAACTGCCAGGTGACTTTCGTTTCATTCATTTTCAACAAAAGGGTCTTTCATTTTATGACATTCATAAACCTTTGTAACATTTATAGGTCCTCCCTACATTTGAATTTGATTTCGACATCATTAGACATCTTCAGTCTGTTTCTACCCACCGGTGGGTAATACTAGTTATTTCATTCACTCACACTATGATGTTTGATGTTCAGAATTATCGCTGAGAGTAGGTCAGTAAGGATGAATTCATGAGGTCAATTGGGAAAAGGTGTTATTAACTGTGATTCGTTAGGGCTTTTCATAATAAAAAAAACATCAAAAGAAACAAGCTGTGTTATGTTAGTTTATCAATCGTCGACGCCAAGAAGGAATGTTGTTATTGGTATTTTATTATTTACTTTATTTTTATATTAATTTTGCTGTAAATCTTGCGAAGAGAAAATAAATAACATAAGTATACGTTGAACCCTATGTGTGTCTGTTTGTAGCCTCGTGTTTTTCAAACGGTTGGACCGATTTTTATGCAGTTTCTTTCACTTGATAGTTGGTTTCATCGACGTAGTTTGAATCTAGTTTAGTGAAAATCTGTTCAGTACTTTTCAAGTTATTTGTATTTTATTGCTCATCGGGGTTGTAAATTCGTTTAATTATTATCCACTTGCTTACACTGGCTTTGTCTGTTTCAGATGGTTTAATTTAGTATGGTAAGAGACCCGTGCCCCTGCAGTGTGGACGATATGGGTTATTAACACAATTAAGTAGTGTCCGTGGCAAGGAACTTATTATCATTATCCACAAGATTACGGTTTACGATTAGCGGCTGGAGTGGCAGTAACCGGACTCCTAAGTCCGATTGTCCGGTGGGACTAGCGGAGAGAACACTTGAAAGAGAGAGGTCCCGGGCTTCCGTTCTAAAGAAGTTGTCTCGCGGAATCCGGCGTTGGAGCTAGTCTCAGCCTACTCTCCTATTGAAGAAATATCGAGAATCATCATGTTCATTTGAATTTTCCATTTGAATTTTCCATCAGACCTGGCTATTCTCACTAGCCAGGAAATATATGCGTTAAACCAAAAGACCGTAGTTATTAATTAATCTCTTAATAATATACAACTGATGCAAACTCCTTAAGAAGAAAATGAGTTTCCTATAGAAACTATAAAATGTCAAACATAAAAACATTGAATTGAAGTTGCACCGAAAATAAACAATATTTGAGGAAATACAAGAATTTCGAGATAAAGATAATAAGAAACGCTAACTTAAGAACCTACGCACATAAAGGAATAAAAGGAATACATGAATGTTAACAACCCATTACGTCCCCACTGCAGGGGCACGGGTCTCTTCCCATAACTCAGGAAGGTTTAGGCCATCCTCCACACATGGGGGCCAAGTCCGGATTGGTGGAGGTTGTGGGGCTAGTGGCCAACCCCAGTGTCAGAAGTTTTCAAGCCGCCTATAAGGCCTCTGACATGGCTTAACGACTGCTAGCGATAGCAGCCGGCACCAACGGCTTAACGTGCCTTGCGAAGCACGGAAACATGAATACATGAATAAAACTAACTAAAGTAAATATTTACAAGAGATATTCAAACCCTATAATACCTGCAATATAAGCCTGTAATTAAATTTGGTTTTACTATATGCATATATAGCCTGTTCCAGTCAAAAAAAAGCAAAAGGTAAACAAACTTCTTCTTTTCTCTATGGCATTCCACAACAATAAAGAGTTATTTTGCCAATGTCAAGTGAAAAGATATAAGCAAATATTTGGGAGATTCTTCAATAAAAATGGTGAAACGCCAATGTCAATTGAATGTCACGGCTTTAAGGGTGATGGGCACTTAAAGACGCTCCACGTGGTGGTTGCCGTTGGAACTCGGAAAACAGAGCTGTCTCCCGAGTTAATCCTCTTCTTAGTATCGTTTATCTCAGAGTCTGGATCACAGCTATTTCTCCATCACAAAAATAACGTTAAAGCTATTCTAAAACGGTAATAATCGTAAAATTAACTCAACAGACGTGTGTTCAGACAAACTTATTAGGTAACTGAGACGTTGACATGTGTCAATTTCATAGTAAGTTTGTTTATTTTTAGTTTTTTTTTATTGAAACAAGGTATATGTATAAAGCAGTGGATACGTATATCTTTCGGCTGAGGATGAGGATGATATGTATAATGTGTTCTACAGCCAAGTATTGGAACTCTTTAAAAGTAAAAGTACCTATTTTAAAATTTAAATTGTATGCAAGAATTAGAAAGAAAACAATGTAACATATTGAATCTCTCCGAACCATTGGTTATACCTTCGCAAGCAAACTGCAAATTAGTTTTTAAACAAAAGTTCTGATTAAACAAACGCAAACGCTGTTCGTTTTCCCGAGTGTTTTAGAAATATTCATCTAGTTTTTGTACCAGTTGCTAAGGCCATATGATGAAAGGTTTCCAATCTAACTGAAACCTGAAACTGTGAAAGTTTGTTGAAAAAAATAAAACGCGTGGAAGATAGTTTTACCATAGTCGGAGTATTATTCAATGTCATGACCCTGAAGTTCCAGTTATTTTTCCAAATCTCTATTATAAGGATATACGTTATCTGCTTAGGTATAATTGTGGTGTATACCCAAGTACCAAAGGTTCGTCGTATAACATCGTATAAGGGCGCAAATTATTCGATTTAAAATCATGTAAAGGTCTTAATATGGTTGTACAATACAGTTGAGTAGACGTCTTTTAATAAATACATCCAAGTATTATACGACTAAACTTTCGTATAAAACACTATAACACAATTCTTTGACATCCGAGATACCACTATATAACCTTTTTAAAACCAAACGTTATTTAGTCTCGATATTATATGACAACTTTGCTAGTTGGGTATTGAGCAAAAAATATATATCTATTATAGTAATAAACAGTAAACAGTAACAGTAACGATCCCCACTCAGGGCGAACATTTCTGTTATGAGCAGATTTGTTTGCTCTGTGTCTGTGTGTATTATATCTATATATGTATGTATATATTTAAAAATGTGTATGTATATCAGTCTCTGGTTCCCATAATACAGGGAATCCTAGTTTTGGCCGAGATGACCGTGTGTGATTTGTTCTGGATATTTGTTATTTGTGTTATGTACAGGTGACTTTTTTATTCGCCGACAAACAGCAAATGGTAGATGCTGCTCATACTGAAAAATGTTCCCCAATATAACCTATTTATTTTAGCTTTCAATATCAATTTAAAAAAATTGAGTAACTGATTTTTTGTTAATCAATTAGATTTACTTATCCGCCTATTTTGTATGGGATGTCCAAAAATTGCGAACTGAGTATAGGGAAAGTTGTTCTTTTTCATGAGTAGAAGCCATTGTTAAAAAAAATTCAGGTACTTTAGAAGGACCCTATATTATTTAGGTTCCATAGGGATAGTTTTTCAGTTTCACTACTCTATGTCAGCCATATAAAGATCAATAGTAGCGGTGATTTCCATTTTAATAATTGACTTTTTGATTGAATCATTTTGACCGTGGGAGAGCCATGCTTCCGCACGAATGGGCCGGCTCGACCGGAGTGATACCACGGCCTCACAGAAAACCGGCGTGAAGCAACACTTGCGTTGTGTTTCGCCGAGTGAGTGAGGGTACCGGAGACCCAACCCCCCCCCATTCCCCCCATTCCCCCCATCCCATTTCAAAGGTCGGCAACGCACTTGTGACTCCTCTGGTGTTGCGGGTGTCTATGGGCGGTAGTAATCGCTTACCTTCAGGTGATCCATATGCTCGTTTGCCACCTATCACATAAAAAAATGACTTTGAGACTTTTAAACTTCGCAGCTGCTTAGGCTGCAAAGCCTTTATTAGATATTGTTGATTACACTTTACCAACATAAAATAGGAACATGTTTTCTTGATCGTTAGTAGGCAATCAAATAGAATATAATATTTCTGTTTTCACCCCACGATATTAAGAAAGCACAATAATGATTTTCAGGTTCACAAACGGCTGGGTGAATTTTCAAAATGTCCTTTGAGTTCACAGGCTATATTAGTATCATCACTTGATTTGAATTAAATTGGTTCGCCAAATTAAATTATTGTCAAAAGTAAATATTGAATCTATTGATGTTTGTAAAAAAAAACGTTTACAAAAGTTATTTCGCATTATGAAAATAAATACGAGGTAAAATTTGCAATTTCAATAAACAGCGCAAACAATCAATCTTCTAATTACGTATTCGTTTGTAAAAAAAAAGTAATTAACTAATTTTACTTTTTAAGCTTCTGTTACGTTTGAAAATTTATGCGACAAAGTCTAATAAACTGATAACAATTTGTTAAAATGCGTCTGGAATTTGTAAAGACGTATAAAAGTTTTTATTAGCTTTGAAAGCCAATTTTCTAAATAATTTGACATCGCAAAATTTGATTGACAGTGCTCACATTTTGAAAAAAGAAATCAAATCAATTAATGGGTACACTTACTACTATACTTACCTTTTTTCTATCTTGTAAAATCTTCTGTAATGTTGCAGAATAAACTTTTTCTTTACTTAAGCTACACGTTGATTTCTTCCAGTTTGTTCCACTATTCTATAGCGATACCATAGTGACCGCGGGTGATAGATGACTTAGCATCAACACCAACGGGCAACCCCCGCGCCGCCGTCGCCGTCTATACCTTGGAGACATGCGGTTTATTGTACACTGACCCACAGAGATATCTGAACCCCTACTAAAGCTATTCGTGATACACGGTGTATTACGGGGGGTTTAGATAAACCGGGTGTTAGGTAAAATAGTGAAGCTATTTTAAGGCGGGAAGTACAGTCAATCTGAGCAGGTTGATGCATGATAATTTAATATCGACCGTAACGCCAATCATTTTAAGTTCAGATCATTGTGGGTACCGTCGCGGCGGTTACGTCAAGGCCGAACGCAAAATTCTCGAGATTTCGATGTTTTTATAACTTTTCTTGGCTTTCAAATACGTTAAAAAAATCCGTTCAATACAAATTGAAGGTATTAAATTGGCCGATTTTTGTGTGTTGGTTTCAACATAAACAAATATTGTGTTTCCGAGAGAATTTGCAATTAATGCAAAATACAGGGTTTACAGGATATTTTTTTTCATCAAAGTTTCTGTGATTTTAATGATTCTGTTCAATACAATTTGTTTTTTATTGTTTCAGGTATGTTATATATTTTTTCCATGGTGATAGCTTTAACCATTATTTCAAGAATTTGAATTGAATATTGCGATTTGGCTGTACTTAGCGCCTTAAGGGCTAGATGCAGTTTATTTATGCTATTTACAAATTTATATTCGCTTTAATAACTCAGAAAAACGCAGGTTTTGTATGGTGTGAGGCGGCCCTAAAGTGACGTCATAGCCCGCACGGTTATACGTGCGAGAAAGAGATGGATAACAAATAAGGGCGGCGTTATACTGGCGTTATAATGGCGTTCTTACTGTGTATTAATACCACGACATAGAACTACAGCATTTAGAGGAAGTTTCAAATATGCAGCAAGTAAGGTATGGAATAACTTACCGCCTCCAATTAGAGATTGTGCTACGCTGTTTGCTTTCAAACGTGACATTGCAAAGTTTTGCATTGAAGAGCAAAAGGCTGGGCGCACAGCTCACCTTCTGTAGTATTTGAAACTATCCTCAAAATCAGTTGAAATGTTACCAACAAAAAAACAAGACAAATGTTGCCGTGTATTTGTTTATTTTATATATTATATTGTTTAAATCTTTTGCTTTTTGTGGTAGTGTGTACCGATAATTGTGTAATTTGTTATGCTTTATTTTTGTTTTTAATATTTGCTCAAATGTGTCTGCATCGTCCATGGGTCCTTGGGTCCTTCCCTTTCCCTAAAGGTTCAAGCAGAATACCAGCGCTGTGGATTTAAACCCACAGTATGTGCTGAGCTTGCACCTTTTTGGTATTACTTTTTTATTCTGTAATTTTTGCCTTGTAATTTGTTTGTAAGTATGCCAAATAAAGATTTATTCTATTCTATTCTATTCTATTCTTTATACAAATGCTGTTTTTTTTAAATTGTAATTAAAGTTTTTGACGGGAAATTTTAATTTTAAAATTCTGAGGTTAATTGTGTGCGTTCAGTATGTCTGACTCAGATGAGAAAAAATAGTGCAACTTTACACCCTTATTTCTCATAAAGTAATGGCAATTTCAACTTTGCTCTTTTTTGTGATAGGTTCTATAGCCCCTACGTGCATTTAAATATTAGCACTATTTTACCTAACACCCTTACCTATAAAAAAGACGTAAAATAAACAAATCATTATACATAATATTATACATGGAATCAAGAAACATTTAATTATACAGGGTTATTTTTGGAGCCCCCACAAAACTTCATAGTGGCTTCTTCTCATGAAACTGAGCAACTTTCCCCAAATAACCAATGGTCAATTCGCAAAAAAAAATTTGGGCATCTCCATACAAAATAGGCCGATTACATGATCAAATTAGTATGAACGAAAGGTCGAAAATTTTTTTTGCGAATTGACCATTAGTTATTTGGGGAAAGTTGCTCAGTTTCATGAGTAGAAGCAACTCTGAAGTTTTGGTCGGAAGTCCAAAAATAACCCTGTGTACTTACAGAGTGTTATAAAATAGTCGTAGGACCGTTAACTGGGGATTCTACTCATTATTCTTAACTACTGAAATCGAAAAAATATTTGTGTTTTTTAATGAAATCAAAACTAAATTAAAACTAAAAAAAAACTACAATATTTTGTATTTTAAGGTTCTCTTAAGGCTCTCATCGGCCCGTCATTCGTACCCTATTGTGCGTCAAAATACAATATCATTCTGTAACATACCTGAGACCAGCAACTTTCTGAGTCCTCCCAATATAGCAACCTTCACCAGTTCGTCGGTCCACCGAGTCGGAGGCCTGGCTCACATTGCGTCTTCCGGTGCGCGTTCACCACCCGAAAACTTTAGTGCAACATCTGTTCTACGAGCTATGTGCTCCGCCCGCACTGTCACTTAAATTTAGAGATTCTGTGAGCTATGTCGGTTACTTTAGTTCTCCTACGTATCTCGTCATTTCTGATTCGATCACGTAGGGAAACACCGAGCATAGCACGCTCCATCGCCCTTTTGGTGACCCTGAGCCTTCTTATGAGTATGAGGCTGAACATGTTTTTACAAATAATATTTTACTCCGCTAAAAAATATTATCACCTCTCTGGAATGCTCGAAACTTTAATATCACACATTTGTAAATGTTTCACATCTGTGGAAGTATGAACCTAAATAATAGGGCAGAAACTTGAATGATGTGGGCTCTTTTCTATTTGTATTACTACGCATGAAAGTTAAATTGACCGTATAGTAAGTTAATGATTAGTAAAAAAAAAAACGAAAAATTGAAACCCATATACTTATAAATCTTGCTCTAAAATACTTTTAAAAAAAATTGCCCCGTTTTTACAAATGGAATTGCTTCCCTACGGAACATGTATTTTATTCCCTTCACAGGAAACTTGAAGTTTACAAGTTTCCTCAAGGCACCCATACAGAATTCTCAAAAAAATTGCCTATCCATATACAATTGGCTTAATCCAATTTTTCCAGTCCAGTAGAAATCCAGTCCAATTTTTTCGTCCAAGTTCCATTAAAACAGTTTTAAAGTTTCCGAAAGTGGTTTTTTATACTTTGATGTATCATATTGTCTATGAAATATATTAATGAATGAAATATATTAATCTTATGTAGAAGTAGGTAGGTATTCACGTAAGATATACTGAGAAACTCAACTCAGTATTATGCAGACACCAGAAAATTACCTCCCCATTCATGCTTTTGACGCAACCCATATCTTTATTCAACTCTTTATAAAGTTGGATCACATCAGAATCACATTTCATTCAAACCGTAATGTACCCTTCACATGAGAATAATATTCCTATTGTATGTTACTGTAAAAGCCTGAACTCGTATTAACAGAAAGCTGCGTAGGAGACTACTCCTGAGTAGTAGAAGATTCGTAACAGTTTCAATAAAGGTGAATTTTAATGACAGATGTGAACATAACCTTGTTATTGGTTGACAACCCATTCGTCCCCAATGCTGGGGCATGGGTCTCTTCCCATACCTTGGGACGGTTAGGCCTTACTTCGCACACGGGGACCAAGTTCGGATTTGTAGAGGTGGTGGGGTGTCAACCCGAGTGTCAAAAGTTTTTAATCCGCATAAGTGACCTCTGATATGGCTTAGCGACTGCCACGTAGTGATAGCAACGGGCACCAAAGAAATAGCGTGTCTTTCAAGTAACGGAAAAGCTCGAGATACATTTATGCCATTGCACTAATAGTAAAATTAGTCTAAGTCATGACCGTGTCTGTAATCACGGGTCTCTAATCAATCACTAATCGGGTGAATTATGTCAACTTTTATAGTATCACTATATAGATAAACGTCAAAAAAGTTCCATATTTAACGGTAACACACAATCGAAGAGTCAAACCAGACCCTCACTATAAAAATGTGGGGAGATGCGTGCTTTGAATAATATAACGCTGTTGATATATCGCTCAAGCTGTTTTATTTACCGTTACAAAATTGTTAGTAACTTATGTAGATTTGTGTTAGTTGAGACTTACAATGGAAAGGTTACGAGTGTTAAACTGTTATGACGCAATTTGTTATTCTAATGTCAAAACTTAGTTTACCTTTTCAACAATACAGCCGCGATCGGAAGTAATGGAATGTCGTCGTGGTTAAAATAGAACCGTCAGCTTTACAGTTTTTTACAAAAATAATATAGGATGTTTTCAATTCGACATTTTTGTTTCGATTTCTTCACCAAATGTGAATAGATTTTATTTCGATTCTTTTTTATTCAAGATGGTCTCAGAAGAACTGTATTAAAATACGCTTACCATCAGGTGATCCGTCTGCTCGTTTGCCACCTATCACATAAAAAATAGGTCAATTATTTTTTTGTAAATTAATAAAAACAAACAAAACATAGCAAAACTGATGTTGTTTAGTGTTTAAAATTTAACATAATATGTTTACTAAAATAAATTCAGCTGTATGCAGAGTTACTTTTCAGTTCAACGCAATTTATTTTTCAAACATATCGTGTAGATTCTAGAGCGTTAAATAATCTATTGGTACATATACTAAAGTACTTATTGACTACCACCAAATACCCATTAAATTCTCGTGTTTCCAAACTACATTGAGAAACTTGAGTAAACAGACCGTGCAAGGTAGCGAAAACATAAGTTTCCCTCTTATATTGTGTATCGAGTGACTTAGCAACTGAGTGTGTTTGGAGTGTAGCCAACGTTCTTACTTGGACTCGAAAGACTTAAAATAAGGATGTGACTGTGGAAAGATGTGACTATTTGGAATAAGAATGAAGGAAAGATGTGACTATTTGGTACACGTAAACTGAATTAATATACATAAATATTTTTGACACAGGTATTTATACTTCATTTTTTCTTACTTGTCTTATTTTTGAAAATAATATAGCGTACCTACTCAACATTATGGACATTTCATGGAATTGGAAAAGCTATTTAGTAAGTTTATATGCCGCACTTCATAACTAGATATCCCGACACTATAAAATGTCAATAGCAATGTACACAACGACAAGTAAGAAAAAAGTGGCCAAAGGCGAGTCGGACTCGCCCATGAAGGGTTCCGTAGCAGCAAGTTACATAATAATATATATAAAAGTTCTTGTAGGTCGTTGTAGGTAAATTGCGGTTTACGATTTATGACGTATTAAAAAAAAAACTACTTACTAGATCTCGTTCAAACTAATTTTCGGTGGAAGTTTTTATGGTAATGTATATCATATTTTTTTTAGTTTTATCATTCTCTTATTTTAGAAGTTACAGTGGTTACTTTGGAAGTGTCTCTCGCGCAAACTATTCAGTTTAGAAAAAAAATGATATTAGAAACCTCAATATCATTTTTGAAGACCTATCCATAGATACCCCACACGTATGGGTTTGATGAAAAAAAAATTGTTGAGTTTCAGTTCTAAGTATGGAGAACCCCAAAATTTATTGTTTTTTTCTACTTTTATGTGAAAATCTTAATGCTGTTCATAGAATACATCTACTTACCAAGTTTCAACAGTATAGTTCTTACAGTTTCGGAAAAAAGTGTCTGTGACATACGGATGGACAGACAGACAGAGATGACGAATCCATAAGGGTTCCGGTTTTTGCCATTTGGCTACGGAACCCTAAAAATGAAGTATAGTAGGTATTAGTGCAATATTAATGTTCCTGTTAGGGAATATACAAAAATAATTATTTTAACAGCAAGTTACGAAATATGTGTATAGTTCATTCCAATCAAAAAAACCAAAAGGTAAACAAACGTAGTATGCAGATGACATTAACATGTGTCACTTCCATAGTAAGTTTGTTTACCTTTTGTTTTTTTTTTGGATTGGAATGAACTATAGCGTCCGTGAGGCTTCGAATCAAAATAAACTGAACAGCAAAAGGTCTTCAAAGGGTTTCGAAAACAAACAGTAAACGCGCTTTTTCCGCACAATTCACAACCAAATGTTTGTTTAACCAATTTGCCGTGAAACGAAATCTTTGAAACGTTTTTCAGGTTGTTTTTCTTCCCAGTCCAGCCTTTATTTTAAATCAGTGCACATGCTCTTCATGCTGGCTGTTTAAAGCTGGGATAAGCTAAAACGGGTATAATGCTATCTTAGCTGGCATTCTTGAATACATTTGAGATTGAGGTCATGAATAAGATACCAAATTATTTACTACTAGCTGGTGCCTGCGACTTCAATAATAAGGTGAATATAAAAATGCTTTTTGGAATAAATCTTCGTCTGGCACCAGGCGCGGATCCAGGATTTCGTTTTTGAATAGTTAAGAAATGCCTCTATTTATTTGCATTTTATAGAAGTTTTAGTACTTCGGTCAGGCTCCAGGGGGGGCAATTGCACCCATTGCCTCCCCCCTGGATCTGCACCTGTCTGGCACTGAGTGGGAACTTCATGTCTTGCGGTCAACTGCCCCGGTCGACAGTACGGATCGCAATTCCCTTTGGACGAGTAATGAAATCTGGTTCCTGTTTACGCTAAGAATCCGTACACCTGGGATCTGTGCCTGTATAATTTCTAAAATAATATGAATTATTTCATCAAAAATTGCAGGTAACTGATAATTTTATCTACAGTAATATTATAACATCTATTGACACTGCATATAAATGAACCGGAAGTATCCGCTTATCGATTGGACGAGGCTCCGATGGAATTTGCATTTCACCGTGCGACCGTTCATTATGTGTGCAGGCAGATGGTGCGGTCCGAGGCTGCTCCAGCCCGAGGTAGGTATTTGGGAAATTTGGGCATTAAAGCTAATTTTAATTCTAGCCAACCGCTACACGTGGTTGGTATTTGAATTTAGGTATAAGCTGCAGAAATATTTTTCTTTGGGAATTAAGTACAAGCTCTTTGAAGAAAGTTCTATAAACTTTTTCTGTGGTATCTATAAGGAGATACCACAGAAGAAGTCTTGTCAGGTAGGTATTTCAGAAGAATGACTTGTACATTATGTACCTGTAAACTTATTAATTGGTTTTTAACTCATGGAACTGAACAACATTTGTTCTACAATTTTGCGGAAATCGCAAAAAAATTGAATTTTCATACAAACTTGGCTTACATTGCATAATGCTTGGTTTGTGTGAAAAGTCACCCTCTATATTTGTTATAGTACTGTGCTTGTTTATAGATGTTATTGAAGTAAACTAAATTTGTTTTCTTTCTTTCTTTTCATCATCATGTCAGGGTTACCAATCGCGGATAAATGTGGCAAAGATTTTGTTTGTAATTCATTAATATTCTGGCGTATTTCCTTGTTCACTCCAATTTATGATACTAATAATACCTTAAATAAAAAGAGTTATATTCGAACTTTCCTAGCATATCCGTAACGGATGTTGTAAGCGTAATTACTCAACTATTACTGAACATCTGGTACGATTACCAATTTACCCAAAACTTTTTCTTTGAGTTACGTAGTCGTATGGTCCCTTTCCTAGGGTGACCACACGTATGATATTAAAAGATGAACGTGATGAATCGTGCGAGCGAGTGCGATATTTTTCATTATTTCGTTGTGCATTGGAAGCGCGCGCAGCGTCCCTTTCCTACAATTCTTTGTATTGTGCGTAGTGTAATTACGGTAACACAGGAGGTGTAGCTTGATCTATCACCCTATGTATACTTAATAGAAATATTTCTAATGTCTAATGTAAAAGCCCGAATATTGCTCAATCTTAGGTTTTTCCAGTTTTACTAGTAAATGTTACGATTAACCAACATGTTAGGTTAAGCTGGATGTTTTTTTTTTATGTGATAAGTGACAAACGAGCAGACGGATCACCTGATGGTAAGCGATTACCGCCGCCCATGGACACCCGCGACACCGGAGGAGTCACAAGTGCGTTGCCGACCTTCGAAATGGGGTTGGGCCATCGGTACCCTCACTCACTCAGCGAAACACAACAAGTTTACCAATTTACCATTAAGGGATGGTAAATTTTAAGATTTATACCGAAGTTCGAGCGTAAAGTATTATAAAAGGATAGTTCTAAGATCTAGGTATAGTATTAGTGATTTGTTCATAAAAACCTATACCGTTTGGCTACCCTTGTCTCTACGGACTGTCCCATGGATAAAAGGTTGGGACGGGGGCGAATCAATCGTTCGGTGACGTGACGGTTTTTCGACATTGCCCATTTTTTACTCAGAGGCTTACAGTGACACATTGCAGAGTTACAGTCCGAGATTCTAAAAATATATTACTACGTTCTTAAAGAACATACCTACATCTATTTTTTTTATTTAAGATATACAGGGCGTGAAGATAATTCTCCCGCAAACTTAAACTAGGACTTCTACTCAACATACTGAGCACCTTTTTGCAAGGAACCCATACTGAGTTTATAAAAAAAACAACTTCCTATATAAAGTTAGCTAATCAGCTAACTGTTTTTTTTTTATGGCAGAGGTGACAAACGATTTGTATGGTATGGAAAAAAAATATAAACCAGTAAGTATGAGTTTCTTTAGGAATACTGTTCAGTATAAAGAAGGAGCACTCGTTTGATTTCCGGAGATGTCTCTTTATATCCTGCATAGTTTTTGCAATTGTTCTGCTCTGAATCTTAGATATCTCTTAGTTTCTTGTAGTACTGTTTTGCTTATTTAACATTCGCGAAGCACGTTAAGCCGTTAGTGTTGGCTGATATCGCTAGATGGCAGTCGTTAAGCCATGTCGGAGGCCTTATAGGCGGCTTGAAAACTTCTGACACTGGGGTTGGCCAGTAGCCCCACAGCCTCCACCAATCCGGACTTGGTCCCGTGTGTGGAGTATGGCCTAACCTTTCCGAGTTATGGGAAGAGACCTGTGCCCCTGCAGTGGGGACGTAATGGGTTGTTAACAACAATCTCGTAAAGTCAGGGTATAGTGTTTGATTCTTTTTGCTCTATGGAATTGTTCCTTTTAAATTCTGACGAGAGAAGTAACGTTCGATTATAATGTAACATTAAAGTTAGACGGCTAATATAAATTCTGATCCTGAAAGAGACATAAAACTTTTCAATTCATGAGCGCGAGACACGAGCCGAAACCAAAGTTAGCGCTGAATTGTAAAAGTCCAGAGTTTTAATATTGAAATTAATCCTTTTTCCGTTTTGTAAATGCCAACAGGTAGCGTCGTAATTACCCTAAATACAGCAAACCAGTATTCATTGTTCTTAATTCAAAACACGTTCCTAGTTACCCTTAATATCCGGTGCCAAATAAATGAATGTCGATTGCTCTTTTCGCCGTATTTTCCAAGCTTTTATTTTCAAGACTAGTTAATTGACTTGATTTATTTTACGCTGGTGAATATTTAGAATAAAGAGACTCTCCGGAGCAACTTGACAGGAAAAAATATGTGGTTATTATAAGTAATAGTCAAGTTGGCATTTTCGTTATTTTCAAATATATCTTGGGGATCAGTACTTCAAAAAGAAAATCTTGAAGTATCCGTTCATTGTCCATCTCTATGACTGTTATGATCCTTTTTCTTAGGACAATTCTTATATCTTTGCACGGAACCCTCGGTGCGGGATTCAAATTCATAGAGGTACATAAATGTATATAATTTCATATTCAGAAAGACTGTTAAGAGCATTAACGTGGTTGGACTTGAATATATATTACCATAGCCAATTGCATTTGCATTGGGGAATCTACGTTAGCTTAGTTACATCTTCGACAAACACATTTTATTAATTTACGAATGGTTCCTTGTTCATTTTTATGTGCTTATATACCTCTTTAAATGCGTTTGCCGTATCATCAATTACCTGGTCTTCAATCCCTCAATAATCTCCTATCACTCATTTTGCCAAGGGTTTTTCACTAATTCCACATACATTTTTAAATTCCACTCAAATTTATGTGGAATTAGTGAAAAATCCCTGCCAGGATTAGGGATATAATGTTCCACAAAGAACCTGCAATCAAAAGTATTAACAATCTTCTAATTATTGATCAATAATCTATTAATTGATGTGATCACATCTATCTTCGGTCCAGCGGTAACTGACACGTCATCATCATAACGAGCGAGCGTATTACCGCGGTATAATTAATTTTATGCGAACCCATACAGTTTAATTGGTTCATGGTTGGTCCTGGAATAGTTTCGCCTCCGTGACGCAGTGGCTGGCCCAATCACTTCACATCAGGTGTTCGTGGGTTCGATTTTCAGTAAGGTCCAAATTTTTAGGTCTCGGTGATAGATTTTCTTATGTATCTTTTTCCGCCAATGCCAAGCACGGATGTGTTTCGGCATGGAGATATGTCAACCACTTCCCCATGGCGTTGAGAAATCTTAGTTCGTCCGCTTCTATCGTCGGTGTCACTAATTATCGATTACCTTCTGGTGATATGACGTCAAGGTACAATATAACTCTATTATGTAATCTGTGGTCAGGGTCTTGCCAACTGTGGATTAAAAAGTGACGTAGAAAAGGTATAATTTTCTTGTGTTATTACCAAAAACTTTAAATGTTACATCCAGAAAACACTCCAATTATGAGCGCATGACATATCAGGATTCTAATTAAGCAGGAATTATTTGGGATTCTTTTCTCTACATTTTCATTTAAATCAACTAGAATTTTCTGCAATTTTTTTAGGATTCATGAGCAGAAGATAATTACGCGTGACTATTAATGAAAATATTTTTCAGATTTTTGTCAGAAGAGATATATTATATATATTTCTTTCCAGATCCTAGATAGATCTAGGATCTAATAAATAGCTGAAATCGCAAAAAATATGTTGTTCTCTACATTAATTAACAAAACTGTTTGAAAAATATATTTTTTAACAACATCTTTTTGTGAAGCCTCTGAACTGAATATGGGTTAATTTAATATTAATTTATTTTTATCAGTGCCTGTTCCATATTGACTCAGTATAAATAACTTTTAAAAACAAATAAACCAGGTATACTTTCAAGCCCAAACTCTGCAAACATCAAATTAGAATTTATTAATTATCCAAAAGTTTGAGGGTTAAAATATTCTAAACAACTTTTAAATCATTTTTAAGTGAAATCACTGAACTGAATATGTTTTACGTTAATATATGCATTAACAGATTAATTAAAAGTTTGTTACGATTTAAGCCAACTTAGAATTGTAGATGAAAGTTTTTAACCTATTTTTATGAAAATAAAGGTTAAAAGTGAGTTGAAAGGTTAAATGAATAAAGTAATGGTAGAACTATTATTTTTTAAAATAAATTACATAACAAAGATGACGCGCCGTATTCAAAAGGTTAAAAAAATATGCGTGGACAAATATATTTTAGCTTTTTCATTTATAGGCGAAGCTTACACGAGATGTGTTAACAATCTTATAAATATCAATGCAAATACATACTCGTAAATGGCAGTGGCTATCATTAGTCGTTGGTGATTAGGCCATGTCATATCTTAGAAGACGGGCGGCTTGAAAACATCTGGCAAACTAATTCGATATTGCCCAGATATGAATATCAAGATCATAGGCGGCTTGAAAACTTCTGGCGATCGAATCTGAAATTGCCCGGATATGAAGTCTGGTCAAACCTTATCCTGGAAATGGATATTTGTGTCGTTAACAAACAGCGTTAAATGGCCCTACACATTACCACGGGTGATGGTTATAGTGTAAAACCAGGCTACCCTGTCTATTGTATCCCTACAAAGAGTTACAATTCAATTCAATATACTTTATTGTAATAAATACATATACAAAAGTGAATACATATATACAGTGGCCGGGAGAGTGACGTTCAAAGATAAAATTAAGATGCCTCGTGTAGAGGGGTATCCAAATCACCCCCATGTATGTTCCGCGATTTTTCGTAGTTTTCGAGTTATGATTTTTTAAAGAATTTTTTAAAAAAAATCAACTGTAACGGCTAAAATTTATTTTTTTAAATTTTCACTGAGATTTTGCGGGATTTTTTTAAATGTAACTCAATCTTTATGAATTATACTTTTATTCGTGAAATAATCAGATTCTTACCATTAATGAAAGCTACAAAATGTTGACTCAAAGTGGAGAATTTACGTTCGAGCGAGTCAGGCTTGAATTTTCATCCTTAAGTAAAAATTTTAAAAAGGCAATTTCATAATTCCTGGGTAACTTTAAAAACTCCACCAGACTCTAAGCTTTTATAATAATACAAAAAAAGTACTACTTAGAAGCTATTTTCGATGAAATCAGCGTCCAAAGACACTGAGGCGGAAAATTCCTAAAACCACTACACTCATAAAATGATAAAATTAATGTATAATTCAATATTCCTAAAGCTAATTGTGATAGAATGAAGTGTGTAAATTAATATTCAAAATTTTGTCATGAACGCTTTGTGCTGTCTGTTCTCAAAAATTGAGTTTCACGTTATCATTTTTTACCTAGAATAACAATGGAGTGTAGTGGTAGAGACAAAATGACGACAAAAAATTAAAAAAACAACAAAAAAAAATGGTAAAATTAATTAAATTGAAAATTACGGGATCTTAGCTCGAGTAGTTACTTTGATTGTTAGTTTACACAATTTATTCTATTACAATTAGTCTCAGTTATAATGAATTATGCAATAAAATTTCTCATTTTATGAGTGTAATAGTTTTAGGACTTTTCCGCCTCAGTATCCTTGAAGGCTGATTTCATCGAAAAATAGCCTACTAAGTAGTATTTTTGTACCATATGAAAGCTTAGAGTCTGGCGCAGTTTTAAAATTACCCAGGAACTATGAAATTGCTTTTTAGAATTTTTACTTAAGGATGAAAATTCAAGCTTGACTCGCTCGAACGTAAATTCTCCAATTTGAGTCAATATTTTATAGCTACCATTAGTGGTAAGAATCTGATTATTTCACGAGTAAAAGTATAATTCATAAAGATTGAGTTATATTAAAAAAATCCCACAAAATATTAGTACAAATTTAAAAAATGAAATTTTAGCCGTTACAGGTGAATTTTTACCAAAAAATTTCTTTAAAAAATCATTACTCGAAAACTAAGAAAAATCGCAGAACATAAATGGGGATGATCTGGATACCCCTCTATACGGGGCACCTAAATTTTATCTTTGGACGTCACTCTCCCGGCCACCCTGTATACATATTCAATTAAATAAGCATATCCAGGACATTTCCTAAAACTGTGTGCCTTAATTTCATAAAAAAATTGTTCATTTGAATTGTTTGCTCTGAGTCTGGGTGTATTATATCTATATATGTATGTATTCAAAAGTATATGTGTATGTATATCAGTTTCTGGTTCCCAAGATACAGGGAATCCTAGTTTGGGGCCAGATGACCGTGTGTGATTTGTCCCAGGTATTATTATTATTATTTCAAAATAGAAAATTAGGCTACTCTGCACACTTGGCGCTAGGTCAAGTGGCAGGAGCTACTCCAGCAGAAGCACAGTCGGTTGGAGGACAGTGCGACGAGGAGAGAAAGCGTCGGACAATCCGGGCATTGTCGAGGAGGACTGCCTTTTGTACAGTCGTTATTATCGGTCTGCCTCGATGGTCTTATTATTATTTTCAAATATAAATTTGGGCTACTCTGACCACTTCGCGCTAGGCGAAGTGGCAGGAGCTACTCCAGCAGAAGCACAGTCGGCTGAAGGTCAGTGCGACGAGGAGAGAAAGCGTCGGACAATCCGGGCATTGTCGAGGAGGACTTAATGGTCATCTTCCTTGGTTTGCGGTGCGAGCTAATTATTCGGGCTTAAAAACGGTTTAATTAAAGGGAGTTTGTAAAGTGATTGATGTACTCAAATTATTGATTAAAATATTTATGCTTGAAAACATCGAAGGAATATTTACATTTAATGATCAGTGTTTGCTCAATTTTGTATATAGGAACCCTCTTACACTTAATTTTGTGTTGCTATTACTGACAAGTAGTAGAATAAAATATGATGATCTAGGCAAGCTTCGTCCATACAGGACTTAAAAATATAGAACATATTGTATATTATACATATTTTTCCGTCTTGTATAGACGAGGCTTGATCTCAAGGTTTATTCTTGGCAGATAAGGTGATGGTATGATACTGTCGAAAATGGAAGCGGGCTTTTCTATAAATATCCAAAGCGTTTGGGGAATGTTTGTCAAATATTATCATCATGCAGGAATACATAAATACTATAATACTAATACTAAACATCTACATTTGCGTGCGTAACTTAGATAATATGATGGTGGTTATAGTAAATGGAAAAACCGGCCAAGTGCGAGTCGGACTCGCGCACCGAGGGTTCCGTATAAATTCATATTCATACATGTCTTGAACTCTATATCAAATACTCAGGCCTGCAATCCCTTGAAGCTGTGAAAAAATCAAACTTCTATGCCAACGCAATCAAGAGATACGGCCGTTTATGCCGCATATTTGGACACTCGCATGGGAATCAAAACCTATAGGGTACTTTCCGTATACCTAGAATCATGAAATTTGGCAGGAAGCAATATCTTTTAACACAAGTAAAGAGAAAAGTCCGAAATACAAATTTTTTTTGTTACATCACGATTTGATTGCGCTGGCATAGAAGTTTGATTTTTCACAGCTTCAAGGGATTGCAGGCCTGAATATTTGATATAAATTTCAATTTGGTACGTCTACGCGTTCCTCAGAAAAAGATAGGAATCGAAATCGCAATCTTCTGTCATGAAGGGAGTAATCTATCACAAAATGAACCCTCCATATAAAAATACCAAAGGCAGCTAAGATGTCCTGGGAGCACATGAAGTCTACAGCTGGCAACAGATCCGAGTAGAAAAAGTGTGTGTGTGTGTGTGTGTGTGTGTCGTCACAGTATTAAGGACATTATTTTTTTCTATTAAAAAAGAAATATTGCGTTTGACTACATCTATTATACAGTTTGGACACTCCCTGCCGCTCTCTGACGGCTACCTCACCACCCCTGTGTGACCGATTAGTGACCATTTGTCAAGAGGTTGGTAAAAACCAAAGCACCGTATAATAACCAAAGACAATTTTACTTTTTTAAGTAAAGAGCTGAAGGCTTCTAAGGCTGTACAGCCTTGTCTGGTGTATACAGCCTTCACTTTATTTGTCAAAGGCTAGCTAACAATATAGACAACTAGGGCTAATTGAATCTCGATTCAACCTTAGTATATCACGCACACATTTACATTTAAATGAATTTAAATGATAAAACATGAATGTCTATGTAGTAAACAATGGCGTGAAATTTGTACGAAGTGTCCGGGGTGGGTGTGTCCTGTTACTATAACCAAAAAACGTGTTTTCTTTCTTTCTTTCAAATAAGTAGTCTCAGCCCTATGCACCCTTAGGTGTTACAGGACCTAAAGAAGAAGAATTATAAAAATACGCCAATCAGCTCATGATTTTTTTGAAGTTGTAGAACAAAAGTTAGTTAGTTTGGTCCTTGATAAGTAGAATACAGATGTTACAAAATAAACGTAGGACTGGGGCTTTTAACTTTTATTGAATAAACGGTGTGTTCTACGACTATTATCTCACATGGTAAAAAAAAATTTACTTCGCGTTAAAATTCATAAGATAAGACGATTAGTCAAATTCATAAATAAAAATAAGTAATCAAATTATTGAATTAATAATAAAGGAGTTGAAGCTAGAAATGAGGAGATACGTAGGAGAACTAAAGTTGCCGACATAGCTCTCAGAATCGGTGGGCAGGGCACATAGCTCGTAAACAGATGGCCGTTGGGGCAGTAAAGTTCTCGAATGGCGACCGCACACCGGAAGACACAGTGTGGGCAGGCCTCCGACTCGGTGGACCGAAGATCTGGTAAAGGTTGCAGGAAGCCACTGGATGCGAGCCGCAAAGGACCGGTCGGTGTGGAAATCCTTGGGGGAGGCCTTTGTCCAGCAGTGGACGTATTTCGGCTGACAGATAGATAGATAGAATAAAGAAGTTGCGAGTAGATACAGCAAGGCGCGGAAAATTCTCTGTTTATTGTTTGTCTGAGACTATGTCCACCAAATTATTTATATTTTTCTCCAACAGTAAAATTCCACGAACGAAATTGAACAAAAAGAAAACTAAAAATTGCGTTTGCTGGACGATTTCAAACAGCAACCCTTCAGTATCTTATTTTTAAACATATTTTAATCTTTATGGTCGGTGAGTGAAAGAATACACTGAATAAACATTTAATTATGATAAAACATTAAATAAAGTATATTGAATAGTATCATGGGTGTCGGGACATCAGCGAAAGCTATGCATCAGCACAAGATTCATACTGGATCACAAGGCCTACCTATGATGCTATTGCCATAGTATATAAAAAAATTGCTGTAGGACCCGTTAACTGGGGATTCTACTCATCGTACTGAAAAACTTTTGTTCTACGACTTTGCTCAAATAACAAAAAAAAATTTGGACATTTCATATAAATTGATCATCTGTTTTGGCATTTTTGTATGGGGAGCCCAAAATTTTTATTGCGATTTGACCAAAGTCGTAGAACAAATATTGTTCAGTACGATGAGTAAAATCCCCAGTTAACGGGTCCTACACCAATTTTGCTACACCCTGTATATTAGTACATATGTCCAGATCATGAAATGACTGGCCATATCATCGAGAGGTTCCGACAAAAAAGAGTCAAGCCTTCCTTTTACCTAACCTAACCAAGAGATTTTCGCAGCACCTCAACGATATCACCGCCATTTTCATGATCTGGCTATGACATATTATTTTTGGATCCCCCACCAAAACTTCACAGTGGCTTCTGCTCATGAAACTGAACAACTTTCCCCAAGTAACCAATGATCAATTCGCAAACAAAATTGACCATTGGTTATTTGGGGAAAGTTGCTCAGTTTCGTGACTAGAAGCCACTGTTTTGGCGGGGGTCCAAAAATAGCCATGTATATTATGACCACTTTCCACCCCTCGCTAAAGACGACCTTGGTCCCTTGCGGGTAAGACCAGACCAGGTGAGACGGTCGCTGAGGGTAAGCCACGCAACATACGTATTTACACGTGTCATATTTTTCTCATAGCAGTTGGTAATTCTTACGTGACAGTTTATTGGAGTGTCCAGGGTTAGCCACCCTTTCCATTTCTGCCAATATCATCAAAGATAAAATCATTGAACTAATGAAGCCTAGGCTGGGAACTCGGTTGTAGGTTATTAAAGATGTCTTAGAAACGTCTAGATGATTTATTAAAAAAAAAAAACAATATGTGAACAACGAAATCTAACTTAAAATTTTAATTAAATATTTACAGAATTAATTAAACAGAAAACACTTTCGCAAAAATAAATCGTCGCGACACGGATCCCTAGTTTATAGTGTTCGAGCGCACGCCGAAGAGCAGAAAGAGGAGGCGCGCTGGTCTTCATTGGTTTTATAGCCTCGCCGCTCGTAGCGCCCCCACTACTCGTCTGGCGCAGCCAACACGGCCTCTCCTGACGGAGCAGCGTCCCCGATGCTCGCTGAAGGTGGCCCTGGCTGTAGCTGCATCTCGCGTAAACAGGGCTCTTGCATCTCACGGCTTGGCCCTGGCTGTGGTTCTGAGGCTGTATCAAGGGTGGTTCCTCGGCACCTGAGAAGCAAAATGCAGGATATTAGACTTAACACAAACTACACATCTACTTTTAGTTGCGCAGGTACTTCAATGAGAAAAGAGTTACTATGCGCTTCAATAAGTAACGTATCAGCAAGTAAGTTACGGAGGAAACAATTAGCTCACGATGCCACACAAGGCCTTACACGTGTTCAATTACAAAAATCAATGCTGCACAAAGATTTTCTCAAGACCTAGGCCATGTCCGTTAAAGATGATGATACCCAACCCACTCGATGCTACACAAAGCCTTACACGAGCATATACGTTGCACTCGATGCTACACAAAGCCTTACACGAGTACACAACGCAGTGTCCTTATGTCAAAGCCATCCAGGCGTACATGTCAACACACACGGACATAGGTCTATTCCCAGTCACCACTATGCCACACAAGGCCTTACAAGGGTTTGTTCCAGGTCAACCTTTCACCCCATAAGCTAAATAAGACTCAGAAATATTTATTGACAACGCATAGCGAACACCTTTCATACAAATGTACAGTCGACAGCACAACACACGTAAACGCAATACATGTGCCGCCGACCACACTTAGGGGCATAAAATAAACATTTAAGAGACAATTACATTCAAAGAAGGCTGCACATGTCTCCGGGGTCCACTCGCCACTCCAGGGCAGCATATACTCCGCAGCTGCTTGCGTACTCTTGCCGTACGAGCCGGTCACCAGGCGCAGTTCATAGCGGCCGTTGGGGAGAGCGTTGATGATGCGGTATGGACCCCGTATGCCGCTGTCAAGCTTATCAGCACTTTGTGAAGATTTTTTAACAAAAACCATATCGTTCACAGCAAAAACTCTAGGTGCTTTTCTGCTTTTATTGACGTAAGCATCCTGGTTCGCTTGATTTTGAGCCAACCGTTCCTCAGCCCTTTGCCTCCGCAGTTCACGCCAGGCCTCGCGATTCGGCGTATTGCCCTCAACGGTGATGTCTCTCACGAGAGCGTTAATAGTAGGGGTGGTCGTGTCGCAACCGATAAGTACGTTGAGTGCTGAGCACTGCGTGGTTTTCTGTTTATTAACATTCAAAACTAACTGTAATTTCCAAAGTACATTAGACCATGACTCATTCTTATGATTTACTTCTATTCTTACCATATTTAGAACTGTCCGACAGTACCATTCTACTTGACCATTCTCTTGGTGCATTTCGGACGTTATATAGGTAATGTATTTGAATACCGAAATTAGCTGACTATGCACCAAAATCGTTACTGTCGAACATTCTACCCCTGTCGGACACTATCAATCGAGGCGTGCCAAAAATCGAGATAGCGTTAGTAAACGCGCGTTTAAGCTCCGCACTTTCCTGTCTGTACATTGGGTACAGGAAACAGTACTTCGTAAACGCATCGATTAATATGAGAATGTACTTGTACCCATTTGACTCTGGCAGGGGTCCAAGTACATCCGCATGCACTGTATCGAAGGGAGCCGTGGGTTTGGTCCACGACACTATAGGCTGTAGCGGAGCGCGAGGCACCTTTTTGTATGCTAAACACACAACGCAGTGCGCTATGTATTTCTTGACGAACTGGCGCATGTTGGGGAACCAGAAATGTTTTAATATGAGATCGAGGACCTTTTCATTGCCAACATGTCCGTGTTCGTCATGAAACACACGCAACAGGCTCAACCTAAAGCCTTTTGGTACGTAACAGAGTAATCGCGACTCCTCTCCGATTGGGTTGTACTTATAGTACAAAAGGTTGTTTCGTGTCACGTATCGCAAGCTATCTAACTCCCCGCGATTAAGTTTTTCGATCATAGTGACGATTTCGTCATCAGCAGCTTGTGCTACTTGAGCCCAGTTAAGCGGCTTCTTATCTGCGCATAGGTTGACCGGGTTACGGCTGAGGTAGTCAGCATGTGGCATAAATTGTCCTTTCCGATATTCGATCGTAAAATTATAGTCCTGAAGGTACATCCACCAACGTGCCACCCTAGGTAGGAGATCTTTTTTTCGTTGTGTCATTTTCAAGGCGTTGCAGTCTGTGACCACTTTAAATTGTTTTCCAACCAGATATTGACGAAAGTGCTGCAAGGCCTTGACTACAGCTAGAGTCTCTAGTTCGTAGGAATGGTACTTGGGTTCTGCACCTACAGTGACCTTACTAAAGTATGCTACCGCATGTCTGCGTCCGTCCTTTGTTATTTGCATTAATACTGCACCATAACCAAGCGAACTCGCGTCGCAGTGTACTTCGGTCTCAAGCGACGGATCAAAAATTAACAACGCAGGTTCGCTAGTTAAATATGAGATGACTGCTTGTCTCGCTCGCTCCTGCTCTTCTCCCCAATGGAATTTAACATCTTTCCGCGTCAGAGAAGCTATAGGAGAAACCAAAGTGGCATATCCCGGGATGTACCTCCTGAAGTAACCGGCCAGACCGAGGAGCTGCCTAACTTGCTTCACGTTTGTTGGAGTCGGAGACTTGGTAAGTGCATTAATTTTATGCTCGCTCGGCCGAACCTGACCGTTACTGATCGTTCTCCCGAGATACTCCACCTTGGTTGTAAGAAAAGAGCATTTTCGCAAGTTAATTGAAAACCCTGCTTGTGTTAAAGTTTCCAGAACAGAATCAAGCAAAGACAAGCCTTCCTCTACGGAGTTACTAAGCAACAATACGTCATCGATATAACACAGTACCTGATCCGCATTTATAAAGGACCTTAACGTATCCGACATAATCCGCTGATATACGACGGGCGCATTCGCAAGGCCGTAGGGCATCTTGACATATTCATAATGCCCCTCGGGCGTTACGAATGCAGTTCGGTGCACAGAATCCTCTGAAACTCTAATTTGGTGGAAACCGGTTACCATATCAAGCGCAGAAAAGTATTTACATTTTCCAAGTCTGTCGATGTGATCTTCGATCAAAGGGAGCGGGTATCGGTCTTTTACGGTAACACTGTTGAGAGCACGATAGTCGACAACCATCCTATCCGAACCCTCCTTCTTTTTCACCAACAGAACTGGACTCGCATAAGAGGACTCTGATTCACGAATTATGCCCTTCTCCTTTAAATCGTTAACTATCTTACGGACGCGCAGTTTTTCGTCGTGTGCTAATTTGTACGGTCTATAATGTACAGGTTCCTCACTAGTAACTCGAATGTGCATCTCGCCAGTTTTCACTGTAGTTGTTGCGGTTCCGCTAAGAAAGTACTCAGAATATTTGACAAGTACCGACGTTAATCGTTCCCTCTCATCACCACACAGCGGTGTATTAACTGAGTCGAGTTGCACACTTGGGTCACTATTTGTCACATTATTTACTATTGAAGCATTCCTAACTATCTGTTGGCTATTACCGGTTCGGATGTACGCAATACCTTCCCTATTTAACACATCCGTACCCACAAGTACAGGCACGCTGAGGTAATCGTGAGGCACAACATAAAAATCTACTTCTAATGTTACGTCCTTGAATTCGACGGGCAACGTCACAAAAGACTCTGAACGCATCTCGACACCACCCAGACCGCGTAATATTTGTACACTCTTGTTCATTCGACACGAAAAATGCTTTACAAGATCGCCCGAAATCAAAGAAATACTTGAACCACTATCGATAAGTACATCAGTAGGTATGCCGCTAATCACTGCTGTAGTTACATCGCGTTTTGTACGCTCACAAATTGTTTCACGGCAAAAATTGACATTGGCTTTATTCCTTGATTCCGAACGCTCATTTGCGAAACACTTTTCTTCGGTGTGGCCTAGTTTCTTACAAAATGTACACACGAGTTTCGGTGCAGATTTATTAGACTCGGGGGTAGACGCAGAATTATTTTTGTTGGTGTTATCGTTGCTAGATTCGGACTTGAAACGCTTGGGACAGAACCTGTGTTTATGGCCAGTCAAATTGCAATTATAACACCGCTGTCGTAAGTCCGTGTCAAGGGCGGGTCGTTTGCGGTCCCTATTAGCGGATGAGTTTTTAGCGAACCGGTAGTCACGTGACTGCGAGGCAATAGGTACACTTGCACTTTTAGATGAGGACAAAAAGGAGCTTGCGTTCGAACGATTTGGTTTTACGTAAATTGATAAGAACTCCACTATTGTTTCCGGCGTTAATTTTGCGTTTGTAGCGGCAGCTCGTATTTGTGGATCTTTTATACCGCGTACAATTATTGCACATAACAATTCGTCACTTAATTCTTTCACAATGCGTAATCGTAGTAAAGATTTACGCGCGTAGTCGGCGTAAGTGGAGTACTTATCAGATTCCGTACACATTACTTCAAAAAGGATGTTCGCGACGTCAACGCGACGTGGACACAATGCTTTGAGTTCTAATTTAAAATTAGACCAAGTGCGATTATCACTAGTCCACTCGCGCAACTAGGAACGTGCGTCACCCCTCAATGATAATCCAATCCGGGCTAGGCATTCTTTTTCATCCCACTGGTTTCGCGTGCGGGCACTATCTACCTCATCACACCACGCATTGACGTCGTGAATACTTGGATCAAAATCTGAGACATAGTAGTGGTTGGATCTCACCGGATTAATGGCCTTGAGCGCGTCGATGAGGCGCTCTGTGACGTCCGTCGACGCTGTGACCGATGACACGGGGCTCACAGCACTCGGGGCGCCGGATGCACCCTCGCCACGTGGTTCGCTACGGTGAGCGCTGGTGCGCTAGGGGCGAGCAGCGGTGGCGGCGATGCAAGTGACGCCACGGTTACGCTACCCGCGTCCGCAACGTTGGCGATCGCTGGCAGCGAGGCTTCTCTGGAGTGGGTGGTGGCGCACTGCTCCAGCGTCGCCAGACGGTTGAGGATCGCGTCCATCGTTGCTGCTAGGCTACCTATATTAGGATGAGAAACAGGCGGAGGCGCGCGCTCTCGCGGTGCTGCACGTTTCCTGCTAGACATGGTGAAACCAGGAATGGCATTAAGCGGCCACTAAGGCTTCTGAATCCCACTTCTGATCTTAGAAATGTCTAGATGATTTATTTAAAAAAAAAAAAACAATATGTGAACAACGAAATCTAACTTAAAATTTTAATTAAATATTTACAGAATTAATTAAACAGAAAACACTTTCGCAAAAATAAATCGTCGCGACACGGATCCCTAGTTTATAATGTTCGAGCGCACGCCGAAGAGCAGAAAGAGGAGGCGCGCTGGTCTTCATTGGTTTTATAGCCTCGCCGCTCGTAGCGCCCCCACTACTCGTCTGGCGCAGCCAACAGATGTTTTTCGTGATGTGACTATGGATTTCTTGCCCATACACACACCTAGCAATTTTAGAAATGATAAAGGTCGGACTTTGGGGACATACCCCAGCGTATTCCAGGCAGAAGTCTCCGCCATCGAGGAATGTGTAGAAGAAATGCTGGTCGTCATTATTTGTCTTTTTCTATTCATGTTTTAATTTTTAAGGATTTACAATTTTTGTAACTGCGAACATATTATTGTGAAAACTAATTCAGGACCTAGTCATAAAACCTATCTTTGTACTCACACACACAACCATATATTTGATGGTGCATACATGTGTATGTTACGATTATTGCGTCATTTCCGGTAACGATGCGAGCGCCGTATCGCCAGACCGTTTTATCCGGTTCATCCGAGCGGTTTTGGAATATACGGGGAAATAGGACACGGGGGGACAACTGGAACATCTGAGTCTGAGTACTGCTGGTATCGGGGACACGAAATTGAAATAATGGACCAAAATTTAACTGTGGCGTCTAGTTATGGACACTGAACAACATTCTCTAAAAAAAAATCGGAGCAAGAAAAGGACTTTCTATATAAAGTTGGCTACTCAGCAAATAATGATATTTTGTGTAAAGAATCCAATTTTTTTTGGTCCGATTGGTTCCTTAGAGAAGGTTATTCAGTGTCATGAGCAGAAAGCACAGTTACAATAGGTCCGCGATTTAAATTAGGTTATACGTATTAATAAATCCCACCAAAAACATTTTCATGTAAAAATGTTGCCAAGACGAGTCTACGTAGATTACCCTGTGAAAAAGTTATCAGATCTCGTATGAAGCCAAGCTCTAAAGACTACACGTTCTAAACCTACAAGCTCCACCCTACACCTTACTCAAAATATATGAAAAAGTGGTCAGATATCATGTAGAACCAAGATTTTTGATCTATGCGCCAAGTAAGGACTTTACCAGGCCTACCTTCACAAATTCTACATTTTAGTCAAAATGCGTGACTTGTCCGTTTTGTCAACATCGTCTTGACAACATTTTTACATGAAAATGTTTATGGTGGGATTTCATTTATTTTTGTAAGTTGGTTAATGGATTTTACATTTTTACTTCCATGAGTTCGGAGGATGCACCGTAAGTATTGGGATTCGACATATCTCGTGAATAAGTATCGGAATCACAGTATCCCCGTCCTCGGTACAAGTATAAAGTTGCAGTACAGCCCAGTGATCTACAACATATCACACTATATCAGTCCTTACTTGCAGCGCTACGTTAAAGTAAATTTTTTCGTACATCAAATACGTCAAGGAATGGAAGAGGCAGGAACCATCTCGCAGCATGTGCACCACACGATGACGGCGGGGTCCCACCTCTACTTCCAGTACAACAATTTCAGAAACCATGTTAAAATCAGAAGAATACCGATAATACTCAATTTAAAGCAATTAAACCTTACACCTTACGACCTTACTATAAACAAAACTAATCCTACACCTAATTCTATTCAAACTTCCAATATTAAATTCTAAGAAAATAACAAAGAAATACTTATAATAATTTGTACCAGTAACCTACTTAACTTGAATTATAGACCTACGAATGCGGAATACGAATATTTCCTAACAAACGATGCTACAACAATATGAGATTTTCTAATATTCTTTATCGAAGTTTTACTAGCGCGGAAGAATAACGTCGTAAACGACTGTAAACAGCCGAGGAACCACTTCGCTAGATAAGGCTGCCCGATGTACAAGTTGTTACCGCGTTTCAAAATACAGTCAGCGCCTTCTAGTGACGCCGGCTGATATCACCCCTTATGTTTTAAGAGTTAGGGGTGATTTTCGAAAAATTATGACGTACGTATTATTTATTTGTTATAAGAAGTATTTTAATTAATTTTCACTTATGTAGCACAAACTGTAGTGCAAGTCTCATAAAACTTCCACCATAGTAGGTACTATCTGTGCTTCCACCTCCTATTCCCAGGGGATAGGTTAGGTTAGGTTTTTTTTTTTTACTTTAAATACACGAGATAGCACTTTGTACTTTAAATACACGAGATAGCAAATTTTACTCAAAAGACACATTCCATTATTTTTAAAAAGATACAAAACTACTTCCATTCAAAGATTTTTGAAAAACCCTTGTCACACCCAGGAATCGAACCGGCTAAAATCCGAAAAAATAACATTCTGTACTTTTATGGCATTAATCGATAGGGCCAGTAATATGGATCAAATCTCTCTAACAAACATGGTAAGTTAAATGAAAGGAAAACCATGAAAACTTTACTTATAAATTCAATGGGACACTTTTACTTAAGCACTATTTATTCAGGGGTTCATCGAATTACTTATATTAAATTAAAAATTCACGGTTCATAACACAATATTTCATGGTTTTCCTTTCATTTAACTAACCATATTTGTTAGAGAGATTTGATCCGTATGATTGACCTTTTCGATTAATGCCATAAAAGTACAGGTGTTCTTTTTTCGGATTTAGCCGGTTCGATCCCTGGGTGTGTGTGACAAGGGTATTTAGAAAAACCTTCGAATGTAGTTTTGCTTCCTTTTAAAAATAAAGGAATGTTTCCTTTGAGTAATTTGCTATCTCCAGTATTTAGAGTACTTTCCAGGGACGTATTTTAGATTTTCACGCCCTGGGCGAATACGATCGGGCCGCCCCTCACCCTCTACAGCTAAAGGAAACAACAATAAAATAGAATAAAATAAAATAATAAATAACGAATTTATTAGCTGATTACGATAAGCGACGATGCGACATTTGTTCTGCAAAATCATCAAAATCAAGTGCATTCTTAAATCAGCCTCTGTATTAAGGATTGCTCACTCATGCGAGAGCGGATATAATTTTTTAATTCTTTTCGTGTCTGATAAAGACCTGTAATCAACTCGATAAAGACAAAGACCGATCATCGAATAGTGAGACACATTGAATCTAAAAACCAAGCTGGAAAGATGTCGACTAATGAAGCCCACGCTCCGACCAGCGCCTATCTAGCTCCAAAACCCCGAAAGCTTTCAGCTCGAGTTGCAAAACCGCTTTGAATGGCTAGGAGACTGCAAAAATGTGGACGATTACAACGACAGGTTGTAAACGGTAAATAAGGTTTTCAAAACCAGCCGTTCCAAAAAAAATTCGGATCTCGGATCTCACCAGCAAGCTCATGGAGAAAAGATGGAGCGTGATTCTGAAATCCTCTGAAGATCGGCGGTTGGCGGCTGTCAGTATCGGCGGCTAAACAGACAGGTCTCCAAGTCCTTGACCCGCGATATATGCCAATTCAATACTAATCGTATTAAAGAGGCTATCGAGTGCAATAAAGGGTCAAAAGTATTCACAAGAGACCTGTCTGCTGGTCGAAGCCAACTGACAAAGCTGAAGACTGGGGAAGAATCGTGTCGTAAAACCCTGAGCTGTTGGAAAAAGTTCTACGGACAATTATACACGACCACACGCTTACCTGTCAGTGATCTGGCTGAAGACCCGAGAACCAGATTTACCCGACAGTATACCGAAAAAATCCCAGACGTCAGCCTGTGCGAGATTAGAATGGCTCTCAAACAGCTTAAGAACAACAAGGCACGTACCGGGTAATGATGGAATTACGGCTGAGCTTTTGAAAGCAGGTAGAGAACCGGTACTCATAGCTCTTCAGAGGCTGTTTAATTCCATCATGCTCGAGGGACGAACGCCTACAGCATGGTACAGGAGTGTGGTGGTGCTCTTCTTCAAAAAGGGTGACAAAACACTGCTGAAGAATTATAAACCCATCTCACTTCTGAGCCATGCCTGCAAGCTATTTTTGAGAGTCATTATGAATCGTCTTGCACGCAGGTTTGACGACGTTTAGCGTCCCAAACAAGCCGGATTCCGAAAAAGCTTCAGTAACATACAGACCACATACATACACTGCGGCAGATTATACAGAAGACCGAAAAGTATACTCGTAACGGCCACTATGCTTGGCGTATGTAGACTATGAGAAAGCCTTTGATTCGATCGAGACCTGGGCTGTGTTTCAGTCTCTTCAACGGTGCGAAATCTACTATCGATATATCGAAATATTGGAGTGCCTGTATGAATATGTGCCATCATGTCGGTCCGCCTCCAGGATCAGAATTTGAAACTGGCTGCAGCGTGGGGTGAGACAGGGTGACGTTATATCTCCTAAATTCTTTATCGCTGCCCTGGAAGACGTTTTAAAGCTTCTGGACTGGAAAGGACTCGGCATTAACATCAACGCAGAGTACATCACTCACCTTCGATTCGCTGACGATATCGTGATCACGGCTGAGATCTTGGAGGACAAAGGCACCACTCCCAACAAGTGGGTTTTTAAATGAACAGGGACAACATAAAAAACTATGTTAAATATCCGTGTTAAAACCACTCCTCTGAAGGTTGGAGAATCTACACTCGAAGTTGTTATATTAATGAATATGTATACCTGGGACAAACAGTCCAGCTAGCTAGGTTCAACTGCGAGAAAGAGATCAATACTCATCGAGACTCCCGCGCCCGTGTAAATTCTACATTACCTATAATTTTTCGCAGTCAGCAAGTTAAAAAATAAAAGCTATTGGAGAAATGGGCGGGCCGCCCCTTGGGACAGGCCGCCCCGGGCGTTCGCCCGAATGACCCTATGGAAAATACGTCCCTGGTACTTTCCCTCCAGGTGGCGTTCCAACATTCCATCCTGTATACCCGCGGAGCCACCAACGGTTTTCGCGGAGCCACCGACGACTTAAATAATAAGATAATGAAACAATAAATATACAAAACAACCAGCCTCATTTATTCACCAAACTTTTCAACGGTAAACATTTAATCTACTAATATAATAGTAAACCATTAATTTACTAAGCATAAAATCTCGACATATGACTAAGTTCTATTTATAATATTTATTCTAAAATATTATAATATAATATTTATTCTAAAATATTATAATATAATATTTATTCTAAAATATTATAATATAATATTTATTCTAAAATATTATAATATAATATTATGAATTTTATTTATAGTTATTTACAATTAATTTACCATAACATTAGGCATGTTCATACAGGATGCTTTTAATAGTTTACAAGCCTTGAAGCCTTGTATCTTCTACTCATTAAACTGAACACTTTTCACTAAGAAAACCTTTTAAATAGCAAAAAAATTTACTCTCCATAAAAAACCGCTTAATTTCTTGGGGAAAGTTGTTCAGCAGTACTCGAAGACGTGGTACACTATTAAACAAACAACTTTTTTAGCAAGTGCAGTTTAATAAATAAATATAAGATTAATTTAATATAAGATCTGTTTTATACCTATAGTTTTCAACTATCTACAATTTTTTTTTATAATACATCCAAAGAAGTTTCACATCGTCGCTCCGGGGAGCGGGGTACAAATCTGTGGGTACACCTATACACCTATAGTTTCCATTTAAGATATCATACTTTTTTGAATTAATATACTTACAATAAAAAACCACTATAAAGGGACGGTGTCTTCTAAATTATACGATATTTCAAACTGCATACGCGTTCACCTCTTGATTATTAAAAGAAACTAAGAATAGAATGTTAAAGGTGCCAGCTAAAAATTTGTCAATAGGTACTGTTATTGGTAGGATATTATACTGATAGTTTCTATGGGTGCTTATTCTACAGTGTCAAAAAAGTGCACTTGAAATTTTAAGGGGTTACTTAGATTAAGTATAGAATACAGGAAGAATGTTGAAAAAATCCGATGTACAACTTTTTTTCATTTTCCCATACAAATTCTTAATTCACTATTCAGATTTAGTATGGGAAAATCATGCCAAATGTCCGTGTCACACCCACTCCTCTGAAGGTTGGAGACTCTACACTCGAAGTTGTAGGTCCAACGAGAAAGAGATCAATCGTCGAATCCAATTCGGCTGGGCAGCGTTCGAGAAGCTCCGCAATATCTTCGCGTCCAAAATACCGCAGTGTCTCAAGACTAAGGTCTTTGACCAGTGTGTGTTGCCAGTGATGTCATATGGAACCGAAACATGGTCGCTTACTATGGGCCTCATAAGAAGGCTCAAGGTCATCCAAAGGGCGATGGAACGCACTATGCTTGAAGTTACCCTACGTGATCGAATCAGAAATGAGGAGATACGTCGGAGAACCAAAGTCACCGACTTAGCTCACAGAATCGCTAAACTAAAGTGGCAGTAGGCGGGGCACATAGCTCGTAGAACAGATGGCCGTTGGGGCATTAAAGTTCTCGAGTGGTGATTGCGCACCGGAAAACGCAGTGTAGGCAGGCCTCACATTCGGTGGAACGATGACCTGGTAAAGGTTGCGGGAAGCCGCTGGATGCGGGCAGCCCAGAACCGGTTGATGTGGAAATCCTTGGGGGAGGCCTTTGTCCAGCAGTGGACGTCCTTCGGCTGATGATGATAATGATGATGGCAAACTGAAAAAAATTAAAGAGCGGATTTTTTCAATATTTTTCCTGTAAGTACCTATTCTATACTTGATCTGAGTAACCCCTTGAAAATTCAAACGCACTTTTTTTAAACCCCGTATACCAACCTCCAAGAAACGTGATGTGTTTCGGCTGGCAGGCGGCGGCGGGACGAGATAGTCAAATTAATTTCCAGTATAAGAGGCATTCCATCCTAGCCCCCTGGATTCGACAAGGCATTGATTACTGTTCTGATTTGCACATGCCTCTAGACGACGGAACCAATTTCCATCACATTTCATTTGCTTCATTTTCTCCTGAATTATTGATTACGATCAGACGAGATGGACCTTCAGAATTATTGAAAAAGCAACAATTGCGTTACAGGCAGTAACAAAACAGGGAAAACGTTAAGATAAGATATATTGCAGACAAAAAAAAACACTTTAATTAAAATTAATAATTGGAGCATCTACTACTTATACTGAACAAATTGTTCTACGTCTTTGAATTTAGAAATTGAACAAAATTGGCCAAACAGCAACTATGTTGTAAGGATAATGAAGAATTTACAAACAAACAAACAAACAGCCGATGGATTTGTATAAGGAACCCGAAGAAAAAATTTTGGGCTACTTATATTACATTTTGGTGACAAAATCGTAGATCAAAAATTGTTTGTTACAATCTTGTATAATTTCGTTTGTTCATTGACATTGTCATGTTGACACTCTGTTTTATGATGAGACGAATTTTGGATTTTGCCGAAGTTCGTTTCTCACTAGTAAAGAACGTTGACGAACCGAGTTTTGGCAGAATGCCGAAGGTTATTGCAGCGGACGAATTTCGGCAATACTGACCTTTTAAGTGTAACACGCCTATATACAGCCGGCGCAACGACAGACTACTGCAAAATCCTTACCACATGTATTTTTTCGATAAGACTGTTTGTCGTTGGCCGTTAGGCCTTCACAATTTCACCGGATAGGGAAGGCAGAGAGGGAAAGCAACTGTGTAAGGCACTCAAGCCTAAAACAAAAAGAGGAAACGAGGATATGTGTTTCAATCTCGAATTTCGGGGACCATCCCTACTGTTTTCAAACCCAACAATTAAACGATATACCTAAAATTATAATCCTACGAAAGCTTTGCATCCGGTTTTAGTAAAGTTAACGGCATGTTAAAATTTTGCTTAATATTATCATCATTTTAAAGGGAATAATAAACTATTATATACTATTACGTACTTATTAAATTATTATTGCTTTTAACTTTACTAGTTCATAAGCAAGTTTGGGTAAAACGCGTTAGTTTGAAACAGGGCTCTCTCGTTATTTAGAAAACACCATCTAATTAAATATATTCGATAACCTAAGTGATTGAAAGGTTCAAAGGTTTCAGAAATAAGCTGCTTTTTAAAATATTCCTATTATTCTACTTGGAATACTTAAGCTAATTGTACAATCGTTATTAACTAAAATATAGCCTATATTTAACCTACTATTTTATATAGCTCTACTAAAGTATTATTTACGGTAAGTATGTTTTTAAATGCTATAGTTTTTATGTACACGATGGATTTACTTAGGCCATTTTGGATACATACTTGCATCGTTTAGTTACAAATATGTAGATACCATACTTAAAAATAATGTACTTACTATAGACAGACAATTTAATTTGCAATAACTATATTATTGTGTACTTTTACAATAATGTTTACTGCTTTTAGCAGTATGCTAATTATTGTACATAAACTTTAGTAAGGAACTTACAATTTTTTAACCATAAGTATTTGATAAGTGTTAGTACCTAATTCGTAGCTTGGTTTATTTTAGAAACATTTGCTTCCATACAAATGGCTATACGGACACAGAAACGCTATACCCGTTGCTACTGCAACAGTTTAACCGACCTTACAAAGGAATGTTATGAAAAAACATAAAAGAAAGTGCTTAAGATTGACTAGATTTACTTAAAACGTATTGAAATAGTTTAAGAAATATAAATTTGTTCAATAAATTTACACAGGACTAGATTAAATTAAACAGATAAATAAATATACTTTACACATTCAATATATACTTAAACCTAAAAATATCACAAGCAAGAAATTATACAAAATGCGTCACTAATATCTTAAAATTTTAATATTATCTACATGTTAATATTTTACAAGTTTTAAGGACTCGTTGTCGGCTATCTGAAACAAAAAAAAAATAGAAATTAGAATGGAGAAGTAATAATATTGTACCTAGGTCTATTATATGGGAAGGGCCCAATCGAATGGTATATTACTATTAGTAAATATTATAAATGTAAATGTTTAGATGTTTGCTACTCAATCACTAAAAAACGGTTAAAAGGATTTGCACTCAATCGAAAACGCGGGCTGAAGCTAGTTAAAAACAAAACACGATTGCATTATTTTCTATGATATGATGCTCGTGGACGTAACGAAGTACACGCATTCAAAAATGTATTAAGCCTTTAAAGTACAAGACTTAACAAACACATCTAGGATAAATGCCAACGAATAATTGGCCATTAAGTTACTTTGTATTTAACCTTTTTCACTACCTCTTTTTGTCATCAGAATCACAATAATAACCGGCTATCCGTCTTTGGAATTCCTTCCCCGTCTCCACAAGACAAGCTTCATCCCTGTACTCCTTTCGGAATCTAGTCAAAGCACATCTTGAATTTGAACGAGCGTAATAATATGTGCTCTGATTCCTTCCTCCGTTTTTGCTTTGGTTTATTATAATATATTTTTTAACATATATCTTTTTTATATATTTTGTATATGTTTTATTTATGTTTATATATTTTGTATATATATCCATTTAAGTTTAATATATATTGATAAGTTTCTTTTAGTATGTAACTTTTGCTCTACCTATTTTTCCTGTTTTCTTTTCCGGACACCGGATTGTCTGGAAGAAATCGCTTTTAGCGATAAGACCGTCCAAATTGTACCACTGTTATTTTAATATTGTGTCTTTTGTTGTTGTATATATTAGTATTTTTGTGTGTGTATGATAAAGAGTATATCAATCAATAATAACCGAACAAAAACATCTACTACTACTATTATAAAAAAAAAGCGGCCAAGTGCGAGTCGGACTCGCCCATGAAGGGTTCCGTAGCAGCAAGTTACATAATATAGAAGTTCTTGTAGTTCGTTGTAACTTGAATGAAAGGTAAATTGCAGTTTACGATTTATGAAATATTAAAAAAAACTACTTACTAGATATCGTTCAAACCAATTTTCGGTGGAAGTTTGCATGGTAATGTACATCATATATTTTTTTTAGTTTTATCATTCTCTTATTTTAGAAGTTACAGGGGGGGGGACACACACACATTTTACCACTTTGGCAGTTTCTCTCGCGCAAACTATTCAGTTTAGAAAAAAATGATATTAAAAACCTCAATATCATTTTTGAAGACCTATCCATAGATACCCCACACGTATGGGTTTGATAAAAAAAAATTTTTTTGAGTTTCAGTTCTAAGTATGGGAACCCCCAAAATTTATTGTTTTTTTTTTTCTATTTTTGTGTGAAAATCTTAATGCGGTTCACAGAATACATCTACTTACCAAGTTTCAACAGTGTAGTTCTTATAGTTTCGGGAAAAAAGTGGCTGTGACATACGGACAGACAGACAGACATGACGAATCCATAAGGGTTCCGTTTTTTGCCATTTGGCTACGGAACCCTAAAAAGGAATGGCGGAACATCAACACCGGAGGAATAGCTGGCCATTCAGTTACTTGTATTTATACTTTTTCACTATATACCTCTTCAGTGCCGAGAATCACAACAGTCTCTTTGATTCTTTCTATTTTATTTTTCTATTTGGCATTCCACATCTCATTTAAGGAGTGATTTTGCCAATGTCAAGTGAAAAATGGGAGAATCTTCAATAAAAAAATGGCGAAATGCCAATGTCAAGTGAAAAACGCGGCTCTAAGGCTGATGGGCACTTAAAGACGCTCCACGTGGTGGTTTCTTGTTAGAACTCGGAAAACGGAGCTGTCTCCCGAGTTAATCCTCTTCTTATGACCGCTTATCACTGAATCGGAATCACAGCTATTTCCACATCACAAAAATAACGTTGAGAACTACTCTAAAACTGAAATAATTAAAAAAAATACTCAGCAGACGTGTGCTCGGTACAAGTCCCGGCAACCAACCCGTCTGTCTGGTTGAAGATTTAAAATACATGTCATCAAAACTAATGTCAGTTTAGACTACACAAACTTCACGCCTTGTACGGTGTACAAAATAATCAAGTTAGTCAACAACTGAAGCTAATTGTATCAAGTGGCGTCCTCGTTATATCATATTCATATTGTTAGGTGTCAGATAACTCGCTTAGTGTCTGATATGTATTTAGTGACAAACTAACTGTAAGCTGGTTACAAACATTTATAATTACAAACATGTTTAAATTACAGTTCTAAAATCCATAGATGTTTATAACTATTACATGTTTAGAATGAACGCTTTAAGAATAGGTACATAACGATGGATTCCACATTTTCATATAGATCTTATATCCGCGTGAAAACCTAGAAATTATTGTTTTTGTTATGCAAATAATTTACCACAAAAAAGATTACTAAACAACACTATTAAAAATCGATTAATAAATATCGTTTTTCCTTATGTTATCTTTTTCTTACATTTCTTATGCATTTTAAAATTTTTCAGTTGTTGCAATAAATTCAACAGAATTTATTATTTTTTCACTAGTTCCGTGTTTCAGTTTGATAGCTGCCATTCTCATTATTCTGAGATTTTTGACTGACTCGGTGGCTAACTGGTTAGCGATCCCCACACAGGGTAAACTTTTCTGTGATGAGCAGAATTGTTTGTTCTGAGTCTGGGTGTATTATATCTATATATGTATGTATTTAAATGTATATGTGTATGTATATCAGTCTCTGGTTCCCAAGATACAGGGAATCCTAGTTTGGGGCCAGATGACCGTGTGTGATTTGTCCCAGATATGATTATTATTATTTATTTACTTTACTATAATAAATATCTTGAGTTCATCAACTTAATCAAAAAAATGCAAAACATAAATAATGTTATTATCAAATGAAATCAAAAACAAAACATTTTCCAACCTTAAAGTTTTGTTTATTATGTGCTGTTATTTCAGCGCTTATTTTCACCATGTGAGAATTTTACCTTGCTTTTTGATGTCTTTATATTATATGCTCTTTCCAACTTCAAATATTCTTCCTTTCCTCAGTAAAACCAACCACGCACTTTTGAGGCGGGTATATGTGCCTAAAAAGTGCGTGGTCTGAGTTTTCCGAGAATAATATTTTTTCGTTAGGAAAGTACATTGTTTTTCTTTCTTCAACTTTGTTATTGTCGGAATAAACATTTCGTTGTATAACTTTTACCACATCGATGAAAATACGAGTCAGTTCAGCGTAGTTTGTAGAATATTTGCAGATTGTTTATTTACATTTTGGGTCTTGACTTCAAATAGACATTAATTATACTTCAGTTTCCAGTGCTATTAATTAATCTTCGAGTTTCAAAAAAATACATGGTAACTTTCGTTTTTTTTTTAGGTTATGGTAGAATCTGTTTATTGTATCTTTCACCCACAACACCCAATTAAAATCACCGCGAAAAACAAAACTTCTATAATTACTTTGATGTTTTTTATAATTATTACTTTGGAGATTTTCATTCTCAAATTGTGATAGGCATTTAATAGATCGGTAAGTTAAAAGATACTTTGAACTTTTTATTAATCAAAATTTGTTTAAGTGAAGCGGTAGTGGCTCACTGCGGCTTGCTTGGTTGCGTCGATCACACACAAATTCACTTACTACAGACCCGGCCATGGCCTGGATGGGATTGACTGTAAAAATAGATTATTAACGGATTTTTTACATACAGGGTTTAACTATAAGGGACAGGTTTTCGAAAACTTTAAGGGCTTGCTCAGTAGACGAAACTGAACATATTTTTATGCCCCGTACATATTCAAAATTCAAAATGTTTTTATGTTTCACAAATTCTTTTAAGATGTATTTTTTTCTTGCTATTACAAAGTTCCTAGTTTCCTACCACTCGGGACCCTCAACGATTCGGGAAGTGTTAAAGCACCTACAACTTAGTATGTAATCTGTGTATTGAACATAATTTCAACGTATTGTAGAGGATATTCTGGCAGCGAGGGTTAAGTTATTACCTTTACAAGCAAGCGTGCAGAGAATGTTTAATTACTAAACAAGTTGGAAACTTGTGGTATTTGAGTGGTGCGTTACAAGATTTGAATTCTGATCATTGAAAATAGGCTATACCGTTACTAGACCGCATGTAAAACTGTATTTATATGTTAACAACCTATATTGTCCCCACTACAGCAGCAGAGGTCTCTTCGCAAGCCTCCGGAAAGTCAGGCCATACTTCAAACACGGGGGCCAAATTCGGATATCTTTATATAATTATATATGAAACCACGGATAATGTTTGGTATAATGTGCTGCATACCTCCAATAAACGTAAGAAATATTATGATTGCTTGAAGGAGGCGGACGCTATTGTTTCACATTTCGTCTAAGTTTGTGTAGATTCGTGTGGGTTTTTTAATATTACTTGCATATTACTTTTTTGAAACATGCATAAAAATAATATGTACTTACGATTAAACAGGTAGAGTTCTGCTATCTTTCGGCTCACTGAACTGTGATTCTTCGTTTATCAATTGCAAATTGAGGTTTTCTGTCTTCGTATGGAAAGTAGCGGTAATATTCTTGTCCTCTAATATAATGTTCTCGATTTCTACGCCATTGTCTTTTTTGATGTTTCCATCAAGTCCTCTCTGTTTCAACGAAGGGCCACGATTAAAGGAGGAAGCCAGTAATGTCTCCTGGATGGTGTCGTTACCATTACAGATTTTGTCTGTTTTGTGCGTTGGCATTCGCCCTGAGTGGTAACTGTTCCTGACTCCCCCCGTCGACTCGAAAAACGGCAACACTTGCTTGAATTCCTTCCTAAAGTTCTCATTCAACCAAGCGTACAGGAATGGATTATAACAAGTTGATGCCATCGCCATGGAATGGCCAAGAAAGAAAGAGACAAAATAATAGTTCCACTCAGTCATTTGAGCATAGAAGTCGTTGAAAATGTTTATCAGATTCAAAGGAAGCCATGAAATGCCGAAGATAGCGACCATGGCAATTAACATTCTGTTGGTTCTTCTTTTTCTGTCTCTGTCTGCTTCTTCTCTCCTGGTGGTTTTAGCACCCGGTTTTGACCGTGCGCGGTCATTTAATCTTATACTAACACAAGTATAACAAATGGCTATAACTAGAAATGGTATTAGGAATTGCAAAATAAATGTGAAGACACCGAATATCTTCCGTGACCTATCTGAAGGCCAACTCTCCTCACAGAATGTTTGCTCCACGTAAGGATAGGTTTTGTTTGTAATTTGTATACCCATGAATAATCCATAGGGACACGTGACGACTAGAGAAAATACCCATATAAATATTATAATAAAAATACAAGTATTGAGTTTCATTCTTGGATGAAATGGGTATATTATGACAAAGAACCTATCTATAGCAATAGACGTGAGGGTCAAGGTGGAAATATAGACGCTGGTGCCTTGAGCGTAAGGCATCAGATGGCAGAGCAGTCTGCCAAAGACCCATTTTCCCAAGAACGTGTACATAGGAGTCAAAGGCACAGCGAGGATGCAAAGCAATATGTCAGATAACGCCAAGTTGGTAATGAAGAGATTAGTAACAGTTTGCATAGCCTTGTTGCGGAAGACGACATAACAGACTAGGACATTGCCGAAAACTCCGAGAATGAAGATGATAGCGTAGAGAACACAGAAAGCGACTTGCACAATTTTCGTATCGATGATGTCTATGGTTTTATTAGTCTTGGGCTCGTCGATAATTTCGTAGGATTCCCCTGCGAAGGTCTGGATGAGGACTCCGCTGAGGTATGGAGTGCCGTTGATAGACATTGCGTCATATCTGCTGACCAGAGAAGACGCGACGTCGTCGCTAGTGTTGGGAGAGAGCATATTAACTCCACCATGGGCTGATGTTCTTGGAATGAGGCCAGTCCATCTGTAAACAAAATATATAACAATTTTATTTCGTAAAAAAATATTGTCATCTTGGGATGGGAATGAAACGTTTAATAGGTAATTTAATGAAATTTAAGCTTCATAATAAATAATAGAATTCCAAGAATGTTTTATTCAAATTAAGCTATGTAGTTACGACGTGTTCACAGCCTACGCAAAATTTCATAATAAGCATATTTAATATATGCATGTATATTCCTTGTACATAACATGCATTAAAAGTGGCTTTAGTACTATAGAAAACATACAGCCCCTAAACCACGTAACGTATCTTCCTTGTATGGTCTAAGATTAGTGGACATGCGACATACAGGTTTTAGTAAAATCTATGAAATCATCAAGTACCTATCATTAGTAAATTACCACCTCAAAAATTTGGTTTCTTTTTCCTAAATTTTCCCCAAAAAAACTGCAGGGTATTAGTATTACTTATAAGTAGTAGAGGTTGGAATAGAACTTGAAATAGAAATCTGTGGTTTTCAATAAAAACGAACAGTGTTAAATTAAAAATATAATAATCACGACTAGTTTATTGATCCCATTCATTTAGGATCGGCTTTAACATCATTATCTTTAACGGAAGCGGAAGTATGGGCCACCAAACTTCTTAAATATCAACAAACAAACTCTAACTAATTTCGAGGGCTTTTAGAAGACTGGTTAATTTTCTGCGAATTTCCAAACAGAAGAAAAAATCCTTCACAGTATCGAGTAAAGAGTAACAGACGTATAGCGAGTGGTTGCCATGACACCCGAGAAGAAAGCTGTTAAAACGCGAATTGCCGGCAATTTATTCAGCCATAACAACGTTACGCGCGCCCGTGTTACGCCCTCGTGCGTCGTTCCGGAAATTTCGGACATAATTCATTTAATAAAAACTTCCGTTCCTCAGAAGTCGGTGTGTGATTTAAGCGTGTGTTGCACAGACTTTTTGAGTTTCTAAAAGAAAAATCATACCCTATAATATACCTATATGTATTATCGACTACAATATTTGTGTATGGAACTGACAGCACTTTTGCATTTAGATAACGTCAGTTTACTCCGTCCCTTCTCTATAAACCCTTGCCAATCAGAAAATATAGGTTGTTTAGATTTATTTTGTACAATAAAGAAAATATTCCATAAAGAACTTTTTACGTAGTAGGTACTAAAAAAATATTATAAAAAAAACTAGTAATACAATGAGCGAACTGTCTATAACAAAAACAGGCAGATTCTAATGAAACTTTCACAGAAAACCATAAAATGTTATTCTTTTACTCTATACAAAAAAAGCGGTCGAGTGCGTGTTGGGCCACGCGCAGTTAACATGTTTAAATTACAGTTCTAAAATCCATAGATGTTTATAACTATTACATGTTTAGAATGAACGCTTTAAGAATAGGTACATAACGATGGATTCCACATTTTCATATAGATCTTATATCCGCGTGAAAACCTAGAAATTATTGTTTTTGTTATGCAAATAATTTACCACAAAAAAGATTACTAAACAACACTATTAAAAATCGATTAATAAATATCGTTTTTCCTTATGTTATCTTTTTCTTACATTTCTTATGCATTTTAAAATTTTTCAGTTGTTGCAATAAATTCAACAGAATTTATTATTTTTTCACTAGTTCCGTGTTTCAGTTTGATAGCTGCCATTCTCATTATTCTGAGATTTTTGACTGACTCGGTGGCTAACTGGTTAGCGATCCCCACACAGGGTAAACTTTTCTGTGATGAGCAGAATTGTTTGTTCTGAGTCTGGGTGTATTATATCTATATATGTATGTATTTAAATGTATATGTGTATGTATATCAGTCTCTGGTTCCCAAGATACAGGGAATCCTAGTTTGGGGCCAGATGACCGTGTGTGATTTGTCCCAGATATGATTATTATTATTTATTTACTTTACTATAATAAATATCTTGAGTTCATCAACTTAATCAAAAAAATGCAAAACATAAATAATGTTATTATCAAATGAAATCAAAAACAAAACATTTTCCAACCTTAAAGTTTTGTTTATTATGTGCTGTTATTTCAGCGCTTATTTTCACCATGTGAGAATTTTACCTTGCTTTTTGATGTCTTTATATTATATGCTCTTTCCAACTTCAAATATTCTTCCTTTCCTCAGTAAAACCAACCACGCACTTTTGAGGCGGGTATATGTGCCTAAAAAGTGCGTGGTCTGAGTTTTCCGAGAATAATATTTTTTCGTTAGGAAAGTACATTGTTTTTCTTTCTTCAACTTTGTTATTGTCGGAATAAACATTTCGTTGTATAACTTTTACCACATCGATGAAAATACGAGTCAGTTCAGCGTAGTTTGTAGAATATTTGCAGATTGTTTATTTACATTTTGGGTCTTGACTTCAAATAGACATTAATTATACTTCAGTTTCCAGTGCTATTAATTAATCTTCGAGTTTCAAAAAAATACATGGTAACTTTCGTTTTTTTTTTAGGTTATGGTAGAATCTGTTTATTGTATCTTTCACCCACAACACCCAATTAAAATCACCGCGAAAAACAAAACTTCTATAATTACTTTGATGTTTTTTATAATTATTACTTTGGAGATTTTCATTCTCAAATTGTGATAGGCATTTAATAGATCGGTAAGTTAAAAGATACTTTGAACTTTTTATTAATCAAAATTTGTTTAAGTGAAGCGGTAGTGGCTCACTGCGGCTTGCTTGGTTGCGTCGATCACACACAAATTCACTTACTACAGACCCGGCCATGGCCTGGATGGGATTGACTGTAAAAATAGATTATTAACGGATTTTTTACATACAGGGTTTAACTATAAGGGACAGGTTTTCGAAAACTTTAAGGGCTTGCTCAGTAGACGAAACTGAACATATTTTTATGCCCCGTACATATTCAAAATTCAAAATGTTTTTATGTTTCACAAATTCTTTTAAGATGTATTTTTTTCTTGCTATTACAAAGTTCCTAGTTTCCTACCACTCGGGACCCTCAACGATTCGGGAAGTGTTAAAGCACCTACAACTTAGTATGTAATCTGTGTATTGAACATAATTTCAACGTATTGTAGAGGATATTCTGGCAGCGAGGGTTAAGTTATTACCTTTACAAGCAAGCGTGCAGAGAATGTTTAATTACTAAACAAGTTGGAAACTTGTGGTATTTGAGTGGTGCGTTACAAGATTTGAATTCTGATCATTGAAAATAGGCTATACCGTTACTAGACCGCATGTAAAACTGTATTTATATGTTAACAACCTATATTGTCCCCACTACAGCAGCAGAGGTCTCTTCGCAAGCCTCCGGAAAGTCAGGCCATACTTCAAACACGGGGGCCAAATTCGGATATCTTTATATAATTATATATGAAACCACGGATAATGTTTGGTATAATGTGCTGCATACCTCCAATAAACGTAAGAAATATTATGATTGCTTGAAGGAGGCGGACGCTATTGTTTCACATTTCGTCTAAGTTTGTGTAGATTCGTGTGGGTTTTTTAATATTACTTGCATATTACTTTTTTGAAACATGCATAAAAATAATATGTACTTACGATTAAACAGGTAGAGTTCTGCTATCTTTCGGCTCACTGAACTGTGATTCTTCGTTTATCAATTGCAAATTGAGGTTTTCTGTCTTCGTATGGAAAGTAGCGGTAATATTCTTGTCCTCTAATATAATGTTCTCGATTTCTACGCCATTGTCTTTTTTGATGTTTCCATCAAGTCCTCTCTGTTTCAACGAAGGGCCACGATTAAAGGAGGAAGCCAGTAATGTCTCCTGGATGGTGTCGTTACCATTACAGATTTTGTCTGTTTTGTGCGTTGGCATTCGCCCTGAGTGGTAACTGTTCCTGACTCCCCCCGTCGACTCGAAAAACGGCAACACTTGCTTGAATTCCTTCCTAAAGTTCTCATTCAACCAAGCGTACAGGAATGGATTATAACAAGTTGATGCCATCGCCATGGAATGGCCAAGAAAGAAAGAGACAAAATAATAGTTCCACTCAGTCATTTGAGCATAGAAGTCGTTGAAAATGTTTATCAGATTCAAAGGAAGCCATGAAATGCCGAAGATAGCGACCATGGCAATTAACATTCTGTTGGTTCTTCTTTTTCTGTCTCTGTCTGCTTCTTCTCTCCTGGTGGTTTTAGCACCCGGTTTTGACCGTGCGCGGTCATTTAATCTTATACTAACACAAGTATAACAAATGGCTATAACTAGAAATGGTATTAGGAATTGCAAAATAAATGTGAAGACACCGAATATCTTCCGTGACCTATCTGAAGGCCAACTCTCCTCACAGAATGTTTGCTCCACGTAAGGATAGGTTTTGTTTGTAATTTGTATACCCATGAATAATCCATAGGGACACGTGACGACTAGAGAAAATACCCATATAAATATTATAATAAAAATACAAGTATTGAGTTTCATTCTTGGATGAAATGGGTATATTATGACAAAGAACCTATCTATAGCAATAGACGTGAGGGTCAAGGTGGAAATATAGACGCTGGTGCCTTGAGCGTAAGGCATCAGATGGCAGAGCAGTCTGCCAAAGACCCATTTTCCCAAGAACGTGTACATAGGAGTCAAAGGCACAGCGAGGATGCAAAGCAATATGTCAGATAACGCCAAGTTGGTAATGAAGAGATTAGTAACAGTTTGCATAGCCTTGTTGCGGAAGACGACATAACAGACTAGGACATTGCCGAAAACTCCGAGAATGAAGATGATAGCGTAGAGAACACAGAAAGCGACTTGCACAATTTTCGTATCGATGATGTCTATGGTTTTATTAGTCTTGGGCTCGTCGATAATTTCGTAGGATTCCCCTGCGAAGGTCTGGATGAGGACTCCGCTGAGGTATGGAGTGCCGTTGATAGACATTGCGTCATATCTGCTGACCAGAGAAGACGCGACGTCGTCGCTAGTGTTGGGAGAGAGCATATTAACTCCACCATGGGCTGATGTTCTTGGAATGAGGCCAGTCCATCTGTAAACAAAATATATAACAATTTTATTTCGTAAAAAAATATTGTCATCTTGGGATGGGAATGAAACGTTTAATAGGTAATTTAATGAAATTTAAGCTTCATAATAAATAATAGAATTCCAAGAATGTTTTATTCAAATTAAGCTATGTAGTTACGACGTGTTCACAGCCTACGCAAAATTTCATAATAAGCATATTTAATATATGCATGTATATTCCTTGTACATAACATGCATTAAAAGTGGCTTTAGTACTATAGAAAACATACAGCCCCTAAACCACGTAACGTATCTTCCTTGTATGGTCTAAGATTAGTGGACATGCGACATACAGGTTTTAGTAAAATCTATGAAATCATCAAGTACCTATCATTAGTAAATTACCACCTCAAAAATTTGGTTTCTTTTTCCTAAATTTTCCCCAAAAAAACTGCAGGGTATTAGTATTACTTATAAGTAGTAGAGGTTGGAATAGAACTTGAAATAGAAATCTGTGGTTTTCAATAAAAACGAACAGTGTTAAATTAAAAATATAATAATCACGACTAGTTTATTGATCCCATTCATTTAGGATCGGCTTTAACATCATTATCTTTAACGGAAGCGGAAGTATGGGCCACCAAACTTCTTAAATATCAACAAACAAACTCTAACTAATTTCGAGGGCTTTTAGAAGACTGGTTAATTTTCTGCGAATTTCCAAACAGAAGAAAAAATCCTTCACAGTATCGAGTAAAGAGTAACAGACGTATAGCGAGTGGTTGCCATGACACCCGAGAAGAAAGCTGTTAAAACGCGAATTGCCGGCAATTTATTCAGCCATAACAACGTTACGCGCGCCCGTGTTACGCCCTCGTGCGTCGTTCCGGAAATTTCGGACATAATTCATTTAATAAAAACTTCCGTTCCTCAGAAGTCGGTGTGTGATTTAAGCGTGTGTTGCACAGACTTTTTGAGTTTCTAAAAGAAAAATCATACCCTATAATATACCTATATGTATTATCGACTACAATATTTGTGTATGGAACTGACAGCACTTTTGCATTTAGATAACGTCAGTTTACTCCGTCCCTTCTCTATAAACCCTTGCCAATCAGAAAATATAGGTTGTTTAGATTTATTTTGTACAATAAAGAAAATATTCCATAAAGAACTTTTTACGTAGTAGGTACTAAAAAAATATTATAAAAAAAACTAGTAATACAATGAGCGAACTGTCTATAACAAAAACAGGCAGATTCTAATGAAACTTTCACAGAAAACCATAAAATGTTATTCTTTTACTCTATACAAAAAAAGCGGTCGAGTGCGTGTTGGGCCACGCGCAGTGTAGGGTTCCGTAGTACTTCGACAGACACTACTTCAAGGGGAAAAACTCCCGTCTTACAAAATTGACTACTACTCGATAACTTGTAAAGGCTATTTAACTGTGATAGTTTTCCTTTTAACTTCGTTATATACAGGTTGTAACAAAATTGGTGTAGGACCCGTTAACTGGGGGATTCTACTCATCGTACTGAACAACTTTTGTTCTACGACTTTGCTCAAATCACAAAAAAAATGGACTTTTCATACAAATTGATCATCTCTGTTTTGCACTTTTTGTATGGAGAGTCCAAACGTTTTTTTGCGATTTGACCAAAGTCGTAGAACAAAAGTTGTTCAATATGATGAGTTGAATTCCCAGTTAACGGGTCCTACACCAGTTTTGTTAAACCCTGTATACTACTGCCGTGAATTTTTTCACATTTCTAGAAACAGCCTTTAGCTTGACTTTAACAAAAATTTGCACTTTAAAGCTTAATATTTCAAAAACGGATCCCTGAAACGAAAAATGGTTTTCAAAAACCCACAATAATTTTGAAATACCTATCCAACGCTCCCCACAACATGGGATAGTCAAAAATAAATAATTTCATCCTCACTTCACCTGTAGGGGGAATTACCCTGAAAAAAAAAATATGATTTATAAAAACCAAAATTTAAATATGTTCTTCAAAATATAATATCTAAAACGCCAGCCGCTGTAATGTGATGTCACGTCACGAGGATGGCTTACACTAATTAAATATCAAACAAATGTGGTACCATCCTTATGATATTACGATTGAAAACATCATGGCGGCTCAGAGTTAATAATTATGTAATAAAGACTTTTTAGTCTGAGGAGTAAATAATACAGTGTAAAATTGAAATGGCGGACCAAAATTTTTTTGGCTCCCAGACATGATACTGAACAACTTTCTGTAAGGAACCAATTCAATCGGAGCAAAAAAAAATTTGGACTTTCTATACAAAGTTAGCTACCAAGGTCATCAATTTGTATGAAGAGTCCAATTTTTTTGGCTCCGTGAACTGGTTTCTTAGAGAAAGTTGTTCAGTTCTATGAGCAGAAGCCACAGTTAAAATTTGTTCCGCGATTTCAATTTCACCCTGCGTATAGACTAAGATGGCGGCGATCTAAATAAACAGTAGATTAAAAGGGATTTCTATGATGGTTATTGATTTAAAAAATAAAAAAAAGATATTTACAACGTATTGATTATGAGATCAAAAATGATGTAATAATTTTAATTTACCATTTCGAATTTTATGTGAAAACTTGAGCCGTTCGAGTCACATCCAAAACCGTCATGGCAGCTGTAGTTCCAGATGCTTAAAAACCATTACAGATTGGAAAAAAAACTCAATTTTTTTCAAAATTAAATAGAAACCATATTATTTCGATTACTTAAAGCAAATAATAAAATAAATAAGCCTTTCTATCGTTGTGAAGGTATGTAAAGGCTTTCGACTGCAGTGATGACTGATGACTAATAATCTTCTTCTGTTCGTGTCATTGGTAGCTATAATACTAAAGATACTAAATAATTGACCACGCTGAATACGTTAAAAACAACCGACTTCAATCGCAACAACTCCAATTTTGCTATGTTTTTGTTGATTTTCTCAAAAACCGCTAAATCGATTTCGATAAAATTTATATGGGACCACCTGTGAAGTATACCCTTTCAAACAAAAAAAGAATTTTCGAAATCGGTTTAGGCGTCTTCGAGTAATCGGTGAACATACATAAAAAATAAAAATAAAAAAAAAAGATTCCGACGAATTGAGAACCTCCTCCTTTTTTTGAAGTCGGTTGAAAATAAAGATGATAATAAAATACAAACTCAACTGCGTAATTACATTGCTAAAGAGGTTCTCATAAACAGACTAAATAGCAGGCATTGAGCCTTCTTCATTGAAGCGTGGCAGCAAAATTAATACAATAGTACTTACAAAATAAACTGTAACAAAATTAAACCTTAAAGTTAGCAAAAAGCGAGTGCTTTTCATGGACGGCTGTAAATATCAAAGTCTATTACAATGCAGCATGAAACTTCAAAACTGGTTTTATTAAAAATATCACTCGTCCGTGAAGCTTACAAACAAGTTGTGTATAAAAAATAACTGTTAAAATTTGAACTTTTACTCAAAAACCAATGAACCGATTTTTCCAAACAACTAAGAATCACCGCGATGAAAGATGATATTTTTTTATTTTAATTATATTTGAAAGAAAATATAATTAAAATAAAAAAACAAAAACAAAAGAAAATGACAATTCGTCGATGGTGTTTATTACAGAGATAAGAATAAAATGAATGAATTACTAAGGTCTTTATAATTATATTGACTTAATATGTTTTCGCATGGAAAACCCACGAAAGTCAATAATGTCAGATCAAACTGCTAAGCGATATTAAATGAAAACAAAGTGAAGCTTTCAGCCGGTAATTTACTCTAGTCCGAATAAACACAATAACGAGCTCGCTGCATTAAAGGAGGATTTAGACGAAGCCAGTCAATAGATAGCAGTTCGATGCTAGATATTCTGTAAATTAAATCAGTGACAAATTACTCATGGTCATCAGACGCCGAACTTATATTAATTGTATACTGGGAACTAAAAAAATAAAAAACATCTCAATGTTTTTATACGCTTGGTGGCAAATAGGAGAAACTAAGCAACTTTCCCCTTAAAATCGGGGCATTTTTCAAATATGTATTCATTTTTATTATATAGAGTGATAAAATAAAATATGTAAATAATTACCTACTAGTAGATAATAGGTACTTTAGACAGAGCAATCTCTTCATCACTCAACGTTATATGAGAATCGCGACCATGCCATACTTTATAGTCAGTAGCATTAATTACTTAGTTACTGCAAAGGCAGCGTTAGAACGAAACGAATTGAACGTCTATTTGCAAATGGTACTGATGCCGGTAGTACAAACGAATGACTCGCCTCGTCTAAAATTACCTTAATTGACAAATGATAGCTCGATTTAAGGGTTTATAAACAGATCTTTCAACAAATTAGTGAAGTGAAACCGAATACTATTTATCAATTAAGTAAAGGAGGTTTGGAGGTATAAACAGAGAAATTAATAGAAAACTTAGTACCGATTTATACCAAGTGTAATTGAAGAGCTTTTGCTAATGAATACATGAAGTTATTTACTGAAGTATTAATATTTAAATCACATTCAAAATATTTTAATTTTAATATAAATTGCAAATTTTTCTACCTAGTACAAAGTTTCTAGAACTTGAAACTTGAAACTTAGTGTTTCAGGAAGTGTTTAGCGAGGTGAGAAGAAATGGCGAGTCCAAAAGAAACTTACACATCAAGTAACTAGAGTGTTAGTCTGTCTGTGTTTTTTGTTTTATAAAATCCTTTAGTGCACTTGGACCAGAATTAATTGAAGGTGTTATTTGAAAAATATAGTTTATACCTAAATTAAACAGTGATGGTGGCATAGTGTGCACGCGGTATACAATCTTAAATAAGTTTCTCTGGGTAAAAACAAACTTAAAAACTACACTTAAAACTGTACCATATACACATAAAATTTACGTTTATTAATACACTTTTATTATTTTACGTAACATTTCTCTGGTATGATATAATATTTACATTTATTAATACACTTTTATTATTTTACGTAACATTTCTCTGGTATAATATAAGATTTACATTTATTAATACACTTTTATTATTTTACGTAACATTTCACTGGTATGATATAAAATTTATAATTTCAATCGTAATACTACAATAATTTTTTTTACCAAAGTAATTTAGCCTGCTCAAGTGCTCATGTAACGATAAAAAAACATTGTACGTATAAAATGGAAATGGGGTGTTTTTATAAAAATTTAACGCAGATAATGCGTAGCTCTGTCCTCACTTAGGTAATAGATATACTCGTATACACTAAAAACTTTGAATGGAGAGACCAATTTTTATTTCGGTTCAAGTCTAAGAGTTTTTTTGAGGTAGGTCATTTTGTTTCCCGAGGAAATCCAGAGTACACCAAAATAAAATAAAAATAGAGCATTCTTTTTTAAAAAATAATCGTCTTTCACTTAAGACCCAACACTAAATATTATCAATTTTGTTGGAATTGGAAAGAAAAATAAGACGTTTATTTTTTTTTATAATAAATCGACTAGCTGATTGGCAAATTTTATAATTAAACTCAGTATTTTACCATAAACGGCGTTAACCCAAAACTGAGTTTGGCATTCCGTGAAAAAGGTGTAATCAAAAACTACCTGTAATCAAATCCATAAACGGTTATAATAATAATAAAGTTTATTTTTAAGCCTGTTACAAAACGTGACAATTCTTATTTAACTTGTTCCCTGACCTTCATACTAGGATAGACCTGTGTTATGGAGGTCAGTGGTTCCGTGCTAGACATTTACTGTTTTAGCAAGTGCCTTATTATTTTACTACAAAGTTAGAAATTACAAGTATTACCTTACAAAATAAAATTACATTTGTTGTATGCGTGTGTGTGTGTGTGTGTATGTGTACGCGCGCGCGCGCGCGCGCGCGCGTGTGTGTGTGTGTGCGTGTATGGATCTTTCCGAGACATAAGACGTCCTATGTAAACTGCTTTAATTTTTTTGGCGTAATTGAGTGCTAAGCATCGTCAAATTGATTTAATTTGAAAATTTTGCTTTCTCAAAAAAAAAAGCAAATCTCTCAATACTTCAAAGCTTAGCACAGATAATCCTGAGATTACTTTGGGAATCGTCATCGTCACAGTATTAATACCGACTCGAGTGTACTTACAAGAGCTATCGATTTTCTCAACGATGTGATACAAAGCAATTAATTCCCCGAGATATTGTTGATTTTAGGCTCTGTCGTAGACTTAGATATACCAAAACAAATGACAAACAGGGTACATTTTTCAACATAATAATATATAGCTGTTTTTCGGACTAAATGTGACAACTTTGGTTCTAGGAAAAACAAATATTTTTTGCACTCTCCAGATAAATCTATCTTCGGATCGACCATTTTTGTATGGAGAGATAATTTATTTTATCGTTATCAGCAGCCAAAATACGTCTACTGCTGGACAAAGGCCTCCCAAAGGGGTTTCCATGCCAACCAGTCTAGTGTTACTCACATCCAGCGGCTTCTTGCGACCTTCACCAGGTCATAATATCGGTCCATCGATTGGGAGCACTGCCGCTACGTCTGTCGGTGCGCTGGCCGATGGCATTTATTTAAAAAGTGGTAATACAAACACTGTCACAATTCACCAAAAATCTATATACCTATTATTATCATTGTTCACATCTGCCATTAAAAATAATATTTTATATGTGGGTAGTTTATAAGCTATTACTGACATTAATATCTCTTCAGTTATTGTATCTTGTGGCACAAATTACCTCGCTATCCTGGGTAACAGATGGCAGGCGTTTGTCTGGTTTTGTAGGTACAAAGCATCCTGCTCAACCAATTTTGAAACGGTTATCTACAATATTCCCTAGAATTGCCCATAAGAGTTAATGCAAAATATAGCTTTATATTACGAATATATTTTGGTAAAAACATCTTTATAACAAATTTCCAATCATTACAAAAAAGAAATAAAAAGTATAATTTACCTCTAATGTATATATTTTTTATTCTATTTCCTACTCTACTCTACTAATGGGAAACTTGCATAAATCGCAGATTTAATTTTTTTTTAATAACGGTTTGAAAAATTTTAAGTTATGTGAAAGCATCTCTGCAGCATTTCGAAAATTTCACACTTTTGAACCCGTCTAAAATATAGTAAAAATAAATATAGCGTGCTTGATTTCTTAGTCTTTTTGTTTCGATGTCTACTATAATAAGATGATCAAACGAACTTACCTCAAGTGAAGTTCGATCTTAATTATCCTTCCTTGTCGGATAGATTTAATTGGTTAACATGTAGTAGTCCTCGTCTACGTTTGACCCACTAGCACGTAGTTTAGCGCCATAAGAGAAAAAGAGACAGCTAGGTACTCTCCCACCTCGGCGCCATTGCACGGTCCAAGCCTCATTCATTTTAGAGAATAAAAAAGGCAACCTACATACTACAACATTGATATTAGGGGTTTTAATACTAGCATCCTAGTATTGTCTACTCTAGGGCAGGGAGGGACCTTAAATCTATCCGACAAGGAAGGATAATTAAGATCGAACTTCACTTGAGGTAAGTTCGTTTGATCATCTAATTATCCTTCCTTGTCTTCTAGATTTAATTGGTTAACATGTAGATGTTTAGAGAGACTAACAATGTTGTAGGTAATAGGTATGAGAATTATTGGAATAAAATATAATCTGAGAGATTTTATAACTGTAATTCAATTAACAGAAATTTATTTCTGGAAGAAATTTCTTTTAGAAACAAGTTGCACCCTTGCGTATATTTGATGGTAAGCTTTTATATTATGCCCATTTTGTGTACACAATAAATTATTAAAAAATAACACTTCCTAGAAGGTTATCAAATAAACAATATGAAAATAAAATTAAATCTTGTTCAATTTTATAAATGTGATTGTTAGTTGAACTTGACGTTAGGTTCTGAGTGATGAGGTTACACTTAGCATAAGTGCAGCGATAGACGATAGTGTTTTATGAAAGGTATATGCAGCGTCGTTGGGAACCGACGTCGATGCATAGGGAACCTGTTTGACATTTCCATCCTTTTAGCTATTTGGAACATCTGTTCTTAGTCCAAAGAACTGCTAAGATGGTAATCTAATACGATATTCTGGTACCTTAATTACACTATGTACCTATCGTATTTTAACAAATATGGTTTTAACCTGTACATCTTTCATGTACTGCTTGAATAATTCACGTTGAACATCTGAAATTAATTTTTAGGTAATTTGACAAAAAATGTATCACAAAATAAACCCGAATAACTATAGGTATACCCGCAATGGGGATGAGCCGTGAACAAACCAACGAATCTATACTCCTGATCGATAATATTCCCCCACTGTTTAAAGCTAGACGTGAACTGAAACTTGGTATTATCGACCAGTGATAGGAATTTTATATCCAGCACTGACGATATGCATTTGTTCGTTCCTTATACGAATGAATAAGTAAATATTTGAGACAATATTTGAAAATATAAGTTTCAGGTTCACTTATAAGAAATAAAATATAGATAAATTCTGATTTCATAACTGACCCTACGTCAGGTATGAAAACGGTAGTAGCTATGTTTTCTACTGCATTCCAAAACCAGCCTAAAATAATAATTTTAACTTAAAGAATAAATACAAAATGTAATAAGTACATTTTTACATCTTCATTACAACTTCATATTATTATTTCGAAATTATGACTAAAAGTCATAATTTCGAAATAATAATATGAAGTTCATAATAATTGGAAAAAGTGGGAACCGTTGAAGATAGTTACACAAATAAACGGAAACATTACAAAGATGTAAAAATGTACTTATTACATTTTGTATTTATTCTTTAAGTTAAAATTATTATTTTAGGCTGGTTTTGGAATGCAGTAGAAAACATGTTTAGTATATTTATCTAAACTGTATCGATAACGGTAATTTCAGCAAGTTTTATATGTATTCTATTGTCAATACCAGCAATAGTATTCTATTGTCACAACTTTTTAACATTTTAATTTCTCGTTCTTTTGTTGTGTGTTTACTTAAAAAAAACTACCTGTTTGGTTTATAGAGAAAAAAATTGCTGTAATTTTATATAGCCACGAAAGTATATCGCGGTTAATAAACTTTCAATTGTAAATAATTTAGTTCAAAATATACCAGAAGTTTCACGTAGGCTATGACTTATAATAATGTTGTTTTTGCAAAATTCGCTGATGTTCACATTTTTCGTTTTTAATTCATTCAACATATATAAATCTTTTAAATGTATATTTTGATTATAGGCGATCTTAAACAATGCCAATAAATAATTTTCACCATCCTCACAAGGACATCTCCAGTGTGCTGTGGAGGCATCAACAAAAATTTTGATTATGCAAAGTCAAAATTTTGATTATCCACCATCTAAGAAATCCCAGATTTCACCCATCAAACATTATTGTTTATTCTTATCTGGTGATTGCGGCAGCTTTATTAAGACTTAACCTGCATTAAACTTAAAAACAGGCACACCTATGAATCATTGTCATCTAGACTGAAGACATGGCTTCATAAGAAAAAATAACGTAGGTATATGTATTTATTATAATTAATACTTCCCGAAACGCTGTCATTGCAAGTTTCGTGTAAGTAGCAGAAGCTAGGTACAAAAAAGACAATTTTAAGTATAAGGTACAGAAAACCTTATTTTATAAAATACTTTTGTTTTTCTTATTATAATTATTAACGATTACTTGTCAGTTATGGTAACTGTAAATCGAAAGGGTTTTGAATCGTATACGGAACTGGTTTCTATCAATTAATTATTTAAAGAATTAATGTGTACAATATTGTACATACAATTTAATTCGTTGATTTAAAATATATTTGGTGTTAAGTTTAACACCTCTCAATAAGATAATAATATAATGGTGATAACATGCTCAGATGGTTCCAAGTTTTGTGTTGGCGTGGAGTTTAAGTGTGGCGTAGTTCCTCAAACAATGGAGTATTTGACGTCGTGCCCTGCATGCCCAGATAACTGCAGGCAGGCAGATCTAATGAGTGCCGCGGACAGTGCAATTCGCGTGGCTGAATTTTGGGCAGAGACTATTTAGGTTTGTTATCGACCGAAAAGAAGAATAACATAGAATAATATAGTAAAAACAGATTGAAAAAACTCCTGAATCTGTTCATAAAGTTAATGAACACTATAGTGTTCATAGGACTATAGTCCTATAAAAGTTGAGCACAGGCTGAAAGGTAAAACACAAGTACTTATATAGAAAAAAGTGTTTTAAGTAAGATAAAATCGTGCATGAGCACGAGGATATCGGCCTATTTTATTTATTGCTTTTACCATGTAACTGCCTTGGGCAACTATGTAGGTACGATAAAATAGATTTCAAATTATCAATATTCAAAATTTGATTAACATTTTAAATCCAGTATAAATTAAACTTGTCTTCACTTTTATGGATTATAAAAATAATACTCGAAGCAAAGAGTTTTTCATAGGGTTGCTGCGTTAACTTTTACAATTTTGATTAAAAATATACCATATTTTGGCCACGACTTGTCCAGGGCCAATAAATTCATCTGGGGTAATGAGAGTCTTTATCTCAATATTTTGTGTAAAATGGTCTAGTTATACCAAACAATACCTTTTTAATGCATCCATAAAATATTTCCATCTACCCGCTACCTTAAAATGCGGCTGAGCTGCGGAGGGCGCGCTTCGCAGCGATCGGTCAGCGCGCCAGCGCGGGGGCGGCACGGCAGCGCGTCGTCGGCGCGACGGTGACGCACAGTGGTTTGACTGTATGGAGGCGTCGTGACATAGGATTCTTAAAACATTTTTATTCGAAAAAAAATATAAAAAATATACTATTGTATTCTTTTGTAAGACCTTCATTTCGTATAAAAATATTTGGCCAATCGGACTCACACATCACGCGCTAATCCATAAAACGTGTATTTTTTGTATGAAAGTGATTATATTAAATTCTATACCGTCTGAATTTCTCCCGATTTCAGGTTGGGGTTCCAATAATTCGTTTTGAACTACCCTTGGCTACATTTTATCCGAAGACACTAGGTGCCCCAAAAGTGCCCCTTCTGAGATATGGTTGATATAAATTTTCTGAATAAAAGCTATATTCAACCATTACTGTGGGTAGTTTATGAGTTTTAACTTCAGTTAAATTACTAAATAAATATCTTTGTACCTAGCACTAGGTATTTTCGGACATTTAGTGCCCCAAAAGAGTCTTTTCTGCGACATGGTAAATTTTATTTTTTCTGAATAAAAGCTATATTCAACCATCACTGTGGGTAGTTTATGAGTTTTAACTTCAGTTAAATTACTTAATAAATATCTTTGTACCTAGCACTAGGAATTTTCATAATCGCCTTCATAAAGGAAACAGGTTTGCTACTGGATATAGTAAAACAGGGTAGTGGAAACACAAATACTGGCAACGTAGCAAGACGCTTTTTTGCAGACCCGGAAAAGACTGCGAAATCACCGGATTAAATGGTGATTTTATCAGAATAATTGCAATTATTTTAAATTGTATTGCTTCCGGAGAAAAGATAAATATCGGAAAATTCAAGGAGTTTTGTGATATAACAGCAGAAATGCATGTTCAACTACATCTATGGTATTACATGCCGTCAAGTTTACACAAATTACTTGTTCATGGACCGCAGATTGTTTAGCATTTGTCTATTGTGCCTATAGGCTTTTTCCATAAGAAGCTTTCGAAGCAAGGAATAAAGACTTCCGAAAATATAGGGAAAACCACACTCGCAAACACAGCAGTATTGCCACCAAGGAAGATATACTGCAATCTTCTATTATCTTCAGACCCTTTACTGACGAGTGAACACTCGACCAAGAATGGCAAAACAAAATGAAAAATTGTCATCATTTTTGGAACTTAATGTTTTACTTATTATAAAAATGAAATCGAATTCGTCGATGTAGCAGATATACCTGAGGAATTTGAATCAGATACTAATAATGAAGAAGATGAGGATGATGAAGAAGATGATGCAAATAACAAATGATCTGCGTGAATGTTTTTTTTTTAATTAATCCGGGAGTTGACTGTATGAGAATTAAATTGCGAAATATTATTGACTAAATAGCTCTTTAATTGAAATTATTGAAAAACTTATTCACTTTAATTTTCATTGCATTTTCAATTTTTAATTTATAAAAATTAGCTAATAAGTATGCAAACTACTATTTTGAACAATGACGTCATCGTACAAAATTTCAAACATTTTTAGAACAAAATACCGTTTTTGACATTTGATAAAAAGTAACTCAAATGACTAGCAGTCAACTACCGGATTCTTTTTTTATAAGTAAAAGCGAAACGTTTTTCTTGAAAATTTGTTTATTAAGATCTTAAATATATTTATTGCTATTGATTAGATGTATATTTTAAATAGTAATCACCTTGTATATTATAAATATAACGTTGTTTTTCTATGTAAATTTTAAATTAAGATCATACATTATTTTTAAAGCTATTGTGTACATTGTATATAGTAATTACGTTGTAAATCACAATAAAATATCTAGTAGTTCTATTAATAAACTTGATTTTAATTATTTTTCATTCTACCGTGACGTTCATGACTGTTCTTTAGAAAAAAAAACAGATCTCAGAAAGAGCACTTTTGGGGCACTGAATGTCTGAAAATTTAATTTAATTAGTAATTTAATTGAAGTTTAAACTCATTATCTAAGCACAGTAATAGTTCAATATAGCTTTTTTTCATTAAAAAAATACCACCTCGCATATAGGACACTTTTGGGGCACCAAATGTCCGAAAATTCCTAGTGCTAGGTACAAAGATATTTATTAAGTAATTTAACTAAAGTTAAAACTCATAAACTACCCACAGTGATGGTTGAATATAGCTTTTATTCAGAAAAAATAAAATTTACCATGTCGCAGAAAAGACTCTTTTGGGGCACTAAATGTCCGAAAATACCTAGTGCTAGGTACAAAGATATTTATTTAGTAATTTAACTGAAGTTAAAACTCATAAACTACCCACAGTAATGGTGGAATATAGCTTTTATTCAGAAAATTTATATCAACCATATCTCAGAAGGGGCACTTTTGGGGCACCTAGTGTCTTCGGATAAAATGTAGCCAAGGGTAGTTCAAAACGAATTATTGGAACCCCAACCTGAAATCGGGAGAAATTCAGACGGTATAGAATTTAATATAATCACTTTCATACAAAAAATATACGTTTTATGGATTAGCGCGTGATGTGTGAGTCCGATTGGCCAAATATTTTTATACGAAATGAAGGTCTTACAAAAGAATACAATAGTATTTTTTTATATTTTTTTTCGAATAAAAATGTTTTAAGAATCCTATGTCACGACGCCTCCATACAGTCAAACCACTGTGCGACGCGACGGGTTGCGTTTGGGCTGGCTGAGCGGCAGTGGCACATACATACATGCGTATCTCCCTGCTCGCTATCCGATGCAACTCAATTCTTTTAACTTTTTGTATATCTTCACAAAACCACCGAACACAACACCGAATAAATGTCTCCCTTTCGATTCCAGTGTATAAGTATCACAGAACACTATTACTCGCAGATAAGTATTTTATAATATGATGAAGAAATAAATAAAAGGCTGGTATATTACTTAATTAAACTGCACTGTGCACGGGGGTTTGCCGCGAAGATTGGCTATATTAGCTATTTTCGGGCGCCCCACAGTCAACAAGTCTACTAGGAGTCGAAGTGGTCGCCATGACTCATGACCGAAATCGGTCGGGTGTTTCATCATTCATTCAATCAGTTATATAAACTGAAATGACAGGATCAAATCAGGTTAGTGGTAGGTATTGGACATAACCGTAAGGTTATGGTTAAGAAAAATAGCTATAATATCCCTATTTTTGGCTCCATCTTAGATTAATAGTTCAGCATCGCCTCAATTTCTGGAGTTATTGTCGGATGACAAACTCGAGAATTTATTTTTTATTTTTTAAATAGACCGTCCTTCTCGAGGTTGGTTTTGAAATAATAACACACGCGTTTGGAAACACTAGAAGGAATCTCAACTGCGGATAGTAGGCATCAGTATAAACGCACGATGGCGGTGGATATGTGCCGGAAGATTAAATTGCCAACTCTCCACAAGAGCTTCAAGCTCTTATTATGAACCTTTATGAGGTTTGTTGTCGTTTCGGTCTCAAAATCAGTGTCACTAAGACCGAAGTTATGGCAATGAATTTCCTTGGAGCCACTGAACCTTTAAAGGTATATCTAAACAATAGTGAGCTCAAACAGGTGGAGAAGTTCAAGTACTTAGGTAGCACTATCACATCAAAGTGCGACCTTGAAGCTGAGTTAAATCACCGCATCGGAACGGCAGCGGCAGCTTTCGGCAAACTAAGATCCAAGGTGTTGCGGTCACATGACTTGAAGTTGACAACTAAAATCTCCATATACAATGCGATCGTCCTCCCGAATTTGCTGTATTCCTGCGAGACTTGGGTACTATATCGAAAACAAATACGCATGCTCGACAGGTTCCACTTGAAATGTCTACGTGACATTCTCAACATCAAATGGTCGGATCGGGTGAGAAACACCGATGTGCTTCGACGGGCGAATGTCTACGGCATAGAGTCGTACCTGATGAGGCGGCAGCTCCGATGGTGCGGCCATGTCTTGCGGATGTCAGACGATAGAGTGGCAAAACGCATCTTCTTTTCTGAACTCCAGGATGGCAAGCGGAAGCAAGGTGGCCAGTTCCTCCGCTTTAAGGACGTTCAGAAAAGACACATGAAGCGATGCGATGTTGACCCTCTAAAATGGGAGGAGAGAGCGAGTTGTCGACCGGAGTGGAGGCGCTTGGTGCAGAAAAAAGTGAGCGACTTCGAAGAGCGGAGGAGATTGGATCTCGACGACAAACGTGATGCTCTTAAGGCCAGACCACCGGCGGCCATCTTTTATAATTATATTGACGGTGTCCTCACGTGTCGCCAATGTTTGCGCACGTTTTGCAACAAGGTTGGCTACTGTAGTCATATTAGGGCACACGATAGGGCAAATCACCATAGTCCCTCTACCACGGACAAACAGTAGTCACCATAACCGAAATCGGCAAGGGAGTATATATAGGCGGCGGCAGTTTTGGTGGCGGCGCCGGCAGCGGTTTTGGCGGACGGCGGTTACAGCAGCGCCGTTGGGGAGGTTTCGGGAGGCAATCCGTCCATCGTCGTTGTCGATTTTTCAGCATCGTTGTCAGCTGCATAAGCGGCGGTGGCTGTGGTGGCAGTGGAGTGATATGAGCCACGATGCTGCCAACGCTTCACCTGTGGCGGCGAGCGAGGGTTGATGGAGCAGCCGCATAAGCATTAGAAAGCTGGTGATTCCAGTTCATACGAAACAGGAATATTATAGTGTGGTTAATGTCTCGCATTAACTCTAATAAAAGTAGCTATTGGTCAATGTCTCGCATTGACTCGAAGCAAAACTGGCTATTGATCAATGTTTCGCATTGACTCGAAGCAAAACTGGCTATTGGTCAATGTCCCGCATTGACTCGAAGCAAAAATAGCTATTGGTCAACGTCTCGCGTTGACTCGAAGCAAAATAAAATTATTTGATATTCTCCCATCTTGTTTAAATAAAAATAACTTTCACTGCACTTGTTTTAAAAAAAAAAAAATGATTTTCGTATTTCCTTTCCACATAATCTCCTTATCTAAAAGTAACGTAAGGATTTATTTTCTTCTAAGCACATTTTTGCACACTTGTTAAATTTAAATAATTAACGAACTTTTTAAGAAATATTTTTTACTACGTGCGGTAGCCGTGCGCGCACGAAAACGAATGAGGCTTGGACCGTGCAATGGCGCCGAAGTGGGAGAGTACCTAGCTGTCTCTTTTTCTCTTATGGCGCTAAACTACGTGCGAGTGGGTCAAACGTAGACGAGGACTACTACATGTTAACCAATTAAATCTAGAAGACAAGGAAGGATAATATTTATTTACTTTTATTGAAATCTAATATTCATGCAAGTTCCCTATTAATAAACTGCTTCACTGAAATTTTTGTAGAAGCATTGAAATAATATCTCCAGAGTTTCACAGATATTACGTAATACATTTTTTAAGGCTCTAGAAGAAAGATGTTTGCTATTCGATTAAATTTGAGAAATCTCATCAAAAACACAAACCAAAAGCACATTTACACAATATTTAAAAGAAAGTTTATTTCTAATTGACTGATTATTGAGAATGTATTATGTAATGTAACTTATTTTTCTTTAGCATTATTTTGCTTACCCTACTTAGACGATCGATCTCCGGATGTCATGAAATTGTATTGAGTTTTTCGTCGACAATGTAACAGTTGGTATGCGATAACCTACACCTAACCTTGTGCTTTTATTAATATCAGTAATATATAGCGAACAATATCCATATTGAATAATGCTCTCTGTGACGTTATCCATATAACGTGACTTGGGCATACAAAGCATATTCTGTGTTTAGTAATATGTATTTTTTTTTTCATTTTCTATTGAATAGTTACCAGAAAGTATTGCAAGATTAGGTAATGGAACAAAAATGAAAACTTGGGGAAAAAGATAATATAGAGAAACTTTAATAATAAATTCTCTGAGAAGCGCTAAATTGTAGCTGCTACTTTGAAAGAACATAAATCTCACACTAGGAACGTAAATGTGTTCCTATTAAGAAGACATGTTTATCCGATTAACAAATCATATATAAAAATTTACTTCTCGGCTATCTTTCCCACTGTTGGGCTATAGGCCACTTACTATTCCAGACCATACTTCAAGTTCAGATTGGTGGAAGTTGTGGAGTTAGTGGCCAACCTCAATGTCAGAAGTTTACAAGCCTCCTATAAGGCCTCTGGCAGGGCTTAACGACTGCTGTCTAGCTAGAGATAGCAACGGCACCAAAAGCTTAACACTTCTTGCAAATTACGGAAACAATCGAGATAATTTAATCTCATTACTACAGTCAATTCTGTCAATCTTGTTACCACAGTCAGTCTTTCACTGTAACTGCCTTACTCTGGAACACCTTACCTTCTAATATTCGTCACGCTAAGTCACCAGCAGCTTTTAAGCTGCGCCTTAGGAAATTACTCCTTTCTCAATAGTTTGTGCGTTATTTATCTATTAGTATATTATATATTTGAATTTATCAGGTATATAAATGCGTTATTTATTTATTTAACTCATATCTATAAATGTATATATGTTTTGGTATTTTAGGTATATTTTTTGTTGATATTGTCCTGTATTTTCATTTCTTTATCTAGGGCTGTCTGGAAGAGATGGCTCTTAGCGATAAGACCGCCTTTGTACACGTAGTCTCAGTCACTTTTATTTTGTAATGTTCTCCTTGTGTGCAATAAAGTGTTCAAACATACATACATACATAATTGACACTAAAGTCGAACTCATCGAGGTTATCTCCTTGTCTGTAAGTTAGTTAACTTGCGTTATAATCTACGTGACTACGTAAGCCACAATAGGAAGTCCAAAATACATTAAATAACGAACATTAAACATGACTCTTGGATTTAATAAAAAAGTCACACGGTTGGTTGCCGCGACTCTGTGCCAAGACACGTCTGTTCAGTTATTCTTACAATTTTTACTGTTTAAGAGTAGTTTCAACGTTATTTTTGTGATGGAGAAATAGCTGTGATTCAAATTCTGCGATAAGCGATACTAAGAAGAGAATTAACTCGGGAGTCAGCTCCGTTTGACGTTCGTTTTCGGAGTTCTAAAAGCAAACCACACACGGAGCGTCTTTAAGTGCCCATCACCTTTAGAGCCGCATTTTTAAAAGATTCTCCCAAATAAATTTGACTTTGGCAAAATCACCTATGTGAAAACAAAGGAATAAAGTCACACGTATCAGGATACGATCGTCGTTACTTTGTCAAGAATCTTAGTTATTGATTTTACTGCCTGCAATAAAGTTCTTTGACGCCTTTCAAGTGATGTGCTCTATATAATAATAGTAGCTTCATATGTCGTACAAAAATGCGAACATTTCATAAAGCTAATGTAAAACTTTACTTATAGAATATCATATCCTTATATTATTCACATTTTCTCAGTTCAGTTATTTTTATATAAAGAGTTATTGGAGTTTTTCTTTTCATACGGCAAAGTGGGGCAATAACAATAATATAACAAAGTTTGTAAACAAAACAATCTTTCATCAATTCTTAACATCTTCCGTCTATCATTATTATACTGGATAGCGGTTCAATTTTTATAAAACATTTTTTAAATTAGTTAAATAAAGTATTTGAATATCTTGAAATTTTGCAGATACATCAATGACATAAAAAATTTTATAACAACACAAGGTTTCCACAGTACCCGAAAAATCTGTGATCTTACAATAATCGATGTTATTGTAATATCATTTATAAAGAATGCTTTATGAATGATCTTACAATAAGTTGAGGAGATATGTCTTATCATGTGACTGAAATCAGAGTAATACAATAAATACGTTAGGTACTTTCTAAAGAGTATCCTTACTTCCTTATTAATATTATAAATGCGAAAGTAAGTTTGTTTGTTTCTGCTACTTCATGATGTTGCACTGACATATTAAACCGGAAGCGAACTGACATAGGCTACATTTCATCCTGTAAAAATTTAGGGTTCCCTTGGGATTACAGCGAAAAATCTTTATTGAAACTTGACAAAGCACCGCTATTTATTGCATATACAGACGATTCCTTTGCCATAATGAGGAAACAAGCCACCTCTTTGCTGTTCAGACTGGGGGCAGCAATAACAGCATCCTGAAGATGATAGCTGAACGGGTGGATTGCCCAATTCAAAAACACTGGGTAGAGCGATCCATAGGGATAATTAAATGAAATTTTGTAATTTTTCCATGTAAGTAATATTATAATTTGTGTTTTACTACATAACATAGTTTTAAGTTTTTTTGTTATGTAATAGGTGGCAAAGTTGTACCTATTGTCTTATTACTACATTTCTCTGGATCACCTGGTCTGGAATAAAGATTATTATTATTTTATTATTATTATTGCTAGAAACGCTCAACTGCTTTTATTAAAACTTACCTCTAGTAAAAATGTTAGAGAGAGGGCAGGAAATAATACTTATAGGATAATTTTACCCCGAAAACCAGTCTCTGTAATCTTATGTGTTTATCATAATAATATGTTTGTGTGCAATTGAGTAATAAAATAAATAGAAACATCTTTACCTGCTTGCGCACTGCGCACACTCAACGATAATTATAAAGACATCTACACGGAGCCACGGTCTAAAGCTAGTAGTATATAGAGGTAAGGACAAGACAAACTTGTACAAAATCCAATTCGAGACCTAATATTGTAGGATCTTCCTTTGTTCTATCAATGGAACTTAAATAGAACTAAACATCCTATGTAGGTATTTACAAAGATTCTAGATACAAGATTAGTACGTACAAAGCCAATTAATTATTTTTCACAAAATAATAAAAAAAATGTTCCTTAATTACTTGAGAGGTAAAGTATAAAAATACTTTTTATAAAAACTCTCATTAAAATTTCTGATAATAATGAATGAATAAAAACTTTTTTATAATATTATTGGGAGTTGTCACATATTTTACGAACATCAGAAGACTACATCGATAAAGATATTATTGTTATTTTTAATGAGATTGGCTCACATACTAATTTTGGACAATTCTACACCAATTTTAAGGTGCAGCAAAGACAGGCCTCTCACTCGGTGAAGCGATGACCATCAAAGCGAGCTTCTTTTTTGCATGCAGGAATAAAAATACAGCACACCCAGAGAGAAAGAGAGAGTTACAAACAAAACAAATTATAGTAATTTTGCTACAGAGACGAGTAAAACGAAATCGTTGGGGAAAAGAAGGCTGCAGCATAAAGAGAAAATTACATCCATTTTTAATTACACGAAGTCAGATTTCACGGAGAAATGCACGAATATTTCAATTGTCCGGGAGTGCGACGAAGAAGCTGGCGCGTTACCGCTTTCTTTAACTGAAATGTCATCCTTATGAAATAAAGACTTTTTAGTCTGAATTCTCCACTGCTATCTAAATGCGATCTGAGATTACATTCTCCTAGCTGACGTTAAAAAGTGAAGACGTGCCAAAATCATACTTCACTGGTTGTCATTAAAAGTTTTTAACTCAGAGCCAAAACTTCTTACAAATACCTAAGATACGCAATTACGCATACAAAGTTCTGTGAAAATAATAAAATAATCTTTAATGATTTGTAACTGAAGTGCATAAAAAAAAGTTTAATTGTAAATATTCAAGCTGGAATCAAAGTGTATTCAAATAAACAGTCCCGTCATTGCACTATTTGGAATTTGTATGGCGAGACGTGTTCTGCCAAAGGAACTTATCTTATTCTCGAACTCTACGCACTCCTAAATGAAAGAGTTTCTGCGGCAAGAAGACATTTTGTACTCAAATTGCCTCATACCTGAAGAAAGCAAAAGTCCCAAGGAAGACACCCGTAATGCTATGACCCCTAGAAAAATATCAGGTTGATTTCAATTTTAGTTGTGAATATACTTTTTCTTACTTTTTCTTCTTCTCTATAGTACTGAAGTAAGTGGACTTCTGAGGCACGAACTAAGATTGAAAAATAGGATGGAAATTTAAGTAGTGCTAAAGGATTGACGAGCTCTGAAATAGCGGACTCTTAGAAAAATATCAGGTTGATTTCAATTTTAGCTGTGAATATACTTTTTCTTACATTTCTCTATAGTACTGAAGTAAGTGGACTTCTGAGGCACGAACTAAGATTGAAAAATAGCACGGAAATTTAAGTAGTGCTAAAGGATTGATCAATGGAACTCGATATCAACCTCTGCCTTTCAGTTCATTCCATTGCATCGTTTTATTAGTTTTTTTTTAATATATTTTATTTAGTAAACAAACATATGTTTCTAAAACTATAATATTATATTAGTTTTATTTTTTGGATGAAAACTCTTTTGCCGGTACTTGCACTGTAAATGTAATTGTACACATAAAATATTGCAATGTAATGAACTGAAATATATCATACACGATGACTGAATAAACCAGTAGGTCGATTTTTGACTTTTCGACCGGCTGAGTGTCAGACAAAAATTGCCTGACCGTAATCAATTTCTCATTAGGCCCTAATGAAGTTGTTTACTCGATTTCCCTGGGGTAAATGAAACTACAGGGTTCTGATATGAGTATAGGAAACAGGGAATAGCTGAATGATGCGATGGCGTCATTCATTACGGAACCCTGATTGATTTGCGTCATAATTCAATTAATATGTGTGAGTATCAACTACCAACTGTTTTAGGAGTATTCTCAGTCATAGATGAAGGAATAACTACTCTACTACCTCAGTGTTGAAAATAATATTTTAAGACACCAGCAGACGATTTCAATTTCTTAAGTAAAACCTACTTGGTATGATTAGGTTTCATTTCTGTGTTTTTTATAACTATATATTATTAAAAAATCTCAACTAAAATTTTTAAGAAATCCGTCCAAGCGTTTCATAAACACCGTAAAAAAATGCAGATAAATTTAAAAATAAATAATGATTTTGCATACGTTAAAAAAATGCCAAAAATATTGTACAGGACCTCCTTTGTTACTAATTTCCATGTAATAACATCAAATAATTATTCTGTGAAATTTTAAACCTGTGTAAACTATTGCGGTTCAAAAGATTTAAATGTAAGACAGACAGACAGAGTTCCAAATCCTAACAATATCATGCCTACCAAAAATTCCGACCAGTAATTGAATGTAAATAATTTTGTCGGTCTATTTTGTCCGTGGAAATGATATGTAAACGTCCCTTGGGTCAGAAATATCCATTATACAAGGTGTTTTTAATGGCTGTTATGAATATATCCAGGCTATGATTCAAATAGACTGGATACGCTCATATCCAACATTGAAGCATCATCTATGATTTTACACACTAATATTTAATAGTTCCTATGTATGTTATTATCATGATTTAAATTATGAAAATAATGCCTAACGACATTCTATATGAGACACCTGTCATTCCCGCCCATGCAAATATATTGTTTTTACTCAAAAAAAAAACAAGCGGAATAAAAAATGAGGCTTATAGATACAATTAATAAACAATTCTGAAAATATCAGAATCGAGACGAACTTTTGTGTTATATTAATATGCTAGTGTCTTTCATTATACTAAAGACAAATATGTATTTAGATTATTCCAAAAATATTTGAAATTCTAAGCCAACAAATCTAAAAAAAAAACATGTCACAGTAAACAAAATATAGTCTACAAGCTTGGCTTTTTGCAACATATATTTTATGTAAATAAAAATGGGTATAACGATCAAGGTTCAACCAAAACGCTCCATGTAAATATAAGATCTTCAGCTAAAACTATGTATTGCTCGTAGAACAGATGGCCGTTGGGGCATTAAAGTTTTCGAGTGGCGACCGCGCACCGGAAAACGCAGTGTAGGCAGGCATCCCATTCGGTGGACCGATGACCTGGTAAAGGTTGCGGGAAGCCGCTGGATGCGGGCAGCGCAGAACCGGTCGATGTGGAAATCCTTGAGGGAGGCCTTTGTCCAGCAGTGGATGGCCTTCGGCTGATCATGATGATGATGTATTTTATACGGCAACACCTGCCTCTATCTACATTTTTTTTTAAAGGTGCTTTTATATAAGTATATAGAATTTATGATTCAAAGAGAGTTATTAAAATAAATATTTCAGTGTAGGCTTGCCGTGGCTCGATTTCCGTCAGTGTGACCACACCTCTACCGCTATTATTACATCAAGTCGGAGGCTTGGTACTGGTAACACAAACATTTATACAAACGCCTAAGCAAATAAGAACTGGAGAAATTGATCCATATGAATAAGGAAGTTTGGTTTCGGTTTTTTTATCGTACGAAGGTAAATAATGTCCTTCGTGTCAATAAAATAAGGCAAAGTACACGGTACACGGAAGTCAAGGAAAACATCCGGAAGCTTCTGCTTGTCATACGGAATAAGTTTCCTCAAGAAATCCATATCAAGTTAACACAAAGTAATTCGACCAGCGGACAGATCTGACAAACAATTAAGAATTTAATAAGGATTCTTTAGGGTTGTCGTTCAGTGAAAGCCACCGTTATCTTTTTGAGATAGGTTTTTACATCCTGGTTATGATTTTGTCTACTAACACTGGGTTCGACAATAGATAAATATTTTATAAAATACTATTCCCTAAAATTATAGCGTTCTTCCTAGAATAGCTGTAAAAAATACTTCGATGGTAAATTATTCTCCAGGCTATCTATAATTTCGAATCCCTTATTCTGAGAATAACAATCTTAATTATTATCCAAAAAGCTTTTAGAAAAACAATAAATTGTACAAGATATTTCTTAAGAAATTCCTAACAATTCGTCAGAGTTAATAAAGCAAAATATTATTTATTCTGAGGCAAAATTTTTATATTTATTTCTTGAAACTTGTTTCTTTACTAAATATGAAAATTATAAGCTGTTCTCGATAGGCGCCTTTGTTCAATATTAAATTACTGTGAAGTGCCAAACGTCATTTAAAATTTCAACTTACCTACTGACAATTTATTTGTGACAGACAGTGTTGCCAGTTTAAATATGAAAACGTAGTCTGTATTTGCAAAGATATATTATGATTATGATTAATAGATTTAAATACTCCCCGTATTGGCCTTATTTTGGGAGCCAGAGGTCGTTAAATGAAAATAATTTCAGAATGTGATTGGATATGAATGTTGGTAATGGATTTTCGTTACTTAGTCTTTTTTGAATTTTTAACAAATTATGCTTTGGGGGCTATGTATTGCGGCCCTGACCACACTGATTGTGCTTATGGAATTTCGTTAAAAGCAAGTATAATATATTATGAGACGAAAATTCCAAACTCGCTATGATTTTATAATTTTTCTCGTTATAGGTTCTATAGCCTTTTGAAAATTGATACCATTAAACGTTGTTTTTATACCCTACCAGCAACGAAATCAAGTTCTATAAATTGGTCCCCGCCGGGAATCTCACCTATGAACATCTGTGTGAAACAAGAGGCCTAGTCATTACGCCAAGGTGGTGGTTTGCAAGTACTTCGTTACGTATTTTGTCGACAAAATCTCGTGATCTACCTACACAACATTCCAATTTAGGTCATATTCAAAACGAAATTATGAGCAATATTTGAACCGATCAATTGCGAACTGACTAGTTCAAATAACTGTATTTGGCGAATCAGACTATCGCTATCAAATATAAGAATGACCAGCCTAAATCCAGCCAATCACGACAAATGAAGCTTAATCGCAAATTATCAACAAGCCATATTTATTGTCAGGACTTAAAATTCATCAAAACGTAAAGCCAGAAACGGAATCAGAAAGCCAGAGTTTCGAACTCCAACAGTGTCGCTTTATAATTGCCTATCACAACAAAATCAGAACTTAATAAAAATATGAAGTTTGCACATATAATAAGAACGTGTGTGTGTGTTATATACAAACCATTTGTTGTAGGGTTTACGGTAATTAAAGAACAACTAATAATTAAGTACCTTGTGCTAGATCGTTTGTAGTAAGTTTTTTTGTAATACGGTCAGATGTAAGTACAAACAAACACATGGAAATGTTAATTTTTTTTTTAGAAAGCGTTCCTGATTTTTGCGCTGTAACTAAATACCTCTTATTCGGTGGCTAAGTGGTTAGCGATCGTGACCTCTGATCCGAGAGTCGTGGGTTCGATCCCCACACAGGGCAAACTTTTCTGTGATGAGCAGAATTGTTTGCTCTGAGTCTGGGTGTATTTTATCTATATATGTATGTATTTAAATGTATATGTGTATGTATATCAGTCTCTGGTTCCCAAGATACAGGGAATCCTAGTTTGGGGCCAGATGACCGTGTGTGATTTGTCCCGGATATTATTATTATTATTATTATTATTCACCCCATAGTAGAGGATCGCCGTATTTCAACCACACCTTTTGTTCGCGTTAGGAGGCCATCTCATGTTATTTGTCATCACTGCTAATGGTGATTTAATGGGCGCCATATTTACTTATTATGGTCACTCAGATCGGGGATACTTTCAGCATGGTTTATTTCAATTAAGCGCGTGTAAATCGCGATCATTTTTAGTCAAGACAAGATATGATTAAGCCGTTGCTAGTCCAGAAGCTAATCATGTCATTGTAACTGTTTGTAAAATAAATTTTAAACTAAATCCACCCCGCTAAATTCGATAATTCCTGTTATCATATCAATCCCCTTGTCGTAGCTAGTTAAATTCTTCACTTATATCGATTACTCAAAGATATAAACATTTTCTTGTGTACTAGGATGAAAGCTTCTCATACAATTTTTTTCGTTTAGTGAAATAATTTTGCATTAAATCGTCCTGTTATTGTTTTTATATCGTATATGATAATCAGTAAGTTGACTACTTTCACCAAATACTTCTATTCTATTTTTCTATTTGGCATTCCACATCTCATTAAAGGAGTGATTTTGCCAATGTCTAGTGAAAAATGGGAGAATCTTCAATAAAAAAAATTGCGAAACGCCAATGTCAAGTGAAAGTCACGGCTCTAAGCGTGATGGGCACTTAAAGACGCTCCACGTGGTGGTTTGCTGCTGGAACTCGGAAAACGGAGCTGTCTCCAGAGTTAATCCTGAATCACAGCTATTTCCCCATCACAAAAATAACGTTGAAACTACTCTAAAACGGAAATAATTGAAAAATTTACTCAGCAGACGTGTACTCGGTACAAAGTCCCGGCAAACAACCCCACCAAATACTTATTATAATAAGTAGTCTTCTTTCTTAGATGACATTCCATATGTCATTTTACGAATAAATGTCGAGTGAAAAGAGATTAGCAAAGTATTTCAGAAAATCTTATGTAGGTGAATTATATAATTCCTTGGTAAAATCGGGGCCGGGAAGCTAAATGTCAAATAAAGGTCGCGACTCAATGCTCGGTACAGAGAGTCCCGGCAGTCAATGAATACTTATGGGTAGTAATTATCCTTAACATGTGTGTAACAAAATATTTTTCACGTTGAAAAAAATACTTAATTGAGTGATCTCGCTGGTTTTATCAGCTATATTTTGGTTGGTAGTAGAGATGTTACTGGACGTTGCTGGGCTAGACTGGCGAGGGACCGAGACAAATGGGCGTGCACAAGAAGAGGCCTATCCCAGCAGTGGCCTAATGTGGGCTGATTAGATATATAGGATGTTAAAAAAGTGCGTTTGAAATTTTAAGGGTTACTCAGAATCAAGTATAGAATACAGGAAAAATATAAAAAAATCCGCTCCTCAAATTTTATTTTTCAGATTTTCATACTAAGTCTGTAGAAGTGAATCAAGAAATTGTATGGAAAACTGAAAAAAGTTGTAGATTGGATTTTTCCAATATTTTTCCTGTATAGAGAGATAGATAGTAGGGCATACACCCTGTATAGAGAGATAGACAGTAGAGCATTTTCAGAGCTCGCCCGCTTAGCCACCACCGTCTTATCTAATTTTTTGATATATATTAATAATATAGCCAATTCCTCATTGCGTTGCGGAATTTTAATAAGCCCGCTTCCATCTTCGGCATTATTATCACTTACGTGAGATGATGACAGAGTGTCCCGGGAGTCAACTCACCTAGCATTAAGATGTAATATAATATAAGAAGTTTTTAAAAAATGTGTTGGAGGGAGTTTCTTGGGACCTGTCCTTTCTTCTCACTCCGCAAACACTTCCCGAAACGGCGGGTATACGAGTTTAGAATGGAAGGAACCTCGTATTAGGTAGATAAAAGAATGACGTTCAAAAAGTTTACACTGCTACCTAATTCGCATAAAATATTTTCATTTCATTTCAATTCTAACCAATTGCGGATAAAAACTGTCAGAAGCAAGTTAGAAATGATATCCTGTTCCAAAAAAATTGTAAAAAGCAAGACATTTGATGAATAATTTTAGTGTTTTGACATAAATAAAATAAATGTAGAACCAAGTTACAAAATATTAATGGCGTAACCTCAACAAAGTCACAGTTATTTGCAAATGGACCTCGTTAGAGCGAGTTCAAGATATTTGTACAGCACTACAGTAGGTACTGGTGACGTCAACTCAAGTCATACACTTATGTATGTTGTGCCATTAGTCCACTGTAAACCCATTAACCCTCAACCGTAAAAACAACTTTAATATTTGAATAAGAAATGTATATATTGTTTTAATTTTGGCTATTAATTTAGGCTACATGGTTTTTTTAAAGGCAACGAGCTCTTCTAACCTTCACAACTGTGAATTTAATATTTAAATTAAAAATATATGATATTACTTAGTTTGGCTATTAATCTAGGCTAAATGGTCGTAAAAAGTCAACAAGCTTTACTTCTAATGTTAACAACTGTAAAACAAAACTAACTTATTTTTTTTATTTATTATTAATGCACGATATTTGTTAGTTTGGCTAAGTGGTTGCAAAAAATTAGCAAGCTCTGAAACCTAAATGTACTCCTTCAAGGTACTAGTATTGCTTTCTGAATGTTTTGAACTATATATGAATCTTCAAGGCGGTGAATAGGTTTTACTATTTGGGATTTCTGCTCCTCAACATCAAATGCGTTTGAAGTCAAACGGTTTTTGGAATTATTATACATAATCAGCCATTTAGCCATTACGCGAATTGTCCCTTTTTTAGAACTGTCTATGGATCTCTTTTAGAAGTTTATTTGGAAAGTACGATGAGAGGAGCTTAACTAATAGTTCCGACCGCTATTTTGTTACACATTATTTTACTAGTGCCTTTTAGGAAAATAAATACAAAATCGTATATTACCCGAGGTCTAAAGCTCGAGGGTAGGATACTTAGGTCATAAATGAAACGCTCACATGGAAGTGCCAGTGTCAACAACAATTTTGCAGATTTATGACGTACTCTGTGACAACAAAGGCAAACGCGAAAACGTTGCGAGTCCGAGATTCCAAAGATTTAGTCCGCTTTGTTCCATATTAGCCAGAAAATGTGCAAGAATAACATGTATTTTTCCTCACTGACCACCTTTTAGGACGATACACATACTGAGTCCACTAAGTTATTGTTACATTCTAATGCAGTGAATTGTGAATTGATTTGAAACAATACACAGGACACATCAATGTAGGTAGGAAATAATATGGCTATCATTTAAGTTGGTAGGAAGGACAATATGCCTATCCTTATCACAATAATTCATAACATCAAACTGGTCGTAGCACGCGCATATAAAGATTTGCGGCACACTGGAAAAACTTCCTTGATCACAGTGGAGTAAAACGTTACATAAATTTCAGCAACATTCTTCACGGTGACTTGGATGGATTTTTTCAGAGGCAAAATGATTCAAATTCATAAGATACTTGCTAGGTTTTTGTCGTAGATATATTCCTAAGTCGTACCTATTACTCAAGGGAAATAAATATACATGTCTATCGATCAATTTTGTCAGAATAAATAAAAACAAAAAATATAGTAAATTTATCACAGGCCAAGTGCTTTAACAATGAAAGTTCACGGGTTGCATTACCGGAGGTAGTTTATTGCTTCGTTTAAGTAGTTTTGTATTGTTTTTCTATGTATCACCCATCGTCTTAATAGAAATTCATAACTAACAAAACAAAAATGTGGTATTTTGCCCAATAGTAAAAGTTGAAAACCAGTGAACAGATTTTCACCAAACATAAACTAAGGAACACCGCGGTGAAACCTAATTTTCGTAAAAAAAGAATTCGCCTTCTAATCAGTCCACCCAGTCGAAGGTTACGATACTAAAAAATACGCAAACACACAATATCTACATGGCTTCAACGTATACAACACACATAGTTAGCATCAGGAGTTAATAATAATTTCACATAATAGGCTATACTTGTAGCAACATTGATGTATTCCTGGATTACATTCGCCATTTAAGTTACTCGGGATCAACCCTTTGTTTCGAAAAGTCAACAACACACAAACAACTGGTTTTAGTGTAGACTGTGAATCCCTATTTACCTCTTAGAGGATAAATGGTCCCGTTGTTTGCATTAGTCATGTTTGCAGTGTCAGATATCTGGGGACTGAAGTAAAGCATGATAAATCGGGCAGCGGGCAGGTTTACTACTTAAATTTTCATACTTTTAAGTTTCGTGCACTTTCGTTGATATTGTATTTCTTTACCATGGGTTGTCTTTTAGCGATAGGAACGCCTCAGTTTTATTTTAATTTAATTTATTAATTAGTAATAAGAAATTTCATAGCTGTAATTTGTAATGTATTGTTATGTCTGATACTAGCAAATAGATCTAAGTTTAAGTTTACTAACAATATAAACAGTTGCGCGTGCGCCGCGCTCGAGTGCAGTCGCGCCCCCCCTCCTCACGGCAGTCCGAAGTCGCTCGACTTATTGCTAACGGTTTCGCGTTGTTGTTTAAAATTGTAATCATGACAAATAAGTGTAATCACTGTTGTTTGATTATAAACGAACTACTCGCGTTTATTCAGTGCAAAAAAGATGTAATGGACGAAGTTAGTTTGTTACAACTGTGCGAAAATCATTTCTCAGACACCGACGTGGATGCCGCGAAAACAGTGTTGGGTGATTTACTTAGTCGCCGCTCCTGCCGCAGAGGTGAAGGAAAAAAGAGAAGAAGTTTGCAAGATATCGTGACCATTCTAAAGGAGGAACCTGACTCACTCCCGATTTTTGTAGCCAGAGAGCTACACAAGCTACCCCCAATTTCCTTCGACCATATTGACGCAGCATCGCTGGTAAAAGACATAGTTCTGTTGAAACAGGAAATAGTCAACATAAAAAGCAACTACGTTCAACAAACTGCCTTTGCTGAAGTAAGCGAGCAAGTGTTAACCCTCAAGAAATCAATTGACCGCAAGCAGTCACATAAAAAGAGTGCAGGTACTGAGTCCCAGTGCACATCACAATATCAAGTAGATATTGCTCCTGATCGTGAATATTCCTGTTCTTCCCTATTTTCTTCGACTGTAATTCCTTGCGAGTTCGAGGGTAATTTGAAAAATAGCGGCGGCGGTGCAACGGACAGCGTCATCGCAGTCGCAACAAGCGTCACTCCCCCCGCCTCTGCTCCACCGCCCCCACCGCGACCACCAACTAAGCGACGCGGGCGAAAGAACAAAGCGGTCGTTGATTTTGGCGGGAATCAGCAGCGCCCGGCACCACTGAGAAGCACCCCCTGTAAACCGACTGTACAAAAAAATACTGACGATCGGAAGATAGACCATAGTTTTACTGTTGTGACGTACAAAAAATCGAAAAAATCAAGACAAGAACAAATTCCGCCTAGAAACGTAAATAAACAAGGAAAAGCACCTTTGACATCAAATAAAATAAAAGTCGCACCTAGACTGACATCTATCTACGCCTCTCGTTTTGACGCTGGCACGACCGAAGTGAACCTGAGAGAATTTCTTATCGAAAAGGGCGAAACTGACGCCGAGGTGGAACTACTTGTGCCCTACAAGAAAACGCCCTTCGCTTCATTTAAAATAACAATACACAAAGAAAAAGAAAACATTTTTCTAAGCGAAGAGTTTTGGCCTGTTGGCATCGAATATAGGCAGTTCAGAAAGCCCAGATATCAAGCGCGTAAGCATGAAAAGACCAGCGATGACGTCACAACGCCTCGACGTGACTGTTAAAGTAATCAGTTTTAACTGCAGATCTATCAAACAAGCGTACATTCATGTACAAGATTTTTGTAAGGAATATGACATCATTGCACTTCAAGAACATTGGCTGCTGCCCGATGACATTGATTTTTTGAAGACAATCCATCCTGACTTCGACTGTTATGGTGTATCAGCAGTAGACACCTCAAGCACCCTGAAGGGAAGACCGTATGGGGGCGTGGCCCTCCTATGGAGAAGGAGCCTGTTTCGATATGTAGTGATTCGACGCGAGTGGCGGCAGTGCGTATTGAGTTAAACCAACGTAGCCTTTTGGTTATGTCTGTGTATATGCCAACCGAGTGTAGCGATAACTTACCGCTTTTTTCGGAGTGTCTGGCAAAAATAAGTTCGGTGATAGAAGAATCTGACATTCAGTGTGTGTTAATGCTAGGAGACTATAATGCGCATCCTAACGGTATGTTTGCCTCCGAGTTACGCAGTTATTGTTCAGAACAGGATTGGATTTGTGCCGATGTCGAGATTATGGGTGAGTCATCCAATACCTATACATATAGGAGCGATATGCACGGTTCGACTAGATGGTTAGATCACTGTATTGTTACGTCAGCTGCTCGTGTGATGCTCACTGATGTGTTCGTATTGCATGACACATTCACATCGGACCACTTTCCCCTAATTGTGCACTGTAATTTTGATATGATCAAACCAAAAGTAAAAGTACGTAATGATAATAATGTTAATAAAGTAATTTGGGGCAACAGAGATTCAAATCAAATAGATCTGTATAACTTGTTATGTAATAATTTCTTACAATCGAGTAATTGGCCAGAACTGTCATGTAAGGATGCGAAAAGTTGTCTACATCAAAAAATTGATCTTTACTATAATTATTTGATAACCGCGATGAAAAACGCTGCAGTAGCCTCTTTTAAAGGCAACTCCCATAGCAATAAACGGCCACTAATAGGTTGGAACTATCACGTCAGAGATTCCCATGATAAGGCACGATGTGCATTTCAGGTGTGGCACACTGCGGGCTGCCCACTATCGGGTCAGTTTTTTGATGAAATGAAAAATACGAAAAAAGTTTTTAAAAATAAAGTTAAATGGTGTATGAAAAACCAGAACCAAATTAAAATGAACCTTATTGCCATGCACCGACAAAATAAGGACTTTAAAAACTTTTGGAAGGAAACCAATAAGCTTAATCCAAAATGTAGTTTCCCATTGTCGGTGAATGGCAGTCAAAATAATAAGGAGATAGCAGATATGTTTGTTAAACAATTCAAAGTCAAAGAGAAGACACACTGTGGCCGAGATGGCGCGGCGGCGGCGCCTGCGGACGGCCGCGATGACTCATGCACTGCGCGATCGCTCATGACCGCGCGGGACATTTTCGAATGTGTACGCACTATGAAGCGAGGCAAGTCCCCGGGCCATGACGGCCTTAGTGTGGAGCACGTGCTGTACGGCGGGCGGCTCGCTGCTTTGTGAAAAAATTTGTACATTTTTTAATGCGTGTCTTGATTACAATTACTTACCTAGTGATTTCATGAAAACGCTCGTTGTACCTATTTTAAAAAATAAGACAGGTGATGTCACTAGTCTGTCTAACTATCGCCCGATTTCGTTAGCTACAGTTCTATCAAAAATATTGGAAAGACTTCTATACCCCGAACTAAACGCAAATATAAAATTAAATAACGCCCAATTCGGGTTTCAAAGTAATCTCTCAACTGATCTTGCAATATTTGCTTTAAAAAATACTGTAAAAAGTTACATACAGAGACAAACCTCTGTATACGCATGCTTTTTAGATTTAAGTAAAGCTTTTGATACCTTAAATTACAATATACTCTGGAGTAAATTGCGACAAACTGAGGTGCCTCTTAAAACAATTAATTTATTGGAATACTGGTATGCGAACCAAACTAATCAAGTTCGCTGGAGGAACTCAGTATCTGAAAGCTATAAGCTTGAAAATGGGGTTAGACAAGGCGGGCTGACATCCCCTATTCTCTTTAACTTATATGTAGACAGCCTGATCGGCGAGCTCAGCGGGACCAGAGTCGGCTGCCACGTCGGCGGCGTCTGCCTGAACAACTTGAGCTACGCAGACGACATGGTTCTGCTGAGCCCGTCGGTCACGGGCCTGCGTAAACTTATATCTATCTGTGAAAATTATGCTTTCAGGCATAACTTAGTGTACAATGTAAATAAATCAGAAGTTCTTGTTTTTAAGCATGGCAAGGGTCCTAATCTGATACAGCCAATTAACCTTTGTGGTAAGCCGTTAAAGATTGTTCATCAATTTAAGTACCTAGGTCATATACTCACTGAGAACCTAGATGATGATGAAGACCTTGAAAGACAGAGAAGGACTATTGCTATGAAGAGTAATATGTTGGGTAGGCGGTTTGCCCATAGTTCAAAGGATGTTAAAATAACGTTATTCAAAGCATACTGCCAGGCGTTCTACACCGCGCACTTATGGCAAAAATATAAGCAAAGAACCTATCATACACTGAGAGTACAGTACAACAACGCGTTCCGCGCGATGCTCGGCCTGCCGTGGCGGTGTAGCGCGTCTGGCATGTTTGCGTACTACAGAACTGACGACTTTTATGCGGTCATGCGACGTATGAAGGCTTCCTTTCACAGCCGTGTCTTGAGGTGCAATAATAGTATTATCGAGGCTGTATTTAATACACTGTATATCTATGACAAAAGCTTTATAAGTTTGAATTAGTTTGACTATATTACTATATTACTGTACTGTACTGTATTATTTTGATTGTAATAATAATATTGTATTATTTGTAATTTATTTATAATTTATGGGACTCAGTACCTGCAATAAATGATTTTATTATTTTATTATTATTATTATAGCTACTTAAATTTTTAAATAATTTTCTCTGTACTTGTTAGTGCGGAAGTGCTTTTCTGTATCTATTAAGCTTTTGTTGTATGATTTATTAAAACAAACACACAAATTGGTTAGCTGGTTGGTCATTCATTGATTTGGCTGGTTGGAACATAATTCATTGCTAATCTTTTAAATCTTCAATTGGTTAGCCCTTGGCGTCATCTCATCTGATGATGATACAGAAGATGGAAGCGGACTTACCAAGATTCCCCAACGCAATGGAGAAGTCTGTCCAATATTGCCACTATTCGGTGCTCAGTGTAAAAAAAGAAACGACGCATGTTCAGTCATAGTTTTAAAAATAATAAAAACGGATATAAGAAAAATAATAGTTGTTGAAAGCATAAAAGAGATCAAACGGATAGTTCAGATCAAAGAGTGGGAAGTGATTAATGTGTAATATGTAAAAATAACAAGGTAAAACTACAGTCAAGTATAGACGATAAGGTTATGTTTGTTATCAGTCCGTCAACAAAATATTGTGTTATGAATGGAATCGAAAAGAAAATTTTAGAAACTATTTTAGAAAATACTAGAATATGTAAAAAAAGTTAACAATTGCTTCTAATCATGAAATTAAACAATTTTCTACGAGAAACCTTCAAGCAATCAAATACTCTTTATTGTTATACTAAATAAAAAGGAATAATAAAAATAAAAATACCTGCTTTAAAATTCTTGGTTAAATTTGAATCTTCCTAAACCTACTCAAAACACAAAATATTTTTCATTTCAATTGAGTACAGATTTCAATGGGAAAATCAATGGGTTTCAATGATTTGCTTTATGAGTAGAAATAGCTTGATTTTTATCAGGAATTTTAAATTATCTGGCCTTGTTAACTAAAACTTAAAGACAAATAAAACTAATATAATCGGTATATAATCTTTACAATAAACAAGAAACAAGTTGAAAAACACTACGTATTTTACTATAAAATAGAAAATATTTCCTAATTTTCGTAATATCGTCCCAGTGTTCCATACCGAATATACGATAACTAAGGTAAGAGACCCAAATAAAGCCTATGCCCCAATAAGGCCTAGGTTTCAAATTTCCCACTTAGACATTTCAAATAACCGCGAAAGTTTACAGTGGTGTGCCTAAGGATGTATCTGACACATACAAGAATAGCGAGCGCCGCTTACCACGAGTATGTCGGAATAAGTAGTCGAAAACAGTCGGGACGCGGAGAATACGCTTGTTTTATAAAATTTCTACAGGTAACGATGTAAGTATTTTTATATTTTTGCACGCATGCCAAGATTTTTTTTGTGTGTTATTTAGTTTAAAAGTTTAGTAACTCCTACATAAGCATTTATACGCCATTTTTTCAGTGTATTTTCTGTAATATTTTTTTTTCTTACACATACGACATGTCCAAATAAGGCCTATCAAAATAATATAGGTGCAAATAATATCGAATGGATGACATGCGGCAATGTCTTGCTTGTAATATCAGGTAGGTATCATGAGCTACATAAAAAAATTAACTGTTCAGGAGATTGCTTGGAGAAAATGAAGAAAGGAAGGATAATATGTCGAGACGATTATCAAGACTGATTATAACGCCCAAATATCATTACTAAAGGATCTTACTAAATTTAGATAATATTACGTTGATATGTTTTAGTAACTGAAGTTTAATGATTGTTTTTTCTTTCTTTTAGTATGAAAGGCCTTATTGCGGCATGGGTCTCCCAATAAGGCCTAAATGACTTTTTTAATATTTTGATTCACAGAAGTCTGATTTTTGTTTTTTTAACGTTTCAACTATATTTATTTTAAAGTTTAATAAATAAAGATTAATATTTCAAAAGATGAGTGAGTTTTTCTTAAAAACCTACTAATTACGTCAAGATAAAAATAAGGTAGGCCTTATTTGGGTCACTTACCTTACTTGATAAAGGATCTATCAAAGTGCTATAATACAATATAAGTGCTACGACAAAAAACTACGAACTTGTCTAAACCGAATAACAGATGGGAGATCGAAGACAAATTCTTAGATGTTTTGCTGAATACAATATTACAATATAAGGTGCTACTTTATTAGTGCCCGATATTTTAGTCAGTGCTTCTACTCCTGATTCTGATTAACTTTCCCCAAGGAACCCATAGTCAAATCGTAAAAAAAATTTTGGACTCTTCATACTAATTTGGCCGCTCGGCTGATCGATTTGTATGAAGAGTCCAAAAACTTTTTTACGATTTGACTATGGGTTCCTTGGGGAAAGTTGATCAGAATCAGGAGTAGAAGCACTGACTAAAATATCGGGCACTAATAAAGTAGCACCTTATATATGAACTGAATATAATTCTCTAAGATAAATACATAATACGTTACTGTAGAGGAGTAGTCACTTTTTTAGATTGAATTTATAAATGCGATTTAAGTGCTGTTTTTTATAGTTAGTGCTTTCATTAACATATTCTCTTTCTTATTCTATTTAAGATCACTTATGTACTAGGTAGAAAAAAAATACGATTTAAAAGAATGCATTAACATTTTGGTTCGATTGATTCGTTTTAGAATAGACTTTAGTTTCCTTTGGAAAATTGTTCAGTATCATTTTGTCTTGCATACATGTACTGCTCTATAAAATTGGTTTGGTCTGACCACATTTTTGTGACTATGAATGATGGTAAGTGGAAGTCTGAGGCCCATGTTCAAGAAGAGTGAACGACTTTTGGCTAACATGATGAAGTACATATTATATTCAATCAAAAGTTTGGAAGTGTGGGGAAGTTTTTCTTTTACCCAAGTTTTTGTTCTAAAAGGGCCTTCAATATTGGTAGATGAAATTAATATTCGTGTTTACAAAGTTGGGGGAACAAGATTCCTTTTCAAAATAAATAAAAATACAAGAGAAAAATGAGTATGTTTTCTAGTAAATTTTGCTAGAAAAGCAAATCATCAGTCATCAATAGAAATGGCTTAAAAATATTTGATAATGGTGTAAATAATTATTTACTTCTGAAAATTAAAGAACAAAGCTTTTACTTAAATATTACAGACTCTTAAATACAATAATTAAGAGTTTTACAGTCGTGATATTTATTTATTAACAGTTTTTTTACTATATCCCACCCACCTCGACACAACAACGTCAAAAACATTATAACGCTTCAATTACATTTAAATAAGTGCACACTTAACAATGATAATAAAAAAATGACGATTACTAATCGATGTCACAAACAATTTTGACTAGTCGGCATTTATAAAAAAAATTGACTGAACTGAAGACTATAAATATCGATTACGGGATATTCTAATTATACAGGCAGGCAGATAGCATTTTTAAATATTTTTCCTGTATTCTACCCTTGATTCTGAGTAATCCTTAAAATTTCAATCGCACTTTTTTTAACATGCTGTAAAGGCAAATTTCAATGTGAAAAAGTTCTTATTATTTCACTGATTTCAGTATCAAGAGATCCCATCACTTTCAAAAACGGGGCTGGCGACAGTTAATTTAAATTAAATAGAAACAATTTAAAAGTTTCAGTAAAATTGGACTGTTATTGACATGTAGATTAAATACAAAGTTATTCTGCTATAATGACAAATATTCTATTAAATACAACCTGTAAACTGTTACAATAGGGTGTTCCAAGATATAAGGGGTGAAATTTTTTTTACGAATTCTGATACGCATACCCTCATTTTTTTTCCTTTTTATTCCAAATACTCAAAATAAAAATATTATTGCAATAGAATAAGGGTAAGCCGTGCCGACTTCATGTCAGTTTTAATTTTGAAATTAATACTGGGCTACATTTAAAAGGATAGTACCTATATTCTTGTAGATTTGGGAAAATAAAACACTAATCTCTCTTATTCCAACATTTTTGTATCACTTTATTATTGTTTGTATATATTTAAAAATTTATTATATATTTTATTGTTCGTATTTATTGTGTGTATTTTTTTTAAAGTTTGCTTTTTGCAATCAGGATAAATTTTCCTGTGTTCTTGAACGCAACGTAATAAATATAGTGTTTGCTCCTCTTTAACTGTAATTAGTCCATGGAAGTCCTGCATCAACTTAACTGCTCGTTCAGCAGTATCATTTACTGCTTTTAGGGACAAAAGCACTTTTTTAGTTTCTAGGAATGAAGTATTGTGCTCCCACAAAGAGGGACACTCCTGAAGAAAACTATCACCGATTTTAAAACGTGAGAACATGGTTTTGCTTTCAACTGACACGAAATCATCGATATTTTTCTCTGAAAATAAAGAAAGGAACATAAGTTAACAACTTTATTATTTATTTGATGTTTTACATCCCCAATTAAAAATATATCCTTTTTAGAGCTTCTTAATTCCACTGACATGTTTACTTAATGAAAATAATACGTATACTAACGAAAAAACTAGGAAATACACGAATACCGACACGTAAGCGCGCGCTCTCCGTAGTACGCAAGTACGTGCATGTTTGGGTGCAAGTCGGCACGGGTTGCCGTTGTTTAAATTACGTCAAATTTATTTTCTAATCGTTTTGACACAAAACGAAAAAAATAGGGGGTATGCGTTAAAAAATATGTACTTTTATTTTTTTGGGACACCCTACTGTTACAATTTAAAAGAGACAACCATTTATGTAAAAGCAGGAAAGGCTTGGGCTAAGTAATAGAATTCCAGTGGTACTCTTTGGGTACGGAACACTGAAAATAACAATAATTACTAGCTTACCGACAAAAGGCGCTCCTAAGAAGAACCACAAAATAGAATTTGTAAGCAAATTACATTTAAACTGCTCACCAAATTTTCAAACAGATGAAAGCAAACTGCTTCATCACTGAAATTAGGATTAGGCACGCGAAATTGTTCCATCATTGCTGTCATCTTTGAGAATTACTTTGTAAACGTGTAATAAACAGAAGTAATTGAGTGCGGGGCACGGAAATTAATTCAATGTTGGGTGGTTCGGGCGGAAAACCGGCCGAGCGACGGTCGCGACTACTTTCCACTTCCTGTTGATGTGGCTGCGTTCCGAAAGGTATGAAAGTATTCGTTGAAAGTCACTGTGTAATATTATTGATGAAATTAGAGGAATTAGACTAATTTTAGGTATTTGCATCCCAGTTGCCACTAAAAACAGTATGTATGTATGTTAACAACTCATAACGTCCCCACTGCAGGGGCACGGGTCTCTTCCCATACTTCGGGAAGGATAGGCTATACTCCACACACGGGGGCCAAGTACAAAAACAGTATACAAATCAAAAGTCGCAATGCACACATCCGGAAGTGTAAATCGAAATACTTTGTGTATCCGGATGTCCATAGACGTATATTGAAATGCCTTGCTAATTAGACCGTGGATATTATTGCTAACTGTAAAGCAAATTAACAAAGCAGTCTGTCCCTTAGGGATAAACACGGTTAGATCTATCACGGTAAGTAAAGAGAGAGACAGAGATATCGGCTATAAGTCAGACTAAAAAAAACTTTATTTCGTGTTCTCATATCTATGGGCTATAGCGTGCAATCTCTCAAAAAATTTTGAAAACAAATGAGGGTGCTGCTCCTTTATAAATGTCAACATTTGAATATGTTTAGTGAGGTTGCTATAAATATTTTTTGCTCTATCAAAACTCCGTTGCAAAACTTTTGGACAGACTGTTGTTACGAGGCTATGGATTTCAAAATAAATATTTTCCTTTTATGATTATTCGGTCGAATCTTATAAGTCTAAATGAACTGAAAGACGTTTAACGACAACATGGTACAAAAAGGCAAAAATTAAGATATCTCATAACAAAATTGTGAAATAGTGTCATAAAGAGAAGTGTTAAAATGTTGTCATGTGTATGTAAGTAAATACTACTTTTTATCTTCTTCTTATCTTTGTACCCTAAACAACAATCCATAATAAAGATTCGTTCATCATTATCCAAAAGACGTCCACTGCTGAACAAAGGCCTCCCCCAAGGATTTCCACACCGACCGGTTCTGCGCTGCCCGCATCTAGTGGCTTACGCAACCTTCACCAGGTCTTCGGTCCACCGAGTGGGAGGTCTTCCTACATTACGTTTTCCGGTACGTGGTCATCACTCGAGAACTTTAATGCCCCAACAGCCATCTGTTCTACGAGCTATGTGCCCCGCCCACTGCCACTTCAGTTTAGCGACCCAGAAAAACGCTTTTAATGAGGGTAAAAATATAACAGAACTTTTATTCTGAACGCACCCCCAGAAGTATGTTACCAGTATGCAGCGTGCAAGTTGTATAGCTGATGCATGCGGGCATTGATTGCTTTGTTTGCAATTCACGTTTCACTAAAGTCAAGATAATTGGATTCATGAAGACTTTATTGCCTCCTATAGATGCAACTCTACTAACCAAAGAGTATGTTATCACTACGTTTTACTAACTGCTATAAACTCAGATTAAAATGTCTTTATTTGCTATAAACAAATGTAGGATTACGTGACTGCGCTGCGGTTAATGGGCTTCCGTTGTTATGAAAAGTTTTTTGACCTGGATACAAGTTTTTCAGACGTAATAATCATTATTTATAGGCAAACTTCTTCGGGAGAAATCCATTTTGCAGTAGCGGTGTGAATTACAATGGCAGCGGCTCACATTTTTAAGGGTGCGTTTCCACTGGAGCGGAGACGTGCCGAATTGATCAATCATTTTGCTCGAAATGAAGTAGAGCGGAGGTTTTGAGTAATCTGATTAGTCACTTTTGTAAGTCTCCGCTTCGTCCCGCTCCAGTAGAAACGCACCCTAATGGTCAAGTCAGATCAGCTTCTTGCAACACGGTTACAAAATATTTTACGGAAATTGATGGAAGTTCGTAACTGTCTACCGCTAAAAGTTTGCTTATCTGGCGTAGATAACTGGCATATGTCCTGTAAAATTGTTTTTACACGTGGAGTGTTTTCGTAATTTCGAGAAAACGACTAAACAAGTCTTGTTTGCTATAGAAAATTGACATCATCACGTTCGTCCAGGTATGGGGAACTTGCAAAAAACATAATGTTACTTCAGTCAATTAGAGATTTAAAAAACTTAAACATCTTCTTTTTCTTTAATGTTTATTTTTAGATGTCTAAACTTTAACCTTACCTATGTATTAATACATTCTAAATTGTAGGGAAGAGACTGGTTACCCACAACACAGGGAATCCTAGTGTGGGGACCAGGGCTACCCTTATCTTTTTAATGTTTGTTTTTTGGTACAATAAAGATTCAGCCTTTTTGTTTCGACTTAAACTATAATATTTATTTACTTTTTTTTAATCTAAAATTCATGCAAGTTCTCCCCTTCTTTTGGCATCGAACGCAGCAATAGTTCCATACCAAATACATTCAACATACGTAATACTTATCATTTCAAGTAGATATTCAAAGTGGAGCATGCGTCTGATTAACAAAATGGCACTACCTTGGAAACATCGATGTTTCGTACACAGCAGCTGCATTAATTGGAAATCGTGTTCAGAATTCCTAACATTTTGCTGTAGAACGCAGCTACCTAGTTTCTGCTATAGTCCGTCTTCATGTATGAAATTACTTGTACAATATTATCATTACTGAGGAGTACTGTACGTATGAATGATTTATAGATAGATTTACACTAGGTCAGCTTCAAAGGTTCATGTAAACTAAAGCTAAAGATTTTTGTTTACTGCTTTAATCTTCTTTGATCAGTTTTTGATTTAATTTAATTTGGAGAAGAACAATCTATAGTCGCATCGATCACGCAAGTTAAATGACTACAGGTACTGTCATGAACTAAATGGGTTTGACTGTAAGTGGTAATTACCGTTTTCGTGCTTCGTAAAACAGGTTATGCCAACCCAAAATGCACTAAGCCAAGACAGCTTCGAGATGATAATGATATATAAAAGTATTATAGTTACGTAACTGTTGCGACATTGGAACTAATGTGATATTTTTATGAGCTTACTCAATAAACCCACAAAATGAAAATAATATCTCATCATTTTCCAGGATAAAAAAATATTGAACTTTCGCACATAACTTCCAACAAGATTCAAAATAATCTGTCTTTGCTGATTCAAAATATGTACAGTAGGCGCTATTATATACTGCTCTTTAATATTCATTAAAGTCAATTTGTATTAAGCTCGTGTAAACGACCACTAAGCTTCGCAAACGCTTACGCTGGGTTATTGATTCAAAAGGGAGCTATCGAGTAATGCAATGCTAGTGGCAGGAACTAATGGCGCATTTGCAAGTTAATGGCTGCGTTATTATTGCACTAAAATAAATATCCTTTGGTCTAGGCATGGACGTTTCAGGCACTAACTGTACATATAGGAAAGTAACATTAAATTTTACTATCTTTCCTATATTATTAAATCCATTTTGAGCATGAGAAGAAAAGTTATTTGGGCAGACGCTTGTGTTAATATCGGTGATAGATAACCCATATCGTGTCCACTGTGGCACCTGTCTTTTCCCTCAGGTACGTAGGGAAAGTTAAGCCTTACTGCACACAGGGGGTAAATTCGCATTTGTCCGAAACGCATGCGACTAGATAAATATTATTACATTTTGTATTGACGATCCCCGGGGTACGTTGATGAAATCTATTAATCTAGAGAAATATGCAGCAAGCTCTGAAAGGCAAAGGAAAGGCAAGGCAAATAAGGCAATAACAAAGTGGATCCCGGCAGAGGTAAACAGAAAAGGTCTAAATTTTCTACGGGTGGACGTTTTCAGATCAGAATTACGAGTAAGTACATTATTTTCCCCAAAGAATCATATTGTCTAATGACAAATGAAAATCATGTCAAAGGAAGGAACGGTTTCTCTAAGAATGTTAATATAATATTAGGTTATTGACTGACTCGGTGGCTAAGTGGTTAGCGATCCTGACCTCTGATCCGAGAGTCGTGGGTTCGATCCCCACACAGGGCAAACTTTTCTGTGATGAGCAGAATTGCTTGCTCTGAGTCTGGGTGTATTATATCTATATATGTATGTATTTAAAAGTATATGTGTATGTATATCAGTCTCTGGTTGCCAAGATACAGGGAATCCTAGTTTGGGGCCAGATGACCGTGTGTGATTTGTCTCAGATATTATTATTATTATTTATTTACTTTACTATAATAAATATATTGAGTTCATCAACTTAATCAAGAAAAATGCAAAATAATAATAATAATAATAATAATAATATCTGGGACAAATCACACACGGTCATCTAGCCCCAAACTAGGATTCCCTGTGTCTTGGGAACCAGAGACTGATATACATACACATATACTTTTAAATACATACATATATAGATATAATACACCCAGACTCAGAGCAAACAATTCTGCTCATCACAGAAAAGTTTGCCCTGTGTGGGGATCGAACCCACGACTCTCGGATTAGAGGTCAGGATCGCTAACCGCTTAGCCACCGAGTCAGTCAAATATGAATAATGTTATTATTAAATGAAATCAAAAACAAAACATTTTCCAACCTGAAAGTTTTGTTTATTATGTGCTGTTATTTCAGCGCTTATTTTCACCATGTGAGAATTTTACCTTGCTTTTTGAATATAAAATTAGATTTCATGCACAACCAATTGGATTACCTTTGAAATTTGGCTATACGCTCAGCTTCTGTAAATTTTAGCTACAGCTGTTAGCTGGGATATCGTAAAATCATGTTTGCGGAATAATAGGCTTTTGGAACGTGACAGAGTTTTGGAGCACTGCCCGTATCGGAGACAGTATCAAAAAAGTTTATACATATTTCCATTTTTTTATTAGTTATTGAAGTAACATTACGAGTATTAAAATTTAAAAATAAATAAGCGTTCAAAAAACACTTTCAGGTACTTAAATGTAATAAATTTGTGGATTTACGGGATGCATCTCCTCCGACTAGATTTCATGAAGTCCGTGTTACATTCACAAAACACAAATAGCAGTAAGTAATGGTTAAATAAGCATAATATACTCAACACAAGATTATTTGTAATTATAAACATAGAATAACAAGAGTAGCTATTCTCTCCTATTTTTCTCTTTGGTATTTCACATCTCATTAAAGGAGTGATTTTGCTAATGTCTAGTAAAAAATGGGAGAATCTTCAATAAAAAAATTGCGAAACGCCAATGTCAAGTGAAAGTTACGGCTCTAAGGGTGATGGGCACTTAAAGACGCTCCACGTGGTGCTTTGCTGCTGGAACTCGTAAAACCGAGCTGTCTCCCGTGGTTAATCCTCTTCTTATGACCGCTTATCTCTGAATCTGGATCACAGCTATTTCCCCATCACAAAAATAACGGTGAAACTACTCTAAATCGGAAATAATTAAAAAAATAACTCAGCAGATGTGTGCTCGGCACAGAGTCCCGGCAACCAACAAGAGAAGCTGTGTTCCAGCGGGGAACGTAAGTCATATGTCAAAACTGACAATACTATACATATAAGTGTTGCTACAGTTGGCGATGATGATCACCACATGTGAAATAAATATGCCTATTATTATTATTTTAAAACATGAATTTGGGCTACTCTGACCACTTCGCGCTAGGCGAAGTGGCAGGAGCTACTCCAGCAGAAGCACAGTCGGCTGGAGGTCAGTGCGACGAGGAGAGAAAGCGTCAGACAATCCGGGCATTGTCGAGGAAGACTGCCTTTTGCATAGCCGCTATTATCGGTCTGCCTCGAAGTCCCATCCGTAACCTCGTGCGCCAGGTTAAGGTACCGTAACCTCTTGTCGGCATCGGCTTGCACGAGGTTTTCGTCGTGTGGAATAGTGTTATCCACCAAAAACACCCTTGACTGCGCCCGATCCTTCAACACGATATCAAGTCTGTTATGATCAATAGACATGTCCGTGATGATGTCTCGGTCCCAGTAGAGCTTGGCGCGGTCATTTTCGAGAACCGACTCCGGCGTGTACTTGTAACATGGCAACCGCCGAGCTATGAAGCCATACTTTAGAGAGATCTCTTGATGCAGGATCCTGGCTGCTTGGTTATGTCTGTGCAGATACTCAGTGTTACAAATAATCGAACAACCGGAGGTTATATGGCGCAGGGTTTCACCTGGCTCACGGCACAACCGACATACGTCCAAGGTACCGTCTTTCATTATGAACCTCCTGTAGTTGTTCGTCTTTATAACCTGATCCTGTATGGCACAGACAAAACCATCGGTTTCTGCGAAGAGGTCTCCGAAACGCAGCCAGTGCACGGAATCCATCTACGAAGGATCTGCAAAGAGCCTTAAAAAACCTTCCGTGCAGCTCTTTGTCTTTCCATATGGCTTCCGGATCAACAGTACTAAGTACAGCCGGCGCTTGCCAGTTCTCTTGGGACATGGATAAAGGGGTTAGTCCTTTATCACATACTATGACAACTTTATGCAAATCACTGTCGACCTTCGCCAGGAAATAGCTTCGAAGGCTGCATATTTCACGGTTGTGCATTTGTTTTGCACATAGAAGGCCACGACCGCCATTCTTCCGCGGAATATACAGCCTCATCACTGACGACCTCGAATGATGCATCCTGTGGAGTGTCATAGTTCCGATCCAGGGCATCCAATTCAGCCTGTGTCTATCTGAGTATGCCGCAGGTGTACAGAAGAACGGGGATGACCCAAGCATTGATTGCACGTATCTTGTTAACGCCCGACAAATAGCTATTATAAACTTTTGTCAGGCGCTCCCAAAACACGTCACATACTGCCTGTTTCAACTCCGTTTCGTTCACACCAATGCTCTGCAACATACCCAGATACCGGTATGTCTCAGTCTCAGAGAGGGTACGAATGCTCATGGAGTCACTATTGACTCCATTCGAATGCACCATCCTACCTCTCTCTACATGAAGGATCGCACACTTATCCACCCCTAGATCCATGTTGATGGAGCTGCTGAAATTGTAAGTAATTCTCAACAGCTTCTCCAACCGTGTTGCATTTGGGGCGAACAGCTTGAGATCATCCATGTACAAAAGGTGGGTCATGCGTAAGCCCACTCTCTGAAACTGAAATCCCGTCCCTGATTTCTTGTGCAGCAAGGTGATTGGATACAGAGACAGGCAAAACCAAAGTGGACTCAGACAGTCACCCTGGAATATACCCCTCTTTATCCAAATCCGGTCTTCCGCATTTGACAACCGCTGACCATGGAGACTAAGGATCGTACTCCATTGCCCCATACATGCACCGAGGAAGTCTCTAACTGTACTATCAATCTTGTACAGCTCGAGAACTCTCATTAACCATGAATGGGGAACCGAGTCAAAAGCCTTCTTGTAATCAATCCAGGCAGCGGAGAAATTGCGTCGATTGCGGTTCACCAATTTGCCCACGACCGTGTCAATCAAGAGCAGCTCCTTCGTACCGCGACTCCCGCCCCTACATCCATTCTGAGTTACCGCCATAATGTTATTCGCCTCTATGAAGACATCTATCTTGGCCTTGTTATTGTTGTTTGTTGGATGTTAGTGTCTTATATGTTGTAGAAAGACACGTAATGGGGTGGTACTGGCTAGGGTCAGCGGTATTGCTCGACTTAGGAGCTAAATGAGTGTCAAGAAGTTCAGAACCTGACACTGCTCGAGTGCTTGCTGGAATTGGCTGGCTAAGGTCTCGTAACTAACCCCTTGAGCCAATAGTGGTGCAGTCCGTCGCTTCCTGGGGTTTTCCAGTTCGGAGCTTTACGGACCACTTGCGACACATCATCGGCACTAATGGTCACGGGGCTCATAGGTTCGATGCTATCACACGCCTCCTCCAACTCAGCCATCCACCGCTCCTCGTTGTGTTGAACGGGCCCAGACCACAGGTTACGCCAAAAGGCCACCATTCCCTCGTGATCTGGGCTTTCGCCATTGTTCAACACAGCAGGTTGGTCGAACGATCTATAGAACTTCTTCTGATCACTCATGAAGAGGCGATTCTGGCGAAACCAGCCTACTCGCTCCGAGTATCGCCGAATTCGATTTGCCCACGCAGCTATCCGTTGCTTCAGGTCATCGATGCGCTCTGCAACTAATCGCATTGCGTGGCGTCCTGCAGGATCAAAGTCTGATCCAGCAAATGCGAGCCTAACAAAGCGCATCACTCGGGGCCTGGTGTTACCCGACCTGAAAGCAATCAGTTTGCCAATGAGGACCCTTGCCTTGGTGATACGACGCTCTATCCGTTTTTGCCAAGCCGGCTTTCCCCGCGGAGCGGAGGTGCGAGCCGGTTCTGGCATTTTAGCACCAACAAATTGGCAGACCGCCACTGCAGCGCCAAAAAGGATTGAATTTGTCTTACCAAGGTTGCATTATTATTATTTTCAAATATAAATTTGGGCTACTCTGACCACTTCGCGCTAGGCGAAGTGGCAGGAGCTACTCCAGCAGAAGCACAGTCGGCTGGAGGTCAGTGCGACGAGGAGAGAAAGCGTCGGACAATCCGGGCATTGTCGAGGAAGACCGCCTTTTGCATAGCCGCTATTATTGGTCTGCCTCGAAGTCCCAACCGCCTAAGGTTACGATCCAGGTCAGCGGGGATCAAACCATTAACGGACAGGACTACAGGAATAATTTCAGTGGATTGCACTTGCCACACATCCGTAACCTCGTGCGCCAGGTTAATGTACCGTAACCTCTTGTCGGCATCTGCTTGCACGAGGTTTTCGTCGTGTGGAATAGTGATATCCACCAAAAACACCCTTGACTGCGCCCGATCCATCAACACGATATCAGGCCTATTATGATCAATAGACCTGTCCGTGATGATGTCTCGGTCCCAGTAGAGCTTGGCGCGGTCGTTTTCGAGAACCGACTCCGGCGTGTACTTGTAATATGGCAACCGGCGAGCTATGAAGCCATACTTTAGAGCGATCTCTTGATGTAGGATCCTGGCTGCTTGGTTATGTCTGTGCAGATACTCAGTGTTACAAAGAATCGAACAACCGGAGGTTATATGGCGCAGGGTTTCACCTGGCTCACGGCACAACCGACATATGTCCAAGGTACCGTCTTTCATTATGAACCTCCTATTTCACTTTCACTCCCATTTCACAGACAAAACCCTCGGTCTCTGCAAAGAGGTCTCCGAAGCGCAGCCAGTGCACGGAAGCCTTCTAATCTACAAAATTGACTAAGCACAGGGAGATCTGATAGATTTGAGCGAGCATCTTGATTTGAGTGCCTTTAGCCTAGACCCTTCAGTCACTGAAGTGATGCCGATACCGGATTGACCCTTTTCCTCTATAAAGATTGAGCAATAGCTGACTTTTGTGTTATAATCTTGATCAGCTGCTGTTCGTGGAAACTACTGGAAACTGGCCCCTCATGTAACAAAATGATAATTATAGGTTTTAAAGGAAACATTCTTTGTTTGCACTTAATTTTAGGTAGAAATTTAATATTATAAGACAGAAGTTTACTCTATGGCTCCTTCCAAAATCTCTTTCAACTTGATTGCTGAAATCTTCTAATTTAATTTTACTGAAAAGCTTCGTTACTGTCAAGAATTAATTGCTTAATAACACACAAATTAGTATTTCATGTCGATCGTTTCATGTTCCATTATGTTTGCAATAATTAATAAGATAATCAATATTCATGACATTTCATTAACTATGATGTAATAGGTAGCATGTAAGGCTTTTGCAATGGTACTATGTTGTGGTTGTTGGGGGCGGGATAGCCGGCGTAATTACCTACATAAGAATCATTTTATCTTCGCCCTCAAAAACCGGCAGAGCACTGATAACTAATAATCCTTCTGGGTTTACAGATGCTCATCCAATTTGTCTGGTTAGCCGACAGCATTTTGCCAACTTTTATAATAAATAATAAAAACCGGCCAACTGCGAGTTGGACTCGCGCACCGAGGGTTCCGTATAAATTCATAATCACACTTAGAATCATGAAATTTGGCAACAAGCAATGCTTATAGCACAAGTAAAGGAAAAAGTCCGAAAATCAAAAAAGTTTTGTTACATCACAAATATTATAAACCAGATTTATAAATATATATGATTTCATTTTTATTAGTCTATTATAAATATTATGATGTTTTGAGTGGATAAATACTCTACCCGTATTAGATTAAGTATTTCATGTTCTCCTCTACCTCAAGGTTGTCTGGAAGAGACTGCTTATAGCAATAAGTTCGCCTACCTGTACAGTCCCATAATTATGTACTCTAGTTATAATTATATTTAATTTTTTTATGTAAAAAAAGTGTAAATAAATAAATAAATTGTGATGTAACTAAAAATTTTTGTTTTTCAGACTTTTCTCTTTACTTGTGTTATGAGACGATGCTTGTTGCCAAATTTCATAATTCTAGGTATACGGGAAGTACCCTATAGGTTTTGATTCACATGCGAGTGTCCAAATATGCGGCATAAACGACCATATATACCTTTTGATTGCGTTGGCATAGAAGTTTGCTTTTTTCACAGTTTCAAGGGATTGCAGGCCTGAGTATTTGATATAAATTTCAATTTGATACGTCTACGCGTTCCTGAGAAAAAGGGTCTTGACAGACAGACAGACAGATGGACAGACAACAAAGTGATCCTATAAGGGTTCCTTTTTTCCATTTGAGGTACGGAACCCTAAAAAGTAACATCCCCGAATCACAATTATAACAAATCGTCATTTTCAAACTTCAAAATGCAGTAAATCTTGATTTTGTAAGGCCATTACCCGCACTGTAAGACACACAAAGACAGGCAATTAAGCTCAACTGGGTACAAACGAGGAGATTTCCAAGTTGGAAAACTGGTGTTAAGACTCTTGAGTACCGCCAGATAATCCTTGTTTGCAAAATGTTTGTGCTAATATCTTAGTCTTCAATCTTAAGAAGGTTTTAATAATCTAGTTACACGGTTCAATTTACGGCAAGATAAAAGCAAATCTACAAAGTTAAGAGTATCACAGACATTGTCCTTAAATAGTTTCAACGTCATGCCAAACATCAAAAGTGTTAAGTAAGTTTGTTCTCCGCATGCTATCGTACGCAAAGAATTTCGTCCAATAAAGTTAAGATGCAATTCTTTGATATCGGCGCAAATATCAAATTTTACGAAGATTTACGTGTTTTGCGGCTCTATGTTTTACAATTTATTAGGTTTGATGTATTTTGTAAAAATGTTACAATATTTTCTATATTTTTCAATCATATTTTTTCAATACAGGGTGACTGGTAAATCAACGGACGCATTTAAGGAGGTGAATAAGAAGCTGATACACATTCCAAATATGTAAAAAAAACATGACCTTAATTTTCATCATTTAAAAAATAATTTTAAAGTTCACCTCTACATTTACTAAATACTAAGTCACGTGTACGCGGCCTCGGGCAACGACCCCGAGTAACGGCGGCGCCAAGGCGGCGCGGACTCGCCACTGCGCAATACTGCGCATGCGCGTGAGCGACTGCTCCCGCGTCTCTGCCCTGCGCCGCGCCGCGCCGGCCCTAGTCAGTCGCCCGCGGGCCGTCGTCGTAGGGGTGGCGTGCGTTCACGCGTCACGTTCGTCCCGAACATTCTGGTCTTACGTAGCTGTCGCGTGGATTTCGGTGCCTTGATAGTGAGTGATAATGGCTTATCAGTACTCTAATGAGGATACTGGGATATGGTGTGGTGCTATGTAATGTAAGCTAGTGTTGTTAGACGTGAATTAACGTCATATTGCAATGTATCACGAATTACATAAGTTGCCGTCATAGACTTCTTATGAGACTTGGCCTTCCTCCAGTTCCTAACCCTGATTAAGGACGAGGAAGGAATCGTTCGTTATCCAGTGAACCCGCACAAAGCAATTTACTTCGATTATTACCCATGTGAAAGTACGCGGAATGCAGGAAGGCATTTCCAGGTATCCCAGTGGTTGGGGTAAAGTATCCTACATGAAGACGAACTCCATCCTTTCATTATCAGTGTGTTATCAGCCTGTCCAAGAGACTGGCCTTAGCGACCACGAGCAGCTCGGTGCACGCTGTGGGAAAGTGGTAAGTACCTAGGCATAGAGTTAGAAAATACAAGAATAGTTACGTTTAATAAAAAAATATGTAACTTGTGTTTTTTGAGTGTATGATTTTTTTGTTTTATATGGTTGAAAAGTATGTAAATTATCCTATCATCTCCTTAAATACGTCCGTCGTTCAACCAGTCACCCTGTATATTTGTCAATTTAAGATACTATGGCGAAAATCTATAGAATAAGAATTTTTACACATTTGTGAATAACATTTATCATAATTAGTAAGAAAATAATTTAATGATCTGACGCTGTAAAAGTAAAACACATGTATAAATCACAAAAGACCTTGTAAAAAAATCAAATTATTGTCAATTGAAAATTGTACGTGTAATTAAAATTCAAGCAGGTAAGTTTTTCAGTAATATCAATAAATTTCTACATATTTAGTAAAAAACATCTCATAATTTATTTTTGCATTTTAAAAATTTTCCAATTTTTCCTTTTTTTTTAAATTACAATACAGTCAATACTCGGATTACCTATATCTCTCTAGCTTAAATAATTTAAATAAGACAAACTTTTTCGCCATCTGCAAAGTTTTCAGAGTTCTAAAACTCAATGCGATTCTCTGACTTCTACTGCATATTGGTTGTTTAAATTACTTGAAAGCACATCGCCATTAACTTTTATGTACTCTTACTTGCTTTTCAATCGGATAGGAAGTAACTGTTTACGACTTCCGTTATTACTAACTGCACTTCCTTATTACTTCAGTTTCTAGATTTCTGTCAATAACCTTCTGGTTTTAAAAAAAACAGCGCACCGAAGGTTCCGTACAAACAAACAATATTGATACCAGTTTCAAGTATTATAAATCTAAGTAAGGCCGGCAACGCTCTTGTGACTCCTCTGGTGTTGCGGGTGTCTATGGGCTGCGGTAATCGCTTACCATCAGGTAATCCATCTGCTCGTTTGCCACCTCTGCCATATATAAAAAAAACTGTCCAGTGGATTCAGAAGAAATTGGCTGTGACACAAGAGTGACTTCTTTAACTAATTGATCAAATGATCCGCCAATTTTGTATGGGATATCCAAACACTTATTTACGAATTTAGTGTAGGTTCGTGTAAGAGAGTTACTTTATTTCACGAGTAGAAGACATTGTTAATATTTTTCAGGTATTTTAGAAGGACACTATAATCTAACAAACAATCTGAAAATGTACTTTTTTCAAGTCAGTGAAACTTTTCAACTTTATTGAAGAGCAGTTTGTCTATACATCAATAACCTGTATAAACAAACTGCTCGTCTATTAACCTACAAACCTCGTAACTGGTGACCCTACTGAACAACATTTGTTTTTTTTTATGTGATAGGTGGCAAACGAGCAGACGGATCACCTCTGATGGTAAGCGATTACCGCCGCCCGTAGACACCCGCAACACCAGAGGAGTCACAAGTGCGTTGCCGACCTTTGAATGGGATGGAGGGATGGGGGACTTTGTAACGATCCCCCCTCACCAAAGCAAGGTAAAAGAGACGTAAATAAAAATATTTACATAAATACAAATAAACTTAAATCTAACTATTAAATTAACGTTTGGCCAGATCGACTAGTGGGTACCCCACGTCGATATTAAAGTAACCCTGAATCTTTTAGAGTGTTGATAGTGACTGAATTACGAAAGGCTTAGGGAACTATTTAATTAGACAATTATTTGCTACGAACGAGGCCCTATTTCTTTGTTCTAACTAATCTAATGAGCAGAAATTATTAAGTTAACTCAAGCAAATAAAATACAAGAAACGTAGAGACAGGACATAATTTAGGGCGTTGTGAAACTCTCATGAAGCTTTAAGTCTATAGATTCATTTGTAAATTTATTAAATTATGCGAGCAATGTATAGTCTATAGATCTACACATCACTATGAAAGCCGCAACCCTAAAGGGTTGCGGGAGGATCCTCCATAACCTCCCCTCATCCTCGGCCAGTCTAATACCATCCATCGCGTAAAGTTTAAAAATATAAGCTTCATGAAAGTTGATGCGGGAAGCATCCAAAATGAAGCTAGCAATACGGATTGCAACGCGTTTTTGTATATATACTTAAATATAAATAATCTGGTATAGGGAACCCCAGAAATATTGTAATTTCAAAAGATTAAATAAACCACCACTTCGATAGTCAATGCTCTTAAATGAATATTTTAGGCTTTTAGAATTTGGAATAATATAAGAAACACCATCATCAGCCCACCTCCAGGACAAAAGGTTCCAGATCAAACAGGGACTCTGTCCTACCTACCCTATAAGACTTAATGCACCCTACCGCATTCTATCGATTTGTTGCTTCGTTCAGTTAGACAAATCAGAAGAATCGCTTATATCTACCTTTTTATTCGCAGTAAGTGCATTACGTACTTATGCCCTAATATCACAACCGAATGGCTAGTAACTACTTGACACGTCAAACAATACGATACCCTAATTAAACTCGAATCGACGTAACACACCCTTAAGCTAATTAATATTACACAAACTACTCGCTCCGTTTTAATAAGAAACAAATCCTACCAAATTCAAATAAAACAAATAAATCACACACAAAAATATGAAAATCACTCGCACAGAAAATAAAATGAAATAAAACACAGAAGGTCCACAACCAGGTCTAGCTTTCTCAGTAATAATTTAGGTAACATACAAAATATTATAGTAAATATTGAAGTAAAATTATAGCTTAGAATTTATGGGAAAAGTGATGAATGTTAAGTGGAGTATAAGTGTGTGGTACATAGAAGGATATTGTCCTTCAATAATCCACGTAAGTCTGTAAGGAAGCTGCGTCTTGGTGTCCTCGGAGAGGTTAATCGCGCAAAACCACAACTTCCCTGTGAAGGTTGCCAGAGGCTCCCCGTATAGTGTAATTGAATGTAAATGTATTGTAGTGTGTTGTAAAGAGTAGTGTAAGAGTACTGTTTAGTCGTGTGTGATGAAGGAGTTATAGAGAAATGCAATCTAGACCCAGTGTGGATATACAATAAAGAAGAAATAATCAACCTTCAAATAATATAAACACCATATTTGAAAGTTATTCGAATTTAAAAGTGCAGACCATTAAAATCTTATTAACATCTAAAGGTTTCCACACAAAACTAAATGTTTAAAATCTACCATAAACTGAACAAGATTTGCATACCTCAATTGAATCCAATGGTCTCACTTTAGTAAAGAAAACTCTCATACCCATTACCCATGCGCCAATCTCTGTACCTCGCCCGCATACGCTCCTCCTCTTCATAATCTCCAAGGCTGCTTACTCCACTCCAACATCCCATGGAACGGACCATAGGACGCTCCTTCAGCATTTCCTCATGCTTTGACCGACCGACGTTGACTAAACTCGCCTATCCTAATTCAATCCCTTATATACCCTCCGATTCAACCAGTAAACAGATGGACATCTTTCCGTCCGTGGCTGCCTAGTCTTCCATCTATTCTGACTCATCATGCAGAAGACGACCGCCCCGTGAATATCCAACCCTGATTTTCTGTACAGATTTTCAACACGAATGGTTCGAACAGTCATTTTAAGCAAATTAATTTTAATAAATAAGGAAAATAATAGTAATAATCATATGGATATTTTCTACTGTTTCTTTTTGAAAATTGACCGATAAATACTTAGCTAACGAAGGTGGTTCGTTACAACTTGGGGGGGGCGGGGGTTTGGTTTTAAAACTTTGCTAAAATTGCAAAATTTATGTTTTTTTTATGTGAAGCCGTCTTGATACGCAGGCAGGTAAAGGTGCTGGCAGAATATCAGCATTGTAGGTGTACCTACCACACCTACAAGAAATGTTGAGTCAGCACCTTTTCCTCGGTTTGGCACAGGTCATAATATTTAAGTTATTCTATCTCTGGTACTTTGTAACTTTTCTTATAAGAATTTTGCCAAATTGTACACCTATTATTATGTACCCAGGATAAACTTGAAAGTTTTCATCAACTATTGACGCACTTTCAATATTGGCGATCCCAAAATGTTGATTACACTCGAAGTTACAAAGGATCACCTGGTTAAAATTCATGAGACACATAATGGTAACCCTGGTGTCTTAAATTAGCTGTTTAATATGCCAAAGCCCTTGAAAACAAGATCAATTAAGAGTCTACAGACGTTTGGAGCAATTTAGTGATCTATCGGCAAATTTTCAGGTCGAAAAGGTCCACCCTAAAGTTTGGAACCCCAACCTATCACAGTTTATGTTTCAAACCGCAGAATTCACAAACACATTTGGTAACCCTTGGTAATAAGTGATGATGATGAAAATAAATTGATGTAAATGGCACAGAAGCACTGTAAAAACTTTCTTGTTAAAATGTACAGTCAGCAGCACAAACTTTTTTAAATGTCTGTAAAAATAACCAATTTTGAGCCAATTTTTTTCTTTGTGTAATTTTCAATTTTTGTTTTATTCCTAAATGGCAACACCGTCAGAGGTTACTCTGTATCGTTAACAAATTATCTTGAACGACTTGTTTTTCCTACAGAAGACATTAGTTTAGCCTCTAGGGAAAGCGTGACGGACAAACGGACAGACTTTCTGGGAAACGAGTTTTTTTATTGATTTTTATGAATACATGTATTAAAATGCAGGTAAAATTAGATCCATGTTTCACGACGAAAATATGTAGTTTCTACTGTTGCTCTAAAATATAAAATAAATATTTTTCCGCGTTAAAAAATATATCTAATTTTCCCTGAAATATAGATATAACAGACAGACAATCTTCTTGATTATGTTTTGAAATAAATTTAAATATAAAGTCAAACAGAATTATAACAGGATAACGAAGTAACTATTCCTAAAACAGCATAACAAATTAAAAGCCTTTAGACCACTGGCTCACAAGGAAACAGATATAAGTCATGTGAAACAAGTAGGCATATAACTGGTTAATTCTTGTAACATAGGTAATTTCATCAGACCAAGCTTAGACAGGGTAATTTGTTTACTTCCAAAGTTGTATAGAACTTGCGGAGTAGTAACTTTTGCCAAGGTAACAGATAAAGGGAAAGTTGCAGTAATAACAGCCTCAGTTGGTATTATGTGTGGTCATGTCTTCGTGAAGTTATCAGCTATCACTGCCCTTGTCAACCTGTGCTAACTGCCTTTAGAGAAGTTGGAAATTACCATTAGAGAAGTTGGGAACGAGCTTCGTATACCTGTAAAGTTTTGTAATGGATTATGAATGTAATAATAAAAAACGTTTGATTTTTGACAACTAGTTGTGTTCCAAAGGATTTTTGTCTTACCCGTGGTACTACCGGTAGCGCCAACGGATTTGGATGGATGGGCAAACAAGCGCAAACGGAACTGAGCCACGATCGCATCGTCTACATACTGACGTAAAATCTCTTCGGAAAAGTAATGTTTTTCATTTTTTGTACTGACAACTTCATTCTGCAACTTTGCTTATAGCGCAGTAAACACTTTTTGGACTTTTCATACAAACTTGGCTCACATACTGATCGATTACTATGAAAAGTCAAATTTTTTTCCGAATACGTCAAAGTTGTAGAACAAAAATTGTTTAGTTTCTTAAGTAGGTTCACTCGTTAAGATGTTGGCTTTCTTATTTATAAGTATATGAGTATGTCTTTCATTTCTGATTTCCTAAATATGTATATGGGATGCCAGTTTGATGATAGCATACCGATGTGTTTTTGATATTTATTTACGAATTGCAACCGTAACATTCAAGGACAGTTTTAAAAAGTAATTTATGTTTCCCTTGTATCGTATATTGGAAGATTATATTTACAGATTATAATGTTTACAGTTTTTACTAGATCATTTTATAGCTTATTTATAATAAAATATTTTGATCACTAGCGAAGCGAAATAGTGTGTGTTTATTACCCGTAATATACCTATTTTTTATTGATGCAGTTATTAATAAATCCTAATAAATATCTATACAAAATTTTTCAACACGGTTGTTTTTTCTTCTTCGTCTTCCGTTGTATCCCAACTAAAAACAAGAAAACTGATGATTCTCTCAAACGAAAGAGCGTTCAGCGAACTATTTCAAAAACAAGTTGGATTCTGTTGACACCGAAATCACTTAAGCATGAGTTGGACAAGTCTCGACATTGAGAAGGGTCCTTTGTCCCTCTTACCAAGTCTTATCCGTAAAATATACTACTTGTAAAAGTAAGTCAATATGGCCGGATAAATTATTTAACAAGTTGAGTTAGATAAAATACCAGAAATAAGTACATAAAGGTAAATGGAGATACCTATTTAACCACCGCACTATAGATAGTGTCACGGAAGAGAAAAATATCCTTTAGGTTATCTAACTAACAGGTTGGAACAAACAAACAAACAAATAAACAAACAAACATCCTACTTTCGCATTTATTGTATAATATTAGTGAGATGAGATAGTGATATTGAAATGAGACGCATTTCATTTCACTATCACTATCTCATCCCGCCCACTGATTTATGTGAATAGGCAATAATATAAAATACCTACATTATTATTAAATAATTACGTATATTTCAAGTTTTTTTTTATTTCGTTAGGGTGTTAGGGTGTACTGTAACATGCCTTTGACAACTAGGCGACAACTTATTTGGAAAAAGTTGTCAACCTAACCTAAAGCTAATGCTCTATACCTTAAACAACATTTAATAAATTACATTCATTAAAAAAAAATAGTGTTTCGTTATCCACATTATTTTATAAACAAAAATCTTTATAAACATTGAATGTCAAAAAAATAATTGTCAATGGGTTTTCAAACAAAATAGTTGCAACTAACCATAATGACGTTAGTTATTTAAGCAAACTTGCGATATCTCAAGGATATGACGAAATTATTTTCTTAAATAGAAACCATAACTTCATAGAAAAAAACATAATGTACCCATTCTAAAAAACTTTAAGTATATCATTCCCATTCTTTACTATACTTACCTACATGTTTGTTTCATTTCCAAATACCGGCAAAGTTTTTTTCAGTTACCTACAAAATATTTGCGACAGTGTGCATCGACCATGTCACCAAGATTACTTTGCTGTATAATATATTGCATTGTAAACAACCTCTGGTGTCTCGTTTCTTGTGTGCTTCTTGGGAGTTTGCTTTGTACTAGGTTTGCGCAGGGACGTAGTAAGGGCAAGCTATTTACACGTACTTGTGAACAAAACTCGGTGAGTAAAAAAAATAATTATATATGTGGATTCATGGAACTGATCGACTTTCCCCAAGGATGCCACAGTGGAAATTTTGTTACAACTTTAAATAAATATCAAAAAAATTGTTGAACTTACCATACAAAATGATCGGTCGATTGACTGTTTTGTATCGAGAATCATCAAATTTTAAAAGTATTAAAACAAAAGTTTTCAGATTTGACCCGAATAATGGATATGTCATCATATTTTACTATACAGTGCATTTTAAATTTTAGAATCAGGTATAGAATACAAGAAAACTATTGAAAAAGTCCGATCTACTATAATTTTTTCAGTTTTCCATATAAATCTGAATAGTGAATCAAGAATTTATAATAGGAAACTGAAAAAAATGTACATCGGATTTTTTCAATATTTTTCCTGTGTTATTGATTCTGAGTTAACCCCTTATAATTTCAGACGCATTTTTTTAACACCCTATATACGAGTATTTTGTACTGTATATTTTCTATAAAATATAAAAATATCAATTCTTTTTTTTTGTTCTCAATTTTTTTAGTTAGTAATAGTAAATTATACTTTTATAGTGGTGCCGAAAATAAACGTTGTCTTTGTATTTAATAAAAAAAGCATCTTGAAATTTGAATATAAAATATCCAGCTTCCGCGGCATATTCCATTTTTTCGGAAAAAAAAAAAAAAAATTACGTCCATCAAATTTTGATGAGCCCGCATAATTGGATTAGGTTTTTTACTTTATTAGCATAATTAAACATTGACGCACCTACCCTATACTTTATCCTCTTTGGTCGGATAGAATATAATTAAATTACATAGATCGGATAGAATGTAGGTAATTTATGATATCGTGAATAAGCGATTAATTTCATGAAATTCCTGAAATGACTTAATCGATGCTTTATTACGCAAAACGGAATGAAAATCGTAATTTCACAAAGGACGGCGTTAGTTCATATGATCGCTATATCGTATGATATAAGTACATCTGAATATAGATAGTCTCATATTTCACCACGTACCGGTAAGTATGATTTCAACTTGATAATCCGAAAAGTTCGAGTCGTGGAATGGAATGCAACATGTATCCTTTTTCATTCTTCTCTTTCATATTTCTTAGCGGATGCGTCTCTTACATTTTGTTTCTTCACTTCGATTGTATCCTTAATTCCGATCGTCTCTTAATCCCGACATCTCTCCACTTCGCCAACTGAACTGGAATAGACTGAAAAAGATTTTGAAGCTTCAAAGATTTCATTTGTTTTTCCTTAAATAATACAAACAAGTGGTGTCTTAACTGCTTCAAGGTTTTCGTTCAAGCTTACGTATTCTCCAGTCATCAACCCTCGCATATAGTCTGAGCCAATCAAGAAACCAACTTCTTATTTATCTCGGCCTTGATCTGTCAGCTTAATCTTATTTCTCTCTAATATGGTTGTGACTTCATTTGAATTTTGCAGGCGTGGAACATAACTGCATATCTTAGCTTGATCTACTACACTTAAAGAAAGAACGTCGTTGGTGGCCATACTCTTATTCTTAATATCGTACAAGTTATGTTCTTCTTTCTTCGTTTTCTTGCCAGCAAACAAAAAATTGCCAAAGTTCTCCTTTCCTATTTCTTTAAGACCAAGTTCTTCTGCTATGTCCTTCTTAATATATGATCTTTAAGATTCCAAATCAACTATTGCCTGAACTATCATATTATTCTTAGCACCTGTAATCTCATCTAGTAATGTTGGCTACAACGTAACATTATTCTTATAGCACAACATAGTAGTCTCCTTAGTAGTTTCTTTTTGTGCTAGGTCAGGGCATATAATTGCGCAATGACACACTATGCACTTAACGTAAGCCTTGCATTTAGAAGCATTGTGTCCAACTCTTAAACATTTAAAACATGTCCTCTTATTTTTCAGTTTATTTTTCCTCTCTTTTAAATTCATCTTCCTTGCTTAAATATACTTTGAACTTGTGTGAGAAAGTTTGTCGCACCATATGCACACCTTAGTTTCTTTTACTTTCTCCTTATCTTTTTGTCCTGCCAATATACACGCTGCCGTTGATAGTTGCGATGTAGACGGCTCTGGTGAATCGAATCCCATCTTAACCATTTCAATTCTCTCCTCACTGGCTACTTCTCGCTTAAGAAATGCTAACAAACCTGACAAAGGCTGCGAGTTGGAAGGATCTGTACGCCGATATCGTTCCCAGATTCTCAAAACATCTTCTGGTAAAGTAGACTCAACCATGGGATAGAGCATAGACGCGTACTTCTCTTAAGTCACCTCCAAAGTGTCAAAGGTTGTGAATTTGAGTCATAAGCCGATCGTATTATGTTCTTAGTCAGCTGTCTGACATTTCTTTGCGGAGTACGAGTTTTAACAATTCACGTATATGCAGCTCTATAAGTAATTCATCTCTTGCAAAACGATTCTTTAGCATTACGATGACTTTTCTATAATTAGGTCCTAATGGAGGAAAACTTTCTACTAATTGCCTGGCTGATGACCCTTAGACAGTTGCTTGCAATAAATATTGAAATTTATCCTCATCATCCAAGCTGCCATCCTCGTCAATTTTATGGAATTGACCCTAGAAACCAAGCCAGTTCTTTATATCGCCGTCAAATTATTTTAACTCAATTATGGGCAGGACATACTTTCTGTTCGTGGCCGCCTTATTTAGGTCTTGAGAAGTTTTAGATTTAATATTTTCCAAATATTTACTACATGTAGAGTTTAATTTAAAGTATTTATATTTGTAGGACTCTACCTGCTCGACTTCTGCCAACATTGAGGACTCATCTTCCATAGAATGTCGTCCAGATTTTCCCCGCAAGAAAAGAATTCGTTCGCCTTTTCTTCTACCCAATCTTTTGCCGAAAAAATGGCGTCAAAGTCTTTTGGCACGCTACTGGAAATGGAGCGGCGACATTGGTCTTCGTCTCTTCAGACATGACTTTGATCAGACTTGCTCTGCCGGTTGGCTGAAGGTGCGCTGTTTGTATTCAGCTTCGGGGTCACCAGTTATTGGATGGGTGTGTTGATCCAATATAGATCATAAGCGATCGGTGGAGAGGTGAAATAAAAGAGATTTCTTCGTTCGAATTGTACCGTGGTACAGTATCCAAGATTTTGAACTTTTTGAACATTTATTGGTTTTGCCTGCCTGACTAATATATAATATTTGAGTATCACAATTGGTGAAGAATTAAACTAGGAGAACACAAAATCACATATTTGCAGGTAGTTGAATAATTAAAAATATGTAGGTGTCCCTACACCGCGGTCCACAAATTTTCTAAAGCATTTGCCGCTTTCGTAAACGATGATCGCAGCGTAGTTCTTTTTTTACGAAGCTTTTTCCATATTTTAATTAATTTTAGGGCCGCCAGATAAAATTAACGGGAAATTTTTATAAAATGCACGTACAACTCAAGACATTTTTATTGACAGACAAGCAAAAGACAGAAAATAAAAAAACAACAAAAAAGTTTTATGTGGCCATTCTCTTCAGCTGTAATGCACAAACTGCCAACTTTATATCACAGTCGAAAATCTTTTCAGATTTCAGAAAAAATATAATTTCAACGCTGTACAAAATTTTCTATTAGTCGTAGAGCTAAATGTCTAGATTTTCTATTAGTCTGTGACCATACGACGCAGATTTTTTTCTGATTAAGTATCTGTAAAAACATGTTTTCCCATAATATGTGTCGTTTACTTTTTTGCATCGATATGTATAGCCGAGCTCAACATACGCGAGCCAATAACGCAAAAAACGTGCCATCTAGATACGGTCCTGGTTGTTTGTGTGTGTCCGGGGATTTCGTTGCTCCCTCTTTGCTAAGTCATATAATCTCTTTGTGTTGTCATACTCGTATCGACGTAGTATAAAGGAAGTGTTTTATAGTACCAACTGATACAAATAAAGTTTTGGATGCAAAGTGTGTACTGATTTATGGTGGTCCTAAAATACAAGGAAAATCAGCATCAGCTTCATTCAGCATAAAGCAGATTAGAAAGCATTCATATTTTACTGTCGTCATTCGTAATATCGATTGTGCTTTACATTTTAAGAAATAGTGACGGACCCAATTATGAGCACTTTAAGAGGTCATTAAATTTCAACTCTAAATAATTCCTTTATTACAATATTCTATAACTTTTGTATTGCGTTATTAATGAAGAATATAATCACCTGTTGTTTAAAGTAAGATTTTTTAAATATTTGTAGTCATTATTGAGTCAAAATTACAATTTATCAAAAACAAGCCTATCACCATTCATCAGCACAGTCATCACCAATTAATATCACCTACCCAATTATAAGCACTGTGAATTGTAATACGTTTTAAGGGCTGAAAAATAAAATATCCTTTAGAAATTAGTACTCTTTTTTATTGTTAATTAGTCTTTTAAAATTTATTTTATTTATAGAACGTCAAAATGTACCTTAACATCTAACTTGTTCAACTTTTAGTCGACTATAATGGACAGATCTTTGGAATTAGGAACATTACCTTTAGTTAGATAAACTTTAAAATAATTAATCTTAAAATAAAACCATAAAATTATTTGCTTAAAACTAGGAACCAGTAAAAGCAGAACAATACAAACGTTACTTAAAATAGTTTTACATAAAAACAGTTTTTCTCAGTCATAAGTTTAGTCTACAGTCAGTATCTTTTCTAATTCGTTGATTGTGTAACTTGTTTTCTTATTATTCTTAACTAGCCGGGAGACCGAGCGTCGCTCGTTCAATCGGAGTTTTTATAAACTAAGATAACTTATTTAGTAGTACATATAAGATATATTTTTCTACGAAACATTTTGCAGGGTGTTGTTTTAGTCGGCAGTGGCCTTCTAAGGGACGATAGTTCAAGCAATATTTGTTCTGAAAATATCTACTTATAATATTTTTTTATAATTTGATTCTATTGAAAAAAATACATGCAAATTATCCTTTTTTTTTTCAAAAAAAAAATCAGAAAAATATTCAATGATTCGTAATATTAGAAAGTTCATCATTTATTATGATATATAAGTCAGTAACATCAATCACTTTTGGCGAGTTTTTACGAGATTATCTTATTGCAAATGTTATCAGCGCTATCTAGTTGAGTTTAGTGAAAACCGTGGAATATTCCCTATGGGGAAGAAAACTGACAAAGCTCGCCGATAGAGGCTCTGATATCACTTGACTCATACTAACTGTCAAAACGTATAGAAAAAATTGTTTACGTGAACTAATCATAAGATTATTAAAAAAATGCCGCGTTGTGTGCCGATTGGTTGCAATAATAATGGAAATCATTAATTTCCTAAAGATTCTCGGATGAAGAAGACGTGGGAAAAATTTCGTTTTCAATTATGTACTTTTCAACTTCGCCTTTAATTGAGGAACAGTCCAAGTCACATACATTTTCCATTTAACAATTTTACAGAAAAAAACTAATTTATAACACCTCGATAATAAAAAACGCGGAACTAATAGGGAGTTTTCAGATGACGTATGTCACAACGTTCACAAGATTCTCAATAGATGGCATTTCTAAGATTTGGCAATGTATTCTTAAAAACAGCGTAGAATTTACGGTAGCAAAATACATAGATTTAGCATTGTTAAAAATATATAAAAAGCCACCTGAAAATAGATTCTTATTAATTGAATTAACAGAAACGATAAATTTCCAACTTGGTCAAGTTTGGATAACCTAAGTGTGCGTTCTGGTTTCTCTGTTATGTGTAATTTCTTTTCCGAACCAAAAATAAATAGATTTTAAGACATTCTTATGATAACAATGCAATTTATAACTCGGCATCATGTTGGAATTATTTTAAGAAATACAAAAACAATACTGATAAGCTTTGGGCATCAAAAATTTTGAAAAGTATTTTTTGGATCAAAATACAAAGAAATATTCAATGAAAAGTAATCTTCGAAAAATATTCATCATTATTATGATATAAGACGGCAATATCAGTCAGTTTTTTGACGATTTTTTAGAGATTTTCTTTTTTCCAATGTTAATCAGCGCCATCTAGTTGAGTTTAGAGAAAATCATGGAAAATTCCTTATTGAAAGTTGTTATGAGTCAAGCGTCCGTAGCGCCATCTGCAAATAGCTTTGCGTTTTCTTCCCCATTGTCAAACACGGGGCAGGGCACAATCATCAGGTACGTAATTCACTTATATGGCGAAAGATGGCGCTATTTGTTTCTAAATACAAAGAAGTTAAAATATACATTTTTATCACAAAAGACAAAGACTTAAGAAAGTCTGTTTATTTATTTACATAATATTTACATAAGTTCACACAAAATAAAAAATAAAAAGACAAAAAAAAACTATAAAGTCGATGGGTGGAATTCGAATCCGGACCTAAAAGCAGCAAAACGTAAGTGGCTCGCACAAAAACCGCTAGTCTACCAAAGTACTCACAACAGATGGTTAAAAATAAGCATCATATGCGTTCTCCTTTTATGTAATTTCGCTCATATCTCCCTTAAATGAATTTTTTCGAAGATAATTCCCTCATTGATCGATTTCTGGTGATTTTTAACCCCTAATCCTAGATTTTCGTCCAAAGGTTTCAAGCCGTTTTCGAAATCGTCGGGACACTTAACTCGTTCAATAGTATAGGATAATTCTATTCAGTACATTATTGTCTTCAACTTTGGAGGGTTTCTTTTTGGGGGTATTGATTTTAACGTCGGAAAGAATTTAGATTTTTTTAATTCTGGTATTGTAGATTTGCTTTCGGTTTTTGTTTTCTTCAATTCAACTTTAAATTCGTCATTATTCATGTCCTCTTCAGTTTTTTCTGTTGAAAATATCTCTCTTTTGCGTTTTATAGGAGGTTCCCTGTGGATATCGACTTTGTTGGTAACTATCACAGTGTTTTTTTGAGCGGTATTGTCGCTATCAGAGTCTTGAGTAAGATTTTTCACTGGTAGAAGTGGCAGAGCTGTTTTTTGACTTTGTGTTTTTTCTGTACTTTTCTTTTTGTTATTAGTTTTTTTTGCTTTTGTTACATTTTTTTTTTTTTGCTTTTCTTACATTTTTTTACAATTGATGATGATGATGATGATGATGCCTTCCCAGCCGATTTCGACTACGGCGACCACTTCAGACTCCATCCTGGTTTTGACGCATGTGCGCCTTAGTGTGGCTGATGTAGCCAATTTTGTGCGTGAACTGCCGTGAGCAATGGGGACAAGAGAGAACACCGCTCACGTAGTTATAGGTGATAGCCGCAGGTGGACGGGCTTTTAGTTCGTCGCGTTTAGTGTCAAGGTCTTGTTTGCGACGTTCTTCAAAATCGGAGACTTTGTTCTGGACCACTCGTCTCCATTCAGGACGACGCGCCGCCTAAGTTTCCCATTGCGAGTGATCGATGCCGCATCTCTTCAGGTGTCTTTTTAAGACGTCCTTGTATCTGAGGAGCTGGCCGCTATGCTTGCGCTTGCCCTCGGACAGCTCCGAGTAAAAGATGCGCTTTGCCACTCGCTCCTCCGCCATTCGCGATACATGACCACACCATCGAAGCTGTCGCCGCATCACATAGACTTCAATGCCACCTACATTAGCTCAACGCAACACTTCGGTATTTCGCACACGGTCTGACCATCGTATATTCAGAATATTGCGAAGACATTTGAGGTGAAAACGGTCCAGAGTGCGAATGTGGTGACGGTACATGCACCACGTCTCGGCGGAGTATAAGAGGTTTGGCAGCACGATCGCCATGTAGACAGCATTCTTTTTCTTTTTGTGTCTTCGACCACGTATCATTAGATGCGGAGGCAGCCGTGGCTACTACCATCCTCTTAGATTGGGGTGAGCATTTGTTTAGGGCACATTTTCTAGCCCCTTCCTCGGCTAAGCGAGGAGAGCAGTGCCTCCCTAAAAAGGGCTGCTCTGACACTCTGGGTGCTGCCGAACCCACACTATCACCCCGGTGCAGTGCGAAAACGACCACGGCGTAATACAACACCCCCAGAGCCGCCAACGTGCAAACATCAGACAAAGCCCGGTTTGCATCGGACCGGACCTCTCTACTTCTGTCCATCGCCGCGGACTTAGCGTATCTCAGAGTCCATTATCGGAAGCGGTCAAGTGCGCAGGAGATATTAAGGTGCACAAGCGTTCGCGCTAACACAGGTGCACACACTCGTCCTTCCCTCTCTGTGCCCAGTGGAACGGAGAACCGCTACGACCGGAGAAAAGGTCAGATGCTGTGTCTGGCCAGTGATGACTAATACGCCCTCAATCACTGCCCTTGGAGGCCATCCACCTTGCCCTGCTGCCTCGCCGGGTCCACCAAAAGCCGTTGCATATCTGCGGTGGTTTGCTTTCGCCGCCGAGACAGACTTTATGCATAGTGCGTGAGGGAAACGGATGACAGGCTATACCACCGAGATGGCCCCCCTCTGCCAGGTTTAGCCCGCGGTCCGTCGCGGTTTGCCGGGGTGTGGCCGCTGCATGCACTACAGCTTCTTGGAGCCACTGGCGAGAGTTTGCGAGGTGCCTAAAAGGGTATCCACAGTTGAATCGACCAGGAAGCCCCCTTTACCTCACTACACCCCAACAGTGTTGCTAGTACAATAATTCAAAACTATCAGAACGCGTTTTTTACCCTTGCAACTTTGAAATCATAGACTTTATCTTATATTTTTAGTTTTTTTTCGAGGTGCTGATAAACAGGTGCAGTGCTAGTATTTGGGTCATTCACCCTAATAGGAATACGAAGTAACCGCGCGGGTAGTATTCACCCACTTTATCCAACATATTTTTGTATGTAGGCATTCACAGGGATAGACTGTTCCTAGGGATAGACGGTAACAGATGCATAATATTGCACTTAACATCACTCCGATTAGGGTCACGTGTAGTATTTAGAAAACTTCGTCACACCGAAAATGTTTTCTAACTGGTCATAACGCAAAAGCATTACAATTTGATTATTTTTCGAACTGGTTATAACGCAAAAATCATTACAATTTGATTATTTTTCTAACTGGTCATAAAGCAAAAATAATTACAATTTGATTGTTTTTCTAACTGGTCATAACGCAAAGTCATTACAATTTGATTATTTTTCAAACTGGTCATTACGCTAAAATAATTTGATTGTTTTTCTAACTGGTCATAACGCAAAAATCATTACAATTTGATTGTTTTTCTAACTGGTCATAACGCAAAAGCATTACAATTTGATTATTTTTCGACTGAAGATCTCAGGGAAAACCTCGGGTGGAAGCTCATTTCACAGCTTGTAGGTACGAAGCACCTCTGAAACTTTGCGGTTCGAGACCACTTAGGCTTTAGCTGGTGGGGATGTATACCGCTTCGATGGCGAATGGTATATGAAGCGTGATTAAGCCGATGACTAGTTTAATAAAAAAAGCATTTTGGCTTTGACTTTTTTGAACTGAATTGAATGGTGTGCAATGCGATCCTCATACTCATGATAACATAAGTTTAGAAAAATACGTAGAAATTTTACGCTGACAGTTTGGTAGTGGCACAGTCTCATTATGCAAATTCCGATTGGTGGGGTACCACTGCTCGCTCTATACTTGCTTCTTATTTAAATTTCTATGCTTGCTTCTAAGAAGCGTATTGTGTGTTTTGGCTGGACCAAAATATAACGTAATTTCCTGTATTAGAAACTATTTTGACATCTTATCTCTTTAGGATTGCCATGGAACCTATGGGTTATAAGTTCTTTGCTAGGGTTAGAGATGCCTAAAGGCAGCGGTAACCAATTTTCATCAGGTGAGGTGTCAAGCCTTTTGCCACATTTCACAACAAGAAATGTGTATGCTTGCGAAATTACAAGAAATAAAATGTACAAAATACACAATTATATGAGCAACAGGAATCTTGCATTACAAAATCGAATATTGAGAATCAGTTTTCAGACCGTAGGTATTATATAAGATATGTATCTACAATAAAATAACGAAATAAAGCAACTGAATGAAACTCTGATGAACAATCCGATAACACAAAGCAATTTAAACTTTTACGTAAAACATGTCGCCACGAAAGTTCTCTTATGAATTCGTTATTAGTATTTCATTTAAGTCTCATTTTTCCAGATTTTATTATATTATTTGCTTTCAGAAAGAAAGTTTCTCACTTTCCTATTTCCAACAAAATATAAGAGTTAATTTGGTCCTTGCCTTTTTGGTCAGTATTGCAAAAGTATTCTATCTCATGAAGTAAAGCAGCTTATTACGATATGTTGTGTTACAATCACTTTAGTGTACTTATCTTGACAATGTGTTTTTTTTTATTATTTACTTATGACACCGACATACTTTCAAGCTTTTTGATTGGTGATTGATTACACATTACAACATCATTATGAGAATCAAACTGATACAGCTTTGTACTACTGACTACTAGGAACTGAACAACTTTTTTCAATGAACTTTTGACATACACTTTTACACAATTAATCATACACCATACCTACAACATGGATAAAAATCTCTTTCCTGAATTTCTCTTAAAACTAGAATAGGGCAAGAGTGTCCATTAAATCACCATTAGCAGTGACTGTAAACAACTCGAGGTTAACCCCCCAGAGCGTGGCAAATATTATGTGTATAGAGTACAAAATAGCATGGCTTGGTCATGTCAAAGTGTTTCTTTTTTTCGTGTAAATAATATTATGAACTATTAAATTAGAAACAAAAAACAATACAGGGTTTCTGATTCCTTGTTCGTAAAAGTTTGTGACTAAACAACTGTACTTAAAGTCAAATGGTATTTAAATGATTCTGTTCATCTCACATGACATGTATTTGTAAACTTATTTTTCTTGATGATGACAACTAATATTGCTGGATCTCTCGTTTATTAGGATTTCGTACCTAAAGGCCAAAGGTGTGTATCCCTGATATTAACTGTACTGAGCGGTTTTGGTTGACATTTCCACATATAAATTTTACGTTCCATTTTCCGCTTCAGGCACGGCCAACTTTTTCACAAAGCGTGCATCCAATTTTCGTGCGATACACTCAATTTGTGAACCCTGACATGTCTTTATTGTCTGGGTGATGGATTGATTATGTACAAAATTGAACCTGTAGGGAATAAACGGTGATATTTCTGTTAAAATGTTCGTTGCCTTGTTAACCTATAAAAGTTTTATGTTCTCGTGATGTCAAGGAACTAATGAATAGGGGTGCCCTTTGTATCGCATAAAATTTTGTGTCATAATTGCCTATGGCATAACAAGTTAGGCATAAAAATCTTGCGCAGAAATATAAATCTGCCTAATCATAATTCTGCATAATTATTATTCCCTAATAATATACTGGTTCTTACAACCTACGCTATAAGTAGTTATGAGACTAAAAATAAATAAAACAAGTTAGTCTAAAGCTTTAAAATTACTGATTAATTTAAAAAATTATGCGTAATGCATTGGGTACGAGTATTACATTTCTTAATATTTAATATAAAAATTAAAAATAATATATTAAAATTTAATCATGCCATTTTAGTAAAAAAAACATGCAAAATACATTTTGAACTATAATTAATTATAGTTGACCTAATTTTTAATTTTAACTAGAACATAACGTTTTAAAATATACTTTTCAAATTAATAATATACATATAATATATTGTTTACTAAAATGTATTATAGTTAATCTTAAATTAAATTTAAGTTACTGGCAATAGCTTTTGGCAACCTAACTTATATTTTTCTTCTTAGGAACGAAATTTGATATGCAAAAATACTATAAGTATATTTAATATTATGCAACTTATTATTTAATTTTCTATTATTTGAATGAATATTATGCTTAAGTATGATATGCTATAATATTATTAGGAAATTTAACATTATGCAACTATTTATTAGGGACATTTCTAATTATTCCAAGTAATATTATGCTCATATATTTTAGGAAAACATAGTTAAATATGTGCAATTTTTTTATGCCAAATTATTTTATGCACAATAATGTTATGCAAAGGCCAAATAGTCATAAAAAAGTTTTGCTATATTATAAAGACCCATATTGACGGGTCAGCTGATCAATTTTTATAGTAACTACAATATTTCATTCAATGAAAAATTTGACATCCCTTAATCTTCAAACAAGCGTTTTTCTATTATTCCGGGACAAAAAATTTTAGGTAAATATTTTTTTATTTTTTGGTATCTGGAAAAAAATATTTTGAATTTGTATAAATAACCTATTGATGATATATCGTAAACTTATAGTTAACTCTCACATTGAACACTTCCCGAAACTTTGAGAGTACAAGTCCTGTGTGGTAGGGATTTTGTACTAGGTAAAAAAAATGACGATTTAAAAGCATGTGTAAAGCTTCTACTAAAATAAAAAACGTTTTGAGTTTTTTTTTTGAGTTTTTACGGAATTAGGTTATATTATCTTAAATGAAATCTGTGTAGCTTTATACTGTTTGAGCGGATATCTTAATGTTTCGAAGAAAATGTTTAAATATCAGATAAAAAGGGTTAGACATTTTCCTTCACATTTTCTATAACAAAGCTTTAATCTTAAATACAACTCCGATTCAGTTAAGTTCATATTGAAGCTGTACAAAAGAACAGTCCTGTTATTTGTACAAAAGAACAATCCTGTTATTTTGCCTGAAGTGAAGCGATTTTCTTTCAAACTACGATTCTGATCACAATTGACAAAATTAAAGTCAAAGTTAAAATATGTTTATTTGAAGTAGGTAGCTTTGTACAATTTTCGCAGGACAGATTTTAATTAGGGATGCATCCGATACCGATACCGATACCGATACCGATATATCGGCGATATTTTTATTCCCGATACAACGATACTTTTAAAGAGTCCGATGAAGATGAGCCGCTGTCCACTCTGAGCTGTAATTCTCTCAAAGAAGAAGTCGAAAGGTACCTAGGGCCTCATATATATTGAGAGACGCAGATCTGCTTGTTTTCTGGCGCAATGACGTCTTTTAATCCAAATTTTGAAAAAAATGGTGCAGAAGTACTTTAGTTTCCAAATCAGTTCTATCGCATCAGCTGAAAGACTATTTTCACTGCAGGTTTTATCAGGGGCGTCGACTTCTTAAAAATATTGGGGCTAGGCGGAAAAAAAAATGTTTTTTATTTTCCTAAAATTTATAACTAGCTTTTCCCACAGCTTCGCCGTGTGGGTATACAGTTTTTGAAATTATTGTTGAGCGTGCATGGAAATGGGCTTTTTGGAATAAACGTATTGGAGAAAAAAGAGAAAACACCAGTTATAAAATATTGAGGCAGCTCAGCCCCGTTGATAATGTCATTAGGGGGGCTCGGCGTCGGCCTATGGAGTCGGCGCCAGTGGTTCTTATTCAAACAGACCTGCGAAATCAACTGTCTCCAAAATACTTGAGAATACTTTGTTTTTTAAACAAAAATCTTATTCGTGTTTATTTAAATTATTTAACTATTATTAATTTCAGTAACTAATAATCTCATTCTAAATCTGTATTTTTTCACATTTATTAAAAAACAACCCAACTTGTATTTTATTTATAATATTTAACCTTAATTTAAATTCAACAAGCGTATCGGTATCGGCATCGGTATCGCCGATATTTTTATAAGAATATCGGTATCGGTATCGTATCGGCAAAAAGGCGTATCGATGCATCCCTATTTTTAATCTACCTAATACGAAGTTCCTACCACTTGGAACTCGTATACCAAACGTTTCGGGAAGTGTTTGCGGAGAGAGAAGAAACGTCGGATCCAAAAGAAACTCCCTTCAACACATTTTTTTTAAATATAATTCTTAAATGCTATTACATAATTCGGGTAAAAATCCGGTTATAGTTTATTACAAACTGTAATCCCCAAGTTTAAGGTGTTTCGTGTAAAATTTGCGGAAACAAAAGACCCACATTAGTTTTTTTTAAGAATTGGAATTTCAATTCCAATATACTTTATTGTAATAAATACATATACAAAAGTGAGGTTACAAATGGAAAAGAGATACAATAGGCGGCCTTATTGCTAGGTAGCAATCGTCAATCGCTAGGTACATTTCTTCGTCGGCATTCATTATACATTTATGCAGACCATAAACACCTACTACTAACTAACTACTAACATTTATTAATTTTTGTCTATATTCTCCAGAAACACTTATAAATTGGGGATAAATCCATTTGAAACATTGTCAGTTATATTTAAAAACACTAAATATATTAAAAATAACCGATTTCAATCGTAATAACAACATATTTACTATTTTCAACTGATTTTATATACGACCTCTTCGGAGCTATTACCTATTAATGAAAAAGAATCTAAAATCGGTTCACAATTGGCAAATACATCCCGTAGCTAACACACAAAAAAACAAATTATTCATTTTCAGAAGTCAGTTAAAAATTAGCTTGCTTACAAATTTCTGCTACTATACTCGTAAAACCAAAAAAAAAAACAACAACCCTATAAATGATTACTCTAACGAAACATTTAAAGATAAAAAATATCTATTGTTTTTACTTTAAGTGTAGTTGTGTAAAAAAAATATTCTAAAGCACCTATTAACCTACCAACATAAAAATTTCACTGAACTCTATTTATTTTCTTCACATTCAAGAATTTGCACTTAAAAGTTGCGAAATTCACTTCACCAAATGGTTCTCCGAAGATAAAACATTCGTATATTTTTAATCCTCGTTAAAAAATTGATCACTTACAAAGAATAGAACAAAAGGAACGTGCAATAGCAATAACAAACCACTTTGGCAATGAACCAAAAAAACATCAGACTGTATTTTGTAACTGTTCATACTGGGGCGGGTGGGTTTTGAAATGATTCCAAAAGTGAAACCATTTGGACGTTCAGTCATGTTAACAGCCATGTCCCGAAACGATCTAAATACAGTTTGTAGTCTATGATTGGAGATCATAATGTGATCATAAGTTTTTATTATTAAGAAGGATATAACTGTGCCATAGCATAGCTTTGTACCAGGATTATGATCTGTTATGGGGTTGATGTAGGTGCACATTTGAGGTTTATGCACTTGATTGAGGTCGATTTCCACTCAGGGCAAATATTTCTGTAATTTGCAGATTTGTTTGCTCTGTGTCTGGATGTATTATATCCATTTGTATGTATTCAAACTTATCTATGTATCCCATAATAAAGGGCATCCTATTTTGGGGTCAGATCATAGTGTGTGATTTATCCTAGAACATTTATTTAATAATTATTTAATTGTGAAAGCAACTGGCAAAGAAAGAGTAGAAGCTTTATTTTAAAAATTGTGATAGACCTAATTATAACTTTGTAAATTAAATGTAGTTTAGAATGTTGAATCTCCTATCCTGCATTTCGCCTCCATATTTTATTACACTACTGACACTATTCAGATTAATAAATTAAACCCCTCGCCCGGGATTTCAAAGTTGTCCTACGATATTATTTAGTCGGCAGTATGAGAAACACAACTACATATACGTAGAAATAGAACCTCTTTTCTATTCATAAATCACATTTAGGAAAATAGACATATGATGTGCGGCGGTATATGTTAAACCTCGTATTCGTTTAAAAACATTACCTTCGAAAAGTAAACACTGCTATAACCTACTTAAAATATTTTCATTTAATTATCCCGGTTTGCCATTCAAAGCTGGCCGATTAGCTAAGATAGAAAGCTAAGATATGATATATTTTGAGAATGTTTATCAAAAGTAAAGTTAAAGTTTTAGAGTTTACTGTACAGTTTCGCAAAAAAATAATCCCATAATTCCTTAAAGTACATATTATTAAGATTTTGTGTAATAAAACGTGTAAATAAAATAAATGAAGTACTCAGTTAATAAACTTAGAGATTTCAATATTAATAACCTCGCCACAATTCTAAGGGTTACATCGTATTCATTAACTAGTGATAGAACATCATGAAAAATAATAATATTCATAATTTACATGAAAGACAAAAACGTCTTCAGATAGAAAATTCCGCGAGAAAATTAAATACTTAACACGGGCACCTGAAAAATGACATTGTAATCTCTCAAATGCTATACTAGCTGATAACGCAGTGATAAAAACTGGAAATCCTATAATTCTGATGGCTGATAAGCTATCAGTGTGCCCATAAGTAGGTACAGTCATTGCCATTGAAATTTGCGACGGATGATATAATACGTTACTTATAGTGTATGCCATAGAAAAGGTGGTGATTTCCAAGATTTTGCCAAAGACAAAAATAGAGAAGAGCATAAATATGATTTGTGAAATCAGGTTAAAGAACAAGATTTATAGAAACGAAAAGCCAAAGAACTATTCAAATAAAACTAATAGCTTGATGTTATTTGCTAATAAATGAAAAAGAAAGAGGAAAAAGCTGGTACCAAAGTTACGTTTTTTGAACATTAATGACGTAAAAAAATATACTTATTTTTGACTTTATTTCCTACGATCGTACGCGATCCGAAAACATGATTCAACAATTTCGGCTCGATAGAAAATAATTACAAAGATGGGTCTACCGTTACTTAAAACTTAAAACAGGTACCAGTATATCAAAAGAAAAAAAAAATGTATAACAATGTTGGTTTCGACGATATGAAGGAAATTATTTGAACACTTTCATCCAGAAGAAAATACAAAATAATCTAAAACGTAAATAATTCGCGTGGCGCGTACGGGGACTTGCGTTTAGTACTGCGCAGTGAATGCGCAGTAGATCTGTGCTAACTCGCCTTAATCAGTTATCAAAATCTTTGCAAACATTTACAGCATTTTTTAATCGTCATCGGCATATTTTTATTTGGGGACATTTTGAAGCAAAGGGTTGTGAAAAATAACTAATAATCAAGAGATTATTTAATTCTGTAATCTCGTTCTTCTTATTATATGACGCATTTAGCTTTATTTTATAGTCCAAATGTCTGTATACTTTGTTTTGTGAAATAAATTATCTTATTTGTCTATCTATCAAGTAACCGTCTATCCTCAAGGCATATCCCTCAGTTGCCTCGTGTTTCACTTGGTATCACCCTCGGTCACGTGTAGGGCATTTAGATTTAGACCTACTAATTTTGTTACTGATTTTATTAAAGAAATTGGTATATTAATATAGGTAAGTTTGGAAAAACTCATTGGTACATTGGCCAGGATTAGAACCCGAGACCTCTGGTTTGAAAGTTCGAGTCACCACCGTGGATCCATCGACGCACTATAAAAAGGGGCGATTCTATTTTTATAATAACAGGTTTATTACTGTGTGTTGTTACGTTACTAAAGAAAAGAGGGGGTTATCCGGGATTACAAGATTTAATTACAATATATACAAAACCTACACAAAACCTATTCTAAAATCACACACACAATCAACATATCTACAACTACAGAGTCCACAAAAAGAAAGAAACAACAAACGAACACATAGGGCGGCGGCTAATGCGTGGGGCGGCTGGAGCGGCGCGCCCCGACGGCGACGGGTAGAGCAGCTGAGTGTCCGGTGAGACGGCAGCACAAGGGCCCGGGACTATAGGGAGAATCCCTTCAAGGAGAGAGGTCCCGGGCTTCCGTTCCAGAGAAGTCCTTGCGGAGTCCGGCGTTGAAAAGCAATCTTGTTTAAGAAAATCGGAAGAGTGCTCGTGTTCATTTTTAATTTTCCATTTTGACATTCTTCGTCATCAGTCCTGGCTATTCTCACTCGCCAGGATATGCGTTAAACCAAAAAGACCGTAGTTCTTAATTAATCTCTTAAGAATAAAATGAGTTTCCTATAGAAACTATAAGATGTCAAACATAAAAACATTGAATTGAAGTTGCACCGAAAATAAACAATATTTGAGAAAATACAAGAATAAAGATAATAAGAAATGCTAACTTAAGAACCTACGCACATAAAGAAATAAAAGGAATACATGAATAAAACTAACAAAGGTAAATATTTTCAAGAGAGATAAAAAACCCTATAGTGTCTCAATCATCTTAAATCTGTAATTTGTTGAAAGTGCTGCTTGCATTCGGGTAAATTTTTTCTCAAAGTAAATGTTTTACCTAACTCTTACTTGTTGGTAAATGAACCTTAAATACAGGTTTGTCAGTCCTAATTCGTTTGTTAAATCTATCACAATAAAACGAGTTATTTCAATTGTACCTGAATATACCTATTTTTCTTAGCAATTCTAATTTGTCAGAGTAATGTTAATTGATATCGTAAGGACGCAATCTATGTTTGGTTAATGTCGACTGTACACAGTGGGAATAGCTTTTAGCCAAATATCTTTTTTATGAGGCAGGTAAAAGGAAAATTTGCTATGAAATAAAATTTTATTTATTGGCTCCGTAATGGGGGTGCAATATTAAGTAAGGACGTAAATGTGTTAATGCATACGGCTTTTACTTTTAAAACTTGAGTTTGATATAGATAATTGTGTTATCGAATATAACTACATATTTAACAGTAATTACGGCAGTATTCAGTCTGGAAAAACAATACCTAAATTTCTCCAATAGCCAACGTTATGTTATGCGAGGAAATAGCATAAACCGGAAGCTTTGTCTGAGAAGGGATTATCATGTTAATGAATTTGTTGATAATTTAAACTGTGCACAAATTCTGTTCGTTTATTTGTATGACAATGAAATTTACAAGAACCGAGGATGCTGTGCAGAATCTTCGGTATATTTAGATTATATCTCGTTCAATATTAAACCTATTGTACGTAGCGAATTGTTGAATACTAGAACGAGTACTCTTGAAGCAAAGTTGTTATTATTTTCGTCAGTTCCATTAATATCTGAATTCTGAAGATTCGATATATTATTTATCGAGTCCTTTTAAACAGCTGAATAATTTTATCTCTGCTTATGACAATCAGTATGTTTTTTTGAGGATTTTTTATCTTCTACAAATAAATGAATCCACCAAAGAAAATTGGAGTTCCAATTTAAATCTGAAACTAATAAATTAGCTTCGTCAAATCCTATAATTTAGCTGAGGGAAACTTGTTATGAAAGTCTATGAATAGGAGAACTAGTTTTTAGAGGATTAAGAAGAACCTTAAATTAAGCAAAAGGCCAAGTGCCAATGTTAGAATACTACAATGTTACTTATAGTATCAATGTCACTAACAAATTATGGATTACGTCTGAAATACATGATTATTATACCTTGAGAATAAAAGTCCAACCGCGTGATCAGTTTGTATAAAAGTAATCCGTCTGCTCGTTTGCCATCTATAGTATAAAAAAAGCAATTTTAAGTTTTGCAAGTTTAAGAATAAATTCAAATGAAGCCAAACAATAAATAAGTAAAATAAGTTTAAACTTTAGCATTATCCACAGTTTCTGTTCACGAGTAGAGCCCTGTAATACATAAATAACTTTTACCTAGGAACAAAAACTGACATTGCAAAAGAAAAAAAATTATTTTTTGCCGATATTTTATATTCACTTTGTTAATTTTTATGAGTAAAACCGGCAGTTATTTTATTAGGTTTTGAAAATGACTCTGTCTTTTTCTGTAGGTATTTCAATATGAATAATTTACTTAGACCTCATTATTTTTATGATCGCAACAGTTTTATCTAAAGTCTTTAATATCATAGAAATCTTTATACATATTTTTGAACACTAATCCCTTAATTTATAATAATATATTACATTGTTATCATTTGTCATAAATAAACCGAATTAAATCTATTTAATCCTTTTTGACGTTAGAATTAAGCTAATTCTTCTTTAGTTGAAATAGTTGTATTTTCGTGTTTGACGTTTTTTGATATTTATATCTAGTGTTATTACCAAAGGTGCAACTAAAAATTTAAGGTTCTAATAATTAACTTACAAGAAATGACCCACGGATTTCCCAACTGATGTAAAATTGCTTCCGCTTGCCTATGAATATATAAACTGGGTTAGTTTATATATCTGTCGTGGCCAGATCATAGAATTGATCACTTCATTATGTGGCTGGCCATTTCATGAAATGGTCGTATTTCATGAAATGGAAAATATCCGCTGATCACATCATGATATGGTCTGGCCAGATCAATGAACACATCAACGTTTAACGATATACAGCTAAACGCACGGCTATTTCATGAAATGGTCAAGCATTAGTGATCATATCATAAAATAGTTACAGTATCCACCGTTAGAGGCGCTGATATATTTTTGTTTTTGTGATGTATCATGGAGGTATAAAATGAATAATAAAAACAGACTATTAATAATGCGCCAATTGAAGATAAAATAGAAGTTAAATGTCGTTACGGTACTAAACTACAATAATTTTTCGAAAGTCAATCAAAAAACGAGCGCAACGTAAAAACCTTGAAGTTCGGATAGTATAATAATTCATAGGTTAGTAGATGTATAATTTATCTGTTAACCAAGATTACTCATATTTAAAGAATGCCAATAACTTTTCAACGTATTTTTAATTTTTATTAAACCTTTGATATCATGGAAACCCTACATTAATGATATGGCCAAACGTGGATGGACATATCATTAAACGTTGACGTTTACATGATATGGTCAGTTTTAGCTGGCCATTTCATGAAATACGACCATTTCATAAAATGGTCGGCCACATTTCTATGATCTATGATCAATTCAATTCTATGATCAAATCAATTCTATGATCTCCAAATATGCGGCATAAACGGCCGGCCGTATCTCTTGAGTACGTTGGCATAAATTTTTTTTTCAGAGCTCCAAGGGATTTCAGGCCTGAGAATTTGATATAGATTTCAAGACATGTCTGATAATGAATTTATACGGAACCCTCGGAGCGCGAGTCCGACTCGCACTTGGCCGCTTTTTTCAATATTTATCCTGTATTCTATACTTGATTCTGAGTAATCCCTTAAAAGTTCAAATGCACTTTTTTAACACTCTGTATACAAAAAATATACAGAAGACTCATATACCTCCTTCTTTTGGGACTTCGGTCGAAAATTGATTCAAATGTGAATGAGTAATATGAAATCTAGAAAATATTTTCTCTAACAAACTTATTGAAGATTGCAGTGAAATATAATGAAAAAAATATATATATTTAACATTTTTTACTCTTAAAATCTTTATGTTTCATAGTCAGCCCTCTCAAGTACAGTCCATTCCTCCCTTTCAAAGTTCTGTGTATTAGACAGCTGTCATTTACTCGTAATTCTTGTTACGAACAGGATATTTAAATCTTAGATACAAATATTAAAGAAAAAATATCGGCGTTACTATTCATAAAGTTTCGATTTGGTAATACGTTTTTACTGTTTGTAATATCTATCAGTAAAAAAAATATAATCAACAACGCTGAACACGTTAAAAACCGACTTCAATCGTAACAGTTACAATTTTGTTTTTGTTGATTTTTTCAGAAACCGCTGAATCACTTTAGATAAAATTTATATGGGACTACCTTTGAAGTATTACCTACCAAACAAAAAGAGAATCATCAAAATAGATTAATAATTGGCGGAGTAATCGCGTAACAAACATACAAAAAAAAACATACAGTCAAATTTAGAACCTCCTCCTTTTTTGAAGTCGGTTAAAAATAGTTAATAATTGCTCGAGGTATAAGGATATCCATGGACTGAACACTAGGGGTGCTGATAAATTGAGACTGGTGACGCATCGACTGACGAAGTCAGAAAACTTGTCGCGTCCCAAAATCTATAACAGACTTCCGGAGACATAAAGTCGTCTTCTCGCTCCGCTCACACTTCCCGAAACGTTGAGTGTACAAGTTCCGCGTGGTAGGAACTTTGTACTAGGTAGAAAAAAGACGATTTAAAAGTATGCGTACAGCATCTACTTAAATAAAAAATATTTTGACTTTGACTTTGACTTTGACTTCGAGTGAACTAGTTTTTAAAGTCAGGCTGAAACGCTGGCTTATACAGCGGACGCTCTATAAACTTAATAAATTATTTATTAATCAATGATAATTACTTCAATTCGTCGCCTACGCGACTAAAGGGCGAACCTCATTCAAAATATGAATATTATTTATATTTTATTTACGTATCATTTATTGCCCAACCCTGCAGCATAGTTCTTTTTTATTACCAAAATGTAGTAATGATATTATGGCAAAAAGATTCAACAAATCGGGGAAAGCAAATTGTTTTTTGGCTCTGCTGTAAAATTTTAAAATTTGAGGTTCGCCCTTTAGTCGAATCTTTATATTTTAATGTATTTAATTCCAATCTGTGTAATGTAATTGTAATTTAAATTAATTTATTACTGACATTTTTAATATCATTATGTATATTATATGTATCATAAGAAACCTATTATTAATATTAATATTTTTTTGTTTAGGTGATAGATAAGACTGATATATAAAATTAATTTTTTTATCAATAAATGAATTGAATTGAAAACCATGTGTATTCCGTGGCCAGACCATACAAATTGGACATACCATGAAATTTAGGGATATATCGTAGAGGAGTCCTTTAAGTTCCCTTTTAACGGTGCCATCTCCACCATACGGTTTTTTTGGAGCTCCGCCAAAACATGTCCAGTCTTTTCATAATCAGTTTATTTCTATGATCAGGTCACCGACATAGATATCGTACTAAAGCAGAATAATTTCAGAAAGGAAATTAGTTCGTTCAAGCCGATGTTTTACACATTGTTCAATAGAAATATAGGTATGTATTTGTTGAGATCTGACCAGACCTGAAGGTCCCGCCCGCCACACAGAGAAAGGATGCAGTGTGATTGGCAGGCAATAGGGTATTTTACTCTATACAAGAAAAAATCTAAAACTGCTTATTTACTGTTGTATTTGTAATACATAATCGATTTAATATGATTTCTATACAATAAAATGAGAAAAAACATTTTATTTTTGATTTACAAAAATCAAGTTTTTTAATCTGTTATTCAAATGTCTGAAACGACAGCCGCCATGCTGGTTGTCAGGTGACGTCACAATAGTGGTAATCAATGACATTTTGTTCGCGATATGTGTCTAAATTTTAGTACAGAGCTGTTTTATTTACTCCTGAAATGACGCCACGACCTAAGCATCATGGCGGCTATCGTTTTCGCGCGCTAATTGGCAATGGTAATTTAAAATGTATTTTTGGGGTACTTATAGGTTTCAAAAAAAAAAAAAAAAATATTTTTTACTTTTTCCCACCTAATGATCAATTTGAGATACTTTTCAAAAAATGGTGAAAAACCCTATTGTTTAGCTGAACCTGATATTAGTTTTTTTTTTTAACCACAAATTAGTGCTATAAAGACCTGTTATAAAGACAGGTCATATAAAAAGTAGATGTAAGGTATAAAAGAAGGTTTAAAAAATTATCTATTTAAAAAAAAAAGAAACAAAAAAAACACAAGTCACCAAAAAGACTCATATTTAATACATAGATACTTACCGCGTGCCTATAATAATTAATTAACAAAGCAAAATCAAATGGGGTAGAAAACTGATATGCCCAAAAATTATGCCGTAAATAATGTTTTCCAAAATTTTTATTTTGCTAAAATTTATATTTCTGATTCATAAAGCTGTTTAGGCTTCGCCAAAGAAACATATAATACACCCAAAAAAATATCCTCATTTTGGGATATAAAACTATAAAATATTAAAATATCGTTTGCCACCTATCACATAAAAAAAAAGATCCCATATTCTTGTAAACATGATAAGCGCAGTTTAATTTTAAAATATTACTCTTATCAATTTTGATAGTAAAATCTATAGTTGCATAAAAATAACAATTAGCATTATATATTATTTTTATAACGCTGGGTTACACTCATATCACAAATCTGAACAACTTTTGCCATGAATACACAAAAACATTTTTTTTTAATTATACATACAAAAATGTCAATTTTTTTGCAAATGCTAATTAACCCTGTTGATGTTTCCAGGGGTGGTCTTTTTACACCCTGTTATACCTATACATACATTTATTTCAGTCTAAATATATCAATTTAAAAAATGTCGTAAAACGAAACTATCTACAAATAAATAAAGAACTCTTACCTTTAAATATCAACACGATGAATCTATGAATCACTATCAGAAGCGGCGTCACTGAACAAAGTTGAAAACAAAAAGTATTTTCATCAGTTCTCTAAACTTTTCACATTTTCTAAATGTCCTGAATCTCGAAGTCACTTTAAAAAGTTGCTATAAAAATTTTTGCTATAGCGAAATCTAACTTAAAATAAATTATGGTACACCCACTGAAGAAGTTGACACTTTTCAAGTTGCCCAAAACTTTTTTTAATAGTTTTCTTATCGCGCTTACATAAACGCTGTTTAATGTCAGAAAGTTCCTGCTGACTTCAGAGTTTTTTGAGAAAAACCTCCTTCAACAAATATTTTTTTCTTGTCACAAAGATATTGTAGAGTATTAAAAACTTTTTGGTAGTACAGTCGAGAGTACGAACTGTTTTCAGCTGTCGACGTGCGCAACGAACGCTGGCTGCATAGAGACTGAGCGCCTTCGAGTTTGACGCCATAACAGTCCCGGTGTTATTTTGAAAATATAAATCCCATTGATAAGAATGGGGTGGGTGGATGAGGAAAACAAAGTAGTCCAAAGATGGCTATAAAAGTAATTTATCGAAGCCCTAGAAATAGTAGATAATGGAATGATTGTCACTGATTTCCGATAAGTAATTGGATGTTTCGTGAGCTTCCGCAGTTCTGTTTGTTCTATACAGGGTGTTATAAATAGGTGTAGAACCCGGTAACGAGGACTTCTACTCATCATACTGTAAAACTTTTGTCTCAAAACTGTTTGAAAAAATATATGAAATGGCCAAACAAAGGATAAATTTGTATAAACATTCAAATTTTTTTTGCTGTTTCAGCAAAAATGTTGTGTAGAATTTAATTAACGGGTGCTATACGAGTACCTAGGTGGTTACACCTGTTTACCTAAACATGAGGATGGTTTGCCATGTCATGTTCTATCTTAACTATACTTCATATGTAAACAGCTCATCAAACCCATTCGAAATTCAATTTTCCATACAAATACAAATGTTTAACATACCCATTTCACACACACACATACACACACTTAAGATCGATATTTAATCTCAAGCACATCTCAGATGTTTGAACGTTTCAAGTTTCTTTCTTAAATAGTTAGACCAAGATTCAGCTGTTTTGTTCATCACGGCATTGTTTCATAACATGACTGACTCGGTGGCTCAGTGGTTAGCGCTCCTGACCTTCTGATCCGATTCACATCCAGGGCAAACATTTCTGTAATGAACAGATTTGTTTGCTCTGTCTGGGTGTATTATATCTGTACTGTATATGTATGTATGTATATAAACTTATCTATGTATGTAATATCAGTCTTTGGTTCCCATAATACAGGGAATCCTAGTTTGGGGCCAGATAACCGTGTGTGATTTGTCCCGGATATTTAAGATATTATTTGTTAAATTATAATAATGATATTTATACGGATGAGATTATGGTAATATATATTTTTTGTGGCTTAAGCGAAATTTGTGAAGTTTCGAGGAAAAAATAAGTTCGATTAAAGATGGAACGGCCTTCCCTGAATTATTTAAAAGACTTTCAAAGGCGTGACCGAAATTCTGATTTTAAATCACAGTCACAATTAGTTATCCAAAAGCTTTTTCAAAAGCGCTTTTGTAACGTTCGCTACGTGTTTTCACTTAATTTTACTAAAGGTTTATTCGAATTTTTTCCCTAATACAGGGAATCCTAGTTTGGGGCCAGAGGACAGTGTGTGGGGACAAATGTTCCGGATATTTATTTATTTAAAATGATAAAACCAACAAATACAAAATTCAGTATTTTTCGCTAAAACAAGTAAGTATATTTTACCCCGTTTGCTACACACAGTAAAGCTGTTTTCGAAAAAACTACCTACAAAAATATATTGAAACGTTGTGTTTTTATATTGATCAGTAACAATACAATGATATTTCGTACTTCATCGTCGGCGAAACTACTGTTTATATTATTTCATGTATATTCTCATCATATCTCACAAAATATTATAAATGCGAAAGTATGGATGTTTGTTTGTTTATTCCACTGTTTGCGGATTTGAATGAAATTTGGTAGGTAGATAGATAAAGCACTTCGCTAACGCACAGAATACTTTTATCCCTGAAAACTTGAGGGTGCCCGGAGGAATGCTTTCCACTTCGTCACTAGATGGCGCCACCTTAAGCGCAACACACACAGAGGCGGCCGCGGGGCGGTGCGAAAGCGTTCCGGGAGCGGTATTTTTTGTAATGTTCGGATTACTATGAAACCCTTCACAACAATACCGAGCCGGCGCTCTAAGTTCGATTCCCGCAGGTCCACCTTCACAACGCTACCGCCCCGCGGCCGCCTCTGTGTGTGTTGCGCTTTAATATTTTATTTCTCTCTGGACCCCATTCTGAAGTCCACGCCGATGAAGTCGCGGGTAGAAGCTAGTGGACTATATCAGTGTAGGCTTTTATTTTCTGCCAATAATTTATCGGAATTCAGTCCAGGCTTTGAGCTCCCTATTTATCGGTCCGCTTGATTCATTTCTCATTAACTAAAGTACCGACCGACGTCTATTTCCACGAAATAATTTGATTTTCAACAAAATGAGCCCGATAAACTTTCTGACAAAACAATAGCTTGGGAAGCCCGCCATATGTAGTAGGTACTTATATTTTGGAGTGCCCTGCGGAATCGTCCGCGGAGACTTCGGGTAAAAAGCAGAAACTCATTATTGAAATACAAACTTTAAAACCCCATTTCACAAAGTTAAGGAACGAAATTTGAAAAAAAGATTTAGATTAAATTAGCGCTACTCTTGACTCTATAAAGAACGTATGTTCCATGGTTTAGTTAGGTTGTGTGTTGTCTGCATGGTCTATCGTAGGTGACTTATAAATTCCTTGGTTATCTGTCAGACATCATTATGTCACTTACTGTAGTATTTTGTAATAGGTATCAACTCAGTTTTAGGCAGCGCTCGCTTTTGCACATACCATCTGCTCGTACTAGTTTAAGTGAAAACTCCTTTATGTCTCGAGTATCCAAAACATGTAATAGGTTTTCTATTTCTCATGATCTTGACCTCTTCTGCTCCAGCGTCTCAACAGTACGCAAGGTTCTTGGGTTCAGATTTCTTTGCAAATCTTTAACTTTTTCTTTATCTTATTTTATATTTTTGTTTGTTTAAAGTTAGCTTAATACGCACTACAGTTTTTAAAGTTTTTTTTCTTTATAGGTATATACTCAATTATTATTGTTACAAATATGCACCTGCTCTTATCTGGTTATCTATCGGTGGAGACTTATCAATAGCATTGTATCTATTCATGTGTAATGTTACTACTGTAAACATTTAGCTGTTAGTCTTCCTAAAAAATAAAATAAATAAATAAAAATGTTAGTTTATTTACAAAACGATCTGTTTAGATCACTTAGATAGCTATTGTGGGATACGTGCGTCCCAGCTAGAAGGTACCAGTGGAGGAGTCAAATGGAAGAGTAGTTTGCTGGTTGACTTTTCAGTTGAGAGTCTATGATTTATTAAAATGTCACCTATATTTATACTTAAAGTCACCTATATACTACAACTATTATCTACGTATTTACTTAACTCTGCCTTATATCTAAATATTAATTCCAAATTACCCTAAACTATTATTTATAAACATACCCTACACTATTATTACCCATTATTACGCTGACCGGAACATCACGAAAACTTTTAAATTAACACTTTTTTAAATGATCACTACTTTGTACAGGGCAAGGTATAAACATGTCTATAAAAAAAACTGATTATTAAAAAAAATAAGGAACATTTTCCCAAATTACAATTAACTTGTTTATTTTATATTATATTGTATAAATTACTAAAATAAATTTAAAAATACATTCCATATGAAATCTTTTTGTCTGACTGTAATTATTCTCGATCAGATTGGTACACGTTTTTTTTAAATTTGGGATTAATTAATAATCTGGTTTTCGGCGCATCATATTATTAACTACTAATATAAATAGTTTATATACCCTATATTTACAAGGCTTTTACTTATAACTATAGTCTGTTCAGGGAATCGAACTAGTGGAGCGCTTTCTCTATCACACAGTCGCTTACAAAAGACAAGGATGGAAGAGTGCGTCACACGAGAAAGTAGGCGTCAACTTTTGCTAAGAAACTAAAGACGCGTTCACATACCAAGCGCTTCTTTTACATTCTGACTGAACATTAATTTTGATATCTTAATAGAAATGTTTTTGTTTTTTATTGCTACAAATTTCAAAACCTATTTGATATTCTTACTTATAATTATATATTTGAAGGAAAAAATAAAGAAGTTATTTTGAATAAATGTTAATTTTTATGTAGTTAAAATTATAAAACTTTGGCCAGAAAATAAAATAACAAATTATAAAAAAAAATATATTTAGTCGCTGTTACACGATGTATTACTGCTTGTTCTGTCGCTTTCTACATTTATTATAAAAATTTTGTGTCATGACATCTATATTCCTATTCATTTCATTCATTTTAGGATGAATATTTTTTTAATATTTCCTTCTGTCAGTACTGTTTTATTTTTGACATTTGCCATTTTCTCAATTGGAGAGGTGGAGACGTCTGAACGGCACGAGTCGCACGAACAGACTAAAAAGTTGCGTACTGCGAACACAGCCCTAGTGTCTTTACTCCGGCCAATGGCAGAAAAGTTAATTTCGTCGGTACTAGCTCGTCTCCCTGAATGGACTATAGTTATAATATGGCAAGACAAAAACATACTGCGGATAGCTAGATATTTTTTTTCCTGTATTTAAGTCTATTCTCAAAATTTCCCCAAAACATAATATATATGCACGCTCCACATAATAATAACACCATGTACAATGAAAACAAACACAAGTTCTCAACAGGGTGCGCAATTATCAACAGATCGTGTAATGATATATTTGTAAGCAAATGTAGCTTGCTCTAACAGGAATTCGTATTCAAGGTTCTCACTTCTTACGGCGGGACTCGTAACGTTAATATTTATCACCCTGTAGATGGAGCAAAGACAAAGACGTTTAATATGGCACCTTTGTACTTAACTAGAGCGTGATTTTGTTTTTCACTTATAAGCGGCTTACCGTACAAGCAACTCCTTTAAATAAACGAATTTCCCCAACAAGCATGTACCAGTAAAAAAAATATGACTTTAACAATCAAAATCGTCTCAACTAATGGGACACTGGTCTCTTCCCATAGCTCGGGGAAATTAAGCCATACTCTACACACGGGTAATAAATCTAGATTGGTAGGTTTCAGGTATAGTGGTCAATCCCATTATTTTTAAGCTATTTTGAAGCCTAAATAGCTCAATAGAAAGCAACCGGCGCGAGCAGCTTAATGAGGCTTGCGACTTGCGAAGCACGCAAATGATCGAGATAAATTCCCTAACAGTCAAACGCATACCTACAGGTGATGACAGTGTCTGTAGTCAGTTAACCTTCGTGATAGACGCGACATGAAACTGCACTTATCGGGTATCCGTGGTCAGATGCTTCAAACATATATGACATATTATACTATCAGTAGATTTGCAATATTTGTTTGAAAAAAGAATGCTCTGACTATACAGGCTGTAAATCTAGTCTTTCCCCAAGTTTCCCCCAACTTTCCCCAAGGAAGTCATAGCCAAATCGCATTTGGTCGCTCAGATGATCGATTTGTACGAAGAACCCAAAAATTTTTTTGCGATTTGACTATAGGTTTCTAAGTTGATCAGAATCAGGAGTAGAAGCACTGATTAAAATATGACGCACGACTAGATTGACATCCTGTAATGGTTCTACCGTTTTCCGCTTATAAATATGAATAATCAAAAGTCGTGTGTAAAAGTCTCCCTTGCTTCCATCATTTACCATCAGATGAGTTGTGCTATTCTCGGACTTTAGCTACGTGACAGAAATGAGAACATTGTGAAAATAATAAATATGCATCAGTGTTCTGAATATGGATGCAAAAACGTAGGAACTCATTTACTGCGCAAATTCTGTTTAAGTTTTTCCATAGTTATCGTGATGCTACTAAGTGCAACATCAGGCTACTACGTTAGTTATTTGTACCACACGATAAGAAGAAGAATAACATTGCATAGTGAATAATTTTGTTTAGTTCATTTATGGGATTCGATTTGTAAATTATTTCATGAAAACTTTTCTACTGATATCTATTAGAACTCTAATATTTAAGTGGAATTTTGTCATCGACTAAAAATTAAGTTTGAGCAAGTATTTACGATACTTACCCTTAACCACTCCGGACTTGGCCCCTGTGCGTGGAGTATGGACCTCGAGCTGCGAGAAAGTATCCGTGCAACAGCAGCGGGAACCCAATAAACTGTTAACGAAGGAAGTAACTCACATAAGTCCTAATTAAACTTAATTTCCTAAATTATTCGACGCTGGAAAACATTAGACGTGTCCCTATTAAGGTAATATTCATTTCTTTTTTAGACAATATTTTTTCTTAACGGAAAGTTACTGGCCAATAGAGTTTTGGCTAAATTGGGGGCTCAACTTTATGTGCAATCACATCGGATGTAGCATTATGGCGAATCAGCGGGGAACCACTATGCTTGCCTCGTAACTGGCAACACTAATCCTGAGCCATAAACTTATATTTAATAACGTGACAATGAAATATGGCTTTAATCAGGGCCTAATATTTAATGAATTTTAGAATATTTTTAAGATTTTTTTACATGTCAAACTGCAAACAAATGGGTTTTTTAAGTAACAATCTAATATTACCAATTAATTTGTAACTACCAATAACCATTATTACTACGAATGAGTTATGATCTGTCTTTTTACTACATAAGTACTACATTTTGTTATTATATTTATCTACTAAAAAACCCTAATAGAGCCGTTAAGTATCTAAGATTGCTACAGATTAAGTGAACCTCAGTTGCCTGAATTGAAAAATGGTTTTCGAAAACCCACAATATTTTGAAAAATCTATCGAACGACACCCCACACTATGGGATAGTCGAGGAAAAAAATCACCCCACTTCACTGGTAGAGGAAGTACCATGATAAAAAATAAAAAAATACCATTTTGTCGGCGTGATTAATATGTATATCCGTTAGGGTGTCTCTTATTTTTCTAAGTTATTATTTTTTAACGCATAGGCTCTAATTTTGTGTATTTGACCCTAAAATACTCGGAAATAAAGGAGAATGCCACGGAAGTATGAAACGCTCGTACCATATTGCGTCTTGAAAAAACCTTCTGAATTGGATAGGGGATAACATATTTAATTATTATACGAAAAATTACTATCATAGCTACTGTAACTCCAGAGCTTTTTCACTTTCATTTTATGTTTTGAGGTTATTTTTAAGTACTTTATCTACGCTCAGGCGTACACGAAATTCTTAGTTTTAACCAATCATTTGATAGCTAGTTTTAGTTAATTATGGTATGGTTCAGTGATGCTAACGAGTAATATAAAGGAGCACCACAAACCGAACGCGGCACTATATGTATATTGTAATGATGAAGTGCAGTCGACGAATAAAACGAAGTACTTTAATATAGAAGAACGCTCACGCAAAAGCATCACTCACGCCTCGCACTCGTGCATGCAATTCCTAACGCATGCTTGGGCCTCCACACGTACGCCTCAAGCACACACGTAGGCGCCTGTATCCAGCAGTGGACAGAGCAGGGCTAGCAACCGCTGGCATATTTCAGTAGAAGACTTAAGCCCAGCCAAACCACCTGGCCCGCCTACTACAGGGAGTTGTTGGCCGTGTACATTTTCGGCATATATTGGAGGCGCAACACTTCATCATATATACCGACCACAAACCACTACTGTACGCGTTCTCACAACGTCGCTAAAAGTTGCCTCCCGCACAGCTGAACCAACTGACGATCATCTCGCAGTTTACTACGGAGATCGAGTACGTCAAAGGCGAAGACAACATCGTCGCGGACGCGATTTCCCACGTCGAGTCGATTTCGGTTCTTCTCTCAAATTGGAACCGACGCTAATTCCAGGCACGAATATTACCATCGCGTGCAACGTGTCGACGGGGCGGCCGCTGCCGAACCTGCCGGCGGCGCTGCTGCGCGCCGCGCACGCGCGCCTGCACGCGCTGAGCGACCCGGGCGGCCGCGCCTCCGCGCACTTCGTCGCTGACCGTTACGTGCGCTCCGGCGTGGCGCGCGACTGTCGAACCTGGGCTGTCACTGCCTCCACTGCCAGCGACGCAAGGTGACCGCACCGCTCGGTGAATTTTCTCTCCCATCTGGGAGATTCAGCCATGTCCACCTCGAAATCGTCAGCCCCCTGCTGCACTCTGAGGGCTACACCTATTGTCTCCCGGCAATAAACCGGTTCTCGAGATGGCCCGAAGCGTGGCTCACGTCATCCATCACCGCCGAGGATGTTGGCGATACCTTCGTACGCGGCTGGATCGCGCGATTCGTCGTGCCCATCACGGTCACCGTCGATCAAGGCCGCCAGTTTGAGTCAGCGCTATTCAACTGATTCCTCGACCTAGGCGCTACCAAATGCGTACGAACTACCAGCTACCACCCGCAAGCGAATGGCATGGTGGAGCGCTTCGACCGCCATCTGAAGGCTGCACCCATGTGCCATCGAGAAACCTGCCACAGAGCCCAACCTCTTGTGCTTCTTGGTATCAGATTGGCTCTCAAGGAGGACCTCAAATGCTCTGCTGCAGACCTCCTGTATGCTTACAGGGGAGCTCCTGGTACCTAGCGCTTTCACACAAAATGTAATTGAGGACTTCGTGGCACACCTGGCCATGACCGACAAGCGTCCCGAAGTCGTTCGCTTTTAAGGACCTGGCAGACGCATCTCACGTTTTCCTTCGCGACGAACACTGTACACCGGCCCCTATAAAGTCCTCAGTCATTCTCTGAAGACTTTTACCTTAGATGTTTCACGTAATAAGGTACAGGTGAGCGTCGATTGGATCGAATGGAAGCCTGCACACATCGCTGTAGACCCCGAGTAAGGCGCGGTCTCACCGAGCGCACAGGCGCCCGCGACGCCCCCGGCCTCGCAATGCAACCGAATGTCTAGGTCCTACGTCTGCCCCACCAACAGCTCACTCTGCACCAAATCCTCCCACCGTCACACGATCAGGTCAGGGTTAGATTTAAGGATATTTTAGATTTGTGACCTAGTTTTAATATATTTTTTTAAATTATTATTTCGTGTTCTCTAGTTTATAGTGTTTTGTATTTTATTCTATCATACAGCTACACTGTATTCCTTTCCATGAGGGTGGGGAGGAGGGGGGATGCGGCGGCATACACTATTTGTATGAAAAAAATGAAAGATTTGCGACAAAAGCTGTCCTGTGACTGTAATTTGTGATTAACACTGCTTGAAACTTGACAAAACGATGAAACTATAATATACTAGGTATACTTTTTTAAATATCGTAAAGTGCAGCGGTGTAACATGACGTAACGGGGCGTGTGTGCGATGCCGATTTGCAACGTACTGTATGGCATATGTGGATTTAAAAAAATGCCGCTTCGCAACGTGACTATGCCCCACGTTACGTCCAAACAAAAATTCTTGTACGTCTGGCAACCCTGGGACGCACCAATGTGATCAAGAATCAAATCTATAAATCATCGTCTGATAGTCAATCTTACCAGGAGTTGAAGAAGAGGGCGCGGGTATAGGAAAATGGTGGTGTAATGCGAAGACATCTCTTAGATTAAGAAGAAGAAATATGTGGATGAAGCATAAAAATCTCGATACAACCATAATGTAGTTTCGGAACACATTTTATGAATCCAGGGCCGCGTTCCGAGGGTGCACTTGACAGCAACCGCTTTGTACCCTCTCTTTCACACTTTGGCAATTTATATTATGCTATCCTGTTGTCAGAGTGAACGTTTGCTGTCAGAGTGTACAAAATGTAGGGGATATATCAAATTAAAATCTTTTTTCATACATTTCTTTCCTGCAGTTCGAATAGGTCTAGAAAAAATTAAGTGTGCTTAATAAATTTAATTACGATTTTTTACAAATGTCTGGTTAAGACGCAACATGGTACGAAATCGGGCAATCTCCTTTTTACCTTATTTGGAGCACTGCAACCCGTGCCGACTTGAGCGGGAACATGTTCATACAAGCCCCTACGCAAGTGCCGCGCGGGCGCGCTCGGTTTGTCACTTACTCTCGGATTGTCGCGTAACTAACACGTAATATTTTATATTTCGAAGATGTCAGCGGAACTGAGAAGCGCTAAAAAGAGTATTTTCTTGGTTGGTGAGGTGCATCACCAAATAACGGGTGCAAAATTGCCGTCTAATCGACAAGTTCTCGCAGTTCTATTTTTTAATATTCGCGAAGTGAAACTGACTGTCAATGAAAGCGCAAATCTTGTGATACGGGAGTATATTATATTCTGGGAAAAGGCTAGAATACCTACCAATGCTCTTCCTAACTGTGTGAAGAAGCTTGTGGATCTTTATCAAGTCTGGCGAGAGCTTCAAAAAAACCGCAAAAAATCACAGGATGTTTTTAAACGCCGTGAGGAGGATTTGGATAATTTATTTGATATCGCTCACGCTGATGCTCTTAAAAGGATGAAAATTGAAGAAGATAAAATTTTCCTACAAAAGCAAAGAGAGCCAGGGCGCCTTGGTTGCTTGTAAGGTGTAGACAAAAAGTTAGCTGAGAAGGAAGAAAAGGCAAGGCAGAGAAGACTAGAAGAGGAGAAAAGGAGGCTCCAGCAAATGACTTCAGCGAGCTCATTGACATCTTCTACTTCACACAGCTTAACACCACCACAAGAACTACATGAAGGCCAATTTACGCAATGCACTGCGCAATGCATCAAGCACGATGGATGGCAAGAGCTATTTACTCTTTGAAAATATGTTTGCTGCAGTCTCAATTCAAAACGAGCGTTAAAGACAAACGAGCATTGCAAGATGTTTGTTTATTTATTGTGGCAATTTATGTGAAGCCCTGGCTCGGATGCAGTTTGGCAGTGAAGGCACCGAATCAAGATTTGCGTTTTTTAAAAACGTTGAAAGACTATTAAAATGTTGACAAAGTAATTTCCAAAGCGGCTCTGAGTAAGTTCAGTCAACACCTGTGGTATTTATCAGAAGAAGTGGTGATATTATCACTCTTTGATGATGATGTTGATGAAGAAACCAAGGCGAATATGGTAACGAACTTAGAAAGAGAAACTGCATATGACTTCGGGAAGCGATATGTTGCATCGAAAGAAGAGATGTCTGCCTCTTTGTATGGTTAAAATTTTTTTTTAAAATATTTTAACTAAGCTGTTTCTTCTAAATTTGGTTAATTTCCTTGAAATACCTACTAATCATATTGTTACAGGGAAGTCGTTGAGCGATTTCGTGTCAGCTAAAAGCAAAAAATGTTTTTCGCGATTAAAAATTGATACCAGTTTTCTTGAAGAAAACGTATCTTCATGGGACCATAATGCAGCTTTCATCAAAGCTAAGAGGAAGGTGTTAAGCTTAAAAGCTGTAAATGACACAACTGAAAGAGCTGTAAAGCTTATGCAAGACTTTCATGGTTTAATTACCGCAGAAGAGGAACAAAAACAATTCTTGTTACGCTGTGTGCAAGAGCATAGAAAGCTGTATCCAGACTGCAAAAAAGAGACTTTAAAAAACTAAAAAAATAATTATACAATTATTCAGGGTACTTCCCTGAATAATTGTATAATTTTATTTGTTTGTCAATTAAAAGCATTACTTACATTTTTTTTTCGTCAATTTTTACCCAAGACATGCATATTAACAACGATCTAGCTACATATCAAGAAATACTCAAAAATAGCTATATTTATAAAAAAATTAAGACCATGTCGGCTCGGGTTAATATTAAACTAGAGAGTTAAAATTGTATATTTATGTAAGGCTTAATATTTAACAAAGAATTAGGGGGTATGCGTTTCTATAACCCAAAAAAATTTTTTTTCGTCCATATAAGGGACACCCTAATATCCGTGCTAAATTACAGCTCTCTAGTACTAATAGTCTGAAGCTAGGCCACGGAGAGACAGACAGACGGACATGGTTGTTCGGCGTGATTAATATGCATATACGTGCTAAATTACAGCTCTATAGTACTAATAGTCTCTGAGCTAATCCACGGACAAACGGACAGACAGACGGACATGGTGAAACTATAAGGGTTCCTTGTTGATAAAATGTCTGAATATTAGTATTTCAACATAATACGGCTGCCTGTAAACACAGCATCTGTATACTGGGGACTTTATCAGTTTCTTGCCGTTCTTTCGAGTAATTTCTAGAGTTATCTTTCAGGAAACATCTGAAAAAATAATCACTGCAATCAATCTTAGATTAGCTAACTTTCTAAGATAGGCATTCAGTGCCACTTCAAGTGTGACAACTGAGATAACGTTAGATTTTGTTTATTGATAGAAGAAGGATAGACGATGATAATTTTCAGGAAAAACCAGCGTGTTTAATAATGTAGCTGTTTCTGAAAAAAAAAAAAAGTTGGTTCAATAAATACTTATATTTTAAAAAAAGATTTGATTTGATGTTTTTAACCGACTTCTGGGTAGGACTGTAGGTTGTCTTTTGTATGTTTGTTACCCGGTAACATTCTGTATAATGTCTAAAGAAATCATGTGAAATAATTTAAAATGGGGCTTTTAATTATAATATTACACTGAATAACTTTCTTCAAGTACCTATAGAGTTAATTTACGAAATTTTCGCTTGACTTTTCTATCAGCAGCGTATCGACCCACTTAATGAAGAAAGTAATAGTGACTTCGGAAAAGTTTTCAGTTTCATCAATAAAGGCCCCTGTTGAAACAGTTTCAGCTACTTATATTTAGATTTCAACTTCCAAAGTGGTCATTATGGGATTTAAGATAGTCATTTTGGTAAAATGGGCATTGCGTGGCTAGCGTGGATTTAAATTCTTAATAATTCACTTGCCATATCGAAGGTGTAGAAGACAATCATAAGTACAGATTCGTAAACTTTACAGCAGAGCTGTATGAAAAAAATTCGAATGTTTGAAATGATGGTATAAAAAAAGAAAAAGAAAAGGGTTTTTATACCATTTGACGTAAGTTACAAAATTTATTTTTTCATAACATTTCAAACATTTGACTATTTCAAACTGCTCTGCTGTAAAATTTACAAATCTGCACTTATAATGATTCTCTTCTTCACCATCGATATCATATCGCTAATAATTATTATTTGATGACAACTTTCGATAAATTTGATGTTTTATTAACTACAGAAGAAGCTATTAGTAAGTCATACTACCTTTTTAACCATATTATCTTATAGGATAGACGGCAATTGGCTGGTGTTGCACTTGCACTTAATACCATCACCCGCGGTCACGTGTAGAGCATTTAGATTTACACCTACGGACGTGTCCAACGCAACCATCATACACATCTAGTAATCAGATGTGCAGATTTCCTCACGATATTTTCCTTCATTTTTAGGCAATCAGTAGGTATGAAAATGCACATAAGTTTTGAAAAATTCATTGGTACGTCGACCACGGGATTTTAACCCGAGACCTCTGCTTAGGAGGTCCAAGTCGAAGTCACTACCGTGCCCTTGGAGCCATCGATGATTTTATTAGTAGCTTCAAAGGTAGCTTGCAGTACACATTGCAGGCTACTAACATATTCTATGTAAAAAAATTAAAATTCTGTAAAATAATCAACAGGCTGAATCATAATAATACATATATGGGGTCAGCAAAATATTTTTTAGACGCTGACAGCTGGTCACTAACTTAGAAATTAGTACAACATTTCGCATCTCAGCTGTACTCTGATATTCCCAAGGCTCTTATTTTGGATGCACTCCCATTTTGGATTCACCATAGTGGTAGAAAAAAAGTTGTAACATTTCACCCGAATATTAGCTTGTATTTGTTCATATCCCCCCATAAAAAAATAATTATCCATTTTTCAGTGCTATTTCATGATAATGTTGAAAGTATTTTTATTTTAAAATTAATACAATAATATTATGCGTAACTTGAACTTGATGATGAATTAATGCCTTTCATTCGAGTTTTGAGACATCCGGGATAAAATTGAATCATTGACCCTAATTAAACACACCCTAAGAAATTAGGGAGGCCGGTATTTAATACAAGAGGGCTTAAGAGCCTCTTGTATTTAAATACGTACATAATAAATTATAATTTTCAAAGTTGAATAAAAAAATACTAAGGGCATGAATACAAATTGTTAATATCGGAATAAAAAAAAACATATAAGTTTATGGAAAGTACATAAATTTCCATAAACTTAAATATAAATGTCTTTTTTTTAATTTTATTATTTAAGCGAGCTTACCAAGATTCCTCAATTTAGAATTTAGAATTTTATTACTTCCGATGGTATCCACGTATTACTACAACAAATTCCGATATTAAGGTAACAAATCACTAATCAGTTTATCGATTTGTTATTTATTTTTTTCTTATGAGAAAAGAAATATCTTTTTTTTTAAATACAGGATGTAACAAAATTGGTGTAGGACTCGTTAACTTTGACTTTGACTTTTCATACAAATTGATCATCTGTTTTGCCATTTTTGTATGGAGTCCAAAAAGCTTTTTGCGATTTGACCAAAGTCGTAGAACAAGACTTGTTCAGTGCTATGAGTAGAATCCCCAGTTAACGGGTCCTACACCAATTTCGTTACACCCTCTATAAATTTTACACATTTTTTTAATTGATCGAGTTTTTTTAGTTTGCATTAACGCAGTAACAAACAGACGAGACAGTTGAATATGTCAAAGCTTTAAAAAAATATTTCTTGAAATTCACACTCACAATTGAACGCTTTCTTAAATGATAAGAATAATAGCTGTCAAATCAACAGATAAATTAGATTACATACCTAATTTTTATGTTCTGAAGCTCCATTTTAACCTTATTATAAATGTTCATATTGTAGAGTTTAGTTCGAGCTGTTAGGTTTTGGCAAGATGGCAGGTCAGTTTTTTTGTTAAATACCTTATGTTTAGTTATCATGTTTTTAAACAACCAAATATATTTTTTGAATATTTCCCTACACTTGAGCAGACAAATTAATAAACAATTAGTAATAGTTTAAAAGAAACACTTAATTTTAATATCTGTTTCAGCGTATATGGCAAAAGACGGTACTTATCCTCTATTACCATTTATCTGTTTACGTAGATAGGTAAATCGCATCCCCTGCGTACTGCGTATGACATAAAAAATACCCAATATCAAATTCTTTATAGTACACGCAAATACAATACATCCATCGTCGGTCGCGGGCAGTCGCGGCCGAGTGGACGCACCCGTGCGTAATAATAACTGAACGTCACAGGTGTTTGCTCCGCTACGATCCACATATTAGTATAGAGATACTAATATACCTACTGAACGTTAGTATAAAAAAGAGATCAGATATGTGAACCGTAGTGACGGTTCTATTCAGATTTGAATGTGGCATATTTTCGTGTTTACTCTGCTTGCCGGTTGTGAGTGGAGAACTGGAAATACATAGATTCAGATGTAGCCAGACAGTATTATTATTATTTCTGTACTTAGTAGAGACAAAAGTTCTAAAAAGGATCCTTCGATCCCCAACTTCTCTATTTTCAAGACATAACTTTTCAATTGCCTCCTCTGCTGCTGCTAGTAATTTCATTTGTAATGTTTGTATTTTTTCCTGGAGCTCATTGATTTCATCACTATTTACTGTCACGTCTGGTAAACTCTAATATGTTATTTTTGCATTATTTGACTCTAATCAAGTAAGTGAGTTGCCATGTATTGTCTTTTTCTACGTTGAGTAACTAAATTAGCAGTTTGTAATTGTTTTTTATCTCGTGAGGCAATGGGCCAATTTGACATATTTTATTAGAGCATGGTGCAGTATTTGTCATATCTTTCTCTTCAACCAGCAGTGACTCTTATGAATTACTAGTTGGTACATTAATAATAATTTCTGATTGACTTTTATTTGCTTACTGAGACGTGGATAGAGTGACTGGGAAATTCAACGTAATATAACATTCCGATTTCTCCAATAAAGTTTCGACCTCTTCGTTAAATTGTTGGATAAAAACATAAGAAGACTCATTATTATGCATCTTAGAAGTGGAGACGACCGGTGGTGCTTTTAACGCAAGCCTTTTCAGGTAACCTCTTTGAAATTTTACAAGGAATACATTTCCATTTTAATTTTGGGTCACTAGTTATAATATCAAAGAACTTCCTGGGGTGTCCAGAGCAATCTGCGTGGTATGAAGTCGAACAAGACATGCATTTTAAGAAATATTTTTATTTTCTTATCAAATTTTGAACAAATTCCCTCCATCTCGTAAGTCGCTAAATTTAATGATAGATAACGCTTAAAGTTCTACCAGATTGGGCTATCTGTGCACGGCAGCGCTAGCGAGGCGCTGTCGGAGAATCGTCCTTTCTCGTTACGCACATAATAGAAATCGAATAGCTCGAAGACTACTGCGCCGATTTTCACCAAACATAGCTAAGAACCACCACAAAAAATCTGCTTTCAAGTAAAAATGTCACATTTAAATCGGCTCGTTCAGATGACAGAGCTTTATGACATAATAAACAAACATACAGACACACATAGGCTTCAAACATAAATACTCTTTAAATATCGGGGACACAGATTAATTGTATTGTACCTAACTGAATTTTTACTAAATTGTATTATATTGAACTTTTAAAAGTCTGTGGTCAGGTATAAAATCAATTAAAAGTTTATTCACTCAAGTAAAGGCTTCAGAGCGCAGTGGAATGAGCCGTGTCAGAACAGCGTGTAAATGCAGAGGGAACAAAAGCACAATTTGTACCAGCCTTTTATGTGGACGGAATTTAAGGATTTTCAGCAATGCTAAAATGGCGACACTTTTTAATTTTTAAACCTAGGTATTTTATGATAGGATAATTTTGTTGTATACATTTTTTGACGTGAATTCGATGATCGTCTTAGTCCGGGGTCACAGCGGAAAAACCGGCGTCATGAAAATTGTGTACTTTGGCGAGCCTCCTGCGCCTTACACATTAACGCCACGTTAATGCCGATGGTACCAATGTGTAGCTTACTTCGGCGCCGACATGAATATCAAAAGAAATTACCCCCCCTCCCCCACATATGATGATGACGTAACAACAAACAAACAAACGTAGATTTTGAGCCGACGTCAGTTTTCTTTCGGCTTTCAACAGCGAACTACTCAACCGATCTGCATGGAATAAAATTAATTTTAATCCTCTTGCAGAGCAGTATCTACTGCTCGAATATCATCAGTGTCGCGCCAGAAATAAAATTTTGCGAACAGAAAACAACGATGCCACGACCAGTAAAACAGAAAAAGGTACCACGTGACCCCCCCATTGTGAAAATGACCGTGTGAGTTTCAAACAGTATATTCCTTGAAAACCAGTCACCGAATTCACGAAAAAACTAGCGGTAGTAGCCTGACTTCTACCCACTTAGTTTTTTTAATTCCATAATATTTTATAAATAAATGCCCAGGGACAAATTACAAACCATGATTCGGCCCCAAACTAGGACATTTCCCAAATCTAGTGGTAAATTAAAAATATGTGATAAAATAACCCAAAAATTATGCAAACTGAAAGAAAGAAAAACTTCGTGTAATTATAATATAATAGGTACCCGAAAGATAAAACTAAATAAAAACGCAATATCTATTAGCGTAATCAGAATACACAAATCACAGTATTCCAGTAAAAAAATATATATAAAAGCTCGCGGAAAACCCGACGTAGAGTATGCCATCTAACTCAAATGCGCGCCATCTACACGAAAAGCTTAGAATTACAAATTGCAGGAAACTGGGTAATTCTATGCCAAGTCGAGTAGAAGTTCTTTCGTGAGTTGAGAGAATCTGGCCACACTCAACAGGTGGGATTGCTCACTTTTTTTTAATTCCCTGGTGGCATTTTTTCTCAACCAGATAAAAATATCTCACAAAGTCGTTTCCAGAACGTTCTATAATATTTATTGCATATTATTCAAAGTTGCGTTGTTTTTAATGAATACTCGTATTAAGCACTTATAAAAAATCTGGAGGAATTTAAAAAGTAACAATTTTTCAGATCCAAAAAACATTTAGATTCTTATCGTGTGGCACATTTTAACCGTTCTATCCACAAGGTATAGACGGCGGTTGCCTAGTGTTGCACTTAGCATCACCCGCGGTCACGTGTAGGGCATTTAGATTTACACCTACAGACGTGTGCAACGCGACCATCATACACATTTAGAAATCAGATGTGCAGGTTTCCTCACCATGTTTTCCTTCACCGTTAAAGCAGTCGGTATGAAAATGCACGTAAGTTTCGGAAAACTCATTGGTGCACTGGCCAGGATTTGATCCCACGACCTCTGGTTAGGAGGTCGAAGTCAATACCGCTTAGCAATAACTTTTAGATAATATAAATATTGATAAATACTTTTTTTAAACCTGGTAATCACAAGATCTTTTTTGTTGTGCCCTTGCAGCGTCATGATGTGTGTGTACTCTTATAACTTTATGTTACACCTTTACAATGAAAGCAATAAAGAATTTAAGTATTCCAAAAAAACTTGATACCTTTTGCTATCGTGAATCTAATATCAATTTAATAACTTACCAGAATACAATATATGGAGGTAAGCAGTACAAAATTATCAAGACAAAATTTTCATCAAAATGTTCTTAAATTAAAATTGAAGCCTACCTAATTTTGGCAAAATCCTGTAAGCTTACGTAAGGAACGAGATTGTATATCTACAAAGCCGTAAGCATTTATATACCTACTTTGTTTACTTAATTAATGTTGCCTGTCTAATCTGTGAGGCTTTAAAATACAGGCGGAAGAATTAAATTAGAAAACTCATTTTGTCTCTTTACTTGAGACGAAAGCACTTGAGACGATTAGATAATACTTGACGAAAGTATGAAGTATTATATTTCTGATGTACATACCTGAAAAAAAAAACTGTGGATGTAGATTCTACTCAACTACACTGAACAACTTTCTGTTAGAACCCTATAGAAATCAATTATCATAACTACTTTATCAAGTGATTTTTTTTTTGTAAAAGTCGTTAAAGGCGCTCTTATAAGTACCAAAATGACGTTGTTACAAATTTAGTAAATTAAGTCTGAAAAAAAAAAGTACTTATTTTTGAATATATTTCCTACGATCTTCCATCTAAACACGATTCATCAATTTTAGTTCGATAGAAAAAAATCCAAAGATGGGTCTATGATACTAAAAAAAGTGAAAGGCGTTTAGTTTATTTATTAGTATGGCAAACAAGGTTAATTCAGATTGACAGAATAATTCAAATAACTAATGAGGCGCGGGGTGCGGGGGGGAGGAGCAGGGTGAGGGGGATGGTGCGGAGCGGGGTTCGGGGGGAGCGGGGTGTGGGGGTGAGGCCCGGTTTGTGGGGGGAGACGCGGGTTGCGGGGGGAAACGCGGGGTGCAGGGGTAGGAGTGCGGTGTGGGGGGGAGGAGCGGGGTGTGGGGGGTGAGAAGCGGGGTGTGGGGGGGAGCGGGGTGCGGGGGAGATGCGGGGTGTGGGGAGAGGAGCGGGGTGGGGTAGGCGCGGGGTGCGGGTGTGGGAGGAGCGGGATGCGAGAACGCTGAGTAGCGGGGTGCGGGGGGGCGAGGTGCGGGGTGCGCGGAAGGGTGAGTCGGGGGGCAAGGTGCGGGGTGAGGGGGTAAGGCGCAAGGTGCGGGAGATATTTACTCCCTGAGGGAAGCCGGGCCCATCAACTACTATCAAACTTTATTATTTTATCATTCGAAACTATTTTTTCTACTCAAACTATCGATAGTTTGGACTGGTTTAACGATTGCAGAAGAACGTCCCTAAACGCGCGACCGTCCTTGAAATGTCGCTCGTCGCTCGTGTGTCGCCGCGCGTGTCGCTGTCGTCCAAAACAGCTCCATACAAATCTATGGAAATGATCAAGTCGCTCGTGTCGCTTGTGTCCAGGCCGCAGCCTAAAATTATCTTCTTGCTTGTTTAATTTCTATCCATATATATTTTTAAGGGTTCCGTACCTTAAAAAGAAAATTCACTCGTGTGTATATCTGTCTGTCTGTCTGTCTGTCGCAGCCAATTTTCTCAGAATCTACTGGACCGATAAGTTGAAACTTAGTAGTATAGATTTATTTCTGTGACCCAAACACGGACGTTGTAACCTTAATAAATGAATTTTGAATGTGGGGGGCACTACTGGGGGTAAATCAGATTTTTTATGGCAAAAAAAATCTAATAAATTTAATAAAAAGCCTTGTTGTATCTTAAATATTTTTTTTATAATTTCAAACAAAAAATTTAAAAGTTTTTTAAGAAAATAGACGAAAATTGACCTCCCCCATCCCATGATCTCCGAAACTACTGAGCCTATACTTTTGAAAAAAATATACAAAGAATAGTTATTCACGGGCAATATTTAATAGGTAGTCCATCAAAAATACTAAATCGCACAGCAAAAAATCTAATTTCACCATATCTACGTAAGTATAGGTTTGTCTTTACTTATAGACAGGAAAACCTAAAAAAGTCTACATATGTTCTTTAAATAGGATCGGATGGTTAAATTCTCAATATTGTTTGTTTGTACAGAACCTAGGTGCGCGAGTAGACTCGAACTTGTAAGGTTTTCTCATTTCAAAATAGCTAGCGGGCAAGAGAATGCAAAACAAAATGCCAAGAAACCTGAACATCTCCATTACATAGAATTCGAAAGTACCAGCTAGTTTCAAATACCTAACGTAAATAACATAAGAATAAGATCGAGTTTTTTTGGTTGCGAAATATTATCTGACAAAGGAATACCGGAATTCCTATAAACGATTTGCGTATCTGCGTGTGTCGATATTGGATACGCGTTTATCTAGAAATGGTTTTATATTACTTAGGTAAACTTGTATGTCATGTATGGTTATCTGTGTCACTGTATATGATTGCATAGTGTAAATATATTATTTCATGAACAAAACGCGTATTTTCGTTACTTGGTCGTGATATACTATATACATAAGTATAGGGTTTTTATACGATAAAATACCTGAAAAACTACGGCATCTACACATGAAATTGAATAACTTTTCCCAAGGAGCCTATATTTAATTTTTTAAAATGAATTACCATACTAATTGATTAACGGTTCGACCAACTTTGTATGGAAAGTATATTTTTTTTCGAACTGAGTTTCTTCAGTTTCAGGCAGTGTTTTTTTTTCAGGTGTTTTAGATGGACCCTATAAAAATGTATTAAACGTGGTCGATGGTTCATAAATTCCCGAGAATCGAAAATGTTTCATGTGAAATTACGATTTGTATTCCGTTAGAGGGCCTTACCTTATAATAATATGCATTGCGCGATTTTCTGAAATTTGTGAAATTAAAAGTTTATTAATTCAACTACAGAATTACTCACGAAATCATCTAGTATACTCCAGTTTAGTGACACATACATAACAGTCTATATTGAAAAGGAAAGTTATCCTGTGTCTGTTATAGCTTAGCAAAATTCAGTTATTGCAATAATTATTAATCAGCCGAGCGGCCAAATAAGTAAGAAGAGTCCAAATTTTTTTTTGTGATTTGACTATGGGTTCCTTGTGGAAAGTTGATCAGAATCAGGAGTAGAAGCACTGATTAAAATTTGACGCACGACTAGATTTACACCTGTATACAGTTATTGATACTGCGTGAAAGGCATGCAAAAGCGACGCACTAATTAAATTTAAAAAAATCCCGAAGGACCCTGTCCCATTCTTCTTCACCATCATTGGTCTAAACCTACTATATTTTTAATCGTTGTATTTTTCCGGCTTGGGCCAAAGTTTTGTTAACTTCGGCCAGAGTTTTCTTGATCTCTAGCCAAACACCGCTGTCTCACATTATTTCCTTCACAGCACTTCCGACCTTCTTCATCCCACTTAGTGTTAAGCCTTCGGTGGAACTAAAGTGTGTTATAAGCAACAATTTATGGTAGTTTTTACTCGTGAATTGGAACAGCTCTTACTGGCCGCTTTTCTGAAATCTCGTAAAAGTCTTTGTAAAAACGGATCAGCGGAATCAGAAGTCGTTGAGCAAAATGTATTCAGTTTCATCGTCTCCTATTATAAACACAAAAGATAAAAACCACTCTACTCTGTAGATGAAAATTAATTAGCAGAGTGACTGATGGATAGTTTGACTAAATCATTTCTTACATAGTTTCTCTAGCAAAAAATCTCAGAACAGCATCACGAAATCAAACAAACAAGCAAACTAGTTTGATCGATGATCCATAATCCATAACCGCATAAAGCAGGATCGCAGTATGACGGAGTGCTGTAATAATCGTAAACATTGAAACTCGGAGTACTCGTACTATCGGTAATATGCCAAGCCCCTTTATATAATACTTGCTTCCGCCCACGACTTCGTCTGCGTAGACTTTAGAATTGGGACAAAGAGAAAGAAAATTTTAGGGTGGCATCATCTAGTGACGAAGTGGAAATGAGTTTTTAAGCATTCCTTAAGTTTTCCGGGATAAAAAATATATTTTGTTTTAGCCTAGTGCTTTATCTATCTACCTACTAAATTTCATCCAAATCCGTTCAGTAGTTTTGGCGTGAAAGTGGAACAAACAAACAAATAAACAAACAGCCATACTTTCCCATTCATAATATTAGTATTATTAGTGAGATGAGATGAGAATTTTTGTTAAGTGCTATTGCAGGTACAAATAAAAAATGCTCCGATTGAATTGGTTCCTTAGGGAAAGTTGTTCAGTATCATGACTAGGAGCCATAGATTTTGGTCCGCAATTTCAGTTTCAGCCTGCAGGCGGTGAATTAATATTTATAAATATGGATTTCATGCTAACAACATAACTACGTAACCAATGGTATCCCAAATAATATCGTCATAGATAGATACTGAGTCAAAAATAGCAACATCTCAACCGGTAAATATTTACTGATAAACATAGGTCTTCCCCATTTTCCAGCTGATCCACAAGCTAACAGCGGCTTCCTATACCAGATCACCAATCCGTTTTGTGGGGGATAATACCACGTATAATACCACTATATAACTATCTGATTCATTAATATGTGACTATACTTCACAACGTGTTAGGTCAGTTCCAGATTGTCCGGGCTGATATCGGTATCGGCGCTAACACAGACAGCAGATATTCGATAAAACGATTCGACGCTTTCACAGTACAACAATATAGCTCCGATATATTTTTTTTGGTTCACTATACTGCTAGTTTGAAAGCTGTAAGAAAGCGAATGTTATAACTATTATCCAGCTATTATCTATCTATTTTAGTTTGTGGTGTCTTATTTAAGAATTTTGCCATGTCAGGTATTGCGGTGACACTAAGAATAGGAGTTATTAAATGACTAATAGATTTGGGTTGGTTCCCGGAACTCTGTAACGAGCACATCTGTTTACAAAAATTACCGTTTTAGAATAGTTTCAGCGTTATTTTTCTAATGAAGAAATAGCTGTGGGAATTCAGATAAGCGTTAATAAGTAGACTCAAGAGACAGTTCCATTTGCCGCGTTCCAGCAGCAAACCACCACGTGGACATTCCTTTACGTGCCCATCACCCTTAGAACGGTCATCTTCACTTGACATTGGCGTTTCGCATATTTCTTTTTATTGAAGATTCTCCCAAATACTCGCCTAACTCTTTTCACTTGACATTGGCAAAATCATTTTTTATTGATGTGAAATGCCAAGTAATATAGAAAAGAAGAAAAAAATGGCGTACATGTTAAATTTTGTATATTAAAGAGATTTTAAGCATTATAGTGGCCAGTTCGTTCAAGCGCATACCCACTACGTTAACATACAAAAATTATAGTCCTAAAGCTCACGGGGGCCCGGCATGCCCGCGACAGGCATTAGTATAGTCATAGTATGTTATATAGGTACTTACACATTTTATTCACTTGCCCCGATATCAGGATCGGCGTCAACACACCGATATCGGGCCGGACAGTGTGGAACTGCTCTTAATGCTCGCGTCGTCGTCACTAGAGAAAATTATCTGACAGAGACGACACAAACGAAGTCAATTAGGGTTACAAGGAAAATATATTAGGAAATCTTATTAACACGTGAAAATGAGTGGTAACGGATATGTCTTAGAAGTTATAATGGAATATGAGTGAGCGTTTTCCTGCCTTATTGAATAATGGCCAAATCATAATCATATTAAGGAGTCAGTAGCTAAACAATATGATGTATGTTATTGTATGATGTATTGTATTGGATTGTTTGTAAACATTTGAAGCGATCTCAATCTTTTCTTTGTCCAACCTTCTTCCCAGTTTAGCTGGGGTCGGGTCTCCTTTTACGGAGAAAGCCAGAAAGCTCGGTTCTGGGATGTCGGTGCGTTCAGGTTCTCCTTTTGGAGCTCTTTCTGCATGCTTGACCACTAGGTGGCAGGTGGTCTACCCCTTCCTCGCGGTCGGTTGAAGCGATTTCAATAATTTTAATAAATAAGTAGACTTTGTGTGAATTCAGATTTTCGCAAAAAATAATAATTCTACATAATATAAACGTTACTTATACAGGGTGCAAAAAGGTCAACTTTTCTATGGATCCGATACTGAATTCGCAAAAAACAGGTTTTTTATACAAACTGTAGACCAATCATCTAATTTTGAATGGAGAATCAAATATTTTTTTGAGAATTTAGTATGAATTCCAAAGTTGTTCCATTTCATGGAATTCGGGAGTGATCTTTTTTACACCTGTAGGTACATAATTAGTACAAAATCGCAATAAAACGTAACCTATTACTAGGTAGGTAGTTGTATAAAGTCTAAAAGTAAATTGACGGTTATCAGACAGCGTCCAATCATGGCCGGTCGATGCGGGTTGTTGCCGCTCGTAAGTTAGGTAATATAGTAAATACCATATAAAATAGAGATTCTTGATCTAAAATTAAAATATAATAAAACGCCTTGAGGGGGAGTTTCTTTGGGTTCGACGTTTCTTCCCCTCTCGACCAGTCCACCCACTGGCTCCGCAAACGCTTCCCAAAATGGCGGGCAGATATGATCTAAGTGTAGAACCCTCGTATTACGTAGAAAAAATATAACCTACATAAGCTACTGAATAAAATAAAATAACCCTCTGAAAGCGGGATGGGATGTTTTTATTAATAGTATGATAATTTTACTACTCTAAGGGATTCCGGGATCTCTGACTACAATCACGACAAGTGGCCACAACGACCAAGTCAAGCTACAGAAACCAATTGCGACCAAGTGCGCGACGTACGTATTGTTTCTATAATTGAACTTGGTCGCTGCGTAACACTGGTCGTAGCTGGCTAGTGCGTGAGATCCCTAAAAGCATCGATATCTCTACCAATATTACCAAAGCTTCGAATCTTCTGCCGGTTACAATTCTTAAAACTGGGTTTGGTATACCCATAAAAACGATAACAAACGTTAAAGTTCCTCAAAAGGGTCCTTAATAAAAGTAGTTACTATGATTAGTCAAAAAAGACTAAGTAAGAAAAAAAAATGCGATCATAAGAAGAAATGCCGAGTAACCTAAACCACTGAGATGAGATAATCAAACATGCTACACTAAAAGCAAGATTGACATTTGGAAATGGTAAAGTTCGTTCAAGGAAGTCAGCGTGCATTATTTTAGCATTATAAGAAGACGAAAATATAAAAAAGGCATTTATGAATCCACTCGAGTTCAAATCCCATCCTATCCGTGCTGACAAACCTTTTCCACACCCTTTGGTGCTGCTCAGCCCCTCGATCAAGGGGTTGCGAAAATTGGTTTCAGTCTGCGAGCATTATGTTAATGCCCATGGATTGAAATACAATGTAAAAAAGACAGAACTCATGGTGTTCAGGGTGGGAAAGGGTCCGGAGAATATTCCAGAGGTTCGATTGAATGATTCAGCAATTCAGGTTGTAAATAATTTTAAGTATCTGGGTCACATACTGACATCCGATCTAAAAGATGATCAGGATATTGAGAGAGAGAGAAGGGCATTGTCGGTACGGTGCAATATGCTCGCGCGTAGATTTGGCAGGTGTAGCAAGGAGGTAAAGTTAACTTTGTTTAACGCTTACTGCCAGTGCTTTTACACCTGTCAACTGTGGGCGGATTTCACACGTAACGCACGTACGCCTACAGCACCATGAGAGTGCAGTACAATGACGCGTTCCGTATTCTCATGCGGCTGCCGAGATTTTGCAGCGCGTCGGGTATATTCGCCGAGGCCCGAGTGCCTGACTTTTTTGCGATCATCAGGTCTCGTATTTTCTCTTTCTGGGACAGACTACATCGCACTAAAAACGCTATTATAAAGTCGGTCTATGATAGTATGGAGGGACCGTTATTTATGTATTGGATTGGTGTACATCGGAGCGACAACGTAAAATGACTAATATACTGTGCTGTATATTTTATTTAATTATTTTAGATAACCTTTAATTTTAAATTTAACTGTTTTAAATGTTATTGATGTGATATGGGTGCTATTGCCTGCTAATAAATGATTATTATTATTATTATTTGCAATGATTTGTCACAGCGGCGATTTTTATCCGAGAATTCGAAGTCTTTTTTCATAAAATACCCTTTAATTTTATAAGGATTTGCACTCAGACTAAAACGAAGCAAATAAGACATTTTTAGGGGCGGATATTTTTTTCTCGAAACGGTTGTGGTTTAGTGCAGCTTGCGTGCTCGCAATCGATCACACATGTTAACTGATTACAGACATGGTCATGACCTGGATGCGTTTGACTGTTCCTCAGCCGTCGGTGTCGTGGCAGTCGTTAAGCCATGTCAGTGGAGTTATTTATTGGCGGTGTGAAAACTTCTGAATGGTTGGCTACCAGCCCCACAACATCCACCAAGTCTTGATTGACTTGGCTTTCAAGTGTGGAGTACGATTAAACCTTGTCGGGCATGGGAAGAGATCCATGCTCTGGCCACGGAAATGTTATTGGTTGTGTTTTTTTTCTTACCCACCTACTAGTTACTTTTATTGGGATCATAAAAGCTGCTACTATTAAAAAAAACTGAATTGGACCCGGCGGACAATAAAAAAAAAACTTTTGAGTAATGTTACTACAATTTTTGTCACATTATACTTATTCGCCTATAATTTGGTGTAAATTAAACTAGACTTTCACTTTATTAGGTATGGAAAATAACTAAATGGAAAATTTGTACCTTTCTAGGAATTTTGTTGGAAATGTAAATTACTGCCATAAAATTTCCCAATCATTTCTTGGAGTTTCCCGAAACATGAAACACGTACGCGTTCGTCATAAACAGGAATTTTCTAATTTATCTCGCAATAACTTCTTACTTCCACATAATATGAGCGAGCGTCCAGATTTAAAGTAACAAATTTCGGTCATCAAACGTGTTAACATCAAATAAAAAGGTAAAGATACGACACTGACTGACTCGGTGGCTAAGTCGTTAGTGATCCTGACCTCTGATCCGAGAGTCGTGGGTTCGATCCCCACCCAGGGCAAACTTTTCTGTGATGAGCAGAATTGTTTGCTCTGAGTCTGGGTGTATTATATCTATATATGTATGTATTTAAAAGTATATGTGTATGTATATCAGTCTCTGGTTCCCAAGATACAGGGAATCCTAGTTTGGGGCCAGATGACCGTGTGTGATTTGTCCCAGATATTATTATTATATTATTACTTAGTACATTATAAAAGTCCGACAGTATAACTAAGTACATGTATACTCCAGTAAGGTACCTAATTTGCTTTTTTGTTGGTCGCAGTCACGTAATCAAGTCTTCTTTAGGTACTTAATAATTAAATGAAAGCAATCTCTAAAAGTCTTTTTTTATTGATATCTGCTGCCTGTTAAAATTCTCAATCAAGTAGAATATATTGCGTGTTTAATATAAATTCAAAAGAAACTGAGAACCTAGGTTTGCACGAAATATCGGAATTTCAGCATGCAGATATCAATAAAAATATAACGAGGGATCGAATTGATTCTCGTCATCAGGGGGGTCTTCCATGGCGGGATCTCAGAAATAAACGCGCTTTTGAGAAGGTCTTGAGTGTACTTTTAATATTCGCACAGGTTTACAACATAAGGCTTCAGGATAGCACAGATGTAGACGGATTATTTTCAGGAACGCGGCGAATTCGGTACGGGACTGGCTTCACTAGTTGTCGGAACCGTTGCTCGAATCAAAGTGTGTCAAATCGTTCGCGCCTCCACCACCTTGCCCGCGTATATTGGCTAACCTCATTTTAGCTGTGTACCAACCTTACAACTTCATAATTCGGTGTTGCCAGCCCCGTAACGACCTCGCCCAAGCTTCCCGCTTGACGTTTCTAAGTGTGAACGAACCCGAACGTGTAACCTACGCTTGACCATAGACTAAAAATAAAAGTAGACTAATCAGAGATGGCGCCACTGAGCTCGCACTCCGACACTGCCATCTTGACGTTTCACACGTCCTCGTGTGTGCTTTCTGAAAAGGAGAGAAATTTCGCCACAGTAAAACGGTACTCGCTCGGTCAGCCTGACCAGTAAGAGATTTATTCTAGATTGGATTCTTTATTTAAAACGAAAGGCAAATTGAAATTGGTTACAAATCAGAAAGCATACCTAGTTTATCAAGAATTTAACGAAATAATTCACAAACACAAAAATTTTACTGTCGAACAGCACAAAATAAACTTCCAATAAAACAAAGTTTGTTCCTTCTAGACAAAACATCCGGCGTCTGATAAGTGTCAAGACAGCCTCCTTCCAGCGTCTGATACACTTCAGGACAACCGCCACTCGGCGTCTGATACACTTCAAGACAACCACCACTCGGCGTCTGATACACTTCAAGACAACCTCCAACCGGCGTCTGATTAGTGTCAAGACAACCTCAACCCGGCGTCTGATATACTTCAAGACAGCCTAAACAATTATGAACCAAATAAGCAGAAAATAAAGTGCTGTTTGGCAGTAGACTTAACAAAGGTTCTTAACTATCAGAGTCAATGTCATTGTCATCGATGGCACTAGTACCTTCTGGCATTTTGCGTAATCGGTCGTGAGCGTATTTATACGTTCTGTTTGAATTTAGGGCTCTCAAGACATAACGATCGCCTTCTAAGACTTCAGCGACCCTAAAGGGACCTTTGTATTTGGGATCGAGCTTAGTTTGATTGCGCTCCTCGTTTTGCAGAAGAACGTAATCCCCTATGGAGAAAGGTTTCAGCTTGGCTTTAGTCCTATCGAAACGAGCTTTGTCATATTCAGCAGCTTCGTCCATATTCCGAATTGCTTCAGCCTTTACCTCCTCAAGATCAGTTTCTGGTTCGACGTCGTCGGCAAGCATAATTTCCAATGGTCGAGCAACCTTACCAATAAGCAGCTTCAACGGACTCGCCTTGGTTACCCTATTTTGAGTACAGTTGAGGGCGAGCTGCACGTCAGGAAGAGCATCTTGCCATGATCGGTTGCTGGTTTCATAGTGAGCATATTTTTGAGAGTACTCATAATCCGCTCGACCTGCCCATTAGCGCGTGAGCTACCTGTTGCAATTAAATGGAGCTTTATATTTACCGACTCACAGAAATCCTTGAAGTCTCTGCTAGCAAAACAGCGGCCTTGGTCGGCAACAACCCGCGTCGGCGCACCAAAAAGAGACACGCAGGTTTTCAATGCCTTGATACTGCTGGAGGAATCAATATGCAAAGTATGACAAAGCAATACGTACTTTGTAAATGCATCTACGATAACGAATACGTATTCCTTTTTATCGTTCTTGCCACTGAGCTTCCCAGTTGCGTCGATGTGTATCATATGCCAAGGGATTGCTACCTTCGGGATCGGGTGCAGGGATGCTTGGATCTTACCCGAGTGGGATTTCGAGATTCTGCAGGTGACGCAATTTTCGACGAAACGTCTTACGTATTTAGACATCTTTTCGAACCAATAAAGTTGAAATACCTTCTCGAGGGTCTTTTCCCATCCGGAGTGCATAAGCCCTTCATGCACATTGTTGATAAGGGACCACCGTAGTGAACGAGGAATAATAGGTAGGCAACGCGTCTTACCATTGCGTTGAACCTTGCGATACAGGATACCCGATCGCAATTCGTACGACTTGGCTACATCATCAGAAAGAGTTTTCTCATTGAGATCAGAAATGATTTTTGTAATCTCACCGTCTCTCTGCTGTTCTGCAAGAAGTCAAGCGTCTGTCAGCTCGGTAACGTCAACTCGTTTCTGCTCTACCTTCTCAAACGCAACCTTGGGTTCAGGTGGTGGATTCCTTGAGAAGAAGTCGGCGTGAGGCATACGTTTGCCACTGCGGTGAACGATATCGAAGTCGAAACTTTGTAAGAAGGCCCACCATCGATGAACACGGGGTGTGAGATCCAGCTTTTTACGTGCCGATTGGAGTGAGTTGCAGTCCGTAACGACACGAAATTTGCGCCCGTGCAGGTAATGCCTAAAGTGCTTGATCGCGTTAACAACCGCCAAAGTCTCCAGCTCGTAAGAGTGGTACCGAGACTCTGGGGCTGTTGTACGCTTGCTGTAGTAAGCAACGGCATGCAACTTACCATCTTTTCGTTGCATAAGGACTGCTCCGTATCCAATCGCACTCGCATCAGTGTGGAGTTCCGTGTCGAGATCCGGGTCAAATATCTGCAGAACTGGCTCCGTCGTCATCAATGAGATGATCTGCTGCCTGACGTCTTCGTGTTCAGACTTCCAATTTAACTTACCGTTGCCTGATGTAAGCGCGTACAGAGGAGCCATGATTTGCGAAAACTTCGGCACAAATTGGCGAAAGTACGATGCCAACCCGATAAACTGACGCAGTTGCGTCACAGTCTCTGGCGGTGGTAGCGTGGTAAGAGCTTCGACTTTACGTTGGTTTGGACGAATTTGGCCCTGACTGACTTTGTAACCCAAATACTCCACCTTCGTTTTAAGGAACTTACACTTTTTAACGTTCAGGGAAAATCCTTTGTGGGTAAGTACCTCAAGAACTACCGTTAATCTTTCCAAGGCTTCGTCGACGCTGCTTGCGACGATCAGGACGTCATCCATATAGACAACGACGTAGGTATTCACCAGATCACCCAGAGCTTTGATAATGGCGCGTTGAAAAACGGACGGTGCATTTTTAAGTCCAAATGGCATCGCAAGATACTCATATTGGCCATCAGGTGTTACGAAAGCCGTCCGCTCAATGGATTCTTCAGCGATAGGGATTTGGTGAAAACCTGACACTAAATCTAGAGCCGAAAAATATTGACCACCATGCAACCTAGCAATGTGATCGGATATTAATGGCAGTGGGAATCTATCAGGTACAGTATTATCATTTAATTCGCGATAATCCACATATAACCTAGGAGAATTATCCTTCTTTTTCACAAGAAGTATGGGACTTGCAAATGGCGAAGAGCTAGGGCGAATGATGTCAGCTTTGAGCAGCTCATTTATCTTTTCACGAACTACTTGTCGCTCCTGCTGGCTCATGCGATATGGTCGTCTATTGACGGTTTTATGGGGATCTTTCAAACGAATCTGCATCGGTTCAGTATCCCCCGCCGGACTCCGCTCATGAAAGATTTTTTAAAAGACTCCAAAATTTCTACCAATTGCCCTTTGTTTTCAGAGGGAACGTCCGTATCTATATCGCTAAAATCGAATTCCCCACTAGTCTGCTGAACTTGGCACGACTGAACAACAAGAACATTCACAAAACTTAACTTTTCAGCAGACATGTGAACAGCTAAACCCTGCTCTAAAACTTCACGACCGATCATTATATCATGACGTAAGCAATAGTCTGGCAAAACATGAAAAAGAATTTCTAAATTAATGCCATCAATGTCAACGACAGTCAGTATCTGAATCGTAGAGTTTACAGATGTCTGGCCTATACCGGTCATAGTCACAGTATTGTTAAATCTCTTGCCAGCGAGTCTGGCAGCAACTGACTCTTTAACCAAGGAACACTCAGCACCGGAATCGTAATAAAATAAAAACTGCTCACCGTTATGACGCAGGACCCCAGCGGGTGCATTCACAATGCACAAGTCGACACGCCTCTCCTTGGCTGGACCGGCGCCTACGCTGCTTCCCTCGTGGTTGCGTCGCTTCGGGCAGTTAGACGCGTAGTGGCCCTGCCCTTGACATTGGAAGCAGGTTATCGCAGGCTTCGTAGCAGGCGGCTTCGGAGAGTTGTCACCAGGTTGAAGTCTTGAACGGTCGTCTGGTTTCTTCATATCCCGTCGTTTCGAGTTGCACATCGTAGACTTATGGCCCAATTTTCCACAGTAGTAGCATTTCACTGGAGTTGAGGTGCTATTGGAACGAAACCTCTTGGCATCAGCGTTGTTGTTGTCATTGGTAGGCATTTTTCGTTTCAAAAATGAAATGGCCTTAAGCTCTTGTTGTAGTTGAGTGCGCGTCTTCACTTCGTTCGTAAATGACAGTCGTTGAACTCGTGGATCAAAGCGGGAAATGTGAGCCAAAACCATAGCGACTGCAAGCTCTTCCGTCGATAGACCTTTCCATCTTGACATTAAAGAAGTCATGAGTGTAGCGGCGTAAGCAGCAAGGCATTCATTTTCTTTGGGTTTGCTTTCGTTCAGGTGGATCAAAAATGATGCAGTTGTTTCAGGGCAGTCATACCTGGATACGAATAGCTCCTTAAAGTCACTCCATGTCATACCAGGAAACGATACAGTTGACAGCCACGTAGAAGCTTGCCCTTTCAATGCGCGGCTTAGGGCAACCATCAGCGGTGCACCTTGACGATGTGGGTCGTCGATACACAGGTCCGCAGTAGCAATCCATGCACGTGCATTAACATCCGATCTATCGGGATTGAAATCGGGTAATCTCAGCTCGTTGGATGACGATGGCGTCTTTATGGCCTGTATTAGCGTCAAAAATGTCCGATTCTGTTGTTCTAAAAGCATCTTCCATTTTGTGTCACTCGCATCGATGTCAGAAGCACGTGGGGCGTCCTTGTCCAATCCCACTTCTGATAACGAGGGATCGAATTGATTCTCGTCATCAGGGGGGTCTTCCATGGCGGGATCTCAGAAATAAACGCGCTTTTGAGAAGGTCTTGAGTGTACTTTTAATATTCGCACAGGTTTACAACATAAGGCTTCAGGATAGCACAGATGTAGACGGATTATTTTCAGGAACGCGGCGAATTCGGTACGGGACTGGCTTCACTAGTCGTCGGAACCGTTGCTCGAATCAAAGTGTGTCAAATCGTTCGCGCCTCCACCACCTTGCCCGCGTATATTGGCTAACCTCATTTTAGCTGTGTACCAACCTTACAACTTCATAATTCGGTGTTGCCAGCCCCGTAACGACCTCGCCCAAGCTTCCCGCTTGACGTTTCTGAGTGTGAACGAACCCGAACGTGTAACCTACGCTTGACCATAGACTAAAAATAAAAGTAGACTAATCAGAGATGGCGCCACTGAGCTCGCACTCCGACAAATACATGTTGTATAAATTTGTTTACGTTTTTATCAGTACTTATGAAATGGGGTATGCATTCGATCTAGAGTTTGACAGACGGTATCACACATGGTCTGATTACTAAATCGATTCCCGTATGATTGTCACTGCAGATGTTTCCGATTGCAAATATGTATCAAAATTCCCGCTTGTGCACTTTACAAGTATTTTGTCCAAGACTTAAAAATAAAACGAATGCACTGATTATTTGTAAAAGTACACACAAAAAACGGTCAAAATATTGCTACAAATCGTCGAACAAAATACTAAAAGTAAGCAACCATCTTACTCGCACTTTAGTTTTCGGCGCAATGTATCTTTTTGTCTTTGCGTAACACATAAAAAAAACCTCGAATGCTCTTCTGAACAGTTTCTGACAGTGCCTTATATTCCCCCTTTTGATTTGGTAGATCTATGTAAACATACCTATAAGTTTTATTACATAAGTACTTTTATTGCATATAAAAGTATAATAATCTGACAATCTGTCGCGATTAACTTTTATCTACGTGTTATTAACTTGTTTTACCTGTGACGCAGTTTAGTTTGGAGTTTTTAGGGTTTCGTAGAGAAGACCCAAATAGGTGTATGAGCTCTGTTTTGGATAAATTACTACTGGACCTCGCTGAAAACCAGCGCTGCACTGTGCTACCACAGTCAATAAATTCTAATTTTAATAAATTCTTATTAAATCATTCCCCTTTGCGTTGGGGAACTTGAGGAATCTTGGTAAGCCCGCTTCCACCTTCGGCATTATCATCACCTACTACCAGGTGAGATAATGCCAAGGTCTTACCAATTGTGAATTTAACCCTCTATTGCATACGAAGCCAAATATGACCTTGAATAAATTTTATTTTTTTATGCGGACACTTTGAGAAATCATATTTTAATTTTAAGTTATACACACTACTAACACCTAACGAAAGACGGTTTGTTTTTTCTTATATCTCAACTTTTATCCAGCTAAATATTATTATTGTTGAGTAATGTTGAGACAAAATATTTTGCCTAAAGTAGCCACAGTATATATGAAGCCATATATGGCAGCAACTATTTCATGTTGAGTGCATACGAAGCCATATATGGCGTCATAATATTTTTTCTTCAGTATAAATGCTATATTTTATTTATTCATAATTTTAGTTTTTGTGCTTCATATTAATGGGTTTTCTCGTATTTAATATTTTTTTTCTTGCATTCTTCATAATTCATGCATTAGAGGGTTAAAAAAATTTTTTGTTAGTGAACTATACAGAATGTAACAAAATTGGTGTAGGACCCATTTAGTGTAGGAACTTTGCTCAAATCGCAAAAAAGATATGGACTCTCCATACAAAAGTGGCAAAACAGATGATCAATTTGTATGAATGTCCAAAACTTTTTTTGTCATTTGAGCAAAGTCGTAGAACAAAAGTTGTTCAGTACAATGAGTAGAATTCCCAGTTAACGGGTCCTACACCAATTTTGTTACACCTGTATACACTCAACTTCCGGATTGTTAATATTTGAAAAACGTAAGTATATCGTATATAGGCAACGGCGCCTAACTCCTAATGGGAATTACATATTTTATTTAACGTTTTCGCTGATCTAAGATATTTATCATCACTACTGATGGATACGGAACCCTCCTTTATATCTCTGCATTCTTTAAAAAGAAATTCCGTAAGAGATGGTTTCTTTGCAACAAAAAACATAGCACCGTTCTCTGAAAATGTTTTACAAATATAACACCTACGCTATATTTACGTTGAATGAATTTATTCATAAATTATTACTATGGGATGTTGAAAACGTAAGCTTTTGAAACTAAAATAACTTTCCCTGTTGTTACAACAAATGGATTTTGACCGAGAAATGACTGCGAATCCCGGTGGTTGACAGTGTCGCTTTAAATGTGATAATGACTGCTTTACAGTCAATTAGGTCGGGCTGATTTCCGCCACCAGGCTTCAACTGTCACTGCAGTGACTGATAGTGTTGCTTTAAATGTAATCAATCAATCAATCCGGTCGTATTCTTCATTTCTTTCTGAAGTCTTATCCATCTTGAAGTGCCACAATGTATACGTATATATAATAAATGTAAAGTTTAAACCATTTTTAACCGACTTCAAAAAAGGACTAGAACCTCGTCCTTTTTTGAAGTCGGTTAAAAATTCGACTGTATGTTTGATTTGTATGTATGTTACGCGATTACTCCGCCAAGTATGAATCGAGTTTGATCATTATTTTTTTGCCTATACAAAAAATAAATCTTTTTCGGCGTTTTTTACTCCACATTAACAGTTACTGAAATAGGTAGATACATGAAATTTTCAGGTACAACTCACTTTTTGTGGCATAGTGTGTATGGACACAGTGTGTTAATACTACATAATTATAACTGCTAAAAAGTTTAAAATTAAAGCGGGCTCCATACAATAAATTTTGTTCTTGCTCGATTTCTATAATAAATAGTCTTGTATGATGGCCTTACAATTGCGATTTCGGTTTGAATTTGGCTGTTTTTTTTTTACATTAGATACTGAAATATACAAGAGATATTTTTTTCCACTTCATTATTTTTTTTTTTTTTTTTTTTTTTTTATGGCAGAGGTGGCAAACGAGCAGACGGATCACCTGATGGTAAGCGATTACCGCCGCCCATAGACACCCGCAACACCAGAGGAGTCACAAGTGCGTTGCCGGCCTTTGATTTGGGAGTACGCTCTTTTCTTGAAGGTTTGAATGTCGTATCGGTCCGGAAATACCGCAGGCGACAATTCATTCCACAGTTTGGTTGTGCGAGGCAGAAAGTTTCTAGTGAAACGCACAGTTGTGGACTGCCAACCATCTATGTGATGGGGATGAATATGTTGTCGCGTAGAACGATGGCGGAAAGAGGCGGCAGGGATCAATCCGAACAATTCCTCGGAGCACTCCCCATTGTACATGCGATAGAGAATGCAGAGCGAGGCTACATCTCTACGCAGCGCCAGGGAGTCAAGCCGATCTGAAATATCCTGGCAGTCGACGATTCGAGTTGCCCTTCGTTGAATGCGGTCCAGAGGGAGAAGCTGGTACCGGGGTGCCCCTGCCCAGAGATGAGAACAGTATTCCATATGAGGCCGAACCTGCGCCTTATAAAGTTGCAGGCGATGCGCCGCAGTGAAATACTGTCTCGATCTATTGAGCACACCAAGCTTCTTCGAGGCTAATTTAGCCTTACCCTCTAGATGGCCACGGAACTGGACTTCACTCGATATGTCGACACCAAGAATTCCGATACTAGCTGAGGCATTTAGGGGAGTGTCCTCAAAACGAGGTGATACGACAAATGGCATTTTCTTGGCAGTGAACGCGCAAACTTGTGTCTTAGTGGGGTTAAATTGGACCAAATTAAGTCGACCCCATTCTGAGACTTTCTTTAAAGAGGCCTCAATTTCCGACACAAGTTTGTTTCGGCTCTCGATGACGCTTTCCCGAGAAATATTGGCACGGCCGGTATAGAAGGCATCACCTGTGCTGTCATCCGCATAACAATGAGTGCTGCTGATTTGCAGCATATCATTGATATGCAGAAGGAACAGTGTAGGCGAAAGCATTGTTTTTAGAACTGCTTATAATAATATTTCTTACCGATCAATTCCAATTTGTTTACTGCCCACAAGTATCCGCTCATTCAGTTATTTTACTGCTCAATTCATTTATTAAGTTACCCATTCAAATTTTTTTAGACTCATTTTTAAATAGTTTACTGCTCAGTTTTTACAGCCGAACTTGTTAATATTTTTTTTTACTTACGAAAAGTACATTATACAACTGCACCTTTAAATCAGTGCCATGTAATAATGACTGTAAAGTTGGGGTGGGCTGATTTCCGCCACCAGGCTTCAACTGTTACTGCAGTGACTGATAGTGTTGCTTTAAATCAGTGGTTCCCAACCAGTGGTCCGCGGACCACCAGTGGTCCGCAGGAGCCAAAATATGGTCCGCAAACGATTTAAAACAAATATTCTGCTTTCACGATATTAAAAAAACTTTTGGAGGACAAAAAGTATTACGCGAGTAGGTTAAACATACAAGGAAACATCTATAAATGTTGATTGATGAATTCAATAGTTACTTCCTACAATATACCGAAACAGAAGCTAAAGTTGATCAAAAACTGATTCTCAACTCTTTTAGCGCGGATGCTGGTGAAGTAACAGAAGAAATCCACGAAGAACTCATTGAATTAAATAAAAAAAATATAGAAACTCTAAGGACGCATTAGAATTGAAGTTTTGGTGTAAAAAAGCAATTCCTTAAACCAAAATTCGAGAAATCGCCTTGCGCTGTCCTTGGCTTTCTCACTACTACTTATTTATGCGAACAAGGGTTTTCTGCTTTGTTGGCAATTAAAAACAAGGCCAGGTATCGATTGAAAGTAAGCGGGTAAAATAAAAACCGCAGCGCCGCACACCGGAGCGGTTTCCAGTGCAATGTGATAACCGCCTATGTGATGATTTGCGTGAAGATTGGCTAATGTTATTTCTCAAATCTCGTATCTTCTTTACAAGTTCGGTAATCTTAGGAGATTACCGAACTTGTAAAGAAGATACGAGGTCAAAAATCACACTGATTCATTTGTACTAAAATGATATTTTTTCAATTAAAATAATACTGTTATGCATGTTAATATTGAGTTCTTGATTAAGGTTTATTTTCGAATTGATTCAGTTTTTTTTGTACATGTGGTCCCTGCTAACAACAAAGAAATCAAAGTGGTCCCTGGTCAAGAAAAGGTTGGGAACCACTGCTTTAAATTCAATAATGACTGTAAGGCGGAAAACACACTGCTTCGGACATCGCAACGAAATGCGATGGTCCGAATTTAAACTTTGTACTGTAAAATGTTGATTTGTATACAAAAATCGCAGTGTACCACACACTGAAATCGCATCATCGTCCGAAGGTGCGATTCGCACGACGAAATCGTGCTTACGGACGAAGATGCGGTGCGATTCGCAGGGTATGCCACACTGAAATCGCATCTGCATCCGAAGGTGCGTTCGCATGATAAAATCGTGCTTACGGACGAAGATGCGATTCAAATCGCAGGGTATGCCACACTGCCACAAAGCGGCGCGCGGAGGTGTTACGGGATGCGTGGCGCGGGGGGAAATTCGGACAAAAACCGTCCGTTGTTGCGGAACGCTGTCGCATGCGAATTTCGTCGCTTCGGACTCCCGTCCGATTTTCGGACCAGTGTGTTTTCCATCTAAAATCGGGGTGGGTTGATTTCCGCCACCAGGCGTCAACTGTCACTTCTACTCTAACTGCTGTTGCTGATAACTTCCTACAGTGACCTAAGGTCACCGAGTGACCCTGTACGATGCTACCTTCCTACGGTCTAGTTGGATGTGGGCAGCAGTCTACCGATTATAACTGCAATCTGTGGGCCCAACTCCTTCAGAAAGTCCAGTAGCAAGCTGGGGTGATAACTTCCTGCAGTGGCCTAGGGTCACCGAGTGACCTCATACGATGCTAACTCTCTTCAGTCCAGCAGGACGTGGGGAGCAGTCTTCTGCTTATGACTATTATTTGTGGTTGAGCCCTTAGACGTAATGACTGTTCGAGAAGCATACTTGCCACATCCGTGTGCTCGAAATAAATAAATTCCCTTTTTGATTCCTTACAAAGAACAAAGATACCAAATGTTTTTTTAACCTCAAAATCTTATGAAAATAAATATCGTCAACAGAAAATTTTAAATATGCAGCATCAGCGTTAAGCAGAGGTACCTAACATTGTTAAAATAAATACTCCGATATTTATTAGGGTCACCGTACTTTTGTCAGCAAATTGCCTAACAAATTATCACATTATGCAAATTTTATATAACACTGTTACCGAGTGTAATTATAAGGGCATTTTATTTTGTGTCACGTGCAGAAATAGACCTTAATTAATGTGTTTAAAAAAGTAAAATGTGAATTTCTCAAGTCAGTGTTTGCATTTAAATTTGTTTAATGCGTTTAACATAATTTTTATCATATTTCTGTGGATTGTTCTAATTAAATTCTCCAAAATATGTTTATAATTGTTAATAAATGGTACTTTTTCCGTTCCATGCACTGTACAAATTAAGTTCTCTTAAGACGTTTATAAATTACATCTGCCGTATAAAAATAGAGGATTTCAGGAAAGCCTAAGCATAAGTATTGTACTTTTAGGTGCTGTGTTTTTGTCACTGAATAAATGAGTTTCTATTCTATTCTATTTGATGTCATAGTCCAAAAATCGAACTTCTTCAGTTTTATAACATCATGCTGTAAATTGTTTTATTTTCCACCACCTATACACATATGGTGAGCGTTTGTTTAAGACTTAGGTAGACGTACAAACTAAAAAACCTTTTGTGATTTAAATAAAAGCTGTTCCCGATACTGTCTTATTACTTCTTCCAAAGAAAAAAAAGGACTGTTATTTTAACTTAGGGTACTGTATAAAAATAAAAGGTCGAAGCCTAGGTGTATATATGTCTGTTGTATCGTAGTTCTATATCGATGGTTTCCGCTACAAAGGTCGTAACTCCAAAATGCATAGTTTTGGAAAAAGCTAAAAATACAAAAAAAAACTTTTAAAGGTCTAAATAATAAAAGAACCATTAGAACCAAATTTTTATAACTTTAGAAACAAAAAAATTGTTAAAAATATTGTAATTTTTTGGTTTTTTGGCTATTACCAAAACGATGCATTTTGGAGTTACGACCTTTGTAGCGAAAACCATCGGTATGTAATGTAAAGGGTGTAACAGAAGTGTGTGACAATACTTCAAGGTTGGCTTTTACCCATCAAACTGAACAACTTTTGTTCTACAACTTTTTTGAAATCGCAAAAAATTTTTTGGACTTTTCATACAAACTTGGTTCGCCAGCTGATCGATTTGTATGAAAAGTCCAAAAAAAATTTTGCGATTTCAACAAAGTTGTAGAACAAAAGTTGTTCAGTTTGATGGGTAAAAGCCAACCTTGAAGTATTGTCACACACTTCTGTTACACCCTGTATAGGTATTTGAATCAATCGATATACCAAATATGCAGTCAATTTCAATATAAAAAAAAAACAGATTAAATTGTAAAAAAACAAGCACTTAAAAATCCTTTTTGCAGAAATAAACATTCCTCGTAGCAGTCACTTTATCAACCGACTTCAAAAAAAGGAGGAGGTTCTCAATTCGTCGGAATACCGATTACTCGAAGACGCCTGAACCGATTTCGAAAATTCTTTTTTTTTTTGAAAGGGTATACTTCACAGGTGGTTCCATATAGATTTTATCGAAATCGATTCAGCGGTTTTTGAGAAAATCAACAAAACATAGCAAAATTGGAGTTGTTGCGATTGAAGTCGGTTGTTTTTAACGTATTCAGCGTGGTCAATTATGTAAATACAATGCAAATACACTGTAAGCATCTTGAACATAATTTCACAATTTTTCTTTTCATATCTCATCACCATTTGTTCCTCTGTAGCTGACGTGTGTCATTTCTATTTATTGTACATGGTTGAATGAAATGTTGTAAGATTTTTTGTTCACCTCTTCCCGCCACGACCCGGACCGACAAATTGTTTGTCATTATAGACAATGCTTTAGTATTTACTTTTAGACTAAAACGAATATTGATTCTGATATGTATGAAGGTTTTAATACTGCACAATTAGACATTCGTATTTTTTGCGACTCCCACTTTTTGCAATTTTTTTTTTTATTTTTTTTTTTTATGGCAGAGGTGGCAAACGAGCAGACGGATCACCTCTGATGGTAAGCGATTACCGCCGCCCATAGACACCCGCAACACCAGAGGAGTCACAAGTGCGTTGCCTTTTTTTTTACATTAAAGTGATATTTTGAATTTTATCATTGATAGGACATCAGGTATTGATTCTAAACAGAGCAAGGTGTACAGTGTACACACGTATACTGGTTAAGGGTTAGACTGGTTGTCTAGAAGCGTTGTTATTAAAATTCAAATTATTTCTTTAATGTACAAAAAAGAATTGCAAAAAATTGCGAATCGTCAAAAGTACGAATGTCTAATTGTGCAGTACTAAAACATTCATACCTACTTAAATATGTAATTGAATTATGAAGTATGAAATAATCATATTATTAAGACAGATCAGCGTAAACGTAGACTTACTACCATATTGACTCTATACATTACAGATCGTCCACTACGTACTCCGCTAAAGATGTGATCCTTATGGCAAAAGATTTAATGACACAATTAACACATTCATAAATAAAAAAAGCGGCCAAGTGCGAGTCGGACTCGCCCATGAAGGGTTCCGTAGCAGCAAGTAACATAATGTAAAAGTTTTTGTAGTTCTTTGTAGGTAAATTGCGTTTTACGATTTATGACGTATTAAAAAAAAAACTACTTACTAGATCTTGTTCAAACCAATTTTCGGTGGAAGTTTGCATGGTAATGTACATCATATATTTTTTTAGTTTTATCATTCTCTTATTTTAGAAGTTACAGGGGGGGGGGGACACATTTTACCACTTTGGAAGTGTCTCTCGCGCAAACTAATAAGTTTAGAAAAAAATGATATAGAAACCTCAATATCATTTTTGAAGACCTATCCATAGATAGCCCACACGTATGGGTTTGATGAAAAACAAATTTTTGAGTTTCAGTTCTATGTATGGGGAACCCCCAAAATTTATTGTTTTTGATTCTATTTTTGTGTGAAAATCTTAATGCGGTTCACAGAATACATCTACTTACCAAGTTTCAACAGTATAGTTCTTATAGTTTTGGAAAAAAGTGGCTGTGACATACGGACGGACAGACAGACAGACAGACAGACATGACGAATCCATAAGGGTTCCGTTTTTTGCCATTTGGCTACGGAACCCTAAAAATACCTTGAATAGGTGAAATGATAAAAGAATTTTTTGAAATTTCATTTCTAAATAATCATAAAAAATAGCCTAGTTTGTGTTCGGTATATGTATATACTCATAAATGTTGTTGGTACTACCTGTACAAACGCATAATGGGATGTCCATCAGTGTACAGGCTGATAGGCTGGAAAAGAGGCATCAAAGTGGCATTAATCCACTTTCCGTTGTGCATCCCTGCCACAAAAGCCTAAAAAGTATGTCACTCCCGCATCGGCTAAAACAGCCAACCAAATACATTGTCTAGCAACGAATATTGCTGAAAACGTCTGAAATAGACGTATACAGTATCAGGTATAAGTGGCGTGCCTTGGGGGAGGCCTATGTCCAACAGTGGACTAATGCAGGCTGATGATGATGAGTATCAGGTGACGTTATGCTAAGGGCTAATCAGTTAAGGATAAGGAGGGCCTTACACAAATATCTATAACTTAGGCCTCCTCTTAGCACGGTTTTGAACCACGCGCGACAAATATTTTTATATGTTTCAAGAGAAAACTCTGTGTTTATAACGACACTTGTTATTAACCAGTAACCTTTAATACTGTTCTTTTTTTTTTTGTACAATAATATTGATTCATACGGCGATGCGACGTCATATTCCAAGCTGGGATTATTGCATTATTAATGAACCGCTTGAGAGGTAACGTATAAATCAAATAATAAATCAATTTCCAGCGGAACGCGTTTGTCAACTGGCGACACACTTCATGCTGGAAAACATCGTTGCCGAATGTTAAACTCGTTTTATTGCCATTACGACATGTGGTGAATTTATTATTGCGAATCAGAGGCTGGTTGGGAAATCTAAGTGAAAATCTACTCCAGCGCTGAAATGAAAACAAGATTTATTTTTTGTTCAGTACAAAGTATCCATCTAATTAAATCAAACCAAAATATTTTTTTTTTTTTATATATTCAAGAAGATGCTTTACTTTTTTGCCGGTTGCTATCACTAGATGGCAGTCGTTAAGCCTTGTCGAAGGCCTTATAGGCGGCTTGAAAACTTCTGACACTGGGGTTCGCCACTAGCCTCACAACACAACTCCACCAATCCGGACTTGGCCCCCGTATGTATGGCCTGACCTTCCCGATGTATAGGAAGAGACCCGTGCACAGGGGACGATATGAGTTGTTAACAGATGCTTCACTACCTAATTTTGTGTCTCGATTTATACAAAAAAAATTGTTACTTCCTGAAACTTTTCAGTACCGAATCCAAACTTAAAAACCCTAAATTATCAATAGCTATTCAGTAACTTTTCACAGATGTACCATAAATCCTTCTTTTCCTGTAGAGGTAATAATATCAGTGTAAAAAGTTCGTAAACTTTCGCTGAATCTGTAACAAAAAAGAAAGTTGTAGAACAAAAATAGAATCACCACCTGTTAGGTTTTGGGTTAAATAAAAATAAGCTTCTGTCAATAACATGATCGATTGTATAATAAATATTCAATAAGTACTAAGTTATAACCTCGTCGAAGAAAGCGTAATATACTTAAATAAATAACAGGGGAAACAGTAATGCACGACCAAATAATGTACAACCTGAGATTGCCCGACTAGGAATGCCCGACCTGGGAATTGAAGTACATTGTACTTGGATAACAGCATTGATGTGTTCCGGCATGAAGGTAAGATAGCCAGTTCCCCATTGCGTTGGGGAATCTTGGTAAGTCCGCTTCCATCTTCGGCATCATCGTCACTTACCATCAGGTGAGTTGATGCCAAGGGCTTACCAATTGAGAATAAAAAAAACGTTTTTGAGCTTGAAATAGGGATGAAAATAAGTCTGTACCATATTCAGTACCGATATTGATAATAATAATATTAGGTATCTGAAATGAACTTCGGTATTCAGCTGAATTCAATTCTGATTTCAAATTCATTAAAGATTCCTCAGGGTTTATTAAAATGTACTACTTTTAACTTAAGCCTTTGGGAATCAATGAAGTTCTTTTCACATTATTTTTTATAAAAATAATTTAACATGGCATATTATTTTTAATATTAACGAAAATAACAGAAGCACCTGAAGGAGTGTAAAAGTCGTGATTTTTAAATTGTGCTTCTCACCGAATCTCGATTTTACCGAATTTTATTGGCCTAAGTTCGATTTGGTTCAAGGCTCAGTTAAACTTTGACCGAATGGCTAACATCGGCAAAAGCCCATTCGGTCAAACTAGTGATGGTTTGAAAAATGTTGAATTTTTTACAATATAATTTGATCGGCCAATCGTTCAACTTTGTGTGGAGAGTCTTTTATTGACATTTCAGACTCTATCCAGGGTGTTAAACAACACAATAAATTGGAGTTCCCATACAAATATTAAGAATCAGTTGATCAATTGATATAAGAAGTCTTTTTTAAATTATTGTAGAAATATGTAGTTTCATGAGTAGACGCAGACGTTAATATGTTTTAGGTATTTCAGAAGGACCCTATGTTATACAGGGATATATACAGGATTTACGATATATACAGGATGTAACAAATTTTGTGTAGGACCTGTTAACTAGGGATTGTACTAGTTATTTGAACAGCTTGTTCTACAACTTTATACAAATCGCAAAAAGCTTTTCATTCGAAACAATCATCAGTTTCATCATTTTTGTATGATGAGTCCAATTTTTTTTTTACGATTTGAGCAAAGTCGTTAAATGATTCAGAATGATAAGTAGAATCCCCAGTTAATGGATCCTACACATTTTTTTAGACAGTAACTTAACACTATCATTACAGGTATAACGGAACCCTAAAAATGGAAAATATTTGCCAGCGCTTCAACACAAACTGAACTCATAAAAAACAGCATCAGATGCTATGAAATGACTTTTAGAAAGTTCTAGAAAATTCAAATTCGATTCGATTCGGATTCGAAGTTTCCGATATCGGAAATACTTTTACTGTTTTCATATCGAAAAGTTTTAAGCAGTACCATAAACAGCAGTTATATTCACAGAATGTTTTTTTTTATATAATTTATGACCTAGTTACTTACTCGTATAACCTATTGCTTTAGTAATTCAATTAAAATTATGCTCAGCTACAGCCATTAGAAACTAAAAATATTTTTTTATAAGATGTTCTGCCAAAAAATACACGTACTGAAAAAAATATTGTGTCTATACAGGGTGTTAAAAATGCGTTTTGAATTTTAAGGAGTTACTCAGAAACAAGTACAGAATACAGGAAAAAAAATTAAAAATCCGATCTACAAATATTTTTTCCCTTAAAATTCAAACGCACTTTTTTAACAACCTGTTTAGACAGGCAGACTTGATAGCGTAGTACGCCGAGAGTCGTAGATTCAGTTTTCACAAAAACCAAACATTTGTATGAAAAGCCGATTTGTTTGTTCTGCGTTTGGCTTTTTAAAATATATGCAATGCAGGGTGTTAAAAAAGCGCATTTAAGATTTTACGGGGTTACTCAGAATCAAGTATAGAAAACAGGAAAAAAGAAAAACCGAACTACAACTTTTTCAGTTTCTCATACTAAATCTGAATAGAATTTATATAGGAAACTGAAAAAAAAGTTGTAGGTCGGTATTTTTTTTTAATTTTTCTACATACTTTTGTACTGACAAAAACGCCTCTACCAGTCGCAAAAAACTGAATCGAGAGTAACACGTGCTCTTAATGATAATGGTATCAGCGGAGATAGTAGATTTTAGCAAAACATTTAAATCTCTTTCGAATTTGATCAGAACAGGCACAGTCAAATCACGCTGATACCTATACGCCCTCTTCATGAACTATATGTACTAAATAACTTTACAATCTTTTTATAAACATTGTATCACAGTATCTGAAATGAGCGGTGATATGCCAGTCTTACCCAGAGCTCGGAAGCGTACAGACGACTCTACCCCACCATACTTGAAATATATATATCTCCGACGCGCGAAAACATTATTCGAACGTATAACTAAACTTAAACTTCGAACAACTTCTGTTTTTGAACGATATAAACTTTTATATATAACGAACGAATGTGACAGCGTTCAAACTTTGTGCGAAGTAAATTTGGAACTTTTTGCGTTTTTGTTTTGTTTTAATTTTTGTTGCTTTTCTTCTGACCAACAATGACTGGCTAAATGAACCTTCATATGTGGAGTGTTTTATAGAGGAGCTCAAACAATTCAGGTAAGTTTTATGAAATGTATTTTATTATTAGAATCTAATTAAAGATTTTTATAGGTCCTACGTATTTTTGGAAGCACTTTATTTTGAGTACGAAGTGAACTAAAGGTTACGGATAATTTTTATCACGTCATATCTACACACTCTGTCAATTGTTATAGTTTTAACAAAAATAAACTCTTTCGTTTCCAGTTAATTTAAAAAAATATATATATATATGACATATTTCTTTTTTAAATTGTCTTCACGTCAATAAAGTTAATACGTAGGTACCTAAATCATTTCCAAAACGAGTTTTGCTATTTGCTACAAATTGATAAAACACGTTAGGTACTTAAGTACTTACGAAGTTTTATATTAAAAAAAAACTAAACGATCGTTTAGCGTTAATAATCTGCATAAACAACATGAGGTAAACTTAATATTTTTTGTCAATCTACGTCCAAAGTTCATGTTCGTCGTTCTCGTAATAATTAAATTAAAAACTACATCATAACTACTTTTTATTGACTTCTAACTTTAAATAGAGTGTGCAGAATTGCACCGTTTTTGATACTTTGTTTTACTTTTTATGTTTTTTTATGTTTGATACTGATTTTTTGACTATTATCTTCCTTCTTCTTGCTTCAATCAAGTTATCAGAAACCAGCGTCTATTATTTCTTAATACAATCCAGTGAGCTATAGAGAGTATACAAACATTAGTTATCCGGATTTATGAAGTATCTACCTACCTATAGCTACTTAATCTTCTTCTTATCACGCTTCTAACGCGTGAATAACCCCTTTCAGAGCGGTCTGGTTAAGTCATTAGTCATTAATTATGAAATCAATAAGTGAAGGGAGCATCAGGGAGCTCTAATGGCTCGTGTCACACTCACACACAAAAGTTTTCGTGAAATTGGTTTCTGGGCAATTTGTACTAAAAGCTCGCGGCTACCGTGAATAATGTGTTAGTAGGTAAGTCATAGGATTTTATGTCACCGTAATAAACCTTTTTTTTCACAACTGATTAGTCCTTGGCATCATCTAATCCGGTGGTAAGTGATGAAGATGCAGAAATATGGAAGCGGGATTACCAAGATTCCCCAACGCGATGGGGAATTGACTATCTTATCTTTGTACCGGAACATATCAATGCTGTTAAGACATAGATAAGATGGTGGTTACTAGCCATGCGGGCTGAGAAAAACACCCTACCACCAGACCAAATCCCGCAATGTTGGAACTCGCCGGGAATCGAACCTGTGACTAATGCCCTACCACCAACCAAACCGACTCCTATATAGTTAGATCCCATCGGAAATCAAACCTACGACCTCCTGATGTGAAGCGAACAGACTATAGCCACTAGACCACGGAGGCGATAAATGCCATTGCTTTTTGAAAGCAATAATAAACTGAACGGAATTGAGTTGTATAATATCAACATATAATAATGTAATAGATATTAAAATTCTTATTTCCCTGTATTATGGCAACCAGACACTGATATATTATACATACACATAAAGGTTTAAAAACATTAATATTATAAACCTAAACACAGAGAAAATAAATCTGCTCATCACAACAACTTTTTACACAATCATAAATCTTCACTTCATTTCGAATAGCAAGAACTTTTACGAATTTTCTCACATAAATTTTCATGACCATCACAGATATAAATCTTGTTTCACTTTTAAGTTTGTAGGTATTAACACTGTATCCATGCTTTTACCCAAAGAGATCCGAGATAAAACAAGAGATACGAAATAAACCCGGGTGTTTATTATACGACGAAATCTGACGACATCAATGTAAAAATCTGCTTGATTCAAAGAAAAAACTTCTCTCACATACCATAACAAGGACTAGGTCCCCTTACCCGTGTATACCTTTATGTAATGTAATTAAAAAAATAGGTATACTTACCTATTAAAGACTTTTAAAGTACCTTAAAGAAAAAAGACTTGAATATTTTGTGGATAAATCAGAGGTGTCCCTTGATCAAATTCACCCTTCAACTACGTGAAATAAAATTTAAGCATTATAGATATTATGGAACCCAAGCTATCGAGGGTTCTGGGATGAAGATTACAGCTGAAATGTCCAGTCTTCTGTGAAAGGCAGTAATGGGGTCCACTGAAATCTTGTGATAACTGTTGACATAAAACACGCTTGGCCGAATAACTTTATTTTTAGAAATGCAAAAACTATAAAATGTGAGGATAATTTTAACCGTAAGTCCGTCTTATAAATAGACCAAATTGAACAGGTATTCGATGATGACACCGCCTTACAATATGTTGGACTTGGCGAGCTCTACACAGTGGGGACCAGGTGTCCAAATTAGTTAATACGAAAATATTGAAATGAAGGTGATACTTCGATCTCATCGCTTTTTCAGCGCTGAAAACGAACCGGATTTTTTAATGAATAGCCTTCCAGGTTTAGGCAAGCTGAGCGTCGCGCCCCAGTACAGTAGAATGATGATTTGCACCACTAACATCAAACCTATCCAGATTTTTAACCATGTCTGTAGCCAGTTAACCTGCGTAATCGACGCGATAACGCAAGCATCAACGAACCACGACTGCTTCATTTATTACTTGAACTATAATATTATTACGACACGCTGAAAAATACCTGTTTGAGAATGAGAAATTGTTACCGAATTCTTAGAAAGGTCCTAGGTGGAGTTCCATAAATGGGATTTCTGGTTGAAATGTAAAATCCTCTGTATTTTACAAGCAAGATAACCGTACATTTTGCACTGCCTTGCGTACCTTACATCCGTATGCGAACCCAACACACCAGCACAACAGTGATATATTCCACGTTGAAAAGAATTCAAATATAATGTGAATTTCGCAGCTGCATTTTCCCGAATTTTCACGCGACGGGTAACATTTCGGTAGGTATTACAGTCCGATGCAATTTTTAGAATGTCTCCCAAGTAACCTTTTTAGTCACATATGTCTTGTGGATTACAATTTAGTGGTCGCAAAGGAAATTTGTTGTAGCTTGTATCACGCGATGCATGCTATGAGGTTCCGAGCCACAACCACGAGCAAATTAGACCTAAATGCATTGGATTAAAATGGAACTTCAGTTTTAGAAAGAAATTTCGTAGTTTTAAAAGAATTTAGAAATTCACAAAAGCTAAGAGCAGTATAAGCAAATAACAATCATGAGTGTATATTTATGTGTAGTTAAACAAGGTATGTATAATGGTAATTCCTTTGAGGATAAAAGTTTGGAACGAGATACGGGATTCGTAAATAAAATTGGGATATATAACGTTACCTGTTTGGGTTGATGAAAATAAATATGGTTCAAAACCAATGAAAATAGAAACAGAATACACAGAGAATATAAAGTCACGATTACAGTAAATAATCAGTTTATTTACAATAATATTAAAAATATCTTATAAAAAGAATGTTTGAATTATGTTCTGCTATCTCAATTACGATTCTCCGTCACCCGAATCAGCTGGAAGTTTCTATGAGAAATAAGCTGTACCCTTGTGTATATTTTAATATAAAGGTTTTGTATATATGTAAACAATAAATTATAAAATAAATAAAAGTCGAGAAGAATATTACAAAAATATATAAAAACTGCATTTGAATCATAATGTTTGCTATGTAAATTAATTCGAAGCGGTCGTGGCTCAGTTGAGCTTGCGTGATCACTAGCAGTCTTTAAGCCATGTCGGAGGCCTTAAAGGCGGTTTGAAAACTTCTGACACTTGACTCCACCAATCCGGACTTCATTGAAAAACAGGGAGTAATCTTCATTGAAAAATACTGAAACAGTACAGTAAGAAAGCAATCAAAATATTAATTTAGCAATTTCTTAGTTCATTATCTGTGTGAAATTGCATGTTTCTCCCCTGTGCCCTTTTTTATTTAATAAATTCATTATCCAGCGAGAAGTTATTTAGCGTCTGAATTGGTTTGTCATAGGTCCCTACGTACGATATATATTGGAAAGCCACGGGAACGAAAATTGATCGATAGCTATTATATCATCTGTGCTAGAGCGGGTTCCTCCGCAGATACAATACATTGATATAGAATAATAATTAAAATATAAAATGATATAATTGATACAAACATTTAACGTACACAAAATATTTTTGACAGAGGTTTCAATAAACAACGATTAGCAATAGTTTTCTGTGTAATTTTATACAAGCTAATATAAAAACTAGACGTAATCATAGTCATTATTTAAGGCTAATTATTTCTGATTGTCACTTGATTGCATTATAATAATAGTTGGGATGATTTTTCCTTTCGAGATTTTGGAAAATCTCATCTCACTAATATTATAAATGCGAAAGTATGCATGTTTGTTTGTTTGTCTGTTTGTTTGTTTGTTTATTCCGCTTTCACGCCGAAACTACTGAACGGATCTGGATGAAATTTGGTAGGTAGATAGATAAAGCACTCGGCTAACACATAGGATAGTAGAACTTTTTATCCCGGCAAACTTACGAGTTCCAGTGGGAAATGCTTAAAAACTCAAAATTTCCAATTTGATCACTAGATGGCGCCATCTTAACATTTTCTTTCTTTCTGGACACAATTCTGAAGTCCACGCGGACGAAGTCGCGGGCGAAAGCTAGTCTTATCTAACTTTGTGTATGTTATGTAATGCGGGTTTCGTTTCCAAGTAAAGTTATTTTATCGATATTTATTAGTGATGACAAATAATCATGAACCCTAAATCTTCCCTTCGCTTTTACTTATTTTAATGCAATTTTTTCCAAGTTTTATGTTTCCAATTTTATATGTAGGGATGTAGATGTGATTTTCCAGTATTTTCACGGCACTGCGCTGATTGGATGCGTTCAATTGAGTCGTATATTCTGGTATATAAAGTAAGTCTCTTCTGGAGAAACTTCATTGAAAAAGTATACATTATAAATATCTTTCCAGGACAAATCATTTACAGCTATATCTGGCCCCATAACCTCCACCAATCCGGACTTGGCCCCCATGTGTGGAGTATAGCCTAACCTTTCCGAGGAAGAGACCTGTGTCCCTGCACTGCAGTGGGGACGATATAGCTCGTTAACATCTGGCCCAAACTATGATTCCCTGTATTATTCTCCCCCTTCCCCCCCCATCCCATTTCAAAGGTCGGCAACGCACTTGTGACCCCTCCGATGTTGCGGGTGTCCATGGGCGGCGGTAATCGCTTACCATCAGGTGATCCGTCTGCTCGTTTGCCACCTATCACATAAAAAAAATACTGTGGGAACCAAACACTGATATACATACATAGACACGTTTGAATACATAGTTATATAGAAATAATACACACAGGCACAAAGCAAACATTTCTTGATGAGAGGATTCGTTTGCTCTGCGTCAGGGTGTATTAATTATATCTAAATGTGTATGTAAGTAGATTAGTCTGTATTATGTAGATTGTAGATAAATCTCTGGTTCCCAAATTACAGAGAATTACAGACTGTAACCTGGAGCTAATGTGTGATTTTCCCCTTTATATTAAGTTTCACGTATATCAGAAGTAAGTAATAAGGTCCTATGTCAATAAAGGAAGTTTATATTGCCTTCGTTGCTACTGTGATGCGAATACTTTATTAAGTGGAAAGGATTTTCTTACCAACAAAACCAATCTTCGCCCATGTTTGTTTATTTTGTATCTCATGGAATCAGTTCTCAAAACGGCATTTGTAAAGGCATCTACTTTCAATCTAGAGTCAATTTTGACGTTATTTTCAAAAATATCTAATTGTTAGCAATGACATTTTAAGTTTGTCGTTCCCAATGCACGAGTATTATATGCGACGCCATTTTGGAAATAATGTCAATGCTGAACACGTTACAAACAACAGACTTCGATCGTAAAAACTACAGATTTGCTATGTTTTTTTGTTTTTGTTGATTTAAACTAAAGCCCTGAGCCAATTTTAAAAAATATATATGGCACTATCTCAAAAAAATAATGTACCAAACATAAAAGAAGCATCAAAATCAATTCATAATTATTGGCGCAGTAATCGCGTAACAAACATACAAAAAAAACATACAGTCGAATTGAGAACCTCCTCCTTCTTGAAGTCGGAAATATGCCACGATCCGTACAAACATTTTAGAGTCTTTTGAAAACCAAGAAACTATTAAATTAAAACTGAACTCTTCTAACAATGCAGCTGTTACATAAATTTGGTTAACATGCCGCTTACATCATACTTAATTACATAACAAAAAACACTGGACTTCTCATACCAATTAATCAAATGATACGAAAACTTTGAAATCCAATATTTTTGCAAAATAAGTGAAGTTTCTTGAGGAAAATTGATAATTTTAATGAATAGAAGGTAGGTAAAAATTATTTCCCGATATTTTAGAAGGACTTAATATACTGTGACGAGGCTAAAAGCACTTCTTTTCAATATTTGCTAAGCACTACAAATACGTATATGTCTTTGATGAGACCGTGTGAAGTAACTTGATACAGCAATATTATTATCAATCTACTACATTGACAGCTGAGCAGTGATCTATTTATCAGTATCACATCACTGTAAGAGATAAGTTACTTTCAGATTTTATTATTTTTCCTGCGTATGGGTCTGTGCCATGAATTTGATAGACGGGAAATGATATATATGAATTACAAATAGGCCTAGTCCATCTGTTTTTGTGGCGGTGTCTCTTATGTCATAGGCAAACAACCAGGTTAATTTTTCACTATCCCGTCACATAAAAAAATAACAACCATGGATTTGTTGAAGTCAAATTACAATAGTTTTATTCAATTTCCTTAAACTATTGTAGATTATGTTCATAAAGTTTAATCGTTAAAGAACCAATAACATCCTTCTTGGAGAAGGTAAGGCCATACTCCACACACAATGGGCTATCTCCGGTTAAGTGGAGGTTGTGGGGCTAGTGGCCAACCCCACTGTCCGAAGTTTTCAGGCCTCTACAAATACGAAACTTTAGTGCATGCATCAATTGTTTACAACCCATTACGTTCCCACTGTAGGGGCGCGGGTCTCTTTCTCTTCACGGGGGCCAAATCCGGGTTGGTGGAGGTTGTGGGGCTAGTGGCCAACCCCAGTGTCAGACGTTTTTCAAGCCGCCTATAAGGCGTTCGACATGGCTTAACGACTGCCATCCAGCGATAGCAGCTGGCACCAACGCTTACGCAACCAACCAATGCTTAACGTGCCTTGCGAAGCACGGAAACGGTCGAGGTAAATGCCACTAACAGTCAAACCCATCGAGTTTTTGACCGTATCTGTAGTCAGTTAACCTGCGTGATCGACGCGACCACGCAAGCCGCACTGAGCTACTCAATTACTGCATCAATTACTCTACACATGTAATATGTTAGCACTAAGTAATTAACAACTATAACCTAATCTAAGCGTCTCGTCTTAAATTACGGCGCCGCTGCCGACGACGAGAGCTATGATGAAATGAAAATTTATTCAATAAGCCCTAAAAGATGATTGGATTTGTAATGTAATGACGTATGCAAATGGCTTGCCTAGCATTTAATTTTCTTGCCGATTGCCTAGGTATAACCGAATGATGTTTAGATAAAAATGAAAACTCGATCTTAATGAAATAGGCATATCATAACATCGTAACTTTAACGGCTTAAATTTTATTCTATGATTCTCAGGGGATTAAGGCGAAACTGAGAACGCGTCGCAGTTCAAAATCGATAAAGTCGTTAAGGGTACATGTTCAGACTATGAGAGAGGCAAACAGACATACAAAATAACTTATGCTTCCTCTCTTTACTATTTATGAACATTCTTATTCTTTATTTTAAATACAAACATTGTTAATACTACATCAATAGAAATTGTCGAAAAAAAACCTTATTTTTGTGACTATACAAACACTACACAATGCGACTTTGTAACCTTTGAAATATCATTTGCATTGGCATAACATTGACACACACGAATGACGAATGCTTTGCTCTTGAAAAATAATTCTGTTTTATCACGCAAACAACCAAACCTGAAGCGGGCGTAATCTTCACTAGAGATAAAATTGATAACACAACTGTAACACACGCAGATAGTAACTAATAAAAAAATTACATCAATTGCATTAGGTTGAGTTAGAGAGAATATTGAATGTTTTCTGTATTATCTGTTAATGCAAAGAAGTGTGTTTTAGTTTCAAGTCTATGTGTGTCTGTACTGCCTGGGCGTCCTAGCTTTTATCTCATGCATTAACCCTAATAACACTGTTTCCTCTTCTTCCACGTAGCGTTTTCCCAGCTTGAGCCAGGGTTCGCTTTCCGACTCCACTTTGCCTGAACTTCAAAGTCCTCCTCAGTGAAATCATTTGCTATCATACCTGCTTTCAGTATGTCAAGCCAACGCTTCCTGTACCTTCAATGGCTTTAAACAAAACAGTTTACAGTACCTGCAAAATTATTATACAATACAGATGTATTGATTAGTCTATGTCTCAATCTATACGTCTGATATTACCTACATTTTGTTTTTCGTAATTATTCAGCGTTTTGAAAAAATAAAATCTATTCGCAATAAGTCAATTTGAAATAATACAAACGTAATTTATGTCAATCAATGTTTACTCATTGTCAGTTATGTAACGTTTTACGTAGGTACACGTAAAGCAAGAGAAAAATAAATATTTGATTTAACGAAACAACATTAATAACACTTGAGTTCAGAAAGACCTCGAAATTTCAGGGCAGTTGGTATTTTTCAGGTAGGTCTACGCGTCTTTATTACGCCCTCTTTTATGTTAGGTAATAAATATATTTTATGAGCTCCGATAATTAAAATTGCATATAATATCTGTCACAGCACCTTTGGATTTTATTGAGGTAAATACACATATATCTTGGGTCACATGACTTCACACAATAGGTCAACTTAAGTATTACTTGTTTCTAATAAGTTGATCATAAGTTGAAGCGGTCGTGGCTCAGTCCGGCTTGCGTGGTCGCGTCGATCGCGTAGGTTAACTGACTACAAATACGGCCATAACCTGGATGGGTCTCACTGTTAGTGGCATTTATCTCGACCGTTTCCGTGCTTCGCAAGGCACGTTAAGCCGTTGGTGCCGGCTGTTATGGCTATATGGCAGTCGTTAAGCCATGTTAAAGGCCTTATAGGCGGCTTGAAAACTTCTGACTCTGGGGTTGGCCACTAGCCCCACAACCTCCATCAACCCGGACTTGGCTTTTGTGGATCATAGGTATTGCACTTTTAGGGTGTGTTTTACTGATGAAACTAAACAACTTTGCCTGAGGAACATACTGAAATCGCAATTAAAATCACTTTTCATACAAACTGATCGGCCAGTTTTTTATGGAGAGTCCAATTTTTTTTTTTTTTAATTCAGTATGTGTTTTTTGGGACAACTTCTTCAGTTCCATTAGTGGAACCTATTGATTAAGTTTCCGGGAGTGGTTTTTTAACACCCTATACAGGGTATATCAAAATTGGTGTAGGACCCGTTAACTGGGGATTCTACTCATCGTACTGAACAACTTTTGTTCTACGACTTTGCTCAAATCACAAAAAAAAATGGACATTTCATACAAATTGATCATCTGTTTTGCCATTTGTGTATGGAGAGTTCAAAAAAATTTTTGCGATTTGAGCAAAGTCGTAGAACAAAAGTTGTCCAGTACGATGAGTAGAATCTCTAGTTAACGGGTCCTACGCCAATTTTGTTACACCCTGTATATACCTTAATAGATATAGGGTGAATAGGATAGGACCAAAACTCAAACTCAAACTCAAAATGTTTTTTATTTAAGTAGATGCTTTACACATGCTTTTAGATCGTCAATATTTTTTTTCTACCTAGTACAAAGTCCCTACCACGCGGGACTTGTACACTCAACGTTTCGGAAAGTGTTTGCGAAGCGAGAAGAAACGTCGAGCCCAAAAGAAACTCGCTTCAACACATTTTTTAAATAAAATCTTAAATTCTATTACAATTCATGTCAACAATAAAATTGTGAGCTGGAGGATCTATACATGTCCATATATCATTGTCATTTACATAATCTAGTATTTTGTAATACCCTTTAGAGCATAAACAATTTTTCACATGCAATTTAAATTTCTTTTCTGGCAAACTAGTTACATTTTCGGGTATTTTGTTATAGAATCTTACACACTGCCCCATAAATGAACATGAAGGTTATATAAGCAGTGATCGGAATAGGTAGACTGTATTTACCTTAAATTCTCCAGAGTACAGAGACGTCTTTCGGAGACTGCCTTACTACATTTTTTCCGGGACAACTGTCCCGGGCTTCGGCAAAATCTACTACTTCGCGAGATTGTATGCGGTTTTTACAGTGTATTGCTAAGAGGTTCAGAAATAAAAGCGGTACACAAGGAAGTATTTAAATTGGCGATCTGCGATCGCGATCACAAGTTACGCCTGCTACTTGAGCGAAGTACCTACTCGTTTGTAAGAGTAAAGAATGTTAGTAAGGAATAAGGGTTGAGCAGTGTGCATAGGGCAGGTAAAATCTGAAAGTGTATCCTTATTTTTGTTCAATATAAGAAAATGAAAATAAAAATATTTTATTCAAAGTAGGTAGCAGCACAAAGTATACATAACAGAGTGTCCGCTCAATACAAACCACTAAAATCCTAAGCATATACATGCTTATAGACGTATACAGTCGTTCTAGGCAAGGTCACGATAGAATAGTCACGCGGGCGAAAGCGACAGGACGGGATTTGTTACGAATCACTATGACATCGGATGAAAAAATATATTTTAGAAACTGTTGTGTATTCGGCTGTCTAAACTGTATTAGAAATAGTAAATTATCTTTTTTTTCGTTGCGAGCTGACGTGGACCGGTAAGGAATAAACAATTACATATGTCCGTGTATTTTTTTTTGGGTATATCTACATGACTGCGCGACATTACTTTTCAATAATGTTTCAGGAAATAGGTATTATGGTATTATGTGAAATATGTTCAAAATGTATATGATAGTGAAGAACGCGCTAAAGCATGTATATAGCCCCAGAAAATTAAAAATATACCTATGATTTTCAAAGTTTCAACAGCAGTGTGTGATCTCAAAATATTCAGACAATGCACATTAAGCAAGCATTAGGTATTTAATTTTTAAACATACAGTAATAATTTGGAAATAGTTGATATTAATTTTTCTTTCATTTTTTTTTATTAATCGGCAATGTCATTGACCGCACGCACTTAAGTATTTTGATTAGATTTTAATGGTTACGTACTTAGCACAATAAGGTACTCGTACCTAAAATATGGAAGGATGGTGGACGCAAGGTGAACGTCATTTGGCTAATGATAATACTTTTCTTAAGACTAAGAACTTCTTCTCGTACCTAGGTATTTCTTGGTTGATTTCTCTCTTCAGTGACTTTCTGTGCAGTTAGTCTCGCAATGCCTATGTTATCTCTTCGAGTTCAGTCTACGAGATTTTGATTTAAAAAAAATTAGAATGTTGTGACAACCCTTGCGCTGAGGTCAGTAGTAGGTACCTATATGCCGATACATACATGAGCGGACTCTCTGTTACTCTGTAGTAGCAGTGGTCACTTTTCGAAAGTCATTCTTTTTTTACGTAATTTTTAGACTAGAATAGAATTAATTTATATGCAAGAATACATACATACATTTTTCTACCTAATAGTTTCTACCACTCGAAACTCATTTACTCGCCGTTTGGGAAAGTGTTTGCGGAGTGAGAAAAAACTACGACGGGTTCAGAGAAATCTTTTGTTACAATTTAACCGTGCTATTGTGATATTAGGAATAGATCACCTGCAGTTACTTGTAGGGCATTTAGATTTACAATTACAGACGTGTGCAATGCGACCATCGATAACGTGGAATTTAGATAGAAGAGATAGACATTTACTAAACAAAAATATTTTACTTTATCCAGTAGTAAGCCTTCATAACCAAACCGTACAGATATTGTAAAAAAGTAGGCAACAAATAAATATGAACATAAAATAAAAATTAAAACAAATGATACCAGCTGTGGCAATTGTAATTTTGGTCATTATTTTCCGAGGCTTTAGGCACGTAACCGTTATTAATAGTGCAACATTCCGAATGACAATATGTATTATGCAAAATTAAATACTGATAATTAGTGTTTTGTTATGTAAATTTCACCAAACTGCAACAATTATTCACCTACTAGATTTTCGATTCAGTTGGTCCATTTATAAATGTATGCCTTAAACTAAGCCGACAAGTAGGTATGTATAATATAAATCGTTTTATGTATTTTTTCTGTGTGATAGGTTGGGATACATGACGTATAATTTTATATGCATTTAGATAATAATGTGATAGTTATGTTTTTCGAACCACGATGAGTGTATGTCTGTAAAGTAGCTCTAAAAGGGATGCACCGATTTGAATTAATTTTTCGTTTCTTTTCTTTTAAATTAGATTTCATTAAGGTTAATTTTTAGCTTGTCTTATGAAAACAGATTCATTAGTTTCAAGTTATTCAACTTTTACGGTCGTTAAAATTATTTTTGAATATTTTATATTTAATTTTAATTTAATGAAGATTTGTTGTTTAATCAATTCGTCGGCTTATAGTATCCAAAATTCAAAAAAATTCAAAATCATTTATTTCTTTGCGTAGGTACATTAAGCACTCTTATAAACATCATATCATTTTGCTGGAGGAATACATATTCCAAATGTCACTATCATTAAAATAATCTACAGTATTATAGTATCCTCTTGAACAAATACAGCGTTTTATAAGTTTCTTCATTTTGGTAGTTCACACACGTCATTCGGAATTTTGTTATAAAAGCGTACAACTGCCCCAAAAATGATTTTTTCACCTTACTAAGCATCGAGAAAGCTATATCAAGATTATTTTTACTTCTCAAATTACGGTTATGTCTGTCACTGTTTTTGAAAACCAAGTTTAGATTTTTACGAACGTACATGATATTTTCGTAAATAAACTGACCGGCATCTGTTAGAATATTTATTTCCCTAAATCTGTCTCGAAGTGATTCTCGTGATTGGTGGTTGGTGAATCAGGGTGATTGGTAATTCGATGTGATCCTTCAAAGCAGTTATACTAGAGGTCATTTGTAACAAATTAAGTCCTGTTAACCAGGGGTCAAAAATGTATATTTACTGAGATATTACTGTTTTTAGATTTTTTTGAAATTTTCTACCTTGTTACCAAAAAAAATTAATTATGAAAAAACCATGACACCGTTGACATTAAATTGATACTTTTTTTAAAAGCTGAGAAATAAGCGCTTGCTTTGAAAAAAATCCTTGCCCAAAACTCCCATAGTCTCAAAAATAAACGGTCTTAAGTTACATAAAAATATTATTTTGTATAAATTTTCCATAAGTAATTGAGTATTACTATAAAAACTTTTTTTAAAAGCTGAGAAATAAGCGCTTGCTTTGAAAAAAATCCTTGCCCAAAACTCCCATAGTCTCAAAAATAAACGGTCTTAAGTTACATAAAAATATTATTTTGTATAAATTTTCCATAAGTAATTGAGTATTACTATAAAAAAATTTAGTGAACTTGGCGTACAAATTAATGATAGAAGTTCCTTGTTTCATAAGCTTTCTAAAAAAGTACAAATGTTATCAACTTTTGCACCGGATCGAAAAAAAAAACTAATAAACCAAACAAGTAACAAATTTTTTACATACATATCCTGCACGGTGCCACCCTCTCTTTTACTCGTGTCGTGCGTGACTCGTGAGCTTAACATGATTCAATAATTTGTAGCAATCTTCGCGACAGTTCGTGGACACGAACTCGCACAGTTTCCAACCAGATGGTTAGTTCGTGCGTACAGAAAAGTCACAATATTTGTTAAATAATAGTTGATATCCTTGTTAATTGACTAAAACTACGTTTAAACACTTTTAATTTTGATATGCGTGGTTTTGGGACGCTTCTTCAGCACGAACATAGAAGCGGTCGTGGCTCAGTGTGGCTTGCTTGGTCTCATCGATCGCGCAGGTTAACTGACTAAAGACATGGTCAAAACTTGGATGGATTTTTACTTGGTGGCATTTATTTCGAACGTTTCCGTGCTTCGCAAGGCATGCTAAGCCATTGGCACCGGCCGCTATCATTAGATGGCAGTTGTTAAGCCATGTCGGAGGCATTAATAAGGATATTAACTATTATTTAACGAATATTGTGACTTTTCTCTCCGCACGAACTAACCATATGGTTGGAAAACTTCCTGACTTCCTATAAAAAGTAGTCCTAAACTAGCTGTGCCCTTTAAATGTCGTATAGTACCCGCTTGGCCGCTGTCATATGTACATCCTTAGGACAGCTATTGTACTGAGCTAAGAAATGGACTTATGGTGTTTCTCAATTACACGAATAAAACTATGATTATTAAGTACAAAAAATATTATTTATTCACATTTTTTAGGAAATTAAAATAAAAAAACTGCTATTACAATACAACGACATCAATTTACTTTTTTTTTTTGACAGAAACTATAACAGACAGCCTTTTTTAGGGTGCATTTCCACTGAAAATATTAAGATAAAAAAAAAACTTCGAAAAATATCCCAATTTTGTTTGTAACAGAATTTAGGGCTAGATTTTGTATATCGTCGCCTGAGAGTGAAAACCTCGTATATGCGGAAAGGGCAATTTTTCAGGAGGAAGGAAAAACCTCGTCGTAAAAATTTTGTTTCTACTACAACTTGTCCCCTTAAGTGTGTATTTATTAGCATGATGAGGTTTCAGATGCTTCTACAATTCATTTCAAAGTTATCTTAAATTAATTAAAAACTACAACTATAGTTATATACAGGGTGTAAGGGACAGGTTTCCGAAAACTTTAAGGGCTTGCTCAGTAGACGAAACTGAACAACTTTCCACAAGATTGTTTTTCAGGAAACGAAAAAAAATCGGCTTCTCCATACAAAATTATAAACTTGATTGGACAGTTTGTATGAAGAAGCCGATTTTTTCGTTTCCTGAAAAAAAATCTTGTGGAAAGTTGTTCAGTTCGTCTACTGACAAGCTCTTAAAGTTTTCGGAAACCTGTCCCTTACACTCTGTATAAGAGATAAATTAGCAATTTTGCGTTGTCGAGGTTTTCACTCTCAGGCGACGATATAGCGAATGTCAAAAACAGTTCATTTGTCACACTGTCCAACATCGTCCCAAGACACACCCAAAAGTTTCAAGCTTGTCATCCTATATGTATAATAAATTAAGTTCATTGAGAGTTGTTACTTTCTTGAGTTAAGCCTGTTCAAAGGGATACCACTTTACCTACCGAAGTTCCGTATAAGTTTGGTTGAAAGTTTGACATTAGATACAAAGTTACCTTAATGTACGTACCGTGTTAGGTAACCGGGATCAATTAACTCGCAAAATTAACTGTTCGTGTTATATGTCACCGCGATCTTGATACACGCACCTGAATTCCATAGATAGTGAGAGAGTGGCCTGCGATCCGTATTAATAATGTCATGTAATGATGTCGTAAATTAACTTAAATAGCTCAGACTACGAAAACAAAATTTGCAAACACGCACGCACGCACACGCGCATACACACACACACACACACACACACACACACACACACACACACACACAGGCGCGTGCGCAAAAGCACGCACGCACATGCCCACAACATAGCGTGCGCACTTAGGCTGCGGCCTGGACGCAAGCGACGGCGACAGCGACAGCGACAGCGACAGCGACAGCGACACGAGCGACATGATCATTTCCATAGATTTGTATGGAGCTGTTTTGCGCATCCCTCTCCTCTCGCCCGCAACCCGCGCTTCACGCCCCGCACCCCGCTCCTCCCCCCCGCACCCCGCGCCTCCCTCACCCGCACCCCGCGTCTCCCCCCGAAAACCGCGCCTCACCCCCCGCAACCCGCGCCTCACCCACCACACCCCGCTCCTTCCCCGCATCCCGCGACTCTCTCACCCCCCCCGCTCCTCTCCCCCCGCAACCTGCGCATCACCCCCTGCACCCAGCTCCTCCCCCCGCACCCCGCGCCTCCCCCCGCTCCCCGCGTCTCCACCCTCACCCCGCTCCTCACGCTCCCCCGCACCCTGCTCCTCACCCTCTCTCGCACCCCGCTCCTCTCCCCCAACACTCGCGCCTCACCCCCGAACACCGCTTATCATCCCCGCCACACCCCGCAGACCGCTCCTCACCCACCCGCTGTTCCGGGACTGCTGTGGAGTACTCTCAAATACTCTCGAATGTTCTGGACTATTCTATTCTAGAAAATTCTTAAGGGTGAAATTTCAACCCTTATATCTTCAAAAGCACGCCCTTTAGGCAAAAACGGAAACCTTCTTCATGGATGGGGGACAGAGGGCTACCGCACCATATAACTCGCTTGATCGTATCTGGATTCGTTTCTGAGTTTTATCGGCACAAACATTTGTACACTTTCTTTTATAATATTGATTATGTATAATATAATCGAAAATTTCCACAGTCATGCTTTTGTAATATAAACTTTCGGATTTCGACTTTCATCTTCATAATTCTTCAGTAGTTGCCGAAATCGCCTTTTTGTTTTGTCTAAATCTACGTCTTCTTTAGCAAGTTAGTAGTAATATTAAAAAAACAGAAATATTTGCCCTGGGTGGGGATCGAACCCACGACCCTCGGATCAATAGTCAGGAGCGCAAACCGCTGACTCAGTGTTAAGTGTTATTATATTAGTAAGAATAATTATGATCATTTCGAAATATCGACATCGCGACAGACAGACATCGACAGAGTCACTGTCGCTGTCGCTGTCGCCGTCGCCGTCGCCTTCGCCGTCGCTTGCGTCCAGGCCACGGCCTTACACCCTACAACCTTACAACGCACTTCCGCACGCAAACTACCACCCAAAAAGTCTTCTGATTGTATTGCTTGTAATACGCAAGAAAATAGTCGACCGAAAATCCTAAAGAATAAATAAAATGTGTTTCTACTTCTGCCTGAAATCTTAAAAATGTGTATATTGATTAAGTTTATATACTACACTATAGTGAAATAAAGATATGTTAATTTGTAATTATTATGTTTTTCATCATTCCTGAATCTCAGAATATTAATTAATATTATCCGTACCTAAAAAGTTGGAGAATTTTCATAAAGCCAACACGAGCTAAAAGTTGCGAACCGAAACGAGCTTTTTCGAAAATAGTTAATAAGAAAACTATCTTCCTCTTATCGTGTGGCACATTTATCAACCGTTCTATCCTAAAGGGTTGCAAAGTGTTACAAAACTATGTCAACGTAAAACACCGAAAGCTTACTCTTCCTTTAGGTATTTAGTCTTATAAACATACTAGCTTCCGCCCGCGACTTCGTCCGCGTGGACTTCAGAATTGCGTCCAGAAAGAAAGAAAATTTTAAGATAGCGCTATCTAGTGAAGAAGCGGAAATTTTGAGTTAAAAGCATTCCTACGGGAACCCTTGAGTTTTCCGGGATAAAAATTATCCTGTGTGTTAGCCGAGTGCTTTATGTATCTACCTACCAAGTTTCATCCAAATCCGTCATTTCGGCGTGAAAGCGAAACAAACAAACTGACAAACAAACAAACATCCATTCTTTCGTCGTTTCGGCGTAAAAGCGGAACAAACAAACAAACATCCATACTTTCACAAAGACAACATCATAGATTTATCCCTTATAAAATAATACTGTCAAAACGACAATTGTCAAAGTGGCAACTGTCAAACTGACAACTGTCAAAATTTCAACTGTCAAAATGACAACTGTCAAAATGACAATCGTCATAATGACAACTGTCAAAATAATAACTGTCACAATTACAACTGTCAAAAGATAACTGTCTAAAGATAACTGTCAAAATTGCACTGTCATAGTGGCAACTGTCAAAATGACCGCTGTCAAAATAACAACTGTCGAAATGACATCTGTCAAAATGACATCTGTCAAAATGACAACTGTCAAACAGACATTATCAAAATCAGGTTTGATTTCCGCCTGATACATGGAAACCCTCGAGCTTTCCGGGATGAAAAGTATCCTATGTGTTAATCCAGGTATTAAACTATCTGTGTACCAAATTTTATCCGAATCTGTTGAGCCGATTTTACGTGATTGAGTAACAAACATACAAACATCCAAACTTTCACATTTATAATATTAGTAGGATAAACAATAAAGATATTCTTTTGATTTAGTACATTTTTTATGATTTAGCCGAATTACTTTTATAGAAGTCCTCTGATGGTATTCATAAGTTCATTGGATGGATTTAACAATAAGTTTAGGATAAAATCATGAAGAATATTAGTAATATCTATCTATTCTTAAAACAAAAAACATATACCTACATTCTACATTAATTATATCATATTAGTAACATTCTGTTTATCTACTACACATTTTTTTCAACAAATAACAATTATTCATTGACAAGAGCTGTTATTGCATAGGCAACACTTGTATGTCTGTGATGGTAAGATTTTTTATCGTAGCCTATCTGCATGTACCCTACATTGTATTTTATTTATTTGTAATAAGAATATTTAAAGTATATGTTAATCTTCGACTTCTGTACGAAACACAAACCCTTTCGGTTAAACATGTTAAAATATAAATAAATAAAAGTATATATTTTTTTGTTACTAAAATGATCGCATGATCCAGAGTCGAAGTGGCTGCTTCGTTTTTCTCTGACAATTAAATATTTTTTCAATATCTTCGTAAGCCCACAAAATTGGGGCAAATTCAATCAGTTTGTCCTAATTTGACCCATGTCAAAATATGACATGGGTCAAATTAGGACAATATTTTGTCCTAATAGTTGTTGAATATTTTGTAAAGATTTTATTACTTCAATATTTTTCCACTATGTTGCAAATGTTGCCAGTTCTATAACGATCACCTTTTGGATGTTGATATATTTTCTTGTTCACTGCACAAATTTAAGCATCAAGTAAAAATTAAACTTTTTTCTGACACTTTGTAGTCCATGAAAATTGTTGTTTCAAAATTATTATTTAAACTTTTTGTTCGATTACGACGTTCTGTCTTGTCCACGACGATGGCTTAACAAATATATATTTTTTTATAAGTTTATTATTAAAATAGGAAACTATAGGTCTTTAGTACAATAAGTAACATATATATATATATATATATATATATATATATATATATATATATATATATATATATATATATATATATATATATATATAATAGTTGTGGTTAGATTTTGTACATCTCATATACGGAAGATACATTTTCATTTCAATTAAGCTCAAATTCGATAATTAAGAGTATATATATATTATATATATATATATATATATTTATCTATCTACCATTATTTATGCATTATTTTATCCGACAACAATGAAAATCTTTATTTATTTATTTAGAAACAAACAGTCTTTTACAAAAATTAACAAAACCTCTTATTGTACTAAAGACCTATAGTTTCCTATTTTAATAATAAACTTATAAAAAAATATATATTTGTTAAGCCATCGTCGTGGACAAGACAGAGCGTCGTAATCGAACAAAAAGTTTAAATAATAATTTTGAAACAACAATTTTCATGGACTACAAAGTGTCAGAAAAAAGTTTAATTTTTACTTGATGCTTAAATTTGTGCAGTGAATATATATATATATATATATATATATATATATATATATATATATATATATATATATATATATATATATACAGGGTGTAAGGGACAAGTTTCCGAAAACTTTAAGGGCTTGCTCAGTAGACGAAACTGAACAACTTTCAACAAGAAATATTTTCAGGAAACGAAAAAAAAAATCGGCTTGTCCATACAAACTGTCCAATCAAGTTTATAATTTTGTATGGAGAACCCGATTTTTTTTTTCGTTTCCTGAAAAAAATTCTTGTGGACAGTTGTTCAGTTTCGTCTAATGAGCAAGCCCTTAAAGTTTACGGAAACCTGTCCCTTACACCCTGTATATATATATATAGTTTCGTCTACTGAGCAAGCCCTTAAAGTTTTCGGGTGTAAGGGACAGGTTTCCGAAAACTTTAAGGGCTTGCTCAGTAGACGAAACTGAACAACTGTCCACAAGAATTTTTTTCAGGAAACGAAAAAAAAAATCGGGTTCTCCATACAAAATTATAAACTTAATATATACTTGCTCGTTTGCCTTCCTTATCACATAAAAAAAAAATATATATACATAGTTTACCAACAAATGATATAATTTTGTTAAATATAATTATTGTATTATTATACTCTAACGCTAACGTTAAAATTATATAAAATCATTTGATATAACATTCGCATTCTATATTATTATCTAAGATATTATATTAGATAGAGTCCAAAAATAGCCCTGTATTAATAAATTCATAGTACCTATTTTGTGTAGTTTTGTTAAGAAAGCCATACTGAAAATCAGTTTTCAAGTCTCAGTTTCCGTCGCGCCTAGTGACTAAGTATTTTCACGAAGCCCTGTTTAAACAGCTTCGTCTTTAATATCTTCCATCTGGCCACACTGGGCACAAAACCAGAATTCTTTAACAAGACCTTAAACATAATGTCTTGAGGACAAGGCTCCCCAAAGATTGCCCTTTTGTTTACTATTTTAGGCAAAAACTTCTTCATATCTAATCTTTATAAAGAGATACTTTTCAAAAAATAGTGCAAGACCTTATTGATATAAATGTCTTTATCGAAGATGGTAATGATGAAAGAGCCAAATCGGCCAATAGGAAGGGCACGGGTCTCTTCCCATACATCGGAAAGGTTATACTCCACTCACGGGGGCCAAAGCCGGATTGTTAGAGGTTAGTTTTATTACTTGGTTGTCAAACTTTATATATTTTTGTTGGTCATCTCATTTGGTTTTTAAAGCCGTTATGCCTCGTCTAGCATGAATATGAAGGTTTGTGGTTCTTAATACAAAATATCTGGGAATTAGAGGCAGACGCTACATTTCAAGGCTCTTTAACCGCTCGTCAGTAGACAAAACGGCTTGGCTTGATGGATTTTGGAGTGCGAGGTTTGTTACATTCGTCTTTATACAGATTGAAAAAGGATACATTTTATGTCATGTCAGTCTTTTTTTAGGCCAAAGATAAAAAATAATATTAATGACAGATCACAAATCACAGTACGACAAATGAAGTTCAGGACCATAATATCTTTAGATACCTTTATCTACTCACAGTCTCCTTCCAGATAACAAATATCATATTTCGTCTCTTTTCAATAAGTTTAGTGGCCAGTAACAACTTACAAGACCCAAGGAGACGGAATTCGACGACGACAAAGGAATTTGTCAGGATACGGGCGCACAAAGGAATATAAATTGGTGGAGAGTCGTGATTGAATGGCCGAGATTGACCACAGCACTACCCTCGTAAGAGAGAAGGCCGCAAAGTATATGGAAACTTCATATAATTTGCGGCTTTCTTTCTTATAGGGGCAGAGCAGGCGTGATACAGGATGAACTAAAGAGATGAGATACAAACCCGGAAACGATGATTAGACGCATCCAATTCTGTGGACTGTGAACCCTTGCGTTAAATAATAAACTAAGCAGAAATAAGGTCGCGTTCCAAGGTGTATCTAAATGCACAACATATGATTGCGGGTAGTACTAAGTGCAACACCAGCCACTGACGTCTATCTGTATAACCTGGGATAGCACGGTTAATTGTGTCACACAAAAATATAGAGTAAGGGTGAGTGGTACTGAAGTACCACAAAATGCCTGCCGCGGAATTTCTCACGTAATGCGCATCAATTTTTTTTTTTTTTTTTTTTTTACCCTCAATTGGTAAGCCCTTGGTATCATCTCACCTGATGGTAAGTGACGATGATGCCGAAGATGGAAGCGGGCTTACCAAGATTCCCCAACGCAATGGGGAACTGGCTATCTTATCTTCATGCCGGAACACATCAATGCTGTTAACATTGATGTTTGGCGGCAAGACTTAGATAAGATGGTGGTAGCTAGCCAGGCGGGCTCAGAAAATGCCCTACCACCAACCAAACCGAGTCCACAAAGTTGGACCCCGCCGGGAATCGAACCCGCGACCTCCTGATGTGAAGCGAGCGGCAAGCCACTACGCTACGGAGGCGGTTATAATAGAGTTCATTAATTAATCATGATAGAGTCCATTGAAAAGAAAGTAAAGAAGAAGCGTAAGACGTTTTGTCTCAGAAAATTGTGTAGGTTTCAGTAACGGTTGAAGAAATACCGAACAGACACGTCAAAGAGATACAGACAGGTATATAAACGGCTAAGGCCTAGTCAGTAGTAGAATTACGTTGGCACACTTTATAATAATTATAAATTATCCGTACTTGTAAATACATCGTCACCAAAAATCCAAAGAAGTTCCTTTGTGAAAAATAAATAACAGCACTGCTTCTATATACTTTTAAGTCGAAACCAATATTGAGTAAACTGGAGCACTTAAAACAAACTGATTTTCTAACACACTGTAGAAACCAGAGCGGTAAAATCTAGTGCTCAGTTGCAGTTAAATGGTCCCTGAGACTGCAATGTGAGTTATAAACTACAATGTATAGCTGCAAACACAGAGTTAAAGAGAAATGGGCAACAACTGTGCGCAAATTAAATGTAATAAATAAACTTTCGGCTTAATTTCTGTAAGTAATTGACTAGAAAATTAAAGATATTAGCACTGGTGAATTCCGTTTTCGATTTTCTTTTGTGTATCGTTGATTAATAAGGCCAATTTTGTTACCTATAGTTTCAATAAATATATTATGACTTTGGTTTTGAATTTCATCATTTAATCACGACTACACAGATTCCTAGGGGCCGGGTATACATAATAATACTACTTAACTATTGATATATATATGTAAGGACTTAAGGACACTTGGTAATCCCGTTTCTATCTAACTAAAACCTTTATTATTTATCTATTTTCTACGTGTATCTGTGTAGTATCCAGTACTTTTCAAAATAATCTTGGTTATACAAACACACATTCTTAATAGCCTAATTAATTAAATTCAATTCAATTTCTTTATTCCAGAACAAAGTACATTGTGTTGGAAAAAAAGTATAAATAGGTACAATCTAAAAAACAAAATATAAAAAAAAACATAGTATAAATACATCTAACACTCACTAACATGCTTATAATTCACTTAAAATATACAAACATTTTCCTACCAAGAAGCATTTCAATAGTTTTTGAAATTTCACCACATTTTTAATAGACTTTAAGTGGACTGGGAGGCAATTGAACAAGTAAGGCACGCGTGCAGTGAGTAGCAAATCTTAATTTAGGAAATATTGAGTGGGGAATGTTACACCTACGAGCATGTGTCTCTAATCGAGTCTTCCTATCCTCTTCAGTTTCATTACAATAATTTTACATTACATTCTTTGAAAACGCTTAATAAACAATAATTTTAATCCTTACACAAAATACTTATTACCACAGTACCATTGATTTTCTAAGTAGAAAAATATTAAGTGCTTATCTTCGATAGTAAATACTAGAATTACTACTTATTTTTCTGGGACATTATTTCACTTGAAAGCAATTCCAAGCTGCTGTAACTCTATCGCCCGAGCAAAACTAGGTACGTTGTAAGAAAAATAAGTTTTAATATCACAAGATTGCAATAATCCAATGTTTGTTAGAGTTTTCCAAGAGAAATGTAATAGTGTCTGTCTATTGGAAAACGTCAATATGTCTGCTCGTAACTATAATAAGGCCGATAGGGTCCACATAGGGTTGTGCAAGTAGACGTCCGTATAAGTAGTATAATGTGTTGGTTTAATAAGTGCCATTAAGTGCTCCATAGGTGGCAATATATTTATTTTAAGATTCGCTATCAAAACGATTTAGTGTTTCCTTGAGTATTGCATGTTTTCTCTACAGATTAGTTCTCTTAGGCTAAAAAACCGGCTGAAGCCAACAACAAAAAGTCATGTCGAAAAAAAACACATAAATTGGATTGGATACATGATAGATGTGTTTCCCTGTACAAAGTCCAGGAAGTGAAGATTCTTTGTGTGACGACAGAGTTTTATTATGATGGCATCGCTCCTATTACCTGCTACGAAAGAACGAAACTACATTTATATGTCGAGTTATAACATCATCTACCTAACCTCTTTATTTTATAGTATATAAGGTGCTACTTTATTAGTGCCCGATATTTTAGCCAGTGCTCCTACTCCTGATTCTGATCAACTTTCCCCAAGAAACCCATAGTCAAATCGCAAAAAATTTTTTGGGCTCTTCATACTAATTTGGCCGCTCGGCTGATCGATTTGTATGAAGAGTCCAAAATTTTTTTTCGATTTTATTATGGGTTTCTTGGGGAAAATTGATCAGAATCAGGAGTAGAAGCACTGACTAAAATATCGGGCACTAATAAAGTAGCACCTTATATATAGGCACTTTTGTTAACACCTGTATATCCAACAGGGTGTTAAAAAAGTGCGATTGAAATTTTAAGGGGTTACTCAGAATCAAGAATAGAATACAGGAAAAAAATAGAAAAAATCCGCTCTACAACTTTTTTTTTCAGTTTTCCATACCAATTCTTGATCCACTATTCAGATTTAGTATGTCAATCTGAAAAAGAAATTGATAATCGGATTTTTCAATATTTTTCCTGTATTCTGATTTTGAGCAACACCTTAAAATTTCAAACGCACCTTTTAAACATTCTGTATACTTATTACATTTTGTACAAAAATATACAATAATTATAGTTACATTTTGCCGAAGATATTTTATTTCCACAATTTAGTCTGCGATTAACGGTTCCGTTAAAATTAAAAAGTTAAATTCACGTGATCAAAGTTTACTTTGAGGCTTTGGTATTAACTCTGTGGATTTACAAAACAATCTATACTTAGTTTTGTAAATCCTCTGAAACGCTCTTAAACTTTTCAGCTCGAAGTTTTAGTGGGTACACGGTTCAAAAGGTAGATTAAAAAGGTAAGTGTAGTACACTGTAATAAATAAAAGCGGTTTTTCCTGAAAGGAAAGCAATGAATTGCCAATCCTAACAGTGAGTTGCCAATGTTTGAACTGTATTTACAAGTTTGCTGAGATTTCTCAGAGAAAACTTTGTGCCGATCTTCACACACGTATTTATGTTTATATTCCTGTTTATTAATGTTTACCATAATTAACCCTTTAGTATATGTATTCATTTCTTTAGAAAATACTAAAATTAAGCTAAAAAATGCCACGAAACTATTTTCTCTTAAATAGTAATTGAATTTCCCTCTTAATGGTTTCCAAAAAAGTTTTGTGTTGCAGAAAATAATACAGAAGGCCAAATTAACCACTATTTTTGCTGCTTATGGACTATAGCAAGCTTTAGAATCTAGAGCTGTGTTACAGTCTTTCCAAAGATGCGAAATTAAATATCTGTACCACAGATTTGCACTCCGCTCCCCCCCCCCCCCCCCTCCCTATAGACTAGAAATACAGGGCATCGGCTGCTCGCCGCAAGGTGTGGACAGATGGCCAAGTTAAATTGAAATGTCATTTTTTTTTTCAATTTTCGCCTTTCAGTATATTTCTGTCAATGGTAGAGGTAAAATTGGACAAAATTTTGTTAATTTATCTTAAAAATGCCAATTTGCAGCGTTGTCTGATGCGGAAACCGCATCGGGTATCTCAATAAATCCAATGAGCGGCTTTCATACCAGATGTAAGCCATATATTGACTAATTTTTATCTAAATAACTTCGTTGCAAAACATATGGTAGTGATGTAACACGTCATCGACTTTTCGATAGATATAGCAAAAAGTTAAGCAACAAAAAATATCTGACTGCATATTTACATAGTTTTATCCAAAGTAGACATGAAATGCATTTGACTTATTTTTTTCCTCTAATTATTTTCATTTTCCAAAGGAACCCAAATAAAAATTAAACGAAAATTAAGACTATGAGCAGACACGGCAGCTGGAAAATTTACTCCTAACATTTCCGCCCAGCTTGGCTATAGATATGTTTTATAAACTATGATTCGGTTTGATTTTTATTTTGAAAATATATATTTATTGTTTTATTATGTATTTTTACTGTATTATGTTTGTTGTATTAAGATTTAACAAGGAACTATATGCATGATATTTTTTGTTTTCCTTATTTTAAAAATTATCTATATTTGTAATCCTTTCTATTACCTCCATCACTAGATTGTTTAGTCGCAATTTGAGTTTTGTCACTTTCAAATACTCTATTGCTATTCGACGATTTAAATCCTTAGACATTTGACATCTTGCGGTGATTGGTTGTAATTCAAACAAATTACATTCTTCGATTCAAAAATTCGAACAATTATGAAGCTTCCCCCTGCCGCACTTCAGATTTTCCCCTCATCTTCGTCCATGCGGTTTCATATTGAAACTGACATATTAGCGTTCTATAGAAGAGCGGAGCAACGATATAAAACTTCTTTGATCTGTACATTAAAGTATTTTCATGAAAACGTGATCATGTCTGTCTGCCTCCAGGACCTGAATTCGAAAACTATTAAGAAACTTATATTAAATTAATGTACTTATATTAATAAATATATTAGATTTATTAACCTTTTAATGAAATTAGTTAGATTATTATTTGTCTTGCTCTTTCATTCACTCTCTCTGCTACGACCAAAACTCTTAAAACTTTGTCATATCATACGTATGTAAAAGCTATTAGCTTATTAGAACCAATGTTAATATGACTCATTTTTTCCTGAATAATTTATTATTATTATTATTTCATTACCGCATTATAATTGCGTATTAGTACTAATTAAGATAAGATAAATACTCTTTATTGCACACAAAATAAATGTACACTAATAGTAATAAGTTTGTATACGCGTAAAGTGTGTTGCATGGCTTACGCTAAGCAGCTGGCACCAGATCTTACCCACAGGATGGGTGATATCGCCTAGAGGAGCAGGAGTGGCCGGCCATACTGTTCGACATTTCTAATATACAATAGTCTAGTCTTAAGTTCTGTTACAAACAAATATCGTGATATTTCCCAAGTGTTTAGATTTTTGGTAACCCAAATAGTCCCCACTGCAGGGGCACGGGTCTATTCCCATACATTAGGTAGATTAGACCATACTCCACACACGGGGGCCAAGTCCAGATTAGTGGAGGCTGTGGGGCTAGCTAGTGACCAACCCCAATCTCAGAACTTTTCAAGCCGCCTACATATAAGGCCTCCGACATGGCTTCACGATTAGTCAGATGTCTTAACGGCTTAATGGCTTAACGTGCCCTGCGAAGCCCAAGTGTTTTATTGGATCTTAATTTTTATACAGCAAGTAGGTAACAGTAAACTTTATTAAAAGTAAATACCTTTGGCTTTGATGCACGCTCGCAAACTGTCGGGCCAACAGAAGATCCCTGTACGCACTGTTTCCAGAGGACAATTGTCTATTGTTTATTCATCTACCTCTTTAGAGACTTGCTATTAAGATGCAGTTTAGAGAAAAATGTGTTTTATTTCTATCTCATCTACAGTTTATTTACTGGCAACACTAGGCCACCGCCCCACCTATACCTTGTGGGTAGGACGGTTAAATGTGCCACATGATAAGAGAGAGATTGGCTAGACTTGGTATAATACACTTGCAGACACATCTATCGGCCCACCTATGATTTTAAACTTTTAATTTCCAGAGGAAAATTGTCTATTGTTTATTCATCTACCTCTTTAGAGACTTGATATTAGGATGCCGTTTAGAGAAAACAATTTTTTATTTCTATCTCATCTGCAGTTTATTTACTGGCAACACTAGGCCACCGCCCCACCTATACCTTGTGGATAGAACAGTTAAATGTGCCACACGATAAGAGAGAGATTGGTTAGACTTGGTATAATACAGTTCCAGACACATTTATCGGCCCACCTAGGATTTTAAAGTTTTAATAGCCTTTAGATAAAACCTAGCTATAGACTTATCCTGAGTTTGAATTTGGAAGTAATGGCATACAAAAAAGATTGCTAATGTCCCGGCTTCAAAACTGTATAAAAGCTTTTTGTTTAACCTAACATTTGTTTTTAGCTATAGTCCGTTAAAACTTAATGCTTAGAACTTAATGCTAGGTGGGCCGATAGATGTGCCTGGAAGTGCATGTGGGCACGTTTTACTGTTCAAGTAAATGATATTGACACCAATATTGCATTTCATATTTAATACACCACCACCAGACCACCACCTTATTTTACGATGCATCATGAGTAACACTGTCACCTAACCAACAACGTTATACCCTATAAAGGTAGAATTTTCCAGAAAATTTATAGTTCTACTTGAAGCAGGTTTTAAAAATATCCTTATATCTCAAGTGCGGTCGCAAAGTTTATGAGCAATGAAGTGGAACCAGTTCTATAGTAAAGGCTTCACTATAGCTGTGTTTCTTTAATGGGTCGGATTTTCTATAAACTAAGGCGATATAAACTGTTATAGGGGTGCTAAAAAATTGTCATTTCGTGCAAAATGACGTAAAGTCGCACCGATGGTGCATAATTAAAGAAAGATGGAAAGATGCTCAATAAAATTATCAACTATACCGGTTATGAAAGTTTTATAAAAATCTACTAAAATTATTTAAACTGTGGTTCTACTCGTTAAACTGATTAACCTTTCCTAAGAAACCAACAGTCAATTGCGAAACTCACATAGTCAACATAATTTTATTTTACGATTTTTTGTTTTACCTACCTACCTTCATACATATTATCTTGTTTTTGTTATTTAATCATTAAGACTAGAATGATCGCCAATCAATCTATTTGATAAATATATTTGTAATATCGTAAAACTGCATTAAGTGAAATGTTAATTTCATAAGAGAAACAAATTTCTTTAATCACATACTAAGTTGGCCGATCTGCTGTTGAAGATATTAGAAAAGCAAAATAACTGTATTGAATAGGGTTAATCATTCGGGTAAATTGCTTCGTTTCAAGAGTAGTAATCCCATTTTCAATACATCTTCTGAAATGTATTTTGGAATTGGAATATACCAAACTAACAGAATATCATAAATTAAGCAATCAAGTCGACTGACTTAACCGAATATTGCTTATCTTTTTGACTGAATATACATTTTTTTTTACAGAATCTATTACTTTTGTTTCTAAGAATTTAGTTTGAAATATTTATTCCCTATTTAAGCTGAAATAACAAAAGGTTTATGTTTTTCATCAGATTTAATTGAGGCCTTTTGTCCTAAGATTAAGAGCATTATTTTAGCCTTAAATTGTGAACCACCCTATAAATAGCGCTTAATACTTACTTAAAAACTACGGAGCGCTATCATACAAAAGTGCTTAAACTAATAATATTCCTGAAAATAAATTACGTAAATGTAACACTATAGCGTTCTATAATAAAGCCAGGTGGAACGGGAAATTTGAAGGTCCATAAAATTCTTATTTTTGATGCTATAAAATCTTATTTATTATAAAATAAAAGTTATACTCTTACACATTTTGCCGAAGAAATAATTTAAGTGTGTTGAATCAAGTAAATGATTTAAAAAAGGAAAAAGAAAGGATGAACTTCTGATGGCCGACGAATTTGTATGGAAATACCGAAAAAGATTACAAGCTATACGACGTAAATATATTATGTAGCTGTACCGTACATGCACACTCGCAGTAAGATGATTTTGTATTGGTTTGCTTTTGTATTGGCTGCAATCGCGTAATCAAGTCTACAATGTTTTATTTCCCTTTTTCTGAAGTCTTTTTGGCATTCTAAGGATAGTTAGAAGACCCTGAAAGTTAATATGTCCGCCACCTGTTATATTTTTTATTTATGTACCTATTAAAAATATGTTTCATTTCTATTTTATTATGTTAAGAAATATTTCTCATCAGTCTCTGTCAAGCTTCTGCACCTCAAAAGGAAAAGTTTTTCTTTCTAGGTTTTTGACCTGCTTTTACTTCGATTGGTTTACTGGTGGACCGTGCGATCAAATAAAAGGCTGTGTCAAGAAGAAAAATAACTTTTTACCCCGAAAAAACATTATGGTATATATTCGCATTGTTCATCCAGTTATATCTAAAATACATCGATAAATGAGAAAAATATAGTGAGATAACAACCAAGAGATGTGCCAAGGGCGGATAAAAAAAAACAATGGTCAGACTATACAAGGTGTTTACAAATTATCTATCATTAATTACACTGGGGCTTCTACTCATGAAACTGAACAACTTTCCCAAAGGAACCCATAGTGAATTCGCAAAAAAAATTTTCGACTTCCCATACTAAGTGTGCCGATCAGGTGACCGAATTGTTAGAAAAGTAAAAAAAAAAATTCGCGAATTCACTATGGGTTCCTTGGGAAAAGTCGTTCAGTTACTCTAGTAGAAGCCCCAGTTTAAGTAATGGTCAGAACGTTAAGTAATGATCACTTATTTCTTAACTCCTTATATGAGCCAAATATTTTGGATACCATCTTGATTACCTTTAGTTTCATTAGCTTTAGTTTAGACAGGCTGCAAAGTGCAAAAATAAAAAAACTCAAATTTTTATATTTTTAAATAGACTAGACATTTCTTGACACAATGACTTATCGTCGGTCGGAGCGTGAAGGGCATAAGCAAATTTTTACAACTTAACAGTAGAGTGATTTTAAGAAAAGCGGCCAAGTGCGAGTCGGACTCGCCCATAAAGGGTTCCGTAGCAGCAAGTAACATAATATAAAAACTAGCTGGGTGACCGAGCTTCGCACGTTCAATCGGAGCGTTTGTAAAAAAAAACTGAAAACGACATATCCAGATGAACCACGCCAAAAATGGCAGAAAAATACTCGAAATCAGTGCATGTTGTCATTCCTCTGTTAGTTCCTTCAGAACTGCACGCCATCTGTGGTCGAGTAGCGCGGTCAATGTTAGCAACAAAGGGCTCCAAGGCCTCCCAAGTAATGTGTTTCACTGGTATTTCACCTACTCGACAAAAGATGGCGCCATTAGTGAAATATATTTACAAAACAAAAAACCAACTATCAAAATAAATTCCTTATTTGTAAGGATAAGTTTAGGTTTAGACCCTCATAGATCCATTGTAGATCCGAAACAACTAACCATAGATCGATAGAATTATTTTTGTTAGAATCGTTTTCGACAAAAATAAAAACAAAATTTAATGCACAGTAAATTCGAAACATAAACATTGTAGCAGTCGTTGATGTCTTTTATATAAAACTTGATAAATCAGCGCACGTTGATTTTTTTTAAAAATACTGTCTTCGATAAAATAGGTAAAAAATGTACCTACGTCATTCACGCTGCAGCACCCGATTTGAAATGTTCCAAATCCATTTTTGGTGATTTTAACCCCTAATCCTAAATTTTCTCCAAAAAGTTTCATGCCGTTTTCGAAATCCTCGGGACACCTAACTCGTTTAATAGTATAGGAATAATAATAATAACACAAATAAAAAGACAAAAAACAATAAAGTCTCGCGGGATTCGAATCCAAACCAACATTAAAAAAAGCCAGCACCGAACCTTTAGGCCAGTTCGCGCTTGAAAGTGGTGTTAAAAATAAACATCATATGTGAAGTCATATTATGTAATTTCGCTCATATCTGCCTTAAATATGAGTTTTTCGAAGATAATTCCACCATAGATCGATTTCTGGCGAACCCCTAATTCTAGATTTTCGTCACAAGGTTTCAAGCCGTTTTCAAAATCGTCGGGACACTTAACTATAGGATTCTTGTAATTCGTTGTAGGTAAATTGCGGTTTACGATTTATGACGTATTAAAAAAAACTACTTACTAGATCTCGTTCAAACCAATTTTCGGTGGAAGTTTGCATGGTAATTTACATCATATATTTTTTTTAGTTTTATCATTCTCTTATTTTAGAAGTTACAGGGGGGGGACAGACATTTTACCACTTTGGAAGTGTCTCTCGCGCAAACTTTTCAGTTTAGAAAAAAATTATATTAGAAACCTCAATATCATTTTTGAAGACCTATCCATAGATACCCCACACGTATGGGTTTGATGAAAAAAAAATTTTTGAGTTTCAGTTCTAAGTATGGGGAACCCCCAAAATTTATTGTTTTTTTTCTATTTTTGTATGAAAATCTTAATGCGGTTCACAGACTACATCTAATTACCAAGTTTCAACAGTACAGTTCTTATAGTTTCGGAAAAAAGTGGCTGTGACATACAGCCGGACAGACAGACAGACAGACAGACAGACAGACATGACGAATCTATAAGGGTTCCGTTTTTTGCCATTAGGTTACGGAACCCTAAAAAGTAACTGTGAAGAATTGTTCCAAGTTAGTGCCTTAAGCTTTTACGTAGTTAACAAGGCTATCATTTAGATTATTAAGATTTATTTTAAGTTTACCTTTAATATGTATAACTCAAGATCAAAAATTTGTTGGATAAGCCCCTTCATGATCTAACCGACGTTATTTCTCATTTAGGCTATAGTTACATAGGTATTATAATGTATTAAAAACATAATGTATAAAAGTCTTTCAATCAGGTTGACTTTCAAACTTTTTTATTAATTCTCAACCAGTTGTCATATCAAATCAAAATAAAAAATAAAATATTACGTTTATGCAGACAATGAAACCCTAAGTATTTTTTTTCGAGAAATATGTAAACAATCATTTGATCAAATAGAAAATATGTAGCTACGTTATTAACATTGTTTTTTGCTTTTTTCCATAAAACATCGTCACTTGACATCAAGTGAGGTGTTGCCAAACGCGTTCAAACACACACGTAAAAATTATGGGGTTAAAAAATTATTGAGGTAAAAAAAAATATTTTGAGGACTTGGATAAAAGCTGTGAATCCCTTTAAATAAGCAGTAGTAAAATAATCCTAAAGATGAAAAAAAATACATTTAAAAATACAAAAACACATATGAGTTTAAAAAAGGCAGCCAAGCACGAGTCGGACTCGCGCACCGAGGGTTTCGTATAAATTCATAATAATAATAATACCATATGTCGACACCGATGCATCAAATGCTTGGCTCAAACGCGGTGAGCTGTTCCCTGAAACAGAAGCATTTATGCTTGCAATACAAGATCAAGTTATAGCAACACGTAACTACAGAAAATACATAAGTAAAGATCTGACCAACCAAACTGACCTATGTAGACATTGTCACAGCACCTCTGAAAAAATACAACACATCACCGGCGCTTGCAAATCACTAGTACAGACAGATTATAAACACAGACATGACCAAGTAGCCGCCATAGTTCATCAACACCTTGCTCACAGTATGAAATTCATAGGGAAAAAAGATCCTTACTATAAATACAAGCCTTCCACTATTCACGAAAACAACCACCATAAAATATATTGGGATAGAACGATTCTTACAGACAAAACAGTCCATTTCAACAGACCTGATATCACAGTCCATGACAAACAAAATAACACAGCATACCTGATTGACATTGCTATTCCAAATACGCACAACATTCAGGCCACAATATCCGAGAAACTCAACAAATATCGAGACCTAGCAATAGAAATTAAAACACAGTGGAAAGTACAGACAGTTCATATTATACCCATAGTTATCTCCTCTACCGGTGTCATTCCTAAGACCTTAAAAGATAGCCTCGATAGCCTACATATCCCGAACCATGTCACTCACCTGCTACAGAAAGCCACCGTGCTTAACACTTGCCGGATTACCAGGAAATTCCTCACTTCTAGCTCTATCTTAAATGCAGATCCTTTCACGTTTGGCTAAGGCCCGCGTGTCTGGATGTAAAGCCCCTGCCCTTCGAAGAAGGAGATAAATAAAGATACCCATATAATAATAATAATATTATCTGGGACAAATCACACACGGTCATCTGGCCCCAAACTAGGAATTACCTGTATCTTGGGAACCAGAGACTGATATACATACACATATACATTTTAAATACATACATATATAGATATAATACACCCAGACTCAGAGCAAACAATTCTGCTCATCACAGAAAAGTTTGCCCTGTGTGGGGATCGAACCCACGACTCTCGGATCAGAGGTCAGGATCGCTAACCACTTAGCCACCGAGTCAGTCGTCTTGTCACACGTCATAATCACACGTCTTGAACTCTTTATCAAATTCTTTGGTCTGCAATCCCTTCAAGCTGTGAAAAAATCTATTTGAACAGTCGCATGGAAATCAAAACCTATAGGGTAATTCCCGTTGACCCACAATCATGACATTTGGCAAGAAGCATTAGTATAAATAAAGGAAAAGTCCGAAAACAAAAAAAAAAATACTTACATCACAATTTTTTTGTTGCAGGCCTGATAATTTGATATGAATTCAACTTTATACGACTACGCGTTACTTAAAGGGGAGTTAAAAAAGAGTTTGACAGACAGACAGACAGACAGACAGACAGACAGACAGACAGGCAGACGGACGAACAGACGGACGGATAACAAAGTGATCCTATACGTAAAAGGGTCACTTTTTTCCTTTTGAGGTACGGAACCCTAAAAATGCTTTAAAAAAGAAAATAATGTTCATTTCCAAAGAGGAGGACAAATAATACCAAAGGCGTTAAGTTTTATGGGCCGCGAGGTGATGTACCGTGAAATGGATTCGTAGCCGTAAAATGATGATTGTGGATGTACTGGAAAAAGCCGACCCCTTAATGTCACCCCATGTTACGAGATTAACTTAAAAATTGTTGTCATTCCACACACAGGTAAGATATTTTACTTTCCTTCATTATATATAAATGTCTGTTTTAGCAGGTTTTTTATGCACAGTTAGTAAACCTTTGATATTATCTCTCCTGGTGGTAAGTGATGATGATACCGAAAATGGAAGCGGGCTTGCCAAGATTCCCCAACGCAATGAGGAACTGGCTATCTTGTCTCCATGCCGGAATACATCAATGCTATTAACATTGATGTTTTGGTTACATGCCCCAGCGAATGGCTTTTAATGAAAAGATTTAAATAGTTATAGACATCTAGGATGCAGGCCACCAGTATATATATATTGGTAGCAGATGCCTTGACCTGGTCGCTAAAGGTTCTAAGGAAGGTTAGGACGGACATGGATTAACGGTCTCATTATGGACGATGTCGAAGATTGGACAAAGTGGAGAAATTAAGTTGGAGATCGGACTGTAACTAAGGCCGAGATAACATTAAGTAAAACTAGAATATGTACTTGATAAACTCAGATTAGAAAAGAGAACACTTTAAGTTCCGTGCTTTACATTTTTGTGCATCTCTTTAGTTTTTAATAGTCCATTCCTAAAGGGAACTAACGGAACCTCACTACTACGCCTACACCGTATGTTTATCTTACCTTTAAATAGCTGTATGTTTTTAACTAAAACAGGCATCAGGAACAAAAAAATTATGAATTAATAAGTTATAAAGAAGAGGAGTCTACGTGAGTAAGATACGTGTTTTTAAACGTTTTTCAAACCTTACGTGACTGCATTTAATCTAAACTCTATAGCCTCATCATTCGTCGAAGCGCAAATGCGAATCACACTTGGACAAATTTGTTCACAAAGATAAAATCAAAAAAATTACTAGACGACTCATTATTCTTATAAATATCGAATAAGGGAAAAGTATTATAATATGGTATGCATGACGTTGTTTTGTTAGACAATCTTATTTTCAGGGGTGATCGTGTACTACGCCATATTTTGATTTTAAAGGACTTATAATTGCAATCGATCACCCTTATCGATGAACTAATCCAACAACAACTTTGTTACATGACCAAAATTAGATTGACTTGAAATAAATTTTATTTGGCGCAAAGCCATAAAAGTGTACCTATTTGAAAGAACTGAAAATTTATAATGATATCCAATAGATTTCTTGATTGCTACCACGGTATCGGAAATTGATTTTCACCCTTCTTTTATTTCTAAACGTCCTGGAATATTCGTTTTTCGACCTTTGTTCGTCAAAATTAATTTTTTTTAACATTTATTAATAAAAACATTAACTTATATAAAACATAACAGTTTAAAATTGGCTTCTAAATATGATAAGAGTTATGAAGAACTAAACAACCATGATTCAACTATAAATACTTTTCATACAAAACTTGCACACAAGACTTTACAAACAAACAAACATAATTGACCACGCTGAATACGTTAAAAACAACCGACTTCAATCGCAACAACTCCAATTTTGCTATATTTTGTTTATTTTCTCAAAAACCGCTGAATCGATTTCGATAAAATTTATATGGGACCACCTGTGAAGTATACCCTTTCAAACAAAAAAAGAATTTTCGAAATCGGTTCAGGCGTCTTCGAGTAATCGGTGAACATACATAGAAAAAAAAAAAAAAAAGATTCCGACGAATTGAGAACCTCCTCCTTTTTTTGAAGTCGGTTGAAAACTATGAGCTGCTTGGCTAACTTTCTCGTCTTGTAGTCCATGATCGCTACTCGAAAAACTTTCTTTTCGATAATCAGTCCTTCGAGCTATTTTTTTTTTTTTACCCTCAATTGGTAAGCCCTTGGCATCATCTCCCCTGATGGTAAGTGACGATGATGCCGAGGATGGAAGCGGGCTTACCAAGATTCCCCAACGCAATGGGGAACTGGCTATCTTATCTTCATGCCGGAACACATCAATGCTGTTAACATTGATGTTTGGCGGCAAGACTTAGATAAGATGGTGGTAGCTAGCCAGGCGGGCTCAGAAAATGCCCTACCACCAACCAAACCAAGTCCTCAAAGTTGGACCCCGCCGGGAATCGAACCCGCGACCTCCTGATGTGAAGCGAGCGCCAAGCCACTACGCTACGGAGGCGGTTAATTGCTCAAAGCTATCGAATAGCTAGCCGTGTAGAGTAAAGACCATATTGCCACTTCTATTTTCTTATTAATGGCTAAGTGTGTATCAGTATATTAGTTTTTCTACGGACCTCTTTAGTTGGTATACGATAAAAGAATGATATTTACAGATAGTATACCTACATCGCTCGTAGCTAAGACAAAATACATTGCTAGGGCTAAATAAGAAACACTGTTCTGCCGCTAGTCAATATTCCAGTTCCATTTGCGACTGGTTATTTACCTTTACCTGTAAAATGACCTACATTTGGTTAGAATAAAAATAAAGTTTGTTAGGGTACGGTCGCATGCATTAACTTCAAATGGACGTCAATTTGCTTAGAATTTGCTTTCCAACCCATGTCACTGCGTAAAAATAAACCAACGCTTTTAGTATCGACACAGAATACTTAATAGTGCAGGTATGTAGATCGGGGTCATCTCTAACTACATATGGAAGGTGGGGAAGGAATGATATTATCAAAATGTATTTAAAATCGATCGATTTGATGGGCGGGTTGTTCTTTGTGAAAAGTGCTTTACTTTTTTTTGCTTTTTTCCTTATGTGTAATAATGCATTAATACATACCATGGCAAATAGGTTATTTAAAGGTATTGTGGCGTTTTCAATACATAGTACCATAACTAAATGTACATACACGGTTGGATTGTGTGAAAGACAATACTGCCGTGCAAATTAAGAACACAGTAAGTGACAGATTTGGCGGGAATTGAAGTTCGCGTATTGCGTTTCGAATAAGGTTCAAAATCAATCGCAACAAATCTTTTACTTACTGTGTTCTTAATTTGCACGGCAGTATATAAGTAAAAAAACTGCCTCGTTATTACCTACTACAGCGTAAAAATATGACGCGTGTATACGAGTAAATGTGTGTGTGTGTGTGTGTGTGTGTGTGTGTGTGTGTGTGTGTGTGTGTGTATGTGTGTGTGTGTGTGTGTGTTTTATGGCTTGTGCTAAGTAACCGGCATAGGATTTCATCATCAAAGGGCGTCACCCTTTAGAGAGAGAAGCAGTGGTGACGGTCCATACTATCGTCACTCAGCTGTTATCTCGCTATTTACTACGTGTTAGAAAAGCAGCTCATTGAGGTAAATAACGCGGACGATTTGTATGATGTATTCAAGGTATTCTCTAGGGCCCTGTACTTAAGATGACAGGTGACAGGCGACAGGTGACAATTTACAAGTTTACAATTTCCTGTCCTATAAAAATTACAGGTGACAAAATTGTCATGGTGGAAAATTGACATAGTTGTCGAATTGTTGTGACAATTTTACATATTTCTGTCCTATAAAAATTTTCACGTGACAGGTGACAGGTGACAATTTGTCAGGAAAAACTTGTAGAATTTGCTTTATAAGACAGGGAATTGTAGTGACAAGTTTACATATTTGTAGATATGTCACGAGAACTTGACATAGGGTATAGGGCAATGTCGAGAATTAAAACACAAAACAAAACGGCGCTTTAAACGAGTCTGAGTGATGCTGAAATCTTAATGCAATAATTTTAGGAGACAGTGGATATGGCTTGAGAAAATGGCTAATCCCAACAAAAAAATCTGTAAAAAGGGGTCAAGGTACTGGGCGACTACTTGGCATCAAAAGTAGTGATATCTAATGGAAAGCCAAGAGTAAATGATTGTTATATTAAAGAAAGCAAATAATTTTGACTAAATTTGTATCCTGCCTTATTTTAGTAATAATTCATCTGACGTTTACTAATTCCAAATTGTAAGATAAAATGAACCTAAAATTATTTATTGATATAAAATATCAGAGTTGTATATTTATTCTAAAATATAATCTTAGTAAATGAATATTATACGAGTCGGTAGCGATAAAAAGTGGTAACAATATACATATATACACAAATGTACACATTTGTGTATATATGTATATTGTATGGTAGTTGGATTGTCATGTAACTTGGCCAATAAACATTTAGCCATTTTTCCATCTCAGCGAAAACCCAACTTAACAGATGGACTTTATGCCTTGAAATAACAATATTGTCTTTAACCATGACAAATTGACAAACAATATTGTCTTTAACATGGTTACTGACACATTTTTAGCCTACAATTGTCATCAAAATCTGACAGGCATTGTAAAGTTTTATAGGACAGAGTTGACAGGTGACAATGCGACTGCTGTTTACCTGTCACGTTTTTACAAGTTTGTTACTGTACTATAAAGATGACAATTCGACAAATTTGTCGGAAATTGACAAATTTGTCGAGTTGTCACTACAAGTCCTGTATTATAAACGTGACAAACTTCTAAAAATGTGACTGGTAAACAGCAGTCGCATTGTCACCTGTCAACTCTGTCTTATAAAACTTTACAAATTGTAAAAAATCGCCTGTCGGATTTCGATGACAATTGTAGGTTATAAGTATGTCCGTAACTATGAAAAATTTGTCATGGTAACTGACAATATTGTATTTTTTTTTAATGAGTATTAATGCGGGTAGGTGTAAAATCATGATAACTAGGTACTCGGTTCTTTTTAAGTTGTTGGGTCTTACATTTTCGCTACGATGGAGCAAAATAATAAAAGCCTGCCCAACGCAAATAACACAGAATTTGTTGCACTGCTGTAAGAGGGTGATTTCTTTCAGTATTAGGCTCTAGATGTTCACCGATTTTATTTATAATATATTCCAACGACGTTTTGCTAATGCGAAACTTTTCCTTGAAGTCGAAGTCCGTTACATTTATAGAGAAGAACTCTTTCACGAAACACCCTAAAACGACGCTCCCGTGAATTAAGTTCCACGTATTCATCATCACTGCTATTCTCTGAACTAGATATTAGAACCATAATTGATTTCTAATTCGCGGTCACTCAATCAAACTCGTTCAAAGCGCCGTTTTGTTTAGTGTTTCGATTCTCGACATTGCCCTATACCCTATGTCAAATTGTTCTGACATATCTACAAATATGTAAACTTGTCACTACAATTTCCTGTCTTATAAAGCAAATTCTACAAGTTTTTCCTGACAAATTGTCACCTGTCACCTGTCACGTGAAAATGTTTATAGAACAGAAATATGTAAAATTGTCATGACATTTCGACAAATATGTAAATTTTCCACCATGACAATTTTGTCACCTGTAATTTTTATAGAACAGGAAATTGTAAAATTGTAGATTGTCACCTGTCGCCTGTCACCTGTCACCTGTCATCTTTATAGTACAGGGCCCTGGTATAGTAAATCTCGCAAAGTCCGGCAAATAATCTATCATTGTTAGTCCCGCAGCGCACTACAAACTTTCAGCCAGCCGATATAGTTGGGTTGGTATCGTTTATCCAACCGAATTTTATACAGCTTCATACTGATTATGTGATATAAAGTCTTGAGTGCACTCAAGGCCTTACTTCTAAACTATGTACGTATTTATTTTTAAACTCGATCAGTCTGACCTTGATAATAATATCAAAAATGTAGAATGCCAATACTATCAATAAATCATGCCGAATGATTTATAGTTTGAAGAAGCTAGAATCGCTTTCTGCTCCCGTAAAACATCAATGTTGCTAGAATCCATTTATGCATCTGTCAAGAAAAATTGTACATAGTAAGGCTATACGCGCACGGGGAACTTCTGTCGCCTGGTTTGTCGTGTCGCCACGACCACGCACTTCTATACAAGTCCATAGACTTGATGCAAGAGACGTAACTGTTGCGGAGACAGAAGTTGCTCGTGTGCGCCTGCTCTAATTCTTTAAAGTGAGTTTCCACTCATAATACTAATCTTGTGTTCTACCACAAGTCGATCAGCTTACCAAAGTTGTATGGATAGTCCTACATTTTTTATCGTGATTCCTGAAAAAGTCGAATAAAAAAATATGAGTAATTATTATTTCAATTATTGAGTTTCTCCAATTATTTTCCTACACAATTTTGAAACCTCCTGTAGTATTTTTAAGAGTCCTATAAGTACTGATGAACCTAACCACTGACCTTCTCAATGTATGGAATATATGGGAGGAGAGCCGTAGGCCGTAACCCAGGGGTAAGGATGTTTTGTTTGACGTTTTCACACACCACTGACTAAAGCAAGTGTCATAAAAATGTTATAAACATCAACATTATTAGTACCAATCTGGTATTTGACTTACTTTTTATCAACTACATAGAATCAACTATCAAAAACAACATCTTATTCTGAAATTTTACATAAGTACCTAAATATTATACTGACTTGTGACATTATAATAACATAATCTTTGACAAACCATGTCAAATTAAGTTATATGGAATGCTAGTTAATGAATAGTATTAAAATATTAATTTTAGATGCACTCAAATACTTTAACTCGTTGAATCTATAGATATTTGCATGTTATATCTATAGGCCTTGTGTTATATGGTTACAAGCATAATTATTGTATAATAAGATACTTTCAGCAATTTACCCTTTGGTGTGGTTACGTGCCAGGGTACAGGTACTCTGCGTCATTAAATGTCACCTTTGATGATACTTTATTAAATATTTAAATATATTTTACTCAAATATTTAACACTTCACGATAAATAAAGGTGATTTAAGTACCTAGAAGGAGAGCGGTAAACAAAAATGTTTTAATAAGGGCGCATTTTCATTGGTCGATAGCTATCCGTGGACCGCTCTACTACTGCTAGTGAATAGACACAATGCATGGTCATTTTCACTTGACAACCAATGTAGCCAACTATCACTTTTTTCAGGGTGATAGATTAGTCTCAATTAGGTGTGGATGCTTCGGAATCCACCGCTGCTGGCTGTGTGCGTAATGATTCCTGTATCCACCTTCTATGTTGTTTATGTTTACAACTCGAGTAGAACTGTTTTTTAAACAAAAAAATTTAATAAAAATAAATGTCTATTGGCTGATGATATCTTTACAATCATTAATAAATAGTAGGTTATAAAAAATAAACTATACTATCCACGAAATGTATTGCACTAAGTGTATATTTATTATATTTTATCATTTGAATATTCTAGGCAGTTCTATTAACAATTTAATACATTGATAAAATCATGAATACTTGTCAATTTTTACTTATCGTATTTACAACCATTTGTTTTTGTCTATTCGGTTTAGTCAGCAGTTATCTTTTCATCGGAAAACCACTCTTCGCTGGAATACCAAATAGTAAAGAAAAGTTATCGCTTCAAGTTATTATGTAGTTATAACCTATAAGCACGACTTTATAGGGTGTTTAAAGGTACTTATACTTTTTGATGTAAGGCTTATACCAACTAGTTTATAATAATAAAGAATACCTATATCCGGGACAAATCACACACGGTCATCTAGCCCCAAACTAGGATTCCCTGTACGATGGGAACCAGAGACTGATATAAATACACATAAACGTCTTAAATACATACATATATAGATACAATACACCCAAACACAGATCAAACAAATCTGCTCATCACAGACATGTTTGCCCTGAGTGGGGATCGAACCCACGTCTCGGATTAATAGTCAGGAGCACTAACCACTGAGCCATCGAGTCATTCAAAAGTTTATAGGGCGTGCAATACCGGTATTTACCGGTTTTTTTTTTACTTTTGACTGCCCTACTAGTTTATGCTCATGAAAGTGAACAATTTTCACAGTGAAATCTGTAATAATTTCCATAAAGAAAACTCCTTTCTCTCACAATTTGATTGGCCAAGTTAGTATTAGAATCTTTTTTTTATTACTAGGTACTCTTCACTTTCTGTTTTTATTTCTATCCATAATCGATAAATCCCATATATCAGTCAGTATCATTTATAACTAGCTTCCACCCGTGACGTCGTCTGCGTGGACTTCAGGATTGGGTCCAGAGATAAATAAAATGTTAAGACAAAGTTATCTAGTGACAAATAAAAAAAAAAGTTTTTAGCTATTCTTCCGGCAACTTTGGAATAAAAAGTATGCTATGTGTTAGCCGAGTGCTTTATCTATCTACTTACCAAATTTCATCCAAATACGTTCAATAGTTTCAGCGTGAAAGTGGAACAAACAAACAGACAAACATCCATACTTTCGCATTTATAATATTAATGAGATGAGATGAGATAAGCCCACACCCTGTTGTACAAACTCGTAAATTTTCTATAGCAATATATCTCTCAAGCCTAACGCTGTCAGAGTTACTGAAAGAAGCTAAGTAGAAATACACGTCGAATTTGTTTCTTTTCGTAATTTATTACCAAATTATTGAACTTATTTTCTAAATGGATTAAAACTTCACTTGTGACTCCTTGTGCTAAGATTTTTCTCACTTCGCTTTAAAGTAGCGATGTTTTGTTTGGTGTACTAATGGTTATGTTTTTCTTTTTTTCTAAGGGGTTATGTTTTGCTGATGTAAGTATATGTATATTTGTAATACATATTATATGTATGTTTGTGTTATTAATGATCCTAGTAGCCATAACTTTAACATAGGTTTGGGAGTGGAAACTGTCCCTAGATTCGATCCTCATTTATCACAAAATAAGATACATTTATTAAATGCTATTTAAAAAAAAAAAATTCATTTGTTGTATAATGAGATGATGCCAAGGGTTTCCCAACTGTGACTAAAAAATAAATATTCCAGATCCTTTTAACCTAACGAACTAGTTAAAAAATAATTGGTTGGGATTTATAGAAAGGAACTTTATTTCAGTGCTAAAAGATTAGAATGCGTAAACGCCAAAGTGACGTAAGCCAGACATTCTGTCCAGTAGGAGTGCTATAAAAAGTTTTAGTACTTAGCAATCAGTTTTTGAATGCAAAAAGTGTTTGCGTCACGGCCTGTTTTATGGGGCTCAAATAATGATGTTCACTGTTTGCGTTCGTCGACGAGTAGCTCTGGCTAGGATGTTCAATTTTTATAATGACCACGCTGTATCTATGCGAATTTGTTCACGTTCGAGAATGTTTTTTTTTTACTCCGCTTGCTTAAAACTTGGACACTGTGATTGTGACAGAATGAAAACAGTGTAGTGAAAGACAGTATAACTCTTCTCCACATATGTTAAATGTCTTAATACAATTAGATATGTATGTATAAATGTTTTAACAATGTATTTTACTATATAGGACAGCTTTCTATATCTTTTTTTTGTCAGTTTTGGCGCATTGATTACTATCAATAGGTCCGAAGTGACAGAACATAGGTAAAGAAAATTGGCTAATAAGCCAATCAGTTTGTAAGTATGAATAGTCCTTTTTCTGTCGCAAATTCTGTATAGGGTCCATAGTAAGAGTGCTCAGTTTTATGAAACCTGTTAAACTTTCTGGGCGTAATCTTTTTACACATACTTTATTTACCAAGATTTTTGCAGTTGTTATGTTGTTATTCTTATCGTGATAAGATTCATTTGAATATAACAACGTTTATGGTTTGCATTTTGTCTAGTTCAATGCTTCTACGCATCTCTTTATCTTTGTGTCCAGGGATTATGATGATATGATAGTATGTAATGGGTGAAGGAACTTAGAGGCACAAAAAATGTTTACATCTAATCACTACTGAAGGCAACACAAACACATATACATACATATACCTGGTGTTAAAAAAGTACGTTTGAAATTTTAAGGGGTTTCTTAGAATCAACCAAACTGTGGAATAAATTGTCGCCTGCGGTATTTCCGGACCGATACGACATTCAAGCCGTCAAGAAAAGAGCGTACTCCAATTTCAAAGGCCAGCAACGCACTTGTAACTCCTCTGGTGTTGCGGGTGTCTATGGGCGGCGGTAATCACTTACCTTCAGTGATCTGTCTGCTCGTTTGCCAGCTATGCCATAAAAAAAAAAACAAGTATAGAATACAGGGAAAATATTGAAAATTTTGTGGCGGGGATTATGGTTAGGTACCGTTACCATTATAGCTACAGGGAAATGTTCTTTGGAGATTATCCTTTACCTTTGAAGATTTATATTTTAGAGATATATTAATATTTAGATTTGCATTCACAGATTTCGGGAAAATGTTACAGTCAGCCAAATATTGGCAATTCACACAAAAGTTTTTTGATACCAATCGATCCTGCTTCGTATAAGTATCTAAAGTATCAGTAGGGTCCTTATCAAATATCTGAAAAAATGAAAACATAGATTCTACTCATGAAACTGAACAACTTTTTGCAAGGAAGCTATACTCAATTCGCAAAAAAAATATTTGGAGCCCTCATACTAATTCTTATTGATCAACTAAACCGGCAATTTTGCATAGGAAGTCCAAATTTTTTTGCTAATTGAGTATAGGTTCCTTGGGCAAAGTTGTTCAGTTTAATGAGTAGAAGCTACCGTTTCTTCATTTTCAGGTATTTTTGAATGAACCCTATATGTACATATATGAAATGAACTGAACTGCAACTGAAATTGATACTTATTCCTATTCCTACCTACTCCACCTAAATAACACGTATCCTACCACCCTACCTACCACTATACACATAATTTTCAGCTCCAATATCACGCTATCTTATCGCCAAAAGGCTTTTTGTGAACAAACATTTAAACCTTTAAGTGCTCTACAATATGACAGTATTTGTCGGAGTCCTATTGAAGCTTGACGTTAAGCACTCTAATGACGTAAATGCATTTTTTCGTAAATACCTACTTACAGATAAAATCCAAATAATTCAACTTAATTCGGTCAATATTTGGTTATCAATTATCATGATTTCTGTCACATAATTACGTTCTAAATCAGATATAAAGGCCGGCAACGCACTTGTGACTCCTCTGGTGTTGCGGGTGTCTATGGGCGGCGGTAATCGCTTACCATCAGGTGATCCGTCTGCTCGTTTGCCACTTCTGCCATAAAAAAAAAAAACAAAAAAAAATATTTTTATCAAAAACTTAAGTCGGTGTAAGCCTAACAATCGATATTATTCTATGAAAAAAAACGACGTAATTCCAGGACGAGAATTATTTTATTGTCAATTCTCAAAATGTTTCGACTGTTTTATGTTAAAGCAACATAGGAAAGTCGATAGTTCGCATTAAATATTATCGATAGCAGAATAAATAAGAAGTTTCCATTTACGATCTGAAGATAATCAAACAATTAATAACCAATAAGAAGAATTGTTCTCCATTTTTCGAGTCTTACTAATTTAGTTCCTCCCATACAATAACTCCTTTATCAAAAAAAACCTTTATTTGTCAACTTCTCATATAAAATATAAGAACCCTTTAAGTGCCAACATGAAAAGATAATTTGAAATTACTTTTATGTTTAAAAGAAAAGTATCTAGACAACTACACATTTTTTGTTCTCTTAGCACGCTCTTAAGAAAATCTAAAGTTCAGTGTGGGTTTACGATGCAATCAGCAACGCTAAGAAGAAAACAGTGACCATACATATTCCACTGCGTTCCAAAAAAAAATATATTTAAAGAATACCTAATCGAGCAAAATCAACGAAGAAAGACTCCAGCATCTTACTGTCAAACGAAATAATAAATATATTATAAAAATATATTATAATAAATATATGTTTGGGTTCTTTGATCTCTTGCCAGTTTACTCCTGAAAGTGGTAACAATATCATCTAGTCATCGCCCCGGGCAGATGGTATTGGTTTCCAATTTCTTATAGTACTACAGTCCAACTCACTTACAAACTCGTCCTTGTGCTTAATTGTAATTTTACAAATCATTTTATGTGCAAACGAGATTGGGTAACGCTTACGCTCGCTCGGGCTCGCTTCAGTAAAATTCACTTTTGACCCGACTCGTTGATGCTTCTTCAGTAATTCGTCGTTAGTTCCATTACCCACATTTTAGGGTTGCATTGCCAAAGGATGCCATTAGAATCCCATCATTAAGTTTATACCATCCGTTAGTTTGTCGAATAGTGGATCATAGAGTTAGATATTTTCATACATAATAAGTAACAGCTGTAACATTTTACAGTATGCCACTGTGGTCTCTAAGTATCTATATATACATATATTATATATCTATACAAATAATACAACTGGTGTACGGTGAGCAAACACAACAATGCAACTCGCACTTGCCCGTGAAGTTTTCATTTGGGAGCGCAGTAGAATAAACTATAATCTCCTACTTTGCGCAGAATTCCCGCGCTAAACGACTTTAAGTTTGCACTTGGGAAAGGCAATCTATTTCTTAAACTTTTTCTACACATTCGCAACATTACCTCCGTAATGCAACTATTGGGCAGGTGAATCTTGAAATGAAAGAAAATTGGGTCTAAAATTGTAAATATTGTAAATGCGGAAGTGACAGTCATAAAAACAACATCCATACGGAGGAGCTGCGGGTAAAAGCTAGTATAGTAAAAAATAATATTTATTATATTATTATTATTATTTTTTATATTATTTTTATATATTTATTTTGCTATTTGCAAAATTTCGTAAAAATCTGCTGAGCCAAAATATAAATAAAAACGTGCTACTTACGAAAAGTATGTTTATTATAATATGTATATAATAACGTATATGTATCAAAAAAGCTAGACGCCAAGGAAACTTTTAAAATAGTTGACTAATTTAATCAATCATAATCTTGGATGATTTCTCTAATAAATTGACAAAGTAAGAGTAAAATAGAGGATCGATGATAAGTTAATCAATTTAACACACAGGACACATCAAAGGATAGTACTTATTTAACAGGATATATTTACCACTGCCACAGCTACTGGAAAAATAGAGGAAAATAAAAGCACCTGAAAATCTAAACATAACTCTCCCATGGTGAGCCATTTTCCTCGATAATATTGGTAATTTGCTAACGGCAAAAAAATTCTCGATAAATCCTAAAAAGAAAATTTGGTAATTTCTCAGTAAGTGGGTTTTTTCCTGTATTTACGCAGGTCGGTATTTACCGACCCTTTTTTCCTCTATTTAGAGGAAAAAAGGGGAAATATTCCTGAATCAATAAAATGATGATGAAATTCTTTTATCCCCTTTACTTTTTTTAAAAGCAACACTGTACTGAAATAGATATCTGATATACCTCATCCGATTACAAGTTTTATTTTTTCAAAGCCGATTAGTTAAATAAAATCAAAGACTAAGTTTTCACGAAGTTCAAGACCCTCTTAACAATTTTTGACCACCTGTTCGCAAAAGAAAATTTAAAGTAACTTTAACTGAAAGTTACTTTAAATTTTCTTTTGCGAACAGGTGGTCAAAAATAACTCAAGGAGTTAGGTAATTGGGAGTTAGGTAACTACCTAACTCCCAATTACCTAACTCCTTGAGTTACTCTAACTTTCAATAATGCAATCATCTCTACTTTTAAATCGTACCTCAGGTACAATTTTGTAATCTTCATTAGTTTAAAATGTTTAAATTTAAACCCTGAAGTCATTTTTCAATCGAAACAATTTAGTGCTCATGCCCTGGCCATCTTCCAAATGGTTCCATCTATCTAACTAATGCTCCATTCATAATATTCGTTTGACCAGTTTGACACATAAATTATACGGAAATCACAGACATACTAATGGTAAGATTTTACCCGTCACAGTTAATCAATAGACATACAGTTTCACATGCCATCAAAATTTTTAGGTCGAAGGGAGGGCGTAGTAACTAAATAAAATATCTTGAATAATTTGTATGGAGTATCCTCGGATAGCCATATCTCGTATGGCTATACTTAAACTCATAAAACTGAAAACTTGTATGTATGATTGAGTCACTATACTACAAGTATTGTATGAGGCACAGTTAAATCACATAAACTGTTATTTCACGAATATATGAGTAAATTCTTTAAAAACTGAAAAATCTTGCAATTACAGTAGTTACGTAGTTACGTATTGTTCATGATTATGAATGAATGAACTATCCGACCGATTTCATGATTATATACGGAATGCAAACCTTAACTTCGGAAAACATGGGCAAAGTTCGGATGTACTCAATTCATACGATGACCTTCACTTGATCCTTAAGTTATGTATTTGGCTTCGTTAGTCTTACTTTATCATCTCTGAAAATTTGTAGAAGTAAAATAAATATTAAATAATGAATGTTAACGACCGACCCATTAATTTATATTTTTAAGGTACACTTAAAAGTTTACGAAATAATTAATAGCTATTATTTTTGTTTGTTCCAGATTCTTCTATTTCTAAACGAAAATGAGAGGAAGAATGCAACGTTGAAGAAATGGGTGAAGAAGCATAATATATTTTTAAATAACCATCTTTAAGTTGATTTACATCAACGAAACACTATGAAACACATTCTTCTATTGCTTATGAAAACAAACAAACGAGTAGCTCAATACAGAACACCCCAATATGGTGACAATAGTGAAAAACCTAACAAGGTTATGATGCCAAGTTAAAAAGCCATAATAATGCAGACCGAATCATGGACCGAACTTTACAATGAGACATATTCGCATCACAATACCACAGAACAAAATGCCACGAAACTGCCAGATCCGATTGAGGACAAAGCTATTCAAGCCGCATTTTGCACTGCGTACACTCTTATATTTGTCGTTGGCATTTTCGGTAACGCCTTAGTATGTTATGCAGTCATCCGAAACCGTGCCATGCAAACTGTCACTAATCTCTTTATCACGAACTTAGCGTTATCGGATATACTCTTGTGTATATTTGCAGTTCCATTCACACCTCTTTACACGTTCTTAGGCAGATGGGTGTTCGGTAGTCTTCTGTGTCATATCATGCCGTACGCGCAAGGCTGCAGCGTTTATATCTCAACTCTCACACTTACGTCCATAGCCATCGACAGATTCTTCGTCATCATCTACCCTTTCAAACCTCGAATGAAAATCAAAACCTGTATCGGCCTAATATTTTTCATATGGATTTTCGCATTATCTGTCACTTTCCCTTATGGCTACTACATGGCTCTAGAAGATGATATTTATTGCAATGAAAAATGGCCCTCAGATCAGATAAGGAAAGCGTTTGGTGCTGTTACTACTATCATGCAATTCGTTTTGCCTTTTATAGTCATGGCCTTTTGTTACACTTGTGTTAGTGTCAAATTAAATGATCGTCTTAAATCCAGGCCGGGAAGTAAGAATAGTAAGAAAGAAGACGCAGAAAGAGAAAGGAAGAGAAGAACAAATAGAATGCTCATTGCAATGGTAGCCATATTCGGCCTATCATGGCTTCCATTGAACTTAATGAATATAAGTAGTGATTTTTATTCATTTGCTGAAGACTGGACTTATTATATGATACTATTTTTCGTAACGCACTTCGTAGCTATGTCTTCCACATGTTATAATCCGTTCCTCTACGCATGGTTGAATGAGAATTTCCGTAAAGAGTTCAAGCAGATACTGCCTTGCCTAGGCGCATTAGTGACTAAGAAGCCAAAGAGAAATTTTAACCAGTCGGAGCGGACAGGGATGTACCGCTCCGAAAAAACTTGCAACGGTAACGAAACAGTACAAGAATCCCTTCTTACTTCCGTTAAGATACCATCTGTTAGATATAATATTGAGTTTAAGGATAAGGTATATGAGGACGAAGGCATAGACAATGTGAGCCCTGATGAGAAGCCGGAAGATAACCCGAGTCCAAGTGAAGACTGTGTCAAGATGTACATGTTCGCTGATAAGTCCATCACTAATTCAGATAAGGAGCCGATTGTATCTGCTCTATAGTTTTAAGGTGAGTTTAAATCCTGAATATTTTATACACAACATGAAATTTTAATAATTTATCATTGTATCAAATAACCGTATCTTTTAACTTAAGATCACTATCGGCAAAAGTTTGCACCCACATGATAGTTACAAAATAAACATTTGGATAATTACTTTTAAGAGTCCTATTTGGAAAGAATAGCAGAGAAATGATAACAAGAACTAAATAAACGAGTAATTTCCTAGAAGCAAAATTAAATATGATATGTCTTAAGTCAAATAAGGCCTACGACGTCAGAGTTACAGTAAGCTAGATATTTGTAAATGGAAATCTTCATTAATGAACGTCTTACGACTGATATGATAAAGAAATTTGTATCTATGGGCCTTTCGCAAAGTCACCTGGAGGCTAACATAATAAAGCTATTTAGCCTATTTATCATTTAATATCAATCTCTATTTTCAGAATATGGGGCTTGGGCTTGGAGTTCTACTCATTATTTTTTTTCCGATTTAAACAAAATTGTAGTACAAAAGTTGTTCAGCATTATGAGTAGAAGGGTGGGCTTTCTTCCGCTCATGAAATGAGCAAATTATTGATTAAATAATTAGTGGGGTGAATTTGTGTTTTGATTTCGGTGAATCCTTAAACTTTTTTCGGAACTTCCCGTACAAATTTTGTAGCTTAGGTGTCTATTTGTATGCCAGGTCTAAAGTCCTATGTACGTACTAAACTTGTTTTTTTTCCTTTAAGATGAAATCCATTATTAGATACCCATTCATCACTCATAAAATTTTGTTTCCTTAAAATGACATTTCGGTTTAACGCGCCCACTTTTCTTTGACAGATTTTAGCTTTAAGCAAATAAGTTTGTCTCATTTCGCGCGCATGTTTGCGTGTCTCGGATTCTGCATAATATGACGAAGGTACGACATGATATATTTGTGCCGAAATTATTCGGAAATGGAAGAAAAGCCCGGAACGTTTTGGGCCGATAACGTTTTGAGCTTTACAAAATCCTTTCTGTGACTATGAAATCTATTTAAATTGAAATACGTCATAGAAAAAATATATGTGTTATCTCTTAATAAGTACAGAAAATACATGGAACAAATTTGGACTTTGCATAAAATTAGGTAGCTTTTTAATGGTTCTAGTGGCGTAGTGTTAGTGCCTCTGGCTTACATATAGCCAGCGACTTGTATGTTTAATTTCCACCAAGGACAAATATTCGCGTTAAGAAAAGATTGGTTTACACTATGCCCAAAGCTTTTGATATGTATGTATTTGAACGTAAGTACCATGGTTCCTATAGTATAGGAAAGACACACGACAGTGTGTGAATTTATATACAAAACGTGTATGATTGCGCGTATTTCCACTGGCTGGCCATGCAATGGAAGAAGCATAAAACATATTTACGATATAATATATGAAAATATCTGAATCGTTGTATCGAATCATTCTTGATCGACACAAAGATTGGGTTTAAATTAGAAAATTTATTCATTTATCTATAACCGCAGCCGGTGCTGGCCAATGAAAACGGTCATTAAATAACTATCTTGCTTTCAAATTGTATCCGAATCGGTTCGAGCATTAGGTTATCGAATACTCGCAAATTCAAATTAAAACTAAACGACTATAAAAATATTTCAAACGTTGAAAACAACACCGTCAAACCCAAAAGGAGTCCTTATCGATGACTCGAAACGTATGAAATCATTTTTGAAATGTTGAAAAAATTGAAAAATTTTTTTGTTGAAAATGTTTTTTTTTTTTTTTTTTTTTTATTAGAAATTTGAGTGCGTTTGACTACATCTCACCTGATGGAAAGTGATGATGTAGTCGAGGATGGTACACGCAAACTCAAATAATGCCTATTCACTCTCGCCTTGAAGATCTCCAAATTGTAGGAGTCCGGAAACACTGACGCAGGTAAGGAGTTCCACTCCTTCGCAGTTCGCATGATAAATGAGGAAGCATACCGCTTCGTGCGTAGGATTGGAATGTCAACTACAAAGGGATGAAAAGCCTCCCTGCGCCTGGTTGACCGAAGGTGGAATGGAGCTGGGGGAATGAGGTCGTGTAGTTCTTGAGCGCAATCTCCGAAATGAATTCGATAAAAAACCGATAAGGAGGCTACTTTGCGGCGATGCTCCAGGCTTTGGAGCTTATTTAAAACAAGCTCATCGTCACCTATTAGTCTCCTGGCGCGTCGGTCGATAGCATCCAAGGCTTCAAGCTGGTAGCGGGCCGAACCATCCCACAGGTGCGAACAGTACTCCACACATGATCGGACCTGTGCTTGATAAAGTGTAAGAAGCTGTCCAGGTGTGAAGTACAGTCGCACCTTAGAGAGGATACCAAGCTTCATTGCAGCTACTTTAGCCTTAGACTCAATGTATCGACCGAAATTCAGGTTTGATGTTAAAGTCACGCCAAGGAGTTCGAGATGGTCAGTTATCGGAATCGATTCATTTCGGAGAGTGGGAGTCAAGGTGAATGGACTCCTTTTGGCAGAAAAAAGACAGGCCTGTGTCTTAGAGGCATTGAACCTAACGAGGTTGTTATCACCCCAATCAGACACTGCCTGAAGTGATAGGTTCATGCGCTCTATCATCGCCTCTCTAAGGGACTGTGTCTCAGCACTGGTGGCTCGTGCACTAGATAGATATCTTTCTACAACTGTGCTATCATCTGCATACCCAATGATGCCGGGTTTAAGCAGGTCATTTATATGTAGCAGGAATAGAGTTGCAGAAAGAACCGAACCCTGAGGTACCCCGGCATCTATAGCCAATAGGTCTGACGAACAGCCATCAACCACTACCCGAATCGACCGTTCCCTCAGGAAATCGGATACCCAGTTGGGGCCTCGCCCCAAACATGTGTTGCATACACAAGAACATCTCCTGTGGATCGACCTCGGCGAAACCCGTATTGTCGATCGCTAAGGAGGTCATTGTCTTCGAGGTATGCAAGCATGCGGTTGTTCAATACACGTTCCATAATCTTGCAGATTATGGAAGTGATTGCTATGGGGCGGTAGTTGGCAGGGTCCGCATGGCTGCCTTTTTTGGGCACAGGTTGCACGTTGGCAAGCTTCCAGGACTTTGGGACTACACCTGTCTTAAGAGAGAGACGATACAGACGTGTCAGAACAGGAGACAACTCAGGGGCACATTTCTTGAGAACTATGGCTGGTATGCCATCAGGTCCACTGGCTTTGTTCACGTCTAGATTGCGAAGTATTTTGAGAACCTCCTTTTGACGGATACGAATCGGAGGCATTGTAGTACCGCAAGGAGGTATTTGAGGTGGCGTACTATTCGCAGAATCTAGACGTGAATTTTGAGCAAATAGAGAGGCAAACAAGTTTGCCTTATCAGTTGCTTTGTGAGCCAGTGTTCCATCTGGTTTCAGCAGTGGAGGTAAAGACGAACGACAGAAATTTGCCTCGACCGATTTAGCCAGGGACCAAAACGCCTTACTCCCAGCGGGATAGGAGGCAAGTTTTGATCCGATGTGGTCGAGGCGTGCCCTCTGCAGCGTCTTTTTGTAGGACTTGGCAGCTTTATTAAGGGCTCTCTTCTTATCTCGCGTGCCCGGAGCTTTGCGGCTACGAGCATCAGCCCAAGCTTGGTACGCCGAATGTTTTGCTGCTTCGGCAGCTAAGCATTGTGCAGCTAGCATGTTGTACTGATATCTTAAAGTATTTTAATCTATTCTTACTTGATTTGGACCTGTTGAAGTAATGCAATAGGCATAACCTTCCCGAGATATGTATAGGAAGAGTTGATAACTTATACCGCAAGTATTTCTTCTAGTTTTTTTGCTTTTTAATTGTTCTTAAGTACCCAGGCAAAGGAAATATGTCTGTGATTAAAATATGCTTATAGACAACGAAATGTAGAAAACGTGAAAAACCTTTTTATTATTATTATTTTGAGCCAATAACGTGCAAATGTTAAGAAAAGGCCTCCCAACTATTTCTCCACACATCTCTAAAATGTTAGTATTACAAAAAAAAAGTTGTTTAGAACAACTCCAAAGCTGGATCAAGTCTGCTTTGTCGGTACAAGTTTGTAGTGTCATGAAAAATTCAAAGATACGGTCGTTGAAGTTTATCAGGTTTACTAAAGTTAACTACATTATTTTAGATTGAATTATTAATATTAGAATAAGCTTTCAGGATTTGTGTTAAGACAAGTTAAGACTTGACCATATTGTTAGTAAAAAACAAGACTCTATATTTTATATAGGGTATATAAATGGTATTCAGGGTATTAAAAAGTGCGTTTTAAATTTTAAGGAGTTAAGTACTCAGAATCATAGGCCATTGATGTTTTTTATATTTTATTTAAAAGAGCATGTACTAAAATCTATTTTGTTACGGACAAAATAAAGGGTTTTTTATTTATTACTCAGAATCAATTAAAGAATACTGGAAAAGTATTCGAAAAATCCGTTCTTCAATTTTTTTTAAAGATTCTGATACTAAATCTAAATAGTGTATCAAGAATTTGTATGAAAAAGTGAAAAAGAAAGTTAAAGATTGGATTTTTTTCCTGTATTCTAACTTGATTCTGAGTAACCCCTCAAAATTTCAAATGCACTTTTTTAACAACCTGTATAAACCTCACCCGGAGTTAAAAGTGAACTTCTCATCACACTGAGCAATTTTACCCAAGGAACCCATACTGAATCCTCTATTTTTTTATTATATTTCACACAAATCAATCCGTTGATCCTCATTTTTTATGACATCTGTTTCCGTACATCAATCCGTTTACCGGCCAGTTTGTTTTGAAAGACAAGCCGGAACTTTTATTTTTTAATTCATTACTTTTTCGGAAACGCTCTTCAGTATGATGAGTTAGTATGGAGCCTCCATTTAAGTTTCCTAGAGAGATCTATTATCATACACTGTATAATTATAATCAACTTACTCGGTCTTATCGACTGTTTTTTTATGCATTTAGGAATACCGCATTCATAAAGTCCTATAACTACCCATATTTTAAACCCACAGTATGTAGTTACCACTCATTCGTGCATAGATCCATTTAATACCGGTTTTCGTCTAATATTTCGTTTCAAGTGAACCATAATTCCACAGTATTTGCCCGTTTATCACAAACGCGATCGAGTGCGCACGGTTCGTTTATTCGGTTTTGTGGTCACATGTTATTACCAGACTGCTCGAGAAAGAGTGGATTATTTTTCGAGAGTATATATTATGTCTTTTCTGCTAAAATTTTTCAGGAGTATGAATGTTTATCTCTTTTCTGGCTAAGCCTTAACCGTTTGAGCGCCACAGTCGGCTACAGCCGACGTCCAGTTTCCGTGCCACAGGCACCAGAATTTGAGATTTTCATACATTTATGTAGACTGACGCCGACGTTGGCGGTGGGAGCACGATTTGTCAAAGAATAGCGTGGTGGTCAATATTATGTTAAACAATTTAATGGATGTTGAAATTAGATGAGGTATCGGTATAGAGGTATCATTAGATACTTTTAGATACTTACGTAGAACAATACATTAACTCTTTCTAGGGTTCGGTTTTGTGGTCACACGTTATTACCAGAATCAGGTAAAAAAAAAAGATTAACATAAAAAGGTGTAAAAAAAACCCACTCATAGAAACTTAAATGCTGAATCCCAATCATTAAATGTAACAACTTTTCTCAAGGGACAACATACTGAATTTTTATAAAAACAGACATGAGTAAGGTTACTCCCGCTCCGAGGGTTCCATACAAACAAACTATGAAAGCATCAAACATTGCTATAGCGAAAAGATAGGTCGGAGTGAAGGACAAAGTTAACAAATGAAAGTTATTACGCACAATGTTGAGAAATGTGTACTTACCAGGTTATTTTGAGACCACAGATTTCTTAAAGATTTTCCTTTAATCTATAAGTAAAGAAATATTTTGATTTGGAATACTGGCTATGACATATGGATAAAAAGATACACGAGTGATCCTATAGGGGTTCATTCGGAACCATCAAAAAATGTGCTCTGTATAGAAAATTGACTGATTTTTCGATCATTTTTATAACGAATTCAGGCTAGGTTCCATCGGAAAAGTTGTTCATTTTCAGTGTCACTTTTTACACCCTGTATAAGGTGCTATTTAAACGTCTTCGACATCTGAAACTGGGATTTCGTCACATCAAACTGAAACACTTTACCCAAGAAAATAACACACACAACAACACAGTGAATTCGTTTTCACTAGTTTCGTGGATTTGTAGCCTTCTGTGCAATGTAACTCTAGATTCAGCGCCTGTATTGGTCTATATTTTCAAATAGCTGTAGTTCGAAAAGTGCCTCTTAAATTTTACCGGCTCTACACATTAAATGAAGTTTTAAATTTAGTATTTGTTTACAGAACTTCCCTTCCCTCGAAAGGTGCAATTTGCATTCTAGCAACTCATAGATAAATAATGTTGTTTTCTTTGTTTCAGGCAAGAAAGGACATTTGGAATGGATACAACAGTTTAAATTAGAACTTAATTTACTTGAACTTAAACGATGTGCACAAATAATGGAAGTTTTATGTACGTGACGTTTTGTTCAAAATTATTTTGCATTACATTGTTAAGCTTCGGTTCAAAATCTTATAACAATACTTAAGAAGACTTAAAATTATATTATGTATATTATAATATACATAAATCTTTAAAACAGAAGCTTTCAATGTTATTCAATTTTTGTTTCATTAAAGATATTCTGTAAATATCTATTAGGTAAATTTTAAACTAGAAACAAAATTTAAGAAAAATCTAAGATTGTAAATAATTATGAATAGATAAAATATTTTAATTTATAAAAAGTATTTTTGTCAATTAAACAGTTCTAAAGAACTTTGAGCCCGTTGACACATATACTTTTTGAAGTATCCTTTAAATGTTATTATAGTTCAATCTAATTTATGTTAAGTATTAATTAAAGATCTATTGTATATAGGCGTTATTTAAGTCGTTTATATATAATAAATTTAGACAAATGAAAAGTGTAATGGATGTCAATAAAAGAAAACATGTGCAATTTGATGTAAGTATTAGGTCAATAAATGTACCAAAGAATATCGTTATTATTTTGTTTATTTCCATCGTACAGCAACCCTAATTAAAGGGTGCTTACTCCTCATAATGCTATAATATAGAACTCTTCAAATTATTCGAAAAACTGTATTTCTTAAACAGATTGTTCAGTTACAGTTCCTAGACTACATTTCCAGCTTTTGAAATAAGATAAGACGAGAAGTTTAGAAGTTCACCATGTAATTTAAAGTGGCAGGTACTAAAAAAGAATTTGCTTATGAATCTCATGTCTAAACTAAAAGAGGCATGCTGTATATTATAACAACAGAGACATAAGAGCCGTAAGAGTGGCTTTTCATTGTCTTAATGTACAACATTTTTGATGAAATAATACAAGAAGTTTTTGGAATTTTCACAAAATTCTCACTCTATCCATAACAAAGTCAGTTGATCAATTTGTATAAGTCCAAAAATATTTTCGGGGTGTCATAAATGACATATACTTAAAAAACTTAACTTAACTTACTTATTATTATTATTACCTTTACGAAAGTTGTTCAGTTTCATAAGTAAAAAAATATCACCCTGCGTACCCGAATTCCCATTCATTTATTCAGTTTGGAAACCTTCTTGCTACAATTGCTCTATCAAGAATCCAAGAGCAAATTCAAAACAAAGATATTGCCAAACCAAGCTGTAATTTCGCTGCATTTTAATATCCGCTGCACAAAATAATAATAAACAAAAAACTTCTTCGTATTAAATTGAAAACGACCTTCTTGTTAAAGAAAACTGAATATTGTTTTTACATTCAACGTTCCAGTTTGGATTGTTGCCAAATTATGAATGGAATCTGTTATTACGGAAACGTCTACTGTAATGGATTTGAGTGGACTTTACCCGATTGTCTTGACGTTTTTAGGGGCATCTTGCTAATTGTTAAGTAGTGATGTAATAAGGAAAATGTTGGGTTTTTCCTATTTGCCCCATGAGCCTGTCCCCGAATGCCACAAACAGAACTTTTAGTTTAGTTTGTTTGTCCCCGAATTTTTATGTGGGGACAAACGGAAATTTGAAAGTTTCGTTTGTCACCGAAAATTATTTTCATCAACAATTCAGCTCTTCGAACTTTTCCCTTTTCTACATAATATTATATTAAAAGTGCCATAAAATAATTATCATGGCATATTGAGGATGAGTCTCTCAAGCTGTAAAAATCCTTACGAAATTAATGGACAAAACCCCTAAGAGGCCATATTTTGTATCAGAGGCCCAGATCTTCACTAGCCAGCGGTTTCAGCACAGCATCGTTTGTGACCGACTCAAACGGTAAGGACGGTAGGTATTCAGTAAAAAAAATAAGAAATTTTCGTGCTTACATGTTATAGTATAACAATAATTGACAACGCTAAACACGTAAAAACAACCGACGTCAGTCGTAACAACTATAATTTTGCTATGATTTTTGTTTTTGTTGATTTTTTTTTAAAAAACGCTAAGTAAATTTTGATAAAAAAAATATGGGACCTCTGAAGTAAGACCTTCCAAACAAAAAAAGAATCATCAAAATCAATTCATAATTGGCGAAGTAATCGCGTAACATACATACAAAAAAACCGGCCAAGTGCCAGTCGGACTCGCGCACCGAGGGTTCCGTATAAATTCATAATCACACATGTCATGAACTCTATTTTTTTATATTTGAGTTGATTGAATGAAAGGTAATTTGCGGTTTACGATGTATGACGTATTAAATCATTCTCTTATTTTAGAAGTTACAGGGGGGGGGGGACACACATTTTACCACTTTGGAAGTGTCTCTCGCACAAACTATTCGGTTTAGAAAAAAATGATATTAGAAACCTCAATATCATTTTTGAAGACCTATCCATAGATACCCCACACGTATAGGTTTGATGAAAAAAAAAATGAGTTTCAGTTCTAAGTATGGGGAACCCCTAAAATTTATTGTTTTTTTTTCTATTTTTGTGTGAAAATCTTAATGCGGTCCACAGAATACATCTACTTACCAAGTTTCAACAGTATAGTTCTTATAGTTTCGGAAAAAAGTGGCTGTGACATACGGACGGACAGACAGACAGACAGACATGACGAATCCATAAGGGTTCCGTTTTTTGCCATTTGGCTACGGAACCCTAAAAACATATAGTCGAATTGATAAACTCATCCTTTTTGAAGTCTGTTAAATATGCGCAGCAATACATTATGATAAGAGTCTATCATAAAACTAAACTGAGCAACTGAAAACTTTTGCTTCAACATCTTGTTTTCTTGGAATCGGGGACTCCTTATTTACTTTTATCATCCACAACTGATAGAGATAAGCCCTTACCATCATCATCTCATCATCATTTACTTGGCAGATCAGAAGAATGTGGCTGATTTGGTGTCGGAGTCCCAGATCTTCGTTGTTTCAGAATCATTTGTGACCAACTTAATCACTTGGCGACGTCAAACATGTGTCACTTGCTACTAATTAGCTAAGTTTCTTACAAAGTTATATGAGTTAGGAACGTTTCACGCTTGTCAGTTGTCAGGGATTGTCTAAAGCTCAGTATTACGAATACCTTTACAGAATAATTTGAATAAGTAATGAAAAGGTAATATTATTTGACATACATAACTGACAGCTGTGCAAAAAAGGGTCTAAAAACGACGCAAAAAAGCAAATTTGAACTTTGTTTTTTTTTCTTATAGGGGTTATTTGAAAACCTAACCTAGCCGACCTTTTAAATTATTGTTTGTTGAACGGATCCAATAGAGTAGTTGTCGTACGTACCTAATAAGTCCAGATAAAACTGTATTAACCGGACGTAACCCGTTTGTGATAAAATATATTTCTCTATTTATTTAATATCTACCTCTTATCTCAAGTATGTTATTGTTTTCAACTGTACAAGCTTACAAATATTCCCATTAGTGGACACATGTAATTGGTTTATAAGTATTGTTTCACATTATAAAGTTGTTAACTGTTGGTGACAATAAATAAATAAAAAAAATATTTAAAATTACCAGTCCAACGAACCCATTGAAAATTGTATCTACCCAAAAAAAATCTCAAAAAAATAATTTATGAATAGTGAATAGTGAAACACGTGTTATTATTATATTTATTTAGAGGAATATAAAAAAAGAGAAAGCCAGTGCCATTGTCGTAACTTAAAATTTAATAATGTTTCTTTTTTTACACTTCTACATATAGAATCACAAAAAAATACATTCTTGTTCCTTTACACTCTCTTTACACACTGTTCCAATAAAATTAAAAATAGCCTAGATATGTTCACATAAATCTCCTTGCACAAGAAATGGTACTTTTTTATGTGGCAAACGAGCAGACGGATCACCTGATGGTAAGTGATTACCGCCGCCCATAGACACCTGCAACACCGGATGGGGGGATGGGGGGAGTTGAAGGGAGGGGGAAGGTTGGGCCTCCGGTACCCTCACTCACTCAGCAAAACACAACGCAACGTTGCTTCACGCCGGTTTTCTGTGAGGCCGTGGTATCACTCCGGTAGAGCCGGCCCCTACTTTTTGTAGTTCTGTGTACAAATTCGAAGGTACAGCGTAGATTGATATCGGGCCATAGGTACAGACATAGTATCTACAAGCAAAATTATGTACATAACAACCCATTTCCAAAGTTTTAAATAAGTACGTGTCTCATACGCCATTCGTGTTCCGTTAAAGAGCACGATCGCCATCAGTTATGAGAAAATTGGTTAAGTAAATTTTGGTACAAGCACGTTTCCTATTACTTTTATTGAAAACAGGATTTTGAACAAAGTTAAGGAAATTACATACGTTTGACTTTAGGTTTCTCTGAGAAGTGCCAAATAATTAAAGCCACTCACAATTCCTTATGAAATACCTGAAAAGAATTTTATCACTCCTTTGACTCATGAAACTGAACAACTTTCCCTAGGGAATCCATAGTCAAATCGCAAAAAAGTTTTGGACTCTCCGTAAAAATTTATCAACTGACCGCCAATTTTTTTTTGCGATGTGGCTATAGGTTCCTTAGGGAAAGTTGTTTGCTATCATGAGAACATGTATAGCCTTTCGTCTCAAGAACTAATTTAAAGTCTATATTGTTTAGTTAATTCTTTAAAAAATATAAAGTTCTAAACGTATTAATTTTAAATGCGTACTGAAAAAAATTTTTTTTGGATTAATTTCGATAATAAGTATTCGTATTATATATAAGAAAGTTCCGATAAGACAATCTAAAGTGTATCATCTGTCCCTACCCACTGTGGGTACAAAAAATAATAGGCACCTACGAGATGTAGGTTCTACCAATAATATTACAGTTTTGGTCGCTGCGCTGCCGCTTCGCCGTTGGTAACACCTTTTGAACATAAATACCTAACTGGTCAACGTTACTTAACATGTGAGATTCGACAGTTCCGAGGCTTTTCTTTTTATACAATTCTCAAACTCTGACAAAATTACTATCTGAAGTACCATTCAGATGATCATCGCATTTCTGAAGATATTAAGTAGTTAAGTGTGCTAAGTTAGAAAAAAAGTGTTGGAGGGAGTTTCTTTAGGGCCCGCCGTTTCTTCTCACTCCGCAAACACTTCCCGAAACGGTGGGTATACGAGTTCCGAGTGGTAGGAACCTCGTGTTAGGTAGATAAAAGAATAACGTTCGAAAAGTGTACACTGCTACCTACTTCGAATAAAATATTTTCATTTCATTTCATTTCATTTAATTTCATTTCATTAAGTAACTTCGATAAGTAACTGCTCTTGTTAAACCTCTTTAACATATTTCAGTTAAAAGCTTACCTGCATCAATTTAAAAACTGTAGGTAGGAACCGAATAGGCAACTTTGGTGAATTCATACAGAGTAGATTTTATAAATGGTTTCATTTGCAACGTTCTAGATTCTAGAGTTTTTATGTTGTGGTTTCTTAAAATTTTTGGTTTTATTTAGACGTTGGCTTTTTTATTAAACTTGGTTAGCCGTTGGCATCATCTCAACTGATGTAAAGTGATGATAATGCCAAATATGGAAGTGGGGTTACCAAAATTCCCCAACGCAATAAGGAACTGGCTATCATATAGGCAAGCTTAGCAGAACAATTGTATTTAAAAGTCATTTTCTTAATCTACGATGTCTTTCTCCTATCTTATATTCGTAACTACGTAGAGTATCAATGAGAGTGATCACAGGCGGATCTCACATTAGAGGCGGCCGCCTACGAAAACCGCGCTAGCCCAATACACGAAGACACACGCCACGCCGCCGCCTCTTCATACATTCTATAATAGTGCTTCATAACTCCGAGGCGGCAGGCCTCTAATATGAGATCCACCATAACAAAATCCCTGTAAAATATTCAAGATATCACACACATTCGGTGCCAACGGGCCTTTGTCACAAAGCCCATGCCGCCCGCCTTTCGTTTATCTCTCTGTGTGATAAAAGGTTTCAGAGAGAATGTGTTATCTTTGATATGTAATCTATTTAGTAAAAAAAGAATCATTAAAACCGGTTCACAATCTGCGAAGATATCACGTAACACAGACAAAAAATACACTTCGTATTTAGAACCACCTCCTTTTTAAAGCCCTTGTGCCTTGCCTTGCTGGATTATTAACCCATTCACCGCTCGAGTTGTTAATCGGTTTAGTGATCTATACGTTACGCTATTTTCTCTTATTTTAACATTGAATGCAGCTCTTGAAACGTTACGTCCAAAACATCTAAGCGAAATAATATTAATTCACTTAAAATCACGCCGTTAAGAAAACCACGGGCTAATAATAAAGTGAAAATAAACGTGATTAAGAATGGAAGGATTATTTTACTTTCTCCACGCGGCGAAACAAACAATTTAGCTAAGTCAGCCATACACTCTGTGGCGCTTAAAAGGTTAATAGCTACCTGATCTAATAATTTTCAATATAATCCCTTACGTGGATATAACAAACAAGCGGCAGCACTAGGGCGGGGGATGGCAGTCTTTAACGTCCCGTTAAACTCATTTTTTAGGGTTCCGTAGTGAACAAGGAAGCCTTATACAATAGTTTCGCCATGTCCCTCTGTCTGTCTGTCCACGGCTTAGCTCAGAGACTATTAGTACTAGAATACTAGCTGTAATTTGGCACGGATATGTATATTATTCACGCCGACAAAGTGTTAAAATAAAATCTTGATTTTTTTTTTCAGGGTACCTCCCCTAAACGTGGAGTGGGAATGATTATTTTTTTCTCGACTATTCCATGGTGTGGGGTGTCATTAGATAGGTCTTTCAAAAATATTGTGGGTTTGCGGGAATCATTTTTCGATTCAGGGATCCGTTTTCGAAATATTAAGCTTGCAAATGCAAATTTTTGTTGAAGTCATGTGTTCCCCTGCCCCTGCCAGCTAAACGGTTGTTTCTAGAAATGTGAAAAAAATCACGGCAGTAGTATATATAATGAAGTTAAAAGAAAATCTATTACAGCTAAGAAGGTTTTACAAGTTAACGAGTAGTACTCAATTTTGTAAGACGAGAGGTTTTTGTCGAAGTACTACGGAACCCTACACTGCGCGTGACTCGACACGCACTTGACCGCTTTTTATCATAATCTTTAACATCTTATTTATTCGTCGCTTACAGATCGACATTTCAAAAATGAATAACATAATATATTTCAATTTTTAAGTGTCTGTCTTCAGTGGTTGAAGCTGTGCGTGCGTTGTCTTTCAATCAATCCACCAATCCGGACTTGGCCCCCGTGTGTAGAGTATGGCCTAACCTTCCCGACCCCCGTGCTGAGACCCGTGCCCCGTGCCCCTGCGGTGGGGACGATATGGATTGTTAACGGCAACCCATCAAGAGATAAATAGAATCCATCAGTATTTTAGTCAATCAGTAATATTTTATGGGAATAAATTGATGTACTTTTCCTGACTTTATTCCTGATTTTCCGAACTTATTTAATCTTAATGTTGACGCCTCGTATGGCAACCCTGATAGAATATAAAATAGATGTGTAGTGTAGACACCTACCGGCCTATTTTCAGGTTCAGAGGTTATAACAACATCAGGGCTGAGGAAAGCCAATCAAGTCTAGCAATCCGTTACCTCGCAATATACTGAGAAATCATAACGGAACATGCGAGGGTTTTCTAAGATATTTTCTCTTACAATTTACAATCTATTTATATTGTATCTAATTGAAGTTTATCATAATAGACAGCCACACTTCACACTACGTCTCTTGAAACTTATCGATCCTATAGTATGGGAACAGAAGAGGAAATATGATTAGACATTTGTTACGACACAATGACTTTCTAATTAACTTCATGAAGGGAAAGAAAAAAGAAAACAGAGGCAGAGGGAAGCCGAGAATTAGTTATATCGATCAAGTGACGACCAAAGTGGCGCTTGTGTTTTTATTATAATTAAAAACAAATAAATATATACGTATTTAATAGGATACCGTCATAATATTGTGTGGAAATCACCTACCTATTACAAGTTCAACGCTACAGACAGATCGGGTAGAGAGGCTTTTTTTTAGTTTAATATAAAGCAAACTTTACATTTACTGTGTGTATAATAAAGAGTGTTATTTATTTTATATTACTAACTAACCCTTATACAACATATGAGTTCCATTAGATACGGAACCCTAAGATTGGTCTGTTTCAGGAAAAGTAAGTTATCTTAATTAAACTCAATGACCAAAGAAATTTGTAACAGCCTGTAATATTTATCGCACTCAATTTGTCCCGAACCACTTTAAGGAGCTTTTTTTTGTGTTTCTAACAAATATTTATTTCTCGACCCCAATAAAAACGATTTGACGGTAATATGCCAATAAATAGATATCTATCTTCGGGTAGAAAGCTAAAATAAGATATTCCATTATACTGAAAGGAATAAAACCACGTTCCTTCACGTAAGACATTTCTTTCAGTGAGAATAAACTACAATAATAATAATGACTATCGGACCGAATAGATCAAATCCCAGCTTATTGGCGATTTTCCAAAAAATATGGACAGCTCGTTTACTGAGCATATAGGCATGATCAAAGTTTGATTTAAACGTTTGGTATTAGGGTTTCACAGTCGAAACCTTGAGTGTATAGGTTCCGAGTGGTAGGGCCTCTGTATTAAGTAGAAAGAGGTGAAGAATTTGTAAATCATCTATTGAAAAAAAAGTTTTGAAATTACATCAAGAACCAAGCCTCCTCTCCGACTCCACTCGTTTGTTCTACTTTTTTTATCCATAACTGGTAAACCCTTGGCATTATCTCACCTGGTGGTAAATAATGACATCGAAGATGAAAGCGGGAAATGAAACGGCTAAACGCTTTCTAAATTATGCTTTTCGTACTAACTCTAAAATTTCATTTCACCCACTTACATTCGATAACAATATTAAGGAATTCCCTTTGTTAGAGCTCATCAACAGCCTCAAAGCAATGTACACGTATGTCATACTCAAAACTCAAAATGTTACACATGCTTTTAAATCGTCATTTTTTTTTCTACCTAGTACAAAGTCCCTACCACGCGGGACTTGTACACTCCAATATTTAGGAGTATATTGGTACGGTTAATAAATGCTTGGTTGTCTCACTAATGGTAAATTATGTTAATGCTGCAAGCGGGCTTACTAAGATTTCCCAACGCCATTGCGTTGGGAAATCTTAGTACCCCATAGTCTTAGTGCCCCATTGGAACATTAACGTCATTAACTTAATATAATGGGATATTTTCAATGTATCTATTGAATATGTCCATTTTAAAGCATTTTAATTACGAGGAAAAAAAATCTTGTTATGTAATGCGAACCTGTGGATTTTAAAATTTTGATCTTAAGTGCTGTCGAGCTTGAGATATTCGCTATAAAAATGTTTCGCACTTCCGTGATTAGCTCCTTCATTATTCGCACCTGAGTGGGAACTTCACATTGTAAGGAATGTAAATGTCTTCTGCTTCGAAGAAAGTATTAATTTTATTTCAATTTTATGAGTGTCATGTATGAATACAATTCTTTACTATTTGCTGATTTTCATTGAATGAAATATAAAATATTATAAAAAAGCGTCGGTGGCGCAGCGGGTAGTGACTCCGCCCTCCTAATCAGAGATCTCGGGTTCAAATCCTAGCCAGTGCACCAATGCGTTTTTCCAAACTTACATGCATTTTCATACCGACTTCTTTAACGGTGAAGGAAAATATCGCGAGGAAACCTGCACATCAGATTTCTAGATGTATATGACGATGCTAAGTGCAACACCAGGCAACCGTCGTCTATACCTTGTGGATAGGATGGTTTAATGTGCTACACGATAAGATAAGAAAGAAGTGAATAAAATACAGCCTATATATCGTGACCCGACCCACACCCGTGTGATTGAGGTCATCAAATCAGCCACAAAACGTTTGCGCGTAACCATAAACCTAACCGCAAATGACGATTCGTAACAGTTTTACCGACACTGCAAAAACTTGGGAGACCTCTATACGACACATAGCTTTATTTTTTTTATCGGAACGCCTCATGTAGGGTATTATTTTTCGAGTGTACGAGTGTATGTTTACGAGTATTTCAGTGGAGTTGTGGCTTAAATAGCTTGATAAATTTGGAAGTGTGAGGTTGCTTTAAATTCGCCGTAAAAATTGGTAGGGTTTTAAAATGTTTAACTACTTTATCTTTTTGTTGTTTAAAAACCTCTAACTAGAAGTACTGTCTCTGGAAGGAGAAGTACATTATACACTTCGGGACACATCTATCGGCTCACCTAGCATTTTAAGTTATAATGGACTATAGCTAAAAATAAATGTTAGGTAAAAACAAAAAGCTTTTATGCAATTTTGAAGCCGGCACATTTGCAATCTTTTTTGGATGCCATTAGTTCCAAATTCAAACACAGGAATAGCCTATAGCCTGTGGTCTATAGCTAGGTTTTATCTATAGGCTATTAAAACTTTAAATCATAGGTGGGCCGATAGATGTGTACGGAAGTGTATTACAGCTACATTCTCTCTCTTTTATGACATATGACATATGACGTGCAGTCACAAGAGAATGACGGCGGTTCCACTATTTCAAAGACATCCCCTAGACACATACTGTTATAGCCGAATCTCTTAGGATTCAAGTTACTTAAAGCAAAGTAAACATGTCGACGTTGAGCTACATCTCGGATAGTGCTTTTACATGACCTTTGTTCTCTCCAGTATAGTTTATTTATTTCAATCAGATAACAAAGTCCATATTAATATCTTCTCATCGTGTGACACATTTAACCATGCTATCACAAGGGATAGACGCAGTTGCCTGGTGTAGCACTAGAAAAAACAAGAACATGACTTTTTACGATACTCGTTTTCACTGAGAAGCGACAAATGGCAGATGTTACGCTTGAAACTCAACAACTTTCTCAAAGGAAGCTGTGCAATAGAGCACAAAAAAATTACGCCCCATACTAATCGGCAATCTTGCTCTCATGTTAATGATTCTGTAGTAAATGTTTTTTACCTTTTGTCGCTTGTCGGCGATTCAGAAGTCGTCCTGTATGATGATAATGATGATGATGATGATGAACGACCATTCGATTTTGCTCATGGCGATCACTTCGACTTTCCCCATCTTATAGTATACTACAAAGATAATACAATAAAGTTAAAATCGACGAACAATGCTGTCCATGTAGCTGAATACTGTGGAACCCCGGGCACTATCTAAGGCGATTATCACACGGGAGGCGGTTTACAACCGATTGGAAAATGTACTAGAAATGTATGAAAACCGCGCTAGCCCGTGTGCAAGGCTAGCGCGGTTGGCGGGCAACCGCGTACCAGGCGGTAGCCTCCGCGGCTACATACATTTCTAGTACATTTTCCAACCGCGGCGGCTACCGCCGCGGTTGGAAACCGCCTGCCGTATGATAATCGCCTTAGGGATTATTCCAATCCTATAAAATATTCCCTAAAAAGTAAAGCGCTAAAAAAATACTGCTAATAATATATAATAATAATAATATTTTTTCTACCGCTTTCTACTAAAGTAATTATTACTTTTAAACTCATTGGTTTATGATTTAACTTGGAAAAATAATTTTGTCTTTGAAAAAAAAATGTGTTGCAGGGAGTTTCTTTTAGACCCGACCATTCTTCTCTCTCAGCAAACACTATCAAAAATCAAAATCAAAATAATATTTATTGTAAGTAGGTATGTATCAGTGTACACTTTTCGAAGGTCATACTTTTTCTACCTAATACGAATCTTCTACCACTTGGAACTCGTATACCCAACATTTCGGGAAGTGTTTGCGGAGAGAGAAGAAAGTCGGGCCCAAAGTAAATTCCCTCCAATACCTTTTTTTCAATAAAAGGCTTACACTCTGTTACATAATTCGTGTAAACAAGTCTAATCATATTTATATATGGTTATATACCATTATAAGAGAATGTAAAGGATCGACAAAATACATAGGGACACGTGTGTTAATATGTAATGAACTGTGTATTCATCATTCCCAACAAACATTAATGACAAGAATAGGCCAGTTCACACGGATAGCACCCTATCACGAGTAAGTATAACACGAAAGTCAGCCATCGCTCCCCTCAACCATATTTGTGGTTCCCCAAATGTTGGGTATACGAGTTCCAAAAGGTAGGAACTTCGTATTAGATATAGTAAAAAGACCTAATAATATTTTTGATTTAATTAGATTTTTCGTTTCTTTTTCATCCTACTCATACGACGGATAATTACGAGAATTGTGTACGAAAAAAACATATTTCAATATTTTTTATTTAATTCATAGGTGAGCGAGTTTCAATACGCGCCTTGATAAAAAAAAATATACAGCACTTATTCGAAACGACGTTTTAAGCCTTTTGGAACGGTTCGCTAAGGAATAATCAGGGAAGCGAAAGACAGGTACTCTTTTGTTTTTCTATTATTTTATGCACGGGAGCATTTCCGATACATAATAAATGATTTTTCCTTGTGGCTGGTCCAGGCAGCGTGCCAATATAATTCAGAAAAACTTGCTTGGAGAAACTTGCTGATAGTTTTCTTATAAACACGAGTAGTAGTTATTTGTTTTATTAGTTCCAAACTGATCTCTCGTAACAAAAGTAAAATAATGTTCCGTATCTTAAACAAAGACTAAAATATTCTTCTTTCTTTATACTCTCTATTAGGGATATCGTATTTATAGTACCTCACAAAAAGTATATTATATGCAGTATATTATTTACTCTGAGGTAGGACAAAAACAGACTTTTTAGTACCATGTGTGTGTTAATCCCGTCGTTACATGTACAAGATAATCCAGTAGTTGTCCAGTAGAGGTCATTTGACTTACTTTGATTAAGTTTTATTCAAAAATTGAAATTCTGAAAGATGGAGTCATTGTGTAATACAGTTATTTTCGTACTAATAACGATTATAAATTAAAAATGTACACATGAAAACCCAAGCAAGTAAGTTTTTCTGCAATTTCAATAAGAGATCAAACATGAAAATAACTTGAAACGGCCCTTAATCAACTTTTGAATGACCGGGTCTTCCTATCTTTCCCACGTTCATGGCTAAACCGTGTCAGATACGGCTCAATTATTTTTCTAGTCCCTAATCAAGAACCCGTAGTGTTTCCATTACCGGGGCAGGGTACCTCTTACCTTTGTATCTATAGGGTCCTTCTAAACAACCTAAAAAAAATGTAACAGTGGCTTCTACTCATGAAACTGAACAACTTTCCCCAAGGAACCTATACTCAATTCGCAAAAAAATTTTTGGACTTCCCATACAAAATTGGTAGTTCAGTTGATTAATTAGTATGAAGAGAAAAAAAAATTGCGAATTGAGTATAGGTTCCTTGGGGAAAGTTGTTCAGTTTCATGAGTAGAAGCCACTGTTAAATTCTTTTCAGGTATTTCATAAGGACCCTATATATACCATACGTTGACGATCAACCCATATAGGTAATGTTGCCATAATTTTGGAAGAAATTAATTAGGGCGATACTCTAAGTAAGGTCAAGTGCAGATATACATAAGTAGGTCTATCTTTCATGCCAGTGACCTTAAGAGCGTGAGAGCAATAAACGTAAGATCCAATAAAAAGAAAACCCAACATTATTGTACAGAATGACAGGTGCCAAATCCATAGAACTTAAGAAAGATATTTTTATCAATCGACAAAAACTTTTATATTATAGTATTGAAAATTTCTTATAAATTCATTGGGTTCCTTTAAATATTCCAATATTTGAATATAACACATATACATAGCATTTTTCTATGACAAACAAGATCCTACGGCGAAGGATCTTGTATCAGTACGATTAGCAAATATTCGGGGTGTTATAAAATAAGCTTAAAACCCGTTAACTAGAGCTTCTACTCGAAAACCTTTTATTCTACGACCTCACTGAAACCGCAAAAAAAATGGATTCTCCATACACACGGGCCAAACAGCTGATCAATATGTATGAAGAGTCCAAATGTTGAAGAACAAAACCTTCTTGCTAGTATGATAAGTAGATGCGCTCTATAAAACGTGTATTTCACTTATATTTTGATACACTCTGTAGATATCGTAGGTCGCTACGATGATAAAAGAAATGTAATAATATGAAAAGGGATGGCATTAGCTGTTTTATTTCCCAATCCTTTGGAAATATAGCCTGGGGTATCCGATAACAATTCTTTATATTTATGAAGCTCAATTTTATGACTTGGGCAGTCTGTGTAGGCTTGCTGTGGTGGCAACCTTATTGAGTAGGTATTTTTTTACATAAGACTGACCTGTATGTTGTTTACTTATACTACTGACTTTTATTAGAGGATCAGTTTACACCAAGACACGAAATACCTATACGGAGTTTGAAAATGTACCAACCAATTACAAATTGAAACCAAATTACAAAATGAATGAAAAATTTGAGCAGTTGTGGCTCAGTGTGGATTGCGTGGTCGCCTCAATCACGCAAGTTAACTACCTAAAGACATGGTCATATGGATGAATGGATTTGGTTGTTAGTAGAATTTACCTCGACAAATTCCGTCCCTCGCAAGACAAGTTAAGTAGTTGATGCCGGTATCTATCTATTACTTGATCAAATTGTTAATCCTATCAGAATCCTCATAGGAGGCTTGAGAAGTTCTGAGACTGAGGCTGGCCACAAGTCCCACAACCTCCACAAATCTGAACTTGGCCCCCGTATGTGGAGTATGGCCTAACCTAACCCAGGTTTGGGAGGAGGCATTATGAAATGAAATGAAAATATTTTATTCGAAGCAGGTAGTAGTGTACACTTTTCGAACGTCATTCTTTTATCTACCTAATACAAGGTTCCTACCACTCGGAACTCGTATACCCACCGTTTCGGGAAGTGTTTGCAGAGTGAGAAGAAACGGCGGGCCCTAAAGAAACTCCCTCCAACACATATATTTTTTTAAAAGTCTTATATTCTATTACATCTTAATGCTAGATCAATAAATGAATTATACAATGTCATGTCTGTAAAATAAGAATAAAGAAAGAAAGGATTCAAAAGAGATAAAAGTAAAAATTATTTGTAGGTTAGTAGCAGAATTATTTGTATTATGACTATTATGTAATAATATATGATTATCAAAATTCAGTTGTTCTGTCACTGGTTATGTCATGTATTATATTACCTGACTTCTTCAGAAGCAGAGTGATTTACGGGTATTGTATGTATAGATATTTGTTCTTTGACTAAAGCTAAACTAACCTAATAGACCATATTTTCCCAATTTTTTTCTTTTATGGCAGAGGTGGCAAACGAGCAACCGGATCACCTGATGGTAAGCGATTACCGCTGCCCATAGACACCTGCAACACCAGAGGAGTCACAAGTGCGTTGCCGGCCTTTAATTGTCTCTGCAATGTTTAAATGTGGGATATATTTTAAGCAATCACATTTTTTTGGATTAGTTGTTAAGGTTTTTGATGTATCTAAAAGTGTTTTAAAATCGTGTCCGACCTATTTCTCTGTTTCGATGTAGTTAAAACTTCTCGTGACATTTGGTCATTGCGACAAATCTCCGCTCGAAACTAAACTGTCTCGAGAGACAGCTTACCGCCACCCCCATAAAAAATCCTCCCTTTATGACCTTTCCTTACTTCTGGGTAACCAACGGGATTTAATAACTTCCCAACACACTATACAGGGTATAAATCTAATCGTGCGTCATATTTTAATTAGTGCCTCTACTCCTGATTCTGATCAACTTTCCCCAAGGAACGCATAGTAAATCGCAAAAAAAATTTTGGACTCTTCATACTAATTTGGCTGCTCGGCTGATCGATTGTATGAAGAGTCCAAAAATTTTTTTACGATTTGATTATTACGGGTTCCTAGGAGAAAGTTGTTCAGAATCAGGAGTAGAAGCACTGATTAAAATTTGACGCACGACTATATAACCAGACTATATTACTATATAACCAGAGACATAGATTACAACAGTGATATACCGCCAACAACGGAAAAGAGCAAAAGATTCAAAGCCTATAATATCTATCTGTAATATCGTATCTCTTAAACAGGTGGACCGATTTGAATACGTTTTTTTTAATTTGGAAGCAGGTTTCATTGCGCTGATTCTTAGCTATGTTTAATGATAATCAGTTCAGTAATTTTTGAGTAATGCTATTGTTATTGTTGGATTTTATGTAAGTTACCACGTAGCTTTTGAAAGTCTATATATTTTGCTCTACTGCTCAAACAGATGGTTATGATTTTTAGTGTTCATTGTTACCAACTGTTACTGAACGGATTGATGGAAAAATCCATCTAGAAATAAAAATCCATCTGAAATAAAATTTTCCTTGATTTTAGGAAAGTCTCTCACATAATGGCAACACTGTTCCAGTCCGGCATTATTCACATTTCTTATAACTTGCACAGCTACAGATTTATGGGCAGTAAAAACAAAATGTCTTCGTCGTATCCCACTTTTCTTTTTAGTGGATCTCATTTTTATTTGACGCTTTTCAATCTTGGATCAGAATAACTAAACCTAAGGGATCTTGAGTGTTTCAACCCATCTTAGTATCATTTTAGCTGTACATATTTAAAAAAGTTACAAATATCCCGTCGTAGGTGTTTATGTGCTTTTTTGGGGTTTTTAGCAGAGAATAATGTTTTTCGGTTTTCTTTTATCCTTTATTGGTAATCCCTGGGTATCATCTCAACTGATGGTAAGTGATGATGATACCGAAGATCGAAGTGGGCTTATCAAGATTCCTCAACGCAATGGGGAACTGGCTATCTTCATGCCGGAACACATCAATGCTCCTAACATTGATGTTTGGCGGCAAGATAACATGGTTGTAGCTAGCCAGGCGGGCTCAGAAAATGCCCTACTACCAACCAAACCGAGTCCTACAAAGTTGGACCCCTTCGGGAATTGAACCCGGTACCTCCTTATGTGAAGCGAGCGGACTAGCCACTAGAGCAAGGAGGTTGTTTTCCTATGTATGTATGTTCGTTTCCTCGTTATACAATACAATGTTGCCCCTATAGAAGAAAATACAACACAATACGATACGTTACCATCCCATACCATACAATACAAGTATAAAACATGATGGATTTTGAAGTGCGAGGTGTCACTGGATTCGTCAAGACCAAAGATAAAAATTATCACAACGTCATTGCAATCAAAATCAAAATCGGTTTTAATTTTTGTGCATTTGTTAAATAATGATTATATATTAATTTAGGTTGCGTTTCAAAACAAATTCCAGAGAATAATCTTGATAGCAGAGCCTCTATTATATTCTATCTCTTAAGCATTAAAGGGACAGACTTTACCAAGAAATTATCAACTGATTTGGAAAAGGCCCTTGTTATTAAGATTCTATGAAGTACTGCTTAGAGACAAGTATAAACCTAAAAGTTCTTACAAAAACATCTGAAAAAATTAACTCTGGTTTCTATTCATGAACCGGCAACTTTACAAGGGAATCCATATTCAATTCATAAAAAGATACTAAAAATTAATCAGCTTTTTCGCAAACTTTGTAAGAGAAGTATTTTTTTTTGAGGGTTGAGTTTAGCCTCAGTGGGAAAAGTTTTATAACTTCACAAGCAGAATAACACCTAATTACTTTTTAAGGTTCCGTAGTCAACAAAGAACCCTTATAGTTTCTGTCTGCGGCTTAGCTCAGACACTATTAGTACTAGAGAGCTTTAATTTGTCACGAATATGCATATTAATCACGCAGACAAAATGGTAAGATAAAGTGTAGAAAAAATTTTTTTTCAGGGTACCTCCCTCCCCTACTCGTGAAATGGGAATGAAATTTATTTTCTCAACTACCCCATGGTGCGGGGTATCCTTGGGTAGGTCTTTCAAAATATTGTGGGTTTGCGAAAACCATTTTTCGATTCAGAAACAGTTGTTTCTAGAAATGTGAAAAAAAGTCACGGCAGTAGTATGAAGAGTGTAAAAAAAGATTTTAAGGGGTTACTCAGAATCAAGTATAGAATACAGGAAAAATAAAATAAAAATCCGATTTCCAACTTTTTCCTAGTTTCGCATACAAAATAATGATTCACTATTCAGATTTAGTATGGAAAAATGAAAAAAAAGATGTAGATCGGTTTTTTAAAATATTTTTCCTGTATTCTATACTTACTTGATTTTGAGTAACCCCTTAAAATATCAAACGCCCTTTTTTACCCCCTGTATACAACGAAGTTAAAAAGAAAACTATCACAGATAAGTAGGCTTTACAAGTTAACGAGTAATTTTGTAAGAGGTTTCCCCTTGAAGCAGTGTTTTTCGAAGTATACGTACTACGGAACCCTACACTGCGCGTGGCCCGACACGCACTTGACCGCTTTTTTTATTATTTTAGAAGAACCCTATATAAATCAAAGACTTGCTGAAGTCATTAAAAGATCTGTGACGATATTAAAAGTTTCTCCTTCAAAGCATCGTCAAGTCCACAACTACGTAGAAAAACTTTTATAGACCGATCTTCGACGTAAATTCATAAAATCCCAAGTTTGATTTCCGCTGAAATATTCTTGAGTGAGACGACATTAACAAAACAAATAAAATTCTTAATCATATTACTGAGTCGGACAAAAAGTTGTCTTGGACTCTATAAAATCGTAATCCTCGAAGCTTATTAAGGTGGGTACCTATTTCACTCAGACAAATTAGATTTAGCAAAGAATGCCACCGGAAACGAAGGAGGCTAATTCATTACGAAGATTTGGTAATGGATTGATGGTAGCTACGGGGCTTATTTAAGTCTATTAAGGAAAAGTCAGGAAAGGAAGCAAAGGAGAAAAATCTCACTTGATGTAAAGATAATACTAAAAATAGAATAAGCTTCACAGCGCAGAGCAATAAGATATAATCTTAGGCCCATTCCAGGTAAGATTTACCTACTAAGACTGTACCTTCACACGTTAAAAAATTTTAATAGGGTATCCGCCTGCTGTAGGGAAAAAGGACTCTCATGAAAGTGTTCTGTAACGCGTTCTCATAGTACCCGCAGATTCAAATGAGATGAAATATAAACAAACATGGCGTCTACGATAAACGAAATTAACCTCTAACATCTTAACCATAGATTTTAAAATGGTAGATCTGTCAATTCCTTGCAAATGGACTATACAAAGTGTAAATAATCGACAACGCTGAACGCGTTAAAAAACCGACTTCAATCGCGTAACATATGAGTCACACTGAGAACCTCCTTTTTTAAAGTCGGTTAAAATACTAAAACCTTCTCCTAAATGTAACAAATACTTTTCTGAAAACCGAATTAAAATCGGTTCAGCCAAACGCGAGATAATCGCGAACAAACATACATACATACATACAGGTCAAACTGAGAACCTCCTTTTTTTGAAGTCAGTTAAAAAAGTGCTTTTTAAGGGGTTACCCAGAATCAAGTATAGAATACAGGAAAATATTGAAAAAATCCGTTCGACAATTATTTTTTTCAGTTTTCCATACTTAATCTGAATAGTGAATCAAGAAAGTTCTTTAGAAAATGGACAACAGATTACTTTTTGCTTAGGTTTTCAAAGAAAATCCTAAGAGTTATATTTTTGCACAAAAGTGAAAATATTTTGTTGCCATTACGTAAATGTGAATAACAATTCGAAACACTTTAAAAATATCGTAAGATATTTCTCACTCGAGCATCCCGTTTCCAAACTTTCTATTTCTCTTTCTTCTGCGCCCAGTCTGTAGTGGATTTTACTAGTAGTTAAGGGGTTGAATTTCTAAGGGCATTAAATACTCTTAATCCGGCACTCCATGATCGTAATTAAAATCTCAAGTTCCATTTTTGCCATGGCAATACTTAATTCGTTTCTTGAAAGTAAAAAAATACCTATGCTCGGTATAAATGTAACCTTTGTACAAGAGCATAATTACGAGCAAATGAAAAAATTCATCGAAGAAACATAACCTTTTTATGTGGAGGGGGCGGCCGCCACCATTAGATCTCGCACTACCTAAAAATTTTGCTAGGGTCACCACTGTTTGTACGGAATCCTCGGTGCGCGAGTCCAGCTCGCACTTGGCCGGTTTTTTTATACCATTCCCACTCCCTAACATGTAACAGTGGAAAAACTAGAAGACCACTGAAGACATTTTCACAAAAAAAAAGCTAAGAACCACCGCATTCAAATCGGTCTAGTGAACTTAGGTGGGTTTGAATCATCGTAATGCCACAGACATACAAGTAAACAGATACACACATAACTAGACTGCACACTTAAAACATCCTTTTTTTGTAGTAAACAAGACCTGTTGCAAAAAGTCTGTGAAATAACTGACGAGTTTTTGTTAGTTATGTCAACAACTCACTCACTTGAGCACGACATTCTTCACATACTTTGAGAAGGCTAGGCCATACTCCACACACGAAGGTAAAGTTCGGATTGGTCGAGGTTGTGAGGCCACGGAGGCAGTGAGTTAGTTACTAGTAGTGATTTATTTATTGATTTTAAAAAGTTTTAAGCCTTCATAAGGCCTCTGACACGGCTTAAACTGCTCTCTAGCAACCGGCACCAATATAGCAATATGTACTTCAGGCCAGCAAGTAAAAAATGCTACTTTCATTTGAATGTTAAAACGATTGGTCAAAGAAAGAATAATTTATTTAAAAGCTTTTCCTCTTTTCTCTGAAAAAGGGATTTGTCTGTATGATGAAAAACGGACGTGGAAGGTTCAGTGACTTATGCACTGTTTCCGCTGTCCATTTATTATGAAATTACGTTGAGTGTACAAGTTCAAAGTGGTAGAACAATGTGTACAGCATCTACTTAAATAAAAACCTTTTTCGATTTGATTTGAGTAAGGTCTCGAAAAAATCATTTAAACACATCTAAATCTTCGTCGTATATGCTCGTATAAAGAATCCTTAAATCGGTGAAATTACATCCCTCCTGTTATTCCCAAAGGTACCCAGATACTTTGAAACAATAAATAAATATTAACTATGGAAACCTAATTTCTTGCCCCGCCTGCCCTGCACGCAGAAAGAACTTTTGGACGCTACTGAAAATGCAGTACTCGTAGCTAAATTCTGGGCCAGCACGATTTAAATTAAGATTGTTGTTGACTCTATAAGAAGAAGAATAGAATAGAATAAAACAGAACAGAACAGAACAGGACAGGACAGGACAGGACAGGACAGGACAGGACAGGACAGGACAGGACAGGACAGGACAGGACAGGACAGGACAGGACAGGACAGGACAGGACAGGACAGGACAGGACAGGACAGGACAGGACAGGACAGGACAGGACAGGACAGGACAGGACAGGACAGGAAAGGACAGGACAGGACAGGACAGGACAGGACAGGACAGGACAGGACAGGACAGGACAGGACAGGACAGGACAGGACAGGACAGGACAGGACAGGACAGGACAGGACAGGACAGGACAGGACAGGACAGGAAAGGACAGGACAGGACAGGACAGGACAGGACAGGACAGGACAGGACAGGACAGGACAGGACAGGACAGGACAGGACAGGACAGGACAGGACAGGACAGGACAGGACAGGACAGGACAGGACAGGACAGGACAGGACAGGACAGGACAGGACAGGACAGGAGAGGACAGGACAGGACAGGACAGGACAGGACAGGACAGGACAGGACAGGACAGGACAGGACAGGACAGGACAGGACAGGACAGGACAGGACAGGACAGGACAGGACAGGACAGGACAGGACAGGACAGGACAGGACAGGACAGGACAGGACAGGACAGGACAGGACAGGAAAGGACAGGACAGGACAGAATATCGTTTAATTCCAGACACAACAGAACAGAACAGAACAGAACAGAACAGAACAGAACAGAACAGAACAGAACAGAACAGAACAGAACAGAACAGAACAGAACAGAACAGAACAGAACAGAACAGAACAGAACAGGAACAGAACAGGAACAGAACAGGAACAGAACAGGAACAGAACAGAACAGAACAGGAACAGAACAGGAACAGAACAGGAACAGAACAGGAACAGAACAGGAACAGAACAGGAACAGAACAGGAACAGAACAGGAACAGAACAGGAACAGAACAGGAACAGAACAGGAACAGAACAGGAACAGAACAGGAACAGAACAGGAACAGAACAGGAACAGAACAGGAACAGAACAGGAACAGAACAGGAACAGAACAGGAACATAACAGGAACAGAACAGGAACAGAACAGGAACAGAACAGGAACAGAACAGGAACAGAACAGGAACAGAACAGGAACAGAACAGGAACAGAACAGGAACAGAACAGGAACAGAACAGGAACAGAACAGGAACAGAACAGAACAGAACAGAACAGAACAGAACAGAACAGAAAAGAATATCGTTTAATTCCAGACACAGATTCACAAATAGTAACAGTAACAAATAGTATAGTAAGAAGAATAAATATTAAATACAAACTTTTTTAATCCATTGGTTAATTAATAAAGGGTGTAACTGCAAAATCATACTTATTTTGAATATAATATTGCGATTTGTTTATATGTTCTTTGGAACTTTTGGAAAAAGTTGTTGTGCTCGATAGTCTTTAGACTACTAGACTACTTCGCTAGTTTGTGATTTAAAGTCAGTACTTTTAGCAAAAAAATACTTTGCTCACTTGTTACACAAATAACTATTGTATCCAGATATGATTTATGTAAGTTTTAGTAATTTAGTTTATTTAGCAAAATTGTTTACATAATAATCAATTTTATCATAATTTAGAAAAAGGAATATAATAAGAAGACCATTCTCTCAAAACGATCGGTTAGATCCAACTCAAAAGATGTACTAAAAAATTTATTTATCTTCTTTGCCCTACCTTTCAATACTTTTCACGAAATATTTATAAGGGTCAGCATTAAGAATAACTTTGACCGACTTCTTACAGTTTTTTTAGCTTTGTAATCGCCTGTTTAATATTGAAACTTTCCTTATTATTCTAATAGAGAAAGAAATTCTAGTTATAAAAACAGGTATATCGGGTGTCCTGCAAACCTCTCTGGTGATTCTAATTTTTTACACAACTGTGCTGAGATCTCCAAGAAACATGAGTCAGCTTTTCAGCAAAGATATCACTAATCACTAATTAATATTATAAATGCGAAAGTATGGATGTTTGTTTGTTTATTTGTCTGTTTGTTTGATCCGCTTTCACGCTGAAACTACTGAACGGATTTGGATGAAATTTGATAGGTAGATATATAAAGCATTGGGCTAACACATAGGATACTTTTTATCCCCGAAAACTTGAAGGTTCCCGGAGGAATTACTAAAAACTGAAATTTTGACTTTGTCACTAGATGGCGCTGCTTTAACAGTTTATTTCTCTCTGGATCCATTTCTGAAGTCCACGCAGACAGAGTCCCGGGCGGAAGCTAGTTATGAATAAAGTTCAAAAATATTTTTGCGATTTCAGCAAAGTATAAGAACAATAGTTACTTATTCAGTTTCATTTTAAGAGTCATCATCATGATGATGATTATAAGAGCCACCTCACCAGTATATACCGGTCACTCTGTATCATTCATCACAAAATATGTACCAGCTGCTAGACAGCAGTTATTAAGCTGTGTCAGAGGCCTTTTCTTCTTCTATTTAAGAGCAAAGCTCTTGTCGGTGGAGCAACCTTATGAAGGCTTAAAACTTCTGTCCGTCTGTATGTCTGTCAAAACCCTTTTTCTTTTTCTCAAGAACGCGTAGACGTATCAAGTGAAATTTATATCAAATACTTAGACCTATAATCGCTTGAAGCTGTGAAAAAACCAAACTTCTGTGTCAACGCAATCAAGAGATACGGCCGTTTATGCCGCATATTTGAACACTCGCATGGGAATCAAAACCGATTTAAAAAATAGGGTTAGTTCCCATTGACTTAGAATCATGAAATTTAGCAACGAGCAATGTTTATAGCATAAGTAAAGGTAAAAGTACGAAAACCATAAATTTTTAGTTACATTACAAACTTTTTGTAATTTTCAGGTTTTTTTAGTACTTATTTGATATAGAATTCTAGGCATGTGTGATTATGAATTTATACGGAAACCTCGGTGCGCGAGTCCGACTCGCACTTCGCCGGTTTTTTACATAGCGTTGTGCGCAAAACTTGAAATTTACAATTAGCGCCAAGATCAAAATGGACGGTGATTTTTCATGGAAAATGTTAGCAATCCAACATCCAATCCAATTTCCGTTTTCATTTTTAAGTAATTAATTCTGACATTTAAGACTAAAAAGTTCCAGAGTTTGTTTTACGGAATCCTGGTCACGGCACCATCAAGTTATAATAATAAACCAACAACGACGAGCTCCGTCCACAGAGATTTCACTAATTAATTTCTGACCAACACCCAAGTTTAAGTTCAAGGTAATAATTTTAATTTAGATATAATTTAATTCGGTACTTTTTGTATACTTGGTCATAATGATGCCAAAATTTGCACTTGTTGGTCTTGTCACTTTACATAGATGTTTGAAAACTGAAATTACCTATTTAAATTTAAATATATTTGTTTAAATAAAAAGGCGATAGAGAGGGTGCTATGCTTTTTTTATTTGCGCCAATAGCAAAACTTTTCCCTTTACATTAAAAAAATAATCCAAAACGACTCCTGTCTCTACTTGGTGATTAGAAGAGCACTAAATTATCTCTAAACAACCTAAGAATAGAAATACAGGTTGAATTTATTCGCTCAATAGCGACCAATACGATGCTTCTATTGGAAATGAACACTTCACCCATAGAACCTATAAAATCGCAGCAAAAAATGAGTTCCCTAGTAGGTTATGTCAAAAATAGATCGGTCAATTTGCAAACTATGTATAAAAGTGAAATAAAATCCGATTGTACTCGTATTTTGAAGAACCTCCTTAAGGAAAGTTATCGAGTTTCAAGGGTAGCAAATACCGGTTGCCACTTCACCGTATCAAGTGTATAACGAATGGCTTACCTCCCCCCTCGAGGTACTGAACACGCCCTGGTAGCCATTGGAAGCCAAGAAATGTATGGTTCATTCCAATCAAAAAAAAGCAAAACGTAAACAAACTTACTATGGAACTAACACATGTCAGTGTCATCTGCATACTACGTTTGTTTACCTTTTGCTTTTTTTTATTGGAATGAACTATAGTTCTAGAGGCACCTTCTTTTGGTCCACAATTGTTTAGCCCTTGTCATCATTTAACCTGATGGTAAGTAATGATGATGCCGAATTATTTATTCATTGGTAATTGAATATGAAAAAACATTTTTAATTTGTGTTCAAAATTTATATGTCATTATTTGTAGTTATTATTGTCCCCATTATTTATTGTTATTATTTGTTTATTTTGTTGTTCTTTGTGTCAAAACTAAATACATGTGCTCAAGTAATGTAGTTTATAAATTATATTTTACACAAAAAAATTAAAACAGATTAGATAATTTTACCTGTATAAAAACTTAATCTAAAACATTAAAACTTCGCTGATGTATAAATAGATTAGCTATAGATTAGTATATAGGTATAGATTACATCAGCCATAGTATTTTATTTTCGTAGGAACCACACTTAAATGCCCCTTTTAATTAAATCCTTTCAAAGAAAGAGGGTGCAATTTAACATTTAAGATGCATCTCCTCCTTTAGAGAATAATATTTGTTACAAACTCTAATGGGTCTCATTCGAAATTCACATATATTGAATTTTCAATTTGTGATGTAACTAAAAAAGTGGTTTTCAGACTTCTCCCTTTACTTGTACGAATTGATTGCTAATGACCTCATCTATAGGCCCTTACAATATTCGCGTTGAATTACCAGTAACCTTGTATAGGTTTTGATTCCCATGCGAGTGTCAATATATTAAGTATAAACGGCCGTATCTCTTGATTGCGTTAGCATAGAAGTTTGATTTATTCACAGCTTTAAGAGATAGTTTCAATTTGATGCGTCTATATACGCATTCCTGAGAAGAAGGGTCTTGACAGATTGACAGGCGGACGGACAGACGGACGGACAACAAAGTGTTCCTATTCTATTCTATTTATCAATTTGGCATTCCACATCTCATTTAAGGAGTGATTTTGCCAATGTCAAGTGAAAAACGGGAGAATCTTCAATGAAAAAAAATGGCGAAACGCCGATGTCAAGTGAAAGACGCGGCTCTAAGGGTGATGGGCGCTTAAAGACGCTCCACGTGGTGGTTTGCTGCTGGAACTCGGAAAACAGCTTATCACTGAATTGGAATCACAGCTATTTCCCCATCACAAAAATAACGTTGAGACTACTCTAAGGCCGTGGCCTGGACGCAAGCGACGGCGACGGCGACAGCGACAGCGACAGCGACAGCGACAGCGACAGCGATGACTGTTCACGACGCAAGCGACAAGGTCACTGGGTTTGCGGCGACGACGTAGTAACGTGACTCTGTCGATGTCTGTTTGTCGCGATGTCGATATTTCGATATTTTCATAATTATTCTTACTAATATAATAACACTTAACACTGACTCAGCGGTTTGCGCTCCTGACTATTGAGGCGCAAGGTGCGGGGGGATATCAACTCCCTGAGCGAAGCCGGGCACTCCAGCTAGTATCAAAGTTTATCATTTTATTATCTGAAACTATTTTTTCTACTCAAACTATCGATAGTTTAAACTGGTTTATCGATTAAAGAAGAACGTCCCTAAACCCGCGACGTCCTTGAAATGTCGCTCGTCGCTCGTGTGTCGCCGCGCGTGTCACTGTCGTCCAAAACAGCTCCATACTAATCTATGGAAATGATCAAGTTGCTCGTGTCGCTGACGCTGTCGCCGTCGCTTGCGTCCAGGCCGCAGCCTAAAACGGAAATAATTAAAAAAATAACTCAGCAGACGTGTGCTCGGTACAAGTCCCGGCAACCAACCCCCCAAAGTGTTCCTATAAGGATTCCATTTTTTCCTTTTGAGGTACGGAATCCTAAAAAGAACTGGCTATTAAAGTTAAGTAAAAATAAAATGCTTAGTATAGAAGATCCCTTATTTTTACATTGAATACCAATTGGTCTCAGCATTTCCACTATAAGGCATAAAATTGAAAAATAAAGTGCAAAAAGGTTATCGGAATAAAAAATAATCATATGCGAAGACATCTACCTCAAGACATGTGTTATAACAATAGGTCGGGGAGAATGTACGATATTTTCGTATTTTTTTGAGTGTAAAGTTGTCATAAAACTTTTTTAGTTGCACTGTTTGTAACTGACTGAATTTAATACCATTATTGGCTGATACTTTTAAAAAACAAAAAAACCATCATTGTTTTTCTGGTATTTTTCAATTGTTTTTTTTTCCATGGTTTAAATATGAGTCGAAGCATCGAAGACATTCGGTACATTTTGAAAAATGAAATAAATAAAAAAAAATGTGGCTCAATCTGCAGAAAACAAAACAGGCTGTGTACGAGCCTAGTATAATGTAAGTAACAGGTGCAAATTCGGTTCAGGCGTTTCCAGTCTGGGAGTTTTTACGTTCAAGATGCACATAAATCGAAGGAAATCTTGAATTTTAATACAAAATACAACGAAAATTTTTGTAGTGTTTTATGAGAACACGAAATTAGGATTTCAATAAATGTTTCAAATTCATCAAACTTTTATTTTATTTTATTTTTGCGGCAATTTTATAAAAAGTACGGCATAAGCTTATCAAGGAGTTCATAATTATGAAACAAAAGTAAGTAAATCTCCTTTTTACACCGATATGCCTGTCCTTTGAAGTGTATCTGATCCTATAAAATGCCCCATTCAGCCCAAGCTATAAGTGAGTTGTTTACAATATACGTATAAAACATGTACTTTTGTAATGGACTGTGTCAAATCATCTCGTGATTCCATTTCGTACACTTCACTTCACTTCACGTTTCCAACATGAATGTTCTGTTGAACGTCATCAAAGGTATTCTGTTTACTTTTCCTTACAAATAGACAGATTTTATAATTTATTTTTTAACAATTGAATCCGCTTTTTGAGACTTTATGTATAGAGAGAACCTTAGTCAGTTGTCACCAAGTTGCCAGAAGCATGTTTGTTACTATTCCTCTACCTGCTTACGGCCTTAAAACTCAAAAAAAATATTAAGTATATAATTTTATCATATATCAAAATTTGTATGTGGATGTTTTATTATTGTTTATTCTACGTAACATAAAATTAAATGTAATAAAGGAGAATGGCCAATTTGTATGGGGACCGTTGGTCTCAGTTGCCCACATGGAGTAGTATCCTAAGACAGTATGCCTTCACTTGGAGAAAAATATATGTTTGTTTGAAAGATGAACTGATTTTTGCAATAATTAAATAATTGTTCCATGAATGTACGAGTAACCAGGTTTTTTTCCCCAACTCAATTTAAACAAGCACTCTTAGGATAAATTATACTACTCCATTAGAGCTCATACCGACATATTTCATAATACTACTGTCTACTTTTTGTTTGGGACACTCTTACTCATTGTCCTTACAAATCTGAAATGTTGTAAATACCCTGCATAGTAGCTAATCATCTTTTAAAATCCCCAGTGACATTGCTGGCAACACTGTTCGCGCTGGGCCAAGTTCAGAGCGACCGCTGCACCTGCCCCCATGCACACTGTTGATTGCCCGTACAGCCTGATCGTGAAACCTGTTTGTGGATGGAACGGAAAATCTTTTTGCACGTACCCCAGTGTATGCCAGTGAGTAGACAATACGCTTAAAAATAACTAAGCATTTTCATATGTATGAAATAGTACCGTGAATTACTGACTGACTTACAGACAACACAAAGTTTAAAGCAAGCATAATTAAATAAGAATAGGTATATTATTACTAATCATAAAACTAAGAATCGTACCTCAAATATTGACTTAAACTTAAGTCTTTTTCCACGAAACTGTATAATAGATGTTTTTAACAAGTTATTGAAATATGTTACAATACAATTTAATATGTATTTTCAAATTGCTATCACTACATGTCGCTTATATTAGGTGCTTACCTATGAAATTGACGTTTAGTTAAAAAAAGTTCAAAGACAAAATTAATATAAAATAATTAAGGTTTTAAAACAACTAATTATTTTCAAAGTACCATTGGACATTTAGAAATAAAATAATGCTTGCTAATTGCACGTTCTCTGAATATTTTGAGAGCACAGTGGTGTAGAAACTGTGAAAATGGATTTTTTCGTCACTGAAAATCGCCATTTTTTCGTAAAAAAAGTACTTTTTTTTATTTTTGAAGACTTCACTTATCCCAGCGTGTTATTCGTTACCATATGTATTTTTGAACATATTGCGCATAATATTTCACGATTTTCAGATAATTTCGATATATTTTTTTGGTAGAAAAAATTGACCCAATTGACCTCTAAGAAAACTCCAATACAGTATTTAATGGAACCCTACTTAGTCAGTTTTTACATAAGAGACATGAAATCACTAATTCATGAAAGACCTTGAATGTAGCTAGAAAATGATATATAATTTAATGGAAGTAAATTCATTTTTGGGGTAATATTATTCTGTTGAACTTTCAAAACTGAAACGCCTAAATTGAGGACCTAATAAATTGAGTCAAGTGATTTAATGTAAGTGCTATCACCCTTTTTGTAAATTAATCCCTATGGCCTCGTTTAAGGAGACGCGGGGCGTAGCGCGGTGCGTCAGGCGTCACTTCAGGCGTCGCGTTGCGCGGCGCGTTTTTCAGTACAAACAATACGCGCGTGATGACACTTCTACATGAACGCTCTTATAAATTACCATAGGTTTGATTTGACCGCGCCGCGCAACGCCCCGCGTCTCCCTAAAGGAGGCCTATGAAGTTTTTTAGTTAGAAATTAGATATTTTCAAGGGTTACATAAGTACCGCTTTGTATTTTCATTGTTGTTTGGATTAATTGTGATCTTTCAGCGCTCAGTGCTCTACAATGGTCAAGGAAGGTGCGTGTGTGACTGTCAAGTCAAATAAAGGATTAGAATGGATCGTTCCGAAACGTAAATAAAATGTAATTCACGAAAAATGTGTGATTCATTCTCTCTTTTTTTACCCTCGATTGGTAAGCCCTTAGCAACGTCACACCTGATTGTATGTGATGACGATGCCGAAAATGGAAGCGGGCTTACCAAGATACCCCAACGCAATGGGGAACTGGCTATCTCATCTTTATGCCGGAACACATGAATGCTGTTAACATTGATGTTTGGCAGCAAGACTTAGATAAGAATAGAATAGAATAAATCTTTAATTTAATCTTTAATCTAATTAAAATAATTAAAATTATAATAATAAAAAAATTTTTTTTTTTTTTTTATTTCTTCTTTCTCTTTAATCTTTTTTATGTGTTTTCGTTGTTATTTGTACTCTTTTGGTGTGCAATAAAGTATATTTATCTTATATTATCTTATCTTTATTTATCTTTATCTTTAATCTTTTTTAATCTTTAAAAGATGGTGAAGAGAAACCACCACCAACTAAACCAAGACCTATAAAGTTGGACCCCGCCTGAAATTGAACCTGTAACCTCCTGTTGTGAACCGAGTGGACTAGCCACAAGACTGGAGGCGTTTAAGCTATTATTCTCTCTTAGGGTCACTTCACACCGAAAAGCAAAGAAGATGCTTGAGGAAGCGACGTAACGCGGAGTATGAAGCTTGGGTGTATGTAGTATGATGACGCACGCCCTACTTTAGTATATAGATGAGTTAGCAATAAGTGCCTACTTTAAGTAATAATGTATTAGCCTTAAGTTTACTCTTGCATTATAAATCTGAACTCCAAACTCCGACCACCTTCGATCCTCGCACATCGCTACCACATGGCGACCCATACCAGTTACCGGAAGAAAATTCTGAGAAGTCAGAAGCATATCAAATATTTTTTTAATGAACAAAAAATTAAATTATGAACAAATACCTATACGAAGAAAGAAAACCGAAACTGAAATTTTGAAGATGGATATAAAATATATATTGAATAAAGAAGCAAAAATTTTGAAGAAGTTCAATAAAACATAATGAAGAACTGAAGACATGGAAACCATGGAACCATTGACAAGAACAACACGAAGACCATAAAAAAAGAAGATAATTATAGAAGATTACAAGTCAAGAAAATTATGAAAGAAGAATGAAGAAAGAACACTAGAAGCGAACGAGCGGTGTCCAGGGTACGCTATTTAGACATGTATTCAGTTAGTTTTACAGTTTGAACCTTTTTGTGAAGTAATAAGTTCTTTATTTTATCTTTATCGTAAAAATTGCTATTGCGAAAAGCCGCGCTGAGCCAAGACACCGCTTCTGAGCAAAGCCGAGTTCCACCGTAGTTCTACGAAGTGAAGTTACCTATGGGCCACTTTATCCAACGACATCCTACATGTATACTATTATAATGAAACTCAGTCCATTCTCAACACCAGATTTTATTTTCACACACTCACTTAATTTCCACACTATTTAACTTATTTTAACCAATAATAATTACTTAAAACTCTGAATATTTTATGTAACACCTTATGTACTTAGGTATGACAGTTTTGTCGCAGCTTTCGCCCTGGAATATGAATACGTAATGACCGGCCGCCGACTGAGCATGCTCTTTTATTGGTTTCCCCCTCTACTTGTCAAAGTGGTGTGATGTCGCCTCATGAATACTGAATTATCAAGTGAGGTACTGTTTTTATCAATTTAAATACTTTTTATTTACCACGATGACAAGCAAATATAGGTATTCTAAAAACATAAATAATTAAAATATACATATTGTAAATTAAAATTAGCTTTAAATAAAATAAAACATAACATTCGGCCATCCGTACGCGTGCTAACTCCGAAGCACGCAAAAATAAAACATAACATTCAAGCCATCTTTACTTGATACATGGTAAATTAACAAAAAAAAATAGGGATACTGTATAATAACACTTTCCAAGATTCAAGAAATCTTATAAATAATCTTACAAAACTACAACTTAATCGTTAATCTATTTTTACGTGTATTGAGCAACAAACTAAAGCAACAAATAAAACTACCAAAAATATATTTTCAACTTGCGCAAATTAACACGCAAATTGCTAAACCAAAATTGATTGATGAATTACGATTTCATTTTTATTTAGGAACATTTATGTAACATTAAGTACATATCAAGTTTTTATTATATTCGTTTATTGAATAGCATATATTTTTACAGACTTTTACTACACTATTATTTTACTTATCGTCACCACTACTACTAGATTCTACATCGGTGTTACTTTCTGATCCAGAAGATTTCTCAACTTCCAGGGCTTCAACATTTATCCATGGACGTATTCTATCGGCTGAAACTACACTTTCGTATCGTTTCATGTTAAATCCCGGAATATTAGTAATCGTATAGCGATCATTACCCAAACATTTTACTATTTTATAAGGACCAACAAACTTTGGGAGCAACTTTTTACTTTTACCCTCATTGTAAAAATTTGTTTTGGTAATTTTGATTAAGTCCCCAACAGAATATTCCGGAAAAGGTGTCCTATTTTTATCGTATGATTCCTTTTGTTTCTGTTGATTTGATTTTATGTTTTCGGCCGCATCTCTTCTTATTTCGTCAAGTTTACTTTGAGATGAAACAATAGCATCATCTCTTTCTAAATTATCCTCATCGTTATTGACCGATCCGAGTTTGTTATCAGTTACATTATTCATTTTAATCCCGAACAAGATTTCTGAGGCCGACTTTTTGGTAGTAGCGTTAATTGTATTGTTAATACCCCATTGTACTTTACCCAGTTGCTGATCCCAGGCTCGCTCATCTTGGCCATTATTTTGTGTAGATAAAGATGCCAATATTGTTTGGTTAAATCTTTCAGCTTGGCCATTGGCCCTGGGGCAAGCAACTGCGTTGAGTACATGTTTAATGCCTTTTTGAATACAAAATTCTTTGAACTGTGCAGAAGTAAAAGCAGTGCCACGATCTGAAATTATTCTTTTTGGTGTAGTAAAATCATTGAAAAGGTTATCTAGAACTTTTATAACATTTTTAGTTTTTGTATCTTTTACAGGTCTTGCAAAAAGATACTTTGTAAATCCATCTACAATGGTTAATATATAATTATTACCAAGTTTACTTTTCACGAATGGTCCTAGGTGGTCTAGGTGTAGTGTATAGAAAGGATTTTCTACTTTTTCTATCGGGTGTAAAAGACCAGAACGTGTCTTTGCAGCATTATCTTTGTGGTAGGCGCAGTCAATACAAGAGGCCACGTATTTTTTTACGAAGCGCCTTAGTTTTGGAAACCAGTAATTACTTTGGATTCTTTCCAGAGTTTTAGCAAATCCCAAATGACCAATCTCATCATGATTGGCTTTGCAAATTTGCCACCTTGCATTTTTAGGTACAACTAGGCGCGATTGTCCACCTACCTTACGATGTAATGCATGATTTTTAATTGTAAAGTTTTTCTTTATTTCCGCTACATCCTCTTGTAAATCAGGTTTTAATATTTTGGTAATACGCAGTAACTCCGGATCTGCCATTTGTAAACTTAATATCCAATTATCAGTTGAAATATTTAGAGTTTTCGCTACTTCACTATCTTCTTTTGCACTGTTAATATTTTGGACGTTTACACTTATAGGTGCGTTTCTGCTCAGTGCATCAACGTGGCTCATGCTAGAGCCTGGACGATATTCGATAGTAAAATTGTATTCACTGATTTGTAACCACCAACGCGCTATTCTTGGAATTAAATCGCGTTTTGTCAACGTGGTTCTCAAGGCATTACAATCAGTGAACACAATAAATTCAAGACCCAACAAGTAAGGCCTAAACTTTTTCAGAGAACAAACCACAGCAAGAGTTTCCAATTCATACGAATGGAAAAACCTTTCCTCTGCTGTGGTCTGTCGACTATAATATGCCACTGGTTTTAAAACTCTGGGATTTGTTTGCCACTGAACTAGAATCCCTCCCAAACCTAAAGAACTGGCATCTGTATGCAATTCGGTATCTAATTTGGGATCATACAGTGCTAGGATTGGTCGCTGGATAAGTTTAGTCTTCAATTCTTTAAATGCGTGATTTTCACAATCACTCCATTGCCATGTCACATCCTTCTTTAATAATTTAGTTAAAGGCCTTGCTATTTCGCCAAATCCTTTTACGAATCTACGAAAGTTGCTAGACAACCCTAAAAATTGCCTCAATTCGTGTACACTTCGCGGAACAGGAAAATCTTTTACTGCCATGATCTTTCTCTCGCTGGGTTTGATACCCTCAGCTGAAATTTCATAGCCTAAATACTCAATTTCCTCATCAAAGAAACTGCATTTTGAAAGTTTTAAGGTCAGCCCAGCATCCCGTAAAAGTTGTAAGACATCTTCTAGTCTTTGAAACCCTTCATCTATTGTTGCCGATGGAATAAGCAAGTCGTCCATGTATGCCAGAGCAGAAGAAAAACGTCGCGTCCCAAGTAATTTATTCATCATTTTCTGAAATACCGCTGGCGCGTTCGCTAAGCCAAACGGCATACGTTTAAATTCATAGTGGCCGTCCGGAGTAACGAACGCTGTAAGATGGCGACTTGATTCTTCCATCGGTATTTGGTAATAGCCTGAAGCTAAATCAAGCGTTATGAAGAATTTGTTACCACTTAAGTTTGAGATTTGGTCGTCTATTAACGGCAATGGATATTTATCTTTAATTGTTTTGCTATTTAGGGCTCGGAAATCAACACAAAGCCTCGACTCTCCATTCTTCTTTTTTACGAGCAAAACTGGACTGGCGTAATTTGATTCTGATTCCTGAACAATGTCATTATCTATCAATTCATTAACTATATCTCTGACTTTCTCTCGTTCAGCATAAGGCATTCGGTAAGGTCTATAAACTACAGGGTTTTTATCTTGTAGTTCAATGTTCATTTTTGTACTGTTCGTGCAGCCTAACTCACTTAAATTTGTAGCAAAGCATTTCCTATATTTTTGTAAAAGATCATATAATTTAGTCTTTGTTGATTCATCTACATTTAAACCTACTTTAATCTGAGTTTGGTCAAGAGCCGTTGCTTCATTTTGTGTATCAGAGTTAATTTTCCAAGATTTTGTTTCGAAAGCTGGGCTTGCTCTAGCTATTAATGTATTTTTCTTAAATGACACCGGATTCATTGTCAATACAGTCACAAAAACTACCCCTTTACCACTTTCTACTTTAAAACACCCTTGATGCAAATGATATTCGCTACTAGGACTGCTTCGTGTGCTTCCGTCAATGTAAATATCACCAGTATAATTGTCTGATGTTCGAACTTCTACCAAACCGCCCTTAGATATAGTTACATCTGAATTGATATATAAATTCAAAATATCATTTTTAGTATCAGATACGTTGCTTGAAGGTGTAAAATAGAAAAATAAATTCTCTTTATTTTTCAAGACAGTGACATTTGGAAGCTCAGTCAAATTTTGCCCGATCAATAACGACGTTTGTAAATATTTATCATCAACAGCTAAAACGTCAGTTTCTGTTTCTATATCATCGATTTTAATGTTTATTTGTGAACGGAATTTTGGCTTGATCATTGAATCTCCAAAGCCTCTAATGACCGGTAGATCGTTAGTGCTTTCTTTTAGTAAAAGTTTATGAGCATCAGTTTCCCTTATTAAGGTACAGTCACTCCCAAAATCTACATATGCTCGCATTTGTATACCATTTACCGAAATATTTTTGAAAAATTTTTTATTTGTTTCAGGACCCAAACAAACATCTGAGGTTGAACTCTTTCCTGTATCAAATCTAGGCAATATATTATTATTTAGAATTTCTAAAGAGTCATTAATGTTTATTTTCAAAATCTTTTTATCTGAAACTTGACCATTTGAGCTGTTGACTTCATGTGATATCAGCGGTTTTTTACTACAGGTCTCGGAATTATGACCTATACGACCACACTTAACGCATTTTACAATAGGCTTGCTACAATTATTGTAATAACGACCCCTTTCCTGACAGTTGAAGCAGAACATACTATTTTCATTATTTGATTTAGCCGAGTTATGATAGTTCCTAAATACACCATTATTACGATTTTCTCGTCTTTTAAATTGATTTTGATTAACACGAGTATATTCTTTAGTCTGTGTAGGTTGTTGGGATGCTAAATAATTTAACAAATCCTCTGGTTCATTACACTTCAAAGCCTGTGCACCGTTTCTTACTGATATATCTGAAATCCCATATATGAGACAATCCACTGCCTTACGTCCAACAATTTCACATCGGTTTATTAATGATACTTTATCATAGAAATAATCCCTATAACTTTCATCAGCACGAGATTTTCTATTTAGCATTTCTTCTAGTTGTTTGCCATAGTTTTCATCACAAGGGAATGCTTTAATTAACTTTCCTTGCCATTCGACCCAAGAATAAGCCAATGTGGGTAAAGATTCATACCATCTTTTAGCTAAGCCAGTTAGTTTTTGCAAAGCATAATGAATAGTTTGTTTTTCATCCCATCCATATATACTTGTACACTCATTGACCTTTTTTATCCATCTTTCCACATTTTGTGACTTATTGTTGGGATCAAATTCAGGTATGACATTACTTGTTGAAATATTCTTACTTGAATTTCCTTGTAGTGAAGCGATTATCTTCATGAGGTCTTCAGCTGACAATCCTGCCGCAGACCGCCGACTCTTACGAGGTATTTCGTCTTCAGATTCTTCTGATTCAGACCTCAATCGTTTGCGCCTTTCCCGTTGCAGAATCGGCGAAGATGGGTTTCTATCATCAGGACACCCTGCCTCACAGTCGGCAGTTGGTTGCCGTACTGTCTTATCAGGACCTGAAAACGTTGGTGTATATGAATATGTTCTTAACATTTAAAAATATATCGTTTGTTTCATAATAAAGTTATGTCTTGAAAAGTATAAAGTACATTTGATTTAATGCATACATATATTTATTTTCTATTACATCTACATGTTGCTGAAATCAGAGTTTAAAAAATGTCATGTTAGAAATAAACAAGGGGTGTTAAAATATTATAGAATATAATCAAAATTATGATAAATGTATTTTAAAACTATAAAGACTTTAATTTAATAGATCCTTTTATATTGTTGAAATTATTTGCATTACTTATATAAACAGCTAATAACATCTCCTACATGGTTTCACGTAAACATAATTTAATTGTATCAAAATCTGTTTGTTGTTATCGTATACCCATACGAGTCCCGAGTGATAGGAACCTCGTATAAATAGACCGAAGAATGATCTTCGAAAAGTGTATACGCTGCTACTTATTTTGAATAAAACATTTTTATTTCATTTTAGTTACATCAATATCCACTGACATGGCCTTGCAGTTTTACCCTTATAGTAACACTTTATATTATATTACCTATAAAGTCCACCTACATGGTCTTTCTGAGCACACCTACATGGCTCAAAAACAGTTTCTATAAAGCCCACCTGCATGGATTTTCTGAGCTCACCTACATGGCTTTTAAGAGCTCACCTACATGGCTCAAAAACACTTTATGGCTTTGCTAAGCTCCTACATGACACAATAAAACTTATTTATCAAAAACAAGCACACCTACATGGCACTGTTGAGGTCACCTAAATGACCCAATAAAACGTATTATTATAAGCTAACTCATCCACGTTGGTTCAAATTACGGCTCATGCACGTGGTTATAATTAAAATTCTCACTTCTTTTCTAAGCATATTCGCATGGATTTATGATGCGTGATAACTCTCTCTTATTTCACCTTATTTTAGTACAGTAAAATAATTGTTAAGAATACTCACAGTTTTTATCCATTTTGCGTAGAGGTTCTTTGTCACTTCTGATATATAATGAAACTCAGTCCATTCTCAACACCAGATTTTATTTTCACACACTCACTTAATTTCCACACTATTTAACTTATTTTAACCAATAATAATTACTTAAAACTCTGAATATTTTATGTAACACCTTATGTACTTAGGTATGACAGTTTTGTCGCAGCTTTCGCCCTGGAATATGAATACGTAATGACCGGCCGCCGACTGAGCATGCTCTTTTATTGGTTTCCCCCTCTACTTGTCAAAGTGGTGTGATGTCGCCTCATGAATACTGAATTATCAAGTGAGGTACTGTTTTTATCAATTTAAATACTTTTTATTTACCACGATGACAAGCAAATATAGGTATTCTAAAAACATAAATAATTAAAATATACATATTGTAAATTAAAATTAGCTTTAAATAAAATAAAACATAACACTATATTGTCAGTATATCTGAAGGAGGCTGCCCAACATTACGTATTCCGGCCCCCGATCGCCACTCAAAACCTTGGAATCATCGGGGCATATGTTCAGATAAATGTATTATGTGTTTTTATTTACGATGTTATATATAGGCTGAAAAATGGTAACACCAAAAAAAAAAACACTATCAAGAGCAGAGGTGGGCAAACTTTATCCAAGAGGGGCCAGAAAAATAAAATAATTTTTACGGCGGGCCGGCCGGATTAAATTACAACTAAAAATGCATTTTGTTTTTATTTTCAAATTTATTTATTGTAAAAGTTACAGATACTTTAGTACGTAACGCGCTATTTTGCAGTTTTTAAAATCAAAAGCCTTTCGTTGGCAAATTGTTGTTTTCGAACTTGATGCTCAGGTCAAGTGTTTTTCCGGCATTTTGCGTGATATTCCGGCATCACTGCCAGCCCAGCTCTTCCAGGAAGTCCAGTAGCGACCTTGGAAGACACTCGTCAGTAATTTCACATTATCTCAGTGAAAACCGCATCGAAATCCGTTCAGTGGTTCTCTTGAAAATCGTGGACAACACATACATACACGACAAACTGATAACCGTACTTTTTGAAGCTGCTTAACAATTAAACAACTTTATTTTGTTACTTGGGTGTCCACAGAGATTTCACTAATTGATTTCTGACCATAATCCAAGTTTCAGGTAATAATTTTAATTAATAATTTAATTGGATGCCCTTTAGATTTTTTGTGATAGGTGGCAAACGAGCAGACGGATCACCTGAGGGTAAGCGATTACCGCCGCCCATAGACACCCGTAACACCTTTGTCATAATTATGCCAATATGCACTTGTTTGTCATGTTTTTTTTAAATTATTTATTTATTAGGTTACCAACAGGATGTACATTACATAGATGTATAATAAGTAAAAAAAAACTAACTTTTTATATTTAATGCTCAAGGTCACCCAAAGTGCGATGTCAGATGGCAGTTGGGGTATAAAGTTTTCGAGTGGCGACCGTGCACAGAAAAACGTACCTAACATAGGCAGGCCGCCCTCTCGGTGGAACAATGACCTGGTGAACTTAGCGGGAAACTGCTACATGCGGGCAGCGCAAGACCAACCGGCGTCGAAATCTTTGGAGGAAGCCTTTGTTCAGCAGTGGAAGTATCTTAGCTTATGGTGAAAAGTATCCTATCTCAATCTAGGGATTAATAATAAAATCAACAGAAGCTTCAATTTAACGCAAAGCTTCTGATTCAAATCTTCCAGTCACCACATATTACTGACGGACTAGCTCGCTTATTTCATTACCATTAATACAAACCACAACATTTAGCCGAGCCGCAACAAAACGCAATTCGACCCAATTCCAACGTTGTCGAATCAATGAAATAGTCCAGAGATTCCGTAATTTAATCTCTTTCGGGATAATTAGATATGGCCACGGGCAGGCAGTTAATAGTCGAATTGTCGTAAAAACCTTGGGAGCTTTAAGTTTTACGTTCTTCTTTTATTGAATTACCTACGTATCCTTAGAATTTACCTATACAGTTCAGTAATTTGGAAGTAAAAAAATTGGTAATCGTAATTGATCATTATCAGGCATAATTTCAGTGAAATGTTTTGATATTTGGCGCTAATTACGAATGTTCAAGAATATTCGTGATTTACAGCTCCATTTGGGACCATTTATTATACGGTAAGACTTACAATATTTTTCGAAAATCTTACATTATACGTATTTGATACCGCTTTTAATGTCATTAATCGCCAATTGAAGATATTACGGCGAAAATATTTTTGTTACTTTTCCCCAATAATGTCTTAAAATAGTGACTAATATCACTGGTCTGCAAGAAAATCCTTCTTTAAACGAAAATATGATTAACATGATGAGTTCAATATACTGAAACTAGATCTGCTTTCCATTTTTTGCTATTACGTCAGAATTTTTATAAACATATTTTTCTATTTGCCTTAAATTTTTAGGTTTGGTGCGTCGTTCTTGCATTATCGTTACTTTCTTCAGCGTTGATCGTATTTGTATACCCAAAAATCGATCGAGTGGATAGAGAGATAGATAACGATGTCATTTTCTGAGATTTATGCGCGATTGGTCAGTTTTCGCTGTGACTTCGTGGCGCTCAGTACGTTAAAAAGTCGTAAAATTATTGTATCTGATAGAAATCCAGTATTTTGTTAAGTTTTTGTTTAATTTATACATGTTACGAAAATTTACGAGTTTTCTCATCTTTTTCATAAAAAAAATTCAACGATTACAATTTTTTTCTAGATTTATAGCATTTTTTGTAGGAAAGAAATACCTAAAACTAACAAAAACAATTCAGATCTAATTTGCAGAATTTTATTGGTTGATTCGTCGAGAAATTCTAATATAAAATTATATGAAAAGGGAAAAATACAATATAAAATACCTACCATTACAAAATAAAAGAAAAAGGTTTTGTAAGTTATGCAACGAATTGCAACCAATATTGTCCTAGGTTTGAAGTAAAAATGTATTTTGTTTGACAGTTTTATAAAAATATATACCTGATACATAAATAATACTATTTATCGATTTTGGGGTACAAAATCTATAATTATCATGTATAATGAAAAGAAGAATACTTTTTTATTTATTTGCAGACCAATGTATTTAATTATTTAAAACTTCATGTAAGATTTTCGAAAAATAGATCTGATAACATAAATAAACGTAGTAACATATAGAGGCATAAATTACAAAAAGTCTCTTTCTTTTAATTTTCGCCAATATGAAAACTTTTCGCCCTAACAATAAACCCCATGGGGGGGACCCAATTCTCCCCATCCCCGTCTATGGGCGGGGGTAATCGCTTACCATCAGGTGATCCGTCTGCTCGTTTGCCACCAATGCATAAAAAAAAAACAATTAATATATAACGATTTCTGTCTGTAGTAGGTGATTAGAAGGGTGCTAATGTTAGCCTAATATAATCTAAGAGTAGAAATACAGGTTGGAAATTGAAACAGTATGAAAATGGCCAATTTTTATTCGCTCAATAGCGACTAAAGGTCGATGATTCTCTTGGGAATGAACACTTCACCCAACGAACCTATTACAATCGCGCGAAAAAAAATTTTTCCTATAGTATTACAATAGATATTATATCGAAAATTGATAAGTCAATTTGCAAACTTCCAATAAAATGGTAAATTTTTCCGATTGTACTCGTATTTTAAAGAACCTTTTTGGGAAAGTTATCGAGTTTCAACGGTAGCATCTGCGGTTGCCACTTCACCAAGTCAAGTGTTTAACGAATGGTTTGTCTCGAGTACAGGACCACTCCCGGCATGGTAGCCAAGAAATGTACCTACAATATTTACAGAGGCCACTTTCTTTTCGTCCTCATCCATGGATATGAAAATACATTTTTAATTTGTGTTTAATATACCTTTTTCATGTCATAGGTGGCAAACGAGCAGACGGATCACCTGATGGTAAGCGATTACCTACAATATTATTTTAAAAATATTTACAACCTGCCTAACAATAATAGCCTGATGATGTGAAGTTTTTCATATCTGCCCGTTTTCAAATGGTGTAAAATGGCCCCTAGTAAACGACTTTGCATGTTAATTAGCAGACTCATTTTATTATTTACTTAGTTTTTGTATTATATTATGCTGATATCGTTTGCCACCTATCACATAAAAAAATTATCTCAATTAATAATTGATGATCAAACGAACTTACTTGCACGTGAAGTTCGATCACAATTATATGAGCAGCTTCATTCGACGCGATTTATTTAACACTTTGTAGCTACAGCCCTTACACGGATTTAAGAGTAACTAATTAAAAAGGAAAAAGTCACTCAATTGATTGCTTTGTACTTACCTGCACCCGAGTTCCGGTCTGTCATTATGTTTAACCTTCTGTGAAATTAATGTTGTTTCATCTAAGCTTTTTCCTTTTTTCTTTCTTGTAGGGAGTGGAAGTGAAACTAAACACCAAATGTAGGGAAAAACAAATGTAGGATGGGTGATAATAAATCGCGTTGAATGAAGCTGCTCATATAATTGTGATCGAACTTCACGTACAGGTAAGTTCGTTTGATCATCAATTATATTTCGCAGCTTCATTCTTTGCGATTTATTTAACACTTTGTAGGAGGAGATGTGGCTATACAGAAGTATGTTAAAAATTTCGTGGTCAGACAAAATTACAAATGAAAGAGTATTGGAAATGATGAATAAAAACTGGAAATAGTAGTAACTATCAAGAAAAGGAAAACGGGGTACTTGGGACACTTTTACAGAAACAGTAAATACGACATAATAAGAAATAGTATAGAAGGCAAAATTGAAGGCAGAAGAGGAAGAGGAAGACCACGTATCACCTGGTGTGAAAATATAAAGGAATGGACTGGAATCAAAGACACTGCCACTCTTTGCAGGATGGCTAAAGAGAGAGAGGAGTTCCGCATGCTGATCGCCGACATCCGCTAGGATATGGCACCCCGAGAAGAAAAAGAGGATGTTTAGAGACTGAAGAAAAAAGATAAAGACAAACAACAAGTAAATTTAAAAATCAATATTTATATTCACAACATGGTAATCAGTTCTTATTTAAAGAATACTTGATTCATGTTATTTAGGTATAGGCTAACTATTAATCGCCATTAACTGAGAGAATTTCGTTGGCAAATACATTACAATCATCTACTATTTCTCTGTTATAAAACTGAGCAAATACTCTGGAAGAGTCGGTCCAACCGGCAGTCTTCCTAATCAACTCTACGTTAACACCCCTCCTGCTGGCTGCGGAGGTGGCCGCATGCCGGGTGCTGTGCGCAGAGAACTGCGACACGTCCACACCGCTCCTATCGAGGGTGAGTCTGATCCAGTGTGTCAGGGTCTGACTAGTGACCTTTTTAAAAGGTTTTTTGTAACGAATGAAAAGATTTTGGATATCAGAACGACGTGATCTGTCTTATCAATATATATGGTCATAGATCTAGCGGGACATATTGACGATTGTATGGTATACGCAATTTCAATACAGGCTGCATTGAATTAAGTTTTGATGTTTTTATAATGTTAGGATTTTTTATCGTAATATCTACGTTTCCTTGACCCTGGATATTATGTAACCGTATCAAAGAAAATGTTTTTACCCAATGTGCGGCAACCAGGGCCAGCAGGGTAAATGTTTTCTTGGAAAATATTTCCAGACTGATATCATCGTAAGGCCATAGTTGAGATAAATAATTTTAAACATTGTTTGGGTTCCAAATCAAATTGTATTTTGGATGCGGTGGTCTCAGTCTAAAAAAAACTCCTTTTATGAACTTTTTAATTAAGTCATTGTCTATATCAGGACCAAACAAAGGCATTTGAATGATACAAATTCTTATATCTACTGGACAATGAATCATACGATCAAAAGATTGATCTCCCAAAGTCTTTTGCTAAAGAACATTTTAATGAAAAGAGTTTTGATATTCTTTTTAAGAGTGGTCTACAGAAGTTTATAATATTAGTAACAGTTTATTTTCTGTGAACAGTATCAGTTCTAGAGAAAAGCTGAAATAGAGGGCGGGGGAAAACATTATATCCGAAAATATCGTTTCTATGCTCGCGAGTTTCTTCCGGTTTGCGCACTGCGCACCCTCGATGACATTAATTAATGAAAAAATCAAAATCTAATTTTAAATGAAAAAAAACTATACAGATATACATATATTGGGATAAACCTGCGACTGAAAATATCTAGGTAAGTTATTTTATTGCCTACAAAGCCTATCACAATATTTCGCAAACAACAAACACGCAAACATCGATAAAACTGGTAATAAAATACTGTACCCATCGTTAAAGCAATCGAAGTTCATTGCCTATTGGTTGTAATCGATAAATTTTTCAAATTACCTTACGCTGAAGTTACAACGAAACTGTATTGTTCAATTTTGATAGCATGATAACACTGCTACATGATACCTAATAACATCACCTCGAATTTTTCTTCTCCTAAAATTACAACCACTAAAACTGGGAACGAACACCGGGGCAAATGAATTTTGTTTAGGTATCTATTTGTATAATTATAAGGTTTGTCGAGACACGGCATTTAGCAAAAAAGTGCGGTTTCCTGAGTACCATAATCTGAAAATAAATTAAGGTCGGGTTTTTTTAATATTTTTCTGATTCTATACTAGATTCTGAGAAATCCCTTAAATTTTATAATATTAGTACCGCGCGCACCGGAAAACGCAGTGTGAGCAGGCAGGCCTCCGACTCGGTGAACCAACGACCTGGTGAAGGTTGCGCGAAGCCGCTGGATGCGAGCTGCACAGGACCGGTCAGTGTGGAAATCCTTGAGGGAGGCCTTCGTCCAGCAGTGGACGTCTTTCTTCTGATGATGAACCTCTTAAAACAAACGCACTTTTTTAACACCTGTATATGTAGTACTATTTATTGTAATATACTTACTGTGATAACAATTATACAAGATAACAAAGATGCCTTTGTTCTTGGCTCGTATATCGTCGTTTTAGTGTGGTTCTTTTTCTTGTTATTGTGTGGCACAATTACAATATACATTTATTTCTAAGGTACAGACGGCGGTTGCCTCTTATGATCACCCGCGGTCATCCGGTCATGTGTAGGGCGTTAAGATTTAGGAATTCGATGTGCAGGTTTCCTCGAGACGTTTCCATTCACTGTTAAAGCAATCAGTATGAAAATTTACACGTTTCGAAAAACTCATTGGTGCATCAGCCAGGAATTGAACTGAAGCCTCTAGTTAGTAGGTCCAAGTCACTGCCGTAGAGCTACCAAGGCCTTTTAATGTTGTGCAGTGAGATAGTGTAGGTAAGTAAAAAAAAAATGAAAATTCTCGCAGAGCAGTATTCGGGATTTTATTTTTATGACTCAAAAGCCAATCTGAATTTTCCAATCAGCAATTTTAAGATAGGTACGTAAAAGGTTATTGGAAATCCACGTAGTAGCATGAGTGTCGATTTAATTTTCGATTGTAATTTAAAATATTTAGTATACAGGTGCCATGTAAAAGATTATCAAGTCAAGTCATGGCAGAGTCAAGATGTCATACAATAGATACTGTGACGATACTTATAAAATTCTCATGTGATTGACCGATTTTCATTGGAAATTTTCATAAAAAGCCTACATAGGGCCTAAATTACAATTATACATATAAGGGTCCTTCTAAAATACCTGAAAATAAATTAACAGTGACTTCTACTCATGAAAAGGAACCTATATTCATTTCGCAAAAAAAATCCCATACAAAATTGGCGGTTCAGTTGATCAATTTGTATGACTGAATTTTTTTTATTGCGAATTGAGTATAGGTTCCCAGGGGAAAGTTGTTCAGTTTCATGAGTAGAAGCCGTGGTCCATTTTTTTTCAGGTATTTCATAAGGACCCTATATAATGAAATTATGTTTTGAAATTGGAATAATACACTTATGTGCAGGTGTAACAAGATTAGACTTCTTGGCCAAAAAGGACAAAACGGGCCAAACAGTTGATTGGTTTGTATGAAAAGTCCAAACATTTTTTTTGCGATTTCAAAAAATAACAAAAAAAAAATAGTATGATGCAAGAGTAGAAGCCTCACTTGCTTGACAGCTCCTACACCAATTGTGTTACACTTCACAGGACATAGTTATCCCATAAAACGATTCAACTGATTTAGAGCAGTTTTATGTAACTGGCATAAAGTACATTATCCCTCGCTTACTTTAAATCAATTGGATCGTTATGGCATAACTACTGCCATAACCTTTACATTCAGCGTACAGGTTAAATAATCAAATTTTAAATTAAAATGATTAAGATTTTTCTTATTTGAGGTTTCTTGTTCGGATCAGTATATTATTAACACTGTTCTTGGAAAAGTCTTAAAATAACTTTACTAAAATTACAATCTCAATCGAGAAGCAATCAGCGCACTAATAAGAACATAATATTATTCATGAAATCTCTAGTGTTGCCATAAATTAATTTTAATAATCAATTTTGAATCTATCGATCGGAATCGGTGTTAATATTGACCAGTCATTCATGGACCACCTTGCCTTTGCAAGATTGGACTTTGGAGAGTTTCAACAGAAAATTGCCGAGGTCTACGTATACTGGACATAAATGTTATTAGCATAGCATGATGGCGAGTCAGATTTTGCTTATTGTCGGCAAAAAGGATCGTTTCCCTTTGAAGTACCGAGAAAATTTGCGAAAATAGCCATTACGTTGCCTCGTCGTCGTTTAGACATTCGTGCCATTGGTATATAGTAAGTAAGTAGGTAAGGTGATTTAAAACTTTATGAAGTTATTTGAAATATTTCTTTTCATCTTTATACAGGTTTTTGTTGTCTCGATAAGAGTAATAGAAAGCACAATACTGGTACCAAAAAATATATTTGAAATTATTCAAAACAAGATATTTGAATTTTCATACAAAGGCGAACAATCAGGTTGACCCAGTTGTATGAGTAGTCCAAAAATATTATATTGTGAGGAGTCTGCCTACCCTGTGATCTATCTGATCTTATCCTCATAGCGAGGAGGAGGTTGTTCCAGACTCCTTGCTGTAAAGCACTGGTACCTATTGTATATATTTTTAAATGATAGAAGAATTGACTTATGTTTGATCTTGTGTTTTTTGGTTGTTATGAATATAATGGAGTAAAATTATATTATTTTTTATTTTAATAATCTTTCATAATTACCACTTGAAATTATAGATACAGTGGAATCCTTTACATATAGCTTTCTTTAGCTTTTCTGCCTATCACATAAAAAAAATTAAATTTTTTGCCGTCAGTGTCATTATATATCGCAGGGATATGTTAAAATCAGATTTGATTTGATTAAATTACTAAGGGATTTGATCAAATCACGGGATATGTTAAAATAATAAAACCATTTTATCATATCCCTAAACGAATCTAGTGATTTGATCAAATCACTAGATTCGTTCAGTGAAATGACAATGGGAGTTTACCGACCTCTGCCACCGAAACTGCGTGCTCAATAGTTTTAAGTTTACCTTTATAATTATATTCTATTTATAGTATCTATTTTATAAAAATTGTATTAGTTTGTATTTGTACTATGGATTTCTGTTACCTGATTTAAATAAATAAATAATAATAAAAACATACATACTATACCTGAAAAACATTACATCGCTCCCGCGTAAACTCTTTTGACGAATGCTGAATTCACAGTTTTAAGTCTATTGAATCATTTATTATTTGCAGATAGACAATAGACATACAATATATTATAATGGGCAATTAGCTTAAGCAATTAGTACCCTATTACATGAACGTTCGTGATGTGTGGCTGAATCAAATAGGGCTGTAGCGTACAGAATACAACACATATAAGTAGGCTCAACAGACTTTTTTTAAAGGGGGTCCTGAAGAGCCGATATACTTATTCTTTGAATTTTTAAGAAAGTTACCAGTTGCTTTTTAAGTAATTTTATTCGTGTAATAGGATTAAGTACATATATATCTATGTCTTTACCGTGTTTTTAAACTAGACTGAAATATAATAAAAGCTAGTATGGTTCATTCCAACCAAAAAAAAGCAAAAGGTAAACAAACATAGTATGCAGATGACATTGACATGTGTCAGTTCCATAGTAAGTTTGTTTACGTTTTGCTTTTTTTTGATTGGAATGAAGTATAGATAGATATTTTGCACAACAGCGAGATAGCGAATTATGTTCACCGAGCTCGCTCTATATGAAAAATATTGCTTTGAAAAATCCGTTGCGATACCAATCTTGGTCATGTAGCCTATTTAATTTAAAATTGCTTGTAAATAAATATCAGTTTTAGATGTGCAGCCTATGGGAACTAACGAACGAACTAAACCTAAGAATTACATGAACGAAAAGATAAACAATCACTTGTCTCAAAAAAAGGCACCTATTGTTCAAAATTCTTTGTTGTTTTGATATAAGTTAAACAGCAATAATAAAAATTATATTATTTTACTCACAATATCAATATGGAATTGTACAAAAGATTTCAAGATCAGAAACATGTCAGAAAATACTTGATAATAAGGATTTATCTGCGTTTTTCACTTGTTTGAAAATGACATATTTACTTGTTTATTCGTATAATAAGAACAATAATTTATGCAAAGTTTTTTTTAAATAAAGTAATTGAATATCCAATCATTCTAATGAAGTTGTCACTTTTATATTTTGTTCACTTAGTAAGGCGTTTATTTATGTCGTACTTAATTTGCGATTTTCCCAACTTTCTGGAAAAGGACATGGTCCTGTATGGAGTCAAGACTAGAACAGCGTGGACCGTGATATATTTTTCAGCGTTCTACAGTGGACAGCTTAAGTTTAGATTTAGGCTTATGACCTGCAGTTTAACTAAATGTTTTGCGTATTGTATAATATAATGGAAAATTGTCGATCTCAAATCAACATTTGGGAAAAAATATATTCCACTCCTTTAGGAGAACCAATTAGGGTACCAGACGAACTGAAACGAACCCTACAAATGAGCAATATTATACACAATTAAGGCCAAACCACTCGAGCATAAGTACGTACCTAAGCATTTTATATTCAGAAAATAACTACGTACGCCAACAGCGAAAGCACGGAGGATATACGCAGTAGTTTATTTTTTATTCACAATTGTCATTTTTCCTTCTTTTTCCCAACTTTAATGAGGGTTTTTGTTGAATAGGCAATGTATTGTATAAAACATCCACATTTTTATTTTAATGATCACACAGCATTACCGAGATAATAAATAGGGTTGTCAGGACTGTATGAAGAAAACATACTCCATTATAACGTAAATGACTTAATTGTTTTAGAAAAGCTATACACGTTAAGTTTCAATTTTATTTGGACAGCCGGTTAGCGCGGAGCCTCAATGTGCAGTTCTGCCCTTATAAGAAAGAAGGCCGCAAAGTATTCGGAAACTCCATATACTTTGCGGCCTTCTTCCTTATGAAGGAAGAGTTGACCTGCTACACAGGGTGTAACAAAAACGTGTGGTAATACTTCAAGGTGGGCCTCTCTAGATTTACAGCTTTGTTGAAATGGCAAAAAAATCGATCAGCTGGCGAGCCAAGTTTGTATGAAAAGTCCAAAAAAAATTTTGCGATTTCAACAAAGTTGTAGAACAAAAGTTGCTCAGATGGATAAGTAGAAGCCTACCTTGTATTACCACACCTTTTTGTTTCTTCAGGTACTAATCAAAACGGAAACAAACTTAACATATCTTTTTATTGAAATGTGCGTGCTAATATTCTGATATTTCTTTCGAACGCAGGTGTACTAAGTTTCTTTGCATTTCAGTTAAAGACGCAAAAAGTTCTACTCGTTTCAAATTGTTTACATTTATTTCAATACCCAAAGAAAAGGAGAGAAAAAACTGTAGTTAAACAAATAGGTAGTTGTCCAGAAAGGGCCTACAGTATTATGTAATCTATGCTAGAGCTAAGCGATTATTAAGTAATTACCTACGTCGTTAAAAACATAATAACCCCTGCTACAAAAACCATTCCGTTATGATGAAAATCTCATTTAAATTCACGACTGTAATTGGTAAAATCTGTGGGGCATCAGCCGAAATCATTTAATTTATAATTTGGGTTACAAATATTATGCTCTGTATTAATTTGACCCTCAGGCGATGAAGATTTCTCATTAATTATCGAAACTCAATATTTAAAATGAATAAATACTTAGCAGTTTATTCAGGATTTATTATTTTTATATTTGAATGTGGTTTCAAGATACATGATTGGCAGAATTATTACGACGAGAATTAGAAGACGATTTATTTATTATTTTCATTACAACAATCTAATGCTTGTCTGCTAGTTTGTACAGGGATTTGACAATATAGGGTGACTTTAAATTAGTTCTTGATACGAAAGGCTTTGCATGTGCTCATGATAACCAACAAGTTTCCCTAAGGAACCCATAGTCAAATCTCAAAAAATAGTTTTGGACTCTCCATACAAATCGGTCAATGGACCGGCAAAATTAGTATGAAGAGTCCAATTTTTTTTTTGAGATTTAACTATGGGTTCCTTAGGGAAAGTTGTTTGTTATCATGAGCACATGCATATGTTTTGGTATCAAGAACTAATTTAAAGTCACCCTATATTTAGGTGAAACCGCAGCGACGTCGCTCAGGCGTCGCGCCGCCGCCGCAATGTACGTGTGGCCCTACTCTACTGTAACTTCCAAAGCTTTACAGAGTCTTCACTGAAGAATGAATAGATGAAACGAACTAAGGATAGTACCTGTTTCCTGAAAAGGTAAACTATGAAAAACTTAGCTAAGATACTGATATGAAAATGCAAAAGTATCTTTTTAAGACTACTGTAGTCATTAATAGACACATTTAAGACAGATTATTTATGTACATAAAATAAGGTAGTCATTTGAACGAATTACGAGAGCATCTTAGAGAATTATACATAAACTACACTTATAGGGATCAAGATGAACTCACGATCGATATGGAACGCTATATAATATTATACAGGGTGTTAAAAAAAGTGCGTTTGAAATTTTAAGGGGTTACTCAGAATCGGGTAAGTAATAGAATCTATAAATAGTAGAGAGGCCGATTCGTCGAAAGTGCTTTATTTACGAAGTTCGTAGGACCGAACAGTATTATAGCGACAACTGGTACCGTTGGAATCAGCGTGGCCTACTGATTGTCAAACCACTTGTTGTCGCTTTCTAAAGTGGTGGAGTGAGTATCTATGACGTAATCAAGATGGCGGCTGAACGGTTTGGTTTTTCAATATTTTCTCAAAAACCACTAAGTTTTATCCTATGTGTGTGGTATCATTTGAAAGCTATTGAAAAGACCTACAAATAACATGTGTGCACTTCCTGTCGTAAATGTTCAATTTACGGAGCTACATTGAAAAAACTGACTTTTTTCGATAAGACTGTGTGTTAATTCTTAATATAAGTCGAAAAGTAAGGGGTTTATCAAAAATTTGGTTATTATCTTTTTTGTAGAGCGGTTCCTAAGGAATTCAAAAATTTACATGTCAAAGTTATACAATAAGTATTTTTGAACCAAGAGCTAAATACAAGACGCAAGTCGTAAAAACAAAATACGAAATCGGCAAGCTTTGTTTAGCTATAACTATACTATGTCTGTGGTATTATTTAATAGCTACTAAAAACCTTCTGGTTTAATGCGAATTGCGTGGTCGCGTCGATCACGCAGGTTAACTGACCACATTCGCGGTCATAACCTGGATGGTTTTTACTATTATTAGCACTTATCCCGAGCGTTTCCTTGATTTGTAAAGTACGTTTGAGCGTTGATGCCGGCTTTTATCACTAGATGGTAGGTTTAGCCGTGTCAGAGGCCTTATGGGTGGTTTGGAAACTTCTGACACTGGGGCTGGCCACTAGCCCATGACCTCCACCAGTTTCGACCTGGACCATTCTGTGAAGTACTTATAGCCTAACCATGCCTTCCCGTGCTACGAGACGGAACCCGTCCTTCTGTAGTGTACATGATATACATTGTTAAAGTGAAAAACCTACAATTTAAGGATTAGTTGCTTCTTTATCCTTTCAAATGACTGCAAAAATATAATTGAGTTTATTTGTTCCACTGAATGCAAAAATAACATATACCTAGTTTATTTATTCAAATTACTGCAAAAAAACTTTAGAAGTAGGTATACGAAACCGTACTTCACGCCGCCGCACCGAGGTCAACGCACTTTACTGGCTACATCGCCACACCGTAAAGTATACATAACAGAGTGTCCGCTCAATACAAACCACTAAAATCCTAAGCATATACGTGCTTATAGACGTATACATTTCGTCGGTCCACCGAGTCGGAGGCCTGCCCACACTGCGTCTTCCGGTGCGCGGTCGCCATTCGAGAATTTTACTGCCCCAACAGTCATCTGTTCTACGAGCTATTTGCCCTGCCCATTGCCACTTAAGTCACAAAACACACAGATACAGAAGGTCCGCTCGATACGCTCACTAAAATCCTAAGCATATACATACTTATAGACGTATACGGTTGTTGTAGGCAAGATCAGGTACTGTGCGATCGTGACCTTGCCTCGAACGACCGTATATTTCTATAAGCATGTATATGCTTACGATTTTAGTGGTTTGTATTGAGCGGACCTTCTGTGTCTATTTTGTGCTTAAGTCTAGCGATTCTGAGAGCTATGTCGGTAACTTTAGTTCTCCTACGTATCTCCTCATTTCTGATTCGATCACGTAGGGAAACACCAAGCATAGCACGCTCCATCGCCCTTTGGGTGACTTTGAGCCTTCTTATGAGGCCCATAGCAAGCGACCATGTCTCGGATCCATATGTCATCACTGGCAACACACACTGGTCAAAGACTTTAGTCTTGAGACACTGCGGTATTTTGGACGTGAAGATATTGAAAAGCTTCCCGAATGCTGCCCAGCCGAGTTGGATTCGACGATTGATCTCTTTCTCGAAGTTGGACCTACCTAACTAGACTGTTTGTCCCAGGTATACATACTCATCAACAACTTCGAGTGTAGAGTCTCCAACCTTCAGAGGAGTGGGTGTAACACGGACGTTTGACATAATTTTCGTCTTATCCATGCTCATTTTAAGACCCACTTGTTGGGAGACTCTACTGAGTCCTTCGAGCATTGCGCCTAGGTCCTCTAAGGTCTCAGCCATGATCACGATATCGTCAGCAAATTGAAGGTGAGTGATGTACTCGACATTGATGTTAATGTCGAGTCCTCTCCAGTCCAGAAGCTTGAAAACGTTTTCCAGTGCAGCGATGAACAGTTTTGGAGATATAACGTCTCCCTGTCTCACCCCACGCTGCAACCGGATAGGTTTCGAATTCTGATCCTGGAGGTGGACCGACATGGTGGCGTTTTCATACAAACACTTCAACACTTCGATGTATCGATAATCAATTTGGCACCGTTGGAGAGACTGCAACACAGCCCAGGTCTCGATCGAATCAAAGGCTTTCTCATAGTCTACAAACGCCAAGCATAGTGGCCGATTATACTCTTCGGTCTTCTGTATAATCTGCCGCAGCGTATGTATGTGGTCTATGGTACTGAAGCCTTTTCGGAAACCGGCTTGTTCGGGAGGTTGGAAGTCGTCAAACCTGCGTGCGAGACGATTCGTAATGACTCTCGAAAACAGCTTGTAGACATGGCTCAGGAGTGAGATGGGTCTGTAATTCTTCAGCAGAGTCTTATCACCCTTCTTGAAGAGGAGCACCACCACACTCCTGTGCCATGCTGTAGGCGTTCGTCCCTCGAGCATGACGGAATTGAATAGCTTCTGAAGAGCTATAAGTACCGGTTCTCCACCTGCTTTCAGAAGCTCAGCTGTAATTCCATCATCACCCGGTGCCTTGTTGTTCTTAAGCTGTTTGAGAGCCAGTCTAATCTCGCACAGGCTGACGTCTGGGATATCTTCGGTATAGTGTCGGGTCAATCCGGCTCTCGGGTCTTCAGCCAGATTGCTGACAGGTAAGCGTGTAGTCGTGTATAATTGTCCGTAGAACTTCTCAACCTCTTCCAACAGCTCGGGCTTGGACGACACGACTCTGCCATCCTCGGTCTTCAGCTTTGTCAGTTGGCTTTGACCAGCAGACAGATCCCTTGCGAATACTTTTGACCCTTTATTGCGCTCGATAGCCTCTTTAATACGATTGGTATTAAATTGGCGTATATCGCGGGTCAAGGACTTGGAGATCTGTCTGTTAAGTCGACGATACTGACAAGCATCTTCAGAGGATTTCAGAATCAGGCTTCGTTTTTCCTCCATGAGCTTGCTGGTGAGGTCCGATATACGAGATGTTCTTTTTAAACGGCTGGCTTTGAAGGCCTTATTCCCAGCCGTTTGGACAATTTCCATGAACCTGTCGTTATAATTGTCCACATTTTTGCATTCTCCTAGGCATTCGAAGCGGTTGTGCAACTCGAGTTGAAAGCTTTCGGGGTTTTGGAGTTGAATAGGCGCTGGTCAGAGCGTGGACTTCACAAGTCAGCATCTTTCTAGCTTTGTTTTTAGATTCAATGTGAAATCAACTCTTGAATATTTGCCTTTTTGTCGACAAGATGAAGTCAATCTCATTTTTTACTACGCCATTGGGATGCAGCCATGTCCACTTGCGCTGTTTTGGCTTTTTGAAGAAGGAGTTCATCATGAAGAGTCCTTCTCCATAAAGCCGGCCAGCAACTGACCCCGCGCATTCCTCTCTCAGTATCCAGTTCAATTACACTGAAGAAAATCTAGATTTGCTGTAAAGTAGGATGTATAGTTTTATTAGTTAATTATAACCTACTTAATATTTGATTTTATCTGTCAAAACGTTATCCATATAATAACTTAAGTATGTTAAGTGTTAGAAAAAAAAATGATAATTCTTCTTAATGTATAAATACAAATCTGCCTTTTTTAACAAAGTATACCCGTATAATACAGTAATTGACGGATTAGTTGTAGTAACTGGATTTTTTTTTTTCAATAATCAATAAAATCTGACAGTGGTAAAATAGAATAGAATAGTTAGAATTTTGTGATAAACGTTCAAACGTGCTTTGCGATTCACGGAAACGAACGAGCTAAATGCCACTACTATGCTACAAACCCATCCAGGCTATGACCTTGAATATGGTCAGTTAACCCACTTGATCGATGTGACCATATGCAATCCGTATTAAACCAGAAGGTTTTAGTAGCTTTTAAATGATACCACAGACATAGTATAGTTATAGCTAAACAAAGCTTGCCGATTTCGTATTTTGTTTTTACGACTTGAGTCTTGTTATTGGCTCTTGGTTCAAAAATACTTATTGTATAACTTTGAAATGTACAATTTTGAATTCCTTAGTAACCGCTCTACAAAAAAGATAATAACCAAATTTTTGATAAACCCCTTACTTTTCGACTTATATTAAGAATTAACACACAGTCTTATCGAAAAAAGTAAGTTTTTTCAATGTAGCTCCGTAAATTGAATATTTACGACAGTAAGTGCATACATGTTATTTGTAGGTCTTTTCAATAGCTTTCAAATGATATAACACACATCGGATAAAACTTAGTGATTCTCGAGAAAATATCGAAAAACCAAACCGTTCAGCCGCCATCTTGATTACGTCATAGATTCTCACTCCACCACTTTACAAAGCAACAACAAGTGGTTTGATAATCAGTAGACCACGCTGATTCCAACGGTACCAGTTGTCGCTATAATACTGCTCGGTCCTACGAAAATTGCCGTTTTTCCAATTGGCCTCTCTACTAAAACACAAAAGATATATCATTTAGAAGATATACAAACCAAACATATAATTTTCTTAAATATAACGATTGTCAGATATAATAAACTCTAGATATCATTTTAAAAAGAATAATGTCATAAGGTATAATAAACATACAATATAACAATTATATGATATAAAACTCAGTTAACCTACTATTGAAAACATATACCATATATTTGATATAAATTTAAAAGATATAACAATGGAGAAGACGAAACTAAACACCTGTTAAAATTTGAACTCTTTATAAAATATATTTTGTATACTAAATTAATTGAATTTTATTTGTGAAGCAGCAGGCACGTAAGCAAGCATGCAAGCAAGTATGCAAGCAAGCAAGCATGCAAGCAAGTATGCAAGCAAGCAAGCAAGCAAACAAACATGCAAGCAAGCAATCAAGCATGAAGGCAGGCAAGCAAACATGCAAGCAAGAAGTCGATATATGGTTATTTTATCAATCAAACCTAACACGGCGACTGTGAAGGGAGGCGACCTAAATCATCCGAGTCGGGGTGCTCCGAATTCCCGAGCTCGCTTCGCTCGCTCCCGCATCCTATTTAGAATCCGTGAGAGTTTTGCGGGTGACTATGTGCGGCGGTAATCGCTTACCATCAGGTGATCCGTCTGCTCGTTTGCCACATCTGCCATAAAAAAAAAAAATAAAAAAAAATTGTACGTATTCTGAATAGTAGAATTTTCCTAAGCAAAAAAGCCAGTAGAAAATAAAACCGTGGTAATTTCTCTGCTCACTCGGAGCATTATATATCTAAAATTTATTATACGGGCATTATATCTCGAGAATGTTATATAATAATAATGATATGTCTTATAAATGTTATATCAAACGATTATATATAATGTAATCATTAGAGCTTTTAATTGTTATATTCAACAAAGTTATATCATTTGTTGGTATATCTCATGATAATTATGGCATTTGAGCGTTATTGAAATGAAATTATATCTCCCGTTTTTATACAAAATGAGAAGCACCCCTCAGAATCAAGTATAGAACCCATGAAAAATATTGAAAAAATCCGCTCTTCAAATTTTTGTTTTTAGATTATTTCTTATACTAAATCTGAATATAATAGTGAATCAAGAATTTGTATGAAAAACTGAAAAATAATAATTGAAGAACTGATTTTATCAATATTTTTCCTGGATTCTATACTTGACTCTGAGTAACCCCTTATTTCAAACGCACTTTTTTAACACCTGTATAATGTCATAACTGTCATATTCACACATGTCTTGACTCACTTTTTTTTGTGATGTAACTAAAAGTTTTTGGTTTTCGGACTTTTTCCTGTACTTGTGCTATAAGCAATGCTTGTTGCCAAGTTTCATGATTCTAGGTATACGGGAAGTACCCTATAGGTTTTGATTCCCATGCGAGTCTCCAAATATGTGGCATATAACGGCCGTATCTCTACTTGATTGCGTTGGCATAGAAGTTTGATTTTTTCACAGCTTCAAGGGATTGCAGGCCTGATATAAATTTGAGCTTGATACGTCTACGCGTTCCTGAGAAAAAGGGTTGTGACAGACAGACAGACAGACAGACGGACGGACAACGAAGTGATCCTATCAGGGTTCCTTTTTTCCTTTTGAGGTACGGAACCCTAAAAATGAAGAACACTACTGGACTGATATCTTTGTATTTATATACCTATATTCAAGAAGAGAACCTCAACTTGTGTGTCAAACAGCCAACGTGCATGGCGTTTGTTTACAAAACAGTGTGGGGGGCAGCCACAATTAGCCGAGATCAAACACACCGCTCCTATAAGTGACGCCTTCGAGAAATACATAGAGCGTTTACCATAAACTAAGTTTACATAATGTGTGAATATACAGGGTGTACGTGATATATTACTGAAAGTTTGAAGGCCTTAAGATGGGTCAAATGGGTATTCAATTAAAATTATCAAAAGATAACGATGTAATGATATCATTATGGAGTTACTTTTGTGACAAAAACGACAGTTGTTTAAAATAGCGAACTATGACGACATATTTCTTTATAATCGTTTCCATACTTTTTAGTATTAAGAATAGCACATGTAATGAAATTCCAGGCTAGTAAGTATTTCTGCTGTTTCATTAAAATACATATTTAGTGAAAACTATTTCATAATCGGTAACTAATTACCCTATTATAAATTATGATGTCAGAACAATATCCTATAGAGCCTGTCTATGGCCTTAATTGCGAAGTTTCTCGGAAATAAAGCCCTGTTTTTGCGTCACACATTTATAAATAAATGACTATAAATAGTTTTGTATTTCGCTTTTATTTCCGTTAAGTAGCTATCACTATAGACGTTCCAACAGAGGACTGCTTCCGGTCTAAGCTTCGCTTCAGGCACCGCAGGGTTGGGTCACAGCCCACGACTAAGGGCCAGTCCACAACACTGCGTTGCGCCCGCCGTTAGCGTATTGTCATACGAACAAAACGCTAACCGTTACGCTGACCATCAGTTCAGTTTCTAGTGAGACATGGACTGCACAGCACATGGTTCTACTTCTGCTTGCGTCGCAGATTATTGTGACGGCCCTAAGTCTCGAATCGCACAAAACTATTTGTGACCAATACTGACGCAATATCCGCTCGATCCGCCTACTTTGTAATCTATGGGCACCCTTTGTAAGCTTTGTCTTTAGAATTATCGGTAGGCTTTGTGCGAACTAAAATTGGTCATTGTAACGTGAACATATTATAGTTTCAAAAGTGAAGGAGTTTCTTTATCACATACTATAAATATTACATAACTATTTATACTGGTGTAAAAATATATATCTCGGAAACTTGCATGGAGGCTTCTACTAGAAAACTTCCCCGAGGAAGTCATTTGCAGTCTCAAAAACAATTCGAGTTCCCATACAAAGTTGAGTAAACAGATGACCAATTTGTAATACAAAAATTAAGACTCCTTTTTGTTCAGTGTTAAAGAATACTGTTTATGTTTCAAAATATAATCTTTCAAAGCAGACTTCTCGGTATAATAATAAGTAATATATTTTCAAGGAATGAAAATTCGCATCTAAATACATAAATATATACAGAAGTTTCTAAAAACAACGTATTTATAATCACAGATAAGGAAAATGTATATATGATAAATGTGAATAATATGGGCTTTACAGTAGTGACTAGGTCCACTAACAAACTTTTTATAAATGTACTTTATAATACGAAGTCTTAAGTGCCTTAAATATCGAAAAAAATTATTCACAGAAAATGAATTACTTAAAATGCTGCGCTCGAAGTCTAGGTCGCCATCCCTATTCCAGTCCTATACAAAGTGTTCGAGTTATTACGAGTATTTACCTAATATAAAAATAAATCAAAAGATAAAAAAACCCATTAAAAATACTTAGCTAAAAAAAGTCGCACACCAAAAAAGTTAAAAATAACCTACAGTTTAGGCAGCATACCTCAGAAAAATAAAATCATTTTTTCATTTTTAAAAGTTCATCAATTTCAATCAACCTCCCACTCTTCTTACCTAATTGGGGATGGTATAGAAACATTGGCTTCGGTAGGTAGATCGGTGTTTGCGAATCCCTAAAGTATCGGGTGTAAAGTTACGTTTTAATCACCACCGCTCCTGGTTGTGACGTAAGGCGCCTTTTTAGCGGCCATGAGTTGACGTAGCTGAGACCAACGACATATTTTTGATTTATTACTTTTCATGTGTGTTAAGACAGATGGGTACATGTACATCTAGTAGGTAGTCGGATAATAATAATAATAAATGTAGCATTTGCAATTAGGTATCAACTCATGAGACTATAACCAAAACACCGGCCAAGTTTGTATGGGGCAATGCATAGTGTAGGGACTCGTAACTTCTAGTGTATGTTGTTTTTTTTGTATGTATGTTACGCGATTACTCCGCAATTTATTAATCAATTTTGATGATATTTTTTTTGTTTGGTAGGTAATATTTCAGAGGTGGTCCCATATAAATTTTATCTAGATTAACTTATCGCTTTTTAAAAAAAAGCGGCCAAGTGCGAGTCGGACTCGCCCATGAAGGGTTCTTGTAGTTCGTTGTAGGTAAATTGAGGTTTACGATTTATGACGTATTAAAAAAAACTACTCACTAGATCTCGTTCAAACCAATTTTCGGTGGAAGTTTGCATGGTAATGTACATCATATATATTTTTTAGTTTTATAATTCTCTTATTTTAGAAGTTACAGGGGAAGGACATACATTTTACCACTTTGGAAGTGTCTCTCGCGCGAACAGTTTAGAAAAAAAATATATTAGAAACCTCAATATCGTTTTTGAAGACCTATCCATAGATACCCCACACGTACAGGTTTGATGAAAAAAATTTTTTGAGTTTCAATTCTAAGTATAGGGAACCCCCTAAATTTATTGTTTTTTTTTCTATTTTTGTGTGAAAATCTTAATGCGGTTCACAGAATACATCTACTTACCAAGTTTCAACAGTGTAGTTCTTATAGTTTCGGAAAAAAGTGGCTGTGACATACGGACGGACAGACAGACAGACAGACATGACGAATCCATAAAGGTTCCGTTTTTTGCTATTTGGCTACGGAACCCTAAAAAATCAACAAAAACAAAAACCATAACAAAATTGCAGTAGTTACGATTGAAGTCGGTTTTTTAACGTGTTCAGCGTTGTCGATTATTTGCGATTTGATTTATGGTTCCTTGGGGAAATTGGTTCATATCGATTCATGAAGAGAGTGCAAAGTAATATTTTTTCATGTATTTTAAAGAGGCTATAAACAACTTCATGACATATAATACGATATTTCGTTTTCACTAGGTCACCCAAACGGCGATGCTTGGAGTTTCCTTACATGATCGAACAAGGAATGAAGTGTTTTTTTTAATGGCAGAGGCGGCAAATGAACAGACGGATCACCTGATGGTAAGCGATTACCGCCGCCCATGGACACCCGCAACACCAGAGAAGTCACAAGTGCGTTGCCGGCCTTTAATATGGGAGTACGCTCTTTTCTTGAAGGTTTGAATGTCGTATTGATCCGGAAATACCGCAGGCGACAATTCATTCCTCAGTGATACGTAAGAGAACTAAAGTAACCGACATAGCTTAGATAATCTTAAATGGCAGTGGGCGGCGCACATGTCTCGTAGAACAGATGACCGTTGAAGCATAAAAGTTCTCGAGTGGCGATCGCACACCGGAAGACGTACCGTAGGCAGGCTCTCCCCTCGGTGGACCGATGACCTGACCTGGTGAAGGTCGCGGAAAACCGCTGGATCCACATCCAGCTCAAGATCGCGGCTCAAGATCATTGGTCATCGTGGAAATCTTTGAGGCCTCTGTCCAGCAGTCGACGTCTTTTGGCTGATGATGCTTAATATGTATTTCGGTAGGGAGAATTTGGCTATAAATTATATCGTTCGTTTTCGCACTTCGTACTTCGTTCGTTATTACTTTGTTTTTCCATTTCCTCAAGTTGATTAAGCACGTGTTAACCAAATAATGGCAGATACCCTTCTAACCAAACTAGATTATTGTTGCGCAAACGTTTTGTAGTAAGGAACTTTAATTAAAATTCCTGGTTAGGTCGCCAGGACCAGGTGTTTCGGTTAAGGGTCCACATAGACAGAGCGTGTAATAAAACGCTAGTAGGAACGATCCATTTTTTTTGCATTTCTCCTAAGTATCGCGAGATGATACTACGCAATTTGATAAAAAATCTTTGCAACTTCAACAACAACGATATATTTTTTTTTCTGTCACAACATGTTTTTACAGTAATTTACGAGATGAACGGTTTCTACTGATATTAAATTTTATTTCAGCCTACTAGGGTAGTAAAAGCCTTTAGCTTCACTTTCTATGAAAACGTATGTAATAACGTCCACATATATAGGTGCCTATGTGTGTTACATCTCAATTAAAATCGAAACTGATGGAAAATCCACAAAAATATTCACACATATCAAATAAAATCATGCCTTTGAAAAACCCATCCATCCTAAAGCAATCTGCTCATGCCAAAAACGTCCAGTGCAAACATACCCTTACAGTTTAATGTGTACTTAAGCTCTGCGTGACACAAATTTTTGAGAGTCACTGGGGTATCTATTTTGTGGGCAATTCCGCAAACCTGTTGTGAAAATGCCCAGATTTTGGGTTACCGGGACAATTAGTGGACACGCTTTTCCCTTGTTTGTGGTAAAGAGTCCCTTTTTTAGTAGACTTTGACTGATGTTATAATATAATGCTAAATAAAAATGGTTTATTTTAGACAACCAAAATGTAAATTACAGTACTTAATAGGCAAAAAATATTTGAATGACAGATTCATTATGAAAAACAATTTTACACGAATATATCCATAGATATTCCGACTTTTCCCTTATATTTTAACCCACATGGATACAGAGAGCATTAAAAAAATGCTGAAAATTTCCCGCTTCACATCCAGAAAAAGCTTTTTATAAACAAAGCAGAAAAAGTCCCTTCCCATCCGACCAAAACAAAGAACGTGGTGTTCAAAGAGAGACGATTTTTTAATATCTCGTTTTAGTTACATGGAGTTGTTCTCAAGAGATGTTATTATAAAATTTAAAAAAAAACAAAGAAAATCTGGCAAGATGATGTTCACTGAATAAATAACCTAATAAGGGAGCGGGGTGTAAGTCTGTGGTATAAACTATTGACATCAAAGCAATGCTTACGACTCCTCTGCGACATACATATAATAAGTGTTCTTCTGCAAGGGTTTAAACAATGTTCCCTAAGAAACCTATACTCAATTCGCAAAAAATTATTGGACCTCCTATACGAAATTGGCGGATCAGTTAATCACTCAGGTACTATGAGGAGTCCAACTTTTTTTGCGAATTGAGTATACAGGGTGTCAGGGACAGGTTCCCGAAAACTTTTTGGGCTTGCTCAGTAGACGAAACTAAACAACATTTTTTTCAGGAAACGAAAAAAAAATCGACTTCTCCATACAAACTGTCCAAACAAGTTTATAATTTTGTATGGAGAAGCCGTTTTTTTTTTCGTTTAAAGTTTTCGGAAACCTGTCCCTTACACCCTGTAGGTTCTTTGGAGAAAGTTGTTCAGTTTCACGCATAGATTTCATAAGGACCCTATATACTTATATAAACATCGCCAGTCTTGCTTAAGCATTGAGATAAAAATCTTTTTCTGCAACGCTATATTGTATTTCGAGAATTTGAATCTCAAAAATTAGCACCCTTGTTCAACTACCTACTCACTTCCTTACCTCGCTGACTCAACGACTACGGGACAAGAATCCGCCACTGTTCCCAGTTCTCAGTTTTGTAGAATAGTTCCCCAAACTCCAGCTGTACGGTTGGAATTCCTTTATTAATTAGCTCTAGTTTTATACCCAGTTGTTAGTGGTAGTGCTTAGTGCTTAGCTAAGTTACTCTAGTAGCGGTACCAGCTGGAGTTAAAGTTTGCTATGCTGGCGGAAACCTGAGCTCTGTTGTATGCAAACTCCATAATTAATATAACTTGGAGTGTCTTTGTTTAATCTATTGAATAAACGAAGGTACTTTAGTACTTACGTCAATATAGCGTCAGATTAAAACGAATAAGTTTTACTAAAACCAATAGAAAATGTGCACAAATGCGACTTTCTAGGACGTCCCAGGTTAAGTTTTCACATAGATACCTAATATTTTCATAAATTTAATGGGGAGTCCTTGGTAGTGTTTATTGAGTTTAAGAAGTTAAATTTTCGCCAATAATTCCAAAATGCCTGCTGTGCCTGATTTGGTGGAAGCTACCAGGTATATTCAACCTATTGGAACAAACAGTGTGGAATTATTCCCTTTGAGATTCACAATACCGCTAACGAACGCCGGTTTCTGATTGAAATACGTTCACTTTCCAGCCTAATGTCATTCACTTCCCGGCAACAATATTTCAAACGTCATGTTCCGTACATAGAACGTTTTTGTGAATTGCTTTACTGTATTCTAAATTGTTTTTATTAACCCAGATAGTCCTGAAACTATTTTACATCATGATTCGTAGGGATTTTTTAATATTTTGCGTAGGTATATAGGTCCTTATGAAATACCTAAAAAAAATTAACCGTGGCTTCTTTTCATGAAACTGAATAACTTTCCCCAAGGAACTTATACTCAATTCGCAAAAAAATTTTTGGAGTCCCCATACTAATTGATCAACTGAACCGCCAATTTGGTATGGGAAGTCCACAATTTTTTTTGCGAAATGAGTATAGGTTCCTTGGGAAAAGTTGTTTAGTTTTATGAGTAGAAGCCACAGTTAATTTTTTTTCAGGTATTTCAGAAGGATCATATATAATATAAATGCAAACATATTAAAAAATCCCCACGAATTATGATGGTAAAGTACGATAGTATGGTAAAGTACCCCAGAAATATATGAAAAAAATCCAGGTTGTCTGGAAAAGCCGGAAAATGAGTGGTGTTATTTTTTTTATATTTTATTTCAGGCTACTTAGTAGAATATTACAGGCCCATAGATAAATACAAACTTATACAATAAATTAACTTAAATACTATACATACATGCATACAATTTTATTTTAAAACTACTTTGCACTTTATAACACCAACATATAAGGTTGACTGGAAGAGATCCCGTAAGGGATAAGTCCGCCATTGCGTATTTTTACAGTTACTTTTAAGTTTTGTACATTTATGTCTTTTTGCAATAAAGAGTTTACAAACAAACAAACAAACACCTGGTAGGACAATGAACGTCTATCTCACATAAATATAAAACTTATATCGAGGCCTGGAAATACCGAATATTAATGAAACTATTCATGGATTTGAGAAGGAGATAATAATTTTACGTATTATTCATTAGGTATCTTTAGTATCCAGATCTTCATCTGTTACATCAATCATAAAATATTCTTAAAATTCTATTCATAAAATATTAACAATAGTTTATTTTCAACCGACTTCAAAAAAAGGAGGAGGTTCTCAATTCGTCGGAATCTTTTTTTTTTTTTTAATGTATGTTCACCGATTACTCGAAGACGCCTGAACCGATTTCAAAAATTCTTTTTTTGTTTGAAAGGGTATACTTCACAGGTGGTCCCATATAAATTTTATCGAAATCGATTCAGCGGTTTTTGAGAAAATCAACAAAACATAGCAAAATTGGAGTTGTTGCGATTGAAGTCGGTTGTTTTTAACGTATTCAGCGTGGTCAATTATTGATATGTACAGTCAAATCAAGCTAAACAAGTTTTAGTGTGAATATCATATCAAAATTTAATTATACTTTGCTTACGATGTCAAAACTAAGCATTTATTTAATTACGTTTCAGCAGTGTTATAACATTCGGTAGGATAATCTGGGTTGATAAAAAAAAAATGTCATAAAATGTCAAATTGTGTAATATGTCGTGCCATGTCATGTCATATGGTACCGTACCATATCGCGTCGTATTGTGCCATACTTTATCTTAAATTTTTGATTTGTATCGTATAATATTATGTTGTCGTGTGAAACTAAACGTAACACCAGATAACCACCCTCTATTCCCACTCGGGTAAAGTTCAATTAATAAAATATAATAAAATGGTGCCACACGATAAGAGAATAGATCAATATCACTGACGATATTATTAGAAACAGATAATTAATACCCTGTCTCGCTTTCCCACTTACCAACTTTGCAATTCTTTGCATGTCACTGAATTTTCAATTCAAATTTAAATTTAAATTCAAAACTTGGAAGCAAATCAAACTTGTATCGTGTCCAAATGTTTCCGTATCCCCTCTTCTAAAATTATCTTAAAGCCACAAGATTTAAGAAGCACGGCTATCAATGTTTGTTTTTACACTACGTTGAAAGGCGCGTTAATGTTTTACAGCCTAAATGAGATGTGTTTTATAGTAGACTCATCGATTGTGAATTTTAAGGAGTCTAATATTTTCATTCAAATTTCAATTCAGATTCTTAGGATATTCATAAACCTTTCTTCGAAAAATCGTTCAAGACTTGGGAAACTGTTTTATTAAGAAAGGGTAAAGTGGGCTAATCAAGAATACCCACTTTAAGAGTCGGCTAGCCAGTTGTTATAAGAAGAGGTGTAACTTATATAAAAGAAACTAAGGTTAAGTATATCATTTGGAAATCTTGAGACAACCCTAAAAACCTTTCAAAAGTAATTTAGAAGTCTATTTCCAAGTGTCCTCACACAAACCGCATCGCACAATTGTTATGTGCAATATTCGACAGACTTTTAAAGAAATTGCAAAGGCTTCATGTTACTTATTTGATATCAGAGAAGCTTTTAGGTTGTTTAATAATGCAGGATCATTGATCAATACAGGATTTCTAGTCTTTTTTTTCTTAAAATCCATGCGAGACAAGAGCAGAATATATGGGTTTATGAACTTTGTTTGTCTAGTACAAAGAACCGACAATTTAAAAGAATGTCCAAAGATCTACTTAAATAAAAAACAATTTGATTTTTGATTTGATTTATAAACTGCTCTTAAAATATCTAACTGGCGTTTCTACATTAGAATGTGAACAACTTTTTCTATGAAACATGTACCTAGTCTACTACCAAATAATTGATCACGCTGAATACGTTAAAAACAACCGACTTCAATCGCAACAACTCCAATTTTGCTATGTTTTTGTTGATTTTCTCAAAAACCGCTGAATAGATTTCGATAAAATTGATATAGGACCACCTGTGAAGTATACCCTTTTAAACAAAAAAAGAATTTTCGAAATCGGTTCAGGCGTCTTCGAGTAATCGGTGAACATACATAAAAAAAAAAGATTCCGACGAATTGAGAACCTCCTCCTTTTTATGAAGTCGGTTGAAAAGGTTTTTCCTACTACTGTACCGACGGATAACCTGATGAATTGCTATTGGACGAAGCTTGCAAGAAGTCTTAGTGGAATTTGAGAATAAATGATGTGACTTGGAGTCGCAGGATGCATGTATGTAGTTCAGAACCGACTTCAATCGCAACAACTCCAATTTTGCTATGTTTTTGTTGATTTTCTCAAAAACCGCTGAATCGATTTCGATAAAATTGATATGGGACTACCTGTAAAGTATACCCTTTAAACAAAAAAGAATTTTTGAAATCGGTTCAGGCATCTTCGAGTAATCGGTGAACATACATAAAAAAAAAAAAGATTCCGACGAATTGAGAACCTCCTCCTTTTTTTGAAGTCGGTTGAAAAGGTTTTTCCTACTACTGTACCGACGGATAACTTGATAAATTGCTATTGGACAAAGCTTGCAAGAAGTCTTAGTGGAATTTGAGAATAAATGATGTGACTTGGAGTCGCAGGATGCATATATGTAGTTCAGAACCGACTTCAATCGCAACAACTCCAATTTTGCTATGTTTTTGTTGATTTTCTCAAAAACCGCTGAATCGATTTCGATAAAATTGATAAGGGACCATCTGTGAAGTATACCCTTTTAAACAAAAAAATAATTTTTGAAATCAGTTCAGGTGTCTTTGAGTAATCGGTGAACATACATAAAAAATAAAATAAAAAAAAAGATTCCGACGAATTGAGAACCTCCTCCTTTTTTTGAAGTCGGTTGAAAAAGTTTTTCCTACTACTGTACCGACGGATAACCTGATGAATTGCTATTGGACGAAGCTTGCAAGAAGTCTTAGTGGAATTTGAGAATAAATGATGTGACTTGGAGTCGCAGGATGCATGTATGTAGTTCAGAACCATGTTAAGGGAAGTTTATAGAGAGATCCTATGTTTAGTACTGATAATCCGACAAAAAGCTTCACATGAATATTAGCTTTGAATCCAATACCCAAAGTTGCAAGAAACAATTTAAGTATTCGAAAACACTCCTTGCAATTGATTGGGGTTGTACATAAATCGCAACAGTGTTTGTGGATCCGAACAGTACATCTGTTAGTTCTCGTAAACGAAGATATACTACAATGTGTGCAGTGAATAACCACAAAGCGAATCTAGAGCGTAATCAGGAGTGTGTTTCATTTCAAAAATGTCACAAAGTAACTTAACTGAAAGATTAAAAGAATAGGGTACATATGTAACTACTAGTATTCAAAACTATATAATAATATATTCTGCGGTACGCCTCAAAACTGTTAATCTGATAATCATTACTGTTATCGCGATTTAGATTCAGATGTTAAATTGCTTCTGTTTTATTTCTGATTATAATAATTTAGAAGAAGTTTCGCTGACGTAGGTGTTCAAGTAAAAGAATATGTCAATGCTCGTTTCATACCAGCCACGAAGCAGCGACTGTGTTCCATTGCATTCAATTTTAACCCTTCAAAATCGGCAAGATACTGTTAACCCTTCTGGTGTTTTAAAATAACACTGTTCATAGGCGGCACTAGCCACTTACCATTAAGTAGGCTGTCGGCCTTTACTTAACACAACAAAAAATCGCTCCTTCGATCCAACATCCGCGTATTCGCCATAAAACTCTACGACTGTTTCCAGTAACGATTACCTTTGTCACTTTGTTTCCAAACTTTACCAAAATTTTACCAATATTTTGTTATAAGTGCCATCTCAAACGCTTGTTTGATTTGAGTTACAAACAAATGGAGTGAAATTCCTGACTACGACCCTCTTAGGGCATTTGGAGCAGTCGCATTCCGCCTACGCTACAATTTGTATTCAGCTCACTCCAAAATGGGCCTTAATTTGTTTAGTGAACACATGGCTGCAACAGCTAGACAGCTGAAGCTTTGGAACGTCCTTGTCTAAGCAGGAATTTGTACAGAACTTTTTAATTTACCACCCTCAGGTACAAAACGGCATTCCTCAGCGATTAATCAGACTTATACTTCTCGAACAAATACTAGTACCCCTTCAAAAGTTATAAGTCTGATTCCTGGAATGAAATCCGCATAATTTCGTTGTATACGCTATTTTAAGTGAAGTAGTAAAATAGTCATAATTTCTACGGTAATTATTTTCCATAATATATTGAATGTCATTCATTATAGTCTTTTGTATTCAATTACTTTGTTATTGTTATTGTTGAATAATATAATATATATAATATAATATTGAATAATATCTGTTCTATGTCCCTAATATCATAGAAAATTAAAATTATTGTATTTATTTATTTGTTTATTTCAGGCAACGAGGCCCATATAACATATACAATAATATACATTGTATACTTAAAATATTATACATAAATACTTAATATTAACTAACTAACTAATAATATCATATTATTTACGAGTAGTACAAGGTGTCGGTACTATTTCGGTGGCAGTGGTCGGCAAACTTCCTCGGAATCTCCGAAACACTACACCCTTCCCCCTTTATATTTGAATGTATTGAAATACGTGAATTACTTACCTCTTTATCAATAAACTCTATCTAGAATATTATTCTTACTTCATTCCTTACAGGTGCTTTTATTGTATGCGGCCCGGCCCGCATGCGTGCACAAACACGCATGATAACAAAAGCGCCCTACCTCCTCATGTGACGCATAATGATATATGAAAAAAATGCTCTGTTGCTTCCTCTAACGAAACAATACGTTCCAATTTTCAAGTTTCCATTTTAAATGGTTCACTCTTAGTCTGTGCTTTGTCTGTCAGTCATTATATCATGGTACTGTCTTATATGTATAGATATACGTACATTTGCATTGCAGCAACTCGAATGCAGCAGTCGCATGCACACTTCACTTGTCAAGTCACTTCCGGTAAGACTCGGCGTAATCTAACTTCCGGCGGCGACAGCGAGCGATCGAGTTTCTATTTACTCTGTTAGATTCTACGATTATCTCCTATGCATATGTATGTACAATATATGAGAAATATACATGTATATGAGGTGTTAGTTAATAACCTAACTAATAGGGCAATTGACTGCTCAAAAGTAAATTATGAAATATGGTTCACCAAATAACTCTTTTATTGAAATTGTAGAAAAACTTCACGCTTTGAATTTCATTACGTGTACAAGTTTTTATTTAAAAAAATCGAAATTAGTATGCTAAATACTATACGAATATTGCACCATGACGTCGTCATGTACAATTTCAAACATTTTCAGAACAAATTGTCGTTTCAGACATTTAATAAAAAGTAACTAAAATGACTAACAGTCAACTACCCTATTGAACTAATACCTAATCAAAGTCTCGACTCCATAAAATGTAATGGTGAACAAGAAGTGAACGCAACTGAGCCAGGTGGGATCGTAACCGTAGCGGAGCGGAGGCTCCAAAGGAGCCGTAGATATAGAGCAATCTATCACTGTACACTGTAGATAGCTTAAATAGTCAAATCAGTCCTCTAACCTGAGAACGGAGATATTCAAAAGTTTTTCACGTAGTAGTGAGAGTTGATGAAATTAGCAGTGTGCGCGATGGAAGATATCGTAGTAACGGAATGGAAAGTGATAACAGCGGTGGCCAAGGGGAGTCGTCCTCAGTCCAAACTACTATTAGACAATACCAGAAATAACTATCAGCCATAAACATCATGCAGATAGCTGTATACAATAACCAAGAAGAAAAATCTAAACGTCAACGATACCTCGTACACCCCAGAAACAATTTTAGGCCGCTTAAGTTACAGATAGTAAAATAAAAGTGATATTATTAGTTCCATCCGAAAAACATAACCTTAAATCCCATAAACGACTTAAATACCTGAAGAGACCTTTGCTCCTAAACTCCATTTCTTTAAATATTGAAATAAGTTAACAATCTCGATATGTCTTTTTATCTCCATGTAGAATATTTTTTTGCGTGTTTAATAGAAATGCAAAAGAAACTTATAATGAGTACCAGTGTGCGCAAAAAAATGTCAGAATTTTAACATGCACATTTCAACAAAAAGACATGTAAAGTTTGTTTACGTTTTGATTAGTATATAAGAAAATGGAGTATAATTAAAATAACATCTCATGAGTGAAGCTGAACATGTTTGGTTCTACAAAACTGAAATCGCAATACAAATCGTGGACTTCTCATACAAATTATTGATCTAGGTAGCTTCTCAGTTTGCTTTATTATACGAGTATGAAAGATCATTTTTTAATTTTCTTTAGAAAAACTCCTCTTAAAATATCTTTTCTATTTCAATAAAGTTCAAAATTCTCTTCAGGGGAATTAAGTATTTAGTACCCAAAACAGCTCACCCGCACGGCTTATAGTACTTATTACATTACGGTTATGTTCATTCATAAAGTAATCATCTTCGTATAAATTATTTTTTTAATAGGAAATTAACAATTATTTATTAATTAACTGGCAATCACCTCCTATCGAAGTATTTATTGAAAAAGAGAAGGAACAAAACTTGTTATGTTTAACCCGGTCTCAAAGTCGGACATGTTCGCATTCGCCATTAAAAACACCTTATATACGACCTATTTGTTTCAAACGAAGAACATTATAGACGAGTCTACTTTGTAAGTAAGTCATTTTGGTCGTACATTTACGTTGCACAAACTTATAGTAGACAAGCCATTTCGAGGCGTTTACGACAAAAGTCGGCTTTATACGAGCGATGAAAGCGACTATGCGACGATTGAGGTGACGAAAACAACCTTTTTGTGGTTCTGTGGGATTACTCTTATACTTTTTGTTTTTATGAGGTATTTTTACAGGGTGTGAAGCATAATTATAGCAATCCTTTAGGACTTCTACTCATAAGCACTTTAGTCGTATAACATTTGTTACGGGACTTACCTGTAATACAAATTGATCAGCAGCTAATCGTAACTTTGCATGGGTTTAAAGGGTGTTCAAAAAGTGCGTTTGAAATTTGATGGGGTTACTCCGAATCAAGCGTAGAAAATCCGACCTACAATTTCGTTTTTCAGTTTCCCATACTAAATCTGAATAGTAAATCAAGACTTTATATGGGAAACCGAAAAAAAATTGCTAATCAGATTTCTTCAATATTTTTCCTGTATTCTGTACTTAATTTCGAGTAACCCCTTGAAATTTCAAACGCACTTTTTTAACAGCCTGTATACATAGATGGAAAATGTTTTTGGAATTTCATTAAAGTTTCATGAGCAGGATCCCACCTTACAGTACTGCTATACACTTTTGTTAGAGCTTAGTTTTTATACAGCCTGTATAATACCTATGAGACGACTTAATTCAACTCGGCTCTTAGCCTCGTAAAAGGCTATGTTTACTTCCTTAGACTTTTTCGGGTCACATTTTCACAAAAATATGAGGTACTTGTGACGCCTGCGACTTTGCGCGCGTGGAGATTGGTAACGAGGCTGTTTTGTGTGTTCTTTTTCTCGTTTTATTCTCGTTTTTAAATTATTATTAGGTGCCGTTCTGAATTATGTAAGCAGAAATGCACAGTAAAGACATCAAAGAGTACAAAATAGATTTAAAAAAACCTGGCTCTACAAGTAAACAAGTAACTGACTCGGTTGCTCAGTGGTTAGCGATCCTGACTACTACTACTATCCGAGAGTCGTGGGTTCGATCCCCACCCATGGCAAACATTTGTGTGATGAGCAGATTTGTTTGCTCTGTCTGGGTGTATTATATATATTTTGTATTTAAATGTATATGTGTACGTATATCAGTCTCTGGTTCCCAAGATACGGAATCCTAGTTTGGGGCCAGGTGACCGTGTGTGATTTGTCCCGCAATATTATCATTATTATTACATATTATACGTGTTTTTGACTTGGTATACGTATATTAGCCTTAATCATAGCAGCTTTAAAAGCAGGTTATAATAGTTATACTCAATATAATTAACAGAATCACTAAAATCGCACCTACACCTCATCACCTACTAATTTTTGTTTTGTCTCCGTTGTCCGGAAGAAATCGCTTTCTGCGATAGTACCACCCAAGTTGTACCACTACTTATCCTTTTATTAATGAAATTGCATTTTTTGTGTGCAATAAAGAGTATTTATATTAACTTATCTAAATGCAAAATCGATTTGAACCTGCCTACCCCTGCACTAAAAAGCCAATGTGAAAATTCAATGTTAAAATTGCACTAGATAACATAATATAAGAATATCATCAAATACCAACGAAACTAGTGCCCTAGATTAAGCTCATCGAGAGCTTTACATATTTTATGACTATGAGTGGCTGCTTCGACGTTCCGTTTACGCTGTGTAGGTACTAGTCTAGATAAAACGTTCCGGCTGTAAATTATGCGCATTAGGGCCTTCGCACGTGTTCGATTATCAGTTGACAAGGGTTATAGTTTGGACTGAGAGATAGACTTGGGAGAAATACTCTTCGAAATTATGAAAACCATTACATGGAGTTGTGTATTTAGGCTGCTGCTGAGTCATTGTATTGTAAGCGGTACAGTCAACTAACTATTGTCTTTGTATAGTACTCGTATAGTAAAGTGTCTATAGTGTGTCAAAGAGTTACTGTAAGTATGTATGTATTAGCTAGCTGACTGTACATGAGAATGGAGAGGGCGAGCGAAAACCTACACAACCTTACTAGCCCTAGCGTCCTAACAACCCTAGTGGCCTATCAGCCCTAGTCCTAACCATATAAATATATATACATATATATGTATAAGTACGGGATGCCTGCACAACGAGACCTAAGATGACAGGCGAAGTTGGGAAGGAAATGGGACTGAGGTCGGGGTTTTCTCACTGTCAGTCGGGCAGACTCACCAACAACGACTGATCAGCTGCCTAAATTGACGGCTAAAGGTGTCTTGGCCACAGTAAGAGGATAGTTGGATAGGGTCGATGATGCGTCGTCACGTCGATAGTGAAACAGCGTTGAGTCTGGATACCAAGAGACTTTATTTACATCTTACAATCTATAATATTTATACAAATCTTATTTACATGCGTGCGTAAAGATAAATTAATTTTAGTGGGTTTTGGCTGATAGACTACACAGCACTTTATTGTTAGAATTTGGTCATTGCACTGCTGGGTTGCATGTTTACGGAGTGAACAGCGGTACTGCATGATTAGCAAGAAAGCTGGAGCAGGATTCATAGCTATACTTCGTCGCAGTACACATTAGTAGTTACAGTATACAGGATGTTAAAAAATCTTGATTCACTAGAGATATTTAGTACGGGAAACTGAAAAAAAATGTAGATCGGATTTTTTCAATATTTTTTCCTGTATTCTATGTATAAGAACTTGATTCTGAGTAAAGAGTAGGTTAGTGACCGGTTATCAAGACATTGGCAAACCAACAATTTTATTTTCTTAAGAAGCGACGTAATGGCTTCTAAGGCTATTCAGCCTTGTCTCGTGTATACAGAAGTCACTTCATTAAAAATGTATATTGTAAAAATCTTGTCGTTAAAAGTTCCGCTATTTCGGAAATATCAATTTCATAACAAAAAGAAGCATAACCTACGACAAGGCGGTATGAGCGATTCTCAAAGTTACACAATAATCTCGTCTTTAAATTATAATCACATATTTAGTTAACGGTATGGACCATTTTTATTTTTGCAAACCCCCTTTTTCTTGAAGAGCAGGAAAACGGTTCTCTATATCATTAAGAATTAAATTTAGAGCCTATGAACTTCTGTCTCATTTTGAAGAAATATTATTTGCTTTATAAAGAGTGTAAGTTTATCGTTTGGACCGTAAACCAAATCCTCATACGATTTCGTATTCAACATGGCGCTGATTTTTTGCTATCTGCAACTATCAGCTACTTTATTATACGTAATCTGTCTTAGCTTAATGCATATTTAACGTAAGTCTAAAATAATATTTACTCGTAATAAAAACTTGTCCTTTGATTGCTTAGGCAAATAGAAAAAAAATATAAGTAGGTAGCATGATGGATGACTAGAGTAGAAGCTCAAGTAATCGGTCATACACCTATTTCGTTATACCCTGTACCCTTTATACAGGTGTTAAAAAATTACAATTTTAAGGGGTTACTCAGAATCAAGTATAGAATTCAGGAACAATTTTGAAAAAATCCGATCTACAATTATTTTTACAGTTTCCTATACAAATTTTTGATTCATGGCTGACTTGGCTGACGCTCATAACACAAGTATACCTATACTTAGCATGGGCATGAGCTACAAATCTATCAAGCTGACATAAGAGCCAACCAATATTATAACTGTATAGTTTATTGTAATTTGATCTAATTTGTACTCTTAATTTTCATGAATAAATTATTATTATTATTATTTTAGAATATAAACTTGTGCTACTCTGCACACTTAGCGCTAGGTCAAGTGGCAGGAGCTACTCCAGCAGAAGCACAGTCGGCTATTACTATTATTATTCACTATTCAGATTTAGTATGGGAAACTGTAAAAAATAATTGTAGATATTATTAAGTCTTTTGTTTTTTCTAGTTTTTAAGTTAATTTATGTACTTATTGTCTTTATTTTGCAATGGTGTTGCTGAATAAACGTTTTCTTTCTTAGATCAGATTTTTTCAACTTTTTCCTGTATTCTATACTTAATTCTGAGTAACCCGTTAAAATCTCAAATACATTTTTTAAGCAACCTGTATTACTCCATTAAGCTGTCAGTTTATATTCTTTTAGTAACTCGATCGACAGAGTGGTAGTACAGCTCCCTTAGGTAATTCCCTACTGTCTAGTCTTGCTAGAGTTACTGATAGACGGAAATGTTTCCCCCGAAGGAGACGTTGCACTTTTGTGCACCTATTATCAACAGCTGAGTATTTCAATAGCAGTTCCGAAGATTACCGCTGGGACCGTGTTCGAATACGAATGAATTCGATTGTGTTGATAACTCATAGGGTAATAAGATGATAGGGTACACATACAAATATATCGTAATTCTTATAAATCATCTAGGATTTTAATAGGATGACAAAGGGAGTGTTGTATTCAGTACAACACTCCTCGTGAAACCATAAAGCTCGCTTCGAAAAAATATGTATTGTACCGACATCGGTTATAAAGTTTACTATCAATTATCAATGAAACAAAGAAACTCTTAGGATAGGATATATTTATTTATTTATTCGTTTATTTCAGGCACAAGGCCCATATAAATATATAAAATACAATACATATCATAATTCATGTATGTAACTATCTGAGGATTTTAATAAGAGACAATACTGAACACAACATTCCCTGTGAAATGATAAAGCTCGCTTTGAAAAAATCCTTGTGGTAATGGTCGGTATCGGATACATTGTGTGAATTATCTTAACTTAAAACAAAGAAATGCTGAACTGGTTACGAGTTTCTTTGTTTATTCGGCTCTACTCATGAAAACGAACAACTTCTATACTCAATCCTATAAAATGTTACACTTTTCATATAATCTTTGCTTACCAGCTCGTAGATTTGTATAAAAAGTATTTTTTGCGAAATCTTGTCTTTGGCACCAGTTACCCTAAATAAGAGAGAGAATTCAATGAATGTTTAAGTGTCCTCCAAAATTAATTTGTCTCAAGCGCCCGATTGTAATTTAAAATTCAATATTTTTTTCTTACCATCATCAGTACGTGAATCCGACTGAATTGAGCACCAAGCCACTCATGCGTATGAATTCCACGCTTGTAATAAATGCTTTGTATTTTCGTCAAAAGGGATCTTCAATAACGGAAGTCATATTTTTGCAGTCGTAAAAATGGAACTTGATTGTTCCATTTTCATCTTGTCTATTTTTATCTTTTGCATTATTTTTTTATCATTTATCATTAAGCTGAATCTTCCTCTTTAAATATAATGAACTAAACATATTGACCCCGTTAGCGTTAATGATATTTGAAAGAAATCATAAAAGATATATAACTATTTTCCTTACATTTTAATATTTATTGAAATCGCAAAAATTACTCTGGAATACCTACACTATATCGACATCATCACTCGATCGCGACCGACACAAAAAAAAGACAAATAGCATTAATTTAAGGCGGCAGTTGTGTATTGTACTTTTGGTAAGTTAAAAATTACAAAATGCATGTTTATTAAAGTTCGTCTGTAAAAACTAATCAGTAAACTATACTCATGGACAAAAAATCTACTCAAGGTTTGTTGTACGTCTTTTAGAAAATTAACTCAATCTAGCAAAACTAGACTAAACCAAAAGTTCAAAAACTGTGTGTTTACTGCTTATGATTTAAGTTTGGTGGTTTTCTAGTTTTTTGTTTTTAGTGTTTAGCAGTTTTGTAGACTGAGTTAATTTTTCTAAAGTCGAGCAAGCAATCTTGAGTCGAAGTTTTTGTCCACCAGTGTATATAAAATTAAAATGAGTCGTAACAAATATTTAAATGGGTAACGAATTACTTTACTGAGAATGTTTATCACAGCGAAAAAAATATTTAATCTAAATACTCACAAAATAGTAAGGATAGTTAAATCCATGTAGTTCGATGCATAAAATTTTATAATTATTAAAATTTAAATAAGGATTTAATATGATTTTGGATTTCGAGGGTAAATCGTTAAAATTGCTGTGTTCTGATTTTAAATTATATCAAACACCCTAAAACCACCCAAAAAGAAAATCTGATTAACAAAATGACAATTTCATGTGTTAGCTATATTTTGTTGTACTGTAAATAATCACTATAATTGTTGCTTAATATTATCAAAACATAATATAATTACAGTTAAAAATAATATAAAGAGTAAATCAAGTAATGTAAAACTTGAAGATCGACTGACGCACAGAGGGCGCCACAGATCAAAGTAGAGGGGAGAGCATTGCACGAGGGAAATGGTGGCGAGTGCGCGTCAGTCTATTTTTGAATTTCAAGTGAGACAGTTAACTGGAAATAGCGCTGTGCAGTATTCAATATTCATTTAAAAATATCTTAAAAATGAATGTATTTCTTGTGTCAAAGGAAGATTAAAGCCTATTTAAAAGTTATAATCCACGTGTTTTCTTCAGTTCAGAAGTGGGATTCGCTCACGTTTAAAGGTATGTGTTAGTTTTATTTGAAATAGTTTTTTTTTTCATGGCCTTATTCGCTTAGTTAAACCTACGAAATGTTTTATTAAATATGAAGGTAATACTTGCAAAATAAAAACTTACAAAAGTTTGCATTCCACCATCAGATATACGTAAGCTGCAAACTAACACTCCTTTATCGCCTTAGATTGGATGTTTGGAAAATATGTATGTTTTGAATGTTAACGTTTATTTTAAGATCACTTTATTGGCGTATTCAATGAATAAATAATATCATGGTTCTTAAGTAGGCCGTTCAAAATAGGTGTTCAGAATACGTTCGTATAGAAACGGTTGCAATAATTTAGCGATGGAGTTTTTTTATATTCTTTGGGGCATTCTCAACATTGTTATGCAACCACTCTATCCTAACGGCGCCATTTTAAATTTTCGTGTTAGCCGTTTCCAAGATATGCAGTTGCTGTTTTATTAATGTTACAACGAGTAGTTTATCTGAGGAATGATCGTAGCTCTCTTGATATGGGAAGTGTTTATAGCTTTCGCAATTTTCAAGTATTTTAATTTTAGGTAACCATTACTAATACACACTCGTTTTCCCTTGCGAGGTACGTCGGGACCATACTGACGTTGCGGCGGAGCCTGCGCAAGAGAAACGGGTTCCCCGAGTGGCTGTAGAACAAGCCGCCACACCGCATCGTGCCGCTGAGAGTGCGGCTGATGAGCTGCTACATCGCTTCGAGTCGCCGGGAGTGCGGCTGTAGGACGAGCTGCTACACCCCGGCAAATGCCGTGCCGCCAGAGACGTAGGCGAAATGTGAGAACTTTGCAGCTTGGAAGTATATTGAATTTTATTTCCAAATCCATTGATTTACCCATAGTTTAATACAATTAAGGCAAGCAGTGATAAGGTCTATAAACTCAGCCTTGATGTATATAATTTCACCACTATATTCAACATTCAAATATAAATTTTAATTTATAGCAAATTAATCATACCTATACATAATGAGTAAGCCATTTTATTTAGGCACTGTATCAAAGATTCACCTCTAGAGATAATTTTGTTTTGTAGACGTCCTTTTGACATAAATTTACACCTTTCACTGTCCAAGCTCTGCTGGAAGAAATTTCTTGTGGAAATAAGCTGTACCTTTTGTGTATTATTTCCTTATTGATGACTTTATTTACCTTCTTTCTGTGTGCAATATTAGTCAAGTACAAAAACTGAATTTAAAATTTATAAGTTTATTTGGGATCTAAGACGTTTTTTGGTCAAACTTTGCTAGTTTTGTATACAATAGACCAGACGAATAAAACTATGCCTTATTTTTTACATCAGAGGTAGATAATTTTGACTGTAATCATTATAAATACGGATAACTTTTAGAAAAACAATGACGGTTTATAGTTCATTAGAGCTTCAATAGATTTTGCTTCTCTCAAAAAGAAGATAATCACAACGAGCAACCATGCACTCTTTTGTCAGCATTGAAGAATAACAATTGCACTGTTGACGTTAACTTTGTATTTACCCTGCAATCTTTATTCTTAATTATTAAAATTATAATTTCTAAATACCCACCGATTCGACAGAGTAAATTAAAAACGTCATACCAGCTGTTGTAAGACATGTTGCTTGAGAGGCCTATAATATCGTATTTATTATACAATAAACGTAAAGTTCTTTAATAGCTATTGCCAGGTCCTACCTACTGTAAACAAAATACTTAACTAAATGTATGAAAGGGAAGGACAGCTCATTGATTGGATTTGAAGCGTTTTCTAGAAACTGTCCAAGTAAGGGAGTAGTTCATTTTTGTGGAAGTTGTCTACTTTTCGGGAATTTGTTTAATTTGATAGAAGTTGTTCGCTTTGATGGAAGTTGTTCACTTTGCTGGATGTTGTTCACTTGCAAGCATTTCTTCTCATTTACCGCTATAAAAACAGAAAGAAAAACAGTGTACAAAGGACTCTTAATGTGTAGTAGACCGTATGGTATGAGAGTATTCTCATGGTGAAAAGAGAAATTTTATAAATGCTGGGTCTTGTTTTGATGGTGATAAACGTATGGTATAGTTTCATATAGTTTTGAACAACATAATAGATATAGTTGCTCTAAATATCCAAATACTTGTCAGTCTGATAATTAAAAAAAAAAAAAGCGAAACTACCTACTTGCAGAATACATTATATTTACAATATTCATACGTATTTTGGTATGAATGTTGAATAAACGACTTATTACCATTTTAAAACTATACTAGTAAAAATATAATAACGGTTAACTGATAGAACAGGAACGAAAAAAGAAGAGACATAACATTTAAAAGTAAAGTTTGACGGAAAGTATTTAAAAAAATACTCCTAATACAGATCAGTTTTTAAACAATACCTATCAATAAATTTGGCTTGGTGAAACGGTTGCCATATTTAAAGTAATCGATTACAATAATCGGTTTTACAAATAAAGCAGTTCATATCCTCTTGAAAAAGGAAATAAAATAAAATCATTGTAATTTGTAAATGTTAATAAACATCTTAAAAGAAAAGCCCTTCATATTCCTTATTAGAAATTTGTAACACCTTTGTATGGGACTTCTCTAATTCGTTTCAATGGCAGCAGCATTAGTCTATTTAAATCTTGCCAGTGTGAAAGGGGCTGGAACCTGTCTGTCCCTACGAAAATTAATGATGGACCTAGAAAATAAATGTACAATTATTTTGAACTTAATTGTTCTCGTGTTATTTTTATTATTTTATGATTATTATGTTGTATATTTATTATAAGATCACGTTTTGAATTTAAAACGGGTTTATTAAGTACACAATAAAGGGCTTACCTTTATGTAGGTATAAAAAAAAAATACCAACAAAGATAAATAATTTGCACAACTTATGACAATAAAATGTTATCGAGTATTGTTAATAGTACATATATTTATCGATTCTCAGCCTCTTAGGCATAATTAGTGTGATACATAAATATGTAGTTAGTCGAATCTACGGGAAATATACGTTTGTGTTTATTGATGCCATTGTAGTGACTGGTAGATTCAAGCACGGGTACTACAGGATACAAAGTTGTTTTGTACGCCACATTTAGTATGTTAGTAGGTTTAAAGATATGATCGGTGGAAGAGTAATCATTCTAATCTCGTATATTTTGTGAGGTAACCTTCCACTTACTTGTGGGTTGACAGCTGACGGATATTTAAGTCAGTGACTTCGTCGCAGTGTTGTTAATGACCACAGTTATGGTTTTAATCACACCCCGGACACTTCATACAGATTTCGCGCCATTGTTTAATACATAGACATTTATGTCTATGCACGTGTAAATGTGTGCGCGATGAACTAGGGTTGAATCGAGATTCAATAATTAGCCCTCATTGTCTTTGGGTATTATATTGTGCTTTGGTTTGACAACCCCTTGACAAATAGTCACACATCGGTCACACAGGGGTTCTGAGGTAGCATTCAGAGATCGGCAGGGAGTGACCATATTGTATAATGTCCTTATACTGTGGTATTTAATATATAAAGAGCCTGCCTGAGATTTGAATGATATTTAAAAACATAAGTACTTTAATGAATGAATGACAACACTTTATTGCACAACAAAACAGGATAATAATAAATATATAATTAATTTTTGTTACTGTTAGATTCAAATGAAAAGAAAAACAAAAATGAATTGAAAAGATAAATGATTAAAAAAAACGTTAACTATTAAAACTATTGTGTTTTTATTAATAATGTTTCGTCGGAAAATTAAGTTATAGTAGCAAGTCGGTACCTATAATTTATCGTATAGGTATACTTAACTGATTTGGTGTATAACAGATCTGTTATATCGTGTGGCCCAACTTAACCGTGGTGTCACAAGGGATGTCTGTGGTATAGTATATCCGTCTTGATATGCTAAATTATCTAATTGGTAAAGCACTATGCAGAAAACTCATGTACTGTACAATACTGTTTTTACTTTCCTAGTTTGGAGTCAGATGAGTGTGATTTGTTCTGGATAATATATTGATATTACATAAAAAGAAAACTCTTCGGGTAGAATCGTGATTATAATTAGAATTACCTCTGAAACCACTCGAGGATAATTCGTAGATAAAATCTTCAATTGTCTACACATATTTTATTTTAATATAGTCCTTTCGTAGTCAAATTGTAAACCATGGATTTTGAAGTTTCTTGATAATAAAATACGTTCATATGTTTATGTAAAATATAAGGGAAATATGTACTGTGAAACCTCGAATGCAACTCAACGTGTACAGTTGTTCAAATTAAAGAAAACAGGGTTAAGTAATGCAATGTTATGTATTACCAACAGTTTATTTAGATACTATTTATATTAACGTATTACGCATTATTACGCAAAGCTTCTATCTGTTCGTTAATCCTTTTGTGACATTATGCTTCACATCTTAATTAGTCGTGCAGGAAGAGAAATGACACTTCCAATACTATTTTTGTTATTTAAAACTGTCTGAAAGAATCAGGGGTTTTAACCTGTCATTGTCTTATGTGATTAATCTTCAACTTGTTTTGAGTAAATATTTGATACCCACAATTTAAAGTTAATTCATTGGTTGTTAATAAGTGAAGTTTTTATTTCCGAAACCGATCGTATCTCCTACTCCAGTATCTAGTTATTATTTCCCTAAACCACTTTAGCAGAATGTGTTATGCTTTAAGGCAACGGAAAAATAACTGGGTTGGTTCATAATGGATTAAAAGGTTAGCTATGTCTGACGAACTTGGTTGCTTTTGGTAATAATAATATTTCTTTACATAAACTACAACAAAAGAGTGTATAAATTCCACATAGACTCTAGCAAAATTATTTGTTTTCTTGACTGAAATAAGGCACCACTTCCTAAGTGCTACCCAAGTTATCAAAATATTTAGTTGTCACTTTTATGTTCCTTTAATTGAGAATTCAATTATAGTGAATAAAATATTAATAAGGAATACCTGAGTATATTGGAGGATTTAAAATATATAAAGATAATGATCGGCAGAAGATACTGTTTAGAAACACAATATTTCAATGACAGTCGCCTGTTTTACTAGACCATAATATAAGAGAAGAGATTATCACATTCCCCTTAAAGTTGTGAATTTTATTATTTAAAAAAACATATGTTATTCGCTTTCTAGGCAAACGAGTTCAAAGTGTTAGGAACCTTGGTTAAGTTGGACGATGGACTATGTTAAATATCTATACATAATTAAAGATCATGTAGTATATGACTTAAATTGAAGCTTTAATGTTACGGTATTCGGGATGAATGGGGCCTGTTACCGAATTGATGTTACGGTAATTAGGACGAGCGGGGCCTGTTGCCAAATTGATGTTACGGTATTCAGGACGAATGGTGCCTATTGCCAAATGGATGTTACGGTATTCAGGATAAACAGGTCCTGTTATTAATACGGTGTTTTCCACTGTATCATTTACTTAGTTTTATTGAACTGCTAAACGATATAATATTGTTCTAAAATTGTTTTTTTTTACAAATGTGATGTCATATTTTCGAAATTATTGCTTGTTGTTCATGAACGTAATATTGAAAATTAGTGTCAAAAGAGAAAATTATTTCGTGTAAATTGTATCTTAAGAGGAACATTTCTTGTTTTTTTTGATAGTGAAAAATACGAAATTATTTATTAAATTAATGAGAAGTATTTTAGTTATAAATGTTGTTAAAAAATGAAAATATTATAATTAAGACACTTACTCAGTGTATACGGTTTCTATGTATAGAATATGTTTGTAGTCTTTTTTTTTTATTACATAAAAAAATACGTACGAGGTCGTTCGTTGGAATCGGATGGCCGACTGTTAGCTATATTTTGTTGTACTGTAAATAATCACTATAATTGTTGCTTAATATTATCAAAACATAATATAATTACAGTTAAAAATAATATAAAGAGTAAATCAAGTAATGTAAAACTTGAAGATCGACTGACGCACAGAGGGCGCCACAGATCAAAGTAGAGGGGAGAGCATTGCACGAGGGAAATGGTGGCGAGTGCGCGTCAGTCTATTTTTGAATTTCAAGTGAGACAGTTAACTGGAAATAGCGCTGTGCAGTATTCAATATTCATTTAAAAATATCTTAAAAATGAATGTATTTCTTGTGTCAAAGGAAGATTAAAGCCTATTTAAAAGTTATAATCCACGTGTTTTCTTCACATGTCTATTTGACTAGGTACATCCCTATTTATTTGCCGCCGTGATGGATTTGCCGCTCCATCACGCTTATTCTGGGCAGGTGTACACTTTATTGCCTAGATTACACATAGGTACCGAGTTTTCAGATGTTTGAGGAGTTTCCTTGCCACTGCTACGGTTGTTCTATTGCTGCGATTGGAATGGAAAACAAGGTTGTTCAATTTACAGGGTTTGACCTGTGGTACCTATTTCTCTTGACCATTTCCGTACTTCACAAGACGGTTAGCCGTTGTGCCGGTTGCTATTACCATGAATTGCAGCACTTGTTAAACCATGTTCTGATATGGTTTAACAGCTGCAATTCAGTAGGCCTCGGGCCTTTAAGGCGGCTTGAAATTTCTGACACTGGCGTTGGTCAATAACTTCACAACTCCACCAATCCGAGCTTGGCCTCCGTGAGCGTAACCTTCCTGAGGTGTGGGAAGAGACTCTTGCCCCAGCAATGGGGACAATATGGGTTTTTAATGAGCTTCTACCCATGAAAACATAGATACTATATTTTTACGGTTCCGTACCTCAAAAGGAATAAAGGAACCCTTATAGGATCACTTCGTTGTCCGTCTGTTTGTCTGTCAAGACCCTTTTTCTCAGGAATGCATCGATGTACAATGTATCAAGTTGAAATTTATATCAAATACTCAGGCCTGCAATCCCTTGAAGCTAAATTGTGATGTAACTAAATATTTTTGGTTTTCGGACTTTTCCCTTTACTTGTGCTATAAGACATTGCTTCCTGCCAAATTTCATGATTCTAGGTATACGGGAAGTACCCTATAGGTTGTAATTCCCATGCGAGTGTCCAAAAATATGGCATAAACGGCCGTATCTCTTGATTGCGTTGGCATAGAAGTTTGATTTTTTCACAGCTTCAAGGGATTGCAGGCCTGAGAATTTGATATAGACATGTGTGATTATGAATTCCTACGGAACCGTCGGTGCGCGAGTCCGACTGTTACTTGGCCAGTTTTTTTACTTTATTGAAATTACGTGTTTGCGATCGGTATAAAAGCGGTCTTTAGAGCTGGTGTATCTAACTTTATCGCTTGGATTACAAGTAGGTTACAAGGTTTCAAGTGTGTTTCTTCGTTCTTTGTCCTACAACTGGGAAAAGTTTACATTTTGGGATTACGTTAAATGTTTCATATACTTATTTCCTGTATATGTGTGATTATCATCGACGTAGAAACAAATGCACTTCGGGTCAGCGCTTAAGTGTCCGAACCAAAAGAGCAGTAAAACGCAAAAAGAGGTCTAATTTCGCGCCAGTCTTATTTTGGTCGGTCGGCTGACTGCGCGTCCAAAATGGCGTACTGCGTCGTGAAAAGTTGTAAAAATATTTCCGGTAAGTAAACTCTTGCTTTATCATTTTAAAGTATTGTTTTGCTAAGAAACACAGTGTAGTTTATTTTAATTTTAATTACGCATTTAGTTTGATTTCCATGAGCGAACAATCGAACATCACAACTTTGGAAGAAAAATTTTATAGAGTCGCTTTCAAGTATAAAGTTTCTTATTAAAATATTTTGTTACTTTTTTCTATTGTTTTTATTACATGAAATATTTTATTTATTTTTGCTTTCCCCAAAATCCTATACGTTGTGCACTATGGAAAAACATTATAGCCGAATCGTGACGGGAGGAATACTTTGTTCCGATAAAATCCACTTTGTTTGCTCGAATCATTTTCACCCTGTATAATTCATATTTACTGTTTAGTTTCTGTGTTTGTTATAAAAAAAAATAACAAGATTCTGCAAAAATAACAAATACTTATAAAACATAGCCAACAAAAAAATATTATAAGTGAAAGCTACTCCATTACTTCTCTGTCTTCACTCGAAGCTGCGTAAGGTGAAGTACATTTCAGTCGATGCTTCGTATGGTGATAAATTGTTGCAAACAAAAACAACCGTAATGCAATGACACACTGTTAAACCTCTTTGGTTTCACTAGAAACACCCTGGCCGTTTATATTGTTATATAATACTATTTTTAAATATGACTTTACTACGTCATAGTCACTTGACTAGAATAAAATATCTCCAAAGTACCTCTGCGTTTAACTCTACCTAAATAAGTGGTTATACGCCACTAAAGCTACTAAAGCAGTGGAATGGAGAATTCTTCGATGACTACGGCGGGAAGCGGTGTCAGCATTACAAAGCTGAACGGCCACAACTACAACACTTGGGTATTTGCCTCTAGACTCTAGGCGAAGCCTGCAAGGAGGCGATTTACCTAAAAACACTCGTCACAGAAGTCTTTGGTGTCACACATAACATAGTCATACATACAGATAATCAAAGTCCTATTAAACTGGCACACAATAACACGTACCACTCACGTACTAAACATATTGACATCAGACATCATTTTATACGAAACTCACTTTCACTACACAATCTACAAATTAAACACATATCCACAAATGACATGATTGCAGACATTTTCACCAAACCTTTGCCGAAACTGAAACACTATAAGTGTACAAATAATTTAGGTTTAGGTTAGGTAATGTATTCTGTATATTTTCTTTGTTCATTTTTAGTAGGGTGTGTACATATAGGGTGTGTTATATTTAATTAGTGATAAGTAGGTTTATGTAAATAGTTTTTTGTGTCAATATGATGTGTTAAGTGTACAGTTAACTTTGATATGTCTTTATCCTGTATTTTTTTGTATATACAGGGTGTTCCCCTTGCGGGGGGGTGTTAAACCTCTTTGGTTTCACCTCTTAAACCTCTTTAGAAACACCCTGGCCGTTTATATTGTTATATAATACTATTTTTAAATATGACTTTACTACGTCATAGTCACTTGACTAGAATAAAATATCTCTAAAGTACCTCTGCGTTTACCTCTACCTAAATTAGTCACACGATTTAAATTCAAATGTGTTGTTTCTATGCATATAACTACGTGTGTATAGGTTAACTGCGGACGCTTTTTTCGTGAATTATGTACTAGACCCGTCGTCCATTTGATTCTACGTCGATGGTGATTATGAAGTAATTAGTACATGAATGAACGTTTGTATCTTTAACTTAATTGTACTTTTTACAGGAGCTAGATTAAAATGAAATCTAAAAAACGTTTTCGATTTAAACAGTTACTTTACACTTTTAAATAGTATTTTTTATGCGTAGTCCTACATAAAAAAGCTTCGTTTATCAATGTCAAAACCATTGATAAGAATCTATGTCCATAAATAAAATCAGCAAATAAAATTCAATTACTTTTATGCGAAAGTCTTTTGTTTATTATCATCATAATTGCACGCTAAGAATTCACTTTATTTGTCTGTAGGTTAACTGTTTGCAGCGAATGGTGTTTTTTATGATCTATTTTTATGCGAGAAATAACTTATTTAAGGACTTTATTCAAAAACAGGACATTTACTGTTTTCGCAAACGATTGTGACCATTTCAACCCAAACAAATATTAACTCGTCACAATTAAGGAGGACATTAGACCATTAAGCTGAAAGCTGTAAAGTTTATTTAATGACCAACGTAAGGGGCATTACTAACTCTCAGTAGTGCTGTGTTAGGACATGTAACGGTCCCCTAGGGGTCACTACTTTCGCAATGGGACTCGGTACTGAGTGAAGACATTATCTAAGCCAGAGGTTTCATGCTTTTGATGGTTCCGTACTTCAAAAGGAAAAAAGACACCCTTATAGGATGACTTCGTTGTCCGTCTGTCTGTTTTCTGAGAAATTCGTGGACGTATCAAGTTGAAATTAATATTAAATACTTTGATCTGCAATCCCTTGGTCCTGTAAAAAAACCAAACTTCCAAGTCAACGCAATCAAAAGATACGTCCGATTATGTCGCATATATTGACGCTCGCGCTCGCAAGGGAATCAAAATCCATGGGGTACTTCCACTTGACCTAGAATCATGAAATTTGTCAAGAAGCAATGGTTTATAGCAAAAGTAAAGGAATAAATCTGAAAACAGTAAATTTGTAGTTACCTCACAAACAATTGTATTTTTTGCGGTTAACCTGACCGCAACCTATGTCGATGTATGGGGACACCAAATTTTTTGTAAAGTGGAGTTTGTCCCTCACTCAATCCCAAGTGAAAGTACGGAAGACTCGGTGCGCGAGTCCGACTCGCATTCGGCCGGTTTTTTTCCTGAGAATTTGGTATATTGCCTAAGATCTTGTAACCCATTATCCGGGTATGGTCTTCTTTCACCCTGTTTATATTTTTGATACAAAAAAAATCCCATCCAAATACACAACTTTGGTATATTGTATGTATTTAATTTAAATTTACCCTGAGCTCTGAAAAATTAGAACCTTGGTGGTTAGTTGCGCTTAATTATAAAAAATAATATCCGGAAAAAATCACACAACGTCGTCTGGCCCGAAACTAGGATTCTCTGTGTAGTGAGAACCAGAGACTGATATACATACTTAGATACTTGTAAATACATTCATATATACATTATGATTATAATACACCAGGCACAGAGCAAACAAATCTGCTCATCAAATAAATGTTTGGCCTAGGTGGTAATCAAATCCACGACCCTCAGAGCCTCAGGAACGTTAACCATTGAACCACTCAGTTATTTAAATATATCAGAGACTTAGCTATTATTGTAATCATTGTAATGGGTAAAATGTACTACTGGGTATTTATGTCAACGTTTCGTCCCCTTTACTAACCTGTAGGACAATGTACACTTTGGCAACCACTGACCGCCAGAGCAATAAACTTTACCCAAGGGAGCAATGTGATATGAAACGTGTCGTTACATAGTTCTGTCTACAGCATTTTGCTCTTAGTGCTAAAGTAGATTACCGTATAATGTGTTAGTGGGTCATTTTGAAGTAGTCAGTGTGTAATTTCTTCAATAACAATGCGTTTGTTCCCCTAGGCTCAACTGCGAGGCTCAACTGGTTGAGCCTTACCAAAAAAAAATTCCCCACGGCACAACTGGTTGAGCCGTTCGTACATTTTTTTCTCATAGGCTCAACTAGTTGTGCACATAAGAAAAAATATATTGACGGCTCAACTCTGGTTAGTAGTATGTAACACATTAATTACTGATGACTGAAATGAAGATGTATCAGACCTATCTTATCTCATGTGTTGTAAGTTTTTTTTAACTAACAAATCTTCAGGATTTTCAGCCGAAACCAAACCTTCGGCCTAAGTCTCAGTTTCAGCCGTTTTGAAAGTTTTCAGTAGCAACAGTCTGGTTGCCTGTGATACTTCGTGTTCAAAAGTACCAGGAGAGCATAACCGAACAGAAGGTACATAGTGCCGGATTACTCTTTGAAAGCCAGCGGTCGGCAACATTTTAGCAGGCAAGGGCCACATCATAGACATCTTAAGGCCACATAGTAATAAAATGAAATGAAGGCGGGCCGCATTAATTTCATAATATCACTATGTGAACCCTTGTTTGAATAATGTATGTCAATGTCAATTATAAATATTAAAAAATATATAAATATATGTATTTACAATAACATCATCAGTTTAATGGCAATAAAAAACCTAGGGTTGATTGATTTAAATCATGATTTAAATCAAGTGATTTTTTATTTAAATCAATGATTTAAATCAAAGTTGTATTTTTTTCCAAAAGATTATAAAGTTATAAAATGTTAGTATGCATATAAACTAAATTATGGACCTATAAAAATTAGTAAAGAAAATACTTGTGAGAATAATAAAGTGTAATTTTTATTTTTACAGCTTCAAATAAAAAAATACGATTTTATTTATATAATCTAAATAAAATGAGAAAAAAATATTTTTATTTTGATTTAAAATAACATTTTGTTCACAAAAATCGTAGGTAGGTAGTGCTGTCTTGTTTACTACCCTAGCTAATAACGTCACGACCGAAACATCCTGGCGGCTAGCGTTGTATTTAATACAAATAACAAAAAATTGTGATTTAACAAAAAAAATTTGATTTTCGGACTTTTCCCTTTACTTGTGCTATAAGACATTGCTTGCTGCTAAATTTCATGATACTAGGTATACGGGAAGTACTCTGTAGGTTTTGATTCCCATGCGAGTGTCCAAATATGCGGCATAAACGGCCGTATCTCTTGATTGCGTTGGCATAGAAGTTTGATTTTTCGCTTCAAGGGATTGCTGGCCTGATTATTCGATATAAATTTCAACTTGATACATCTACGCGTTCCTGAGAAAAAGGGTCTTGACAGACAGAAGACAGATAGATGGACTATAAGGATTCGTTTTTTCCTTTTCAGGTACGGAACCCTAAAAAATTGTGAAAATCCCTATTGTTTTGGTTGGTCTCAAGTCGCAACTTCGCAACACAATGAAACAGTAGATTTGGGGAAATCCCGTTTTCAAATGCGACACGAGTGTTTCTTGGGTAGAAAAATAGTAGAAATTAATTAAATTAAAATATTGGTTGTGTGTGTGTGTGTGTGTGTGTCGGTTTCTAGCGCCAAGACCACTGGACGGATTTAGATGAAATTTGGGTTAGGGCACTATTTTGTTAATATCTCCAGCTGTTTTTTTTATTTTTTTAGAATTGCCATCATAGTAAAAACACTTAATTTTTTTTGTTCAAAAATGGCTTACGATTTTGATGAAACCTTGTACAATACTTATAAGGTCTTCCAATATGCCTTAACGACTGCCATCTAGGGGTAGCAGCCAGCACCAGCAGATATTATAGATATTATTATTATAACGGTGTCTGTAGTCAGTGAACCTCTATGATCAACGCGACCACGCAAGCCCACTGAGTCACGGCCAACGTACCTTCCGAAGTACGAAAACGGTAAAAATATATTCTAACGGTTAAAATCATCCAAGTTATGACCGTGTCTATAGTTAGTTAATCTGCATTATCGACGCGACCATGCATGACCACTGAGTCACGACCAAAGCTTAACTACCTTGCGAAGCACGAAAATGGTCGCGACAAATGCTACTAACAGTCAAACTCAAAACGAACGTACCCTATATCCTTCTCCAAGGTCCCATTTATTTATTTAGCAAAATTCATCAAAATCGGTTCAGCGGTTTAGGCGTGAAAACGTAACAGACAGACAGAGTTACTTTCGCATTTATAATAGTATGTAATTATAGTATCGCTCATTTGGTGCAACAACGACGTAATTACACTTTTTGTCAAAATGGCCTTTCGTATTTCAAACCATGTATTGAGGCTTGTTGTTTACGTTCAGAGAAAAATTAACGCAATTGTATGACGGTGAATCCATCTAGATCATTTTTATAGAAAAACAATTTCGTCGACTTTTCTCCAAACTTTACAAACCTCAAGTGGAATACTCAAGTCAGTTTACACCAAAAGTGTATTAGTATGGATTCTCAAGCGGTTGAGCCTAAGGGAATTGATTGTGCCGTGGGTAAAAATATTACCATACATTTGCTACACTAGAAAACCAGTTGTGCCGTGGGGAATTTTTTTTTGGTAAGGCTCAACCAGTTGAGCCTCGCAGTTGAGCCTCGGGTAATAAACGATAACAATGTTATTATTTCAAGCAAAGGAAACACGGTTAAAATTTCATCCTACAATTTATATGCTGGTAAGACTGGTTGTCCTCCAAAAAGGACGCACTGTAGTAGTGTCCTTATGAAATAACTGAAAAATAATAACTACGGCTTCTATTTGTAAAACTGAATAACTTTTACCAAGGTATCTATAGCGTGCAGGGGAGTAATTCCGAAAACCGGGTAATTCCAATAATGCGTAATTTCTACCATACACGGCAACATTTTTTGCACTGGTAACATTCATTTGACGGCCACTTTAATCAGCTTACTTACTAATTACGTAATACCATAAAATTTTCTTCCCCTTTTTTAAATTTGCTTTATTGGAATTACCCGACTTTCGAAATTACCCCCCTGCACCCTACTTAATTCGCAAAAAAATATATTTTACTCCTCATATTAAGCGATCAGCTGATCCGCCAATTTTGTATGAGAAGTCAAAAAAATTTATTTGTGCCTTGGGGAAAGTTGCTCAGTTTCATAAGTAGAAACTACTGTATTATTTTTTTCAGGCATTTGAGAAGTACCTTATAATTAATATTAGTAAGTGTAAAAGTTTTATAGACCTTCACGTCTTAATTTCTGCATTTACATTGTCATATCAGCGAAATTTAATGCAACAACCACTAAAATCCAGTAAAAACTGTCATCCTTCAGAAAGTATGCACTTTTATTTTTAATATAACTAAGTATAAAAATTTAACGTTTTAACTAATAGTATAATGATTTCTACATCACGAAATACTTATACAGAGTGTTATAAAAGTGCGTTGAAAATTTTGAAGGGTTGCTCAGAATTAAATGTAGAGTACTTATAGAGTATGGAATATACAGGGGAAAAAATCCTGTATACTCTATATTTCATATTGAAAAAAATCTGATCTTATATTTTATTTTCAGTTTCCCATTATTATTATCGTATGGCCTTTCTTAGTTCCTGCTTTAAAGAAAATAATTATAAATTGATGTCCAGGTTCTATATCCAAAATTTAGCATAGTAATAAAAAGTAATTTGTAGTTTCCCAAAATAAAACTGAATAGTGAATCAAGAATTTGTATGGGAAACTGAAAAAATAAATTGGAGATCGGAGTTTTTCAATATTTTTCCTGTATTCTATAGGTACTTGATTCTGAGTAACCCCTTAAAATTTCAAATGCACTTTTTTAACATTCTGTATATAAATTAATAATAAGGTTGACTGGAAGAGATCCCGTAAGGGATAAGTCCGCCATTGTATATAACTCCTGTTAAAGTTTTGTACATATTTTATTTTATCAATAAAGAGTTTACAAACAAATTAAGATTATCATGATCATTTTCATCTTTTTCTAGTTCATATATGTTTCTCTGTTACAATGTGATATTTAAACTTCAAAGAAGCTAGTAACTTACTTTGGACTTACCTTTTGTAAAGAGGAAAAGAGATTTTAAAGTAGAAAAGTTTGGTTCAAAACGCCTGAAGCGAGCTTAAGGTACCAAAGAACCGATAGATACGAGGTAAATAACTTAGTTTATAACAACAAGAATTGCAATTTGCAATAACCCCGACTTTCGCAGTTTCCGCGTGCAAAGTTTTAAAATTGAGATCTTAGTTGTGAGCTAAGAATTACCTTAAGGAGTTACATACAGGGTGTTTAAAAAGGGCATTTGAGATTTTAAGGGGTTAGTCAGAATCAAGTATAGAATACAGGCAAAATATTTAATAAATCCGATCTACAACTTTTTTTCAGTTTTTCATACAAATTCCTGATTTCAGACGTGGGAGAGCCATGCTTCGGCACGAATGGGCCGGCTCGACCGGCCTCACAGAAAACCGGCGTGAAGCAACGTTTGTTATGTTTCGCCGAGTGAGTGAGAGTACCGGAGGCCCAACCCTCCCCCCTCCCCCTCCCCATTCCCCATCCCCAATCCCATTTCAAAGGTCGGCAACGCAGTTGTGACTCCTTCGGTGTTGCGGGTGTCCATGGGAGGCGGTAATCGCTTACCATCAGGTGATCCGTCTGCTCGTTTGCCACTATCACATTAAAAAAAAAAAACACTATTTAGATTTAGCATGAGAAACTGAAAAAAAATGTTGATCGAATTTTTCGAATATTTTTGCTGTATTCTAAACTGGATTCTGAATAATGCCTTAAAATTTTTTACCCTTTTTTTAACAACCTGTATATCAAAGTAGTTTTAAAAAATGATTTAAAAATAAGGTTAAAAAACAACTTTTTTTAGGGTTCCCACTAGTGAATTCTCGAAAAATAATTATCCTCCCATTACACGAAATAGTTGATCAGTCAACAATTATAAATAAATATGCGGGGGACACACGGTCATTTAGTCCCAAACTAGGATTCCCCGTATTATGTCTACACATCATTTTTATATCTAATAAGTTGCTAATCTTGCTGTGTCCCATTACTAATTTTAACATTTGAAAAACCTATAATTGGCTTTCTTTATTGTATTTTATAGAATAAGCTCAACTTTGTATTATTTATTAAGCTGTTTTTTCTATAAATAAATAAATTATGGGAACCAGAGACTTGACATACATACTCCCATATCAAAGGCAACGCACTTGTGACTCCTCTGGTGTTGCGGGTGTCTATGAACGGCGGAAATCGCTCACTATCAGGTGATCCATCTGCTGATTTGCCGCCTATCACATAAAGAAAAACACGTATATAAATATAAATACATACATATAGATATAATATACCCAGACACAGAGCAAATAAATCTGCTCATCACAGAAATGTTTGCCATGGGTGGGAATCTCGGATCAGTAGTCAGGAGGGAGACAGTCCCCACCACCTGAGCCACCTAGTCAGTCAACTGTATATTAAATTAATTGTTATGGTAAACTTATTTCTTGCGAATTTATTAATATGTGCAGAAATAATATGCCTATTTATTTGTTACATATCAATTTTATTATTTCCACTCTTACAAAAATATGCATAATAGTAGAGGTAGACTAAACATGTATTGCGTCTTTTTTACCCAACTGCGCCAGAAAGAGGGTAATGTTTTCGGTTGTATATGTGTGTATGTCCGCTTCTTTGTTACTACTTGTACCCGAAAGCCTTGATCGACTTCAGAGTTGGAGAAGATTCGTTTTGATTCTCAAATTCACAATAGGCTTCTTTTTATGCAGACAGATTTTAAGTTTCTGTAAAATTGGCTGTGCACGACATATCACATCATTTATCATCATCATCATCATCATCGTCATCATCAGCCGAAAGACTTCCACTGCTGGACAAAGGCCCCAAGGATTCCCACATCGACCGGTTCTGCGCTGCCCGCATCCAGCGGCTTCCCGCAACCTTCACCAGGTCGTCGGTTCACCGAACGGAGGCTTGCCTACACACACCATTACCAAAAAATATTCCCTGTTTAATGGAACACGTGACTGATAAAAACAGATATTATTAAACAATTATTAACTGATCAAGTGAAAGCGCTAGTAACACAATTGTTTGTCCTGAGTGAGAATCGAGCCACAATCTTAGTTCTAACAGTCACGATGACTAATCACAATGCCACCGATTCAGTCTTAATAAAAATAACCCCTCAGTATGACCTATTCAAATATGAAAGGTCTCGTCCTTAGACATACATTGTGCACGTGATAAAACAATGGATGTTCACCCTGAAATCCTTTAAAGAGAGCGAGGTGCCATCCTTGATAAGAAAATTGGTTCAAAATCAACCGTCGATATTGAACTCGCTTGCTTATTGGTGCGTAAAATTTTTAGGGTACCGTAAATTTTAGTGGTCACTGCTGAGTGAAATGTCTGATCTTGGCATTGGAACCCTTTATTGGTGATTTTTAGAGGTGAAGTCTTGCATCGAATTTTAATTTTTTATATTATTATAGTCAGGTACGTATAAAAGTTTTATTAACTTTCAGAATAGAATATTATGATAAAATTAAGATTTTTTTTAAAGCTTAAGAAATGAAATTCGTTACTCAACAAAAACTTCACAAACAACAAAAATTTGACAGTTAAAAGGAGATTAAAAATAAAAAAAAGAATCACGTTTAGGAATCTAACTCTTCATTTAAATTGATTTTATGTGTCGTTGTGATGAATAAATGATTTGTTTGTCTGTCTATCAGTTTTGATCAGCATTTACCTATAATTCATATAACGTCCCCACTTCTGGGGAATGATCATGGGTCTCTTCCGCATATAAAAAAAAATACTTGTCACCATCGATTCGATTGTAAGAAGATAGGTTACTTACTACAAAATCATTTTATTCCTCGTGTAGATTCAAAAATACAAGATCCTTTTGAGATTCCAACAACTTTTCCCTAAACCCGCAAAAAATGGACTGCCTATACTAAGTTCTCAAAACAGCTGATCAAATTGGTTTGAAAAGGTCAAACATTTCTTTTTTGCGATTAAGTCATTTTGAAGACTATTTATGTAATAAAACAGAACCCAAATATTGAAAAAGCCAACCCAAGCTTGGCCCAAAACTTTTCATATATAACAAACATGCTGCCAGAACCACTCCATTGTCAAGTTTAACTAGACACTAAATTAAACCCAACTACCTATTGTAAACGTCCAAACAAAACAGTAAAATGCTAACAATATTTGTTTGTCTGGCTTTATGTGCCTTTGCGCAGTCCTGCGATTACGAAGGGGAAACTGTAAGTTTTTGAAATCAGAATTTAAAAACTTTTTAGATAGCAATTAAAACGCTGTGACTACTCATTTTAACTTTTATGAAATTTAAGAACTTCTATAAAAAAACAACACATTTTAAAGGACAATGAGTAAAAGCGTACCCAAACAAAAAGTGAATTGTAGCATTATGAACTATGTCGGTATGAGTTGCCCTAATGGAGTAGTTTAATTTATCCTAAGAGCGCCTGTCTAAATTCACTTCTAAAATTCTAGTTTCTCGTACATTCCTAGAACAAATATTTATTATTACGATCTTTCAACAAACTTTTTTTTCTCCAAGTGAATTAAAGCATACATAAATAAAACTACTCCATGAGAGCAACAACGACCAACATAGTTCATAATGCTAAAGTGCATTGGGTACAGGGTCCATATAAAATTACCCATTCTCCTTTGAGAAATTGAACAACTTTTTTCGAATAACAAAAATAAATTTTAGGTTTACCATATTAAAAAAAATATTATTATAAAAAATTTGAACCCCAAAGGACTTGAGAGGATCCTTTGGCTTTTAGAATCAAAATCAGAATTAATTTATTTGCCTTTAATCCTTTGTATGAGTCGGTACCGTTCCGCCTTGCACATAAATTGGGAAATTATATTAGGCGTACTATAAATAGGCGTACTAAAACACTTAAATAGGTCGGTACAAACAAAAGGCCTTTTCATACATTCTACCTGTACCTTGTATTATCCTGTCATATACAATGGAAAAGCATTCATTTGTTGCGCAATGACAACCAAACTAAACAGCTGCAGCTGAGTTTAACTCGGTCACAAATACTGGAGGTCGTCGCGCGCGCAGTGCCATACATTCGTACCAGATTCATACACAACACGCGTGACAGCAAATATGTACAATATTCGTATAGGATGTTATTTTTATCATTTAATACCCAAGATATTGTTTTTTTTTTAACGTTGAGTGGCTTTTTAGGACAGAGCATATTTTCAGGAGAAGACACGATTTCAATTTGTTATAGGGATTTGTCAAAAAACCTAAACGAAAGGATTTGCCAGTGGCAAAATATTTTAGCGTTTTTTTTTTAAATATCGAAATCAATTTTTTTTTATTCATTTTTAATACGTTTCTTGGATAACTTTTATTGATTGTGACTATTTATGACCAATTTCGATAGTGGACAAATTTGCAACAAAAGGACACAATTCACAACTCTTTTGTCTCTCTTTGCGAAAGTCATTCAATAATCATTATATATATTTTTTTTTGAAATGTCCCTAAATATTTAACTAAAATAAATGGAAATTCGCATCCTGTACGTATATTTCACGATACACAAGTGTATTAGTAATACAAGTGTTTGTTATTGCGCCGGCTTTAGTGTGTAATAGATACTTTGGAAGTGAAGACGGATTCAGTGATAATGATCAAGTTTTTCCTAATTCAAATGTTTCTATTGTTTGCGTCCGCGCAGGACTGTAAAGTTAAAGGGCGAAGGGTAAGATCTACGTACCTACCTAAGAATATAATTATTATATTCAAATTCTATTTTTCTATTTAGCATTCCACATCTCGTTAAAGGAGTGATTTTGCCAATGTGTAGTGAAAAATGGGAAAATCTTCAATAAAAAAAATGGCGAAATGTCAATGTCAAGTGAAAGGCACGGCTCTAAGATTGATGGGCACTTAAAGACACATCGTGTGGTAGTTTGCTGCTGGAACTCGGAAAACGGAAGAGTTATTCCTCTTCTTATGAGCGCTAACTTCTGAATCTGATACACAGCTATTTCCCTATCACAATAATAACGTTGAAACTACTCTAAGGCGGAAATAATTGAAAAATTAACTCAACAGACGTGTGCTTGGTACAAGTCTCGGCAACCAAACACCCCTATCATTGATCTAATCAAGCAAACAAACTTACTAAATTGAAACATGTCGGCGTCAGTTGCCTAATAAGTTTGTTTACCTTTTGCCTTTTTTTGGATTGGAATGAACTATATACATATATCCAAGATACCTAATAATGTAACCTTTGAGGTTTTTTTCTTTCCACCGCACAATTGGGTAAGCCCTTGGCATAAATTATAATAACCTAACCATACATGATGATTGTATCGAAAGATAGAAGCGGGTTTGATGTTCATGTCGGAACACTTTAATGCTGTTAACGTGGAAAGTCATCGAAAGGTGAAACATAATTATACCTATATTCTTTTTTTGCAGTGTTTGGATCACGAACAGTGCTGTGGCGGTTGCTGTTTTGATGGAGTTTGCATCGACAGTGAGTACAAGAAAGAATTATCTTACACAATAGTTTAGAGTGACTCGGTGGCTCAGTAGTTAGCGCTCGTGACTACCGATCACCCAAAGCAAACATTTCTGGGATGAGAGAATTTGTTTGCTCTGCGTCTGGGATGATAATTTAAGCGTTTAAATAAACGTAAATGTTTATTTATATATTAAATCTCTGGTTTCCATTCTACAGGGAATCCTAGTCTGGGCCAAATGACGTTGTGTTATTTGTACCTGGATATTACACTAAAGTTAGTTTAGTTACTTTAAACAAAAAGTGCGATCAAGTGCCGGTCGGGCCACGCGCAGTGTATAGGGTTCCGTAATACTTCTCGTTAACTTGTAAAGCCTACTTAGCTGTGATAGTTTTCCTTTCGTCATATGACATAACTTTAACAAAAATTTGCACTTTAAAACTTAATATTTCGAAAACGGATCCCTCAATCGAAAAATGGTTTTTCACAAACCCACAATATTTTTGAAAGACCTATCTAACGACACCCCACACTATAGGATAGTCGAGAAAAATAAATTTATCCCCACTTCACGTGTGGGGGAGGTACCCTGAAAAATGTTTTTTTCAAGATTTTATTTTACCACTTTGTCAGCGTGATTAATATGTATATCCTTGGCAAATTACAGCTCTCTAGTACTAATAGTCTCTGAGCTAAGCCGCGGACAGACAGACAGACAGTTCCTTGTTGACTACGGAACCCTAAAAACTGACTTGAAAGATAATGCAAAACTATGTAAACTCGAGACTTCGGGACTGCCGATTTTCAATTTGTAAACTGTATTTATTTCTCCACAGCTTACAGATCCTGCCTAACGCCGTTTGACGTATGCAAGAACCACGTATGCCTTGGCGAAGAGAATTGCGTAGTATATGTGCCACCCGAGTGCCCTGGATGTGAGCCTTTACCGTTGTGCAGAGTCGTAGTTTAGTTAGGTACTACCTTAATAGACTGCGGTTGGGCGTTGGCAGATGCGGGCAACTCCGGAACTTCAGGAAGAGGGGCTTCTCTGATAACGACGCTTTGCAATCCATAACAGACCTCCATCCATAATAGAGAAACATGAATTCAACAAACAACACACAACATATTATATCAAGGGAAAAATATATAAATAAAACAAGCACAGTCGAAAAATCATCATGCCTTACCTCTCCAATTTCTGGCTTTCTGGAGGCCTTTTTTGAAGCCAGCCACCCACAGCCCACAATGCTATTGATGTAGTCACGGTTTGGGCTAAGTTCCGGGTCACCAAAAATGTATGTAGCTACGTTGTGGGTCACCAAAATTTTGCCAATGCCACGAAAACAAGAAGAAGAACACTTACCTTTATTACTTTAGTTTAATTAGAATAAGGAGTACAAATAAATAAAAAGTCAGTCCAGTAGTATTATTTATTTCTGAAGGTCGCGTGTCGTCGGTGATGTGTTAACAATCCTTGTTAGTTATATTTTCTAAGTGTCTGTACACAATAAATTGTAAGATAAATAATCTTTCGCCATCCATTTATGTCCTCGGTTTACTTCAGGGCGACTCAGGGTAAGACCAGTGGCTCGGTATCCATTCTTTCCTTTGCCGAATGAAAGATAAAAATGCCATTGCACTGTTACTTATTTAGCTAGCTTAGCGTCCCAAAGAGTATCCTGGCCTCCAACACCAAATGTCGCCACTTTTTCTGCGCTGCACCATTCTATGCCAATGGGCTCTTTGCAGTGTATTTAGAGCCTTCTACATTTCGTCACTCAGCGATACCACGAATTTCAAGCAAGCCGTTTCTCCGCTGTTTAACCAACTAGTCGACAAAAATCGTTGACACATCGTCATATTCTTCTTTTTTAATCCTCATAATGGATAGATGTGAAGGTGAAATAAATACTTTTTTAGTCTGAGGAAGGAATAAACGAAACTGCCAATTTTATCTGACCGAAGTCATACAATACTCGGTATGTTCTATATACGATTTTCCGATACATTTGATTCAGGTGCTAATAGCAGCTGTTGTAGTATAAGTATTCAATATTACCATAGGCTGGTAGTAAAATATAAGTGTTAGACTAGTTAATCTCTTCTTTTCATCGTATGGCACAATTTAACCGTCCTATCCACAAGGTACAGACTAGGGATGGGTAAGTACTGCAGTATTTACTCATGCCAGAGTAAATACTCAGTAAAAACTATTATAAGTACTCTTTTTTTACTTTTTACTGAGTATTTATGTTTTACTAACAAAAACTTAATAAGCTATTATATTTTATCTAATATTTATCTGTATGACACTTTTTTACGTTTTTCTAAGTTCTTTAAGTTTTCTAAGTTCTAAGTAGTCTGACGATATAACATTATTAACATTTTATTTAGGGGATTCCCATTAAAATCTTTATCAATAGAGTTGTTATTCGTAGTGTTACCAACAAAAAAAATCACTTTAGGCTCCGCGCACACGGGAAACTTTTATGTACCACTAATGCATGTAACTTGTTTTGTTTTTAGGGTTCCGTAGCCAAAATGGCAAAAAAGGGACCCGTATAATTTCGCCCTGTCCGTCCGTCCATCATAGCCATTTTACTCGGTGAGTATTGGCACTATGTGGATGGTTTTTTTATGGAATGAAAGTCCACTCCCGCATAATAAATGCACAAGCATATCGCTTCGTGCGAATAGGTGGTATATCAACTACGAAGGGATGAAACGCCTCCCTGCGCCTAGTGAACCAAAGGTGGAATGGAGCTAGGGGAATGAGGTCATGAAGTTCTTGAGCACACTCTCCGAAATGAATTCGATAAAAAACGATAAAGAGGCGGCTTTGCGGCGATGCTCAAGGCTTTGAAGCTTATTTAAAATAAACTCGTCATCACCTATTAGTCTCCTGACGCGTCGGTCGATAGCATCCAAGGCTTCAAGCTGGTAGCGGGCTTCTTACATTATATCAGGACTTGTGCCTGATATAATGTAAGAAGCTGTCCAGGTGTGAAGTACCGTCTCACCTTATATAGGATACGTAGGTCCATTGCAGCTACTTTAGCCTTGGACTCTATGTATTGTCCGAAATTCATGTCAGATGTTATAGTCACGTCTAGGCGCTCAAGGTGGTCAGTTATCGGAATCGATTCATCTCGGAGAGTAGGAGTCAAGGTGAAAGGACTCCTTTTGGCAGAAAAAAGACACGCCTGTATTTTAGAGACATTGAACCTAACGAGGTTGTTGAAATGAAATGAAAATATTTTATTCGAAGTAGGTAGCAGTGTACACTTTTCGAGCGTCATTCTTTTATCTACCTAATACGAGGTTCCTACCACTCGGAACTCGTATACCCACCGTTTCGGGAAGTGTTTGCGGAGTGAGAAGAAACGGTGGGCCCTAAAGGCTCTCCCCCCGCAAACCGCGCCTCACCTCCGCATCACACTCCTCCCCCCGCACCTCGCGCCTCCCCCCGCGCCTCCCCCCCCCGCACGCCGCGTCTCCCCCCGCACCCCGCACCCCACTCCTCACCGTCCCCCGCACCCCGCTCCTGTCCTCTGCAATCCGCGCCTCAACCCCGCACCCTGCTCCTCCCCCCCGCACCCCACTCCTCCCCTCGCACCCCGATCCCCCCGCTCCCCGCGCCTTCCGCCCGCACTCACCCATCCTTCCCTACACCCCGCGCCTCCCCCCGTACCCCTTTCTCCCACCATCCATACCCCGCGTCTCCCCCCGCAAACCGCGCCATAACCCCGCAACCCGTGCCTCACCCCCGCACCCTGCTCCTCCTCTCGCACCCCGCAACTCACCCTCCCCCGCACCCCGCTCCTCCCCCACCTGCACCTCGCACCTCCCCCTGAACCCCGCTCATCGCCTTTTTGTTTTGTTTGTTGTATAAATCTACGTCCTCTTTAGCAAATTAGTAGTATAATATTAAAAAACAGAAATATTTGCCCTGGGTGGGGATCGAACCCACGACTCTCGGATCAATAGTCAGAAGCGGAAACCGCTGAGTCAGTGTTAGGTGTTATTAGTAAGAATAATTATGAAAATATCGACATCGCGACAGACAGACATCGACAGAGTCACGTCACTACGTCGCCGCAAACCCAGTGACCTTGTCGCTTGCGTCGTGAACAGTCATCGCTGTCGCTGTCGTTGTTGCTGTCGGTGTCGCTGTCACTGTCGCCGTCACTTGCGTCCAGGCCACGGCCTTATATGTAGCAGGAATAGAGTTGCACAAAGAACTGAACCCTGAGGTACCCCGGCATCGATAGCCAATAGGTCAGACAAGCAGCCATCAACGACTACCCGAATCGACCGTTCCCTCAGGAAATTGGATACTCAGTTGCACAAGCTCACAGGGAGCCCGTAAGATGGAAGCTTGCCAATAAGGCTGGCGTGCCAGACCCTATCAAAAGCCTTTGAGATGTCGAGAGACACAACGAGTGCTTCACCATGTTTCTCAATGGCCTCGCCCCAAACATGCGTAGCATACACAGGAAGATCTCCTCGGCGAAACCCGTATTGTCGATCGCTAAGAAGGTCATTGTCTTCGAGATATGCAAGAATGAGGTTGTTCAGTACACGTTCCATAATCTTGGATTGTGGAAGTGATTGCTATGGGGCGGTAGTTGGCAGAATCCACACGGCTACCTTTTTTGGGCACAGGTTGCTCGTTGGCAAGCTTCCAGGACTTTGGGACTACACCTGTCTTAAGAGAGAGACGGTACAGACGTGTCAGAACAGGAGACAACTCAGGAGCGCAGTTCTTGAGAACTATGGCTGGTATACCATCAGGTACACTGGCTTTGTTCACGTCTAGATTGTGAAGTGTATTAGGAACCTTTTGGCGGATACAGATTGGAGTCATTGTAGTACCGCAAGGAGGTAAGTGCGGTTGTGTACTATTCGTAGAATCCAAACGCGAATATTTTCAGCAACAAGTTTGCCTTATCAGTTGCTATGTGAGCCAGTGCTCCATCAGGTTTCAGCAGTGGAGGCAGAGACGGCACGACAGAACTTCGCCTCGACCGATTTAGCCAGAGACCAAAAAGCCTTACTCCCAGAGGGATAGGAGGGAAGTTGTGATCCGATGCGGCGTATGTGGTCGAGGCGTGCCCTGCGTAGCGTCTTTTTGTAGGACTTTGCGGCTCTATTAAAGGTTCTTTTCTTATCTTGCGTACCCGGAGCTTTGCGACTGCGAGCATCAGCCCAAGCTTGGTACGCCGAATGTTTTACTGCCTCGGCAGCTGAGTATTCGGCATTGAACCACGGGCGAGCTTGATTCTCAAGAGGAATGTCAGAGAACGAGATGTAATATTCCATTGCCTGACAGATTACCTCTGAGATTGATGCCGCACAGCTAGACGGGTCTCAAGAAGAAAAAAAATTGCCCAGTTAGTGGTTGAAGAATTTAAACATATTCAACCATGAGTGCGCACAAGATGCTTTGAAGCGATATTCAAATATGGAAGGCAAGTGAAAGGTTAAAATAAACTCCAACACGAAGACCCAAAAAAAAAATTCGCATGTTTTTTTTAATATATATTTTCCTCACATTGCATTGGTCTTGATTTTATTATATGTATACCATGATTACCATGTCATGCAAAAATAACCGATAAAAAATTTTTCCGATTAAAAAGATTTTTACTGTCTCTAGAGAGTAAATACTCAGTTAATATAGTAAATACTCAGTATTTACTCAAACTCAGTATTTACTCTGACTGAGTTTTTACTCCCTTACCCATCCCTAGTACAGACGGTGGTTGCCAGGTGTTAGAGTTAGCATCACTCGCGGTCACGTGTAGGGCATTTAGATTTTCACCTACGGACGCGTGCAACGCGACCATTATGTACACATTTAGAAATCAGATGGGCAGGTTTCCTCACGATGTTTTTCTTCACCGTTAAAGCAATCCATATGGAAAATAAACGTAAGATTCGAAAAGCTCATTGGTACATTGACCAGGATTTGAACCCGAAACCTCTGGTTAGGAGGACGGAGTCTCTAACCGTGGAGCCACCGACGCTCTAGACCCGTTCATAAATTCTTCTCATGTTCAATGCTGAACAAAATTTATTCTACGACATTGCCGAACTCGTAATAAGTAGTATTATGGTACAATCTTCATAAAATTATCGCAAGAATGTACTAAACCTTTTTATATGCTGATAATAAAAAAAACACTCCCAGAAAAGTTTACGGTGTATTCCTCTTAAACTGAACAACTTTTCCCAAGAAACCCATACTAAATATACAGGGTGTTAAAAAAGACGTTTGAAATTTTAACTCACGTTACTCAGAGTCAATACAGAATACAGGAGAAATATTGAAAAAATCCGAGCTACAATTTTTTTTCAGTTTCGCATCCCATTCCATCTGAATAGTGAATCAAGAATTTGTATGGGAAACTGAAATCAGGTGACATGCTGTCAAGGTCTTACCCACTGTGGATGAATAAAAAGGAAAAGTGAAAAAATATTATATTCTCGTAAAATTATTTATTTATTTATAAAATTATAAACTGACAGTAAGTAATAAGTATGTACCTATGTACAGTGCTTTTAGTAAACTTTTACTTACCCTACATTTTCATAAATACTTCAAAGAGATACTATCTATTTATTTTCTGTACTTATTTTTATAATATTTACCCGAGTGTCTAAGAGTTAAAATCGTGAACTCTAAAAGAAATAAAATCCACACTAAAAAAAAACATTTTCTTCGCCGTCTCTGAGAACTTTAACTAAATGATCTCATTAATAAAAGACAAATTATTATTAAGCATTTAAGTACCTTGACAATCGTCAAAGCAAAATGGCTAAAGCAATTTCTTAGTTCCTTCAACATCAAAGTAACACATGCCTAAGGCTTTAAGGGCGCATTTTTTTCGCTATGACCGCTTGTTAGTAAATTACTTGGCGTTTCCTTTGATTCGTCCTCTAATTTCTTTGTTGTATTCTCATTTGTAAATGTTAAATAAGTTTTTTCCTGCTGATTTTAAGAATTTAAGCTTGCATAAAATCTTTTAAGATAAATTGTATTTTTATTTATTTTTTTGTTTTTAAAACCAATATTAGTGTTTTTGTGTCATTTTACCTCGAAAGTTAAAAATTTCAGCAGACTATAGTAACAAGAGTTGGCTCTCGTTACACCTTATAATAAATTAGGACCACAATTATTAATTAATCGGCTCGAAATTTCATTGTGCAAAAGCATGTTACTTTCTTAGAGGAACCTTTTCGCAGTGAATTTTAAAAACAGCTATTTCCATTCTAATGTTTTACTTTCATTGTATTTAATTTCGGCACTGTTAAAAAATTTGAATAAACTGACCCATCGAAACAGAATTAAAGTGTTTTCCGATGTCCGTGTCACGTGTGACTGCTGTGTTTGGAATAGTTATTAACGAGTTGTGTTTTAAATCAAATGAAGATAAATGGAGAAAAAATATACTGAGTCGTAACATAGGCATGTAGTAGGTACATATTTTTGTTAGCATTGTGACAACTTTGCTGAAACTGCAAAAAATCTTTTATATCCCGAGTAAATTACCAATTTTCCTTTTATTTTACAATTCAACTTCATACTAAAATACCTACATCAATCTTTGTCAAAATATAATTATTAATACAAAGCATTTTTCCATTTAAGAAAAAATTGTTTTTACTTTCTTGTAAAACTTTTCTTTCCACGGAATAAATTTTTTGACAAATACAAAGTCGGTCCGATTTCCAACCAACCAACCATCTGATTCGATGTTTTAAAAGCTTTTTTTTATGGCAGTGGTGGTACACGAGCAGACGAATCACCTGATGGTAAGCGATTACCACCGCCCATAGACACCAGCAACACCAGAGGAGTCACATGTCCGTTGCCGGCCTTTGATATGGGAGTACGCTCTTTTCTTGAAGGCTTGTCGTATCGGTCCGGAAATACCGCAGGCGACAATTCATTCCACAGTTTGGTTGTGCGAGGCAGAAAGTTTCTAGCGAAACGCACAGTTGTGGACTGCCAACCATCTAAATCGCGTAGAACGATGGCAAAAAGAGGCGGCAGGGATCAATCCGAACAATTCCTCGGAGCACTCCCCATTGTACATGCGGTAAAGCAGTGTTTTAAGCCTTTCTCGAGGGGTCGCGGTTAAAAGTAATAATAATGTTAAAGGTTTTACACTGCAATGAAAAAATACGATTTCAGTGAGAAGGCTGGGCCTGTTTCTTTTTCAACAATTTGTCAAAACGTGGTTCTATTTTGGAGACTTTAATAAGTAATTAATTTTCTAATTAAAGAAAAATAAATCTGACACACAAAAATTTTGTATGTTTATAGCCTTAGGGGGGTCGCAAGAATTTTTATACCTGTGAAGGGGTCGGGTATTAAAAAAGGTTGAAAAAACTTCGATAAAGAATGCAGAGCGAGGCTACATCTCTACGCAGCGCCAAGGAGTCAAGCCGATCTGAAATATCCTGACAGCCGACGATTCGAGTTCCTCTCCGTTGAATGCGGTCCAGAGGGAGAAGCAGGTACTGGGGTGCCCCTGCCCAGAGATGAGAACAGTATTTCATATGAGGCCGAACCTGCGCCTTATAAAGTTGCAGGCGATGGGCCGCAGTCAAATACCGTCTCGATCTGTTGAGCACACCAAGCTTCTTCGAGGCTAATTTAGTCTAGAGGGGAACTGGACTTTACTCGATATGTCGACACCAAGGATTCGGGTACTAGCTGAGGCACCTCGTAAGTCCTGTGTTTTTTTAAGATCAGTAGTCATATCTACCGGCTGTACTTTACCAAGTACGAATCAAGAATAGTGCTTCAGACCGAGACAAAGATATGTCGGTTTTAGGTAATTTTGGAAGTGAATTACTGTTGTCTCTATTTTTTACGGTATGTTTGTGATGTATAGCACCTCCTTAGGAAGGAAAAAATTGAAAATATTTTGTACTTGTGTAAGTACATTAGGTTTTTACGCAGTATATCAAAAACAATGTGAAAAAACTTAAAGGTTTTATTTAGTATCAAAAGTAAATCATATTTTTCTTCCAAACATCACTGAAGTGAACATTTTACATTGTAACAACAGAAACAATCTTTTTCAAAGACAATTCAAGCATAATCAACGTTTATGAATCAAAGAATAACGGTATCATTGTACCTACTTATCAAAATAGAGCACATACAATTGCGAATAATCTTCCTTACGTACTAGTTAATTGACATTTTAAAGTTAAATCACAGTCAAGTATAAGAGATCAACATTTTTATCAACTAAACACGACAAGAAATTGTTTTTATTTCATATTTTTAATTCCCTTCGAGATGAAAGGTCCTAAAACAATTCCTCGTTGGGTTCAGGCAAAGAGCTACGTTACAGTCAGAGCATTTAAATAAACTTCTTTTGTCACACCCAGAGAGACGACATCGTTGCTGTTTGTCTAGATTTTCTGGTAGGTGGATATTGCCATGTAAGCGTCGCATTTTTGACGGTATAGGCACTATTCCTGGTCTACCTACGGGCCGTTTAACAGGTCGTTCTTCGCAATCATTTTCCACCTCGTTGAGTTCGTCCAGCTGATTCTTTTCTAATATTTGTTCACCGAATTGCATTTTGTAATGTCTCAATTGCTGTATCTTTTTTACTGGAACGCCTTTTTCTATTTCTGTCCGTTTGTACATAAGCCATGAATTAGAGATAGCAAGGTCTATCATATGAGATATAAACCTCACAGGCCACTTCTTGGTTCTACTTCTTGCCGGACAAACTGCAATCAATCGGTCCGCCATGTCTACCCCACCCATTTTAGAGTTGTATTGCTTGACAACTTCTGGCCTTACAACTTGTTTATACTGCTTATCTTTTTTGCACCAACGGGAACAAACATCTGTTTCACAAGCTGCGTGAGCTGTTGAGAGCATTATTACAGGTTTATTGTCCATCCATTTCGTGATTGCCATAGTATTTTCGGTGTTAGTCAATACTTGATAGCTCCCTCTGCCTCTTCTTTTCATGCTTGAATCGGATTCGAGTACATTTCTGGCGGCTGCAGGTATTCTGTTTTTCATTAGTGTGCCGGCACATTTGAGGCCTCTATTAGATAGTTCTTTTGCCAATTTGACTGTAGAAAAATATCTGTCAAAATAAATGATTGATCCCGGCACCAAAATTTCGCTCAATTTCAAAACAGCACTTTCACCTAATCCAAAACCAGCATCAGTGTAGGACGGAAAGGTAGTTTTTCCCTGGTATATAACCATATTACAGACCAAGCCATCAGGATTCGCCAAAATAAAAGCTTTTAGCCCTACTGGGTTTGGTTTATTGGGACAATATTGTTTCATGCCACATGTGCCGGAAAATGGGATAATCATTTCATCCAGACTAATTTGTTGCTCAGGTACTTGTTTTTGACAGCCAGCCAGAACACTGTCAAGTAATGGTCTAACTTTCCAAAGCTTGTCTTTTTGGCGCTCTTCTTGAGGTACGTCATCATCGTACACAAGTTTTTGTGAATTGCGAATGAGGAAATACCTGTCACGGGACATAGAATTAGCTATTATGTCGATCCTCCAGTTTCTTTCCCAATAAATCCTTTGAACTGGATAATTAATGCATGACATTAATATCATTATTCCAAAAAATACTTTGGATTCTTTCAATGTCAGGTTCAAGTTCTTTCCATTTCTTTGCAGAAAAGTTTGATTGCTTTTTTCAGTAATTAACATAAAAATTTCTTCGGAGATGTAGTTATCGATAAAAGTGAATTTATTATAATTACTCTCGTCTATACTCATCGGCAAGTAATCAGGTTGCATCATAGGTGAATTAGAAAACTGCATTTCATTATTTTCATACCATTCTGCATCTCGGGTGATTGGGTCTGGGACTTCAAAACCTGGACTAGAACTCTCAGATCTACCTCTTGCACTTTGAACACGCCGCGCCCTTGTACTTGTGCTTCTACCACGGCTACGCCCACCTCGTTGGCCACGAGCACTTTGGGCTCGACCACGTCCACGTCCACGTTCGCGTACTGCAACTTCTGCTTCTCCATCTTCGGATTCCGAAGACGAAGACGAGTCGCTATTTGATTCTTGGTCGGGTTCAGGAATAAACACATCTTCATCATCAGAGTCCTCGAAGTCAGAATCATTGAGAAGTTGTGATATCTGCTCGTCATTGAATGCTAGAATAAAAAAAAACAGTTGTAATAAAGTCCGAACGTACCACCACAAGTACAAATTATAAGCGGTTGTTTATGTAACAAACGCCTAATGTACCACGTCAAGTACAAATTTCTTTGACCAGTCACGAATCACCTTAAATATATAGTTTGCTTTCAAAGATTTATAATTTTACAATATTCAATGTTTATAGGCACTAATTCAGGCATAAAACAATAGAAAAAACAAATGATTACATGGATTTAAACAGATATTCTTACCTCGTGCTGGCCGACGACCGGACCGCGTAGACATCTTGCGAAAAAGTGAAACTGACACTGACAGTTGACGTAACCTGTCTAACATGGCGGAACCGACCATAGAATAAAGAATGATAAGGACCGTATTGTGTTACCATTGCAAAAAAAAATACCCGGTAAACGGGGAATTAGGATTTTGTACTTGGGTAAGTACGTTAGGTTGTTACTATATGTATGTAGTTAAAATGTCAGGTATGAACTGCTATCATTAATTTGTACTTGTATAAGTACGCGGGGACTTACGAGGTTAAGGGGAGTGTCCTCAAAACGAGGTGATACGACATATATAGGGTTAAATTGGACCAAATTAAGCCGATCCCATTCTGAGACTTTCTTTAAGGAGTCCTCAATTTCCGATACAAGTTTGTTTCGGCTCTCGTTGACGTTTTCCCGAGAAATGTTATCACGGCCGGTATAGAAGTTGGAACAAGTGAAGATATGGAACCAAAGAGCTTAACTATTACTTAATCTGTGCTTGCATCCCAAGACTTGTCTATTATACGGACTTATTAATTTCTAAAATATGGTAGGTACTGTAAAACGACACTTCAGCTTCTAAATACTTATTCTATTCTTCCAAACGTTTCACATAAGGTTATACCTACATGGGGCGAGAACCAAACTCAGACTGTCTGGCAATATATTGTTTTATGTTCAATCATTACAAATATTTAAATAAATGTCTACGAATTAATATTTTTCAAAACCCTATGTGACCTAGGTCTTAGCGCTACGCCTAATCCGATCTCTATGAGAAAACTCATTGGTAGGAAAACAGTGCGGTTTGCAACTCCTACCCTATTAATAAAGTTGAGGTACTCACTCACCGCAAATCTGACCCTTGCGCTTTTTGTATATATAAACTTTAAGTGGTCCCGCAGACAAAATTTGTTTTATCTCATCTCACTAATATTATAAATGCGAAAGTATGGATGTTTGTTTTTCCGCTTTCCGCCGAAAGTACAGAACGGATTTGAATGAAATTTGGAAGGTAAATAGATAAAGTACTCTATTAACACACAGGATACTTTTTATCCCGGAAAACTCGAGGATTCCCGGAGGAATGACTAAAATTTGTTTTTTTTTACTTTGTCACTATATAGCGCTGGCTTAACTTTTTATTTCTTTCTAGACCCAATTCTGAAGTCCACGCAGAAGAAGTCGCAAGAAGGGCTAAAAGAATAATAACGGCACATTAGTACTTCATACTTAGGTTGCATTCCAGAACGATAGTAATCACAAGGAGAGATGCAAATTTTACTCTATTATTATTCCAAAACAGATTCGAGTGATACCCATAAATACACTAATCTATGCCCAGGTCCCAGAGTAACCGATCGTCAACTGACGTCCTCCGATAGGAATTTGAAACGCTTTCGGGAATAAAATTTTCGAACTGACGCCTATGATTAGGTACCGTTAAAATTCGACAGGAACATCGAAGATATTGTCAAACAGACAAAGGCAAACTTTTTTTGCGTCGGAACTGATCTGAAGTATTATTTATTGTACCGGCTACGATTGCAAATCTATAATTAAGGCAGCATACTACAGAGAAAAGCTAAAAACCCATTTTTCTCCTCAAATGACGTTTGTTAAGCAAAGCCGTTCCAAAAAACTTTGAGATAGAGAGATAGAGATAGAGAAACATCTATTTAACAAACAACACAAAACATATTACATCAAGAAAAAATTGAAACAAGTATTGTAAATAAAACAAGCACAATCAGAAAATAATCTCAAACAAACAAGTTAACTTAATTCTTATCAGTAAAAATAAAACATCGATGTCTGTTAAATTGGTTCCGGACTCAGCATGTGTCATAGGTATACAAAGTATACCTACGACGCGTATTCTGCCGGCATCGAGGTACGGCGCGGGTGCACTGAGCCGACACAGTAAGAACCGACAGATGATGACGTCACAGTCCGATTCAGTCGCTGTACATTATGTATGAGCGCGGGTGCACTCATCCGACACTAACATTCTTACCGGACTTATAACTTATAGAACTGATCTTATTTTATCGGCTCTTACTAGTCTCTGTACATTTTCTATGAACGCCGCTGTACTCATCCGACACTAACATTCTTACCGAACGAAACGAACTGTTATGCATCATTAATCGACATGGTATCGATTTACATAATTATATTAATATGATAATGTTTAATAGGTAACTACAGAAATCAATATACATTTATAGAATATTCAAATGCATAGGTATGTATGTATGGATATATAGGTTTAATGTAATGCGTTTTTAATAAAAAATACAACGTTCGTTTTTAATTGTTGTACCTATAGAAATTAATATACACTTTTACCATATCATGATATGCAATTTCATATCATGATATGGTATTTTTTAAATGGTAGGTTTTATGATATACCCGCCATTTCAGATGTATTAAAACACTTGTTTACCTACCTGTGCTTTTACTTTTACGCTGTATTTATAACAATAACGCCAATAATTGGCGTTGGCTAAAAGCCGGGCACATTTTCTATAGTACTTACTGCGCATAACAGTATTCAGAAACAACGACGCAACGACGACGCTTACTATATGGCTCGAGCGGTGAAATAATTGTTTAGGTACGACAGTTATCGGACCGGTGCACCCGCGTACATCCTAGATTTTTTGAGAGGACCGACAGGTGGGCGTGGCTTGGCTGTCGGATATTATCTTGTCGGCTCAGTGCACCCGCAGCGGTAGGAGTGTCGCGCGCGTCTCAATAGGGCGAACAAAAACAAGATAGATAGTCAGTAAGGCGGAAAACACATTGCTACAGCTCGCATCACGTAAAAAGAGCGCTGGCGGGCGTTCCGAGGGCAGAACAGTTCACTCTGACAATAGGATAGCTTAATATAAATCGCCTAAGTGTGAAAGAGAGGGTACTAAACAATTGCTGTCAGAGTGCATCCTAGGAACGCCAGCCAGCGCTCTTTTTACGTGACGCGAACTTATACGTCGTTGCGATGTCAACGAAATGTGATGGTCCGAATTTAAACTTTGTACTGTGAAATGTTGATTTGTATACAAAAATCGCAGGGTACACACTGAAATCGCATCTTCGTCCGAAGGTGCGATTCGCACGACGAAATCGTGCTCACGGACATCGATGCGATGCGATTCGCAGGGTATACCAGACTGCTACGCAGTACCGTCCGAATTTTTGTGTAGAAAAGCGGCGCGCGGCGGGTGTTGCGGGGTACGTGGCGCGGGGGGATTTACGAAATGACCCTTGTTAACAAACAAAAACAAGATGTACCCGAGTCAAAAAAATACATATATACATACACGTTCGAATATTAAATGAACGCATGACGAAAATCGTCGTGCACCGCAGCTTCGGACGAAATTCGGACGAAAATCGTCCGTTGGTCCGAAATCCGTGCCTTCGTCGTGCACCGCAGCTTCGGACGAAATTCGGACGAAAACCGTCCGTTGTTGCGGAACGTTGAATTTCGTCGCTTCGGACTCCCGTCCGATTTTCGGACCAGTGTGTTTTCCGCCAAGTTGATAGTAACTAAGTTTAAGTACCATATTGTGAAAAGTGTGTGTGTAGAATAAATGACTGACTAAAGTCCCAAGTCCCCTAGGTGGGGCAGAGGTCGTTGACAGTGCTTCGCCATTGTGTTCTATCTTGGGCTACGCGCTTCACTTCGGGCCATGATAACCCGATCTTCTTTATATCAGCTGCCACCCCCGAAGACTTGGATCCGCTGCGTGATATTTTTGGTAACCCTTCACGTCTTGTACCCGTATAGCAAAACGGTTTGACGTTAGATCGGAAGATTTTGAGTTTTACTCTTCGTGTTAGCTTCCGTGAACGCCATATGGGTCACCCTGGCTTTGGCTATCCTCGAGGTGATGTCCTCCTCAGTCCCTCCAGTTTCTGACACGACACTGCCAAGGTACGTAAATTTCTCTACGCGCTCAATGCGTAGTATACCAAGTTTTAGCGGGAGCGCGTTCTTTCCTTCTGTACGTATTTCCTGTGTCTTTCGCGTGTTGATTTTAAGACCATCGACAAGGGCCTCGCGCTGCAGATCATCCAGTTTGGCTTGCATGTCAACGTGCTTGTGACTGAGCAGACACTAAGGTGGGAAGCTGAGGTTTTGGTCTTGAGGCTTTGGCTTTGGACCTCCACGGTCTGAATTTAGTGAATTAGGTCTTCCTACAAAATGCCGAGTATCCATCTGCTGTGTCAGTGGCGTGACTTGAGTGTGAGCAGAACCTCAGCCAGTCCGAGTCATCCACGTCCCCATCGTCCACCCCGGGCCCGGTACGGCCGCGCCGCCGCGCGTCCGCCTTCTCGAGCTGTGACTGCCAAGGATGCAGGGCAAAGGGCGAGCGTTCTGCGCCCCAAAACAGAACTCGTTCACTAGGGAGGATACCCGAAAAAATCGAGCTTAGCTGTGAACTCCGAGGCGGCAGCCCCGCCAGCAGCCTAGGGTACAGCGGGCTAATCACCTAGTTACCCAAATCCAACCGATTCTAGAAACCGAAACAGTGCAAAACCGGACCGATCTTTTACAAGGTCCGTAGACTATCAAGCAGTAATTTAATTTGGAAAGCACCAGACTGTCCATCATTTTGACAGTTCAGTTCGCTACTAAGGAAAGGTCGAATTCTATAAAGACTTCTCACTCGTTTGCGTACCAAAACCATATATTTTTCTCTTTCTTAAAATAGCGCTACGAAGCGCTTCGTCTCTTTCTTTTCCCGACTTAAATTCTAACTTGGTTCTGGAACGACCCCTTACATGATTGTAATGAATGAATGAATGAATGAAAACACTAACACTATGTAATTTGTATGTAACTGAATTCAGTGAACCAGAAACAGGTAGATACGTATAGGTAAACCCTGAAAAAGCTCTTGAACGTTAAGAATGATGAATGCCCTCATAATAAGAAGGCCGCAAAGTATCTAAATGGAGTTTCCGTATACTTTGCGGCCGTCTTTCTTATGAGGACAGATTAAGAGTAATGAAATGAATATTGTGTGAGATATGAAAATACATTTTCATACAATATTTAATAGGAAAAGAGCTAAAATCTAATAAAATATTTTTAACTAAGTCTAAAATCAAAAAGCTATAAACCCGCGAATGTTCTAATAATCACCCAGGTAGGTACCTGTAGGGTTACAAATATTTGAATACTGCCAAAACCTCGTAGATAAATTCCTAAAACATTTATGAAATTTTAATCCAAGCGAACCTCGGCTAAACTGAGATAAAACCCACACGCATTGAAAATACTTCTTTATAATATTTTATTCAATGGAATATGCTGAAACAGCAAAGCATAGAGATAAATAAATACATAAATTAAATGTATTTTAATTTCATTCATTAAATTCATTGTTCTCTAACACTTTCACGTTCATAGAGCCGGGTCATTTTCTTCCTCAAATATGGTTGAGGGGAGCGATGGCTGACTCTCGCGTTATACTCGTGATCGAGTATTGTCCGTGTGGACTGGACTGCTCTTGTTTTTGTAATATGTAGTTAGTAATTAGCATCTAATTACAATTGAGGCGCTGAGAGCAAGAGTGGTGTAAGCCTCATTTTTTGAACATCTTCCTCTGGTCAACTTTTAGCACTTTAGATGATATCTACCTAAATCATAATGAAACTGCCCTATTATAATGCATCTTGACATAGTGACTAGCATGAATAAACAAATAGATTTTCTTAAAAATTAATGATTAATGAAATAAATGATTTCAAAGTAAAATATATCAATTTAAGCGAAAATGGGGTCACACCACTCTTGCTCTCAGCGCTTCAATTTACTTTTGTATCCTTTTATTTTTATTTACAGATATGATATTTATATAAATCAAGCAAGCAAGTCTTAGCATTAATACGTTTATCTAATAGAATATAAGAAGTTTTTAAAAAAATGTGCAGGAGTGAGTTTCTTTAGACCTGTCGTTTCTTCTCACTCCTCAGACACTTCTCGAATCGGCGGGTATACAAGTTCCGAGCGGTAGGAATTCTCGTATTAGGTAGATATAAAAGAATGACGTTCGAAAAGTGACACTGCTACCTACTTCGAATAAAATATTTTCACTTCATTAACAATCAATTACTTATTTGCAACAACTACAGTTTGAAAATCTCTCGTCATAATTTATTGTGGTCAGAATAAAAAGTATTCTCGAACCTTTAACAACCCATATCATCCCCATTGCTCCGGAAGGTAAGGCCATACTCCACACAAGTGGGCAAAATCCGGATTGATAGAGGTTTTAGGGTTAGCAAAGAAAAAGAGAACAAAAGGAAGGAAAAGAATTTACAAGCAAACAAACAAGACACATCTCTTTTCCACCACTATAGGGATCGTCCATTAATCACGTGATGTTTTAAGCCATTTTTAACCCCCCCTCCCCCTTTTGACACTTTGTGAGGTTTAGACTACTATAAATTATGTATAAGTAAGAAAAGCGCGAGCGTAGCTAGCGCAAAAAATTTTATATTCTCAGTGGCTCTTGTTATGTTACAAAAGGAAAGAGGGGGTTATGGGGGATTACAATATTTAATAAAATAATAAAATAAAAAGGAACCTATACACAACTTATCGTTCTAAATTCGACCCCGAGTCCACAGTTCTGTGATCACTAAAAAGTAGCACTGCACTATTTATAAGTAAAGAGGGAAAAGAAAAACGTCACGTAAGGCGGCGGCGGGCGGCTCGATACGTCGGGCAGCTGGAGGAGCTCGCTCCGACGGCGACGATAGCGGCACGCAGCACTCCAAGAAGGCTCGGCACGTCGGGCGGCTGGAGCGGCGCGCCCCGACGGCGACAGATAGGGCGGCTGGAGCAGCAGCAGCCAGACCCTTAAGTCCGGTGAGACGGCAGCACGAGGGCCCGGGACTAAGGAAGAACACTTGAAGGAGAGAGGTCCCGGGCTTCCATTTGGTTTTCATTCGTCGAAGTCCGGCGATAGACTGAAGTATCCGCCCGCTGCCCCCTTAAAGAAATTTATCGAGAATGATATTATTTATTTGAATTTCAAATTTGTCATTCTTCGTCATCAATCTTTGATTTTCTCTCTCGCCAGGAAAAAATAGGTGTTAAACCAAAAAGTCCGTAGTTCTTAATTTCTCCCTTAATAATATTAAACTAATGCAAACTCCTTAAGAATAAGAAAATATAGAAACTATAAGATGTTAAACATAAAAATATTGAATTGAAGTTGTACCGAAAACAAACAATATTTGAGTAAATACAATAATTTCGAGATAAAGATAATAAGAAACGCTAACTTAAGAACCTACGCAAATAAAAGAATAAAAGGAATACATGAATAAAACTAACAAAGGTAAATATTTACGAGAGAGATAAAACCCCTATACTCTATATGAGCATGAATTCACCAAACCCAAAAGTCTAACAATGCTGTAGTGAGAGCAACGAGGCTGTCAAAACTTATTACCATATTACAAAAGTGTAGTTAAAGAAGGAAACTAGGCACATATCGTTTAAGGGCCCCCTAAAAGAATATATTGTTCTCGCAAATGCTCTTTTCACTCTTTCGCACAAAATAAATAATACATTTAATATTGCCTCACATTAGCGGCATTTTTAACAACAAATTATATGGTTCAGTGAAAAAGGCGCGAGCGTAGCGAGCGCGAAAATTTTTAAATTTCGGCATCTACACGGAACAGAAAAACATGCAAACTGCTCATTTAGCCATTCAATCTAGCGCATTTTACGTTAACGTGTCATGCATTAAATATTCTGCGATATATGTATTTGTCCTATGCTAAGTCCTATGTATACGCACATGGTCGGAATAAAAGTATCCCAAGAAAATAAAAGTGACACCAGTATTTTAATATAAAATATTGGGGGGGCTCAGCCCCCCTGATAATGCCATTGGGGGGCTCGGGCACCCCCAGGCTCTATGGAGTTGGCGCCAGTGTAAATACAGGTATAATCTAATTTACACAATTATAATCTAATTAACAACCATACTCAGACCTTGGGGTCATCCATTAATCACGTGAGACTCAAAAGGGGGGAGGGAGTTCGAAAAAAATCACGAAATATCACATGGGTGGAGGGGGGATGTAGTGAGATATCACGTTTATTTATTTTTTCGTTGAACGCGCGATTTCTAGAGTAATTACCAAAGGTCGGTGTTGTTGTTACGTTGTTTTTAACTCATCCCAAGGTCATTTTCATCACGGTGCTTAATTTTCCAGACTTAAATTAGATATACCTGTATTTAAAGATAATATTCTAAAAACATTTAAGATTCTTTGTACCAAAAAAAATACATGTGATATTGGGTAGGGGGTGGGGGGGTAGTCTTAAACCTCACCAGGTATCACCAGGGGAGAGGCGAGGGGGACGGGCTAAAAGTTGCTAAAAAACATCACGTGATTAATGGACGACCCCTTTGGAACTTATAGAAACCGCGCGTTCAACGAAAAGATAAATACACGTGATATCTCACTACACAGTCTAAAATTAAATGGTATCTCCTACATGTCAAACAGAACTCTCTTATACTAATCATAAGACAGGGCGACGGCGTCGGCATCAAGTCAACATACCAAGGAGGGTAAGGGCAAAGAGTGATGGGCTGGCTGGTGGACGGGCACCAGCACATCGTAATGAAATGAGCCCAGAAAAAGTCCGCGCTTTGAAGTAAACAAACAGGGACAGAGGTAATACTATAAACGAGTTTGTTTACCCATTACCTGTTCCTAGACGGCTTCTTAACATCTATAATAGGACAAATTTTAATAAAGAAACCGTGGGCAATTGGCTCAATTCGCAAAAGAAAATGGAATTTTCTTCAAACAACATTTTTAATGTAAAAAGACTGTACTTAACGTAAATTATTGTATATTATTTTTTCGGCGGACTTCCCAAAAAGGAGCAGTTAAATATGAATAAGGGGATTAAATATTAATCCGATTACGAAATTTATTTTTGTGTGAGAGAGGATACTTACTTTAAATTTGGTGACGATATAATCATGGACTTGATTAGGAAATGGAAATCTATTCAATAATTTCCCCTAGTGCTTTTTAAAAAAGCATAACAAATCCACTCAGTAGCGTAGCAAGGCGTGGGCGAAGTGGGCCCTCGCCCACGGCCTCGCGCTCAAGGGGGCCTCGCTCGAGGCCCCCTACCTAAAATGCTAACGTAAGGGGGTCACATTATTTCATAAAATCTTGTAATTAAAGAGGCCGCGCGCGAGGCCCCCTTCAGTGCTTTATGTGGGTATGGCTAAAAATAAAAATGGCAAAACTGTATACAATCAAGTAATAACCATAAAAACATTTGAAATCCAATTGTTCCATTTTATTTATAAAGGAATAATATTTTTACATTACAAATAGAGTCGCGCGAGGCCCCTGTGACTATTAAGTATAGCTAAAAAGTAACTGTGATAACCTATACTCTATGAATAAAACCGCGATGGCTATCATAGTGGGGTCTCGCTCGAGGCCCACTACTAGGGTGCTGACTGCTGACTTACCTTAAAGTTAAATGTCAGTGCTCTGTTAGATAACGTTAATTTGACTATAACTTTAATTGTGTGTATTTGTGTAGTTTTTAGCCAGTTTTTGTATGAAATAGGGTGATAGACGTTTAACCTTAAGTTGTAATATTTTTATATTAAATAAGATCACGCGCAAGGCCCCCTTGAGTGTAAATATAGTTAAATAAGCATAGCTAAAAAAATACTGTAACAACATGAAATATATTCAACCAAAACTACCGATAAACCGTGGAAATCCAGTTGTTTCTTAGACTGCGAGCTAATAAGTGGGAATGTTTTTAAAGTTAAATTGGCTCCGCGCGAGGCCCCTCTTAGTGCTGACCTGAGTATTAAAAAACATTAAAAACTATTTGAGGAATAGCATCTCTTTGCTTTAGCAATACAGGATGTTAACAAAAGTGTGTTTTAAATTTTAAGAGGTTACTCAGAATCAAGTATAGAATACAGGAAAAATATTGAAAAAATCCGCTCATCTTTTTTTTACTGTATTGTCAATCGCAGCAGAGTTGGCTTCAAAATCGACTACATGTCTATAAGGATATAATACAGGACTTTAGCAAAACGAAGACCCGAAAGCCATTGAATGAATGAATGAAAACACTTTATTGCACAACATTAAGAGGAAAATATTACATGATAAGACAGTTATACATGAAGGCGGTCTTATCGCTAAAGAGTGATCTCTTCCAGACAACCTTTGGGTGGAGGAAATTGCGTAATAACATATTTGAGGGGTGGTGCGCAATAAAAAAAACCATAAAATAACAATTAAAACTAAATACTGAACTTAAGAAACTCCTAATATATACTTATTACTACATACATAAATACATACATACATTATATATAACATGTACTATACTAACATATACATAATCTACAATGTGATACTTAATAACCAAATATGTACAACCAAAGACAATAAGTGACAGCGTAAATAACTTAGAGAGTTAAAAAGTGCTCTTTCACTTGCAACTTGAAGATATTGAGAGAAGGAGAACGGCGAATAAATTCAGGAAGAGGGTTCCACAGTCGGATAGAACGAATAGTGAAAGAATTAGAATAGAAATTTGTGGAATGAGCAATTATTTTTGTAAAATGATTAATATTTTCCAATGCATTCCCACAGATTCCTTCCCGAGCTGCTGTTTATTCTCAGTTAATTTGTTGTGCGTTTTTTATTCAGTTTGTTTTGTGTAATACTCAGTATCGGGCTTGATGAATTAGGTACGAAGTGAAAAAATATTTTTTTGCGTAATAAATTAGAGAAGTAATTAAATGGTTTGCCGTTATTTAATTTTAAGTTAGCAACAAAAATCTGCTAATTAATCATTGAGACAGCAAACAAATATTTTGTCTGCAACAAATAAAAATCTTGCTGCAAAAAATCTTAATATTGTCAGCAATTTAACTAGTATGCAGACAGCTTGTAATATTATGTGTCTGCTCAATAAACATTCGCGATATTAAATAATTACTCGGTTAGCAAGATTTTATAATTGGTCAGTAGATAAAACATGTAGATAAAATAAAAATATATCGTATATAGGCAGTTTATCTGATAGGTACGCATATTTTACAAACGGTAACTTATATGAATAATTAGGTTGCGTTTGTATTGAAAAAAAAAGCAGGATTTTTCGTTAAAGTGGGCGGAGCAAAATGCTGACGCGTGACACGAGCGGTACGTACGTACTGAAAAAAAAAATTATAGTGGCGCCCATTTTGTGCTTGACGAGTAAAGTTTATTTATTTAATGAATTTCTGCTAACAGTCTGAGTGCTTACCATTTGATTAAATGTGGTTCACCCAATGCAGCCAAAATATGTAATTGGTTGTCCAAAAAAATTTCGAGTAGTCCAGTATGACATTAACTGCTGATCGAATCTGAAATGTTTGCTGGTCATAAGTTGCTGACCAACTAGTTATTTTGTCTGACCGAATATATTTTTTTGCTTCCAAAATTACGAATATTTTGCTAACCGTTTAAATGATACCCATAAAATTATTCGACACACATTTCAGTTTTTTAGCACTGGAAATAAAACCGTGAAATGACTGACCATCTTATCATACCTATGTAAAAATTTCTGAAAGATAGGGGGCCTCACTGTGCGATTTCGCCCACGCCTAGATTACACCTTGCTACGCCACTGAATCCACTGATTGATTTAAGAAATATTTTGGCAATCGTAGTATCTTTGTCCGATTTGATAGGTGTAAAGAGATATGGAAGAAACTTTGTTTTTGTACTTATAAAATTAAATTAGGAAATTTACAAAAACTTAAAAATAAAACAACTTTGTAGTTAAGATTGTTTAAATTCGTCAATTATTACATTTTTATTATTGTGTTTGAGGACGTGAAATTATTAATTTTAGACAATTAAGTTATTTCTTACCAAAATAAAACTTATCCCGTATTTGTTCTTAGACTTTTATTTCAGCACTGTACGAGATTTAAGCGAAATCATTAAGGAACTTTAACATTAAAAAGAACTGCTTTGTCATCACGATTTATATCTGCTTCCAATAGAATTCAGGGCGGATCATCAGATTCGATGTTCTTAAAACGATGATATGTTACCTGTGCCACTTCCATCCTGACAATAGGGTAGGTTGACTGCTATGAGTTATAATGTTTTTTATCAAATGTCAAAAACTACAATTTGTTCTAAAATATTTGAAATTGTTTTTAAATGACGTAATAATTTATTTTAGTTATTGTCATGCTCATAAAAAATTGCACAACTCCAAAACCGTACATTTTTGACCCCTAGTTCATTTGATTTTTTATAGCAAATGCCCTGTTCGTCCCTTGAAAGGAAAACGACGAATTTTTAGTTACCCTGTATACTCTATAAGGACGAGCGTTTGTAAATAATACAACGTTGAGTGCTCCTCGAATACTAAGTTTAATGGTATAATGCAAATTAATATAATATCAGGTACACACAGAGAGACACACACATATACACATCACACCTCCCATGGGGTGGTAAAAAAAAAATTTGGTTACAAAAATTTTTTTTAGATGTCTAGCTAGATTTTTTTAGATGTCTATTTAGTGTACTAAATAAATATGGAGATAAATGTTTTTTAAACTTAAGTTTGTCAAGATAATCGAATACATAATATCTATTATAATAATGAGTACATGATTAATCATTATTTTTTAAAGATTACAATAAAGTGATAACAATAAGTTGTAGTTTAAAATCTAGTTATATTATTTATAGCTACGCTGTACGCGAACGAAATATAAGTAAAACATTCGGTGATATATCTCGAATGACCTTAAAAGGACCAGAATAAAGAGTTGTAAGCTTGTTGCCTGTTTCATTTTTTATTAAAATTTTATCATTTGGTTTGTAACGAATAGGATTAATATGTTTATCGTATCTACTTTTTTGTACTTCCTTACTTTTTATTAAATTCTTTCGCGCTTCAGTTTGTGATTCTTGAAGACGGTACCTTAATGCCTGGGGGTAGCTGTCGTGATTATAAAGAGGTTCCACGGTTTTGGTGAGATTACTTGGTAGGCTGCATTTCTTACCATAGACAAGTTTGTACGGTGTGAATTTTGTGGAAGTGTGCACTGTGGTATTGTACGCAAAGCACCAGAACGGTAGCCATGAGCTCCATATTTCGGGATTATTTACTGTTTGTATACGTAAATAGGCTGCTAGATTTTTGTGGGTATTTTCTAACGCTCCGATTCTTTGGTAATGATACGCCGTCGAATTTAATTTAGTTATATTTAAACATTTACATACCTCTTAGAATATCTCGGACATGAATTCTGTTCCCCTGTCGGTACCTATTTCCTTGGGAACGCTGTGTTGCAGGATAAAGTTGTTGACAAACGTGTGCGCTACTTCCGATGGTGTTTTGGCAACTAATGGATATGCACATACAAATTTTGGCAGCTCACATTGCAGAGTCAGGATATATGAGTAGTTTTTACTGTCTTTATCTAGTGGTCCTACCAAGTCTAAAAAAAAATTTTTAAATGCGCTGTGGGCAGTTGATGTTATAACCATTGGTTCTTTTACAATAATTGTGTATTTTTGCTTTCGGCACTTAGGACATTTATTTACAAAATTTATGATATCTTTTTCCAGTCCCGGCCAGAAGTAATACTTCTTTATATCATTGTACATTCGTCTGATGCCCGCGTGGCCACTCGTGGGCAACAGATGAAAATCGTTTAGTATTACCTTTCTGTCATAATTATTTTCTATTCTCTCAACATCTTTTAAAATATATAGACGGGGCCCTGTCAAATTCTTATTATTTTTTATCTCGCTTATTAACTTTTTTACAAATATTTCATTACTTTTATCTTTTAAAATATACATTTCTTCAATATTTATTTTTCTACAGTATTCATACAGCTCCCTCACAAATGCGGCTCGCGTCAATTGTGATCGAGTAGCTGGATTGTGATCCTGCCTACGTAGGAAAATATTTTGCCTTCATTATCAATTTTATTGTCTTTTCTTAATTTCGTTAAACTTGTCTCATCCGTAAATCTCAACTCAACTGCGTTCTTTGGTTTAACATGTGTTTCTCCGACTCTTGGCTGATCAAACCAATTGTCGGTAGCAACCATATTATCCGAAGAATCAGTTTCCAATCTTTTTTTCTGTGCACGCGTCATCACACATATACATTCGTTCATTTCTTTCAACTCCTTGGATGTAACTTTCATACGAGATAATGCGTCTGCAGCCGCGTTATCTTTTCCTTTCACATACTCAATTACAAAATCATATTCCTCTAACTCTAATCGAAATTTAAGCAACCTCTTTGACGGATCTTTCAAATTAAATAGTTATTTTAATGGTGTGTGGTCCGTTTTTATTTTAAACATTCGACCGTACTTGCAGGAAATGAAGTTTCCTCATCAATAATGGCCGCCTGTACTGCATCCTTAAGTGACGAGAAGTTCCTTGCGGAAATGATAGTGCTTAATCGACGATTTCTCAGTCCGTCGGCGAAAGTTTTTATAGCTTGTTTTTCGTTAATTGGTTTTAAAATTGTGTAGCTTCCTTCTTTTCCTTCGGATTGAGAAATTGTCAAGTCTACAAACATGTTACTAATTTCCTTGCCGTAATCATCTATTGATAGATTATTTTGTCTAAAATACTGCAGCTTACTTTGAATCGCTGTTGCCGATTTTTTAGGCAATAAGTGGGTTTTCATCGCCGTGATAAGATCTCCAATGCTAGAATAATCATTTTCCAACTTTAATTTAGCCCCTTGGGATAGTCTACTTTTGAATACATACAAAATTAATTATTTTTTTGTGAGAATCTTTTTCTAACTCAGTTTGATAGTACTCTATTCCGTCAATAAGCTGTTTAATACTTGTCTCATCATCAGTTGAAACTGGCAATAAGCTTAAAGCTACTTTTAAATCAAATTTTGCCATATTTGTTTCTGCTACAATCTTTTTTTCAGATATATTACATAAATCTAATATTTTTTCATATAAGGTATTAAATTCCTCTCTTAATTCACTAATTATCAACAATTCATCGTCTTTTAATGTTACTTTTAATTCATATTTTTTTACTATAGTGTCATAAAATTTACTTACAATAGCATCAGCTTCCGATAACTTTCTTAATACTAAATCCTGGCTTCTGCCACTTGGTCCCTTTTTCACTGAATATGTTTTTATCTCATACAGTTCATTATAAATACTTGATAACTCGTCAGTCATTCCGATTTTAGTACGACACTATACATATAGTGAGTGATATATATTTGCTCGACGATGGTCGCAGGTTTCGCACGCCGCAGCAGCAGTTCCGCCGTGGTTCTGTCTGGGCCAGGAGTTGGAGCGCCGCAAAACATGTCTTGAAACATTTTCTCTTATCCATTTTTCATGACATATTTGTATGTTTTGTAGAGAAAGATCAGGACTCCGACGATCAAAATTGTACAGATGATCATTAGCATTATGCTCATCGCAGAGATGTGGAACTTGAAGTCTTCCACATTGGCCGAATTGCTCCCAGCAGCATTTTGGTTGATGAATATTTCTTTTTCTTCATATCTTGATTGGCAGAATTTTTTTTTTGTATCACTGTTTTTTGAATTTTTAACTAATACATTATTTCTAAAACTCTGTGCTAATACTTGACACACGATTTACATAGAAGTCCGAATCTAGGCATAGGTAGTTCGCGCTAGCCTGAGGCATGCCTGCTCAAGTGGCAGGGTCGCCATATAAGGACGAGCGTTTGTAAATAATACAACGAATACTGAGTTTAATGGTATAATGCAAATTAATATAATATCAGGTACACACACACAGAGACATACACATATACACACCACAACTCACTCCTACAAATTCACTCACCATACCAATAGGTGCAAAGGCTTAGACCCCTATTCTAGGCCCCCCAGTCTCTCGGGGCCTGTTATTCTATACTTACGATAGTATTTATAAGCTACGGAATAAACATTTACAAAGTTACTAGAGTCACAACCGCAATCAACTTTGTGCTTCAAAGTACGTACCTATTTTGAGTATGTATCAAGTTAACTACTAAGTATGTACTTATCTATTTCAATAAATAAATAGTTCGCTCTTCACAAAATGACCTATTGTGTTATGTTACCTACTTATTTACGGAATGCTGAGTGAAAGGAACCAGGGAAACTAAGGTATAATTTCAACTTGAAACGCTTCAACGTTTCTACACGTTCTGCTTATGAAACTCATAAAGATGTATTCCTCGTAGAGCACCCGTCTCAAGAACACCTGCGATAAGATGCCCTAAGCTACGATATTTCTCGTAGAGCACCTATGGTAACAAAAATCATTTATGGAAAAGTTGTTACTTAGATAAGAAGTTAGGTATTTCTATTTATTAGCTTTACATTAATACGAAGCTGAGAAAAATTGTTATGCAATATGTACCTATTTGATTGAAATCAGATTATATTACGTTAATAACCCATATTATCCCCACTACTGGGGCACGGCTCTCTTCCCATAGCTCAGGAACGTTAGGCCTTACTCCACATACGGGGGCCAAGTCCGGTTTGGTGGAGATTGTTACTATTGTCGTCTAGATAGCGATCGGCACCAACGGCTTAAAGTATCTTGCGAATTACGAAAACAGTCAAGATAATGCCACTAACAGTCAAACTATCCAAGTTATGACCGTGTCTGCAGTCAGTTAATCTGTGTAATAGACGCGACCACGTAAGCCGCACTGAGCTACGACCGCACATTTATATTATCTGACCATAATTTTTGGGAGAACTTGTAAATAAATAACTCACATAAACAAAGGCTTATAATAAAAAAAAACTAAGTATATTATAGTCCATTAGTTTTACGAAAACAGGAAAACAAACTTCTTAAACATTCAGAATGAGGATGAAGTACCATGGAAATCTTAAGCGTAAGAAGATTCACGGTTTTAAAGGAAAGTAAGCGTATTTTCTCACTCCAGATGCAATTTTATAAAATAATCAAGTTTGTGCATGGAACTGCTCGCTTTTCCTTTGAGGGTAAAAGAAAACGAGATAGTCTTTTATAACATCAAGTTCTAATCTCATTTTTAAATTCACTTACCTACTTTTAAGATGTGAATAAAATACTAAATTAGAATACAAATGACACAGTCATTGAAAGGTAAGATAGATGGACAGCCTCACAGGCTACATAGGTAGAATAAGGCCCTTCTTTGGGGAACCCTAAGAAATTACCCTCAATATTTTTTTCAGACTTTTGTTTAAAGCGTTTCATTAATAAACGCAATAAATTATTAAAAGAATTTTATTTATAAAGTTTCATAATCCAATGTTCGAGTCCAGGTAAAATGCGGGTATTTTAAACATGATTTGCTATTCAGATTTTCCTAGAAACTCAGCAATTACTGTCAAGTTTTATGGATTGGCCTGAAACAATGGACAAACAGTTTTTCTGAAGGTTGACGAAGTCTCTTTAATAACCTCGAGTAATTAACAAGTTACTCAAATAAGAAAAGTTCATACCGAACATCGGCGGGAACCTCTAAAATAATACAAGGTAACAAAGCATTGCTATCGCATTTATTGCTGTTAATACTCAACCGATTTCAATGAAATTTGATAAGATGGGATTGCAAAATCTTATTGCCGCGCTTCTGTGCTGCTCGTGGCTCGCACACTACGCACCCTCAGTAATAAAAAATGTATTATTAGTTAGTATAACAATACTTACAAGTAGCCCAATGAAAAGACATTCCACTAAATACGATAATATATGTTATACACTTATTTCGTTATTTTAAAAATTAATTAGGTTAGAATACTAAATCATCTAAACTAAACTAAATCATGAGGTTCATCAGTGAGTAAGATAAGTCAATTAAGCTTTCCACTCCATTAAAGTACTAGAATAAACTTTTGATGTGTTAGTGTTTGTTTTAGGAATGAAGTAGTAAGTTACACTCCAAGTTTTGAATTTCGTGAATAGGACTGCCAAAATGTTCCTAATTACAAATGGAAGTTTGTACTAAAACTTTTTGTCAGTTCAAAAACATTGTGCAGATTATAATGTCAATCTAATTCGAAGCTTAAAGTGTTGAGTACAACTTTTCGTACAGCGCTATCTAGGAACTCATTTTCATCATCATTTTATAGAATACACGTTTTTTTTAGTTTTCCATACAAATTCTGGATTCACTATTAAGATCGGATTTTTTCAATATTTTTTGTCTATTGTATACTTGATTTCAAGTAACCTCTTAAAATTTTAAACGCACGTTTTTAACAGCCTGTATAAACATAAAATATACAAAATCTTTATGTTAAAAAGTAGACCATTTTAAAAGAACAATTTCCTCAAAACACTTCCCGAAAAGTTGAATGTAGAAGTTCGGCGTGGAAGGGAAAAAAATGAAGATTTAAAAGAACGTGTAAAGCATCTACTTAATAAAATATACATAGAGTTTAAGATAACTTTATAATCATTCATCATAAAAATTTATAATCTATATATATATATATATCAGTACTTCAGACATTGGTATACCCGGAGACCTAAAAAGGAACACCTGACTCCAACCAATAAAATCCTACATAAGACAACCAGGGACAAATGTAGGGTAATGAACTATCAATATGTGTGGGTACGTGATGGTAAAATATTTGTGCGCAGAGATAATACATCGCCTTCTATTCTCATTAGAGAATCTGCAGACTTAAACAAAATTGTATGACTGTGTCTTATTGTTTTGCTCATATTGTGTTTAGTCAGTGGATATAATCACTTATCAAATCTTGTGATAACTTCTACCTCTCTCTTAGAGTATAACCTTGGTTTGCATTATATGTTGAATTGTACATTTATATGTTTACATCCCAGTGATTTGTATGCAGCTTATGGTGAGCAGATCTGTAAGTATCTACATAGCGAGTTCTGTGTGGTGATGTTTATGAGAACACTATTGTCTTTACAAAGGAAAATAACATATGGTACATTAATGGTTATAGTCGGATATAAAATTATCTTAAATAATAGGTATGAGAAATGTATGAGCTGATATGGTGTGATATATCTTATTCAATAATTTATATCAAAATTAAAATAATTACCTTGTTCTCGCAGAAAGCTATAAAAAACATGTTGTTATTTTTTCTTACACTGATTAGAAATGGGTACATTTCCTGTCTCTAGTGCATATTAACTCCCCGACATACTTTCAGTTACATATTTTATTCTGTATATGGTGACACATGTTACTCTCATGTACAACTATTTAATATAAGGCAGTTAAAATTTGGCTTATTATTTTTAACTTTCAACAGTGGATTCTGATACTGAAAAAATTGGTATTTTTTACCAAAACGTGGGCTACGTACAAAATGTTTGGATATTTTTAATAACATTCTATCAAATAATTATGACATTATTCTTTTAACTGAAACTTGGCTACAAAGTGACATTTTCAGTTCAGAAATCTGTGATAATAGGTATGACATTTTTCGTTGTGACAGAAATCTCCAAGTGACAGGGAAGACGACCGGTGGGGGTGTAATGGTATGTACTCGTCGCAACCTAGGTGCTACACTTTGTGAGGACTGGAAAAATGATTTGTTTGAATCTTTATGTATTAAAATTCCCTCACGATTACTACACTCTTCTGTAGACTTATACATAATTTTGATATATATACCCCTAATGACAGTCAGCTTCCTTCTAATATAGATTATATAAGAAATAATTTCTCTCAGTTTTATAATTTACATTCTGAAGGTAACTACTTACTTCTGGGCGACTTTAACTTGCCTTGCTTGCGGTGGAATCTTGACGGCTATACACTGGTACATACAGGTAGATCTGAGACCCAGGATTCTGCTAGAAACTTAATTGAGGATCTCTACTGCCTTGGGCTAAGCGAATATAATTTAATTACCAATTCAAGTGGAAATATTTTGGATTTATGTTTTAGTAACCTGTCAACATCTGTTATACAATGTGAACCTCTTTCTAAACCTGATCGTTTTCACCCTTCTTTATTTATTGATATTATAGACATACAATTAAAGCCCTTTTTGGAGAAACCAAAGGCTTCCTTACAATTTCATAAATGTGATTATACTAAAATAAATGAATATTTAAATCTTATAGATTGGGATAATATTTTACAGTGTGATACTTTAGACGAGGCAGTTGCTACCTTTTATGAAAAAATTAATTAATGTTTTATATTACATGTACCCCTAGCTGTCCATGACTCGTCGTATCCAATCTGGTACAGCTCTGCACTGATTAAAATTATACGAGAAAAATCTAAAATGCATAAAAAATGGAAAAAATTCCGTAATCCAAGGGATTATGATAAATTCTCCATTTTAAGAAACAGACAAGAAAAGGTACAAAAGGAATGCTTTATTAAATTTGTACGTAATACTGAAACCTACATAAAAAACTCGCCAAATTATTTCTGGAGATATGTTAAAGCAAAAAAAGGAAGCTCCAATTATCCCCACTATTTTAAAGTGGGCAATAGGAAAGTACATGACGGTTCCATTATTTGCGACGCATTTAATACTTTTTTTGAAAGTGTATTTACAAGAACGTCAAGTCGTAATGATGATAATATTCCTCTTATAAATTATATGATTCCCTCAAACACTGACACCTTATCGTATACATATAGGTACACATCTCCAGCGAATTTGTTCACAATCTTTTGAGCACCTTAGATAAACATAAAGGCCCTGGTAGTGATGGAGTGCATATAGTTTAACTCGTCCAGTCACTCTGCTCTTTAGGCGTTCTTTAAAAGATTTTTTTTTTTTATGACAGAGGTGGCAAACGAGCAGACGGATCACCTGATGGAATGTATTTTTCCTACAATATGGAAACAAGCACATATTGTCCCAATCCACAAAAAGGGATCGAGGTCGCTCATTGAGAATTACCGTCCTATCTCCATTTTAAATACTCTGGGGAAACTGATGGAAAAGATTGTTAATGATAACATTTATCCTGTTATTTCAAAAGGTTTTCCTGAATCACAGCATGGTTTTTTAAGGGGGCGGTCGACAGTTACCAATTTATCATTGTTTACAGACTTTGTGCTTAATGGTATGGAAGGTGGTGATCAGGTTGATGTGGTCTACACAGACTTTGAAAAAGCCTTCGACCGTGTGGACCACATCATCCTACTGTCCAAGTTAGAATCACTGGGGATTCACGGCGATTTACTGAGGTGGATGATCTCTTATCTCCACAATCGCTCTCAAGCAGTTGTGGTTGGTGGTTACAGGTCTGATTTTATTACTATACCCTCTGGGGTCCCTCAGGGATCTCGCCTGGGCCTTCTACTTTACAACGCCTATATCTATGATATAAATACATGTATTCAAAATGCCGGACACTTGTTGTACGCGGATGACAAAAAGATTTTCATTAAGGTAAAGACAGTCAATGATTGTCTTAAGTTGCAGGAAGACTTAGATAATCTGTTTCAATATTATTATACTAACAAAATCTCAGTTAATGTGTCAAAATGTCAATGTATTTCTTTCACCAGAAAGACAAATCCAATTAAGTTTTCATATAATTTTGATGGCGCTGTTATAGAGAGGGTCACGATTGTGCGTGATCTTGATATACTACTGGACTCTAAGATGAACATGAGTCAGCACTTTGATAACATTATTAATAGATCCTATCGTAACCTTGGTTTCGTAATTCGTACATGTCAGCCATTTCAGGATATTCTGTGCTGGAAAATAGTATATTACGCTTATGTTCGATGTATACTAGAATACGCAAGCCCAATCTGGTCACCGTATTATGATGTACATGTGAGTAATATTGAACGAATACAGAGGAAATTCACAGAGCACTTAAATTTTAAATTTAGAAAAACAACTGCTTCTTATGTAAAGAGTTGTAGGCAATTTAACTTGCATACTTTAGATGAACGGCGCGATTTATTAGACATGGGGTAATCTGTATGATGTGTTGTGCGGGAGAATTGATTGTCCAGAGCTGCTGGCTCATTTGACTATGAATACTCCTGCACATCGCACGAGACGTACAAGTCTATTTCATGTACCATTTCATTTAATTATGGTAAAAATGCTGTAATGACTCGCATAGTTCGTACATACAACAAGAAATTTCCCGATATTGATCCTTTCAACTGCTCTAAACAAACTTTCAAAAATCTAGTTAGCTCAAGTTTGTTTGGTACTAGTGGTGCCCCGGCATCACGGTCGCAATCATAACTTTTTCTTATACGTAACTAATCTAACGTCGCTCGCTCGATGCTCATTAATATACATGTATGTTGATGGGCATTGAGTAGGTGACATATACAACAATCTCTCAAAAATCTTGTAAGCTCAAGTTTGTTTGTTACTGGTGGTGCCCTGACATCACAGTCACAGTTTTTTCTTAAACCTAATTAATCTAATGTCACTTACATGCTCAGTAATATGGTATACATGTACCTGTTAAAGTATCCATTGTTCTCACCTACATTTTCCTTCGTATCCGTGTGTTTATTGTTCTTAGGTGTTCTCATAAACACACCCGTTATGCATTGCCATTCTCTGCTCCAAACTCATATTTCTATATGCACAGGTGGACTGAGGGATCAACTCGGGGCTTGTTGCTAGACTTTTGGGAGGATGACTCGGTCTACAAAACTACTAAATACAAAAAACAAAAAACTAGAAAACCACCAAACTTAAATCATAAAGGGTAATCATACAGTTTTTGAACCTTTGATTTGGTGTTTTTAGGGTTCCGTAGCCAAATGGCAAAAAACGGAACCCTTATGGATTCGTCATGTCTGTCTGTCTGTCTGTCTGTCTGTCCGTATGTCACAGCCACTTTTTTTTCGAAACTATAAGAACTATACTGTTGAAACTTGGTAAGTACCGCATTAAGATTTTCACACAAAAATAGAAAAAAAGCAATAAATTTTGGGGGCTCCCCATACTTAGAACTGAAACTCAAAAAATTTTTTTTCATCAAACCCATACGTGTGGGGTATCTATGGATAGGTCTTCAAAAATGATATTGAGGTTTCTAATATCATTTTCTTCTAAACTGAATAGTTTGCGCGAGAGACACTTCCAAAGTTGTAAAATGTGTGTCCCCCCCCCCGTAACTTCTAAAATAAGAGAATGATAAAACTAAAAAAATATATGATGTACATTACCATGCAAACTTCCACCGAAAATTGGTTTGAACGATATCAAGTAAGTAGTTTTTTTTTAATACTTCATAAATCGTAATCATCCCGTCCCAATAAACCTAAAATAAAATAAAAATAAACATAATAAGACTATTTAAATAAAAGTTGATTAAATGTATTGTTCTTTTTACATACTTTCATCAAATAATCTTACTTTTTCGGCCACAATTCTTGATTTTAAAAACTCACATGGGAATCAAAGTTTGTTCCGTTAACTCTGCTGAAAGATATTTTACTTGTTGTTATACAGTTTTACTTACTAAGACAAATTGGTAAAAATATATTTTGGTGACTTATGCTGTTATTAAGAATGGCAGATCTAAATACACAGTACAAATCTAAGATAAGATTTTGCTTTTTTACAATAATACTTATGTTGTAAATATACTGTAAATATACAGGGTGAATTGTATTGTAACTATGTACTTATATTCCTTCCAAGGGATGAAACTTGGGGAAAATTGAAGTCGTTTTACCCCAGTCCTGTAGGGATCAGAATTTTCCATTTTCAAGATACCAGAGCCAGAAAAATGGCAATTTCAGTGATAAAGAGATGAAAAATAAGGTTAATAATACCAACGGCTCACCAAACTGTAAAAAAATAGTAAAAAAATCGTCAACTTTAAATTAATGAATTAATGATTTCTAACATATGAAGAATGTTTTCCTAAAAAACTAGATAAGTGTTTTTCAACTTTACATGGAAAAAAAATACTTCGCTTTATTTTTTTTTGGCATCCGCAAAGGTATCAATATCGATGTTCCAAAAAATTACACATATAACTGAGGATTAATAATTTCAATGTGCCACACAATAAGAAGGAAAAAAATAAGTTCATATTTGTCCTAGTTTCATTTCCTGGTATACAAGTCACCTTGTCATAAGGCAGTACACAATATTAATCAGTTGATTCATATGAAAGATACTTTGGTAAAAATCTCTCAAATCATGTACGAGTCAGTTTCAGAAGAAAGTCGAGGTTATTTTGCATTTCTTGATTATATACAATGTAACAATACCTATCTGTGACTTCTCAGTTCTAAATTATTCGACTCGGTAATACGAGCAACCGTCTGTCGATCCGGATATAGATATAGCCCCGAGGGAAATGTACAGTGAAAAGTCAACAACACTACCGAATCCAATACAAAAGGTTGCCAGACCCCGACTTTTCTATGGAGATGAGTGCTTGCTTGAATTTACTTACTGTCCTCTTCCTTGTATCGTACTCCTCATGAGCATTAATGTGTTTCAGCAGATATCCATAAGACACGCCTTTTCCCCATTGCGTTGTTGAAATAGGTAAGCCCGCTTCCATCTTTGGCATCATCATCACTGGTGAGATGCTATCAAGCAAGGTTTAACCAATTGTGGATGAAGTTATAAAATAACCTTTTTTTCCATACTGATTTAACACTTTGATTATCAGATGACATGCCTGGAACCGTAGTTTTCTAGACTTTTACAATCTTTTACTTTATTGGTAATTTTGAGGTAAGTCGGTAAGAGTAAGAGTAAGAATAAGAGTAATACGACGAATATACACATTTTGACAAAAAATATGTGTTGTGTATTTTCATAGTGACGGCCGACGACTGACGGCCTTCCGGGTGGTACCACCGCCTATGCTGCCCTGATATTATAGTTTCCTTATACTTAGCCGCCTTCTTGCTTATACGGGCAGTATGGATCGTTATTGTTACAACCCATAACGTCACCGCTGCAGGGGCAAGGGTATCTTCCCATAATTCGGGAAGGTTAGGCCATACTCCACACACGGGGGCCAAGTCCGAATTGGTAGAGATTGTGGGGCTAGTAGCCAACCCCAGTGACAGACATTTCAAGCCGCCTGTATGGCCTCCGACATGTCTTAACGACTGCCATCTAACGATAGCAGCCGGCACCATCGGCTTAACGTGCTTTGCTTTGCGAAGCACAGAAACGGTCGAGATAAATGCCACTAACAGTCAAACCCATCAAGGTTATGACCGTGTCTGTAGTTAGTTAACCTACGTGATGGACGCGACCACGCAAGCCGCACTGAGCCACGATCGCTCCAGTATAGATATCCATAATAAAAAGGCAATCACTGCCTTAGGTACCGTCCCGTGCACCTAAAAGTATACAGAGTAGCCATGCCCTCTAGTACTACTTGCCCTATTTGGCTGTATACTTTTAGTTGCACGAGACTGTACTTTAAATGTCTGTTTTACGCTGGCTATCTCGTCCCTCCAGCTGGAACTCAGCATGCTGCTTGTCGACAGGTGTTGAACCAGCAATAATGGTTTCCACACAGTCGGACTATTATAATATAACAAATTCCTGCCACTAGTTATTGCTATAAATTAACTAATTAATATATTAATTACAGACACCGACAGTATTAAGTCGTTCTATAACCACGAATTCTCCAAATCCTTAGTAAGTGTTCTTTTGCCGAATAATAATTAAAAAATCTTTTGTTCAACTCAGCATTAATCTCCTCATTCCGCTTTTTTTTAAAGACTGGAAGAAAAAAGCAAATCAAAGCATTTTTTTTATTAATTGTGTCACAAAGAATATTTTATGTTAATTTTCCGCATGAATTTTATAGGAGGTAATGAAAACAAATCCTTGTTTCGTTCTTTTTCGAATTGCTCAAAATAATTATAGCTGAGCGAAAAGAGCCTTGATTATTCTGCATTCAATTTTTATTCTGAGCTTATTATATCTTAGAAAAAAATATTTTTGTGTTAAGATTAATATCTCAATTGGTTGAGTAGTTATGTACCAACCGATTAAAGAGAGAACAAACGATCAAACTCAGTTTCAAATTAATAATAATGGTGATAATTAAGACGAACTGAAATCTAACAAAGAGTATTTGCTGATAATACAAGAAATTAAAGGGACAGCTACTAAAAGGCTTGTGGCATACCTACTACTAAGCGATTTTCTACTTAGTTAAGGAGGTCGCGGGTTCCATTCCCGGCGGATTCCTATTTTGTAGGACTCGGTTTAGTTGGTGGTTAGGGCTTTTTATGAGCTCCCCTGACTAGCTGCCACTATCATATCTAAGTCTTGCCTCCAAACATCAATGTTAATAGAATACGTTCCGGAATGGAAATAAGATATCCATTTCCCTTTTGCGTTGGAAAATCTTGGTAAGCCCGCTTCCATCTTCGGCATCATGATCACCATCAGGTGAAATAATGCCAAGGACTTTTCAATTGTGGATGAAAAAAGGCACTCCTTTCCAGTCCCACTCAAATTTTGTACTACCTATGGATATCTCCCTACTGAGGGATGCCAAGCCATCCTGCCAGCGGTATTTCTCAAAATTCAACAGGGATTTTCTTTTGGGTAAAACCATAAAAAAAATATTTGCTATTAATGGTAACAAGTGCAAAAGAAGCGATGTTGTAATGTATGGGAGATCGTAGCCCAAACTCTTTCAGCCGCCAAACTTGCGTACTAAACAAATAAGTACATACTTACATATAAATACTGAAATTATTATCTGTATTGAGGCGCATTCAATGTCAAGCTATAATAGTCCTGTCCCATCCGCGTCCAGTAAATGGTTGGCAATTTACTGAAAGGCTGGCGTGGTGATGTATAATCCGCTTTATTTCTGAAAATCCAGCGGTTATTTTTAATGCAATATCCATTAACAGTATCCGATGGACGGCTTACCGCGTTAATAGGATGGGAAAGTTGGACGGACTGAAAAAACTAGGGATTAATAAAGCGTCTAACTACACACACGTGGCACATAAAATACTTACAGGGTTTAAAAAAGTGCGTTAGAGATGTTGAGGGGTTACTCAGAATCAAGTACAGAAAACAGGAAAAATATTGAAAAATTCCAATCTACACCTTTTTTTCAGTTTTCCATACAAATTCTTGATTCACTATTCAGATTTAGTATGGGAATCTTAAAAAATATTTTAGGAGCGGATTTTTTCACCATTTTTACTGTATTCTGTACTTGATTCTGAGTAACGACTTAAAATTTCAAACGCGCTTTTTTTAACAACCTGTATAAGCACACAGTTAGGGAAATTACAAAATGTTTGAGTTGTGAATCTCAAATAGGCAAAATTCAAATGATACGGGGTTTAAAGTTGTGGAACCCTTTACTTAATATACAGGGTGTAACAAAAAGGTGTGGTAAAACTTCAATGTAGGCTTCTACTTATCTGAGCAACTTTTGTTCTACAACTTTGCAGAAATCGCAAAAAAATTTTAGAGCAAAAGTTGTTCAATTTGATGAGTAGAACCCCACCATGAAGTATTACCACACTTTTTTGTTAGACCCTGTATAATTCAAAAGATTTTAGCTATCTGTTTTACGAGCTATACATTTATGTAAAAAATACATAAATGGAAGTAAAATTCTAATCTCAGTTATTACAGTGGCATAATACTTATTGTTATAATAATTGATAACGCTGACCACGTTAGAAACAACTGACTTCAGTCGGAACAACTATCCTCCTTTTTGTAGTCGGTTAAAAAGCAATTTCATTTGGTTGGGACTGTCATTTTCGAAAGGTTCGGAAAACTGTGCGTATATATTTTATCTATGTGGATACTAAATATTGTTCATATTTAAACAAACCGTTATAAGATTTTGAAACCAACGATATTACATTATATAATATTAAGAATAAATTTCAAAATATTATAGAAGGTATATCTTTTGAGCTAAAACATAGGTGTATTGCATTTAAACAAACACGTTAATTGTTAGTAATGGATAAACTACGCACACATAGCTTATAAGCAGTAATTACAGTAGCCACATACTTATAAACATAATTTTATAACATAATATAATATATTATAATATAATATAATATAATATAATATAATATAATATAATATAATATAATATAATATAATATAATATAATATAATATAATATAATATAATATAATATAATATAATATAATATAATATAATATAATATAATATAATATAATATAATATAATATAATATAATATAATATAATATAATATAATATAATATAATATAATATCCCTCCCAAAATCCAGCCTTAACGTCCGGGTCGACCACCAGACCCACGTGGGAGGGGGACACTTGTATAATGAAAACTTACAAGCGAATTGAGGCAATGGTAACCCAAAAACTATGGAGACTGACAATAATGATGAACGTATAGGGCCGCTACCTGGGGACCGCCAGGGCACGCTTGGAGCTGGCGCTGAGCGTGACAGCATGCGAACCGTCAGTGACTCCCTGCTGAACAGGCGGGCGGGGGTCGGGGAACCCGAAGAAACCACAGCCGAACACAACCGAGACACTGGGAATACTTTGCAGAGCAGGCGTAACGCCGACTTAGGCTCTGCCGGTGCCCCGGAATCAACAAGGACCAATGAATTTGACGATGGAAGAAGAAAATGGTCCCAATCGGAAACTGAAGAATTAATGTATTGCTACTTCAAAGCAAAGCATGAAGGACCTGGATACATACAAAGATTAGAGACACTATTCAAAGAGAGAAACCCAAACAATAGTAAAGCAAATAGGTTTAACGGAAACACACTATCAAATCAGGTTCGAAGCATCATAAAACGAAAGTTTATATCCACACAGTTGATAGAACAAATTAAATCACGCGCTGAAAATGAAACAACTCAGTTAGAAACACATACGCCTATAGAAACACAAACCCAAACTAATCCTTCCGCCATAGCAAACGAAGCACAGCCCCTAGAAAACACTACTCAGACATCAGTAAACACAGAAGTTAATACAGAAATTAATACTGAAAACCAAACATATGACATTGAATCCATAAACAATATAGATTGCAACACAAACGTCACTGCAGACGAAGAACAGGATCCACTCATACTACAATTTCTCCAAACACTATCTGAAACTAAAGAAACACCGATAGAAAACAGACAATTTTTACCCAAACCTAAATTTAACAAAGAATTTCATAAAAACTTACACACCATCAACAACTACGTACCGCACATATTACTCACCAGTGACACCTTACGCGAAATAAATGACATAATATACTCAGCTGCGAAAACTCTAATAATAGCTAATAAACAGAAACCATACACACTCTCACATACACGAAAACCTCCAACAGATCCACCCTGGAAGAAGAGAATAAAAATAAAAATAGAAGCATTAAGGAAGGAACTGGGAAGATTAACAGAAATAAAAAGAGGAGTCAACAGTAGGAAGATGCAAAAGATACAACATAAAATCTATAATAAGTACAATATTTTTACTGAACAAGATCACGACAACACGATGGAGTTCCTAAAACAGAGAATTAAAGCGCTAGCTGGTAGACTGAAAAGGTATGAAGACGTGAGCAACAAGAAAATACAAAATAGCCTCTTCAAGGAAAACGAACACAAATTCTATAGATCGTTGAATACTAAAACAGGACAGCAGAATGCTAATATTGAATTACCCAGTAAAGATGAGATACAATCATTTTGGTCAGAAATACTAGCAAATCCAATAGCGTATAACAAACAAGCACAATGGATCAAAGAAATAGAACAAGACATGAGTAACCTGGAACAACACACATTTGAGGAAGTAGACAAGGACAAAGTAAAAAATGCAGTAAGAGACATTCATAATTGGAAAACACCGGGAATAGATAAAATACAAAACTACTACCTAAAATACTTGACTAGCACACATGATCACTTGGCAAAATTGTACACAAGAATCCTAAATGGACAAGAAGACATAGAAGATTGGTTCACTACAGGACAAGTAATTCTGATACCTAAAGATATGAACAACACTAAAGACCCAAAGAACTGGAGACCCATTGCTTGCTTGCCAACAATGTACAAATTACTGACGTCAATAATAGCTAACGAAATATACAAACATTGCGAAGAGAACGAAATAATAGCACCGGAGCAGAGGGGATGCAGGAGACGTGCCAGAGGTTGCAAAGACCACCTCATGATAAACAAAGCTGTATTGGAAGACGCCCATCAGTCTCAGAAAAACTTGAGCATGTGTTGGATCGATTATCGGAAGGCGTTTGATAGTATCTCGCATGACTGGCTATTAAAAGTGCTAGATCTTTATAAATGCTCTGAATCTGTCAAAAGTTTCCTAAAGACGACAATGCCAAAGTGGAGAGTTATCATGACTGCTAATGGTACAAACACTGCTGTAACCACTGATCCGATTTACATCAAACGAGGAATCTTCCAAGGAGATTCTCTATCACCTCTTCTATTTTGCATGGCAGTTAACCCCCTATCACAAATATTAAATAAATATGAAACAAAAGGATACAAATTAAAAGACAGTACATGGATAAATCATTTGTTATACATGGATGACCTTAAGTTATACGGGAACAACAAAAGTAGTTTGCAGGTTTTGATAGATAGCACAGAAATTTTCACAAAAGATATAGGAATGAATTTCGGGCTGAATAAATGCAGCGTGTTACACCTGATGGAAGGCAGAAGGGGTGAACATCAAGGACAGGGACACATACTACTGAACGGAGAGGAATTCCAGCACCTTAAGGATGATGAGAAATATAATTATTTAGGTATACACGAGTCCGGAAAAATAGACCATAACGAACTAAGACAACAGCTACAAAAAGAATACTTCCATAGGGTTAAATGCCTGACAGCGTCACACTTGAACTCTAGAAATCTCATAAAAGCCATAAACACCTATGCTGTCCCGGTGCTATTGTACTCGTTCGGTATTGTTAATTACAAAACTCAGGATCTCTGCAGGATAGATATTAAAACCAGGAAACTATTAGCAATGAACCAAATACACCAACAAAAAGCAGAAGTTGAAAGACTATACTTACCGATAGAAGAAGGAGGAAGAGGATTGATGAACTTTGAGATGTTATATAAAACACAGATAATACAGTACAAAACATATTTAGAACAAGAAACTGACTATCTCATAAAAGCAATAGTGAAGCATGACAAAAACAGAAATAAATATTCAATATATGAAGAAGCAAAAAACAATATAGAAGAACTTGGACTAAGTAGAAATGAAAGACACACAGATGAAGAAATAAAAAATGCAGTAAATAAGAAGAAGATAGAAGCTTGGAAATCGAAACCATTACACGGCCAGTTCCAGAGATCAGTACTAGAGAAAGATAATATAGATAAGGAATTCTCATTCGGGTGGTTAAAGAAACAAGCCTTAGCACCCGCACTAGAATCATCCATATTTGCAATACAAGACCAAGCAGTACTTACCAGGCAACACGAACGAGACATTTTGAAAAAATCAATAGATGGCAAATGTAGACTCTGCTCTGAAAAAGACGAAACCATACAACATATAACATCAGGATGCGAACAACTAGCTGGAACATATTACACAAAACGACATAACAACATAGTACAGTACATATATTGGGCACTAGCAAAAAAACACAGTTTTGAAGTAGATCAGCTCTGGTGGAAAGAAACACTAATGCAACCCAAAGTAATAGAAAACGATACAGCCAAAATAATGTGGGAAATGCCAGTACAAACAGATAACACAGTCGTACACAATAGACCAGACATAATCTACTTTGACAAATCACACAACAAAACATATCTAATAGACATCACGATACCATCCGACTACAATATAGGAGTAAAAGAAATAGAAAAACTATCTAAATACCACCTACTCAAAAGAGAAATAACCAGACTTTGGAAAACACACACGGAAATAATACCAATAGTAATAGGAGCAACCGGAGTAGTAGCCAAATCCATCCATAGATACTGTGACAAGCTAGACGCTAAAATAGACAAACACATTTTGCAAAAACAGGCTGCCATCCATACCTCTACAATAGTTTCAAAAGTACTTGGGGATACCGTATATTGTAATGGGGAATCTGAACCTCCTTCTCCCTGAGGGTTTCGGGGCGGGAGGTCAGAAAACACCAACCTCGAAGGTTGAGAAAAGAAGCCACATAATAATATAATATAATATAATATAATATAATATAATATAATATAATATAATATAATATAATATAATATAATATAATATAATATAATATAATATAATATAATATAATATAATATAATATAATATAATATAATATAATATAATATAATATAATATAATATAATATAATATAATATAATATAATATAATATAATATAATATAATATAATATAATATCTGGGACAAATCACACACGGTCATCTGGCCCCAAACTAGGATTCCCTGTATCTTGGGAACCAGAGACTGATATACATACACATATACTTTTAAATACATACATATATAGATATAATACACCCAGACTCAGAGCAAACAATTCTGCTCATCACAGAAAAGTTTGCCCTGTGTGGGGATCGAACCCACGACTCTCGGATCAGAGATCAGGATCGCTAACCACTTAGCCACCGTGTCAGTCACCGTAACAGATTCCTTATTTTATTATTTTGGCGATAAAATTCCTTCTTATTTCATTCATCCCTTTTCTGTTGTGCACTTTATCAAGGGACACTGTCTTTATAGATACTAAACTAATTTGAAAATAATTAACTAAACTAAATTAACTTTAGACTTAACTAAACTAAATTATACTGGAAAGTTTACTTCTCTGAATGTAATTTACATTAACAACGCTTTGTTCCGTGAAAAGAGCGTTTCGCTGAAATAGTCATATCTCTTAACAGAGCCTTTTAATAGCAACAATAGATATTTTCCGTGTATTATAATTTATAACTAAGAAATAAAATAAAAGGAAATTAAGTTTTTTATCAAATTTAATACCAATCAAAATATTATAGAGCAGGTAGTCCGCTACTTTTGAAATTGTTTTTCTTTGTTTACATATTCTAAATATTATAAATAAAATACATTCCAACTAGTTGGAATATTTATGAATTATGAGTATGAGTCATCCAAAGAACTTTAAGTAGCAACTCAAATTAAAACCTTATAATAAATACTGTAAATATTCAGAACAAATTGAAGTCTTAACCTTTTTTAATGAAATAAAAAATATTATTATTACATATGAAGATTTTAAATATGTTATTGTAAATCCATCGCATGCAAACTTATCTACCTTCTCAAACTACTTTATGGTACTATCGATTCTTCAAAGGTCTAACTCTTTAAAGATCATCGTCGTCATCAGCCAGAAGACGTCCACTGCTGAACGTACACCTCCTCCAAGGGTTTTCACGGCGAGCGGTCTTGCACTGCCCGCATCCAGCGGCTTCCCGCTACGTTCACTAGGTCCTCGGCCTGCCTACGCTACATCTTTCGCCACTCGAAGACTTTCCTGCTCCAACGGCCATCTATTCTATGAGCTATGTGTCCATAGACACCTGCAACACTGCAACTCTGGAGGAGTTACAAGTGCGTTGCCGGTCTTTGAAATGGGAATACACTCTTTTCTTGAAGGTATATACGAAAAAGTCAAACTTAAAACAAAAAAAAGTTGGTCATAAAAATTCAAATTTCAGATTCCATCCATTCTTTACCTACCACAGACCCTTCTTTCATTCAGTATTGGGGCCTGTTTGTAGTCGTTCCTTTTTTTTATTCCTCCTTTTAAATATTCAAAAAATACCTTGAATATTTATTTAGGTACTTAAGTTTATTTCCGGAAATCCATTCGCCAATTACTCAAGCGACATAAACTTGTTAGTAGGTACGAAATGGTCTTGAAAAGCTGTAAAAGTAAAACCGGAATAAAACGTAATGCGCAGTTTCCGTTTGCGCCCACAGTCAGTGTCGTTCAAATGTCAAGGGCCAAGGGGAGAAATGGTAAAGGACATTATTTTCCTAAGGACAAGTCTACCTCTTTCTAACCGCGATGCCATCCCACTTGTGTTGCACTTAGCATCGCTCGCGGTCACATGTACATGTACAACGCGAACTTTACATAAAGCTATACTCTGCAGAGTTGTAGTTTTCCTGATAATATTGTCTTTCATAGTAAAAATCATTGCAACGATATTTAAATGAACGGAAGTTTAGAAATTCTCATTTCATTGCTACATTAGCCGGATCCGACGCTGGACATGGGACTAGAATATAGAAGCTTGACCTTAAAGTTTGTGCACAATTCAGATTCAACGTGTATTTTTTAAATTAAGATTTATTTTAAGTAGAGAATTTATGTAGCAGGTCTAGAGGTAAACGTCAATAGGCTTTTCGAGGAAAACGCAGATACTGATCTTCCTAAATCAAATTTACTATGAATTTCTGTAATGAAGTGTCATTGTTGGCTCGTTACGGTTTCTGATTGTGACAAGTTGTTTATCGAAATTTATTTTGTTTTGTAAAGGAAATACGAACCACCCTTAGTTATCTACGTATAATTTGGAGCTTTCGCAGGAATTTGAAATGTATCTAACTTCTTCTATCTTTGTTTATAATAATAATAATATATCCGGGACAAATCACACACGGTCATCTGGCCCCAAACTAGGATTCCCTGTATCTTGGGAACCAGAGACAGTTTGGAACCAGTTTGTTTGTAACCTTTTTATTGTATTTAAAAAAACTCCTTTTATCTTTCGTCTGGCTTTTAATGTAACAAAATCAGAACATAATCTTTTGTTATTTATTTTTGGAGTGCTCTACAGTTCAACAGCTGTATCATATTTTTAAAATATAAAAGAATTTTTCACATATTATTATGAACAACTGTGTGGAAATTGCAAAGATTTTTAAGAAAGCAGCTCTATCATAATGAAATGAAGTCTAATATTATGGCAATTTTTGTCACTTTGTATTTTTTTCCCACTAGCATAAATCAATTTTACATTAGTTCTCAGAAAACTAACACAAAATTCCACTTAAAAACGCAAACATCCGTTGATATGGTATTCCATGGTATTTCGGGAGTAGTCGTAACTTCGTATTATGTTCAATATACAGGGTGACTTTAAATTAGTTCTTGATACCAAAGGATATGTATGTGCTCATGATAACAAACAACTTTCCCTAAAGAACCAATAGTCAAATCGCAAAAAAAATTTGGACTCTTTATACTTATTTGGCCGGTCCGTTGACCGATTTGTATGGAGGGTCCAAAACTTTTTTTGAGATTTGACTATGGGTTCCTTAGGGAAAGTTGTTTGTTATCACGAGCACATGCATAGCCTATCGTATCAAGAACTAATTTAAAGTCACCCTATATATAAATGTACAAGTTCCGCGTGGTAGGAGCTAACTCCTACACCTTAGGACCCTACACTTAGTACTACCCTTGTTTCCAATCACCGTCGAACCTTCTAGAGCGCACATTATGATTCACCGACTGAAGATTGCGAAACCAAAGACCATATATGTGACCGGCACCGAAGCCCGCCGCCTTCGGTCGCACCATCGCGGTAGCGCAAGGACACACCATAGTTATTACGTTAATTAGAATTATAATTTGTATCTTTTAATCATTTATAATCGAATAAATGAACTTTTTATATTAGTAAATCTTTTTAAAAAACCCTCCACCTGCGGCCAACTCCATAACTGGCGCAGTCGTTGTTGAGGAAGCTTAAAAATTCGCGACGCGTTTCCGAAAATCGAATCGCCGTTTCGTGGAACAACAAGCTATCAAGAACCTACCGCAGTTGACCGCTGGAAGGAGCCCACTGGATCTATCTAAACATCGATGGGTCTCGCTTGCAGAATCATGCTGCTTTTGTGAGTTATAGATATAGATTATATAATACACAGCCCTATTGGTTGCCACATCCATTCCCGGATACCTTATCCTAAGTATATAATTTTAATTTTCGTGTGTAAGTGTATAGTATAGTATTCAAATTTTTTTACCCTCGTAGAGACAGGGGCCTTAAGCCCGGCAGTCTGACTTCTCTTCGCGAAAGTCTTAGGACTGATAGATTCCATAGCAATTTATTAGTAGTTTTAGAAGAGCTTTCTAACGAGAAAATAGATACGGCCCATAATAATTTAAATATGGAACCAACCACAGTGCAAACAAATGTGGATTTAACTGAACAAATTTGGAGATCATTGAGGGTTGTCCCAGAATTCGATGGGAACCCCCACATTTTAGTGAGATTCTTAGATATCTGTGACAAACTAGTGATAAAGTTCGCGAATCCCCTTCCAGGCAATGAGTTAAATAACGCGACTCTGTTGAACGGAATCTTAAATAAAATAATAGGACCAGCAGCTAGAACTTTATCCGCAAATGGTATCCCTAACGATTGGCAATCTATTAGGAAAACCTTAGTAAACAGTTTCTCCGATCATAGGGATGAAACATCGCTATATAATGACTTGGCTATGCTTACACAAGGGAAGGATACACCTAGTGTCTTTTACGAACGTGTGCAAAATCTATTTGCTACTATTGTCACTTATATAGAGTTACACGAAACCATACAAACCACGGTTGAAGCGAAACGTGAGTTATACAGAAAACTAGCCCTGCAAACGTTCTTAAAAGGCCTATATGAGCCACTAGGCTCTAGAATAAGATGCATGCGACCCTCTACAATAGAATCTGCTCTAGAGTATGCATTAGAAGAATCTAACATTCTTTACTTACAAAGTAAAACACCTCAGTATGCCAAACCCCAAAATACTCAACCAAAATTTTTTGTTCCATTTAATATTCCAGCAAATCCTAAATTCAATCAGCCTAGACCATTTAACCCCTCTGTTTACCCTGTACCAAACCAACCGTACAATATGCCTCACCAACAAAATTTTAGACCTCAAGGTCCTTCTAAAACCCAACAGATGATGAGAGCATTACCTCGCTCGGATATGTCTACTGGGTTTAGAATCCCACCGCGTCCATTCCAAAATCAGCAAAATACAGGCTATCCCAAGCCTATGAGTGGTATTAGTTACCCAGTTGCGTGGAAATTACCTCCGACTTCTCAGAACCACTAGATAAAATGTATAGCATTGTGCCTATATTACAGCGAAACCTAAAAAGTTCTTCAATGAATCTTATTCTAGTAAAGCGCGAAGTCCAGAATATTAGCGACTATCACCAGCAACAGGAAATTATACAAAATTACCATCAAGGAAAAATAAACCACAGAGGAATTAATGAAACCTATATCGCTATTGCCTACAGATATTTCTGGCCAAAATTGAAAGAAAGTATAACTAAATTTATTAACACATGCCATATATGTAACTGTGCAAAGTACGACCGTAACCCAGTTCGTCCCGAATTCCAAATTGTTCCCCCTCTTAGTAAACCCTTTAAAGAAGCTTTCGCAGATGTCATAACAATAGAAAATGAAAAATACTTATCTATAATAGATTCATTTTCAAAATATGCACAAGTTTATAGACTACCCGATTATTATAGCCCCGAATATTATGAAATCCCTCCTTATATATTTTACCCACCATTGGCTTTCCTGTGACACTTGTAACGGACCGAGGCACAGAGTTCACAAACCAGGTCGTCAGTGAATTTCTTAAATTCCATAAAGTAAACCATCATACAACTGCAGCACATGCCCCAAACGAAAGAGGCATGGTTGAGCAATTTCACATTACTCTCTTAGAGCATCTTAGACTCTTAAAACTGCAACATAAAAACGAACCAGCATCCAACCTTATATTGTATGCGATTATAGCCTACAATAGCTCAGTGCATAGTTTAACCAAATGTAAACCATTTGAAGTTGTCTCTGGACATTTTGATCCTAGAGATCCAACAGAGCTAAATTTATCCGAACGTCTCCTCCAACAATATATACTAGAACATCGAAATAAAATGGAAAATGTGTACAAAATTATTCATGAACATTCATACCAAGATCGACAAGCTATAATGATTAAACGTAATCGTGATCGTGAGCCCGAAACAAATTACGAAGAAGGACAAGACGTATACGTGAAGAACCCACTCGCAAGCAGACAAAAACTTGCACCACGTTATTCCCATGACAAAGTTGTTACTAACCTTCCGATTCACATATATACCTCGAAAAAGAAAGGTCCCGTTGCAAAAATTAGGTTAAAACGCAATAAAAAAGGGAATTCTGCATTGTTACAGGACCATAGCGGTGACCCTGTCGCAGGCCCGAGCCGACTTTCAGACCACCATCCGACTTGACGATCTTACAGATGGACCTGGACTCCTACCCTTTAAATTAGGACCCACGAAGATAACTTCCCATGATCACATATTTTTGAATGAAATTGACTTTGACAGAATTGATCAAAGTATCCAACTTATGGTAACAGAGTTAACTAATACCGCAAATAAGATCCCCAATAACAACTACGCCCTATTTAAATATCAAATCCTTTACCTTTTTAAAAAAACGAATCAAACTACGCAACTTCTTGAGACATTCGAGCCTAAAAGAGTCAAACGTGGCCTTCTCAACCCTTTAGGAACCTTAATAAAAAGCATATCCGGAAACCTAGACAACGATGACGCTCTAAGATTTGAAAATGCTCTTAAAATTCTGCGTAAAAACGACAAAGACATGACCATCAGTTTAAATAATCGTATAAGTCTCTATAAAGAAATGACATCTCAGCAAAATCAAATTTTATCGAATCTGACTAAAAATCAAAAAAAATTAGAGCAGGCAATCTTATACACTATTAATATGACCGACCAGAATGGAGAACGCATATCCCTATATGCTCAGTTGTCACCGTTATTTAGCGTGCTCACTGAAAATGTCCAAGATTTATACAATGAAATATCTAGGTTAAGTAACATATTAGCTTTTAGTCGATCTAGTTCTGTGCACCATTCGTTGCTCTCAGTAGCAGATATAGCATCCATGCTTCACGAAATAAAAAACGTATATGGCACTCACTCAGTTTTAGATTTAGATACAAGATATTACTATGATTTAATTAGCTTAGGATCTTATTTTCTTGATAAGAAATTAGTAATTGTCCTTAAATTCAAGGGCATGCTGTCGAAATCACAACAATTCCCAAGCTGTCATCAAAATCGGCGAAGACATCAATTCGTTATAACTTGACATCCATCGACTTGAACAAGTTACACAACATTCAGCACCAAGTACTCATGGAAATTCCAACTACAGTTGACTCATCGGATCCCACAAGTATATTCCACACGACAATACCTGTTTACACAATCATCTTATTCGGTGCACTTGCACTTGTTATATTGTACGGACGCCGCCGCATACTAAGAAATCAAATCAAATCCAGCGAAGTAAAACTCCCAGACAATTCTTCATCAGATGCAATGTCTTTAGAAGAAAGAAAAGTTGCAACATTTTCTCTCAAGCTTGGCAGATAGTTTCTCATCTGGGGGCGGAGGAGTTACGACCCTACACCTAGTACTACCCTTGTTTCCAATCACCGTCGAACCTTCTAGAGCGCACATCATGATTCACCGGCTGAAGATTGCGAAACCAAAGACCATATATATGTGACCGGCACCGAAGCCCGCCGCCTTCGGTCGCACCATCGCGGTAGCGCAAGGACACACCATAGTTATTACGTTAATTAGAATTATAATTTGTATCTTTTAATCATTTATAATCGAATAAATGAACTTTTTATATTAATTAATCTTTTTAAAAAACCCTCCACCTGCGGCCAACTCCATAACTAGTTATCTATCTTGTCCCGAATATACTATTTTATTTACATATGTAACGGACCAAACTACGTTACATATTCACAAATGCAATTATTTAATAAAACCTTTACGAATTTCAATAGTTTTAAGGACTAATAGAAATAAGCCTTCACATTCAGTCTTCTTGCAAATAATTCTCAGAAATAATATCTATTTCAATAGATTCGTCTCCTTTACGCTACGGGAAATTAAAAGGAAATTACTGACAGCTTTTGCTGCTGAGCAAATTATTGATTTTTGGCGGAATACTAAGGGTTTACCCGTGACTTAGTCTATGTGTCTAATTGTGGAAAAATAATGTTTATTAAAACGCATCTGTTGAGGTTATTTAAATAATAAATAGTTCTAAGAGGTTCAGAAATTAATGCATTATAACTTTTGTTATAATAGTATCACTATTTAAGGGAAAACTAAGGACAGCGATATTAAAAATACAAACAAACTGACAAGTTTATTGTAATATTTTTATAGAGAAGAATAAGGTGTTTGACATTGTGGGGGGCTTAGGGAATCGAACTCGGAACCGAGTGGTTTAGTTTTATTAATTTCAAGTGGGGAATTCTCTTTTAGTTTATTTAGATAGACAGAGGGGGTGCGGGATAGATTATGAGTGTTTGTATTAAAATAGATTTCGTGAATCTATTAGGGTTTTAGCTAGGAAAGTGGGCGAATCGGTAAAGTATTAGTATCACTCTAGGGCGATTCCTTAGAAGCGCCATGGATTTTATGTTTTCGTATCGTTTTCGAGTGATGGATTGAAATAATAATAATTACACGGGACTCTGGGGTGTCTTCCTATTTGGACCTAGTTTTATTTAATATGCGGTTTGAACTTGCATGCTTTTATTTGTCTATTTTCATGTGTTTTATAATATGACATATTTGTTTTGCTTGGATACAAATCTCTACTGCGCAGTATGCGAGGCAACTAATATATTTTATTCTAGTTGATCAGTTCTTTGGAACTAATTATATTATTATCGTCGAGGGCTGAAGCTACTCTGTATAATATCAATGAGAGATCAAACTACTCAGATATCTACTGCAAACAATCTCCGGGTTTTCATTTCGGTTCTTGGGTGTTACTGCCGAACCTGAAAAGTACTAAGCTTTAAAACATTAAAGAACTGCGGCATTTGCCTTTGATTAATATCATTATTTATAACCTAAGCGTTATCGTTTGGTTCTTTGGTGCTAATGCCCAACCTGAGAAGTACTAAGCTTTAAAGCATTAAAGAACTGCATCTTTACTATAAAAGTCTTCATGTTTACTCGCCAACGTCGCTAGATTCATTCCAAACCTATGCGTTTACACTTGGGTTCTTAGTGGTGTCGCGAAACCTGAAAAGTACTACGCTATGACAGCATTATTGACCTGAGTCTTGGATGAATTTAGTTAGCTACAATCTACGGTGAAATTCTACAAACTCGACATACAGAGAACTACAGCTTTCTACGAGATTTGAGTATTCGACCAATCAGTTGTCCAGTGGGATGTGTCCGGGCGGAACAACGCTGTTATCTACAATAATTGTTGAATACTTTAAAAGAGTGAAAAGCATTCTTGATTCAAGCGCTGTTTCCAATGTTTACGAGAAAAGAATATGGACTAAATTATGGGGACAGAGCACTATCCAACTTAGGAGGGTTGAGGTGCATGGAACGTTGCGGGAGCGCCTAAATTTAACTTATTTGTTTGTACAGAGTTCAGTTCTCTGATTAATTAACCTTTGCTCGTTTTGGCTACATTTATATATCAAAAATAATGAGCGACTAAATTTTAGTTACGCATTATACTAAGCTAAGGGGGCAACTTTCCCTCTCCCTTTGGGGAGGGGTCCTTTACAAAGAGTATTTATCGTATTAGGTTCTAGAATTTATGGTTCAGGGATTTAAGGTTCTATTTTAGGGAAATCCGTTCAGTTGACTTTTCTTTAATCTCAATCCATTCTAAAAGAATTAGGGTTACTTATTTCTAGACGATCACAATTTAAGGTTCTCGCTACTAGCGATCACTGGCCATACATACATGTATATTTTAAGTTCCGCTATATTTTAAGTTTCGCTATGTTAGGTAGGTGCTTAATCTAGTTAGACTTAGGTAGGTTAGGGTATTACAATTTGGTGTCCGGTGACCAGGATAAGTTTAGGTCTAAGTCTTTTAGGTTCTTACAATCTGTTACCGGTTTCCAGATTTGTTTATTCATTTAGTTCTATTTAGGTTTGGTTAGGTCTTTTGGTTGTTACAATTTGGAGCCGTGGTGACCAGGATTCGAATGTTGGTACATTAGGTATTAGTTTCAAATTGTTTTGTTTTGTGTTTTAAGGTAGTTAGTTTAAAGTGGTTTTACCACAATTTGCTGACCGTGAAATGGATAGAATGAGATTGGATTGAGGAAAGTCAGTTGAACAGGTATTTAGGTAAGATACGGATTAGGGATCTCAAGAAAAAGGGAATTTTGATTTTTATTTATATTTTGAAAATGGTTTTAGGAAATTTTAACAGGAAATTGGTTTTTCTTTCATTTGTTATTTTGAGATTAGTACAATGGGGGGGTTGTATTTGCACTTTTACACAAAACAAGAGTTGTTCACTTTGGCAAACGAGAGTTGTTCACTTTGGTGAACATTGTTCGTTTCGATGGAGGATGTTCGCTTTAGCGGGAAGTTGTTCACTTCGGTGGAAATTGTTCGTCTTGAGGGAAGTTACTCCTTTTGTTGGATGTTGTTCGCTTGCGGAAAGTTGTTCACTTCGATATAAGTTGTTCAGTTTGAAGAAAGATGTTCCGTCTCTGAAAGTTGTTCACTTTTGAGAAAGTTGTACACTTTGGTGAAAGTTGTTCACCTTCGATAAAGTTGTTCATTTTGATAGAAGTTACTTATTTTTGTGATAGTTGTTTGTTTTGTAGAAAGTGGTTCACTTTAAAAAGTTGTTCACTTCGGGAAATTCGTTCACTTTTGGTAACCTGTTCAATTTTGAGAAAGTCTTTCACGTTTGAAAAGATGTTCAATTTTGAGAAAGTTGTTCACTTTTAAAAGGTGTTCACTTTGGGAATGTTTCAATTTGGAGACTGGTTTTCAATTCGGAGACTGTTGCTCATTTTGGGGGACGTTGTACACTTTTGTGGAAGTTGTTCACTTTTACAAAAGTTGTTCAGTTTTATTTTTTTACCAATGTGTCGATAGATTAATAAATGGGGGGTTGATGTCTTATCTAAGTTTCATTGGAAAGTTAATTAGTAAAACTGAAAGTAGTTAAGAATTCAGAAATATAAATTAGAACGATGTGTAGGGCTAATACTGAGTTGATTGATGGCTTGCAGTTCGTTTGGATCTTGGGGAATCTTGCGCTGTTTCATACCAAGATTTTCCCTTCTGAAGCGGTGGTAGCATGGTCTTTTGGGTTTGACTTTAGTTTGAAATAAAATGGTTCACCAGGCTTTTGTTTCTTTAAATTGCAGACTTACCAAACATAGCGGGTTACGTCACTTGTTCGGGGCCTTGTGTTATTTGTATTTATTTTAAATAATAGTTTTCGTGATTGGTCTCTTTTGATCTCGGGAAAATCTGTAGTCTTGCATTCATTCAAGGGCCTTTGGTCGGATGCAAAGCCTATCAAAGGAGTAGGCGAGTTGAGGTGCAGTACTGTATTGAAACTCAATTCGATCTATGTCACCCGTGGGGTACGTCTAAGCGTACGTAGTGAGTAACCGATTAGAATTTCTTGTTGCATAGAGTTTATAATAGCTGGCACAACGGCTAAGGTAAACGCGAAAAGTAAAACATTTGGTAACTCGGGGTGCGTTCGTGATTTGTTATGGGACATTGACGTTTAAACGATCCTTCCCTCCCTACTAATAAAAGGTTTTCTTATGTCATAAACTTCAGAAGTTATGGTGGTTCAGTTTTAAGTAAGTATGTATTCATTGATTGATATATCTCTGTCAGGTTTTCATATGAGGTAGAATTTGGAGAGTGTCACTTTACAGTTGGTTTCACAAAAAAGGGTAAAATAATATTTAAGTGAAGCGTAATGTGTTCGGTCTTAAGTTTCTGGTTTAAATTTAGGATATTGGAGGTAAAGGTGATGAAGTTGTTGGGGTGATTTTCAAAGATAATGAATTTTAAATAAATGGACTTGATATTCGTTTAACAAAAATATCATAATATTGCATTGCATCTGTGAATGTGAAATCTTACTTATGGTTTTACATTGAGGTAAACGGGGAAGGTGAACTGTTTATATTCTTGTTTTATTTCACAGCGGGGTGAAAAGGGGTAAATGGGAAATATTTTTTATTTATATTTTGGGTGATGTTTTCAAATGGGTAAAATTTATTAAAAATAATAAATCTATGTATACTTAAATTATTACAAATCTTCGCTGCATTTGTTTTCCAATCTAACCGGGTGGCATTTGTTGTTGGTATTTGAAATTCGGAATATGAGAAGGATCGTAGAATTCAAGGGGCTTTGACAAGTTATATTTGGTGTAGAGATGGAATGAACTCTAATTGTTACTCTGGTATAAGATTAGCGTTTATTACAACTCTTTTGTAAGAGATGTATGAAGTAGGGTTTCAAGTTTTGACAACGAAAGAAAACTGGTTAGCCTTTTGGTGCTTCCTATCAGATAGGATATTCACGGGACTCACCGACACGAGGCCCAACCAACAAAAGTAGTCAAATGCATCGTTTTGTGTTTTAGAGTAATTTTGATGCGTTTTGGCTAATACTGACAAGAAGCTAGGAATAGAACTTGTAACACTCTACATTCTCCAGGTATGATTGTATTGGCATTCAGTGAGGTGTCAGTTTGTGGGATCGGTTGGTTTGCATTGTAACATTCTCCGGACCTGCTTGACGGAGGCATTGGGAGTCTCAGAAGGGGTATATTAGAAGGCCAACTTTCATTTGCGTTGGGGATGCCTCTCATAGCGATTGGTACGCCGGGGGTTGGATGACTGATTGTTAGCTTGAATACTTACCGTTTCGAATAGCCTTGTTTGAGACCAAGGTCCCTGTCTTTGTCCGGGTTTCTCGATGCTGGTAGAGAATTGTGCCTTTCAAATTTGGCTAGATCTCGGATTGTACACCTAAATGAAGACTAATAAATGAAATGCCTGGTTTAAATATATTGTCATAATTACAAATTACATTCTGAGGGAGGTGCGACAAGGAGCTTCACGGGGTTTTGATTTGTTTAGTGGGTTCTACAGTTTTTAAAAGTTTGATTCAAAATGGCTTTGTGAATTTTGTGGGTTTTAGAATTTTAAAATTTTCAACGGGTTTCCTTTTTAAAATTTTGGGGGTTGAATTGTAACGGACCAAACTACGTTACATATTCACAAATGCAATTATTTAATAAAACCTTTACGAATTTCAATAGTTTTAAGGACTAATAGAAATAAGCCTTCACATTCAGTCTTCTTGCAAATAATTCTCAGAAATAATATCTATTTCAATAGATTCGTCTCCTTTACGCTACGGGAAATTAAAAGGAAATTACTGACAGCTTTTGCTGCTGAGCAAATTATTGATTTTTGGCGGAATACTAAGGGTTTACCCGTGACTTAGTCTATGTGTCTAATTGTGGAAAAATAATGTTTATTAAAACGCATCTGTTGAGGTTATTTAAATAATAAATAGTTCTAAGAGGTTCAGAAATTAATGCATTATAACTTTTGTTATAATAGTATCACTATTTAAGGGAAAACTAAGGACAGCGATATTAAAAATACAAACAAACTGACAAGTTTATTGTAATATTTTTATAGAGAAGAATAAGGTGTTTGACATTGTGGGGGGCTTAGGGAATCGAACTCGGAACCGAGTGGTTTAGTTTTATTAATTTCAAGTGGGGAATTCTCTTTTAGTTTATTTAGATAGACAGAGGGGGTGCGGGATAGATTATGAGTGTTTGTATTAAAATAGATTTCGTGAATCTATTAGGGTTTTAGCTAGGAAAGTGGGCGAATCGGTAAAGTATTAGTATCACTCTAGGGCGATTCCTTAGAAGCGCCATGGATTTTATGTTTTCGTATCGTTTTCGAGTGATGGATTGAAATAATAATAATTACACGGGACTCTGGGGTGTCTTCCTATTTGGACCTAGTTTTATTTAATATGCGGTTTGAACTTGCATGCTTTTATTTGTCTATTTTCATGTGTTTTATAATATGACATATTTGTTTTGCTTGGATACAAATCTCTACTGCGCAGTATGCGAGGCAACTAATATATTTTATTCTAGTTGATCAGTTCTTTGGAACTAATTATATTATTATCGTCGAGGGCTGAAGCTACTCTGTATAATATCAATGAGAGATCAAACTACTCAGATATCTACTGCAAACAATCTCCGGGTTTTCATTTCGGTTCTTGGGTGTTACTGCCGAACCTGAAAAGTACTAAGCTTTAAAACATTAAAGAACTGCGGCATTTGCCTTTGATTAATATCATTATTTATAACCTAAGCGTTATCGTTTGGTTCTTTGGTGCTAATGCCCAACCTGAGAAGTACTAAGCTTTAAAGCATTAAAGAACTGCATCTTTACTATAAAAGTCTTCATGTTTACTCGCCAACGTCGCTAGATTCATTCCAAACCTATGCGTTTACACTTGGGTTCTTAGTGGTGTCGCGAAACCTGAAAAGTACTACGCTATGACAGCATTATTGACCTGAGTCTTGGATGAATTTAGTTAGCTACAATCTACGGTGAAATTCTACAAACTCGACATACAGAGAACTACAGCTTTCTACGAGATTTGAGTATTCGACCAATCAGTTGTCCAGTGGGATGTGTCCGGGCGGAACAACGCTGTTATCTACAATAATTGTTGAATACTTTAAAAGAGTGAAAAGCATTCTTGATTCAAGCGCTGTTTCCAATGTTTACGAGAAAAGAATATGGACTAAATTATGGGGACAGAGCACTATCCAACTTAGGAGGGTTGAGGTGCATGGAACGTTGCGGGAGCGCCTAAATTTAACTTATTTGTTTGTACAGAGTTCAGTTCTCTGATTAATTAACCTTTGCTCGTTTTGGCTACATTTATATATCAAAAATAATGAGCGACTAAATTTTAGTTACGCATTATACTAAGCTAAGGGGGCAACTTTCCCTCTCCCTTTGGGGAGGGGTCCTTTACAAAGAGTATTTATCGTATTAGGTTCTAGAATTTATGGTTCAGGGATTTAAGGTTCTATTTTAGGGAAATCCGTTCAGTTGACTTTTCTTTAATCTCAATCCATTCTAAAAGAATTAGGGTTACTTATTTCTAGACGATCACAATTTAAGGTTCTCGCTACTAGCGATCACTGGCCATACATACATGTATATTTTAAGTTCCGCTATATTTTAAGTTTCGCTATGTTAGGTAGGTGCTTAATCTAGTTAGACTTAGGTAGGTTAGGGTATTACAATTTGGTGTCCGGTGACCAGGATAAGTTTAGGTCTAAGTCTTTTAGGTTCTTACAATCTGTTACCGGTTTCCAGATTTGTTTATTCATTTAGTTCTATTTAGGTTTGGTTAGGTCTTTTGGTTGTTACACATACTTGATTTTATTTTCGACGAAACGTTTTATTGTCTATTAAAATATTTTTATAGTAGAAGAAAAACTAATATCTAAACTATGTAATAAGAAAAAAAATCAAATAAAAATTTTGCTTCTATTTTACGCGGTTCTACCATGCATTGATTAAACGATATTTCACTTTCTGTTTTTTTTTGGTAGTTGAAAAGTTATTGAATGCGGCATAGACCACGCCAACCAGTTAACTCTTTGAAAAGCGATAGAAGTGGATTGGAAAAAGCTTTGCTTCCAGCTAGCACAATACCTAGATTTTGTTGATTCACCGATACCTATTCATCTTTTAGAGCTGAGGGTAGTTCGATATTTCGATCAAAGCGATAAAACCAATGAGTTTCTTGCTTAGCTTTTATTCAAAGGTAAAAATTCTGCAAAGAGAGAAATGTGATAGAAAAATAGTTCCAAAGAACCTCTCTAATTCTGTTAGTGATAAATGGTGGAATTCTCTCGAGACAATTTTTTATGGCTTAACGAGGATGCTGTCATGTGCTTTTTAACGCAAAAGATAGATGTTATTAGTACGGGGTTAAATGAATAATGGAAATATTATTTCCTGAAATTACATTAAAATACTCATTGTGTGGGTCCATCTTGAGCCTGGCAATTGAAACATGATAAATAAAAAATAAAAATTGTGGAATCTATAAAATCACCCAAATGGATTTATATTTCTCATCAAATGGTCTTATACTAAATGCAACCAAATCAAACTTGATGGTTTTTTCTGCACGCCCCATACCACGGCCCGTTAGTATCTGCTGCCCAGTTCCTATAAAAGACCAATGTCGGTTTCTAGGTTTCATACTAGACTCGAATATAAACTGGAAACAACATGTGCACTCACTGTGTGAGAAACTCGGCAGCGCTGCGTATGCCTTACGAAAGCTGCGACCGTTAGTATCCAGTGATGTTCTGAGGCAGACCTACTATGCACATTTTCAGTCACTGATTTCCTACGGTATTATGCTTTGGGGAAATTCTACGGAATCGGGTCGAGTGTTCGTATTAAGCCGGGTCCGGAGCGCCAATTTTCTAACAAAACATGTTATCAAAACAAGTTAGCAAAACATGTTAGCAAAACCGCCAGTCCGCTGCGCCTATTCCTGTTATTGTTTTTGTTTCATTTCAAAAATGAGTTCCGACGAAGAAGACGTGGAAGCTTTGGCATTTTAACTTCAGTGTTTCGAGTTTTTAAGAAACCCTTAACAGTAGAAGTGGGTACAGTCATACCGGTAGTTTTAGCTTGCGTTGTTTTACACAACTATCTAAGGCGAAATAAAACAAGCAGAAGTATTTATACGCCACCGGGTACATTTGATATAGAAGAAAATGGTGAATTGGTTGAGGGTCAATGGAGAAACGAACCAGCAGCAGAAGGTTTACAACCACTTCCAAGAATACCTAGAAGGTCACCTATAGATAGTCGGCAAATTCGTGATAGTTTCGCTTCATATTTTGTCAGCGAGAGGGGGAATGCTTCCATGGCAAAACTTTGTTTAAGCAGTATGAGAAAGTGGTTTTTTTTTTTTAATTTAATAGTAATTTTTAGGTATCTATTAAAATTATTTAAATGCACAAATTATATTTTTTATTGCAGTAAAATGCGCAAATGTAATATTTTCTTATATTCACACCACGTATTTCTAAATGTAGATAGATAAGGAAGTTAAGCAAAAAGCATATAGGGTTCGATCTGAATTATCAAACAAATATTTTAAAGGGAGGTAAAGCAAGCACGTTTTTTACTATAAATAAAATAAGTACTAAATTACAAAACTTCTTATTACGGGAATGACGGACATACGGAGAGCAGAGACTTATAGACCGTCAGCCCAGCCCTCAAACTAGATGGATCGCCTTGCGCTAAGTGGTGTATTGGAGATTGTTGGAATAGTTCCAGAGTATGTGAAAGTGCCCGTCTTACCAAAAGTTTTGGACGCTTTTGGAAAATATGGAGCCCCAAAGTTTCAATTTTGGACCAAAAAAAAATTTATCGCCTTGCGCAACAGCTTGGGGCTGTCATTATTGTCCGCGATACCAGTAAATAGAATATATGCATATCAGACGGTTTAAAGGACGCTAAGGGTAAATCAGACGAGGTTAAAGTTTTAAGATTCAAATTGAGATTTCAATGCCGTCTGCGTTTACCTTAGCTTCCCCTAAACCGTCTGATGAGTATATATTCTGTATCCTGGTATCATAGCTAACACCTACAATCACAAATGGTAGCGCAAGACGATCCATTTTTTTTGGGTCCAAAATTGAAACTTTGGGGCCCCATATTTTCTAAAAGAGCGACCAAAACTTTTGGTAAGACGGGCACTTTCACATATTCTGGGACTATTCCAACAACCTCCAATACACCACTTAGCGCAACGCGATCCATCTAGTTTGAGGGCTGGGCTGACGGTCTATTAGTAATATTTTGGCTACGGAACTCTAAAAATAAGTAGCGAGTAAATTTCTTTTTAAATATTTTTCTATTAATTTTTCACAACCTATTAAAATATTTAGATTATTCATTATCGAACCTTATTTGATTTATTTCAAGAAGACCTTCAACTTACCGCATAATTTGATATGGACTCTTGAGGAATATTGCAAGACAATAGACTAGCCATTTCCTGGTACGCAAACCATTTGGAAATGTAAATGTCGGCTGCTCCGCTTCCCGTTTTAAGCCCAGTGACTTTCTTCTTCTCTCTATTATATTGCCCCTTGAGGCTTGTCCATTTTGAATTTACTTCCTCTTTTGTTATTCCGATAATCTTTGCTATTTCCGACAGGGCATCTAGTTTTTTACATTTATGTTTGTGATCTTCCAATGTAACATCCCAAAGCACCGGTCTTTCTCTAATCAGTTGTATAAAAAACAAAGTATTTTCTTTATTCCACTCCATCACAAATCAAAGAAAATTATCATTTATCACACAATTCAGCACACAATTTTCCAACGATAATGGCGTCTGCCTCTAGTGAGCGCGAACACAAAATGCGTCACTTCCCCTCCCCGCAGACGAACGCGGGGGATGTTATCCATTCGTCTCGGCAAACATGTTATTGTGTTTTTGGTAACAAAACTGTTAGGCCACGCCCCTATTCGGTTAGCAAACAATGTTATCCTGTTTGCAAACACGAAAACACGGCGCACCGGACCCGGCTTTACAAAAACGAGCCCTCCGAATTATATCCGGAATAAAGCCCAGGGAAACGTGCCGTACCGTTTTTAGTCAACATAAGATAATGACAATGTACTCGCTGTATTTATATGAAACCATATCTTATGTACGGCGCAACCTGTCCACATTTGAGCGGCGGACGGGCGGCGGGCGCGCGCTGCGCGGCGCGGGCCGGCTCGAGGCCGTGCCGCGGCGCACCCAGCTCGCCACGAAAAACCCTCGCGTCATCGGGCCCACGTATTACGAACACTTGCCCACAGATTTACGAGAAATCACAAATGACGAATCATATTATCTCCGACTAAAGAACCTTTTGTTGAAAAATGAATTTTACAGTGTTGACGAATTCCTACAAAAGAAATTCTAATTCTGTATATTGAATTTTTATTTCATCATTATGATGACTCCATTTATTTGTAATTTTTTGTTGACAATATTTGTAATTTTTATTATTAACTTAATTTTAATATTTTACTTTGAAATCTATATTATATTATTAATTTAATTTTACTTTGACATTTTACATTATATTATTAATTTAATATTTTACTTTGACAATTTATATTATGAATTCTGATATGTAACATTTTTATTATTTGAACCTAATTTACTTTCTGACAATCGTGTCACACTTTGACATTTTATTATTATATTTATTGTAATGTAAATATGAATTTGGTGACATGAAATAAATTATCTAATCTAATCTAATCTATTTTACCATCTACGCGTAGAAAGAATCCTACATACATACCCAGATACGCGTGAAAAACTTAACTCTGTATTTGCAGTACCGCAGTCGAGTAAAAAGCGGTCTAGTGCGTCAAGTGCGTGTCGGCCACGCACGCGGGTTCCGTAGTACTTCGACAGACACTGCTTAAAGGGGAAAAACCGGCCAAGTGCGAGTCGGACTCGCGCAACGAGGGTTCCGTATAAATTCATAATCACACATGTCTTGAACTCTATATTTTTTATATTATATTTGAGTTGATTGAATGAAAGGTAATTTGCGGTTTACGATTTATGACGTATTCAAAAAAAACTACTTACTAGATCTCGTTTAAACCAATTTTCGGTGGAAGTTTGCATGGTAATGTACATCATATATTTTTTCTAGTTTTATCATTCTCTTATTTTAGAAGTTACAGGGGGGACACACATTTTAACACTTTGGAAGTGTCTCTCACGCAAACTATTCGGTTTAGAAAAAAATGATATTAGAAACCTCAATATCATTTTTGAAGACCTATCCATAGATACCCCACACGTATAGGTTTGATGAAAAAAAAATTTTGAGTTTCAGTTCTAAGTATGGGGACCCCCAAAATTAATTGTTTTTTTTCTATTTTTGTGTGAAAATCTTAATGCGGTTCACAGAATACATCTACTTACCAAGTTTCAACAGTATAGTTCTTATAGTTTCTATAACTATAACTATAAGAACTATACTGTTGAAACTTGGTAAGTAGATGTATTCTGTGAACCGCATTAAGATTTTCTATAACTATAACTATAAGAACTATACTGTTGAAACTTGGTAAGTAGATGTATTCTGTGAACCGCATTAAGATTTTCACACAAAAATAGAAAAAAAACAATTAATTTTGGGGGTCCCCATACTTAGAACTGAAACTCAAAAAAAAATTTATTATTAATAATTTATTATCTATGGATAGGTCTTCAAAAATGATATTGAGGTTTCTAACATCATTTTTTTCTAAACTGAATAGTTTGCGTGAGAGACACTTCCAAAGTCGTAAAATGTGTGTCCCCCCCCTGTAACTTCTAAAATAAGAGAATGATAAAACTAAAAAAAAATATATGATGTAAATTACCATGCAAACTTCCACCGAAAATTGGTTTGAACGAGATCTAGTAAGTAGTTTTTTTAATACGTCATAAATCGTAAACCGCAATTTTCCTACAACGAACTACAAGAATCCTATACTATTAAACGAGTTAAGTGTCCAGACGATTTTGAAAACGGCTTGAAACCTTGTGACGAAAATCTAGGATGTTAAAAATCACCAGAAATCGATCTATGGTGCTTATTTTTAACACTACTTTCAAGTGCGAACTGTCCTAATGGTTCGGTGTTCGCTTCCTTTTATGTAGGTTCGGATTCGAATCCCGCGAGACTTTATTCTTTTTTGTCTTTTTATTTGTGTTATTATTATTATTTATATACTTTTAAACGAGTTAGGTGTCCCGAGGATTTCGAAAACGGCTTGAAACTTTTTGACGAAAATTTAGGATTAGGGGTTAAAATCACCAAAAATCGATTTGGAACATTTCAAATCGGATGCTGCAGCGTGAATGACGTAGGTACATTTTTTACCAATTTTATCTAAGATAGTATTCTTTAAAAAATTCGAAGCGCGCTGACTTATCAAGTTTTATATAAAAGACATCAACGACTGCTACAATGTTTATGTTTCGAATTTACTGTGCATTACATTTTTTTTTATCTTTGTCGAAAACGATTCTAACAAAAATAATTCTATCGATCTATGGTTAGTTGTTTCGAATCTACAATGGATCTATGAGGGTCTTTACATATAAGGAATTTATTTTGATAGTTGGTTTTTTGTTTTGTAAATATATTTCACTAATGGCGCCATCTTTTGTCGAGTAGGTGAATTACCAGTGAATTACATTACTTGGAGGTCTTGGAGCCCTTTGTTGCTAACATTGACCGCGCTGCTCGACAACAGATGGCGTGCAGTTCTTGAAGGAATGAGCACAGGAATGACAACATGCACTGATATGTTCGAGTATTTTTCTGCTATTTTTGGCGTGGTTCATCTGGATATGTCGTTTCCAGTTTTTTTTTATTAAGTGAATTAGTTTATAAACGCTCCGATTGAACGTGCGAGGCTCGGTCACCCAGCTAGTTTTTATATTATGTTACTTGCTGCTACGGAACCCTTTATGGGCGGGTCCGACTCGCACTTGGCCGCTTTTTTATCTAATGATTGGACAATAAATTTTTATAGATTCCACAAGTTTATTTACACGTTTTCATTGGGTCTTTCCAAAAAAATACTAGGTATGTTCCTATTGCCTTATGTTTACGTAATAATTGTGTTTGCGTTTATGTTTCTCCTACTTACTCATGTCTGTAACTTCTAATGTTTTGAAATATATAATTTCATTAAGCAAACAATTCGCAGAATCCCTTGACTTATGAGTGCGTAGCGTGATAAACTTTCCTCAGGAGTTATGGTTTGTTATGCTAGGATTGTTATAGGTTCATCCACGGAAGAGAGGGTAGCTATAGCTTATTACATGTACAGCAATATACAGGGTGTTCTTTTGGTCGACATCTTCTTTTCAGGAGTGAAGATAGTATAATCATGTTGTTTCAAAACAACTCATTAGTCCAGTCATCGAGGAGGTTGAGGTATGCATTAACTCCTCTGTCCGTAAAACTTTGCAGTATGATTAAGTAGATTCCATAGATGAGGTGTGACAAGGTATCCCGGAGATGTATGTTTTGGAAGTAGGTATTTTATACCTAAACATGAATATTGCTAATAACTCTTACCGAATAATTTCTCAATCTATTATTCCAACGCGATATGTTAGTGCTAGTTTGTTATTATATGTATTAGCCCAGTCATCGAGGAGTTTCTTTGTATGGAGACCCCAACATTAATTTCTCTGTCAATGAAACTTTGCACGATTGTGAAGGATAGTGTATAGATGGAAGATGACAAAGAAGCCAACAGATTTTGTGGCTGGAAGTAGGTGTTTTGTACCTAAACATGAAAATTGCATTTAAAATTCGGTGGATAATTGCTCGATCGAATATTTCTGTACTATTCGTTAGTAGTAACTTAATGGCACGCGTATGTAATAGTATCCAAAACTTTTTCGACTTTTGTGACGCTTAAGTTAAGCAAAACTTGATTTTTCGATTTTACTTCCGATGAATAATTTCTCGGTTAATTTTTATTTTTCAGTATACTTTAATATCTTATTGGACATCTTTTTGTATAAGTATCCAAAAGATTTTCCTTTAAGATCATAGCATAATAGTTTATTTATTTTTATTTTATTATTATTCGGGAGTCTTACAGCAAAATAATTTACGATATCTTATCAAATTAATAGGTCTATGCTAATTACAAGTCTCCACCTATGTGTAACAAAGAAGGAAGTTATACAAGGATATGGGGCTACACACAATCATGAAAGATAATTGGGGATGAGAAAAAATAATAGTATGTATATATGTAAAATGTGAGCAATGGAAAACAAACAAGATACCCAAGATAATACTTGAAGATTACCAAACCAATTACGGAAAGAAGCTTTTAGAGATAGTTTTCCTTACAACTGTGGTGCTGGTACAGAACAGATCAAAATCTAGATTTGCGTTATTGATCTCGCGAGATACACGTGGGAAAAATGAATTACGTCTATAGTTCGACTTAGCTTGGGGCACATCTAACCTCACTCGTTGTCTGAGGCGTGGCACATTGAAACGGATCTTAATATTTGATAAAAGCTCAGGGCTATCCACGGAACCATTGGCTATATTCATAAAATAGCAGATATCACTGGCGCGGCGACGCACTGAAAGTGGTAGGAAATGGTAACGCTTGCATCTGTGGTCTTAGTCAGAAGATCTTTGGTGAGCTTTATAGTCGAGGTAACGTAAGAATCTCTTTTGAATACCCTCAATACGAGATTTGTACACCTCATATTGAGGATTCCAAATTTGAGAGGCGTATTCCAGATGACTACGCACAAATGCACAATAAATAATCTTGATTGATTTCAAATTACGAAATACAGCTGAAGTTCTCATTACGAATCCGACGGCTTTAGAAGATTTTTTAACAATGTGGTCAATATGTTTGTCAAATAGGAGTTTACTGTCATGTATCACTCCGAGGTCTTTAATCACCGAAACTTTAGAAATGTTAGTATTTTTTAGGGTGTAGCCTTTGTCTACGACAGTAAGCTTTCTTGTGTATGACACATAGTAACATTTACTAACATTAAGATCTAATTTGTTATTTGAACAGAATACGACAAACCTATTCAGATCTGCTTGCAGGACATCAATATCGGAAACGTTCCGAACAACCTTTAAAATTTTCATGTCATCTGCGAAAAGAAGTATTTTAGAATTTTGAAAACAAATATGGACATCATTGATAAATATGGTAAAAATTAAGGGCCCTAATAAGGAGCCTTGAGGTACACCCGACGGTATATGCGTCCAGCCAGATGTAAAACCGTTCAGCACAACGCATTGGGTGCGATTATCAACATAAGAACAGAACCATCTGTAAAGATCGCCGTGGATGCCAGCTGCAGCTAATTTATCCAATAATATATGATGATCTATACGGTCAAAGCATTTGCTGTAGTCAGTATAAATAACGTCCACCTGACCCACATCATCCATACCCTTGGTGATAAAATCATTAGCCAGTACTAGGTTCGAGACCGTTGAACGCTTTCTCAGAAAACCGTGCTGCTCTTCTCCAAATGAACATTTAAGTGCAGAATATACTTGGTTATATACAACCCTTTCAAAGATTTTAGAGAAGTGACACAGCTTAGAAATAGGTCTGTAATTCTGAACTTCAGATTTGTCGCCTTTTTTAAGGATAGGCGTAACAAACGCTGATTTCCAGACAGATGGTACAGTTCCCTCGGAGATTGAACGCTGGAACAATATGGTCAGCGGTGTCACAAGACTATCAGCACACTGAACAATGAATGGAGCAGGTATGTTATCTGGGCCCGCTGATTTAGTGATATCTAACCCTCTCAACAACCCAAGAACTTCAGTTGGGGTAACTTCAATTGACCCAATGCTACAAGTGCTGCATTCAGAGGTGGAAGTCGATGGCATCGAGTTTGTGGTAAAATTGTGCTCTAGCGGGAGAAATGTGGAATGGAAATACTGAGAAAATAACTGGCTAATAGCTTCACCCGAATTCGCAGTAGTATCTTGGTATTTCATAACACTGGGGTAGTTGTTGGATTTGCTTTTACTTTTAGCGTATGACCAGAATGCCTTCGGGTTTTTAACAATAGATGCTTCGATACGTTCCATATAAGAATTAAAACATTTCCTTTCTAAAGCCTCAGCTCGACCACGCAAAAATTTAAAAGAGTGATAGTCCGATATGTTACGATACACTATGTATTTCCTATGGTATGTGTGTTTTTCTTTAAGTGTCTTTATTAGCGCTGTACCAAGGAGGATAAAAATTTGGTCTGCAAGATTTAGTAGGCACATATTTGTCTCGACATTCGTATAGGATCTTATAGAACTGGGATAGAGCACTATCGACATCGATTTCACTCAAAAGCCGATACCAGTCGGTTCCATCGAGCAAGGAACAAATGGCGCCGTAATCGCCTTGATTAAACAAATACTTTAGTCTTGGCTGACACTTCAGATCAGGTAACTGAATGCAGTCTGTCTGTACACACAGCGCTTTGTGATACGGATCTTCAGGTGTGAGCGGCTGCTCGCAAGCGGTAACTCTTACGGGTGAGTTTGATAGAATTAGATCGAGTATTCTACCCATGTGATTACTCTGGGCATTGTACTGACAGAGACTGCACGAATCAAGAATGTCGAGAAAATCCACAAGATGATCACCAATAATATCAACTGGGGTAAGTTCTAAGTTCCCGGGGAAAGGACTCCAACCAATATTTCCACCAAAATTAAAATCCCCTAAGATTATGAATTTATCCTGAGGGTGGGTCAAAACTACGTCACACAATTTAATTTGGAAATTTAATAATTGTGTTTTATATGAATAACCATTGTTTTCTCCAGAAAGATACAGTGTACAAATATTTATATTGTAAGATGCATGAGGTTGTTTATAGTTAAGTGAGATAGTTATCCACAAGTCCTCAGCCGAGCTACGCCATTCACTCCTCTTGGTGACAACTAGATCACGGCGCACTGCGATCATAACACCCCCACCTTTGGACTGGCGCGTGCGAACGTAGTTTCGGTCGCGACGCCAAACTAAATAACGATCGTCGATCAGCTCAGAATCACTAATACCATCTAATAACCATGTTTCGGTGATACAAATGACATCGTAGGAATTTAAATACACATTTCTCAAAAAATTATTTGTTTTTGTTCGTAAGCCGCGAGCGTTTTGGTAATATATATTAATAGGCGCAACTTTTAAGTCTTACTATAGCATGATAATATAATCCAGTAGGGAGTTTAATTTGAGTAACAAAGTATAAATGCCACAATTCAGTGCTGAATAATAAAGAAATAAGAGAATAATATCCAATATAAGCACCTGCGGTCAACCGGTCAGTAGGCAAGTCCCCGAACAAAAGGATTCCTCGTCGAACCAGCGATAACGCAAATAAGGCACAATTAAATAGTAAATGATATAGTAAATATAACCCGTAACTATTAGCAATAGAGATCATAATTGTCAATACAACGCCATCACAAATGATTTTTACATTTGTTTCTGCCCAGCAACACAACTCACAATAGGTAACCACTCGAACGCGTAAGCTTCTCAAACTATTAATTTCAAACTTAAAATAAAGCAAGATTAATATACTCAGTAAATTAACGAAACCAACAGGTAGTAATAATACACTCAATGATTTGAGGGGCCCACTCAGACTGCGTACTTTTCTAACTTGCTCAGGTCCTTTTCGGTCTTGATACGAGTAACTGGTGATGTGTCGTCTTTCCTGATGAATATTTTGCAATGGCTCACCCATAGGTATTGAAAACCCCGCTCTTTCTTTATTTTCTTGGCCTTGGCGAGGAGGGATTTATTGTAGGTTGTCAGGTGATCATTTATATAAATACTTGAGTTCCCTCCAATGCCTAAGGCGGAACTGGTCAGGGGAGATTCTTTCATAGATATCCTTGCAGCGGCCACGAAGTCATCCTTAGCGTAGCGGTTGTTGAAACATACGATTATGGGCTTGGTATGCTCTGGGTCTCGTGTTGGTACTCTGGTGACGAAGTTGACTAGCGTCTTCTGAATCGGGTAATTTACCTTGGACCCAATGGTGGAGACGATATCGAATAGGTTTTCATTTTTTACCTGCTTGACACCCTTGATTTCAACATTGTTCATGCGAGACCATTGCTCCTTGTCATGAATATCCTCTTCGATCTTATCCAGTCGACTTTGAATAAGATTCATTTGATCCTTCTTAGCGTTTTCAAGTTGTAATAGTCTGTCCTCAACTTTTTTAACCTTTGAAGCGAATTCGTTGATAAAATCGTTGGCCATCTTAACTGTCGCCTGAAAGCCAGTGAACTCCTGACGTAGTGCCTTAACCTCCTGAGTTAACGAATCTCAGTGGCTCTAGTTTCGCTGCCAGAGCCCTGATTTCAGCCAAGAGAACAGATGTTGATGGCTCTGTGCTGCAGCCGGGAGAGGTAGTTGCAGGTGCGGTGGGCGTTGCATCGGCTGGCAACATAGGCTGCCCAGATTGTTTACATTTCTGGCAGCGCCAAGTTAGCTTCCGTTCGCCGAGTTTGCGGTAACCCTGTTCTGTAATTGCTGCACAATTAAAATGTACGTCACGGTTACAGGCGTAGCAATGAGCACCGTCGAACACTGGTTCATCGCAATTCCGACACTGACTCGATTCCATGATAAATGTTTAAAGTCGATCACACAAAAAATTGAGAACCACTGGCTGGAATAAAAAGTAATACGAGCCAGGTAAATGCGTTCGTTCGCCGCGGTGGAATAGCGAGGACTTATGCAATAATTAATTATGTAAAATTTCTCAGTCCATTTTTATTTATTTACATGATACATAATAATAAATGTAAACAGTATTTCAGGTTATCCAATAAAATTTCGATACATTAAACTCATATGTATAAAGCGTCATACACGTACGTAAGGTCACGCGACCCGTTTGCCGGCCGCTACCCATTTCCGACCTTTTCGCACTTTATTTTGTATAATAATAGTTTCAAAAAAATATGCTTGGATTCGTTTGATCTGCACAAAATTCACGCGTATGTAGGTATTCCACAGACAAAAAACCTCACTAAAAGGCTGTTAAATATAGATTACAAAAACATCAACATCAAATAACTTGTTAGGTACCTATTAATAATGAAAAAAATATTATACGTACAGCGGCGTTCAGCGCCATAGTACGAAAGCTAAAAAATACAATAAAATAATATAAAAACAAAAATAAATCTTTTTAATCAGAGATGTTGCTAATATCCGCATCCGCATCCGTAAATATGGAGCTTCCGCATAAATTTTGACATCCGCAATATTCAATGCGGATTTTTATGCGGATACGGATCTAGAACAACATAGCTAATTATTGTAATATTTTATTTCAGGTTTATAATTTTATGAATTATTAATTGTAATTATTAATATAAAAATTAATAATAATTGTATAATTAATAACAAAAGCTCTATTAAAAAGATTTTTTATTCATATTTATAAACCAGTATATTTTTAAGTTAGTACCAAAGTAAATTATTACACAAAAAGGCAGCAAAGTTACTGAAATAAAATGGTCCACGTTTTTAACTTTCAGTACTTTAATAATTTAATAAAAAAAACAAGGATTAGTATCATTATTTAGAGTTCCGTACACAAAGTCAACGGGACCCTATTAACTGTCCGTCTGTCCGTCTTTAACCGTAATAGGTAGATAGCTGTAATTTTCACAGTGTGTATTTCTGTTGCCACTATAACAACAAAGGCCGGCAACGCACTTGTAACTCCTCTGGTGTTGCGGGTGTCTATCGGCGGCGGTAATCGCTTACCATCAGGTGATCCATCTGCTCGTTTGTCAGCTATGCCATAAAAAAATTTAAAAAAACTTAAAAATTAAAGAGACTGGTAGGGTGACACCAGAAACGTATTTTTGGTGGAATTCCAAATATTGTACGATGGTACGAAACTCATCATGCGCGAGTCTGACTCGCACTTAACCGGTTTTCATTTATTTATGCCCATACAAACCCATACAAAGGACTATGCAAAAAATTATACGATGGGGGTTTATTAAAATATACGAGAATAGTTATTTGTTCAACGTTAAAGTTCAAAGTTATTTTTGCTTCGAGTGCTAGCTTTAAATCACGAACTAGCGAAGTAGTCTGGAATTGAATCACGAGCGTAGCAAGTGAGTGATTTAAAGGCACGAGACATATAAATGACCTGCTTTCGTGTTTAACATACAACTTTCGAACAGCGAGAAAAGCAAAATCGTAGTTGATTAAATTCTCTTTGAAGACAATATAGTTTTTTATTATAATGTTTTTAATTTAGACTCAAAATTTTAGAGGTTGCGTTCGGAAACTGCGCTACTTAACATTTTAAAAAAACCTAAGATGCAACACAAACATGATATTTTTAAGTAAGCGATATTCATGTTTACTAGTAGGTAAGTACATATTTATTTTAAATATTACGTCTTTAAAAATGCAATAACAGAATTTATAAACTTAAATTTCATTAAATAACATATAACATTGTGAGCCTATGAGTTAAAACGCTTGCTACGTCAAAATGAGTTTCCGATCGAACCATCGCTCATATTTTTTTCAGCGCCGCGTGAAAGGTGTTGTTCGAAATTCGAATCACTTTTTCTCACGCTCAAAGCAAAAACAACTTTTGCTGCGAGTTTTCAGGGACCAAAGGCACTCTTTTCATGCTGGACAGATGAAAAACTATTTATTAATCCGTTAACTCAAAGCAGCTTCTTGCTGCGAATGTTAGTTAAAGTGTTCGAATTTCGAACACCAGCTTTTATCACTATCGTGTAAAGTTTTCTAGCTGGTAGAGGTGAAAAGTTGTATGTTAAAACAACAACTTTCTACAACTACTCATGAATCTGAACAAATTTCCCGCAAAAAAAATTTTGGTTTCCTCATACTAATTGATCAAATGAGTTTCCAAATTTGTATGGGAAATCAAATTCGATTTGCATGAAAACCCCACGTCTGCGGCGGATGTCGTCATAGCAAAAAAAACATCGGGCTGCACAGATGTATTGACTGAGATACGTTTGGAATCTGTTGGTAGGTGGGGACGATTTTTTTGTGTAGTCCTTTTCTCTAAAAAAATATTAAGATTCGCATCCGCGGATAAGCCTTTAAATATCCGCATCCGCGGATTTCAAAGGCTCTGCATCCGCAACCATCTTGTACGATCACTTGTCCTATCCAAGCACTTGACCGAGCACTCGCCCGAGCACTTGACCGAGCACTTGCCCAAGCACTTTACAGAGCACTTGACCGAGCACTTGCCCAAGCACTTGACTAAGCACTAGACCGAGCACCCGCCCAAGCACTTGAACGAGCACTTGACCGAACACTCGCCCAAGCACTTGATCGAGCACTCGCCCAAGCACTTGACCGATCACTTGACCGAGCAGTGCCCAAGCACTTGGCCGAGCACTTGACCGAGCACTCGCCCAGCATTTGACCGAGCACTTGGCCGAGCACTTGCCAAAGCACTCACCCAAGCACTTGACCGAGCACTTGAACGAGCACTCGACCGAGCACTCGTCCGAGCACTTGCCCGAGCACTCGCCCGAGAACTTGTGCGCTTGTACTCACCCGAGCACTAGACCGAGCACTCGCCCAAGCACTTGACCGAGCACTTGACCGAGCACTCGCCCAGCAGTTGACCTAGCACTTGACAAAGCACTCACCCAAGCACTCGACCGAACACTTGACTGAGCACTTGACTAAGCACTTGGCCGAGCACTTGACAAAGCACTCACCCAAGTACTTGACCGAGCACTTGACCAAGCATTTAAACGAGCACTTGTGCGCTTGTACGAGCACTTGTCGGTGCAGTTGTCCGAGCACTTGCTTGTCCGAGCACTTGTGCGCTTGTACGAGCACTTGTCGGAGCAATTGTACGAGCACTTGTACGAACACTCAAATCAGGTTGACAATTATAGACCTATTTCAAAAGTAAAGCTCGCAAAGTGCTCGTACAAGTGCACGTACAAGCGCACAAGTGCTCAGACAAGTGCTCAATTGCCCGGTCATACAAGTGCTCGGGCGAGTGCTCAGTCAAGTGCTCGGGCGAGTGCTCGGGCGAGTGCAAGTGCACAAGTTATGGGGCGAGTGCTCGGGCGAGTGCTCGGTCAAGTGCTCAGGTGAGTGCTCGGTCAAGTGTTCGGTCGAGTGCTCGGTCAAGTGCTCGGGCGAGTGCTCTGTCAAGTGCTCGGGCGAGTGCTCGGTCGAGTGCTCGGTCGAGTGCTCGGTCAAGTGCTCGGGCGAGTGCTCGGTCGAGTGCTCGGTCAAGTGTTCGGTCGAGTGCTCGGTCAAGTGTTAGGTCGAGTGCTCAGGCGAGCGCTTGGGTGAGTGCTCGGTCAAATGCTCGGGCGAGTGCTCGGTCATGTGTTCGGTCGAGTGCTCGGTCGAGTGCTCGGGCGAATGCTCGGGCGAGTGCTCGGTCAAGTGCTCGGTCGAGTGCTCGGTCAAGTGCTCAGGCGAGTGCTCGGTCGAGTGCTCGGTCAAGTGCTCGGGCGAGAGCTCGGTCGAGTGCTCGGTCGAGTGCTCGGTCAAGTGTTCGGTCGAGTGCTCGGTCAAGTGTTAGGTCGAGTGCTCGGTCAAGTGCTTGGGTGAGTGCTCAGTCAAGTGCTCGGGCGAGTGTTCGGTCAAGTGCTCGGTCAAGTGCTTGGGTGAGTGCAGGTCAAGTGTTCGGTCGAGTGCTCGGTCAAGTGTTCGGTCAAGTGCTTGGGTGAGTGCTCGGTCAAGTGCTTGGGTGAGTGCTCGGTCAAGTGCTCGGTCGAGTGCTCGTTCAAGTGCGAGTGCTCGGTCGAGTGCTCGTTCAAGTGCGAGTGCTCGGTCAAGTGCTCGGGCGAGTGTTCGGTCAAGTGCTCGGTCAAGTGCTCGGTCAAGTGCTCGGTCAAGTGCTCAGGCGAGTGCTTGGGTGAGTGCTCGGTCAAGTGTACAAGTGCTCGTACAAGTGCTCGGACAAGTACTCGGACAAGTGCTCGTACAAGTGCTCAGACTAGTGCTCCTACAAGTGCTCCCGAATGGCTCATTTCTATCCTCAAACCACCCCCTTTATGGGGAATCACACATGCGGGCATGGCCCACATGCGGCCAGAAATCCGCATGACAATAAAAGCGCCTGTTAGCAACGGACTCCACATAGCTTTAACTATAATATACTTTCCTATAAGTAGAACATAAGTAGCTATAACCATTATGTAAACGCAAAGCTGGGACGAAAGCGTCTCGACCTGCTGCACTCAGTTTAAGCTAAACCAACAACGGCTACGCATCTCGTGGCCCACATTTTATTTTTCTGTATTACTGTGTTATCTTATATTTGTGTTTGTTTTGTGATTGACTTTAAAACTTTGTTTTATACTTTATAAACTGTCTCAATAAACTGTGTGAAACTACCAGTGCGTGTTTTTCGAACCGGCCCGAAGGACCAGATATTACTTATGGGTCCTGTCTTGTATAATGTTCTTCAGTTACTACAAAGGAAAATTTGTTATGTTCTATGCTACTCAAAAGTGCGACTTTGTGAGTTTTTCTTTCTATAATTGAACTTGAACTGAAGAACGTTACACATGACAGGAGCTTTGATTTAAGGAAAGAAAGAATATGTGAATTTTTTGCAGGGATTCATAAACAATATGGAGATTAGGATATTAGTCAGTCCATTTTGTATGAATGGTGCAAATTGTTTATAGAAGGTCGCGAAGTATTGAAAATGATACGCTCGCTCGCAACCTCCACCAATCTGGACTTGTATACCTTCATTTGGAGTATGACTTAATCTTCCCGAGATATGGGAAGGGATCCGTGCCCTTGCAGTGGAGATAATATGAGTTGTACACACGTACGCACACACAAGCAAACCAGAACCAAGCACACGCTCACAGACACACACATTGAGCCATCGTATACACTTCTTGTGAAATGTTACTACTGTACTTCAATATGTAACTGGCGCATACTCATGCACCCAGATGAGTCAGAAAGCCAATCAATCAATCGCAGATAACTGACTGACCTAAGATGCTGTTTTACGACAAAGATCGTGTAAAGACGAACTATAGACGTATGCCACTTCAGATCTTTATATACAAGCTGTTTTCGAGAGTCATTACGAATCGTCACGCACGCAGGTTTGACGCCTTATAGCTTTCTGAACACGCCTGGTTTCGAAAAGTTATCCGAACCATAGAACACATACATATGCTGCGGAAGACAAAATAGGAAATCGTAGAATATAATCAGCCATTATATTCAGCGTTTGAGAACTATGAGAAAACTTTTGATTAGATCGAGTCCTGGCTAAAGCGCTTGAACGGGAACGCCGCAATGTCAGTCGGCCTTCAAAACAAAAATTTGAAATCTGTCCGGCTGCAGAAAAGGGTGAGACAGGGAGACATTATATCTAACCACCTGTTCACAGTTGTTATGGAAGAAGTCCTGTGATTGAAAGAGCTCGGCACCAACATTAACAGTGAGTACATCACCCACATTTGATCGTTGACGATAATTACTATGATTTTGCCTGAGACTTTGTCCTAGGTTCAGATATCAATGGACTCGATAGAGCATCTCAAGAACTCTGTCTTAAAATGAACATAGATAAGACAATAAAAATGATGTCAAAAGTCCATGTTCCAAAAATCCATGGCTCTGAAGTTTGGAGACTATACTCGAAGTTAGGGTTCAAAAACTCAAAAAAACTCAAAATGTTTTTTATTTAAGTAGATGCTTTACACATGCTTTTAAATCGTCAATATTTTTTTCTACCTAGCACAAAGTCCCAGGCAAAAGGTTTGTAATCCGGATATCCGGATATCCGTTTTATCCGGATATCCGTCAATTTTACTATCCGGATTATTTGTAGTAAATTATCCGAATATCCGGATAATATAAAACTTGTTTAGAAGGCGATTACAGAGCATAATTTTAATCGAATTATCTCTACTAACGTTCGTTCGGAGGTCTTGATAGAAAGTACTTTAGACTTTTAGTAAAAAATATATTTAAATTATGTAGAGAAACCTATATTGTTTACATATGAATAAACCACTAATCAGTTTTGTGTATAGCAAGTACAAGCTACATTAAAGAAAAAAACGTTCTTCAGGACATATAGGAAATAACATAGACAAACTCCTAATTTCGTCATTCTTTTTATTGATTTCTTCTGAGCTATCGAAATAATTTAAGAAGTTCTTAGGACAAACATAGGCGACCATAAGCCTCTCTGTCAGCAATGTGACTACTTGTAAAAGTTGTAAACTCGTAAAGACCCAAGAGCCAGATAGACCCGACACTGCACTGTACCGAGGCCGTGTTTCCCGGGCGTCAAATTGTACGAGGATTAAAATAGCTCTTAAACAGCTGAAGAACAACAATGCACCGGCTGATGATGGATCACGGCTGAGCTTTTGAAAGCAGGTGGAAAACTGGTACTACAAGCTCTTCACAAGTTGTTTAATTCTGTTTTGCTTGAGGGACGAACGCTTACGGTATGGCACGAAATGTGGTGGTGAGCTTCTTTAATAAAATGCAATAAGAACCTGCTGGCGAACTATAAACCATCATATTTCTATAATCATGTCTACAGTCTGTTTTGTTTTGTTGTTATCCCAGTGAACATGAGTAAACGTTACTCTATCAATTTTTACTATGCATGCAAGAGATGCATCCATTGAGCATTTGGTATGGTTAGGGCAAAGTCGAAGCCACCGGAGCACACACCTGGTCTCCCATGTAATGGACAGATCAGTTGAAGACTGCGCTGGGAATTCCCATAAATAAATGTACCAGAAGAGCCGCGGTGCGAGAGGAATTTCGACATGCTTTTCGACGGGCCAGTAAAGCTACGCAATGATGATGACGAATACTCTGTCAAGAGTGAACCGATCAATATAGAAGTTCTGTTTTTTATAAGCTGTCTTGGAGAATCATCGCGAATCGTTTCGCACGTGGATATGACGACTTTATCCACCCAAACATGTCGGTATTCAAAAAGGTTTCAGTATCGATCACATATTCAGAGAAAAAAGTTCAAAACTTGATTCTGAGTAACCCCATCAAACGCACTTTTTTTAACAGCCTGTATACGCTGTTGCTGATAACATAATAGAATACTGAGGAGTGTCAGTTACTATGCTCGGCATTCTGGACTATGAAAAAATATTTGATTTGATCGAGACCTGTGCCCTGACCTGTGACCAGTCATTTCATTTCATTTATTCAAGAAACAATATACATTGTATGTGAATAATAACAATAATTATGTAATTGTAATAAAACTAAGTCATATGAGAAAATCTATTGAATTATGTAGTGCTAGGAAACTCAGGTGTCTCTTGATGAATACTACTAGAAAAGAACCTCATATACAGGGTGACTGGTTGAACGACGGACGTATTTAAGGAGATGATAGGATAATTTACATACTTTTCAACCATATAAAACAAAAAAATCATACATTCAAAAACACAAGTTACATATTTTTTTATAAAACGCAACTATTCTTATGTTTTCTAACTCTATGCCTGGGTACTTACCACTTTCCCACAGCGTGCACCGTGCTGCTCGTGGTCGCTAAGGCCAATCTCTTGGACAGGCTGATAACACACTGATAATGAAAGGATGGAGTCCCTCTTCATGTAGGATACGTTACCCCAACCACTGGGATAGCTGGAAATGCCTTCCTGCATTTCGCGTACTTTCACATGGGTAAATTGCTTTGTGCAGGTTCACTGGATAACGAAGGATTCCTTCCTCGTCCTTGATAAGGGTTAGGAACTGGAGGAGGGCAAACGCTCTAAGACTCCTAAAAAAAATCCTATGATGGCAACTTATGTATGTAATTCATGATACATCGCAATATGATGTAATTCACGTCTAACAACACTAGCTGACATCACATAGCACCACATCATATCCCAGTATCCACGTTAGAGTACTGATAAGCCATTATCACTATTAAGGCACTGCAATCCACGCGACAGCGACGTAAGTAAAACGAGAATGTTCGCGGCGAGCGGGAGGCGCGAGGCGCACGCCATCCCTAACGATGGCCAGCGCGGCGCGGCGCAGGGTAGAGACGCGGGAGCAGTCGCTCGCGCGCATGCGCAGTATTGCGCAGTGGCGAGTCTGCGCCGCCACTCGGGGTCGTTGCCCGAAGCCGCGTACATGTGACTTAGTATTTAGTAAATGTAGAAGTGGACTTTAAAATTATTTTTTAAATGATGAAAATTTTTGGAATGTGTATCAGCTTCTTATACACCTCCTTAAATGCGTCCGTTGATTTACCAGTCATCCTGTAGGCGTACGCTCCACTATAAGTCACGAATTGCGATATAAATAATTAAATTGAAATAAATCACTATTTTATTCCGTTTGGGCGGTGTTAGAAATAGTATAAGTTGGGCAGCAGTGTGTTTGTTCACTTTAATCATATTTTTACATAAACACCCTATATAAAAATACATTTAACGAAGAAAATTAAAGTATTTTAAAAATTATCCGAAATATCCGTTTTATCCGGATATCTGGATATTTTAAAATTTAATATCCGTTTTATCCGGATAGTAAATTTGAACGGATAATGCAAACCCTATTCGCGACCTTCTATAAAAAATTTGCACTTGTTACTGCAAGTAACACTTATATTTCTCGTAGCGACACCTAGTCTATTTAGCATAAACTATGTAAAGCGACATCTAGTCTATCTAGCAAAAACTATGTAACTAGATTTCTCGATGATGTAGCAAGACCATTGTAAATCTATATGAGCAGGCTTATATTAGCATACTAATAAATTCAACACCTATCGAATAGATGGCGCTAGCGCCAATACTAGTTACTAAGGATAATATTAGTTAATTAGAGGGCGCTAATGTCTGCCTATAAATACGGCCATTACTGTTTGTGAACCCTTTTTTATTTGCATCAATACACCACTCGATACGGATCGCAGTCTACTCTTTCATTGTCCCACAAGTCCACCATCAAGGCGTAGTTTGGGTCTTAACATTTGGTGACCCCGACGAAAAATTGAAGAAACTGAAAAATATTTCAAGAAATTTGAAAAAAAGAAGAAACTGGACAGCTCTCCGCGTGCGTTGACCTGGCTGAAAGCGCGACAGAAGAAACTCCGTTCCGTGACCCGCCATCGACCACGTGTAGACTACGCTACCAGCGCTGGAAAATCAGGTGCTGAAGTTCCATTTCTACATATTTTTTCACAAAGTAGCAACGACAGGAACAGGGAACGAATCTTCCCTTCCTTGAAACGCCCGATCTACAAATTTGGAGGTGGACACTGAGCCACGTGGACACGTGGAACTACCGACGTAGCAGCAAGAACGAGGCCGCTACACCGAATTTGACTGCATCATCGCAATCCCTCAATTTTCTTTTGGCTCCAATCAGCAGCGACACCGACGCTACATCGAAATTTGGAGCTCGAAACACCGACACACACCGGCAGCGACACCGACGCTGGCAAACCGACTTCTTCTGGCGATATTTTCACCGAATTTCGACGAGTTGGCCCTGGCACGACAGGGTAGAGGCTCACTCCACCGAACGACGAAGGCGCCGAGGCGAGAAAAGACAAACGCATCAAAAAGCAAGGCAAGTGGGCTGGCAATCCTACCCTAATCCTCAAAATACATCCCTCTTGCTCTCTTTTGTGCACATATATTAATTTAAAATTAAAATGTCTGATAATTCCGACAGTGATACTAATACAGTAGTCGATCAACCAAAATTAGAAAATGCCGAGCTAAAAAACCTAAAAATAAAGCGAGGCATAGTGAAACGAAAATTAACTTATTTTACTAAATATTTAAATTCTATCGAAAGTGAAAATGTAACCGCTGAAAATTTAATGGATATAAATCTGCGAGTAGAGAACCTAGCGCAGGTATTTTCCGAATTCCAGGAAATACAAGACAAAATAGAACTGGTATGCAGTAACGTCGAGAAACAATTAATAGAGCGAGAACAGTTCGATCTTTCATATTATTCCTCCCTAGCTAGGGCAAGGGTAATTCTGAGCCAGCACGCAACAGCTGCCGCAAACGCATCTTTGCTTGCGCCGGCGCAGTCCACTCCAGTGCGCGATGCGACATCCACGTGCAGTACCAGTGAGTGCATAAAATTACCCGAAATTAGTTTACCTACATTTAATGGTGATGTGAAACAGTGGCTGGAGTTCCGAGATACCTTCGACGCCCTTATCAATCACAGTACGTTAAAACCAATAATAAAATACAAATATTTACGCAGTAGTTTGCAAGGCAGTGCATTAGAGGTTATTAGCTCACTCGAATATTCAGATGAGAGTTACAACTTAGCGTGGCAATTATTGTGCGAGCGTTATAATAACCCGCGATTGTTAGTGTTTAATCACTTACGAGCTCTGTTTAATATTGACCCTGTGCCTCCAACCCCTTCTGGGTTGCGAGGGTTGTTAGATAACATCACGAAGCACATGAGAACTTTAAACTCTCTTAATGTGCTCACCGAAAACTGGGATATATTAATAATTTATTTTATGACAGCCAAATTAGATAAAAATTTACAAACGAAGTGGGAAGAGAAAATTGATTCGAGAAAATTGCCTTCATTACAGGAGTTCAAGTCATTTCTGCGTACGCGTGCCGACCTCCTGGAGACGACAGGTTCGGCTGAGCTGGCTAGTCACCACTCCGGCTCCGCGCGTAAGGCCCTGGTAACCACGTCCGCAGACTCCAGTAATAAGGTAGGATCCACACGTAATCCTATCCAGTGCCCACTTTGTACTCAAAAACATTACATAAATCAGTGTCCAAAATTTTTATCCCAAGAGCCCGCTTCTCGCATTCGAACCGTAACTAGATTACGTCTTTGTTTAAATTGCTTAGGGTCAAATCATTTATTGCCGAATTGCCGAGCATCTGTTTGCCGCACCTGTAATAAAAAACATCATTCTTTACTGCATATAAACAAATCGCAATATCAATCAGAACCACAAATCCGACCGAGTACGATTTTTACACCGACTACTGAACCGATTTCTCCGAATTTCACTACAAAATCCACTAGTTTACCTACTCAGACTCAATCAAATAATCAAAATAATATTACACAAACATCAGTTAACCAAGTCGTTAACTCGACACTAACTTCGCACGCACAGATAGTACCTATAGAGCGTAACAACAGCGCAGGTAGCGAGATAGGCTCGGACATGCATTCCGCGCCGTCATCTGTTCTTTTGTCCACCGCGCAGGTACTTATCTATAATTCCGAGAAACAGCCAGTTATGCTACGTGCATTGCTCGATTCTGGATCGCAATCCAATTTTATTACAGAGGCTGCATTTAGTAAACTCAACCTAGAAAAAATTGATTATAATATGGAGGTCATGGGTTTTAATAATAGTAAATCACAAATAACTCACCGATGCAACGTGACACTCCAATCTAAATTTGACGAATTATTTATGACAAATATATCTTGTTTTATTGTTAAAAATATTTGCCACTTGACAGCTCAAATACCTAAAGAATGCATTCACATCCCTCAACGATATAAATTAGCCGACGAACAGTTCTATTCTGGGGGTGAAATTGATATGATTTTAGGGGCTGAACAATTTTATACATTGTTATGTATAGGCCAACACCGGTTAGGTGAAGGCCTACCTATTTTGCAAAGAACGCGACTCGGCTGGGTAGTATCGGGACCGATTAATATCTCAAAAAACCAAACTCAAACTAGATGTAATTTGACACTCAATAACCAATTAAAAAAATTTTGGGAAATTGAAAATTGTTACGAAGACCCTACATATTGTTGCCAGTTACCATATGATGATACCATATGCGAAGAAGTATATAAAAATACTCACCAACGCACTTCTGATGGTAACTTTGTAGTGGAGCTTCCCCTAAATTCCCCGCCAAATAACTTGGGGAATTCGAGAAACGTAGCGTATAAACGTTTTATGGGATTAGAGTCAAAGTTCAAACGAGATCCTAATTTTAAACAAAAATATATTGACTTTATGCGTGACTTTGAAAGGGAAGGTCATATGATTAAATTAAATAAAAATTATGATGGCCCATTAAATTTTTTACCTCATCACGCAGTAACCCGCGACTCCCCTACTACACCGGTCCGAGTGGTGTTCGATGCGTCATGTCCTACCGACACGGGAATCTCATTAAATGATATTCAGTACAAAGGGACAATAAAACAAGATGAATTATTTAATATATTATTAAGATTTCGAAAACACAAATATGTAATAAATGCCGACATAGAACGAATGTACCGTTGCATTTATTTGTCACCACATCAACAATACCTACAGGCTATACTCTGGCGAGAGGATCCTAACAAACCTATACAAACATACATATTAACGACACTCAGTTTTGGTCTAAAGGCAGCACCATATTTAGCAACCCGCTGTTTATCACAGTTGGTAAGCGAAAATGAACAAAACTTTCCAGCTGCAACTGCCGCTATCGCGAACGAGTTCTGGATGGACGACTGGATCAGCAGTATGGACAACGAAAGGCAAGTGGTCGAGACAGCCTTGCAGGTGGACGCCATCCTACGCAGTGCTGGCTTCAAACTGAGGAAGTGGAAATCCAACTCCGAAAATATCTTACAACAGGTAACCAATCTACCTAACAATACACAAACACAAACACAACACAAAAACACAGATGGTAAACACTCTGAACCAGCTACCGAGTTGGGAGGAAAATCCTACAAGGTATTAGGGTTAGCGTGGTCTCCTGATACTGATAACCTACTGTACGCTTTAAAAATACCAACATTGCAAGCACCTATTACCAAAAGAAAGATTTTGTCCATAATATCGAGTATTTTTGACCCACTGGGCTTACTGGGGCCTATTTTGGTAACTGCCAAAATATTCATGCAACAATTATGGAAAGACAAAACTAAATGGGATGAGTCATTACCTAATCACCTAATAACCGAATGGAATCAATTTTACTCAAATATTTTTTCAATCAATGACTTGCGCATCCCTAGACAAGTAATAATAGATAATTATATAACGATCGACTTACATGGTTTCTGCGACAGCTCCGCTAAAGCCTATGGAGCAGCCATATATGTCAGGTCTATGGATAAAATGGGAAATATTAAAGTAATATTATTATGTGCCAAATCGAAGATAGCACCTATTAAGTCACAAACAATTCCCAAATTAGAATTATGCGCAGCCTTATTACTTGCCAATCTCATTAATAAAGTAAAAAACGCTTTAAAATGCCAAATAAATGAAACGTTATTATGGACAGACTCAAACGTAACATTAGCATGGATCAACAGTCCAATACATAAATTAAATTGTTTTGTAAAAAACCGAGTCGAGAAAATTCAAAATCTAACCGAAAAAAAAATTGGTACTGGGTGCCATCAGCTGACAACCCAGCTGATTACCTGTCACGCGGTGTCAAAGCGGACAAACTCGCTCACACCACGTGGCTACACGGTCCGATATGGCTGAGTCAGGATAAAAACAACTGGCCTAGTCATAACGTACACATACACTCACAAATAAACTCATGCGACGAAAACGTAACGTCGTGTGGTGTCACACAAACGTGTACTGAGAACCGCTTTATGAAAGAATTATTTTCTAAGTGGTCAAACGATAGTACACTTATACGTGTATTTGCTTACATTCAGCGATTCTTACATAACACACGAAACACGAATAATAAAATGTTAGGTACTTTGTCTACAAAGGAACTAAAGCAATCAAATAACAAACTCGTTCAGTTTGCTCAGATCGAATCATTTCCGAACGAACACAAGGCGCTATCTAATAACCAACCATTGCCGAAAAATTCTAAGTTATAGAGTTTAAATCCATTTATAAAGGATGGTTTAATACGCGTGGGTGGACGTTTAGAACAATCACGATTCCCATTCGATAAAAAACATCCACTCATAGTAGACCCTAATCACACATACACTAAAATCATTATGCAGAACGAACACAAAAGACTGTTACACGCGGGACCGCAACTATTACTGTCGACAATTCGGCAAAAAATTTGGCCTATTAAGGGTAAGATTTTAGCAAAAAAAGTCGTACGAAACTGCACGACTTGTTTTAAGGCAAAACCCGTTAATCCAACCCCTATCATGGGCAATTTACCTACCGCGCGTACCACCCCCTCTCCCCCTTTTTATACCACTGGACTGGATTACGCTGGGCCCTTCAACGTCAGAGATCGGAGAGGACGTGGTTATAGGGTCTATAAATGTTATGTAGCAATATTTATATGTTTCTGTACGAAGGCAATTCATATCGAATTAATTTCAGGACTCGAATCCGCGGCCTTCTTAGCAGCCCTGCGTCGCTTCACCGCGAGGCGAGGTAAACCGAAAGAGCTGGTAAGCGATAATTCTACTACATTCCGCGGCGCTAATAATGAGTTGTCTAGTTTATATGATTATCTGAATACCGCATCGAGTGAGCTGATAACGGCGTGCGCAAACGAAGGTATCATTTGGAACTTCATACCTGTATATGCACCTCACATGGGCGGTCTTTGGGAGGCAGCGGTAAAAAGTTGCAAGTATCACATGAAACGAGTAATAGGCTCCTCTTTACTTACTTACGAAGAATTTATGACAATTCTTATCCAAATTGAGGGCATGTTAAATTCCCGTCCATTATGTCCCCTACCTAATTCCGATAGTAGTGACGAATACCCTGTCCTTACGCCAGCTCACTTTTTAATAGGCCGCGCGCCTAGCTCACTGCCTGACTACGACTACACGACAGTACCGAGGCATGCTTTAACCCACTATCAACAACTTCAACAGCTGCAGCAAGACTCAAACTCAAACTCAAACTCAAAATGTTTTTTATTTAAGTAGATGCTTTACACATGCTTTTAAATCGTCAATATTTTTTTTCTACCTAGTACAAAGTCCCTACCACGCGGGACTTGTACACTCAACGTTTCGGGAAGTGTTTGCGAAGCGAGAAGAAACGTCGAGCCCAAAAGAAACTCGCTTCAACACATTTTTTAAATAAAATCTTAAATTCTATTACAATTCATGTCAACAATAAAATTGTGAGCTGGAGGATCTATACATGTCCATATATCATTATCATTTACATAATCTAGTATTTTGTAATACCCTCTAGAGCATAAACAATTTTTCACATGCAATTTGAATTTGTTTTCTGGCAAACTAGTCACATTTTCGGGTATTTTGTTATAAAATTTTACACACTGCCCCATAAATGACTTCTTAACTTTACTCAGTCTCGAATAGGCAACATCTATGTTATTAATATTTCTTAGATTAAAATTGTGTCTGTCACTGTTTTTATGAAACAAGTGCAAATTTTTACGTACATACATGATATTTTCGTATATGAATTGACTAGCAACGGTAAGAATATTAATTTCTTTAAACAAATTCCTCAACGACTCGCGGGATCGCATCTGGTAGATTGCGCGAATTGCCCTTTTTTGCAAAATGAAAATCGTTTCAATATCAGCCGCATGTCCCCAGAGTAAGATTCCGTAAGACATTATACTGTGAAAATAACTAAAATACACTAGTCTCGCAGTATCTACATCTGTCAACTGTCTTATTTTCTTAACAGCATATGCAGCTGAACTTGACTTCTGGGCCAGATGGTCCAAAGACTATATCAGCACGATGCAGCAACGCACGAAGTGGAGAAGCAGCAAGGGGCCAAGTCTCGCCATCGGGACGCTCGTGCTTGTGAAGGAAGAACGACTCCCGCCGTCGCAATGGAGACTGGGCCGCATCATCAGTACGTGCCCGGGGAAGGATGGCATCGCCAGGGTCACACTGATAAAAACGGCAAAGGGAAACATCAAACGTTCATTTAATAATATCTGTCCCCTGCCTATGGGCGATATTTAATTGTATTCTTTCATTACATTTAATACTTACCGATTACTTAAGTACTTTGAAACTGTAATTAAAATATTTTTTGTATTACTTTTCAATGAAACAAAACGATAGCAATAATTACTATAAGTAGTTAAAATAAATTTTGTATTACCTTTCAATGTAACAAAAAGAAAGTTAGGACATGTTATTTAATAAGTATTCCTTAATTTTTAACTTTAATCAACTTTCCCATGGTGTTCAATTTATTTTTCCATTATCCCTAAATCCCACTGAAGGTATTGGGTATTCTTTGTAATTTCATTTTTTCTCTCTTGAATGAGATTACAAGGAAGAGGTAACTTGTGTTTGAGGTGTACCTAAGGTAATCAACCCTAGACCCTCTTTGAAATAAACTAACTTTATTATTTCAAGGTGGGGAGTATGTTACTGCAAGTAACACTTATATTTCTCGTAGCGACACCTAGTCTATTTAGCATAAACTATGTAAAGCGACATCTAGTCTATCTAGCAAAAACTATGTAACTAGATTTCTCGATGATGTAGCAAGACCATTGTAAATCTATATGAGCAGGCTTATATTAGCATACTAATAAATTCAACACCTATCGAATAGATGGCGCTAGCGCCAATACTAGTTACTAAGGATAATATTAGTTAATTAGAGGGCGCTAATGTCTGCCTATAAATACGGCCATTACTGTTTGTGAACCCTTTTTTATTTGCATCAATACACCACTCGATACGGATCGCAATCTACTCTTTCATTGTCCCACAAGTCCACCATCAAGGCGTAGTTTGGGTCTTAACACATTCATACAAGATGGACTGACTAATATCCTAATCTCCATATTGTTTATGAATCCCTGCAAAAAATTCACATATTCTTTCTTTCCTTAAATCAAAGCTCCTGTCATGTGTAACGTTCTTCAGTTCAAGTTCAATTATAGAAAGAAAAACTCACAAAGTCGCACTTTTGAGTAGCATAGAACATAAGAAATTTTCCTTTGTAGTAACTGAAGAACATTATACAAGACAAACACAAATATAAGAAAACACAGTAAAACAGAAAAATAAAATGTGGGCCACGAGATGCGTAGCCGTTGTTGGTTTAGCTTAAACTGAGTGCAGCAGGTCGAGACGCTTTCGTCCCAGCTTTGCGTTTACATAATGGTTATAGCTACTTATGTTCTACTTATAGGTAAGTATATTATATGTAGTTAAAGCTATGTGGAGTCCGTTGCTAACAGGCGCTTTTATTGTCATGCGGATTTCTGGCCGCATGTGGGCCATGCCCGCATGTGTGATTCCCCATAAAGGGGTGGTTTGAGGATAGAAATGAGCCATTCGGGAGCACTTGTAGGAGCACTAGTCTGAGCACTTGTACGAGCACTTGTCCGAGTACTTGTCCGAGCACTTGTACGAGCACTTGTACACTTGACCGAGCACTCGCCCGAGCACTTGACCGAGCACTCGCCTGAGCACTTGACTGAGCACTCGCCCGAGCACTTGACCGAGCACTCACCCAAGCACTCGCCTAAGCACTTGACCGAGCACTTGACCGAGCACTTGACCGAACACTCGCCTGAGCACTTGACCGAGCACTCGCACTTGAACGAGCACTCGACCGAGCACTTGACAGAGCACTCGCCCGAGCACTTGACCGAGCACTTGACCGAGCACTCACCCAAGCACTCGCCCGAGCACTTGACCGAGCACTCACCCAAGCACTCGCCTGAGCACTTGACCGAGCACTTGACCGAGCACTTGACCGAACACTCGCCCGAGCACTTGACCGAGCACTCGCACTTGAACGAGCACTCGACCGAACACTTGACCGAGCACTCGCCCGAGCACTTGACCGAGCACTCGCCCGAGCACTTGACCAAGCACTTGACCGAGCACTTGACCGAACACTCGCCCGAGCACTTGACCGAGCACTCGCACTTGAAAGAGCACTCGACCGAGCACTTGACAGAGCACTCGCCCGAGCACTTGACCGAGCACTCACCCAAGCACTTGACCAAGCACTCACCCAAGCACTTGACCGAGCACTCGACCTAACACTTGACCGAGCACTCGACCAAGCACTCGCCCGAGCACTTGACCGAGAACTCGACCGAGCACTCGCCCGAGCACTTGACCGAGCACTTGACCGAGCACGCGACCGAGCACTCGCCCGAGCACTTGACAGAGCACTCGCCCTAGCACTTGACCGAACACTCACCCAAGCACTCGCCTGAGCACTTGACCGAGCACTTGACCCAGCACTTGACCGAACACTCGCCCGAGCACTTGACCGAGCACTCACCCAAGCACTTGACCGAGCACTCACCCAAGCACTTGACCGAGCACTCGACCTAACACTTGACCGAGCACTCGACCGAGCACTCGCCCGAGCACTTGACCAAGCACTCGCCCGAGCACTTGACCGAGCACTTGACCGAGCACTTGACCGAACACTCGCCTGAGCACTTGACCGAGCACTCGCACTTGAACGAGCACTCGACCGAGCACTTGACAGAGCACTCGCCCGAACACTTGACCGAGCACTTGACCGAGCACTCACCCAAGCACTCGCCCGAGCACTTGACCGAGCACTCACCCAAGCACTCGCCTGAGCACTTGACCGAGCACTTGACCGAGCACTTGACCGAACACTCGCCCGAGCACTTGACCGAGCACTCGCACTTGAACGAGCATTCGACCGAGCACTTGACCGAGCACTCACCCAAACACTTGACCGAGCACTCACCCAAGCACTTGACCGAGCACTCACCCAAGCACTCGCCCGAGCACTTGACCGAGCACTCGACCTAACACTTGACCGAGCACTCGACCGAGCACTCACCCAAGCACTTGACCGAGCACTCACCCAAGCACTTGACCGAGCACTCGACCGAGCACTCGCCCGAGCACTTGACAGAGCACTCGCCCGAGCACTTGACCGAGCACTCGACTGAACACTTGACCGAGCACTCGCCCGAGCACTTGACCGAGCACTCACCCAAGCACTCGCCTGAGCACTCGCCCGAGCACTTGACCGAGCACTCGACCGAACACTTGACCGAGCACTCGCCCGAGCACTTGACCGAGCACTCACCCAAGCACTCGCCTGAGCACTTGACCGAGCACTTGACCCAGCACTTGACCGAACACTCGCCCGAGCACTTGACCGAGCACTCACCCAAGCACTTGACCGAGCACTCGACCTAACACTTGACCGAGCACTCGACCGAGCACTCGCCCGAGCACTTGACCGAACACTCGCCCGAGCACTTGACCGAGCACTCACCCAAGCACTTGACCGAGCACTCGACTGAGCACTCGCCCGAGCACTTGACAGAGCACTCGCCCGAGCACTTGACCAAGCACTCGACCGAACACTTGACCGAGCACTCGCCCGAGCACTTGACCGAGCACTCGCCCGAGCACTTGACCGAGCACTCGCCCGAGCACTTGACCGAGCACTCGACCAAGCACTCGCCCGAGCACTTGACCGAGAACTCGACCGAGCACTCGCCCAAGCACTTGACCGAGCACTCGACCGAGCACTCGCCCGAGCACTTGACAGAGCACTCGCCCGAGCACTTGACCGAACACTCACCCAAGCACTCGCCTGAGCACTTGACCGAGCACTTGACCCAGCACTTGACCGAACACTCGCCCGAGCACTTGACCGAGCACTCACCCAAGCACTTGACCGAGCACTAGACCGAGCACTTGACCGAACACTCGCCCGAGCACTTGACCGAGCACTCACCCAAGCACTTGACCGAGCACTCTCACAAGCACTTGACCGAGCACTCGACCTAACACTTGACCGAGCACTCAACCGAGCACTCGCCCGAGCACTTGACCGAACACTCGCCCGAGCACTTGACCGAGCACTCACCCAAGCACTTGACCAAGCACTCACCCAAGCACTTGACCGAGCACTCGACCTAACACTTGACCGAGCACTCGACCGAGCACTCGCCCGAGCACTTGACCGAGCACTCGCCCGAGCACTTGACCGAGCACTCGACCGAGCACTCGCCCGAGCACTTGACCGAGCACTCAACCGAGCACTCGCCCGAGCACTTGACAGAGCACTCGCCCGAGCACTTGACCGAACACTTGACCGAGCACTCGCCCGAGCACTTGACCGAGCTCTCACCCAAGCACTTGACCGAGCACTCGACCGAGCACTCACCCAAGCACTTGACCGAGCACTCGCCCAAGCACTCGCCTGAGCACTAGACCGAGCACTTGACCGAACACTCGCCCGAGCACTTGACCGAGCACTCACCCAAGCACTTGACCGAGCACTCTCACAAGCACTTGACCGGGCACTCGACCTAACACTTGACCGAGCACTCAACCGAGCACTCGCCCGAGCACTTGACCGAACACTCGCCCGAGCACTTGACCGAGCACTCACCCAAGCACTTGACCAAGCACTCACCCAAGCACTTGACCGAGCACTCGACCTAACACTTGACCGAGCACTCGACCGAGCACTCAACTAAGCACTTGACCGAGCACTCGACCTAACACTTGACCGAGCACTCGACCGAGCACTCGCCCGAGCACTTGACCGAGCACTCGACCGAGCACTCGCCCGAGCACTTGACCGAGCACTCTCACAAGCACTTGACCGGGCACTCGACCTAACACTTGACCGAGCACTCAACCGAGCACTCGCCCGAGCACTTGACCGAACACTCGCCCGAGCACTTGACCGAGCACTCACCCAAGCACTTGACCGAGCACTCGCCCGAGAACTTGACCGAGCACTCACCCAAGTACTCGCCTGAGCACATGACCGAGCACTTGACCAAGCACCTGACCGAACACTCGCCCGAGCACTTGACCGAGCACTCGCACTTGAACGAGCACTCGACCGAGCACTTGACAGAGTACTCGCCCGAGCACTCGACCGAGCACTCGCCCGAGCACTTGACAGAGCACTCGCCCGAGCACTTGACCGAACACTTGACCGAGCACTCGCCCGAGCACTTGACCGAGCACTCACCCAAGCACTTGACCGAGCACTCGCCCGAGAACTTGACCGAGCACTCACCCAAGTACTCGCCTGAGCACATGACCGAGCACTTGACCGAGCACTTGACCGAACACTCGCCCGAGCACTTGACCGAGCACTCGCACTTGAACGAGCACTCGACCGAGCACTTGACAGAGTACTCGCCCGAGCACTTGACCGAGCACTCACCCAAGCACTTGACCGAGCACTCACCCAAGCACTTGACCGAGCACTTGACCGAGCACTCGACCGAACACTTGACCTGCACTCACCCAAGCACTTGACCGAGCACTTGACCGAACACTCGCCCGAGCACTTGACCGAGCACTCACCCTAGCACTTGACCGAGCACTCGACCGAGCACCCAAGCACTTGACCGAGCACTCGACCGAGCACTCGCCCAAGCACTTGACAGAGCACTCGCCCGAGCACTTGACCGAGCACTTGACCGAACACTTGACCGAGCACTCGCCCGAGCACTTGACCGAGCACTCACCCAAGCACTTGACCAAGCACTCACCCAAGCACTTGACCGAGCACTCGACCTAACACTTGACCGAGCACTCACCCAAGCACTTGACCGAGCACTTGATCGAACACTCGCCCGAGCACTTGACCGAGCACTCGACCGAGCACTCGCCCGAGCACTTGACCAAGCACTCACCCAAGCACTTGACCGAGCACTCGACCTTACACTTGACCGAGCACTCGACCGAGCACTCGCCCGAGCACTTGACCGAGCACTCGACCGAGCACTCGCCCGAGCACTTGACCGAGCACTCGACCGAGCACTCGCCCGAGCACTTGACAGAGCACTCGCCCGAACACTTGACCGAGCACTCGCCCGAGCACTTGACCGAGCACTCACCCAAGCAATTAACCGAGCACTTGACCGAGCACTCGACCGAACACTTGACCTGCACTCACCCAAGCACTTGACCGAGCACTTGACCGAGCACTTGACCGAACACTCGCCCGAGGACTTGACCGAGCACTCGACGAAGCACTCGTCCGAGCACTTGACCGAACACTCGCCCGAGCACTTGACCGAGCACTCACCCAAGCAGTTGACCGAGCACTCGCCCGAGCACTTGACAGAGCACTCGCCCGAGCACTTGACCGAGCACTCGACCTAACACTTGACCGAGCACTCACCCAAGCACTTGACCGAGCACTCACCCAAGCACTTGACCCAGCAATCGACCTAGCACTCGCCCGAGCACTTGACAGAGCACTCACCCGAGCACTTGACCGAGCACTCGACCGAGCACTTGACCGAGCACTCGACCGAGCACTCGCCCGAGCACTTGACCGAGCACTCGACCGAGCACTCGACCGAGCACTCGCCCGAGCACTTGACCGAGCACTCGCCCGAGCACATGACCAAGCACTTGACCGAGGTATACTCAAGGCGCAAGTTTGGAAAACGATCATCTTGGTTTTTACTGTAAGCTGTTTATTATTCCATATTCTTGTACAAAGCCTACTGAACATCGTGGCTGCCTCGTCGAAGCGAGTGTTAATCTCTCCATCAATAGAAAGATTGCTCTACACAGATGACCACGAGTAACAAAAAAAAAACTACTTCAAAAACTTCAAAAGTCGCTCCATCTACGAGATGCTAGGCTGGTATGAGTAACCCTGTGCGAGAATTACGGTCTTTTTGGCATTAACTGATATGGACAACTGGGATCATGCATGAGCAAATTAGTGCAGGAGAACTTGGAGCTCTGATTAGTTTTCACCACGAAAACTGCGTCTCGGCAACGAGCAAGTGTTTACATCATGATTGCGGCGAGACTTTAAATGGGCGAGGTTGAATAATTTGCCATCTACTCTCATGTGTAAGTGAACTCCTTGATGCGAATCGCCAATATCGACTTAAAGCATGGAGAATTTGATAAATAGTGTTGGTGCTAAAACGCTCCAACGCTCACGAACTGCACATTTTGAAAGGATCGGAAGTGGAATCATTAAAGATTATGGTACTTTTCATATTATCATGAAAGGATTGATCTATTTTCAGCAACTTTGGGAGAAATCCTATTTGTGAACCCTCCTTGTGAAACGTGTCAAAGGCGTTATTTAAGTCAAAAAATGTGATTGTGCGTTGCATTTTGCTTTTTGCTCATGAAATTTTTTCCTGGAGTTGGCGAATTATCCGTAGTAGATCTTTGTAGTAAATCTCACCAGATATTTTGGTGTACAAATCTTTAATGATATCCCATTCCACTTCCATGGGGTTCACCGGTGTCCCAATTGGCTATTTTCTATCTCACAAAGGTACTTAAAGTATCCGAGATTGAATTTGATTTGATTGAAAATATTAATATAGTAAAGATATTATATTATTTTCCTGCCTTAACGATTTATATCATTTGACACGATCCAATCCTTTAAACTGTTACAAAACAAGTTGAAATATATCATTAAACACGTAATTTTATGTGATATTTTTTGTATTTTTTAATTCATCATTGTTAATTATGTAGTTTATTGTATTTAATCTACTGCTAAGTAAAGATGCAACTTTTTTGCGAGAGTTTTGTTTTGGAACTTTTGTGACTTATTAGTATAAATGTATTTAAATGATATCTCAATACGTAGGTATATCATTTTTCACCAATAACATTAAAATAAATAGTTGTGGTGTAAAATAATATAAGTGTTCTTATATTACATTACACATGTACATTCTGATGTTTCGAATAATATAAGTCACTCTTTTTCTTATTTGCTCCTAATGTATTAATTTAAATGCTACTCTTTATACATCATAATAAAGATGCTCAAAATTATATCCTGGAACATTTTCTACATCATAAATAAAAATAATAACAAAAAAGTTATACGCAAGTAAAGGTGCAAAAACTTTAAAGCCGTTTTTCTCAAAACTGCAATTTCGGACTTATAGCGTTTTTCACCGAGGGTACAGAATTATCCACCGAATTTTAAATGCAATTTTCATAAATATAAAACACCTACTTCCAGCCACAAAATCTGTTGGCTTCTTTGTCATCTTCCATCTATACACTATCCTTCACAATCGTGCGAAGTTTCATTGACAGAGAAATTAATGTTGGGGTCTCCATACAAAGAAACTCCTCGATGACTGGGCTACATATCATGTCCACTGCTGGGACACGAGTCTCCATCCATGCCTCGGGAACATTATACTCTTCACACGGGGGCCTAGTCTGGATTGATGGAGGTTGTGGGGCCTGTGTGGAACCCTAGTGTCAAATTTTTTTCAACCTGCTTGTAAGGCCTCTGCTATGGTTTACAAGTAGGTATTCATTTATAAGATAAGTTATATAAATGCCAAAAAATCCTTTATTTACTTAAGAAGACTATCCATACAAAGTTAACCGACCAGGATGACAGATTTGTATGATTGATAAGTCCAATTTTTTTGGTATTTTTATTTCATTACATATGTAAAAGACTGTTTGTTTCCTAAATAAAATAAATAAAAATAAATAAATAAATTACCCCTAGAAAGGGACGCTTTGTACCAAAACAACACCCTCTATACTTCATTCCAATCAAAAAAAAAGCAAAAGGTAAACAAACATAGTATGCAGATGACATTGACATGTGTCAGATCCATAGTAAGTTTGTTTACGTTTTGCTTTTTTTTGATTGGAATGAACCATACGTATGTAGGTCAACTAATTGAATTTTCATAAGAAAAAGCACAGGATTTATGTGAACACAAAATGTTAACTATAATTTTATTATGTCTACATTGTTAGAATAGTTGATAGTTATCTAGCGATCCCTACAATGTGACAACACCGACCCGCGTTATAGTCTATTATATTAAATACACATATAATAAATATATTACATAAATACACCAAAACGCCAGTAACAAATATTTGTTTATAGTGGGGAATTTAGTGCAACACCTAGTATGGGAACCGTTTTATTTTGGATCCGGCGCTCAAACTTGGCATAGTTATTCCCTAGACCGTTCTAAGTGGATTAAGCCCGGGAGCCATCGGGAGCCATCCCCCGTTTGGCAGGGGGAGGGGGGAAAAGTTTGTTTCTGCCGCACTCCATTTGTGGGCTTATATCTCGAAAACTATTGGCACTAGGGCAAGTAAGACATCATTTTCGTATGATTCAAGGATAAGGAATTCATTTCTGTAACAAAAAAAAAGACTTTTCATATATAAAAAAAGAAATATTTGATAAAACGTATAAAACATGACTACATTTTTTCCGCATATGTGTCGATTAATTTTTAATGGTCTAAGATATTAGCATGAAAAAAATATATTCTGAAAGCCACACTTCCTAGGAACATAAAAATATAAATTTCATTAGAATAGCATAATAAATACTTAGTGAAAAAAATATAATTCAATGCGTGGCATAAAACGCTGCGGTCCGCGCGGTTCTAACTTTCAGCAGTTATATTTCTTTTTTTTCTACTAAAAGTATTTTCTTTTTTTTCCAAAATTGAATTTGTCATCCTTGAAATATCCGAAAATGATATCGGACTTGGAGATATAAGCCCCATAAGAAGCGCGACCCAACAAGTAGATAATGAAGAGTGGGTGGTTTTTTCCACATATTTATCGATTAACTTTTAATGGTCTAAGATATTAGCATGAAAAAAATATATTCTGAAAGCCACATTTCCTATGATTATAAAAATATAAATTTCATTAGAATAGCGTAATAAATACTTAGAGAAAAAAAATATAATCAGAGCATCACTTGGCAGAGTAGCATAAAACGCGCGGTTTTAGTATCTGTTGTTCGTAAGTAAATAAAATGAATCATCTAGTGCCCAAAAATGACTGTTAAGTTACATAATATAAATAGGTACATAATATTATTATTTCAATATTTCTCGCACGCACAAAATATTTGTCACGTAAAACAAAATATATTTTTCTTATAAAATCTTACTTACGTAACAATTTCTCATACGAATTATGGTGGTTTACTATCTAACTTGCGTTGTATTATGGTGGTCTACTGTCTAACTTGCGTGGTCGTGTTGATCACCCAGGTTAACTGACTTCAGAAAAGGTCATACATACATAACCATAATGAGTTGACTGTTATTGGCGCATTAATCTCGTAACCGTTTACGTGCTCCGCAAGCCACGTCAAATTTTTTTCTTGACAACTGATGAAGTCCACGCTCATACCAGCGCCTATATAACTCCAAAACCCCGAAAGCTTTCAGCTCGAGTCGCACAGCCGCTTCGAATGCAGAAGGTTTGTGGAAATTGTCCAAACGGCTGAGAATAAGGCTTTCAAATTAAGACGTTCAAAAATAACATCTCGGATCTCGGACCTCACCAGCGAGCTCATGGATAACAGATGGAGCCTGATTCTGAAATCCTCTGAAGATGCTTGCCAATATCGGTGACTAAACAGACAGATCTCCAAGTCCTTGATCCGCGATATACGTCAATTAATACCAATCGTATTAAAGAAGCTACCGAGCGCAATAAAAGAGCGGGATCTGTCTGCTGGTTAAAGCCAACTGACAAAGCTGAAGGCCGAGGATGGTAGAGTCATGTCGTCCAAGCCCGAGGTGTTGGAAGAGGTTGAGAAGTTCTACGGACAATTATACACGACTACATGCTTACCTGTCGTCAGTAATCTGGCTGAAGACCCGAGAGCCAGATTGACCCGACACTATACCGAAGATATCCCAGACTTCAGCCTGTGTGAGATGAGAATGGCTCACAAACAGCTTAAGAACAAAAAGGCACCGAATGATGATGGAATTACGGCTGAGCTTCTGAAAGCAGGTGGAGAACCGGTACTTATAGCTCTTCAGAAGCTATTTAATTCCGTCATGCTCGAGGGACGAACGCCTTCAGCATGACACAGAAGTGTGGTGGTGCTTTTTTTTTATTTTTTTATCCACAATTGGTAAGCTTTTGGCATCATCTCACCTGGTGGTAAGTGACGATGATGCCGAAGATGGAAGCGGGCTTACCAAGATTCCCCAACGCAATGGGGAACTGGCTATCTTATCTTCATGCCGGAACACATCAATGCTGTCAACATTGATGTTTGGCGGCAAGACTTACATAAGATGGTGGTAGCTAGCCAGGCGGGCTCAGAAAATGCCCTACCACCAACCAAACCGAGTCCTACAAAGTTGGACCCCACCGGGAATCGAACAGGCGACCTCCTGATGTGAAGCGAGCGGACTAGCCGCTAGGCCAAGGAGGCGGTTAAAACGGCGGCGCTCTTCTTTAAGAAGAAGAAAGGTGATAAGATAAGACAAGCTGTTTCCGAGAGTCATTACGAATCGTCTCGAACGCAGGTTTGACGACTTTCAGCCTCCCGAACAAGCCGGTTTCCGAAAAGGCTTCAGTACCGTAGACCACATACCTACATACACTGCGGCAGATTATACGGAAGATCGAAGAGTATAATGGCTTGTGTAAACTATGAGAAAGCCTTATAATTCGATCAAGATTCGAGACCTGGGCTGTGTAACAGTCTTTCCAACAGTGCCAAAATGACTATCGATACATCGAAGTGTTGAATTGTTTGTATGAAAACACCACCATGTCGGTCCACCTCCAGGATCAGAATTCAAAACCTATTCGGCTGTAGCGTGGGGTGAGACTGGAAGACGTTTTCAAGCTTCTGGACTGAAGAAGACTCGGCATCAACATCAATGGTGAGTACATCACTTACCTTCGATTTGCTGACGATATCGTGATCATTGCTGAGACCTAGGAGGACCTAGGCGCAATACTCGATGGACTCAGTAGAGTCTCCCAACAAGTGGGTCTTAAAATTAACGTGGATAAGACGAAAACATGTCAAACGTCCGTGTTGGGTGTAACACGGACGTTTGACATGTTTTCTCTGAAGTTTGGAGACTCTACACTCGAAGTTGTTGAAGAATATGTATACCTGGGACAAACAGTCCCATCAGGTAGGTCCAACTTCGAGAAAGAGATCAATAGTACAATCCAACCCGGCTGGACAGCCTTCGGGAAGCTCCGCAATATGTTCACGTCCAAAATACCGCAGTGTCTCAAGACTAAAGCCTTTGACTAGGGTGTTGCCAGTGATGACATATGGATTCGAGACATGGTCGCTTACTATGGGCCTCATAAAAAGGCTCAAGGTCACCCAAAGGGCGATGGAGCGTGCTATGCTTGGTGTTTCCCTACGTGATCGAATCAGAAATGAGGAGATACGTAGGAGAACTAAAGTTACCGACATAGCTCTCAGAATCGCTAGACTTAAGTGGCAGTGGGCAGGGCACATAGCTCGTAGAACAGATGGCCGTTGGGGTAGTAAAGTTCTCGAGTGGCGACCGCACACTGGAAGACGCAGTGTGGGCAGGCATCCGACTCGGTGGGCCGACGACCTGGTGAAGGTTGCGGGAAGCCGCTGGATGCGAGCCGCACAGGACCGGTCGGTGTGAAAATCCTTGGGGAAGGCCTTTGTCCAGCAGTAGACGTCTTTCGGCTGATAGATAGATAGACAGATAGATAGTAAACCACCATAAGTCGTATGAGAAATAGTCACATTTTTCGGATTTTCTCATATTACGTTTTTTTAAGGAAAATATTTTTTGTTCTACGTGACAAATATTTTTTGCGTGCGAAAAATATTTAAATAATAATATTTTATACCTATTTATATGATGTTACTTAACAATCATTTTTGGGCGCTAGATGATTCATTTTATTTACTTAAGAACAACAGATACTAAAACCGCGCGTTTTATGCTACTCTGCCGAGCATCAAATTATATTTTTTTCACTAAGTATTTATTATGCTATTCTAATGAAATTTATATTTTTATAATCCTAGGAAATGTGGTTTTCAGAATATATTTTTTCATGCTAATATCTTAGACCATTAAAAGTTAATCGACGCATATGTGGAAAAAAACCACCCACACTTCATTATCTACTTGTTGGATCGCTCTTCTTTTGGGGCTTATGTCTCCATAACTATAGGTATCAGGGCAAGACCGATATCATTTTCGGATATGTCAAGGATGAAAAATTCATTTCTGCAACAAAAGAACATACTTTTCATAGAAAAAAAGAAAGAAATATAACTTCTGAAAGTTAGAACCGCGCGGACCGCGCGTTTTATGCCACACTGCCACGCACTGAATTATATTTTTTTCACTAAGTATTTATTATGCTATTCTAATATAACTTATATGTTTATAATTCTAGAAAGTGTGGCTTTCAAAATATATTTTTTTCATGCTTATATCTTGGACCATCAAAAAATAATCGACACATATACGGAAAAAATGTAGTCATGTTTTATACGTTTTATCAAATATTTCTTTTTTCATATGTAGAAAGTCATTTTTTTTGTTACAGAAATGAATTCCTTATCCTTGAATCATACGAAAATGATGTCTCACTTGCCCTAGTGCCAATAGTTTTGGAGATATAAGCCCACAAACGGAGCGCGGCAGAAACAAACTTTCCCCCCCTCCCCCTGCCAAACGGGGGATGGCTCCCGATGGCTCCCGGGCTTAATCCACTTAAAACGGCCTTGGGAACAACTATGCCGAGTTTGAGCGCCGGATCCAAAATAAAACGGTTCCTTGCACTAAATCCCCGACTATAATACAATTTTCACCCCAAAATTTAAAGCGCAAGTAAAAGCAGCAGCTTTTAGCAGTTCTTACGATTTAGAAAAAAAATTCACTCTTTAGAATCTCTGTATCTCGGCGCCGCGGAAAAATGTGCAAAAAATTTGTACTGCACCCCTTGAGTGTATAACCATTGGACATACAATGTTTCCTTAAATTCTGAATTTTTGTAAGATAAAATATAATAATATTTGAATCTATGACGACTGAATTGTATACATATAAGGTGTTAATAAATCAGTTGGTAGTATTTCAATTGGGGCTTCTACTCATGAAACTGAACAACTTTCCCAAAGGAACCCATAATCAATTCGCAAAAAAAAATTAACTTCCCATACTAAGTGGGCCGATCAGGTGACCGACTTTTTAAACTAAGATAAATAAAAACTTTGAAAAATAAGACACGAATTGACTATGGGTTCCATAGGGAAAGTTGTTCAGTTTCACTAGTAGAAGCCCCAATTTAAATAGTACCAGCTAATTTGTTAACACCTTGTATATTAGTAAACTATACGATCATTTATATTTAAAAACAATATCTATTGTACTTAGCGTCTAATCTTTGGGGACAAAGATACACCCAAGGTGTAATAAAATAGGTCTGTATAGGACCCATTTACTGGAGGTCTCTACTCATAAAACTGAACAACTTTTGTACTATGACTTTGCTGATTATTGCATAAAAAAATCGAGAGTTCATAGTACTTTTTTTTAATAAAAGTATCGGGTGGTGCAGCGGGTGGTCTTCCTAACCAGAGGTCTCGGGTTCAAATCCTGGCCAGTGTAGATTCTCATACCGACTGCTTTAACGGTGAAGGAAAACATCGTGAGGATTTCTAGATGTGTATATGATGGTCGCATTGCATACGTCCGTAAGCGTAAATCTAAATGCCTTACAAGAGACCGCGGGTGATGCTAAGTGCAACCCTATAGTAGGCAACCGCCGTCTATACCTTGTGGATAGGACGGTTAAATGTGCCACACTATAAGAGAGAGAGAGAGAGAGTATTTTTACGACTTCACCAAAGTCGTAGATGAAAAGTATTTCAGACTGATGAGTAGAATCCTCAGTAAACTGGTGTTACATACATCTATTTTGGTACATCTTATATAATTTTATGTATGTTGATATTTCAGTGCCGGTAGAAAATGCCCCAACCGTAATATAGTTTGGAATTGGGTTTCTCCGTAATTTACCTTTGCACACGTGTCTTCGTTATGATACGAATACGGTTTTCCTTCACCTAGTTTCAGTGAAAGGCACCATAACCTCTATTTCTGATGAACTAGATTAATCGGTGCTCTAATCTTGCAGAGCAATTTTGAATAAGGCACAAAAGTATACTAACTTTTCATAATTGAGCATTCAACTTTTCTGTTAATAATATCATCCACAACTGGCAAGCCCTTGGCTTCAACTAACCTAGTGGTAAGGATGGTGACGATGTTGTTCGGCATTATCTTCACTTACCACCATGGAAGCGGGTGGATGGATAAACTTTTTTTAATAGATCTTTCATGCTTGAAAATAAAAGAGGATGTGAGATAGTAGAGTGCGTTTCAACAAATAGTTTCTATGCCGTTATGTTGTCTATCAACGACATTAACACGCGAAGACGCTTCTACCGATTTTGTTAGTGTGTGTCTGCGTTCTTTGTAGTGTGTGTCTGAGTTCTATGTAGTGTGTGTGGAAAACATTGCTGCCAACATAACGGCTTAGGAACTATTTGTTGAAACGCACTCTACTGTGCATAGCAGTATACGTACATTCGTGGCGTTCCAAAATTTGAAATGTTCAAACAATACACATTAGGGATGTGCGATATTTTTATTTGATCCGATCTTGAGTATCAATACGATATCGATCTGCCGTACGATCGCATGGTTTCGATCCAATCCTAAAATCGCAGATCGAATGCTCGTTGATCCGATCTTCAAAAGATCGAATCGGTGCATGCCTACTATGGAAGGCAGTTATCGCTTACCATCAGGTGATCCGTCTGCTCGTTTACCAGTTATGCCATAAAAAAAATATACCTACCTAACCTACTTTTGTGATCATAATTTTCTAAACACATTTTATATAATATTTACATTTATTACAATGGCGATAAACATAAATTAAAGCAAAGTCAACACCATAAATAATTGCTGGTGTTTTTTGGAAACGATGACAAATATTTGTATTGTATTACCATGACTGGCTTGCAGTAGACTTTCCGCAAAATAAATAATCTGCTTTATAAGTAAACTAATTATTTTCAAATTTTATAATATTTTGTAAGATACTATCTGCTAAAGGTAAGCAAGTGTAGTCATGTAAACTTTATTAAGAATGTTTTTGGTTTAGTAAATTAATAACCAGCTCTCATTATTACCCAACTGAATAACTAAGTAATGTTGATACCGTATAACTTTATTGAAAAAACGTAACTGATTAATGTCCAATAAGAAGAAAATTTATTTTACGATAAAAACGAGTCATTTACCCAGTTTTTTCTTACCACAATAGTCTAGAGGAATGGCAGCAAAATAAATTATGTGCTAGTTGATCACTCACTTTCTCTTCAGCTGAAAAGACAAAAACAATATTTCTTGTTTGTTTGTTTGTAAACTTTTTATTGTAATAAAAAACAAAGTACAATACATCAAAAAAAGGACAACATATACAAGGGCTGACTTATCCCTTACGGGATCTCTTCCAGTCAACCTTACTTTCTTTGTATCCCATCCTCAATTTTTATTAATCTAAATTACAAAATAAGGCTATAAATGACGCTGAAAAACAATGACGTCACGTCTTGGTATTTCAAACATCTTTAGAACAAATTGTCATTTCTGCGCGTCTATGGGATCAGTTTTGACAGACGGTAAAAAGTAACTCAAATAATTACATATAATCATCTACTTACCCTGTTCTCTGTTCTGAAAAATACCTTGCGAGACCGCTGTGAGTGAAGAAGAAATTTACTAGAAAAAAATATACTAGAAAAAAAGAAGATGCTGTTGAAAATACGACTGTAGGCAGGAATTAATTTTACAATGAAACTTGAATGTCCTTGTGTGTCTATCGGACCAATTATGGTTGAGGGAAGTTTACTTACCCCCTAATCCAATTAGACTACGCAGTGGGAAATAGAGCCGCCTCCCCACTACATTAAGGTCAGCGTAAGCTGGCGTAAGTATAGTTTACAAATAGTACAAAGTGTCACAGACACGTTGTAAGTTTGTGTTTCTGGTAAGGTCCGACCGAACCAGGATTTTCAGTCTCGGCCGAGACCGAGACCGAGACCGAGACTAAGAATCAATTAAGAATCAAAAATATGAGAAATAAAAATGTATATTTGAATTACCGAATCGCTAACGTCGTCGGGCGTACTGTCTCGGCCTGGCCGAGAATCTCGGCGTTTCTTAGCCGAGACCGAGACCGACAATCTCGGCCTGATTTTAGCCAAGAATGACTGATGCCGAGACCGAGATGTCGGTCGGACCTTAGTTTCTGGTTGTAGTAATATAGTGCATAAAAGCCCTTCATGAGATATCGCTCCAATTATAATTATATAGGGAGGTAAGAAAATAATAATTCTAATTTATTACATGGAAGTTTTACATACGAGAATATCAATTTTCCTGTAAATAATGTGTTTGTTAATGAGCCTAAGATATTGTTAGGTTTCCTACTCTACCCTGGTTGATTCTAAATCACTTTTTGTATTTCCAATTATATATACGTAAATAAAAATAATATCAACTAGCAAACCAATCGTGTAGGTGTAGACAAAGAATAGAAACACGAAAGCTCCAAAACACTGGATTCATTGACAGACACTAATCCGATTTCTCTGTACTTAACAGAGTTTGGGGTTCCGAGAAAAAACAATGAAAATATTTATTGTACCTAGTAAATAAAATTATAACTTTACCAGTCAAAGAGATGAAAGTATCATATAATACTGAGCGCATAAGAAAATGATTGAAAATTCCATTAATAAAATGACCTATTATCAATTTCACGTCACATAAATTTTGATTAGGTACCTATTTAAAAGGGCTGTAGCCAACCGTCCTACAGCCCTTTTAAATAGGTACCTAGGTGTAGTAGGTTCATTGGATAATCGAACCACGTTTTCTCCTGTCTCTCTGTAATGATTATACCTAAGTAAATGGTATTTAACAGTATCTCATCTCATTTCACTTCTCACTAATATTATAAATACGAAAGTATGGATGTTTGTTTATTTGTTTGTTCCACTTTCACGCCAAAACTACTCAACGGATTGAATGAAATTTGGTGGGTAGATAGATAAAGCACTCGGCTAACACATAGAATAATTTTTATCCCGGAAAACTTAGCTTTCCTTTAGGGTTATTTGTACATTAACATTTTCTTTCTCTCTGGACCCAATTTTGATGAAAGTATCATATAATACGGTCACATAAGAAAATGATCGAAAATTCCATTAATAAAAATGACCAGTTATCAATTTCTTATAACAGAAATTTTGATTAGGTACCTATTTAAAAGGGCTGAAGCAAACCGTGCAAGCCCAACATTCGTTGGATAATCGAACCACGTTTTCTCCTGTCTATCTGTAATGATAATACCTAAGTAAATGGTATTTAACAGTATATCATCTCACCTCACTTCTCACTAATATTATAAATGCGAAAGTATGAATGTTTGTTTATTTGATTGTTCCACTTTCATGCCGTAACTACTTAACGGATTGAATGTTTGGTGGGTAGATAGATAAAGCACTCGGCTAACACATAGGATAATTTTTATCCTGGAAAACCTAACTTTCCTTTAGGGTTTTTTGCACATTAACATTTTCTTTCTCTCTGGACCCAATTTTGGAGGCCATGTAGACGAAGCCGTTGGCGAAAACTAGTTAGATATAACCTACAGATCTAGGTTAGATAGACATTATTCATACTTTTGTCCTACACTCTAATTATACTGTTTAATGTCTCAGGTTTAATGTAAATGGAAATGACAATGCACGAAAGGAAAGGCCATTTTGCGCAGCCCATTTCTTTACAGATGCAAATTATATACAGGACAAACTGTATTTTATGAATATGTATGGACTAATTAACATTATCATACATACTAAATACTTGACAGAAATAAAAAAGTCTCGAAACGTTCAAGGTAAAACTACAGTGAACCAAAGCTTTTTAAGTAAATTTTGCCGCAAAGCACAGTTAAAATACGTTATAAGTTAACGTTAGTAGTGGAACAATAAAACTATACGATAATGGCTACATGGGGAGGCGAAACTGCAGAAAACTATCCCTAATTAGTTGTTAATATTAATTTTATACAGGACATTAAAAAAGTGCGTTTGAAATTTTAAGTGGTTACTCAGAATCAAGTATAGAATACAAGAAAAATATTTAAAAAACCTATCTACAACTTTTTTTTCAGTTTCCCAGACAAATTCTTGATTCACTACTTATTCAGATTTAATAAGGGAATCTGAAAAAAATATTTGAAGAGCGTTTTTTTCAATTGATTCTGAGTAACCCCTTAAAATTTTAAACGCAGTTTCTTTAACATCCTGTATTGTTATAATAATAATAATAATCTTTATTACACATAAAAAAGAAAGTTTTACAGACAGTTTTATCCATTCAACAGTTTCTTATATGATTACACAGCATTTTAAGAAGTCGTTTCAAAACCAAGGTAGGGTGAGGTAGAATTTAACTCGGAGAAATGAGAGAGACGTAGCTATTTTGAGAAAGAGACAAAAATATGATTTTGGAACGCTTGCGAGTGATTCCAGAGTGACAGGGTAACAAACGTAATCGAAAATAATTCATAAAGGTTTCTAGCTTTTTTGGGTAGTATTCTGTCTTATTTATGGCTTTAACACATTCGCAGATACAAGCAATCGTATTTCAAAACAATTCCGAAGATAAAATGTTTGTATGTCTTAGTCTTTTTGACATTGACTACGAACTTCCCGCCGAATAAACTGTCAGGCGAATTTTAACGGTAATCAAACAGCGTTAAAAATCGCACTTGTCAGAGTGAAAATCGCATTCACGAAGGCGTTCCAAAATCCCGACGGAGAACTGTCAGGCGATCATTCGGTTACCCTCGGTTTCACTCGGCTCGGTTTTGGAACGATTTAGGGTAAAATTCGCATCACCCCGAGTGAAATCTTTGGTATTGGAACGCAACCTAAGACTCTAGTCTCTGTGCTAGGCAGAGCCTGTATTACAGAGACTAGTCCCTTCCAAAAGTGAACATAGTAGTACATATTAAGTGTGAGACTTGTTTGGACTATTATATGAAAAGAATAAAAATAAAGAATAGTAATAACAAATGTATTAGGGTGTGTGGAGAGTAAAAGGGAGTTGTGTGTGTGTGTGTATGTGTGTGTGTGTGTGTGTGTGTGTGTGTGTGTGTGTGTGTGTCTTTGTGTGAGTATGTGTATGTGTGTGTGTGTGTGTGAGTATGCGTGTGAGTGTGTGTGTTTGTACTTGTATTAGTTATGTAGTATAGTATATTTTTAAATGTATTGGATTTTATATATTTCTATGGGCCGTGTGCCTGAAATAAACGGATAAATAAATAAAAGTACCTAGAGGAAAATGGACCAAACACAGGGTGTAAAAAAACACTCCCGGTAACTTAAACGATAGATATCAATGATGAAAAATTCGCAAAAAATTGGGCTTTCCATACAAAATAGGCTGACTAACCAATCAATCCGGGAGTTGACTGCATCAAAAATAGTAATAATAATGATCCGGGACAAATCACACACGGTCATCTGGCCCCAAACTAGGATTCCCTGTATCTTGGGAACCAGAAATTGATATACATACAAATACATTTAAATACATACATATATAGATATTATACACCTAGACTCAGAGCAAACAATTCTGCTCATCACAGAAAAGTTTTCTCTGTGTGGGGATCGTACCCACGACTCTCAGATCAGAGGTCAGGATCGTTAACCACTTAGCCACCGAGTCAGTCATTTCTGAAATATTGGAATGGAATAAAAATGAAAATATTATTATTAGATGTTTTATTAAAATTGTAGATTGTAGAAAAACTAACTCGCACGGATTTTTATTACATGTACAGTTCTTAATTTATAAAATCTTCGTAATAAGTATGCAAATTATTACTTCTATAATTTTATCTGCTTGAATCTATAGTTATTTTTTCTCACTTCCTTCTGTACTCGTAATTACGAGTAATTAAAGTTCATTTTAGAGCTTTAGGTAAAGGCATTACCGGCACATAAATTTTAACGTAATTTTAATCTGCTTAAATCAATATTTTTTTCTCGGCTATGTACTCGTTAACGTTTAACGTTAACAACCCATATCGTCCCCACTACAGGGGCACGGGGCATCAGAATGGCAACGGGAAATATACCTCAGCTTCGTTGACTTCGAAAAAGCTTTTGACACCGTGAGATGGTCCAGTATCTGGTCCCGCCTCGACAAAATTGGAGTCCCTCCTAAAATCAGAGACTTGCTGAAAACAATTTACAAGAAATACTCTTATAAAGTAGCACACGTCGGTCTCATCTCCGACGACATTGACGTGCATGCAGGAGTCAGGCAAGGCTGTCTTCTCTCGCCCTTGCTGTTCCTCATCGTCCTAGATGGTATAACGCACAGAGCCAACGATGGCAAACGACGCGGTATAGAGTGGGGGTTGACCGAGCAATTGGACGACCTAGACTACGCTGATGACCTGTGTCTGCACAGCCACAAGCACGTTGACATGCAAGCCAAACTGGATGATCTGCAGCCCGAGGCCCTTGTCGATGGTCTTAAAATCAACACGCGAAAGACCCAGGAAATGCGCACAGAAGGGAAGAACGCGCTCCCTCTAAAACTAGGTACACAACGCATTAAGCGTGTAGAGAATTTTAAGTACCTCGGCAGTGTCGTGTCGTATCAGAAACTGGAGGGACTGAGGAGGACATCACCTCGAGGATAGCCAAAGCCAGGGCGACCTTCGCGCAACTCCGACCCGTATGGCGTTCACGGAAGCTGACACGAAGAGTAAAATTCAAAATCTTCCGATCCATCGGTGCGAGACGTGGAGGGTTACCAAAAATATCACGCAGCGGATCCAAGTCTTCGTCAACCGGTGTCTCCGACAAATACTCGGAATCTTCTGGCCCGAGAAAATTTCCAACGAGCAACTCTGGGAAACACCGATTGGTCAGCAGATCGCCGTCGCAAGTGGACCTGGATTGGCCACACTCTCAGAAGGGACCCCACCCATATACCTAGACAGGCGCTAGAGTGGAGAAAGGGACAAGGGAAAACGTGGCCGTCCCAAACAATCCTGGCGGCGCTCAGTGGCAGCTGATATAAAGAAGATCGGGTTATCATGGCCCGAAGTGAAGCGCGTAGCCCAAGATAGAACACAACGGCGAAGCACTGTAGACGCCCTCTGCCCCACCTAGGGGACTTAGGACATTAAGTCAAGTTAAGTCACAGGGGCACGGGCCTCTTCCCATCAACTCGGGAAGGTTAGGCCCATGTTAGGCCATACTCCACACACGAGGGCCAAGTTTGAATACAAGTAATTAAAGTTCATTTTAGAGCTCTGAAGGTATACATAGGTACACGGTGGTTAGAGTTGGGGCGGGCCAGAGATCGGGATTGGAAAGTCGATTTTTGGTAGCAAACCTTATCAGGACGCCAAATCTTAAAATGCGTCACCGAGTCTATTTCAACATCAAACAAATAACAAAATCGACGTCGATTCGTCGAACAAGGTTAGTGGCAATGAACAGGCTATGTATTTTGCAGAACTGATAATAACCTTAAGGGAAAGAAAGGATCTCGAGTGGTGACAGCGAGCTGAAAGACGTGATTTAGTACGGCTTCTCAGGTGACGACTTATCTGATGTGATGTGTGAGAGAGAAGAGTGAGAAAACTAACACCTAGTATTAGTTACCACTTCGCATAAAATGCGCTTGAAGAAGTTTCTTTTGGACACGACGTTTCTTCTAGGTATCTCCACGTACACTTCCCGAAACGTTAGGTAGGTAGGTATACGAGTTCCAAGTGATAGGAACTTCGTAATAGGTAGAGTATAAAATGACTTACGAAAAAAACTTGACTTTGACTTTTTTAAAGTGTTAGTGCACCATTGCTCCTATTTGTACATTTGTAAGCATTCCCATTGCAGTAGGAGAATAAGGACATGTATGTCCTTGTGCTCCTACCAATAGGAGAATTTAGTAGGAGCACGAGGACGAAGCAATATTTAGCTAATTTTGATTTGACTTGAATAAGAGCGCCTTTATCTTATCATAGTAAAATTATAGTTAGGTTAGGTACTTAAGAGATATACTAAGAAGTTCAATATTATAAATATAAACTTTAAAATCTCTAAAAAGGAAAAAATCCTATATAACCTATGCAATTTCTTTTAATTTATAAAACTACTAGGTAGGTGTATGTATTGTATGTAATTTTAATCTGCTTGAATAGGAAAATGTCCCAAAACCCAAAATAGATCCGAATTACACTTTGGTCCGAGATCAATTCACTTCGGCTAAATAGCAATTTGCGGTCCCAAACGTCACATTACATGAATTGAAGGGGTTTTGATTGAAATCCATGGATTTTAGAGCTGCTTCGTCAAACCACCGACACCGCAGCGGATAGCAAATGTGTCACATTATGGTTTCGTAATAGGACAGAAAGGTAAAACTGTCAATCGCAAATTGGGATTGGGAATTGAACTCACAACTCTCGGATCAGTATTCAGGAAAAGAAAGCGCTTCCACTGAGCCACCGAGTCAGTCAAGTAATCATACTTAATATAAAACGCGATATTGTAGTCAAATGTAGTTATGAATACGATGTCTATTGTCGAAATATTAAGCAGGTAGTTACCTAAGTACTTAAATACAAAAATAAACACAATTAACTAGGTATTCATTTTTATTAAAATTATAATATTACCAGGAAACAAGTTTGTAAGCAAGGAAGGACAGACGGGCAACAGAACAGATTGGGATTACGGAATTACGGAACCCCAATCCCACATTGGGTTTTTTGCTTGACAAAACTTTTTTGTTTCAGTGTTGCCATTGCGCATAGAATTTCTTTATAAAGTAGATTATTTTATTGAACCCTCCTTAGGATCTTTTGATTTAAAACAGATTCGATGGCAAAATCTCACAAACATAGTTTGTTAATCATTGAGTTTTATACTAATCAAACAAATATATTCATGATTAAGTCTGAGATAATACCTATATTAGTTTAAAATCTAAATAACAGGTTTAATTTAACCTTAGAGGTTTGTATTTTTTTAAAACATTATAATGGTCACACACCTGACGCCGACTTTTTTGACATTTAGCCATTTGGCAAAGCCAAACTGATGTGTGTTCGTTTGATTTTTCGCAAAATATTTGTAAAATCTCTATAATTCTTGTGTTTCGTTATAAGTACTTAAGTATTTGTGATATTTTATCATGGTTGCGAGAGTGGCCGGTGTTTTTGATGAGCAACTGACGGGGACCATCGCGAATTCCAAGATATTGGTCGTCGGCGCCGGCGGAATAGGTTGTGAGATCCTCAAGAATCTGGTGCTGACCGGCTTCCCGCAGATCGAAATCGTATGTAATCTTCTTTATGGTCATTACCACTTTAATCTAAAGAGATTTTACTTGATATTACGTGGTTATTTGCAGATCGACCTCGATACTATTGACGTGAGCAACTTGAACAGACAGTTTTTGTTTCACAAAGAGCATGTTGGCAAATCAAAGGCGCAAGTGGCGAAGGACAGCGCCCTCAGTTTCAACCCTCACGTGAACATTGTTGCCCATCATGACAGTGTCATCAGGTTTGTATACTTTGTTTGGAAGAGGTTATGCTATGATCGGTCAAAAGTAAAAGACAAGTTAAGAGTGTTCCCAAATTGTCATGAGATACTGGACGAAGCTGCAATACTGGAGTAAGAAAACGTATGAATCATGAGTGTCTTTCTCACTATCCCGTCTGATACTGAATTACAGGTTGGATAAATTTCAAACTAATGGTTTTGTAGATTGTTAATAACCATTTTGTCCCCACTGCTGAGGCACGAGTCTCTTCCCAAATTTATGAAAGGTCAGGCCTTACTCCACACATGAGGGCCAAGTCTGGGTTGGTTTTAAAGATAAAAAAATTTGGAAGAGGTTATGCTATGATCAGTCAAAAGTAAAAGACAAGTTAAGAGTGTTCCCAAATTGTCATAAGATACTGGACGAAGCTGCAATACTGGAGTAAGAAAACGTATGAATCATGAGTTTCTTTCTCACTATCCCGTCTGATACTGAATTACAGGTTGGATAAATTTCAAACTAATGGTTTTGTAGATTGTTAATAACCATTTTGTCCCCACTGCTGAGGCACGAGTCTCTTCCCAAATTTATGAAAGGTCAGGCCTTACTCCACACATGAGGGCCAAGTCTGGGTTGGTTTTAAAGATAAAAAAATGGCAATTTTAATTTCCTTAGCGTTGTTTTTATATGTGATTTTCCTATTATTTCAGCAACGACTATGGAGTCAGCTACTTCAAGCAGTTCAATATAGTGATGAATGCACTAGACAACCGTGTGGCAAGAAACCACGTCAACAGGATGTGTCTTGCTGCGAACGTACCGTTAATTGAGACCGGCACTGCAGGATATGCTGGACAGGTATGTAAATCAGGCTTAAGGCGTAAGGTAATATTGGGGTGAGTATACTCAATAATGTTTGTTTGTTTGTATGTTTGTAAACTCTTTATTGTGAAAAAACAAAGTACAACACGTAAATGTCAATATGTAATGTCACTCAGAGAAGCCTATATGAATTATGCAGACTTATTTGCTTCTGAACTCAGCTGGGTTGGCAAAACTAGCCGGTTGCATCTGGAAAATAGATGCAGAAACAGGAATCTTATATTAAATCAAAAAGCCTATGTTTGTTTTTTTTACCCACTATTGGTAAGCTCTTGGCATTATCTCATCTGGTGTTAAGTAATAATGCTGAAAATGGATGCAAATCTCCTTCTCGCACAACAACCCACACAGACATTTCTTAAGCAACAGAGTAGTACGAGCGTGGAATAAGTTATCAGATGAAACAGTTTCAGCACCTAACCTAATCATATTCAAGAATAAATTAGATAAATACATATCAACATGTGAAGACCAAAAACAATAACTGGATACAGGCATTATCAGTTGTACCAACTGCCTGCCTGCTAACCTATAATAATAATAATATTACCACTGCTTGCAGGTGGAGCTAATCAAAAAAGGTGAAACTCAATGCTACGAGTGCCAGCCAAAAGCACCACAGAAGACGTTCCCCGGCTGCACCATCCGCAACACTCCATCTGAGCCCATCCACTGCATTGTCTGGGCGAAGCACTTGTTCAACCAGCTGTTTGGTGAAGAGGACCCTGATCAGGATGTCAGCCCAGACACTGCTGATCCTGAGGCTGCCGGAGAGGCTGGCAGCTCAGCCTTGAGCTCCGAAGGCACTGCTGCAGGTATAAACCTAAACAAGTTTCTGTCTTTTAGATTTTAGAGAGAAGAATATAAATAAGGGTAATGAATCCCTTTAGACTCCAGGAGACCCTATAATAATAAGCCATATATGAGTTGGTAAATATCAAACTGCCATAAGTTGACTTACACAATACATATGGACTTATGACAATTTGAAATTCACCTACACATATACATACTCATAAGAGTCATAAATCAACATAAATACTAGACTACTTTTTGTTACTGACAAAGATAAGCCATCATTCTTAATTACCTACATGGAGAAATCAACAGTCCACAGCTAATGCGAGATTTTTGTAAATTTATTTACTAAATATTTGTGGAGGAGGAGGCCCATGCCAAAGGGCAAGCAGAAAAGAATTTTAATTAAATTTATTAGTTTGTAACATTTTTGTAAATGGAACATTATAATATTGTCTGAATAAAGGGCTTTTAAAAATTTAAATAAAAAAATTGTGTGTTTGACTTATCTCACCTGATGGCAAGTGACAATGTACTTGACGATGGTACACGCGAAGTCAAATGCTGCCTATTACTTCTCGCTTTTAAAATCCCCAGATTGTAATACCGATTAGAAAAAATACATATATATTTAGCCTTATTATTTACTGGAAACATTAAATAATAAAACTCTTTAACTCATTTAAACCTAAATACGATTTTACATATATTTCCAGGGAATGTCGAAAGGAAGAGCACTCGAGCATGGGCAGCGGAGACCAACTATGATGCTGAAAAACTATTCACCAAACTGTTTGGTGATGACATCCGCTACCTGCTGTCAATGGAAAACCTCTGGAAGAAGCGTAGACCACCCACTCCGCTGAACTGGAACAACCTGCCAGGAAAGGATGACCCACCTGCTCAGCATTCTGGGTTGGCAGATCAGAGAGTGTGGTCAATTCATGAGTGTGCCCAGGTGAGATATCTCAGAATCAAGTTGTACAAGTGCCATTTTAATAGGTTTAGAATTCTTTCAAGTTTTGCTATTTCTAAAACCTGAAACTTTTCAATCTGGTGAAGGTTACAGGAAGCCACTGAATGCGGGCAGGACCGGTCGGTGTGGAAATCCTTGGGGGAGGCCTTTGTCCAGCAATAGATTTTTAAGTGTTATGTATGATATCTCATTGTTTAATTTTTTTACTAATTAACAGTGTGGAATACCTCATATATCATATCACTTTATTCACATTTTTTTTTTATTTAAAGGAAAATAAACATCTTCATATTCAAATAATTTTCCTTTCACATTTCAGGTGTTTGCAGCGAGTTGCGCGGCCTTACAAGCCGATCTGAAGAGCCGGCCAGAGGGAGACCACCTGGTGTGGGACAAGGACGAGAAGAGCGCTATGGACTTTGTGACGGCTTGCGCCAACATCCGCGCTCACATCTTCAATATACCCACCAAGTCGCGGTTCGAGATTAAATGTGAGTTGTTTAGTGAGTTTTCAAAAAATTGTGTTCTGCTGTTCATTACAAAATGGCAAGATTTGAGCATGATTGACGAATAAGTCACAGTATGTACGTTAGTAGTTAGTATTTACATACAGTATGGACACTGCCCAGCCCATCCCCCTCTAGAGGCCACCTCACCCCTCTTGCGGGTAAGATCCGGTGAAGGTTTAGCACAAGATATACAATACATTTACAAGTATATGTACAAAAGTCATATTTCATGTAGTATTAGGCTTTGACAGTTTGTAACTTGGTAATAAATAGCACCGGAAGGCGCAGTGTGGGCAGGCCCCCGACTCGGTGGACCGACGACCTGGTAAAGGTTGCAGGAAGCCGCTGGATGCGAGCCGCACAGGACCGGTCGGTGTGGAAATCCTTGGGGGAGGCCTTTGTCCAGCAGTGGACGTCTTTCGGCTGATAGATAGAATAAATAGCTTACATAGCTGTTTCATCAGATTCCATCTGATCTGTTTCTGAAGAAAAAAATAGGGACGCTACAGGCAGCTTTATGCACTTACATCAAGCATAGTTTTAATGGTGGGACTTCATTGTGTATAATTTTAATATTCTAATTCTAAACATTATCATCACGATATTGATTTGCATACACATAATTGCCATAGTGATCAGTAAATGCAGATTCATCCTGCCTCGAAAAATATTCACAATTGTATTTTTTTTTTTCCAGCGATGGCCGGTAACATAATCCCAGCTATAGCGACCGCGAACGCTATAGTGGCTGGACTGGCAGTGCTACGAGCTCAGAGCGTGCTCCGCGGCCAGCTAAAAACCTGCACCAGTGTGTACTTGCGGCCCAAAGTCAACCACAAGGGGCAACTCTTCGTGCCAGAGAAGAGTGAGTTCATTTATTCTGTTTATTCATAAAATACGATGTCAAATTATGATAAACTTGCTCACTGAAACTGTTAATGCTAGCGGTTATTCCAAGCCTTTTGGGTAGCCCAATATTTCAATTGTTTGAGAGTCGAAACAATATGCAACAAAAAACGTAGTGCAAATGCTGAGTGTAGATGGGATTTAAATTGATATGGGTAAAGTAAAACTTAGTAACGACGTGGAAACGGCCCTGGGTGTTAAAATTAATTGCTTATGTATCTTTACTTCCTTTGTTACAGCTCTAACACCACCAAACCCGAAATGTTACGTCTGCGCGCCGAAACCTGAAGTGGCTTTGGCTTGTAACTTGAAACAACTCACTCTGAAAGACCTGAATGTGGCCTTCAAAGACGGACTCAACATGCAAGCTCCCGACGCCACAGTCGAAGGCAAAGGTCTAGTCGTCCTGTCGTCCGAACCAGGCGAAACAGACCATAACAACGACAAAACATTGGAAGAAATCGGTCTAAGCGATGGCTGCGCTCTTATGGTCGACGACTTTCTACAAAACTACGAGGTCCGAGTGAGATTACAGCATGAAGACGAAGAGAAGACTTGGCGTTTAGTCACAGACTCTGATGCGCCCATGCCAGCACCAAAGGAACCTGAGAAACCTGCAAATGGTTCTAATGGGTCCGAACCCAAACCAGGCCCATCCAGGACTCGTCAAGACAGTGACAGTGACATGGAGATCATTGAGGAAGATGATGGTAGTGAACCGGCTCCAAAACCTCCAAAGCGTAGACGTACTGAAGTCAGTGACGAGGTAGTTGAACTCTTCTAGACAGCTGGCTGTTATTAAAAATGATATTTGTATGAGATTTTTCTTGATATTTATGAGTAAACAAAAGGTGAAGTAATAACTTCGAGTGAGACGTAGTATGTTAGATTCAATTCAATTGAGATAGCTTAATATTGTATATCAAAGTATTGGGTCCGATTTCAAACAATTTTGTACTGTTTTCAAGGTTTATATTTATTATTTTTAGCAAATTGTAAACAATATTTTCACAAAGACTGGTGAACTATCTTATACTACTGATCCCTTGTTTAGGGAGCTCACAAAATAATTTTGTATCATTCACTAACTTTATTTTCAAAGGTTTCCATTTGAACAACGGAGTATTTAACACCCCAGCACATAGCTAAGGCCTTTATTCCTAAGCATAACGTTTATAGTAAATAAGGAAAATGTATCTCATTCAACTGTTATAAAACATTCTGTCTCAATAAATTTATTTTGTAAGGTCAAACAAAAGTTTTTATTTTTATTCTGCAAATTGAAAACACAATAAGAAAGTCTTTTTACATAAACTAGTTTATTTTTAAAAGTATTAAATAAAAGTGATCAGTTAAGCTAATTATAGCATCACAAAAAAAAAGATGTTACATAAATAGGTGGATTCTACACTTTGGTTGATCATTCTACATGATATTCTCCTGATAAAGAAATCTTATTGTTATAGTATAGTTCTGACTATAAACTGTCATAAAGACTTCTCAGTTCTGTTAACCCATTGACAGCTTAGCTACTCTAACAAATCGTGCCCCCACCGCCAACGTTGGCTCCAGCCGACAAAAATGAAAAAAATCTCAAATCCTGTCGCCTGTGGCGGAAGCTGTCAGCTTCTTTGCCATATTTTATAAAGAGAAATGGTTATTTCTGTTGATGGGAACTTTTCCTATGTTAGAAAAGTCTGAAGATTTTCAATAAACGTAAAAAAGAAATGGATAAAAATATTTTTAAATGTGCTTACCAGCTTAACTTTTAAAAGATATTGCTTGAGTCATTATAAAATATCTACTTATTACTAAATATCTAATTATAATTACAGTAAAGTAAAGTAGTAAAATGACAACTGGTATATTTTTAATTTTGCAAAATCTCAATACAGATCATAACTGTACCTAAATTAATATGGTCTTAACAATTTCACAATTGTACTTATGGTTCATTCCAATCAAAAAAAAGCAAAACGTAAACATACTATGGATCTGACACATGTCAATGTCATCTGCATACTATGTTTGTTTACCTTTTGCTTTTTTTTGATTGGAATGAAGTATAACTATAAATCTCTAACTAACTATAAAGCTCTCAGAATCGCTAGACTTAAGTGGCAGTGGGCAGGGCACATAGCTCGTAGAACAGATGGCCGTTGGGGCAGTAAAGTTCTCGAATGGCGACCGCGCACCGGAAGGCGCAGTGTGGGCAGGCCCCCGACTCGGTGGACCGACGACCTGGTAAAGGTTGCAGGAAGCCGCTGGATGCGAGCCGCACAGGACCGGTCGGTGTGGAAATCCTTGGGGGAGGCCTTTGTCCAGCAGTGGACGTCTTTCGGCTGATAGATAGATAACTATAAATGAATGTTCTAAAAATACAGCACAACTCGAGACAGAAAACATTTAAATAAGTCAAAGTGCTTAACTATAATTACGCTTTAAACAATAGGTAATGAAGACTGACATCACTTTTATTGTCTAGCATATCCTACATCTTCGTAAGTACACACCAAAGTTCATGAAAAAATTTAATTAAATATTGAAACTTATCAAATAACCAAATGCACTTTTATGACATATAATATAACTAAGACTATGTCTACATATCGAGGGTTCACGGGCTATTTGTATTAAGCGACAAATTGTGGGGACACTTACTTGTATAGTTCATTCCAATCAAAAAAAAAGCAAAAGGTAAACAAACTTACTATGGAAATTACACATGTCAATATTATCTTTGTTTACCTTTTGTTTTTTTTGATTGGAATGAACTATAAAAGGTTGTTTTAAAAATTTATTTTTTAGAAAAGTAATCATTTAAAATAAACTTCTTAGTATTATATAGATTCTCGATATTTGTAATATTTTAAATATTATTAAGAAGTAATTTTTAATGAGGAATTTTTGAAGAAATTAATTTTTAAAGTAACCTCTTAAGTGTCTCCACAATTTGTCGTTTAATACAAATAGCCCATGAACCCTCAATATAATAGCAGGCATAGAAGAGCTCAAGAGGAAAATATTACTCCTACTCCTTCCTCCTTATCCTAAGAGTCAAGTTCTTGTCAGTCAGTGTAGTCACTGCCTGTTTAGAATTCATTAAATAATGTACAAAGTTTCACTTTTATAAAGTATGCAGTGATTGGTTGATTTCATTCATTTGATTGATCAATTGCAACAGCACAATCAATGTTTTTCCCACCTGTTTCACTTATGTATTATTCTCTTCATAACCATCTCAGAAAGATAAAAAAAAAGATTACCATTTACATAAAGATTGGTAAGAAAGTGAATATTCAGGTAAGTACTCATTGATTACTTACAGTATTAATTACCAAGAAATTATTTCAATAAGATAGACAATGATGAGAAAATGATGGAATGAAAGTTAAGACAGTCAATTCAGTGTTGAATCGTCTAAAATTTGAGTAGGTATACTTACTTCATGCTAGACATGCTTGTGACTGAAGGGTAATTGTTTATAATATAAACCAAAGTTTATTTATCACAACGATAGCAATTAAAAATCAAATCATTGAAATATTCCCGTGTGATTTTTCTAAGAATATTACAATATTATTATATGAATACCTATATTCTATAATCAGTTCAGTAACCTCTTAACTTACAATAAATTACAGACATTTCAAGTACAAGTAAGACACTGGAATTAAAAATCAAAGAACTTACCATTTTAAACTGAACTTAATCTACTTTTCTGGCAAAATACCATACTCTATCAGATAGCGCTCCACATCAGTGGCAAAGAAATCAGTTCCAAATTCTGCAGCCAACTGTACAAAGTTCCCAATGACTTGACCTCCTTTGTACACCAATATTGCTGGAACACCATCAACACGAAAATGCCGACTCAGCCCAGCTGTGTTAGCTGATATCCGACAGAACTTTATGGTTGGGTAATCTGCTGCTAATACATTCAAACATCCATCCATAGTTTCACAGGCTAAAGAATTGCTGTTATAAATATGAACAATGATTGTAACATTCTGATCTTCTTTGTCAACAGCATTCAAGAACTCATCTTGATCATTCAAAGATATTACCTTACCAAATTTTGGAGTCTTCTGCAGTTGATTCATTAGCTCCTGCATTCTCTGCTTCTGATACTTCATCAGGAACTCTTCATCAATTAATTCACTGAGCTCATCTTCAAGTTCTTCTTTTTGCTTTGCCTCAGCCTCTTCCCGCTCAGTCTTGACAGATAGGGTTAGTTTTTTCGCTAATGCGATGCGTTCTCTCTCCAATTCTTCGCGGTTTTCCGCTTCCAGTTGCTTGAATCTTCGCCAGTCTTCGATGACGCCTTTCGGTCCTGTATTACTTGCAGTCCCAGTCCAGCTTTTAGCAGGCGGAAGCTCTCCAGGACAAGTCACTGCCGACGCCTTGGGAACATTGCCTTCCTCGTCACCACTTCTGCTATCATTATCGTCGTCATCTTCACCTTCACTACTGCTGCAATAGTTATGAAGTTTCTCACCCAAGATTTTGTCCTCCAACGTAGCCATCGTACCAAATAGAATAGAGAAATGGATCTATTAATTAAAAGTACTATTCAATCAACGATATCAATTTATTGAATTAAAGATTTTTAATTACAAAACAGAAAACACGAACGAAAGACATTGTTGTTTTGTTTGTTTAATTTACCCCGAGATGGGGAAGGCAAAAGATCAGAGCTATACAGCCTAGTCTGTTGTAAATCTTCTATTGTATTTAAAGGCCAAAAGCCATTTCTTCCGTATTTTTCGTCTTTATAGGAAAATTCAATTAAGGCCAAAGCCATGTCTTTCGTATTTAAACCTATTGTTCAGCAAAATGATAGCACTTTCGATGAAGATTTCATGGACTTCTTGAGAGGACTCGAAACACAGTCTACACACTTTTATTTCATTATCCTACATATTAGACACTTAAATGGCACTTTATTGAACAATACACTATCAATATTATGCATTAAAAACCACGATATCTATTTTTTCGGATAATAAAACAAAAATGACAAACTCTTGCCACGAGTTCCCGCCAAAAAGTCCCGAACGAAAGACAACAACCACTTCTTTCTACTGGGCCGCGTTCAGAACCTGCACTCTGACAGCAACCGTTCACTCTGAGAACAGGATAGCATCATATAACTCGCGTAAGTGTGAAAGAGAGAATTCGAAACGGTCGCTGTCAAGTGCAGTTTCTGAACGTGGCCCTGTTTTTTTATGTTTTTTTTACGGCTCTGTCTCAACTCTGTCTTCCTAAGTTCGCTAAGTTCCTATAATAACCGTAGTGCATTCAGATGAACGTTCAGAACATAGATGTAGTATGTAGTTCAGAAGGTACACTCTGACAGCAACTGTTCACTCTGACAACAGGATAGCATAATATAAATTGCTTAAGGCACTAAGTATAGCCAAATCGCAATATTCAATTCAAATTCTTGAAATAAAGGTTAAAGCTATCACCATGGAAAAAATATATAACATACTTCAAACAATGAAAAACAAATTGTATTGAACAGAATCATAAAAATCACAAAAACTTTGATGAAAAAAAATATCCTGTAGACCCTGTATTTTGCATTAATTCTCTCGGAAACACAATATGTGTTTATGTTGAAACCAACACACAAAAATCGGCCATTTTAATACCTTCAATTCATCTTGAACTGATTTTTTTTAAATTTATTTGAAAGCCAAGAAAAGTAATAAAAACATCGAAATCTCGAGAACTTTGCGTTCGGCCTTGACGTAACCGCCGCGATGGTACCCACACTGATCTGAACTTAAAATGAGTAGGGCGTTACGGTCGATATTATATTGTCATGCATCAACCTGCTCAGATTGAGTGTACTTCGCGCCTTAAGTGTGAAAGATATCGTACAAAACGGTGGCTGTCAGAGTGCACCTCGGAATGCGGCGGCCCTGCTAGTGAGCAGTGTGACCATTTGAAAAGCGCAGAATCTACCGAAAATCACAGAGTTCGAAAATCTTGAAAGTTTTCGTGAGAGTAATTTCTACACTGACAGCAGGATAGGACTTATAAGAATCATATAAGTTAGAAAGGAACAGCCTCTTGTCAGAAGTAAAAACTTCATTCTGGAACGGGACTCAAGTTTCATGCGGCGACGCCTACGCCTTGTCGATCGTTGTTTGAAGTAGTGTTGAACGTATGAGTTTAATTAATAGCACTTTCCTACCACATTAGATAAGACATAAGACATAGTGATTATAATACGAGACCCATAGGGAAATGGGTATGTACTAAATATTAAACTGCAGAACCAACGAAAAACTAAGGAATGTGAAATAAAAACAATAAGGAACATATTATAATTATTTTGATATTATTAACGTGTAACATAGAGAGAAATTAAAACATGCTTACATAAAATACACCATTCTATTAGATCAATAATAGGTAACAAATTGCACAGGAAGAAAATCGCAGACCAGTGGCTTCGATTCAAGTCTCGTCTCCTCCAATCCCCAAAGGTTGTCAGAAAGAAATCGCTCAAAGGCCGCCTTTGTGGTTCAATAATTTTAAGTATTTTGTGTTTTCATTCTATTATTTTTATTCTTTTGGTGTGCAATAAAGTTTATTAATCTTATCTTCTAGTCATGACTCCGAACAACTTTCTCCAATTCAATCGGAGAAAAACAAATTTTGGACTTTCCGTTCAAAGTTGGCTACTCAGCTCATTGATGTGTATGAAGAATAAAAAAAACTGTTGAGAAGCAACCACAGTTAAAATTTGGTTTGCGATTTCAATATAACCTTTCCGATTCTTCACGCTATTGAGATTTGTGCTACCCATGTATCAGGGTAATAATACCCTCTAAGACAGTTTTTCAACCTGTGGGTCGCAACCCCCTGGGGGGTCGCAAAGCCTTTCTCAGGGGGTCGCGGGTAAAAACAGTAAGTATTTATAGGTCCTACATTGCAATGAAAAAATACGATTTCAGTGAGAAGGCTGGGCCGGTTAATTTTTTATCAATTTATTAAAACGTGGTTCTATTTTGGAGATCTTAATAAGTAAATCATTTTCTAATTGAAGAAAATTATAAACTAGTCTTTAAATCACTAACCTTTTTATAAAAGGTTATTTTCCCAAACTTCACAGTTCGCCAAAAAAGTTTTGAACTTATCATACTAATTTGATCACAAGATCGGCCTATTTTGTATGGAGATGGCCAAATTTTTTTTTTTGCAAATTGACCATTGGTTATTTAGGGAAAGTTGTTCAGTTTCATTAGTAGGGCTTAAAAAAAAGTAGAAGCCACTGTAAAGTTTTGGTGGAAAGCTCAAAAATAACCCTGTATGTTTATGGCCCTAGGGTCGCAAGATTTTTTTCTGTTGTAAAGGGGTCGGGTATTAAAAAAGGTTGAAAAACACTGCTCTAAGATGTGTTTCGGAAGTGAACCATAATATTGTGTCCACTCCATGGACTTGCTAGAAAGATTCAGGTCAATCCGTTCACTGTGTCAAACCCTTCATTGTGTCAAAAAGGCAGATCGAAAAGTAAAGAAAATATAATATATGACGAAACCGTTTTTCGAAACTCATTCAAAATAAAGAAAAACAATCCATGTTAACACGTTTCTAATTGTTTCCACAAAATAGCGGTGACCCCCGCGCCGGCTCTTTCCTGGTCCAACAGTTGTCACTGGCAATTCAACGCGGCAATGCGGCCAGCGTTATGGGCACCTTTGGACCGGGGTCGTGTCGGGGCGGGTTTGATTAGGTAGCCCAATTTTTGTGAATTATTATGATTATTTATTTATGTATTTTATATTTTGTATTTTTTTTAGAGTCTAGCTAATAATAAAGAAATTTTATAGTTTTTCAGTAAATAGTGTTTACTCCACTGTTTTAGATTTTTAGTCCACTATGAGATATTGCGAGTGCAGTTCCCGGGATTTATTGTCTTCACTATATTTACTTAATATCTATAGTGGATTCTTGATCATACCTTACTTCTAAACTTTTAATTCAATAATGCTTTTTTGGCGCCCATTTAGGTACATTTCAGATTCAAACACATCTCATGATTCATTGTATTTATGTATAAAAATAATATCTTAATGCAATTAAAATTATGAACAATACAAAGCAAATTAGTGTTTGTTTTTTGTAGCAAAAGTTTGCAGATTAACTGAAACTATTTAAAACTCAGTAAAAGCGCTGACCCCAAGTAAAATTTTTAATATACATTGCTTTCTTATGGTTACTTATACGATAATTTAAACTAGCATTATACCATTGATTTTGTACTTTGAGTTCTTTGTAGAAATCGTTAATCAGTTTATTGGGGTGGATACAAAATATTTAAAGTATTGTGGAATACTGACACATTAATTTGTTTTTTCTGTGCATATGGGTGAAATTTTTATTTCATTTTGAGCAATTATTAATTATTTTCTTTGATTATAAGGCTTAATAGATACATTTACAACATTTCTGTTAATTTCATTCTCGTGGGGACTGATTTTTATTTGTCCTTGAACTATATTCATCATAGAAGTATACGGACTTTCGGCTACTTGTTCAGATTGAATATTCGAATTGGTAGCTGCACTATTTTCGTTACGAACTATAGCACTGTCGTATGCAGTGCTTTTCATAGATACATAAGAAGCTGAGGTCATTTGAGGATGTTGCCTATTATCACCAGGACCGGGACTAAACCCGTTTTGTGTTATAACAGGGTTAGGCGTTTGTTTATTATTATTTACCAAATTTTCATTTATTGGTGTGTCAGTAGTAGTAGTAAAGGTACTATCAAGAGAACCATTCCTTTTCACCAAAATACTGTTGGATCTAGAAGAGTTTGCAGTGGAGTTTATTGTAGATGAACTCCCTTTAAGATTTTCTAACTCTTTTGAAAATACTTCTTCAGTTTTTTGTATTCTTTGAGCGTGGACTGACATAGGTGACCTACTATTTTGTATTGACGACGCACTCAGTGATCGGCTTGGGGTATTCATTGTAGTCTCGACAGACGTAACTTGTCTATTTTCAGCTCTGTAAATAGTCGCTTTGTTCGAGGTAACGACCTTAGTATTTGCATCCAGAGAGCCGTATGCACTGTCTTTAGTAGAGCTATGTGAGGATCCTTCTTCTTTGATGCCGTATCGTCGCACAACATTTGCTGGAGCAACAGGTTCTATATTTTGCACATCGTAAGATAGAGTATTTTTATCTGTGGTTGATTTTTGACCTTCAATTACTTCACCGGTTCTCGGATTTATATGCTTATCAGTATCGTAACGTAGTGACGGGCGGGAATGTTGTTCATCTATTGGATGTGGCCTTGACCTATCTTCTAATTCTGCATCACTATCATCATACATGGTGGGCTCGTAATTGCTTTCGTCCTGTAACAACCACAATAGAAACATGTAAAAAACTACATTATTTGGGAAAATAACAATTTATTCACTTTTTTTGTGAATTTATAACAGTAAAAAATATTTTAAAACTGTCAAAAAAGTTATCTGACAATATATGTATTAAGTCAGTATTTTATCTAAGATGAAGGTAAAATAATAATTACATCTTCATCCGCTTCTTCTATAACACTGTTTTGTATCCATTCCCGTATTCTTTGTTTCTTTGCTTGTCTATCAACAGTAGTTTCTATGCCATTGTCTCTAAAATGTTTCAGTAAAATATTTTTCTCATTAGGATCACTGTGGAAGCTATACATCGAAGGACATAATTCATCAATATCACCTCCAGCTGAAAAAATAAGTATAGTAAATATATTTAAAAAGACTTAATTTAAAAAACTACTGTATGACGCTTGATAAAGTGCACAAAATGAAAAAGTCCGTTTATCAACAACTAGCTGGAAGACCGAGCGTCGCTCGTTCAATCGGAGTTTTTATAAACTAACTTGTTTAGTAGCACATATAAGATATATTTGCTGTGAAACATTTTGCAGGGTGTTGTTTTAGTCGATAGTGGCCTTCTAAGGGACGAAAGGAAAAGCAATATTTGTTATGAAAATACCGATAATATTTTTTTATAATTTGATTCTGTTGAAAAAAATACATGCAAATTATCCTTTTTTTTTGATAAAAAACAGAAAAATATTCTCAATGATACGTAATATTAGAAAGTTGTTCATCATTTATTATGATATTAGTCAGTAATATCTGGTAATATCAATCACTTTTGGCGACTTTTTTTAGAGATTTTCTTATTGCAAATATTATGAGTGCCATCTAGTTGTGTTTAGAGAAAGCCGTGGAAAATTCCCCGGGGCAAGGCGGCACAATCATCAGGTATGTAATTCACTTATATGGTGAAAGACGGCGCTATTTGTCTCTAAAATACAAAGAGGTTAAAATATTTTTTATCACTTTTAAGTAATTTTATTTATTTACATAATATTTACATAAGTTCACACAAAATAAAAAATAAAAAGACAAAAAAACTGTAAAGTCTCATGGGTGGGATTCGAATCCGGACCTAAAAGCAGCAAAACGTAAGAGGCTCGCACCAAAACCACTAGTCCACCAAAGTACTTATAAATTATGATTAAAAATAAGCATCATATGCGTTCTCCTTTTATGTAATTTCGCTTATATCTCCCTTAAATGATTTTTTTCGAAGACAATTCGCTCATAGATTGATTTCTGGTGATTTTTAACCCCTAACCCTAGATTTTCGTCAAAAAGTTTCAAGCCGTTTTCGAAATCGTCGGGACACTTAACTCGTTTAATAGTATAGGATAAAATAAATAAAGAAATTTATATTTTTAATTGGATGCTAATTAAACAGGCTTCTATTTAATAGCATTATTCGCCTCTAAAAATCTACATTGTCCTCTAAATTACTTAGTCAGCCACTACCATCAATGGGCATCTAAAAATACTAGCTTAGCCACTATAAATCTTCGATATAAGCTTCTGTTAATACAACTCAGCGACCAAGTTATTATTTAGCATCAAAACTTGTAACACAAATTCAAGTAGTCAGCTTCTAAAATATTCTTATATGACAACAAAAAAATAATGAATATGACTTCTTTTATAACTCAGTACGATTAAAAATGTAAATGTAGTGAAACTTAAATAATCAAAATGTTCCTAAAATTATAACCAAATATATTGATTGATCATAAAAATGTACCTAAAATTTTATCAAATATATTGATTGATTATTAAATGTACCAAAATTAAGTAAATGATGGCCTCCAAATAATATTGTATTAGGAACTACTAAAGGGCGACGAAACATAATATTTTATTTAAAAAATATTTTGTGAAAAAGCATACCATTATACCATAAAAAAACCTACAAAATTATAATACTTATATGAAGTTTTCTAGTTAAAGCTTGAAAAATATTTTTTGAGGAACACATGTTGAAACTGGAACACGTTAAATGTTGGTGAGTTGTAAAATTCGTGGCTGAGTTAGTAAATTCGGTGGTGATGTATGAATCAGGTGGACAAGTTAAAATATTTGATGTTCTTTGCAGACGAATAAGTTTATTAGAAGCTTTCTTATTTTCCCGTTGCTTAGTTATAAAATTAGAGGTTGGGTTCCGTGGCCAAATAAAATATTTGCAGCTCGAATAAATAATATATACAGAATGTTAAAAAAGTGCGTTTGAAATTTTAAGGGGTTACTCAGAATCAAGTACAGAACCCAGGAAAAATATTGAAAAAATCCGCTCTTCAATTATTTTTTTCATATTCTCATACTAAATCTTAATAGTGAATCGAGAATTTGTATGAAAAACTGCAAAAAAAAATTGAACAGCAAATTTTTTCAATATTTTTCCTGGATTCTATACTTGATTCTGAGTAACCCCTTAAAATTTCAAACGCACTTTTTTTAACACCCTGTATAATTCTCCTTTTTAATTGAGTTTTTAATTTTTTTTCACTACTCACAAACTTGTGTGTTAAAAATTGCCAAGATTTTGGACTACAAAGTGTATTGCATTGAAACCAAAAGGAAAATGATTGGTAATTTAGTAAAATCTATCAAATATCAATCATTAGTTTTTATATGAATTATATACACCTAAAATTATTAGGTGTTAAAAAAGTGCGTTTGAGATTTTAAGGAGTTACTCAGAATCAAGTATACAATACAGGAAAAATATAAAAAAAGTTGTAGAACGGATTATTTTTACATTTTTCCTGTATTCTATACTTGATTCTGAGTCACTCTTTTAAATCTCAAACGCACTTTATTTAATACCCTGTATACAGGATTGTTAGTAGATAAAAAAATATAAAAGTATTTTAAATATGTTATTATAAACAATGTATTTTTTTCGATAAACGGTCTCTTTTCACTCCGTTTCGTTTGTATAATTTATCAAAGACCACACTGTGTCATGAAACAAGCAGGTTCTTAATACATACCAACTCGGTCCGTATAACCTTTAGCCATCCATCTGTCATCCAAATAACGCGATAAATCCGAAAAATTTGTTGCTCTTTTGTCTTCCCTTGGTTCAACGAACTTTTTAAACATTTTCTGCGCCCGTGATGATACCATTTTCCATAATTTTGGTTGTTTCTTCAAGGGGTTAGCACTGTTATACCAATTATAATAGCTGAAAATGGTAAGTTAAATGATATTTAAACTTTTAAAAGTAATTTTAAAAGGGTAAACAATAAGCTTATTATTAATACAAACCTAGTATATCTAGGATCATCGAACGCTGCTTTTTGCCAAGGCAAACAACCGGTGAGGCAAATAAAAATAACTATTCCAAATTGCCAAATATCGTGAGAAATTAGAGCTCTGAAAATAAATAAACAATATCTGTTAGACACAGATTCCAATTCTGCTTAAGTATTAAAATAATAACTCTTACAATAAACGAGTAATTGTATTTTTCATTGAATCTATGAAAATATGGACTTTCATTTTCTTATCTTAATAAGATTAATATATTAGTCCGTCAACTAAAGATTTTATTAACAACTTATAGCGTTCATCCCCCTCAGTCCACTCTAGGACTGCGCTGGGGCACGGGGATTACTATGCTACTATGAAACCTATACATTTTTGTTGCATTTCAGGTTGCTTGGACCTCTTTTCTCGCGGTAATGTTATCAGTCGTTAAAAATGACCCAACTTTAAGTTTGTGGAGCTTTAGTGCCAGTGGGAAACTCCAGTGTCAGAAGTTTTCAAAGCCGCCTGGACTCTAACATGGCTTAACAACTGCCACCAAATGATAGTTACTATTATTATGTATTAATAGTAATTACTAACTGCACAATATATTAATGTAATAAATTGTTTTATTACTTGTAGGTACTGTCCATAGGCAATTTCAGTACTTCTGGTGGTGAGTAAGGCAGCCATTCATTTCTTCTTTGTACTGCAGATTGAACTTTCCTTGTCTCACCAAAATCACAAAGTTTAATCCTTGAAAAGTCCGATTTAAATATAAGAACGTTATCTAATTTGACATCTCTGTGAACCAAATCCCTTTGATGTAGGTGTTCTAGTGCTGCTGATAATTGTTTGGCTACTCTTTTTGTATGAATTTCACCTATACCAGTGTCAAACATATTTGAAGTCAAATCACCTGTAACAAAATGTGGAGTTTACATTACAAAGAAAACATGCAAACCAATAAGAAGGAACTTTCAGATTTTTGTGATTGTTTACAAACATCCAAATTATGCGGATTTTGCATTGTGATTTATTTTGGTGTTTACATGTTAAACTCAAAATGTTTTTTTATTTAAGGAAATGCTTTACACATGCTTTTAAATCGTCAATATTTTGTTCTACCTAGATTTATTTCGCTAAATTAATGTCAATAAAGATGTAATTCTATCTATATTTTATTCAATCTCACTATCTTGGCTGCAGCCGTAAATAAAAACCATTTGATGAACTGAAAACAATATACAGAAGAGCATCTTCAATCCGAACCCCTCCTAATCCAAACCCTTCTATAATCCGAACAACCCCCCCCCCCTAGTCCCGCGCATCTGCCATTTTTCGGTAAGTCGCGGTACCATGCGCGCATTTCAGTACTAAGTTGTGGTGCACGAATTGTATTTGACCGCCTCACGTAACGCGTTTCCATAAATCAAGGGATAAAGCATTTTTAATGTCGCTATATACTAGTTGTCAAACTACTATACTGGAATTCTTTAAAAATTTCGCATGATTAAAACATAGTTTCAATAAAAAGCACCTTCGTTTTATTGTCAGAAATTCTTTTGAAAATGTCTACATACTGTAATCCAAACGCTCCACGGATCCGAACGGGGGGTAAATTTTGGTTGTTCGGATTACAGAGGTCCTACTGTATTATTTTTATCAACCTATTTACACGCATGACAAGTAGCAACAAGTAAACAAAATATCAAAAAGATATAAACAGCCGTCAATCGAATTAAAAACGTCATTAATTTCTGTTTATTGATCTTAACTCTAATAATCTTTACCAAATAAATCGTTACTCACCTAATGGAGCATATTCTTGACAAAATACATAGAATCCTGCTGTTTCGAACGCAACGTCAAAAGTTGTCACTATATTTTTATGTGCACTCAAATGTAGGCTGTAATGAAATTCTCTATAAAAGTCTCTGATAGATACGTATGGTTTTGGCAAAGCTTTCAAAACAATCTCTGTGTCTGATGCTCTGTGTTCTACTAAAAGAATCTTTCCAAACCATCCTTCGCCGACAATTTGTAATATATCGAATTCTTCAACCAAACTTACCTGAAAAATAAGTCATACATATAGCATTAATTTCATATTCTTTAAAATAGAGAATATTTGGTTGTATTATTATTATTTTGTTATTTAGTATTACACTGTAGTATAATATGTAATATATATGTATTTATTTATGTATTTATATAAGTGTATTGTATGTATTAATAAGTATATATTTATAGTATGGTCTATGTATATTAGTAGTTTCTTAAGTTCAGTATTTACTTATTTCTTTTTTTTTTTTTTCTCATTATTGTTATTGCGCACTACCCTATATAAGGTTCTTACGCGATTTCCTTCACCTAAAGGTTGTCTGGAAGAGATCGCTCTTTAGCGATAAGACCGCCTACCTGTATAACTTTTTTTATTTTAATGTTGATGTTTTTATTTTCCTGTTTTGTTGTGCAATAAAGTGTTTTCATTCATTCATTCATACACCTTACATATGTAGGTAAATAAGGTACTTACTTTTTCTAATTCGAACTCTCTAACTTTATGTATAGAGCCTGTTAAAGCTCGTCTTGTTCCGGTATTCATTTTAACGACGGGTGTTTTACATTGCGTTTCATATTTTCAACTGAAACTGAAAAAAATATACGATATTAAAACTAGAAAAGTAGCTAATACATTTATATTGCATGACCTAGTGCCCTCGAAGTTCAGCTTAAGACGCTGGGCCCAAATGGTAGATCGTCCCAATTTCTAAAGAAATCGCTGCGTGAATGATCTTGGATAAGTGCCAGTGCCTGATGTCTACTCCAGATCCAGACAACTGGCTGTCCTGACGTCATCAGATGACGTCATTTTTTGTCTCATACATCTTCAGCCGATGAGTCGCTTTATCACTTGTATGATTTATCTTCTTTTTTATTTTATTTTTAAAGGATATCTCATACATAATTGTATGATTTCATACTAAAATTCAAGCACTGACACGAAACAGTATAGTAACATTATTTTAAAACAACTTAGACATGTGTGATTTGGACACTACTACAGATTTCGATAGCTAGTTACTATTTTTTTATTGGTTGCATGCATATTTATCTTTATTATTTGTAATATGTAATTCTCGTAATATAATATTCAAACGTTCAAATTATAATATAACTGGTTACGTACTTATTACTTTCAAAAACAAAAAAATATTTTCACAGATCCTTTTGTTCTAAACCAGTCATTTACTACTTAGTATTGTACATTAGGTACCTACTTGAAACTTATAGATCCAACTATTCAGGAACCACTTGTACATACTTTTTTAAAACCCTGTAGATAATAATTTTAATAAATATTTTAAGGCTAACATTTTCAGAACTTGATATGATCAGTAATTTTCTTGTACTAAGAGTATAGGAACTGCTGTCGTACATATTTAAACATTATTTTTTCTTCTTTCATTAAATAACTCAATGCTTAGGGCGGGATAATGATAGTTAAAAGAAAATTAACTCATGAAAATGTTGTATAGTAGCGGATTGCAGATGTAGATAAGATGACAGTTGATACCCCTTTATCATTGTCCGTTTGGCATTGTTTGTTACCTACCAATCACTTAACGAAATCAAATAAGTTCTTTTTCACCACTTTATCAGCTAATGTTATAGGTATATCATACAAAATAAAATCTATTCTCACTACCGCTGATCTGATATGATTAATAAAAGTAAATGATATACAGCTGACTCTTATCTATATTATATTTTACTTAAAATCACTTATTAAAATTGAAGAATCTTACTATATTTATCAAGTTATTTAAAAAATACTGTTATTAAATTCTTATAGTAATGATACTTATTAGCATCACCATTTTTATACCATAAATTCGCTATAATAAAAAACAATTTCAACGATATTTGCCTTGAATAAAACCTACATTAAGCACAGATGATACATTAAAAAGTTTTGAAAGTAAAAATATAGCAAAATAGAGACCTAAGCCATTACAAAAAGAGAAAACTAATACAAATTAATGGTGAAAGAAAAAGGAAATTTAAGTTACCAGACTTAAAATGGTAGGCCCCTACAAGCGAAGTTCACTACACTTGGAACACCTCCAATCACATGTCACCTTATAATCACATTCCTAAAAATTGGTTCTTAGACATTATCAGGAAGTGGTAATTTTCTTGCGTGAATCCACTATAAGTAAGTATTTGTAAATGATTGTTTAAGTACACTTTTCGTATTCCACTGTATATTTGTGTCACAGGGCGGAACGGCTTGGGCGGGCGGCGCTAGTGTCTCGACTGGTAGCGCGTACGCAGCATTGCCCGGGAGACTATTTTCGTGCCACTGCACTGCATACAACAAAAATTGGTTTCCCAAGAAATGTTACGATACGATCAATGACCCGGGGGTGCTGGCTGATGCGATGCCGCCGGTAAGCAGAAGGAAGTAGGTACTTCGTATTTTTGTCATTAACTTGTATAGTTTTGTTTATACATAAAAAGACATAAAAATATATAAATATTATGCATACGAGCAAGTTAAAAGTTCTTCTTAAAATACAATGAAAAAATATGAAATTCACCTTTTTTACAGGGACGCAAGTTTAATTTCTGATTCATCAAGCTAGTCTATTATATTCTTTGAGTTAGCAGTTCCTAGACCTTTCATTGGGCTAATTGCCAAAGCATTTCTCTCATTAACACGTACTAATTATAGAAATAAGAAGATACCTGTGCTGTATGAGTAAGATAAGAATTAAAATGGCAGACTTAAGTTTATGCTTGTTTGTGAAAAAATATAATATAACAACTAAAGAGCGACAAAATCTTATTGTTGTATTGTAAAGTTTAAATATTTGCGTTCTTTAATACCTAGTTTAAGAATCCAACATGTTTAAATAGGAATGAATCTTTCAAACATTTAATAATGTACATTTTTATAAATAACAGTTACCTATAACATTGATTCATTTAAAAAGCAATTAAGCATCACTAGTATAATTTTCATTTGTTTTTATATATATCTCGTTTACTCTCATTGGATGTGTAACGTCAAATGAGATAGTGATATTTGTCTATGGTACTAGTCTTTTTGGCGGGAAGAGTTTGTCAGTTTTCTTTTATTATCCGAAAAAATAGATATCGTGGTTTTTAATGCATAATATTGATAGTGTATTGTTCAATAAAGTGCATTTAAGTGTCTATTATGTAGGACAGTGTTTTTCAACAAAAATCAAATCAAAATCAAAAATCTTTTTTATTTAAGTAGATGCTTTACACATACTTTTAAATCGTCATATTATTCTACCTAGTACAAAGTTCCTACCACTCGGAACTTGTACACTCAACGTTTCGGGAACCAACCTTTTTTAATACCCGACCCCTTTACAAGAGAAAAAATTCTTGCGACCCCCCTAGGGCCGTAAACATACAGGGTTATTTTTGGACCCCCACCAAAACTTTACAGTGGCTTCTACTAATGAAACTGAACAACTTTCCCTAAATAACCAATGGTCAATTTGTAAAAAATTGGCCATCTTCATACAAAATAGGCCGATCATGTGATCAAATTAGTATGAAAGGTTCAAAACTTTTTTTGCGAATTTATCATTTGTTGCTTGGGGAAAGTTGCTCAGTTTCATGAATAGAAGCCACTGTGAAGTTTGGTGGGGGTTATTGAAAAATAACCTTTTATAAAAAAGGCTCGTGATTTGAAAGACTAGTTTATAATTTTCTTCAATTAGAAAATGATTTATTTATTAACATCTCCAAAATAGAACCACGTTTTAATAAATTGATAAAAAATAAACAGGCCCAGCCTTTTCACTGAAATCTTATTTTTTCATTAAATCTTATTTTTTCATTGCAATGTAGGACCTACAAATACTTACTTATTTTTTACCCGCGACCCCCTGAGAAAGGCTTCGAGACCCCCCAGGGGGTCGCGACCCACAGGTTGAAAAACACTGATGTAGGATAATGAAATAAAAGTGTGTAGACTGTGTTTCGAGTGCTCTCAAGAAGTCCATGAAATCTTCATCAAAAGTGCTATCATTTTGCTGAAGAATAGGTTTAAAGACGGAAGAAATGGCTTTTGGCCTCTAAATTCGATAGAAGATTTTCAACAGACTAGGCTGTATGGCTCTGATCCTTTGCCTTCCCCATGTCGGGGTAAAATAAAACAAAACAAAAAATTCTATGGTACTAGCTCAGACCTCAGACCAAAGAAACTATTTCGCTGTTAGAACTATGAAGTCGTTCCAAAACCAAGGTAGGGTGAGGTAGAATTTAACTCGGAGAAATGAAAGAGATGTAGCTATTTTGAGAAAGAGAAAAAAATATGATTTTGGAACGCTTGCGAGTGATTCCAGAGTGACAGGGTAACAAACGTCATCGAAAATAATTCAGAAAGGTTTCTAGCTTTTTTGAGTAGTATTCTGTCTTATTTATGGCTTTAACACCTTCGCAGATACAAGCAATCGTATTTCAAAACAATTCCGAAGATAAAATGTTTGTATGTCTTAGTCTGTTTGACATTGACTACGAACTTCCCGCCGAATAAACTGTCAGGCGAATTTTAACGGTAATCAAACAGCGTTAAAAATCGCACTTGTCAGAGTGAAAATCGCATTCACGAAGGCGTTCCAAAATCCCGACGGAGAACGAAGAATGTTAATGGGTCCGTTAAATCACTTGAAACTTTATGACCTTGTAGCCTAAATGTCTAGAAATACACTTGTTTTTGTTTCATTTAAATCAAGCGAGTAGTTTTGAAGTTACGATAATTTTAGTTTCCGCCTTTTTCAAATACTTCGCTCGGGCGCGCCAAGCGCGCGTGACGTCATACTGCAACTCGCCGCTCTCACCGTACTGTGTTCTTCATACATTGCTATCGGATGGTCCCTACGTTCGCCCACAATAACATTTCTAACTGTAGTTTTTTTTTATGTGAATCGGTGTTACAGTAGTGTTACAAGTATAATCGATGACAGTTTTAAAAATTGATTGAAAAATCGAATGATTCCTTAAATAGACGAGTTAAGCTACTATTTCTCAAATAACTCCGATTTCTTTACCGCGGCCGCCGAGACAATGATTAAAAATGCAAAAGTACTTACAACTTATTTTTTTTCTTTCTTATCACAAATCTGTTGATCCTTATAAGATGCCTATACATATATACCTACATACCTATTTTTCATTACTAGTATTGAAAAATTTAGGTAATAATGATATTTATGAACTTGATATTTTGGAAGTAAGGAGTGAGGGGCAAGGTAAAAGTGATGGTGTCAAAATCACTTATGTCATCAACTGTAATATAATGACACAATAACGACACTGAAGCGGTCATGGCTCAGCGCTGCTTACGTGGTCGTGTCGATCACGCAGGTTAACTGACTACAAACACGGTCACAGCTTGGATGGACTTGACTAGCAGTCCATCCAAGCTGCCTATAACGCCTCCGACATCTAGTCTATGCCATCTGACTGCCATCTAGTGATAGTTACTGATATTTAAGCCCATCCAAGTTGTGACCGTGTCTGTAGTCAGTTAACTTGCGTGATCGATGCGACCACATAAGCAGCGCTGTGCCATGACCTCTTAAGTGCCGTTATTGTGTCATTATATTACAGTTGATGACATAAGTGATTTTGACACCATCACCTTTACCATGCTCCTCACTCCTTATTTCCGAAAACTGGGCATAAAACATAAACAAATATATATACGGAAAATAGATCTTCGCTTATAAATTACTTGAAAATCTCTAAGAAGTTATCTATAAATCTTAAAATAAGTTGATAAAATTTAAAATATTGTTTGTTTGTAGGTGTGGACAAAGCCCTCTGCGCGAGAGTCAGACTCGCACTTGACCGGTTTTTATTTTTTATGTGTATCGGTTAACTCATATTTATTTTATTTTAGATTGGCTAGAAATAGCTACGGCGACGACGTTACTGTTTATGCAAAAGTTATCAGATAAGGAGAAGGTGATAGACACAACTTTTGGCTTTGGGTCTGGGTGGATCATACTTTTCATGTATTTCTTTTGACTTTAAGGTTCAAAAATATAACAGTAAAAAATAACTTTTCGGGTATATTGGTAGTTGTATTTAAGCACTTTGACACGAGCACGATTTTCTAGTTTTTTAGGATTTTAGGATTCGTCATTTTTAAAATTTTCAACGCAAACTTCATACATAGAGGAAGGGAGCGGTGCGCGCACTGAGCGACCGTTGCAGAGTGACGTCACAGCAGCGTGCGGCGACCCCGCGTCACTTGCCTACCTAAATAATTCAGTATCTCGGAAACTATCAAACGTATCAAAAAATTTTTTTCACCATATTATTTTATTTTTAATAGAGTATATTTTAAGATAAAAAACAAAAATTGGTGGTATTCTTCACTGTCAGGCGATCATTCGGTTACCCTCGGTTTCACTCGGCTCGGTTTTGGAACGATTTAGGGTAAAATTCGCATCACCCCGAGTGAAATCTTTGGTATTGGAACGCAACCTATGACATTTTATTTGACAGTGACCAGTGGGCGGAAACTCTCATACATGGCAAGAAAAGTATCCCGATTTTCTGTGTTATTTACCAGAGCAGTGTTGCCATTTTAAAATTAAAATAATTAAAAATAAACATTTAGTGTTTAAGTACAAAGTTACAAATTAATTGCTCCACTGGCAATACCTAGAAAGTGTCACTGTGTCAAAGACTGTCTATGGTAACGCTTACGGTTTGGTTTGTCGGCGTCTTGTTAACTTGTAAACCACGTTAATTATTGCGATAAAACTGTGTTTTTAATGTTGAATGAGTAATATATTCCTCCATCACATCTGTTTTTATGCAAATATAGTAGAGAAATAAACTCCTTTAGTAATTCTTTCGAGACAGTGACTGTTCTAATTAGTGATATTTTCATCGAGACAGGACTCCATAATAGTGTTTTTATTTCTTGTAAATCTATAAATTCCATTGTACAATGAGTACTAAACCTAAACGGCGTGCTCGCCGTAAATGTGAAATTTGTGGCATACGAGAAACTCATCAACCTGATGATGACAGTGTACATTTTGCACAGTTCCCTCGTGATGTAAATCGGTAAGTCAAACTATAAATTGCCTTATTATCAAGAGGTCATTGTATGAAAGTTCTTTATGTAGATCTTTTTCACCATGTAGTTCAAAATTTGGTTAAACCATACATCAGCGAAGTGTCACTCCCGTGATTGACAAGAGATGCCACAAACTAAGATAGAGAAAAGCTGTGCCGTCTTTATGCATAGTCTGCATTGGTACCTATTCTGTCTGTACTGATGATAAATGAATAATAAGTAAGTAAGACGAGCGAGTTCCTTTGCAATATTTTCTGTAATGTTTGTAGCAATAAGTCTAAGAAATTAATTGGAATACCTATCGGAATCCAGATTATTTCACACTGCAATGTGACCTGTATGTATTATGCAATAAGTGGATTTTTTTTCAGTAACGTTTGTAGCAATTGCTGTATACTATATATGTATATGTATAAATTAACTTAATTGGAATCCAGAAGTCTAACCCATATTATTTCACATTCTAGAAAATAATTAAATATAGGTTCAACTATTATCCTAAATGAAGTACCAACTGGCTCCGTGGTCTAGTTCACACCAAGAGATCGCGGATTCAATTCCCTTAAACTAGCAGTATTCAAAATGCTTATTTAACTACAGCTGAGCTAGAAGACTGTAATTATTCAAAACAAAACCAAATAAAAATTGTAAACAACCCATTATATCCCCACTGCAGGGGCAGGGGTCTCTTCCCGTTACTCGGGAAGGTTAGGCCATACTCCACACACAGGGGCAAGTAAGGATTGGTAGAGGTTGTGGGACTAGTGGGCAATAAAAATAAACTACAACAATTCTTAATATTGCCAATATACATAATATTAATGAAGTATGTCACACTTTTAAAAGAAATATATTTTCAGGTCAAACTACTGCTGTTGTTGTCTCAGAACAATCAGAAGAGGATATTATGCAGGTTGTTCCATCTGGGGCTGGTAAGTTACTACTTGTTCATGGTAGGTACCTGTTGTACTTTGATTATACAGTCCATTTTCTAACCCAACCTTCTTTTTATTTCAGGAGTGAAACCCAAAAACATGTGGCTTGAAGCAGCAATATTCAACATACAAATTTATCTACAGATGTGCTAGCAGAGCACAACTATTCGAAAAAAATTTCCTTAGAGCATCAAGCGTCACTACCAGAACTAGGTATACTTTTTTATTAATTTATTTCTGTATAACAATTACATATGTACTGTGTGTGTGTGTGTGTGAGATGAGAACATCTCACATTAGCTCTCAAATTAGGAGGTGATCACATTCTCACCGTAAATGCTGCATATCTTCCCGTGTGCATCTGCCGCATTATTTCCTAAATCGAATTCATATAAGAGAAAGTGTCTGATATGTATTTGGCCGCTTCCATGTTTATCGAATTGTCACCGTTTGTAGATACTACGCTTTATAGCTACGTATTATACGTGTATAGACGTTTCTAGAAACAAGTAGGAGCCTATGTAAGTTCAAAGAACAATTATTGACAGACTTGACAAATGTTTTAGGCTTTAGGTACAAACCGAAAAAACTTTTGCACATACCAGAATTATAATGTGATGAATTAAATACTTATTGTTAGTCAAAAATTAAAGTCATTCAATTATGAAGCAGCATGGATAATTATCAGATAATTGTCATAATAATTATCAAAGAAAATAATTATCTTGATAATTACGAACCCTGATTTTAGAGAAACTCTCATTTATTTAACTTATTAAATTTCAGTTTCCCTGCCTGCAAATAAAGAGCAGCGAGACTCCAAAAAACTCAGCCGCATCTACTTCGCATACTGGTGTGTATTACAGATACATAGAACCATTGGACAACTGACCTATTACAGGGGAAATAATGAATGTATTTATGCGACATACTCGTGTGAAGTTGTTCGACGTTTAAAGACTCGTCGAATGATGCGCGCAGCGCAAGACCGGCTATCGTTGACTTCCTTAGAGGAGGCTTTTGTTCAGCAGTGGACCCTTTTTTGGTTGAAGATGATATGGTGGATGACTTACTCGTTTAAATTATACCCCTCATCTTAACAACCCTTAATCAAAGCTAAACTCTAACTAGCTGTCATCTACCCACCAAATGCAATTTGTGTCGGGTAGACTTACACTAAGATACTACTGCAAAATAAATTAAAAAGATTCAAAATATATTTTTAAAAATCATGATTACCAAATTAAAACTGTTCTTATTGTTTTCTATTATTAATTTCAGATAAAATAGAACGCATCACAGTATCAAAGAAGGTTGATGCGGAATCCAGAGGTGTCAAAAGAAAGCTTACGGCGAACGACGGTAAGTCATTAAGGCGAGGTAGTACAGAGCTACCGCCCATACAATTGTGCAGTACTAAATGCAGTACTAAGTGCAGTACCACGCACCGGAAAACGCAGTGTAGGCAGGCCTCCCACTCGGTGGACCGATGACCTGGTAAAGGTTGCGAGAAGCCGCTGGATGCGCAAGACACCGGTCGATGTAGAAATCCTTGGAGGAGGCCTTTGTCCAGCAGTGGACGTCCTTCGGCTGACGATGATGATGACCGCCTCCATAGCGTAGTGGCTTGCTGCTCGCTTTACATCAGAAGGTCGCGGGTTCGATTCCCGGCGGAGTCCAACTTTGTAGACTCGGTTTGGTTGGTGTTTTCTGAGCCCGCCTGGCTAGCTACCACCATCTTATCTAAGTCTTGCCGCCAAACACCAATGTTAACAGCATTGATGTGTTCCGGCATGAAGATAAGAGAGCCAGTTTCCCATTGCGTTAGGGAATCTTGGTAAGCCCGCTTCCATTTTCGCCATCATCGTCACTTACCATCAGGTAAGATGATGCCAAGGGCTTATCAATTGAGGGTAAAAAGAAAGTGATGAAATGCAAGTCCAACTCACACACTCCACGCGAATTATTTACGTTTTAGATTTTTTTTTTCTGAATGAAAGTGTTAAAACTAATGGCGTAGTTTCCTTCGCATCGTCGAAACTTATATTTTTATACTTCAAATTTTTTTTAACGTGACAGTACATGTATTCTACTCGCACAAAGATTCTATGAGAATCATACGCTTATTTTCGTGGTAGCAAAAATTGAGTTAAAACTTTTGACTTAAATAGCTGTTCTGTAATAATATGAATTCGCCGAATCCCGTAAATGGGCGATTTGTCTGTGACAGTATTAATCTTATAATAATTTGTCATTTCTTTTTAACTTCTTTATTATCAATAACATAAATAAAATTACTTAAAAAGTACTATTTATTTTTCAGAAAATTCTCTAAAAACACAGCGTGTGACAGCTTTAAAACAAGATATCGAAAGCAGAGGTGACAAGAGAAAGTTTCCCAAAGACGAAGGTAAAATCTCATTTTTCAAACATCCTATACTATCAAACGAGTTAGGTGTCCCGACGATTTCGAAAACGGCTTGAAACCTTTCGACGAAAATCTTCAATTAGGGGTTAAAAGTAACGAGAAATCGATCTATGAGGGAATTATCTTCGAAAACTTTCATTTTAGGGAGATTTGAGCGAAAATAGGCTTAGTAAGGTGAAAAAATCATTTGTGGGGCAGTGTGTGCGCTTTTATAACAAAATTCCGAATGACGTGTGTGAACTACCGGAATATAAATTTAAGAAACATATAAAACGCTGTATTTGTTCAAGAGAATACTATAAGACTGTAGATTATTTTAATGATAATGACATTTGGAATATTCCTCCAGCAAAATGATATGACGTTTATAAGGGTGCTTAATGTACCTACGTAAAGAAATAAATGATATTGAATTTTGAATACATAAAATATGAACGCATTCGTATCCCACGAGACTTTATTGTTTTTTTTTTATTTTTATTTTTTGTGAACTTAAATAAGTAAATAAAATAAAACAAAACATTTTGTGCTGCCTTGCTCCATGTAACTGGCAATAGGGGATTTTCCACGGCTTTCTCTAAACTAGATGGCACTGATCAACAATTTAAATAAGAACATCCAAGATTGACAAAACTGTCGACGACCAAAATTATTACGTATTATTAGCCAAAAAATACATTTCATAATTTTTGATGCACCGCGCTTGTCAGTATTGCTTTTGTGTTTTCTTAAATAATTCTAACATGATACCAAGTTATTAATTGTATTTTAATCATAATTTATTTTTTGTTTGGAAGAAGAAATTACATACCTATTTAACAAAGAAACCAGAACGCACCGAGCTCATTCATACTTGATCAGGTTGAAAATTATCGTTTCTGTTAATTCAGTTAATAAGAATCTATGTTTTTATGGTGTGACATACGTCATCTGAAAATTCCCTATTATAGGATTTATTTTATTTAATTTTTTAATTTATTTCATTATATATTTTTTTATAAAAGGGTAATTTGAATTTAAATGTTTTTTTTTTCAATAGAATCAAATTATAAAAACATATATTACATATATTATAGATATTTTCAGAACAAATATTGTTTGTCCTTTCGTCCCATAGAAGGTTACTATCGACTTAAACACACCCTGCAAAATGTTTCATAGAAAATAATTCTTATAGGTAGGTACTAACTACTACTTTTTTTTATGTGTTAGGTGGCAAACGAGCAGACGGATCACCTAATAGTAAGCGATTACCGATTATTACTAAACAAGTTATCTTACTTCATTGAACGAGCGACGCTCGGTCTCCAACTAGTAAATATTATACACAATTACACAGCAGTTCTAAATATAACTCTTCTAGGTTAGCCATTATTATGAAGCTGGGATACACGAGAAAAAAATGTTTTTTCTCGTTTGTACCTTACCGTTCGCTGGTTCGCAGCAGAAATGTTTTAAAATGACCATTAGTGTTTTATTATATCAAACTTAACTATTATTCTAATTGAAAGTACTGTTGTTCCTTTAAGAGATCACTTTTTTAAATATAATAAATTATGTTTTAATTCAATTTTTACATGGTGTTTTACTTATTTGTTTATTCTTTTTTGTGTTACAGAACTTACCCCAAGGAAAAAGAAATGAGTGTGGAGGGACTAAGAAAAACATAATGCACTGTCAGGGATTTCACGCTCTGACCAAAAAGTTATCAAAAAGTGTTGAAAATTGTGGTGGAAAAAAATATCTGCACTTTTATGTCCTAATTATGGTCGTAAAAAGCTTTTTAATTGGAACCTCCTATGTATAACGTCATAAGTTTTCTGGTAACGTAGGTAGTAACATTTCTGTTGACACCCCATCTCATCTCATCTCATCTCACTAATATTATAAATGCGAAGTATGGTTTGTTTGTTTGCTTGTTCCGCTTTCACGCCGAGACTACTGAACGGATTTGGATGAAATTTGGTAGGTAGATAGATAAGCAGTCGGCTAACATTTATCCCGGAAAACTTAAGGGTTGCTTAAAAACTCAAAATTTCCACCTCGTCACAATATGGCGCTACCTTGACATTTTCTTTCTTTCTGGACACAATTCTTAAGTCCACGCGGACAAAGTCGCGGGCGGAAGCTAGTATGGAATAAAACTCTGTTTTTGGAATGTTTTGTGACATTATGTGATGTAATGTCTGTTCTACGAGCTATGTGCCCTGCCCACTGCCACTTCGCCTTTTGAGCCTTCTTATGAGGCCCATAGTAAGCGACCATGTCTCTGATCCATATGCCATCACTGGAAACATACATTGGTACTTTATTCTTGAGACACGGTGTTACACTGTGGTAAATTTTTATTTATTTGTTTGGTATTTTTTATGGCGTTATTATTTCAGTTTGCTGTCAAGCATTCTTATAAGATATTGTATCTTTTTTTGGTTAATTTTTTTATTTATAGAGTAATATTTAAGAGAGGCCGTACAAAGGTGTACCCTTAGATTTTTGGTGAACGGTTAAAAATTATCCTTTTTAAAAATGATATTTTAATATCATTTCTATAATAGCATATTTTTTGAGAACGTCAGATATGAAATTACTGTTAAAACTCAACATGGAACAATATAGTGCCACCAACTAATCTGTGGTATGCAGGATGGCGCCACTATCGAAAATTCCATACAAACTGACAACAACAAAATGACGTTTTCATACTGGCGTCAGTAGTTCTGCTTTTTTCCGTTCTACAGGTAAGTTGGTGGCACTATCTTTTTAATCTTTTTAGTTTTAGTGATATTATGTAATGTCATGTCATAATCGTAGTTGTGTTTCATGTCGTTTTTGTGTAGGTGGTAATTCATACTGTACCACCATTGAAAATGACGTCTTTACATAATCTACACGGGGTGTGGCTCTATGGGGAAGAAAACGCAAAGCTATTTGCAGATGGCGCTACGGACGCTTGACTCATAACAACTTTCAATTTGTTCCGCGTTTTTTATTATCGAGGTGCAATAAAATAGTTTTTTTTCTGTAAAATTGTTAAATGGAAAATGTGTGCGACTTGGTTTGTTCCTTAATTAAAGGCGAAGTTCAAAAATACATGATTGATAACGTTCGTTTTCCCACGTCACGTTGTTATGAGTCAACTGATATCAGCGCCTCTATCGGCGAGTTCTGTCAGTTTTCTTCCCCATTGCTATTAATTTTTGTCCTCAAATCGAAAGTAGCCGTCGAAATATCTGCATTTTTACTGGTCCTGATTATTGTCACAAAATGTTTTTGATGGAAACCTCAATCCGGTTTAAAAGATCATTCATATAGCACCATACATTATCTGGTGATTTCAAACTCAAAATATTTTTTATTTAAGTAGATGCTTCACACGTGCTTTTAAATCATCAATAGAGTAAGTATTGTAACTTGAGATTTTGATGGGGATCGATTCTCTCGCACTTATAGAGCCCAAAAAACAAAACAAAAAATGTGTGAGTGTGTGTGTGTGTGTATTTGTGTCCGTCCCGGGCTCTAGCGCCAAGACCACTGGATGGATCTGGATGAAATTTAGGTTAGGGCAATATTTTGTTAATATCTCCAGCCGTACTTTTTATTTTTTTAATATCGTATATTTTTTTAATATCGTAAATTTTTAATTTAATATTTTTTTGCATTGCTACCATAGTAAAAAAAACACTTTTCTTTCTTTTGCTCAAAAATGGCTCTACCGATTTTGATGAAACTTTATGTAATCCCATATTTATATACAACCTAGTTCATAAGATAGTTCGTTACTCTAAGAAAAATTGGGTTCTGATGCTTTCCATACACAAATTAGATTTTGTTAAATTTGCTCAAAAATAGCTCTATTGATTTTGATGAAACTTTGTACAATACCATATTTCTATACAACTTAGTATATACAGGGTGTAACAGAAAGGTGTGACAGTACTTAAAGGTTGGCTTTTACCCATCAAACTAAACAACTTTTGTTCTACAACTTTGTTGAAATCGCAAATTATTTTTTGGACTTTTCATACAAATCGATCAGCTGGCGAACCAAGTTTGTATGAAAAGTCCAAAAATTTTTTTGCGATTTCAACAAAGTTGTAGAACAAAAGTTGTTCAGTTTGATGGGTAAAAACTAACCTTGAAGTATTATCACACCTTTCTGTTACACCCTGTATAGGATAGTTGGTTACTCTGGGAAAAATCGGGTTCAATCAATCAATCAATATTTATTTGCTTGAAACATGGTAGTCAAGATGACAAAATATGAAATAAAAGTACATCATGTCTCGCTATAAAAATAGGCATGCAAAAAAGAGATAGCGGCAGGTAGAGTATACAATCAATTCAATTATTAATAATAATGTCAATAAATAGATAATAAAAATACAATAAAATGTCAAATATTCAAAATACAACATAAGCATATTATTATAAATACTACTGCAGGAATTCTTTAATACTATAATAGTTTTTTACATTAAGTCATTTGAACAATTTTGTCTTGAATATAAGGTGCTACTTTATTAGTGCCCGATATTTTAGTCAGTGCTTCTACTCCTGATTCTGATCAACTTTCCCCAAGGAACCCATAGTCAAATCGCAAAAAAATTTTTGGACTCTTCATACACATCGATCAGCCGAGCGGCCAAATTAGTATGAAGAGTCCAAAAATTTTTTTGCGATTTGACTATGGGTTCCTTGGGGAAAGTTGATCAGAATCAGGAGTAGAAACACTGACTAAAATATCGGGCACTAATAAAGTAGCACCTTATATATTAGTAGGCAGATCTTTCATGTCATTTGGTATTTTATTATAAAGTCAAATACACATACATAAACAATTCCGGTTATATTTATCCGTCAATGGTGTTTAAAAAAAAACTTCTGATACCTTCCATACAAATATACGTTTCTTCGTTATTTTTCTCAAAAATAGCCATAGCGATTTTAATGAAACTTCGTATCTTTTAATAACTTTATATAACCTAAATAAGGTCCTTTATGTAAGTCTTAAATGCCCTACACGTGACCAAGGGTGATAATAAGTGCAACACCTGGCAACCGCCGCCTATACCTTGTGGATAGGACGGTTAAATTGTGCCACACAATAAGAGAGAGATATGACCTACAATACTAGGTAATAAATTATTCCGGGCCATACCAGGATAAGGTACTTCTTATACAAAACAACATTGACAATTTGTGAAGTCTATTACTTGCTACTAGTTGTAAGTGTTTATTGCTGATTTATGTTGAATGATGACAATCTTGTGTATACCTAATGATGTGTAAGGGATTCGCGAGAAAGTATGCACAGCGTAGCTGTAAAATTTATTTTTTATATCTGTAGTAATTCAATATTAATTGAATTTGTGACTAAAACTAATTGTTAACTTTTTTCTATTGTTGTGTGATTTTTTGGGTAGGTCCGAGTTTTAGTTTAGTTTTAAGGATTCGGGTCCGGATGTAGGTCCAGCTCTGCGGATTTGCTTCCAGGTACCAGTTCCGTCGGATCTGTATAAGTCAGAGTCCTTAGCGGAGCGGATGGAGTGACACGCTAAGGGGATCTGCTTTCTCGTATCGGTTCCGCCGGAGCTATATGGGTCCTAGTCTTTAGAGGAACGGGTGAAGTCGCGCGATCGAACATGAACACAAATTGTGTTGCAGATTGCGGATAATTCGCTCGAAAGCTAGATCTTTGAGTTATTAAATTATCAAAACTAGAACTAGAAATACATCTAGCAATAAATTAAAAAAAACACATTAACCATAAATTATTCATGTAGAAGGTTTCATCGTAACTTTCAGCAATTTTTATTTTTCATCAGATCAGATAGCTTTAGAAAAAAAAGAAATAGATACTGAGCTCCCAGCTAGTATACATATAGTTCATTCCAATAAAAAAAAAGCACAAGGTAAACAAAACTACTATGGATTTGACACATGTCAATGTCAGTTGCATAGTAAGTTCGTTTACCTTTTGCTTTTTTTTGATTGGAATGAACTATATGTGAAAACTAGTCTTAAGGTAGGTCAGTAATGGTGTATTCCTAACCTAGCTCGCCCCTCCCGTCCCTTCCCCAATCACCCGTCATTCCTGTACCAGTACAGCGGTATCAGTTCCGGGTTCGTTTGCATCCCCACTCCAAGTCGCGTACGCGTTTCGGTTCCAGAGGAATGGTTCAGACTTGGAGTCGCAGTTACATCCATCATATCCGCGAAGGATACGGGTCCGCGGATTCAATTCCGGTCGGACCTACACAATCTCAAGTTGTTAGTAGGGCGAAAACAAAAGAGCGGTGTGGCGCCGCGACACCAAATTCCGCGTTCTGCTCCGCCGCAGATATCAGCGTTGCGGTGCCGCAAAAACAAAATTCACAACGCAAGTAAAATCGTTGTGCGGCACGACGCTGATATCTGCGGTGAGCGGTGTCGCGAGTCGCGCGTGTGACCATATTTTATTCGAAATCAGGAAACTCCACATATCTCCCTCCGTTTCTCGGCTTTTAAAGTCCTATTTTTAAAATCTTCTCTAGTTTATCCCATAAATTGGGATGTTGCTCTATTAATGATACATATAAAATAATCAACATCTACTGAATTGACGACTAGGTTTGTTAAAAAAACAAGCGTCTGACCTAGAACGTATGGACATCAAATTAGCCGCCGCGCCGCAACGCGGATACGAGCGCTGCGCGCCGCGCGCCTCCGAATTCAGCGTCGCGTTGCGGCGACGCCGCACCGCTCTGTTGTATTTTCGCCCGTACTATTTATAGTTCATTCCAATCAAAAAAAAGCGAAGGTAAACAAAGAAAGTATGCATTTGACATTGACATGTGTCATTTCCATGGTAGGTTTGTTTACCTTTTGCTTTTTTATTTATTGTAATGAACTATAAATGCATCTTTGTCATAAATCAAACATACTTCGGTGTTAATTCGCTAGCTTTACTATACAGATAATTTTGTAAAATAATTTATTTTGTAAAAATAAATGCATTTTTTCTTGGTAAAACGTTTTTTTTAGATTTAGGGTTCCGTACCTCAAAAGGCAAAAAGAAACCCTTCTAGGATCATTTCTTTGTCCAATTGTCTGTCTTTTAAGCAACATTTCCTATTTCACAGGAGTACGTGACAATATCATACCTACAGTTTGTATGGAACCCTCGATCTGCGAGTTAAACTCGCACTTGTCAGATTTTTCTTTTTGCAGTGACAGTTTGTTTCAATGACTGCTACTGGAAAAAGTCGATATTGTGGTTATCGATAAATTACAGCACTATTATCGACTAAAGCCAGCCCTAAATATTGACAGATGCCTCCATAGACAATATACCAACCATCTCTTAAACCATAGACATATTCACTAAGTCTATGCTCTGTTCAGTTTACGTTGTTATGTTGGTAGCTCTGTGTATCTTGGGTACTTTTTTTTTAAATATTGTCTATAGATGGTAATCAAATTGAAGATGACAGTTGGGCCGAAAAAAATTTTGTTATATGAAGTGCGCACTCTTAAACGTAGTGATTATATTCTCTTTGACAGTGACAGTTTACTTGTTGTGTTTTCTGTTTTGTGCAAATGTTTTTCATTAAAAATTGGTTTGTGAGTTAAAATTAGTTTAATGAAGTAAAAAGACATAAAATTCAAGAGGTAAGCATAACTATTTTGTATGTTACTTATTGGTCTACTTATTTGAGGTTATATTTCTTGTTATGCTGTGTCGGCGAGCAAACCAGATATTGTACCGACGTGGTTGAAAGTTAGTTAGTGTTCTCAAGGTTCAGCTGTAATATATGCTTTATTACAGTTGAACCTTGAGAAGTTTCAACCTTGTTTACATAAATGAGATTCTCAAAACTAGTAACTTATTGGAAAGAAAGTTCTTCGAGTGCTGAACGCGTAGTTAGACTTCTTCACGCCATAGTCAGTCGCTTTGCACTTGCAAAAAAAAAATTGAGTAGGTAAGTACTTTAAACTATTAAAACACTAACAAGCCTTGCACAGTCCGAAGGTAACCGTTTGGGCAGCTCTGTCTCCCAATGGAATAATTGGACCGTTTTTCTTTGAGAATTCTCGTGGATGTTGATGTAACTGTTGATGGTGATGTCTACTGCCGCATGATAAAAAAAATATTTTATTCCAAGACTTAGAGAACATTCATCGTTCAGCTCGTGGTTTCAGCAGGATGGCACCACGTCTCACACAGCAAGAGCCACCATGTGCCTTCTTCACGAAGAATTCCCAGCAAAATTTTATAGTCAGTTTGGGGACATCGTATGGCCCACCCAGATCGCAAGATCTCACCCGATTAGTTTTTTTTTCTATGGAGTAACCTAAAGGGAAAAGTGTTTAACAACAACCCAACGGATCTATCAGTATTAAAAGAAAATGTTGTGCGAGAAGTGAACAATATTCACTTCTGCAGCGAATCGCTCAGAATACTCTTAAAAGATTCCACTAGTGTGTGCGCCGCTATGGAAAACATTTGGATGGAGTGATCTTTAAAAAATAAAATCCCCATGTCTCCTCTTTCTTTTAATAACAAATACATTTATATTATAAACTAATAACATCTTTTAATTTAATTATGAAATCCAAAATCTGCCACGGGACACCCTATATACAAGGTTATTTCTGGACCCCCCACCAAAACTTCACAGTGGCTTCTACTCATGAAACTGAGCAACTTTCCCCAAGTAACCAATGGTCAATTTGCAAAAAAATTTTTTGACCTTTCATACTACTAATCAGGGTTCGTTAATATCCAATATTTATAATAAATATCAAAATATCAGATATTTTTGATATATGTATATCCGATATTTTTGATATTTATCAAAATTACATACTTTCTGTTTCTTACTGTTATAATATTTTTTTTTCGAAGTAGCTGAATTTAAAATGTAGGTATATGTTTGATAATTTGAAGATGATTATCAAATAATTTTTACTTTTTTTTTAATATTTTATCGCCCAGAAAATTATTTAAAAAAGTAAAAATAAAATTTTTATGGACGTTTATTTCTTTAAATAGCATCTGCTGTCTCCAAGTAAACAAAACGTAACTTTTAAATTAAGTAGGTTAGAAGGTTAAAACAAAAAAAGTGAGGATTGATAGTAGAGGGCCGTGCCACTGAAAAAAAAAATACACAAAAAATAAACATCATCTATTAAATATAAGCATTTTTTTAAAGAAACATTTTATTTTTTTGTGTTTAATTGCAAAAAAAAAAATAACACCTATTAGCCCTATTTTTTTAATTACCTTATGATATTTGACATTAGCTATCAAATAATAAAAACCCCCAGTTTCTACCCTACACACAACCTTTGCTATGAGCGATTAAACAATGGTATTTCTAGATACGCTATTTTTTACACTGTTGCTCTAAATGCTAGTTTTAGGTTTTCTTAGTCTTAGTTTTGTGTATTTTTGATTTCTGTAGCACGGCCATCTACTTCCAGTCGTTGTTTTAGCATTCTAGCCTGCTTCATTTAAAAGTTACAACGTTTTGTTTACTTCGGGACAGCAGATGTTTTTTTTTTAAGAAACATCCACAAATATTTTTTTTTACTTTTTTTTTTTAATATTTTTCTGGGCGATATAATTGAGTCTTATTTCACCCCCTTTCATATGAGCACTTTATAAAGACTCACACTGTATAAAACAGATATCAACTAGCTGTATCATACAAATTTATAAGAGTTACAATATGCAGAGGGTTGACCCTAAATAAAGGCAATACACCGCGGGAAGGATGGTGACTTTAGGCACAGTAAAGATAATGCAGAGTTACCCAAAACAAAACAACCATAATTGATAGTTTAAAGTTTCAGATCAGCATTGTTAAATTGATTTTAACATTAAAAATAGCCTCTGAAGTAGAGGAAACGTTTTTGTTTTTTTATTACGGAAAATAACTAAAATACTCCAAGCTTATTAAATTATATACTTTTAAACAAAGATACTACATTTTAAACCCATCTCCTGTAAAAACTTCTCAAAATTGTATTCATCGTCAGTTCTCATCATTAACATCTCTGTAATATCAGCTGCCATTCATCTTTCGAAATCTGTAGTTTTTAAAGTGAGACTGGAAGAATCTGCTCAACTTGCAATAGTTTCCTGAAGTCTGTCATTCATTACATCATTAAATTATATTATATTAACGACGACGCAACTTTTACATGGGTGCAATGACTTGCAACCAGAAAAGGCACCTACTAGCACCTACATAGCACCCATATATCGGCTGCTGCAACTAATTTGCCATTAACACTAAAACTAAGCTAAAACGCAGGTTAAAGGCAGCTCTGGCGGTCGTAAACTGCCGCTTTGGTCGACTGTCGAAGCTAGATTTAACCGTGGTTTAACGTCTAAACGGGTTTATAGGTGAAACGTTTGATATTGGATCTGCATAGCAAATTGAAGCCTCACTAGCCGAGTGCATTTTTGAAATAGAAAGAAATAAGAGGTAGAAAGTATTTTGCTATTGAACCTTATAATGTTTTACGCAACTTCTATATATTTAAATTCAGTATACTAATGTGTCGATGACAGACAATTATTTTGCGACTGGGACGTTACCGTCCGAATCGCAACGCACAGCCCAATCTTTATTGAAAATTGGAACATAATTACTAAAAGGCAAGGGCGCCGACTTCATAAAAATATTGGGGGGGGGGGGGGGGAGCTAGGCCAAAAAATGTTTTTGATTATTTTTCAAATATTTTCTAACCAGCTTTCGCCCGCAAGCCAAACGATTATTTTAATATAGGTTGTTAAAAAAGTTCGTTTGAAATTTTAAGGGGTCACTCAGAATCAAGTATGGAATACAGGAAAAATATTGAAAAATTGGGGGGGCTCGCGCACCCCCAGGCTCTATGGAGTCGGCGCCAGTTCTTAAAGGTAGAGTTGCATTAAAAATGATTTTATGCCCGCGACTTCGTTCATGTAGACAGGTAGGGCATAGATATTTGAAAAATCCTTTCTGTTCGAATGTTTCGATTTGCAAGTTTCTATGCATTGTATGTCAATCAGTCCTCATGTGGGAAAACGTTCTGGCGATGAAGCATGCTATGCTCGGAGTTCCCCTATGTGATTGAATCAGAAATGAGGAGATACGCAGGAGAACTAAAGTAACCGACATTGCTCATTGAATCGCTAAACTGAAGTTGTCGTGTGTGGGACACATAGCTCCTAACACAGATGGCCGTTGGGGCAGGAAAGTTCGTGAGTGGCGACCGAGCATTGGAAGACGTAGCGTTGGCAGGCTTTCCACTCGATGGACCGATGACCTAGTGAATGCGGGCAATCCTAGACCGGTGGCCGTGGATATGGTTTTTTGTCAGTTATTTCAGTTTTAGGAGGATACTGTATTAAAAAGGCAGTAACTGGTTTTCCTTCGAGCTTCATATTTACCTATTACTTCCAGTTTTCTATACATTTATTGCTCATTTATTTATTTGATTTGGATTCTTCTGTATTATCTACTTTTCAGTATCATAAGTTTATAACCTGTGCTCTAGATAAAATTGAATGTTAGCGCATTCGTAGAAATTGTTATAGATAATAGCCGACTTGGCTAACCACAAACATCTTAATAGCTCCTAATGATGTTAGTTACGTTACGAGGCCATGACTATCATACGAGGTGTTTAAAGGTGTAGAGGTTCATATACAAACACAGGAAGAATGATTTGCATAACTAAAAACATTATTGTTCTTATTTGATTATAGCGTTGGGGTTTACTTATAATATCACATAACAGATTTAACAAAAAAAAGCCCCGACTGTATAAAAATGTTCCCTGTGTCAATAATCAGATCAAGGTGAAATAAGATTTAATAATAATTTAGATTCGTATCGTTAGCGATACGTACCTTGTCTCCAAAATCCATCACGCCGTTTTGACTACAGGTGGGAAAACTATTAAACCGAAAAACATCCCTAACTTAGACAACCCGGGTAAAAACGAGTAGCGAAGTTAAATAGGATATTTTTTCTTCTTCTGTATATAAAGTACTTTTCAACCGACTTCAAAAAAAGGAGGAGGTTCTCAATTCGTCGGAATCTTTTTTTTTCTTATGTATGTTCACCGATTACTCGAAGACGCCTGAACCGATTTCGAAAATTCTTTTTTTGTTTGAAAGGGTTTTACTTCATAGGTGGTCCCATATAAATTTTATCGAAATCGTTTCAGCGGTTTTTGAGAAAATCAACAAAAACATAGCAAAATTGGAGTTGTTGCGATTGAAGTCGGTTGTTTTTAACGAATTCAGCGTGGTCAATTATTATCTTTTACATGCCTGAAGGAATCGCAGATTGTCCCCTCAATTTTGGGGCCAGATAACGGTGTATTAATTGTCCTTAATATTTCACATAATTATTGTACATACCAAGAAAATTCTATTAATAAAGCACTTTATCTCATTTCCAAGTCTTACGATACTACAATGGCCTTTGCACGATTTAACTGCTTCTCAGCGAGGCTTACTGGTAATAAGGAACCCCTAAAGGGTACACATCCATGTCTTGACATTAAGAGTTCCAATTAAGGCTTCAGATAAAACGGTAGTTGTAGCTAACTAGCCGCTTTGTAGTTAGTATGTACTGGTATGTATGTATTCATTACGTGTAATTATTAGAAAGGTTCATCTCACTGAGTAAGATTTAGTAATTCATGTTTTGTTTGATAATGGTGTCGATTCAGTATTCACGATTAAACTAATCTGACAGGACTAAACTTAATTTAAGTGTTCTGTCTTTTTTTTCTATATCGAAAAGACAAGGACAGAACGCTTAAATTTAGTCCTGTCGAATAAGTTTAATCGTAAACATCGAATCGACACCAATGTTTTCTGAGGATTCAGGAAAATGTTAAGCTTTCATTGACGTTTCTATAGCTTTATATCAACCTCTTGTTCCATAAATCACATATTTTTAGACGCATCGTCGCTTCTTCGTTCATCCACGCGTTCCGTCTCAAAATGATGCATTCCAAAAAGATTAACTTTCTCAAATGTTGAATTTGCAAAATTTTGAATCCCATATAATGTAAGGTTCTTAAAACGTTGAAAATAATGTGGTAAGAAAAGAATCAGTTTCCAATTTCCAAGAAATGAACCTTTTATTCCTTATAATTATCATTTTTAATATTTATTTTCCGTAACGACATTTCAGCTTCATATTTTCAATAAAGATTCCTGTCTAATTCCTTACAGTAAATTTCAATACTTGTATACACAATACTTGTATGTATTAAGTAGTATAACTTTCTAAAACACATTATTTATGACAAACTATCGTAACCGTTCTTCAAAACTTTAAATATCCACCGAATAATTTACATATAGCTGGCATGCACGTAAATTCAATTTCTTACGATACATATACTATTATCAGCTTTTAAGCTATCTCTAGGAGAGGTGCTCATTAGTTGGGCCCAAAATTTCTCAGTTCATCCTAGCTACAGCTGCCTCTGAAACCTAGCCTAGACTAGGATGAAACATTCTTCCCACATGGACAACTCCCCGTTACCGAGATGCACGCGCTCGCGCAGATACCAGAGACGATTTAATTAACGTATTGTACGGCGAACTCCATTAACGTGGCTAGCTTGCATGTGTTAAGGCGACGCATACAGCTTTGTTCACATAACCATAAGCGAGATTAGGTAAAAATAGGGATATTTTCAGAAATTTAGATGGTCCTCAATTGAGTAAAGAGGTGTCTATGTCGGTTTTACTTTTCAAGTCAATTTTGTTTGTAGCGTTGTATTGTAAGGAAGCCTTTTTATTTTATCCCATGGTGATCGCACTCAGCCAAAAAACGTCCACTGCTAAACAAAGGCCTCCCCCAAAGATGTCCATGCCGACCGGTCTTGCGCTGCCCGCATTTATCGGTTTCCCGTCATAGGTCCACCGCTACGTCTTCCGGTGCGCGATCGCCATTCAACTTTGATGCCCCAACGGCTGTCTCTTCTATTACTTTAGTTTCCCTACGTATGTATCTCTTAATTTCTGATTCGATCACGTAGGTAGACTCTAAGCATAGCACGCTCCATCGCCCTTTGGCGACCATGTGTCAGTTCCATATGTCATCACTGGCAACACTCGCTGGTCAAAGACCTTAGTCTTGAGTTTTGCGGAATTTTGGACGTGAAGATATTGCTGAGCTTTCAGAATTACTGCCCAGCCGAGTTGGATTCGACAATTGATATCTTTCTCGAAGTTGGACCTACCTAGCTGGACTTTTTGTCCCAGGCATACATATTCGTCAACAACTTCGATTGTAGAGTCTCCAACCTTCAGAGGAGTGAGTGTGTGATACATTTTAAGATGGTGTTCAAAAATCTAAAACGATTTATGTGGCTCAGTCCAAAAATTATCTTTTTACCCCACATCATGCCGTCGCCTTAACATGAACGTTTCGATAAGGGATTATGTACTATTATTATGCAGCGCACTAAGGTTTCGGGAACTCAGCCTCTCGTCAATTAAGGTATCTTCCGAACCTATCTTCCGTCCATTCAGGCCGGCTGATGTCTAGACTTAGGGACTATTCACATTTGCGTTTGTTTAGTAGGTATGGTGTCTCCCTCTCTATTGGTAACAAATAAATGTTGAATGGGTAACGTCATGTTTGTATTCTATTTATATATATTAATGTTTGTATTCTATTTGTATTTAATTTAATTGTGTGTCTTATTTTTGTGTGTAATCATGTATATGAATTTATTATGATTCGAAATAAAATTATATTCTATTCTATTCTATTCATGGTGTTACCTTTAATTAATACATCGATTATATCAAAATTAAATAGAAAAGCGAAAGAGTGAGGAGTATATACGATTTTTTCTTTCATGATGTTGATGATTTTGTGAGCCGAATATGATAAAAGTACCCTTCTGTTTGAGTATGCGCTATTGATAGGAAAAAATGAGATGAATGAGGGATAAATTACGTTTTGTAAAAGAACATCTTCATTCTGGTCTTTTTTATTCTGTCCTTGGCATCATCTAACTTCTTGACTAGACTTTTTGACAAGTCCTTCTACAACCACAAACCTCCAGTGTGAACTGACCTTTATAACGTAAACGGCACAATAGCGAATATAATGAGACAAACTGCACAGTTTACTCAATACACTTAAATGGTTTTCGGTAGATTAAAAGGTGAAGTTGTTTTATGGCTCTTAATAGATTCAAAAGGGATTTGCCTGAATAATTTAAAGTGAAGTTCTAAGTATGGATAAATAAATTACGCTGAAGCCTTTTAAGAGGTTCCGCTCCGCGCAGTGTATTAGATTTACTTCTACAGTTATCTATATACCAATAAGGTTTAGCCGTGCTTCAAAATATGTTTGTTTTATAATGTTAATTGGTTTTGTGGATACCAAAAGTTTCTTTACATCTGTGGCTTGCGTTATTTATTATCTAACTTGTTCAGTATCAAACATGGTCGTGTATTTCATAGCCCGTTTACATAGTTTTAATTATGAACATTAAAGTAAGGGAAATTATCCACATTAAAAGCATCGGAAAAGGCAATGACCGTTTATCCCTTGTAATATCACGGTTAAATTGTGCCACACCAAAAGAGAGAAAACAGCAAGTATTAGGGGACTGACTCTTTACTTGTACCAAAGAATATGTATAAACTATATGTATATTTAAAAGATAAAAGAATAAAATAAGATAAAAAGAGTGAGACGAAAGGAAACACCAAGATGAAGCTGCTCTTAACAGTTGGAGAAAAAAGTAAGGTTGTGTCCTACGAGGACCTAAAAACGTTGGCCGAGCAGAACATGATGGCGTTTCCTTCACTGACAAGAGCAAGGCTCTTAAATATCGGATGGACTAACGGATAAGTACAGTTTTACTTAATCAAGCGACGTACCTCCCCTCTCTATTCGTCGCCTGCTGCAAAGGAGTACGGATTATCCCCTATCCGATTATCCCGTTTTTCTCATACGTTTTAGATAGACAAGTACGTATTACTAGGCATCTATCGCTTTGACTTATGGAGTGCTATTGATGGACATAATAAGTATCATTCCATCTTAGCTCTCAAGGATCGGCGAGGCACTATTAACTCTATTAATGTCTGAGGTTACAGATGCTCATAGGCGGCGGTGGGCCGTCCCGTCAGCGTTTTGCCACCTAACACAATAATAAAAAAAAGCTTTACAGATTTCTTCTTTGCAACCCAAATATTGCAAACAAAACATTACTTACTTATATGGATGATCACCGTGTTTCGGACTTGAACCGGCTTCCCACGCTTGTCCAATGCTATGATCGTCCGACAGTGGGTTTGCCAGACCCGCCTATACGACAGACGGTCTGTCTGTCCGTCTGTCTGTCAGAACTGCTGTGTGTATAACGAACACGGTCCATATAACGAACCGAACGGATTTGGTTTGGGGGATTTCGCAAATGCTATCTTGACATTGGTGATTGATTTATGTTATGTAACTTTCTAATACGTGTCTTTTTCTTTTCTCTTTCCATAACAATAAAGAGTGATTTTGCCAAAGTCAAGTGAAAGGAGATAAGCAAATACGATATTTGGGAGACTGTTCAATAATAATGGCGAAACGCCAATGTCAAGTGAATGTCACGGCTTTAAGGGTAATGGTCATTTAAAGACGCTCCACGTTGTGGTTTGCTGCTGGAACTCGGAAAACAGAGCTGTCTCTATATTTTCTATTCTATTCTCCCGAGTTAATTCTCTTCTTAATCTCCCTTATCTCAGAGCCTGGATCACAGCTTTTTCTCCATCACGGTAATAATCGTAAAATTAACTCAACATACAGAGTCCCGGCAACCAACTAATACGTACTAATACGTACCTATACAGTACAGTTTTTTAAACATTGGACTTTCTTAATGGTCACATCCTAGTTCTTATATGACAGTTAACAGGTGATTTGCAGATCCCATGGCCGCATCCAGTGGGAGTGAGGATTTGGTTATCTCATCCCCCCCCCCCTCTTAAAATCCAACCGACTGATCCAAACAGTGGCTTTTCTTTAGATATTTTTGTTCCTATACAGGTAATGTGCAATTAGTAGTAATTACCAACCAATCGGTAATATCTTTTGATTATGTACAACTAAATAGCTTATCTAGTATATAAGGTGCTACTTTATTAGTGCCTGATATTTTAGTCAGTGCTTCTACTCCTGATTCTGATCAACTTTCCCCAAGAAACCTATAGTCAAATCGCAAAAAAAAATTTGGACTCTTCATACTAATTTGGCCGCTCGGCTGATCGATTTGTATGAAGAGTCCAATTTTTTTTTGCGATTTGATTTTTTTTTTAGGTTTCTTGGGGAAAGTTGATCAGAATCAGGAGTAGAAGCACTGACTAAAATATCGGGCACTAATAAAGTAGCACCTTATATACAGTACTGGGTGTTTTTAAAAATATTGTTTTAAAACTTGGTTATCCTTTAAATTGTCTGCTTATCTCTATTTGCATACGTATATTGGACTACAGTTTGATCATACATTTATCTCATTTAGTATTTAAGTCCTTTGACTGTAATCTGTTGGTGTGTTAAATTCTAATAAAGTAAAATAATTAAAAAAGTGCGTTTGAGATTTTAAAGAGTTACTCAGAATCAAGTATAGAATACGGGAAAAATATTGAAAAAATCCGCTCTACAATCTAATCTATTCTATACTTGATTCTGAGTAACTCCTTAAGATCTCAACGCACTTTTTTAACATCCTGTATATGTATTCAAACGTTGGCGCTAATGAAATAAAATCATTCAATTACTGCAGTCATTAGACAGCTTTAATTGCGACCGTTAAATGTTTTAGTACTGCAATGATTAAGCTCGAATCATTATAGTTTAAGTAAAGCCTCATCTCTCATTTGAATAATAATAAAATCTGACCATTAGCGGTGAAATAGAAATACACCATTAACCATTATGATTACACCTTCACAGGTATTGCGAAAATCTCAATTTATTACATACATGGATTCCGTTGGTTTATGCAGAATTTAGATTATAATGACGTGAAGTGCACGGATCGTATTGAGGTAAATTATTAGGCTGAGTTTAGATAAATCTTATAGGTATCATATTATGAAGCCATAATATCAGACGCTGCAATTTTATAATGATTTTTTTATATATTATAATATTAGTGCCTGTTCAATCATTCATATTTTTAATTACGTTATTTGTATTGACAAGGAACAATCACTGTCCAATGAAATGGATAATAAACCTTTAAAGTTGAAAATAAAGCATTACAGAAATAAATAACTCATCATTTTTTACTAGTGACTACGATTTTGGTCCTGTAGATCCTAAAATGTCCGTGGTCTTAATTAGACAACTTGCCCCAATCAATTTTCCAAAGTGACTTTTTGAAATTTAAACTTTCACGGAACGTCGGCTTTTCGGAAACCTGACGCCGAAGCCGCCAAATTGCAGCGTTCTTCTCGCACACATTCGTTGCTATAGCAACCTGTAAATTTTTCGGCGACCATTATTACTTACACGTAGTTACCGTAAGCCCGCGGGTGTGTTCCTTAATCCATCAAATTACTAGCCGGCCATCATCTTAATATCCCCCGCCCCCTAGCGAGCTTTCAATAAGCCCGCACCGCGCTGATAAAGCGTAATTATAGTACGGTGCCCATGCGCATAGCTTGCAGCGAATTTGTATGGTAAAGGTGTGTTTCTATGGCCGTTAGCTGACATGACGGCATATCGCTATGTTTAGTAAGCGGCTAGAAACGTTCAGATTTTACGAAATTCAGCTCAGTTTCTTTATCGTAAATGGTACTAATAATGTTCATGAATGCAATAATTAGATATACAATAAATAAAATGTATTCAAATATTGTAGTTTTTAAAAATATTGTTTTAAAACTTGGTTATCCTTTAAATTGTCTGCTTATCTCTATTTGCATACGTATATTGGACTACAGTTTGATCATACATTTATCTCATTTAGTATTTAAGTCCTTTGACTGTAATCTGTTGGTGTGTTAAATTCTAATAAAGTAAAATAATTAAAAAAGTGCGTTTGAGATTTTAAAGAGTTACTCAGAATCAAGTATAGAATACGGGAAAAATATTGAAAAAATCCGCTCTACAATCTAATCTATTCTATACTTGATTCTGAGTAACTCCTTAAGATCTCAACGCACTTTTTTAACATCCTGTATATGTATTCAAACGTTGGCGCTAATGAAATAAAATCATTCAATTACTGCAGTCATTAGACAGCTTAAATTGCGACCGTTAAATGTTTTAGTACTGCAATGATTAAGCTCGAATCATTATAGTTTAAGTAAAGCCTCATCTCTCATTTGAATAATAATAAAATCTGACCATTAGCGGTGAAATAGAAATACACCATTAACCATTATGATTACACCTTCACAGGTATTGCGAAAATCTCAATTTATTACATACATGGATTCCGTTGGTTTATGCAGAATTTAGATTATAATGACGTGAAGTGCACGGATCGTATTGAGGTAAATTATTAGGCTGAGTTTAGATAAATCTTATAGGTATCATATTATGAAGCCATAATATCAGACGCTGCAATTTTATAATGATTTTTTTATATATTATAATATTAGTGCCTGTTCAATCATTCATATTTTTAATTACGTTATTTGTATTGACAAGGAACAATCATTGTCCAATGAAATGGATAATAAACCTTTAAAGTTGAAAATAAAGCATTACAGAAATAAATAACTCATCATTTTTTACTAGTGACTACGATTTTGGTCCTGTAGATCCTAAAATGTCCGTGGTCTTAATTAGACAACTTGCCCCAATCAATTTTCCAAAGTGACTTTTTGAAATTTAAACTTTCACGGAACGTCGGCTTTTCGGAAACCTGACGCCGAAGCCGCCAAATTGCAGCGTTCTTCTCGCACACATTCGTTGCTATAGCAACCTGTAAATTTTTCGGCGACCATTATTACTTACACGTAGTTACCGTAAGCCCGCGGGTGTGTTCCTTAATCCATCAAATTACTAGCCGGCCATCATCTTAATATCCCCCGCCCCCTAGCGAGCTTTCAATAAGCCCGCACCGCGCTGATAAAGCGTAATTATAGTACGGTGCCCATGCGCATAGCTTGCAGCGAATTTGTATGGTAAAGGTGTGTTTCTATGGCCGTTAGCTGACATGACGGCATATCGCTATGTTTAGTAAGCGGCTAGAAACGTTCAGATTTTACGAAATTCAGCTCAGTTTCTTTATCGTAAATGGTACTAATAATGTTCATGAATGCAATAATTAGATATACAATAAATAAAATGTATTCAAATATTGTAGTTTATAGTTTGTTTTTGGTAATTACGTATGTGTGACCAAAAAAAATATTCAGACGAATTGAGAACCTCCTCCTTTTTTTGAAGTCGGTCAAAAATTAAATTAAATTTATTGTAAAATCGAAGATCAGTCAAACATTGTTTGAACTTTGTCATTGTTGTCACCAGGCAACCGCCGTCTGTACCTTGTGGAGAACACGGTTAAATTGTGCCACACGATAGAATAGAATAGAATAGAAATCATTTATTTGCAAGAATACATGTCAATACATAGGTCTTAAATTTACGTCCAGTACAGTATTCTGCTCGAGGCAAGCATGCAAATTCATTAAATTACAATAATAATTATTTATAATTAAAAAGAAAAAAGAAAATAACGATACATTTTGAGTCAGTTTAGAAATTGAAATATTAAAGTAATTAAAAAGTAAATGTCAAGTGAATTCTAAATTAAATCAAAATATTAAATTAAAAATAAAATAATAAAATAAAATTAAAATAAAAAAGAAATGTCAAGTGAATACAGTATTAAAATGTTGCTATTTATAATGTCACTCACTATTATCTAGATATTCTCTTACACTGTAAAAACAATTCGTCAAAAGCCATTTTAATAATTTAGATTTAAATGAATTTATACTTTGGGTCAACTTAATGTCATTTGGCAGTTTGTTATATATTAAAATACTCATATTATAAACATTCTTTTTATAAATATCTAAGTGACTAGGTGGCTGATATAATAGATTCACGTACATGGATCTTTGCTGTCTTATAAACACATCTCTACGACTCTCATAATAAATTGGATGGAGTTTGACAAAAACACAAATCTCAAAAATGTAGATACACGGAAACGGAAGGATTTTCAGCTCAGCAAACAAAGGCTTACACGAGTCTCTGAACCATGCGTTACAAATTGCCCGAATGCACTTTTTTTGTAATTTAAATACTCTGTCATTTTCAACTGAGTTACCCCATATTATGATACAGTATCGGAGAACGGACGAAACGTAGCCGTGGTAGGCGGTCAGTGCCGCTTCCTGAGATACTGTATTTCTCAACTTTGTCAAAGCAAACACAAACCGATTTAGCCTGTTACATACATCGTCCACGTGGTGTTTCCAATTTAGGTGTTCATCAATTATAAGACCTAAAAATTTGAAAAATTCAACCTGTTCAATTTTAAAATTTTGATATGAAATAGTAAGAGGCATTTTACTAGAATTGTAAGAACGGAAATACATAATTTTTGTTTTATTAATATTGACTTGCAAATTATTTTCGTTCATCCAGTCAATTACATTCATTAATTCTTGATTTATTGTTAACTCCCAAGTTTCTTTTCGGTTACATTTTATTAAAAATGTCGTGTCGTCGGCGAAGAGAACACTTTTATGAGGTGTTATCGAAGGGAAATCGTTTACGTATATTAAAAATAGAAGTGGACCAAGCACACTTCCTTGAGGCACTCCAGTATTATTGACTTTATATTCTGATTTGTAATTTTGTCTAATAAATGATTTACCTACTTTTACAATTCTAGATACCTCTGTACATTGTTTTCTATTAGAAAGAAATGATCTTATCCAGTCATGAGCCTTTCCTCTTATTCCATACAATTCAATTTTGCGTAGCAGTTGTGTGTGGTTAACAAAATCAAAGGCCTTAGTCAGGTCCAAAAACACAGACATAATGGGCGTCTTATCATTGATACTCTCTGTTATAGCCCTGATGAGATTGAAAATCGCAAGCGCAGTTGACCGATGTTTCCGAAATCCAAACTGTTCCTCGCATAAAATATCATGTTTAACGAAAAAATCATTTAATCTGGAATACATAACCTTCTCGAAAATTTTAGATAGAATAGGGACCAAAGTAACGGGTCTGTAATTGTTAGGATCGGTTCGATAAGAGAGAGAGAGAGAGAGAGAGAGAGAGAACGAGAGAGAGAGTCAAACATTTTAACAACTATGTATTTCAATTCTATTTTGTATTCCTGCATATAGCATATTGGGGATAAACATTTCCACTTCCTCGTCAGCATTTAGGACATAAAACATAATGTGCAAAATACAGCTTCGATTAGAAATCTCCTATGAATACGCCCTTACACCCTATACGGTACGTAGTTTGCTTTGTGGGTTTGTTCAGGTCGCGCCGATGCATGGCATGTTTTCTTCCATATTTATTGGGTATAAGATTACAATTCAATGGGTAGAAAGCAAATATTATAATACCTAGTTGCTTACCAGTACTACGTGTGGAGCTAAGATTTAAAGCCCTAGATTTTCGATAAGCGAATGAGTAGCGGTTACTGGGAAAGGTTAAGTAAGTGTTATACTGGGTTTCGAAAACGCTTTCTACGAGGGATAGTTTTTTTGCCGTATACTGACATTTTATGTAAATCGTTGTATTTCTAAATATAAAACAACTGCAGGTGGATTTTGTTAAGTTACATTTGCGTACAAAGTGTTACGGAGTCACTGTTTACAAAATTTTAATTATGCATGTTAATGGATTCGATATCCTTTGCTTCGCTTTTGAATAATAATTTAATACCTAAAGGAAGGGATATGTTACATAAATATTATTTAGTATATCTCAGATTTTAAGTCGTTATTATTTATTTGTTTTACAGAAACTACACATGTACTAGAGAATGTTTAAAATAAAAGAATGGTTTTTAACCACGGTAGCCTTAATTAAAAACATTTACTTTAAAAAAAAATCTAAGTGAGAAGAATTACTCCAAAGTGTTTTATGTAACTTTCCTGATAGTTATAAAGCACTTTTATTTCACGGAAGCATAGACTTAAAATAACAGTTTCGGGGCTAGACCTCTTAAGCTAATCACAGAGCACGTAAAACCGACGGCACTCCATACGCCACTTACGTCCTCAGGCCAAACAAGTCCATGCCTCAGTAATGTCCCATAGAATTGCCGTCGTCGTGAACCTAGGGATCATAAACCAGGTCTTGATACTAGGGTTTTATGATACAGTAACGACTTAGGAGGACAATGAGGCGAGGGTATAAGGAATTAGCAGTAGACATATGATTACATAGGTGTTGAAGATTAGAGGTTTAAATAGTTTAAATCATGTTTGGGAAACGATTCGTCTACAGCCCTCGTTAAAGAGCAATGTGATTTTGAGCCCCTGTTCCCAGTAGTGTTAAAGAATAGTCCTACCAGTTGAACTACTGGGGATTTCCTTCCCAACAGACTTACTAGATAGAACCACTTGGAATTTGTTTTCAAGGTCTTACCGTACAACCAGTTATTACAAAATTGCATCGCAACGAATAGACTTTATAATATAGGTAACATATTCTTTTTTGAGTCATACAAACTTTTAATAGTATTACTTTTAGGAAAATTTGCAAAATATGAGTAAGTACTTACACAAAATACCATCACCAACGGTGCTTACTGCATCGTGGGACCAATATAAAATTATACAAGAGCTAACGATTTTAGTTTCATCGAAGATAGTTATTTCAACAAATTGTGAACATAATTTATTATATTATGTTTTATGGGTAACACGATAAGCGTCAATTTGAGTGGTTCAGACTGAACGTACCAATTTGCAGGTCCGCTACGAGTCATCCACAAAGTGATATTGCTCGTTCGTGATTCTGTATCGTCTCCTAAGAAAGTTTACATGCTTCTTATTAGTATAATACTCGCGCTGATGGCAATATAATTGTGATTCTGACGTACACTAGTTCAGAAAATCACGTCAATCTTCAATACTTGAGGCTACGTTTTTATAGCTTTAAGTTTTTCACACTACCTTGATCATCATTACGGTTTATAACCATCATTGGGAGCGACACGATATTATAAGAGATCCCAGCGGCGGTTACTACTGGCCTACTGACAGAAGACACTACTGTACTAAATAACGGGTATAATTCACTCGTTTCTAAAATTGGTCGGATTGTAGCCGAAGGGACGAACGGGACGAGGCCGCGTGACCGTGCCTCCGGCTTTAAATTAATATCGATACCGGATTGTATGGCACTAGCCGCAAACACAGCTTCCCTAGCGTGACAGTCTGTCGTTATATTGAAACACTTTCTAGTTTCCAGCTCAGGTCATGTACATGCTGACTTAAGACGCACCCGTATCACAAACAACCGGCTCATCCATACTTATTGTCCTATAACTTCCACTCAAGATTAAAGATTGTTATGTTCCCAATAAACAGCTCCGCGTATGTTTACAACGCGCGCGGTCAGCGTTCTCGTAGCTGTACATAAGTAATTTACAATTATTTGCGTGGATTGCGTACGTCGTATGTTACGTTCATATCTTATTGGTGAATGCTGAATATCTTCGCCGGTAATACGGGCTATTTATTGGATTGAGACGTGAGAGCGCGGTCGGTAGCTGCGAATAAAATAAATAAAGTGGAAAATGAATACTCCCGCGCAAGCGGCGCGGCGGTGCGATGCTAACGGTGTCGGCTCGCTACCGGTATTGTAACACGATTCAATCATGCCCTTTTGCCTTTTCTTGTAAAGATGTTTTGTTTGTTTTAGAAACTAAAGTATTTAACTTTAGTGACTTTGTCCTTCCGAATTGGCGTTGAAGGATGTTTGGCATTTTTAAAATTCCCTCTTCGACACTTTCCTGAGTTAAGAAGAATAAGAATGAAAGAATAATATGATGTAAGAATTTGAAAACATTTAATTATTTGTTTAAAAAAATATCTTCATTTGGATTATTTTAAAGAAATCATGTATTTATACATGTACTTATCCACCTATTTGCAATTAGCATTCCGGGCGTTATAAATCAGTTTTCTTTCGGTGTTGCTACAGGTCTGGTTTGTTATTAAAATCGATATCAAATCTTGGCCATCAATAATAAAACGCTTGTTCGTTTGCCAATCGTGCCAAAGATCGATTAGAATTGCATCTTTGCGCTGGCTTGCGCATACAAGATTATGCACAACATGACTTCGACGTTTTATTGCTCTATTACACAATAGTTATTAACTATGCCATCGCATCGTATGGAATGTCGTTTTTCCATTCTATTGAACTTTTAGACAATATGGCTTTTAAAGGCTTTAGATGCTGCCAATGACACTGTCATTGTTGAAGTATTTAATTGACACATCGAGATAAAATGTGACAGTCCAAAATGTTTTGTGTTTGAGGTGTTGGTTGGTCCTTGGGTGCATTATCCTTGCATTTATTGTGAGATTCAGAGTCAGGTCTTAAAGTCGTCAATATTTATTAAGATAAAGTTAGTTAACCGCCGTGAAAATTTGTATAAAGCCATGAAGAACGTTCTTTGCGCCGATTGTATGGGTGTTTCGAGAAACATAAAGTTTCATGAGTAGAATAGGAAGAAACCATTGTTAAAGAGAACTACGCCATAACAATTTTCCTCGTATACAAACACGTAAACATACACCCAAAACACATTACCCTAACGTTTCACATGTCGGGTAAAAATTGCAAGAGCTGATGTCCTTATAAAATTCTTAACGATGACGACAAAATATCGTCAGTTTTACGCCATGGATTTATATTCCTTTCCATTTCAACGGATTTAATGGCTCGTCCTAGCCAGGAATATAGATTTTACAGCTTTTTAATCTTAGTTACCTGTCCCACAACAAATTGATTGCTATTATTAATCTGGCTGGTTATTTACGAGATATTTTTCATAAATGACATGTTATAACTGATGTAATGTGTAATTTTGCGTTATGTCCTCGTAAATATGTTAGGTTTATAAGATGTCCTTTGAAATTCTTAGTTAATCACCTATTAGATGCCTAGTCGTTAACATGGCTATTTAAGGATCAACACCAAACTTCACAGGGGGGTCTCTTTTATGATACTGAACAATTTTGCATATAGAACCAAGAGCAGTTCACAAAAAAAAAAAGTTTGCCAATCAGATAATCAAAGTACCGCCTACCTGTATAACTTTTTTTAAATATTTTTTTTTTATTTTCCTGTTTTGTTGTGCAATAAAGTGTTTTCATTCATTCATTCAAAGTGTTCATATTTTTTTAATAAAAATAATGATTACGAAGGTTTTATTTTTTTCCTTTCTTTGTGTAAATTTGTTTATTCATGTTATTTTTTATATTTACGAATTTGTATGCTAAGTAAAAACTCTTTCGACCTATCGTACCCCTTAGAGACAGGAAATTCCATATTAAACTTTGCCTCGTTCGATTTGCATGAAGATTAGTTTGTTAATAGCTTCCTGCCCTCGGATAAGGCTATTGTCATTCAAATTTGATATCACCTGTAAACACACCTAATAGCTGTTGTTTATAGAACAGTTAATTATTGTTTTGATTTAATGTTTTACAATAATGTTAGTTAAGCCTTCAGCAATGACAAAGGTATAAGAAATATTTTTATTTTTTTATGATGCATCAAATTCTTGCAGATTAAAAAAAGCCTGAAAGACGAGAAATGAAATTATAGATGAACGATATTCTATACCTTCTCATGGACAAAAAAATCGACTCAAGGTTTGTTGCACGACTTTTGGAAAATTATTCTAGCAAAAAAAACTGAACCAAAAGCTCAAAAACTGTCTGTTTATTGTTTATGATTTCAGTTTGGTGGTTTTCTAGTTTTTTGTTCTTAGTGTTTAGCAGTTTTGTAGACTGAGTTATTTTTTTCAAAAGTTGAGCAACAAATCTTGAGTCGATTTTTTAGTCCACCAGAGTATCTTTATATTACTTTAAGAATTTGAAATAAACAGGTGAAGAGTGTGAGCGCCAGCGAATAACTTATCTGTATAGATACATTATAATATTATTTTGGAGATCTCCTAAATAATATCATAATTCCTTATAATTCCGAAAGTGTCTAGATTGTCTTTCTTTCAAGAAGTATTAGAGCAGTGGGTTGACATGATTTTTTTGTTTGGGCGTAGCAAATTTTTATACAGTAACTGATTACCTCACAGGATTTACACCAGGAAGAGAATTAAATTAAAATGTAACAAAGCTCTGACGAAAATTTAAGAAAAATGGAAAAAACATATAGGATACATTTTAAATATTCTGTGAGAGATATTAAACGAACTTGTTATTGTTTTTAATTGTAATTTCGGCATCTTAGGCCTAAAGTACTAAGCGAGTGAAAACATTTAATACTTATCCAGGGAAACTCAGTTTGCGCTCATTTCAAAACATAGTCATAGTCATAAAAATGATATCTAGAAGTTTTCAGTAAAAAACCGTGTTCTTAAAACTTTTTATTTCTTTTCAGATCGGAGACAGCAACTCCAGTAGTTGCGATGTCCAGTCAGTAAGTATTAGTACCTAAGCTTCTGAAGTCAATAAATCAATTATGTACTGAACGGCAATTGTCCGGAACCCATGTCCGTACTAGGGCATCACAGGATTCATGGGTAGTGTCTCCATAGCTCCTGCTACTTGGTCGGTCGTGATGCACGCCTGCATTATGCACTAGAAAGACCTACTTTTTTGTTGTAACTCTGCTTAGAGTGAATTTTAGAATATATCGAGCATCTTTTGAAGGTGAATTTTCAGGTTGAGTTTGGATGGTATATATACGTAGAAGGAAGATTACTCCTAATCGAATTTAAAATTTTAAGTTTTAAAAAAGGTTGACTGCAGTAATTTATTGATTTATGCTATATTTATCTGCTTTTGCGTGATTAACGTAGCCAAATAGATAAATGAGTTGATGATGTGTTCGGCACTCTTCCGACAAAATTTAAAGTCGTATAAACCGTCTTATATCCCTTTAGGATTCGTGTCCCCACTACTATGCTCCACTAGTGGGGCCACAAGGACTTTCAAGTGCTTGTGTCTCCAATACCATAAATAAGTGGGACCACCAGGATATATCAATATCCTTCACGTAGATAGAATCAGAGATACAATATGATGAATATGACACTCTCGAATCTCAACCAACCGAATCTCAATATCTTTTATTATTATTTTGCAGCTATTTACAAGTATTTATCCCAAAGTACCCACGAATCAAGATACCTTATTTATAAAAAAAAAACAATATTGTCGATGGATAGTGTTTTTGATTTGTGATGTGTCGCAAACTCATGGAATAACCTTTGATACGAGTTTAAAACTCAAAGCTGAAAGTACAACACGTTATTCCGTGGTAAAAAGGGCGAGTTTAACATAAAATCTCGATTCGTATTCTCATCTCAGATCGTGATAAATCTGCATGTTTGTTGGTTACTATAGAATATTGATCTTGCACTAATAGAGTGGAGTTTTCGCATGCTCGCTAAGACTAAAAAGGAGGATAGAGCGGCAGTCTGCAATAAAATATGGGACATGATAAATAATATTGAATGCTTTGCCGTACATTTGAATATAACATAACAGCACTGCAACTTTGGTTTCTCAATTTAGGTCTCATGCAAAAAAAAACTTGTGTCACTCCACACTTTATATCGTAAATACTATGTAAGCTTTCATCACTGGACTCTCTTTTATCACCTAGTTGACACCCAGAGGCTGTATACCCTGTTGAGTCTTTAAACACCAAGGGAGAAATGTTTCTTTTTTTAAAATTACAATCATTTCACCGATGAAATAAACTGTGATTTTTGCAGTTAACTTTTGTACGCATTGTTCTTTTTGTGCCCGGTGTTCTCTCTCTCCTTTCCCTCTGGTCCATCCATCCAGACGATCTATCATGTAACGGTAGCCCAGACCTGAGCTGAGAGTGGAGTAATCGATTGCGGCTTTGTTTTTGAAATTGAGAGGTCTTAAGTCCGATCGTGACGGGACTGAGTTTCTTTCGGCCATCCAACGGGTTACGGGTTGCTCGTTGTATTTGTATGCGGGAAAGGTAAAATGTGATTCTGTGGTTTCGTTGAAGATGCAATTTTAACTAGGTTTATGTATAAACTTGCTTTGTAGACAAATAACAATTCTGTGTCATATAAAACTTTTAGAGACAATCCAAAATTTCTTCATGTTTTATTGAATTGGGGTCGTTCAAGTATTACGTAAGCACTATAGGGGGGCGGGGGGGTCTTTGCTTAGCTTATTTTTGATGACATAGGGGGTGGGGGGATCTAGATGGTGATTACGTCAGCAGTAATTATTTACTTTTTTAAACATATGGCAACCCACCCACACATTGTCTATGCTTCAAAACGAAATGCATTTTCGGGGATTCCTACAAATAATGAATATGTTTAGGTACTCGCTTAGTAGAGTAATGGAATTACCGCGCGCTATTCACTTATCAAAATTTTTTCAGTCATTTTATTGTTTAGTTTCGATACGATTGACGTGTTTTAAGCAAGTTAATGTTTGTGTTACCGTTGATCCACTTTCGCCAAAGTTGGGTGTCATAGACTGAAGACTGTTTATTGAATTAATATGTGTACCAAAAATTCAAAAGAAGTTTGTTTTGTTCGTAATATTATTTAAGATTATAATATTTGTAACTTACTCTATGTTGAATACTGTGTCAGTAAAGTTTATTTAAATGAATATTATGTGCGTTACAGTCCTCTATTCCAAACCTATCCCTTATTTCTAGACTTATGACTGCTGCTCATGAATCAATCAATTGTACCAATGTTTACGTGAGCATGGGGGGAGGGGTAAGAGCTTTGCTTACTTTTGCTGACGAGGGGGGGGGGGGTTAATAATTGCAAAAAATCTGCTTACATACTTGAACGGCCCCATTATTGTGTTATTAGATACTGGAGCTATTAAAACTAAGGTTTCTACTTATGAAGTCGCGTCGAATCGACCAACATGGGTTGGGATATTCAATTTATTTTTCTAAAAACGTATTTATGGCTTCAAGTAGTTCAATTTTAATAGTAGAAGCAATAAGTTTTAAATGCCTCCATAATCTGTAAAACACGCCATATTTCGTGTGCTTTTAAAATTCAATGGTATATTCAATAACACAAGTTAAAATGAATTAAGGCATTCAGCTAATAAATTGTAACTATTATCCACCTAATTATATGCGATTTTTTTTAAACGTGTTTTTAAGCCAAAATATACATGGAATCTGTTTTTACTACCTTTGCATATTTTAATTTCTGTTCCCCCAAACAGAAAACAACGGAACTCGTCTGTATCCGTTTCTAAATTTATGATCCAGAGTTATTTCAATATGTAGCCTCAAACGGATATTGTTTATTCCTTGTCTTTAAAGCTATACTTTAGTTCGGATCCGCCCGTTGCCACACCCCCGGCATCTAGCCGACTATCTAACTGTGCGATATTATGAACAATATTAATCTTCCTCAGGAATTGTAATCAATGGAAGCGGCCGTATCTAATAAGAATCATGACTGAGAAATCAAATTCACGCATGCTTTGTTTGTCACGGAGCCGTCAGAGAACATTGTCTTCTAACTCAGCTGTGAATGACATGTCCAGTACTGGAATTAGATTTCGTTCCATTGCATGGACACTCCAATTATTGCCAGTGGAATCTCATCTAATTGAATTCCAATACTATTCGTAATGGGTTGGTGAGAAAATTTGTACCGTAGATTTGTTATTAAGATTATGAATGAGGAATGTTTTTCGAGATGATCTGTATTAATTACTAGTGCTGGTATGCTGGCTGGAACTTAACTAAGGTTAGAAATCTAATTCCTTGAACACGCTTGGTTCTAGATTGGTTTCTTTGTGCTGTGATTTAGTGGCGAATAATTATATTTCAGTTTGCAATGCGAATGTTATATGTCGTCTTAAATTATACTGAGTTACACGAGGTTTCTCTACTCTCTAGTTGGTTTGTATCTTATCGTATCTAACTGAAAGTTGTTTGTCATTAATTTATGTACGGGGTTTCAAGTAATAAATAGATTTTCTAAACTTCCTAGATTAAGATAATGCTTATAATTTTATGGAAATAGTAAAAAAAAATACAAAATATAGAAACCCGTCTTCACAAAATGTATCCTGTGTCTTTTAAAGATCAAGAAGAAGCTAACGACAGCTTACACTCATCGACTCGAGCTCTTTTGACTCCATGTGGTAACAATGTAAATGACGTACATACAATTTACACTCCAAAAAGATTAATGTCGATATTCGCTTGGCAAATCAGGAAATAATGTGAGCCATTGAGGTATTTTGATACAAATCGATCAGCTGTTTTTTTCTAATAGATATTTTGAGAGCACCCTGTAAAAGTAATTAAGGGTAGATTGCAAGAAAAGTAATGGAATTTCGAATATGCATATAAAAAAGTTACAAACCCACGACTTCAAAAATAACTGTTATGTATGAGACACAAAAACACACAACAGATACACCTCTATAGGTCAAACGCATACACCTTCTTCTGTAGTGGGTAAAAGGGGGTTTCTTTAGCTACACACAAAAAAGCCAAGAGCTATTAGGTTTTCGATATAAGGAAAGTCGAAGATATCTTCGCCTAAGAAATAAGATATTTTGTATTATAGTTCTTAGCCCAAGTACTAAATGTCTTGTAACAATATTGTAAAGGTGTCGTTCTTATTGCGAGAAGTCAGTCTATCTTGATCCAAGATACATATGTGTTTTCAACCGAGTCATAAAATTCTTGCCACAAAATATTAAATCTTGATTTTTTTGAATTTAACATTTTTCAATATCGCGATAGTGCGATTGTCTTCCAGCAATACCTTTATATTTGAGATTAAGAAATATCAGTAGAAACATATTTGGTTATTTCTTAGGCGAAGATATTTTAGATTTTCCTTATATCCAAAACCTAGAAGTCTTGGTTTAGGAGATTATTTTTTTCTGTGTAGTCTACGCTGTTATTTGTTAGCCCATGGACCTGATAAAACGTATGAAAACGACGGAAATAATGTTGTTACGTCTTTAAGCTTCTAATACCTTATCAATAATTTTGAACTTACTTTGGGTAAGTACTTTGGTCCCTTAACTTCGGCGTTTTAGGACCCACTGCCGAATAATATTAATGAGTTAAGTGTCTATAAGTCGTTTTGAATAATCTTCTTAGAATTGATCAAAGCCTTATCGACTTAACGGAATAAATTGACCGTTATAATGTTTTATGGTACAATAATAATTTTGTTTTAGGTGTATATTTTACTGTGTCTTGTATTTCACTTATGATTTTCATATCACATATAGGATATTGCCCAGGTTATGACGCTTTTAGCATTTTTTAACGCTTTAAAAACCAATACAATTTGAACCAATACAATTTAAAAGTGCCTTAGGTAAATGCCTTAGGTACTTGTGTACCAAAAATAACAATTGCAATTGCATAATTTTTAATTGCGTCTGAGCAGAAATTTGAAGCAATTTATCCATGTTACCAATACACTAGTTGCTGTAAATTGTTTTATAATTATAAATTTCAGTGAAACTCACTATAATTTAATTGGGGACACTGAATTAACGTTGTGGTCCAAGATAAATCGTGATACACCCGTATCTTGCAACATGGACTGTAGTGATATGTTAGCTTATGTTTGAAACTGTGGCCATGTGATAAGAGATGGCGATGATATATTATTTGCGAATCTGTACGAGCGTATCTATTTGGCTTTGTATTATGAAAACAAAAGCCACGCCACAGTAATCAGTGGCTGAAAAACTAGCTATATTTTAGGTACTTAAGAGTCGTTACAACAAAAGAGTAACTTATGTTAAAATCAAGAGAGAGAAAAAAAATGTGTTTTTAAAATACTGAGTGATAATTTGTTACAATGTCGCTAGCTGGCGAGGGTAAAAAAATATAATACCGTATGAAGAAACAGTGTTCAACGCAAATATTGTCTATAGTAAGGAACTTGATTAACAAAGGCTAAAAGTCTGTGACTTAAGCCACAAAGCTGTCGCCGGGCGGGCGGTCCAGCCGGCTAATCGGTTTAAGTAATATCCATTAATTAACATCCCGGCTTGTCGGATTACCGTCCGGCGCGGTCGCCTTGCTCAGTGTTGCTAGATAACCTCAGTTTTATTTTCTAAAATCGAATTTTTTATGAAAAATAACAAGTGGTTATACGAAAATACTGTCATTTTCGGAATATCGTTCGATGACCTAGGGGATCCGCTGATTATAATGACATAATATGATTATAAAAACTCGACTGCAATCATTACTGTTGGCGTTTGAATCATAAAAAAAATATGTTTTTATTACTCACGTAGACATCCCTTTACAACTGTTGATTTAATAATTCTAAAGGAGTCACTTTTTATTTTAATAGATAAACTTTTTTCTTGATAAGTTATAAAAAGTAAGTTACCTGGGGCTTCTTTTATAGTAAAATAGCAACACAGCCTAACATCTCGCGAACACCAATATTTTGTCAACCGCCCGCATGTAGCTGTGACTTACCGGCTCATTGGACTACTTGGTCAACACTGCGCATTAATACTTATAATGACGCAGCCTTGTTTTGTAAGCTCTTTGATAATACATAGTAAAGATAGAGAAGAAATCTTACATTCTATCTATAATAAAATAATACACGATAAAAAATTTCATGGGAAATCCGAATCCTTATCAAAAGCAAAGTCGACTAACATAGATAAGGCTTTTGTAGTTGTCCACTCTTCTGAGTTTTACGGTTGAGAAGAATACTTATTAAAACAATTGCAAGAATCTGAAGTTTTTTGCAATTCATATCGATGACAAATCTCCAAGAAACCGTTATTATTTCAACAAACTTCTTACTCGTGTCTGCTATATGCAAATCCTCAATAAGTTTCTCATGAGTCTTGTCTGTAGACAAATTGCGGCTATTTCTCTCAACTGATTGGCCCATCGAAGGGGTGACTTGCCCGATTGTTTCGAAGAGCCCTCGTTTCGGGGATAAATGAAAACTGCGATGGAGGTTTTAGATAGCCAATCTATCGCTGATTGATGAATAACTTATACTCACTCATTAGTCACTCGAAAATGGGCTATAAATATCGAAATTTTAGTAAGTTTACATATGAAGTGTAATCGTGGAGTCGGGAATCCTCTTATTATGTTTTATTCAAATTCTTACTGGTGATTTTCGTTAGCATTATGAAAGTATGAATTAAAAATGACAATATTTGAAGATGCGTACATTCTCACGCCCATATCCCAATATGGGTTGTTAACAATAAAGCTTTCTTCTTTCTTTTCAAAATTCTTGTGATTTTACTACCATACATAGCATATGAATATTGTCAAGAATTAATTAGAGAACACACACCGCACCAGCATCTAGACGAGGAAACCACAAAACAATCTCACGTTACTACTAACGACACAGGCGATATTTTATAGCGTTTTTGCAATATTTCTCCCTTAGCCCGATCATTTGTCTCGCCGTCTAGGCTTTATTTACAAGCAACATTATCTCAGGCCCTTCAAGTGACTAACACTGTATATTCATATTAATGGTCATCGGGTTGTTCATTCATATTTTACGGGCGGTAACAGATTATGTGTAATAATTGGAGATGTGTCAGCCTTGTCGCGGTAATGTGGTCGTAAGTTAGCCGGAGGCCTGCGGGTGTCGTTATGCCAATCCTGACAATTGGGCCCCGTCCAGATGATCTATGGCCTATGTTATGAGGTAGACGGACACGGTGTAATATTATACTGCACTTGACGCCACTGTCACGCATTTTTGACTGACGTGCCTTCTTGTGAAGTGCCTTTCTGGTTAAACCGTGGTATAATGTCAACAGAATTGTAAATGACTGTGTTTCGGTTTGTTGATTAGTTTTAATGAGATTTGAGCCTTGAGATTGATCTGACGGAAGTGGTTATCTAACAGTTTTCTTTGGACACACATACATGTCTTCTTCCATGTATTGAATTCAAAATGATTTAATAAAAAATACAAATTTCTATTATCAAAGCGCTTTTTCCTACTATCAACGAGCAAAACTTTCTTGAATAGACCTATAAAATCTTTGCATTGTTGTCGTCTATGACTGCAGTTACAGCTTTTATAATTTACCTACATCATCAAAAGTAAAGCACACCCACACGAGTCACCACTCGTACTTGGTTTGATTAAGCACCGCCTAATGAAATTAATAACCACGGACGGATGAAACATCTCGTCTCCTTGCCTTTTGACAAATGACCGAGTGTAATTTCACACGGGCGGGTAATAACGACGACGGATCAACCGTATATCTCCAACGTGTGAGTTTTATTTTTTAAGTTTTCTAAATTGTTTGTTTGGATGTTGAGATCGTACTCCTTTCGAATCAAGGTAAATTTCTTATCAGCACTTAGAACTTGTGCTAAATAAAGCGAAGATTATTACTGTGAGAATTTGCTCCATCACAGCATGTAATACATATTGCCTTAAGGTGATACCATTATACAGGAAAGCGTATATCCCCTTCGTACGCCTCAACATTTCCTGAACTCGTTACTTTCCCCAAGGTAGCTTGTGATATAGTGGTATCATAGTAAGCGGAGGATGGTATTTATCATAGAGCACTTGCTTCGGACGGGACGCAGAAACGAGATCGTCGCTGCCCTGCGCGAGCGCCGCCGTCCGATAAATCTGCCGCACTTAACTCGCAACCGGTAAATAACTATGGGATTTCCGCGTGCTATGCGAAGCGATGCACCCCGGCATAAATCTACGCCCGCATTGTGATATTGTGTTGCCATTATAAGGTACGGAACAGTGGACGGAGTATTGATATGTAACTATGGATATGACAACGAATGTTAGAAAACCTTTTGGCAGTAGCATTTAGCCATTTCGATAGCGCAGATCTTCAGTAGATTATCGTTCGGATATAAAAGACAATTTTATCTTTATGATAACTACATGGTATTGTAGATTATTTTTGATACACGATTTTCAAATGTAATTTTTTACAGTTCGCAATTTGAATTGCTAAAACTGAAAACTCTACCATATCCAGTGTATTCATGGATTTCATCTCGGTGGTCTCTGAAGGCTGGACATCGCATAAATACACACTAGCCTAGCATTCGTCTCCCTCTCAATGGGCAACTGTGACGTTTCTCAAGACTCAGGGCAAAGCTCGCCTCGTTTTGCAAATTAAATTCTTAGAACTGGTTCTCACGTCGTATACTAGACTGTTTTAATATTTGTGTCACTAACTTATTTAGTTACACATGGTTATTGTTTGTCTTATTGTTAGTATAATTATTTGATTGGTTCTGTTTATAGCCGTCTACATTAGTGAACTATCGTGAAATAGCAGACACTAATGCAGCGTTGATTGTTTTACAGATTGCAGTACAAAATGTATTCAAAATCTTGATAGCGAAGCTGGACTTCCTTTTGTAAACAAAAGCGTGAAATTTCCCATAGAACTTGGATCCTGCAAGCCAATTCTGTCATCATGGTTACCTTTTGTACGTCCTAATAGGGAAGGTGTGCGGCGATCGCGATCTTGCCTTGGAACGACCGATGCTACACGTGTTGCGGTCGAAATTACCATTATTATCGATCATCTTGCGCCGGCGTCCCGTAACGACCCTCAATAGGCGCGGCCGCACTCGATTCTTTATCGGAACGGAGCTGAGACGCGAGCACCATCTCTGAACTATGCGAACGGCAACTGTATCCCGTTACGGATACACCAATTTGAGCCTTGTTTATGTTTATTTTGCATAAATCTAAAAGGTGAATGACATACAGCGGAACTGGACACAACCTATCTCAACAGACGACTGACAGCAGGAAATCTTGGTTTAATCAGACGCCAACGAAACGAGCCATCATGCTCAAGTACAGTGATAGCCCCCACTTATTGCACGCGTTTAGTGCTCGGCAGAAAATTGAATTGTAATTGCGCTCTACAGAAATGTTAAACGGCCATTCTTTCTTGATTACACTCTACGTGGTCGTGCGCACAGCCTAAAACTTCTTGCAGTTTTTGCATTTAAAACGAATTGAATCCTCTTACGTCTGAAATTTATGTGTTCATTAAATTATTGTGCACAAATTATCGAGTGTGTGATACGTGATTAATGCTGTCTGTACATTCGCGGGGCTTGTTCCTTGAAATATATTGTGTCCGCTTTGTTACTCTGACAGTTTGATGCTAATTTTATTTAGTGGCTGTGAAATTGGATATTGCAAATGTTTTGTTCTATTATCGCTCTCTTCTTTCATTATAAGTTGTGTTGAAGTGTTCAAATGATCAATATCGTTTGTTACGTTAATATTACTGGCGTCGCAATTGAGATAGTCAAATAAAATTGTGGAAGAGTCTATTTGCACTAGTAACGACGATTTGCTTTTAACTTTATCTTACCCGCCAAGTGCAATGGTCTAACAAATATAATTTTATCAATATTGGTGCTGTTTTGCGCTAAGTAATTCTCCTATTTTTTACATTTGAATAATATTGCCAATAATGATTATTTAAAGGTTTGGAAAATCTTGGATTTTTAAATGTAATAAATATTATTTGCTTAAGGTGTACCTTATTCCTTATTTTCTTACACGTTGTTGTGAAAAAAATAATTAAAAGAATTATCAACTGGGTTTTTACTCATCATACTGAAGAACATTTTTTCATCTGTGACTTTCGAATTCGCATTTTTTGGACTTTCCATCATAATCCAGTTGCTCTAACTTTATAAAATGTTATTGGAATCTTACTTTGAGTATTTTTGAAAAAGTAGTTTAATATGATAAGTATAAGCCTCAGATAAGGATTTCCACACCTATTTTGTAAAACATAAATTTAGGATCAATTATCTGGAGCTTCTGCTAATATAAACAGTTAAGTATGAGCATCTGTTTTGTAATGAATTGTAGAAACCTAACCCACAGTCGGCAATCGGTACATCAGACAAACCAATAAATAACAGTACGATCGCCAGTTTCTATCGTCAGGAGCGAGTAACTCCCGCCTTCGCTTTCGTCGAGCCCTTGCAACTTGCAAGCACAATACCATTTCATCCATATTAATTGAAACAAAACTGTTGGGTCTCAATATCTTGTCTCTGGTCTCACTGAGCTTTCGCGCCTTAAACATGAGAGCACACTTGTGAATTTGTCAACATAGCGTTCTTTAAAACATTTTTCTTTTTATAAGTTTTTGGTTTTGCTACTGAGTGAACTTTTACTAGAAGTTGATGTACCTTATAATTATCTATATTCGTTGATTGTTGGAACATCTTTATCTTTTATTTTTGGATGCATTCTCATATACCGAACAATATTATATTATCAATTCATTTTGAAATATGCAGTTACTTTTAGGTTTTGTTTTTAACCTGTTGTCTTTTTGTCTGTAAGTGAATGTCGTGTTCTTATTACATACTTAATGCTTTAGTCATCTATAAGAAGTCCTGTTTCAAATTCCACTACAGATGAAATTAAATTTTCTAAAGCCTTAGCAGTGTTATTGCCACTATTTTGTTTCATAACGTCGTTATTCTAATAAGTGTCAGCCCGGCAAATATTATTTATTTTATAAGACATTTAGATGCACCAGCCGATACACACACAAACTGCTTAGCTAACAACCGAACGCCTCTTCACCTCTTTTCTCAATTGTCTGCTTTGTTGACAAATAGGAAGAAAATTCAATAGATCTTCATTCTCAAATAAAGAAAATGAAAGGGGACGTGAAAATATGTAAGCAATTAAACTGTGGAATTAAAATATGTAAACAATTAACTCTGGTGCTGTGAGGTTGTTGAGGTCTAGAGAAATTTTGGGTAAAAAGCAAGCAGATGAAAACTGTCACAGACAACTGGTAAAAGACAACGGCTTTGTGGTCACGTGTAAACAACTGGGAATAAAGGCTTCACCTGCGATCGGATTGCAATATTTATGTTATTGATAATCCAACACGACCGGACGGTGGTAACATAAATCGGTGTACTTATCACCCTGTACCGTTCTTTCGATGCTCTTGCGCATTCGACAGGGCTTGGGCTTGTGATTAGTAGCGGGAATTGGCAAGTCGATCTAACTGTGACAATAATTTTGATTTTAATTTATTTAGTAATATGGACTCAGTACCTATAATAAAGAATTAGATTTAGTGTCACGATATTTCAGTAGTCATACCATTTATAGTGAATTTGAAGTTTGGCAGATGACGTCAGATCTCTCAATCCTTCATGAAATGGGCTCCCGATAGTAATCGAATTTGTTAGCGCAGATATATTGGTAAAACTCTAACTTCTTTTACTGACCATTTTTTGTAGAACCCAAAAATGTAAGTAGTTATCTAGGGATCGTCGAATAAATTGTCAGTCAGCTGAACAAATTGAATTTATTATTTGTACGAAAATATTTTTTTTTTACAATCGGTAAGACCTAGGCATTATCTCACCTGATGATGATGCCGAAGATTGAAGCGGGCTTAAAAGATTCCTTAACGCAATGGAGAATTGGCTATCTTATATGGCTGTCTATATATCTGTCTTTTTTATTCAGATGCACCATGATGGACTATGTGATGAAGATGGATATCTGTTTAGATAGATGAGTGCTAAATAGAACTCTTAAATTCTCTACTGATTCTGCAGTGCTCCTAACATTAAGTATGTGTTTTTGTATAATAGAAGCGCAAAGCAAAGCTAGTTGCGCTTTGCGATTTCCAATACGAATTATTTAACACACGGCAGTCTTGTATGCGGCGACCTTTAAACGGCTCCCTGTACCTGTTCATACTACGCTTCTATTGGCGATAAGATGACGCTAAAAAAATCTATGTGAACAGATGCTAATGTTATTTAGTTTCAATTGTAACCTGGAATCGTGGAGGGTGACTGAGCAGATGACTGATGACAGGGCGATCTTACAATTAGACATAAAATACTTTTTCTATAGCTAATGGAGCGTAGGTACCTTACCTAATAACGGTACAGAAAGAATTTAAAATAAAATTGTTTTGAAAGGAGAAGAAATTGGCGAAGAATTTACCTCTAATTTTATCTCTATTTAATCACATCCTAAAAAATTGATACATTTAATTTTATTAATATGTGCCTGTTAACTCTTCTGCTGAGAATCGTTTGCAAAATAATAGTGTTAGTTTGTCTGTTTGTAAACTCTTTATTGCAAAAAGAAATAAATGTACAAAACTTAAAAGAGACTATAAAAATACGCAATGGCGGACTTATCCCTTACGGGATCTCTTAGTGTGAAAGCAAACTTTAATTATCTGCATACAAATAATGTTTATAATCGAAATATATCTACTTTCTGTTAAATGATATGCTATATTTTAGGGTCGCCCGGTCTGCGAAAGTAAATATATGTGTCAGCCTTATTTACAAGCTTTTGCTGTTTTCTCTATGTCTTATTGCGCGTCTTCGAGTGTATGCTTGTCTTGTGGGTGGGTCGTAGGACATATTTATTGCGAAGACGTTCTCAGTAATTATCTAGCCTGAGACCATACTGTGATTGGAGTCCGGTAAAAAGTTTAATTCGAAGAAAATTGGCTATAAGTTCCGTTTTTGTTCGGTAAATGGAAAGAAACTATGTTCATCTCGAAACATCATTTCTCTCCTCTGCTTGGATACTTTGATTGGGTCGACATAAAAAATCCTATAAATCTCTTGATAAAACTTTACTGATGATTGTTTTTGCTTATTTCATCTATGTTTCTTTTTTTTGAGTTTTCTTTTATATCTTGTTTGACGTCCATTATTTTGTTTAAGTGTTTTTATTTTAGATTTGGCCCGCGGATCCGTTCGCGTTGAAATCTTTTTTAATTTTATGACTGTCCTTAAGGGACATTACATTATATTCTCATTATACACAGCTAAAAGTAACCTAAATAATAGTATATTTTTTTGTGTCCTTTCTATGACCAAACCACTCCCTTTCTTTCACAATTTTCTTAGTTCTCACCTAACCGTTACGTGGCTGCGACCGTATCTGTAAACCGATATCCATTATATAAATGATTCCGATGTCTCATTAGCGATTACACAAGCAACATTCGACTTAAGCTGGTGCTTATTGCTCATTGTGTAAATTGGTCACTGTGCTCAATATTAGCCGCAAGAACATAATTACGATGAAATTAGTTTTCTTTTCAATGGTGGCGTGTATAAATAGGTCACTGTGATCAATATTCATTAACCTGCTTTAAGAGTATCGGTATCATTTTAAAATTAGGAACTACATATAAAAATAGTTCTTTTTTCAACGGACAAGGTAACTCCGGACAAGGTAACTCAACGTTTGAATGTGATTTTTTCCATTCTCGACAAACTGTATTGTCTATTACCACAAACGAACACAGGATGTGTTTGCAAAGGTACTCGGCTTCATCAAGGCCAGTTGAGTCTACTTGTCACCAAATACTTATTTTTGTTTTTTGACCAAATTACACTATGCCCAACGTGCACTACTTCGTTTACTAAGCCGCAAAGTAAACTGAACTAATCGCGAGCGCGGGCGCAAATAAACCAACCCGCTTCGTGAGAAAATGACCCCAGTTTTGCGATCCACTGGCTCTCAAATGTAGGTTATCTGTTAACAATCTCTAAGCTATCCGAGTAAAAAGTAAACGTTATTTGAGTAATATTGCAAAAAACAGTTTATCACGAAGTGGTAGTGGCCTAAATCAAATTTATATTTCAGCCACGTTAACGAAGCTTCGCAGTACAAAACAAGAGTTTCTTAGACGGATTTTTATCTGACTGCAGAAGGAGAGGATAATGATTTTCGGCTGTACATGTCGAAAAAGGTTTCACGGATTTTGTACGCCGAGGTGTTGTTAGATTTATCTTTATCCTCAGATCGACATAGGTAATTTTATTCATTCGTGTCTGTTATTTTCGTACCTGCCATTATTTCTTGTGAAAAATTATAAGCCAATTGCATACTACGATAAAATTATACATATTCGACCTGCTGAATTAGGCTTTTTACAGACGCCTTCAGTTATTTTATACGTTTTTACATGTTTTTTCGGGCCATTAGATTTCAGCGAAAGATATTGTCCCAATTTGTCATGAATTTTTTTTTTTAACAACATCAGTAATTTATAACAACATCCAAAAAATATTTCACTACTATTTGAAAACCGCTGCCGTCATGTTGAATGACATTTAGAGCTCGATTTAGCCCATTACCTGTGTAATTAGATCGTAACTCTATTTTCGCGTTCATTACTGGATTCTCAACGTGCTTAACAGTACTGGAAACTCCTTTTACATGCATTCGCGACGCATACTAACGTAAATCTTGCTGATTTGTTGACACATGCTTTTCACGCCTTTAAGGGTTCCTATTGTAAAGAAACGTTTGCTTGTTTTACGTCACAGAGAATAATTGCGTCAAAGGGTACTTTACTTTCAACTATTAAAAATAAATTAAACAAATGCTATTCTTGAAGAGGACGTGGCTCAGTGCAACTTGCGTGGTCGCGTCGATCATACAGGATAACTGACTACAGACACGGTCACAATATGGATGGGTTTGACTGTCAGTGGCGTTTATCTCGACCGTTTACGTCCTTCGCAAGACACGTTAAACCGTTGGTTTTATATCGTCGTCCCGTAGGAGGGGGAGCGGGGTGCAAGTCCGTGGAATAGACTTAAATTTTAATTTTTTGTTAAATATGAAAGTAATGCTATAATATAAATTATTATACTAAAGTCTTAAAGTAGTAAACCTATGATTTAAACAAATTTTGATTGCAACATAATATTAATAATATATAAATTAAGCTATCATTTTACGATACTGCTACGAACGTCGCGCCGGTTTGCAATTAAGTATTTATATTATGTACACCGATAAATAATTTACATCACAGATTTATAAATAACTTTTACTATTCCTCTGTCATTGTGGTAAGTTTCCATTCAATTTATATACGTTCTAAATCAATATGGTAACAAAATAATACGATTATGCTTTATTTGTTTCGCGTGTAAAATATCTTCTTAAAGTAAGAAATTTGATAAGTATACGTACCTAATACCTACTTACTTTTATGTTGCTAATACAAAGCGAAGCGTGTAAAAAACCACTTACTATTTTTATCAATTTTTAGGGTTCCAAATCTCTAAGAGAAAAAGAAATCCTTATAAGATATTTTTGTCAGTCCGGTGTCATAATCAACACAACGTCATAATTTTGAATCGAAACGCATAAAATTTGGTTCAGAAATAGTTTAAATATAGATCTCATTTTGGAATATTATTTTATTTTTATTTTTTGGGGTTGCAAATATGCAACCCCAAAATAAATATAATAATATTGCGTGAATTATTGAAATGGTTGAAGCGGGGTGACATTTTTGAGTAAGTACAACACTTCGTACCTTGTGCATAGATGTTCTTGTTCTTACATAGGTATTTTAAAAGTGTGTTTTGTAAGAACGTATCGTGTATACTGTGTACTGTTTCAAAGGTAAACAAAGGCCACAAAAATCAATAAAAAGTGTGTTGTCGAGTGAAATTTAGCCAGTTTTTTTTATTACTTATCATACCTATCACAATTAATTCTCCTTAATTGAACACTAAAGATGACTTACGTTAGCTAGTAAAAGTTGCGCAAAGCTGGGTGGCGTGGTGGGTAGGATTCGCCTGGTGATTCACAATAGATACAGGTTCTGTTCCGTTGTTAACTTTCTCATAGAGATTGGCGCTGATAAAAAGCTATTGGTGTCAGCGTGTTTGGTGGAGACTTGTGGAGACCGCTTATATTGTAGACAAGGAGATCCTGCTATTAATTTATTAGTGATAGCTTATATCTTTACAGCAATGGGTATTATTGCTTATTTATCGTTAACGACCCACGGGCACGGGGAGGGGTGAGAGAGGGCTAGGTTCCACTATTATACTGTATATTGTGTCTCTTCCTATAACTACGAATGGTTAGGCCACTCTCCACACAAGTGTTTATTTATAGAAATTTATTTACAATTATGTCCTTTTAATTAAACGATACTAACCAAAATAATGCAACAGATTCTTTAAAATCCGTATAATATTTACACAATAATAACATACCTAACTTAAACGGATTTTTGCCTAAAACTGTAGAAGCTTCAAGTAATCACTAAATGTTTGCGTTAACCGTCTGTAAAGTTATATGGTCTATGGTTGTCGGGTTCCTGAAAGTGCATGTACTGCATCTATCTCAGACACGGCCCATGAGCTAAACAAACACTGTTGACGTGTGGGCTAAAGCATAGGCGATAGTGAAGAAATTTTAATGTTAGATATGTCCCAGGGATATTGTCAATCGTGATATTATTATCTCACTTCTTCTGCTTTAAAAGTAGGCTTTAGAATCAGTTCAGATAGGGGGCTGCGGTGACGTTCTCAGGCAACTTGTTGTACACAGTCGGACCTTTTACGTGCACCAACGTCCTATTTAAGTATTATAAGCATATAAGGTGCTACTTTATTAGTGCCCGATATTTTAGTCAGTGCTCCTACTCCTGATTCTGATCAACTTTCGCCAAGGAACCCATAGTCAAATCGTAAAAAAATTTTTGGACTCTTCATACAAATCGATCAAAAAAATTTTTTACGATTTGACTATGGGTTCCTTGGGGAAAGTTGATCAGAATCAGGAGCAGAAGCACTGACTAAAATATCGGGCACTAATAAAGTAGCACCTTATATCCGATAGTTATTACGAAAACGATTTCTGATGAAAAAAATATTTAGTTATCTTATTAACATTTATCAGTATCTTATTATTCTTATTCTTGATAAAAATAATAATATGCGTTGCTACGGTTCTTATTTCTTAAAAATAATTTGAGCCATTCTGTCTATGTTATATCCTCTCCACACACCACCTTGTCCCAACCCCTCACCTTTCACCATCAAGAGATATTGTCCGCACAGCCGCGATCCGCACAGCTCATTATCATATACTGCGCAGTGACAGCATCGCAATTAACCATCTTCTCATTGTTGCTGAATTATATACGACGTTGCGTGGTATCACTTCTGTGTTGTCGTTCGAAAGTTTCTGGAAGCACCGGTTGGACGGAATAGAAAACTAACTTCTAGTTAGAAGTTTTAACATATTTATAAGGTATATTCATAGTGCCGTTTTACGTTTCATGTTGCAACTTTGGTGCTGATATTTATATACATTTAGTTTTATTTCATGAAACTGATATGGTAACATCTTAACAGTATTTACTGACGATTTAATGTATCGTCAGTTAACAAAAAAATAATTACATTTCAACCGTTTATATTTGATGAACACAAATTAGTAACGCGTTAAATATATTAATATTCATTTTTAAGGTCAAGTATAACTCAATAAATAATTTCACTAAATAGCTAGAACTACATGTGGCATAAATCATTGACGTGTTTGGAATTCCGTGGCGTATACGAAAATACTCCGGTCGGTACAGGTGCGCGGTTCGATGCAATGATTACTACTAAGTTGACTATTGTGCAGTTTCGTCATACTTTCGCCGATGACATTGGGATTTCTGTGATCCTAATAATCGGTATCTACCACTTATTTTTTTATATGTAATAAGAATTACTTTTGTTATGTCATAATTATGTACAGTGAACGGTTATAAAGGCTATAATCGACTATTTTTCTAGTAACCGCAATTAACCATAAAAAATGTCAAACAGCTGATCAGTTAGTATGTATGTTTGTATTGTATCAATTTGTTTTTATTGTATGAAGAGCTCCAAATTTTTTTTACGATTTCAGAGAGGTCTTAGATTAATAATTATTCAGTGTGATAAGTAGAAGTCGCAGTTACCGGGGTCCTATACCTATTTTGTTACACCCGTTATATTATGTGTGTAGTCACGCCTTTTCCCATTAGGGAAAGCTTCTACCATGCGTTGTTATTCGGCTTTTTTCTTACATTCTTTCTTATAAAGCTTCTTTAGCCTCCTAAATAATCCATAACCTAGTCGTCGTTTTATCTTAAAAATAAATGCACAATACGACATCAAATCACATCACATTTAAATCCTGATTTATGATTGTGACCAAATTACACTGTGACCATTGTTTATTATTAACCCCATGCGCCGGCGCACCCAACTCGCACCATTCATCTGAAGGCGACGCTCGACAGGCTCATCCACAAATAATAATAATTATTAACAGTAATAACGAATAATGACCGCGAAAACATAATAATTACTAATTGAGATAATCGCAGTGAAATTGCACTTAAATCTCGCCCAACCTGTTTTACTATACGCTTGTACGTAAGTTGCTGCAGCAATGAATTGGCTTTCCACTCGAACGTGATGTAGGTATTATTTGTTAGGTGATATTATTATATCTTTATTTTTAACCTACTTCAAAAAAGGAGGCGCTGCGTAGAGATGTAGCCTCGCTCTGCATTCTCTATCGCATGTACAATGGGGAGTGCTCCGAGGAATTGTTCGGATTGATCCCTGCCGCCTCTTTCCGCCATGGTTCTACGCGACAATATATTCATCTCCATCACATAGATGGTTGGCAGTCCACAACTGTGCGTTTCACTAGAAACTTTCTGCCTCGCACAACCAAACTGAAATGAAATGAAAATATTTTATTCGAAGTAGGTAGCAGTGTACACTTTTCGAACGTTATTCTTTTATCTACCTAACACGAGGTTCCTACCACTCGGAACTCGTATACCCATCGTTTCGGGAAGTGTTTGCGGAGTGAGAAGAAACGGCGGGCCCTAAAGAAACTCCCTCCAACACTTTTTTTTTTAAGTCTTATATTCTATTACATCTTAATGCTAGATCAATAAATGAATTATACAATGTCATGTCTGTAAATAAAATATGCAAAATTAAGAATAAAGTAAGAAGAATAAAGAAAGAAAGGATTCAAAAGAGATAAAAGTAAAAATTATTTGTAGCTAATGACTAACAATTCAAAAACCAATGACAAGAGCAGGCCAGTTCACACGGACAGCACCCGATCACGAGTATAACGCGAGAGTCAGCCATCGCTCCCCTCAACCATATTTGAGGGAAGGGAACGACCCGGCTCCCGATACGCCACCATCCGCACGAACATTTAAGCGAGCATGCACCACTCCGATCAATGGACAAAGAAAAAGGAGAAGGAAAAGTCTTACCGAATCCCTTCAGTTCTTTCACAATAGAGTTTGCATCTTTATTGTCTCACAATATGTCATGAAAATGTTGCTGTGTTGGTTGCAGAAACACTTACCGTCCAAGAATTTCTATCATCTAAGTACTCACATGTCTTATAGTAAGCTTTATTACATAGTGTCTTTTTTACATAACTTTTGAATTTATTCTCTGTTAGGTTTACTATATCTTCTGGTATTTTACTATACATTCGTATGCACTGTACCACAAACGACTTACTAACCTTACTGAGCCTAGTAGATACAAGCTGAAGCTTACTGTTATTCCTAAGATTACGAGTATGTCTGTCAGAATTCAGTGTAAAGTGATTTAAGTTTTTTCGCACATACATTATATTTTCATAAATATATTGACAGGGAAACGTCAAAATATTGATTTCTTTAAATTTTTCTCTAAGTGAATCTCGAGATCGCATGCCGTAAATCGCGCGAACAGCCCTTTTTTTAGTACAAAAATAGTATTTATATCAGCTGCATGCCCCCATAAAAGTATACCGTAAGACATAATGCTGTGGAAATAGCTGAAATATACTAGTCTCGCTGTTTCTATATCTGTTAGTAGCCTAATTTTTTTAACAGCATAGGCAGCTGAACTAAGCCTGCCTGCTAAAGTTTCTATGTGAGGACCCCATTGAAGTTTTGAATCTACGGTTATACCTAAGAAAACTGTTTTTGGTACGAATTCTAAAACACTACTAGCTAATGACACGTTTTGAGTTATGTTTTTAACATTCGGTAAGGTGAAATTTATGCATTTAGTTTTTTTTCCATTAAGGACTAGGTTGTTCACGGTGAACCAATTGTGTACTTTACAAAGAGTGTCGTTTACTTCGTCAATGATATCAATTTGTCTGTCAATTTTAAAAACTAGAGATGTATCATCCGCAAACAACACAATTTTAGACAGCGATTCAACCATAAAAGGTAGGTCGTTGATGTAAACCAAAAACAGGAATGGTCCCAAAATAGACCCTTGAGGCACACCCATTTTAACGCGTGAACCTGACGAATTTGTACCATTTATATGTACCTTTTGAAATCTATTAACTAAGTATGACTCTAACAAATTCAAAGCCTTATTATTGACCCCGTAATGTTCTAGCTTTAAAAGTAAGGTTTTATGTTCGACGCAATCAAATGCTTTGGACAAATCGCAGAAGACTCCTATAGCATTTTGCGATTTTTCGAATGCATCGTATATGTTTCTTATCAGTTCGACTCCTGCGTCGGTTGTCGAACGCCCTTTAGTGAAGCCAAACTGTAGATTATGAAGCACTTTATTAATATTGAAGTGACTTAACATTTGAGTCAGAATTATTTTTTCAAAGATCTTACTAAGTACTGGCAGTACCGATACAGGTCTGTAATTACTAGGGTTAGTTTTTTCTCCGAATTTGAATAAGGGAACAACTTTACTAAATTTCATAAGATCCGGGAATACACCACTATCTATGCATATATTAAAAAGAGAAGCAAGATAAGGGGCTATAGTATCAATAACCGACTTTAACAAATTAACAGACATGCCCCATAAATCTTCAGTGTTTTTAAGTTTAAGTGACTTAAAGGTTTTTACAACTGTATGAGGGTAAATTTTTCTAAATTGAAAACATTCTTTACACTGATCTACATTTTCAGTCAGTAAACGGTGGGCGAGTATCGGCGACGAGTCGAGGCTTTCCGTTGTTTTGATGGGAATATCAGTAAAAAAAGTTTCAAATTCTTCTGTTACATCCGGTATTTTTGATATTAAACCGCGATCTGTTTGAAGAATGTAGTCTTCCTTACGCGGCTTTGTTTTGTTTGTGGAATGAATTGTCGCCTGCGGTATTTCCGGACCGATACGACATTCAAAGCTTCAAGAAAAAAGCGTACTCCTATATCAAAGGCCGGCAACGCACTTGTGACTCCTCTGGTGTTGCGGATGTCTATGGGCGGCGGTAATCGCTTACCATCAGGTGATCCGTCTGCTCGCTTGCCACATCTGCCATAAAGAAAAGGTTCTCAATTCGTCGGAATTTTTTTTTTTATGTAAGTTCACCGATTACTCGAAGACGCCTGAACCGATTTGGAAAATTATTTTTTTGTTTAAAAGGGTATACTTTACAGGTCCCATATAAATTATATCGAAATCGATTCATCGGTTTTTGAGATTATCAACAAAAACATAGCAAAATTGGAGTTGTTGCAATTGAAGTCGGTTGTTTTTAACGTATTCAGCGTGGTCAGTTATTAAAGTTGCACTATTAAGCTTTTGATATACAACCTTTTATAGTATAAAAGGATATAATCTAATGATTATAATGATTGTGTTGTTAAATATAGTTTTGGTGACCACAGTTTTTTTAAAGAAACAGTGTATTTTTTTTTTGTAGGGAGAGTTTAGTACTTCGTATATCTATATGATATTCCCAAAGCTTATTTCCTTCAAAATGAATATTGTTTATAACAAACTTAAACTATACTAACTAACTAAACCATAAATTATAGTAATGTGACGAAAACGTACAATTTATGTTTGAACTACATCGTAATTTTATGTTTATACTAAATTTTCTTGCTTAATTCAATGTTTATGGCTTATACCTAGTTTCAAACAGTTCCTATACTTTCATTCCTAGTAAATAATCGGAGATTGCAAACTGTAAATGTCAATTTAGTTTACATTGTTTATTTATAGTTAGGAACGTCCCACTCTGGTGCTAGCGCTGCGCAAGAGAGGCATGAGTTCACAGGAAAAACTGAGTTTAAACTAAAACTACAGATTAGGATCTATATGTATTTTGTGAAATTTATCCATTAAAGTACATTCACTAGCAATAAAAAATTCTCAACTATCTCAATGTATGCGGTCACGAAACATCAAAGCGTCGAAGAACATGATGTCGAAATTATCAGATTTTTTGTCTACTTGGTCAGAGAGTTGAAACAAAATTGATATTAAGCGAAACTATATTATCTCCTAAATAGCTTTTATGGTAATTCTTATTTGAAGAACGATGGTAAGAGCTTCAATTCAACTGAGCCGTTTATACAATACATACATAACAGTTTTGCATTTTAATTAATAATATATATGTCTTCTAAAATTTACATAACATCATACATAACAAAAGGCATAGTAGGACAGCTCAAAGTAAATGGGATAGACAGACAACAATAAAATGTCAGTCAAGTCTTTCCGCCTCCGGTTTCGATTCCCGGCGGGGTCCAACTTTGTAGGACTCGGTTTGGTTGGTAGTATGGCATTTTCAGAGCCCGCTTGGCTAGCTACCACCATCTTATCTAAGTCTTTCCGCCAAACATCGATGTTATTAGCATTTATGTGTTCCGGCATGGAGATAAGATAGTCAGTTGCCCATTGCGTTGAGGATTCTTGGTAATCCCGCTTCCATCTTCGGTATCATCATCACTTACCATCAGATGAGATGATGCCAAGGGATTATCAATTGTGAATAAAAAAAAACCTTAAAGCTGTTCAGGGTGACTGGCAGCCGCCGTTTACTAATTTTCAAAATAATTCACCTCAGCTTCTTCTTGATTTACCAGTAAAGTAAACTATAATCTATCGTGTGGCAGTTTATACTTCAGTTGTAGCTGAACGTCTAAAATATAGGATTTGGTGAACTCGGTCCCAGATTTGGTACTAAAACTATTGCGTGGTGTTTAAATCATCCGATCAGCTGATTACACTCGTGGAACCTTTCACGAAGTCGACAATGAATTCAAATTGTCATTTGTTGTAATTGTTATTGTTATTATGGAGAGCTCTATAGGCTCTCCAGCTTTAGGCTTTTGTGTTCAATTGACTGTTATTGAAGGCATTGTGTTACCATTAATATGGTCATGTTTAGTAATGTTTCTGTCGATGGGTCTCTAGGAGGTGGTGTATTTACGAGGGAATGCCGCATTTTGCGTACTTTTGGGCGCGTGTGAAGCAGGGGTACCATTTGACTAGTTCTGGCGAACCTTTGTACTGATAATTACTACGTACATTGTCGAATTTTGAGCTGATTATGTAATTGTATATTTTATATATTTATGATTATGACGAAGCTTGTGCCTGGAGCCTTGTACCTTTCTATTTCAACTTAATTAAAATTCACTCATATTTTTATTTTATATATTTTAACCCTTTGAGAACCACAGTCGGCTAGGGCCGACAACTGGTTTCCGTGCCACGGGCGCCAGGATTTGGGATTTTCATACATTTTTGTCGGCTGTAGCCGTCGTTGGCGCTGGCGGCACGATTTTTCAGGGAGTGGCGAAGCGCTCAATGGGTTAAGAATGTTTAGGTTCCTTCTCGTTTACTCAGAAAAGTTTAGTTATTTCGAATCCCTTTCTGAAATTTCTTTTTTTACTGATATTTTCAATTACGTTTACAAGAGTTACAATGTAGTTTTGTTATCAGTTTCAAATGTATATTAAGTAGTTTGGCTTACTCCATCCGTTTGCGTATCGTAAGTAATAAGAGATTTATTAGCGTCATTCTTAATTGCACACAAGCTTTCATCGTCAGCATACATATAATATGTATAAACATTAAAATCTTTATCGTGTTTATTATTTTTTAGTTCCTAAAATAAGAATTTAAAAATCTTTGAAATTGGTTAGCGTGATAACATTTAGGTACGTCTTCTCGATATTATACAGGCGAAATAGGTAAGTAATACGTAAGATGGAATTCTACTCAAGAACCTAAACGTACTGATTAATTTGTCTGAAGGGTTAAAATTTTCTTTAGCGATATAAGTAAAGAAGAAAAAAAAAATTGTTTCATAAGCAGAAGCCCCATACAAAATCAATTGTCACATATTTTGTTACACCTGTATATAGGGTGTTAAAAAAGTGTGTTTGAGATTTTAAAGGGTTACTCACAGAATCAGGTATACAATACAGAAAAAAATATTGAAAAAATCTGATCTAAAATTATTGTTTTCAGTTTCCCATACTAAATCTGAATAGTGAATCAAGAATTTGTATAAGAAACCGAAAAAAATAATTGTAGATCGAATTTTTTGATAAAATTTTTTTCTGTATTATATACTTGATTCTGAGTAACCCTTTAAAATTTCAAATGCACTTTTTTTAAGACTCTTATACTTGAATGGACGAAATAACAACACGGTTTTTAAAATATAAACTATTTTGCGTTAAATACAATTATTTTACAAATAATGCTTTTTGGCATGATTTACGATATTTATCGTATCGTATCATCGCCTCTGGCCAATCATTCGGATGGCGAGTGCGGGAGTGCGGATATGAGTTATGGGTTAATTAAGATAGTTGCGGACTTGTTTATATGGTTCATGGTTTAATATAATTTAGCACGCTGAATACGTTAAAAACAACCGACTTCAATCGCAACAACTCCAATTTTGTTATGTTTTTGTTAATTTTCTCATAAACCGCTGAATCGATTTCGATAAAATTTATATGGGACCACCTGTGAAGTGTGTGTATACCCTTTTAAACAAAAAAAGAATTTTCCAAATCGGTTCAGGCGTCTTCGAGTAATTGGTAAACATACATAAAAAAAAGATTCCGACGAATTGAGGACCTCCTTCTTTTTTTTGAAGTCATTTAAAAATATTTACAGCTTGAAAGCACAGACTGAAACTGAAAGACAACTTCTGTATCGTTTTAATAGTTTTTTAGCCCGTTGGCGTAATAAACCATTTATCTTTCTTTCAAAGAAGAAATATGTGCATATTACGAGTATATTCTTAATTTTAAGATGTTTTTAAAATATCTGTCAGGGTTCAAACTATAAGGTTTGCACACATGAATCTGAACAAGTTTCCCAAGGAATACATAGGTAGTCAATTTGAAAATATAATAGACTCTCCATACGATTTGTGTAAAAAGTTCAAAAACGAAATTGTATGTGAAAAGAATATTCATTGTGGAAACCCCGGTTCAAGCTCTGACAGTTGTTTTAAGAGAACCTATTTTTTTTTTACAACTACCTACTACAACTGAACTGTCCACAACTGATATCATGTAACTGCACAACATGCCTCGAGCTACCCTTAGTCAATTCGCGACATTGTTTTTGAATTTTCTAACAAGTGTACCAGCTGATCGGTCCACTAAGTTTAGGTCCTTTCTAACGTGAATTGAGTCCCGACTGAACTAAAGCTAATGAACTGAAAGCTAAAAGTTACAACTGAAAACTATTTTGAAACTACTAACGAATTGTGTTAACAAGTATTAAACGAAACTTCGCGAAATTGGCAACAATAGCTAAAAGCTTATAAACATGTCAATCTGTTAATGTAATCATTGCATTTTGTGCTGTGAAAACGGTCGAAATTATATGTGCCCTATTGCAATATACTTAAGTGTTATAAAAGCCCCGTCTCTTGTCCTATAAATCTTGTAAGCGACTGACGGAAGGCTCTGTTGGTTATTAAGACGTCAACAAGAATTATAGTTCACTTGTGCAAAGCAAGTGTAAGTTTGAAGGTAGGGTTGTCAGGTTAAAAGCACAGAACTATTGTTTGGCAGGAACAGGAGTGATTAAAGAAACCTAAATTACGTTACCTATACTTCGGCTCTTTCACTGCCGACTACCGATAGGTACTGTAAAGACTGGACTAGGTAAGCGCTAAGACTAAATCAAGATCGGTACAGTACCAATTTTATTTTGAATCAGAATCATTTGATCTCAGTTAAAATTCTCCTCCATCCGAGTCTGCTGGAAGAAATTTATATTATAAATAAGATGTACCCCTTTTTTGTATATTTTCTTTTAAGGTGTATTTATAAGTATTTTGTACAAAATAAAAAAAATAAGATATATATCGATTTTCGATGTGGTGCGGATCCTTACAAAATTCTAAATACAATTTCTACTTATATATTATAGGAAATAACTGTTACGAACTGCCTCCGTGGCCTAGTGGCTAGTCCGCTCGCTTCACATCAGGAGGTTCGATCCCAACTTTGTAGGACTCATTTTGGTTGGTGGTGGTAGGGTGATATTTTCTGAGCCCGCCTGGCTAGCTACCACCATCTTATCTAAGTCTTGCCGCCAAACATCAATGTTAACAGCATTGATGTGTTCCGGCATGGAGATAAGATAGCCAGCTCCTCATTGCGTTGGGGAATCTTGGTAAGCCCGCTTCCATCTTCGGCATCATCACCACTTACCATCAGGTAAGATGATGCCAAGGGCTTACCAGTTAAGGATATAAAAAACGAGCAATAATCGAATTGGCTCATTGAGTCAAATTCTTGCATTTATTCGTACATTCGTGCATATTTGTCATGCACGTTTGCCGAAAATATTGATCAAGTAGACTATATTTAAATATTTAAGTTGTCCACACTATTTTTTTAGCAATTTAACATTGAGTTTTTGAGCTTACTGACATCAGACAGTTGGCAGCCCTGTGTGCATCGCAGGTTGTGTTTACTCAGTGATTGTCTGCCAGGCTGCCGATGTGATGGCAAAAACAAGAGTTCGCCATTTAATAGCTGATGCTGAGCACCAAGGATCGAGGAACGTGGAAGCGAAGTTGAGGTCTTAAAAGTTAATTAGTCGTAATAAATCGTAGTAAGCGAATCTAGTGGAGTTACTTCGTTCTTATTTTAAAACTTCCTGTTGGCTTCATTTAGAGGTTAACGATAAAGTATCGTACGCTTTTTATTCGACGAATGTGATTTAGAAAAAGAAAAACCAACCAAGGAAATAAATAATTAAAGATCCTGTATCAATTTCGTAATCAAGATGAATGTAACAACACCTCGCATTCCTTATTCTACAGGTATCGTTAACAACCCATATCGTCCCCGCTCCAGGGCCAGGGGCACGGATCCCTTCCCATACAACGGGAAGGTTAGGCCATTCTACAAGTGATAGGCGGTAACATGCGGTAAATATGAAATAGACATACATGCATAAATCCGAAGAACATTACCCACTGGTTGTATAGTGGAGTTGAAACGGTTTCTCTTCTCTCCTCGGTAATACATATGTACCTTTTTAATTCTCATAATACTCGTGTAATGATAAAAGCGAGCATATTACTTGAAAACAAAGAACATGCGTGCTTTCATTTTACTTTTATTTTATCCAGAGTTTAGAACAACATTGTTTTATTGTTCTCTCCCGCGTCTGTCATCCGTCTGTACCGTTCAGCTCCAAGATAACTGATCAGATACGTTATGTAGTGTCATAATTAGTCTGTCATTTACTTATCTCTAGCTTTATCGTCCGACCCATCTCGAAGTCGTTGACGAGGAAAAAAGCTTACGCGTCAAGTGCCTTTTATATTTATGATTTGGTAAGGTTTGTGTACTGAGTATGGACAATCTTCTCGTTTCGCGTGTAATACATATCGATGGTTTCCGTTACAAAGGTCGTAATTCCAAAATGCATAGTTTTGGCAATAGGCAAAAAACAAAAAAAAAAAAAAATTAAATATATATTTTTTTAAAGTTATAAAAATTTGGTTCTAATGGTTCTTTTATTATTTAGACCTTTAAAAGTCTTTTCAGTATTTTTTTTGTATTTTTTACATCGTTTTTTGGCTATTGCCAAAACTATGCATTTTGGAGTTATGACCCTTGTAGCGGAAACTATTGATATGTAAGTTGTAAATTAAACTATGGCTGTGCCTGTGCGATGGTGCTAAGCAACAGATATACATACGTATCGTGTGAGATTCATAACTCTTTTCATATTGGCTTTGCCGTAGTCGAGTAAATATTTAATTAAAATTGCTTGAAATTGATGCATATTGTTATCAGGCACTAGGCATTCTTTTAAATATGGCGCAAGTCGTGGATATGTAAATCAAGTATGTATTTGAATCGAGTATTTCAGAAACCCCATAAGTCCAGCGTGCATAATATTTCCAGAGAGACAAAAAACAAGTCAATGTCTTATAGGGTTTTTCAAATACACGCAGCTTTTGACAAGCTGCTGTTTCTGCGCTTTTGCTGTGACTTTATTTTCCCTTTACTTTGTGACACTACATACGAAGAATACCAAGATGAAAAAAAGTCGGAAAAATACTTGACTTATGGGGTTTCTAACAGATTAATTTGAAAATGAGACAGTGGTAACTCGTACTTATGGTTACTTATAGTGTGAATGACTTTTGAGCTTCGTGTTTTTAATAGTAAAGTAGAAAATTAGATTTATTATAGTTATGGATGCTGCGACCTTTTGAAACAACTTTTCAACCGGCTCATCTACAGATCGAATTGCCACTTCCCTACATCCGATCACATCTTTTTGCAAAGCAAACAACCGGATCTGCCCAACTTGGAACCGCGATGCGTGACAACAAGGCGTGTTCCTTCCAAAGTGTTAACATGCGCATATATCACGGTTCGACTGATCCACCTGCGTGGCCACGCCCCCCGCGCCTCCCTTCCCGCACCGCGCCACCCCTGGTCTTTCCCCTCGACTTCATCATCACAACAGCCTAAGCCCATTCCAAGTCCAACCGTTTGAGGAAGCGGTCGTCGCCGCCGCTCTAACTGATAGTGTGTTTCGGTGTTTCTGGACTGAGTGCCGTGCTGTGTTGGTTGATTAACTTTTTATCGCAGCTGTGTGACCAGTGGTTTTGAAGATACTTCCAGTTTTTTTTGTAAGTTTTATCAGTATTCTAAAGTTGTGTTTACGTATGTTTGATAGTAAGGTCCTTTGACGTTTACGATACTGAATTATTGCCATCTCATCTTGCATATCAAATCAAGTGAGTTGTGTTCGTCATAAATAACATTATGATGATGTGCTTTAGCAAAGAACATTGTACACATTAAAAACTATGTTCACTACCAACCAACATAATAATATGTATGTAAGATATTTAAAAAAAAGTTAGAGGTGCCTTACAGAAACTCCTACCATACAAACTTATGATGAATAATTCTTGAAACTAAATAGACTGATTTTATCAAATTATGTACACACACAAGCTAGACACGAAACTGTGTTATTAGTTTACAGAACGCATTTTTTTTGTGAAAATACTAAGTCCTATAAGGCAGTCCTCTTATCGTAAGCGCACTCCAATCTTTTTTCAATAGTCTCTAAAAGTTTGCAAAACTTGTTGCTTTTTCGTGGGAGGAGCTTACGAAACTAAGGCAGCGCATGCGCTTTAATTCCTACAGTTCGCACCAAACAACTTTATTAACTTTATTGATAAAATGTGACGAAATTAGTTCATATATCGATAACGATAAATAACTTGCTTAGAAACTAGAACTAAGTATACAGAGTGACAAAAAATGTCTGGCAATATTTTAACAGTGGCTTCTACTCATCAAACTGAACAACTTTTCACAAGAAACTCATGGTCAACAAGAAAAAAAATGTGGACTTCCCATACAAAGTTCATCAATCAGCTGACTGATTAGTATGAAGAGTCCAACATTTTTTTGGCTTTTTGAGTATGAGTTTCATGAGGAAAGTTGTTCAGTTTGATGGGTAGAAGCTACTGTTAAAATATTGCCGGACATTCTGGAATCTCAATGACTTAGTTACACTATGGCTATGAAACTAATAAATAACTTTGAATATTTACGATATGCGTAGGTGTCTTGTGCAATATTAACAATATCGGCATTATAACTGCCTATTATTTTAATAACTGGACTAAAAACTAATATCTCGTTTAACCAGTATTAACCAGACTTCGAGGTAAGATATGTGACTGTTGTTAATGAATAATCTGTGAGACAGGAAGTGCTCTGGTAGAGTAACAGACAAGTATCATTATCTCCAAAAATGTAGTAAAAAGGTCATAAATATTCTGTGTGTTGTATTTGGCATATTTTGGATATACTGTTTAGAAAGAAAGAGGTATATAATTACCAAATGCCGTATGCCCATGAAACGGCTGATGTCCCAAAAGATACCTCGTGGAAACTGTGACAGCGGACTGACAGAATTTAACATTGTACATTACATTATACATCACAAACAATGTCCGACAATAATGGCCACTTTGAAATTCAAATACACAGCTACTTAGTTAAATGCGCATTTGCATAATGTTTTTGTTGAAAATGAGCATTTAGATGAAGAATAGTTGGTGTTTTGTAGTTAATTTTAAAGGAAGAATAGTAAATTCGAAGCAACTGAAACAATAATTTTTCGTGAAAGATAGTGTATTTCTTAATATTGGGCATCAATGCTCAGCCGACATGACTTATAATTTGGCCTCCCGCACTTTTTCCGTTACTTGTCCTGATCCTGCGCCGCTTTGAAAGCGTAATTGTTATCGTAATCAACGGATCATGTTCACGCATAATTTCGAATCAAAATACTGGTCATGTTGATGCGCTAATAAAATAAAATACTCTCTTAATAGGTACTAAAATTTTTGGCACTCAATATCATAAACTTCTTCACTAAACATTTTGTTCAAGTATAATATAATCTAGACGGTCTAAAAATGTGCAACACATAAACTTTTAACGATCATTTTAAGGTATACTGCGGATGACACTCAACAATGAGCAGGCAGAGAACCGAACCTTGCATCTTTTTCACTATGGCCATAAGACTCATAAAGCAGGAGACCGAACTATTGTAGCTCCCAGGATGTCCCACCCACGCGTCTCGTGGCTATGACACGTTAATAGGCCTTAATGCACTGTATGGATGAGTCGTCGCAAATTATATTACTCCTGTCCTGTGTTAATTGTTTACTGCACTTGACTACTTTTGTTATACCCTTCTATGCTTTTCTTAGTGGGGTCACGTTGCTATAATTTGCACTTAGTTGTAAGTCACAATAAAACTGTACCCCAATTGACGCAAAGATCAATTGATTAAAGTATCAATAATTTATCCAATTTTGTTATATTGTATTTGAAGATCATACGTAAGAATTCCGATATTGCATCAATTATTCTCCTTTACCTATTATTCCTTAACCTTTCAAGAGCAAATAAATATTTATCTTATCTTATCTTTCTACCATCATTTCTTGCATCATTACCTCCACAGTCAATGGTTCCTGTTGTGACCCTCGCACTAAAAACAACGTATCTTTCCGCATATGCTGTTACGATAGTACAACGTATTTAGAAGCACATGAAACCACTACCTTCCGCAAATCGATTATGCTTGTAATGGCATGCGCACCATGTCTTTTCGTCTTTAAACTGCATTTAATACTAGCGTGACCTCTTATACCTGCATCGTGGTTGCTAATCTGGGATCTGTAATCTGTATACCTCTCTTCGCGATTAGATTCTATACCATTTGAACCTCTCACAGTCGTTGTAGCCGTAAGCGTTTGTAATGTTTAGGTTTGATAGAGTTATTTAGGCTCTTTGTATGATGCTGGTTTCTATGACTTAATTTAGTGATGTGTTGTCTTGTGAATTTTCTTGTATGCTATCACGGAGAATATCTTTGTTCTTTATTTTATTTATAAAAACTTTTTTTATCATCTACAATATTGGATATTATGAATAGTGAAAGCATAATTAATAATTAATATCGAATAAATGCATAATTAATATCGAGTATTATATTATTCAAGTGCCATATATTATATTTATATATATATATTTTCCCATAAAAACTACAAGGTACTTATCTATTCATGTAACTTCAAGAAGCTTTCCATTTATTTTAAGTTTAGATTAAACCGCTATCCACTATAAAATGCTCGTAACAAAATCGATTTGCATTAAATTCTTAATTGTATATTACGTCGTAAACATTTAAGTCTGCCTCATTAAGTCCCCATATCTCCCTATATATAAAGTTTTAAAGTTCCTGCTAATCTGGGTAGTGTTCTCGATTCCTGTCGACGGAAAATCTGTAATAATTCTAATAATTACAATGGTCGTATTTATTTATGATACAAATCGCAAAAGTAGCATAAGGCAAAATCAAAAATATTTTTTATTTAAGTAGATGCTTTACACATACTTTTATATTACATAGGCTTAACCAATTCTAACTAATAAAATATTAGATTCTTACAAATTGAATTGCGGATGTAACTAAAAAAAAGCCTGAAAAAATTAAAAGCTTTTAATTGGCTTACATCTGCTATTTGTTTAATGCCGCTATCTCTTTAATAAACTGTAAATAAAGAATATTCGTTGTCTCTCTCTTATCGTGTGTTACAATGACCATGCCATCCCAAGGGATAAAATGGCGATTACCTGGTGTTATTATTAAAATTCAACTTCCGGTAACTCAGACTGATTTTATGATTACCGTCCCTGCGCAACCCAGCTGTGTTCAGCATCCTTCAAGTAGTTTAAAATTTCTTAGTCTGTCACGTGATTATTGGTTCGTTTAGTCTGTCTGTATGTGTATGAGTAACATCCGGCATCACCAAGACATCTGTCTCTCCCTTTATCTCTCGGTTGATGTCATCCTCAATTAACGTGTCTTTGTTTATTGCACTTACTACAATTATGCGCCTTTTAGCTATTTTTGTTTTGTAGATATACAAGTTGAGCAAACCAGTTGTTGACCGGTTGTCTCCTTTTTTTAAAATCCAGTGAACTTTTTCGTCAATCGTCGAAAAAATCACGGGGAAATTTTGTTTTTAAAACTCTTACTGGCAACCGTTAACAGGAATCTTATCGTTACTCGTTAAGTATTTGAAACTCTGAAACGGAAACATTACAGTATAACATTGCGTACAAAATAACAATGAAGCTCGACAAATATGTATAAGGGATACACCCTTTCACTATCTTTGATCTAATCAGTTGTCCTATCTGTTGTTACATACAGACACTATTTATTCTGTTATGATATTACCTAGTATACGAGTACGTCTGTAAAATTGCTATCTCAATTACGTATGAGTTTCTGCGTAATTTTAATTTACTATCATAATTGTTCTGTGTATTAGTAAAGTTTATTGCTCTAGTAATGCTGTACCCTATTCATCGATTAACTATCGACTATCGACATTGATTTGTAAAGCCTCAATGAGATTTATATCAATAAACCCCATTCATTCATCTTCTGCACCGAGCCATATATTTTATTTCTTATTCAGTTTGAATTTATGTCGATGTTGTTTACAAAATGGTGAGCTGGATAATATTATTCAACTAAATCTTTAACTTAACTTACCTATTGTGAATTTAACGTTTTAAATGATAGCTGAAATTAAATATGTATATTCGCTTTATGATATAGATAGATACATATTTGATATTTGACTTGTGTATGTTTTTAGATTAATAGCAAAGTACTTTGTGGTTGTTATTTTAACGCAATAAGGCCAGTTCCCCATTGCGTTGGGGAATCTTAGTAAGCCCGCTTCCATCTTCGGCATCGTCATCACTTACCACCAGGTCAGAATGCCAAGGGCTAACCAATTATAGATTATCTATCTATCAGCCGAAAGACGTCCACTGCTGGACAAACTGACCACCACTGGTGGACCGACGACCTGGTGAAGGTTGCGGGAAGCCGCTGGATGCGCGCCGCACAGGACCGGTCGGTGTGGAAATCCTTGGGGGAGGCCTTTGTCCAATTATAGATTAAAAAAAGCATATTGAAGACCAACAATGGAATTTATACAAAGTTCCCGTAAAAGTAAAAAATTCGCGTTTAAGAGCTAATCATAGACAAATCAGTGACCGTGTATGACCGTGTGTGATTTGTCCCGGATATTATTATAGTAAAATCAAATGAAGCCGGATGTTATTTACCGCCGAACAGTTTACATTTGATGTATAATGTTACACTTATAAGTCCCTCAAAGTCTGGTCTGATAACAGACGAATGTCAGGACGCCAGCCGCACCTTATTGCTGTCGTTTTGTTCTGAAATTTATTGGACACGAAGTAACGGTTGCCGGCCCTTCGGTGGTCTTAGGGCGTTCTGCTCGAAGTATCGAATTTTTCTATTTCGAATGATAATGCTCGACGCATTATCATTCGAAATTATATAGTCTTTTTGAAAGCCCTTAAAAGTTCGTCATCTTATCGCAATCTTCTGATGAATAGTAATGAACAATAGATGGTCCCGGCGACTCATTTGATTCTTTTATATATTTTTATAATAACATTTAAGTTTGTTAAACTTTTTATGTTTACTTAAATGGTCGTTTCCGCAGCTTTTTTGTGGCATGAATCCTTGTAGTGTATAATGAAATTCTATGAAGTGATATTCGAAATACTTTATTCGATAGAGACTAAGACCCAAACACGGTCGGTGCAAGACGCGTGATGTATAGCGCGGGAAAACACCGAACCACGTAAATCTGTGACTTTCGTTTGAAATACATCATTATTTATTGCTGAAGTCTGGGTACATAGTACATACAGTTAGAGCTGTGATAAAGTAATCATGGTTTAGCTTTGAGTTACTTTCAATTTCAGAGCCAAACACTCTGTAGCTAGAATAATAATTTATCGTGTATTTTCTTGCTACCTTCGACTATTTGTCATTGGTGTTATCATGTAACTAAACTAGAAAAGTTTTGATCATCGATCTTATGTTGATCTGATGATTTCCCTTAACTCCAAAATACAATAAGCGCTCATCAAAGTCAAAATCTTTTTAAATAGATGCTCTACGCATTCTTTTAAATAGTCATTTTTTTCTACCTAGTACAAAGTTTCTGAAGCGGTCGTGGCTCAGTGCGGCTTGCGTGGTCGCGTCGATTATGCAGGTTAACTGAGTACAAACACGGTCATAACCCGGATGGGTTTGACTGTTAGTGGCATTTACCTTGACCGTTTCCGTGCTTCGCAAGGCCTTTCAAAGTTTCAAGTTTATAAGCCCTCCGACGTGGCTTAACGACTGCCATCCAGCGATAGCAGCAGGCACCAACGAATTAACGTAATTCGTTGGCTTGAAAACTTCTAACACTGGGAATAGCCACTAGCAGCACAACCTCCACCAATCCGCACTGGGTCCCCGTGTGTGGAGTATGGCCTAACTTTCCCAAGGTATGGGAAGAGACCCGTGCCCCTGCAGTAGGGACGATATGGGTTGTTTAAAAAGTTTCTATCACTCGGAACTCGTACACTGGCCCACAGAGATATCTGAACCCCTACTAAAGCTGTGATACATGGTGTATTACGGAGAGGTTCAGATATCTTTGTGACTGTCTGTACATTCAACGTTTTAATGTCTTAAAATACGTATATCTCCTTAAGAAATTCATTTTATCAAAGATAGTCTCTGCAAGTAATCGGTTACCTGGAAGCTTTTAGCCGATTTCATATTACAATACCCATTATTCAGTTTCTGCGTTTTTTATGTAATTGAATTTGTTCACAGTTTCTACATATGATTTATGGGGTTTTTGCTAGGTGGTACTTTCACTGTCACCAGAATATTTATACGGTATACGTTATGGATTTGCAAACAAATAGTTAATAGTCTTGGTTCCGTTATTTTTTTTTTGTTATTGTAAACTGTCTGGTATGTAGTAAGCACAAAAACCAAAAGCTAGATGTAACACGTCGAAATGTCGAATGATTAATATTTTTAGAAACGCCACTCTTTTGTGCTTCGCATGTTGTGGTTATGAAACTGATATTTCCTGGGTTTTTGCTAAGTTGGTTAAATCTGTATTTAAAATATGTAAGTAGGTAAACAAACGTATACTAGAAAAATCAATAACAGACAATATTGTTTGGAAGGATACTGTGAATCTGAAACGTAGAAATTGAAAACTTTTACAATATTGCTGAGAAAGTTAACAAATGCTGTATTTCTAGTATACTACAGTATTGTAAACAGGAATATAGCAATGAATGTGTACTAACTAGCAGTGGCGTTATTTATGATGACGAGATACCATCGGCCGCACTTGTCAATCATTCCAGACAAATATCAACCGCCTCACCTAACAATACTCCGCGATCTGACTCTTCGCCGCTGGAGATAAAGGATTTATCAACATCACTATCCCCACGTTGAAGGTACAGTCGTGTCGTACGATCGGCTACGGCCATCCATCATTCACCGCGCATGCGCGTAACGAGCCTTTATTCCACAAGATGCGCCCGCGACGGTTTTTACACCCTCCCGCTACGTCAAGTGTACTTTCTTGTATTGTTATTGATGGATCACGAATTTGTATTAGCTTATCGTGTTTGGATTTACATTTAGGAGCGTCTGCCTTTGTTGTTCCGCGTTTTGTTTCATCAATTCTCTTTCAAGTTATAGATGTAACTTTGCATTTTCTTTCACGGGTTTCGACTATCGTATCTGATTTGAATGGTTTATCGACAGTAGTTGGTTGGTATAATTGAATAACTGACGCGTCTTCCTTAAAAGTGACGTTGGCTCTGTGTGGCTCTAACGATGAGATGGTATCAGTTGTGACGTTTCAATACTAGTTGGATCAGTCGTAGGTGGTCGACGCGGGGACGTGGTATCGCCACATCAATCGGTACACGGATCCTGAGCAGGCGTTTATCGTCCAATCGTATGAACATTACACACAGGGAGTTAGTGAATGTAAAGATGAGGTTTTTGGTACGAAGCTTTTATATGTAGATTCAAGCTAGATCTAGGATATGCATATTTCGCACGCGCATATGATTGGGCACCGCTGAGGCACCAGTCTCAGCATATGTTAAGTCGGTTGGGATATTTTTTTTCATACCAGAGCACTCCTACTTTATTTTTCTTGTCCATTTCTAAATACATATTTATTTGGATTATCAAATAATTCTAATAATACGATTGATTGTTATTTTAAATCTGGAAGAGTTTTTCAAATTAATTCTCAAATATCTGATGCCAGTCAATATTCATTATTACTGACACTATTCTCTATGATTTTTAAAGTACAATATATGTAATGTTCATGATTTCAGAAAACAAACACTTCTCCTCACAGAAAATAATCACTATTCTTGGTTCCCTGTCGTAGCTAGCTACCGCAGAATATTTCGCATATCACATCACAACTTATATAAAGTTGTTTCATACGTTATTATGTCATACAATAGCATAAATAAACGCAGTGAACAATGGTGAAGGAAATCTAGTAGGTTCCAGGAATGCTCTGTGTGGTTTAGACGCAAATTGTTTTATTTGCAAAATGTCGTCATCATCGCCTATAGTAAATTGGATATCAAAAGAGCATTCAACCCTATTTTGATCCACAGTAGGCCTTTCCCGATCTTTCAATGTTTGACCTGATTTTTGTCATTAAATGCTGCATAAAAACTCTGCATATAAGCTGTCATAAAAACTCTGCTGTTTCGCGCATCATTCATATAGAGTTCGGTTTGTAAGCCGTCTAATATGCATCACGATTTCACGGTTGATAACTTATTTCTTGTATTCCGTAAATCCGTTTCGTGTCTGCATGCCGTTTTGCGGATCGGACATTTTACATCTGCACCAACCCGATGCTCCCTCGTCGGTTCGTGAATGGAGGCTCTTAAGATATTATCACACTTTCTTTCGCGCGACACGAGTTTGCGAGGCCTTCAGCGCGGTTCCGCGTTTCTCTCGGTCTTTTAAGATAGTCTGACTGGCGTTCTTTGCATTGTTTCTATTAAAATATATCTTTTAATAAAAGCTACGTTGAAAATAGAATTTGGACAATAATAAATGCTCAGAATTCTACAATTGAAGTGACGAACCTGCTATTTTAACGCTAAGTTCTTTCTCCTATGTCCTTGCAAAAGGTATTTCTTAAGTAAGACAAAGTACCTGTTGAATGTATGACTTTTCTTCTTTTAATATAATTAAAAAGACACCAGAGCCATGAATACTGCTTAGTCAGGTATTTGTCAATAGTTATCCTCTCAAGGATGTAACTACAATATCGAATTATGTTCAAGTGACGTCACACACAAGTATCGATGATTTCACAATGAATGAGTTCGTAATGAACTTTTTATTTATCGGCATATGCCCGTCGTCGTCTAGCGGTCGGTGGAATGCTTTGTATGTCAGCGCATCTCAAAAGTCTACTATTGTCCGTTGTTTCCGATTTTAGTACATCATTCTTACATGTCGGCACTAGCTGTAATCACTGCGACTTACGTGCTTCGAGAGAGCGTCGTGATTCTTTTTTCAAACTGAGAACCGACAAAAACAAAACACTTTTTATATTTTAGACGAAGAGAAAGCTGGTATGATTGCCGTTTGAATGTATGAATTTGCATAGCATAGCACTGTCTCGAACGTATCATTACTGGACATATCACTTGTCGAAATGCGTGCCATATGCAATATTTTTGCTATACTGTATGAGAAGAAAATATTTTTAAACGAATGATAGATTGATTCTGTAAATGGAACTTGAAGTTAGAATTTGAATCCGTTTGGAATTCTGAGTATGGTAGTGATGATGCAACGTTTATGGCCGGTGTAATATCAGTGTTTTATGCGTGTGCGCATTCTGACGGGTGATTAATGACTCGACGGCCGATAGTGGGCCCGGTGCCTCTGGCCGGCAATATTGTCTCATTTATTGCTAATGATCTATTCAATATACATCCAACTATTTGGCGAAGCTGTCCCTTTCATTTCACTTACATAAGTGTGCTTTCTAAATTCAAATAACATGTTATAATTGCATCTTATAATTATTTTTTAACCATCTCTGAATTTGAAGACGATAAAAATTAAAATAAGCAAACTGGCAATATTGATGAGAATTCTCGAGAGGTCGATGAATGCGGTGCTTTGCATAAGTGTACGTGTATTGATACACAACGTGTAATTTCACAAAAACGGCGTAATAATGCACCAGGAGATTACTATGATTTGTTTCTTCGCCGATCGATCGATACGGAATGGTGCGGCGATCATACGCAATCACACAATAATACACGCTGTTCGTTGTACAAATACAAAAGGTTTTTAAGTAATACTTTAAGGTGCCCCATTTCTTGACTAATCACAAATACCTGGTGACTGGGAACTATATTATCGTCTTTGTCAACGCCTTATGCTGTTTTTTTATAATGATATACATATCCTTATTTATTATGATAATATACTCAAACAAAATTATTATATATAATTATCAATTCTGTCTGTTTTAGTTTTGGTGTTCGGTTAGCCGTTTAAGTAAACAATATTTAAACGTTGCTTTGTCACTCATTAAGAAAAAATGGTGTCAAAAACATGCGCTCGTCTTAACATTTTTTATAGGACTATTCTGAGAAACGGCGTTTTTGTGTAAGAAGAGTGATGCTTCTTACAACAGTTCCACTTGAAACTTGTATATTTCTGTTTTTATTATTATTTATGAGTAACAGAAGATTAGTCGCCTTGTCGCGTGTCTTCGCTTTTAGGGATTAAATAGACAGTGTAACTGGATATTTATTTATTCACTACTTTGTCACTTTGATACTTAAGAGTGCCTCTATCCTCTTTGATAGATAAATTAATGGCTTTATTTAAATTATTCAATTTGTTCAATTCAACGTCGTTGGGTTAATCTCGTCGTTGCTGAATCTGATTGTGTTTTGTCGTTATTAGTACCATCAATAACGTCAAAATTAAGGGTTAAAAAATATCTTATACTCTTTTTGGTATCCCTTATTTAGCTGAATAAGATATTTTTTTCTGGTATCAGGGTTTTATTATTTCGCCTTAACGAACTGTTTCTCTAACCTATGAAGGCAATCATTTCGAAGCAGTCTCAGAGCAGGTCGGTTCTGTAATTATTGTGGCATCGGTTCTTCGCTCGGTAATGAAGATATCCTCTTCTTTATTGCAATAATGAAATATAGAAACTGCCGAGCAGGCATGACTTATTACGAGATTCCGAGGACGTTGACAGCTGGTTTGTTTGCTGTTTATTTATATGTTATGTGAATTTGTTCTTTTAATTTTTAGAATGACCTTTTAATTTGGCACTACAATAACTTTACTTATGAATCTTAGATTTGTCTTCATTGCAGCAATTTAGTTCATGTGTAAATTTCTTAAACCTCAAACAATCTCTATCATTATCATTATCATTATTGGAAAGGCCAATTGCAGTTATAAAAGTAAGCTTTTAATTGTCAGAATTCTCCGTTCACTCACATTTAATTTCTTGCTTTAGTTCGTTTACCCGTCACCGGCTGTCATGTCGCGTTCGTTCACCGATTATCGCGGTTGCTATCCGTCGGTGGACGTGCATAAATAATCTTCTCTTAATCGGTTTTTATGCCGATACACTAGTTATCCGTTTTTTGATCTCGTTATTGTGGGCAAGGCAAGCGGTGCACGGGTACGGTCGAATAGTTTTATTTTAGGATTATTTTAATACTGGAATCATGTTAGGCGTCATTCGTATTTTTAAATAGGATTGTGTCTATTACTACTGTTGAAAGAACTAATATATCTTTTAGTTTTCGATTTCATTTGCGTAATAAATAGTCTGCTAAGTTCAATTACTTTTTAATTTGGTGTGATTATTAACTTTGATGATGACGTTACACTACTGCTATAAAGTAATGGTAGTCAATGATTAATGTTGTATTACTTTTTGGTTTCAGATCTAACCTAGACAAAACAAATGGGCGCCGATGTCTAGAGTCGAGAACAAGATAATATAAATGTAAGTATGCATGAATCGTATTAAGAATAGTCCTAGTAAATTCAAGCAAGAAATATTTATTTCTTATTGCAGCTTCATTTTACTCTTTACTTCCTCGATGTTTTTTAAAACGTTAACAACTGTTATTTCTTTAAAAAACCGGACAAGAGCGAGAAGACTCGCTCGCTCTCCGAGCTTTCCGTACAAACAACAAACTATATGAAAGCAAGCACCGAACATTGCTCAGGATTGAAGGAAAATATTAACTTTGCAGTCAAATTTTTCTCCCATTTATAGATATACGTCACGATCAATTCTACAACTGAAAATGGAAGTTTGTCTTAAGATATTTACCAGGTTATTTGAAGACCACAGATTTAATATTTCTTTTAGGTTTCCTGAATAATTATTTTCTTTATGTATCAAAATTTAGTTTCGAAGATAACGGGGCAGGGAATAAGTAAAGTACTTAACTATTTTCTATAATTTTTCTTGTCTCAGTAGTTTCGGAGATGATGGTGAGGGGAATGGTCAATTTTCGTATGTGTACTTAGTTTCCACTTAATCGGTCCATTAAATTCAGACCGAATTGGCTGTGTGACAGACGGACAGACACACACGAGTGATCTTATAAGGGTTTTTTTTTCTTTTAAGGTAGGGAACCCCTAAAACGTGCAAATTGTCGTCAGTTTTAAGTGGAACTTTTTATTGATAAATGATTTAAAGATAGTAAATTACATTAAAAATATTATTTTTTACCTCATCTTAGTATCCTTTAATGCGCTGCCTCAGTGAAGATAATAAAATTAATGACACAATGTTGTTTTAATAAACAGTGTGTTTTATTGGTTATAAACTTTTGTAAGTGCATATTCAGAGTTTCACGGCTAATTTACGACGGTTCCTATTACCGATTTTATGTCTTCGTTAAAGTAGTGTATGGTAGCATAGATAAGATTTATTTTTTGTTCAAACGTTGTTGTCATAATTTCTTAAGGCTTTTTGCTTCCTCTGTGTTGTTGTTATGTTTGATTTTTAATATGGCAGCGTTCTTTCTTAACCAGCAAAACATTACAGGATTAATAATTACGACAAACACAAATTATATATTTTATTTTATTTTTAAAAAACTACAAAACAGTAGGTGTTTCTGTTTGACGTAGAGCAGCTCAACTAAATTAAAAGAAACAAGCTCAACTTGAGCTTTTTTCTTTTAATTTAGGTTCTACAGGGCTTGGTCAAATTGATTAATTATCTACCATTATCCTATATCTCGGATTTGGCCAGCCCAACAATTTGACATTTTATATGTGAAAAAAAATGAACTTTTAGACAAAAAGAGCAAAAACCCAAAAAATTATAAGAAGACACAGTGTCCACAAACAGACGTGTAAAACTTAAAGTTGGGCGCCTTCCGAAATACGATACCTACTTAATATGCTTAATTTAGAAAAATCTAAATCTCAAAAGACATGTGATACAAAGTTTACAAACTTCCCTGAAAACAGGTTTCACGAAATATACGGCAGTACCGAGACGCTAGCTCTATGTTTCTCCCTAAGCTGCCCTCATATACTTCTCATATTATTTCGGAAGGCCGCAAAGTATACAGGGTGTAACAAAACTGGTGTAGGACCCGTTAACTGGGGATACTATTCATCGTACTGAACAACTTTTGTTCTACGACTTTGCTCAAATCACAAAAAAAATTTGGAGATTTCATACGAATTGATCATCTCTTTTGCCAATTTTGTATGGAGAGACCAAAAATTTTTTACGATTTGAGCAAAGTCGTAGAACAAAAGTTGTTCAGTACGACGAGTAGTTACCCCAGTTAACGGGTCCTACATCAATTTTGTTACACCTGTATAGAGTTTCCATATACTTTGCGGCCTTGACTCTTTTGAGGGCAGTAGGTATTTGTAGGTCCTTCAGTTTTTCATAAGTTTTTTTTTGTAACTAAAGTTGTTGTTTTGTCTGTTGCGTTATGTTAAATACTACATTTTGATCTTGAAAGTGTATCGTTTTTATTGTCAAGTCATTAATATCGTTTATGAGTTTTTAGTTTATCGTTTGTTTCAGCATGTTTTTATGTCGATGCATTTGTCTCTAGCCATATATAATTTGCAGACGGTATCCTAAGAATAATTTAATATTCAGTTTAAATTCAAATACGATTGACATACAAGGAACAATGATAGTAAGTATTAGGTAACTTGTCAATATTATTACTAAAGCGCATCGTTTGTTACAGAAAATAGCGCAGCAAATAATGAGACATTTGTAATACTAATCTTAAATGCATTCTGATCTCGATCTTCATCTGATTAAGGTTTTATCTTGATCGTTTTGTCACGTTTTATTTATATGTCTTTTGCCTTTGCAAGACGGAGATAGATGCTATTTCCTGGTTCGTTTTGATTTATAATTAAAACGCTATAATGAGTGGCTACAGTACTGAAGGGCAATTTACTATTACTATTCAATATTCTTCAAGAACAGTTCTTGCGAAGTGCGTCTTAATAACGTTACTCTAAATTAGTTTATAAGCCGATCGGCTTGTCTATGTTTTGAGATAGTGATGGTGGATAATTAGGGAATAGTTGGATAGAAAATTAAAACATTCCCATCCTGACGAGATAAACGAATCTTTTCAATTTTCTTTTAATGTTTATTTTTAATTAAAATAAGATACACAAATAAAAGGTCATAATAATAAAATGTCACTATATGTGACACTTATTTTTAATTATATTTTTATAAGTAAGTACCTAAGCAATTCAAGTTAATATGAATGTTTAAATATATAGGGTGACTTTAAATTAGTTCTTGATACGAAAAGCTATGCATGTGCTCATGATAACAAAGGGTGCTAATTAAACAGGCTTCTATTTAATAGCATTATTCGCCTCTAAAAATCTACATTGTCCTCTAAATTACTGAGTCAGCCACCATCAATGGGCATCTAAAAATACTATAACAGCCACTATAAATCTTTGATATAAGCTTCTGTTAATACAACTCAGCAACCAAGTTATTATTTAGCATCAAAATTTTTAAGCAGTCAGCTTCTAAAATATTTATATATGACACCAAAAAAGTAATAAATTTTACTTCAAAATTTATAACTTAGTACGATTAAAAATTAAAATGTAGCGAAACTTAAATACATAACTCGTTCTATATTGATTGATCATCAAAATACATCTAAAATTATAACCAAATATATTGATTGATCATGTACCTAAAATTTGTATATTATGGCCACAAAATATATTAGAAACTACTAAAGGGAGACGAAACATACGATTTTATTAAAAAAATACTTTGTGTAAAAACATACCATTCTACCATAATAAAAAAAACCTGCAAAATTATAATACTTATGTGAAGTTTTCTAGTTGAAGCTTGAACAATATTTTTGAGGAACACATGCTGAAGCTGTATCACGTAAAATGTGGCTGAGTTGTAAAATCCGTGGCTGAGTTAGAAAATTAGGTGGTGACGTATTAATCAGGTGGACAAGTAAAAATAATTATTGCTCTTTGCTTCACGCTATCTTTGGAATATTTAGTTGGCATTGTGAAGAAGCCGAATAAGTTTATTAGAAGCTTTTTCATTTTCCCGTGTCTTAGTTATGAAATTAGAGGTTGGGTTCCGTGGCAAAATAAAATATTTGCGGCTTGATTTATAATTCCCCGACAACAAACAACTTTCCCTAAGGAACCGGCTAAAAAAGGTGACCGGCTAAATTAGTATGAAGAGTCCAACATTTTTTTGCGATTTGTCTACGGGTTCCTTTGGGAAAGTTGTTCGTTATCATGAGCACATGCATAGGCTTTCGTATCAACAACTAATTTAAAGTCACCTTCCGAATCAGTAACTTGTTTTAATCTTGGAAAAAGTGTCTTCTTTTTATTAAACCTCAAAAATATTCTAAAATTATAAATCATTAGTTACTACAAAGTTGTATTATTTTATACCTACAGTTCTAGTAGGTATACATATGTATGATTAGCTCATCCCAAGGATGTGTTATCTATCTTTTATTATCATCGCGTTTCGTATCGGGCGCGCGGTTGACGATTCTCTACGCATGCGCGGAAAGTCGGGAACGCTATCGCCACGCTGCGCGAGCGCAGCAACTTTGTACAGCCAGTTGTTTTTTTCCAATTTATTGTTAAATAAATGTATTTTTTAATATCATTATCATTTTTATTGTATTATTATTTATCACTGCGACAGTATCCTTATTTAATAATATGGTAATGTCATTCACTGTCTTTTTTGAAACTGTAAAACTTGCCCTGATCGATGAACTTATTTACACATACAAATTCGTAAAAATACGGTAAGTTAAATCACGTAACCAGTTTTTTTGGAACAATAATACTATTTGCTGTGGAGAAAGCTTTTGAGTTCCATAACCAAGATCTCTTTTATATATATAATTTGCTTGTAGGAACGGTGAGTTCCCACTCTTCGGAGGAAAAGGGAGGTACCTCCGCCAGGCGAGGTGGTATACCTGGGGACCGGCCGTGGTCCAACCAATGATGGTTGGAAGTTGTATATGTAGTTAATCCGAAGAAACTTTCAATAGCGCGTTCTAGATTTTAGTTCGTGGCGGTGCGATAGATGTCGCCACATCACTCCCCCTCCGAGACCGGAGGTCGATCCAACTTGAGCTGGCAGTCTAATGTCGCTAGTGCGACGTCCACGTTAAGTTGGGACGTATGCGTGTGCCGTCGTCCACGGTGAGTCGGGTCGATATGCACGTGCCATGCCGATGTCCACGGTGAGTCGGGATGGAGGCTGGCGTCAGGCGTCATGGCAAGGGAAGCAGAGATGCGCGCTGTGTTAGCGTGTGGGCTGCCGACAACTTGCTGCTGCCTGGAGGTGAAGTGGCAGGCCAGGAAACTCGATCTGTCAGGTTGCGGTGGTCCTGTTGATACTTCAGTGCGATGCGACTGCTGTGCTGCTGAGGCTTGCTTTACCGGCTGGAGACTGATGGTGGAGTATACGCGCTGCTTGCTGAAGGTGCGATGATTGTGTTCAGCTCGGGGTCACCACTGTAGGAACGGTGAGTTCCCACTCTTCGGAGGAAAAGGGAGGTACCTCCGCCATGGTGTCAGAAGTGGGATGATTGAATGAATGAAGCTGCTCCAATTGACCAATGACATAATTGAATTTTGTCGCGTCGGAAGTTATATTGGAGATAGCAAATTGGCCTTCCATTTGGGCAAACCATATTTCAGGCTCTTCCGGCCAAAAAGGTGGTACACGAGGACTCACTCGAAAAATTTCGGATGAAGTCGGGCGAATGTCGGAAGTGTCGGATGCGACACTGGGACTGTGTACTGAATTACCGTTTTCACTAGTCATAGTTTTTTAGAAATATTACTTAACGGTACTTAACGTTTCCAAATAAGTACTTAACGTTTTCCAGCTGTAGATTGTGTTCCAGAGGGGTCACCAGTTTGGTAGATAGAACAGGAGGTGAGAAGGAAAACAGGTACACATGAATTTCAGCAAAATATAATACTTAGTAAAATCGAATCACAACAATGCACTTCGGCTAGCGTCTGCCTAGCAACAGTCAGTCTCTCGATAACAACTACACCTAGCAACGAGATGTAGACAATGCCTACGTCACACAGTGCGTGTTTCCAATGTACCGATCCGAAACGGCACGGCAGGTGTAAAGCAAGTATTACATTATTTAATTATAAGAAATTATTACAGCAGATATTAAGTCTATTATACATTACAAACTATATTTATATAATAATATATTTTACATGCATTTCTGTAGCATGTCGCTACATGCTAATTGTTTAAATCAACACCCTGTGGCCTGTATAAAACTACGTTGTTGAAGCAGATAGCAAAGAAAGGCGCGTGCGTGCGGTCAATTATCCACGCGCTTCGATGAAAGCTTTTCTGGTGAGATAGATATCAGTGAACCGTCTGTGATTGCAGAAGTTGATAAATACAACATAAATATTGTTCCTCTTACCCAAGCATTAACGTTATATCGTTAAAATATTTAAAGGTGTTTTTAACGATGGTGCTTTTATTTAAGCTCATCAATACTAGCCATGAGATGAGGCAGAAGAAGTAAAGAATCAATGAGCGAGTAAAAGTGTAATTTGACTACGTCACGCAAGTAATGAAAAGATGTCTACCTACTATCGCACTACAGAGTAGTTATATGGCTTAAACTTAACTGCGTACTAAGTTGCCAATACAGTATTAGATTTTATGTGTAACAGTGGCAAATCTACAGAGAAGTTAAATCCTAACTTGTATATGTTATAATTCCTCTTCAGTTCTAAACTTTATTGGTATGGTACGTTATTTTTTAAAGGAATAAATAAGAGCCCTATTTAAAACTGTAGTATGTTGGTCGTGTTTAGTTTATATCTTCTGGATTTCGAGAAAAAAAAATTGTAAATACAAGAAACATTGTATGTTTCTTGTATTTACAATTTTTTTTTCTAAACTCAAAAGTTTGTGTTCTTTTTTTATTCCATTATTAATGAAACTATATTACAGCCAAAGCAGCCATTCCCTGTGTCTTATGCTAAACTTGTACCAGAATGAGCATAAGGTCCCGAACACGCTACACGTTTGTAACAACGTGCAATCTCGTGGACACGCGGACAGTTTGTATGGAAATGAATGTTTCGCTCGTGAGGGATAAATTCAGTTTTACTGTTCTGGTTCCTAGTTGTAACTGTTCCGTTGGCTGTGACGGATTGTGATGGAGTTATGTGGAGATGGTCGGTGATGTATGGAAGAAAGCCTGCGAATGAGCTACGTCAAGGTAAAAATGACGTTGGAACAAGGTTGTCTGTAAATGGAATGAACTGATATATAAACTGATTAGTGAGCAGAGGCATCATATGAGTTTATTATAGGGTGTCCGGTAAACCATTGGATGCAGTTTACGAGGTGTATAAGCATAAGAAAGTTATAATTTTTTCTAAAGTGCCTATTGTTGATTCGCAAAAAGCGTCCTCATAAAAAAAATACAAATCGTCTACTAGATTTGTTTGAGAAATTCTATATTTTTTTCTGCGAATTGACCATAGATTTCTTGAAGAAATTTATTCAGTTTACCCTCTGTGTTCTAAGCAAAGACATGGAAACTGTAAGAGGTTCCGCAAAAAGAGCATATTAAATTAATACATTTGTTGAATGTACTGGGTTTTTGCGATTTCGGCGGTCTCTCTAGTTTTGCGGCCATAGCCCTAGATGGAGTACCTCTACCAGTCTGCTCCGACTTCCGGTACCTCTGATCTCTCTTACAGAGCGATGGCGATATCGACCGTGACGTACGGCATAGAATTAGCGCTGGTTGGCTGAAATGGCGACAGGTCACCGGAACAACATGTGATCCACAAATGCCCCTTAAGGTGAAGGGGAAAATCTATAAATCAGTAATAAGACCAGTTATAACGTATGGATCTGAATGTTGGGCAAGTAAGAAGACTGATGAAAGGCGACTGCATGCAGCTGAGAATGCCAAGCAAGATGGATGTGTGGAGTGACAAGAATGGATAAAATTAGGAATGAATATATAAGCGGAAGTCTGAAAGTAGCGCCAGTAACAGAAAAGTTGCAAAGTAATCGTTTGTCTTGGTATGGGCATGTTGTGAGGAGGGACGAAATTCATGTGACTAGGAGAGTGTTGAATATGAAAGTGGATGAATTAGAGGAAGGCCAAGGAAGAGATGGCTGGATTGTGTGAAGAATGATATGGAGCACTGAAATGACAGCAAGAAGTGATGAATGGAAGGAGAAGACATGTTGCGCCGACCCCAAATAATTCGGAATAGGGCAGGAAGATGATGACTGGCTTTTAAAGTAAATCCTTTATGTGTCTTAAGCTAGGGGTGTTATGATACAATTTATTAATAACATGTCATTGTTTATTCAGTATTAGAATTAGATTTTATCCAAGTAAATAATGTGTGCATTGAATTTTTTTAAACAGATAAGCTTATTTTGCATCAATTGATCTTGCATAAATGAGTTTTGCATTTGTGTGCGTATATATGATAAGAGATACAATTACAATGTAACCAATATCACTAATTTTGCTGACGAGATCTGTGATCAGATGTTATCATCGAATTTTACGCTTGACAAAAATACAGCAGAGACAGACCATCTTATGAACGACATCTAACATCTAATTTATTAGTGAGAGTTGAAAATGCATTCGTAGCAATCTCAAATGTCTTGAGTACTTAATAGAAACGCAAGACTCGCCGCTTGAGCAAAATTTTAAAAAACCATGTACAACCTTCATTACTTTGTTGATCTTACATTTGTACTGGTTTTTAAATCTAATAAGCGCTTACTAATGCAGCGTGTCGATTCAGTCCAAAACAAAAAATAATTTTATGTTATTGAATGATAAGATTAAAAGAACACGATTAACAGCATTAGTCATTGTTGCAAAGTTTTAAAAATATATATCAGCTTTTATATAATTCTGTTACGATTCGGAAGTCCTTAACTGTAACTGTAACTATTAGAGCTACTTAACTCGTTTTTTATCCTGCTTTAGCGCAGTCGAGTCGAGTCGTGAGAGAATTTATGTAAACAAGCATCCATTTATTGGTTATGCTCAGATTTGAATTTGGAATATTCGGTGTGAAACGGTCCGTCTGACTGTTTCGCGGTTCGATACGATTGTACTGGCTTTATTCGTCACTATTTACTGTTATTCCGCTTCTGTTTGGCGTTTTGCCTCATGTTGTCTTAGAAATAAAATAAGGTCAGTAATTTGTAAAATTCAAGTTTTCGTACTATAAGTTTGAAGCCTATGTATTTCCTTGTCCGTCTGTGACATTCTAGCTTTTAAAAGGAGTGGAATGATTTTAATGCTGTCTTTTTTACGTTAAAAGCTGGTTTCATCTTAGTAGTGGTTCTTAACTCTGTTTGGTGAAAAACGGTTCAGTGATTTCAGGTTATTCCACTTTCCTGTTGGAGGTGGTAAATATTATATTTTTTTAGTTATTATAACTTATTATTTTTAATGTCATTTATTATGTTTGTCACTCAATTGGAATGTTTCTATCTGTTGTTTTTAAAATTTATATTTCTTCATATGTATTTCCAAATTCAAGCAAATAATGTAAATGCGGATCGAAATGCACGTAATTTCAAGTATTTTAGCATGTGCCCTCTTTGTTGGTGAAGCATTATAGCCATTACTATTTGCTCTACCGTGACCGACTCGTTTGTCGTCTGATTTATATTTTGCGCTCCATTGAAAGGTTTATTGTTTTAATTTATTGTTTTATTTACATCACGACATTTGTCACTTTGCTCATTTACCACCAAAATAATATTATTTACTTATTCTATTCTTCTTTTTATGACCTCACTGAGGATGATGTTGAAGATCGGGCAAAGTGGAGTAGATTGAGGACCCTGGCTCCAGCCGGGATAACGCTAAGTAGAAGAAGAAGGTTCGTCTTCTTGTGTCGAGTCGATTATAATGTTAGTTTTATGTTTAATGACACTTTGTGGTGTGTATGTGCAATATTACGATGTTACGAAGTTGTTTTTTGTTTTATTTTAGTATCTGACCTGATATAATGGCTATTTTCATTTGAGACACCTTTCTCAAATATATTTTTATACTTTTATTTTTCTGTAATGTACGTATGCTTACACTTGGATGTTAAAGCATTTTACATATTTTTTTATATATAAAAAAATATAATTTACTAACCATCTGCCCGCGGCCTCGTCGCTTGCAAACAATTGTTGGAAACGAAATTCACTTAATGAATCAGAATAAAATCTGTAATTCTCTATGTCAGCAAATTTCGGCGTACACGAGGGTACAACGGGTCATCAGAACAAATCCTTTTTCACATTTATAACATTAGTTAAGATTGGGGTTTTCATTGCATTTTATCATGTAGCTCGTTTATAACGACACCATTGCCGCGTATCTTATTCGTCTTATAGAGGCTTAAATGCATCTTAGCTAAGTAACTCGATATGAAACCTACTGGCTACTCATTAATTAGCATTCGCGTGTAAACCAGTAATTTGTTTAGAGATCAGCGACGGATAAGTGTTTCCCAGTTTAATTTGCATGTACAGTCGCGTAAATTAAATAACAAGAAAAATCTAATGTGTAGTTTGGAACGCTGGATTCTCTGGGTTTCCCGCAAGATCTTTTTTGCATTTAAGTTCACATCACCGATAAACTTACGTTAGTTATTCTACGAGTTCACAAATTAGTAACCTTTCTTAACTATTTTAGCCAACACATTCTTTGCATGCTAATCTAAATAGCATTATAAATATTCAAAACAGTGACATTGGCTTGGCTTATTGGCTTCCTGCATTGATAATAAACATAGCCGCAGATGCGTGCATTTTCATGAAAAACACTAAAACTGCTCAAATTATCTTCATTATAAAAAGTCAAAAAGTTTAAAAGAAACCATAGTTGATTGTTTAGAACTGCCGCCTGGCTTTTGAGAAAAAGGTTTTTTGAGCCTCATTTAGATGTATTAAAATTAAAACTGTATTTATTTATATTTTTTATTTGTAAACTTTTGAAATTAGTGAGAAATTTTCATATCCTAAAGGAGAAACGTTCAATTTTCCGTCTTAAAACATTGGGGATCTCATGGTTACAGCAGTAAAAGTAAATATAAAGATTTTATTGCCTAGTTTATTTGTATAGTGACTGTACGGGTAGCGCATAAGTCAAGTGCAAATACATGTGGACACTGAAGTTGTATCCCTTTCACTATGTTTTATGCAAACACATTGGTTATCTGTCACCGTTCACTAGTCACCCACCAGTTTTACTTCGCATGGGAAATAGGAATATCTAATCATGAGCTTATGTTGGAGTCGCTTAAGGGTTAGAGAACCTTGATGTTGTCTACCATACAAATTTATAATACAATTTTGGAAATTAAAAAACTGAATATAAAAAAAACTTTATCAACGTAAGAGAATTGTTGCTGTGTGATAATGATGCCAAAAATGAAAGCAGGCATACCAAGATTCTGCAATGCAATGGGGAACTAGCTATCTTAACTCCGTGGTGATAGATTTTAGGGATGCATCGATACGCCTTTTTGCCGATACGATACCGATACCGATACGCTTGTTGAATTCAAATGAAGGTTAAATATTATAAATAAAATGCAACTTGGTTTGTTTTATAATTAATTTGAATTTGAATTTTGAATTTTTGAATTAAAAATAAACATTAATAAGATTTTTGATTAAAAAACAAAGTATTCTCAAGTATTGTGGAGATAGGTAATTTCGCAGGTCTGTTTGAATAAGACCTGTGGTGAAAATAGTCTCTCAGCCTCAGCTGATACGAAAGAACTCATTTGGAAACTAACGTACTTCTGCGCCATTTTTTTCAAGTTAAAGCTTAAAAGAGGCCATTGCGTCAGAAAACAAGCGGATCTGCGTCTCTCAATATATTAGGAGGCTTTACGTACCTTTCGACTTCTTCTTTGAGAAAATTACAGCTCAGAGTGGTCAGGGGCTCATCTTCCTCGGACTCTTTAAAAGTATCGTTGTATCGGGAATAAAAATATCGCCGATGCCGATATATCGGCAACTCCGAAGTATCGCCGATATATCGGTATCGGTATCGGTATCGGATGCATCCCTAATAGATTTGTACGAGAAGTCGCAATTTTATTTTCAGAATTGACTAAGTGTTCTTCTGAGAAAGTTGATCAGATTCATGTGTAGCAAGAAACCCCAGTTTAATCCCTAGCAGATATTATTTCAAGGAAACAAGACATTTTTTATTTTTTCTTCTAGAAACAATGGAAAAACGTTATTATAAATTAGTCATGGTCCATTATTAACTATACTAGTCCATATTAACTTGATTTAAAATCATTTATAATACTAGCAAATTAACGTCAATAATGTTTGTATGAGTTTCTCACTTTAAATTAATAGTTTTTGCAATTATTGACTTAGAAAGCTTGTCTTGCACAAAAATGCGAAGACGTACAGTAATAAAAAGATTTAATTACGAAACTAGTCACACGAAACTAGTCACTCATTAGGTCGGCGGTGTCCATGAATATCGCAATTTGTTGCTATACGTGCGTACACGCATCGCGCAGGTACAAAGTTCCCGCTGGCTTCCATTTGTGGAGGCCGGTGACTGGTAGAACTTGGAAAGGACCAGCTTTTTCTTTACTGGAAAGCTAGTCATATTTTAACTGTGGAGAAAGTTATATTTATTTTGAAAAAAGCTACTCTTGCTTCATTTTAGATACAATAATATGTTTTAGTTTCCTTTAAACTTTTAAAGTTTATCTTATATATAACTGTCTATTCATATTTAGACGATGATGGAAGAGAATATACTTTTCTATTCCGTTCCGAATGAAATAAATCAGTCTCAGCAAAAAAATGCAAAGAAACTCAAATTTCATCATTAAAAGTTCAGCAGCTTGTTGATTCACTCGTACATGTAAATCTTGGCTTAGATATTAACACTTCTACATATCCACAACTTACACGTTGTAAAGTCTAGAAATGTGACAGTTAACCAGCTTTGCACATCAAGCTATTTACAGCAGCTTGCGTAAATCTTAGCTGCACCTAGCGCTGCATTTCTAATTAAAATTTATGCATACGAATTACGATCCGCAGTTATCTCTGGGTACCAGACTTATTTATACTCTTGTATGTTTGCTTGAATCTAGTGACCAGACGCGTTGACACCAATATCTTACCACTACTAGAATCATTGCACTTACAATACGAACTACCGTCTACACAGCCCTTTCCCCTCGACTTACTAAATCTTTTATCGCTATTAAATCGACATCGTAAATCGGACTGAACTGGCGGGCCATTGTTGCCGTGCAGTACTTATATGGGAGCGACCAAAATAAATCACGAGCAAAACCATATCGGCTGAATCTAGTATCTCGGGCAGATCGGCCGCTGAGGAAAACATCGAGATACCGGGATATTACGCTATTGAATTAGCATAACCGCTGTTCCCGATATTGTTGGAGCGTGGCTTTCATAATTTAATGCAGCATTATTTTAATTTTTGCTAGCAAGCTCGAGTCCCGGGACGGCGCGGAATGTGAGGATCGTGCAAGATCGTCTCCCGCGCATCGCGGGGCGCTTGGGGAACGTGCGACGGCATTTCTCGAGCTTCTGTTTTCTCCTGTCCACAAGTTATTCAATGTTTGTCTTATGTGCTTATTTATATGTTCGCATTAGTAATATTGATTGTATTTTATTTTGCCGCAGGTGGTCCAGCTACCTGAATGGTCTTGACATCGAGAGCTCCACCTATTAAATGTGAGTCGTCTAAAAACTTCCACTGTCTATTTTTGTGTAGAGGTCATTGTATTCATACCTAATATAAGCATATTCCATTTTTGTTAAATATTTGTTTACGTGCTAAATTATCTCAAGAGCTTTAATGAAGCAAATAATTTTGATAACTTTATCTCTGTACCAAATTTGAAATGAACGTGGACTGATTTGGAGCACTTCTAATATATATTATATTGGAAACGTACTGTCAATTGAGATTCGAGTACAGTTTTTATCTTTAATATAATTTCGAAATAGAGTCGATGATAATTCTATAGGAGCTGGCGACAGATTTCATTATTCAATTACGTCTATATCATTGCCGTGCCTTATGGCACAAATGTGGAAGCAATCTGTGAGATTGTCACTTGACATCGGGCGGCAATAGGTCAACCTCATGTAATTGTATCGAAATCGGAGATTCATTGCCCTCGGCCGACTTGGAGAGTTTATTTAGAGTTTCAAATACTTACTATGTCCGACCACTGCTGGAGACGTGTGACGAAATAATCATAATAATATATTAGATACTTGTAAATTTGGCCGCCAAGAATGATCACGATTAAGCTAGATATTGTTTTGAGTTTTTTTTTTGAGTTTTTGAAGACATCGCGATAACGTCATGAAATGGGTTAAACGACACGTTGTTCATATAGAAATAGTTTCTAGCATACGCATTCTTACACTTCGATTTTAACTGCAAAAGTCGTACAAGCATCCCAGTAACTTCAGATCGGCACAACAGCTGCCTCATACATAACTTCCTGGGCACTACGTTGGACATATTGAATTATAATTGGTGCAGTCTGGGCCCATCACGAGAGCGATGGTATCGCAGAGCGTGCCGCGTCCATCAGCCCGCTATCTGCGCCCATATCGCCCAGCCTCGATAACCATTGTCTTAGCCGGCGATTATATCGGGGCGGTCGGTCTTGCCTGTGTTGTGGGAGTCGTTTGTCCGCCGCGGCCGCCGCAAATGAGCGGGGATCAGCTGTGTACTTACATATAAAATTAAACATAAATATCTCGTGTAAAACAGGCGCAATATAATGTAAAATAATTTTTTTTTAAGTATTTTGAGGATATTTTAGAATTACAGGAAGACCTGCTATAACATCAATAAGGTAGAATATAATCTAACGAATTTACCAAAAAAATCATCATTGACTGCAAAAAAATATTGTATAGTATGTTAATCTGGGGATCAAGACGAATTTATTGACACATCTTACTTTATAATCCGTCAAACTGTTTTGGCGCCAGGCGGTAACAAAGAAACGGACATACACACACTCAAAAGACATTGATCAGTCGGGTAAAAAGTCCAATTCTTTCATGGAGTTTCGAAGCGAAAACAAATTAAGGGGAAATTTCAAACTGTATTATAGAAACGTGCTAAAATAAACCTGTATTTATAAACCATGAACTAAATTCTGCAAATACGTATGAGCAATGGCTCTGCAGTTGCTGTCATCCGTCAAACTTTTCCATATTCTAATGCTCATCACTCCGCCCACAGACGGCAGAACGTAGTTTGTCGTCAATCTCAAGCCGTTACAGACTCAAACGAACCGGGTAATTCGCGAGCGCAACTTAAAAGGAGTCACAACATTTTCTGCGCAGTCATTAATGCGCCGTGAGAACAGCCTTATCTGAAACAGAATGGGAAAGTGTGCCACAGAAAGGCGTCCTCGAAGCGAGTTAAACTATCAGACTGTCCACCACTATGCCGATCTGATCATACTCAACTTTGACAGATTAAACTAAACATCAGCATTATGCGATCTTCGGTTTGGCGATCATCAAATATTCTACGTCCAATTCATGTTTCTGTCACCCTGTTCAGCTTTCGTTGCATTAATTTAGTATTAGAACTTTATCTCAAACTACTTTTTTTCCGGAAATACTGTGTTTAAAAAATATTTCTACCTAACATCATCATCACAGTTGGGTGACAATATTATAGCTAATTTAACTAGTTTGATTTTTTGTCCGTTTAGCTCCATAATTTTCTGCTAATTACCCCTAACTTAACCTGCTAACAAAACCGATGTATGTGCTTAATTGCAACGCTCTACCGAACTGTATGACCGCTTAATTTAATGGTATTAGCGTCTTTGTCTTTGCAGTCATTAATAAGTCGGCGGACAGTTCTATTGGCCGGCCCGTAGACCATAATGGGCCATGACCGATACGGAGCGGTGTCACGAATTTGTATCCTAATGGCCATCGGGAGTTATGGCATTGGCCACGCTTAGCTCTTGGCTTCTTGGCTATTGGAATATGGATTTGGACCCCCGCCGATTTGAGGACAGTGCTTGTATTTGATGGCCTTTTGGAAAACGTTTATCTTGTGCAGTTGCTTGCAATATCGTTAGTAGAAATAATGTAGAACTTTAAAGTAGTTCTTTATAACAACGAGTACAACAAGATATTATGACAGGTTAAATATTAAGGTGATATTCAAACTCAAACTCAAAATGTTTTTTTTATTTAAGTAGATGCTTTACACATGCTTTTAAATCATCAATATTTTTTTCTACCTAATACAAAGTCCCTACCACGCGGGACTTGTACACTCAACGTTTTGGGAAGTGTTTGCGAGGCGACCGGTCTAACGTGAGTCCATTGATGTTTGTCCGCAAATACCTGATTTAAATAAATTTAAACTACATTAATTTATCATAGCTACGAATAACAACCTAGATTGGTCTGCTAAATCGCAGCGTCAATTCATTGGGCAGCTGTAAATCCATTTAGTGGAAGAAGCGCACGCGCTGAGCCGTCAATTAAATCCAATTAGCTCGCTTGGATTGCTTTGATCAACCGTCGCTGGATAAGCTGCTTCCACTGACTTCTGTATTACTCAGATATGTCTACAACTTCCCTTGCTTTATCTTGGTTTGAAAGGATTGATTGAATATCTGGTTAGTCGTTTATTTGCAACATCATTTAGTGCAGCGCGATTCTCATCTATCATTTTTTATGGAATAAATCATTTTGTTAAGAAGTACATTATATCATGCTTTCTTTAGTTTTCTTCGATTGGTGGGATATCACGGTTAAATTGTGCCACACGATAAGAGAGAGAGAGATTTATTTTATAAGCGCTTTTCTTTCAATCTGTTAATATTTTGTTGCTCTTTGTATACTTCGTAATTAACCTACTCATTCATTGCGCTTATGTCATTAGTAAAACCTTTGGACAGTGGTAAAAAAATTAACAAATGTGTTGTTTTTATATCATGTAAATACAATACATGTATATTTTCAAAAATAGTGTTTAGTTCTGAATGACGTTAACGCTTTCTAGGAAGTCATATTAATTCTCTTAGATATCTCTCGCCCAACAAAACAAGTTGTATTATTTGCGAGCTCCATCACATGTTTATTATTAAGTACTTTATTATTCACAGATAATTGGCGCTGATGGTTGTATGTCTTAATTACTTATTGCACGATAGAGACACTATCGGCCGTTATTTCCAACATAATAAGCATTATCGCATTCATAATAATAACAAGCGCCTCGCGCCTTGGAATGGGTGCTCTCGTGGCTTAGATAACCGGACGCGGACTCTCATCTCTGTGTCTCAGTCGGTTTTTGTGTGCGATCTTCTGCACACTCATTGACTGCTATATATAGTGAAACTAGATTTTTGCCTAATATTGAATAAAAACTTCCACTAATATTCGACTGTTCAAGTTGTTGTCAATCTTATTATAGTGATAGTGCTTTCTCATGAACAGTGCCGCTAGCTATCTATACATCATTGTATGTCAAGTCAAGTTTGATTTGAATCGTAAGTGTGAGATTGTTTTTAGTTTCTACATTTACATTTCCTAATATAGAATCTCTTGTCTGTTTAATTATTAAGACGTCACTTCAAATACTTATTCATCGTCTATTGGTTAAACGCTATTCCATACTGTATCACTATTGAGAGGTTTCGAAATGTTAATCGTGATTGATGGTGGTGGTGATTTATTCCTGAGCTACATAATTACGCTATTGTTACCACTGACCCCACAATGGTTGGTTTATCCAAGTCAAATTGCTCGAGAGCACATCTCACACAGACAGTACGATTTTTTTTACTTTCGACCGAACGGTTCCTATTTCGTCTCAGTGTCTTAGCAGGTACAGCCTGTCATTAATCATGTCTCGTTTGTCCAAGGACACGCTTTTTGAGTTTATTGTAAAATAGTTTTATTTTACCACTAAGCCACACAACGACAGTTCTTCATCTTACATAACTTGCTTATCTTTATTCACTTTGAAAGCTTTGATACTAAAAATATCCTGATGTTATCTCAGTTTCTAAGAGACGCTATTAAACCATCGTGTGTGACAACTCATTTATTTTTTACCATCGATAAAGAATTTGTAGTAAATTTATAGGTCATTGAATTATGTTAAGTTTTAGTATACAACGACTACTTTTTAAGTGAGTAAAACATTATCTCCGTTCTTTTATCTTATCAGCCATGACACAAACACAATTTTTATAACAGTTCCTCCATTAAAATGTTGTAGAATTACATTATGTTTACATCGTGATCAATGTCTTATTTATAAAATACAAACAAACGCGGATGATGATAAAGCTTTGCACGTGAATCAATCAGTTGATCGCATACACGGAAAAATGTCGTCATATGTCATTAAGAGGGCGGTGACCGTCCACTACTGTTTTTTAAATTAGTTCTTTATAATTTAAATACGAAAATGCTAAATTAAGCCGGACTAGTTGTGGTTCCTAGGTTAAAGGAGTTTATGACACAATAACAAAGAGATACCTTTACCACTCTATTTACTATCAATTCTGCCGACATGGGTGACCACTTTTATCACAGGGTGGTTTTTAGTGATGAAAGGCTTCTTATTAAATTGTACAAATTCCATTTGACCAGGGCGTATCTTTATCAGAGCGTAATGCGTGGTCGCGATGATCATGCGTGTTAACTGATAACAGTCATACCTATATAACCTGGGATGGGTTTGACTGCTAGTGGACTTGTTTCGATCGTTTCCGTGCTTCGCAAATAACGTTAAGTCGTAGGCTGTTATCATTAAATGTTAAGCAACGTCAGAGGCTTTATAGGCGGCTTAAAAAAAAATTACACTGAGGTTGGCCACAAATAGCCTAATCTTCTCAAGGTATGGGAAGAGACCCGTACCCCAGCAGTGGGGACGATAGTTGTTAACTGAGCGTATTATACCAAAAGCTATCAATTACCCTTTGATTGCCACAGTCGGCTAGGACCGACAGCCTGTTTCCGTGCCACAGGTGCCAGGATTTGAAATTTTCATACAATTTTGTCAAAGAGTAGCGTGGCGGTCAATGGGTTACTTTTCGATACGACATCGTGGCAAATGTAAATCTCATCAAATCAAATCAACTCATTTGTGACAATTAGTATAGGAATATTTATTTTCTCGTTATTTTGTTTGTTAGCAAGGTTAGAGTGAATTGCTCAATTTCATGATGATTCAAGAGAGCATTCACCTTCGTCGTCTTTAAACCTTTTATTTGAAATATTAAAATCGAAAATTTCACGGGCAGTATATTTGTAATTAACTTTCAATAATTGTCTGTAATTGAAATATGCAAAATAGTAAGTTCAAATTAACGGTGTCTTTACGTTTCCGACAAGTTGGCCTGGGTGATGTATCGGTCGCAATAAGCGTGTTGATGTGCTGTTCAGAGTACAGTTTAATAGTTAAGCTGTGTTATTAAACAAAGGAGGATTCTAGGAAATTGACTGATCAACCTGTACCTCTTCTGAGAAAATTATTGTTGCACTAGATATTATCAAAAAAAAGTTTTCTTCATCACCTAGAAAAAGAAGTTCTTTATAAATGAAGGATTACGGTAGTATTTTGAAGAATTTTAGAATTTATGCAATTTCTTTTTAAATTATTAAAGTAACGTTTTTTCCAAGATCTTGATATTCAAAAATAAATTTATGTTAAGATTTACGGAATAAAACACAAAGATTTTCACGATTTCAGCGAAATGTTACTTGAAAAATACTAATAAATGAAATCCAATGGTCGGCACTGCTGACAATTCGGTATTTATAGAATAGTTGACTGTCTACTATACTATACTATAATAATAATAATATAATAATATATCTGGGACAAATCACACACGGTCATCTGGCCCCAAACTAGGATTCCCTGTATCTTGGGAACCAGAGACTGATATACATACACATATACTTTTTAAATACATACATATATAGATATAATACACCCAGACTCTGAGCAAACAATTCTGCTCATCACAGAAAAGTTCGCCCTGTGTGGGGATCGAACCCACGACTCTCGGATCAGAGGTCAGGGTCGCTAACCACTTAGCCACCGAGTCAGTCATGATATCTATAGTATTTGTGCTATAACTAAACTATGCCGTAAAATTGTTTAACATATAATCATAATTTTTTTTAGGGTTCCGTAGCCAACTGGCAAAAAACGGAACCCTTATGGATTCGTCATGTCTGTCTGTCTGTCTGTCCGTCCGTAATCCGTATGTCACAGCCACTTTTTTCCGAAACTATAAGAACTATACTGTTGAAACTTGGTAAGTAGATGTATTCTGTGAACCGCATTAAGATTTTCACACAAAAACAGAAAAAAAACCAATAAATTTTGGGGGTTCCCCATACTTAAAACTAAAATTCAAAAATATTTTTTTCATCAAACCCATACGTGTGGGGTGGGTATCTATGGATGGGTCTTCAAAAATGATATTGAGGTTTCTAATATCATTTTTTTCTAAACTGAATAGTTTGCGCGAGAGACACTTCCAAAGTGATAAAATGTGTGTCCCCCCCACCCCCCGTAACGTCTAAAATAAGAGAATGATAAAACTAAAAAAAATATATGATGTACATTACCATGCAAACTTCAACCGAAAATTGGTTTGAACGAGATCTAGTAAGTAGTTTTTTTTTAATACGTCATAAATCGTAAACTGCAATTTACCTTTCATTTAAGTTACAACGAACTACAAGAACTTTCTATTATGTTACTTGCTGCCCTTCATGGGCGAGTCAGACTCGCACTTGGCCGCTTTTTTTATGCTTATTGGAAAAGGAGGATAACTTTAAATACCCCGAAGCAGGGTACGACGCAGTGATAATGTTTACGTTTGAAAACAAACTTTCTTTGAGCATTAAATATTGTTGCTTTACTTTAAAATCAACAGTCTTATCCTGAACAGTCAACTATACCGTGTTCTGTGTTATTTTGCAATTGAGTGTAAGATGGCCGTAACGAGAAATTTGATTGGACTTAAACGAAACTGTTTCTGTGGAGTGTTTTTTCTTTTGTTCTTTATCCAACTAATTCCTTGGTAAGTTATTCATAATCTCATGCAACGTCTAGCCTAAGCGTTTGTAAAGATGTCTGCATATACGAAAGTAATAACAGTGAAGTCTAAATTTAGAATATGGTAATGCTAGTACCTATAACAAATCCTTAAAATAAATGTTTATTAAAAGCGTTCGGAAATTCGTGAAAATGTACTCTTATAAACTAATCGTATTTTTTTTATCCGTCTGATTTAATAACAATTCCCGTTATCGGATTAAGTTTGTTTGTTTGTAAACTCTTTATTGCATACAATAACACATGAAACAGAAAATACAAAACAAAGTATAGCAAAGGCGGACTTATCCCTTTCGGGATGTGTTCGGTTTTTATACATTTTTATAGGTTTATGTATGATGAATATAGATTTTTGAAAACTTAAAAAAGAGGTTAAATAGTAGAAAAAGAGTTTCAGTATTTTACGCTAAGAAGAGTCTAGTTAACTGATTGAGTTAATTAAAAAATAACTTTGCGAGTCTGACTCCGACGTCGTCGTTGCTTATTTTTATTAACCGACTTCAAAAAAAGGAGGAGGTTCTCAATTCGTCGGAATCTTTTTTTTATGTATGTTCACCGATTACTCGAAGACGCCTGAACCGATTTGGAAAATTCTTTTTTTGTTTAAAGGGTATACTTCACAGGTGGTCACGTATAAATTTTATCGAAATCGATTCAGCGGTTTTTGAGAAAATCAACAAAAACATAGCAAAATTGGAGTCGTTGCGATTGAAGTCGGTTGTTTTTAACGTATTCAGCGTGGTCATCAATAAATCAAAGAACATTTGAAATTGCTTTTATATTACAAAATTTTGTAGGACTACGAATTTTATTTTCATGGCGTTACGTAAGTGCGCTCGAACGGTATTTTTTTATCACTTAGTCAAATCAGTTACTTTTTATGATCGGTAAAAATGCTTTTGGTCTGGAATTGTTTCTGTTACACAAATATAACGTCATACATTTGTATTTCTTTTGACCCACTAATTTTGTGTTTTTTAATAAATAGAAATTTCAAAATAAATTTAAATATGAAACGATTCAGTTGTGTCACGTCGTGTCATGGGAAATACCACAGACATGCACCCGCTCCCCCGGAGCGACGATATAAAACTTCTTTGGGAAATACCTACAATACCTATTTTGTAGTTTACTTTTTATACTGGAAAATACCCTAGTCGAACTTCGACAATGACAACCTCGAAAGATCGAATGTATCTGCGACAACATTTATATGTTATGAGTAGTTCTATGAGTTATGTATGTCGGTAGAGTCTGGCAAACAAAAGCGTAACCTGGAATTTTCTGAAAAGTTTTTACATGGCAACATAAAAAAAGTTATTAGTGGCTGTCACGGCTTGAAACTTCTGACACTGGCCCCACAACCTCCACCAATTCGGACTTGGCCCTCGTGTGTGGAGTATGGTCTAACCTTCCCAAGGTATGGGAAGAGACCCATGCCCCTGCAGTGGGGACGATATGGGTTAACAGGAGCTTTTAAAGCCAGGCCAGTTTCCATCAGGTCGGTCGGTCATCTTTTTGCCACTACAAACAATATACGATAGATAAATATATATAAAGATTAATTATACAAGTATAAAAGTTCCTACTATATCTGTATATAGTTGGTGATACCACATGAAGATTTTTTGAATTTGCCCCGTTTTCTCAGGCTACGCTTTCGTTTGCCAAGTAGATGCATGCAATCAAGGCATGCGATCTTTATGCAGCTGATCGCCGGTAAATATGCGAAACCAATCAAACCGTTACATTGAATTGAAAGTAAAATTTATTAGTACCATAGATAATGGATAATACTCGTTTTAGTATTTTTTATTTTAATGATAAAAATAATTTGGATACGTTATTTTTGTACAAAAAATAGACGAGTGTGCAGCGCCACCTGAGGAAGAAAAAATTAAACCTTGGCTTATTAGATTGGTCTGGGTTGAAGTTGGACCAAGACTAAGGCCCAAGGTACCTACTTTTAGCCACATTTCGTTCTGCGCTAAATTGGTATTAGCTGCTGCGATTAGCTGTCGGACTTTTATTTTAGGTAGGATTCTTGCTCCTTAAATATCCAGGCATCAGGCGCCACCTTCTTTATAATAATAATAATCAATTATCTAGGACAAATCACATACGGTCATCTGGCCCCAAACTAGGATTCCCTGTGCTGTGGGAACCAGAGACTGATATACACACACATATACGTTTAAATACATACATATACTTATAATACGCCCAGACACAGAGCAAACAAATCTGCTCATCACAGAAATGTTTGCCCCGGGTGGGGATCGAACGCACGACTCTCGGATCAGTAGTCAGAGGCACTAACCACTGAGCCACCGAGTCAGTCATTTTTTTAAAAATTCGAGAAAGTCGAGTTTATATCCTGTATACTTCATCTGTACCTGTACACTTCATAAGTATTTATCGACTCATTAAAGAACGAATATGGTTCCCTTACCTTATATTTATATTATATAATAAGTTAGCGTATAGTATTGTTGCTTGATGTGTATTAACCTCTAGAGGAGCACATATTCAATAGGGAATTTTCCACGGGTTTCTCTAAACTCAACTAGATGGCGCTGATCAACATTGGAAAAAAGAAAATTTCTTAAAAATCGTCAAAACTGACTGATATTACCGACTAATATCCCAATAATGATGATTAGCTTTCAAAGATTACTTTTCATTGAATATTTTTTTGCAGTTTGATCCAAAAAATACTTTTCATAATTTTTGATGCACAAAGCTTATCAGTATTATTTTTGCATTTCTTCAAAGAATTCTAACATGATAACGAGTTATAAATTGCATTTTAATCATAAGAATATATTAAAATCAATTTATTTTTAGTTCGGAAGAAGAAATTACATATAACAGAGAAACCAGAACGCACCCAGGTTATCCATACTTGACCAAGTTGGAAATTTATTGTTTCTGTTAATTCAATTAATAAGAATCTATGTTCAGGTGGTTTTTTTATATGTTTTTAACAATACTAAATCTATTTTGCTACTGTAAATTCTACGCTGTTTTTAAAAATATATTTCCAAAGTTTAGAAGCGCCATCTATTGAGACACTTATGAACGGTGTGACATACGTCATCTGAAAACTCCCTATTACTCAAATTTTTAATCGTATAGTGGTCATCCATTACAAAAAAAACAGGATCGACGTCGGCTCGATAGTACCTACGACAGTAGAGATCAGAAATGAGCTATAAACAGAGAGAACAATTAAAAGAAAGTAAGGCGAGTGAAATCAGTGCTATGAATAAGAAAACAGGTTTATCCAAAAATTTCTGAACCAGACGCCAACGAAAACAGCTCGGTCAGGATCACTGCCTTAAGTTATAAATAGGCAAATTTTATACCCCGGGGACGTCAGGTATCTATGGATTGCTTATAAACTTATAAACCAGGATTTCATCTAGTAGCGACAGCGTCAAGCCAAGCTTCATAAAAGCATCGTTTAGTCTCAGTATACGTTTATAGGGCTGTGGTTGACTCCCTTTATCTCGATGTCACCTATTGTTTAACATCCCTTTTGTTTCTTTATCCATGTCACCTACCTGCGTGCGTTTCATTCAGTAGCATCATTTACACAGCGACGCGCGTGCGCTGCGCGGCGGGTGTAAAATAGCAGCGGTGTCACCGCATGTGACCCGGCGCCGTGTGGAATACATTACTGGGCCGAACAATTGAGCAACGCCAGCGAAACCTCAGTGGCGCCTTTGTGACGCGCCCGATACCGGGATTCTTATCCGGGCCATGGGCAGATCTGAAAGAAACAACGAACAATATGGCACAGTCAAGTCTCTTTGCTGTCTTTTTGTATCTATACAAGCTTCAATAGTCCTAACTTTTCTTCTGCGGTGGTAAAATTATGGCCTGATGTAACCTTTCGGTGATAACCCATGCTGCAACAGTACGTCGGTAGATATGGGATATCCCTTTTGAATATTTTTTCTGTGTAACGAAGAATATTTTGCACAATTGCAAAGAAGCACTAATTATAAATTTCCTAGCTTGGTGAATGGTGATCATCCCAATGATATTGGATATTTATAGACAAGGGTCCTCTGTAATACTTTCTAAATTTAAAATAGCTAAACCATTTAAACCGAATGCAAACAAACGGCTTAGAGCTATAGTGCTAAGTTTAATACCAGCTATTACTCACAACGCGACAAATTAACAACTCGGCCTTTGCATTAATATTGAATGTTTGTACAGTTGGTATTATCATACCTGTATCTGATTCTGATTTTAACTAGTAACTCTTAAAGCCTGCAACTTTTGATTTGAGTTGTCAAATAGCAAGTTGAACTCTCAATTAATAACTGATAACTAATTGCGATCACGGGCTAGAAGGTGTAGTTTTGAAAAGCCTTCCAACAGACGGGCTAATGTTCCAATCAGACTTTAGGAAGACGCTGGATATACGTGGCTCAGACATGTACTAAGTAGAAGTTTGTGGGGAAGCCTTATTCAGCAGTGGATCTCATTGGTATGTTGATAATTTTGATTTGTAATCCGGTGGGTAATTGCGTGTAAGAACATTATTTGCTTGATGGACCTGGTAAAATTCCAGAAAAGAAAGACGCATCTACTTAAATAAAACATTCTTAGTTTGAGACTTTGAGTTTGTAGATGCAATACGAGTAACTATAGATAAAATCACATATTTAGGCTGGATACTTCTGCATTTTATGTCATCCAAAAATAATTCCAGAGAATTTTCTTATTGCCTGTATTTATGAGTTTATAGGTTAACTTGAAGAAGTTTGAGTGCGCCTGTACGTGCATGGCAACTGGCTCAGTGCACCGACTGTACCGAGTTTAATAGGTGGCTAATGAAATGTAAATCGAATGTTGTTTGCGCTAATGTCGACGCCATTAAAATCACACACAACTGTACGACATCTGCCTCTATACTGGTCGTGAAAAACAAGTCTACTTTCTTTTTCTAGGTATCTATTTTTAGAGTCCGCAATTCCATTCTTGTATGTAATTGCAATTCAAGTTCAGCCTTCGGTGCATTCTAAATGCTTGTATTGTTTTATATTAACTACATGTTAGAAACCATATATTTAATTAAAACCTATACTTGGGATTTGAAATTTTGAAATGAGAAACTCTTGGATTTAATTTGAAATTCTTCTTCTCTTGATCTGCTGTTTTCGTAACGACAGCTATCTTGTGGTTCGGGTCACTTATAACATCTCCAAATGTCCTTCAAACTCATCGTTTTCAGATTTATTGATGATATCATACATCCCTTTAACCTGTACTGTTATGTTCAGTTTTACTTCCTCATTATTCGTCACCATCATGTCAACTGAAGGGCGTCCATTATTGAATTTAAATTTTAAAAACTAACACTACTCAGATGTCAATTAATCCCAATCAGTCCAGCCGGTCCCAAACTAATTTTTCATTATGCTAAACTATAGCCTCAATAGAGTCAGTCTCTTCTTCAATCTTCTTCAATATCAAATTTGATCTGTTCTTGTTTCAGCGGCAGCATGGTGGTGGTGCTGAATGGTGTGCTAGCGGACGACTGTCCGACGTCTGTGCGGGCGTTACTGGCTGCACATCCAGGGTACAGAGATGCGGCTGCCCAGCTCTTAGGAGCAGCGGCGAGGGTCATCGGTCCTCAGCAGTTATTGTACGTCGCACAGAGAGAATTAGCGGCAGTTGCACCACACGACAGTAAGTAACAAGGAATTTACAAAGATACTTACTTATTTACTCGGCTGGCTTAGCGACCCAAAGTGAATTTGGATGTATTAATTTAGAGGTATTAGATACAGAGGCACGCTGTCCGATTGTTTGATGAGCAGAAAGGGGTCTCAAGGGCAAAAAGAGGTCCGCAGCAGTTGTTAAACGTCGCTCAGACATTTCGCGGTAGTCGCTGCAACACATACAGTAAGTGGAAACGAGAGTGTGACATCATACTGTTGGTAGGTTTGTTCAGGGTACAGTTACGAGGTATGTCTTTACTTTCAATCAATCCAGACCGATTTCGGCCTCAACGGCTGACGTCTTTGCTGATGTTTTGGCCAGATTCACGTGCATCAAAAGTGGGTAATATTGTTCATAAACAAATATTCGTGCTCAAATTTGATCAGAAAAATACTTCTTCAAATAAGTATAACTTTCATTTTCTTATTTCAGAAAACGTGAACATCATAGGTTCAGATGACGCCACATCATGTATTTTAGTCGTTGTCAGACATTCAGGTGAGATATCCATCTTTATTTCAGTTGTATTTTTGGTGAGAGAAAACTTTCAGACAGTAAATACATCGTAAATCATGTTCATCTAAAACAATTGCATTTAAAAAGACTAGAAGTAGCTTTTTGCCGTACTCCATACCGTACGTTCGTACGTTGTTTATTTATGGTCGCTAGAACTATTCTGTATTATATTTTGGTTAACTCATGAAATGAATAGATAAACAACATTCCATTGTTCAATTACAGGATCAGGAGCCGTAGCTCTAGCTCATCTAGATGGCAGCGGCACCGCGGAGGCAGCGTCAGCCATGGTGGCGCGAGTACAACAGCTGGCTGTGGGATATCCGGAGGGAAGGCTGGAGCTACAGTTGGTGGGAGGCTTCACAGACCCTCATCGGTATTCTGATGAGCTCTTCGCTAATATTATGTGTAAGTATTTGATACTTCCGCAGTCATAGACATTTGCGTACTTCTAAAGTTACCTCCCTAACATCTTAACCACAAGAGCACGAGCGTCATAAAGAAGCGTACTCGTATGTGTTTCTTGTCTATGGTATTGTAGCTCTAAAACGAGTGGAGTAATTAGATTTTTTTTATATATATGAAAACAAGTTTCATTGCGGTAGTACTTAGTACGTTTGATGAAAATCTGTTAAGTGGTTAACAAGTTATTTCAATATCTTCTTAATGATGCTTCAATTTTTTTTTATTAAAGATACGCACTTAATTTGGTGGGTTGTGCTACATAGACGACAGATGTCATTGCTTATTGAAATAAAAAATCCACCAAAGAGTTTCCATTTACATGACCACGCTGAATACGTTAAAAACAACCGACTTCAATCGCAACAACTCCAATTTTGCTGTTTTGTTGATTTTCTCAAAAACCGCTGAATCGATTTCGATAAAATTTATATGGGACCACCTGTGAAGTATACCCTTTCAAACAAAAAAAGAATTTTCGAAATCGGTTCAGGCGTCTTCGAGTAATCGATGAACATACATAAAAAAAAAAAAAAAAAAAAAAAAGATTCCGACGAATTGAGAACCTCCTCCTTTTTTTGAAGTCGGTTGAAAAGAGACCGGCTAGTAATTTTGAATTTGCGTATTTCCGTACAACGACGACTATTACTCCTTTTCTCTTAGATGGTTGCTTGAAAGATGAGATACATTAAATCATCGTAGTTTTTCTTTTCCATTTTTTATCACCCTTCAAAGGACGGATGCACTATGGGTTTAGGTTACACAGTGGCGCTATTGTCTATTGCCAAGATTAACGCCGCTCTTGGGTCGTTGCCAAGCTTATAACATATGAACGTTAATTTCAGTGTTTGATTTACCATGAATTGGGTTAGATAATTTATCAATCATCATTAATGCCTAAATGAATTGCAATATGTATCTTAATATCAGCAAAGACGTAAACCATTTTATCGTTCTAGATAGCCTCATAAAACCTCTTTTGCGAAAATAATTTCTTCATAATTTGCCATTAATTCCAGATTTCAGAGTACTGGCGATACATTGCCAAGATATCAGATGGAACTAAACTTTTTCACTGGCAGTTCTCCAATACATTCCCATCGTATTTTCGTATAACGTTTCTCCATAATTATAGGTACTTGTTGACCTATTGAATCACTCAGTAGCTTAGACGTTGCACAGACCGCTTCGCTGGCATTGAAGCCATTACAGTTAGCAGAGCACCGACGAGTTGTAGTCATTGTTACAGAATTGCACGTAAATATTATTAAAATATTTGGGTTTGTGCCAAGCGATGAAACTGAAATGGTTCCACCATCTGTTGTATTTATTAGTTTACTATGTAACCGAAGAAAACCATTTTTCTTCTTATCCGAAACCCAGATGATGCTAGGTTATATTTTTCGGATAAATCTCTCTGTTCAGCCTGTAGATTTTTGAGTGCCAGTGGTCGTTTTATTCATCCTCATTTGTTAGATTTTTAATTAAATTATTTGGGGTTATTACGCATCACAAAACACATTTATAACCTACATAACTATCAATAAAATGTCTGTAAAGTACAAAACACTCTTTGCTAACTTGCCAAGTCCTCGTACTATGATAATCTTTATCTAAAAATAAATCTGTAATTACAATGTAATAAGAGCCATTCGGAGACAAGCAATCTATACAGACGTGTCGTTTGTCACTCTGCCAAACCATGCCAAACGGAGGCGTGGGCGCAGTTATACAATCAATTGTTATTGTGCTATCAGTACCCACGAGAATGATCGATGATAATTTGATGATAATGATTCATCGTGGTTGATGAGATGCGTAATTTAATTTGTGTTGTTGAGTTCACTTGATAAGAGGTGAAGTATTCTTGTTCTAACAAAGGAAGATCCTAAGCTTTTTTCACATAAAGTTTTATGGAATTATTAGCCTTAATATGATCAGGAATAAAACGGCTTCACTTGTAATGTCTTAGGAAGCAATGTCTTAACATTGCTTCATATTAGAGAAAGTGGGAAACTTTACAAGTCAACCTCTTTTTATCATTTCAGTATCATTCCACCGACTGACAGTTGAGATAGACTTAACCCTTGCCTGTTGCTGCGAACTGAACACGGCTCTCGGCGGGGGGTCCCCAGCGCCTCTCGTCACGGGAATAGGAGTGGATTTGCGTGCTGGGGACTTGTTCCCTGCCACATTTCCTGATAAGGGACCTGAGCTACCCCTAAGGTGTGCTAGGACTATCACTGGGGGCCCACATTCGGCGCAGGTCAGTAGAAACTTCCAAAAAGATTTTATTCCGATCCCAATAGGGGTGTATTTGGGCGCCAGAGGCATATTATGTACATGGAAATTTCCTAAACGTCAAGCCTTTAAGGAAACTGTTCAATACAATTTTAATTTATTTACATAAAACATGACATAAAACAAATATCAAACATCTTAGACAACTTCTTCCCCTATTCCTTAACAATACATTTTTAGTAATCTTAACATTATTTTCCGTTTTCCAGGTGCTAGATATCTACGATAACACCGTGGGTATGCTGCGCATAGGTCCATTCAACTATGACCCTCTGCGTGGGGTTGACCTCTGGTTGGAACAATCCGATGACTTCATACTGCAGCATCTCAGCACTACCCCAGCTGTTGAGCCGCCACACTTTGTTCACAATGTGAGTAGACTTTGTATAAACGGCTAGTATAGTAATATATCAGAGGTCTATTCAACTATGAACCTCTGCAAGCAGTTGACCTCCGGTTGGATGAATCCGATGATTTTGGAGCGCGGTATAAAAACAGGGGTGTTGTTAAGTCGCGTCATGTTTAGTTCATAATACAAAACTTTATGACGCAGTATTTTTGGGATTTGCCAACAGACTAGGTATAGTAGTGATATTAACCCTAAGTAAAACTAGCGGAAACGTACTTTGAAGACGGCCTGGACAGTTTTCATCTTTCCTGAGCATAGTCTAACACCGATACCTGGAAATTCAACTTACCTTTACTGTCAGTCTTGATCACAAATCCGTTACGATTCCTATATTTTTAAAATTGCTTTTCTCTCATTCCAGATCCGCGTAACACTGAAGTTCATACAACAGCACCCGTTCCCGGCCGTCACCGTATTCCCGGACAACAGGCCGCACTACTACCGCCGCGACGAGCAGACCGGCTGCTGGACACACGTACGCTATTAACTTAGGCAACTGTACATGAGAGGGAAAGGGACGGCACGATACAATGCAACATGCTATTGTATTATCGCAGATATTGGCCCGAATTTCAAATTCTGAAGGTTTTTCGTGATTTATGATTTCGTCCATATAATATATTACGTTTTACTAAACATGCGAAAATCTTACAATATTCTGTACGTATTTCAATGTCGTTTATCAAATATTAGTCGATAATTTGAGATACAGTCTATGACAAAAATCAAAACTTTCCTTTTTTAATTTCAATAGATTTATTTCATAAAAAAATATTAAAATTATATAAAATTAAATTCCAAAGCGTCATATTCAGAATAATTTATAATAAACATTTTTTTTTTGTCATACCTTGTCGTCAGAATATTCTAAATTAGTAACTAATATTTCTTAAGTACATTTAATTGGACATTAATTTATATAATTAATTAATTAATATAATAATAAATGTTCGATTTTCGCAAAATAGATCTGAAGTAGTAAATTTATTAAAACACACGAGCCGTAAATCACAAAAAAATCTTGAAATTCTTGCAAATATTAAAAGTTAAAACGTTTCACATGGGCTTCTGATTTATGTAACTGTTCGTAAGGGAAAAGAGGTATCGCGTTCACACTGCCGGTTGTTGAAACTGTGACATTGTGAAAGGTACCAATATTCGTAACTTTCTTCATAATTAGGACATCAGTTAAAAACAACTTTGGTCATACAAGTCTCATAGCAGTCTCTGTTAAATAGACAAAAAATAAAAACGGTTAAAGTTTGAAGCACAAACTCGTAGAACTTTTTGTTTGAATGGTAGATTATTTCTTGGTAGATGATTAATTTGGCAACCCTCAAAACACGCAAACAAATATAGTTTGCGGCCATTTGCTGGCTTCCCTTGTCATTGGAGGAATTGGAGTCAATATTTTTCTACAAGTCTGTATTTTTTTGCCTTCGCTCTACAGTGTTAGAAGAGTGATAAATTGGAAATAGTTGCATAAATAAATATGAAAGCACAAAAATGCATTGAACAAATTATAATATGTTGTAACCTAAAATGGCATTTTTTTTTTAATAATTACTATTTATTTAAATGTAAAATAATTTGGTCATTACCAAATGATTTTTTATTATTTGCGATTGTCAACAAAAATAAATATATTATGTTTTATTCGTGAATATTTGATCATTTGGAAATTATAGTGTAGATTTATGACATAAATGAGCTTAATGAGCCGTATAGGCTGTGCGCAAAATTATCACTTTGAAAATAGGTAATTCGAATCTGATTATAGATTATTATAATTTTTTTTGTAAGCAAAGCTGAAATGTCATTTTATTGTGATATGAAAGTGTTATTGTTGTAAGTATTTAGATGTTATAGAATATAATACCTATTGTATCTTGAATTTTTGGTGCGAATAGACGACGCGTGCTAGCGCAAGCATCGTCACCATTGTATCGTAGGTTCACTACAGCGCAGGATCACAAACCGCATCAAAGTCAGTGTGCCTGATTCTGTATACGTTAGCGCGCTTCGTCTATCGGCACCTTTACGTTATTCTAGTTTTGACATAAAAGTTAATAATTATTAGGATGTGATTTCATTTTTATCTGTAAATATGAAACGCAGTTATGAAGTAGGTAGTAGGTAGGAACGAGTAGGTAGAGTTTAGATATAGACTAAAAGTACATTTAGGTAATTGTATATTTTGAGATCTAGATTTTATTGTTTATTATTAATTGTTAAATGTTATTGACAAAATGCTTATGCATCATTAAGTACAAAAATATGCAGAATTTGTCCGTAATATTTGAAGCAGAGCGTCATGACTTGATCTATTTAAAATGTTTATCTAACTATTGATTTATATTATAGATAGCAGTGTTAATTTTAGAAAAAAATAGAACTGGTAAAAGTTTTCGTGTAAATAAAAACCTATTATTGAAAAATGGATAAGAAATGTAGTTATTGACGTTATTAGTTATTTGTTTTGTGGAATAATGAATATATTATTATAGAAAGTTCTAAAGTTTATTTAGTTTTATTTCAGTTCTTCATAAAGGTTCTTAAGTTATTTTAGATTAAAAAGGAAACGAGGAACGTGTAATCAATTGTTATTTTTTAACTGATTATACCACCATTGATATAGTTCCCATAATGTGAGCCTTAAACTTTTTGCAAGAGACTGCCAAATAATCAAAGAAAAGTTACTTACTTGCTTAAACTATTGTGCTGTACTAGATCTTACCGAATGGATGATTTAATAATTTACCTTAGCAAAATAATAGGACATTCAAACGTGGTGGGACCACGAGTCGGTAGCGGTTAACTATCCCAAGGTATAGACGGCGGCGGCAGAAGATGAGATGTGCCGGTTTCCTCACAACTTTTTCCTTCACCGTTTATGGTTAAAGAGAAAGAAGTTTTATTTCGTCATGCGGACGGAAGCGGGATGCAAGTTTGTGGTCAGGGGCACCGACTTCATAAAAATATTGGGTAGGTCAGGGCTTAAAAAAACATATTTTTTTCCAATATTTTGTAACTACTTTCGCCCGCGTGGATATCTTTTTCGTGATTATCGTTGAGGGACCGCAGTTCACGAGCCGCAAGGCAGCCACACCAGTATTTTTATAGAAAATATTGGGGGGGCTCAGCCCCATTTGTAATGTCATTGGGGGGGCTCGTACAACCCCAAGCCCACAAACCGTTTGTGCTCATAACATCCATTTCCTAGCGGAGCGACGATATAAAACTTCTTTGCCCAAGCCCTATGGAGTCGGCACCAGTGTCTGTGGTTAGCGAGGAATTTATATGTACTTACCTAGTACCTACAGATATACAAGTTCTTTGGTGGTTAGTTAATAATGACAAGAAACTTTGTAGGTAGTTACCAAATAAGTTTTATACTTATCGTCGCTCCGCTCCTTTATGGAGGGGGGGTGGAGGGAGGGGGTGCAAGTCTGTGGTAGTTACTCACATGGTACAAATAGTAGAAACAAGGTACTAAGTCGACGTAAGACGGAAACTGGCTATGAGAACCGTCACATCACAATCGTAAAGCCACTGACGCTTTTAAAGGAGATTTTGGTATAATCTTCCTTTGACCTTAACACTGTTCTGAAAACTGCTTATCGGCTTTCTTCATAAGCAGATCTGAATATGGGAAGTCACAGGATATTCAACTCTGCCTCCCAAATCTGTAGATCTAAAATTTCATGGCGCCACTATTGCTCAACTATGATAGAACAAACTTCATCGAACAGAAAATCTTCAAACAGTAGAAATAAAATTGTTAATAATGGTATCACACTATTTTCTAGTAACACTGTCAATGTTACCCCAACAAACGAATTAATACAAGTGGCAGGAAATAATATTTTCAAAGCACTCTGTAGGTAGCTTCATTCCAAGTCCAAAGATGTCTGAAAATTATGTTATGTGCTGTTAATATCATTCTTAGCATATCTGCGATCTAATGTACCAAACTGAAAGAAAACTAATTGACCCACCACCACCCCACTAACCCCTAATGTTTAGACATAATGGTGTCTTCCAAAATAAGGGCTTGTAACACTGTCAAATGTCACTGTCAAACAAAGTAAGTGTCAAACGGCGACGCAGCTGACCTGTGTTTTCTGTTTCTCAATTTATCTAAAATATTTTTTGTCAAGTTATTTCCAAACGTTTTTGAACTTGAAAAACATGGGAAATCCGACTGTAAACGACCAACCCCCGCCTTATTCCGCCACAGCGCCTACAGGTATGTATTTTATTGTGTCAAAATTACCTATATGAAACCTTAGCCTTTTGCAGTACTTAACTACAATATATTCCATACACAATGATTCACAAATTGTAGATAAGCGTTTTATCCACGCTACGCAACATCGATATAATTTAGCGCTCAAATAATGAACAAATCGCTTTCTTACTTTTAATACCAAAGAAACCGTATTTTTAATTCTCTTCAACCAGTATTTTGTTATTACAACATACAGTACAGTAGTTATCAAATGTTTTAGTTCAATAACATTATACTTTGTCCTTTGTTTGGCAGTTAACGTACATCAAAATAAAACTTATGTTATGACATTCTTTAATCTAATTTAATAGGTTTTTGTGTAAGATCTAGAGTGGCATTGAATTAATTAAGGTTATTAACATGACTATTGCTTGTGTATTATTGGTATAATGACTGTATACGAAATGCTGCAACTTGGAGCATATAAATGTTTATACTCTAATGTTATAGAACACTTTCAAGCTGATTTTGTATTAGATTTTAATAAGACAAACTTAATCACTAATATGAAAAAGATTACATATCTACTTAGGATAATTAAATATGACCAACCATTTGGACTTGGCCTGTTAACTATTCTTTTTTTTTTGTTGTATTAATTATCAATAAAAAGTAGAGTCATTCAATACTTAATCATTTCATTTCATGATCTATTGTTTTATAATTTCACTGGAATTTTCAGGTGCATATCCACCACCTCCACAACCTCAAGGAGCTCCAGGTGGAGCCTACCCTCCTCCCCCACCTGGGTACACGCCCGGTCCCTTCGTAACTACTGCCCAACCTGGCTACGCACCAAACTATGGCGCTACCAACATCATCATACCACCAACTATCATTGCTGTGGGAGCATGCCCTGCTTGCAGAGTTGGAATACTTGAAGACGACTTTACATGCCTCGGTATATTATGTGCTATCCTCTTTTTCCCAATAGGAATTTTGTGTTGTCTTGCTCTTAAGAACAGAAGATGCTCTAACTGTGGAGCTCTCTTTGGATAAAGTAAATCAGATTTTGAGATTTTTCACATTGTCCAGTCCAATATTGGTGTCGGCAAAAGCTCCACTATGAAGCCGAGAAGTCCACGAACACTATGTGACCAAAAATTTGTTATTAACTAATAGCCGTGGCTGTGCCACCTCCTCATAAACAAAATGGCCAGTTATAATATTTAAATCCTCTTTGGTATATTTATCTGGCAATATAAGAAAATTGTCAACAATCAACATCAGACATCAACATCTGATTGGACAATGTGCAAAGATCCTTACTATGATGACAAATGTAGCTGGCTAGATAAAAGTGAAAATCTTCATGATAGAAATTGATAGTCTTGAAATTCATAAAGGTTTCATTACTTTGGGTTTTACTAAATCAATGAGCAATAATTTATATTTATAAGTAATGCCAAAAATGATATGATGCCTTCCATTCCATTCTTTTAAATACGTATCTTAAATCATGTTCAGAAGTTTTCAAAATTATGTGATACCTATCTACTTGACACTTGTAATTACTGATGTGTAGTGTAGTTTCCAGAATATTCCTAAAAGACAAAACGGCGCTATATCAAATTTTGTCTTTCGGAAATATTCCCAGGACTGACACATCATTACTTGTAATGTTATTGATATTTAAATTTCAAGTTTTCAGTATCTTTATTAGTTATTTTTATGGTTTAATAATTATGTGTGTCATAGCATAGAGGGGAGTTGACCCTAGTTTCTAAGTGTTTCTTAAGTGCCTAAATATATATATAAGTGAGTATCGTATAATTAGGCTACAATGTGACTTTTTAATCAATAAAAGTAGCTCATAGTGAATGCTACATTTATGAAACTGAAATCAAGTTGTTTAGTATGATTAGCCCTTATTTAAATATCCGGAAAGGTCTTTTTACAAAACAGACTTACAAACTATAATTTCAATTCATTTATGATTTTTAGAAAAGGCTGTATGTCAATATTTACATTTCTAGAACTTGCTATAAATACAATTAAGTGATATCACTATCACTAATCACATGCATAATTGGTGTATGATTAATCACAAACTATGTTATGATACCACCACCAATTAATCATTGACTTATCTGTAGTATAGTCTGTCATTTATTTCTCCTATATTTTAAATACATATTGACACATTTATAGTTGACAATAGGTATTGTGTTTTCATAGGTTACCTATTTAAATTTAAAAAAGTTGTTTTTATCTTCACAGACAAAATATTCATTCTTAATGTATTTCCTTAGTAAGTTTGAAATATTGTTATGGGCTATTGTTATGCCTTTGTCAACTTTTCAAAAAGAATTTGCCACTACGTCAGTTTACCTTCATCAGAATATCATATTTGGCTTTAGGAAAGAACAGCATAGAAACTTGTAAAAAGATATGAAATGTGTAAAAAGTCCTTTTAGTAGCGCTTTCATACTAGATGACTTAGCGGCACGACAGACGCACCGCAGTTGTATGATTACAGCTCCAAAATATAGAACTGCTGTGAAGTACAGAACTTCTGTATGTCTGTTTGTAACTTTGCTAAGTCGCTTAATATGAATACGCTCTTTGTCTCATCCTATATATTTATATTTTTTGAATGAAGGGTAAAAATGACAATAATATAATTACCCAACACAGTTTAATTGTTAACTTTACGCAATAAGTTGATATTTCCATTTTAATACAGCCCTGTATTTTAATCACGCGTGGGTAAAGCGGTATTGAGTATGTGTGTGATATAGGAAAGGTTTCGAACTCCATAATAACTATTATAGACTGAATAATTAAATCACAGCTAGATAGATCTTTCCTCAACTGAATCGGGAAAATGCAGGTAGCCTAGTTTAATGTAGTTATTGTTATTGATAAGTGTAATGTTTATATTATTATTATTCATGATCTATTATGATTTTATTGAAATTGTATAGATTTTTTCAAATATAATAAAGTTACAATTTATTGAGAGTGTCATTATAATTAACGATCTACAGACAAACAAATTTATAATTTAGTAGCAGTAAGTCCACCGCTGTTGATGAAATTAGCTCTTGTCGCCGGAACAAACTAGTAAAGAGAGAGTTGTCGCTGGCACGGCATCGGCAGTGTGAACAGCCAGCGATCAACTTTTAATGTATGTATCTCTTTTTATTGACACGGGATCTACATCTTGTTGTACGTTTCGTGAGCGAGAAAATAGTCGATAGTTAGTCGCTTTCTCGCCGGCAGTAGGACAAGTGCCTTAAGCGACATTTTTGAGAATGTTCACGGAATCTTTTTTAAAATAACTATTTTTTTTTAATTAGTAAATTTTTAATATGTAATTACTTTTCTAAGAGGGTAATTTTAAAATCGATATCTTCGTGAACATTCTCAAAAATGTCGCTCAATACAAGTAGCCTTTCACCCGTCGTTTGCTTATTTTGTATGAATTTGAATGAGTTTCAAAATGTATCCTGTGCCATTCGGGGAATAAAGACGCCACCTTCCTAAATCCATTAGCCGGTTTTACCTATTGACATTCAAAATAAAATAGACATATTAAGATACTTAAAATATAAGGTGCTACTTTATTAGTGCCCGATATTTTAGTCAGTGCTTCTGCTCCTGATTCTGATCAACTTTCCCCAAGAAACCCATAGTCAAATCAAAAAAATATTTTTGGACTCTTCATACAAATCGATCAGCCGAGCGGCCAAATTAGTATGAAGAGCCCAAAAAATTTTTTGCGATTTGACTATGGGTTCCTTGGGGAAAGTTGATCAGAATCAGGAGTAGGAGCACTGACTAAAATATCGGGCACTAATAAAGTAGCACCTTATATAAAGAACCCATAGTCAAATCGGGAAAAAAGTGGACTCTTCATACTAAACGATTTGTACGCTGCTTCGTCGTGCTCCTTCTAAATTCCCCTACTGGTAGGAACACATGGACATACATGTCCTGATACTCTACTGCACATAAAAACAACGAGGAATAATATTTTAAATCAAAAATTGGATGATGGAGAGTATGGAGAGTCCAAAATTATTTTTGCGATTTCACTAACAATAACGGTATCTTAGGAAACGTTGTATGTTATCATGAGCACATGCATAGCCTTTTGTATTAAGAACTAATTTAAAGTTATCCTATACAAAACCTTTAATAATTTATTCCATTTTATTGAATATTTTGAACTATCTTGAATGTGTAAATCAGTGTTTTTCAACCTGGGGGTCGCGACCCCCCGGGGACATTAATATAATAACTAAATCATTTTCTAATTGAAGAAAATTATGCGCCAATATAAACGTAGTCTTTCAAATCACTAACATTTTGCATGTTTATGGCTCTAGGGGGATCGCAAGAATGTTTTGACTTATACAGGAGTTGGGTATTAAAAAAGGTTGAAAAACACTGGTGTAAATAAATAATCATATCCAGAAACAAATCATACGCGGTTATCCAACTCCTAATAAGGATTCTCAGTATTATGGGAACCAGAAACTGATATACATAAGTACATAAGGTATACTTTTAATTACATAGTAGGTACATACTACTTCCAGACATAGAGCAAGCCAATCTGTTAATCACAGAAATGTTTACCCTGGGTGGGAATCAAAACAACGACTTTCGGTTCTGTAGTCAGGAGCACTAACCCTGAGCCACCGAGTGAGTCCCCATCTCCGAAATCTTGTACTATCTATCTACAGTAGCGGCGTAACGGGGGGGGGGGGGGGGGAGGGGCGGTCCGCCCCGGGTACCAAGCTACAAGGGGGTGCCACGCGGAGAGCAATTGTAAAAAAAATATATCTAACTGGCACCCCCCCCCCAGCGTGAAAAATCATCGTATTCAGTTGCTATACGAAAAAAAACCATAAAAAATTTCGCGCTCGCTTCGCTCGCGCTTGTTTACTGACATTATACAGTTCATATGTATGCGGTCCTTGCTTAATTAGCAATTCCTTATCGTTATTACGAAAAAGATACATTGTATGCAAATGCACTCCCTCGAAAGTGTTGGAGTTGGAATTTCGGAGTTTACGTGATGGGAGTTACTAAGTAAGAGTGACTGCATCAATAAAAGGTCTCCTTATTTTGAGTTAAGAGTTCAACGGGGGGTGGGGGGGGGGCACAATAGATAACCGCCCCGGGTGCCAACCCATGCTACGCCGCCACTGTCTATCTAGGTATAGTCTTTTAGAAAACAGATGGATACATATAACAAGTTACAGTGCTTGTACTATTGGCTATTCTGTGGTTACAGTGTGATAGTTGTTCAGTCTTCTGTTTTGTTTAGATAAGCTGCACGATGTGTTTGAGAAGAAACGACGCTGAAAATTGTAGCGTCGTCGTCATAGTTCCGGACCGAACTATCTGGAATTGAATCTAGTAAGGTACCTATTTGTTACGCTTCGCATATAATTTACGAGTAAAATAGGAACAGTGTGGGTGTCCCTGGAGAGCAAACTATATGATAAACAATAAACAGTATCCAAGGTAGTTAGGTACCTACGTATAACATAATCAATCAATCCATTAACTGGGATTTAATAGGTACTCATGAGTAAATCTGTAAGATAGTAATTCGCAAAAAGTTATTGGGCCTCCTACCGGACGAACTACTAAGCTAAAACCGGCCGAGTGCGAATCGGAATCGCTCATGAAGGGTTCCGTCCGTACCATCGTACAAAAAACTCCAAAAAACACGTCTCTTGTATACCCCCTTTTATTATTATTTTTTGCGGCTTCCTATATCAATACAAACTCTGTGAGCATTTCAAGCGTCTAGCTGTTGCCGTTATTAAGATTGAGAAAAAAACGCCAAAAAAACACGTTTCTAGTAGGAAGCCCCCTTTCATTTTTAATTTATTTTTATTATTTTTTGTTATAGCGGCAACAGAAATATATATTGTGAAAATTTCAACTGTCTACTTATTACGGTTCATGAGATACAGCCCGCTGACATACGGACGGACGGACAGCGGAGGCTTAGTAATAGGGTCCCGTTGCGTTGGCCTTTAGGTACGGAACTCTAAAAAAGCCTTAACTCTCCACATAAAATGATCGCATCCGATTGGTCGATTTTCTGTGGAGAGTTCAACATGTTTTTCAATAAAAATAAAGCATAAAATAATTGACATCGCTAAACACGTTAAAAACAACCTATTTCAATCGTAACAACTACAATTTTGCTATATTTCTTTAGTTTTTGTTGATTTTTCAAAAAGTGCTGAATCAATTTCGTTAAGAATTATAAGGGAGCACCTCTGAAGGATTACCTACCAAATGAAATAAGATTCATCAAAATCAATTCATAATTGGCGGAGTAATCGCGTGATATACCTACACCTACATACAAAAAAAAATACAGTCGAATTGAGAACCTCCTCCTTTTTGAAGTCGGTTAATAAAAAATATAGAGTTTTGAAAAACTCTGACATCTGTAAAAGCAGTTTTTTATTAGGTATCTCAATTACTATTCACTGAGATACCTACTGCAGTTTGAAAAGAAACCATGACCCAAAACGCTTCGTTCAAAAAGTAGCGCACCCGCTCCAGTGACGTCAGTATAATCATTTTCCGCCGTCAAATGCATAAAATGCGACGTAAAAGAATGTACAAAAGATAGTTATAAATATTTTACGTATATGCTATCCTAGAAGAAACACGATTATGAGATTCTAAGAAAAAAATAGTTTTAATCTTTGCAGCATTTTCGAAATTTTACACTTTCGAACCCTAATAAAAAATGATAAGAATAAATGTATTTAACTGGATTTCTCACACTCCTTTACATTTTACTTCTACTAACAATAAGCTATACTGAATAAAATACATATACCTAATCATAATAACGAACTTAATCATAATATAATAACCTATGTTCGAAGAATTTGTTGAAAAATTGGAGTCTTCTTAAGTTGATCAACTGACCAATTTTGTATCGAAATCGAGACAAACTCCTTTTTTTTCGACTTCAGAAAAGTTAAAACAAAACTTGTTTATTACAGGATGTTAAAAAAGTACGTTTAAAATTTTAAGGGGTTACTCAGAATCAAGTATATAAGAATATAGGAAAAATATTATAGAATAAAATCCGATATACAATTTTAGTTTTCAGTTTCCCATACAAATTCACTATTCAGATTAAGTATGGGGATTAAGTATCTGAAAAAATTTGCAGATTGGACTTCTTAAATATTTTCCCTGTATTCTATACTTATTTCTATGAGTAACCCCTTAAAATTTCAAACGCACTTTTTAAAAACCCTGTATCAAACTGGGAGCTCCAGTTTATGAATCCTACACCTAACTACTTACTCGTATTTTGTTAAATCCTCGCGTTAAATCATGTAATGGTCAAATGAGACACGATTAACCGTGAATCATAAATAGTCCAGTCATCGAGGAGGTTGAGGTATGCATTAACTCCTCTGTCCGTAAAACTTTGCAGTATGATTAAGTAGGTTCCATAGATGAGGTGTGACAAGGTATCCCGGAGATTTAAGTTTTGGAAGTAGGTATTTTATACCTAAACATGAATATTGCTAATAACTCGTACCGAACAATTTCTCAATCCATTATTCCAACGCGATATGTTAGTGTTAGGTTGTTATTATATGTATGTAAAACTGTCCAAAACTTTTTCGAACTTTTTAACTTCGATATTTAACAAAAGATGTTATTTTGCTATAATTACCAAGGTATAATTTCTCGATTAAATTTTATTTTTTACTATGGTTTTATACCTTATTAGACTTTTCTATGTGTAAGTATCCAAAACATTTTCCTATAGGAACATAATGTTATAGTTTCCGTATAAATGCTCACGGCTCATAATTTCTCAGTCCAATTTTATTCCTTTAGAAGTCACAATTTACAGAAGTAAACAGCTTTTTAAAACTATCCAATGAAATTTCGGCAAATAGTTGTTTTAGAATTTCTTTAGATAATACGTTTATTACACATTCACGGCTTACGGGGCGGCGGCGAACGTAGACGCGATGCGCGTGGCGCGTACGCGCGTACCGCATCCGGTCAAGGTCAAACAATGAAGCGATACATACATCTACATTCATTTGAAAAAAAAAACGATATACTCTGCTTGGGGAGTCTAAGGAAGGGTGCCGATATTCTTTTTATTGTAAAGGATACAGAGTTTAGATTATTCCTTGACTAGTACTATTAAATTTTTTGCGTATTATGTACCGTAAAGTAAAAAATCAAATTTTACTATTGTTACCCCGTCTGAGTGCACGGATATTAGGCTATGTAGGTATGCTCGTGACCGAAGACTGTCATTTTCAGTAACTTTTTTATCAAATGTCAAAAACGGCATTTTGTTCTGAAAATGTTTGAAAGGAGAATGGGCGATTTTGGCCCATATGTTGTAACACTTGTAACGCATTGTGACCTATATCGTAAGATAGGTCACACAAAGTACAAACTTTTTTTGTATGATAGCTCACCTGGATCTCGTGCAGAAGAAAAGTTATTAGGCATAACCTAACGAAAAAGTTTGTACTTGATATAGAATAGAAAAGAAATATGTTTATTCGGCAAATACGAACATATATGGAAGCAAAAAATACAGTTAATTAAAATAACATAAAATAGTAAAAAAAAGAGAAAAGAGCAATAAAATTACATCAATTAATTGTAAGTATTATTGTAACTTATGAAAATATAGCATAAAATATACCCACTTATCGAGGTAAAATCATGATTATGCTCATCGTTACAGCCAAAACACGCTGTTAACTGTGCAGTGGTCATGGTCATCAGATCATGTAGGTTAACTGATTACACGTACGGTCATTACCTAGATGGGTTTGACTGTAAGTGGCATTTATCTCGACTGTTTCCGTGCTTTGAAAGGCAGTTGTTAACTTATACATACATACCACATCGGAGGTCCATGAGGATGACCTAACCATCCCCATACAGAAAAAGTATCTGCGCTAACACTGGGGACGACATCGATTATTATCAAAAAACGTTACTGATTTGCTTACTGAGGCATGTAGTTCCCTTATTCTATTTTTTTACTTTGAAATTAAAACTATTAGGTATTAGGCATTATGAAGCTTCTTAATAATAATAATTTTTCAAGGTTATTGATAGGCTTCCCAGTAGGGTTTTCAAAACTGGTCTTGCGTTCCCACGACCGTCACCAATTCTATGAGCTATGTGCTCCGCCCATTGCCACTTTCGTTTTGCGATTCTGTGAGCTATGTGCGTTACTTTATATTCTCACTACGCACCTCCTCAGTTCTGATTTGATCACGTAAGGAAACTCCAAGCATACTTCATAGCGCTTTGGGTGACCTTGAGTCTTCTTATGAGGCTCATACGAAGCGAAAATGTCTTATTGTTAGTTCCATATGGTTATTACTAGCAACAAAAACTGATTAAAGACTTTAGTCTTGAGACACTTGAGAGGTATCTTTCTTGAAGTTAGACGTACCTAGCTGGACTTATTGTGCAAGGTACATATATAGGGTGACTTTAATTAGTTCGTGATATAAAAGACTGTGATAATAAAAATGGCGAAAAATACAATAGCCAAGGATCTAAACAAGCTATAAAAATTCAAAATAAACCAGAACCAATAAGTGAAACTGAAACTCTGAACCACATAAAAAAACTAAAAGCAGAGAAGAGTCCAGGACCAGATGGTATACAAAACGAAATGCTAATAACTGCATCAAAGACACTAACAAGAACTCCAACTTGTCTTTTTAACATGGTTCTGTACACAGGAAAAATACCTGAACAGTGGGAAAAATCTGACATAATTTTGCTGTACAAGAAAGGAGACCCTCTTGATATTTCAAATTATCGCCCAATCAGCCTGTTATCATGTATATATAAGCTATGTATTATGTTATTATTGTTGACATTAAATATTATTTATTTAATTTATTTTCTTTGTGACAAATGTTTTGATAAACACTGACATTTTTAATTATTTTTTGTATTTTTTGTATTATTTTTATAATAATGTATGTTCTCGTTCTATGGAAATTTATTTTCTGAATTAAATGTTTTGAATTGAATTGAATTGAATTAATAATGAAAGAAACTTCGGTGAACAAAATGTACTTATTTATAGGGTGACTTTAGATAAGTTCTTGATACGAAAGGCTATGCATGTGCTCATGATAACGAACAACTTTCCCTGAGGAACCCACAGTCAAATCGCAAAAAAAATTTGGACTCTTCATACTAACTTGGCCGGTCAGTTCATCGATTTGTATGGAGAGTCAATTATTTTTTTTGCGATTTGACTATGGATTTCTTAGAGAAAGTTATTCGTTATCATGAGCACATTCATAGCCTTTCGTATTAAGAACCAATTTAAAAGTCACCCTATACGACGCGATTGTATTAAATGTGCCCGTCGACTTGGACATTGTTACCCTCAGTTGCCCTATACTGTGGTATGAAAATGTTAACAGATTAGTAAAAATTGACCCACCACGACGGACGAGTCGATAATCCTTGTTAATCAATCATGGTTGGCTATATCATGCGCATTTACCATGATTTGTTCAGTTTTACCAGGTTTTACCTAATAGTTAAAAAAACTGTTTTAAAGGAGTTCCGGCCGGATTTGGCTTGGCAGACTTATTTATTCTTAAAGAGACTATTATTACACATAGTTTACACAAATTTTCGTCAAGATGTCATATGACGTAGGTAAACGTATCCAATGGCCGTTTTTGGCACGGTCTGCCAAGTACTTCCGGCCATTACAGGACTGTACTGGAAGACTTATGTTTACCCTTTCTATGAATAAAGGTAGGTCTAAATGATGCCACGTGTCTCGTAATGATGTCACATGACGTAAATAGATCCTTAAAATTTTCACCGGAAATGAAGGTTTTTTCCAACTTCCGGCCAAATTTTGGTGCGACAATCTTCTGATTGTCGCTCAGCACAACTTTTCTGACCGTGTGCCATGCATTTTATCGTGTGTGTTATCAATTTGGGAGTGGGCTCACGGACTAACGGACTAACATTGCGGCGTTTCCGTTCAAGCGCTTTAGCCAGGACTCGATCCAATCAAAAGTTTTCTCATAGTCCACAAACGCTGAATATAATGGCTGATTATATTCTACGATTTCCTGTTTTGTCTTCCGCACCGCAGCATATGTATATGTTCTATGGTACGGATAACTTTTCGAAATCAGGCGTGTTCAGAAAGCTAGAAGTGGTCAAACCTGCGTGCGTGACGATTCGTAATGACTCTCGAAAACAGCTTGTATATAAAGATCTGAAGTGAAATACGTCTATAGTTCGTCTTTGCTCGATCTTTGACGTAAAACAGCATCTTAGGTCAGTCAGTTATCTGCGATTGATTAATTGGCTTTCAGGCTTTCTGTGGGTGCATGAGTATGCGCCAGTTACACATTGAAGCACAGAAGTAACATTTCACAAGAAGTGTATACGATGGCTCAATGTATGTGTCTGTGAGCATGTGCTTGGTTCTGGTTTGCTTGTGTGTACGTGTGTACAACTAATATCATCCCCACTGCAGGGGCACGGATCTCTTCCCATATCTCGGGAAGATTAAGTCATACGCCAAATGGAGGTAGGCAAGTCTAGATTGGTGAAGTTTTAGGACTAGTAGCCGACCCCAGTATCAGAAGTTACTGCAGCTGCTTTTAAGCCATATGCTTAACGACTGAAGCCGGTACCAACGGCTTTTCTGCTTTTCTTTCTGCTATTTCTTTAACAGTTTTATTCTTCAATTTGGCTTCAACTTGTCTTCATTGACTGAAGTTCTTGGCCGACGAGCGAGCGTATCATTTTCAACACTTCGCGACCTTCTATAAACAATTTGCACCATTCATACAACATGGACTGACTAATATCCTAATGTCCATATTGTTTATGAAGCCCTGCAAAAAATTCATATATTCTTTCTTTCCTTAAATCAAAGCTCCTGTCATGTGTAACGTTCTTCAGTTCAAGTTCAATTATAGGAAGAAAAACTCACAAAGTCGCACTTTTGAGTAGCAAAGAACATAACAAATTTTCCTTTGTAGTAACCGAAGAACATTATACAAGACAGGACCCATAAGTAATGGTGCGTAGCCGTTGTTGGTTTAGCTCAGACTGAGTGCAGCGGGCCCAGACGCTTTCGTCGCAGCTTTGCGTTTACATAATGGTTATAGCTACTTATGTTCTACTTATAGGTAAGTATATTACTGTTAAAGCTATGTGGAGTCCGTCGCCTTTTATTGTCATGTGGATTTCTGGCCGCATGTGGGTCGTGCCCGCATGCGTGCCGCCCGCAACCTATCGTTCGTGGTCTTCGCAACATGTTTTTAGGGTCTTTTTATTGTCATCCGTGGAACACGCACGCGGGTCGCTTTGGAAACGCCGCACGCATGCGGGCAGAAATCCGCATGACAATAAAAGCGCCCTTAGCTGTGATAGTTTTCCTTTTAACTTCGTTATGCCGTGAATTTTTTAACATTTCTAGAAACAACTGCCATGATTTTTTTTTTCATTTCTAGTAACAACCGTTTAGCTGGAAGAAAGATGGGGGACATGACTTTAACAAAAAAAATGCATATTAAATGTGGCGTTTCGCTAGTTTAAAGGAATACGGTACAAATCTAACTTTGAGAATATCAAAAAGTTGTTTCTTCTTACTCACCGCCGCCGCCTTCGGGTCATTTACAAGTATAGTTTTCTCGTGTTTTTCTTTGAAGCTGTGCTGTTTACTAGCTTAGAGGCCCCATGGATCCATTGTTTCAGGCTTTAGCAGAGTGCTTGATGAGTTAGTGCACTTGCAGCTAATTATTTTCGTTCGAACACAAATTATGTACGGCCGCGCTCCGCCATTGCAAAAAAAGAGACAGTGGCGCTCCCTTGCGGCTACTTGTTAGTAGTTTCCGTCGCAATACGGCAACATGGCGGCGGTTTGGCGGGTGATTTGAAATCTCAAAGTTTGTATGAAAACCCAACATTAAAGCTTAATATTTCGAAAACGGATCCCTAAATTGAAAAATGATTTTCGCAAACCTACTATATTTTAAAAAACCTACCCAACGACTCCCTAACTAATTAATGTTTTGTACAATAAAGAGATTACAAACAAACAAACTCCCCACACCATGAGATAGTCGAGAAAAAAATTTCATCCCCACTTCACGTGTAGGGGAGGTACCCTGAAAGATTTTATTTTACGACTTTGTCGGCGTGATTAATATACATATCCGTGCCAAATTACTGCTTTCTAGTACATACTAATAGTCTCTGAGCTAAGCCGTGGACAAACAGATAGACAGACAGAAAGACGAACATGGCGAAACTATATCCTTGTCGACTAGGGAACCCTAGAAATTGAGTGTCCTAGAAGTGACGTTTTTAGTACAGAGGTGCATAAAAATTAAAAAAAATCTATAGGAACTGTTCACAGCTGACGACAGCTCTTCAGCGGGAAGTGAGGTACCTTCGCCAGGCGAGGTGGTATGCCTGGGGACCGGCCGTGGTCCAACCGCGTGGTCCGCCGCATCGCGACGCGCGTCGCGATGCGGCGTCTGCGGTAAGTAGAGAACGCCAGGCCTAAGTGCTCAACTCAAGTCCAAAGATGAGTCAGGACGAGGAGGTTCAGGCGTGCGGTGCAGGGGAAGCAGGCGTCGTGGAGCGCGTGCTCTATACAGCGTGGGCTGCCGACAGCTTGCTGCCTGAAAAGTGAAGCTCGCTGGTTCCATGGTGTACGATGCGGCGTCAACGGGTTTGCGAACCTGATGGGCTTCAGAGTGAAGTATCAGGGCCAGGAAGCTCAATTGATGGCTTTCGTTGGTCCTGGCAAACTTCGATGTACTGGACTGCTGTGCTGCTGCGGCTTGCATTACCAACTGGAGGGTTGTTGAGGAGTGTGATGTCTAAGGTTGCGCCAGGATGTTCAGCGTCTGGGGTCACCACTGTAGGAACTGTGTGTTACCACTCTTCGGAGGAAAAGGGAGGTACCTCCGCCAGGCGAGGTGGTATGCCTGGGGACCGGCCGTGGTCCAACCAATGATGGTTGGAAGTTGTATAGTTAATCTGAAGAAACTTTCAATAGCGCGATCTAGGTTTAGTTCGTGGAGGTGCGATAGATGTCGCCACAAATCTAAGGCGGAAAACACACTGCTCCGCTTACCGCGACGAATTGCGGTGGAGCAGATTTAAACTTTGTACTGTAAAATGTAGATTTGTAAACAAAAACCGCGGGGTACCATACCACACACTTCCACCGATTCTCCGTCCGGAGGCGCGATTCGCAAGACACGGATCCGCGCTCCCGGACGGAGACACGGTGCGATTCACAGGTATACCACTGCACCGCAGTACCGTCCGAATTTTTGTCTACGACGGAATTCGGACGAAAACCGTCCGGTGGGGCGGAAACCGCGCCTTCGTCGTGCACCGCAGCTTCGGATGGAAACCGTCCGGTGGAGCGGAACGCTGCCGCATGCGAATTTCGTCGCTTCGCGCTCCCGTCCGATTTCCGCCTCAGTGTGATACCGTAACCGCGTAAAAGTCGTCCCAGGAAGGGGGAGGATGATGGAAGGACCCCATAAAGGGGGTTGTTTTAGGGTAGAAATGGGCCATTCGGGATATACTGTATATGTACGAATATTAATCGACACATTAAAATCAGGGAGGTTGGGGATGCAGATTCTTTGAAATCCGCGGATGCGGATATTTAAAGGCTCATCCGGGGATGCGAATCTTAATACTACACAAAAAGAGAAAAGGACTACATAAAAAAAATCGCCCCCACCCACAACAGATTCCATTCGTATCTCAGTCAATACATCTGTGCAGCCTGATATTTTTTTGCTATGACGACATCCGCCGTAGATATGGGGTTTTCATGCAAATCAAATTTGATTTCCAATACAAATTTGGAGGCTCATTTGATCAAATAGTATGAGGAGTTCAAAAACTTTTTTGCGGGAAATTTGTTCAGATTCATGAGTAGTTGTAGAAAGTTGTTGTTACAACATACAACTTTTCACCTCTACCAGCTAGTAAACTTTACACGATAGTGATAGAAGCCGGTGTTCGAAATTCGAACACTTTAACTAACATTCGCAGCAACAAGCTGCTTTGAGTCAACAGATTAATAAATAGTTTTTCACCTGTCCAGCGCGAAAATATCATATTTATATCTAAGGTATTTATAAAAATGTTAAGTAGCGCAGTTTCCGAACGCAACCTCTAAATTAAAAACATTATAATAAAAAACTATATTGCCTCTGGAGAGAATTTAATCAACTACGATTTTACTTTACTCGCTGGTCGAAATTTGTATTTTTGACATGAGAGCAGGTCATTTTTATGTCTCGTACCTTTAAATCACTCACAATGCTCAGTAGTATATATAAGAATCACTTGCTACGCTCGTGATTCAATTCTAGACTACCTCGTTAGCTCGTGATTTAAAGCTAGCACTCGAAGCAAAAAATAACTTTGCTCATTAGTTGAACAATCTCGTATATTTTAATAAATTCCTATCGTTTTTGGATTGAAAATGGTTATTATTATTTTAATGGGACGTCACAATAATTTTGAAACTAATGCCACTTCTGTTGGTGGGTGCGGATAGGGTCCATATAATTTTTTGCATAGTCCTTTGTATGGATTTGTATGGGCATAAATAAATGAAAACTGGCTAAGTGCGAGTCGGACTCGCGCATGATGGGTTCCATACCATCGTACAATATTTGGAATTCCACCAAAAATACGTTTCTGGTGTCACCCTACCAGCCCCTTTAATTTTTAAGTTTTTTAATTTTTTTATGGCATAGTTGACAAACGAGCACATGAATCACCTGGTGGTAAGCGATTACCGCCGCCCATAGGCATCCGCAACCTCAGAGGAGTTACAAGTGCGTTGCCAGCCTTTGTTGTTATAGTGGCAACAGAAATACACACTGTGAAAATTACAGCTATCTACCTATTACGGTTCATGAGATACAGCCCGCTGAGAGAAAGACGGACAGACGGACAGACAGCGGAGGCTTATTAATAGGGTCCCGTTGATCTTTGGGTATGGAACCCTAAATAATAATACTAATCCTTGTTTTTTTATTAAATTATTAAAGTATTGAAAGTTAAAAACCTGGACCATTTTATCTGATTAAAAGTAACTTTGCTGCCTTTTGGTGTAATAATGTACTTTGCTACTTACTTGAAAATATTACTGGTTTATAAAATTGTATGAATAAAAAAAAACTTTTTTATAGAGCTTTTGTTATTAATTATACAATTATTATTAATTATTTATATTAATAATTACAATTAATAATTTACAAAATTATATTCCTGAAATAAATTTTACAATAATTAGCTATGCTGTCCTAGATCCGCATCCGCATGAAAATACGCATTGAATATTGCGGATGATATAGATACGGATGTCAAAATTTATGCGAAAGCTCCATATTTACGGATGCGGATGCGGATATTAACAATATCTCTGATTAAAATGATTTATTTTTGTTTTTTATATTATTTTATTGTATTTTTTAGCTTTCGTACTATGGCGCTGAATGTCGCCATACGTATAATATTTTTTTACATTATTTATAGGTACCTAGCAAGTTATTTGATGTTGATGTTTTTGTAATCTATATTTAACAGTCTTTTAGTGAGTTTTTTTTACTATCTGTGGAATACCTACTTACGCGTAATTTTGTGCAGATCAAACGAATCCGAACATATTTGTTTAGAACTATTACTATTATACAAAATAAAGTGCGAAAAGGCCGGAAATGGGTAGTGGCCGGCAAACGGGTCGCGTGACCTTACGTACGTGTGTGACGCTTTATACATATAAGTTTAATGTATCGAAATTTTATTGGATAACCTGAAATACTGTTTATATTTATTATTGTGTACCATATAAATAAATAAAAATGGACTGAGAAATTTTACATAATTAGTAATAGCATAAAAACTATTATGCTATGATCTTAAAGGAAAATCTTTTGGATACTTATACAAAAAGATGTCCAGCAAGATATAAAACTATACTGAAAAATAAAACTTAATCGAGAAATTATTCATCGGAAGTAAAATCGAAAAATCATGTTTTGCTTAACTTAGGCGTCACAAAATTCGAAAAAGTATTGGATACTGCTATATACGCGTGCCATTAAGTTACTACTAACGAATAGTACAGAAATATTCGATCGAGCAATTATCCACCGAATTTTAAATGCAATTTTCATGTTTAGGTATAAAACACATACTTCCAGCCACAAAATCTTTTGGCTTCCTTGTCATCTTCCATCTATACACTATCCTTCACAATCGTGCAAAGTTTCAATGATAGAGAAATTAATGTTGGGGTCTCCATACAAAGAAACTCCTCGATGACTGGGCTAAAATAAAATACCTATTAATAAATGGAGTTATATGGGTTAAATCATAACACACGGAGGCGTAACCCTTAACCGCATGTGGTCCTAAAATGATGTTCTGTTGTCAGGTCAAGGTCCAAGCTTTATTTCTCTTCTTTGATCAAGAATTTGCTTCAGACGTAGGCTTAAATTAATGATCTTCCATTTTGCGTCTGAAAATGTATTAAATAGTACGTAAATAAAAGATAAAGTAGATAGTTAACCCGTCCAAAAATGACGGGTCCACTCGAGTATTCATACTCACATGAATAGCATATAACATGGAGGCGACTGGCGATCTTTCATTAAAAATACACCAGGTAATCCTTTGCCTGCCGCAGTTCCAATGGACATAAAAAATTCATACAAATGAGAAAATGATGAGATGATCTTTTGACTACAATCTCCGCCTAATGCTTTAATTATGTTTTTACGTGCGTGATAGTAATGGACACTGGCATAGTATAAACATTAGCACAGTATAAACATTTGTACTATACATATGGACGCTCCCAGTCCTTCCAAAGGCGACTTTACCTGCGAGTAAGATCCGGTGACAGTTGCTTAGCGCAAAGCTACGCTTTACGACACGGAATCTGAAAGAAGTGATGGGGAACAAAAAATTTTTGAACTTAGCGAAGCATCTGCGCAGCATCCTGAAAAACTTTAACCGAGGCACCCACAATAACAAAAAAAAATAGTATTAGCAGCTAATTCGTATTACTTTCCAAAAAAAAACCTTACTGAATTTTTTTGGGGAAAGTTGTTCCGTAGGATGAGTAGAATCATTGTTTCAGTTTCCGACAATTATTTCTTTAAAATACATGACTAAAATACATTTTTTACAAGGTAAGTTACAGACAGTGCTGCAAAAACCACCATTTAGATTATGATTAGTTTCCAGATCTTCTGACTACAATTTTTCTGATGAATGCATACGAACCAGTATGAGTTTGCGCCGCCTCTTGCCAGGGACGGAAGCGGAGATTCCGCACTGATACCTGCCGCGGATGTTGTCACCGAGCGGCGAAGCAACGTGGATATTCTGTGCCATATTCTAATGTACACACTCAACACAAATATTGTAATAACAGACCGATAAGGCACAGAACATCCACGTTTATTCAACTTCTAATGTAGAACATATTAAAATAAGGCACAATTTACTGACTTCTATTCTATGGATATTCGTCTGTCCCTCCCTATAAAAACCTATATTCTGTTCCTATTCTTGGGAGAAAAGGGGAGGACTTCGGTCGCGAGAGGATGTGCTATGATAAGTTGCCAGTTGAATTTGAAAGCCGAGCGAAATGGAATAGGGCATTTTATTTGCTATAAGTGCATACTTATAGCAAATAAAATGCATTCAATTGACAAGGCGAAGAAAATTGTCACACTCCGGACACTATACAAATTATAATAGTTACTCGACTTTCCTTCCTGACACGTAAGAACGAGAAAAATAACTAAGCGACGACTTTGTGGACCGTCATCAGACCATACCCACATATGGGGTAAGGTCTCCTTCAAAGAGTTTTACCTACTTTTTAACACGTTCACTGTCCATGACTCCAAAAAGAGTCACAAATTTGACGGCCCCAAGAGTCCATGACTCCGTATGGAGTCACAAGATATTTACGTTAATAGAGCTTGAGTTTACCGTAGAGCAACAAATGATCGTTATTTTCATAAAAGTTCAATGAAATGAAATAAAATGTGTTTTTGCAAATAAATAAAAAAAAATTATTTATGTATTTTTTTAATGAACTCCTCAGTAGGGATTCAAACTTATATAGGTGGACAGTGAATGTGTTAAATTACATATATATTATACGTTATTTATATCCATTATCTTCGTAGCTCGCGAACTCAAAGCGTAGTTCTAGAGAATAGTTGAAAAGGCCATTGTTAAGGCTCGCGCGACTCCAGGTTGACGGTTCGCTTTAAAGGGTAGCAAACCGGGTCAGCGATCGTTACATCGACATGACACTCCATTATATTATACTAGGGTCCGACTACCAAGGCAAGATTTACTTAAAAACAGACTGTCACTTTTACACATGAAGAAACTTGGTGTGCTTACGACCACACGAGGATACACATTCTGTAGTAAGTGCTACTAGAGGGGTATGATGGTCGCGTTGCGTACGTCCGTAGGTGTAAATCTTATGGCTTATGCCCTATAGTTCATTCCAATCAAAAAAAAGCAAAAGGTAAACAAACGTAGTATGCAGATGACATTGACAGGTGTCAGTTCCATACCCAACTAGCAAAATGTAGTCCTATATTTATCTCAAGACTACTTTTTTTAACTTTATTTCACTCCTATATCCTCTTAAAAGCCTGGATTTGGGCACTCCTTATAAGAGCATTTAGTTTTAAATCCAACCTACAGGGTGTAACAGAAAGGTGTGATAATACTTCAAGGTTGGCTTTTACCCATCAAACTGAACAACTTTTGTTCTACAACTTTTTTGAAATCGGTAAGGTTCGAGTTAATATTTTTTAAATCACCTTTCACCCAGTTGTCAATTATGGATGGAATAAATATTGCATTTTTAAATAGATTTTTTTTTTGCATAACCCCATTACTGCTACGAGCGTGCCCGCGTAGCATAGAATTTGCTACGCTAAGTAGCGTAGCGTTGTTTCTGTTAAATGTAGAGTTTTTTTTTTATAGACAAAAAATATTAATTTTAACGTTGTTTTAGATTTGATATTTAGAAAAAAGAGTATGTTAATTAATTAAGAGCCAAATAATATTTAAGGAACCTATTTAAATTATATTATTATTATTTTATTTTTTATTTTTACTTTAGGCAAAGGGGCAACCTATGAAAGCTTAAAATTTTTACACATTTTAGGAAAAATTGTTATTTTTGATACTCGTATTTAATAAAATTAACTCAGATGACTAGCAGCCATATTCCCTTTTGTTATTTTGTATTCAAGTGTATAATAAGTATTGAGGGTAAAAAAAAATAAGTAACACTGAGTTTCAATTAATAACTGCAAATATGAGCAAAGACGACGCTAACAATGTATTTAGTTTGACAAAAGCGCCTAAACAAACTTTAATTTATATACATATAAAGTATTTTCTTAATTTTCACACATAATTTATCAGCTTTTGTCACATTTATTATGTTTATTTTAGAATATGCCCGTCCCTCGTACGGATTGTACTCGCAAACATTACTAAGCTTTTAAATACGTATACATACAGATTGTAGTACGAAACAGGTGTAGGACTCGGTAACCGGGTGTAGGTGTGTAGGTGTAGTTCTACTTGTTAACAACCCATTACGTCCCCACTGCAGGGGCACGGGTCTCTTCCTATACATCGGAAAGGTAAGGCCATACTCCACACACGGGGGCCAAATCCGGATTGGTGGAGGTTGAGGGGCTAGTGGCCAACCCCAGTGTCAGAAGTTTTCAAGCCGCCTAGAAAGTCTATTTACAGGTTCTGGATTGGATTTTGATACCCCACTACACGAGGAATCTAATTTTTCTTTGAACGTCACTCTACCGGCCAGCTTGTATAAGGTTCTATTTATTAAACTGTAAAACTTCTCTTGAACAACATCCCAAAAAATATTTGGTCTCTTCATACAAATTGATCAGCTGTTGCCCGATTTTGTATTTGCGATTTCAGAAAAGCCGTGGGACAAAAGTGGTTCAGTATGTTGAATAGTTACCTGGTTCTACATCTATTTTGTTACATTCTGTATACAGGTATTAAAAAAGTGGGTTTGAAATTTCAAGGGGTTACTCAGAATCAAGTATAGAATACAGGAAAAATATTGAAAAAATCCGATCTAACTTTTTTTCCAGTTTTCCATACAATTTCTTACTCTATTATTATATACTTTTATTCCACACTATTCAGATTTAGAATGGGAAACTGAAAAAAAAATTGTAGATCGGATTTATTCAATATTTTTCCAGTAGTCTCTACTTGATTCTGAAAAACCCTAAATTTTCAACGGACTTTCTTTTAACATCCCGTATATACTTACTCCAAATACCGGACACATACACGAATTATATATCACAGCTCGCAGAACGATGACAAACGGCATTATGTCATAAATACCTACATAAGTAAGTGTACAATACGATGTATGTCAGAGACAGAGCAGTATCCAGGTGAACAGATCTGTGACCCCCCTCTCTGCCATAAAAATATGAAAAAAAACATCACGCAGTCAATATATAGGGTGACTTTAAATTAGTTCTTAATACGAAAGGCTATGAATGTGCTCATGATAACAAACAACTTTCCCTAAGAAACCCATAGCAAATCGCAAAAAAACTTGTGTAGCCTTTCGTAACAAGAACTAATTTAAAGTCTGTTACTATATAGGTATAGTAACAGAGAGTGGGCATATTATTATGAGGAAGTGGAAATGGTCATAGTGTTGGAATGAAATATTACAAAAATAAATTTGTCTCACTTTAACAGGTAGTTAAGGTAATCTTTCTCCGTCATATGTATGTAGTTTGGTTTAATGTAAAACCCTTTATTTCATACAATTCTGTTTACATGATCATGCCTCTTGAACAAGACATTCTAAGAAGTGGACTCTAGCCATTTCACCCCTGCAATATTTTTTTTAAGCTACTTCAATAAAATTCTGTCTTAAGTCTGTCAATTATTTTTTTGTTACAACCTGTATTGGTATGTTAAATAAATAATTTGAAAAACGACATTAAAGGATGTCGAGGCAACTACAACATAATGTATATAAGGTGCTACTTTATTAATGCCCGATATTTTGGTCAGTGCTCCTGCTCCTGATTCTGATCAACTTTCCCCAAGGAACCCATAGTCAAATCGTAAAAAAAATGTTGGGCTCTTCATACTAATTTAGCCGCTCGGCTGATTGATTTGTATGAAGAGTCCAAAAATTTTTTTTCGGTTTGACTATGGGTTTCTTGGGGAAAGTTTATCAGAATCAGGAGTAGAAGCACTGACTAAAATATCGGGCACTAATAAAGTAGCACCTTATATATGTCAAAGTCAACAAAACTTTGGCATCGCAAATTCCTCAAAGGTTACGAATATTGGGTCCTCTCTTATAGTTCATTCCAATGAAAAAAAAGCAAAACTACTATGGAATTGACACAATGTCATGCCAACGTCAGTTACACAATAAGTTTGTTTACCTTTTGCTTGTTTTTAATTGGAATGAACTATAGGTGGCCTCTCCTCTCACTGGAAGTGGCCCTGGACACAGAGTTAATGGTCCATACGTACGTTACGCGGCCCAGTTTTAAGCGCCGCTGACGTAAATTATGTTTATTGCTTGTTCGCTACGTGTATGTATTCAGTAATTATGATTTTTACAGTCTCTACAAAGGTTTAAGCGATTCTTCATTTGAAATCATCATTAAGAAATCATAGAGAGAGGCTTTGATGAGGTACTGACGTATATTTCGTGGAGGTTTTTTCTTTGGTCTATAACGTTACCACTACTAACTAGAAATCACGACGCGCCTATCAGATACTTGCCGCACCCGCATGCTCAAATTCCTTGGACACATCGCGCGGAGAGAACCAGAGTCCCTTGAAAAACATATTCTAATGGGCAAAGTGGAGGGGAAAAGAAAAAGAGGCCGAGCACCAGCTAGATGGTGTGACCAAACTAAAGATTTGCAACTCCACCTGCACGAAGCTCTTCACACCGCTGTGGACAGGGAAAAGTGGAAGTACCTGACTCGGCCCAAATCTACAGTTCTCACTGACTTGACCTCATGATGGTCATGATCCCCACTTCCTGGGGTTACGACTTAGAAGAAGATAACGTTACTTTACAAAGGAACAGCGGAACATATCAACGCTATTAACATTGATGTTTGGCGGTAAGACTTAGATAAGATGGTGGTAGCTCGCCAGGCGGGCTCAGGAAAGTTCCTACCGCCAACCAAACCGATATCTTACCTTGAAGCAACTTGAAGTGATGTAGGGATACATAATATAATATTTACTACCAATAAAATAGTTCCTGTCATAAATGTCAAACTTATTAAATAATTTTATGGGTTCTATACCCAAGTAGAGTCAGTAGCGCTTCCATCACAAATATTTACCTATTTTTGCTTTTAGTGTAACACTGGTATGTCTTTCTATGACCATTTTCATTAGTTTATATACGATTTTCTCAACTTTGCTGTGATTATAAATTTCTCTATTTATTTATAGCGCAATGACAAAATGTCTATCTTCATGCCTGAACACATTTCAGTGTAGGTAAAATTCAATTTTTTAATAAAATACAAAAGCCTTAAATTTGTACCAAAGTTTGTAATTTTAAAACATAATGAATATTAATTAATATTTATACAATAAAATTTGTGAGTACAATTCAGATTAATTATAAACTTTCTGACAGTAATAATATGTTTTTTATAAATTTCAACATCAAATACCTATCTCAAGGTTATTATATAATCTTTATTTTTATTATTTATTTATTTATTATTATTTATCATTAGTAGGTATTATAGTAGTATTCTATTAAACTTACTAATGCACTATACAGAATTACGCGAAATGCAAAAATTCCAGAAAAAGAAAACTATTTACTATGTCGTTCCGATGCAACTATGTTGTTCAGCTTTCACGTGAAAAATATAGTAATTTTTTGAAACATCAAAATGCGTTGTTGTGACATTAAAATGCGTTCAATTTAAAAGCTAAATCTATGATTCATTCGGAAATGGCGCCAGTATTCATATCGTAATACAAGTTCGAAAATTTTGTCCTAATTTTAGGTCGTTGGGTCTTTATACGACGATTTGAAAAACTTAATTGGGTCTAACTACTACTAAACCTATGTTCTAAATATAGGACGTTGGGCCTTACGAGGTTAAACTAAAATCGACCAAGGTATCTCTGATAGACACTTGACTATCTTAAAAGTGTTAAAATTAGTCAAACACATCGCCCATCCTAATTTCAAGCCGTATGACCATGTGCTATTTTCCCTGTATATTATTATTAAACAAAAATATAATATAGAAATAGGAAAAAGTCCACACATTTTGATAATTATTTTACATTAATGGCATCACAGTACAATCGAACATATGACGACCGTTTTACAACATCCACGATACAGTATAATACCCAAGGTAGTATTTTTAAACTAAAAATTATTAAACAACCTCGAGGAAAACTCAATGAGTTGTCCAAAACACAGGTAGGTGGAGAAGTTAGTTAATTAATTGAGCGGGCCAAGGCAGCAATTAGCAATTTCGCACAAACCCTAACGATGTTTGCGTTTACCTCTCGGTCGTACTGAAGGAAGGAAATGGTAGTGCAGAGCTGTTAGTATATTTAGGAGCACCTTGTACATCAGAAACTTTATTTTATGAAATCTTGCTATAATTTATGAAGTTATTTTAATCTATTCGCTTCCCAAAAATTAATCCGTGGTACACTGATTCGTGTGAGTGTGGTCGAGGCGAATTTAACTATTGTTTAGTGAAGAATACAAAATATCATATGAGTTTACTCACGAAACTAAACAACTTTAACATAGGAACATGGTAAATCTGTAGAAATTTTCAAAAAAAAAATTCATTAAATTCAAAATATAAGAACTTCTATGAAAAAATGTGTCGGAGGGTTTTTGGCCTGTCGTTTCTTCTCACTCCCAAAACGGCGGGTATACCAGTTCCGAGTGACCTTCGAAAAAAGCGTAGCAGTGTACAACTTTTCAAAGTGTCTTTTGTTTCTTTTGACTACGAGATGAACTTCGAATAAAATATGACATTTTAACTTTCAATATTTTTTCGAACGAGCCACAGGTTTCTCAGAGATTTGTCAATTTCTAAAACCCGAAACAGTCTCCGTAAACTTTCGCATTTCTAATATTAGTAGGATTAAGAGTTTCACTAAAAGCTTACTTAGTTATAATGTGGGTCGTTAAAAGCGCTGGCAGTGAGTTTGTGAGCGATGGCCGGTGGCGGCATCATCTATTCATGGCGGGCTTTATTGCGGGAACGAATGGCGCACACGACGATGTGAAGCCCAAAGATACACTGGACATACACATGCAGTTTAAGCACAGAATCTTCAATCTCCTTATAAAAGAAAACAATAGGGTTTTTCACCATTTTTTGAAAAGTATCTCAAATTGATCATTAGGTGAGAAAAAGTAAAAAATATTTTTTTAAATTTTTTTTGAAACCTATAAGTACCCCAAAAATACATTTTAAATTACCATTTCCAATTAGCGCGCGAAAACGATAGCCGCCATGATGCTTAGGTCGTGACGTCATTTCAGGAGTAAAGAAAACAGCTCTGTACTAAAATTTTGACACATATCGCGAACAAAATGTCATTGTTTACCACTATTGTGACGTCACCTGACAACCAGCATGGCGGCTGTCGTTTCAGACATTTGAATAACAGATTAAAAAACTTGATTTTAGTAAATCAAAAATAAAATGTTTTTTCTCATTTTATTGTATAGAAATCATATTAAACCGATTACGTATTACAAATACCACAGTAAATAAGCAGTTTTAGACGTTTTCTTGTATAGAGTAAAATACCCTATTGCATTGCAAGTGTAGTAGTTCCCTTTTGATACAAGAAAAAAATAGCTCGCAAAACTGACAACAAATGGGAGAAGAAATGTTGCAACCGCGGGCTGGAAGCCAAGACTGGAAGAAAGTTGTTGCAATGTAAACGCAGTGTTGGTCGGGTCCTGGTTAATGGACTGTTCATCTTGTCAGGCTAGCAGGAACTAATAGTAACTTACTAATGTACACATTATCAAATACTTGTTATAGGTAATTAATAAGACTTTTAGTAAATTTAGACTATGCCTTAAAATTTATCGAAAATACACATGTTTAGTTAGCCTGTACACCTGTTCTGTTCTATTGAAGTTCCTTATCTATCTATTAACGTTACTTACAAAAAAACCGGCCAAGTGCTAATCTACCTGTTTCCATTATTGAAATCAAGCAAAAAATGCCAAAAAAAAACCACGTTTCTAGTATAGGAGCCCCTTTATTTTTTATTATTTGCTGTTATAGCGGCAATAGAAATACACACTCTGTGCTTTCAACTGTCTACCTATTACGGTTCATGAGATACAGCCCGCTAACGGACCGACGGACGGACAGCGGAGGCTTTGTAATCCCGTTGGCCTTTGGGTTCGGAACCGTATTATGTAGGAACTTGCATTTAACAAGATCAAACCTATCTATAGTTTAATATTTCGTAGCGTACACCATTCGCAAATGGGGATGAAACGCCGGACTGAGTTATGTATTTGCGATGTGCACAGTCTCGTCAGCAACTTGTTTCGCCGCTGAATAGAAACCAGCGTTAATTGTTGGTGCGCTTGCGTTTTGAGTTGCGGATAGATTATTATTATAATACAAATAATAAAAAAATATCCGGGACAAATCACACACGGATCAATCATTAGTTATACAAGGGCTAACAATGAACTGAAAATTTTTAAACTGTGGCTTCTACTCATGAAACTGAACAACTTTGAAATTTGAAATCCATACTGAAATCTCAAAAAATTTTGACTCTCCGTACGAAATTGGCTGAGTGACTGAGTTATTTGTAGGAAAAGTCCAAACTTTTTTCGAATTTTTATAGGTTCCAGAGGAAAAGAATTGTTCAGTTTCGTGATTAGAACATCTATTCCGGGAGTGTTCTTTTTACACCCTTTATAGGTACTTGACCAATATTTTAATCAGACTATTAATTTACAACCTCCACCAATCCGGACTTGGCCCCCGTGTGTGGAGTATGGCCTGACCTTCCCGAGGTATGGGAAGAGATCCATGCCCCTACAGTCGGGACGATATGGGTTGTTAAAGACTAATTTAAATTTTAGGGACTTACCGTAAAGAGCACGAAGTCACACTGGTGACTTAACCCCATTCCGGTAATTCAGGGACCAATTTAGGAGCAACTAAGGCATTTAAAGTTGATTTCCAAAGACCTAATAAGAAATAGGTTCCTTTCAATCACGTTTGTAACGACATCTCCGGTTTGTGGACTGAAAGCCTGCGTACATGCCTATTCCGTTTTACCGACCGCAAATTCTATTACGTGTTAAAAGCGGCCAAATTGGATTCCGCGGAAGCAATGGTTTGGGCTGATCGGGACTATTCTGCCCTCTTAAGAGAGGAGGCCGCAAAGTATACGAAAACTAAGGCGGAAAACACACTGCTCCGCACATCGCAACGAATTGCGGTAGTCCAGATTTAAACTTTGTACTGTATAATTTTGATTTGTATACAAAAACCGCAGGGTACCACACACTGACGCCGCATCTCCGTCCGGAGGTGCGATTCGGACGACGACGGATCCGCGCTCCCGGACGGAGATACGGTGCGATTTGCAGGATATGCCACATTGCTCCACAGTACCGTCCGAATTTTTGGGTAGAAAAGTAGGGAGGGATTCACGAAATGACCCTTGTTACAAACAAAAAAAAGTATCCGAGTCAAAAATATATACATACCTATATACACGTTAGAATATTAAATAAACTCATGATGAAAATCGTCGTGCACCGCACCTTCGGACGAAATTCGGACGGAAACCGTCCGGTGGTCCGGAATCCTTGTCTACGTCGTGCACCGCAGCTTCGGACGAAATTCGGACGGAAACCGTCCGGTGGTGCGGAACGCTGCCGCATGCGAATTTCGTTGCTCCAGACTCCCGTTCCACAGTGGGGCAGCGAACCCAGTTTGATGATATTAATTCTAAGTTCGAATTTTTTGATTATAAACTATTACCATTGTTTACGTTTGCGGTCTGAATTATTTTTATTACATTCTCCTCACATGAAACTGTATAACAAATTATAAAATAATTAATAAATTTTACTACTAGATAATTAAAATACTTATCATTTAAAAAGCTTTTTATTTACAATTCAATATACTTTTTTACATAATAAAAAGAGAAATAGCACAGTTAAAATACAATATAACAAGAAAAGATACAATGGGCGGCCTAACGTAACTTTTATTGCAAAAAATAAGTTTAATGAACTAGACATAATTGAATGAATTATGATATTTAAACTAAAAATGATGTTCTCTAATAAAACAAGGTAATATCATTCATTGCTATATAATAACTTCTTTCAGGCAACCTTAGCGATTTTTATTTTTAATTTGTAATTTATACTTCTTTAAACATATTTATTGCGTCTTCATGAAAACATTTTCTTTTCGAAATACTTAGTGTCCTAGAACTAGACACTTCAGGATCTGATGATATTAGCATTCTATTCAAACTATCTACTAAATTGTCTTTTCTTGACGTTTTACGGCTAAAGAATTGCCGGAAATCTTTGAAATCTTTGTTTCGTGCCTCAAGTGTTTCTTCGCTCAATAGACCTATAGGAAGTATACAATTGGACACTATCTCCGGCCCATGAATGAGAATTTTATGAGCACTAGTACTCATGTAGTACCACGGATATAATAGGTCTACATATAAACGTGCTGTTTCCAAACAGTAATTTCTAAATTTTTGTACATCAAGCTGAAATCCGCTACTTAAGCACTGCAATATGACATGAAATCTCTCTATCAAATTTTTATCTATGCCAGTAATTTGAGCAGAAGTATCAGGATCTGAAAAAAATCTTCTAGCTACGTTTCCAGTATTTGTATTACCATATCCAGGTTATGGTTTATCGATTATAAGACCAGTTTGTTCCCTAAATTCTGCTTGAATTCTCTGTTTATTTTCTTTTACGATATTTGCATTCGATTTATTTTGTCTCCACACCTTAATTGGTAGTTTATATGCCACATGTAATAAACATTCGAATAAGCGTATCCACGAATGTAAAATAGATATACCAAATGACAAGTAATCTTCATTCAGCGGACGCTGAATCATACTATCTATGTTATTAAATTGTTTTGATGTTGCATTACAGAGATAACACTTAAGAGCAGAAGTTGTATCAGTCAGATCATTGCACACCTTCCCGTCTATCATGCTAAATATTAACCTGTGTTTGATAATATACTGCGTGTCATTAAAATTTACCACTGTATTAGTTAAGTTTTCTATTTGTGTATCTATTAAACCCTTGACTCTGTGTACTAATGACTTAGACTCCTTTTCAAAAATTATGTGAGATGGTCTACAATAGCGAGGAGATGATGGACATGGATTTTGCCAATATACTTTATCGTTATCAGAAAGTTGTAGTGGTGAGAAACATGCTATAAACACAAATTTGTCGTCACTATCGCAGTCATTCAGATACTTTTGATGATACTGACTGTGGCCAGAACTGCCATCAAAACCCCATTTTGATGTTAAAATTAATTCATTATTTGAAGGTCTGTGGATATCTAGCACATTTCTTTGAACTTTTAGTATTTTTTCGGCTGTATGATTTAATAATGTTTGTATTGGCACTTCAGCTTAGGTTTCACTTACTGATATTCCTGATGGATAACATTTTAATTTTTCTTCCTGTACTTTTTTATAAGAGGGAAGAATATCTTTAATAAAACTTCGAATAACTTCATACTGTTCACGGGTAAGCTTAGCTTCAATCATCATGCAAAGTGCTTGAAAGGCAGTTAATTTTTGAGGTTCCGATTTGTTTTTAAATTTGTCAATAACCTCAGGACTACTAGTAGCTTCTTTTAAAATATTGGCAACATCACTTTGGCCACTACTTCTTAAACTCATTTGTGTTGCATAAACCAATTCACTGGTAGATACATTTTTACGGAGTTCGGCAGTTCTTTTTCTCTTCGTTTGTTCACTACTGCAAACAAATTCTTGTGCAGGGCGACCAGGACGCGAGGACTGCATCTGATGCGTAGGACACATACTAAATGAGATAACTTGGGACAGCCACCCAGACTCTTGCTTCATAAAAACTGACCGCGTTCGGTGATGCTTTTCCCATTTTTTCTTAAATTGATATTTTGAACAGTTTCAGGGCTTGTAATGAATCAGCATTCATGAGATTCTTTTGACAAGCGGTTTTTTCAAATAGAAATGCTTCAATATCTTCAAATTTTTTGTCCATATTTTTGAATTTACTTTTAAACAGAATATCAACTAAGTTTTTCCTTGTACATTGATATTGCTGCAATTCCAATCCTGAAATTCAAATTATTTTCTCTAATAAAGTAATATTTGTATGTTTACAAATGATTTTAATAAATTAAACTATTTAAAACAAAGTAGAAACTTGATTTGAACAAAAAAAATCTATTATTGCTGAATGCATATAAAAAATAAAAATAAATATATTCGGCAAAAGTAAAGCAGGTTTCTTTACGATTACTTATGCACTATATACCTAGCTATTATCATATAGCAACAATCGTGCTTAACTTTTGCCGAAACAGGAAATATTTAATATTTTAATAAAATTCAGTTTTATAGCGATAATTTGACCAATATCACTATTAAGAAAAAAATATAATATGTAATATACTCCACATACCTTCTTCTATATGATCCATATTCGAAGTAAACCAAGATTTATTCCAATCACCATAAAATAAATAAATTTTGCACAACACCGCACGCGCAGGATCGAGAGAAACGAACTTTGATAGTAATTTACGGTATTAACGAGGGTAGTTATAGAAAGACTATGTTTGTGATTTAATCTAGTACATATTTTAGTTTGCAAATACCCACAAAATTTCGAGAATACCTCCATTTCGAAAATTTTACTTCTTATCATTCCGTTGTATGAAGCTGCCCCTATGTGCGTTCGGTCTCCGCACCAGTGTGATATCCGCGTTAATATACTTTGCGTTGCGGCCTTCTTTCTTATGAGGGTTGTATTCGGGACGCACGCATGGCACAACGAATGAGGTTAGCGTTTCTATTTGTTTTCGAGAAGGATTGTATTGTATTAGTAACTAAAATTGTCGGCGAGGTTTAAATTTAGCTGCCATCTTCTTCTTTAGTTTTGAAGTTTAGAGAACACTGTTTATTGTGTTGGGACTGTGTCGCTGTATTGTAAGGTACCTTATCATATTGAAATTCAGGAATAAACTGTTTTTTATTGTTCGCTAAAATAATAATAATAAAACAATTCTATTTCAGACCACAGATGTATTTAAAAAATATTGCATATCCACTGAAAAATAAAGAGCAAATTAAAACACTGTTACATGGATAACGCATTTACCGAAAAAATGTTTGAACATCGAAATACGAATGAGATTTTACATGTTTTTGTAGGTGTAGCTGTAGGGTATGTAGGTATGTCCATTTCATTCTTACGACCTGTAGTCAAAACTGCTCAATGGGTTTTGGAAAAGGAGGTATCGTTCGCCTTATCCCTAAATTAACATAGGATATATTTTATAAAAATATATAATTAAAAATAATTGTCCCTAAATTATATTAATACCTATAGGTGAATTTTATTCGTAATCGGGTTTTTTGTTTTTTGTTAAATTGGTAGGTTATAAGCTGTTCTGTTACCTTCATAAACTAGCTTCCGCCCGCGACTTCGTCTGCGTGGACTTCAGAATTGGGACCAGAGAGAAAGAAAACGTTAAGGTGGCGCCATCTAGTGACGAAGTGGAAATTTTGAGTTTTTAAGCATTGTTCCGGCAACCCTTATGTTCTCTGGGATAAAAAGTATCCTATGTGTTAGCCGAGTGCTTTATCTATCTACCTACCTTTCATCCAAATCCGTTGAGTAGTTTCGACGTGAAAGTGGAACAAACAAACAAACATCCATACTTTCTCATTTATAATATTGTATAGTGAGACTTTATTTATAAACTCAAACTTAAATGTATTTTTTCAAAATTCAAATTCAATGTGAAAATATGATTTCCACTATAATTTGTTATACGTTAACATGCAATATTATTTTGCAATAAAACATAATAAATTTAATTTTAAATAACAATGAAATGTTATAAAACATATAACTATATGTCAGAAAGACGTGAAAACTTTATTTTACTTAACTTGTGAGGACGAGTTTTTGAGGCTCATGGTGTTACTAAAACAGGGTGTACTTACTACCTTCATTAAAATCATTGGTTTTTCGCTGAAAAGTATAAAAAAATGAAGACGCTACTTATGAAATTGAACTATCCCCATTTTCTTATAGGTTCGTTTATAAAATGTTTCTTAAATAAAGCGGTCAAGTGCGTGTCTGACCACGCGCAGTGTAAGGTTCCGTATTTGTAGTACTTCGACAGACACTGCTTCAAGGGGAAAACCTCCCGTCTTACAACAAAATTGACTACTACTCGTTAACTTGTAAAGCCTAATTAGCTGTGATAGTTTTCCCTTTAACTTAGTTATATTTTATACTACTGTCGTGATTTTTTTCACACTTCTAGAAACAACCGTTTAGCTGACGGGGGGGGGGGGGGGGGCATAACTTTAACAAAAATTTGCAATACGGAATTTTAGTTACATCATATTTTTTTTTTGTTTTCGGACTTTTTCCTTTATTTGTGCTATAAGCATTGCTTGTTGCCAAATTTCATGATTCTAGGTATACGGGAAGTACTTACCCTATAAGCTTTGATTCCAATGCGAGTGTCCAAATATGCGGCATAAACGGCCGTATCTTCTTGATCGCGTGGGCATAGAATTTTGATTTTTTCACAGCTTCCAGGGATTGCAGGCCTGAGAATTTGATATAGAGTTCAAGACATGTGTGATTATGAATTTATACGGAACCCTCGATGCGCGAGTCCGACTCGCACTTGGCCGGTTTTTTTTATAAGTACTTTGTGCAATTATTGTCAAAGTTTCGGAATATGTACTCGAATTTATTCGAAATATACCTACTTCGACGCAGGCGCAGTCACAGGCAAAAGGAAAAATTAACCAAGATAGCATCAAGAATCACAGCAGTCACAGCCTATCATGCATACGTGGAGTCAGTCCTGCGGTATGGTCTTATAATATGGGGCAATGGCACTAATATAAACTAAGTTTTCATATCGCAAAAAAGTGTATTTGTTCTATGTTTGGAGTAGCATCAGATGTATCATGTAGACCTCTTTTTACTAGGCTGAATGTGCTACCATTGCCTTGCCTATATGTGCTTGAAATGGCCACATTCGTCAAACTGCATAATGTGGCTAACTATAAAAAAGCCAGTGAAATGTCCTGCAGAAGTAGGAGATATCCCAACAGATTGGTCATGGATGACATTCCTCAAAGCACATGCTTCAAAAAAATAGTTTCTGGATGGGTCACACTATATTCAACAAAATTCCTGAAGACATTAAAAATTTACCAATGAGAGGATTCAAAACACAGTTGCATAAGTGGCTACTTCAAAATATGTTTTATTCTGTATCTGATTTTTTTAACTATCATAGTGTATAAATATAGTATAATAATTTGCATGCTGTAATATGACTATGGCTAAATATGTGATACAATATTCTATATCGTAAATACCATCTGACATGTACCTTATTTATTGGCAAATAAAGAATCGGAATCTGAATCTGAAAGGTGTTTAATTTATAATAAGACACAGATTTTGCAAATTCCTTTATTCATTACCAGAACAAAGAGCTCAGCAAGAAATTAAAGAAATTTGTCTCAACCTGGTAAGATTGATATTTTGTATTGAAACATCGAATTACCTAGGCTAATAAATAAAGGTTCATTTACTTATAATGATAAAATAATATTTATAATAACATTTTCGACAAGAGAGGTGGAATCTTTCATATTTGAAATAGAATGGAAAAAGGTTAGAATTTCCCGAATTTCGGCGTCTTCTCTGTCGTTGGAACGTGTATTTGAATTAATATCTAAATAAAATATTTACCTAAATATTAACTTGTTAGAAATTTCTGGTTGGTACCAATAAAGTACTCTTTAATTATTTTTCCTTCGTAAAAATATTATATTTTTTAGAGGAGACAATCATGAGAACGAAAAGTTTCACCTGCTTCGTTAGATGGGATTATAATTAATTTAGATGAAATAATAGTGATGCCGAGTAACTTTTTTATTTAAGTCATAATTTGCGTAAAATGCCCAAGTTAGGCCATATTCAGAGGTAATACATTTTTTGATGAATATATTTCTCTTGCCGAGCTCGTTGGTGCATTTTGAGTAGCTAAATAAATAATAAAATACATACCGAAACGAATTTTTGGACTCTTCATACAATGTTCGTGTAAGCAGCTGATCGATTTAAATGATAGGTTCGTTTTTTTATTCCTGTGAAACAAAATTTGTTCAGTTTAATGGTTTATTAAATTTTAATGAGTAAAATTTAGGTGCCTTACGTACTTATAAAATAGCTTTATTTTCCAGACTTTAATTCCGTATTGGTAAGTACATCGATCTAGATCTAGCTAATTCTTCATCCCTTTTCTCCTCTCTCATTTCATACTTTCAGAGAAAGCTTAATTGACTGTTAGGCGTAAACTAATTACAGCAATTACTTCAGAATTTCATGGAAAACGTCGTCTACAGACAACTCCTTTTGTGCCTGCTAGTTCGGTTGTGCGAATTCCAAGGACTCGTCGCCGTCGGCTATACCTTTGTTGACGTTCTGGATTTTTTAAATTGCTTTTGACTACACATCACATAAAAAGTTATGATATAGTCGAGAATGATACACGCAAACACAAATAAGGCCTATTTATTCTCGCCTCGAAGATCCCCAGATTGTAGGAATTGGGAAACACGGACGCAGGCAAGGAGTTCCACTTCTTCGCAGTTCGTATTTACAATGAGGAAGCAAAGCGCTTTGTACGAATAGGTGGAATGTCAAATACGAAGCGATGCAAAGCCTCCATGTGCTTAGTTGACTGAAGGTGAAATGGAGCTGGGGGAATTAGGTCATGGAGTTCTTGAGCACACTCTCAGAAATGAATTCGATGGAAAACTGGTAGAGGCAACTTAGTTCCGATGCTCAAGGCTTTGGAGCTCACATCCTTTAAAATCCTTATCGTCACTTGGCGCTTTGGTCGATAGCATCCAGGGGTTCCAGCTGGACTTGATGAAATGTGTTTTTATTTAAACTTAATATTGTATTAGGTTCCTAGGACAAAGTTATTTAGTTTCACCTACCTACCTTGAAGTATTGTTACACCTTATATAAATGTATAAATGTATACATTTAATAGTAATGTTTTTAGGTAGGTGACACTAAATAACTTTGTCCTAGGAACCTATGCTTAATACGTAAAAAAATATTTTAATACTTCATACATAATTTGTTAGACCTGTGCAGGATTTGTATGAAAACTCCTAAAATAATTCTCCTCTCTCCTCTACTCCTAAAATAAAAACTCCTAAAATAATTTACAATTTTTCAGCATTCACTTTGAAAAGTAGATTTGCACCTTATGAAAAAAACATTATGTAAGTATTTAATTATACTTCGTATGTACATGTTTATATTATAATAGAAGCTATCAGTTGATACTTGACTGAGTAAGGTATACTATTACGGCAAGCTATGTTCGAAACTATTTTTCAGTCCGTTTCAACTTTGTTCGGTCCTCGCCTTAGGGCTAAAGCCCCTTTTGAGAAGTCAAACAACTAGTTTGATTGAATTAAAATGTAGGTAAACTAAATTCTGTCTGCTGGCGAAGTGGATATATAATTTATATTCTATAAATCACTTCTAAGCGCCGAGGGATTTCAACAAACATTTTAGGAATTTGAGACACAAATTCTATAGTACAAATATTTTTTATAAGAAAACCATATATGTATATTTTTTGCAGTTTTAGTAAACTTGTAAAGCAAAGTTTTTAGTATTATGAGCAGAAATCCTACAATCTACATCGAATCCTACAATTGTTCTGTTAGACACTGTATACTTCACCAGATACCTATTTCAACGATCACCCTACATCTACCTTACAGTACAGTACACAATTTTTTTATCAGTAAATCTATTAATAAGATATTTACTTGTTTTTAGATAGACAGGCGCAGATGGAATTTGTAAGACCTCAGCTTCATTTACTGACAATAATATGTTAATCTTAATTGGTAGAATTTCTCCTTAAGTAGATTAATTTTTATTTTGACAGATTTAAAAATATGTCGGCTCCTCTCGAAGCCAATAATTGCGCGATCTGATCTGTGTCAGTCTGTCACCCTGTCGTAGGATTTTTCCCAAATTTCCTTTTATCCTTTTGTACTTTATTCCAAATACCTAAATCTGAAAAAAAAAGGTGTTTTGTGGAATCTTTATGTTCTATTTGATTTCACTTCAATGGATATTGATATTCATTCATCACTTGTCCTTCTGAAATTTATATTTCAAAGAATTATTAAAGGCATTTTGTCATTTTAGCTTGTACGACTGACATATATTTTAATGAAATACTAACTTTTGCCCACAGCTGGATGTCATTTTTATTATTGTTGTAGACAGCGTGTAAAAAAGTCAAAATATTTAAGCGGTTTCTTCAAAATCGTAATTTACCTGTATATAATATTTTAAAGTTACGAGTTCCTAAGTACTGGATCTCTCTTAAGGGGGCAATAAGATTTATTTTTCTAAAGCCCATCCGTTTCTAAATTTAATCGGAATCAAAGGTTTTATTTCAAATTTAACAATTCTTTACTTTTTAATTAATATATTGTTTAAACTTGAAATCTGTTATTGAAGATTTCTTTATGTTGCTCATTTGTTTTTCATTGGATCTTGAACAGCGATGAGAGATACTTAGTTAAGACTTTATACTTGTATTTTGATACTTCAAAGTGTAGAAATTTGAATTCGTGGAATTTCGTTGAAGATTTCTAAGTTTATTGTTTCGGCACCTACCACTCTAGATGGAATACATAATCTTGATATTCTCTCAATATTTACTTGTAGAGATAGATCCTGTATAATACTTGGTTCTAGTGAGATATTAATTGATCAAGCAAGATTGAAGGGAATTATTGGAATCGAAATAATTAGGTATGGAGATGAAGTAGAGTAGGACATATTATCGACTGGTATCAGAAGAAAAATTGATATTAAAAGTTTTTACAAGAGGTCATACATAACATTCCTATTGTGGTTTTGCTCTTGTATCGCCCAAGAAAAAACGTGTTCCTCGATATGTAACACTCGCTGAATGAGTCAAATACTCGCAATATATGTATTATCATTTTAATTTTTAGAATATTATCGTATATTGCTTTCTACCTTCTCCTTAATAGCCCTTTTCTTTCACTTTATTATTAAAAGAGAGATTAAAATGCTAAACGAGTCCGATAACAGATGAGATTGGTTATTGAATATCGCGCCTCAGCTCACTGCGAGTATCAATGAATAATTTTCCATTCCGTCGCGTCTGCGTAGGTCTGGAGCGACCATGAAATAATTCTTCGGTATTGATAAGGGCGTTGAGAAATCGGAATTTGTACCCTCCGCGTCCTTTTCCTCGCCGACATTCTACCTCAAGACAATCGCCGATCAAAGGGTTCTGTTTGGGAATTCAGTATTTTGATTGCTCGGTACGTACTACGTCCCGTCTATCTAAAGGTAACTGTATTGTTTATCGTACGGATTTTTTTTCCCATCCAAAAAAAATAATAGAGTAAATTATAATAATAAGTCAATTCAAATGCATAAGATAGTGTAGCGTAAGTGCGGCGTTTCCATTTAAGTTTGTAATATATTAAGAGTGTTATTGACCAATTTATTTTCTATTTTTTTTTAAAATAAGAAACTTCCTAGTTTAATTTTCTTATAATTTGCCTATTTATTTGAAATAATTTTTAATATATTTTTATTTAATTTGGTCTCTTAATAGCATGTCTAAAGTAAACAATACCCCGTTTGGCATACAGAGACATTCTGAGCCCAATTATTCTATCAGGAAATCCCATTTTCTGTGGTTGCATAGCCATCTGTTCATCAAATTGATTTGTATTATTATGCCCCCATAGCAAGACAGATGAGACTTGTTACAATCTAATAAATTGAATCGAATCGAACGCATTGATTAATAAAAGACAACATAAAATATATTTTTTTCGCCCCCAGTTTTATTCTAATTCGTAGAATTAGCTAAAATAAAAACATCCACAGTTTTTAATTTCTTATATAATCGCATATTTCTTGAGATTTTTAGTTTTTCCGTTAGTGTTTAGGCTGTATAGAGTATGGAGCCTTCGCATCTAAGTTTTTTTTAATTAGTTATCACACAATTTGCATAGGAATCTTACTTCCATGCAGTCTTTACAACCGTAACTAAGGAAAATAAAACTATCTCGAGGACAATGGAATAATATGGGTGTTTTATTATTGCTTATTCTTCATAAAACATACAAAAAACAACAGATAATCAACTTGCTCCTGCTTGCTTCATACCTACCGCCAAGCAACGTGCTGTGTTCCGGCGGATGGGGCGAGATAGCCATTGAACAATAGTTTTCAGTTGGAGTGTTGTTACCAGCGTGATATATAAGAAGCATAGGCATCAGCGCCACCAAGCCGACTAGGAGTCTAAGAGGTCGCCATGACTAAAGTCCATCCGACTGATGGTTCATTGTTCCCTTTTCAAGAGGTATTTCGTCTAAGCCCTCTATTATCGGTAGATGGTACATAGATCCTTTTAAGAGTTAAAGGTGTCCACGAGCGGGAGTGGCCACTTTCCATTATATGGGCTTTAAGACATTTGCTACATTAAGTGTACAGCATTTGCTTAGACTAATAAAGGGTTTTTGAACACTTTAGTGAATATAATTTTTATTCTGACAACAGGATAGGCAATTGTTTTTATTTAAAGTGTAATAGGGACAAACAGACTCTTGTCATGTTATCTTGTTTCTGGAATACAGTCATTTTGAGTACGCTGAATTCATAAAGTTCAAATCAGTTGTGGGGAAATCGCTGCTACGCGCCATACTGCGCGAGGTCAAGCATCTGCGCTCCATCAATAGCCAACTTCAGGTATTATGTATTTATGAAGAACCTTTCAGCACGTAGTGTAACTATTATGTAATCTGTGCTTACAACGCGTTTATGAAGATATGTATACAATCTTTGATAATCATAATTATTTTTAATGTTCTTTCAACGGATATTAAAATAAAGCTAAACAGTTAATGAGTAGGTCTATACTTGCTTCACTTTTTAACCGACTTCAAAAAAAGGAGGAGGTTCTCAATTCGTCGGAATCTTTTTATTTTATTTATGTTCACCGATTACTCGAAGACGTCGGAACCGATTTGGAAAATTCTTTTTTTGTTTAAAAGGGTATACTTTACAGGTAGTCCCATATACATTTTATCGAAATCGATTCAACGGTTTTTGAGAAAATCAACAAAAACATAGCAAAATTGGAGTTGTTGCGATTAAAGTCGGTTGTTTTTAACGTATTCAGCGTGGTCAATTATTACAATACTTATAATAAAATTTAGTATTAAAATACATACATACGGGTTAAAATCATAACCCTCCTTTTTGCTCGCCGTAGTGGGGTAGTTAAAATAATGTAATGTATACATTTAATGTTACTTTTGTATTACAGCCATCGCAATCAATACGATAGATTGTGTGTAACAAGTACCTTCACATGGACTACATGCATTTTTCAAAAGTAAGCACTTACCAAGAGTTCTAGACCAGTCCCAAACAAACATCGCCAGCAATCAATCTTCTCAGCGTCTTCCAATCCGTTTTTTATCTGTGATTGAGCAGCTGTTATCGATCACGCGTAATGGGACCAGCAGCATTGTAACGCCACAAAAAAGCGATCTGGACAAACACTCAGCAAGACCTGACCTGACTCCTGATTGGCTAACAGAGCTGCACTTAGTAACTAGTTAGGTTAGGGTCTTAAACTATCACTATTCCCCGATTGACTAAATCAATATCCGTATGAAACAAAAAAGAAGACTGCAAGAGTAAATAGTCATCATGACCTAACCAGTGTCGGACTTAGTAACTTGAGGTTAGGGCCTTAAACCATCACTATTTACTGATTGAGTGAATCAAATGAAAAACAAAAGAGCAAGCTGGACAAATAGTCATAATGACCTAACTTGATACCAATTGGCCAACAGTCGTAGTAAGTGATCTGCCGGCAGTGCCGCATTTAGTAACGATTCGATTAGGGCCTTAGTAGACCATCACTATTCCTTGATTAACTGAAACAAAACACAGTAATAAAAAAGGATACATCTGGATTCTGAGCAAACTATCATTAGGACCTGACTAGTAACTGCTTAGATTATAGTCTTAGGATATCACTATTCCGTGATTTTCAAAAGAGCAAGCTGAACAAAAACAATCTCTTATTATAGATAAAATATCTTAATATAAATATGTACCTAAACTAACTACTTAAATAAATATTCTGAGTTTGGTACAACTGCTGGGGTTGGTAGGGCGTTATTTATCAGGGTGAGACTGAAAGGCCACAAAAGCCTTCACAGGTTTGACTCATGAATAGGTACATTAAGGTTAGCACGTTATTTTTTGGAGTGTAATAAGTTTTAGAAGGATCTTTAAACACTGCTCACTTCTTTTCCCCATATATACGACAACATCACTCTATTAAATAAAGTTTTCTCATGAAAACCAGTATGTAATAGCATCAAAAAGACATTCTACAAATAATTGGGCATTAAGTTTCCTGAATTCGGCACTGTAGTGACGTCGTGTCAGGCGCAGCAAAAACTGTACCACTGAAAACACTAATTGGATTTGGAATGTATGTATGTCCAAATGCTTTTGCCCCAGTTACGAAGGCTTTTCAGACTAGCTCGGTGACCGTAGTGAAATGAGACTCAAGGCCACGTGATGGCGATTCGAGGATCGCATTAGGTAATATAATGAGAGATACCCTAAGTTGAAAACTTTATTTTACTTGTTTTTACCTTTTAGGTACTTGTGTCATGAAATAAGTTGTGTGCCTTTATGACTGACTCGGATCGGATCTCTTAACCAGAGGTCTCTGGTTCAGATCCTAGCCAACGTACCAATATTTTTTTCGAAACTTTCGAATATTTTCATACTCATTGCTTTATCGGTCCCAAAAAATATCTCGGTTGCACACATTATACGTCTGTAACTACAAATCTAAATCTGCTACACGTGTCCTGCGGGCATTGCTTAATCTAACATCAGGCAACCACCATCTGTTTGAGTGTGTAAGCATTTTTAAATCGTGCCACTTGATAAGAAGACGAAGAAGTAAGCAAATCTGTCGATCTATTATACTTCCGGTCCGTCAAGTAGCTACATAACATAACCAATTCATTTAAAAATTAAAATCTCGCCAGCTTAGTAAACAATATCTTCAAAACGAATCTAAAGACACCTATCACTTCGAAATCCATCACAACGTTTTTGCTGCAATACGAATAGTAACTTTTAGTAACAATAGAGTGGTTGACTAGGGTGGTTGACATCAACAATTGATTTAGAACAAATTGTCCTCCCATGACTGACATTCTAGACTCTAGACTATTCAGACCCGACCGGGCTAGATGGGCTATAGATAGCTTCAAGCCCTTTTGAATCGGTGGGGAGGACGGAATTTTCCCACCCCTATTGCAACAGGGCATTGATACCGTCCTTCCGGTGGTGACGAAAATATTCAGAGCCAGTTTTGCCTGGGGCCATATACCCCACAAGTGGACCATGGTTAGAGTAGCGTATATCCCTAAGGCCGGAGATCGTGAGAAGTCACAGCCCGAGTCCTACCGACCTAAAAGTCTCACTTCTTTTCTACTAAAAACAATGGAGAAGGTCATTAGCGTGCACATTAGGGAATCTTACCTATTGGAGCGACCTCTGCATGCGAAACAACACGCATATCAGAAAGGCAGGTCGACAGAAACGGCCCTGATGGAGCTTACCGATAGAATAGAGAGAGCACTAGATCAAAAGCAAATTGCCCTCTAAGCCTTTCTAGACATTGAGGGAGCTTTTGATAATACCTCAACTGACGTTATACTGAAATGTATGAAGATGCGGAACATTGACTTGACTACCTGGCTTGACTTGACTAAGTGGCTAACTGGCTTAAAATTAATCTTTTGACACTAAATGCAACGAAAACCAATTATATTTGTTTTACCATTAATAAACGTACGCAGCCCTTAGATGAACTTAACATTAGAATACATAAATGTAATAATTTAACAACTAGTACCTGTACCTGCCCAACAATAGAAAAAGTGCCTTCTATAAAGTATCTTGGAATAATTATTGATCAACATTTATCCTGGCATACACAACTTGAAATTACAACAAATAGAATTAGAAAAATGATCTGGATATTTAAGACATTAAGACATGTTGCCCCCAGTAAATTACTTAACCAAATCTATACTGCTCTCGCACAACCTATTCTAACATACTGCATTTCGACTTGGGGAGGTGCTATCAAAATAAAATTTCTTGAACTAGAAAGAGGTCAGAGATCACTTATTAAAGTCATGTATTTTAAATCCTATCGTTACCCGACTGAAGAACTATACAAAACTTGCCAGCTTTTGACAGTAAGAAAGCTGTACGTATTGCATCTTATTTTAAATAAGCATAAAACGTTACCATATGATTCGACAATAATAAATAAAAGAAGGAAAGACGTAGACAAACACTCTGTTAAGACAGCTTTCGCTAGTCGTCAGTATGCCAACAACTCTGTTTATGTATATAATAGAGTAAATAAGACCCTAAATATATACCCTCAAAATCGTCATGAATGCAAAAAAAGCTTGGCTTCCTGGCTATTAACTTTAAAGTACTGTGAAGTGGAGGCACTTATGGAAGTGATTAAATGATGCTTCAAATTAATATGGCTTATACTGTTTTCAATGTTATTGGCTAATAAAAACACACTCTCACACACGCGCATACTATACACAACACCCACACACCCACACATACCTACACACACACACACCACACACACACACACACACACACACACACACACACACACACACACACACACACACACACACACACACACACACATACACACACGCTCACGAACACACACACACACGCACGCGCAATCACATCCACACTCATACTACTTAAATAGATTTTCATATATGTACATGTATATTTACTTACCCGGTACCTGTAATTGTTTTAGTTTTCTATTTTTTTCGTTATCCGTTTCGTTAACATATTCCGTTAAAATATTTGTAACATATTCTGTTAAGATATGGAAGAGCAGGGCCGCCTGGCACAAGAAGCTTAGCTTCTTAAAAGGTTGTCCTAACAATATAATATTTAATAGTTTTAATGTTACAGAAATAAATACCTTTTGAATTTTGAATTTTTTGAATTTGAATTAACGTGCACATTAGGGAATCTTACCTATTGGAGCGACCTCTGCATGCGAAACAACACGCATATCAGAAAGGCAGGTCGACGGAAACGGCCCTGATGGAGCTTACCGATAGAATAGAGAGTGCACTAGATCAAAAGCAAATTGCCCTCTAAGCCTTTCTAGACATTAAGGGAGCTTTTGATAATACCTCAACTGACGTTATACTGAAATGTATGAAGATGCGGAACATTGACTTGACTACAATAAACTGGGTTAAGTCAATGTTGACTAATCGGACAGTCAAAACAACACTACTAGGAGATACTCTGGAAGTGAGACTAACACGAGGTTGCCCGCAGGGCGGAGTTTTGTCTCCTCTAGAATGGTCCCTTGTGGTTGACTGTCTGATTAAAGAGCTCAACGGAGCAAACCTGGACACACAGGGCTATGCAGATGATCTGGTTGTGTCAAAAGTGGGGGGGGGGTGTCCCTCTGCTAATTCAGAACAACTGCAACAGGCCCTTTTCGGTGGTGTAACGAATTCCAGCTCTCAGTAAATGCAGGGAAAACAATTATAGTCCCCTTCACCAGAAAAAGGAAAATGGAGAGCGTAACGCCTCCCACTCTTTTTTGCAGGACTATACCGTTTTCACGGGAAGTTAAGTACTTAGGAGAAATTCTTGATGAAAAACTTACCTGGAATAAACAAATTGACCATGTCGTAAAGAAGGCTAAGATAGCGCTAGGTGCATGCTGTCGGCTGGTGGGATCCCGGTGGGGGCTGCAGCCCAAATCGGTGCTGTAGGCCTACACATCCATAGTGCGGCCGATGGTTGCCTACGGATATGCAGCGTGGCACAGTAAGACCTGACAATTGACATGCATCGCTGCACTTAACAGCTTACAAAGATTCCTTGTCGAGTGGCTACAAACTCTATCTCATCAATTCCCACTGCAGCACTAGAGGCTATTTTAAACCTCAAACCGCTGCACATCGGAGGTCAGGATGGCCATGCTGCGTGCTATGGACGGTGGCAGGACAGTCTGGCAATCAGTGGTAATGAGGGATCTCTTTGATGCACTCATTGTAAACCCAGCACTGGCCATGCCATCCAATGTCCTCTTAAAGGAGTACAGTTTCAACAAAATGTACACGATTCACGTACCGCGTAGGGACGAGTGGAACTGTGCGGTTCCCGAAACTCTCAAATCTGGTGACCTCATCTGGTTCACAGATGGTTTCAAAAAAGAGGATTTTCCCGGTGCTGGAGTATGCGGAGGAGATTCGAAGACGAAGCAGTCATACAGTCTAGGCTCGCATGCGACGGTATTTCAGGCAGATATGTACGCAATAATAAGATGCGTGCAAGAAAACCTTCTGAGGTCCTATCAAAATAGAAACATAATCATATGCTTGGATAGTCAGGCAGCCCTTATGGCACTGAAATCACATGAGATTGATTCAAAACTTACCCTTGAGTGCACCAATGCACTTAATCATCAAGGAAGGCACAACAAAGTCACCTTATGTTGGGTGCCCGGGCACAGTGGCATCAAGGGGAACGAAATAGCAGATGAGCTAGCTAGGAACGAAGCGAAGGCACCAGCTATTGGACCCGAACCAATAGTGGGAGTGCCTCGTTGCACCGGAAGAAGAATGCTGCAGGAATGGGCTAAGGAACAGAGTAGAACACTCTGGGCTAGTGCCCCAGGCCAAAAGCATTCGAAAGCGCTCATATCTGGTTTTTCGCGGGAATACACGTCTAGAGCACTACGACTTCTTAGGCCTGGACTTAGGATTCTAGTCAGAACTCTAACTGGCCATTGCAAGCTTAACAAACATGTCTATCAAATGAAGCTTGCAGATACGAACGAGTGCTGATTCTGCCTCGACGAAGAGGAAACTCCTCTTATACTCTGCGAGTGCGAGGCACTGTTCCAAGCCAGAAGCCGATCTCTAGGTGGACCGATGGTAACTCCAGAGGTCATTAGAGAACTCGATCCCAAGTGCATCCTACAGTTCATTAGAACTATTGGCCTTGAGGATATAATATAACAGGGGCAATGATCACAATAGATCTACCCAGGTCGCAGTGATCCAATAGGGCCCTCCTTTAGTCCTATTCCCCTTTACCCCCAAATAATAAATAATAATAATGTGATCCCTTAGAGCTATGAAAAAATAAAACTTCTAAGTAAATGCAATCAAAAGATACGTCCGTTTATGCTGTATATTTTAGCACTCGCATGGGAATCAAAACATACAGGGACTTTCCGTTGACCTAGAATCATAAAATTTGACAATAAGCAAGATCTTATAGCACAAGTAAGGGGAAAAATCTGAAAACCGTAAATTTGCAGTTACATCACAAAAAAAATGCAATTATAAACTTATTTGCAGTTGCTAAACTGACCGCGACCTATGTGATATATGTGGAGACAACAGTTTTCCAACGGCAAAGTGAAGTTTGTCTCTCAATACAGTTTAATCCCGTGTTGGATGAACTAATTATAAGTTTGTACGGAACCCTTAGTGTGCGAATTCGACTCGCACTTGGCCGGTTTTTTAATATTTGATAGAAAGTAATTTAGTTAACTAGTAGAACTCATGCTGTTAATAAACGAACATCCATCAATACACATTTAATACATTACTCTCCGTTAGGACAGACGGGCAAAACCCTGATCTACTAAAGTGTCAAGTCATGATGATAAGACAACTCTGTAGAGTTAATCTACTCTTTAGTCTAGCTAGAGAATAGAGATCGGGAATGTTCTTCCAAAGTATGTTTTTATATAATCTAAAACACCTGAAATTGAAATGTAAGTAAATGACCTGTAACAATGTTACCAATAAATTCTTATATCCTGTATCTTGTACGTATTGTTCATAGCATTGCCGTTCTTTGGCACTAGTGTTTGTTGAAGAAGCATTCTGTCAATGAATAGTATTTTTAACCGACTTCAAAAAAGGAGGAGGCTCTCAATTCGTCGGAATGTTTTTTTTTAAGTATGTTCACCGATTACTCGAAGACGCCTGAACCGATTTGGAAAAATCTTTTTTGTTTAAAAGGGTATACTTCACAGATGGTCCCATATAATTTTTATCGAAATCGATTCAGCGGTTTTTAGAAAATCAACAAAAACATAGCAAAATTGGAGTTGTTGCGATTGAAGTCGGTTGTTTTTAACGTATTCAGCGTGGTCAATTATCATTCACATTAGCGTTCGTCGAAGAAGTATTTTATATAGAATAAAATTCATCGCACTACCATTCCTTCGTACTGGTATTAATCGCAGAAGCAATTAGTCGTCCATCAATTAGTCGTACGTAACTACGATCTTTTTAACCATAATACTTCAAACGTTTGTATCATATTTCGAAGTTGAGTTACGCGCTAATACCATTTTTTTGACACAGATCAAAGGATGAATGTGCTTGTGTGTGTGCTTGTTCACGCGCTCGGTCGCGGATGACGCCATATTTTTTAAATAAAAGCCACAGTTTTGTCAACGAACGTTGTTTGGTATTATTCAACAGGTATCGGCTTACGGTCTCTTTGCAAAATGGTGGTGATTTTACCCGATCGTGCCGATTTCCGCTTCCGGGTCAGTGAGTAAGAAATGTTTCCAACTTTTCAACGTTCGAATCGATCGAACGATCAACTAGTTCAACTACAGTTGTAAGGAACTTTACCTATGAAATATTTTTTGAGGACATTTTAAACTAAAAATAATGGCGGAAACGCCAAGGTCAAGTTAATATCATGGCTTTATGGGTGATGGGCACTTATAGATGCTCCACGCGGTGGTTTGCTAATGGGGCTATGGGGGCGTGGGCTAAACGGAGCTGTCTCCCGAGTTAATCCTCTTCTTATTATCGCTTATCTCAGAATCTGGATCACAGCTAACATCTTCATCACAAAAATAACGTTGAAACTATTCTAAAATGGTAATAATCGTAAAATTAACTCAACAGGCGTTTGCTTGGTACAGAGTCCCGGCAACCAACCCTGAAAATATTCCTGTCGCCAGTTGTATGGTTTTGATAGCTGTCATTGTAAACTTCGTTATGCTTGTGTTGTATATTATGTATTGTATATTATGAGAGCATTCCAGAACACTTTCATCAAAATATGTATTTTAACGTTACAATAGGATAAATAAAATATATGTAAATCTTCTAAGTGTTTAAGGGACAGATACTTGTCAGGTAAATCTTACCTTGATTATGGAACGGGACCTATAGCTGCGGAACTATCCAGTTACTTATTCCAGTTTGGAAGTTTTCTAACGAAGATATTATAGTTGCTGCTATCTGCTTCGACGACGTGGCTAAATGGACACTGCTTTGTGAAGAGAGTGCTCTGATTACAAAGACGACGCTATTGTTATATTCTCTTTTCTGGCGGAAATATGACTTTTACAATAAAAGGAAGGGTAGGAGGTGTCTCAAAAAAATCCTAATTAAATATTATGAATGTGAAAACATTTAGTAATCAAATGTGCAGGATTTTTTCACGATGGTTTCTTAGTAGCCCTTCAAAACATTCCTTTACTATCGTTACAATTTGTGGCCAAATTGTAAAATGTTTTCACAGGTAAACAAGTACAACCAGATACTAAAACAATTTGAAACCTGCCATTATAAGTGAATCAAAAGCAGCAAATCAAACTAAGCATATCTTGAAAGCAATTACACAAAAACTACGTATCCTAACTGTCTGTCCACTCTATTTATTTTAAGTGAGTTGGTTATCAGAGGTCGAATCCAAGAGCTTAAAAGGTAGGTCAGGTGGTTGGTTAAAGTAATCAAGTAGTTTAAAGTAACTAAATTATATGAATAATTAAGCTGATTATAAAAATACGTTCATTAAAGTAAGTAAGTTGGTTAGAGTAACTGAGTTGGATGAAGTAAGTTGGTTAAAGTAACTAAATTGTTTGAAAAAATAAGTGGATTATGATAAAAAATAGTTGGTGTAACTAAGCTGATTGAAGTGAAGTGGTTGAAGTAATAAATTGGTTGAAGTAATTGGAATGAAAAAAAGTAAGTTGGTTGCGTTTTAAGTTGTTTGAAGTAAGTTAGTTACGTCCAAAAAATATCCAATGCCTGTGTAATGTCAATTCATATGGAGCACTTACTGTACTGGGGGTAGTTTTACGAACGGGTGTGCCAAGTTTAGTCTAAAGAAGCTAAACGTTGAGCTTGCGTGAATATTTTTGTAGGTATTTTCATTTCCATAATATTCCATTAAATTACTATATTTAAGTATTCACAGTATTAAGTCTGATTTGTTATGAACCAGTCCGAAGATATTTTGTATGGAATTCAAGCCTTTTTTTCATAAATTGTTTGTACAATTGTTGTTGTCAACTCTATGAATACTTTCTCATATAGTCTTTACCCTCGCAGGATTATCATTGCTCAGCAGAAATCAGCAAAAAATATTCCTTGTCGTAGCAAACAATAGAGACCGTTAATCAGACTTAGGAAACATAAACATATAATCTGACTTAGTATGAAAGGTACCCCTAACTTATTACCCATTTTCCCAGAATAACAAAGTAGATATTATTATAGAAGGCCGTATTAGTTTCATTAGATCGTTAACACGCACGCACGCACTTATTTCATAGTTTTTCGGACTCTACTAGTGGAAGACAGCTGATAAAAATAACTCACCAAAAAAAAGTTTTTTTTTTGTTACGAAAATAATAATAAAATTTTTCTTCTCATTTCTAGTGGTGATAACACCTCATAAGAGTAATAACTTTTACCTCATAAGAGGTAAAGTTAATACATCCTTGAAAAAAGATATGTCACACGGTACAGTTTACAAAAAAAAATATATGTTCTGATTGCCCCCCATTAGTGCCCACACTCAAAATTCATATTTAGGTCACAAGTCGGTGTGAAGGTCACACAAATCTATATGTGTACTAAATTCCAACTTAATCGGTCCTGTAGATTCAGAACAAATTGGCGGTGACAGACGTACTGACAGATAGACAGACAGACACACGAGTGATCCTATAAGGGTTCTTTTTTCCTTTTAATTTACAGGGTTCAGTACCCTGTAAATTAAGAAACTTACCTCCTGTTTCTGCGTATGTACCCCACAAATACCAATTTTAAATCGTTTCTTTTACAACGAGAAGTATTCTATGATTGATCTAGTACACTTTACCTATACTTAACAAGTTTTTTTACATACTCCGACGACACGTATGGTACGTGTACCTCACCTTCATTTTATATTGCAATGTAGCATACGTAGGTAGCATTTTCGTAGTTTATAATTTAAATATCGTTTTTGATGTGATCATATACATATAAGGTCTAACAAACCAGCTGAAACTATACTAAACTGGGGCTTTTTCCAAGGAACGATATAAATCTTGTTTCTCCGTCAGCCTGTAGGTATTCTAGGGTATGAAGCCTTTCAATCAAGTCGAGTTTACAAGTTTTTTTTTTAATTTAGTCGTCACCAAGTAAGCATAGACACATTTCGTTCAAACAGACGATTAATCCCTAACGAAGAAAAATTAAAAATAGAAATGCTGTCAAATATTGACATTATTTATCGTTTTTAAAGTTGCCTGTAAATATTACAGGCAACTTTAAAAACTGTTTAGTAACGACTCTTATCGTTACTTATAAACAGACAGTTTAACTTATAAGTACGAACGTGATCTCAGTCCTCTACTGCGCCGAATAACTCGCTCGAGTGACATAGTTGTTAGACATTTGACATAGTTTATCTGAGGCGGTGCCCTCGAGTTCCGCTATTCGCTAAATTAAACTCCGCTGTCATGCCTGGCGTTCGCAATCACACGCAGTTTATAGATATTGAAGAGCGCCATGCGAGTTATTGGTTCTCAGCATCTCAAGTTATAGGAACTTGTTCCTTGCGATCTGAAATTTAGAGAAATATAAAGTTCTTCTAGGGTAGCGCAAGACCGGTCGTCGTGGAAATCCTTGGGGCACGCCTTTGTCCAGCAATGGACGTCTTTTAGCTGATGGCAAGATACAACTCAGATTGTAGCCGATCTTGGTGTACGGGAGGAACACATCAGGTGTACAATTTCTTTAGGAACACCGTTTCATATATGTAAAAGTCGTAAATGTTCCTTAATGAAAGCTGTTCAATAGGAGTATATTATAAGTATAATCCTTCCTTGTTTATATTTCTGGCAAAGATATTTTATACTCTGTATGTGGAAGACACCTATTATGATTTGCTCTTAATATTTATGCGTACTCAAACACCACTAAAACCAATATCAGGATTGAACGGGTCCTCTATAAAGCTATACACAGACAATGTAGGAACCAAGCAAACCGTGCTTGCCCTCATAAGAAATAAAGCCGCAAAATATAAGGAGCTTCCGTATACTTTGCGGCTTTCTTTCTTATGAAGACAGTATAGACATTTATTTGTAATGCGCTAGCGCGATGCATGCAAGCCCGTTAATTTCACGTTGGATGCGTTCGTATTATACCGAGATATTGGAAGGAGATAGGGGAAAGAATATAAGGAGAAATGCAAATGACATGAAAGAAAAGTCGCGTGAAAGATCCGAAAGACGCACTCATTTCTTAGTTTGGTACAAGGGATATTTCTTAATTATACTTTAGTGCACTAACGCTTTCCAAATGTTCCCATAGCGCTCAAAGAAATATGTTAAAGAGTCCCAATAAAACGTTTTCTCCCATACAAACTGTTTCAAAAACATTTTTTACTGTCGCAACTTCTTTAAATATTTGCACAAGTATGTATTGTCAAAGGTTGGAGGAATAATTCATTCGAGCCCCAAAGTATAGTTAGGTACACCCATTTGAGAATAAACTTTGCACTCTAATAAATATCGTTATGAAAATTATGTGAGCCTTCATCAATCTTTTTCAAATAGATAGAGGAAATTACAGGCACAAGAGGCATTTCATCTTAGCCCTCTAGGTTGGCAACGCATCTGCAATCCCCTCCGGGGTTGCAGGTGTCTATGGGCAGTGGTGATCACTTACCATCAGGTGACCCACTTGCTCGTTTGCCTTCCTTATCACATAAAAAAAAAAAAAAAAAAGATTTTCCATTAGAGACTTGAATAAATTACCAGCATTCCAAATGAGGTATGAAATAAATACAGCTGAGATAGACACTGCAATTTTAAAAAGAACTAAATATTGTCTATACTATAGCACAGTGTTTTTCAGCCCCATGGGGGTCGCGACCCACGGGTTGAAAAAACTGCTATAGCATTCAGAGGTAGGATGAACATCTGGAATATATAGGCGGATAACACAATGCTCCGGAATCCGCACCGGTGTGCGATGCGGCGCCGGCGGTTTTTTTTACTATGGAAATTGTGACGTAAAACCGCACACTGGAGCGGATTCCGCAGCAGTGTGTTATCCGCGTAATCCAGTGTATGGCGTTCTTTATCAATGCTATTAAAATAGTTTTGTATAGCATCTACTATAATGTAACTTTGCGAGATTGGACATAGTATGACGCCACGTGGAGAATCAAACTGTAGCCTTCAGATATAACAATAAGATAAAGGGTATACTGCAACACAGAAAAGTTACACTTAAGGCCCATAAAGTTGAATTTGCGAAATGGTTATTTTGTATTTGCTGGAATGTTGTTGAAAGAGCTTCGCTTTTTTTAAACTGCTACTTATAGACGGTTTAACAAAAAGGTCAGGTAATAACTGAATGTAAGCTTCGGCCCATGAAACTGAACATGAACAACTTTTGCTCTACGACTTTAATGAAATGACAAAAAAGTTTGGACTTTTCACATACAAAGGGAAATTTTATTCGTTACGTCCGTCCCCTTAATTTTGACTTATTATGAAACTGAGCAAGTTTCCCCTAGTGTTCCATAGAATAAGAGGGAAAAAATTGGAGTTCCCATACAAATCATAATACTATCCCATACAAGGAGTAAAAAAGATGAATCAATATTGGTAGGTGGCTTCTAATAATGAAGCGCGACGCCGGTTATTCGGATGAGGCGGATATTAAGCTTTCATACCCGGTTAGCTCAAGTATGCGGAGCAAATCCGCAAACCGGGGCGAAATTGTCATGGCCGTAAAAAGCGCGAAAATGTGAATGAATAAACTCAAATACGCCCATTTAATTTAAGGAAGTAAGGCTTAGGATAAGAAAGGATTCAAAAAATAGACCATACACTTATATTTTCATTTTCAAACCCCAACGCCAAACAGACCTTTTATAATTTAACGGCCTCCGTGGCCTAGTGGCTAGGCTCCTCGCTTCACATCAGGAGATTGCGGGTTCCATTCTCAGCGGAGACCAACTTTATAGCACTCGGTTTGGTAAGGTATTTTCTAAATCCACCTGGCTAGCTACAACCATCTCTTATCTCTAAGTCTTTCCGCCAAACGTCAATGGCATTGATGTGTTTAAGCCCGCTTCCAACTTTCGACATCATCATTACATACAGGTTTATCCTAGTTCAGGCACCCATTAATTAAGAAACCTATGTAAATTATCTACCTTTTACGAATAAATAAAATATTATTATTATATTTATATTATTATTATATTACTTACCATCAGATGAGATAGATACTCGACTCGGTGGACCGACGACAACCTGGTGAAGGTTGCGGGAAGCCGCTGGAAGCGATCAGCGCAGGACCGGTCGGTGTAGAAATCCTCGGGGGAGGCCTTTGTCCAGCAGTAGACGTATTTCAGCTGATGATGATGATGATGAGATACATGTGCCAAAAAGGCCTTTTATCATTTTTCATTCGAAGCCTATGTGTATCTATGACCCATTTGAATGCATTTTTTTTCTTTTAACCGCCTTCGTGATCTAGTGGCTAGTCTGCGTGCTTCACATCAGAAGGTCGCGGGTTCGAATCCCGGCCTGGTCCAACTTTGTAGAACTGGGTTTAGTTGGTGGCAGAGCGTTTTTGGAGCCCGCCTGACTAGCTACCACCACCTTATCTAAGTCTTTCCGCCAAACGTCAATGTTATGCATTTATGTGTTCCGGCATGAAGATATCCCCAGTTCCCCATTGCGTTAGAGAATCTTGGTAAGCCCGCTTCCATCTTCGGCATCATCATCACTTATCACCAGGGAGTTGATGTCAAGGGCATACCAATTGTGAATAAAAAAAGCAGATTTGATGAAAATCATTTCAGTATTTTTTTCGTTTGTTATGCATTTTAATTTACGAAAATATCAGGAATGCTCCAGATATTTACAGAGCATTTATCATACAAAGCGAAAGCCTACACTAAAGCACGAGAGATCATTATAAAATGTGGCACTGTTAATGTTTAGTGTGCCGTGTCTCGGGCGGGAGTCGAACCTGGCATGTGGGTCAACGAGCACCGGCGGTTTCGTTTCGACTTCGCTTCTCCCTCGTGAAGAGTGCTTTTGGTTTTATTTCAGTAATAACTCTACGCTGAACAAGTGCAAATATGAGTGCCTATAGGATAAAATGGCTTTGATATCGGTATCGGTATCGGTAGTGCGGTAGTGTTTAGAGGAATGTAGAATAGAATGGTCTTTTTCTTGTATTCTGTTGGGGAATCTTGATAAGCCTGCTTCTGTCTTCGGCATCGTCGTCACTAACCATCGAGTGAGATGATGCCGAGCAAGTTACCAGTTACGGATAAAAAAAAATTTTGGCTGACTTTTTATTTGCAGACATTGGTGTCGATTCGGTTTTCACGATTAAACTTTTCTGACAAGATTAAACTAAATTTAAGTGTTCTGTCTTTTTCCTTCTATATCAAAAAGACAAGGAAAGGACGCTTAAATTTAGTTTAGTTCTGTCAAATAAGTTTAATCGTAAACACCGAATCGACACCAATGACAAGCGACAATGTGTGAACACTGCTTATGATACTGAACAACTTTATACACCCACCAAGGAGCAAAAAAACTATTGTAATATTATACACACCTGTCAATAATTGATGAGTCGATCTGAGAAATTTGTAGAAATGTTTTTTGCTTCAATCGTATAAGTTCCTTGGAAGTTGTTCAGTTAAATATCATAACAAGCACCTACCATTTGCCGCTTACCTGTGAAGAAAGATCATCCTGTATTAGGTGGTTTTCTCACAAATGTAAGTAAGTAAATATGCTTTTTTACACACCAATATTGAAATACAGTTTAAACTTATTACCTAGTTAAAAAAATGCTCCGGCTTAAAATAAAGATGAAAAACATTTTTATGTTTACAAAGTGTTAAAAAGTGCGTTTGAATTTTGAAGGTTACTCAGAATCAGGTGCAGGATACAGGTAAAATATTGAAAACGTCCGATCTACAATTTCTTTTTCAGTTTCCCATATTTTAATCTGAATAGTTAAACAACAAAATTGTTATTGACACCCTGTATTTTTATTTGTTATCAATGCAAATTAATACAAGTTAAACTGCACCAGCAAACGGTGCGATATTTCCCACGTGGTTTTATTGTCACCGCCATTGCAGTCACTATCCAGTAAGGGCGGCTTCACATAACTCATAGATGTTATCAACCCATATCGTCCTAAAAGCTGGGGCACAGGTCTCTGCCCATATCTCGTGAATTTTAGGCCGTACTCTTAATACGTAATGGAGATTATAAGTCTGGACTGGTGGAGATTTTATAGGTAGTGGCGAAGTCAAATATCGCTCTGAAACAGGTGGCGTTTTATGTCTATCCTTATGTGGTCATCCCTGGATCTATTCTGTAGTCTTCATGCCATGGGCTAAAAGCTTTAGGTATAGAATTAATTCTAGTTATTTGATTTCATACTACATCCTCCCTTGTGAAGGTCTGGCGATAATCAAGATCATTAAAGCTAAATATCGGCTCGCCTCGTGTTTGATTTTAAACGCCCAGTTAGTTGATCAGAACCTACATCCGCAATTTTAAAAGATCTTATGATGACTAGTGTGATATAACTGGATCTATGCTCCCAAAATACAATGGAATTTCGATTTGCAAAAACACATTTTTCCTTCGGTTAAATTATTTCATTTAACCTTTTTGTTCAAACCTGTATAAGTACGTGTGAAAAGACTTTTAAAAAAGCAAACGTATTGAATTACTGAGCATATACGTTTCATTATATCTGATTTTGTGTAAACGTTTTAAATATTTTGGTGGTTTATCTGGGGTATCAATAACATTTACAACAATTTTAAATTGCATTGAACTCCAGCTCGGCGCGCGCCCGCAATCTACAAGCCGACAAAGGCTATAAAAATGTTGATAGCACATCTCTGGCAACAAATTGTGGGTTCTGATCTAGTACTGGAATAATAAAATATTGTTGTAGGTATTTTCTTTGGTGCTTTCAAAGGTTCAGTTCTATTAAACATATTTACAAGGTATACATTCGAAAAGCATCGATGGTATTCCTACTGCACAAGCAAAATGCCACACAAAGTCACTCAAAACTCATGCTTATTTTCCTAGAAAACAAACTTTACTTTTCGGGAAACGTCTAAAATGAGCTGTTATGCAGACAGCTTGATTGACAGCTGAATTCAAATCCGAATAACTTTTCGACTACGACTCACGCATAGTAGTATTTCTGACAGAAAGTGAATATCAAATTTTAGCAACGCTTTTTTGTTTAAAAAAAACATCAATATGTTATGGCTTTCTTATCTCTGATACCGAAACACTTCAACTTATAGGATTCTTTGCACTTTTACACTTAGCTAAATTCAGTTCACAAAATTTTGACAACCGACGAGTCCTTCAGTGTCCTTTTGTAGAAGGACATATACATATATGTATTCGTATTGTCATCTTTCTTTATAATTGAACTGTCCAATAACCATTACGTATAGTTAAATTTAGAGAAAGAGTCATTGAGTGCACTGAATTTAGCACATATTTTCAATCAGTGTTACCCTACACCTAATTTCTATAACCCCATTTAATTTATTTAAAATAGCCGAACTGCTTTAATTTTAAACTCTGTTAACACTATCAACTAATAATTTTGATTAATTGGTTTAGTTAAAAGGAAAATAAAAGTTGCTGAAAAGAAAACTAATGAATTTTAAAAACAATCATTTATGTATTAAGCAGTAAGAGTGATAAATACAAGTTTAAAAGTTTGATACAAAAAGATATGAATAGTTGGTACAGGATAAGATTTTAATATTTTACTATATATTTTATTATTCTTCTTAATAATAAATATCTAGGGTAATACTGACAGTTTAACTTAAGAATATAAACCAAATAACTTACTTAAATATAGTGCTTTAGAAGTTAAAAAATAATTAGTATTACGTAGTTTTAGGAGTAGAAAATGTATTCCAGGATAAAAATGTATCAGATAAACCCTGAATTTATTCGCAATAGATACGAATCGAAATATACTTCTTAATTATTATAAAATATTATTAATTTTCTTAATTGTGTCTATTTTATTATATATTATATAATAAATTCATCAACAAATACTTACATTTAATTGTTTACATTTTATGACCATTTCATTTTCAACAAACTTTTTCAAATTTATTCCAAGCTTACGCATATAAAAAACCTTAGGATATGACGAGAAAATACGAGATACGGTGATTGTGTTCAGTAAAACATAACTTTCCCTAGAAACCGAATTTTCTTTCATATGGTTAGATGTACGATGTAACCCATAATCATAAATAGGGATTCCTTTTTTATGCGTTGCTTAATTTACAGCGGCAGCGTTCAGCAGGAATAAAACGCCGGCTTTATTATTGAAACGGAACAGACTGTCTTTTGTTCAACCGCTTTGCAGAAACCACCACACTATTTGCTTACCAACAGGTGGGATGATGCCAAGGGCTAACCAATGGACAGAAAAAACTTTAACAAAAAACTTTTTATACATAGGTATCAATCCGTCCGTTGATTCACCAACTTCGTGTGTGATGGAAGAGCAAAGTATCTGTATAGTTTTGCGATTTCAGCAAAATCGTAGGACGAATATTGTTTATGAGTCGAAACTCACCCTAACAGTATCGCTGAAAACGTTTGCTACGCTCTGTTGTACCTTCTACTAATGTATATTTTACCTTCACAATACAATGTAAAAGATATTTCTCTTTATTATAAAACCAGAATTCATGTTGTAAGACGTACAGTTTTCACAAACACCGTTGCTAAGGATGCATAGCGGTGCCCCCAGCCGAGTCGAGTTCTTGATTTCGTTAAACGAGTGTGTTGGGTAGTTAGATAACTGTTACAATACTTATCTATAGAGCTTGATGGTACGGGATCAAGGTAAACATTTTTTTTTCGTTCCCGTTGATTGTGGCTTCTACTCTTCAAACTGAACAAGTTTCCCTAAAGTTATGAAACATTTTTGAACTTACTAACTGTTCACATTTATTACTAACCGATTTAGATTAGAGTCCACGTATGAATTTTATGAGTTATTAGAAAGTTCTTCAGTTTTCTGTGTACTCGTAGAAGCCAGAATGGATCGAAAAAAATCACCCGTATAATCCAGGATAGAAGTGATAAATTGGTATTTGAAAAGTTATTTCATTGAATTGCTCATATATTTGATATTTGGAAGAAACAATATTGTAGTAACAATTTCCTAATATTTTGGTCCCTTCAATGTTGTTAGACAAAGTTTCCGTTTCAACAATCATTCTAATAGAATACATAATATTATATTCAGAAACCCTTCCCAATATTAAGCGATTATAAAACGCATTTCATACAGTACGTTAGAAACATATAATTATCTATAACTAAAAAACAAGACTTGATATGGCGTTAGTTTGAATGTAACAATAAATATTAAGATTCCGAAAGGGCGCATACAGGGTGCCAATTGTCACCTACACCAGTCAAAACTGACATGTTAAGTCCAAAAAGTTTTTATATTTTTGTTTTTAGTCTTAATAAAAATAGATATATTCTTTTGTATATCAGACGAGGAAGTTAATCTGCTAGAATGCTGTTTAGTAAATCGATAATAAATACTTTTAATTTATTTATTTTGTTGCTGTCAACTATTCGACAAGAAACTATGAGAATCCAGCTGCAGCAGTGCAGTACAACGCGACGTTGCCAGCTTTCTCCAGCTACCCCTCAAACACTTGGAGTCTAGGCACTCAGCTAAGTGCTGTCAGATAGTAAAGTCTAACCCTAACTAGGTTTTACCGCAAGTGGGACGCTTCCATTCCACCTCAACAGGACGGTGGAGACAGCAAGTTTATACTAGACTCTATAAAAATACTCTGGATGAAATAAATAGGGTCGGGAAATACTGGAAGTTTTAGGAATTAAGATTTTTCTGGAACGAAATTGCAAAAATATATTTAAATCTCAAATGAAAACCTTTACCCGTGGTTTTTAAATATCACAAAGGCTTTTATAAGCACTCGAAACGTAGATACTTATTGGATCTGGAGATAGTCTTACTTAGGTAGGTATATACCAGGTATTTTTTACAGTGGATGTGAAAATATCCAGGCTATTAATCGGATCAAATGTAATAACTTTTAATCTACCACTTTTAAACAAACGTTAAAAACTTTTGGGCTCTCCATACGAATCGATCGTCTTTTTAACCAGAGGATTCAAAGCCTGCATAATTATGTTCATAACCGCCATTAAAAACCCCCTTAATTCCATTCACATATAATAATTTTGCTGCGATATTGTTTTCAAATAGCTGTTCAGAAAGTTTCAAAACTTTCTAGAACTTTCTGTCATGTTCGTACATCTTTGCCACTGGTCCTCTTCGCTTCCTAGTTAGTGAATCTATTTTAAAAGATTTTGTATCTTTTTCGTACTTCTCAATATTTTAAGGATCAAGACCAGCGACCACTTGCTGTGTTGGCGTTTAAAAAAGCCTCAGAAATATTTAGAAAGTCTTTAGAAAGTCTTTATTTATATGACAGTCTTAGAAAACTTTTATTTTTAAAATTGGTTCCTATCGCTAGTCAAAGACATGATGTATGTATAAAGTAACCAAGAAATATTGTAGTTTAAAATTTTCTAACGTGTTATGTTTTCAAATAATATATTTTTTGAGTATTTTCTCATTTCCTAAAAATTAACTTTACCTATTAGTGCTTCACATAAAACCTCGTTTGTCTTCTTTGAGAAACTCTTTTCGTATGTTATTGGGCCAACAAAATACAAGAATACAGTTGAAGATTAAAAAATTATCGCTTTGGTAACAATTTATGGTTGCTTTGGTAAACTTTTTGGTTCAAACAAACAATTTGATTGCATTCTCATTAATGAGTAGGCGCCCATTACATTAGAAAATGGCGTAGGTACTATACATATTGCTAAATAATCGTTTCAAAACAAAATGGCTTTTTCGAATTCCCCTCTTACATTATGCACTGATTTGCATAAAACAAACGTAGATTGAAACAAAGCGTACCTGGAATTGTGGACTAGTTATTCCAGTGAACACATAAATGAGCTCTCATAAAAACTGGTTCCGTAGATTGTATGTTTTCATACTCAATAACAATATTACGTATACTATAAGAACTTACATAATGTATTTAGAGATATACCAAAGTTAAAGAGTCTTTACACTTGAAACTGAATAATACTTTAATAACACAAAAAAGGTTGTCAAATGAGCTAAGAAATTCCTATGAGGTCCATTTTTTTTGGAAGTTAGTTAAGTTTAAGGAAAATTATTGTAGGAATGTTTAATTTCATTTCAGATCATTAGTTTTTTCTTATCTTATCTTATCTTTTTTCTTATTAATCTTTGAAATGAATACTGACTGATCTTCGTAAAACGAGCGAGCGCATGAATTCCTTCTACATGCTATTAATCATAGCAATTCAAGCTGCATGCAACTGCACCGTCAATCTCCTTGTATAAAAGACCTTTTAAGACCTTAATAGTTAATTAATCGCAATAAAAAATCAATTCAAACTATTTTTAACCGCAGACTATGAAAAAATATGCAATATACATGAAACAATGCAAAACAGATTAATCAGAATCATTAAAAAATACTAACTTTGATGTAAAATATTGTATATCCTTTCTAGCTTTTATTGCAAAATTTATCAAAAACAAAACATTCGTTTATATGTTGAAACCAACACATAAAAATCGGCAACTTTAATATTTTCAGTTCATCTTGTAAGGTTTTTTTTTCACTTATTTGAAAGCCAAGAAAAGTAACACCTAAAAACATGTAAAATGGAGAATCTGGCGTTCGACTTCAACGTAACCACCGCGATAGTACCTTGTTGATTTGAACTTAAAACGAGTAGTTATATGGTCGATATTACCTAACCTGCTCAGATTGCGTTGCCTTCATGTAATATTACGTATACTGTGTAGGTTAGAAAGGTTTCTGCAGCGAGGGTATGGTGCATAAAATGGACAAAGGTCTGAAAGCACGAAAACATGGGTAGGATAGACGGGATCAAAATAACACTGAAAGAAGCGGGAGCGAAGATGAGTGGGCCCGCTATAAATAGTTTTTGTCTTTTTATGTATTATTTTCAAATCATACAAATACACAAGTTAAACGTTATAAATGTTGCACAAAAAACATCAAATAAGGTTTATCTGGCGCAAGGGGTTTTGCTCTTTGTCGCAGTACTATAGGTATTAGTCGTTTTTTAGTTTGCTTTAATTACATTTGAGTAACTCGGGGGTAGCTAAAGGCAAATTTTCCATACATCTGTTAAACGTTGTGATTGCTTAGATATAGTTGACGGGTTAGGAAATGTCATAGGATACTTTTAATTTAACCCGGAAAAATATGGTTCCCGAAAGACAGGCTTTGGCAAACTTATGTTGAAACTCCTAATTCAATGTAACTGAAAAGAAATACCATGCCACACGATAACTATAACTATTTATTAACAAAAATGTTCAACAAAATTGACTTTTAACAAAATGTTATCAATAAAGGATTATTATTATTATATAAAAGTTTAGGTAGGTAAGTAATAAACTCCTTGGATAACTGAAGAGATAATTAAAGAGAGGGATCCAGTTGAATTGTTCGTAAATTATGATAGAACCTGTAGGTTTCAAATTTTTGACATATTTACAGAAAACCATGTTTGTAGGGCTGTATTCTCACGTTACCGCTTAAGGCTTGGTTATACTAAACTACTGCGCATTGTTTGCGCAGTACTGAACGCATGCGCCACGTGAATTATTTGCGTTTTAGGTTTTTTTTCTGAATGAAAGTGTTCAAACGAATAGCGTAGTTTCCTTCATATTGTCGAAACCAATATTGTTATACTTTTTTTTTCTTTTGGTATATTGGACACTGGAAACTGTTTTAAGTAACGGTAGACCCATCTTTGGATTTTTTGATCGAGCCGTAATGATTGAATCGTGTTTCTGATGGCTTACGATCGTAGGAAATATAGTCAATAATTTGTATAATTTTTTCAGACATGAAATTTCTATAGTTTAAACATTAGTATTGTGTTCAAAAAAACGTCATTTTGGTACAAGAGCGCCTTAATTCTACAGGGTTACTTATTATTCGCTGATAAGCCGCAAATAGTAGATGCTATTCGTGAAACTGAACAAACCCTTCTATTCCTAAAATAAATAATGACATATGAGCAAAAGTTAGATATTTTTGGTTGTAATATAGCATTTAAAAATGTACAAAACATTAATGAAACGTTTTTTGACCTACCTTATCTAGTTATATCTAGCACCGAGCTGTCTGTCCGAGATCGTGCCTAAGGAGCCGCCGTCTAATCACACACGGCACTGGTCTAAGACTAAGAGAAACTTGAGCTGTATTCGAAACTGGTAGGTAACTGATAGTCATCTATTCCACAGCACTTTGCTTAAATAGCTTAGCCTACATTCATGAAGTTCCTCAGACGAACTTTTTTAAAGTTTCTCTATTCTTAACAAAAGTGTGAAAATTTCCTTATGGTTTTTTGGTCTAGTTCATGTAACACCATTTTGCCGTCACAAGGGATAGACGGCGCTTTAGATTTACCCCTACGGACATGTGCAATGCAACCTAAATTTCCTTCTGGTGTCTTGGTCTAGTTCATCTTACACAATTTAGCCGTCACAAGGGATAGACGGCGTTTTAGATTTGCACTTAAGGACATGTTGCAACCTCCATACACATCTAGTAATACTATGTGCAGGTTTCCTCACGATGATTTCCCCACTTTATGTACCTTAATATACAGTTTAAAAACAACATTTAAAATTTAAAAACAACAAATTATTATTTTCATCTCACCACAAACTTCGTGCATGACAAACCAAGCCTCTCTTAATAAAAACGAAGCTAAATATCACTGAATACTACAAGAACGTTTCTCCGTCTGCCCCTGGGTCCTCACCAACCTGTTCAAGTTGATCTTCGGACTCCCACTAGCACTGTCCCCATCACCTTTGGCACAAGTCTTCGTTCTCATAATCATGAGGTCAGTTCTGATACTAGGTCTTCTAACATTGGGAGCTACCACTCCACAAGCATCTGATAACCTCCTCTTTATAGATAGGGTACATTTCTTAGCTCTACTACTCTGACTACTGGTCGGGGGTAAAGTACAAGGGCTTCCGAAGGCTGTACTGACTCTCTTGTGGTGGTTCGGAGCCATTTCTAAAGGTAGGTTTGCGACGACGAACAACTCGTAAAAGAGATCGTCGACGTGGAGGTTTTTCTTGGCTGAGGTTTCTATGAAGACGCAGGAAGAGTCTTGTGTTGCGCAGTATGCTACTGCTTCCTCTGGTTGTACAGTCCTGGGGGAAAAGAGATTAGGTCATTAGGCTTCAAACAGAAAATAAGTATGGTATGTATTAGCAGTGCTGTAAATAGGGCGGTGCCACCGGTGCCCAGGCACAGGGCGTAGACTCTGCGGGGCGCAAGAATGGCCAGACCAGGCAGGACTATTATTTTTTCGGTTTGCTCCTGATAAGTTCCCACTGCGCCCCTAGTGCTCGATTCCAACACATACGTACCTACATGCCAGTATCATCAGAAACGTCTATTAAATTAGACAAAACATCGCGCTCATTTTTTTGGCAGCGCAAAATATTACATAATTGGTCCACCAACACCAAGTTTTATTTTATCACCCTGAATGAAATAAAGTAGGCCTATACATACATAGCATTGCTCTAGGGTACCTATAATATCTAAAAAAAAAAAACAAGGGCGCAATTATAGAAGCTCGCACAGGGCGCAAAAAAGGCTATTTACGGCACTATGTATTAGGCGTTGCTAGCGTTTCTGACCGCATCCATGGTTTGGTGGTTACTACGTTTGCTTTGCATCAGAAGGACGAACGTGGATTTGATTTCCGGCGGGATCCACCATAGTAGTATTCGGTTTGATTGGTTTGGAGCATTTTATGAGCCCGCCTAGCTATAGCTACCACCACCTTATGTCATTGTTTATAACATTGATGTGTTCCGGCATGGAGATAGGATAGCCAGTTCCCCATTGAGTTGGGGGATCTTGTGCCATCATCACTTACCATCAGGTGAGATAAAATAATATAAAATAAATGTTTTCTTTCTTTCTTCCTTCCTAATATCTTATTATACTTTTTACGTTTGATGGAAATAACTTGTGTATTCCCACGACACTGTAGTTCACTAATGGTAGCGGATTCAAAAACCTCTAAATAGGAAAGCCTGATTACGATACAAATTAAGCGTAATCATCCCCTCTGTGTTTTACCAAATGCCAAAGCGCAAGATGCTCAACGGTGAAAATTCGTTTGTTTTCCTTTTACGAATACCTATCGTATAGTTATTATATAAATAATAAATTAATTAATAGGAAAAAAATCGATCTCCGTAAAAAGTTTAGGCAGTATTTAGGTACAAATGTAGCGTCGGCCTTGTAACGTCCGCTTAAAGTGCTCTCAGCCTGATTGGTAATCCCATTCTGTCAATTCGACTTATCTAGCGACGAGTTAAATATTAAAGAACAAGGATACTCGAAAAAAGAACAAATAAAATTATTATACTTATTTCTGGGTGTCTGGGACGTATTTTATTGAAATCCGTAAAACTTATAATATGTCTTGAAAAAAAAAACCTAGCCTTAGCTAGTAGTTTTGGTGTCCTTATTTCAGGACATAGAAAAAGATTTTCTATGACTAGAATCGTATTTTATACCAGCAAAGAAATTGGTCATTTTTTTGGGATATTTGTTTTTTTAACACTTATTTATTAATATTTTTTTAATTCACTTTTTTAGAAAAAATAAACCTGTCATAAATATAGCAGAACATTAAATTTTCTTGCCGACGTCCATTTGACGATTGTCCAATTGCAAAGCCTATTAGAGGTGTCATATTTTTCACTGCTAGCAAAAACTTCCTGTATTTTGTAGTTACAATAATAACAATAGATGATTTTGATAATAGGTCTATAAATATTCATTGGGGAGTGATCACGATTCTCTTCGTTCTAGAGAACTAAAATATGCTAACTCAACTTGAACAGCAATCAAACCCATTGTGTTAACAACCCATATCGTCACCACTGCAAGGGCATGAGACTCCTCCCATACCTCGGAAAGGTTAGGTCATACTCCAAACACGGGGACGAAGTCCGAATTTGTGGACGTTGTGGAATCAGCGGCCAAAGTGTCAAAAGTTTTCAAGCCTCCGACATGGCTTAACGACTTCCATTTAGTGACAGCAGCCGGCACCAACGTCTAAAGGCCGGAGCAGACCAAACGCGTGGCGTGGCGCGTGCGTGGTGTCGACGTGGCAGCAACGGTTGTAATGTATAAAACTATGAGAGGTGTCACACCGACTGCGCGCTGCGTACACGCGCTTGTACACTGCGTCGGTATGACACCTCTCATAGTTTCATATATTACAACCGTTGTTGCCACGTCGACGCCACGCCAACGCCACGCATGCGCCACGCCATGCGTTTGGTCTGCTCCGGCCTTTAACGTTACGTCGATCATTACGTCGGTCAAGTTAACTGACTACAGAAACGGTCACAATCTGGAGGGGTTTGGCTGTTAGTGGCATTTGTTTCGACTAAACTTGTTACGAAGGCAATTTCCTACTTACTTTAGCTCCTTGTCACACTTGTTGCCGGCGATAGCCATGGGTACCCTTGGCGCCTGCCGCCGGCCTCTGCCGCCACCGCCTGCTGCACTAGCCTTCGTCTCCAGGATTTGCTCGCGAAGCCGGATCACCTCTTCAAAAGTTTCTCGGCTGTCCATGGCGAAGACTAGCACGAACAGGTCACCTGTTGAAGGAGAGGTGGTGATTTTTTTTATTGGTTTATCGCAAAATATTTATGAACCACCTGATAAAATTTTCAAATCACACATGGGTAGGCGTCACACGCTACGCTTGCCCAAACGCGATCTCCAACTGTAGAACTCGTTTTGTCCAGCGTTTGTCAGTTCTTCGACAGATATGTCGGGCCCATTACCACTTCAGTAGAGAATTATCTCTGAGCAGTGTCGGTTACTTTGGTCCTCTGGTAAATTATAAATTCGTTTTGTATTCAATCGCGATAATCAAAAAGCTTATTGACTATTAAAAAGACTTCATTAATTATTAACCTGTTATTGAAGTATTAAATGTAACGTATGCATAACAATGGATGTTTTATTGCTGAAAAGGAAAATATTATGCAAATGTGTTTGCGGTGTTGGCATATTCAGTGAAAACCGAAAATCACTGGCATGCCAACCGAAAATCATGGACATGTTCCATTACCAATTCGAAATGATTTGATTATCGCGTGTGTTGTACAGTGGGGTTCAGAAGTGCATATGGATTTGTAACCATTATTCTATAGAAATAGGGTAATATTTTAGTAATTGGTTTATTTTTTCTAATAAATAATGTAATTTTGGTAAGGTAATTTTAATTTTGCTAGTTTGTTTTATTACCTTTTAGAATCTTAAATTAGAACCTCTAGCTTGGTTCAGACATTCTGATTCTGATGGTCACCATTTTTTACTGAAAACACTTTTATTAAGTTTTGTTGGATCAATTGCAAGCAATATCAAGATGACTATCTCACCTATGCTAGAAAATAGCTTTTGGATTTAACTGTACAATCAAACGAAATAATTTACGAGTGCAAAATGGGGGTATTCTGGTTTGAAATTGTGTATTATTGGTGTTGTGTGATTGATATTTGATAGTATTAACAAATATGTACCTATTGTTTTTGATAAGATACTGCTTCATATAGCTCAATTATTGCATTACAGAGATATCGCAGTGGTAAGGATGTTTGTAAATCAATTTATATGCAGATTTTTTCATATGAAAGCATGCTTCATAGCGCTATTTTGAATGAAAATCATATATTTTTTAAGTTGTTTCACACTTTTACTGTTGGGTGGTAATTTTTCAAATTATGTAACCTTCAAACATAGACGCATCAATAGCTAACCTCAACCTCTTATCATAGTCTCAAAACTTAAATTACAAACTGTTTGCACATATTATCTAAGGCAATATTTTAGATAAATATTTGTATATCGTTCTTCAATATTAACAACATCTAGATACAAGTGCCATAAACATTTTCTTCAACTTGCCAAAAATAATATCTATCGGGATAGAATAAGGTTCTTAATCTCCGGGCGGATATTAAATTTTATTACTCTTTTCGAAAAACTTCTCAACAAAGCATCTAGGGTAAAGACTAAATTGAGCAAAGCCTTGAAGTTTCGGTATCAGTCTACAGATTAATTCTGAAATTACTCAGGTTTAAAACACTGTGTTAAGTCCCAAAAGTTTGAAATTAAACAGATTTACTAAATTATCTCGGGCTTAATAAAATTCGGTGCTTCATTAAAAAAAGTATAAAACTTCATTTAACTATCAGGAAAGATTACTGGGGAATTTTATTATCAATCTACTGAATACAACTGCTATTAGGTAGTAAATATTACTATTCAAAAATATATAAAAAACGTGAATATGGAAAAAGGAAAAGGGGTAGGTATATTCGGCAAACTTAATTAAACTAAAACTTAAATAAAATATAACTAAAATGAGATTAAAAACAACTACATCACTTCGTATTTATTTAAAATATATATTTTATAAACTTAAAACAACATTTTATTTTTTTTCGTATCAAGAATCGTTTTGTTTTACCTCAATAGAAGTAGAAACAAAAAATCTAACAATCAACCGCCTCCGTGGCCTTGTGGCTAGTCCACTCGCTTCACATTAGGAGGTCGCGGGTTCGATTCGGTTTGTTTGGTTGGTGGTAGGGCATTTTCTGAGCCCGCCTGGCTAGCTGCCACCATCTTATCTAAGTCTTGCCGCCAAACATCAATGTTAACAGCATTGATGTGTTCCGGCATGGAGGAAAGATAGCCAGTTCCTCATTACGTTGGGGAATCTTAGTAAGCCCGCTTCCATCTTCGGCATCATCATCACTTACCATAAAGTGAGATGATGCCAAGGGCTTGCCAATTAAGGATAAAAAAAATAAAAACGCACAAGAACCCCTGACTCATTTACTCATAGTTTTATCATAATATCACTAAAGCGGCGCCGTATGATAATTTTTTATAACACTAAAAAGAGTCCGTGAAATCATATGATTTGGTCGCGATTGACAAAAATCCGTATCCTTAATTATCATTTCAAATCATCATCATCAGTCAACAGACGTCCACTATTGGACAAAGTCATCCTCACGGATTTCCATACCGACCGAGTATTCCATATCACGAGTTTGACAATATCTCTGCGACATATACAGGTTGTAACAAAATTGATGTAGGACCCATTAACTGGGGATTCTACTCATCGTACTGAAGAACTTTTGTTCTACGAATTTGCTCAAATCGCAAAAAAAAATTTGGACATTTCATACAAATTGATCATCTGTTTTGCCATTTGTGTATAGAGAGTCTAAGCATTTTTTTGCGATTTGACCAAAGTCATAGAATAAAAGTTGTTCAGTACGATGAGTAGAATCCTCAGTTTTGTTACACCCTGTACAGGGTGAGTGACTTTAAATTAGTTCCTGATACGAAAGACTATGCATGTGATCATGATAACAAACAACTTTCCCTAAAGAATTTGGACTCCATACAAATCGATCAACTGACCGGCCAAATTAATACGATAAGAGTCTAAAATTTTGTGCGATTTGATTATGGGTTCCTTAGTGCAAATTATTTGTTGTCATGAGCACATGCATACCCTTTGGTATTAAGAACTAATTTCACCTAATAATTTTATAGTCACCCTGTATAAAACTAACTAATCATTAATAATGCAGGAATATACAAGTGACCCTTTAAAGGCATTCGCAGTAATTGCTCTCGGAATAGGACAAAGATCGTAATAATTAAAATTTTAATGAAAATCTTCTATTATTCTATTGTTTAACAGGAATATGAAGACACCTTTGAGATCTTTATAATTTCAACGTTATGAAGTATTTATGAATGACTCGGTGGCTCAGTGTGATTAGTGCTCCTGTCTACTGATCCGAGAGTCGTGGGTTCGATCCCCACCCAGGGCAAACATTTCTGTGATGGGAAGATTTGTTTGCTCTGTGTCTGGGTCTGGGTGTATTATATCTAGATACGAATGAAGACTGCATATATAGGTACTTTGCGGCCTTCTTTCTTATGTCGGCAGTATGTATGTCCGTTTCATTGTTCCCGCCTATAACTAATACGGTTTAATGTTTTCTTAGAGTGCGGATGTCGTTAGATTCATTTTAATCCGGTAATTGACTTCTAGTCTAGTCTAGTCTTTAAAAAGTTACTCAGTACTAGACTAGAATCGGAGTAACTTTTTATTAAATGTCAAAAACAAAATTTTGTTCTAAAAATGCTTGAAATTGTAAACTTATTTTTTAATACAGCATAGATTTATAAGTTTGTTGCACACTCACTTAAGATACCAATTACCAACACATAATTAAATAAATCTTTAATTATATTAAGAAATATTTTTTGATCATTGAGAAATGTTACTTAATTAAAAATTGACATAACGAAAATCCAAGCGAGTTACTTTTTCTACAATTTCTGTTGTAGGTATCAAAGATTATTTTGTGAAAAATATTTCATAATTTCTTTTTAATGCAGTCAACTATTGGATTCGGAGATGGATAAAATTATACCTACAATTTTATGCCGACGGTTTTTTGCTGAAATGTTTAGGTTGTTAATACATTATATTATCTTTCTCTTTTATTTATATTTATAAAGTCCCTGATGCCTGGAAACAACAAATACGTTTTTGTCCCACTTTGGATGCGCTCAACCGCATAAAAATAAAAGCCGATACTCCGATTGAATGGGTTTCAGTTTAAAATTTGTTCTTGGAAAAGTTGTTCAGTTTGTAGAGGTTGCATAGCATTCTGTCACTGGCAGGAAAATACTTTTTCGTTGAGCTATGTGACCTGTCAAAATCTTTTACTTCTAATGTCAGTTCCGAAGACTGAAGTGCTGTTTATATTGTATAATAACAAACTAAATAACTAATATCTACACTTTTACACACCTAAATAACGAATATTTACACATTTACACACCTATTAAAGTGAGTGAATCATTGTGAAAGAGTAGTTAATAAGCGTTGTCGTCGCCGAAGGCTTAGCTTGATTGAGTAATCCATTCCCTCAACTAGTACTCTGCTACAGGGGTAGATATTCCCCCTCTACACAGTTTAACGAGTAACGTCTTCCATTTGCCGCATGTCAGCAAAAAAAGGTCATCGTCATAAAGAGTTAACCCTGTCAACCCTAACTTTATGCGATTCTTGCAGGTTGCATCGCATGCAACCGACGCTGCTAACAACATTAACATTACAATTTCGACCCCTCGCCGGCCATTCAGAACAACTATCCTTACAATTCTACTAATCTATGGCCATATACAGGGTGCAACAATAAGGTGTGGTAATATTTCAAGGTGGGCTTCTACTCATCAAACTGAACAACTTTGTTGAAATCGCAAAAAAACATTTGGACTTTTCAAACAAATCAATCAGCTGGCGAGCCAACTTATATGAAAAGTCCAATTTTTTTTTGCGATTTCAACAAAGCTGTAGAACAAAAGTTGTTCAGTTTGATGATAGAATTTGATGATAGTAGAAGCCCACTTTGAAGCATCACCACACCGTTTTGTTACACCGCTGTATATGGCCATAGATTATATAAATCAAGTTTCCTTGCCATAAAATAAAACTAGGTTCTTAAATCCTGGCGCCTTTGTCTTCTTGTATCATGCTTAAATACTATGCATAAATGTATATCCCACTGTTTTCCTAGCTATCCCAGTTATTTCAGGCTCCATTTACATAGACGACAGCGACAGTGACACGGACACAGACTTGTTAGCTGTACGTCTTAATATACCTAATAAGCTTATGTGGTTAAGCCTTCACTTGACCTGTGACGACATTTTGATGTTGTTTTTCTCATGGCATATGACAACTGACTATAGAAAGGATGTTATGAATTGCGATTTACAAGTTTAAAAAAGCATTAAAAAGGCAAACATGATTTTCGTGTCAAAGTGTCGTTCAAGGGATGGCATAAATAGAAAAATGGTTCCTAGTTTCAGAGATGCCAACTCCATTCGTCTCACCCTGAGAGGACTAACTGAAGTAGCACACACTTTCCAGGGTGAACGGACAACGTGTGGGTTCGCGGGCCAAGAAAAATGTGTGTTGCCTGAGAAAGTGTAAACACCATTAATATACCTATAGCTGACGACATGATAACGCTAATGAAATTATGAGCACATATTTTCATCAGTTTCATCCTACAATAAATTAGTTTCAGTCTGCATAAAGATTATAAACTATGTAGCCGCAGCAAAGACAATATTAACTAAGAAGATTGCTCACGTAGCTTTAAGAACTCGATTATTTCTGTTTCTCATTTTGAAAACGATTGAACGATCAGTTGCGTGGTAATCATCCGTGTGGGTGGAGCCTTACAGCTGTAAACTATTCTACAGCTTCTCCGACCGCCGCGCCGGCCGTCCCACTTCATGTATCATGGCTGGGCAAAGCGTACACTCGGGTGCAACTAAAGTGCAAACGATTTCGTATGCCCGCTTAACATGCAATACAGCGTATCTAATTGGAGATGAGATGTGTTTATCGAAAAGCGATTCAGAAGATTGGATGGAAAGCGAATTAGTTAAGTATAAAATGAACGAGAAGTATCTACATCTTGATTAAGCTATATTTCTACAATTATACGCAGATTTTTAATTTCGAATGTAAGTATTGTCTTCGTAAAAAAAAAATCTAACTTGAGATTTGATGGGGATCGTTTGTATTATTTAGATTTCTGTGATTTTATTTCACTAAAAGATCCAATAAACTGTATGTTTGTGTGTGCTCTAGAGCCAAGCCCACTGGGGATACAATTTGAACTGGGGTACAATTTTGTTAATATCTATAGGAGTTTCTTCAATTTTTTAAGGTTCCGTACTTCAAATGGAAAAAAGGAACCCTTGTATGATCACTTCGTTGTCCGTCCGTCTGTCTGTCTGTTCTTCTGTCCGTCTGTCAGTCTGTCCGTCAGTCCGTTTGTCCGTCTGTCCATCTGTCTGTCTGTCAAGACTATTTTCTCAGGAACGCGTAGACGTATCAAGTTGATATTTATATGATTTTTTTTTTTATTGGCCAAAACAAATAATATTACATACAATAATTGTCTTAACACACCTGCGTAATCCATAAAAGGTTTATGTGCAGGTATGGAGTTCTGTTAACATTACTGTTTAAATATTATAATGGGTATTAGTTTAAACAATTTTATAACAGGTATTTTACATTCATGATATCTTGTTCTAGAAAATATTTTTTTACACAGTTTTTAAAATTAAAGTTACTCAGGCCTGTTCAGTTCAAGACAAGTGTGAATATGAATTTATACGGAACCCAATTTCAAGTGTTGCCACCATAGTAAAAACATTTAATTTTTGCCCAAAAATGGCTCTAACTATTTTAAATAAACTTTCTAAACTACTACATTTTTATACGGCTTACTACTAAATATAGTTATTTACTCCGTAAAATCTGATTGAGGTACCTCCCCCTCTCATATAAACCGTGCTTCGTTATTTTTTTCTTAAACATGGCTGTAACGATTTAAAAGAAACTTTGTATATACTACATAATTATACTGAAGAAAAAAAACTAAATGTTTTCTTCAAAGAGATTGGTTTCAAAGAGTGACATTAATATTTTCATGAATATGTTCGAATAGGGTTTTTCACCATTTTTTGAAAAGTATCTCAAATTGATCATTAGGTGAGAAAAAGTAAAAAATATTTTTTTAATTTTTTTTGAAACCTATAAGTACCCCAAAAATACATTTTAAATTACCATTTCCAATTAGCGCGCGAAAACGATAGCCGCCATGATGCTTAGGTCGTGACGTCATTTCAGGAGTAAACAAAACAGCTCTGTACTAAAATTTTGACACATATCGCGAACAAAATATCATTGTTTACCACTATTGTGACGTCACCTGACAACCAGCATAGCAGCTGTCGTTTCAGACATTTGAATAACAGATTATAAAACTTGATTTTAGTAAATCAAAAATAAAATGTTTTTTCTCATTTTATTGTATAGAAATCATATTAAATCGATTACGTATTACAAATACCACAGTAAATAAGCAGTTTTAGATGTTTTCTTGTATAGAGTAAAATACCCTATTGTGATGTATGTAATTTTAATAAAATCTGCTAAATCACAAACACGTTGAAAAATACAGAAAGTTCAATATATGTTTGTACTATCTTCAATAAATGAAGCACAAATCATCTAAATCCAATAAAACTTGCTTTCGCTTAGCTTAGCGTTTTTATAACAGACCTTGGGGGGTGGACCGAGGAAATGAGTTTTTCCAGATCCCACTGGAACTGTATATTTCCGAGATAAAACCTATCTTATGTTGGTTTCAACCCTTTACTTTCGTTATATGCGAAATCACAGGATAATTCGTTTCATCATTTAGTTATTTTTAAAAATAAACAACTAAGTAAAACAAAATTAAAGTAAGGATTAATTAAAGTATCTTCTTAATATATACAACTAAAGTATCTTCTTAATATATACAATTAAAGTATCTTCTTAATATACACAATTCAAGACAATACCATTCAATTAAGTACCTATCAAAGATCAATATGACATTAGTTTTAGCAACTTTTTGTATTTCTAGTTTTAAATTACCTTCCTTAGTGGATATATTCATTTCCGGAAGTAGCGACAAGATTGAACGAAGTATTAGGTCCACCAGATATTCCAATCGCAGACTAAATAAAGTCTTTATAATTCCAATAAACTTCAGACGATTTTCCTCCATAAAAAGGCCATATTATAATTATCGTACAAAATAAAACCTTTTTACTGTTCTATTACCAATTTTTATATTTTTATAGAAGTTTTTGAGTTTTTAGGGAATCCTAGTTTGGGGCCAGATGACTGTGTGTGATTTCTCCTGTATATTTATTTATTTTAGGACACTTTTAAAAGTGCATTTAATTTCCATTTACTTCATTCCTATTTACAACTTAAGCCAAAAGTCCATCAACTTTCAGCCCAATACACAAATTGTGCCTAACCTAACCCAGCCGCTAAACACTCATATGGGACCGGGTCCGAATCGGATATCACTGGGGCACTCAAATAAATACTCATAAGTAGGTACTGGCTACACTTTAATTAAATTCTTGATCGCTATAGCAAACATCTAAATATTCTACATATAGTATTCCTACGATCATTATCTTGTCTTGAGATAAACTAAACAGCAATCTTTATATGGTTGATCTCTAAAATCGTGCTAAGTAACTCAATTATTATTATCGTCCAAAATTCTATATTACACAGAGAAATTTGGTCATCGGACGTTTGAATTGCTGATTTATTTAGCTATTTTAGCTAATTTTTCTGTTTTATAATACGTTGTGCAATAAAATGCTTTTTTTATTAATTCAAAATCGCAGAACAGATTTTATTTTATTATTTTTAGCAAATTTCACAGCTTATTTAGTAATTTATATTTCAATTTATAAAGCCACTTATGAAATTCGACATAATTAAAATACATTAAATGAACGGTTAATACTAGCAAAACGAAATAATATTCTGTTACAATAAAAAATTAAAATCAAGGTAAGTAGGTTGTTATAAACAATTGTAGGTAGTTGAGTTGACGGACAGCGCGCTATGCTTTGTGTGTTTGTGTGTATGTGCTTGTGGTGGGTGAGTTTGTGTTGTGTGTCTGCCGCGTGTATCTGTGTGTATACGTGTTGAAACAAACTTTAAAAATTGATTACGTGTTAAAAAGAATATATCGGCATCATCAAAAAGACTGTCATAGGTCCCGACAAGTCTATGTAAAACGGAGTTACGGGTGTAATTCGTGTGGGCTTGACCAGCATACAAGCAGCGAGTTTGCCGCGTACGGGTGGTGTTCGCTCGCATACCGACATGATTAGATAGATCTGGACAGTCTAGGAAACCACCAATAATATCGTAGAGGAATCTTATGTCAGCCACCGTTCGTCTGTTCACCAACGAAACTAACTTGTATTTAGAGAGACTAGACTCGTAATCTAAATTGGTTGATCAAGATATCCAATTCAGTTTTTTGACAAATTTACGTTCGATTGTCTCAATTTGATCAGAATACGTGACATAAGATGGTGACCAGATCTGAGAGGCATATTCGACAATGCTCCGCACGTAAGCAAAATATAAAACTTTAAGCGTGTTTATGTTTTTAAAAAGGCTTAGAAATCCTAGAAATAAAACCCAACATTCTATAGGATTTTTGAGTTATTGTACGAACTCAGAGCAGAAGTTGAGATATTTCTAGTTGACAAAAAAATTAATGAGTTGCTGCAGCAATTTTCTGATCCGACATATAGGTGAATTTGGCCTATCTTGTGTACATATTCACACATTTAAATAAATTAAACTTGCAACTACAAGGTTCTGGAAACAAAGAGTTAGAAGACGTCGCAAATATATTTTTCTTTGAAGATAAACTTCGTGCCTTTATTTGCAAACTTCATTTATGGTCAGGCAAAATTGGAGAAAACAATTATGCTGCATTTGCGACATTAAAAGCACTGTTAGAGGACAAAAAGTATGACGCGAGTAGGTCAAACATACAAGAAAGTATAAAGATTCATCTTCAAATGTTGATTGATGAATTCAATCGATACTTCCCTGAATACAATGATAAAGAAGTTAAAGTTGATCAAACACTGATCCGCAACCCTTTTAGCATGGATGCTGGTGAAGTTAGAGAAGAAATCCAAGAAGAACTAATTGAATTACAAAATGATAGAAACTGTAAGGATGCATTTGAATTCAATTCACTGGAGAAGTTTTGGTGTAAAAAAGCAACTTCTTACACCAAAATTCGAGAAATCGCCTTGCGCTATCTTATGGTTTTCTCAACAAATAGATTATTTCTACTCATATAACATGTAAGATTATTTCATGTCTGTTTCAAACAACCGTTTGAACTGCAAATTACCATTCCAAGTACATAGAATAATATTGCTGAACCTAGCAACACATGAACCTATGACCATCTCGTCTTTGACGGAGGGTAAACAGCAATCTGCTCGTAATTACTGAGCTAGACAGCAGGTAGTTAGCCTAACCACCTCTACGGAACTAAGTGGAACGTAACTTTGCATTACTTAGTTAGCTATAAAGTAGGTACTGCTAGAGCCAAGCTAATATGTGAAAGCTAAGCTGGATCAACTCCATTTACTACTATGGAAATAATGTACCAAAGAGACTTTAAGCAATGCAAAGTACATTACATTTTTAATCATATGATTTGATCGTCGGATTGTCGTTTATTTAAAAAGTGGTAGAATGAAACTTGTCATATTTGACCTAAATGATAGACGATATTTTCATATCCGGCATTTAAAAAATACTTTGTAACTATTACTTACATTCTCTTTGGTACATTATTTCCTAAATAATAATGATAACCTTTTTTATGAAGAGCCTTCGAGCTAGCAATGTTAAATTTTGTCTTCAAATTTTTTTTCAGATTCCCATACTAACGTAAAGCTGAACAGTGAACCCAGTGAAAACTAATTCTTAGTTTTTTAATATTTTTCCTGTATTTTATACTTTTAATCTGAGTAACCTCTTAAAATCTCAAACGCACTATTTTAACACCTGTATATCGGTATAGGTAGTGTAAAAGTGTAAGTTTATTTTATCGCCTATCGATATCGCAACCTCGCCGATTCCGATATCTCATTGGATAGGGTAGAAGAAATATTGCTTTATTTTCATTGCCAGCTTGCTTGCATATTTAAATTTGCGCTGTAAAGAAAAAAGCTTGCTCTTATCAATCAATTAAGAAGCATAAAGTTCGCGTGAATGAATTTTTGCATGCCGGCAGTATAAAAATTAATTAACCAGAGTTCAGTGACTTTCATAGTAGCAACCTGAGGTAACAATGTTTAAGTTGTGAAGACTTGGAAATAATAAGCGGCAGTATTTAAAGAAAAGTTGCAATTTAAATAAAAAGGTTCTTTGTTCAAGTTTTTAGTAAAACTTCTAGAATATTCTTAGTGCACTTCAGACCAAGTTTAAAGTTTAACCTAAGTTTTAATGACCTTTGGAATTCTTGGAAATAAAAAGTTTATAAAGATTGAACAAAAGAACAAACTCTTCAGATAAGTATTTAAAAACAAGTGATCCGTCTGCTCGTTTGCCACCTCTGCCAAAAAAAAAGACTACAAATCTCCCAAAATTGATTAAAATAAAAATAAAACTGTTCAGTTAGTAGGTTAGCTCACTTTACGTTGTACAACATGCATCAATAGGGCAGGACTTTCGTCACTCGATAACCCTAATAAATGTATAAAGGGATGTTACAAGTTATTCAGTTCTGTTCATGGTATTCAAGTTTAAGTTCTATTCTACTCACAAATACTACTCCTGGAAACTATAACAGAGTGAACAACATTTCCTATGGAACTTATATCGACCTCGCAAATTACATTTTGGACTTTTCATACAAACTGACCCGCTAATCAGTCAATTTTGTACAGAGAGTTACAATTTTTTTTTTAGAATGCATGCATTCTATAGGAAAAGTTGTCAGTTTCATGAGTATGACATCCTGGTACAGTTTCCAAGAGCCGCGGGTAAAAGATGAGATGAGATGAGATGAGAGCTACATAAAACAAAGGTAAGAAATGTGAAATGCCGTCGGTTTAGGGACCTCGCGGGTCCCATATTTGAGTAAATCTATCTGGGAGTTCATGCATCAAAAATAAATCATGAAAAGTAAATATACACATAAGTCGATAATTATTTATTAATCCGTTTATTTCAGGCACACGGCCCATAAAAATATATAAAATACAATACATTTAAAAATATACAAATACTATATACTACATAACAATATATAATTAATATACCTAACTAAGTAGAATAGTTTTTTCAGTTTCGCCTCCCTTAGGGTTGGAATACAACTCCCTCTGGCCAGAAGTTGGGGCTCAGGAATACTTTCTGGTGTTTGGCAGGAATCTGAAGTTTGATTATAAAAGGCTGTTCACTAAATAGCTATTTTATTGAAATTGCCGTAAAACTCACTCCCTCGGATTTTCATAAGATGTAAAAGAAACTATAGAAATATCAATTTAATATCCAAATTACAATACTTACTGAATAACAACGTCACCGTTCACAATAAAAAAAAAATAGAACATAAGTTTTTAACCTTTCATAAAAGTAACCTAGCTGTCAATTACTGGATATAAATAGTTCCAGTAATAATACAGTCAGCGAAAACAAAACGTATCATCAGGAAGCCGAAATGTCAACTCCGATCGCCGCGCTGATATCTCACGCTACAAGTAACAAAGGCTTTTCAGTTTGGTGTTACGCTTGATTCATTAGATACGCAAACGTTTGCGACTGCAAAAATAATTCCCATTTAGCGAGAATTCTTTATTAAATTAAATTTAACTACAGAATATACGCTGCAGATAAAGTGGAATAAGTAAATAAAGAGAGGCTTCTTTTTTCATGAAACTAAGCAATGAACCCATAGTCAAATCGCGCATTTTTTTACTTTTATAATAAGTCGAAAAGTGGTCGAAGAGCTTAGTATGGAACGTGTACCTATACCCAGCGGGTGACCATATCCGGTGCCAAAACTAACATGATAATTAATTATATAGTTCTATATTAGTTCAAGATACAAGATACAAATTTATTTAGTAACACATGTTACAAGTCAATGTATATAACATAAATATAACATCATATACTTAGTTAAAATAATTATTCCATTCTTACGTTATATTTATACAAAATAATATCAATCAAATCCAAAAAATCCAAAAAAGTGCAATTTGTAATTAGTTCCATTTTTCCGTGAAATGACTGGGCTATGTAAAAGATAGTTGTTACATTTCATGAGTAAAAGCCCCAGTTAAAATACAGGGTGTTAAAAAAAGTGTGTGTGAAATTTTCACTCAGAATCAAATATATTGTAGAATAAGAGAAAAATATGTGAAAAAATCCGATCTACGATTATTTTTTTCAGTGTCCCGTACAAATTCTTGATTCACTTTTCAGATTTATTATAGAATTAATAACCTGTTAAAATTTCAAACGCTCTATTTTAACATCGTGTATACATAAATTATTATTTAGGCAATCCAGAAATAATTATTATTTCTCTTATTTCCTCGTAGGTATTCTTATTCCAGAAGTATCCTAAGACTTCCTTTTTGGTAGCTTTCCAATTTCCTGTCTTATAATCGATTTTATCATATTTTTATTACCGACGCAATATCTACTTACACTTGTATTTGATAGGGTAAAGGTGACAACGTGTCTATTTCGGGAAACATTGATAGATCGGTGTTAATTACACAAGTTTATTGCCAAATTAATTATATGTTGTTAATGGTAGGACTAATAAATCGATACCATATTTTATCACACGCTAAGTTAGTAATTTAAAGGTAGAGTAATTTGCTGATGTCGCGACGTCTATTTTGTATTTTTTAAACCAGTACTTAATAAACATTAATATGACAGACATTCGATTTATTGGAATATTTAATTTTTAATTATTGTTAAGTGAAATTATCGTTACCTGGAATCATATTTTGAAATTGGAATTTGAGAATTTTACTAAATTTCAATATCAAAAATGAATTCTGGAATTCGTAAAATCTAGAATCTTTAAATTCAGAAACTAACCGGCTTTATCCTGTAAGATATATCTATGTCGGTACCGTATTACTTTTTTGAAATACTGAACTTTAATCGATACCAGGCATAGCGAGTAGAGTATTTTACGCTAAAACTACCACTAACCGCTAAAACTTCACCATATTCACGCCATATGAAAAATTTCGCTTCGAAAAATGTCCATGCGGTACCGACAATGATAATATAGTCTGTTTAAAAAAAACAAATACAATTTTAAATTGCATATGTATAGTAAAAAAACTATCACAAGACTGCGAATGTTTGATGTTCGGCGCAACCCGTATCATATTATTTTCACGATAATTCCGCCTAAGAAAACGGAAAATAAAAACAGAATCTTGCATTAACATAAATAGTTCTTAATTTTACTGGCGTTTTCTTATAAAAAGCCTTTACTTTTTCCTCCCAGCGAATTTCCAACCACTTCTATTGACTTAAACTTTGTATGCGCATGAAGTTTCGATAACACTGTGCACTTTGCTATCTCTTTGTGTGCATTTTGCTGCGCTGGGATAGCAAACTCTTTACGTAAACTGCACTTCTGACCTCGTATGTACGAGTGACCTCTAAGGATACAAAAGAAAACAACCATATACGATAAAACGCATGAAGTTATTATATTTATCCCGGATAAATATAATAACTTCATGCGTTTTATCGTATAGAAAGTTAAAAAACAGAAGACTGCATAAAGGTGCCCTGTGTAGATGCAGTCAAGTTCAAAAACAGTATCTACAGAGGTCACAGGTTGACCATTATGAAGTTGAGAAAAATAAACCTGGAGTTCCAAATTGAATATTTTGAAAATTTCGTATTTTTCGAACAAAGGAATTATCCTTAGAGAGACGATTCTTTTGTATCTAACAGTTACGGTGTAGGCGATACAGGATAACATTCGGAAAATGGTTCATCTGGGATGCACTTTTGAACATTGTGAATTAAATTGTGAAATAGACACTGTAATAAAATAATATGAATATATCACAGAATTGTATTGATAACTTACCAGTAAGGAAAGACAGTCTCCTCATAGCTGGAAAGGGATGATTCCCGGAGGTATCGAGGAGGTCCAGCTGATACACCTCCCCCCTGATGCGGTAAAGCTTCCGGTGGAAATCCTCGATGGTCGGGGTGTAGCTGTCCTCGAACTTGGTGCCGAGAAAACGGGCAACCAAAGAGGTTTTGCCCACTCGAGCTGACCTGTGAAGATATGTCCTTTTAAGTGATATTATACCTACAGATTTAGTAAGATTTTAAAATTACAAGCTAAACAAGCAGACACCTGCCTACATACATTATTTCGGCTCGAGAACATCATCCTTTTTTGAAGGTTGTCAATACAGGGTGTTAAAAAAGTTTGAGATTTCAGCTTTTGCTATAAGGAGACCTCGTCGTGTTTGTTTTGGATGTGCAGTGTGCACTTTTATGCTGCACCGTTTTCACTCAATAATATTATTTGTTTTGTAAATACAGAATCATGATAAGTCTTGAAAAATCAGACGGTCCAGAAAATACTCTGCCGGGGTATGACGTCACCAATATATCGTATATCTTATCTCCCCTAATCTGCCTAATTGCTGCTTGGTAGGCGATAAAATACATCTAGCTATAATCTACTAACATATAAATCTATCAATCTACATCCTGCGCCAAGCAAAATCCAATCACAATTGGGCATTGCATGCAACAGCGACTTCAAAATAGAAGCTTACGTGTTTGGTTGTTGATTAGGTACCTATATAGGGTGAAATTGAAACGTGTGCCAAACTTTAAGAGCCAGGTTACACGCTCAGTCTGGCGTCAGTCTGGTCATCAGTCTGGTCAGAATGATGGGAGAATGATCGTGTACCCCACTGTCTGCCGTCAGTATAGATTAACCGTGTACCGTGAAAATCATCCATCATTCTAGCGTCAGTCAACACTGATGGACCAGACTGACGTCAGACTGAGCGTGTAACCTTGCTCTAAGGACATACTGTACCAAGGAAGTTGAACAAATTTTGTTCTACAAATCCATTAAAATCGCTCAATTTTTTTAATACAAATCGATCAACTGATTATCAAGTTTTTGTAATCGGAAGTTAAGAAAGAAACTACTTGTAGGCGAATACTGTCTGTGATTTTCTTGCTTTGATTTGATACTGGAAAGATTGCAGTGATGGAGTTTTATTTGGTAGAAACTTCTAGCTGGAGAAATAACCTTCGCTAGATTTGGTCTATGGTTCTGGAAGATTACAATTTTTAATATTTTCCGTATGAAAGTCATCGAAGATGACGTAGATTGTACCTAGATAATAGAACTCGTTGATGTTTTTGGATAGCCAATACATTTTACTATCAAAAACTACCAAAAATATAGTGGTGTTGTTACCTATAGTTGGTTAGCCCTTCGCAGCATCATCTCACCTGATGATAACTCACGATGATGCAGAAGACTTACCAAGATTCCCCAAGGCTATTGAAAACTGGCTATCTTATCTTTATGCCGTAACACATCTATGCTGTTAAAAATTACTATTGATGTTTGGCGGCATTACTTACATAAGATGGAGGTAGCTAACTAGCGAGGTGGGCACAGACAAAGCCCTACCACCAACCAAAGTTCTAGAAAGTTGGACACCGCCAGGATTCGAACCAGCGACCTAGGGAGCGAGTGGCCTAGCCACGGAGATGGTATATAATACACAATGAAATACAAACTGAAATACAAACCTCTGTCAAGCCAACAAAGCCTTTTTGGTCTCAATTTAATGTCCCGTTTAAATTTTATTGATGTTTTTCTTATAACTAGATTTCAGATCATCGGTAATATAATAACTTCAGTTACAATTACAGGAACATCTAAAAATATCACTGGGATGTCAAAACAAGATACAAACAAACTCTCTTGATAGATAGACTACGCCTACATACAAAATATTAGTTTTGTCCCGAAAGACCTTAATAACAGATGATCTCATGTTTCATTATCAATGAAAGCTGATTATAATTATCTTCATATACTCGTATGTATGTATTTAATTGTTTTGTACGAGTGTCACTCAACTCCTTGTATAAAGAGTATAAACTTTCAACTTTATAGGACCCGGTTTGGTTGGCAGTAGGGCATTATCTGAGCCCGCCTGGCTAGCTACCACCAACTAATCTAAGTCTTGCCGCCAAACATCAATTTTAACAGCATTGATGTGTTCCGGCATTAAGATAAAATAGCCAGTTCCCCATTCCGTTGGCGAATCTTGGTAAGCCCGGTTTCCTCTTCGGCATCATCATCACTTACCATTAGGTGAGATGATGCCAAGGGCTTACCAATTGAGAGGTAAAAAAAATCGGATGGGCCGATTTTAATGGATTTTTTGTGTGGGTCGAGTGGTCCCTGGATGGTTTAGTTAAGATTCACAACCGGGCAGGACAACGTCTGTCGGCTCCGCTAGTGTTATTATAGAATGTGACAAAATATGTATAACACCTACAGGTCTGACTTTACCACCCTGATCGCTTACTCTAAATACTTATGTGGCAAATCTTAGCTGTATATTACGATAGCTCAACATCCTCTGGCCTCAACCCAAAGTGCTTGGACATAAATTTTATGTTACATCTCGTATCAATATCACAATCATTTTAATTTAGCACCAATAGTGACAAACAATATAGGCAGCAAAAAGCCAAAGTGCCATTCATTGTCAATTTCCACATCAAAACGTTTCATTCAAGAAAAGCCCTACCCAGCACAACATCGTCTCGTCAACAGTGCTGTCCTCATAAGAAAGAAGGCCGCAAAGTATACGGAAACTCCATATAATTTGCGGCCTTCTTTCTTATGGGACAGAGTGTCACGGCCTATTTCAACAAAACCCGTATCTGAGGGAGTAATCAAAGTTTAATGCATACCGTTCACGGGTCGTCTCACTTGCTTCGTCTTTGTTAGACTAAGATAGGCTGGCAACACATGAAAATTAATTTCAGTGTTATTGCACTGGTCACTTTATATGTATATAGGGTTAAATTATGGTCTCTTCATACTTTGGCTGATCGATTTGTATGAATACTCCAATTTTTTTTTGTGATTTGACTATGGGTTCCGTGGGGAAAGATGATCAGAATCAGGAGTAGAAGCAATAGCTAAAATATCGGGCACTAATTAAGTATATATTCTTCAAATTTTAATGGGACAACTTTACTAGAGATAGATACCCAGTAAGATTAGATCGGTGTTATACAGCACAGATATTGTTTTATTGTTCTTTGGGATCAGTTTTGTTTTCTGGAACTAAGAACATAATGTCGAATGATAGTAAAGTAAGGTACATATCTTATTTAACATGCCTTGTCAAATCCACAGTAAATTTTGCGTATTAATAAATTGAGCCATCACAAAGATATGGGTTTGTCATGTTCCTGTATTTATTTAGTTACTACTGTGTTTATGCTTACTACATTGGTTTGAGTCAAAATATAATTTTAGATTAATCTGTGGCTTATTAAAAATATTTGTGATGTATTTATATAATCATTAAAATGTGCGGAAATAAGATTTTATATAGTTTAAATCGAACATTTTGTAGCCGGCTTAGAGGCTGAATATTTAGTGGGAAGGTCGACGAACTTAAAGGAACAGAAACTGTCTAGTTCCTATTAAGGCTCTCCTTAGGTTTCTAGAAAGTTCAGTTCAGTTTGTTGTTGGAATTATTGGAACAAAATTATTATTTGATAATGAGGTATTATTTTATGTAGGAGAATTCAATTTTGGCGGTTCAATGCATCTAAAATAATTCAGTACAATATGGAATATTATTCACTAAATAGCTGTTGATTTCGTTATATCGTAAATACGGAAACGATTTTATAGAATTATGACGTCACCGTTGACAATTTCAAACATTATTAAAAAAAATGTAATTTTTTATATTTTATGAAAAAATTAACTCGCATAATTAGCCGTAGTTATGCCATAACGATCCAACTGACATAACGATGTCAGTTGGAGACGGCCAATTAGCAGATACAATGGCCGATTTTATGATTTTAAAACAGATGATTTAAAAACAGGTACCTAAATAAAGCACTACTATTGCAAAAAAAAATTTATATTGTAGCTTCCGACGTAATTTTTATGGTCCTTAATCAACAAAAACTTTATAAAATGCCTTGCGAAACACGTTTTCAGTTAGTTTGTTAATACACATTAATTATTTTATGTTCGGAACAACAGTATACAATTTAAACATAATAAGTAAGTAAAAAAACAAGAAATGCCATAATTACTACTGTAAATAAAACACAATATCAGACAATTACTGACCCATCTATTACGTAATAAATGAACTCGATAGATGGAATCGTCGTAGTCATGATTACAATTTGTTACCACCATAATCCTTATTAAGTTAAGTACAATAGAATTACCAGTTGGAAGAAGGGAATTAACGCCAGTTTTTAACATTTTTACTTTTCTACACTTTTACATTCTTTAGACCAGTGCTTTTCAACCAGGGGGGTCGCGAAGCTTTTCTCAGGGGGTCGCGGGTAAAAGAAAACGGCAAGTATCCTACACTGCAATACAAAAATACGAAGGCTGGACTTGTTTATTTTTAACAATTCGTAAAAATGTGGTTCTATTTTGGATACCTTAAAATTAAATAATTTTCTTACTAAAGAAAATTATAAACGTAGTCTTTCAAATCACTGACATTTTGTATGTTTGTGGCGCTAGGGGGGTCGCAAGAATTTTTTAACTTGTAAAGGGGTCGGGTATTAAAAAAGGTTGAAAAACACTGCTTTAGACGTAGCACATAATTGTGAGTTCGAAGGAAGGAACAAAAACCATACGCTTCGTATACATTCATGCGGCATTAAAATTTTTGTTGGAAGAAGGAAACAAATCCTCCTTTATTCCCTTCTTCCAACTATCAACTGTACGAGTATAGTTTTTGCGTGTTTTTTTTTTTGATAAACAAAAACGCATCGCTCTTGGTGGGCGACGCGATATTGGTAGGGGGCCAATTATTGTTATTATTCTAGTAATTAGTCTTATTTTGGCAGCCAAAATTTGGGATTTTTCAGTTAAACCCGTTACTTCTAACGACATACTTGATTTTAAAAACTCATGGCAGCGATGTTTAAAAAAAGCTGTAAGTTATTAGACAAGGCAACAACATTTAAGATTTCACAATATAGAAGCTTTGAGTACCTATAGTTCAAGTCATAAAGGTTACTTGACATGTTCCGAATTTATCGATGGTTCCGTTAAAGCTACATTTTTGCTCCAAAGACTTTCTACAAACCGAAAAATAGCAGAAACTCCAGCATATAATACTAAAATACCCATAAATGAAAAAAATTAACGACATTCAAAAAATAATCCAATATATTCCTGACGAATGCAAAGATTTTTACGACATTATTCTGACCTGACCAATTACAAGATCCGAAAGTGAAGAAATAGGTGAATGATAGTGTCCATACGTTTTTTTCTAATAAATAAATAGTTTATGTCGTTGTATTGTCTATTATTTCTAATTATTTTGTATATATTATATGATAAATTGGAAGGAGGGACATTTACCTACACATAATATAAATGAATATTATATATTTCAGCAGGTCCATTAGTAAATAAATTAGACTTTATATTTTCTTCATTATCATTGATATCACGTGAGCTTATAAGTTGAAAGTAAAAAGTTATAAAGTTTTTTTTAATTATCTCCATTCTTATTTTTTAGATTTATTCCATTCTTCCAACTGGTGGTTCATTATAAATAAACATTTTATATTTATTGTTTTCTAAATCCAAATAAAACGTAAAGGCACTTAACTTTCCATTAACAGATAATACATATTTCCACCGGGTATTGAGCGTTCGTTGCGAATACAAATCAGCTGGTCTATCCGTTTTGCGGGTCAGCGATCAAAGCTGTAGGTTAGGTGTGAACCGCCGTAATGGACCATTGTTTGATGGCTCGAGGGTGCCGGCACAGGACATCTCCATTAACAAACAGCCTTAGGCTTAGATATACAGGGTTTCATTCCCGTCATCGCTACAGCTCGTGAAAGTGAATAACTTTTCCACAAAAAAGTAATTATCTTTAAAGACAAAAAAATAATTAAATGTTGTGTAAATTATTGAAGCAAATTAAAAGTAAGTACCCCTTTTAAATTGATTGTAAAACTCTTAGCATCATTAAAAATATATTCATTTAAAACGTTATGCCTTCCAGAAAAAAAGGACTCACAACCTTTATTTCCTACTGTTCCTGTTCCTCCCGTTGCGGGAAAGTTATTAGGAAGGAACTTACCACCCTAATTCAGGAAAAGATTGGACATCATTAGCTATATGAAAAGGAAAAAAAAGTTAAAAAAATATTGCTCGCTACAGAAAAAAGGAATTTTTTGTTTTGTATTGAAGACCCCTGAACTCTGAGTCCGTGTGGTGATGTTAAAATATTGCGTCGCCAAAACACGAGTATTTACGTATTCTATAAAAGTAAATAACCCTTAAAACCTTTGAAAACGAGAGAAAGCAGTATTTAGTAGACCATGGCTTTACGGGTTCCCATGAAGACTTAGTTTTTAGAGACACTGTTCTTTTGATAATAGCAATAAGTTTTTTTCGACAAAAGTGAGTTAAACACAGATTTATAGCCATTTTATTACTTCCAAAAAATAATTAGTAATATTTTTATCTTAAGCGCGACAGAACGAAGAACCATAGTTTATAGCCATACCATAGTTGGTATCGATGGAGGGCTACGATATATCCAACAATCATTCGATATTCCAACAAACAATGAGTTAATAAAACACTAAGCTTTTTCCCGACCGCATTTATCATAAAAAGTGATTGAATCAGGTGATCGTTTTGTACGAAAATACGCTTTTTGTGAATGAAGTATCTACAGATTTATTGAATAACCAAAAACAACAGAGCTAAAGACTAATGGAACTTACCCTAACATTACAAGTCGGAAGCAATTCTTAGGCGGCGGCGCGGAGTCATCGCAACCCTGAGGTAGTGCACTAGGCCCGGGTGCAACAGGCTCCTCCTCCCCCCCACCGCCCCTCCTGCACAGCCAGGAGGCCCCGCACTTCTCTCGTCCATCCTCCACGGGTGCGAACTGGCATCTCCTTGGTGACTTCTTGCCGCTCGCCAAAGAAGATTTTAATGGAGACGGAGGCGTCCTCACTTGGTTTGGTGAAGCTCTTACAGGGGCTGTGGTAATCTTGACCGGTGATGATTGTAAAGAGTCCGCGTTGCCGTTTAACATTTTGTTTGATATTTGAGCACTTTTATCATATTGGTTGGTGAGCAGGGATTTCTGGTTACCTCTTTGAGAATTTCATTTTATTTCGTTTTTATCACTTTTCATTTGTATTTTCACTGAAGCGTACATATGGCTTGTTTGTTGAACATTTCAATAGAATTATTGTATAATGAGTAAGTCAAATATATTATATTGCAGAAAAAGCCAATTTATTAAGAACATTTTTAATTAGGTACCGCAGTTTTTGTAATTCTATGGCTTAATTTGTATAGGTATAACGAGGTCAGAAGTTTTAACTTCAGTTTTTAAGGTATGAATACTATTTTATGCTTCATAACTACTCCCTGGTGCATCATAAAGTTAATTTAAAAGTAAGCATCTTCATATTTTACGACATCCAAATTAATTAATAGGAGTAGCTACAGTACTTACCTAATTACCTTTTTTGTATTATGCAATACAGTTTATCATTCCTTCATTAATATATAGTAACTTATCATATAGAGATTAATTTCCGTATAATAACTGGCAATTCAATTTAAAAATAAGATAAACATAAAATAATTCCTGCTTTTTGGTTCATTTTATGCTGATTATTTTATTTTATTGGTTTTTCATACTAAGTTCCGCTAGGTTCTCCCTTTTATCGCATTTATTGTCTGATTTTTTTATGGATCTTTCTTGAATTATTTACTCATAGATCCTTCCGAAATGATTGTACAAATGATAAGTGTGTATGTAACGGAACATAAAAACAAAATGGAAAAACTTTACCACTGAAACTCAATTCAATTGTGAACTCCCAAAAATTACAAAGTTCGCAATTCAGCTGATAAATTAGTAAAAGGCCAAAATTATTTTGGAAATTGAATACAGTATTATTAGGGAAAGTTTGTTGTTTCATACGTGACCATGAGTAATCCAGAGCTTTTTTCAAGTATTTCACAAAGGAATATAATTGATCACGCTGAATACGTTAAAAACAACCGACTTCAATCGCAACAACTCCAATTTTGCTATGTTTTTGTTAATTTTCTCAAAAACTGCTGAATCGATTTCGATAAAATTTATATGGGACCACCTGTGAAGTATATCCTTTTAAACAAAAAAAGAATTTTCCAAATCGGTTCAGGCGTCTTCGAGTAATCGGTGAATATACATTAAAAACAAAAAAAAATGATTCCGACGTTTGAGAACCTCCTCCTTTTTTTTGAAGTCGGTTAAAAAGAAAAGGACACTATACAGGTTGTTAAATAAGTGCGTTTAAGATTTAAGAGGTTAATCAGAATCAAGTAGAGAATACAGGAAAAATATTGAGAAAAGCCGACCTACGACTTTTTTCAGTTTCTCATACAAATTCTTGATTGGAAAATTGAAAAAAGAAGTTGTAGATCGGATTTTTTAAATACTTTTCCTGTATTCTATGCTTGATACTGAGTAACCCCTTAAAATCTTAAACGCACTGTTTCTAACATTCTGTATGATGTGTATATTTTGACGTTCTATTATCAAATGACCATATCTTTAGAGTTGACAGGCGTCTCTTATTAAAGACCGCCTAAAAAAACATCTTAAACAAGCTAAACAGATTATAATAATATATTAGTATCGATTGTAGAACAAAACTATTCAATCAATTTCAATTTTAATTTATTTTTGATAAAAATAATTTACACGTCAAAGTCAGTTTCATTAATATACAAGGTTCAATTAAAGATTTAAACGCCTTTTATGTTTTACCTTTCACCCTTTATATTTAAATTAACTAATGTTTGATCTACAAAATCGTTTGAACGTCTTAATTACCTATTTTGTACATTTCCTTCCCTGTCCTTCCTTCCTTGTATATACAGACCGAGACTTTGTGACCGAGCTGCTGGTCTAGTGTCAGCATTGGACGGAAACACTTAAAAATGTATACGCTGTCAACATGTGTAGATTCCCAAGTGAGCACTTGAATAATAAATACGATGATTATGGTCTCAACGGAACACGGTCAGCGGGTCACGTTCAGGCAGCATTCATTTGGTTCATACTAGGAAAAACAACTGTTTTCTACAATATAAGATTGCTGACATCTGTACCTTTGCGTATAAAGGTCACGTTCGACAACTAAGGTATTGACTTGAATCTACAATATCTCCTCCACACATTAAACATTTATTAAGTCTTTCCTGCTGACAGTGGAAAACAACACTTTGGAATTCACCAGATAAGCTTGTAAATCTTGTAAACTTCTATTTTAAAGGTTCCATAACCATCAAACTTATTTTGTTAACTGTACGCACGGTAGAGAGACTTGATATAGAAGCCACTCGATGTGCGGAGACGCACTTTAAAGAGACTCGATATAATAAAAATAGAGGACATAATTCGGAAAACTTAGTCCCACGAAAATATTTTGAAACGCTTTAAAAACCAACTTGACAAACAGACAACCGAAAGCTTAAATTATTTAACTTGAATATAATATGTTCCTTGGAGAAGCGAATTTAAAATTGATATTAAAATATTTAACTACATTTAGGGGCTGTATACATTCATAGTCAAAATCGCGGGCTCTTATCTACTTGGACTTATATTGGAACTAAATTATCAATCAGTAGGACAGCACAGCTTTTATCTAACCAAAAACTCAGGAGAGACTTTGAAAATTTTGCTTAAAGCGTAAGCGAAGTTTCGTCTATCTTTAAAAACATGGTGTAGCAAAATAAAAACGTCAAATGTAATTGTTGAAATGTCAATTCGTCCATACATAAAAATAAAAGTTTCAAAGACGTTGTTATTATTTTAAATTGTTAAATTTTATTTGTGAATACAGATTACTTCTGTCGTTTCATGCGCTCTTATTGTGTGTGATTGAGGGTCTCGTGGCATACTTGGCAAATCTACATGCACAAGACATGACCGCTGGTGAAGTTAAGTACTCTTCTTATTTTTCTTTAGATCTTGAAACACCCAGGTACATAAAGCCGTGAATACATTCTTTCATCACGCGGTCCCATTCCCAGCTGTAGATCGGTCCTTTTAGTACATTCCAGGAATTTCAACAGACAATTCTAGTCTTTATAATAGCGCCAAAAGTCGTTGGTCTTAAATGGTTCAGTTTATCTTTGGATTCTCGGCTTCTTTAATTGCTTTGATGCTAAGTGCAATACGAAGTAATGAGAACACGGTATTCACCCTTAGAAGTCGGAATCTCTTAATGGCTTTAGTGGTTTATTAAAAACTATGGTTATTGGCATTGTTATATAGAAAATATAGTACCCATCATTAGTCAAAGAAATGAAGTATAAAGTAAATAAAAAAGTGATTGTTTAGTTTTTGCCGTCGTGTTCAGTTTGCAAATAAGTTTTATTTTCAAATCCTCTTAAAACAGGAAGTTAGCGGAACAGGAACTTTTAAACCCGTAGCATGCACCAGCAAGTTTTGTATTTTTTTTATATATACTAGCTTTTGCCCATGGCTGCATCCCCGCGTAAATATACATAGTTCTTAGGACTGGCTTTGCGGGTGAGAAGCACGAGCCGCAAGCGATTCGCGATCGTAGAATTGAGTTTTTCCTTTATCTCTAGAACTGTACATTTTCTAAGATAACCTATAATAGTCCTAGCAGCACTTTAGAGACCATCCATAAATTACGTCACACGTTAAGGGGGAGAGAGGGGGTCAACGAAGTGTAACATTATGTGACAAGGGTAGGGGGAGTCATAAACGTTGTGACGTCACATAATAAATAATAAAAAAATATATAATTTTGCAATTTATGTTTTAATTTATTCAATTCTGGGCGAAAAATTGCAAAATATGTGACGTCACACCAGGGAGGGGGTGGTCGCACAAATGTGACCATCTGTCACAAGGAGGGTGGGAGGGTCAAAAGTTCGTGTGACGTAATTTATGGATGACCCCTTAGCTATAGGCGAAAGTAAGTATTTTTATTATGATAATACACTATAATACAATAATTAACCTTCTTCGAAGCCCCATCATCCAGTTCTATGCAAAGATCCGTTGCTGCACTGCGATGTAAAAAAGGGGCAAACGAAGAAAACAAGCAGAGACACTCATGTCTGCATTTACTGTAGTTTATACCCGACTACGCCAGAAGGAGGTTTATGTTTTTCGAGTGTATTCTTTGGCACGCTCTGTAGCCTAAACGGCTTGATGGATTTTAGTTTGAGAAGTGTCGTTATATTCGTCTGGATCCCGAGAATGACATAGGATACATTTTAATGCAGGCTGGTTTTTTAAAATATGGTTAGGGTATTTAAAACAAGAGCATGTACATACGTACGTACACACAACATAGTTATGTAAATGTATGCTCCTCACCCCGGACACTTCATACAAATTTCGCGCCATTGTTTACTACATAGATATTCATGTTTGTACACTTGTAAATGTGTGCGTGATGTACTAGGGTTGAATCGAGATTCAATTTAGCCCTCATTGTCTATATTGTTAGCTAGCCTTTTACAAATAAAGTGAAGGCTGTATACACCAGACAAGGCTGTATAGCCTAGAAGCCTTTAGCTCTTTCCTTAGAAAAATAAAATAGTATTTGGTTATTATACTATGTTTTGGTTTTTGCCAACCACTTGACAAATGGTCACTAATCGATCACACAGGGGGTGTGACGAAGCCTTCAGAGAGCGGCAGGGAGTGTCCATACTGTATAATTTCCTTATACTGTGTGTATGCTCTAGTCTAAAGCAAGTGTGAATTGCCGACAACTGGTACGCGAGGAATGTTTAATAGAGACCTATTACTTTACTCCTAATGTTGTTTACTAAAACATGTAGGTAGTTCTACTCGCAGTTCTACTAGCTGAGTATTTTGCGTAGTATAATATAATGTAAGGCAATTTAGGTGTATAGAGGTGCTTTGACGTCTTACAAGATTTGTGTCTAAAACAGAATATGTAATATGCCATGATTCCTCTAAATCGAATTTATCGTGGAAAGTCAAATATAAATTCCGGAATCTGCTTTACAAACTTATTGATTTCTAGTCTTCGGTTCAGTTCATACATACATGGGTCATTCTTCTTTTTTTGCGACAATGGTCAAGACTTACAAATCAATATTTACATTTACATAACGTATTACTGATCATTTGTAATATGTCCTATATGTTATGTGAGGTACCCTTTTTCAGATGGACTAGCGTACCATGTGAAATTTAATTTATTAATAAAACTTTATGATAAAAATGTACTCCTCCGTCACGGTCACCAAAAATAGTACAACGTTCATCTCCGTCACGCTTTGTAACTTTTTTCGCAAGTTAAATAATGGAGTGAAGTACCTACTTTAATGATAACACAATTCATTTGTCATTTTATGGTAGATTATGAATATTTTTGTAGTACTTATATTTTTGCTATACAATTTTAAGTTCATACATTACTAGAGACAACTCATTGTCGATATAAAAGAAGAACGACCCACATACAGATGTTAACACAACAACTCATAGTATCCCCTCTGCTAAGGCACAGGTCTCTTCCCATATCTTTGGAAGGTCCTTAAGTATGGCCATCCATACTCTTCACAAGGGTGTACAATCGGGATTGGTAGAGATTGTGGGGATAGTGGGCAACCTGAATGTCAGAAATTTTTAAGCCACCAAGGCCTTTGGTATGACTGTAACGATTACTATGTAGTTATAGCGATCGGCACCAAAGGATTAACACGCCGATTACGTATTCCGATTCGGGGGACGTCGAAGCACGTCGTCATCGTCATCATCAGCCTGTGTTAGTCCACTGTTGGACATAGCCTCCCCCAAGAAGAACGGAAACGGTCAAAATAAACGCCACTAGCAACTAAACCAATTCTGCTATGACCTGTTTACAGTCAGTCAACCTAAGTGATCGACACGACAATATAGGGTCCTTCTGAAATACCTAAAAAAAAGTTAACAGTTGGTTCTACCCATGGAACTGAACAACTTTCCGCACGGAACCTATACTCAATTCGCAAAAAAATTTTTGGACTTCCCATACAAATTGGCGGATCAGTTGATTCATTAGTATGAGAAGCCCAAAATTTTTTTTGCGAATTGAGTATAGGTTCCCTGGGAAAAGTTGTTCAGTTTCATGAGTAGAACCCACTGTAAATTTATTTTTTTCAGGTATTTTGAAAGGACCCTATATAATTACATACTATTCTTTGGTAAGAGTATGTGTGATGGAATGGGCAATGTTACCTTGAATTTAAACCTTTAAGCAATCATGTTAAGTAAGAACCAATTTGTTTTGACAGCTATAACATTTACACAGAACGTAAGTAAGAAAAATTTGTAATATACTATTTTTAATAGACTTACAATTTCTAGCGTAAAGTATTCAAAATACCTATTACATACTGAAAAATACCATTAATATATATATAAATATATTTAGGTACATTTACAAATATCCAAATCAATATAAAAGCGAATCAAATTAAACAAAACTTTCAATTGATAAAATGTACTTTTCGACATCCTCAAACAACACTTCTCACTCATTTCAATATAAACACTGTTATTATGACCTGCAACACTGAGCTCACAAACTTTAATGAAGAACACTTTAATCGGAACTTTGACAGCGACATCGGTATCGATACCCATCCAGTTTCTGGACCACCGCGTCCTCATAACGACATGCTATCTAACTCAAACTAGGTATGTTAGTATTATATTATCTGTGCTCAAACTAACCAATTAGGCCACCGTTAGCTACCGACTATATCCCGGCCCCGCATATTATAAAAGTTAGAATATAATATGATACCATATTGACCTGGTTAGCGCTCTGGTCTCTATTATACTGATGAATGTGGGTTCAATTTCTACCCAGGGCAAACATTGTGAAGAAAAGGTTTGTTTGCTCTATGTACCTATGTACTAGCGCACAAAATCTGTTTTAAGCTCGCTGGGGTAACCTTTATGTCTATGGATACTAAGCACCCAGACATCTGTATCCGTACATATCATTTCGATGGGTTATATGGGTAGTACTGAAAAACTTTACCCAAGGAACCTATGCAATCTGAGCAAAAACCAAAATCAGTTAAAGTTACTTCATTTCCCATTTCATCCTTTCCTCTACATTAAAAATTCAGAAACATTACTATGACCCAAAGAAAAAGACATTCCGAACCTTATAACATTCTACAGGTTGACTTTTATTGTAGAATACGGGAAATGGTAGATAATACGAATGAAACTTAGCAACTTTCTACAAGAAACCTAATACTACATAATACAGTGGGAGAAAACTATTTGTCACTGTAATTGAACAATTAATTTGTGTAGAAAGTTATATTTGTTTTCTCCGATATTATCTATACAAAATTCTCCGGGACAATTTTTAAGTTTCACGAGTTGAGAGTGTCTACCATTCGTCGCTTTACTTACAGTGAATATAAAAAAAATATGAAAATACTTAAAGTCGACTAACGCTAAAAGCATTGAACCAATTTTCATCAAAAATGGTTACAACTACAACCAACTTGATTGATAGCGTGCCTTCAAGTAAAATAAACGCATTAAATACAGTGCACCCTTTTGAGAGTTACAATGACACCGAAAGTCACACAAATACTCAAAACTTGCGGCTTCAAACTTACATATCGACGGGGAAGTGCTAACAACTCCTAAGTTACAAAGTTTAAAAAACCTTAATATAGAAAATTAATTCATATACCAGTAGACGCACAAATTCATTCTCTATCGAACTGCATTCATAAGTCGTTTTCGTAAAAAATGTAAGTTAGGAGTTATTAGCACTTCCCCGTCCATATAACACCACTTTTTGCATCGGGATAAAAAATTTCACACTGTATATTCGACATCGGCAATAAGTTGAAATGTTATTTACGCAGAAGTCGGGGTGTACGGAAAGCTAACAAGCCAACATTTGCTTGTATCGCGTTAACATGAAAGTAAGTACCTAAACTGTCGTCGCAGCTTGGGTTGGATTCAATATCGAAAACCGATAAATAACAATGATGACACCAGGCAGCGGTCATACACACGTTCTTGTTTCGTCATTTGAAAGTCTACAAACAATGAATAAAAAAGTGAACTAATGTTTTTAGGACCATTTTTTCCTTCTTTCTTCAGATACGATATTAATATTTTAAGAGTGTTTAAACTTTGCCTAAACACAATAAATATTAAAATCTTTTTAAGAATAAATCACCTTCCCCTTAAGTAGGTACACGACAATGTTCTTAAATGGAAATCTAATCTGCACAATAATTTTGTTTTATGTTTTCGTCTAAACTCACGAAGCGACGACGTTTATACGACAAAATGGAATGGATATAAAATACTAATTATCCAAATAACCCTCCTTCTGGCACAGTCGGGTAAAAATAAAGGAGATCGTAAGCTCTTTACCATAATTTAATTACTAATAAGACGACGCCAAAGACTAAACAATTGTGGATTTATAAAAATATCCCTGAGCATAATAATTAAAAATAAAATAGGCAGGAGACTTAATTTTTCAACTGACCCAAGTGTTTACAATACTTAACCAATTTATTTTATTTATTTATCCGTTTATTTCAGGCACAATGCCCATAGAAATATAGTTACAACGTTGTATATAACATACAATACATTTATTATTACCGATTTTTTGCATCCCAAAATACAGGTAAACCAACTTGTAGCACCTGCCTGCCTATGAAGTTTATCATCATCATCATCATCGTCTCCATGCCGTGACCGACGTCGGCGAAATTCATTTTCATTTACGACTTCGGCTATTAAGTTGTTATAGGTCGCGCCAAACTTTAAGATCGCTGAAGGGTACTGAGTGGGGGAAGTGTGCGTTCACTTGGAATCCTCATGCTCGAATTTTGATATTCTGATTATGCCAATATTTATTGTCTAATAGTGCCCAAAGGAAAAAAATGTGCTATCGTAGTTTCAGAGAAAATCGAGTTTTTCACTGAGGCTGCTAGCGGAATGTTTCGCTGGCAGCCTCATCTCTGGAACCAAGGAACTACTTCGAAATTCGAGCATGAGGATTCTAAGTGAACGCACACTTCCCCCACTCAGTACCCTTCAGCGATCTTAAAGTTTGACGGGACCTGTATGCCATGCAGGAGTCATCTGCGCGTGAATATATTTAAGGGGATTAACATTTCATCTACGTAGTTTAAACACAAGTGTGGAGCAACCCTTACCTACACGTGTTGCACCCGAGGCGAGCCATAACACAAGTTTTAATTGGCTCGTTCAAAACCGAACAGAGGAAACGCTAAAATGTAAACTGCTACCGTGTAAATGTAAATGCCCGACGAAAATAATGCCATTAATCGGCACAAAGTGATATTAACAGGGTGTAACAAAATTGGTGTAGGACCCGTTAACTGGGGATTCTACTCATTGTACTGAACAACTTTTGTTCTACAACTTTGCTCAAATAGCAAAAAAAAATGGACTCTCCATACAAAAATGGCAAAAAATGGAAAAACAGATGATCAATTTGTATGGAGGGTCCAACATTTTTTTTTGCGATTTGAGCAAAGTCGTAGAACAAAAGTTGTTCAGTACGATGAGTAGAATCCCCAGTTAATTACACCTACACCAATTTTGTTATAGGAATTTACGTAAGTAATAAAGATTTTGGAAAGAGGTATCAAATATCCTCTAATAATTTTCACACTTACTACAGACGTATGCAACACGACCTTCATACACATCTAGTTATCACATGTGTATGTTCCCTCATGTCGATGTCATGTCATGTCATGCACAGTAAAAGCTCGGTATGTATGTAAACCTTATTTTAATCAATTTAAATAAAAGGTACACAAACTCCTTCTTCTTATCGAGTCGATAACAATCTTAATCTAAATCGTGCTGGCCCAGAATTTAGCTACGAGTACTGCATTTTCAGTAGCATCCAAAAGTTCTTCCTGCGTTCAGGTGACAGGGCACGCGGGGAAAGAAATTAGGTGTTCCATAGTTTGTGGAACGACACCGCACCTGCATTCCAGATTGGCAACATCTACGGTGATAATCTCTATGCCGTTCTCGGTCGAGTACTTGGTGAAAGGATTAGCCAGTCAGCGGGGGAAGCTCGCTGACTGCACCAACAAACTTACTGAGCAATTGACGTTTTTATGTGTCAGTTCCCAAGGGAACTTACAAGTAAGTTGTTTACCTTTTATTTATCTAAATTCGATTATAAATAATGTACGTCAGATTTTTTGTAAACTCAGTGATAGATTTCCCAGGTTTTGAAGCTGAACCTCTGCTGGTTCGGATGACCTACACTTTCAACACTTATAATGCAATGCAAGCTGCCGAGGACAGATGGCGTACCGTAACGCCAATAAGAAAGTTGGATCTTCAGAGGATGCCGACATGCATAAATCGTCGGTATAGTGATTTTAAGAAAAAGTTAAAAAGTTACTGTGAAGAACTGTTCCACCTTAGTGCCTTAAGCTTTCACGTAGTTAACGAGGCTATAATGCAGAACAAGAACTAACTCCCTTTAATTGTTAAGGTTGCTTTTAAGTTTACCTTTAATATGTATAACTCAAGATCAAGAATCTGTTGGATACGCCCCTTCGTTATCCGACCGACGCACTATCGGGCCTTTGTTCGGTATCAGCGATCAAAATAGCATATATAAAAATATTGTTATAACTACAAATTTTTTATTTATTTACAATTTTGAGACATCTTCTTATGCCATGATAATATTTTTGCCCAATTTTATGAACCGAGTTAATATTAACTTCAAACATTTCATCGTAAAAATTGTTTGGAAATTTTCGTTACGTTCAGTAATGATTTTTTTTTCTCGTCACCTTGGCAGATAGTGCACTCAAGTATTTAATGTTTTCAATGTAGGTTACTTACAGGATCTTATGCATATTTTTAACATCATTATATTGTCTTCCGTAATAACACAGGCCGTCATGAACAAGACCACTTCAGCGCGGCTATCTGTACTTCTCTACAAGGTGTTACAAAACTACCCCTACTGCTTGAAACGGCGTGGACTATGAATTATTTTAAAATTTGGGTACTTTTTCTTTTTGCTGCATCAGTTCACGTTTCGGAGAAATAGTCTATCGAATTTCTTCAAAAATATCGATATGATATTTTCAATTTTCCAACTCTAACGATCATCTGGTCGCGGTCATGACCACGCGCGCAAACGCGTCACTCAGCCCCTGCATGAACGCATCTATCATAGCGCGGTTATCTGTACTCCTTTCATGAACTGACAGTTAATACAATAGTGCTATGGTTCTACATAGTCGATAATCTTATTTATGATTAAAAATAATTAGTTTTCGCATTTTTTTTATTTAACGTTTTGTTAAAAAAAAATATTACAATGGACTCCTTACATGACACACTTTAACACCCTTAATACATTAGGGATAGTTTTGTAACAGCCTGCATAGGCGCCTGTAACTTTTGTAAAGGCAAAGCGCCAGACTTCTTTTGTACCTTAATTCATAGGTAATATATAGTTACTTAATAAACTACATTCAAAAGTTATGGCGCTTTGCCTTCGTAGAACTTTTCATCATATTTTTACTAATAGTGCTTATTTGAAAAATATTTCAATAAATTATTTCAATTTATTTTTTGAATGTTCTTTTTATTTAATTTTAGAGCTTATTTATTTATTTGTATAATTTATTAAATTTTTAAATTTATATATCATAACTTCTGTATTAAAAAATAATTTATAATTTCTGTACATAGTTTTATTCAAAATGAGGTTTAAAAAGATAATATTATAATATTTATGTATATTTGTATAAAAACATACAGGGTGTAAGGGACAGGTTTCCGAAAACTTTAAGGACTTGCTCAGTAGACGAAACTGAACAACTTTCCACAAGATTTTTTTTCAGGAAACGAAAAAAGAATTGCTTCTCCATACAAAATTATAAACTTGATGAAGCCGAATTTTTTTTTCGTTTCCTGAAAAAATTTCTTGTGGAAAGTTGTTCAGTGTCGTCTACTGAGCAAGCCCTTAAAGTTTTCGGAAACCTGTCCCTTACACCCTGTATAAGGCTCAAATCACACACGTAGCACAAAATAGACACAGAAAGTCCGCTCAATACAAACCACTAAAATCGTTAGCATATACATGCTTATAGAAATATACGGTCGTTTCGAGCAAGGTCACAATCGCACAGTACGTGATCTTGCCTACAACGACCGTATACGTCTATAAGCATGTATATGCTTAGGATTTTAGTGAGCGTATTGAGCGGACCTTCTGTATCTATGTGTTTTGTGCACGTAGTTTTGGCCTCAAACTAGGTTTATCTGTATTACGGGAAACAGACTGAAATACTTAATAGATTTTTGTCCAAAATTGATAGATACGTTTAATAACATACATATATAGATATAATACACCCAAACAGACTAAACAAATCTTCTCTTCGCAGAAATGTTTGCCCTGTGTGGGGATCGAAACCATAATTATGGTACTACATGAGCCCCTCCGTGCATAAAATACAGATTCATGGTTATTTAATAATACAGACAGCCGTATTACCCATTGGATATCTGAGGAGGCACAAGAGGCCCGAAACAAAGTTTTTATTTTTTTAAATTTTATCGGAGACACCTCAGCGGAAAAGCATCAAGGACGAGTACAATAACTGACATCTTTCAAAAAATGATCTTGTCTTCCGATCCGGATGTAACTTTGTCCAGGAAGATGAAAAATAAGAATAAAAAATACCTTGATAAAGAAGCAAGTAGTTTGCTGCAGCAGAAAATTTTGATAAGTCAGTACCCACAAGTGTGTTTTTTTTTTGTATGTATATTACGCAATTACTCCGCCAATTATGACATGATTTTAATGATTCTTTTTTTGTTAAGTAGGCAATACTTTAAAGGTGTTCCCGTATAAATTTTATCGAAATTGATTTAGCGCTTTTTGAAAAAAAAAAACAACAAAATCTAAAAACAACATAGCAAAATGGTAGCTGTTACGATTGAAGTCGGTTGTTTTTAACGTGTTTGAGCGTTGTCATTATTATTTTAATCACTCTAAAGACAAAATAAACGAAAACATAATTTTGATCACGTTTATGGAAAATGGCCCCACTGTACGACGAAATGAGAACAACGACACAAAAAATGAGTTATTTTAAATATCGCAGTGTTTATTAGTTGTGATTTCTATCGGTGTAATTTGATATTCCTTGTCACTATTGAAACTGGCAATATTATTTCTTACCAATTATGTGATAATTAAATTAATAATAGATACCTATTATGTAACACCTATACATAGACAGATAGACAGAAAATCACGATAATAAAGCCATCGGTTATAATCACTACTGAATGTTGTTGGCGATCAATTTGTAATTTGTGAGCCTCGTGTGGGAAAACCCAACTCATGTTAAATTTTCATATCTGAACAATCTTGATATTAGTTTAGGAGTTAACCGCTTGAATAACCATAGGGGTAGATAACATTAACTGAAACTTCAATACTGAAATAACCTTGCGGATAGGTAATTTGTAGCTTTTGTATTAGATCCTACCTAATCTTGTGCAATGCCTACTAACATAGTTTATAAGCAAAAATTGTTACTAACAAAATATGGACTGAAGTTGTCTGAAATAAATTATTTTTATTTTTATTTATTTTATTTAGAGGCAATGCCTGAAGTAAATTAAAGACTTTTTGTAGTCTGAGTCAAATTCTCTCATCAAACAAAAAAAGAAACACTGACAAATTGAATTTCAAAGTTTCTTGAAACAAGTTGACACTCATTTGCCAATGAAAATATACTATAATATTCAGCCTATAGGTTTGTAGATACTAAATTCCGAAGATATATATTTTCGTTGGTATCTTTAGTTCATTTTGTAGGTTAAGATGATGTTTAGCGAGGCTCCTCCCTCTAAACAATGAGCGAATTCGGTCTTTGAATCTTTGAGCCATTATTCGTACAATCAGTACAACAAAAATCAACGCAATACAATTATACAACGATCTACAAAGAAAAAATAATAAATTGATCTTTACAAACACAATAGCACTTATTGTCCAAAGAAAATATAATAGGTATTATTTGGAAAGCAAAAAAAAACTTTTAGCGCTGTTCTATGTACCTATATTGTGGAGTTTATACCTGCCTACTAAAGTTAGAAGAAAATGAACGCTACGAAGATCAAATTCGCTTCTAATTAATTTGAATTTAGAACGACTTGTAGGAACGTGTCCCTTTTTAACTAATGTCAAGATACTTAGATAGAAAGGGATGAAATGATCACATGTGTGCCTGAAGTTGGACCATTTTATAACTTCTAAGCTAAGCACTCTGTGAACTCTGTCCCACTCAGTATAAATTATATAAGATCAGTCAATCAATCATTAATCATGATCATCATCATCTGCCTATATTAGTCCACCATTGATAATATAGATGTATTATAGAAAAATCTCGCTCCAAAGCATTTTTTTTATATAAAAAGTATTTTACATTTTATGTCTTCAATTTAGTTATGAGCTTTATTTTACATCACATCAAAATTAATTAGTTACGGAGTTACGAACAAAATAAGTTACGTACAATGTTTTAACGTGTTCTCTACTCTCTGTATTATATTATGTTCTTGATATTCGGGTAAAATAATTACTACAAAGTAATTAGGAATATTCTGTCAACACAAATTCTTAGCTTATACTTTGTTATAGAAGCTTGTTTTGAGGACAATTCGGAATTACTACACAATACTTAAAGAGGTCGTCCGCAACTATATCCAAACGTCAATCTAAGCTATGATTTGATTTTTGTTAAAAAGATACGAGAACAGTACGAGCAAAATTTACAAAACTTCATTATATTATATTATTTTTAAACAAAAACTGAACGGAACCGTTTATTTTCTAACCGAAATTATTGTTTGATAACTAAAGAAAATTAAAAAAAAAACACCGCTGACACAAAAATTCGAATAACTCAATAACTCGAAAACCACGGCGACATGTGTTTAAAATCAAATTAAAGAAGCCTTGCTGTCTCCCAACTTATTCTTAAGATTTTGTAAGTAATGTGCCCAATGTATTATAGTTCTATTGGTAATTAAGTAAGTACTTGTTTTGTGACTGTAAATTGATACAAGGACGTCACGTCGTCGGTATAATTAAGAGAATTGATTGATTGAGGCATTACAGGTGAACAATTGAACATCCATGCGATATTGTTATCAAACATACCATCGACAATTAAACTCATATAAGACGAGAAAACAAAAAATTAAATTAAAAATTTTATCTTGTAGATTGAATTTTTTTTATTTTTAAACTACCCAACAGATTTTAAATTAACTTAATACCGAAAGCAACATAGCAACATCGTTACCGTATTACTTTTAAGGGTTCCGTACCTAAAGGGCAAAAAGAAGCCGAAACTCTTGCCTTTTTTCTAAGTTTGCTTGTTCGTTTAAGTGTATGTCAATCAGCTGATGTAAATAAATAAATAAAATCTTAATTTCGTTACAAATTAGTTTTACATAAAATATGTATTTTGGGCATCCTTTTAAGTACAGATAATACTTTTTCCAGGATACCCAGCTCTTCCATTTGTATATGAGAAGACCAAACATTTTTCTGTGATTTCAACAAACTCATAAAACTAAGGTTGTTCACTGTTGTTCAGTTATGATGAGTACAATAGAAGCACCAGTTCATGGGCCCTATCTTCTTTCTTAAAATGCACATCCGCACTCACTTCATTTTTAGTTCCGGATACCTGCAGGCAACTGCTAACTTTCAAGCTTAACGAGAGCAAGGAAGTCGTGATTTCATGCTCTCTGCAGAGAGAGCTAGCTCGGTAATCCCTTTGTGATCGTAACTCGCCGACTTGTCAGGATTAGTCAGACATGCGGCTTAAGACCTTATGCTGCGCCCAAGATGAGGTTCACTAAATGTTTCAAATTATTATAAAATAAGTATTCAAAATTTTTGAAGTAAAGGTGATAAAATGCCAGGACATCGTTTATCATGGTATGTTATGAGGAGAGGTGAAAGTGACTAGTGTCACTAGGAGAGCTTTAAAGATGAATGTAATGGATTAATGGGAAGAGGAAGTCCAAAGATATTGGCTGGATTGTATGAAAGTTGATGTATGAAAGGAGCAATGAGATAATAGAGAAGGTGAATGAAAGAAGTCATGTGGCGCCGACCCCAAAAAAAAATTGGCAACAGGGCAGGTAGATGATGAATCGGAATTTTTGAAGGAATTCATCTATAATACAGGATGTAAAAGGACCTTTTCCGGCAACATAAACGGAAGCCTTTGCTCATCTTTATGAAATACTTTTCTCAGGGAAATCAAACGGAATTCTTTAATTTTGTTTAGACATTCTATACAAACTGATATCAACTGATGGGCCAACTGGGAAAGGGTAAATGTCTCCGTTTTAAGTTTCTGGGATATTTTTTTACGCCATATGGGTAACTTACTCATCCCAATACCCATGTGACCGTGACATTAATAGCGATATATCATGCTATAATAGTCGCATAAATCACGCGCATGATTAAAATGATTTAAGCCCCTTTAAAATGCTTTACAAATTTTCCAACCAGCTGATCAAATTGTTAATTAACATTTTTGTTTTGCTGTTTCAGCAAATTCATAAAACTCATAAAAGTTTTTTAGTTTTTTTTTTTAGTAGAAGCCTCTTTAAAGATAACTTCTAAAGGCCACATTACTCGAATAAGTAAATGAGATACAAATAGTACTATTATGTAATGTTAAAAGGTCCTGTTTAATGTTAAGCACGTTTTTATTTTTTGTCTCTCAAATCTCATTGTAAATTTCAACGTGGAGGCACCTTAAGACACCAGGCTTAAGACATTATACATCTAGATTAAGAGATTAGGCCTTGAGAGTAATTAAGGTAATTTACTCCGCTGTGATAGGTTTATATAACATCTGGAAGACTTGAAATCCCTTTTAACTTTTAAGATTGAAATCGTGTAGTGAGGAAATTTGATTAACGAACAATTCAGTTAGAATTTATAAGCTATAAGGAGGAAAACGTTAAGGTAATTTTGTAATGTTTGCCACGACAACAATGGCTCCTTTTGTATGATAAATTTCATTCAGATGTACGCGATCGGGGTCCCAACTGTGTGTGCCTAGCATGAAAGCTTTTCTTCTTTTGTTGATATTTTTATTCAGTTTTATTCGGAACGCAATAGTTATTATATTGAATGTTCATTGAATAGAACCATCGATTCTTAACCTAATTTGGCCTCTGTTTTTTTTCTTCAGTGGATCATTTTGCGTTAAGATAATGGATACAGAGATTCCTTCTAAAATACAAGCTGTAAAATATGGCTTTTACTCATAAAAGAGAACAATATCAGAGGTGTTTTTAACCACCCATATGTGTTTTTTAAGCATTGTATGAGGCACCACTATACCACTGGAACGATATAAGATTACAATCTAGTCTAGACGCGAATAAGTAATTATTATCTATATATACCTCTATAAAAGCGAAAAACACGAAATCTCGAAAACTCCTTCACCTATGCTGAAATTAGGCAGGTAGTTTATAGGTAGGAGACGTGAGCTATGAAAGGCTTTAGGATTTTGCAACAGGGCCGAATTAAGGGATTTGACGGGTTGTTTATATCCGAAGTGTTACCCTTTCTCAAAATGACATTTTTTTCATAATATCCCTTACTCAAAATGTCACTTTCTCAAAATATCCCTAAATAAGTTTTCCCTGATCAGCTGCTTCCGATTTTCATAATTATATACAGCAGGTTTTTTTGGAATTTGTATATTTTATATTTTAAGAAAATCTGTCATGCGAATCAAAGTGTCACCCAAGTTATCGGTAGTCTTCTAAGAATGTGTTGTAGAAATTTGTCCGCCAAAACGTTTGAACTGAACTGCTTGTACTAAGAATGTGTATAATAGCACTTTCTAGTTAAGGTGATTGTAGCACTCACTACACTGCACCAAGCAACAACGCTGACACTCTGTAAAGGTGTCACTTTGTTCAGGATGTAACAAAATGGACAACTTTTTTTCTATGACTTTGATGAAATCTCAATACAAAAAATTACTCTTCATACAAAATTGGCGAAACACCTGATCAATTTGTATTAGAAATACTAATTAAAGTCAACAATGTTGAGTTTCATGAGTAGAATGCCCCTCGTCCTCTATCTTGATACATTACACCTTCTATAACTAAATTTTGCACTTCATGTTGGTTAAATGTTTACTCTCTCAGGATGTTAAATATATGTATGTTTTTTTATTATTATTTTATAGTTTTTCAATTTTTTTTATATCGAGATTCCTCCCTTTTTATTTGCAATTCTTTCTCTCTGAAAGAATTACAAATGAAAAGGGAGGAAAGAGGAAAAACTCTTTTTCTATTAGTGACTCTTTCGCTCTGACAGATATTTTATTTCTTTTCATATTCATATTTGAAAACAGAGTCTATAACAGGGATAAATATTTTTATTCAGAAGCAGTGTCTTTAGTATGCCCTATCCTCCACATACGACGAATAACAAACGACGGTGGTGCCCTCATTTATTTTCTACTCTTTTATGTCGCACTACGACTAAACTATAATAAAGTTTTGACAAATCTGTACCTGTACCAGAGTATATACGGTAAGGACACTCTCTGCCCCTCTCTATGGCGACCTCACGCGTCTGCGGATAAGATCTTGTGACGGATGCTTAGGGCAAACTAGGCAACACACACATTTATACGTACGTGTGTAAAAGCCTTATATTTTTATGTAGTAGTAAATACATGCGACATTTGTATGGAGTCGAGTCGAGATCTACTGTGTAGAGTGTGTAGAAATATTTCGCTTATTCAATATTCATCTAGCCACGCAAATCCGACGAAATACATATAAGGAAACTCCACAGTTCCACAGGTTTTGAACGAATTTCCATATGTCAAAGGTAAATCTTTTTTCTGTTGCGAGATTTTGTTTGGCAGTAGATATTTACATGGTAGAGCCTTACTAATTCTATATAACTTTTATACTCTTTATTGTCTAACATGCCCTGTCTGAATTTGGCAAAAATTGAAATCGTTTTACTTTTAAAGCGACCTGTATATGTACAATTTTTTTTTATAAATAAATAAATATTTATGTAGGAAAACATACTTTTTATATCAGTTTTGAAATTTAAAAATTGATAAGTGTTAACTCTTTTTTTTATTTGTATCATAAAAAGAGCGTAGAACTGTAATTTTTATCGTAAGGGCTTTTTTCAAATAGATCTCCAGCGTATAAATAAAAAAACTAATCGAATATGACTTGTTTTAGCATAAAATACATAAAATATATTTTTATCGATTTAAGTAATACCGATTTAATAATAGGGCTTACCATTTTTGATAAAAAAATCCTATAAACAATTACACGTGTTACATGTTATTTTTAATTACAATAATTATCACGTCTTAGTTCTTAAAACACACCAAAGATAACGTATTTATGAACTACAGGATGTTCTTAAAATCTGGAGCAGACGGCGATTACCTGGTATTGCGGTTTCACTTATTTATAATTACGAACAAATGTATTAACGCGCGCCATCTACATAAGCAAACTCAAATGAGTTTTGCTAGTTTCAAAAACTCATTGGTAGTTTACCGCTTCATGACTTTGTAGATTCGACTTCTATTCTATTTTTCTATTTGGCTTTCCACATATTACTTAAGATGCGTGATTTTGCCAATGTCTAGTGAAAAATGGTAGTTTCGACTTTGAATATTCTTTTATATAATGTCTGGTATGTAACAGGGACAGAGGAAATTAAACATATGTTTATGGGTGTAAATAATTGACCTCTGAACCAACAATGGCTAGAAGACTAATAAGAAGTAAAAAGCCCGAACTACAATAAATCCTATGATTTACAAACTGTCAATGGTAAAAGCCCAACCAAACCTAATTTTACATTTACCAACTCACGTTCTTGAATCCTAACATTTACCAATGTACGGGCTTTTTAGAAAAACATATGTTCACAAGAGTGTATTATCAAGCCAGGTAATTCAAAAGATAAAATTACCTATCTCACAGACTCTAAAGATACCATCATACTGCGATGTAATGTCTGTAGGCTTTTTAATGTACCTCAGAAATGATTGCTATTGTCGTACAGTATTTACGAGCCATTTTTTTCCGTCGTAAAAGGGGTGGCAATAAAATCGAGGCACTCTGTGAATTTTATTAAAGGTTTGGGTCGCGATGGGCGCTCACAAAGGAATGAACACGAAACTTTCACACGTCACAAAACACTTTTGTGTCAATGTCTGTCTCTCTGAGCTAGGTAGGTTGTATCTGTTCTAGGTAGGTAGGTCAATTCGTCTTGACCGAAAAATATTTTTGGCTTTTCTAATACGTAGTTATGCTGATTGGCAAACATAGTAGGGTAATTTCAAATTTTATTTCGCGAACTGGTCTCAAGCTCCGTTAGAAAAGAAAAGTTCCAGTTTAACAGTTCTCAATAGATTAAACGTCGCATAATAGTGTACCTAGGTCTTCTACCGCGTAGAATTTAGGTCTAAAGAGATCATTGGAATTAAAATTTTTTATACAATTTTTACACTCCATTTTACACCCACTTTAAGAGACTGAAATTTTTAAAATCCACTATTCAAAAGTTTCCACCATTCTTTGTTTAGGTCATGCTTAAGAGTGTTGTCTGTCAGTTTGTTAGTTTGAACTCTTTATTGCAATCGAAATAGATTGTAACCAAAATAATATAAAAAGACAGCTGTTGTATCAGTTAGACTGTTTATAAGTAGGTAAGAAAGAACAGAACACGGTTTAAAAATGTTACCATAATCTGTAAAAAAAACTGTAGTACAAACTACAACACTATAATCTTTGACTCAAAACCTACCTTAGTAATAAAAGGTACCTTCGAAAAGTGTGCTACTTACTTCGAAGAAATATATTTCATTTTTAAAGAAAAAAAATCGATACAGTTTGATCATAAAATACCTTATACTAGATGTAGTTTTAGAGCGTACTATTTTTGTGATCAATGAATCCAAACACAGATGCAACTATTTGTTATGCAGAAGAATATTATATGTACTAACAGGTTTTCGCAGTAAAACCTATGAACCCCTAACGGTAACTCTAACGGGATAACTAAAGCTGGAAGCACGCTGTCTGGATTTGAATAAGTGCCATTGAAATCTCATTAAATTGTGAAAGGAAAAAACTTTATTGCGAGAATATATTAACTTCAAACAATCAATCAAATCTAAATAAATCAAATAATTTAATTTAAATGGTTCAAGATACTTTTTTTATTGGTGTGATTATTGTTGAATTCTGGATAAAGAGAATCTCTACATTTTATAAATATTGCACCCATAACTTTCTGATTTAATAAAAACTTTTTAGTCTGACTTTCTGTACATATTTTTTTATTTTTTAGGTTTCCGTTCTGTACCTAAAAAGGAAAAAGTAACCCTTATAGGATCACTCTGTCAGTCTGTCAAGACCATTTTTCTCAGGAACGCGTGAACATATCAAGTTGAAATTAATATTATATACTCAGATCTGGATCCCTTGTACCAGTAAAACAATCAAACTTCTAAGTCGACGCAATCAAAAGACACGGCCGTTTATGCCGCATATTTTAACGCTCGCAAGGGAATCTAAAACTTTAGGATACTTCCCGTTGACATAGAATCATGAAATTTGGCAAGAAGCAATGTCTTATAACACAATTAGGTAAAGGAAAAAGTCCGAAAACCGTCAATTTGTAGTTGCTTCTCAAACAATTTCATTTTTTGCGGTTGCTAAACTGACCGCGACCTATGTCGATGTATGGGGACAACAATTTTCCAACGGCAAAGTTAAGTTTCTTCCACAATCCCAAGTGTACGTTGTAAGGAACCCTCGGTGCTCGAGTCCGACTCGCACTTGGCCGGTTTTTTTTTTTTTTGCTTTGTTGCCAGTTCCATTTTTTACGGGGAGTAACGCGGGCCCTGGATCGCTTTTTTCAATTTTATGAAATCCTCATTACATATGGATTCGTTGTGTTCAGCGACGTGGGTCGTGAGTCCAACTGGCAGACTAATCTAATAATCCTTTCTACAGTGACATGACTCCTAAGAAATCGTGTAAATACAGAAGTAAAACTTTTATTTGATATGTCACACAGTACAGTTTGCAAAACATTTTTTTATTTTCTGATTTACCCCCCAAAATACATTACTCACACTCTAAATTAATTTATTTAGATTACACGTCTGTGATTGGGTCACAGAAATCAGCAAAATAAAAAAGCTTCAACTGAATCGGTTCAGTAAATTCGGAGCAAATTGGTTGTGACAGACGGACAGACAGATACAAGAGTAATCCTATAAATGTTCCTTTTTTAGGTACGGAACCCTAAAAACAACAATAAAAACAAAATGTTTTAACACTACACATTCAGGTGTACCTGAAAAGACCTTACCTTTCTGTAGAAAGTTTTCTCAAATCAAATCTTAGTACCTTATTTAACTTTTCCCAACTTTAGAAATAAAACGGTCATAAAAGTAGAGGCGACCAACCAAACTTTATTCGAACTGAAACGTAACCTCTTATCCTGTATAAGTATCCTGTATATGATAAAAAAATGTCTGGCAATATTTTAACAGTGGTTTCTACTCACCAAACTGAACAACTTTCCCCATGAAACTCATACTCAAAAAATTTAAAAAAAATTTGGACAAATCCGTCAGCTTGATGTACTTTGTATGGGAAGTCCACATTTTTTTTCTTTTTTGGGAAAAGTTGTTCAGTTTGATGAGTAGAAGCCACTGTTGAAATATTGCCAGACATTTTTTTATCACTCTTCTGTATGGCACAGATAAAATTAGTTTTTAGTGCAAGAAGTACTTCTTTACAGAGTTAACTGTTGATGGGATATTTTTTTTTATTCTCCTATTTTATTCTTAGACTCCCACGATACAGGCTAAGCCTAGTGTGGAGTCAATGTGTATTATTTTGTAAAATGAGCTTTTTCGCCAAATAAATCTTCTTTGTCTTATCTTTATTTACACAGAGTGAAACAAAATTATATGCGTGGAATCTGATAACGCTAGGGGCCTTCTGTTCCCCATACTGAACAACTTTCTCAAAAGGACTCACAAACAACTGACCTTTCATATTTTTGACCCCCAAGATTTATGAGTATGACTGATTTATGGAAAATGTTTTTTTTTTCATATAGTCAAATATTTCTCAAGATAATTAATTGTTTTTTTCTCAGTTATGATGTACCCTATAAAGCCTGAGCCTTTTCGACAGGTCAAATTCACCACTTTTTTTTTATTCGTTGTCACCCAGTTGTCATAGACTTCAGACATATGCATACAGCCTATAAGACACTAACGGAGAAAAGTATGTTTTTCTAGAGAAATATGTAATTATTTAAAAAAGGAAAAAACTATCAGGTCTTATAAAAATTACAAACACATAAAAATTGAGCTGAAAGAAATGTTTTAATAAAAAAAAAATACAGATTGCAGCAATCCACATTTTACGTAATAAGGTGCTACCGCTAGTGATAACAAAACTAAAACTAAATTCGGTGTATGATTCCAAAATAAAACTCCTCCTAGAAACTTTCCATCAGAAAAAATCCTATCAACTCGCATATATAGACTCGCAGTCACATGCCGACATATTTAATGATAGCTTAGAAGTATTTCGTGCTGTTTTTTTCCTTAATGAAGTTTTAGAGATCAAAAGCAGTATTGTATTTTAGTTAAGTATCTTACGAACTAAGTACATATTTGACCTAGTATATAAGTGTTTTGGCTATTGCTGTAAACTATATTGCAAATAAATAAATTTAAATTTAAAAAATACACATATTGTATGGTATTGTAACCAGGACAGATTTGCATTTAACTTTGTGAGCTATATAGCAAGTTTGAAAAGTCATCTTTTATTGTTTTTCTGCCTGTTTATTGTTTCTTGAGGTAAATTTTTACACAGTTATACATTTACAGTTTTATTTTTCGGTAATCTACAATATATTTTAAGCCATGTGTGCTAGACTCTGGTCTTTGAAACTAATTTGGTTGGGATTTAATAAAATAATCGGTAATTAATTTTGATAAAGGTTGATGATTGAAGAGTCGAAATTAAGAATTTTATAAAAAATCCTCATTCACATTTGGTATTTCGAATAAAGTAATTTTTTTCTGAATATATGATTCAAATATTTTAATGGTTGCTTATTCACGAAATAAATTTCATCGGTGAATTCATTTTCAACTCTATTTTTCCGGCTGTGTTTTAAGTTGATAGATCACTATTAATATTTAAAAAAACACTTTTCTACACTGTACCACTTTAAAACTTACAATATTTCAACACTCAAGAACTTTGTCTCAAAAAAAATTAAAATGAAACAGATAATATTACTATATTCGTACGAACTCGTAGCACCACTACGCTCGTAGCCAAGCCCGCGCGCGGCGTAGTCTAGAGCTTACTACGGACTGGCCTCAAATCGGTGGTGATGCCACCAGAAAAAATTAAATTACCCAGCAATAAAATATGTTTATGATATTATCAACCCGACTTTTATATCGGCGGTAAAGTTAGACAGCAATTTATCTCTCTTATCTTTACGACTTTAGCTTTCCTTTTCTTGTGGCTTTTACAGTTACGCTGTGAGACTTTATTGTCGTATAAAAAGTGTGATCACACTTTTTACACTTAACACGGAATTAAACGAAAGTTATTGACATCAAAGTTGTTTAGTTTCTTTACAGTTATTGTTTAGTTTGTTTGATAGTTTTGTTCTAGGTTTCTGTATTACATGCTGCCCCGGAAATAATTGTCAGAATCGTCGCGTTTTTCAGTAAACTGGCAACACAGGCTAACTTAAATGCATCGAGCAACAGACATCTGTTGCGCCGATCGTAATCGAGCAGATTTCGGTATTCGGCTATTCTTTAGTTTTAAACATATTAATATTTCAAATTTTGTACTATTTCTAATAATTCATAAATGTTGTTTTTTGAAATATTTATTACACTTTTCGAAGGTCATTTTTAGTGTACCTAATACGAAGTTCCTATGGGGTCGTCCATTAATCACGTGAGGCTAAAAAGGGGGGGGGAGGGAGTTCGGAAAAAATCACGAAATATCACAAGGGAGAGAGGGTGTAGTGAGATATCACGGGTATTTATCTTAAAGGTCAGATTGTGGTTGTTACGTTGTTTTTAAACTCATCTCAAGGTTCGAAATGGCTTTCGATTGTTTTACGTTAAAGTATTGATATTTCGTTTACGATGTTCGCTATGGTGAGGTGTTAGATATACAGGGTGTTAAAAAAAGGGCGTTTGAGATTTTAAGGGGTTACTCAGATTCAAGTATAGAATACAGGAAAAATATTGAAAAAGTCCGCTCTTTAATTTTTTTTTCAGATTCCCATACTAAATCTGAATAGTGACTTAAGAATTTGTATGGAAAACTGAAAAAAAAAGTCGTAGATCGGATTTTTTCAATATTTTTCCTGTATTCTATACTTGATTCTGAGTAACCCCTTAAAATTTCAAACGCACTTTTTTTAACATCCTGTATATCTTTATTTATTTTTATATCAGACACTTTTGACTGACTCGGTGGCTAAGTGGTTAGCGATCCTGACCGCTGATCCGAGAGTCGTGGGTTCGATCCCCACACAGGGCAAACTTTTCTGTGATGAGCAGAATGTGGAAGAAAACTGACAGAACTCACCGACTTACGAGTTACCCCTTGTTACGAGCGAACCCTAAAGGCAAAGCGCTGACACACCACCACACTGCACACGGCACCAATGCATTTGGCTGCGACCTCATTTCCCAATTGCATAGTGGAAAATGCTGACGAAGAACCCGTGCAACGCGCCTGCCTACGTGACGGCGGCCGGCCACTCTACGTTCGATCGCCGAACTAGGAACCCACTTAATTTTAAATAACTAGTTTAAGTTTTACTTTGTAACTTTATTTCAATAAATAGTTAAAACTATTTCGGTTTTTTTTGAGCTCTCCGGCTACAGCCTTCGTAATTGGCGCAGTCGGTAGGATACTCACGGGTCGGTTCGCGAGAAGACAGATTTATCGCAAATCTACGCGTACGCGGGTCGCCCGGCGGCTTTCCAGTCGCAGCTACGAGTATCCAGAATCTACACAAGGCAGCGCCGGAGTATCCAGAAATCGATAGCCGCTCAGAGAGGCCGAGATACCATGCTAATGTGAGTACACCACTATTTTTTCTCAGTGTTGCTATTCCTTCCTTAGTTCCTAAGTCCTAAGATAAATCTCCAAGATTTTCCATCCTCGGAGTAACGCCCGTAAGACTGCATCTCGACAGTCTAGGGTTGATCAAGTAGATAGTAATAGAAATATAGATCTAGTTAGTGTTAACTCTAGTTTTGATAGTGATATAAGTAGTGAAACCATGTCTTTTGATCCGGACACGATTTACAAGGCCCTCCGCCTTTTGCCCGAGTTTGACGGCAACCCTAACGTTTTAGCCAGATTTGTTAAGTTGTGTGATGAAATAGTAGACGTTTATTCTGAGCGAGCAACTGAGATAAATAAGTTATGCTTAATAAACGGCATACTTAATAAGATAACTGGCCCCGCAGCTCGAACCATCAACTCGAATGGAATACCTGAAAGTTGGGATGGCATCAAGAGCATACTCATTAATAATTTTACCGATCAAAGAGATGAAACCACTCTATACAATGACCTCGCTGTGCAAGTTCAGGGAAATAGTAGCCCCCAGGAATTTTACGATAGATGCACGACGTTATTTTCTACTATAATGACGTATGTTACCTTACACGAGACCGTCGATACTACTGTAAGTGCGAAACGCGATTTATATAAAAAACTAACAATGCAAGCCTTTGTACGCGGATTAAAAGAACCACTCGGATCTCGTATAAGGTGTATGCGCCCTGATACTATAGAAAAAGCATTGGAATATGTACAGGAGGAACTAAATACCATGTACTTGCCGAACCGAAACGAAGGTTTAAGTAAATACGGACATGGATCCGGTTTCAAGCCCCCAGTACATACGCCCATGCCATCTTATAATTTACCTAAAGCGTTTGCATTTCAAATGCCTATGAGAGGCCCAGGTCTCCAAGCGCCTCCACCTCGCTTTGCTGCTAATCAGTTTAAGCCCCAATATGCTCCTCAGTTTAATCAACCCCAACAGCCCCAGACTCGTATGCCTACTCGCACGCAACAGATATTTAGTGCACAACCGCCTAACTATAATCCACAAAGTAACGTTTTTAGGATGCCTAGAAACAATAATAACTTCCCAAAACCAATGAGCGGTGTAAGTCACTTTTCACCACGGGTACTGCCACCAACACCAGCTCCAGCCACCCATGACTGGTCCAAGCATGGAAATCCACCCCCATCTAACTATTTTAAGACCCGAGATGTTAATGTAAACGAGTGCACGACCTATGACGATAATATGTATTACTATTATAACGACTGTTACGAATACGAGCCGGTTTATTCAGGTTACAGCGATTATAACGAATACCCCGACTACGGAAACGAGTATGACGAGCAGGCTCAACTTGAACTGACTGACTGTAGCTACAATGACGAACATTCGGTTCAGGCCCAGGTCCAACCTTCCACCTCCACCTCTCAGGACAACCAGAAGGATTTTCTCAAGGCTATGATATCAAAAAGGTCAAAATAGAAGTAAATCTTCAAACTCAGAGGCAACTTCCATACCTACAAATATCTGACCCCCCTCTCAAGTTACTCATAGACACAGGGGCTAACCAGTCCTTCATCAGCCCGGAAGCTGTTCTCCAATACTACTCCCACTTACCGTTACAACATGACCCTTTCGAGGTGACTAACATCCACGGTACTAGTAGAAATGACTACTCTATAACGTTGCCCTGTTTCAATGAGATAAAAAATGAAACCGACATAAAATTATTTGTGTATAGGTTTCACGATTACTTTGACGGCCTTATTGGACTTGACTTATTGACTAAGTGGGAAGCGAAAATCGACCTAAAAGACCAAGTACTAGTAACTCGAACAACTAATAACCCGATTAGAATGTATAATTCACGTAACGTGAACCTCTATGAAAATATAATTCCCGCCAATTCAAGTAAGTTGATTAGATTGCCGGTTAATGCTCCGGATGGCGATGTGATAATTAACGAGCAAATCTTATGTAATTGTCTTATCCATGAATGTGTAACTACAGTAAAAAATAACCGCGGTATCTTAGAAGTCGAGAACCCCACAAATAACGACATAATTTTTTCTATAGACCGCCCCGCGTTGGCCGAGGTTTTTAATATCGAGTGCACGCGCACTGGCGCCGAGCCCGTACAGTCGCCGCGCGCGAAGGAAGTTACGTCACGCTTGCGCACGGAACACTTAAACGCTGAGGAAAAAGCGAACCTTATTCAGCTTTGTTCTAAGTACTCAGATATTTTTTATATGGAAGGTGAATCTCTCACGTTCACTAATAAAATAAAACACGCTATAAAGACCACCGACGAAGTCCCTATTTATACCAAAAGTTATCGCTATCCGTTTGTCCATCGTAACGAAGTAAGTGATCAGATCGCAAAGATGTTAGAGCAGGGAATTATAAGACCTTCTGACTCTGCATGGAGTTCTCCCATCTGGGTCGTACCCAAGAAAACTGACGCTTCAGGAAAACAGAAATGGCGTTTAGTAGTCGACTTTCGCAAACTCAATGAGAAGACTATTGACGATAAATACCCTATACCAAACATAACCGACGTTTTTGACAAATTAGGGAAATGCCAGTACTTCACCACGCTTGATTTAGCCTCCGGATTTTACCAGGTAGAGATGAACCCGGACGACATTCATAAGACCGCTTTTAACGTAGAGCACGGACACTTTGAATTCTTGAGAATGCCAATGGGACTTAAGAATTCTCCATCAACCTTTCAGAGAGTGATGGATAATGTCTTAAGAGGCCTACAAAACGATATCTGTCTAGTGTACCTTGACGATATCATTGTCTTCTCCACCAGCCTCCAAGAGCATATGATTAACCTTGAAAAGGTCTTTCAGAGACTCCGCGAATCAAACTTCAAGATTCAGATGGATAAATCCGAATTCTTAAAGTTAGAGACGCCATACCTTGGACATATAATCAGTAAAGACGGAATAAAGCCTAACCCTGATAAAATTAAAGCCGTACTGTCTTACCCTTTACCTAAAACTACTAAACAGATTAAAGCGTTCCTTGGACTTCTTGGTTATTATAGAAAGTTCATACCTGACTTTGCCCGTATCACAAAACCACTTACCAGATGTTTAAAGAAAGGAAATCGTATAACCTTAGACCCCGAATACCGTAACTGTTTCGAAAAATGTAAACGTTTACTGACTAACGACCCCATACTGCAATACCCCGACTTTACTCGAGAGTTTATTCTGACAACTGACGCATCGAACTTTGCTATTGGAGCCGTACTATCTCAGGGCCCAATAGGTTCCGACAAGCCCATCTCTTACGCTTCACGTACTCTCAACGAAAGCGAGATTAACTACAGTGTGATCGAAAAAGAACTGCTCGCTATCGTATGGGCTACGAAATACTTTCGCCCGTATCTCTTTGGACGTAAGTTCAAAGTGATAACTGACCATAAACCACTCCAGTGGTTAATGCAAGTTAAGGAGCCTAACTCCAGATTGACTAGATGGCGCTTAAAATTAAGCGAATATAACTATACAATAGTATATAAAAAAGGCAAATCTAACACCAATGCCGATGCCTTATCGAGGATTGAACTAAATAATGAGGAAATAAGTTCTATAACAGCCAACCCGACTGAGCGACCTCCGACACTGACTAACTCTGACACAAATACTGTTCATACAGATCAAGAGAACCCCATTCTAGAAGTTCCTATAACTGATGACCCTCTGAATAAATTTCATCGACAGCTGTGTTTGACTATAGTAGGTGACATAAAGAAGCGACCAGTAGTAACAAAGCCATTTGACACTCATACTAGAATCTCTGTTCAACTCTCAGAGTCAAACCTCGAAGAAGACGTTGTAAACGCTGTCAAAGAGTATGTTAATCCGAAGGTAAAAACAGCTCTTCTAATAACACCCCCACTAGGTATGTACTCTATTGTACCTATTTTGCAAGAAAAGTTTAAAAACTCAGCAATGAATCTTGTTTTAGCCAAGACAGAGCTTGAGAATGTTAAGGAGTACTTAAGACAGCAAGACATCATCAGACATTACCATGACGGAAAGACTAACCATAGGGGCATCAGTGAGTGCTACTTAGCACTATCTCGTAGATATTACTGGCCAAAAATGAAAGAACAAATCACTAAGTTTATAAATGAGTGCACTATCTGTGGCCAAGCCAAATATGACCGTAATCCTATCAGACAAAAGTTTAATATCGTTCCACCAGCTAAAAAACCTTTTGAAATAGTCCATATGGACTTATTCACTGCCCAAAATGAAAAGTATGTGACATTTGTAGATGTCTTCTCTAAATACGGACAGGCCTATCACCTCAGAGACGGCACTGCTCTCAGTATCTTACAGGCTTTGATGAAGTTCTGTACCCATCATGGGTTACCCGTCACTATCGTAACAGATCAGGGTACTGAGTTTACGAACCAAATGTTTGCAGAGTTCTGTAGAGTGCATAAAATAACTCACCATAAGACCCTCGCACACTCACCCAATGACAATGGTAACATTGAGCGTTTCCATTCTACGCTGCTAGAGCATCTTCGCATCTTACGCCTTCAGCGGAAAGATGAAGCTATAGTTAACCTGATGCCGTACGCTATAATAGCGTATAACAGCTCCGTGCATAGTTTTACGAAGTGTAGACCCTATGACGTAATTAATGGACACTTTGACCCTAGAGACCCACTAGACATTGACGTGACTGGACATCTTATGCAACAGTACATTCAGACCCACCGTGAACAGATGAAGACGGTGTATGACCTACTCAATGACTCTAGTTTAACTACCAGAACAGCTCTGATTGAAAGTCGTAATAAAACCCGCGAACCAGAGCAAGAGTATCAGCCAGACCAGCAGGTGTTCGTGACTAACCCCCTGGCAAGTCGCCAAAAGATAGCTCCACGTTACACCCAGGACAAAGTGCTAGCTGATCTCCCTATCCATATCTATACATCCAAGAAACGTGGCCCTATCGCTAAGTCTAGGTTGAAGCGGGTACCCAAGAGCGCAAAATTGTTACAGGTTACTGCTGGTACTGATGATGCTGACCGTGACAGGAGCCCAGGAGATAAGACTTGAAAGTCTTGATGACGGACCAGGGATACTACCTTTTAAACTTGGACAGATGCGACTTGTGACTCATTACCATAGCTTTTTACAATACATCGATTTAACTGACATTGAAAATAAGATCAAATCAGTACAAAGTCAAATTTTAATGATGAAAGAACAGTTTATTAACGACACTTATCAGCTTTTTGAAATACAATTAACATATTTAACTTCTAAATTAGATAAAGTATTTTTACAGCTGCAAAGTCTAGAACCAGGAAGCCGTGCAAAACGAGGTCTTGTAGATGGCTTAGGATCAGTTATTAAAAGTATAACTGGTAACTTGGACTACAATGACGCGATTCAATATAATGATGCCATCAAAACTCTAAAAAATAACCAAGATAAAATAGTTTCTCAGTTCAATAGTCACGTTAGCTTGAGTAAAGAGTGGATAGTCCATCATACCAATATTTTATCTCAGATAGTCAGCAATCAAAAGAAAATCAATGATACGTTACATCTTATTTTAGAGAAAGATGCTTACGCTGACAGTAGTTTATTAAAATACGCCAAAATGGCCCAGCTTTTAGTTATAATTAGTGATAATATCGATGATTTATCGAGCGAGTTACGTAGAATAGAGGATATTTTAGCTTTTACACGTACATCTAGTACACATCATTCTATGTTAGGTATAGATATATTAGATAGTATGATCGGGAAATTAAATGGGTTATATGATAAGAATCAGTTATTAGATATAGAATTAAGAGAATATTATGACGTCATAGATACAGGTTCATATTATACAGATAGCAAGATAGTAATAGTTTTTAAAATTCCTATAATCTCACCCGACACTTATGATCTTTATAAGTTACCAATCTTGCCAAATAAGAAAAGACAGATCCTTCTCCCTCCTTCTCCTTTAATAGCAACTAACGGGAAATCTTATGTGTACATAGAGGCAGAATGCCCGAAGTTAAAAACTCGGTATCTCTGTCATGAAAAGTTAAACCAGCAGATGAGGATCGGCTCAGATTGTATTCAACGACTTATAACAGATCAAAATTTAGATGAATCTTGCCAACAGACAACAGTTACACTCCTAAAAGAAACTATGGAGAAATTAGATGACAGACACTATGCTATAGTCTTTCCCAGACCGACAAGAGTACAGTTAACTTGTGAACGAGATGATTTTAGAACTTTAGATGGAAGCTATTTGGTTACTCTCCCATATCACTGCATGCTACGAACATCTGAATTTACAATCTTTAATGCAAATGATCATGTCGAAGGACAGCCCATGAAGATACTGAATGTTCCAGATAACACTCAAATCGATACAGCATCCCGGATTTCCACAGTCACACTTGGCTCTGTCAATTTAGATGAACTTCGAAGCATCCAAGACAAGATAATGTCGCAATCTTCCATACATAATGACGAAATACCTACTAATTCTATGTACCATACTACCATTCCGTTCTACGTTGTTTTATTCATTTTATGTGCAATCTCTATATTTGCATTGTGCCGAAAATACTTGAGATGTTTCCAGAAGAAGACAGATACAACGCACGAAATGACGTCACCAGCCCATACCTATGAGACTGCAGATGCAGCCACTGGCCAGCAACCAGGAAAGAAGACCAGAGCAGCAACATTTTTACTAAACGTTTCAAAATAGTTGCTGATCTTCGGGGGGAGGTGTTACGAGCGAACCCTAAAGGCAAAGCGCTGACACACCACCACACTGCACACGGCACCAATGCATTTGGCTGCGACCTCATTTCCCAATTGCATAGTGGAAAATGCTGACGAAGAACCCGTGCAACGCGCCTGCCTACGTGACGGCGGCCGGCCACTCTACGTTCGATCGCCGAACTAGGAACCCACTTAATTTTAAATAACTAGTTTAAGTTGTACTTTGTAACTTTATTTCAATAAATAGTTAAAACTATTTCGGTTTTTTTTGAGCTCTCCGGCTACAGCCTTCGTAATTCGCTGATATCGCTTGACTCATAACAATCATCACTAACTGTCAAAACATATATAAAAACTGTTTACGTGAACTAAATATAAGATTTATTAAAAAAGTTGCAATAATAATGGAAATCATTAATTTCCTAAAGATTCTCGGATGAATAAGACGTGGGAAAACTTACGTTTTCAATCATGTATTTTTGTACTTCGCCTTTAATTAAGGAACAGTCCAAGTCGCATACATTTTCCATTTAACAATTTTACAGAAAAGAAACTATTTTATTACACCTCGATAATAAAAAACGCGGAGCAAAAAAGTTGTTATGAGTCAAGCGTCCGTAGCGCCATCTGCAAATAGCTTTGCGTTTTCTTCCCCATTGTTTGTTCTGAGTCTCTGGGTGTATTATATTTATATATGTATGTATTTAAATGTATATGTGTATGTATATCAGTCTCTGGTAAACTCTGGTTCCCAAGATACAAGGAATCCTAGTTCGGGGCTAGATGACCGTGTGTGATTTGTCCAGGATATTATTATTATTACTTAACACTCACTCAAAACATATCTAATATAGTGTTTCAAAACATATCTAATATAAACTCATTTTTCATTTTCGAAAGAAATGAAAAACCTTTCACTTTTGTAACATACTTAACACTACTTTGTAAACGGAATCAAACTTTCATATATGTCAAATTAATGTCAGAATGTTTTCCAACCATCGATCTAGATTCTAGATAGTTAATAGTACATTATGGTACTAGTGTGTAACATTGGTGATTACCGTCGAGGCGCCATTGAGTCTTAAGAGAGCCAAGGACGGTAATCATCAATACACACGAGTATCATACGACGTTTTTCAACACACTTGTGAATAAAATAACAATAAAAACTCATTTCAACAGTGAAAACGAGTTGTGAAAAATGTTTCGCTATGGCGGGAAAAATTAATCAGTTTTCCTATGCGCGCGCATTGCGATCGGCCACAGACTAAAGGGATGAGGTTTTTTTTTTATTTTCGGCGCATAGGATTTGCGCCTATTCTGCCACGTACAAAATAGGGAATTTAAAGTTTTCTTTTATTACAGAGAAAACAAAAGTTATATTTGAGTGAAAGTTTTATTTATTAAACACGTACGAGTTAAAATTATCTATTTTAATAAGAAGTTGCATGAAATGAGCAAGCAATAGGAACATTAATTTATTTGTTCTATTGAACACGATCTTTTTTTTTTGAATAAAAACTTTTTTAAGAACAAAGCAACTCAACCAATAAAATTTAAAAAAAATCTTTAACTCACTAGTTATAGCAATGAAAAAGTCACAGTTTGATTATGGGTGTCATTCTGTGCCTAATTGCGGTGACCATAGAGCCACTTTATGTGTTGAAAAAAATGTTATGCAACCGGCGGAGGCTTGGATTTTTTATCACAGTGATTTTGCCAGAATTAAATTAGATTATAATCTAATATAAATATTTAAACCAAAAAATACATGTGATTTTGGGTAGCGGGGAGGGGTAGACTAAAACCTCACCACGGATCACCAGGGAGGGAGGGTTAAAAAGTTACTAAAAAAATATCACGTGATTAATGGACGATCCCTATACCACATGGAACTGGATCCCGTATACCCAACGTTTTGGGAAGTGTTTGAGGAGATAGAAGAAGCATCGGGTCCAAAAGAAACTCCCTCCATACATATTTTATTAAAAATTGTAGCATACGAACGATGGGCACTAGCTAAGTATAGAATATAGAGTTTTAAAGTAAAGTTTGAAAAATAATACTTAAATTAATTCCAAATGTATGTTATGTAACTGAATCGATTATTTTGGGAAGGGCACATGTCCATCAGACAAAATTTTACAGGAGACACAAAAAACCTTCTGTTGAAAAAAAAGTCTATTGAAAGTGCAAAATAGTTTATGGAAATTTATAGATCTACATATCACAATAGCGTCCGAGTTCTTGTTTGAGTTTTTATTTATTGGAAGTGACAGAAAATGTCAAAATAAGGTGCTGGACTTGTGCCCTTCCCAAAATTTACAAGAATATTTAAATAAGAAATATACATATTTTATATAAAATACTGGACTTTATTGTTATAAAAACCTATATCTTGTCAATATTTATTTTTTTAATGTTTTTTTTTGTTACGGAGCATCTTCTTCAATAGTATCCATTTTTTTTTGATGGGCCAGTTAGTAATCTGATTATAAATTCCTGATGTTGTAAACAATCCATTACGTCCCAACTGCATCAGGGGCACGGGTCTCTTCCCATTACTCAGGAAGGTTAGGCTATACTCCACACATGAGGACCAAGTCCGGATTGCTGGAGGTTGTGGGGCTAGTGGCCAACCCCAGTGTCAGAAGTTTTCAAGCCGCCTATAAGGCCTCCGACATGGCTTAACAACTGCCATCTAGCAATAGCAGCCGGCACCAACGGCTTAACGTGCCTTGCGAAGCCCGGAAATGGTTGAGATAAACGCCACTAACAGTCAAACCCATCCAGGTTATGACCGTGTCTGTAGTCAGTTAACCTGCATGATCGACGAGACCACGCAAGCCGCACTGAGCCACGACCGCTTCCTAAAATTCTGATGGAATGTGAACAGTCACTTTCTTTATATCTTCCATTTTTTTTCATTTATAGGCACACATGTCATAAAATGCAGAAAATGACAGTGGAATATTTCAAAGAATATTAGTTGGATTAAAGCCGTTCTCGGTGAAAACACGCGTCTCTTAACGTAAAGTGTTACTTCATACTTAACTCGATTTCGAAAAAATGTGGACTAGTGCCCTTCCCAAAATAATCGATTCAATTAATGTACCTATGAGTTAAATTATAAAAATAAATAATATCTTCTATATTTCAGGCAGAACACCCATATAAAAATACACTTAAAACTAAAAAGCACAATATACAACAATATACAAAACAATATACAAATATTCTTAAGTATATTTGTCTTGTAATTTAAATGACCACGCTGAATACGTTAAAAACAATTGACTTCAATCGCAACAACTCCAATTTTGCTATGTTTTTGTTGATTTTCTCAAAAACCGCTGAATCGATTTCGATAAAATTTATATGAAACCACCTGTGAAGTATACCCTTTGAAACAAAAAAAGAATTTTCCAAATCGGTTCAGGCTTCTTCGAGTAATCAGTGAACATACATAAAAAAAAATATTACGACGAATTGAGAACCTCCTCCTTTTTTTGAAGTCGGTTAAAAACGTTCAACATTATATTCCGAAGAAGATTTCATTACTATGACCGGAACTAGGACACAGAATACTCTACTCTAGGGAGAACTAGGACCGGCTAGCTGAAGTTTCTACCAATCACACTGGATATTTCAAAAGGATTGCTGTGATGTGAGTAAGTAGGCATCTCTGAAAATTCTTGCACAATGGTGAGTTAACACATATAAGAAATGGTATGGGTCCCTTTGTACACCTATGAGTGCGACTTGTCCTCCTCAGTGTTTGGTAGTGGTCGACTGACACATATTTAATCAAGTTTTAAAGGCTTACAATGAGCGAATAGATTTCGTAGTTAGAAAGTTAGAAAGGTGTGCGAAAGGATCAATACCATTTCTTTAATGTGTTAACTCGAACGTGTGCGAAAAATTTCATGTGCCAGATGCCTACTAACCCTGTTATGTTATCTTATTTTATTACATGAATCTATCCTAATTTTAATATTTCATAATCTCGAAAATAACCAATTAAGAAGTACTCAAGTCATTAAGAAGCTACGAACACAGCTACTCAACTAAGATATTATATCTTGAAGTGAATTTTGTATAACGCTCCCGGTTTAAAAATAAATTGAACGATATAAATTGAAACACGTCCGACAGATTTAATATTTCCATTTTATATCTCTCTCTTAAAGAAAATTGAGAAAGAAAGTAGGATTTATTGAGCGTATTAATATTCAACGTTTTGGTACGGAAGAAGACAAAACGCTAAAAGGTATTTATTTTTGGAACAGCTTAGGGAATCAATGTCAATCTTAACAGGAGTAGTAAAATAAAAAGAATCGAAGTGATTTTTACGAACAGAATGTTTGTTATACGTGTGTTATACAGGGTGTAAGGGACAGGTTTCCGAAAACTTAAAGGGCTTGCTCAGTACACGAAACTGAACAACTTTCTACAAGATTTTTTTTCCGGAAACGAAAAATCAATCTGCTTCTTCATACAAAATTATAAACTTGATTATTATTGGTAGGTAGGAGTATTTTAAAGCTTCGACAGATAGGTACCTATTCTGTGTACCCTTATGCTCGGGCCATTCCAATGTCTAATGACAAACTCTTTTACCGCCGATAAAAATACATCACATAGATACGAGGATATAATTTTTCATTTTGTTTTGTTATAAGCCCATTGTCGCCATTAAAAAATGCAAGGTGACCTTTTTTAATAAGGCGCTAAGTATAGCCAAATCGCAATATTCAATTCAAATTCTTGAAATAATGGTTAAAGCTATCACCATGGAAAAAGTATATAACATACTTGAAACAATAAAAAACAAATTGTATTGAACCAAATCATTAAAATCACAGAAACTTTGATGAAAAAAATAATCCTGTAAACCCTGTATTTTGCATTAATTGCAAATTCTCTCGGAAACACAATATTTGTTTATGTTGAAACCAACACACAAAAATCGGCCAATTTAATACCTTCAATTTGTATTGAACGGTTTTTTTTAACTTATTTGAAAGCCAAGAAAAGTAATAAAAACATCGAAATCTCGAGAATTTTGCGTTCGGCCTTGACGTAACCGCCGCGACGGTACCCACACTGATCTGAACTTAAAATGATTGGCGTTACGATCGATATTCAATTATCATGCATCAACCTGCTCAGATTGACTGTACTTCCCGCCTTAAGGTGGAACGTTACCGCCAGCTAGGCATAACAGCGCTCATAGATGGTGTTGATGTTCTGATTTGAAGTATTAATTTTTTTAGTGAATAAAGACGTGCATATTTCTTTATTATAATGTGTTTGCCGGTAATAGCACAATATCTGTCATATATTCAACTATTTTTCATATGTAATTGAGTTTTCAAAGTAGCTTTATTAATATAAATAATACCGAGGCATTGGCTGCTGAACTACTCACGCACACATTCAAGATCTTCTTCAATTAAAGAGGATATTGGATAACTGAAGAACTTATAACTAACTACTCTGAAGTCATTACTGTACTATGTAAACTCATTTCAAATTACAACCTAAAAGCAACTCGTTACTTTTATTAAAAAACACTGCCCTAATAAAGTTTTACTCTAGCTTTTACAGGTGCCTCGTAAATAGGAACGGACAGGGTAAAGTGAACCACCTGTGATACGGAACGTAAAACGAAAAAAAAATTTTATTATTTAGGCACAGGCACACGTACTGAACTTGCGTCAAAATTGAGACTTCGTGTTTGAAACTATAAGAAACGTAATGTAATGTCAATTCATTTCGGAGGATCACAGAACAAAACAAAAGCAAGAGTGGAAAAAATCTGTAGTCATACATTCAACCCTACATTCCTTTGTTTTACCCACAGTCTCAATAGGATATAAAAATTGGGTACGCAATATTGAAATGTATCATGTGCCAGTCATTAATTGAAAATGAAGCTTTAAAAGGGATGAAGAAGGAATGCCAAATGTCAATTCGAAAATGAAATCTGTTTATGTTAAATCCTTTAACATAAACAGATTTCATTACCATTTAGTCTTTATTAAATCTATTTTTTTAATTTAATACTATATTTTATCTTAGGTAGATGTACTATACAGGATATTTCGTTTCTCATACTAAATCTGAATAGTGAATCAAAAATTTGTATGGGAAACTGAAAAGATTTTTTTGTAAATCGGATTTTTTTCAATATTTTCCTGTTTTCTGTACTTGATTCTGAGTAACCACTTATAATTTCACCCTTAAAACTAAAACCTTTGATATAACATTTAAAAACAAACGCAAAAAACACGTACATACAATCAAAGAAGTTAAGAAAACAACGAATTACAATACTCGTTTGCCAGCTATGCCATAAACAATCTTTTTGGTTAAAATCAAATAAACTTCAAATACGTTTTAGAAGCGAACGTTGTCTGAAACTGCAACTGCAATGCTATTTAACAGAACGAACGTTGTAAGCTGAAACCTGGATAAAGAAGCACCAGGTTTTTCTCTAGGCCGCAGGTGCGTTACTCCGTAAATGGTGCAACTACTTAACTATAAGAAAACTATTTAAGGGGCTCCATTTGAAGAATTTGCTCTTTTCAATAGCTAAAATAAAAGGTATTTGAACGTACCTAACGCTACGGCAACAAAAAAAAATGTGATTCATGACTTATTCTTTTGTATTTATGTGGATATATATTGTTCTGAGATATGTGGCTTTGTTGCCGTAGCGTTAGATACGTTCAAATACGGTTTATAGTTATATAGAAAAGAGAAAATTCTTCAAATAGACCCCCTTAAATTGTAACAGTGTAAAAAGAGCAAGTAACTAAATAAAACGAATTATTGTTTGTTTGTGTAAACTACTCGTAACAGGTTCTGCTTCTACGTGAATGTAAGGTACTATTTAAAATATATAAGCTCCTTGATTATCGTATCCGAAATACGACACTGCGCACCAGGACCCGCATAACTGAGGTCGGGAAAAAGGCTGCCAAACTGAAGTGGAATTGGATAGGGCATGTCTGCCGCATACACCCAGAAAAGTGGGCACAAATCGCCACGGACTGGGTTCCGGAAGGCCGTAGAGGTCGCGGCAGACCGAGGCGGAGATGGCGGGACGAGCTGGACAGGTTCGAGGATCAGTGGAAGGTGGTGGCCTGGGATCGAGATGTGTGGAAAAATAGAGAGGAGGCCTTTGCCCAGCAGTGAGACATTTCTGGCTAGTTCAAAAATTAATTAAATGATAAATTACCTGTAGTAAGATTGTTAACAATCAGTTATCTCATTCCTTGGGAAAGTCGGGCCACACCCATTGAGGCCAAGTCCAGATTAGGTGGATTGCGAATATATTACTGCGTAATCATTAGGTACGCAATATGTACAAGCATAAGTTTATTTCAGATATCACTGATACGAATAAATGCAGTTTCTAGAGGTGAAAGATTACAAAAATAGATTTAAAGTTTTTGACCCTCAATTATTATGTTATGATATTATGTGTTTCCATATAATTTTGAACAATTAGATTTTCTCTCAGTTTAAGATTTTATAGACTGTATGCATATGTATAATGCCTACGTCACCTGCGTGACAACTAATAATAAAAATAATTGAGAACTTAACCTGACGGAAAGGCCCCATACACAGCCTACACACTAAATATCAATGTAAATTCTCCCATTCCGAGTTTAAAAAAAAGATCTATATCTATAATATCAGAATAGCATTTCTTATGTAATCTAATGACGCCTACCCGCCATATTATTTAGATCTTTATGTATCTATCACATTTTAAAAGGGCTTCGCAAATCTGTATTAGGGTCTCAATCTCAAACCGGCACGGCATCATGGGGTTTTATGAGCAAGGGTGTCTCTAAAATTGCAAATATTTGATGCATAATTTTGTATGAATGAATCCACAACATAAATATATAACATAAAAAAAAATATTAAATAAAGGACTATACTTACTTTAGTACTTTATTTTCCTGAAGCGACTAAATATATTATTATTATAAGGTATGTTACATTTCTTTTTTCGTAGCGCAGGAACGAATAAAATACCACTTTTAGATGGAGTTTTAGTACCGTAGTAGACCGTATTAATCAATATAGCTATGAAATCTCCTATTTGGCTGTATAATGGTCACCCTAGAAGCCACTTGCGACCACCCGCCGCCGCCTCTAATGGACTAAACTGCGAAGCTTTTAGACTAACACTTTTTACACTAAACAAGTCGAGAGCCTAAGCCTCTATTTTATTTAAGAGGGTAGACGCCGATAATTTGGTTTAGAGGTCTATTTTCCATCAATAATACTCTTTATACGACTACCTAGTGAGTGTAAGTAACATATACAGGCTGTAACAAAGTTGGTGTAGGACCCGTCAATTCCCCAGTCGTGCTGCCACCTTGTCGTTATCGTTGTCGTGTCGAGGAGCTCCCTTGGACCCTTGCTGAAGGATCCAATCAAGGGATGCTCGGGGGCGTCGATTTTATCGATGCCCCAGAGGGGAGCCGCCAGAGATTTTAATGTCTGCGCGGCGTCGGTTTGCGGCGGAGCCTACCATCTTATCAGACAGTAGACCGGGGAGTCTGCTGTCCACTGTGAGGAAGCAGTCAGTTGAAGGGTGCGCTCAGCGTCCGAGTGCGCCCTGACAAAGCGGGTGGACGGAATTTTTCTGCCCTTCACGCAGCCGGGCCGCCTTCGGGTGGCAGTCGCCGGTGGGGGACTAGAGGTAGGCTCTGCCGGTTTCCCAGACCCCTGCCATACGGCGAAGCGGGTACGCCGATGGATTTTAGCCGGTAGGAGTCCGGCATAGTAACCCGGTTGCTGCCCCCGCAGCGACTAGGTATCCATGATGGATTTCCCAACGTTAAAAAAAAAATTCATACAAATTGATCATCTGTTTTGCCATATTTTTGTGGAGAGTCCAAAAATTTTTTTGCAATCTAAGCAAAGTCGTAGAATAAAAGTTGTTCAGTACGATGAGTAGAATCCCCAGGTCCTACGCCAATTTTGTTACACTCTGTATATCTATTGTATATTAGCGTTACGTTATTATTTGTCTGTATACCTACCTATATACGTTGAACAGATTCATTCAGAATACAAGAACACTTAAATCACGCGGACATAATTGGGTGTAACATAATAGGTGTAGGATCCGTGTGTGTGTGTGTGGGGGGGGGGGGGGGTTTACTCATCATACTGAACAGCTTTTGTTTTACGACTTTGCCGAAATCGCAAAAATATAGGTACCTATTTGTAATCTCCATACAAAATTGGCCAAACCACTCGCTGTTTTGTTAACGCAAAAATGTCTTTATATACAATTGTATCGGTTCCGGGTTCTACATCATGTTGTAGTATCCTGTATGTGTGTATTACGCGTAGGTTTGAAAGCTCGTAAACCTTTCATGCGATACCCAAACTTAATTATTATTTATTACAATCAATTAAAAATATAATAAAAAAATACAATTTATGCCATTCCCTAATAATATTTTGAGGTCCAGCTCATATATTTTTATCATTATTAATATTTTAAAAGGCAAACTTTTCCATTGAGTAATAGTCATAGTAGAATGAAACCGATTGAAACGTAAATATACGAGCAATCGAGCATTCTTCCAACTTTTTTGAGAAATCAATTAGTTAATATTCTTAAGCTCGTAAAACAATTTGCGACCTCATTACGAAATGTTGAGAGGTCTTTATAAAAGACAGTAGGTTTTAACCTTTAAGCCGTAAAGGGTGAGTCAATTTAAATTCACACAATTTAAATTGACTCACCCTTTACGGCTACTTACAATAATGATTGCGGCAAATCCTTGTCAACTTCGCTTAAATACTTCCGCGTTAGTAATGCTTCGTTTAAAAGACACTAAACAAAATAAGAATAATTATTTTACTACCTAGGTATTCCTATAGAGTTCTGATATCTCAACAAATACTTAAATTTGAATCGGAACAAAATACTGTTAATTATTACACTACAAAAGTTTAACTGAAAAATGTGATCACACGCTAACAAAACGCAATAGGTATAAGTTTTATGGCGTCTATGAAGGCTTTTAACAAGATACTTACTTCCGTAATAAGTTTACCTACACAAAGTACCTGAATAATTTTATTGTGCAAACGCATCACGGCATGTACCTACATATATATACGAAAGCTATCCAGGACAGAGCCCTTAGCCATCCCAAATGAAGGATTAAAGGCAGGGCGGAGGCCACTAGAGGGCCCGGTCCACTCACCCTTTAAGGGCTCTTGCTAGGTACCACTACGGTACGCACTATTGGGACGAATTAAAAGGAAAATTTAAGTGCGTTTTGGTTACGTGGACTACTCTTTTAGTTTGAATCACTTTAGATGGTTCTAGGGTGGTTATTAAAAAGTCAACTTTCATGCATTTATCTACAATAAATCTTGAGATAAGTTAGTTATTCCATGACTAAAAATTATAGTAATATATTCCGTTTACTGATAGGTATTGAAATACATATATAGATATTAAATGCCAAGCCACGATGCAAGCAAAACTGATCATCATCATCAATGTTTACCTTAGATGGAGATTGAATCCTCGATACTGAGCGTAGAAGTCGGGAGCGCAACCACCGCGCGACCTATTCATGCAAATTAATAAGATTGCATAATAACATTTCAGTAACTGACTGCTTGGATCAATCCGAGATGATTCCAAGAGTTTTTACTCAATAATTATGCATATTAATTAACTATTACAACTAAATTAAAAATATTACCACTACCAATAAGTAAAATACCCCGACAACTAGGTACTGAAACTATTTAGACCAAACATAGTTAAGGACCGCCGCATTCAAACCGCTTCACCCATTTGAGATCTACGACGGAACAGACAGACATATATACACGAAACAAAGTTTCAAAATTATAACACACCCCTATTTTAGATGTCTCTGGTTGGGGTAAAAAAGGAGGTTCTGCTCCAATCGTCTTTGTTTAGTATGCTTATGTTTATGTTCCTTATTATTCAAATGTTCCTACCGTGTTCCTACTGTTTACTGAGCCTATAACTGTTACAGCAAATACAATAATTCCAAACATGTTGAGGTTAGATATTATGTATTTGTATAAGTACTTAGTTATAGGGTTCCGTACCTCAAAAAGAAAAAAGCGGCCAAGTGCGAGTCGGACTCGCCCATGAAGGGTTTCGTAGTAGCAAGTAACATAATATAAAAGTTCTTGTAGTTCGTTGTAGGTAAATTGAGGTTTACGATTTATGACGTATTAAAAAAAAATACTTACTAGATCTCGTTCAAACCAATTTTCGGTGGAAGCTTGCATGGTAATGTACATCATATATTTTTTTAAGTTTTATCATTCTCTTATTTTAGAAGTTACAGGGGGGAGGGAGACATTTTACCACTTTGGAAGTGTCTCTCGCGCAAACTATTCAGTTTAGAAAAAATGATATTAGAAACCTCAATATCATTTTTGAAGACCTATCCATAGATACCCCACACGTATGGGTTTGATGAAAAAAACGTATGTTTATTTTGAGTTTCAGTTCTAAGTATGGGGAACCCCCAAAAATTGTTTTTTTTTTTCTATTTTTGTGTGAAAACCTTAATGCGGTTCACAGAATACATCTACTTCCCAAGTTTCAACAGTATAGTTCTTATAGTTTCGCAAAAAGTGGCTGTGACATACGGACGGACAAACAGACAGACATGACGAATCCATAAGGGTTCCGTTTTTTGCCATTTGGCTACTTTGGTAAAAAGGACCCCTTATAGGATTACTTCATTATCTGTCTGTCTGTCAAGACCCTCTTTCTCAGGAACGCGTAATCCAGTTGAAATTAATATCCGCAATCCCGGAGCAGTGAAAAATCAAACGTTTATGTCTACTTGGCCGGTTTTCGATATTATTTGACGGCATCCGTCACCCTCGCTCGCCAGACCGCGCAAACAACCGAAGAACTACACACAAACACGGCAGGCTAATAAGGAGTCGTAGCAACTTTTCGCTATTTTAATAAAAAGCTCCTATTATTACGAATAATTAGACCAACATAGCAACAAATGTAGTGTTTTGCTAAAAACTCCACCAGGCGTCCGTAAGGCGACAAAAGTAGTATCTATCGTGGATACTTATTTTTATGAAACTCTCATTTTATATTATGAACGTGAAAAGCTGGTGAAAAACAATTATTTCAAAACGATACGAGTAAACGATAGTATTGTGAAACAGGCGAGAATCGTGACTGCTTAGTATAAGTTGCAGTAGTTAACTAGAGAAGGAGGACATATAAATAATAGAGATGTACCGACTAGTCGGGAACATCTACTGGTCGACGACTAATCGGTATTATACTCGTATTTTTATTTAAAAAACTACAAAAAATATGTAACACAACAGCTAAATATCTGAGAATAACATTCGTAAATATAAAATTCTTACTGAAACTTAAGCAAAACGCTAGGTGAAAAATAAAGCACGATACTGCCGAATTAAACGGCCGACTAGCCTACAGTTTTAAGGACCGATTAATCGGAAATTTTAAGACCGACTAGTCGGCAAAGTCGTCAAAACCAACAGTCGGCCCATTACTAATATATAACAATAGCAGTGTTTTGGTGTTTCTTGATAGGAAGACAGCTGTTGATAGTTTTACTATTTGGGTATACAAATATATAGGGTGACTCTAAATTAGTTCTTGATACGAAAGGGTATGAATGTACTCATGATAACAAACAACTTTCCCTAAGGAACCCATAGTCAAATCACAAAAAAAAAATGTGGTCCCTCCATACAAATCGATCAACTGACCGGCCAAATTAGTATGAAGGGTCCAAATTTTTTTTTTGCGATTTTACTATGGGTTCCTTAGGGAAAATTGTTTGTTATCATGAGCACATTCATAGCCTTTCGTATCAAGAACTAATTTAAAGTCACCCTATGTATATAACAACAGACTGACTTGTAATATATTTACTTTTAGGTGGATTCGTAAACCGACACTGACAGGTACTCATAAACTATATTCTCTATTTTCGAGGTGAAACTTCTAGATATCGCAACGTGTCAACCCAGCTCAAAGCCAACAATAAAACATCTCACTCAATGTAAACCAGGCTTTACCTTATATCTTGCATTCAGGATGCGTGCGTGGAATATCGGCGCAATAACTCGACATCGTTGGAGGGAAGTATTCATTACATCCGTATTACAGCTCGATTATGCCCCATATGTCACGCAGATGGTATGATGCGTGTACAAATGCTCTTATTTATTTACTATAGAGATCTCTCGAAATTCGTATTTACGCGGATATATACTCTGCTTCTTCTTATCATGTAGCACAATTAATCACGCTATACTAAGGAATATCCCCAGTTGCTTGGTAATGCACTTGGTTGCGCGTATACAGCTATCTTCATAAAGTGCACAATGTTTATGGCTATTAATTTGGACCGAGGTCGATTCATCCTTGACGGCTTTCATAAATTCATTTCGTTTTTATCTTCTAGCGTGCAAAATCTTTTGAGCTTCATCACCTGGCACGACTTCTTGGTATCATTAAGAGAATCGTCGCTCCGGTACAGGTTAGTGGACTCATGCACTGATTTGACTATTTCAGCTATCTACAGGTGCATTCGATAGTGAAGCGCTGTGGACTTATATTTTTGTTGGGGCTGCTGGTTTCCTTAGTGAGTAGTTGGCGAAGAAGACAACCTGGACTCGTTTGAACTCAGATATATTTATTTATTTTCCACACACAAAATTATTACAGTGACGTACTTACGTTCCTTAGTTTCTACGGGAAGCAGATACAGCCATACCGATAACTAATAAAGTTATACATATAAGTATGTTGGAAGTGTTACCAACAGATAGGTTGCTCTATACGGCTCCTTTGGAGCCTACGACGCTCAGCTACGGTTATGATGCCGCCTGGCTCTGCTATTTACACGCAGTCACATACAGCACTTACTATCTCACCCACTTTTAGATTTACGTTATGGACGTGTGCAACGCAACTGAAAAGTTTCACTGCTTCAATCAACCCTACTAACATCCGTACTACTGCTAAAAGCTACCATTATACAGGGTCTAACAAAATAGATGTAGGTCCCACTAACAGAGAAGGAGCTTCTCTTCGATCCACTCAACACACTGAACATTTTGTTCAACAAATTTGCAATGGCCAAAAGTTATTCATAGATTTGATTACTCATAGATATTGTACTATTAGTAAAAAGCGGTCAAGTGCGTGTCGGTCCACGCGCAGTGTAGGGTTCCGTAGTAACTCTCGTTACCTTTAAAAGCCTACTTGGCTGTGATAGTTTTCCTTTTAGGTTCGTTATATATACCTAGTACCTCCGTGAATTTTTTCACATTTCTAGAAAAAACCGTTTAGTTGGCAGGGGGGAACACATGACTTTAACAAAAATTGAAAGCTTAATATTTCGAAAACGGATCCGTAAATTGAAAAATGGTTTTCACAAACCCACAATATTTTTGAAAGACCTATCCTACGACACCCCACAACATTGGATAGTCGAGGAAAAAAATTTATCCCCACTTCACGTGTAGAAAAAAAAAGTTTTCTAGATTTTATTTTACCACTTTGTCGGCGTGATTAATATGTTTATCCGTGCCTTACAGATCTCTAGTACTGAACTAAGCCGCGGACAGATAGACAGACAGACTGACATGGCGAAACTATAAGGGTTCCTTGTTGACTACGGAACCCTAAAACAGGTTGGTCGAGCTTCTATCAAAAGTTAATATTACGTCCCATCTAGATTAACCATCACATTAGACACAACTTATCTGCCTATACCTAAAACATATATGTACTCAAATTACAGGCGTAACTCAATTTTTGTACAACACATGCTCTGAAAGCCTAATACCTAAGCAATCAGATTTTCCCCAAATTGATTTATTCAACCCTTGGTTACTACACTACAGTAAAAGCTCAGCTTTCTGAACAACATTCAATGTTCGGTATGGTTCCGTTTATGGATAAAACATTTTTTTTCCGGGGATCCGCTTTAACTGTCTCTTTCTTTCTTAGTTTACTGTTTTGTTTAGGTAGCGTGAAAGTAGATAACTGCGACACCACTTTCGTGAAAATTCAAGATGGCGGCCAGATCATAGGCCACAAATCTTCGTAGCCCTTTGCTCCTTTATAAATTGAAGCTAAAGAATAATCAATTATTTTCGGGTTTCGTTTAGAAAGCTTTGTAGTTATTTTCAGAGGTAGGCATCGATATAAGAGAACAATGAGGTAGGTCACATCTAGGTTAAATAAAAGCACATATTTATTATAATTCAATTTATTTGTTTACAAATTACTTACACTTGTTGTATCTAGTCACCTATTCGTTCATCTGTAGCCACATTAAATATCAACACACACAAATATTACTTCAACTGCAAATTAAATACATCCGTACAATCCTTAGAGATTGAATTGAAAAAACCTTTGCACCTGTTACAAGGGTAAAAACAGAACATGATAGAAAAAGAAACATTACATTGAGCAGTGTAATAATTATATATAATAAATATTTTGTAAAACTACTTAACAATAAATATTCATTTAAATTAAAAATTATCCATAGAACCCATTAATTTTTCATAATCATGATATCCATTACGATAGACAAATTTTATACAAAGGACATCTTAAAAACATTAATACACGAACTTTACAAAAAATATAACGATAAAATTGAACATTTTTTTTTCTAAAGAAAGTAGGTTTCTGTTTTGGAAAACGCCATTTGTATACCGCCAGCGGCTAGTGACAGTCTAATTTCATTACAAGATTATTATTAAAATATAAACACTACTAACACGTAACTTCAAAGTCTTTCAGAGGATTGTAAAATTTGGCAAGCAATTTGATGAATTTCGGTTACTTAGTGCGTCATATACAAACGAATATATACTGTGAATTACAAAATATATAATAATATTACTATCAAATAATGAAGAGGAAGAAAGACATCTAAGCTACGCTAAAAGACGTGTAACTGTTTATACAATTTGTAGAGTGTTGTCACTCATAGTTTTAAGTTTCTTTTTAATTAATTATATGTGTGACATCACTCTCAAAGAAGATCCAATGCCAACAAAAGCCTCTTGGACGAGATGAAACAGGCCCTGACTTTCGTTAGGTTATCGGAATCGCAAACAAAAATTCACAATTTATTTTTAATTTAATAAGAATTTAATTTTGACCGCTTCCAATGTTGCCTACATGTAGGTACCTAAACAAATGTTAGGCAAATAAATTTTATATTATGTATGGATAGATGAAAAGCGATTGCGAAAAAGTTTGCGATTGCGATGGATCTTAGATAATAGCAGCCTGAGTGCAAGTTTACATAACTGCTGATTATTGTACTTAAAATAAAAAAAGAAATATTTCATTCCATTTCGACCGATCATATTGTGATTAAACTCGTCAACAAACCCAAAAACATTTCTCACTTCCATGTCTTTTTAGGAAAACATATTATTTATTATAAATCAATATCATTATAGACAACATTTTGGTCTCATTTCACGTTCATGTCATCGTATTTTTGATCACAATGTTTATTATTTTATCAATTATATACAAGTCAACTCTAAACTTAAGATATTTCCAATCGTGTTAAGTTTACCAGCGTAGAATGACTAACATTAACATACGTATCATATCAGATCCTCCGTGCGCAGTGTTAATTCCAAAAAAAAAAACTATTTTTTGCTCTTATCAGTTAGGAAAAATATTTACGGAAACTAAGCGGGATCAATCGGAGTGAACGCCGAAATGCCAGCTTTCTAATGTTAGTAACAAACGAGATGTGTACTGTTTTCGTTTTCAGACAGTTTGATTCCGCTCGGCCATATAAGTTCAGAATTTAAATTAAAATGAAAATTATTACAAAAATAAAGCAACTTCGAAAAAAAATTAATTCGCCTCGTTTAAAATAACTAATCGCCTTTAAGAAACAATAAGTGGTTATAAACTATTTTAAAACAAACACTTTTGTAGAAACTGATTCTTAAACACTTCTCAAACACGAAGAAGTGACACAAAGCATATCCTCGGATAGATGGGTCAACTCGAAGCGATGTACTTACTATACGAATTGAAAGTAATTGGATAGCTAATTTCAGGGACCATAACATTTTTTATGGTTCTATCTCTGTCAGATGTATATATTATGCAAGGGACAGAAATACCTTAACTTGATTTAGGAATCACAAATTCTAATCTTTAAGTAGCCCGGCCTCGTAGTTTATCACATCTATTTCGACAAGGGTATTGCAAGTCTCTTTCGTAAGTTTAATATTTACAAATTGGTTGACTTTTGCTTCATAATTAACGTTACATAAGCGAGCCAGTATCTTTTTTTAGATGTTTAGAATTCCACATCTAAGATGCGTGATTTTGCCAATGTCAAGTAAGTATCTGGGAGAATCTTAAAAAAGGCAAAACACTAAACCTCTTACTTGGTAATTCTATCAGTAAATGTAATGAAACTAACATTTATGCTCACGATCCAAGCCCCGGTGAAATGTCAAACCACTTTCCAAAGAGGTTTTATTTCGCCGGAGAGAGAATAGAATGCAAGTCTGTGCCACATTCATTATATAGTAATTCTTCACAACTTATATGTATTTCGTCCTACACGGATTTTCAATACTACTAACAAAATCCATCATGGCGGTCATATCTTTTGACATCTTCGTTGAAAACAGTACCCTCACCTTCCCAATCGAATTCATTACTAGCGCTGTAAAACTAGAACAATCCAATTACTTACAAAGTATAGAGATCTAAGCTCGCTGCCGCCGCTTAACTATCGCCGTCTCTCTCACACTCGCGGGGCGCGCGTTCAGTTGGCTGAGACGGCGCTCTGTTGTTTGTGCCGTCTGTGGTCGTAGTTGACGAGTCGCTGTCCAACTAGGTATTTGTCGTTTTTTATGTGCTCGTACAATTTTCGGAACTGACGGATCTATAACAAAACGATATAATTTGGCTACATACAAATTACATAATTACTGGTAATATTAGCAAATATTAACATGCATAATATTAATAACACAGGAATATAACACGAATAAAATATTGCGTAATTCATGGTCCTATTTTTGCCGAGAATATATTCCCAAGGTCACGCGTTCGACACGCGAGATTACGTAATTTGAAATAGCAATTCACGCGCTACATTTGTAAGAAAGAGACAACAGGTGTGTTGTTTTTTCCATGACATTAGAGTATCGTGCTGTTGATATATAGCTACGTATAGTGTTCTTGTACCGCGCTTCGATGCCGCTTTACTTTAGCGTGTAATATCCATTGGAAGTTACCTGGAACACAGCCAAAGCCGCCAGTGACACAATAAGCAGTAGCGCCGGATACACCCGTCTGGCCAACACGTTGCGCTGCGCCGCCCCCGTCACCACTAGGGGGGCGATGCTGTGAGCGAACGCATATGGAACGGCTAGGGCTAGGCCGAGCCAGCAGACGATCGGTGCTGCCACTTCGCATAGAATGAATCTGGGGGAAGAGTAAAAATTTTGTTATTTTAAATAGAAATCTAGTTATTTATTTAATATTCGAATTTAAAAAAGAACGTAGTGCAAAAAACAGACACTGCAACAGAACTAAAAACAAGTCTATACACAGTTGACACGATTTTACATCAAACTAAAGATTCAATATCAAAGATTCAAAGATTTATTGAACTTTAACAACAAGTTTATGTTAATAAAGTGAGTCATTATTCATTCTTTCATCTACATATTATAATGTTTAAAAAAACAAACTCATGATGCCGTAAAACTTTCGCGATTCATTTTTGTCATTCCATACTAAGTTGAATTATCAGCTGACTTACTTGTTAGAAAAGTGCAAAAAGAATAATGGCGAGATCATACCTGACTTTTTAAAACGTATAAAATAAAGACGAAAACAAAAATAAGTTAAATATTTACTCTTGTTTTTTAAATACATCAGTATGGTTATTGCATTCTGAGGAAATCAATTAATTCTTTTTGGAAGTTTAGTTGACTAACTGGTCCCGTAGCGCGTTCTGACAGCACCCGTTCACTCTGACAACAGGATAGCCTAATATAAATCCCGTAAGTGCGAAAAGGAAAGTACAACACAACAACAGTTACTGTCAGGATGTACCCATGGAACGCGGCCCTGAGCAAAATGTTGCAATTTTTTGTAATTTTAGAGTTACCATTCGCTAGACACTTCACAATTGTAGAAGATTATTTCTTGTTTCACTTTTAGTGTAAGGAAATTATTCATTTTATCTTTTTTTCTCTGATTCAGAGTCTTAATTCTTGAAAGAATATGTTACGGAGTAACACCTGAATAGATTTGTATTTTTTATTTTTATACTTTAACAAATTATGTATTCCAGGTAAATTGATATATGGGAGTTTGCTATTGTTATTTCGTGAATTGGCAATGGGTTCCTCGGGGAAAGGAGAATGCCACGGAAGTATGAAACGCTCGTACCATATTGCGTCTTGAAAAACCTTCTGAATTGGATAGGGGATAACATATTTAATTATTATACGAAAAATTACTATCATAGCTACTGTAACTCCAGAGCTTTTTCACTTTCATTTTATGTTTTGAGGTTATTTTTAAGTACTTTATCTACGCTCAGGCGTACGCGAAATTCTTAGTTTTAACCAATCATTTGATAGCTAGTTTTAGTTAATTATGGTATGGTTCAGTGATGCTAACGAGTAATATAAAGGAGCACCACAAACCGAACGTGGCACTGTATGTATATTGTAATGATGAAGTGCAGTCGACGAATAAAACGAAGTGCTTTAATATAGAAGAACGCTCACGCAAAAGCATCACTCACGCCTCGCACTCGTGCATGCAATTCCTAACGCATGCTTGGGCCTCTACACGTACGCCTCAAGCACACACGTAGGCGCCTGTATCCAGCAGTGGACAGAGCAGGGCTAGCAATCGCTGGCATATTTCAGTAGAAGACTTAAGCCCAGCCAAACCACCTGGCCCGCCTACTACAGGGAGTTGTTGGCCGTGTACATTTTCGGCATATATTGGAGGCGCAACACTTCATCATATATACCGACCACAAACCACTACTGTACGCGTTCTCACAACGTCGCTAAAAGTTGCCTCCCGCACAGCTGAACCAACTGACGATCATCTCGCAGTTGACTACGGAGATCGAGTACGTCAAAGGCGAAGACAACATCGTCGCGGACGCAATTTCCCACGTCGAGTCGATTTCGGTTCTTCTCTCAAATTGGAACCGACGCTAATTCCAGGCACGAATATTACCATCGCGTGCAACGTGTCGACGGGGCGGCCGCTGCCGAACCTGCCGGCGGCGCTGCTGCGCGCCGCGCACGCGCGCCTGCACGCGCTGAGCGACCCCGGCGGCCGCGCCTCCGCGCACTTCGTCGCTGACCGTTACGTGCGCTCCGGCGTGGCGCGCGACTGTCGAACCTGGGCTGTCACTGCCTCCACTGCCAGCGACGCAAGGTGCCCGCACCGCTCGGTGAATTTTCCCTCCCATCTGGGAGATTCAGCCATGTCCACCTCGAAATCGTCAGCCCCCTGCTGCACTCTGAGGGCTACACCTATTGTCTCCCGGCAATAAACCGGTTCTCGAGATGGCCCGAAGCGTGGCTCACGTCATCCATCACCGCCGAGGATGTTGGCGATACCTTCGTACGCGGCTGGATCGCGCGATTCGTCGTGCCCATCACGGTCACCGTCGATCAAGGCCGCCAGTTTGAGTCAGCGCTATTCAACTGATTCCTCGACCTAGGCGCTACCAAATGCGTAGGAACTACCAGCTACCACCCGCAAGCGAATGGCATGGTGGAGCGCTTCGACCGCCATCTGAAGGCTGCACCCATGTGCCATCGAGAAACCTGCCACAGAGCCCAACCTCTTGTGCTTCTTGGTATCAGATTGGCTCTCAAGGAGGACCTCAAATGCTCTGCTGCAGACCTCCTGTATGCTTACAGGGGAGCTCCTGGTACCTAGCGCTTTCACACAAAATGTAAGTGAGGACTTCGTGGCACACCTGGCCATGACCGACATGCGTCCCGAAGTCGTTCGCTTTTAAGGACCTGGCAGACGCATCTCACGTTTTCCTTCGCGACGAACACTGTACACCGGCCCCTATAAAGTCCTCAGTCATTCTCTGAAGACTTTTACCTTAGATGTATCACGTAATAAGGTACAGGTGAGCGTCGATTGGATCGAATGGAAGCCTGCACACATCGCTGCAGACCCCGAGCGAGGCGCGGTCTCACCAAGCGCACAGGCGCCCGCGACGCCCCCGGCCTCGCAATGCAACCACATGTCCAGGTCCTACGTCTGCCCCACCAACAGCTCACTCTGCACCAAATCCTCCCACCGTCACACGATCAGGTCAGGGTTAGATTTAAGGATATTTTAGATTTGTGACCTAGTTTTAATATACTCTTTTAAATTATTATTTCGTGTTCTCTAGTTTATAGTGTCTTGTATTTTATTCTATCATACAGCTACACTGTATTCCTTTCCGTGAGGGTGGGGAGGAGGGGGGATGTGGCGGCATACACTATTTGTATGAAAAAAATGTCAGATTTGCGACAAAAGCTGTCCTGTCAATGTCATCCACCTACCAAAAGATCGTAGTCAGACTGTAATTTGTGATTAACACTGCTTGAAACTTGACAAAACAGTGAAACTATACTATACTAGGTATACTTTTTTAAATATAGTAAAGTGCAGCGGCGTAACATGACGTAACGGGGCGTGTGTGCGATGCCGATTTGCAACGTACTGTGTGGCATATGTGGATTTAAAAAAATGCCGCTCCGCAACGTGACTATGGCCCTACGTTACGTCCAAACAAAAATTCTTGTACGTCTGGCAACCCTGGGACGCACCAATGTGATCAAGAATCAAATCTATAAAACATCGTCTGATAGTCAATCTTACCAGGAGTTGAAGAAGAGGGCGCGGGTATAGGAAAATGGTGGTGTAATGCGAAGACATCTCTTAGATTAAGAAGAAGAAATATGTGGATGAAGCATAAAAATCTCGATACAACCATAATGTAGTTTCGGAACACATTTTATGAATCCAGGGCCGCGTTCCGAGGGTGCACTTGACAGCAACCGCTTTGTACCCTCTCTTTCACACTTAGGCAATTTATATTATGCTATCCTGTTGTCTGAGTGAACGTTTGCTGTCAGAGTGTACAAAATGTAGGGTATATATCAAATTAAAATCTTTTTTCATACATTTCTTTCCTGCAGTTCGAATAGATCTAGAAAAAATTAAGTGTGCTTAATAAATTTAATTACGATTTTTGTCAAATGTCTGGTTAAGACGCAACATGGTACGAAATCGGGCAATCTCCTTTGTTCAAGTTGTGTAATGGCGGATATGAACCTATTTGCCCTCATTAGAAGAAGGCCGCAAAGTATATGGAGTTTCCGTATACTTTGCGGCTTTCTGTCTTATGAGGGCAGCTATGCACTCACTTCAGGTCCATCTCGCGGATGCCGTCGCGGTAGGCTTTCTCGATGGCCCTGCGCATGGCCCAGTCGGGGCCCATCATGGTGAGAGCGCACACTATCTTGGTGTACAGCACGCCGAGAGCCCAGTCCTGCCACACGAAGAGTACCGGCGACTGCTCTAGGGGCACGCGGAGAGGTATCACTAGCACCTGGGGACGACAATAAATTATGTAAAGGTTTAAGGGTTATCGTTATCGCTTCGTGTCCCGTAGATAAAGGCAACCTCCACCAATCTGGACTTAAGTACGTTATCCACAACTATTATACTATTATATATTGTATTGCGCGGATCTAAGTAGTATTTTATGTTAAATACTAGCAACTTAGAGGTTTAAGTTATAATATAATGGTTCAAGCTGAGTAAAATTTAATTACACATCTACAACACTTGTTGCTCATTCTTGTAAGTTTCTCTCTCGCGACCCGCGCCTTGTACTATATTTGGCCACTTTAAACAGAATAATGTGTAATGCGGCATCTACAGACTACAAGCAGTAATCCAATACCAATAAAAGACAATGATACATCTTTTTTCATTCACCACGTCACCAGATTGCTGCAGGTATGAAAACCATTATACGAATGTAAACCATTACATCTAGGACCGCAGCCACAGCACGTATTCATTATGTCCAGTGAATGTTTAGAGCAATAGAAATTGTAATGTCCGTAACCTTGTACGTGGTGGTTATATAAATTTAGGCATCTTACCAGTTCAAGCAGCAATCCAAACATAAGCGGTATAAGTCCCAACAACGCAGCGGCGGCGACGGCTGCTTTCATAGCCAGCCGGCTCCATACGGCGAGGCGGGTGAATAGGGCCCCGCGGCCGCCCCGCGCCCACCCGGCGGCTAACGTGCCGCCGCGGCCTAAGGCCCAGCATACGTACATGCCTGTCGAAGGTAATAAGTCAAATTATGTCTGTATGTATGTATTAATGCTTTACTGACACAAGGAATTAACACAACATATAAAGTATTGGATTACGTGTACAAATCGTGTATGTATTATCTTGGCTTTCTATCCATCGTAGTGGGATACATATTTACTGAATTTTAAGTGTATCCTTATTTTTGTATTAATTTTGTGTTATAAAGCGGCTAGCTTGCAACTACGGCCTAAGGCCTAGCATACGTACATGCCTGTCGAAGGCAAAATATAAATATAAAACAAATAAGGTAAAATACCAATAGACTTTTTTAGTTTAAATTTATTGGCGCCCAAGTTGGGACCGTAGTAATAATATAAACGGAATGAGTTCTTGGTTTGCGCAGTGTAAGCAGGCTTCACACTCAGTAGACCGATGACCTGGTGAAGGTTGCGGGAAGCCGCTGGATGCGGGCAGCGCAGGACCGGTCGGTGTGAAAATCGTTGTGAGAGGTCTTTGTCCAGGTCTTTGTTCTTAGTCTATAACATGCTTACGACATCACTACACTTGCCATGAACACCTACTAGGTTTTTTAATATATCCTTAAATCTAATGTCCAATAAATACACTATTTACAAAAGTTCAAGTTAATTGACGCCCAAGTTGGGACCGAAATAATTCCACAAAAAAGTAATGAATTCTTGATTTATAACATAACTTGCCTGCAAAATCACTAGACCTGCCATGGATACCTAATATTATTTTCTTAAATTAGTTTAAATGACACCAATAATTATAAAGATCGACCAAAGTTTTCAGTTATACATGTAACTATATAATATAAGTACTATATTGACAACAGATATAAACATATACTGAATTTGTTATTTCAGGATATCAGTATAGACATCCTTGCAAGATATCGCATGCATTGCCAAACCTCCTACTTTCAGCTCCCAACATAATCTCGTATGGTTCATTCCAATCAAAAAAAAGCAAAAGGTAAACAAAAATAGTATGCAGATGACATTGACATGTGTCAGTTCCATAGTAAGTTTGTTTACGTTTTGCTTTTTTTTGATTGGAATGAAGTATAATTTATTGAACGACTTGTACTTATGATAAAAATCAACCCTACGTCATATAGTCGAGTAAAGTTATAAGCTATAACTTACCACAAGCCGCCGTGTACAGTTCATGCACACCCTCTGAAGCTTTTGGAAGCCACAGAGCCATCACTTTCCTACCAATAGCCACTGGTATCACCTGAAGATAAGGAGAATAATCTAACATCTTCCAAATTACGGTGACTAATTGATTAACAATGATAATCTTTACAGTTATAACGATCACTACGATCGGAAATTCGGGGGCAATTACAATTTTTCCCAAGAAAGAATAGTATGGATATGCCTTTCTGAATAAATTTATAGAATTTCATACAAAAAATTCCTGGGATACCGGGATCGTAAAACGCGTTGGGATTCTTAATTGTAATGATCTGATTGTAGTGAATGTTGATCTTATTGAACATTTTATGTATGATATTAAAAAACGTTAATTCAATTTTCTGTTAATTCAAAACAGTGCGTCCATATTATGCTTACTCCCCAATTTTAGGTATAGTTGCCCCCGAATTTCTGATCGCTGGTTAACAGAAAGAAGGTTATTATTACATAAGGAGTTTGTCTGGAAGAAATATCGTATAATTTTAGCAATAACACTGCCAACCTTTATTATACCTTTCAAAGAAAAATATAAATTTTCCACCATCAAGCGACAAAGCACTAATTCGTATACAAGCACCAATTTGGAGTACATACTTCGTCTACCAATTTTTGTATTAGTCATACGACAGCAATATTTTTCTGGAACTGGTTCTAACTCATGAAACTCTTTGTATTGACAATGAATTATGGATATGGCTAATATGGAATACTTACGAGGGTTAGGGCACTGGCCATGACCAAAGAGACGGAAACCAGGACTAGTAACGCAGCCAGGCGGATAGGGAACCATGCTACCCGGACATAAGGTTCAAAGCCGGCTGGCCCGTCGCGCCGCATCAGTGCCTATGGGAACAAAGTTATTTCTGAAATCAGTCGTTTTAGGTGGTCACTGTTGTCTTATGAAATTGTGATCAAGGTTCGGAACCGGTTAACAAATACCGGTTAATTTCGTTCGAATTTCGGTTAACGATTCCGTTCAGGTTAAAACCGGTTTCCAGCTTAACCGGTAAATTTGAATAAAATATCGGTTAATCAGGAAGCGGTTTTCTAACCGAAATAAGAACTAAATTAACCGGTTAAAACCAAACTTAGTCAAGTACAGGCGCGTCGCGCGGGTGCCACTGCCCGAGTCTTCTGCTCACTTTCTCGCACGCTTTCAATTGATTGCACGCGGCAAACATGCCTACAAAGTCGCATATTCTTCAAATTAACCGGTTAATTCCGTTCGAACGAAAAAATATCGGTTTTGGTTAAACCGGTTAAATATACCGGTAACCGAAACCTGAACGAAACCTTAACCGAAATTATTTCGATATAGGGGTCAATGACCGAAACCGGTATTTTCAAAAAACCGGTTTCCGAACCCTGATTGTGATAGATATTTTTTTGTATTAAATAAATAAAACTTTAATTCCAATAAATCGACAAGGTAACACCGAATACTGATATTAGCGTTGTTGAAGAAAAAAAGTTACTCTGTATGGGTGTGTATAAGGTACTAATCGTTACTCTAGGTAGGAGACAGGAGGCAGGACGAATGTGTCCATCTAAAGAGAACAACACTTGCACGCAAGTAGTAATAAATAACACTGAGTTTAAGCTCACGTCACTATGAATTGAAATTTGAAAATTAATTTCACTATACAGGGTGTTGTTTTGGTCGACAACGAGCTTTTTCAGGAGTGATAGTATACATGATACTGATGCCAAAAAATATATAAAAATGGCACCTTAAATTTTCATAAGAAAATCTTAGAAAACAATTAAATATGGTATCCTTGTTTTCGTGCGTAACGTATTTTAACAATGAATGGTTGCCTAGCAACGAGGCGAGGTGTGCGGCGGTGCGGCCCCGACTGCGGCAGCGCTGCGGGCGCGGGCAGTCTGCTGCATGCCTCCGCGCCGAACTTGCGTTCCTTCTTCTCAGCGAGAGCAAGCGCCTCTGCGCGTGAACTTACCCTACGGCTATGATCAGGAACAAGTCTTTATTCAATAGTCGTGAACCGAGCGATGTAGCTGCTGTTACTACATCGCTCTGTTCACAACTATTGAAATGTTTTTCGTGTTGTGTAAATCAAGTCGAGTGTGTGAGATTTGGAGTTATTTGAAGTGACGTCGCGCCGCCGTAATGTGTTACGCAATAAAAACATTATTTACAAACTCCGCAAATCGTGTTCTACCGAAAAAACATCCCATGCTCGAGCTATCTTGGAATACTTCTCCCGACAGCCACGTTCATGTAATTGTCATTGATCTTTTTGTCAAATGAAAATTCGTGAATGAGCCGGCCGTCATTGACTGACTGCGCGAACATGCGTTTTGATAATTTTAGGAAAATTTGTAGGTTATTTTTTCAGTAGAATCAATTTATAAAAAAAATATTATAGGTATTTTCAGAACAAGTATTTTTTATACTTTCATCCCTTAGAAGGCCGTTGTCGACCAAAACAACATTCTGTATAGTGGTAATACGACCTCAGGTGTGTGGGAACCGCCTTTGGAGAGGGGCAGGGAGCCGCCATACTGTATAAGAGTTTTTTATTTATATCTTCCTACTCCCTTTGAAAAAAAAGGGTGGAACAGAACACGTGTTATGGAGACTGTATTACCTGACGCGTGGTTCGCTGAGCTAATACGAGCGCAGCCCGACAGTTGTGTCTACGGTGTAATGTGTAGTGTACAGAGGAAGTGTATATGTATGAATATGTAGTGTGTAGAGAGAGTGTATATGCTATATGTAGAGTTTACTGTGTAGTATTTAGAGGGAGTGTATATGCTGTGTGTAGTGTGAAGAGGATGTACACTCCCTACTATACCGGGTGTTAGGTAAAATAGTGCAGATATTTAAATGGCAAGTAGGGGCTATAGAGCCTATCACAAATAAAAAAGAACGAAGTCGAAATTACCATTAGTTTACGAGAAATAAGGGTGTAAAGTTGCAATATTTTTTCTCAAATTTCCGCTTCGCACCCACTTTTTCAGGTCGAGTCAGACATGCTGAACGCTCACAATTAACCCCAGATTTTTTAAATTAAAATTTCCCCACAAAACTTCAATTACAATTTTTTTTTTAAACTGCTCCCGTGTATCGCCGCCCTTATTTGTTCCTACTCTTTCTCGCACGTACAATCAGTATCGCTGTCTTACTCACTGACGTCATGTCTGACAACGGTGCTACGTACTGCAAAGGTACACACACACACACACAAACAACACGAGACGACGACATGCGGACGGCGCGGCGCGGGGATAACCGCCAGCGGTTTTACCGCTCGCTTCACATTCGGGGAGGCCGCGGTTTCGAATCCTACCGGGGTTCACTTTAAAAAAAACTCGGTTTGGTTGGCGGTAGGGCATCTAACAAACCGCCTAGGTAGTTAGGTCCGTTCAAAAGAAGCTACCAACTACTAAAGTTTTGCCGCCAAACATCAATGTTTACAACACTAATGTTTTCCGCCACGTAGAAAAGATAGCCAGTTCCCCACTGTATTGGGGATTCCTTCCTGGTTATCCCACCTCCATCTTCGACATCATCGTCACTTACCATCAGGTGAGATACCTACTGTCCAAGGTTTACTACTCACATGTGGATAACAAAAAACGCATTCCAATAAAGTCCACAGATATTTCCGAGGGGTAGACATCACTGATTAAAATAGACAGCAATGGGACTGGCTGCCTTGTCTTTGTGTCAGAAAAAAATCAATGCTATTAACTGTGATGTTTGTCGTCAACACTTAGATAAGAGAGTGATAGCCAAGTGGGCTCAAAAATGCTCTATCACTAACGCAAGCCGAGTTTTTCAAAGTTAAACTCCACCGGGAATCGAACTCGTGACCACACATTGTGACACAAGCGGAGAACCACTGTACCATGAGGATGGTTTTAAGGATGTTTATTATTTCATTTAAATAGGTAGTATCAGAGTGGTAGAATGAATAAAAAGAAACCTATCTATCAAGGTCGTTGGTCGACCGAAATTGTATGGAATCGCCGCGCCGTGGTTCATTCCAACGACACCAAGCATAGACAGGGGCTCCCAGTGAGATTAAGATATTTTTTAACCATTTATGCATAATTTGACAGCCGAAAATAAGTCCTCAAGTCCTCGTACCTTCTTTCCTTTCATTTCCTTTTTTTATTTTTTCAAAGTTATTAGCTACAACTAATAATCCATAATTATGAGTTGAAGTTTATTTTATTTTGTAGACGCAAATAAGCTACTGAAAACATAATACGTATAATAGTCATAGAGCGTTATTGTTTTAATGATAAAGAAATAAAAAGAAATAAACTGCCGATAGTTTGCTTTTGATGGATAAGAAGTTGTACAGATTCGTCAGGAGCATCTGGTTGTGCGGGGTGGTGGACTGTATGAGGTGTGGTCTGGGCCTGCTACGAAAGAGTACACAATATGAGGCAAAACACTCACCGTACGCGGGCATAAACTTGCAGCCGGGCGCTGGGCTACCTGTTTCTTAATATTTCACATGCACACCACCAAGGAGCATTCAAATGTTTATTTTGTTAGTCACACACAACTCATAACACATTATTTACAATTCAAGCTGGTTAGTTACAATAATAGCGGCGGAGCTGGCTCCGTATAAACAGCGAGAATAGCGGTCAGTGGCAAGAGCAGCACATACGTCATGACTCGAACTCGATTCACGGCGCAATGGGGCGCTTTCGAGCAACTTGCGAGGCCGACCGAGAGTCGCAGGTAGGGATGCCCATCGATCGATCTTCCAGAAGATCGATTCACGGCACCTCGATCTATCGATTTTTAGGGTTCCGTAGCCAAATGGCAAAAAACGGAACCCTTATGGATTCGTCATGTCTGTCTGTCTGTCTGTCTGTCCGTCCGTCCGACCGTCCGTCCCTTTTATTGAAATTGGTTTAGAACAACTTCTATCCCTTCAAAACACCTGTTTTTTCTAGCTGGAAATACTTTAACCAATAGTCGTTATAGGCTAGATCCAGTTCATTGGTCCAAATTATTGTTTAAAAAAATTTCAATGCAAACAGTTGGAATCTGTAGTTTTGTTGTAAATAAAGTAAAAGATGTGTGATTTGATTCCACGCCTTATAAACTTTATTATTTTTTAATACATAAGCCGAAAAAACTACATTACATTTAAATAAATCATTTTGCATACTATTCCTTATTATTACTTTTATAAAATTACAATAAGATCTTCCGAAATCGAATGAGATCGATTCAATGCCATACGATTCAGATATCCAAAATATTGTGATCTATTACGATCCCAAAGATCGATTTAATACAATAGATCGGGCGTAAGATACATCCCTAGTCGCAGGCGATGGCGGACTTGGGACTCGCGTCTGAAAAAACCGGCCAAGTGCGAGTCGGACTCGCGCACTGATGGTTCTGTATAAGTTCATAATCACAAAAAAATTGTGATGTAACAAATAATTTATGGTTTTCGGATTTTTTCCTTTACTTGTGCTATAATAAATTTCATTTTGCCAAATTTCATGATTCTAGGTCAACGGGAAGTACCCTATAGGTTTTGATTCCCGTGCGAGTGAATATCTCTTGATTGCGTTGGCATAGAAGTTTGATTTTTTTCACAGCTTCAAGGGATTGCAGGCGTGAGTACTTGATATTCAACTTTCTACGTCCACGCAGTCTTGAGAAAAAGGGTCTTGACAGACAGACAGACAGACAAACAGTCGGACAGAAGGACAGAAGGACGGACAACGAAATGATCCTTTAAGGGTTCCTGTTTTTCTTTTGAGGTACGGAACCCTAAAAAGGATTGGAATATTCCCAATAAAATCTGTTCGAAGTGGCAACGTCGCCCGTGCGGTCCGCGCCGCGTCCCGCCCGCCGCGCGCCCTGCGAGCTCCGCCGCCGCGCCGACGACATGTCAGGACCAGTTTAGTTCGCCGTTGGTCAGCGAGTATTTAATACCTACATTGTTGGTCTTCAACTTGACGCGAATTCGTATAATTTAATACTGATTGTTATTGTTGTTGTGTTTCTGCTCTGTCTGTTCCGATTGGAGTGTTGTTTTTTGTGTTATACTTATAAGACTGTAGATGCGCTTTTTTTTTGTGTTTTCTGTAATTTTATTGATTTTTGTTATTTTCTTTTGTTTAAAGACGCTGTTATTGCGCATTTAATTTGTTTATTGACTTTTGTTTTCTGTTTTGTGATTTCGTGTTTGTTAATAATGCCGAACTATCAGTTTACAAATGCTGAATACACCGATATGGTGTTGGCGTACGGGATGGCTCAGGGAAACGGAGACGAGGCCTTACGTTTGTACCGGGACCACTTTCGTCATACAAATGTGCCATCCAGTGGACGAGTGATACGGGATGTTGTTCAGCGACTAAGGGACTATGGAACGTTCGCGAGGCCAAACCGTGACGCTGATCGTGCTCCGAGCATCGGCCTGAACTTGCGGAATGCTATCCTGGAACATTTCGAAGAAGAGCCCGAGGATAGCACGAGATCGGCAGGAACGATATTTGGAATCAGCAACTGGAGTGTACACAAGATTTTAAAAGATGATTTGCAACATCCTTTCAAAGTGACGACTGTTCAGCACCTGACAGAGCCAGACTTTGGAAATCGCGTGTCATACTGTGAGTGGTTGCTACGTGTAGCATACTGGAAATTATATGAACGTTACTACGGTTGACACTTGCCATCGAGCTGTCACCGGGTGCGGTTGTCCAAGTAAACCTGTGTTTCATTTATTATAATTTGTGCATCTGTGAACTGTACAAGTGGCGACCCAGCCAGGATTAACCAATTTTGACGCAAGTACAAACTAAATAAACAGCAGAGGTAATATCGAGATATAATATACTTGAAAAAAAATCAAGACAAGAAAATGTTTGAAAAAATACAGCTAAAATATCTCCATACTGTTACTAAATGGTTGAATAATGTGAACTCATGTTATTTGGTACATAAACGTAGGAAATAACGTAAATAAGAACACTGTTACAGTGATTTTTAATGGTTTTTTGTAAAATTTACAGAATACAAAATTTATTGTCACGGACTTTTAAAGTATGGACGAGTCCATTCAAATGTTAAATGAAAAATGGTAGCGTGCACCGCATTCATAAGCCCGACAGAATATTTGTCTTATTTACAGAAAAAAAGTTTATAACATGCTTGTATTCATTATTTTTATATAATAAACTGTAAATAATAAAATAAAAGTTTAATGGCATCACCTAAATTTAAAATACTCATTTGCCTCGTCTTTAGAAAATAATGTCATCATGACATGCGTTGTTTGTAATTACTTCTTTTTCGCTGACGACTAATGTCAAGTCAGTAAATAAAAAGATTTTATGCGTTATGCGGTGCATCGCCGAGTTTTCATTACGAACAAAAAGTTTTTAATAAACAACAAAGTTTAAAGAAAGGAGTTTATATACTATGATATGTATAAAGTATGGACGTATATAGTCTTCATGCACAACCGAAGTTGGTTTGAAACTGAATGAAATATTTCTTGATTGTTAACTAGATTTACAATATTTATAAAAATAGTTGAATCTTTAAAAGATATTACTCAAATGAAAGAAATAAGATTGTTGACAAGGAAATCCAGTTCAGACGGGTCTCAGTGCCCAAACATAAAAATCATAAATGTCTAATAAATACATAATATAATTGTGCGATGATGATTATTGGTACTGGTTTAGAAAGATAGCTCTTCTTAGGGGCTTCTTTACGTAACCGAATATAACACAAAGAGATGCGTGAAATAGCTTAATCATAATCACTGACATAGTTCAAAGGAATAAGAAAGTTGTCCTGGGTGGTAATAGCGTATATAGAGATGGTGAATATATTTAAAAATATATATATAGTTTTGAAGACGCGGGAAATGACTGAGCGAAATGTCGAAACTAAACAATGTAGAAAGGATTAATTGGAAAATTCGATTCTGTCTTAGGCTGGATTTTGGCTAAATGAGGGAGGAAACAAAGGACTAACAAAGGTAGTTTAGCAATCGCTGAACAGTACCAAGTACAAGTGGTAGTTTAGCAAATGTTGAACGGTACCAAGTACGAGTGGTAGTTTAGCAAATGCTGAACGGTACCAAACCAAGTACAATACAATACAATATGGTACTTTAGCAAATGCTGAACGTTACCAATAAAGTCATGTTTTTGGCAATGGTTGCACGGTGTACCTACAAACGACAAAGTAACATACAAAGTGTTGGTTTAGCGAATGCTGTATTCCTAAAAACTGGTACATAGTTTGAAAAAATAAATAATTTTGCATAAAAAGTGATAGCTTTGTAAAATCAAGTGATACGTGATATAATAAATATAACATAATAAATTGACTTTGTAGCTGTGTTAAATCCAATGAGATTTAAACTGCAATTGAGTCTTAGTCGGCTAGTACTTGACAGTCTTAGTCAATGGTAGTGAGAGATGTTATATAAACAAAACTAAATGTTACATTGTATCTGTCGACGATAGTTGTACCTGTTAGATAGTAAGCAGGCCGGGCAGAAGGAAGTTTTAAGTCAGAGGTTTAGAACAAGATTGGCTTTTGAGGGAAACAAGGAACGGTATTGCAAGTCCTGCAATGTTTCACGTGATTCGAAAAATGACAAAATATAATGTGATCGTCAAAATAATTAAAAATTGAATACAAATAGTCATTTATGTAAAATATCTGTACTGTTTGACGAGTAAAATATTTTTACGAAATAAATTGAATTGAATTGAATTCAGAATGTAAATGTAAAAAATATATCAATCAGAATTACTCAATGACACATTAAAATAATAAATAAATTTAAAAATGATAAAGGCTAAAAGCCGAATATCACCTACCTAAAAGCTGACTATCACCTACCTACAGGTTGTTGTCAAATATACCTTAGTGCAAAAAATAAAGTTGCTAATAGCGATGCTTGATTTGGCTGAAACTCAAAATGCTGAATAGCCCCTAGATGGTTGCTGCCGGCGCGACGATGGTTTATTTGGTCAAAAGACTAAATAACACCTACAATTATTTGGTCAGAAGACTGAATAGAATCTACAATTATTTGGTCAGAAGACTGAATAGCATCTACAATTATTTGGTCAGAAGACTGAATAGCATCTACAATTATTTGGTCAGAAGACTGAATAGCCTCTACAATTATTTGGTCAGAAGACTGAATAGTATCTACAATTATTTGGTCAGAAGACTGAATAGCACCTACAATTATGGTTTTTCCTTCAATGGAAAGCAAATATGACACACTGATCCCATTTAGCCAAATAGCCTATAAAGAAGTAGATGTCTAAATGATATCTAAGTTCTTGGGTAAAATCTAAATTATCTGATATAAGAATTTGCTTAATATTCTATTGCTAACTATTTGGAAAAAATGGTCAACTCGTTTGCGACGTAGATCGCACGTATTCGTTACCATTCATATTGCTCATGGCCCCCAGGACATAAAAGTATGAAAAGTTAAAATTCTTGTTTAGCGTACCTAGTACCTAAAAGGAATTGAGATAATTGTAGGTTGCAATGTTATTGTGATTTTGAACTGTAATTGAAGAACTGTGATAAACAATGGCAAAGGCATGAATATTTATATTTAAAATAATTAATAATAGAATAATGCCAGAGCAATATGCCAAAATAATAAAGAGTTTTTATAAGCCTCGGGAGTAGGTTGAATTAAGTCATTTTAAAAGAGGATTTGTGACTCATTAAAAGTGTAAGCTATAGTTAAATTCGTTAGAGCAAGCTAATTGCATGAAGCAAATTATATCAAATATGTACATAAGTAAAATGTTGTTTTACATATTTAATTTTAAATAAGTACAACCCACCAACAGTAAGTTATCCGAAAAAGGTAACAAAATAATGCATAAATGTATTTATGGTATTCACGATAAATAGCAGGATTGCTACTGATTGTGAGTAAATACATAAATGGACTAAAATGTATCGTCTGGCGAAATGTATATAATCTAATAGTAATATGCATATAAGTAATCAAGTAATGAGTAAAACAGTTTCTCTTCTAATTAAGAAGACTTATAACTGAGGATCTGAAGAGTTTGAAAGATAAAGTAACTTGACCAATGAATATTTCCAGTTAGATATTTCACTGAAGCGTGTGATTACAAAAATGATCCAGAAACTCAGAATGGAGACGCTAAATAGAAAGAAAAGGAATAACGGCTGTGGTGCAGTATGAGGGTTGCGGACAAACTGTTACATTTGAGAAGAATCAATCGAAGAAAAGGGAAGTTTCACTAGGAACATGAGATGTTTGTATAAGTAAAATAAAGTAAAACACGCATACTTAAATTAACGTGATCCCAATTCTGGCAATTTGAATTTCAAGAAGCGTTATTGCTCAAAATCGAAATGAATCATAATGAGTGTGACTAAACTTTGAACGAATATTATATTTAATGTGTACATGCAAATAATTAATTCTGTTCTAGATACGTATATATAATCTGATTCAGTTTTATTAAACTTGTAAAGGCTGGTATAGGTACCGGCGATAAGTTTGCAGTTTATGTCTGTATATAAAAACTGGTATATATTTTCTAAGAATAATGAAAAATATTAATTGACTGTAAGTAATTTCAATAAAAGAAAACTATTTATTATTTGTATTATAGTGGATTGATGAAATTAATTTGAATATTACTTACATTATTTGTTTATAAAAACTGGTATATAATAATATATTTACTAAGTATAATTTGACTGTAAGGAATGTCAATAAAAGAAAACTTTACTATGTATGTGTATAATAGTGGACTGACTAAATTCATTTAGATAGGTATTTTATGGCACTACTTATACAAGAATGGTTTAAAATTGTTTAACATGTATATATTATGTGTTACTTATTTTTGACCAACTTATAAAAATATAATTTCAAAATGTATTGTATTTGTGCTAAAATATTGAAATTATAATAAAGATAGTAAAAGCTAATACCAAATAGTTATCGCCAGAACTGTAATAACCACAAATAACTTGTAACTTGTGCAACCATAAAAACAAATACTTAGTTATCTTACGAGAAACAATAATAATTTAAATGCATAGATGTATTTTAAAAACGTGTGTTGAGGTGAGTTTCTTTCAGGCCCGATGTTTCTTCTCACCTCGCTAACACTTTCCGAAACATCTGGGTATACAAGTTCCAAGTGGTAGGAACTTTGTATTAGGTAGCATAAAAGAATCATGGAATTAAAAAAAAAAAACAAAAAGAAAATAATGAGTAACGGAGTAAATGTTAAAATGAAATATATAGTTTTAAAAATACTTATAACAATTAATTGAATAACTCGATGTTATAAGTAAATGTTGAAATGAAATATATTTTTGAATGTAATAATTAATTGAATAACTCGCTGTTACAAGATCTTAAATAAATAAAGATTTTTAAATGATGTAAAAAAGTAGGTACTTAACTTTTAATGATAAAAAGATTTAAATAAACCTTTTAAATAAACACAACATTTAAATAAACCAATTTAAAATAAAATGTTTTTTGTAAAAGGTAGATGTAGCATACTGGAAATTATATGAACGTTACTACGGTTGACACTTGCCATCGAGCTGTCACCGGGTGCGGTTGTCCAAGTAAACCTGTGTTTCATTTATTATAATTTGTGCATCTGTGAACTGTACACTACGGAAAACCGAGGAGGAAACTGATTTTGTCCAGAATGTGTTGTGGTCAGATGAGAGCACTTTCACGCGATGTGGAATGTTTAATCGCCGCAACACGCATTTATGGGCGCATGCGAACCCTCACGCAGCTCGAGCTACCGGCTTTCAACACAGGTGGGCAGTGAACGTCTGGGCAGGTATTCTGGGACACAGAATCCTAGGTCCATTTTTTCTGCCAAACAGGATGACTGCTGAGGCATACAGCAGCTTCTTAGAAGAAAATGTGGTGCCAATATTAGATGACCTGCCACTGTCTGAAAGACGACGCGTTTGGTACCAGCATGATGGCGCTCCTTCCCACTCTGCAAGGACCGTGAGGAACGTACTTCGTCGCGAATTCGACGACAATTGGATCGGTCGACACGGTCCCGTCGCTTGGCCAGCGCGCTCCCCAGACCTGACACCGATGGACTTTTTTTTGTGGGGTTACATCAAGGACAAAGTGTCAGTTAGAGAGTGCGAAACGGCGGATGAAATGCGTGCGCGAATAAATAGTGCATTCGAGAATTTGCGTGCGGAGGCCTCCAATTTCATCAGATCCGTGCATCAAAGTACGGTATCTCGTACGCGACGGTGTTTGAGTGTGCAAGGACATAATTTTGAACATTTGCCACTGTGATAGTAAGCTGAAGTGAATCAGACACAGGTAAGTTTTTATTTTTAAATAATTTATTTTTACACGCGCTCTGCGCGCGCGCTTTTGCTTGTGTGCGTGAACCTATCGATGTGTGCGTGATCTGTGCGGGCTATGACGTCATTTAAGGGCCGCCACACACGGAAACAAAACCTTCGATTTTCTCAGTTATTAAAGCAAATATAAATTTGTAAATAGCATAAATGTACTGCATCTAGGGTCCCCTTCTAGCCCTTAAAAGATCTGCACTATTTTACCTAACACCCTGTATACTGTGTACTGTATGGTGTGCTGTGTGTACGTAAGATGTACTGTGTAGTGTAATCTTTTTACCTGGTGCGCGGCTCCAAGCTGCAGCGGCGGGCGCGGGTCGTGCGGTTGCGGCGGCTCGGCGCGCGGCTCGCCGAGCAAGTACGAGCGCAGGCCGAGCGCGCCCGCCGCGCACGCGCACCACGCGCGCACGCCCGCCTTCAGCCACGTTCGTGTGTGGGACTGCTCTAACAGCGCCGGGAGGATCACCTGCAAGCCGAGAGAACACACGTTAAGCCGATGTTACACGAATCAACCAAATGGGGAAGGCGACTGTCGAACTTTAAACTAGGTGGCGCCACTAGAGTTTGTGATGCACTTGTGAAATCGTGTTCTTCACTTTGGGTTTTACTAGACAGACGTGGAAAAACTGTGGTTGATTGTTCAGTTTTATTTGATATTGGTTAAAACTTAAATAATAATTTATATTTTTAATAAGACATTTAGTGTAGGCAAAGAGATGTCTCAAACAATAGTTGCGCCATCTATTGTGAGCTTTCCCCATTAAAGCAATTTCATTGAACATTGAAGTATGAAATATGTCACATTGAAATATGTTTAGATTTGTCAATGCCATTGAAGCAATTGAAAGCAATATTGAACTAAAATTGAACTGTGTAATATCGGCTTTATACATTACAGATAGGGCCTGTCAGAGGTAACGCTTTTCCTTTAAGCGTATCACACACTGATACACGAGCGCCAGGAGGAGGCTCCAGGCGTTATCAAAAAAATTATGACAAACATAAAAAATATATTATAATGTCGCAAGGGGATGAGTACAATCTCAATAATTGACCACGCTGAATACGTTAAAAACAACCGACTTCAATCGCAACAACTCCAATTTTGCTATGTTTTTGTTGATTTTCTCATAAACTGCTGAATTGATTTCGATAAAATTTATATGGGACCACCTGTGAAGTATACCTTTCAAACAAAAAAAAAAAATTTTCCAATCGGTTCAGGCGTATTCGAGTAATCGATGAACATACATAAAAAAAAATTAAAAAAAATGATTCCGACAAATTGAGAACCTCCTCCTTTTTTTGAAGTCAGTTAAAAATGTATAAGAAAACTGGAAAACTAAAATATAATATCCCTTGTATCCTCTTTTCTCCATGTGTAGTTTAAAAATTTCATCTCAAGCCTTTAACCATCAAAATGGCAAGACCAACAAAATGGTTCATATGAAATACTAGCTTTTTGCCCGCGTCGATATTGTTTTTGGTGCTTGGCGCGCGCATCATTATATTTTTGTTACACCCGGCCATAGTTTTATCGATAAGAAACGTGAATAAAAATATTGATTTTGATTTGACTGAATGCTAATTACTATATTTCAGAAATTTTTGCAAGTATATCGACTAAAGAAAAAGGCGAACTCCATACTATTTACGATACGATATATGACCCCTGGCAGCACATCCGATCGGCAGTCCCAGAATTCAGAAGACAAACAGTACAGAATAGATTAAGGTATGTAAAACAAACCTGCAATAGCAGTAGCTCCAAACTCAGCTCATTCACAGGTGCCTCAGTGTGCACTGCCACAGCATACGGCAGGAACCCGGGCAGAACATACTTTATAACCCGGATTGGCAGCCACAGCATGAATAGAACGGCAGTGCCAAATATCATGGCGGAGACGACCAGACGGCGGATGTGAGACCAAACAGACAGGTGGATCATTTCCTGCAAAAGATTAAGCATTATAGACATATAGCCAGGAGAAAGTTCAGATCTGGCAAATGCACACTGGAAGACGTAGCATAGGCAGGCCTCCTCCTAGGTGGATCGATGACCTGGTGAAGGTCGCGGGAAGCCGCTGGATGCGAGCCGCGCAAGATCGATCGTCGTGGAATTCCTAAGCTGCCTTTGTCCAGCAGTGGATGTCTATTGGCTGATGGTGATGACTTTTAACAAAGTTACTGAAGGTGTTTTCTTCACTGTTAACTATTTATTATAAAATAAATGCACAAAGTACTTATAAAAGTGTCATACTCGTACTCGTATGATCAATCAGAAAAAAGAGATGAAGCATTTTGTAATATAAATTATCATAACAAATCAACTATGTACCATAATATTACTAAATCTATTACTCAGCTTACCTGTACGGGACTAAAGTCGGGATCATTCAGGTTTTTCAAGAACCATAGCACTCCTGGTCTCAGCACCTCCCTCAGAAGCAGTATGAATGACGCGAAATAGTAGACATAGACCATTCCAACCAGCCAGTGTATGAACATGAGTGTCCACGGGGCAGCTTGGAGACTGGCCTCGCGGTCTTTGAGGGTCGCATCGAACATCGACAGGGAACAAAGGTCAAGCCACCACCCGCATACAAGGGGAATAACTCCAATCTAGAAAATAGACAGTTTTACAAGTTGTTTAGAAACTATATGAAATCAGATGGATATTACTACAATAAGTTGAAAGTGTGGTTATGATTAACTTGAGCACAAAGCTTGAGCAGTTCATATCTACTTTACAAGGCACTTTATGATGTCGAAGTAATAATTGAGTCTATTAGTTTCAAAAACCGCAATGTCCACAATGAAAAATATTTAGGAAATTAGATTTTCTTACATAGTTATGTTCAGAGGATATAGCCGTGGTCTTATGCCACCTTATCCTTAGGGATAAACAAACCCTAAATTACATACTTAGCATATGACCTTGGCTATTCTCTGAACATGTAAGTATGAAAAAAATAATTTAAAATAATTTCCTAAATATTTTTCATTGTGGACATTGCGGTTTTTGAAACTAATAGACTCAATTAGCCTTCCGGACAGAGATATTTCGAAATGAAACCATGATTTAGAAAAATGGATTATGGATGGAAAACTTTGACTTGTACAAGGAAAGCTAAAGAACGGCATGCTAGAACCGGCAAAGGGAAAGACAGGCAATCTTCAGTCTATTCAGTGTATACCTTGGATGTAAACATCAAACTCAATAAAAATTAAATTTTCCATACAAACTTTCTAACCAATCTCACTTATTAGGAAAGATACAAAAACTTCCTTCTTTAGTTATCATGTATCATCCTCTAAGTAATGTATATGCCAATTTTCAAGTTTCTATAGTTTAGGCTATACATTGTCTGTCAGTCAGACATGGTACTTATTTTATTAATATAGATTTATCACAAGGTCCTCTAAGTGGTTCAGTGTGATGACTGTGTGTAACGACAGAAAACTCCACATTGTTCCACCACAATTTTAATAAGTCTTAATTGTCTTTAAACAGTCTTTTGGCTGATGACTATGATGATGATTATGAATGGACAACTCTCACGTGAACAAAAAAATTTTCCCAATAGTATTTCCATTTTTATACTATAGGCCTTGATATGTGAATATGATAATAGTTGAAAGTAGAAAGATTCACAGTATTCTGAGAGCATATTGATAGATAACCATGTTGTAAAAGTAGGTATCTAGCTAAAATTACAATTTATAGGTATATTTAAATTGTAATTTATGTTTACAACAAATGTGATAATAACACAAGATGTTATTTTCTTTCATTACAATTCACACTGCTAATAAAACATGCAATGAATAATTCATCCTACATGTGCAAGAAAACTGGTTTCCATATGAAACTAGCAATAATTATGCACACATGCATGTCTTGTGAAATGGATGACAATACCTACATCCTATTTGTAAGGTATAGTTTCGTATTTACTTAGATGCTAAAACATTTGTTATTTACTTAAAGGCATGATTAAAGACATTGTTATTGAATTGAAACACATTAAAATGAAAAACTCACCTCAACAACAGATAGCAGGGCCACTTTTACAACAACGTAACAGAATCCAAGGGCTCTTTTAGCACTCCGAAGTCGAAGGAGTGATGCAAATCCATGTAGTACAGCTAACATTGCTCCCACTAACACATAACCGGCCAGAGCTGTCAAGGGGCCAGAGAAAGGACCATCCACATTGAAACCTGCCATTGCACCTCCCAGCCTTCCAATATGGTACGGGCAGAATGCAAAGATTACAATAAACAGTGTATTCAAGGACACAACCCAGAACACATGCTCCAAAAATACCATAGAGCCATCCAAACCCAGTAGACGAGCCCAAGTTAATTCTTCAGCGGCTGCTCGGTCCCATTCCATTGGATTCCAGTTAGCTTCATCCCCTACAAGTGCATCCTCTCCTGCTTCTCCCGCATCTTCTCTTACTATCCCCTCATCACCAGCTCCATCATTGATTCCATTGTTGTTATCAGGAAGTGGTACATCCTCAGCAACCGCTGCGGGCAAGTTCTCACGTTCCATCCAGTCGGGTCCACCACCATGCATGATCTGTTCTCGTAACCAAACAAGACCGATGAATGAGAACAGTGTGCAAGTAACCACAAAACAGCCCGAGAACACATCTTTGGCCAGATTCTCAGCTGATACAATATCGAATGGTAAAGAGATCACTGGTTCCAAGGAGCCCGAGAACAGACAACGGTAAGTGCGGCACGCGGTCAGCGGCACGATCCCGAGCCAAGCAAGCGCTACTAGAGTGTAATGCAGCCAGTCTTTCACAGCTGATGCCACAGACGTCACTAGTCCACCGACAACATCGCGGAGGGGCAGGCGGCGCGGCATATCCGGCGAGTAGATCGGCATAAATGAGAACCTATGCCCGCAAAGTTCGCAAATCTCCTTTCGCGAGTACCGCATCCACTGTACGAGACACTCTTGGTGTATCCATTTGATCGAGCCGGTGCAGATGCAAGGGTGGAACAGGGGTCGGTCCGACGAAGCTTCCGACCGACAGAAGCGGCAGAAGTCCGCCCCGGACGAGTCGGAATCCATCATTCTTCAATCCAGTTTGACTGCTTTGTGACCTGCAAAGTCGTCATTTTGTTAAGTCGCCATCTGATAATAACTAAAGGTGTTTAATTAATTGCATATGAAAGGAATACATAACTTATATACCTTAATAAAAGAAAATAATGATTTTCACAAAAATTACAATAGATTTTCAAGAAAAACTTATTTCTTTCTTTCTTGTTATCTTCCTTCCATAAAATAAGTGTTGTCAGTACTCAATTTCAAAAACTACCGCTAATTCTGTAACTGAAATTATGAAAAGAAAAAACCGGTTCAGTGGTGACATATATTTTATGTTTAATTAACCCTATTCATATTCTAGTCACTTTTCGAGAAGACTGAAGATTGTAAATACCTAAATGGTCGTTTCTACGTTAGTTGACCATCGACGTCGTAGCTTTCGTATATGAAGTAGTAGCTTTGTAACCGTGGTGGATGGCAACATAGCTCAGAACATGTGCGTTCAGTTGGCAGCCTCTTATACTGTATTGTAATTTAGATACATATTATGATTATACCAATAAAATCCTGCCTACAGTATCACCAACTTATCTGTGGGCATTTTTTTCTAAACAGGACGCAGACTTAAAATGAAAATTTTTTTGCAATATCAAATTATCTATGATTTGAAGCATATAGGATGTTATAATTATCATGTGCTGTCGAAATTTAGTAAAAGTTCTGCCTAATATCATAACAATTTCGTTGTACGACGCTTTAAATGAAGTCAAGCCCTTTCCATTACGTTACCAGATATATTTGAAGATATTAAATAAAAGAAATGCAATTTAAGGTACTGAAAGGCTTTGTTTTGCTCAAAAGCTTATTAATATTTCTAAAAATATCGTATATCTAGGCATTTTCTGGTACAATCGTTACCACAGAGTTGAAATGGCACATTATTTTCTTTGTTACTAGGATAAATAATTAATTTTAACATGATTCAAGATAAAATTTTAAATTAACTAAATTAAACGTAACTTTAAACAAAAAAAATTGCAAAATAATCTATAAATGAAGTGAAAAATTAAGAAAATACGATGTTCATGGAACGGACAGTAACGTTAACAGGAAGTAACGTAAACAATAAGGCAGTAGCCATAATACAGTAAATATTTTATAGGAAATCATCAGTTTATATAGGGTCCTTCTAAAATACCTGAAAAATTTTTACCATGGCTTACAATCATGTAACTGAACAACTTTCCCCAAGGAACCTATACTCATTTCGTAAAAAAAAAAATTAAACATAGACAATTGTCGGTTCAGTTGATCAATTAATATGAGGACTCCAAAAATTTCTCGCGAATTGAATGTAGGTCCCCTGAGGAAAGTTGTTCAGTTTTATGAGTAAAAGCCACGGTAATTTTTTTCAGGTATTTCATAAGGACCCTACATAATTATTATTATTATACATTATATCTATATACCCTGTGTACCTGTATATACACAACAACTGTAACAAAAAGGTGTGGTAATACTTCAAGGCGGGCTTCTACTCATCACACTGATCAACTTTGTAGAAATTGCAAAAAAAAATCAGATTGTATGAAAAGTAGGGTTCAGAACCGGGAAATCCCGGTCTCGAAAATACCGGGAATTCCCGGTTCTTTTATCGCGTGAAGAACCGGGAATTAAAACAAGAAATTCCCGGTTCTTTCGGGAATCAGCATCTGTACCATAAAATGACATTTTAATCACGCACGAAATTTAAATTGACTCTTGAATATCTCTCGAATGACACAGTGATTTAGAAAACGAACTAAATACAAAAAGCTATAATGAAAATACAATTTGGTTCTCGGTTCTTTCTGTACTTACGATAATCATCAACATAAGGTGAAGTTGTTGTGCCTTCCTAGCTGATTCCTAGATGAGTGCGCTAATGCACTCAGCATTAGCGCACTCAGGGGTAAGTTTCGAATCAATCTCATGTGATTTCAGTGCCATAAGGGCTGCCTAAACTATCCGAGCATATGATTTAGTTTTTATTTTGATAGGACCTCAGGTTCTCCTGTACGCATCTTATTATTGCGGTAATTTCTGCCTGAAGTACTGTCGCATGCGAGTCTAGACTGTATGACTGCTTCATTTCCAAATCTCCTCCGTATTCTCCAGCACCGGCAAAACCCTCTTTTTTGGAATCGTCTGTGAACCAGATAAGGTCACCAGATTTGAGAGTTTCGGGAACCGCACAGTTCCACTCGTCCCTACGCGGTATGTGAATCGTGTACATTTAGTCACATACGAAAGTCGAGTCTTGAATGACACTGTGATTTGGAGAACAAAATTAAAAGCTAAAAAGTTTTAGTCTAAATAGATGGCATATCTGGAAGATCACAACCTCGTTGGTGACTACCAATACCAATACGGGTTTCGTCATGGCCGGTCAGCCGGTGATCTTCTAGTATGCCTAACAAACCGCTGGGCCGAAGCCATTGAAAGTCAAGGGGAGGCATTGGCAGTCAGCCTCGATATAGCTAAGGCATTCGATAGGGTTTGGCATAAGGCAGTTCTATTACCAGCATACGGCCTACCCGTGGGATTATGGAATTGGATCGTCAGCTTTCTGTGTAACAGGAGCATTAAAGTCCTTTGCGACGGCTGCTCCTCTGAGACTAAACGCATAAATGCTGGTGTCCCGCAAGGTTCTGTACTCTCGCCAACTCTATTACTTCTGTATATCAATGATCTCCTGCAAATACGCGGTATTCATTGCTATGCAGATGACAGTACGGCTGATGCGCAAGTACACAGGCTAAACAAACATTCCAGGGGGTGGAGGAGTCGTGCCAGGCTTGTGTCTGAAGTTGAAGACTCTCTGGAGCAAGTCTCCGAATGGGGTAGACTAAATTTAGTTCATTTAGTCCCACGAAGACGCAAATCTCCGTGTTCACCGCCAACAAAGTTCCATTTACTGTAGCATCTCAGTTTCAAGGAACAACTCTTGCTGTTGCTCCGAGCATATTTTTTCGAGCGTCGAATTTTGGGGTCACCTCGAGGGTAAGGTTACCCAATAGAACAAAGCGGTACTTCACACCCAGACAGCGCATGCAGCTATACAAAGCTCAAGTGAGGCCACATATGGAATACCGCTCACATCTCTGGGCAGGAGCACCTAAGTATCAGCTGGACCACAGAGTAACACAGAGAGACAGCTCAATTCAAAGCACTAAAATCCTAAGCATATACATGCTTATAGACGTATACGGTCGTTCTAGGCAAGGTCACGATAGCAAAGTCAGGGTTGTCACGCGCGAAAGCGATAGGATTGGATTTGTTTGTCACAAACCTGACTGAATCGATACGTCAGTTGTTAGCGCTCCTGATTACTGATCCGAGGGTCGTGGGTTCGATTCTCAAATTTATGAGCAATAGACTTTATTAACTAGCTGGAGTGCCCGGCTTCGCTCAGGGAGTTGATATGATATTGTCTGATAGTTGAAAAAAAAGGATAAAATTTTAAATCTAATAGATTTTTTTTATTGAACCTATATTTTTCGTTGTCAGGGTACCTATATAAAAAAAATTCCAGGCTCCACGCGTTCCCACCTGCACCTAACCAGCCCTTTCCACTCCCCCCGCCTCCTCCCGGACCCCGCCCCTCACCCGAGATCAGTCTACGTGATTTTGATTTTAAAAAAATGTGAATGTTGTGACAACCCTTGCGGTGAGATCAGTAGTAGGTACCTATATGCCGGTATACATGAGCGGACTCTCTGGTTATGTGGCTGGACCCCCTCCACTCCACCCAGCGACGCGCGATCAGAATTCTCGACGCCCTTGAGCTCACGAGCGGTCTAGAACCCTTCAGCTTCCGGAGAGACTTACGCTCTCTCTGTGTGTTTTACCGCTTATACAACGGCATGTGTTCTGAGGAACTTTTCGACATGATGCCTATAGCGCAGTTTTATAACCACACTACTGCCATCGGAGTGGAATTTATATACCCGGACACTTCCACCATTAAAACATCATCAGTACTTTTTTGGAAAATAATAATGGAGAAAATTCATATTCTAGTGAAAAAACGCCCAATTTATAGCGGACCAGACACTATCAGTAGTAATGACAGTATTTTCAAGTAATTACAATATACTGACATTATACTGACAGTGTAGTGGTTGGAATGATGGTCTGACGCATACTAAACGACGGAATGTCATTATAATGATGTAAAAATATTGTCATTATTACTGATAGTGTCTGGTCCGCTTATAAGTGTCGCAAAAATTTCAGTGCGCCCAATGAATTATAAATATAAAAAAAGAAATTGAAAAATGGAATTGAATTTGAGTTGAATAATTTTAATTGGCTCTAACACAATACACAACTGAAATTTTATTATTTTAATTTAAATAATGAAGCATAATTTTCTGTCACTTTCATCGACATATATTTTTAATGTTAGTCCAAAGTAAAAAGTCTAATTTTATTTATTTTTCTTAATTAAATTGTCGTATTACCGGAGTTATTTACGGTAAAAATATACTTCGTTAATAGAAAAAACTAACTAGTACCGAAAGAACCGGGAATCCCGGTTCTTTGGAAGGCCAGTACCGAAATTCCCGGTTCTCAAAAAAAGGTCCCGTTCCTTAAACCCTAATGAAAAGCAATTTTTTTTGCGATTTCAACAAAGGTGATCAGTGCAATGAGTAGAAACCCACCTTGAAGTATTACCACATCTTTTTGTAACACCTCTATACAAGGTGTTAAAAAAGTGAGTTTGAGATTTTAACAAATCATAACTATGCCCCTAACTGGGATTTTCGAAAAGCAGACATTTTTAAGCTTTATATTGCTATATCGAATACTGACTGGTCTGATGTGTTAACCCAACAGGATGTTGATTTCGCTTTACACCAGTTTTACTCCACTTTAAATAATACTATAACTGAGAATGTTCCCATAAAAAAACATAAAATATGCTCTCAAAAACGTCAATACCCTCCCTAGTACACTAAAGAAATCATAGATAAAATTAAAATAAAATATTTTCACCATCGTAAATACAAAGAGAAAGGTTTAGAATTTAACAGAGAAGTTTTTAAGTATTATAGAACTCACGTTAAGGAGTTACTTGATTCAGCATACGAGCAGTACATGAAATCACTTGAAACCAATATTCGTAGTGAGTGATCCTGCGCAATTTTGGAAGCATGTAAAGGATAAGCGTCGTGAAAGATATCCATGTAACGTCTATTCTTACGCAGGACGACAGGTTGAAGGTCAGAGGCTGCTACAGCATTTGCAGAACTATTCAGTTCAGTATTCCTTCAGGAAGTTCCAACGTTGGATGCTGATGCTGCAGAAAAGCATGCAGCAGGTGCTGGCGATCAACACTCCGTGAGCTTAAATAGCATAACTTTAGCTGACGTGCGCCGTGCTGTCCGTCGCCTCAAAGCTAACTCAGCACCTGGCCCTGATGCGATACCTGCCTTTTTAGTGAAGGATTGCTTGCACGGACTGGAGGCTCCACTCTTACACATATACAACCTCTCCCTTTCATCTTGTTCATATCCCACTAAATGGAAAACGTCAAGAGTAGCTCCAGTGCCCGAGAGCGGTTCTTCAATTGAATCGATTATTTTGGGAAGGCCACATGTCCATCAGACAAAATTTTACAGGAGACACAAAAAACCTTCTGCTGAAAAAAAAGTCTATTGAAGGTGCAAAATAGTTTATGGAAAATAGATCTATATATCACAATAGCGTCCGAGTTCCTGTTTGAGTTTTTATTTATTGGTAGTGACAGAAAATGTCAAAATAAGGTGCTGGACTTGTGCCCTTCCCAAAATTTACAAGAATATTTAAATAAGAAACTACATATTTTTTATAAAATACTGGACTTTATTGTTATAAAAACCTATATCTTGTCAATATTTATTTTTTTAATGTTTTTTTTTTTGTTACGGAGCATTTTCTTCAATAGTTTCCATTTTTTTTGATAGGCCAGTTAGTAATTTGATTATAAATTCCTGATGTTGTAAACAACCCATTACGTCCCCACTGCAGGGGCATGGGTCTCTTCCCATTACTCGGGAAGGTTAAGCTATACTCCACACATGAGGACCAAGTCCGGATTGCTGGAGGTTGTGGGGCTAGTGGCCAACCCCAGTGTCAGAAGTTTTCAAGCCGCCTATAAGGCCTCCGACATGGCTTAACAACTGCCATCTAGCAATAGCAGCCGGCACCAACGGCTTAACGTGCCTTGCGAAGCCCGGAAACGGTTGAGATAAACGCCACTAACAGTCAAACCCATCCAGGTTATGACCGTGTCTGTAGTCAGTTAACCTGCATGATCGACGAGACCACGCAAGCCGCACTGAGCCACGACCGCTTCCTAAAATTCTGATGGATTGTGAACAGTCACTTTCTTTATATCTTCCATTTTTTTTCATTTACAGGCACACATGTCATGTCATAAAATGCAGAAAATGACAGTGGAATATTTCAAAGAATATTAGTTGGATTAAAACCGTTCTCGGTGAAAACACGCGTCTCTTAACGTAAAGTGTTACTACATACTTAACTCGATTTCGAAAAAATGTGGACTAGTGCCCTTCCCAAAATAATGGATTCAATTGATGTCTCTACCTTTAGGCCGATAGCTGTATTGTCTGTTTTTGGTAAGATTTTCGAGTCGATTGTTAACTTTTATATCTCTATTCAAATTATTATTCAGATCCATGACTCACAGCACGGCTTCCGCACCGCTCGTTCAACGTCTACGAATCACATAAACTTCGTTGATCATGTAGCATCCCAAATGGATGCCGGGAAGCAAGTAGACGCGATTTTTCTGGACTTTCGTCGAGCGTTCGATATGATAGATAATGAAATCCTTTTAGCGAAGCTGTCAAGTCTGGGTATGTGTCCAAAATTGCTAAAATTTTTCAGTAGCTACCTCGAAGGTAGAAAACAGTACGTACAGCTACAGGGTTATCAATCTGAAGAATATTATACAAGATCGGGAGTAAGTCAAGGCAGTACACTTGGACCTACGCTGTTTCTTTGCATGATTAATGACCTTCCCGAAGTTCTAAGAGAGTCCAAATGTTTGTTGTTTGCTGATGATCTTAAAGTATATAAGTCTGTTAGTTCGATAGAAGACTGTAAAAAACTTCAAACAGATGTTGACAAAGTTGATTCGTGGAGTCAGGAAAATAAGCTCGAGTTCAATGTCTCCAAGTGTAGAACGATGACATTTGCTAGACTTCGCAATCCAATAGCAACTAAATACACTGTACAAGGAACAGAGCTGGAAAGAGCAGAGAAGATGAAAGAACTAGGTTTGATAATGGACTCCAGTTTGAATTTTAATTATGACGATGTGCAAAATAACCAATAAAACTTTCGGTTTTATAATGAGGACCGCTTCTCAATTCCGCGACACTAGAGTAGCCGTTATGCTGTATAATGCATTTGTCCGTAGCAAACTGGAATATAGTGCTATAGTCTGGGACCCGCGAGAGGCAAAGTATATTACACTCATAGAGAGGCTTCAAAGAAAATTTGCTAGATACCTCTATAAAAGGATGTACGGCAACTATCCGTTTCTTTATCCGTCCTTATTTGTATACGGTATGGTAGGGTTCGATACGTTGGAGCTTAGGCGCAAATTGCAGCTCGCCATTCATTATTGCCTGCTGCTGCGTAATAAAATCAATAACCCGGATATACTGAGTTGTCTCAAACTACAGACATGCACCCCGCTCCCCCCTGCGACGATATAAAACTTCTTTGTCTCAAACTATTCGTACCATACAAATATTTACGTACCGGCCGACGTCGGCACCAGCTGTTCGCAAGTGCTATGGCACGCACCTGCCATGCGCATAGCATACCGAGTTCTAGGGCCATTGCTTTGCTCAATGGATTGGTATTCGAGATCCAAGATGTCGACGTGTTTGATGACCATATAAGTACAATTTTTGTTGATTTAAGGCTTTATATCACTAATACTTAAGTAGTTTTAATCTTATATTATAGATGAATGTAATTAACAGTAAGAACGTTTTGGGAAACTGTAAGTTCTTATTGATAAATAATTAAAAAAAAAAAAAATATATATATATATATATATATATATATATATATATATATATATATATATATATATATATATATAATTATTAGTTCACATTATCGTGTTTTGTGTGATTAGATCATTTCTCATTTAATTTTATAGTTTCTATCCGATTCAACGTAAAAGTGTATGTTTTTCAGAAACTATAAAATAAAATACAATAAATATTATGCTTACGACCTTATGTTTCCATTTCGTTACATTTCGGCTTCCCTTTATTCGTTACCACGGATTTCTAAACGTAATGGAAGCAACGCAACAAGCACATGATAACTCTTTTAAATCTAAATTAAATACTTACTTGTGATAATCTACATGTTTGTTTACATAAATCCAGTCTTGAGATAGTCAGTTAACGGAAGATAATGAGTTTTGCTTAAAAACTAAAGAAATGAAGCCAAAATTCTCACAAACCTTGGTAACGGATGGTAGAAACAGAATTTGCATCCCTCGCTCACCCAACTCGCTTTGGTCGAATTCAATGCACAACTGACGATTCGAAATAGTATATTGTATTTTTTATGTAAAGAAAAATGATTCCAGATCTGAATAATCAATTTATTTGGTAGATATTTTTTTGTATCGTGAAATATAGCTATGGTAACGCAACGGGAATTCCACTTTTCTGATTCACTGGACATAAATAAAATGTATTTTTAAGTACATAAATTACTATTCAAATCTGATTTGAGTTTTTTTTTACAAATTCAGTTCCTCATTTATACTACAAGTATTTTTTAAATTAACATATTATAACTTAACATGCACTATTTAATTGTAGTTTGTACGTGTGACGCAGGAAAAATGAGGGGGTTTACTGAAAAAAAAAATGTATTTAATGATGCTTTAAAACTCTTTTTGGAAGGATATTTATGAATTATTATAGAGTCCATAGATTTTTTCTTTGAAATAAAAGCTTAGAAAATATGAATTTCAAAATTAATAGTGTAAAAATAAGCTTTAAAGACACCGGACACGTCAAAACACAAGGTACAACTTTAGAAAAAAATGTCCCTGTACAGTCAGCGATGGCGCCACGATCGAAAATTGTACACAAACTGACAACAATAAAATGTCATTTTCAAACTGGTGTCAGTGGTTCAGCTTTTAGCCGTTCTACAGATAAATTGGTGCAGTGTAAATACTGCCAAATGAAAAAAAAAGTGCTATCGCAGTTTCAGACAAAATCGAGTTTTTCACTGAGGCTGCTAGCTTAGAGTTCCGCTAGCAGCCTCAGTGAAAAACTCAATTTTCTCTGAATATGATTTTTTCTGAACTCGATTTTCTATGATAGCACTATTTTTTCCTTTGGGAACTAATTAGCACTAAATATTGGCAAATTCAAAATATAAAAATTCGATCATGATGTTTCCAAGTGAACGCATACCATATAACACATCATAGCACTCTGTTTTTCGTTTGGGCACTATTTGGCAGTATTGATTGGCTTAATCAGTATATCTAAATTCTGTGATGAGGCTGCCAAATGAACGGACACCTTTCAGCAAATACAAATAGGTGTACGCACTGCAAATAAGTGACGCGCGTGTTTCAGCCAGGAAATATAACTTAATAATAATGGCAACACAGAGAACGTGTCGTCGCTGTCAATCTGACAGGCCACGCAACATATGTTGTGTGCACGCGGGCGGCGGTTTATTTATTTAGAAGTCGTTCCATAACCAAGTTAAGATTCACCTGACAAGAGTTTGTCCCTTTCACACTTCAAAAAAATATAATATGCTATCCTGCTGTCAGAGTGAAAATTACTCTAACGAAACTAATTTGGAACGCTTTCTTATGTATCTTGTATATTTACACATTTGGTTTGGTTCGGTAAAAGGAAAGTAAAAAATATCGTTAATTATAAAACTAAATAAGCTACTGACCATCTTCTAAATGAATCTGTAAGAAAAAGCCTGAAATTTTGAGGGTAAGTGTTCTCTGCATGCTTTTCTGCCTTTTACAGAAGTTCACTTGTAACTTGTCGTATATAACTTTTCCTCCTTACAATTTCAGGAAAGGAAACAATTGTCACAAATCCATGTCACAATACAGGATGTCATCCTCAAAGGACGTTCTAATAAGTGTAGCTGATGATACTAATTTTAAGACCATCAAAGATAAAGAAAAAAGTGACATAAATATACTATGTTTTGACATAGGGCAGTACAGTGAACTATCCCAGATCCTTTTCTGTACTGCATTTGTATTTGTGTGCTATTTGTCTTATGGGTACTTCTTGGAGTTGCTGTTTTCTGCCACCGATGTTAAATCAATGTACATAACACTAGTACAATTCATGATAAATGTATTGCTCAGTTACATTGAGTCGGTGATAAGGAATCCTATAAAACGGAAGTAAGTATCAAAGTTACGGGCATAAAACTCAACTGTAAATTAAAAAACTAGCTAATGCTATTTGCTGTTCTCAATGAAAGCAATAAATTTCTTTTTAGACTTTAATAATGCATGAATGAGTTCTAATCACATACATTACAATATACTATATGGAGAGATAATGTCTAAATGAGACTAATGAGGACATTGAAATGATAATATCATGTAAATTGTATTTGTGTTTTAACTTCTAAAAAAAAAACACTTTTTCCTCCCATATATCTTATGAGAATTAATGACCATAATAATCAATGGCCTTTTAAGTCTCAGACAATTCTGTCTGTTCTACAATCCACAAACACTGTAGGGCACAATTAAGGAAATGCAGGGCTGTCCAGGACATGTGGCCTCTTAAGTCTCCATGCTACTGCGTATCTATCTAAATGCAGTTTCATTTTGCAGATTCTTAAAAATCTTCTAAGTCTCCTCTTAACTCAGAGAAAAGCAAATTCCACAGCTTGGATACCCTTAACTGTGGCAAGCAGATTTGTTTACCATATGTTAAATAAATACATAAAAAGATTTCAAAAAATTTAAACATCTAATAAATGATCCCTTGATAACTTTTTACATAAGTACTTGGATTGGAATCAAAATCACAACCCTCTGGGTCAAGGAGTCCACCTGTGCTTGTAACTTGAACATCCACCTGTGCCCTGCAGACCTCCCTCCCAGGATGCTGTACTCAACCTAGGATGCTGTTATTCTCTTCCAGGGTGCCATTAAAGACCTATGCAGTCTTAGCAGCACTCACTCTAGGCACAATGTCACTATCAAATTTAGCACTGAGATACCTCAACTACCCCACTCAGTTAATATTTAAGAGTTGCAAGCTGATTCCTGTGATGATCGGCAGCATATTTATATTGGGCAAGCGGTATGGATTCCTGGACTATGTAGCAGCCATTATTATGTGTATCGGATTAACTATGTTTACTCTTGGTAAGTTTATAAATAATTTAAATAGTTTGCAAGCAAGCAAAGCAAGTTTGTTTGCAGGCTAGCTGATGACTTAAAAAACCTATGGAGATAATATTTTACTCATATGATAGGTAAAAAGCGATGGTTGGGCTAATATAAAATATTTGTACTTATTACACACTATTTTTGTGACCTCAAATCAGAAATAGAAAATAATGTTTTGTGATGAATGCATCTCATTTATTTAACCATAAAGATAAGAACTTGAGTCATTTTCCTGCAGAAATCCACTTTAGGTGGTTTATTATGATATTACAACTTTGAGAAAGATTGATTGTGATAATAGCAACTAAGGGACCCAAGTCACATTTAAATGTTTCTGAAAATATGATGAAGTGATCGTGGCTCAGTGCGGCTTGCTTGGTCGCGGCGATCACGCAGGTTTTAACTGACTACAGATACGGTCACGCCCTGTATAGGTTTGACTGTTACACCACCGGTTCCGTGCTTCGCAAGACACGTTAAGTCATTGGTGCCAGTCGCTATCACTAGAGTGCAGTTGTCAAGCCACTGACACTGGGGTCAGCCACTTTCCCCACTACCTCCATCAATCCGGACTTGACCCCCGCGTATTTACTTTGACGAGTTATGAGAAGGGACCTATGCCCCAGTAGTGGGAACAATATGGGCTGTAACGTAACGAAAATCTAATGTGAGGTCTTTTTACTAAATTCCCATAAAATAGGGAGAATACAAGTTAATTTAAAATAATGTGTAAAGCATAAAAAAAGATTGAGCGCGACGGCGGTGATACTTTCTGCTATAGGTAGTACCGCGTAAACGCGATTAAAAAACCAGATAACTCCTTCGAGCATTTCCGCATCACGCCTTGTCTGTATGAAATAACCCTTTGTTTTAATAGTCGTGACTGTCCCACTGTTGGCCAAAGACCTCCTCTATCCTTCGTCATTCATCTCTCTCTCCGGCCAGCCCTCGTGATATCCAAGACTCCGTGAACAAGCGTGTTAGGTTGCAAATTTTCAAAAACTATCCCTAAGACACCCTAAAAGGTTCAAATATTAAAAAAATAAGACAAAAAGTTTAATATTCCATTACTCTTTTTCAGCGGACTCAAAATATTCGCCAACCTTCGACTTTTTAGGCGTGATCATAATATCACTCGCGTTACTATGCGACGCGGTTATCGGCAACGTGCAAGAGAAAGCCATGAAGCAGCACCAGGCTTCAAACAATGAGGTTGTGTTATATTCGTACGCCATAGCCAGTGTGTATTTGCTGGTCATCATCGGGATGACTGGAGAATTGGTGGAGGGGTTCAACTATTGTGCTAGGGTAAGTACTTGGAGTCTACTTGAGATCGCCAGCCTTTGCTAGTCCACTATTTTTGTTTTTGTTTTGTGGCATTATTAGCAGAGGATCCTGATTTCCAAGAGCTAATATGGTAACCTGAAGATTCCACGTCTTAGGCTGGCCACTTAATACTTTATTCTGCAGAGTTAAAATGTTAAACCAATATTTTTAAATAGTAACAATGTTTGAGTGAGTGTAATAGAGGATTTGAACGCAAAATGCCAGATAACTTTTACTGATCCAATATTTGTTGAATTGCTGTTTTAATCTGGTAGAAAGTCACAGGAAATTCAATATGGCGGACCAAGAGGATTTTATATAAAGAAAGAACATTTAAGTATTTCCTTTTCACTCATTTCCAATATTTATTTTCAGGAACCGGTAACAATATACATGAATATATTACTGCTAAGCGTCAGTGGGTACTTGGGCCTGCAAGCAGTACTAACTTTGGTGAGGATATGTGGCGCAGCCGTTGCCGTCACAGTCACAACTATGCGGAAGGCCTTCTCGATTGTTTTGTCGTTTCTGTTGTTCGGCAAGCCTTTTGTTTTCCAGTAAGTAAATGTAGAATTATTTTGTACCTTCATGAAGTATGGGGTGAGACCCGAGATGAAGTAATAATATAACTTAACGTAATATTATTACGAATCTGAATCCTTATAGCTATGTTTCTTTTGTGAACAATATTTCCTTACGTCTATTTATTTAATCATCATCGTACCTGATATTTAGAAATGATGAATTAACCATTAAAATTCCATAAACAATCAGTTCTTATACCTATTGATGTTTGACGGCATAGTTTTGGCATAGCTAGTCAGGGCTAAGAAAATACCAGTATCACCCAAACGCAGTCTAAGGATGCCGTACTCGAGTCGAGAGTCGAACCTGCGACCCTTTTGCTGTATATTATATTGAGCCAGTCGACTAGCTGTTTGACTGCGCTACGAAGTCAGTCATTGACATTGTATCCCGATCACGGCAAAGCAAAGTTTAGATTCTTACAATTGAAAATTTCGTTGCATGAAGATTTTACGAACACTAGTCCACCGAGTGAGTGACTTAGTTATTTTTTATTAGGTCACTTTGATTTATTTTTTTACCTAAACCATATTGTTCACCTGTTTGGCCATTTTTGTATGGGGAGTTTAAAAGATTTTTTGAGATTTGAACAGTCTTAGAACAAAAGTTGTTTAGAATGATTAGTAGAATCCCCAGTTAACGTTTCCTATGCTAATTTTGTTACACCGCCTGTATACAGGTATTAAAAAACTGCGTTTGTTTTAAGGGGCTACTCAGAATCAAGTATAAGAATACGGGAAAAAGCCGATCTATTTTTTTTTCAGTTTCCCACACTTAATCTGAATAGTGAATCAAGAATTTGCATGGGAAACTGAAAAAAACGGAAAAACAAACGTAGATCGGATTTTTTTCAGTATTATTCCTGTATTCTATACTTGATTTTGAGTAACCTCTTATTTCAAATGCACTTTTTTACCTGTATATTTATATAATTTACAGGATTTTACCTAAGACCATAATCTCTACCAATTTGGACTGACCCCCGTGTGTCGAGTACGGCCTAACCTTCCCGTGCTGTCTGTGGGAAGACCTGTGGCCCAGCAATGGGAACCCTATGGTTTGTTAGGACGCTTTTATTGTCATGCATATTTCTGCCCGCACGCGGGCCATGCCCGCATGCGGGCTGCGATTCCAAAACGTCCCGCGTGACAATAAAAGGGCCCTAATAACATGTAATGAAACGATAGGTTGCGGGCGGCACGTATGCAAGCATTGCCCGCGTGCCAATAATCCGCATGACAATAGAAGCGCCCTTAATGATTCACAACTGGTAGTAGTTTTTGACCGGAGTTTTATATAATCTTTCAGATATGCCTGGTCCGGTATGTTGGTGGCGCTTGCAATTTACATCAACCATTACAGCCGTAAGAACCCAAGTTACGTGCCTTCGTGCTTTTTGTGGTGTTGGGGATTCTTGAGCAGGTGCTACACTTCAGAGTATAGGTATTTGAAGGTGAGAACCAAAACTTATTCCGATGTTGTATGACCGTAAAATGTATGAATTAGTAGCAATACAATTTTGTTAAAAATATCATGTTCCTACAGAATATTATTATAAAGGGATGTTTCTGTTATACCTGAAAAAAAAAAATACTTCTACTCATTATGAGTTATACAAGCTCATACAAGCCACGGTAAAAAATTTCGGGATATATTCGACTCATGAAACTGAACATCTTTTCTGCTACGGCTATGTCTAGATGAACTTGTGAGTCAAGTTTGTATAAAAAAGTCCAATTTTTGTTTGAGACTTCAGCAAGCTTGTGTAAAGTTGTTCAGTTTTAGTTCTCACCAGTTAACACCTCTTAGTTATGTATCAGTCGTACTGTCTACTTAATTATTGTTTATAGCTGTAGTGTTTTATTGTGATACTATGTCATACATCTGATATAGTTCGCGTCACGTAAAAAGAGCGCTGGCTGGTGTTCCGAAAATGCACTCTGACAGCAACTGTTTAGTACCCTCTCTTTCACACTTTCGCGATTTATATTATGCTAGCCTGTTGTCAGAGTGAACTGTTGTGCCCTCGGAACGCCCGCCAGCGCTCTTTTTACGTGACGCGAGCTGTATTAAGAGATTATCTACTGACATGAATTTTTAGTTCAATTAATTAAGTCACAAAGCAATGTCTTTAAGTCAAAAGTGCGGTGTGATATCGGCATTCCAGTATTTCTTTGAAAAGGATAGGTGTAATATCTAATAATAATTGTGATTTGTGATCTTTGAGAATTACTTTATTATTTTCCTGCGAAAGATGCACAGAAATGTCACAATGTTTGATGTCTTCTATTATTCTTTGTTACTTTTGCAAATAGTGATTGACAGTGTGTGGTTTTCAGTGTTAGTCCTTTCAAAATATTTATGACATTCTTAATGTGATACTTCAATTGGGTTATTTATTTATTTATTTTATACACATTTTAAATGTAAAATGATATTATTTAACTGTTATTTTAATAAGTGCCATTCTGAAAATGAATGTTAAAGTAATTTTAAGACACGACAATAAAATGCAATATAAATAATCAATGACATTTATTTCATTGTATGTACAAAACCTTATAAATCTAATCATTTTCATACAAAAGTGTCCAAATTTTAACTCGCTTCTGTATTTGGAATGTTAAGACACTATTTTCATTGGCTTTATACAATCTCTACGGCAATCAGATTAATTTATTATTAAAGCGTAATTTTAATACTTCTTAAAGGCTGGATTTGGATTCATGAAAATATGATTTTGATGTACAATATTTGCTACTTTAGATCTGTGTGACTTTGTGTCCGTATAAAATCTTTTTTATAGCAAACGAGGCAGTGTGAAATTCATTATGTGGCCTTTTATGGAACAATTAAATCACAAAGTTTTTAAAAAGAACTGCCTGATCAGTGATTTGTTGATCACTCATCCAAATTTTATTATATTTAAATAAATAAAATTCTAAATCTCAAGTGTATATTTTTTCAATCAGTCATAGTTATCCTCATAATGAATTTTACACTATGTCTGATTATTAGGTATCCATATTAGTTTTAGAAGTTATGATACAATTTAGCCAAATGTGGTACACAATGTCAGAAATAGGAATATTGGTCAAATTAATTATTACAGGTCTAATTATATTATAAATTAAATACGCACCGTTTAACACTATGATTCGGTCCTAATTTACAATTCTTTGGTATATGGTCCTAAAGCTAGCATTTATTTGTCTTTTCTATACAATTTTGTAATGGGCGTGTTTACAACAGTGACTGTTTAAAAAGTTAAACTGTTTTTGTAAAATCCCATTACTTTTGATAGTTTGATTTCTACCAATGAAATTAAAAAAATGGCAGTTACTTGTATAGGAGCATTGTATGGTTGGAAGAGTGAGGTGATGAGAATTTTTCGAGATCCGAGGATTATGGGTGATACAAAAATATCACATACGGTTTAGAATATGAAAATACTCAATCTTAAAAAGGTGTGTGATTTTAAAATTATATTGTTTATCAATTGTGAATAGTTAATTTTGTACAAAATGCAAACAATACTCTATGCTTGTGCTTACTGGCTACAAATTTGTTTGCTAAGTAACAAAGTAGAAAATTCGCCAATTCTGGTGGCATAAGAATTACATTTTCGTAGACTTATATTCGTATAACAGTTGATCATTACTACTTAAGCCTTATATTTCCATTTTAATTTCAATTTAAACTTAAATAAAAGTGAAAAGCCGACTTAAAATGACAAGCTCACACGTTCCTGTATTATTTTTTGACATATTCCGAGTATAAAAATATTTAAAATTGTCATAAATTTCGGCCACATTTGACACATTCCGCATTTGACAGATACGAATAACCTACCTGTCAGAAGAAGACTGACTGTTAGAACGAGGCTCGATCATTGTTGACCATTGATTGATCTTAGGCTTCGCATCGCATTCACATGAACGTCAATTAGTTAGCTAGGAGGACCCTACACGATCGTCTTAAACTATTTCACTATATCACAGCACTAGTCTTGAACTTCTCTATATGGTATTTCACTTGTCACTGTGAACGATTCGAAATAGTGATTGAGGAACTCGAAAGTCGGCCGCTTTTCTGGTATCGCGTCCCAACACTGCAGCATTAGCCTATAGATATCGTCTGGTAGGTAATGACCGACAGGCTTTGGCATTCTGTACCCTCTTTCCACTTGTTCTATCACCTCTTTCCCGTGTAAACCAGGGTACGGTATCTGTCCGTATGTGAACAATTCCATTAACAATATACCGTAGGACCAAACATCACTTTTTATAGAAAATCTCCCGTATATGATAGCTTCGGGGGCTGTCCATTTAACAGGGAACCTTGATCCCTGCTTGGGACAGTATTCGTTGTCCTCAATAACCCTAGCGAGTCCAAAGTCACATATTTTAGCTATGTTATTTTCACCTATTAACACGTTTCTAGCGGCTAAGTCTCTATGTATTAGCAGTTTCGATTCTAAGTATTCCATGCCGGACGCTACTTGTGCGGCAATGTATATCAGTTCGTCGAATTGTAGGAATTTTCCTTCGCCATTTCTTAGGAATTCTAGCAAGGAGCCTTTGCTCATGTACTCTTGGACTATGTAGACGGGTTCTTGTGTGGAGCAGACGGCGTATAGCGCGACTAATCGTTTGTGTCTGAATTGTTTCATGATGGCGGCCTCCTGTAGGAATGCTTGGGTAGACATTGTGCCTTCTCTCAGCGTTTTGACGGCGACCTGGAAAAAGAGAAATGTTTTGTTTAAATACTTCTTGAGTTTATTATACGTAGCATACGTACGGAGTATGTTTTCTTGTAAAGAACGTTAGAATAATACTTAAAAATAATCATTTATTTTGATAAAATGTACTGTCTGATCTCTGTTCTTTGGAAAAAGAATTTTATCTCAGTTTCGAAGTCCAAAAAGATAAATTCGTTTATTGCCCTAACACCTACCGCGTAGTTCAGATCAACCCCTACTTTGCACAAACCTCGATATTGGAAAGAGACAAATTACCGCATATTTCGATTCACAGGACTTATTTGACCCCTTAGTTATTAGTTGTTTATAAGACAGACCGATGTTAGAAAAACTGGTAGAGAACTGCTCAATTCTATTATCAAATTGTCGTTTCGTCTCTCACAATAAAGGCTTTGCCACACCAAAGGCAGGTCAGACGCGGAGCAGGTCAGTAGCAGCGCGGGAGACGGCACACTGAATGCAGACGGCAGTTCCAACGCGGTTTTAACGCGGGCCCGCGTTAAAACTGCGTTCAGTGTGACGTTGACGGGTGGAGGTTAGTTGGCTGCAAAATGTCGAACGGATTCTTGCTGCTTTTGGCTCTAAGTCAAAAAAGACAATTTTACTTGAATGTTACATTTCTATAATATTTGTCTCGAAAATCGTATATATTTTTGTTTCCACGCATTAATTCGATATTTTTTTCGTTTAAATCCATCAAGCGGTTGTAAAAAAATACAACTGCTGTGTAACCGCGTCGCCGCGCTGCGCTGCACTGCGACCGCCCCGCCCCCGGTGTGACATGCTAACATGGTTGCCATAGTTATACAGCAGCGCGGGCCCGCGATCAAACTGCGCCGCGCCGCGCCTGCGCTGCTTCTGACCCGCGCTCGAGCTGCCCGGTTTGTCGTCCGGCAGTTGCAGAGCGGCGCAGCGCAGTTTGAGCGCGGGCCCGCGTTCAAATTAGGTGTGACCTACTTCATATAATTTCTTGTATTACAACATGCGCGGGCCCGCATTTAAACTGCGCTGCTACTGACCTGCTTTTGGTGTGGCAAAGCCTTCAAGAAATAATAGGCACTATATACTTTTTTGTGGTTTTTACGACTCGATGCATCCTTTAATGATTTGAATTTAAACATTTACTGTGTGACTGAATAAGCCAACGTGAGTGCAGCACACTCGGTTTATGCTTCATTATCATCATCATCAGCCGAAAGACGTTCACTGCTGGACAAAGTCCTCCTCCAAGGATTTCCACACCGACCGGTCCTGCGCTGCCCGCATCCAGCGGCTTCCCGCAACCTTCACCAGGTCATCGGTCCACGGAGTGGGAGGCCTGCCTCTGTGTTTATGCTTACCTCAATATTATTCCGCCACTTTCCGTAGTACACCTCCCCAAAGTTTCCTTGCCCCAGTTTCCTTATAAGTTGTATTTCTGCGCGCGGGATCTCCCACTTATCTCGTAGCTCGGGACCCAAGTCCCACATCTGAGGCTCTGGTTTGGGACACGGCCGCGCCAACACGTGACACAGACCTAGCGCGTTCTCTGTAATACGTCAGTACCCTTTATTTAGATTATGCTGGTTAGTTGGTTAAGTGTAAGTTAGGTAGATAGTTTAAAAGGATCTAAGCGAATAAGGAAGTTGTACCACAAAAACTGGTTAGATAAACAACTTTTCTCAGCATTGTTTGCTGCTAAGCTTCAAGGGAAATAGGCTTATAGACATTATGGTGCATAATAATATATGGTTCATATGGTTCTAATGCTAATAAATGAGTATTAGTATTTAGTATTTATTTGCAGGAAGCCGCTGGATGCGAGCCGCACAGGACCGGTCGGTGTGGAAATCCTTGGGGGAGGCCTTTGTCCAGCAGTGGACGTCTTTCGGCTGATAGATAGATAGATAGAGTATTAATTTAACAACTTTAAGCTTTGATGTACAGAAACAAAAGAAAGGGCATCTTATTATGTATTATAATAAATTGTTAAATATTCAATCAACTGGTGAACGGGTTTTTCTATAATATTAGGTAAAAAGGGAAATTTTACTCACTTGTGTATGACATAACCAGCGCCGGTAAGCTCGGAAAAGTCTGATTCGTCGCGATATAGAACCCTCCATTGTCCAATGGTTTGATCTTATAATGTTTCACATGGTACCCTCTGCCTTCCTCCCAATCTTTGACGCTGAGACTAAAGCCGTGAGGGTTGTGCTCCGCTGGTCTGACTAGGAATGTCCCTCGAGGATTGCTTTCGGCTAAAAGGAGTTTATCAGCCTCTTTTCGGGAAACGGTGGGGAAGAACCAACTGTAATGAGACAATGATATGTTACTTGGAAAATCATTGACGTATGTAGATCTAGTCAAGTGTATGGAATGAATGAATTCTGTCGACAAACTACTAAAGCCCACACACTTCGAAGGCATTATGTGTCCTAATGACGCAAATGGAATGATAATTTATCGTTGCTAATACACTATACATACAGCCTTTGCACTTTGTCTATCGATGTTATTTCAGCTATTTCAATGACGCAGATAGCTCGTTGCATGCGACGGTGGCTTATATCAAAGGTGCGCTAGTAAAATAATATGAAAGCATGTTGATTGTTGACGGGCACTACGACACAAGACCCCTTTTTCTCAGTGCTTAGCCGACCTAATCAGTTTTATCAAGCTGAGCAGTAGAAACTCACTAGTACACAGTTGGTTGAGAATTTCTGTGGAGCAGTGGGGGCAAACTATTTTAGACTCTAGAATCTAGAGTGACAAAGCTAACAACAGCCTTTTATCGTCGCCTTTTGTTGTGTTAACTGGCTATCTTATGTCCATGTATTATCGCTGTTAACATTGATGATTGGCGGCAAAACTTATATAAGATGGTGGTAGCTAGCCAGGCGGGCTCAGAAAATGACCTCCAACCAAACCGAGTCAAACTTAAGTTGGACCTCACCGGGAATCAAACCCGCAACTCCTGATGTGAAGCGAGCGGACAAGCCACTAGGCCACGGAGGTGGTTAAACTCTAACGTAAACAATAAAAACAGCACTAAAACTCACTCTTCGCACTCCACAGAGCTCTCCTCAGCAACAAAATTGACGGGCACCAGACCTTCCCTTCTTGTCGTTAGATGCAGCACTCTCCACCAATCAGGTTCCGTGTCGTTTAGGACTTCCATCTTGTCGCCTTTCCGGAAAGAGATGTCGGAGTCTGCGCGCGCTGTGTACGCGCATAGCGCTTTGACGACCCGACGACCGCCGTTTGATATACCTGGAATTATGTTGAAGGTATAATGAGAAAAAGACCATAAGCCTATATCAGTGGCTATTTGTGGTGATTAGAGATTACGAATCTTGTTTACGAATTTTATTTCATTTCATTTCATTAGGTATTGAAGGTAAAAAAAAGCTTCCCAGGAACACCAAGGTCATTGCGAAAACATCAGGCGTGGGTTCGCATCCATTTAGATATGTAAATCTTCCCTTTCAACATCAACTCTTCTTCTTCTACTTAGCGTTATCCCGGCTGGAGCCAGGGTCCGCTTTCCTACTCAATCTACTCCACTTTGCCCGATCTTCAACATCCTCTTCAGTAAGGTCATTTTCTCTCATGTCCGCTCTCACAACGTCAAGCCAACGCTTCCTGGGCCTTCCACGGCCTTTCAACATCAACTATGAAATGATAATTTTATTTTGCAAAATACATAATCCAAAGATTTGTAAAAAAAGTGCAAGTAGAGGTAAAAGAAGAATTCCTTGAAGGTGATAGAGCGCTAGAGACTTAAGTCCTAATCAAGGCCCAAGCAGTAGATCGAAAATAATTGAAAATCCAGGACTTACATTTCCCAGGGTTGCGCGTGCGCACGAAGTCAGCCGCGTTGTGGTTGGCGCGCACGCGGTTGTTCGGCTCCCCGGTGTAGCGCGTCTCGAGCGCGGGACATGCCGTGAACGCAGCCTCGTTCTTGTTGTATCCAGGATACACTGAAAGATAGGACAATATTGCTGTTATTATGAGGTTATAGGTTGCGGCCATTTTGCGTGACAGGTTAGTCTCTGCCGGCCCAGCTCCTCCAGGAAGTCTAGTAGCAGTCTAGGGTTGCTAAAGACTTTGTGAAGTAACCACCACCACATTCACCACCGAGGTACACGTCCCTGTGTGTACGATGCCACCTTCCTGCATTCCAGCAGGATATGAGCAGCTGTTTCCTAAGCTTCCATCATGCTCGGCACAACAGGCTGGGATTATGATGCAATTAGAATTACTATGTGGGACTATCCTGACTTCATACGCGGCATGGCACCGGCGTTATAGCTTGAGTGGGGACCTAGAATATCCGTTTGTACTATCTACTGACGATGACTTAACGTCCACCAATCCGGCCTAACCTGGTAAGGTTAGTTCAGTAGAGCTATGGGAAGAAACCCGTGCCCGGCAGTACTTTGTAATGTACTGCACAAGTGCGATATAGTGGTTACAGCCTACTGAGTTACTTTAGTTATAAATATTTAATTATATTCCTACCAAATCTACATTTAGTCCGCGTATGAATGTTAACTTTTTCAAGCGAAAAGTTAGTAGTTTTTATATACGTATGCAAACATTTGCTTCTTTATAATCCCAAGTTAACAGGGCTTATTATTCTGGGCTCGTATAATAATATAATGAAATGGAAATCCCAACAAAAATGGTTTTATCTTTCAATTCAATCCTGCCGCCCACCCTTGTGAATGAGCCCTTGAGCCAGCCTACGCGAAGAACTTTACAGAAAGCGCTTATTTCAGAAATTTATTGGAATCGAAATGAAAAAATATTCAATGAATGGCAACCCAAACCAATGAAGCAAAGTGTGCATTGACTTGATACTTGACATATTAATTTAAATGACCTTCATCTCTTTTAGTGTCTATACGTGCTCAATTATTAAAAATATCAAAAACTCATAGATACCTAACATATCAAGCTTTTAATTTCGGTTTAATTACTATCACCATTGAGTTGAGATGATGATGACCTCAAAACACAGATGCTCGTACAAACCGACTACAAATTAGTGTAAATTGAAACTAAGTGCGAATGTTTTAGCACAGGATCGTGCGAAAATCTTGTCCATTGTCAGTTTCAATGGAAACTACTTGTTGTTTAGTGATTCGCTGAAGATGTTTCGCGATAGGACTTCTGTTTGTGCGAATTTTTTTATGAGTTTCATTGTGCCCTCTTCAACAGTGTTATTCACAATAAACATACATGACTTTTTATTTGAGGACATGCGAAAAATACTAGATGATCATGAAACAGAACAACTTACTGTCACTCGACTGTTCAATTAATGACAATTAGTATGGGACGCTAAAAAGTTTTTTGCTCCAAGTTTATTGTTTCCTTGGAAAGAGCTGATCCGGTTCAGTTTTACGAATTGTCGCTCCGCTTTTCAGCAAAAATGTCATCCTTTATGTGTATCGACAATAATACTGTTAAAGAGGAAACAATGGCACCCATACAAGTTTTCGCACAAAAACTATATTCTTTGGCGAACCATACCAAGTAACCAGCAAGAAACACTGAGTAATATGTAATTCTAATATTTGACAATGCTGAACAGCCGACTTCAATTGTAACAACTACAATTTTGCTGTTTTTTTATTTTTTCAAAGAGCGCTGAATCAATTTCGATAATATGGGACCACCTCTGAAGTATGACCTACCAAAAAAGTATCATCAAAATCAATTCATAATTGGCGAAATAATCGGGTAACAAACATACAACAAAAAACACAGTCGAATTGAAGTCTGTTAAAAATAAATTTCAGTTTAAATAAAGGTTAGTAGCAGATTTTAATTAAAAGGTTAAACAAATTGAAGAAGTTTTTAATTTCTTGAATACAACTTTTACCTCTCTATAATTTCATCATTGAAGTACCTATACTTATACTTATATCTACATAATCAACATAAATAAACACTTCAATATCAACATAAAATACGATAAGAATGAAATGGAAAAGTCAAACTCGAAATAAAATATATTCCTTGGGACATTATAAAGAGCTTTTGCGTTATAAAAAAACTGACTACACTAGATTTTTTACCCAGTAGAGAACGTAACCAATAGGTATTTAGATGATATTATCGTAAGGAAGTACGAATAAACTTGATTGAAGTGGTTTTAGGTAAAAATTTCTCAATGGAACCATTGACGAAATTGGCATATTATAACAGACATCAGACTATTTTGTTAGAATTTTGTAAGTCGCTTCAAGGGTTGAAGTTGAAAATTTAATTTCAAGAAGGCTCGACATTAGCAACTTGAGTTCGGATCGCTTTTTAGGGTTCCGTAGTCAACAAGGAACCCTTATAATTTCGCCATGTCCGTCTGTCTGTCTGTCCGCAACTTAACTCAGTGACTATTAGTACTAGAGAGCTATTTGGTACGGATATACATAATCACGCCGACAAAGTGGTAAAATAAAATCTTGAAAAATTTTTTTTTTGTGCATCTTCATGTGAAGTGGAGATGTTATTTTTTCTCGACTACCTATCCAATGGTGTGGGGTGTCGTTCGATAGGTCTTTTAAAAATATTGTGGGTTTGTCGAAACCATTTATCGATTCAGGGATCCCTTTTCGAAATATTAAGCTTTAAAGTCATGTGTCGCCTGTCAGCTAAACGGTTGTTTCTAGAAATGTCAAAAAAATCACGGCAAAATTATAATCTCGATTGGACAGTTTGTATAGAGAAGCCGATTTTTTTTTTCGTTTCCTGAAAAAAAATTATTGTGGAAAGTTGTTCAGTTTCGTCTACTGAGCAAGCCCTTAAAGTTTTCGGAAACCTGTCCATTACACCCTGTATATAACGAGGTTAAAACGAAAACTATCACAGCTAAGTAGGCTTTACAAGTTAACTAGAAGTACTACGGAACCCGACACGACACACATTTGATCGCTTTTTTTATATATATTTTTTTTTATTTATAACCTATTAGGTAAGATTAAGGTGATTGAGATAAAAAAGTGTCGGTGGGTCCACAATAGTAACTTGGCCTACCGGTTCTGGTTAAACCGGTTATATAAGGTGCTACTTTATTAGTGCCCGATATTTAATTCAGTGCTTCTACTCCTGATTCTGATCAACTTTCCCCAAGGAACCCATAGTCAAATCGCAAAAAAAATTTTGGACTCTTCATACAAATCGATCAGCCGAGCGGCCAAATTAGTATGAAGAGTCCAAAAAATTTTTTGTGATTCGTCTATGGGTTCCTTGGGGAAAGTTGATCAGAATCAGGAGTAGAAGCACTGACTAAAATATCGGGCACTAATAAAGTAGCACCTTATATATACCGGTAACCAAAACCTGAACGAAACCTTAACCACAATTATTTCGATATCGGGGTCAATGACCGAAACCGTTTTTTTTCAAAAAACCGGTTTCCGAACCCTGGTGATGATAGATGTTTATGAAAGTCGCTTTGCACACGTCCCTAGGTGCATAGAAGTGACCACAGGTGATGCTAAGTTTAACACCAGACAACCGCCACCGCCGCGCCTACTCCTTGTGATAGCGCGGTTAAATTGTGTCACACGATAAGAGAAACCTAAATTCTAGAACATACTAGGTATATTGCAGTTTTGCTAAATTTAAGATTATGCGTAGTTGACGCAATCGATTCGTTTTAAGCTTTAAACAAATGTCTGGTAAGAAAAAAGTCCCGACTATGATTTTGCTTTTGTTTACTTCGCTCTTAGCCCAAAACCACAGAAAAAATAACAGATCAAAGTATTGTTCTTGAAAAGCAACTTACCCAATCTTTCGGGCTCATGTCGGCGGCTGCAACACTTGTTACCCATGGCGCGGCCAGCCCGCTACGCCGCGCCAAGCCGCTCCTGAAACAAAACAAGACAGGCATTAGTCTTTGAATACCTTTTTGAAATTCAATGAAGATTTGTGACAACGTAATAGGGCATGAAGTTAAAGAATAATAAAGAAGTATAGAAAGGAAAGTAGATTAGTAGTGGCAGTAGTGGGGGCTATTAGATGAACTGATGATCCGTGCTAAGTGGAAGTCTATTGCGGAGGTCTGTATTAGCAGTGGATGTCGACCGGTTGATATAATGAAGACAGCAAAGCAGATACCACCTACTTAATGAGAAGAATACGAAGATCATACTGATCAACATGAGCAACAGAGCAGAAAGAAAGAAAATATATGACGTATAAACATCCTGGATTAACTGCATGATTAACACAGATCTTTACACATTGTATGAGTAGTACCTAAAGTTTTTTCATCAATGGATAAATCAACGATTTCAGGTGCGTGCCTTATTTGATATTGAAGGTATAACGTGTCAGCAAAACAACAGCCACAGAAGCAACGTAACTGAATACGAATCCCATATGTAGGGAGGGCAAATACATACTTGTTTGTATCGAATGTTTATATGTATTCCGCCAGAGTTTGCGTAAGTAAGTTCTCCATTTGTTTTGAAATACAATAGGTATACGGGGTAAGTTTACGCCAAGTTGGAGCTCGACCTTCTAAGAATATTGATGTTCCTTTGGGAATGGTAACGGAAGTATTCTCATGGATTTGGAACGTGTTTTCGGGTGGTAAATGACGCATGGCACACCCAGGTAAATAATTCAAATGTCGCGTTATGAATTAACACGTAAATGTATGTGTTACCACAGAAGAAGGAATGATGTTGTTGGGTAGCTTGCGCTAAGCAACCGTCTCAACAGATCTTACATGCAGGTGGGGGTGAGGTCCGACTTCAATCGTAACAACTACAATTTTGCTACGTTTTTTATTTTTTCAAAACGCGCTGAATCTATGAAATTTATATGGGACCACCTCTGAATTATGGCCTACCAAACAAAAAAAGAATCGTCAAAATCAAGTCATAATTGGCGGAGTAATCGCCTAACATACATACAAAAAACATACAGCCGAATTAAGAACCTCCTCCTTTTTGAAGTCAGTTAAAAAGTAAATAAATACCCAATCGCATTTCCTCATTTCATTTCACTGCAGTAAAAACTTCGCTTAAAATTCCAGCTTAGAAACTCGCTTAACTGTTTGTTTATCATGAAAATAGAAGGAAAATCATGTTAGCGAAAGTAACGTTCTCATCCCAAATATAATAAACTTTTATAAATCCAGTTACACAAACTTAATTACTTATGAGCCTTGATAATTCTGTTGTTTTAAATTTTTATATTATATTATACTTATTACGCGAATGTAATCATGATGTATTTATTACTTTTTCATATTGAAACGAAATGATTTCGAAAAAACTTTAATTAAGCTATTGATAGAAATATGATTTTCGTTTTCATTCATTCAAACTTCAGGTGATTGGTCTATGCCACTTAACTGGTGGTTCTATTTATGAAACTGAACAAAATATATTATATAACTCTGATTAAATAAATAAAAAATGAATTTTTTGGACTTTTTATACAAATACATAATACTATCTTACCTTATTATAAATGCGAAAGTATGGATGTTTGTTTGTTTGTTTGTTTGTTCCGCTTTTACGCCGACACTATAATGAACGGATTTGGATGTTTGGTAGGTAGATAGCTAAAGCACTCGGCTAACACACAGGATACTTTTTATCCCGAAAAACTCGAGGGTTCCCGGAGGAATGGCGCAAAACAGATTTTTTTACTTTGTCACCAGATGGCACTGCCTTAACATTTTATTTCTCTCTGGACCCAATTCTGAAATCCACGCAGATGAGTTCGCGGTTTATGAAGTATGATGTAGGTACCTATAATGTTTATATGTAATCTACCGATTTAATATAATATTTTTCATCTCTTGTTTACTCATTTGGAAGTTAGAACTAAAATATGTTTCTTCATTTCAAACTTGTGGTCAGGTGAAATGTAAATAAAATCCATTTACAGTAAATATTCAAGAATACACTGTTTATTTAGAGTATGGTCGTTTTAGGCACAAAAAAATAATAATGGAATTGCAATCTTAAATAGCTGCATTTTAGTGATAAGATTATACCTATCTTATCGGTACACTATCATACAAAGTCCGTGGGAACCACTGTATTGGGTGGGTGACAGTAACAGTGATAAGAAATGTTGTTGGCTGCAAGCAAATCACACTGCAAACTAGTGCTGGGCTGACTATTGTTTTTGCCGAGTTTTAAGTCAGTTTTAAAAATCCCCCAACTCATCGGCAGTGTTAATCATTATTATATACCTATTGCTTATTATTACCTTATTGCATTATTATTATTACCTATAATTTTCCTTAGTTTGTTGTATTAATTTTCGCGTTTCATTCCGTTCGAATTTTGTTTACCTTTTAACTGGAAAGGTAATCGAAAACACTGCTTCTTCTGTTACATATTATGTTTTTCCTCTAAAATCATAATATTATGTAGCAGTGCAACAGTTAAAAAGGACACAGGATTGTTTCCCTAAACTTATAACATTGGAAAGATAATTGGCGGCTGCATATTTTTTTTGTAATTTTCCAATAAAAGTCGGCAGTTTTTTACCGATTCGTCCTTTAAAAGGTACGAGTACATCGCTACCGCAAACCCATCAATAAAGTATGACCTAATTCTTATATTGCGATACATCGTGCGTTTGTGGTAGACAAGGCTTGGGTAAACAGACCATTTTTCAACGTCTTACCCTCGTGACAACCCTACACAGTTACTGGAGAAGAAGTGTAGACAATACTGTAGGTTCCTCCAAAACCAACTTAATTAAGGTACACAGAGCATATAAATAAGGCTAAATTCGAATCATAAATACTGCTTACGTGAGACAATAATGTTGTATAAATAAATAGTATATAAAAATGTTTAGTACCAGTGTCCAATATTTTAAAGAAATAACACAAGCCATAAAAAGCAATTAATTCCGGGTGAGTTTGAAAAGATTTTAATTAAGAACCGGAAGGAAGCTATTCTTCAGAGTAATGTCTTAATTTCTAATATTTGACGGCAGACATTTTAATTTTACCATTTTTATAATAAATTAGAGGCTTTTGTTTGAACTCGTAGAAAGTGGAAGTAAAAAATGTTTAACCATTTCAACGCTTTGTGACGGAACAATTGAATTACACGTTGCGGTGTGGCGGTAACTAACGCACTAAGTATACCAAGGCAAACCTTTTACTTTGCCACTTGTGAGTAGAGAAGTTTCCTTATAAGACACTAGAACCATTGTTTACCGAGAGAAAACATCTATATACGAGAGGAACAAATATACGTATACATATAAGCTGCGTTAATATACAGGAACGCAACAAAACACGTAGCGGTACAGTAATCGATACTTCAGTCTTCTATTTATCTACTTAACAACATTTATCTACAACTACTACAACATCTACAACTTAGCTCCAACTAAGTTCAACGAAATTTGAATTATGTAAATACTCTTCAAAATGCATCAAACTCAATAGCTTAATGATGTTCAACGAAGAATAAGCACAAACTACTTAGCACCCCCATTCCTTGAGCTCAGTAAACCATAACGACTACGAAAGTGAAGGTGCAGAGGTAGACGGAAGTATTGGTGGCGAGGGGAGGGGAATCCCAAGCCACCTGTTGGTGCCAATCAATACCACCAGCGTACCTTTGTTCCCCTAAACCCTCGGACGGACCCCATAACCGAAACGGCGCATAAAACAACATCAAATTGTCGACTAGGCCTCTTGAACACATTTGATTGAGACAAAGGCTCTAGTTTGTCTGCGTTTAATTTTTTATTGAAATTGTGTATTTTTATTTGAAATATATAGACGACTTGTATTTATACCTACCTCCTCCTTTTGGGAAGTCGATCGAAAAAGGATAATAACACCTCGAAGTCAGTCAAAGTTTAATTTTGTGATAGAAATGAACAAATAAAATGGATACTTTCAAAATAATTAGTGAAACCGACAGTTAGTCTTTGAAATTAAAGCAGTTGTGATCCAAAAAAGGAAGTTGTTATTTGCCGCGCATGATTAGATCTGAGTGCGGTCAATAACCCTATCCGGCTAATACTTGAACTTGAACCACAAAGCGATACAGGAAATTGCGTATTTTATTTTATCAAATCCAATATCGCGAGACAAATGCGAAATCTGCTCGTGAGCCAAATTGCTGAATCAGGTAACGCAATAAATCTTCCGAAGGATTTGGCGAAATATACCAATAATAGAAAAGTCGAATCAAATAAAATTAACCACGTTATCTAGAACAAGCAGCTAATGTAAAGCTGACACAAGCTGAATTCAGTAGTCCACTGAATAAAAACTAACCAACTAAGTATGTCACAATAATCAATCCGAATCTGTGACGTTTTTTTTAACTCCTACGCAAAATAGAGGTGTTCTAAGTTTGTAACTGCATTTAAATTGGTTGACCTATCGACCTACCATCAGTTTAAGAGCTTCGATGCCACTGAAAGATAAACACAGCTTCAACCCAATAACAGATCACTGCTTCAACCTATGTACAATATAAAGCTATACAGATCACTACTTCAACTTAATAATATCGTAGATCCCTTTACCTGTAGAGAGATAACAATGGCCAAACTAGTACATCTCAATGACTACAAAAACTGTGAAAACTAAAAAAGTATCGTATTTATATCATACGGAACAAAATGTCGTTTTTGACAAATAATAAACACAAAAATTGTCAACTAGTAAACTGCTGTTGCGGAAGAAGGATTAAATACTGATTAGATACGCATACAGATGGTTTTGTTACGTTTACATAAACAATGGGGTAGATGGCGATTATTGCTTATTAGTAATTTTAGCAACTTTTTATCATCTGTCAAAAACGACATTGTGTATAACAAGAGACGTGACGTTATAATTTTGCAGAATTATGAATGAACTCATCTTGTGATTTTTATTAATTTAAAATTTAAAATTGGATTGAAAACAAAACAAATATGGTTCATTGAATTTTTTATGTGCTCAAACCTATTTCTGATACAGTGATATACCCTATTTAGAGAGTACATACATAAATAACAATTTTAGTGCACACAATAGGTATTTGTAATAGGGTTTTAGGTATGTATTCCAAAATTGTATTTGACAAATTAATTGATAGTCTAGTCTAGAGTAATAGGGGCCTGGGGCTTCACAGTTCGTCTGAATATTTAATCATGTTCTTAGGTTGTTATAAATAGGTTACGATACTTTATACTTAGTTAGTATCCTTTTTTATTCTATTTTTTGTTGCTTATAAAAACATCTGTGGGCATGGAAATCACTTTATAGCGATTACTCTGCCGATGCCGATAAAAAGGCCTGTTCTGAAAATGATATACATATTTAATGAAACAATCATCGAAAACGATATGCGAAATTGTGTATACAAATACGTTTCCAAATTGAATTTCAGAACCATCCATGTGTGGTAATGTACCGAGCATGTCAGATGCAGTTCATATCAGGTCTAGACAGCTTGCGCTGGGTTAGATTTTAGTTGCATACTGCATTATAATATTATTGTGTCGTGTATGAAATTAATAACAGATGAACACCATTATCAAACGATACGCACATCCTATTGTTAATCCTACAAAAAACTGAGAAGCTCAATCAAACGTATAGTTCATTCCAATCAAAAAAAGCAAAAGGTAAACAAACTTAGTATGCAGATGACATTGACATGTGTCAGTTCCATAGTAAGTTTGTTTACGTTTTGCTTTTTTTGATTGGAATATATTATAGTTATAGATATTCAATATTTATTAAGTACTCAATTTCCAGAGCTAGACAGAGCAAGAGCCAGAGCATGATAGACAATTCACATACGAGAAAATTTGATTTTTAGGGTTCCATAGCCAAATGGCAAAAAACGGAACCCTTATGGATTCGTCATGTCTGTCTGTCTGTCTGTCTGTCTGTCTGTCTGTCTGTCCGTATGTCACAGCCACTTTTTTTCCGAAACTATAAGAACTATCCCAAGTAGCACAAGTAGCATTATAAGAGACCACATTTGGTGTACACGGAAACTAAGAGCTGTATAAGACAGTGTTATAATGGTGTTTACAGCGCTGTAAACACTGATATAACTCTTATTTGGGCACAAATTATTCAGCCTATGGTTCTAATTTGGTTCACATTTCTACTTAAAAGCATTATAATAGCACTATATTGGAATTATTATGGTTCACAAGGCTGTTTATCAGCTGCTTAATAGAATACGAGTGTCCTGTTATTGATTGGGTGACTGCTACTCTTAAATAACGCTTTAGGTTCTACATTATTCTTCGATCAGTAGACGTGTGTACCTCGCCGCGTGAAAAAAATCGTCAGAGTTTGTATTTTATATTGGTGCGGATAAATTCCTAGAGTTTGATTTTGGTAAGTGAATGTTTATAATTGAGAATTTATGTTAACTTAGATAAGTTCACTTTTATAATGTTATTAGCCTGTGAAAACGTTTGGGAATGCAAGTTTACTGTGAATGTTTATATAGTTTTAAAGCAAAAATTTCACGCGCCTCGGAAATATCACGTTTTTAATTAGAAATATTGTGAAAAAAGTGACACGTCAAAATATGCGTATATATGTTTGTCTGATTTTCATCAAATTATACAAAGTTTTATATAATATTATAAAAAGTGTATGTTTTACGTGCAATTAAAAGCTGAAATCATAGATAAAATATAACAACAACATAATATTATCATATGATATATACGGTTTAGGTTATAACAAAATGGCGCATTCTTAAGAAACCTATGTGAACTCTTTTAATCCTGAATTAAATACCATGGCTGTACTAGAGTACACTAGAGCTCCTCTATTATGCTTACTGCAGTAAATAAGAGTTCGAGTGAACCAATATGCAGCCTGTCGGCTGTTATTAGTTTTATTATGGTTCACATCAACGCTAAAGTCATTTAGGTAAAATATTTATTTTGTTGTTTAATTAGGGATCCCTTGCAAAACATCAAATTGTTTCCCTAACTAGTAGGTATAGTAGGTTGGTAAACTACAAGTAGGTAGGTAGGTAGGTATAGTAGGTTGGTTAAACTACAAGTAGGTAGGTAGGTATAGGTAGGTAATTAAGTATATATTCAAATGTTATTTTATCTAATCCCAAAGCATAAATTATGTTTTGGCTCGATCTGTAATTTAAACTCTTCATACTAATGTGGCCTGTCAATTGATCTAAGTATTTGTATGGAGAGTCGCACTATGATGAACTCCACTGGAGCATTTAGATTCATTTTCACATTCGTCTTCCTCCATATTTATGAAACTCGACACATTATTTTTATTATATACGGAACTATCTTTTAAAATATGAACTGTCGCACTTTGATTATCTTGACAAGAACTTATTTTAGGTTCTATATTGTTGGCTGTAGGTTGATCTTTATCCGAATTTATAATAGTCAAATATTCCTTTAATACTTTTCTCCTTATTCCACCTGATCTTGCTTTTATTTTCCATGTTTTTTTTAGCATTATGTATTAGTTGCATTTATTACAACTCGTCGAACTGGCCGTTGAAGAATAACAATTGATTAATGTGAACCTGATTACACCTTCGCGCGTTATAATATATGTTAACAATACTATTATACAGACTAAAGCAATATAGTGGTATTTGTGTAGCCATTACACAGCCAAATGCTGTATTTCTGAGTTAGACGAGTATCTCGAAACACCTTTGGTGTTTACGTGTGTTAATAAAACACCTTTAAGCAGCTTTGAAAAAAAAGCCAAATAACAGAGTTGAGGTGAACCGATGTGGAACTTTTGGCGTTTAATCACTCTAAGTGTACACCACTCTAAAACTATTGGCTGTACGGTAGTTCACAGTGACTCTTTTAAAATGCTAGCATTTCAGTGGTATAATTCTACGCCTTTATACAGCAATTATCATATTTTACTACCACTAAAATGCTCTTAAGCAGCCAATGCGATAAAGGCTGTAAGAAGGAATTTTTGACATCTGCTTTAACTCTGATGCCGTTACAATAGTATCCGTTGCTACTTTTATGATGCTATTATTCAGACTAAAGCGTAATGCGCAGCTCTAAGTTCTCGATTGAACCTTAATAACTCTTTATTAATTCCTCAAGTTCTGAGTTATACCAAAAGTGATCTTTTGTAATGCTACTTGTGCTACTTGGGATATGTTGAAACTTGGTAAGTAGATGTATTTTGTGAACCGCATTAAGATTTTCACACAAAAATAGAAAAAAAACAATAAATTTTGGGGGCTCCCCATACTTAGAACTGAAACTCAAAAAAAAATTTTTCATCAAATCCATACGTGTGGGGTATCTATGGATAGATCTTTAAAAATGATATTGAGGTTTCTAATATCATTTTCTTCTAAACTGAATAGTTTGCGCGAGAGACACTTCCAAAGTTGTAAAATGTGTCCCCCCCCAGTAACTTCTAAAATAAGAGAATGATAAAACTAAAAAAATATATATGATGTACATTACCATGCAAACTTCCACCGAAAATTGGTTTGAACGATATCTAGTAAGTAGTTTTTTTTAATACGTCATAAATCGTAAACCGCAATTTACCTTTCATTCAAGTTACAACGAACTACAAAAACTTTTATATTATGTTGCTGCTACGGAACCCTTCATGGGCGAGTCCGTCTCGCACTTGGCCGCTTTTTGAATCTCAATTACTTTAGATAAGTAATTTCAGTAAAAGAGAAGATGAGAAAACTTTGCATAAAATATTTATATGGGAGATGAAATGTAATAAAATACTTCCCTATGTGAAAGCTCTTAGCATTAATTGAGTTTCTTTTATAGAGGCTTTATTGAATAACGACGAGAAAAATATACTCTTATACGAGGTGATTAATAATGGCAGACATGCACATATCCACGTTAACAACGTGTAGGGTCACATTTACAAATGACATGTAACAACTTTTGTTCTACAACTTTATAAATAAACGTCACAGTTTTTTGAACTTTCCATACAACTCGATCGTCAGATTAACCATTTTTCTATGGATATGCATGAAAAATTATACGACACACTGTTTAGCATAAAAGACTCCTGCTATGAAATTTAAAAAAAAAACTAAAATTTTTGGTGATTGGTTTTTATAGTGTTATCTTAATAAAGGTGTATTTTTCGGGTTCCGTAGCCAAATGGCAAAAAACTAAACCCTTATGGATTCGTCATGTCTGTCTGTCTGTCCGTCCGTATGTCACAGCCACTTTTTTTCCGAAACTATAAGAACTATACTGTTGAAACTTGGTAAGTAGATGTATTCTGTGAACCGCATTAAGATTTTCACACAAAAATAGAAAAAAAAACAATAAATTTTGACACTTCCAAAGTGGTAAAATGTGTGTCCCCCCCCTGTAACTTCTAAAATAAGAGAATGATAAAACTAGAAAAAATATATGATGTACATTACCATGCAAACTTCCACCGAAAATTGGTTTGAACTAGATTCTAGTAAGTAGATTTTTTTTAATACGTCATAAATCGTAAACCACAAATTACCTTTCATTCAATCAACTCAAATATAAAAAATATAGAGTTGAAGACATGTGTGATTATGAATTTATACGGAACCCTCGGTGCGCGAGTCCGACTCGCACTTGGCCGGTTTTTATGATCTTTTTGTATCTACAATTGGTAAACCCATGACAAAACCATTATCTCACCCGGTGGTAATTGATAAAGATGGATACGGGCTTACCAAGTTTCCCTAACGCTAAGGGAACTGGCTATATTATCTCAATGCTATTAACATTGATATTTGGCGGCAAGACTTAAATAAGATAGTGGTGCCTAGCCAGCCTAGTTGTTTTTAGATTCCTTTGGCTGTATAATATTGTTTTAAAGTCACACAGACTTGCTCCCCGTTCCCCTCGACGAAATAAAACATCTTTGACAAAATACTTATTTATACTAGGTAAGTACCTACATGAAATTGAAGTTTTGACGTAAATAACCAACATTACAACCAATATACATCAAAGCAAGGTACCTATTGCTTATCAGGTTTCCAAAAGAGCTTAATATTACGCAAAGTCACGGATCGGTAAAGTAAATAAAATAAATTCACTACGTTTGCGAACAGTATTTTTGAAGTGTTTTAGTATGCGCGATATAAGTCTACTTTCTCTAACTTATTCATTAAGTCTACTTTCTCTAACTTATTCATAGGACCCAGTACAGATATATAACACCCCTTGAAACAAGGATTAATACTTATTACGTATTTTATATTAGTGAAACAGCTTTTCTTTATATCTTATAGGTTCTGTATTCTGTTCATTATAATATGTTTTTCTTTATTCGAAAGGCAAGAGAGCAAATAAGTTTTGAGGGCACACCTTACTAAATCCCAATTATCCCAGCTTACGCGCGTACGAAGTCGCGGGCAACAGCTATTCCTTATACATATATTATATGTATAATTGTCTTGACAATAGGACCCGGCGAATCTTATGACAGGAAAATCTTCGAGATTTGCCATGTAATTTATAATACTTGCGTGCGATTCTAAGTTAAGTGTCTAATAAGTTAATTCCATTTCACATCCTTTATATACGTTCCCTCTGCGTGATAACAACAACAATAGGCAGCCTTATTGCTTGGTAACAATAATTTAATCCTACGTGATGGTACTTATACTTACACGTACGTACTACCTTCCCTGCGCTCTCTCTATTTCGCTCTGGTTAACGTGGCGCCATTCAGCGGCAAAATTACAAGAACTAACGGAACTCATTTTCAGTCTTCTTCTATGGATCTCTGGATGCTCAGATTGGTTACAATATTCAACTCTGTATTCAGGTGGTCGTAGTCTGCTTTCTTGCAGCTTGTCTACTACAGATATGTTGATTGCGATGTTTAATATACATTATAATTAAATTTAACATCCTAATACATGTTAGTTCTATGCCTTTAGGTTCACGTTAGTCGAGCAGCCTTTTTTCGTCAACTCCTTGACCTCATACACGACGTTTACTTGGACCTGCTTGGACAAACAATAGATAACATTTCCGATCTTTCGACGGACCATAATTAATAATTAAACTGTTCACGTCATGGCTGAGCTACAGTACAGAGGATGTGTAAACTTGTGTGAGGCGACCAACGGAAGCTGATACTTGAGAGACATACTTAGTGTGATGTTATGTGTCATATGCGAATCCGGCGGATCTGATTACTTATACGTACATACATCCCATAAGAGGTAAGTAATTAATCCACGGTTGCTACTAGTTAAATGTTAGCTTAAGGATAGAGTAACTCGATTTTAGCTTGGGTTTTAACTAGTTGCGTTTGCTGTAACATTGCGAATATGTTGTGTAGCTGCACTGTCTTGAAATTTCTCGAATACTAACTGGCTCAGGCAGTTGGATTATTACAATGCATTTGTCTTCGAGTAACGTAAGATTATACCGTTTCGTACTCCATTCAATGCGATAGTCCAACAATAACCTTACGTCACATATGTTAACAAGAGAAATGCGTTCTTGAAACGAGTAAGTTTACATAAACTATCGCTTCCATATTCATATGAACAAACAATAACTAGTATTATGTGACGTGCTACGATAATATTAGTTGGTAAGTGAATGCGTATATCGACAGCTCAACAATGGCTGGTAAAACAATGGAGCAGATAGGACAATCGTAAAGATACGAGTGGCCAAGACGACAGACGTCCATGCCACCTGGTGCATGAACTTGCCTACGCAGTTATGAACTTCAAAGGCGTATCTAGTTGAAAATTGTAGAAGGGGTCGTTGTTGTAAAATGCAAATAGTAAGAAGAATATAATAAAAAATACGAATAAAGAAAGATGTTATGTCTTATGTCAAAAAGGAAGGTTATATTTTATGATATCACAAAAGCACGAAAGATACAGAACATCCAGCTTCGATTATCTGCTTACCCTAACATCAAAGTCAAAGCGTTTATAATATATTATATCTAAACAGCAAGAAAATTGTTCTCTTGGACAATGAAATTGCTTGAACAATACAATTTACAGTACGCAGTTACATTAGATAAATATTAAAACATGTTCATAATCTCTATTAATTAACTAATTTTAAAAATACGACTAAAATAAACCCATTAAAAGAACATTTATACAAGCTTTGAATTAAACTTAACAGAGATTAATTTAATCCCAAACAAGGGAATTTAACCTAATTAGAGAGAAGAGTACAACAACAAATTTAAACCAAACTTGCAACCGGACTAGAACAACCGCTCAATATATCACCACCGAAAGGTAGGAGATAAACATGGGACTATCTCACGCCCTAAATCTCCGTTACCCTCAAACAAAATATCTCGGACATTTGGGTTACCTTTTTAGATATCTCTTGCTTGTTGGACGGTCGGACCAGAGATTTCCGCTGACCACATAAACGGATGTACTTTTCGGACGCTGCTGTGCACAACGACAACAAGGAAGGATGGAACAGGTACGGTGAACGAGCAGTTAATCTTGTTTATCTCTTACGGAGCTCCGCAGGGCTCGACTATAGGGCACAAAAGCTTGTGTCTACAGAGCAAAGGCGAAAACAATGCTCCAACATACGGGCGGTTTGTACTATGTAAACGACATCGCGTCACAATAAACTTCCGTTGTGAAAAAAGTAACACGTCAAAAGGAACGATAATTTTGTGAAGAATCTAAGAGTATTCATACAGAGTGTTGCAACATAATCTCTGTGATTAAATGTTATTTAGTTAACCTAGTTCGACTGGTCAAACGGGATGTTGACCGACACAATGTTTGTTCAAAACACTCTGCTGTTAGAACTGGGGCAATTTGCTGCGCTTTAAGTCCGAGGAAAATACAGTGTGGCTAGTGAAAACAAACCTCCATTAGGGAGATTAAAGAACTAAATCTACAAGTTTACTTTCCACTTGAAAGTTCGGTAAAGATTAGGTTCAATAAAGGCTTACCAATTGTGGATATAAAAAATAAGAAAAATAAAAATAAAATACCCCTGGTAGCCCAAACAGGATGTCAAAAAAGTAATAGCAATAATTTCGCCCTTCCACTCATGAAACTGAATAACGTGTTTTCCTGCAAGTAATAACCCAATTTTGGACTTTACCAACAAATCGATCAGCCGATTGGCCAACATTGTATGGTAAGCCCATTTTTTTGTGTTTTCAGCAATGCCCTAGTAGGTATGAGAGTATTTTTTTTATAAGTGGAGACTAACCTTATCTAAACCAATTTAAAAACCAACCAACCAAAATTTTTATTATTATATTATTTAATACAATGTATCGAATCCTGGCCATCAATAAATCTAAATGCCCTATACGTGACCGCGGGTGATGCTAAGTGCAACACTAGGCAACCGCCGTCTACACCTTGTGGATAGAACGAACGGTCAAATGTGCCACACGATAAGAAGAAGAATACAATGTACGTCGACAAGTAAATCAAATCAATTGACTTACGTGTTAAGAAGCCAAATAATGTATCCAAACGCTCTGTATTATTTATATGGTAACAGAAGTGGATAGATAAGAAAAACGAATTCTGGCTAACTAACTCTGTTAACTGGCTTAATCCCTAACTAATAGTTAATTGATTGATTCAGGCGTTACTGTGCTGGATTCCAAAACGAGTATCATTAGTTTACTATTCCAATCTCAGATTAAGTTTAAGATTTCAACGTAAGATTCACAGAAGCCGTGCAGAAAAGTATTCTCACTCATTTTTTAAAACTAAACTTCTTTAATAAGATGTAACCCTATTGATTGGTACTAAGTCAAACGAATCTACGTACATAAATACTTACATGACAAAATCATTACAATCATTCCGGGACAGTCGTAAAAAGTGGTCGTATTGGTTAGGCATTTCCTTGAGAAACCTCACGAGAGAGATCACAAAACAGTTTCTAAATCGTTCCTTACTAAAAGAACTCTAGCGCAACGAATGCATGTTTATGTGGTTATTGACGTCAAAGTTTACGGAACTTGTGACGGAACGTAAAGAGCGAGTCGGTATACCTATTTTTGTATGCAAATTATAAAGTACATATTATTTTTCTAAGAACCTGGAAATGGAACCACGAGGTCATCGTCCCGCAGTGCGAGGACCTTAGATTACAGGTCCTAGCAGTTACTGTCAGACGGGGCACTATTATCTCGATCGTTCGTGAGTTCCTTTAGAGAATTGGTGGCATTTGTATGTCACAGTTTTACCTTACTTTATTGTTCAAACATATTAAGAAGCCGAATCTCGTGGAAAAACTAATTCATTTCACAATTTATTTTTTCGTCATACTCTTAAAACTCTCAACAAATTATTAATTCTGTTTTTATTTAGAATATTTATTCCATAGAACGAATGATTGATGCTTCCGTGTGTGATTTGTCCCGAATATTATTATTACTATAGGAGTCATAATTATTATCGCTAACTTAGTAGGTATCATACTTTAAGTATAATCCGGTGTAGTTGACTGCTAGTCATTTGAGTTACTTTTTATCAAATGTCAAAAACTAAAAATGTTTGAAATTTTGTACGATGACGTCATTGTTCAGAGTAGTGGTTTGCATACTAATTAGGAAATTCTTATAAATTAAAAATTGAAAATGTAATGAAAATTAAAGTGATTAAGGTTTTCAACTTTCGTTATTTATTTTTCATGCAGTAAACTCCTGGATTGTGCTTCATTAAAACATAACATAACTTGTCGATTTTCGTCATCTCCCTTACTAACCAAGCATATGGCGCTGCACTGCGGTTCTATTACACACAATCATTTGTCACTATTTTTGTATTTGTACAACTTTCTTCGGGTATTGCGTGGACTGTGGAGTGGAGCCTATAAAGTTTACGGGAAGCCGCCCTCCTGACGCCGATGGGCGACCATAGCGTGGGGTGCGGGCGATCGATAACAGGGCTTCCCTATTCCGGTTGTATTCACGAGAACAACACATCCTGTGGCAATAACGCCCCTATTCCAACTCCGTTAAGCGCCATCTAATGGCCATCTAGCAGATGTCCTGATGACATACTGCGAAAGCTTCGAAATTCAAAACATTCAAGCCACTTTCTCGACGCTCTATCGTTTCCAAACAATTAGAGTTGATAACTCCTTGACAAGGTGATGTTTGAAATTGGAACTATGCTTAACTCGAGTGTTGTGAAGTTTCTAATTAACCTAATTGTGATGGTTTCATGCAAACTATGTCAAGCATTATTTAATCTACATCCAAATTAAGAAAATATACGCATACCTACTTTAGTACGCTTATTAGATATGGGAGAAAAGGATAGTGTGATGTACGTGACTCAATGAATTTCGCTGCAGAAACGAGTTTTATTCTGACACGCCGCAATTTGGGGATTATAGCTCACAAAATAAGGGAATGTCTCTACCCGAGGGATAGAACAGGCCACAAATCCATTTATGTTTGAACGATTTTTGTTTCGCGCTTTACTCGTAGTTATATGTATGTTGATTAAATTCTACGTTTTCGGTTCAAATTTCACAATTCAAATTCGAGCAGGCCTCGATTAATATAAATTCCAGTTCAGCAGAGAGCAAAACAGCCTCAACATTACGGTAAATAAGAAGCAATTTAAAGCAGATCCTATTAGCAGCAGACGACAGAAATAGATCGATAGCAGTTAACATTAAAGTGACACCTTCACTTAATCCAGTTGGGAAGACTTCTAAATAAAGGTAGCAGGTTCCTTGGAAGAGAAGCGATTTATCGTCGCTTCCCGTCGGGCACCGAACTGGAGTGCTTTTACACTGTCCGATACGAATTCGAGAAAATACGGGTCTGCTAATTGTGGTTTAGGTAGATTAAGATACAATTACATAGTACGATATAAGCGTTAGTTAGTTAAAGAAGGACTAATTTCGTCATGTTCATAACACGAACTCTTAAAGGATTAAACCCTTTCACATATTGTTATTTCTAAATTGTACTTCTACGCGTTATCACATTATTATACATTCAATAAATAAAGAAATATTATACTGCAAAGTAACACCTTGAATAACTCGAAAACCACTGAACTGATTTTCACCAAACAGAGCTAAAAACCACTGCGATAAAAGCAGCTTCAAAGTAAAAAAAATGCATTAAAATCGGACCACCTCTTTGAGGGCTACGATGCTACAGACAGACACACACAAAGGCTTTAAACATGTAACACCCCTTTTTGGGTCGGGGGTTAAAAATAATGATAAAACGGTATGAGATCGTAGTCGTATAGAATGCATTCACTCAATGCGCATACCATCCTCTAGAGGACGAAAACTTTAACAGTTTATTTTGTAAGCAAAGAGTAACTGTTACAGAGTGTTTAGTCCTAAGAGAGCGGCTGCTTTAGGAGTAACGGTAATTTTTTTGTCTGCATTGCGACATTTTCACTGTAAGCGCCGGAGAATTGGGTTGACAAAAGATTTTGTCGTTATTTTCTGTCATGGGTTACTCTCATACTAAGGAATAAATCCATGTTATACTAATGTAAGCTTTGTCTATAAGAAATACGATGGATGCGAAACAAAATGGCATAGATTAATTACACAATTTCGTGCGTGCTACATTTATTAATTACGTTTTTATGTGATAACAGAGACAAATGTTTAGTGTTATACGCTTTCATAATAATATTAATCCGTGTTTTTTCTTAATAACTAATTATCAGTTATTTAAGAGACGTATCTTCATACCTCGGACAAGCTGATGCACGCAGGCGACAACAAATTAAAATGCTTACGTCAACAGCTGCTTAAACAAAAGATGCGCTCACTTCTATTAATTTAATTACACGAATTACTGTTCTTAAAAGCCATCGTAAATGTATCATTTCCGATCACGCCCAGAGACCGGTCGTAGCATCCGCTTGTACACCTGCTACAGGTTATAAATAAAAATGTATACGTTTATTCCTTTTGGAGTTTGCCGCAAAACCGTTTATCAAAAATTTGAGCACGGGTCGGACATAATGTGGACTGAATATTGCTGATAAATGTATATGTGTTTACTTCGTAATAGAAACATACTGCTAAATTACCTTATATTACAAATGGGAATTTAAAAAAGTTACACCTGATTGGGCAGTTGCAGAAAAATAACATAACTTATGATGCCTTAACTCACTAAAGCTCGAAAAAAATCCAAGAGCTAAAAGAAACCTCAGACTTAACTAAAGCCTTTTAAAACCATGGAAATGCCCTTTGTATCGCGTTACGGACTCTCTCCCTAATAGGTATGGCTATTATTGCACCCTTGGGTTTGCAGTGCATAGCGGGCCAAGTCCGTTCCAGTCCCCTACCTTTCGAGTGGAGCTATATGTAAATACAAAAAATTAAACAAGGGGTGGGCCATGGTTGTTTCGAAGGTAGGTAGGTTTTAATTAAATTTATTTGGGCGGTGGAGTACCATAAATATCAGTGAACAATGACTACAAGGGACACACATAGCAAAACACACGTTAAAGTTGATGATGATGAGGTCTTGACCAATTTCGATACTTCAATTTCCATTCATAGATTCGAATGTTATTTGTGAAGACTATCTTAAGAGTGAAATCCCTAAAAAAGGTAAAAGTTAAAATAACTGGGCAAAGTACAAGTAGTCAGCAACTATATACGTGGAGGGAATTCACAATTTTGGGACACAACTCCAGGGAAAATGTAAGTAATTGAAGTGAAAGTAGAAACTCATTCCAACAATTATTTGTACTTCACACAGCGGTGTTTACAAGGGTCGTTAATAATTCTCACATGAAACACCTTTTGTGGCACTCAAGAGGGCTCTAGCAAAACGTTTTGTATGCCAACAAAACATGGTTTTGTATAAAATTTCGTCTATCGAACTAATTTTAATAAGAAACGGGAAAAAGTCTGATAATTTTGAAACATATAACAACAAAGCTTCTTGCGAGGTTCTGCTACAAAAATTAGTACAAAAATTAAAAAAAAAAAAAACAGAAAAAACAAACGTCAGACTCATGCGAGTCAATTTCTGAATATTTATCGAATTAATGTATTTTGAGTCATGAATGCATATGGAAGGATGTACTAGTATATATATATTTTAACTTAATAAAGCACAGCTCACGAACACATTGGCAGACTGACACGGAACACACGATAATTTTATAGTTACTATAGCATCACGATTCGTAGAGTGCATCACTTTACAAACACCTTCCTTAGTATCTGATGTGAATACCACATTATGTATCTTTTATTTCATGCGACTAGCAAGACCTAGGTGGTTGTACTCGTACTCAGACTGAAAAAATTGTATTTTGAAATACTGACTCCTTTATTCTCGGCTCTTACGGGAATTCGGTTGTAAACTCAGGACTTTAAAGGCAGAGTTAGATTTTGAAAAGAAGCGCATATTCAACAGCGGCATCTGGCGGCAACTGAGAAGAATCCTGGTTAGGCTATGCCCTGACCAAAACATGACAGTTTCTGCTTTAATTCTAATCAGAGCCGTTTTAAAACTGGATAGTTAACTGTGAAAGCTAAAGCGTTTTAAAGAAACAACCATAATAAAGACATCTTACTCCGTAAATTATGTTGACCTTTACGATAACGATTCTGAACTTTGAATCAAAGAATTACGGAATAGTCAACAATGCATCTTATAATCAAGCAAGAGTATGAGATAAATATTGGGTGCGGAGAAATGTACAGTCAACACTCTAAATAGCTCTGTTAAACACAAAGAACACAAAAAGTTTTTTATAATATACATGAGCATGACAGAGCATAAGGTTTCAATCGTATAAAACCTGTAATGGTGTGGTTCAGGGTTCAGATCAACTAGCTTGTAATTGTAATGTCAAAAGTTCAAAACCACTGCGCGATAAAACAGCAAAAAGTTATAAGAAACGTAAGAAATGACGATGAAATCGTTTACAAACCTAAATTTTCCCCACTGCTGCTGTGGCATCTTATACTTCGGAAGGTTATTGGTCAGTTCCGAAGTGGTGTTAGTAGTGGGGCCAGTGTCAGATGCCACCTATAAGGCCTCAGTCATGGCTTCACGATAACCATCTAGTGATAGCAACAGACACCAGCCTTTTTTCTTTTTTTTTTTTTGGTGTCGTGGGAAATCTTTCAAAGTTACCCGACCTCTCTGGGGGGGGATGCCGGGTTATGTGGGATTCCACCCACTAAAACCCCCTCGTACGTGAAAGTGACCGTCCTCTGTACGTTGAAAGAGCTCCGGGATCTCCAAAAGGAACGCACCGGTGCTCATTCCGTACGTCACGACAGTGAAGGCCACTTCCAACTGTCGTACTTCCCGGGACTGCCGTCAGTGCTAAAGAATCGCCAGAGCCCCCACTCCGACGACCCGCGGCGCCCGAATCCCCTTTTAGTCGCCTTTTACGACAGGCAGGAGATACCGTAGCTCTATTCTTTGTCCGAGACTACAGGCCCAACAGACACCAGCCTGCCCACAACCTCTACCAATCCGAACTTGGCCCCCGTGTGTGGATTATGGCCTAACCTTCCCGAGCTAAGGGAAGAGACCTCTTCCCCAGTACTGTGAACGATATGGGTTGTCAATGTGAGGTAAAGTAGTAAATGATGTGGTTAGTCTTCCTGGAATTTAAAGGCCGGGACTGTACGCTGCACGAACTTGAACCTTGCAATAAGCAGTGGCACAAATTACCTCAATGGTAATAGGATAGCTAATTAGCAATCATGATACCTACTTATATTGTGGGAAGGGATTCTAACCACAAGTCAGGGTGCCCGATATTGCATCTCTATACACTAGGCAAGTAGTCGTAATTTGTATTACAGTGATATCAAATACGCATTTAATAAAATTTCCTAAAGAAAACGAAGCGGAATGTAAAATGTTACAATAGATGTTCAAACTTCAAAAGAAGCTCTGGAGTATCTGAGGTGTGAAATAAAGCCTTATTTCCGCTACGCTGTTGATAAAAGCAACATTTTTTATGTTTCATCCTTGAGCGGACAGCAGACGGCGAAATTATTTCTAAGAAATACTTTATGTAATAACAAGCACTAAATAATAAAAAGTTTTTTTAATATAATATTATATTTTTGGCATAAAATACTGGTAGAAATGTTAAATCAAAAAATTAGTAAGTTCTGGGTATCGTTACATCAGTTGATAAGTGATAAACTAATGATGATGTCGAAGATGGAAGAGAGCTTACCAAGATTCTAGAACACAATAAGGAACTGACTATCTTCATCCATACGTAGTAGCGTAGCTAGGTGGTTTTGTAAGGCGGCGAGTGTAAGGATTATTATAGTAAAACGTATAACGTGGAAATATGTATAAAACGATACATATATAGAACGGTATTTTCACACGAATCTATAATTCAACCAAGAGTCAATCAGTCATCAAATCAACTAATTCAATAAATGCAATTCACTTTTCATTATTACAGTGTAGTATCAACACTCAAATGTATTCTAACTAAATACTGTAAAGAAAGTATGGCAGTTTTTCGATAACCTTTTATATTTCCCACACATTTAAGAACACTAAAGATTAAAGAATCGTGCTGAAACATGCGCTGTAAATCTTTCTGTTCCAACGACGCGCCATAAATGCCAAGGCGCTTGTAAAGAGAGCCTCACGTTGTATTGGTGTTATGGTTTTCCATCGGCATCGTTTCCTAGTGGGGTTATTGAGACTGGACGTGTGGACGTGATCGATGGTGCGATGTGTTTCTCTTTGACCGCGATAGCTAGACATTACGCTCTCAACTCATAACATATACTCCATGTCACCAACATTTTAAAGATGAATTTAATTTCCTAATGCTGGAAGAGCTAAAGCGGATTTTTATCGAAAGTGGTCAAATTAAAATCGAATAATATGATGTGATTACGATGATTAAGATTTCATGACCCCTTTTCAAAATCTATAGAATAGACTAACTAACGAAACATTACACGACGTTTCATAGTTTCTTGTACATTATATTTAAGCGTACGTGACCCTGCATCGCGTACGGAACGTGATCTATGGTTCTACCGTGCCGTGTTATTAAACACTGCAGGTGTCTGTTGAAATGAAACCAAACTAGTACAGTAATATATTATGTTTATATGTAGGCACATAACATGCATGTATATGATTTATCCATTCGCTGGGACAAAACGCAGCTATTAATCTGAGGATAGACCACACTGTATATCAGTTTCTAATACAACGGCTCCACATAATAGACTATGTGGTTATTACTTCGTGTAGGTTTACTAGGGCTATCAGTAACACGGTCAGCTCTCTATCATTAAAGTTATTATTTAAGACAACATGCAAGTTATGTAAACACTCTTAAAAATAACCGCTTAAATCTCATAGTTGACAAGCTGCTAAAAAAATGATCGTTGGTGCCATTCTTGAAGATAAAAAGTGTTGATGATAGACAGTAGACAATATTGTCGTGTAACTGTTATAATAGAGCATCTGTGACAGTATACGTATAATCTTAAATCAATTAACAAAAGGGGTTTATCAAAGCCCTATAAAGCCCGTTCCACCGTTATATTTTTTATATTTATATTGTAATTTATATCTGTTAGACATATACACATATTTTGATATGGTTTGACTTGTAACACATTGTTATTAATAAATAATTTCATTTCATTTCATTTCATTTCACCGACTGGTCACAGACGCGCAGCGAGCACATATCATACGCTCAATTTCACCCAGCGACGGCCAGCCGGTGTTTCCAGCGCTGATTAGCTTCCTACAGGTAAGCGTCTCATGTCGGCGAACAATTTTGGAACAATGCCCTTTGATACCTGAGGAAATTAAGCAAACGATCCTGAATGTAATTTGACTGCAGCTGCTTCTAAAAGCTCCGGAGATGAAAATGAAAGTAGTTTATGCAAGAACGACCAAATCTCACTGAATATGAAATTGCTTTGTCACGTGACCAGACTGTTAAAAAAAAGTTTCACATGTTTCTACAAACATTTATGAGATAAATTCAGAATGATAATGTGAGTAGCAATAATTTACTCGATGTCTGCAGTAAAATTCGTTTTATTTTAGTATCTACGAGGGTAGTTCGTTTTAGATGAAGCAGAAATGTGGATGCAATATTCCAAGCAATTTCTCTCATTTCAAAGGAACATCTGGAATGACTGCATGTACCTAAGAGTTTCTATAAAATCTCCACAATTTCTGATGTTCAGTTATAAAGAACGTTTTACTTTAGAAAAATAAAATTCAGATGCAAAAATCAGACAGAACTACTCAAAATTGGTCGAAACCAAGACAACAAATGAAAGGACACAATTATAATATTTAAAACGAGATTTTACACAATAAAAACAAAAGCACAATTTAAAAGATTTACAGCGGCGCAAAAAGACAATGTTTTGTGCTCTAAAAGGACCAGGCTTGCAAAAAATGTTAAATTCGTTGCAATTACTTTAAAGCACCATAAAAAAATATAATGAGTTTCCTGGGGAGTGAATTTTAAAAATTTACGCGGTTGAAAAATCCGTGGAGGAAATACTTCGAGTCAACTATGTTCAGGCGTCGGGAAGGAAAACCTTTTGATGTCACTCGCTCGAGTTAACGTATTGCGAGTTCATCTCTTAAACTGCGTGTTTTAGAAAATTCGGAGGCGTCAACAGTTGATTTCGAGAAAGGTTCGAAATCAACTGTTGACTGTTTGATACCACTTCTAAGGCAATTTAGAATTCGCAAAGAAAAAGCCAAATGATGGAAAATTAAATGTTTTTTAGGGTTCCGTATCCAAATGGCACAAAACGGAACCCTTATGGATTCGTCATGTCTGTCTGTTTGTCTGTCCGTCCGTATATCACAGCCACTTTTTACCGAAACTATAAGAACTATACTGTTGAAACTTGGTAAGTAGATGTATTCTGTGAACCGCATTAAGATTTTCACACAAAAATAGAAAACAAAAACAATAAATTTTGGGGGTTCTCCGAAATACTTAGAACTGAAACTCAAAAAAATTTTTTCATCAAACCCATACGTGTGGGTGGGGTATCTATGGATAGGTCTTCAAAAATGATATTGAGGTTTCTAATATCACTTTTTTCTAAACCGAATAGTTTGCGCGAGAGACACTTCCAAAGTGGTAAAATGTGTGTCCCCCCCCCCCTGTAACTTCTAAAATAAGAGAATGATAAAACTAGAAAAAATATATGATGTACATTACCATGCAAACTTCCACCGAAAATTGGTTTGAATTTTAATCGTTCGAAACCGAAAGACCCACAAATGTATAACTACTAACCAGCAATAAAGTGTGACGGTCGGTCGCAAAACAATATCTCAAAGTTCTTTGACCGCTCGCTGCACAAATAAAGGCCGCGATAGTTACCAATGGATTTTCGAATAAAAAAATGGAACCAAGCGTGCGTGAATTGGTAAAATTTATGAAGGATTAGCTTTATATTTGGACTTGACATGTTAAATTGGTAAATACTTACTGCTTAAAGCTAGCTATAAATAAAAGTGAGTAGTTCATTGCCTCCGTGATAAAGTATGACTGATCAAGTTGATGAATAAAATATGAATGAATCAATTATAATAATCACACTTCTTTTTGTAGCTTCTGAAAGCATTGATCTGTTGAATGCACGTAGTCTTAAGTCATATCAAATTATGTAATAAGTGAACATCCAGATATATTCAAAACACATTCCTTAGATTCAGTCTTTATCACATAATATAGTGCCACAGAACCGTTAGGGATCAGTATGTAATCTAGGGCGGTCTGTTATTGGCGTGTCGTGTTCAGAAATGAGGTCCCAGTGGGGATTCGGAGGGCCTAATGGCAACAACTTTATCCGGATCAGTCTAAGGGATCTGTGGACGACAGATGCTGAGGATTTTACTTACTACTGTCGAGTATGATTTGCAGATTCCAATAGTAATGGCAATGCCTTTTTGATCTAGGTAAGTATATAGTGCTTATGGAGCTGGGAAATAAATAAAAAAGTTTTATAACAAGTACTGAAAGTGAAAAAAGAGGTTTTAAAACCATATGCTGAAAAGATGATAATTTTGAATTGAATAAACTGTTAAAAAATATTGCTTAACAAAAAATAAAATATTTCGATGTGATAAAAGTTTACAATATGTAATCTGAAGACTTACCAAGTAGAAATTAAACACAGTGTGGATGTAGAAAATTCAGTTTACAATAGATGGCTACACAAAGGGGGTACTAACCAATGCCCTATTATGGCACCATTATTGTCGCGACAAGCGGTAGTTACATTCGCAGATTGAGCGGACAGGACGTGAGAACGTTTGAACTGAAGGTTCGCGGGCCTGCCCATTGGTTTAATAATCATATGGCGATTATAAGTGAACCATGGAGTATAGTGAAGGACCAAGTTAAATAGTTCCCTGGTGATATAATGTATAAAGGTCCCATGGCTCATTCAATGACTGATGCAGTCTAAACAATCGAAGATAGAAATATGCAACTTAATGTTTCTAGTCCTAGCGAGCGAGCGAGCGTGTAGACTGTAGACTGAGCACATAGTCGTAGTAAGAAGAATTAAAATATCTATTGGTAATTGACTGGTAAGTGGGTGAATGGGGAAGATGACTTTATTGTTTGAGTTACTTTTTAACATCTGTCAAAAACGATTTTTTGTTCTAAAAACGTTTGAAATACCTAGACGTGACGTCATTGTTTTTCGGAGTCACTGGGTGACTAATTTTATAACTTTTGTGCATAGAAAATTGAATATGGGAAAAAAAACAAAATAAATAAGGTTTTTCTAAATTTTATTGCGGGATCAATTTAGTAAACAATACCTTATAATTTATTTTTTATGCAGTCATCATCCCAATTAGGGTATTTACAACTTTATATCCGCAATCCATGCTGAGACGATGTCGAGGGCACAGCACTATATAACCTAACACAATATCATTCACCTCGTTAACCCTTACCAGCAAGCTTTTTACACTCCCCTATAAAAAACTTTCCATTTGACCGCCCCTGTTGAGTCAATGCCATATGTTTCATAAAAACGTTAAGTGCCAATAACAGCAACTTAGCAGTGAAATAAGTGCGTTTGCGAGAGGAGAGTCTTATAAAGTTAACCATAGTTTTATATATCTACAGAAATAATTTTCCATTAAAAATACTCAATGTAAGTACAAGTACGATATATTTTAGAAAATATCGCTTTGAGATATTAAGGTTTTCTTATTATTCGATACCAGTTATCATTTAACGAAGAAATAATCTCATTTTAAACTGAAAGCGTATGTTCAAGATACTTTTCAGAAAAATGTTTCTATCTATCTATGTATGTATGTATCAGCCGAAAGACGTCCACTGCTGGACAAAGGCCTCCCCCAAGGATTTCCACACCGACCGGTCCTGTGCGTAGTTAAATGTTTATTTACCTTCATTTATTGTACTTCATGAAAAGATTGATGAATGTAGAGGAAGCAAGAGAAGTATGTCAAGATCGTAGTAAGTGGAAGAATGTGGTCTCTGCCTACCCCTCCGGGAAAGAGGCGTGATCTTATATATATACAAAACGATGGAAGCTTTTGAACAAAGCTTTTCACACTACAATATCTTCAACTAAATAGAAATAGAATTTATATTCATACAGACTGCAAAGTTTGCAACTATTCTATTGAGAATCGCAATATTGCAGGCTATCCATTCCAATATGTCTCTTTGTAAGCCGATAACAATCAACGTTACCATTAGTACTCTTACAAGTATTAAAGCTAAGACATAGATTTATATTCTATGGCTTTGATCATCAATAAAAAATATTATATAATCAATATTCATAAAAAGAATACTATTATAGAAACATCACCTCATATTGTCGAAGAGAGAACTTAATACCCGCTTGAATTCTGGCCATACCTGAAAATAAAAAAAAAAATTTTTAAATCCGTCCTCTTTATAGTTTTGAGTTTCGTGTCTTGAGATCTAGTTCCGATATCACTAACATTTACGCCATCGTCCGTTAACATACAACCCATAGTCCTCACTGCTACGGCACGGGTCTTTACCCATAACTTGAGAAGATTAGGCCATACTCCACATACGGGGCTAAGTCCGGATTAATGGAGGTATCGAATTATTGAGGCTAGTGGCCAACCTGTCAGTATTTTTAAGCCGTCAATAAGGCCTCTGAAATTAATTAACGGCTGCCATTCTGTGATAGCAACCTGCACCAACGGCTTCACGTGTCTTGCTAAGCACAGAAACGGTCAAGATAACAGTCAAACCCATCCAGGTTATGACCGCGTCTGTAGTCTTTAACTTGCGCGATCGACGCAAGCCACGATCGCTTCATTTTCGCCTCATGCATAATCAAAATGACCTAATTTTCTACTTTAAACTATAATGCAGCAATAAAGAAGGTTTCACTTATAAATACGTAATCATTGGCGAGAAACGTATTGTTAATTTTATTTTACGACTTACAAGTTAAAGTTGTAATCAGGCTAGTTACCAGGCTTGATTATATGCTATGTACTAGGTACACTTATTAATGTTGAAATACGTATTTAACATAACCATAACTTCAATGAATTGAGTACAAACTTGTTGTAAAATGATTTAAATTTAATTGTTGTGCACGTGTGTTCTGTTCGTAATAAATGTTACCGATTAAATAATTGACAAACCCGCAAAAAGTAAATGATAACATTCAAGCTGTGTGTGCTATAAATATTACGTTAAAATATAGCAGTTACCTGCTAAAATGTTGCTCTATACATCCTTCTTTAAAATTTAAATAGTGCTTAGATTTAAAAAAAAAACTGTTCAGAAATAGGGCATAGTGCACTTTGCGACCCAAGAATAATGAATAAATAAGTCTGATGGATGACATAGTTAGCATCCCTGGACGATTATAGGCAAGATTGCAAAGGGATCAATATAAGTGCAATACACAAGAAAAGACACATACCCTATACCCAACAGTGGGCTTATGTAAGCTGATCAGACAAATACAGAAGAAAGCTACGGAAATTACGGAATTGTGACTTATGATTTCAGAACAAACGGCCGTTGTAAATAATAACTTAACTAACATTACAATGCCAACTACAATTCCAAACCGCTCTTAATAGAACTAATTTCGAAATGCAACTGTACCAAGATTAGGTACAAATTAGCCAATGCGTTTATGAAATTTGCATGCGAATCAATGCTGTTAGCCGTTCGCCAGACGTTCACGCAAAAATTGCACTATTAATTAAGAACTCTGTAATATTTGGAATGAAATAAATTATTATTATTACTACTCGGTAGCAAAAAAGTTCCAATTACAAAACCAGAGACAAATAAAAAGAAACGCATCGTCATTTTAAAATTTCTTTGGTGAACAGCACAATAGGAAGATTCAATCTATTGTCTGCTCAAACGGTTGTCGTATCATTTTATAATGTCGCGTACGTAATCGAAATCGATGTTACAAAATTAATAAAGTCCCGTTTCTAACGGTTTTATTGCTACGTTTTTTTGAACATAGAACGAGAACGGGAATAATATTGGCTTTAAACCCTGATGCAATAGAGAGGTGTTATAAGTTTAAATCCTAAGTATGTGTGTGTATTTGTTAGTTACTCTTGGATTGAATACTCTTGCGCGAGAGCAACGCTTCAGTACGAGTACAATCACCATGAACTGCTTATCCACCTTGCTGTTTGAGCAATGTACCGTTGAAACCACAGTTTTACTCGATAGGTACTACACATACACAAACAGTACAACAAATTACGTCAGAGAACTTTCTGGACTTGTTTAAATTTGTTTTTCGTCGACCCAACGAACGAAAACTCTTCAAAATCTCTCCCCCGAACATCTATATTTAGAGTTTTAGCTATTCTCGCTCAAAGTTTCACATTTCAATCATCGGAGCAGAGAATACTAATTAATAAGTCCATAAGTAGTCTCCGACTCCGACCCTTTTCGTTCTCTTTAATTTAAATCGCTGTACCAAAACTTAGGAAGCCCTTTGAAAATTCCCGATATGATATACGACCAAAACTAGTGAATCCAAAGTGAATCCTTTTCAACAACATGATCCAAGTCTCAAGACTATTATTTTTGTTTTGGTTGATCAAATTACTGGCACTATAAAAGCGGTTGAAACGGCAATTTTACGATGCTGAGTTCCGGTACTAAGATTTAAAATAAGAAGGTTGTCGGCCTAACAAGTAGCTGAAGCTGAAACCAATCATAGAAGACTCAAAGTAATATCTACCCACATAGAACAGGACAAGGACCTTATTCGGACAGATAACAGACAGGTAGAACACAGCAGGAAAATAAAAACCTTTTGCTTAGTATTTGTATGAATGAATAATTGAATTCTGAGGGCAAAGAGTGATGGGTCAATGCTTTTAGCCCCACGATGAGGTCACGCACGGATAATTACCTACTCTTTGCGAGCTTCCCAGACATACCTAACCTCAGTAGGGTGCTTAAATTAACTAGGTACTTTGGAAAGAAACAATGGACTGGTGGAATTAATTGTTTTAAGATACGTCTGATGAAGATTAAGTAGCACTAATATACAAGTTTTAGGTAGAAAAACAAACAAAGATATTAGTTAAATTACTTATTCTGAATCAACATTCAACATCTAACACTTTACAACGAACTGCTTCCGTCTTGGTAAACACCTAGTAAACACTTATTCTTATAGAGAACCGATCTACTCCATCAATCGTCGCGTTCCATTAGTTTAAATTAGAATAGCAGTAAACCCCATATTCAACGCATCAAAGATTATTGTTTTATAAATAGCGAGCAAGTTTATAGGCGAACTGTATACAAAACCCGCATGAAAGCGCATTCAGTTCCCAGTGCGAATGAACATAAAAACGCAGTTTACTATCCTATAATGATAAGGCAGATTAGTTAGGGTCTGTTCCAGACTTTAATTGAATTTGATCGGATCACATAATACATGCAAATTACTGAGTGGCGCGGAAATATCCGTTTGTTATATGCCAGCACTGTCTCAGACTAACATTAAAGATAATAGGTAAAATAAATAGTCATGAAAATTATCTTTAAAAATTCGTTGAAGTTCCAAGATACGGATGATACAATATACAATACTCTTTATTCCCTGAACTTGGATTAAAATTAGAGAATTATTATGGCTCTAAATAAATATCGTATAATAAGGTAATAAACTTAATTGATTTACAAGTTATTTAATTATTAGAATTTAACAAAGTAATTGTGAAAATCAAACATCCTCTTTTAGATGACTTTAACATGTAGAATAAATTACCGTTTTTGCTAGATCCAGCAGACAATTACGTTACCTCCAAACGACATTCATATTAATGATGAGTTGACACTGTTCTTTTTTTTTTATAAGAATATTCATCTTCGAACATTTTAATCCGAAATTGTATTTATAGAGATTCCATGTTAACACACAATTTAGAAATTTTATTAGCTTTCGAGGGAAATTGTTTGTCTTATATTTTCGATTAAGGCAACTATTATGCTGGTTCAATAAGAATTGTGTCAAAATTACCTTTTGCATGACATAATATAAATTACAAAATGTCCTTATAACCAATATTTATATGTGTATACTTTGAAGATATCCAATAATCAATAAATAACCTAAAATATGTAACATTAAAATGTCACTGCGTTCAAACTTTAACATGTAATTTTTTCTTATAATTGGTGCTGACCTAAGAAGATAAACCTTGCTATTTTGAAGAAGTTTTCAACCAAAACAATACGGAAATGAAATAATCCTGACTTGGTCCCTGCGACTGAAGTATCAATCTTTCCAAGATATGGGAAGAGAGTCATGCTCCAGCAGCACTGGTTGAAAGACACTAAGTTATTAATGATACTGTTAATAAAAATACGTAGGTATTCAAAATCCCCAGCGTCCAACGAAAACTTTAGATATACATCTTCTTACTCCGTCATTCGTCAGCAAACAGCATGTGATCATATAATATCGAAAGCAGCTACCGCAGTGCCCGTCGCCATGCACAGCACAAAGGTGTATATAAGCGTTTCCGTTGTTGTACACGCGCAAATCGGAGATTGCATAGAAGACACACACACTCAACACTTCATCAGTTCAAATGGTGGTGGGTCATACATCTCTATCTTTCCTTAGTGTAGTCACTCTTGAAAAGCTTTGTTCTGCTGTCGGTTAGCTACATCGTACGTCTAGGTCATTTAGTGATTACTTTGCAAAACATTCCGCTTAAGTACAGTGTCCATGAATAAAATCGCTTCCTAGACTTGAGCTTCATGCACCTGCAATTATGCTCACGAATAAAATCTCTGTTAGAGCAATGTAATTAGATAAGTTTAGTACTTATAGATGGGTGGGTACCTACTTGGTTGATTGGTAGTGTTTATTGTTGGAATTACGCTTGCTCGCTAGACACAGATGCGAAGGTTATTTCTTAATGATCTGTTGCTAGGACTGGTACTACAGGTTGGTAATTTGTAAAGCCTAGATTTTCCAAAAAACCTAAAGGTACCAATCGATATATTGGCTTAGTTCTATTTTCTGTTACATCCTGTAGGACTATTACGCAAATAATAGCAACATTCTAGCAAAAATAATCTTCCTATTATGACAAAGGGGCATTTTATCATGGTCACTTTATACATTTCGAAAATAAATTACATATGGCGACTTCTTAATTATTTTAGTATTTTCTATGGTTTTTCTGCAACATAACAGATATAATCTCAAAGGTCATTCCAAATAATCACGGTATATCTAATAGATAAGAATTTACTTCTTCAGATCAATCAAGCTACCTTTTGCAATTTCTCCTTCAACAAACCACTGCCCACATGTCACTCACACACTCGCTTATCTTGACGTCTTCATCAACAAACTAGCCATTGTCAAAACCTGAATATATAATGGACGAATCAAGCAGTTGATCAATGACAGTAGCCTTGACTCTTTGGCTGCCCACTACCCAACATTGGGATGTCTCGATCATTACTACATTGCGATCTTTGTTTGAAGCAGCATCGTATTACGCACACGAAGATTTTTATCACTTATCTTATTGTTGAAACATCGTCTTGTTAAATTCAGTGTCTAAATGTAACTATGTAAATATGTTACGTATATGCATATTGGCTTATGTATGACTTTGTAAAGAACAACTTTCACATCAAGCGTAAGTATTAAGAGTATTTGCATTGCTCAAATCGTCCTTGCTTTACTTATTGTTTCAACATCTTAAAAATACGTTCATAATTTCGTTATGTATACTCGTATTTGAATGACTTCTCAGTTTACCTTTACATAGGTACTGTGATTAAAGTTCGTATAAACTTAAATTCTTCCCGAGCTAGTAAATTATTATGCCCAAGACAGTCTGCATATTTCACGATCAGCCATCCATTTGCAATTATGCATACTGCATAGCATATACCTAGTAAATATATGTACATGCTTTCTTGTCTATTAGTAATTCTAGCGGCGTGCGGAGGGTCACACACGTTCTCAGAACCTTCAAGTTTTGCAACAAGTTTGACTACTCTGTGGACCTACTCCCACGCCTGTTGTGCTAATAAATCTTCTATGATAATCTTCTTCAACGCCCTCACGGGTAACAATGTAGGCAGAATTCAATGATCTTCAATAGCTGATAATGAAATAATAATGCGGCAACCTTCGATCTGCAAAATCGTAACAGCAAGTTTATCACTGTATGTTTGACCTGTGCGTTCCAATTCTGAGAAGGTTTAGCACCCTTCGATTCACGCGAAATTTATTACAGACATATTCGAGGAACATGTGAAAGAAATAATGAAATATTTTTAAGCTGTTCTTTGTAATGAAACATAGTCTAAGGTGGTACAAAATCGAAATGTACTTGATTGTTGGATTTTTAACAAAAATGTACCTGAAATAGAATATAATAGAATAGCCGGTGGCGGCGGTTCCATACAACCAATAAAAACTGGTACTACTTAAGTCAAATATATTAAATACGGTGTTGTTTGGTTTGGCTGAACAAGTTATCGCTCCGAATTGCCATTGAAGATATTCCTTATTCCCAGTCTGGTGAAGGGAACTACTAGTAAATTCGAAACGGAAAACTGGCTACGTGCTACAAAGGCGGTGTCTAGCTCTGAGCAACTACACCTATTTCCATACAAAATTGATGCTTGGTTCGGGCAGGAAATGGTTGCGATAGTCCCCGTGACTCGCATAAACTTGTATGTACGTCGACTATTTGTCGCTATTTATTATACGCTATGGAATCATGATGTATTTGACTGGTAAGCATATCACCATACAAAATCGCAAACACCTTTTTAATAAGAAATATCCGATTACTCACTATGGATTAAGCAATCTATTCGTTTCACTAATAATTTTGTCAGCACTCGAACCGTCCCATGTTTAGGAAATAAAAACAGTGATAAAACATTCTTGAATTTCTCCGGTATATGAATTTCAAAGATTTGGCTTCGTTTCAAATTACTTCGTTGCATAAAAAAATCGTTCGCATGTCATATCTGTCCGTAATTAGCGTTTAAAAATAAGAAACGATTTTAAGGCAAGACGTCTACTGGTTCCATCCAACTAAATAGGAGAAAACAAGAAAGTGGATATTGCTAACGAAGAAAATAACTGTTTGGTAATTAACACAAGTTGAGACTTGAAACTCGACTCTTAAGTGTGTGGTGCAATAAACAAACAATTTGTGTTGTCTATCTTATCTCTGGTGTAGTTTTAAAACGAATTCAAGCAGAGCCATAAATATTAATGACAGACGAAGATTCAATAACCGAGCAAAGGTTAACGCACCGTGATCCTATTGTTCCTGTATCATTCCCAGATGTAATTAGGGACCTTTTCAATATGTCTTCAAGTGTTACGTGACCTAAATCTCAAGCTCTTACTATAGTCAGTATCTGTGCGTCCTTTAATATTCACTGAATCAAATGGCCACATTTTAAGGCGTTCAAAAATTATGATTCACGGCCACCATCCATCAGTGTCCCTGTCAGTATCGTTGGTATTAAAAGGATAAGTTTGTTGAATGGACACATTGCAGATAGCAGATACATTTTTCCATTAGCTTTGAGACTTCTACTAAAATTAAATTATCTGATTGGAGTGTTCCATTCAGTAAACATCATTAACCCAGACATAAATAATTTGCTTATGTTTGGTAAGAGGCGGATTTCTTTGACTCACTCACTGCTTCTCAATTGGCGAGTGTTAATTTCATACGGTAAATTATGAGATGCGTGATGAATTGATGATGAAGCTCAGTAATTGAGAATATTAGGTCAAGTTTTGTTTGCTGTTACAGATCTGTAGGTGGACCATTGAGAAATTACGAAATCGGATACATAAGCAGTCTAGAAAGCGTGTCAATCCGTTACATTTAGTATAATACTTCGGTAACGTGACGCAGAGAAAGTACTTTCAAAAAATTTAAATATCAATTTACTTCGATTCCGAGTTTTCGTTTGTGAAATTATAGGAATTTGAGAGCCACATATGCACACGTGGAACAATAATTTGATCGCGAACCGAGAAATGAATTTCTTGATGCGTCTCTAATCGTGAATCGTGTGATTCATCGCTTACGTATTCAACTTCCTTTACATTACAATTCATATTCTCGCTACAGAAAGAATACTTAAATACAACAATAGTTTATGTTTGATGACTTTTGAATAACACAGGATTTAAAACGCTCTTTGTTATTAAAATGCTGTCTATACATCATAAAGTGGGAAGGCTAGTAGTGTGTGGGTGGGACGATTAGATTACGAACAGCATGACACGAAAGAGAAAATCAATCTGGACTTTCTTGTCCAAAGTGACGTCATATCTATAGAAAGAGGATGTGAGGACGTCACTTTTATTAAGCACAAGCTTTCCGCCGAGTCATTTTATACGCTTCCAATGATACTCGATTATAATGATGGCATGTTGTTTTGACTGATCATAGATTCCACAAATAGGAGATGCCCATAAGCATCTTGTTTCTGTCATAAGTAAATCAATTGATTGTCTATTCAATAGACCATGATTCTACTGTTGACAAAAACTTCATTCATATCGTGATGTTCAGAAAGCGGAACGCGTTCCTTTTGATCCTACAATCTATATCACAGATTCTTACTTAATAGTGACATTGCGTGCCTTTATTGCTCGGAAGCAATTTATTTTGACCACGTGTTCTGTGCATCGGACATTGGGAACCCGCAACTACGATTGAATGGGTCACTGTCCCTTACATTAACTACGCTTAAGTGGCCATCCTCTGCACAATAAGACGAATTAATGCAATTGTATGAACGACAAACGGATTTAAACACAATTTATGTTAGATGTAATGCGTTTAAATTCTAATAGTTAGCGTCATTGATTATATCAGTATCAGCGCAGTAATCAACTGTATTGATTACTACCAAAGATACCATGACGATACGTTTTGGAAGGTAATAAGAGAAAAAAAACTTTTTACTTTTCTATGGGGAAATCAGACAGGTAATTTGAGAACGTACTATGACTATTATGTCACTTTCATCATCAGAGATAGAGTATCGTTCATTGTAGTACTGAAGAGATCAAACTAATAATACGTGACTGTACATTTATTGGTATTTGTGATATTTATTTCAAACTTTACACAAGATAAAATATGTACGACTGCGTAAAGAATATGCATTTCCAAGATGCAACACAAAAGCAGCATGTGATATACTAAAATTTACATACATATTCGTCTTTGTGAGAAGTTACAAACTGCTAAGGTCACACAGCACAGTACTTTAAAATATAAGCAGTTTCACACTGTCGCAATCTTCAAACGCACCCAGCATTCACTTTCATGACAGCACCAAACTCGGAGTAATCAGATTTGGTCAACCATCAACGTCAACAGATCTTCATACAATGCCATTGCGAAAGCCTTTGTTGCCATCTTGAATTTCGAAATAATAAACAGATGAAACTATAAAAAACTGATTGGAATCATGATAATTGTGCAGAAATGCACATTTTTATATCGCACTGTACTTTTTTGATTCGTTCTTTGGTATATGGGCATTTTTTTCTAAACAGGACCCAGACATAAAATGAAGAGTTTTTTGCTGTATCAAATTATCTATGAATTTTGTAACGTAATGGAAGTAACGGAACAAGCACAGGCTTACTCTTTAAAATCTAAATAAAATACTTACTTGTGATAATCTACATGTTTATTTACATAAATCCAGTCTTGGGATAGTCAGTTAACGGAAGATAATGAGTTTTGCTTAAAAACTAAAGAAATGAAGCCAAAATTCTCACAAACCTTGGTAACGGATGGTAGAAACAGAATTTGCATCCCTCGCTCACCCAACTCGCTTTGGTCGAATTCAACGCACAACTGACGATTCAAAATGGTGTATTGTGGTTTTTATGTAAAGAAAAATGATTCCAGATCTGAATAATAACAAAATTTTATTTAATAATCCTTTAAACTCTTTTTTGTAGGATATTTATGAATTATTATAGAGTCCATAGTTTTCTTCTTTGAAATAAAAGCTTAGAAAATATACATTTCAAAAGTAACAGTGTAAAAATAAGCTGTAAAGACACGGGACACGTCAAAAACACATGGTACAACTTTAGAAAAAAATGCCCATATTCTTTTAATTGTTTCAATACACTCGTGTTACCTAAACCTAGGTTTGATAATCTTTCAAATTTTGTCGTTTCTACAGCGTAGTAAGCGACAATAGTGATGATACTTAAACAATTTAGATGGTAGGTACTTATTTCTTAATTGCATTCATCGATGCTCATCAAGATAGCAGCAAACACGATAAATATTTTCGAATTAGAGATGTTATCTGCTAATGGGTATACAAAAGATAAATTTTGATTAATATCACGTGTGATGTCATCAGTATCGTGTATGTATGTATGTATGTATGTATGTATGTATGTATGTATGCTTTATTGCACACCAGGAATTTTTACAACGAATTAAATATTAGACTGCGTGTACTAAGGCGGTCTTATCGATACAAGCGATCTCTCTCAGACAACACTGATTAAAGATAACCCGCAATGATACTGAGTATTATATAAAATGCATTATAGGTATCTACGTACACAAATCTATTAATCAAGTGCAAACTGTTACTGCTTATGTACAGTATGATACATAAACATAAAAAATATTACGTAAATGCAGATATGTAATAACAGCTTTCGGCAATAAACGCAAACGCAAAGTATGAATCGGAAGTAATATTAGAGAGAAAGTTATTGTAAGAAAGAAGAGCAGATTTTCTTTTAGTGGATTGAAGTTGGCTCTGTAAAGATGTATTTTTATCCGATCGTCCAAGCGGAGAGTAAGGAATTACAGGGTGTAAAAAGAGTGCGTTTGAAATTTGAAGAGGTTACTCAGAATCAATTAAAAAATACAGGTTTTTCCTGTATCCGATTATTTAAAAAAATCCGATCTACATTTATTTTTCTGTTTCCTATACTAAATTTGAATAGTTAATCAAGATTTTGTATGGGATACTGAAGAAAATGTAGATCGGACTTTTTTTCATAATTTTTCTTGTATTTTATACTTGATTCTGAGTAACCCCTTAAAATTTGAAACAGACGGTTTTAACAACCTGTATAATGGAGTAATCACTAATAACATCTAATGTATAACTTGAAAAAGTAGAGTTTAGTAAAATTTTATCTTATGGGAAATGAATGTATCATATTGCATTTCATAACTACTTATCCAAGTTTATGAATGTATGTCGGTTACATTGTTTCTTATCATTGTTACCTTTAGCCTTTAGCCCAAACGACTTGATGGAGGGAATGTGATGTAGGTAGTTAGGTAGGTACCTATTATAGGTATTCTATTAGTATCTTCGCATCGTCTTGATCACCAAACTGTAATACGTTTTTATGCAGTCGAATTTTTAGATTTAAAGTAAACAATGGGTAGGAATATCTTATTTATGTTTTAAACAAGGGAATGGACCGTATAAATCAAACTTTTGGGTAAGTAGGTACTCGTATATTATTAGATCAGACGAAATAAGATATTTTCGTTAGAAATCTTCTCTCTTGATTTCTTGAAAGATGTTTTAACAACTTAGATACTTATTTGTTGCGGTGTCATGTACATTGTACAACGAAATTACTTGCCTGACTGTCTTCATGTTTCGAAGAAAAAGTTTTGTAGCAACAAATTTAAAATTTACATTTTCATTTAGAACAACGTTATTGTAAAAAAAAACAGAAGTTATATTTATGAAATACAACTTTCTGTTTCCATTTAATCTAATAGGTTCTTCATTTTTACCCGACTACGGCGAAGCAAAAAGGAGGGTTATGATTTTTTAAGTACTCTAGTCTAGACATGTCCAGCTCAAGGTATTGACTGATGTCGTAGATCCAAGTAAATCTAATCCCAAACTCAATCTCACTTAATTACTGTCGGCCATTCGAGGGTTCAGTTAAGATAAGGAGTGTAAACTTGCGCGTGAGCGTGTCTGAACAGGCAACGTCATTTCGAAACATGCGTGATGCGTACTCGGTGGGTCCATTTTACGGAAGGATTAAACGGGAAGTAAGTACGAAAACACAGCCATATTGCAATGACATTAAGTTTTTTTTTCAATGAAATACACAGCGCGTTTTATGTATGGATTAAAATGAACAGATATGATGAATTTTCCAAAATACGACCATAAATTGCTTAGAAACCTCAAAATTTAGAAATAAAAGTAACTAAATATTAAGCGTGTAAGAATAATAGCTAGGTGCCTATCGATCTAAGTAGAGAAAGTACTATAACATCGAACAAGAAATAAAAAGAAGAGTAAGGGAACAATGTAAGTATACCATTTTTGGCCTCCGGTAAGTATATCTAAAATGTTGAGTAAGTACAATATTTTGAGAGCTCTGAAGCCCATGGATTGAGTGACTGAGTAGAGCACCTCTAGTATTCACAAGAAATTCCCCATTTAAGCCCCACATGAACTTGGCAACCCCTCGGAAATGGTATAGCCATCCCTCTCTAACTAACGGTTTCACCCTCTGCCATCGTCAGATAATTATATATTTATAACATCAGCAGAACACAATACCGCTACATTTTATTCTAACTTCGCTTGAATTCTACAAGAAATTTCAAGATAAGAAAAAATTATATTTTAATCAGCTGTGACTATTGAAATGTTCAAGCAAAATTAAATATGTATGCCCATGCAAAATCATAATATGCTAGTGAAGCTTCACATATTGAACGATACTGTAAATTAATGTTTGTTAAATATTTCACAAACCTTTAAAACAACGATGACACTTAATGCACCAGCAACATCCCGTCACTAAAGTAAACACAATCACAAAAACGATACTGCACCGTCGAAAATATCCGGTATTCAACAACGAAATGAACTTTAATTTATCAAATACTGCGCACTCACAATCACAAGCACTAGATAGGGCGATATGAGTATCAGTGAGATGTATGTCAATTCATAACATGCAATTAATCAAAGCTCGGGCGCGATAAGCTTTTTTCGCGTTGAAGCGATGTGGCTCCCACGACGGCTGATTGAAGACTGAGTGAGAGGGCATCGGCATCGGTGTGAGTGAAGTGAGGCGAGAGAGGGGGCAGCGGCGGTGGGGGCATCGCAGTAGGGGGCGCGCATCGAGCGAACCAAGTTTCGGGCAGAGGCGTCAGACCAGCTTCATGTCACTGATATGATAACAAAATGTATACAGAACTTATGATATCAGACTCTACAGGGACAAGATGAATGACCTTTCACGTCCATCATTAAGGGAGCACAGGAACTGCATTGTTCTATAAGTAATAAATAAAGTAACAGCTCGAGCAGATAAAGTTCTATACTTTTATACGATTGAACGAACGAACATGTGTTTCACTGGGAGTCGAGGAATATATCAGTAATAACCCGAATTGAAATGGATTCATTAGCACAAAGCTGCCGACAATAATAGCAGCCGAAACAGGCAGTCTATTGACAAAAGGACCAACAAAAATAAACAAAACGGATAGAGATGTTGATGAATAATAAATCTTTCGTAGTATTCGGATCACTTCAGATGGTAGTGACCGAGTGGGGTTGGTATGTCGTTTTTGTGTTGCTTGGGAGGTTTTGTTGTTGAATACAGTTGGTGGGTGGGTCGTCAGTTGGAAAGGGACAGACTGTCAAATTCTTTATGATCAAAAGGCACAGTCTAATAAGGGATTTACTCCAACTAACCGAGAGACGAAGGTACTACTGACATGAATGGAAAAACATCATCTAAAATATAAAACGTACTTACTTTGAAGAAAGCTATTAAAATGGGTTGACTAAGGATTTTGGAAGATAACAGAGAAATAATAACAACTTAAACGATACGTTTTTCGTAGTTGGTTTCTGGCTTTCATAATATATTTTAAATTCAGGGTAGTATTAGTCAAATCTTTCGACGAAGTTATTGGTTGATTAATTTAACTGATTATTTAATTATTATTATTATTTGGGGGTAAAGGGGTATAGGACGAAAGGAGGATTGGATCAATGCGACCTGGGTAGATCTATTGTGATAACTGCCCCTGTTATATTATATCCTCAAGGCCAATAGTTCTAATGAACTGTAGGATGCACTTTAATTAAATAATTTTATTAAACAAAAACTAACGTAACAATAGTGAAATATTTATCTTTTTAAACTTTTTAGTTTTTGTTACCTTAGACCAAGTGAAAGGTTTCACCCATAAAAAGGACATCAACGAGTACTGCACGGGCTTTGGTTACTTTTCAACGGGGTACTGGAAAATCGATAAACAAACAAAAACATTGAGAACCGTAGACTAAATCTCAGGGTTTCCTCGGCATAAATACAAGATGTTTATCAGAAGATTTTTCATTTCAATACCAATTCGTCCAGCAGTTTTCGAGAAAATCGCGCTGATGACATACAAGCTTAACGACTGAAAACAAAAACACGTTTTAAGTAGCTTCCTAATGAAGTTACCTAAAACGTATTTTAATATACAATGGGTATACACGTTCCTGCTTCAAAACAAGAACAAACTCAAAACAAACGAAAAGAAATAAGTTAATGTTGTCTATTTTCAGTCCTATCCAATCCATCTGTGTCCCTTGTCATGGGCTAAAATAAACATAGTCACGTTTCATAAGAATATGTCCCCAACTTGACGTTAGTATTGTGACTATTGTGTAATAAGTTTTCTTCATTGAGGACACTGCTTATGATATTATTTTCTTGTTTTTTTTTTCTTAAATTTCACTTTACTTTGATTTTCTTAGTAGGTACAGTTCGTTTGTTTGTTTCGTTTGATTAATTCATATCGAGTCCTTGCTTTTGTTATCTATTTAAATACAGGCTGATTTTTATAGGTGTATTATAAACTGACCAAAATACATTACTCGTTAAACTGAACAAGTTTTCTCAATTATCCATTTTCTATAATATGATAGCAGAAACTGACTTTGACTTTTCATACTCAGTTGGCAAAACGACTGATCAATAAACAATTGGCATGCGAGACGAAAAGTCATTATTTTTGCTCCTATTAAAGATTACTTGGGGAAAGTTGTTCAGTTTCATATATTAACCGATTTTCATCGAAAAGTCACCCTGTATAGCGTGCTAATAACGGCGACGGCCTTACTTTTTAGAATCCATCATCAAATTAGGGGAGGACTCTAAAAATAGCCACGATGAACGTAAAAACAAATGAAGGTAATGTATGTTGGTGAAAATTCCGGTCCTAACATTTGAATTTTGTACCTAAATATGGACTTATTTTGAATGAAACAGATTTGATGAAATAAAAAGGTTGATCACATCAACACATCATAATAACTCTATTAACGTTTCAAAAATAAATAGACGCGTGCGTGCTACTGAATCTTTGAGCGTGTTAGTTATAGTCGGGGATTTAGTGCGATGAACCGTTTTATTTTGGATCCGGCGCTCAAACTTGGCATAGTTATTTCCTAGGTTATTCTGAGTGGATTAAGCCCGGGAGCCATCGGGAGCCATCCCTCGTTTGGTAGGGGGAGGGGGGGAAAGTTTGTTTCTGCCGCGCTCCATTTGAGGGCTTATATCTCCAAAACTATTGGTACTAGGGCAAGTGAGATATCATTTTCGTATGATTCAAGGATAAGGAATTCATTTCTGTAACAAAAAAAAATAACTTTCCATATATAAAAAAAGATATATTTGATAAAACGTATAAAACATGACTACCTTTTTTCCGCATATGTGTCGATTAATTTTTAATGGTCTAAGATATTAGCATGAAAAAAATATATTCTGAAAGCCACATTACCAAGGATTATAAAAATATAAATTTTATTAGAATAGCATGATAAATACTTCGTGAAAAAAATAAAATTCAATGCATGGCACCGTGGCATAAAACGCGCGGTCCGCGTGGTTCTAAATTACAGGAGTTATATTTCTTTTTTTTTTCTATGAAAAGTATTTTTTTTTGTTACAGAAATGAATTTGTCATCCTTGAAATATCCGAAAATGATATCGGACTTGCCCTAGAACATAAAATTATGGAGATATAAGCCCCAAAAGAAGCGCGATCCAACAAGTAGATAATGAAGTGTGGGTGGTTTTTTTCCACATACGTGTCGATTAATTTTTAATGGTCTAGGATATTAGCATGAAAAAAATATATTCTGAAAGCCACATTTCCTAGAATTATAAAAATATAAATTTCATTAGAATAGCATAATGAATACTTAGTGAAAAAAAATAATTTGATGCTCGGCAGAGTAGCATGAAACGCGCGGTTTTAGTATCTGTTGTTCGTTTGTAAGTAAGTAAATAAAATGAATCATCTAGCGCCCAAAAATGACTGTTAAGTAACATAATAAAAATAGGTACATACTATTATTATTTAAATATTTCTCGCACGCACAAAATATTTATCACGTAGAACAAAAAATATTTTCCTTAAAAAATCATATATGAGAAAATTCGAAAATATGACTATTGTATTTTTCATACGAATTATGGTGGTTTACTATCTATCAGCCGAAAGACGTCCACTGCTGGAAAAAGGCCTCCCCCAAGGATTTCCACACCGACCGGTCCTGTGCGGTTCGCATCCAGCAGCTTCCCGCAACCGCACCAGGTCGTCGGTCCACGGAGTCGGAGGTCTGCCCACACTGCGTCTTTTGGTGCGCGGTCGCCACTCGAAAACTTTACTGCCCCAACGGCCATCTGTTCTACGAGCTATTTGCCCTGCCCACTGCCACTTAAGTGTAGCGATTCTGAGAGCTATGTCGGTAACTTTAGTTCTCCTACGTATCTCCTCATTTCTGATTCGATCACGTAGGGAAATACCAAGCACAGCACGCTCCATCGCCCTTTGGGTAACCTTGAGCCTTCTTATGAGGTCTATAGTAAGCGACCATGTATCGGATCCATATGTCGTCTCATCACTGGCAACACACATTGGTCAAAGACTTTAGTCTTGAGACACTGCGGTATTTTGGACGTGAAGATATTGCGGAGCTTTCCGAACGCTGCCCAGCCAAGTTGGATTCGACGATTGATCTCTTTCTCGAAGTTGGACCTACCTAACCGGACTGCTTGTCCCAGGTATACATATTCTTCGACAACTTCGAGAGTAGAGTCTCCAACCTTCAGAGGAGTGGGTGTAACACGGACGTTTGACATGATTTTCGTCTTATCCATGTTCATTTTAAGACCCACTTGTTGGGAGACTCTACTGAGTCCATTGAGCATTGCGCCTAGGTCCACCAAGGTCTCAGACATGATCACGATTTCGTCAGCAGATCGAAGGTGAGTGATGTATTCGCCATTGATGTTGATGCTGAGTCTTCTCCAGTCCCGAAGCTTAAAAACGTCTTCCAGTGCAGCGGTGAACAGTTTCGGAGATATAACGTCTCCCTGTCTCACCCCACGCTGCAGCCGGATAGGTTTCAAATTCTGATCCTGGAGGTGGACCGACATGGTGGCGTTTTCACACAAACACTTCAACACTTCGATGTGTATCGATAGTTAATTTGGCACTGTTGGAGAGACTAACACAGCCCAGGTCTCGATCGAAACAAAAGCTTTCTCATAGTCCACAAACGCCATTATACTCTTCGGTCTTCTGTATAATCTGCCGCAGCGTATGTATGTGGTCTATGGTACAGAAGCCTTTTCGGAAACCAGCTTGTTCGGGAGGTTGGAAGTCGTCAAACCTGCGTGCGAGACGATTCGTAATGATTCTCGACATGGCTTGTAGACATAGCTCAGGAGTGAGGTGGGTCTGTAATTCTTCAGAAGAGTCTTATCACCCTTCTTGAAGAAGAAGGGTTCTATGCCCTGTGTACCTGTTTTCAGAAGCTCAGCCGCAATTCCGTCATCACCGACCGGGTGCCTTGTTTTTCTTAAGCTGCTTGAGAGCCGTTCTAATCTCGCATAGGCTGACGTCTGGGATATCTTCGGAATAGTGTCAGGTCAATCCGACTCTCGGATCTTCAGCCAGATTACTGACAGGTAAGCATGTAGTCGTGTATAATTGTCCGTAGACCTCTCAACCTCTTCCAACAGCTTGGGCTTGGACGACACGACTCTGCCATCCTCGGTCTTCAGCTTTGTTAGTTGACTTTGACCAGTAGACAGATCCCTTGCCAATACTTTTGACCTTTTATTGCGCTCGATAGCCTCTTTAATACAATTGGTATTAAATTGGCGTCAAGGACTTGGAGATCTGTCTGTTTAGTCGCCGATATTGACAAGCATCTTCAGAGGATTTCAGAATCAGGCTCCGTTTTTCCTCCATGAGCTTGCTGGTGAGGTCCGAGATCCGATATGTTTTTTTTAACGTCTTGTTTTGAAGGCCTTCTTCCCAGCCGTTTGGACAATTTGCACAAACCTGTCGTTGTATTCGTCCACATTTTCACATTCTCCTAGGCATTCGAAGCGATTGTGCAACTCGATCTGAATGCTTTCGGGGTTTTGGAGTTGTATAGGCGCTGGTCGAAGCTTCATCAGTTGTCATGAAAATAATTTGACGTGGCTTGCGAAGCACGGAAACGGTTACGAAATTAATGCGCCAATAAGAGTCAAACTCATTATGGTTATGTATGACCATTTCTGAAGTCAGTGAACCTGGTTGATCAACGTGACCACGCAAGTTACATAGTAAACCACCATAATACAATGGAAGTTAGATAGTAAAACACCATAATTCGTATGAGAAATAGTTAGTCACGTTTTGCGGATTTTCTCAAATACGTTTTTATGAGGAAAAAATATTTTTTGTTTTACGTGACAAATATTTTGTGCGTGCGAGAAATATTAAAATAATAATATAATGTACCTGTTTATACTATGTTACTTAACAGTCATTTGGGCGTTAGATGATTCATTTTATTTACTTACGAACAACAGATACTAAAACCGCGCGTTTTATGCTACTCTGCCGAGCATCAAATTATATTTTTTTTTCACTAAGTATTTATTATGCTATTCTAATGAAATTTATATTTTTATAATCCTTAGAAGTGTGGCTTTCAGAATATATTTTTTTCATGCTAATATCAAAGACGAATAAAAATTAATCGACACATATGCGGAAAAAAGGTAGTCATGTTTTATAAGTTTTATCAAATATTTCTTTTTTTATATATGGAAAGTTATTTTTTTTGTTACAGAAATGAATTTCTTATCCTTGAATCATACGAAAATGATATCTCACTTGCCCTAGTACCAATAGTTTTGGAGATATAAGCCCTCAAATGGAGCGCGGCAGAAACAAACTTTCCCCCCCTCCCCCTACCAAACGGGGGATGGCTCTCGGTGGCTCCCGGGCTTAATTTACTCAGAACGGCCTAGGGAACAACTATGCCAAGTTTGAGCGCCGGATCCAAAATAAAACGGTTCCCATACTAGACATTGCACTAAATTCCCCACTATTATATTCAGTCAGAGTTTAAACATCTATGCTGCATGATTGCTTCAAAGCTGGGGCAAGTGATAAAGTTGACGTTCCCGAACTTGCATTTCACAACAATAGTCTGTTCTCACAGGAACTGCCAGCTATCGAGAGCAGTTACTGCATTATAAGCAGACGAATGCATAAAATGCAGTCGTAATGAATGCACTGCCGCTGAATCATAAACCGCATCGTAAAATAAAATCAGAGCGGCCAGTCGACCAGCAAATGAGGTCCCAGCCCATGTGTAGTCAAACGAAATGAACGATGGTGCGATATTTATAATTACTTTTTCAATAACGTTGACAGTTATTATTGAGACACATTAGTTATATGTACAAAAGAAGAAATAAAAAATAAAATGTATCATAATATTTAAGTGGGAAATATGGAGCAAAACGAACAAAGTGGACTGGCAAACGAAGATGAAGGAGACGTAAATAAATCGCCACGCTCGCCCCATCTAATATCGGAGTCCAAAAAACAAAGAACAAAGCTTTTTAGAAGCTCTGAAGTAAAATGATCTAATATAACATTTAAACGTCTTTCTACACACTAAAACAGAGATAAACAGATATGAGGCGAAACTTTATAATATAACAACAAAACAAATAATCTAAGCAGCATCCGTTGCAAACCCCAAATCACATTTTATCTTAGACGTATTAGCGAAACTAAGCACAAAAGAAAAGTGACTACTTCATCATGCAGTTGCCTTGGAAGGCAACAAAAACGCGGTCCTTTTGAATGTGATAACACAACAATAAGAAACGGCACACCACGCTGTGCGAAAGTTAACCGTCTCAGCCGACAAAGTGAGGCAATAAAAATATATAGGGCCGAGTGCCCCGCCCGAGCACTGCACTCAGCCGCTTGCTTCGCTCGCCCGCTTCGAGCGAATTCGCTTGTTTGCAACCAGCATTCGGTAAGCAAACATAAAGAAGATTTATTGCTAATGTGCGTGTGCGGCGACTTCGGCGGCCCTTTGACTCTTTGACTCGTCCAGTGTGTTCTGTCACGTGTTGCGTATTGATCGACAACATCGGAGAACCCGTGCCTGTCATCTGTGACAAAGTTTAGTCGGCAAGTTTGTTTACACTCATAAGACAAGAAGTTTTCTAAGAAATCGTTTGTTGATGTTTCTAGAAACTTTACGAAAAAATGAGCCAGCGAAAAAACTCTATGCTTAAAAATCTGTTGCAAAATATCTTCAAACACCACGAAGTTGTGTAATGATTGTGAAGTGCATTACATGTTTTTAATTAATGCGTATTTCATATCTAGTGCGATTATTTTAAGAGTTTATACTATTAAAAAGATGGTTAATCTCGCATCTATTATAGCAATGGTCGCACATAAATCTTGGTTACGTTGTGTACAAATTGGACTTTTGCCGTCAAGTTTTGTTGGTTGCCCATAATAACAGGTACAATTCAGTTACGTCCTCGTTGAACTAGCAAATATTTAATTGTGTATTACAATATTTTTGATAAACATGACTACTAAGTAATAGACGTTTATATCTTGAGCGATGTGAAAGGCAAAACTAGCAAAGTAGGTCAAAATGATAAAAAATGTGTAAGTTTGGAGTCTGTTTTTTGTGTTTAATTTCTAAGAGATAGATATCATAGATTGCCATAAAAAGATTCCACAAATTGGAACACCAAGCTGATCTTTCATTCACAAATTGTGTTTTTATCTGACGAAAAACCTTTCAAATAAACATTCTCGTCGTCGATAAAATTTTAGTAAGAGGCTTCTTCAATGGTAAGCACAATAATCTTGATTCCGAACACAATTCGCGATGTTCCTTTGAAGTTTAGGTAAGATGTTAATAAATACATAGAAAAATTGAGTTACTTATGAACAAAGTTTAGTTGTGAGGTATTGCTGGAATATCGTATAAGTACAAGCTCGTGTTTGGCTCCCCTTCTCTAAAATGTAGTAATTCATTCCGGGGTTTAGCAACAGATGTGGGTGGAGATGGCCATTTTTGTAACGTTCTCGAAATACCTTGGCAAACAGATATAAATTACCATCCCATTTTAGACTCTCATTTACAAGACTTGTTATGTGCATTTCCGATATTTCTCTGTAATTCTAACATTCTATTTTAGATTCTCTTTCAGATGTTTAAATATGTATTTGCTTTGAATAAGTTGGAAGATCGCTTGGTATTTACAGTCTTTGGATGTTTTTAGTAATACATATAGTAAGTAATCAATGATTTATGTGGAAGAAGAGAAAACACAGATATAGGGGTTGTATGATTAAAAGTTTGTGGTGACGACTTCACTTTTATACTTTTTTAAACAAACATACTTGTTGACAAAAAAAAATATTAGTTTGTGGCGTTTCTTTGAAAGTTCCAAGCAACCCAGTAAGTAGTATGTGTTAATTACTGACTTCACATAGAAATCTCCTTTTAACCTCTTTAAAGTTTTTAACGAACCGTAAAGACACAATTTCGCCCATTTTGTCAATTATAAAACCCAATATTTACATAGTAAACCCATATTTAATCTTGTAAGTGTATCATAAAGCTTATTTTTTTGTAAATGACATCACGTTTAATTCACCGCGATTCCCAAAAGCAAGGGAACATTACACAATACACAATGTGATAATGTGCCGTGACGGTTTTGTTAATAAAGAGCAGACGCTATTATTGATTCCACGCCGACCACTCAACGTCGATTCCTGGACGCCACATTTTATTGAAATGAAAAATAATAATTGATTATTTTTAGACGCTCATTGCCTACCATATAACCATATTAAAGCATGCCTCAAACGGTGTGAAACGTGCTGAGAAACATATCTTTGATTACTTTAACTAGCCTCTAAGTAAGTTATTAAATCTCAGGTTCGATTCCATCTATCATACAGGGGAAGAAACTACAAAGTTTGGATTCTCCGAGCGAATCATTTCTCAAATTAATAAGCAATTAGGTATATCATACGACATGACAAATAAAAGGTAGATATAGTCTATACAGCAGTCACACTTTTTTAAAAATTGAAAACCCTTTAAATATTTATTTACTCTTAAAATCATGTGAGTTTTGTTAAATACAGAAAAATAGATCATTATTTATTATTATTATTTAAAAAATAAAATATTTCTCAACATAAGTACTTTATCTCCGTTACTGTTTTTAAAGTTCTACAGAGTATGGATAGAGACTTTCCCTAACGACGATTTCACAACTTTTAATATGTAAGTAAGAGGTCTTATTTAAAAATACATATATAAAAATTTTGGGATAATGAAATGTCAATTACAAACGGATTTCCACAGCATTCAATCTAGTCCCGTTAAAGTTTTTGATTATAGTATAAATAAATATTAACAAATTTTCGAGTCTAGTAGTTCGGAGACATAATTGTTGGCCGACTGATCAAAAGCATGACTGAGCATAGATTCGAAAAGGATAGACGGTACACTGAACTTTATCTCACAGAAGGGAAAACTTTTATTAAGTTCAATAGTAGTCCAGACAAATCAGTTCGAAATAAGGTGTGATCAAAAATAAACGGTTCGTCTAAAAGTCATTTGCAAAAATATTATTTGATTGCATTGGCTATCGATTGGTAATAAAGGAAAGGCAAAAGATAGTGCCAAGAAAAACCACCAAGCGTTTTAAAAAGTAAATTCTAGAATATTGATTCTTCTTCAGTGGCATTTACGATCAATAAAATAAATCAGAGGGCAATATTTAACACTTTGAAATGCCATAATGTCAGTCACAAGATAATTGGACTGAGAATTCAATTAATCTAAAAAAATTGAGGACAGACTAAATGTTTTTCTTCTTAAAAGTTGTTTTTAATCTTTATTTTCAGACAGTCATCTTTTTTTATTAACTAGTGATTTCATTTATAAACTTGCATAGCTTACTTCTCATTTGTCACTTCATTAGTCTGTCTTTTTCCAGCTATTTAGCCTATTTTGTGACATCGTCATGGGGACATTTTTTTAAATCAACAAATACAATAAATAGTAGTTTTTTTCTATTTTCACTATTTATCGATAGAAACATTTTAATGATACATATCTAATTGCAGATTTAAGTATTAGGTCAGTATCAGTGATAAATGACATCAATCTTAAACATAACAATAGTGCCATACAAGATGATAAATTCAATGCTCAATAGATCGATGACGGAAAAAATATTAATAATTCTAAATAACACATAATTCTAAATTAATCTGTAGGTACTATTACTAATTTATTTAGAATTATTTGAAAACGAACGTTAGAACAAGTCTCGAGAGATCAAAACTTGGTATCATAAAACCGTTGAAGTGTCTTTAACGCGTTGATCGATACCTTCCTTAGATTACCGGTTAATCTCAGGCGGTAATTACTCAATTTGAGTCAATTTACCCAAGACAGGAGGCGACTGGGAGGCGATAGGATCAAAGGACCGACCAAGATTACAGGACAGGTGGGTGGGTGAAGTGGTGATGATTGAGTGGTAATGAATGATAAAGATGGCGGCGTTAATTTTCAAATTAATGTGACAACTACAAAATGTATGATTATAGGAATGTAAATAAATATGTAAACGTAATTAATTAAGGTTTAGGATACGTAATGTATTTTGGGGTTTCTACCCATCATACTAAACGACTTTTGTTCTACAACAAAGAAAGTACATACTCTCCATCTTCATACGAAATTGGTCCATCAGCTGAATCAATTTGTATAAATACTTAGTCCAAAATTTCGTCGTTAAACAGAAGTATGAATGACTAGAAGCCCCACTTAACGAGTCTTACACCTTCTTTGTTACACCCTATCTATTGCATAGTATGTATGTATAGTAAAAATAACTCTGTATTTATGTATAATAACGCCATCTTAATAATGGTTCTTAAATTAATGTTAAAGTTACCCTCTGACAGATCCTGACCTCCAAGAACAATGCACTAATTCGTCAATAATTAAAAAGTCGCTCAACATAAAGAAACTGTATCGACCGCGTCAAACACCCATTGATTTACGACTCCGATAATCGGAGGCATAAAACTAACGGAATATAAACGATGTCATAACCTATAAGCCCGCCTCGCCTAGTCGTGTATGGCTTTTATGGTATTTATGGGCGACACAGCGACGCATGCCTGACTATAATTATAAAACGGACGCGACCTAAATACAGGACCCGTGAAAGACTATTTCCAGTCAAAACGGAACGGACCAGGTACTTACTATATTTCAAAATAGTGCCACTGTTATGCCTCACATATGAAATAACTGAGTCTATAATGGACTACGGTTTACGAACGCTTCATAAACCTGCAATTCTGTATTGACTTGACACAAATTGAAGCGTTTTTGAGGTGCACTATTCGGTTCAAGCAGCATTTTGGCCGAAATTGCCACGCATATAAAGGACTAACATATAATTGCATAGGTATCCATCCAACAATAGCTGCAGCCAGATACAAAGCAGACGGGATGCAAATAACAAAAATCAATACTGGTGAACGCAGCCCAACTTGCACAAAATTAACACATCCACACGAATTCCAGTGCTTTTTATACCGTCTAGATGTAGTAAAATGTTTTGTTGATTTTGTGTACGTACGTTCGTATTGACAATTTGAGACCTTAAGAAAGTGACTACTATTGTCTAAGAAAGAAATAGTACAGTCACCAAAAATAAACAGAAATTCGTAAGTTTTGACTAAATTGGCCTATGGGCTGGTAGATTTTTAAAAAAATCGAAAAAAGTTTTGCCTGGCAAAACTTTTTATGCATTACACTAAGTAACAATAACATTGTTAAGATCCTGAATATCTACCGAATTCTATTGATTTATAATCCATTCAACTGCATTTCCAGACAGAATTCTCAGACAGCAGAACATGCGTACATGAACAATAGATCATCGGATATCCTGTTGGGAACGCTGGCGGCCTAATAACTAGCGCGATAAATCCTGGATACACACCTATAGCTGACAAGTTGCACTCTTGCGGCACTCATTTCTGCAACTCAACTCACAACTGCAGGTGGAGGCTTAAACCTGAACTTACATGAAGATTATGATTCAAAGAGGCATTATCAGGTACTTAAGAAGGTAAGGTAAATTATATACAATAAGATCTTAATTACTCTGCACTAGTCGAAAAGTAATTACTTCAGCTGGTTTTAAGCCACGATCCGATCGCCACTTATCTATCTCTCAGGTATGAAGCATAGAACTTTTCCTTTCCCCTCGTTCTAAATCCGGATTATTTGAAGAACTCTAGAGCTGGGCTTAAAGCTAAACCTTGTCTATGTGGGACGTATGGAACCTCTAAGTAAGTGGTTGAGAGACTGGAGTAGGGAGACGTTTGAGCGGACCTGTTGACCTAGTGCCTAGAGCCCGCGGCTAAAACTTCGCTTGAATTGCATTGCACCTGGGCTTAAAACCTGTCTTGTAAACCCTCTATAATATCATATGCGCCTAGTAGACGTGGCTTACGTTTTTCATAGAATATGTATTGCAGTATTTATAGGGGAGACATTTAAATTGGAAATCGAAAGTGGAAAATTCAAAACATTTTTAAAGAGGATGGAAGAGGACGGTACGATTGGATAACGGACCAGCAATGCATGCGGCTGACGTTTAATTTTGGGAACAATAAGAGCCAGACCAGAAGCGAACAGAACGGTGAACAATTAGAATTTCGTCCAAAATCCTTTTGCTCTGACTTAATTATGATGTGAGCTTCAGATTTCACTGAGCTTTACAGTTTGCTTGGTTTAATTTTCAGATAACGAACGCTTAAACTATGATGTGGGCTGTAGAGGAATAATTGTTTGCGCAACGGAATAACGTGTAATGCTTAAGTACTTGGCGTTATACAGGCTGTTAAAAAAGTGCGTTTGAAATTTTAAGGGGTTACTCAGGATCAAGTATAAAACCCAGGAAAAATAATGAAAAAATCCGCTCTTCAAATTTTTTTTTTCAGTTTTTCATACAAATTCTTGATTCACTATTCAGATTTAGTAGTAGAACCCACTGTTAATTTTTTTTCAGAAGGACCTTATACAATAGCTTTATTATCGTGTAAATTAATGCTTAACTGCTATTGTTTGCTGACGTAAGTGGCACATATTATACTATAGAAATGAATTCCAAGAAAAATACGTTTATTTTCAAACATACTACGCCAAAAAGCTTCATAGTTGCTTCTATAAACATTTCATCGTTTAAAGATCGCCGATGCCACAAATTCAAGTGACAAGTCGTATCCGCTAACAGATCATCTACCTTCATAGGTGTAGTGCCCACTATCCACTCTTAAGTGTGGGATCGTTGACCCACTGAACCTAAGGCCCTAAGCGACGACTGTGCAGGCTCGATTGCTGAGTTATCAAGAAGTTGCCTACATTATCGACTTAAAGTTTTTAGTCACTAGCTTATGGGAACCTGATTGATATAGCGTTTATAGAAAAAAAAATTTTTTCATCTGTCGTTGGTAAGCGGTCAGTTTAAGCACAGATTAGATAATAGGGTTAAGTATTTCATATTCTCACCTCCTCTCACATGGTAAGTGACGACGATGCTGAAGATAGAAGCGGTCTTACCTACCAAGATTACTCAATGCAATCGTAGGTAACTAGCCAAAGCCTCTAAGACTGAACAAATCCATGTAAAATATATGTATACCAGAATTTTATATTCAATATGATTTAAAGTTTGAGCTGAGTCACTTGGTGTATTGAATTTTTAACGGAAACCTCATCGTAAACAATGACATGTTCAAAGAATGGAATGAGTGTATGCAGTCAATAAATTAACTGTTTAATATACATATACAGATAACCGTGTGAATTGTGATAAATGGTCAAAAATATACCGTGTGACTTGAAAGCTTAGACTGTTAAGCTTTCGCTAAATCATCCACCCATCCATCAATGAAATTGAATTTAGTGAAAATGACTCCTACGAGGCGCATTGAACCTAAATCCATATCTGTTACGAAACGCTCAGGCTTCAAATATGCTGACGAAAGAAGTCTTTATAGAAACGACATGACTTGATACTTTTTAATCTAACGTCTAGATACTCTTTATTACAATCATGTCATGCATGTTTTACAGATTAGTCCTAACAATGCGAACATTATAACGAGCGAGAACAAATCGTTCATTACAGATCATAACAACCAAAAAATTAAATAACCAACTTAACAAAAAATACACAACTGAAAACCCTATCTCCATGGGGTATCAAGACGAATAATTCCAATATGAATCGAGCAGTTTTGCCTTTAAACAGTAAAAATGAAACATATCAGTACGTCTATTTGCGAAGTATCAAATAAGTTGGGATGCATCCGATACCAATACCGATACCGATATATCGGCGATACTTCGGAGTTGCCGATATATTGGTATCGGCAATATTTTTATTCCCGTTACAACGATACTTTTAAAGAGTCCGAGAAAAATGAGCCCCTGTCCATTCTGAGCTGTAATTCTTTCAAAGAAGTCGAGAGGTACCTAAGGCCTCCTAATATATCGAAAGACGCAGATCTGCTTGTTTTCTAGCGCAATGACATCTATATAACCCAAACTTGAAAAAAATGCGCAGAGGTACTTTATTTTTCAAGTTAGTTCTGTCGAATCAGCTGAGAGATTATTTTTACCGCAGTTCTTATTCAAACAGACCTGCGAAATCACCTGTCTCCACAATACTTGAGAATACTTTGTTTTTAAAACAAAAATCTTATCCTAGTTTGGGGCCATATGACTGTGTTTTTAAATTCACCAAGCGTATCGGTATCGGAATCGGTATCGCCGATATTTTTATAAGAGTATTGGTATCGTATCGGCAAAAAGGCGTATCGATGCATCCCTACAAAAAGACATCTTATCAAGATATGGAAAAATCTGAGATTGGCAGAAAAAGCGAATTTTAAGATAAGAATGAAAATTGTTTTATACATACGTGCAAACATTGCTACAAATGTTTTTCGTACATAAAATAACTTTTTGGTGACCTTATAAGTATAAACAAACCTTCCAAATACCCAGTTCGTTACATCCTTTCAAGATAAGAGCTCTGAAAAATAGAAAAATGGAGCACATGTCCGATGAAGCACAAAAGAACATTTACAAAGCAATGCGCAACTAACGATTCTCCAATTTCACGGTCTACAAGCGTACACTAATGTACATGACCCGATGTGCGATATTCCAAGCAATGATGTCAACCCACCAGCATCAATGGTAAAAGAAGACCCACTTGATTTGTCAGATAGAGCCTCGTTATAGGTATCTATAGGTTATAAACACGTGATTTCGTTATGAATTTGGTACGTCTGGTTCGAAATACTGTGTAGGCTTCATAAATTATACTTTTTATTCCACCTGACCTGACATGCGAACAGCGGCCCCTATTATATCGCCAAATTGAACAGCGGAAACAAAATTTGCATAGAATTTTAAACGTAAATGAAAATACCATTTTCATCGCTCGTCTATGTAAATGTGCCACCGAAACGTAACTTTGTTAGTGGCATAGGGATGTGGCTAATGGATTGCGCTATCCATTCGCTAGCTGAAAGTGCAAGCAAGGCTTTCTCCGGAATGTTTTCGACGACCTGAAAACTCAGGTTGCGAGCTCGATTTCCATTTAGGCCACCGCTCCAGCGGGTATAAAGTCAGTTTAATAGCCCGTGTCGTAAGGACTCTCTATAAGTAGGGCGTGTAAGTGACATTTCGCGAAATATGAAATTGTAAAGTCGCCTCTAATGAACGAATCGATAATTTGTAAGAGCAATCTCAACAAACTTGCGAGAGCGCCGACTTTATGAAGTACCGCCAATGAGATCATCTCGCTCTTATCACGTGGCACAATTCTAGCCTTATTATTCTTAGGGATAGACGGTTGTTGTCTGGTATTGCACTAAGCATCACGTGATCACGTGTAGAATATTTTTTACACCTATGAATGTGCGCTACGTCACCATTGTACTTATTGGTAGACAGAAGTAAACTCGACACTTTTTTTAAAACGATTTAATAGTTAAAGGATAATAAGAATATTTCCGAGACGTCAATGACCTTCGACGGCTCAGTGTCCCAAATAAAATATTGCCGACTCATTATGGCGGCTGTAAGTCATTGATTTAGTTCCGCGTGGCTACCGTTACCATGAACAATGGGGTTCATATTCGGAGTCGGTCACCCCTAAAGAGTACATTTCTCCATGCTATGTCCAATAGTTCCGCTTCTCGTACAGCACTCGCTCCAATTGGTCACAGACGTTTTCCGGCACTCCAGACATATTTCCGATGGCAAATAATAATCCGCTGCCCAGGTTTGTCTGGTTGTGTTCAACAGAAAGTTATTTTCAAATTGGATACTATGCAAATAAGGCTGGATTACCCGCTGCTGAATTATTAACAACGTTCCAATGAATTTTCAGGTTTTTGAACGAGGAAATTCAATTAAAATTTATGTTAATTTACTAACAATACACTTTTGATTCTTATGATAGCAGCCATCACAACAATCTTGTATTTATTAGACTATACCCAAAGGAGTTCAAGCGACAAAAGATACTACTTTCCGTATTTGGGATGCCAAGCCAAGAGAGTTGCACCGTAATCTGTTCCGTGCCGTTTTAATGTTCTCTCCAAATATTCCGAAAGTTGCATCTATAACCGTATGGTCCATTCCTTAAGTTTTCAATGGATTCTTCACGGCTTTTGGGAAGTCAATGATCTGCGTGAGCTCCTGAAGATTCACCTAAATTGTCCATGAACTTGTTTCGGGAACAAATTGTATTATGATTCCGGAGCTAGACTTGTTTGCGGTGACACTAGCAAGTTGAGAACAAGGAACACAAACTCTCAGACACGGCTTAGTTCGTTGAATAATTGCTAAACGCTGTGCGATGCCCGCCTTAAGAAAGGACTATACATATTCCAAGTTGTCATTTGTAGAACCAGAGTTCATAACTGAGGGTAAAGTAACAATAGTCAGTTATATGAAACAGTAAATTTATTCTGAGACAAGCTCATCTCGCGTGGGATGGCACACCCTGCGCCTTGGCTTATTGTAATTTGTAATGACAGTACAAGTAGGCATTTCCCGAGAATTACCGACGAAGTAATTTAACTTTACAAAAGCTATTGAATAACTTAACATTTATAAAAGGCGGCCGCCTCAAAACAAACATATTCGATGTTTGTAGATTTGAGTTTGGATAAAATAAAGTACGTGGCTATGGCTATACCATGCATGTTATGTGCGCCCACGCAGTCATAAACTTTATAAGAACAGTAACAAGTGACATTTGACTGCTAGAGAAAATATTCCATAATAGATAGTAAAAAATAAATAAATAAATGAAATTAGTCTTTTATGTACAAACTTTGCTTCTGAAATTTCTCATCCACGAGATAAAAAATACGAGTGCAAAAACAACAAAAGGCTAATTTGGTTTTTTCTGCAGGTACGTGATTTTTATTCTAAACTCTCTTTTCTCCACTTTACCCGTAGAATTAACAAGTTCTTATCAGTTTTACAAGGCTGATATTGCGGTTTTATTTCCCTTTTACCTCCATAAGGAACCGCTCTGTAGTCCTGTTACCACTTTCAGGCGTTAACGATTTTCGCCGTATACTCGGCAGCGATTGGGCCTCACCGAATGCATATTAGATGAGGTCTATAATAGGACTATACCGAGTTTGGCTCTCCGAACGTTACTCCACAATGATATTTTCGGAACCTTCCAGTTGTTAACCTGAAACGAATAGAGACCGTTTCGGAGTACTTCGCCCTGTTCCGTGTCAGTTTTGTTTCTATTACAGACCTATTCATGGACTGGGTAAATTTCTTTTTCAAATAAAACAAGCGAGCTTCATCGATACTTATATTTTAAGGTTTTATTTACGGCTGCACTATAATCCCTTCCAACAGTGAAAGAACATTAACGATAACGATGATTCTTAGGCAATAAATTGAACATAATGTATTTTGGAAATTTGTTTTGAACAGCCCATAGATTACCTATCAAAAGCTGTAACTAGTTACATCACTCACGTCATATAAACTGCTTGAACAAACTACATCGTCACCTTTTCAACACAGATCAAGTCTGTTCTTATAAAAGTGTTCGACCATCCATAAACAGTTCTAATTTTAACTTCGTTAAAATCTATTAACAGTCATGGAAGGTTAGAAGCGCTGTTTGTCTCACAATGAGAACATCAAGTGACGACTACTGAACTAGAAGCTGCACTTTCTTTATTTTGAGTAGTACTCAGTAAGGAGTAAGTACGTAATATCCTTTTGTGTAAGTTTTAAGCCTTTGAATATGAAGTGATGACAGAATAGGCAGAATACCTCTGCTTATTTAACAATAAGTACATAACCAACATAAGAAAACAAGCACTTCCCTTTAGGCTTTTTTAAGAAAGCTTTTTGTGTTTTCGGCTAATGCAATGTTTATGGCACCCTCATAAGGATTTTGTTTCTCTTTCGGCAGATTTACATACAGGACTGCCTATTTTAATGCAATGAGTACTTATTCAAATAAAAAATTGGATTAGTTGTAGCGTAATTTATTAGGTATAGTTCTTCAAAGTAGCTTTTCAAATCAAATGCACTCTAATCAATAATTTCAATGAGTGTAATCATAATCTAGATAAATGTAGTCTTTTTTCAAACGCCTCTTTGACACATATAGTCTGAGACGCAAAATGTTGGTAATACAATAATTTTAAACACGATCCGAATAAGTGTTTACACAATTTATAGCTTAGGGCTTCTGTTTTGAACTGAATAAGGAACGTTGCCGAATTGCACATAAAAGTATCGCCTTTTTGTAATTTAAATCACCAGGCACCTATCACGTCTAACCTGGCCATGCTCGACTTATGTAATCTCAAGCTCTACATGTACTGTACATAAGTATTTCTAGCATCTTAAAAAGCAGTTGCACTTTATAGGAATCTGACGATTTTCGCCTTAACAATCTACCATTGAACCACAATCTACCATTGAACCGTTGCGGTAAAGCGTTCGTGCGCACAGTCATTTATTCCCAATATTCAACACGCAGATTGCACGGTTTCTGTTCCGTCCGAGTCGGAAATAGGTCACCATGGTTCGGCCGGGTTGCGCAAGATAACACCTTTAATGTCCCCATAAATTTTGTATTAAAAATGTTACGTTAGCGTACACAAAATGTCGGCGTTAATGTTATGGTGTTTGTAACTAATAACAAAACATAAAAGCAGGTAAAGGTGTCGCTATAGTGTCTGTATCTAACTGCATATTGTATACAGGTGTGACAAAATTGGTGCAAAACCCGGTAACGGGGGCTACTGGCTACTACTCATCACTGAACGACTTTTGTTCTACGACTTTCCGTAAATAGCAAAAAAAGGACTCTCCATACAATATTGGTCAAAATAGCGGAACAACTAGAGTCCAAATTTTTTTTGCGATTTCATCAAAATCTTAGAACAAAAGTTAAATTTTAGGGTCCTACACATGACTTGTTACACCCTGTATAATATAAAAGATACATTACTTTATTTGCCGTTTCAAATAAATTCAAAGTTGCTGGTACTTTAGTGTGAAATCAAATGCAAAGAGAACAAAACCAAAGCGAAGCGAAGACCAAAATATAATTTTAGGAGATGACATTAATTTGTGAATAGAGCTACCTACTATATTTTTCGAAAGGCAAGGACTAAACTAACGAGTATAAAACACAAGAACATAATTTATATTCTAAATTGGTATAGTAATTAGAAACTAAGTTGTTCCATGTTGTTCCGTTAGATATACTTGCTCTAATAGTAACGTACATTTTAGTCAGATTATTCGTTATCTTAGGTGTCAGAGAACTGGTCTTTGGTGCCGTTATAAGTAATTATAATTTCGAGCTTCTTTAAACTATTTCGTGTTTCAAACATGTTTGAATAAATTTGCTCATTGCGAGTACCTATCACATCTGAATAAAACTAAAGCTCAAATTAACAAAACGTTAAAGTTAAAGTTAACAAAGTCCTTACGACCATTTTGAAATGACATAAACTTTAATTACTTCTCCGATGTTACACAAAGGTCTTGTAGAAATGGTCCCATAGAGTTAACACCTTCCGCGTGAAATGTATTGGATTTTACGGACTACGAACACGCAATTCATACTGATCTCTCCTAGCTATTACGTAGAGACACGTGATTCTATGATTTTAAATTCAAAACAAGTGCCGACGTAATTTAACCGTGCAATTCTTGACTTAGCGCACGTGAAAGAATTAAGAGATGGAGCGAGGAGAGATAAATTATACATTCTTATAGGGATATAATATATGGCTGCGAGCAATTTTCAATTAACGAAATTTTAAACGATGAAAAAGTTATTTATATGTATTTGGAATCTCCTCATATAAGTAAGTAAATATTCTTTATTGTATCTCGGAATAAAACTATAAACTTAAATATAACTGTAGGCCGTGCAAATGTCGCCTAATGGCTTTGAGATCATTTTTCCAGGTATTATTATCTGTGGTGATTTGATCAATTAATTAGTAACTAGCCGGGAGACCGAGCGTCGCTCGTACAATCGGAGTTTTTATAAACTAAGATAACTTGTATAGTAGTACATATAAGATATATTTTCTATGAAAAATTTGGCAGAGTGTTGTTTTAGTCGGTAGTGACCTTCTAAGGGACTAAAGGACAAGCAATATTTGTTCTAAAAATATCTATAATATTTTTTTATAATTTGATTATATTGAAAACAAAAAACCGTAATTTGTGGTTTACGATTTATGACGTATTAAAAAAAAACTACTTACTAGATCTCGTTCAAACCAATTTTCGGTGGAAGTTTGCACGGTAGGTAATGTACATCATATATTTTTTCTAGTTTTATCATTCTCTTATTTTAGAAGTTACGGGGGGGGGGGGACAACACACACATTTTACCACTTTGGAAGTGTCTCTCGCGCAAACTATTCGGTTTAGAAAAAAATGATATTGGAAACCTCAATATTATTTTTGAAGACCTATCCATAGACACCCCATACGTATAGGTTTGATGAAAAAAATTTTTTGAGTTTCAGTTCTAAGTATGGGGAACCCCCAAAATTTATTGTTATTTTTCCAATTTGTGTGAAAATCTTAATGCGGTTCACAGAATACACATACTCACCAAGTTTCAACAGTATAATAGTTCTTACAGTTTCGGAAAAAAGTGGCTGTGACATACGGACGGAAAAATATTCAATGATACGTAATATTATAAAGTTGTTCATCCTTTATTATGATATTAGTCAGTAATATCGATCAGTTTTGGCGACTTTTTAGAGATTTTCTTATTGTAAATGTTATCAGCGTCATCTAGTTGAGTTTAGAGAAAGCCGTGGAAAATTCCCTATGGGGAAGAAAACGCAAAGTTATTTGCAGATGGCGCTACGAACGCTTGACTCATAACAACTTTCAATTAGTTCCGCGTTTTTTATTATCGAGGTGTTGTAATTAATTTTTTTTCTGTAAAATTGTTAAATGGAAAATGTATGCGACTTGGACTGTTCCTCAATCAAAGGCGAAGTTGAAAACTACATAATTGAAAACGTTAATTTTCTGACGTCTTCTTCATCCGAGAACCTTAAGGAAATTAATGATTTCCATTATTATGGCAACCAATCGCCACACAACGCGGTATTTTTTTTAATAATCTTATGTTTAGTTCACGTAAACATTTTTTTCTATACGTTTTGACAGTTAGTATGAGTCAAGCGATATCAGCGCCTCTAACGGCGAGCTTTGTCAGTTTTCTTCCACATTGTCAAACACGAGGCAGGGGGCGGCACAATCATCAGGTATGTAATTCACTTATATGGCGAAAGATGGCCCTATTTGTCTCTAAAATACAAAGCGGTTAAAATATATTTTTTTATCACTCTTGTCTTTTTATTTATTTACATAAGTTCACACAAAATAAAAAATAAAAAGACAATAAAAACTATAAAGTAGTCTCATGGGTGGGATTCGAATCCGGACCTCAAAGCAGTAAAACGCGAGTGGTTAGCACCAAAACCGCCAGTCCACCAAAGTACTTACAAGCGATGGTTAAAAATAAGCATCATATGCGTTCTTCTTTTATGTAATTTCGCTCATATCTCCCTTAAATGATTTTTTTCGAAAATAATTCCCTCGTAGATCGATTTCTGGTGATTTTTAACCCCAAATCCTAGATTTTCGTCAAAGAGTTTCAAGCCGTTTTCGAAATCGTCGGGACACTTAACTCGTTTAATAGTATAAAATAAATAAATAGGATAGCAGTAGCTATGACAAATGAAGGGGAGAGAATAAATCGAATTCTACATACTTAAGTAATTAATATGTATAACAACACAGTTATAAGGTTGTGCATTTACTAGAGTAAAATACAACCGGTTTCGGTTTAGAGGGTCCCTACTGCTAGGACAATGAGTCACTTCTCATAGCTCGGGAATCCTGTACTCCACATACCTACGAGGGCCAAGTCCTGATTGTTGAAGGCCGTGGGGGCTAGTGGCCCCAGCGTCAAAAATTTTCAAGTCGCCTATGAGGCATGACATGGCTAAGGGACTGCCATCTCATCTAGTAATAACACGGAAGCCTTAGGCTTGCGAAGCACGGAAGTGGTCAAGTTAAATGCCACTACAGTCAAACCAATCTATAAAGACTTATCCACCTGATATTCCCTCCAAAATTATTTCTACCTGACTATTGAATGAAGAGTTATCTGAGCAAAAATGTTCAAGCGATATGATTTCTTGGCCCAGATTTGCCGGTTCGCCGACCGATTTCGTGGTGCAACGTTTAACAGGTGAATTTTGCTCTGGAACGACGACGTTTCCGATGGAATTGGTATTTTCGGAGAAGTCAGTTCTATTTTGAAATATATTAACAGGATGGTTAGGCTACGAGTGTCGAGTTATACTGACTGTAATTGAAAATGGGACAAAGTTTACTACGCCTTGTGTCGCGCGTGGGGGCTAATGAATCTACGGCTGGAAATGCTGGAATATGTAGGTTAATTAGTTTTTTAAGCAACCATACCTAACTTTTTGAGTCTTCAGTACCGTGCAAGTACATTGTGAGCAACATAAAGTTATTCTATGGAATGATGACAAATTTCGAGTTCTTGCACGGAACTCGCCCTAAAATCAGCGCTATAAATACGGCTAAAAACTTTGTAATATTCTTTTCGAAAGATTTTACTTTAACCTCCTTATAAATTTAGAAAAAAAAATACAATTTGATGATTCTTCACAACCAGACTGAATCAGATTACTTTGTATTCGATAGCTGAATCTACAAATGGAAATCTGTGTCATCTGCAGCCAGCCTTAGGCATGGCGATGGCGTGGCGGCGTCAGGGTGTCGCTAGTCGCAACCCGGGAATGTTTCATAATAAATAAACATAACCATAGATAAGGCTTTATCTCAATAAAGCAAGAAGATTAGATACAGTTCGTGCCAGACTCCAACATTTGCGTATTTTACCGAACCTAGTTAGGAGGAGAATACGTGGTGATAGAAGTTTCAATGGAGGTTAGTTGAAAAAATGGGTGTGTTTATCGTTGTATTTTCGCTGCACGCGTGTGACCTATATTCAAACACGTTCTCTGCATGAAATAGTCGCCTTTTATTTATAATATATTCATATAACTATGTTTACGTTTACGACAAATATAAATGGGATAGCTTACAATGCTCTAATTTTGACTGAATTGTTTAATTTACTTATGTGTCTCTTTTTTCAACTTGTACTTAATAGAGTAGGTATACCTATGTGGTTTGAGATAGGTAAATAGGTACGATAAATAGAAATTTTATAGAAAGCTTTCTTCGTATAGGTATGAAGGTGTAGGTCGAGCAAGAGCATTTTTGTAGCACGTAGAGAGACTGCAATATTTTGATTTCGATTTTTAAATTTTGGGCATTATCATTAATATCCACCACCCTACGTCAAAATTCACTCTCGAGGCCAAAGCTTTAGCTTAGGTACATCCTTCTTTTATGTCCTCATTTAGATTTTATGGTGCCACCGTAACCAGATACGCGTGAAAAACATAACCCTCTCTTTGCTCTCGCGCAGTCGGGGAATAAAGGAGCCCCGCAAATCGTTTTTTTTTTAATACGAGCAGAATCGGGACTCTAGAAATAGAGTGTTACTTAGAGCACACGTGAACGCTAGGCTCCGAAAAAACAAATAAGCGAGCCGACTTCCGTTATGCCAGTAATCTTTTTTAACTGACTTCAAAATGGAGGAGGTTCTCAATTTGACTGAAGTTGTTTTTTTTTGTATATATGGTACGCGATTACTCAGCCAATTATAAATCAATCTTGATGATTCTATTTTGTTTGGAAGGTAGGTAATACTTCAGAGGTGGTCCCATATAAATTTTATCTTAATTGATTCAGCGCTTTTTGAACAATTCAATAATAACAAAAAACATAGCAAAATTCGAAGTGTTATGATTGAAGTCGGTTTTTTAACATGTTCAGCATTGTCAATTATTAAGTGCAATTATTTATCTACGTATGTTGCACTTTACTGTTTTTGTACCGTTTATTGTAAAACGGCTTTGAAGGAGTTTGAAATTCGAGGTGTCCTCAGATCAATATATATAGGATAAATTAAAGATTAATATAAAGGATACATTTTATTCAGTCGGTTATTGGGTTTATGAACGATCTGAAAATATGCTTTTTTTACACCGGCGACTTTCATGGTCGGTTATCTTTTTGTACCCACCCACAAATTTATAAATGGGTACCAACAACTAACGTCCATGTATTTAACGGTATTATAAAGAAAATAATAAAATCAACGTACCTTTTAAATTTGAAGCTATACCACTTTCTGAAGTAGTTGTTTAAATTCCAAATGTAGTTTTTTGTTGGCTAAACACGCTGTTCCTCACACCCAGTCAATAACAACAAAGCTTTGCAGTTAGGGGCGACAACACTGCTTTTCGTCTATTTTAATACCACAATTCGGCGAAAACTCATGCACTGATTAATATTTAATTTAGTTCCGAACGACTTTAATTAATAATAATAATTAACTAATATATTAATAATGATAAAAACTACAATGATGAATTTAATAACTGGCTAGCGATCGTCAGATCCACCCACCGACCACACCGCGCAACTGCAACGAAAACAATCGACTGACAGTGACAGATGTGCGTGATGCGTTGATTTTTTTTTTTTTGTTTGGTTCTTTCCTGCTTTTGCAAGGAAAAGGCAAAGGCTTCTCTGGCCATACAGCCTATTCTTACGTAGTTTGCTCTTCTCTAAATATTTTTCTATTTCATTTGAGTTCTCATTTATCAATTTCTGTCGTCTTTAACTTTTTCTCTATTCTTCAACAAAATGATAGCACTTTTGATGAAAATTTCATGGACTTCTTGAGAGCACTCGAAACACAGTCTACACACTTTTATTTCATTATCCTACATATTAGATACTTAAATGGCACTTTATTGAACAATACACTATCAATATTATGCATTAAAAACCACGATATCTATTTTTTCGGATAATAAAACAAAAATGACAAACTCTTGCCGCGAGTTCCCGCCAAAAAGTCGTGATGCGTTGAATTTGACAGACACAAATGTGTTGCCATTTATTATGCACCTAGTTAGGCATTTGCACTACAATTATTTCCGCGCGTTTTTTTCCTCACAAAAAACTTCGAAACTAGGCAGTATGGCCACAAAACATAGATACTAGGTCCGCTCAATACGCTCACTAAAATGCTAAGCATATACATGCTTATTATAGTTCATTCCAATCAAAAAAAAATCAAAACGTAAACAAAATCAACAAACTTATGTATAAAAACAAATTAAAAAGCTATTACATCAATGGTATTGTACAAAAGACCGACTCATTTGCACCAGATAAACCTCTGTGAGGTTTTGTTGTGCACTCCATAACATAACCGTGTATTGTGTATGTGTTGAATATTCAATAAATAATAATATTCTATTCTATTTTTCTATTTGGCATTCCACATCTCATTCCGAGCGTGATTTTGCCAATGTCTAGTGAAAAATGGGAGAATCTTCAATAAAAAAAATGGCGAAACGCCAATGTCAAGTGAAAGTGACGACTCTAAGGGTGATGGGCACTTAAAGACGCTCCACGTGGTGGTTTGCTGCTGGAACTCGGAAAACGGAGCTGTCTCCTGAGTTAATCCTCTTCTTATTATCGCTTATCTCAAATCGGGATCACAGCTATTTCTCCATCACAAAAATAACGTTGAAACTATTCTAAAACGGTAATAATTGTAAAATTAACTTAACAGACGTGTGCTCGGTACAAGTCCCGGCAACCAACCTAAATAATAATAATAAATAATTACTATGGAACTGACACATGTCAATGTCTTCTGCATACTACGTTTGTTTACCCTTTTTTTTTTTATTGGAATGAACTATAGACGTATACGATCGTGTTGTAGGCAAGGTCACGACTCACGATACCACGATCACAAGTAACAGAGAGTCCCCTCATGTATATACCGGCATATAGGTACCTACTACTGACCTCTGCGCAAGGGTTGTCACAACATTCAATTTTTTTTTATCGAAATCTCGTAGACTGAACTCGAAGAGATAACATAGGCATTGCGGCGAGACTAACTGCACAGGAAGTCACTGACGAGAGAAATCAACCAAGAAATACCTAGGTACGAGAAGTTCTTAGTCTTATCATAAGTATTATCATTAGCCAAATGACGTTCACCTTGGGTCCACCATCCTTCCATATTTTAGGTACGAGTCCCTAATTGTGCTAAGTACGTAACTATTAAAATTTAATCAAAATACTTAAGTGCGTGCGTTCAATGACATTGCCGATTAATAAAAAAAAGTAAAAGAGAAATTAATATTAACTATTACCAAATTATTACTGTATGTTTAGAAATTAAATACCTAATGCTTGCTTAATGCGCGTTGTCTGAATATTTTGATATCACACACTGCTGTTGAAGCTTTTAAAATCGTTGTTATATTTTTAATTTTCTGGGGCTATACATACTTTAGCGAGTTGAGCGCGTTCTTCGCTATCATATGCATTTTGAACATATTTCACATTATATCATAATACTTATTTCATGAATCATTATTAAAAGGTAATGTTGCGCAGTCATGTAAATATACCCAAAAAAATACACGGACATATGTGATTGTTTATTCCTTACCTGTCCACGTTAGCCGGCAACGAAAAAAAAGATAATTTACTATTTCTATTACAGTTTAGACAGCCGAATACACAACAGTTTCTAAAATATATTTTTTCATCCGATGTCATAGTGATTCGTAACAAATCCCGTCCTGTCGTTTACGCGCGCGTGACAACCCTGACTGTGCTATCGTGACCTTGCCTAGAACAACCGTATACGTCTATAAGCATGTATATGCTTAGGATTTTAGTGGGTTGTATTGAGCGGACCTTCTGTGTCTATTTTGTGTTTGTAGTTGTACTTTGTATTAGTGGATCTTCTGTGTCTATTTTGTGGTATGGCAGTCAAAACCTTTGCTTTAAAAAAAATGTTTTACGTGACAACTGACAATGACAGAGGACTTTTTGGCGGGAACTCGCGGCAAGAGTTTGTCATTTTTGTTATATAGATATCGTGTTTTTTAATGCATAATGCCATTTAAGTGTATAATATGTAGGATAATGAAGTAAAAGTATGTAAACTGTGTTTCGAGTGCTCTCAAGAAGTCCATGAAATCTTCATCAAAAGTGCTATCATTTTGCTGAAGAATAGGAAATTTAAGTACGAAAGAAATGGCTTTGGCCTTAATTGAATTTTCCTACAAAGACGAAGAAATACGGAAGAAATGGCTTTTAGCCTTTAAATACGACAGCAGATTTATAACAGACTAGGCTGTATAGCTCTGATCCTTTGCCTTGCCCATCTCGGGGTAAAATAAAACGAAAAAAAAACTACAATGACAGATATAACTGGCACTTGGCGCTAATTTTGTGTTGTTTTGTTACAAATCTCAATTTTTATCGTAATATTCGTAAATAAAACCTATATTTTTTTCCTAAATGATGCGTATCACTCACTTGAGTCTCTAATTAACACCATGGAGGAAGAAAGTAATTCAAATACAATATTTTTAGGTTAGTTACTACCGTACGCAAACTTTACCTAATTTCTTTGAAAATTCACAGAATTACTTCGTCGAAAGAAGAAGGCTTTAAACAGTAGTAACAGACGCGTGTTGGCCGAGGCTTGCAATGATCTAGCGACGTTTTATTACAAACATAATCGCTACAGCGATGCCCTTGACGAGTATAAAATCGAAGCTAGGGTTTGCAAAGATCTGGGTCTGCGCCTGGAATGGGGGACTTGCAACAGGATGATTGGAGAGATGTATATGTTAATGGCTGAGTTTGGGAAGGCTCTAAAGTATGAGGAGTTACATCTGTGTAAGTTATGCCCATATTTTCTTTTGTACTTTAAATAATAATATTAATAGGTACTAATAATATTACTGCATGGTTTATTAGTGCTGATTTTCATATGAGTCTTCTTTAATTATTAAGCATGCTAAATTTATCTACGCAGTGTTTGAAAACTTAAAATTTTTGTTGTAAATGTATCCCATAGTTTTGCTGTCTTACACACATGAAACAAGACTCCGCAGTGTTTTAGCAGCAACTTAACTTATGCTAAGTGGGGACCTTTATGGTGTCACTGAGCTGCACCTACATTTATTAACTTTTTGCTTAGCTTAAAAGTTCCTATGCGACTAGGTGTTGTGTTTGTAACACTGGATAAATATGTTTTGAATTCTAATTTCATAACTGAATGTTTATATGAATTTCTTTCCCTTTGTGTTTGATATTTCATTGTAATTTGGGTCAGAAAAACTTTATTTATGAAATTCTAGTCACTTGTTAATTCAATTCTGATTATTAAAAATTCTTTTTCTGTTTCAGCTGTTGCAAAAGAGTTAAAAAATCTAGTAGAAGAACAAAGAGCAATGGCAACTCTTGGCAGGATCTATCTTCTTCAAGGCCAGAGTACCACTGATGAAGAGGAATCAAAGACATCACTAAAAGCCGCTGAAAAAGCTTTCATGAAGAGCCTAGTACTGTGTGAGAGGTATGCTTCAAACAGATCATTATTAACCCTTTTAGTGCCACAGTCGGCTAGGGCCAACAACGGGTGTCTGTGCCATGTGCACCAGGGTTTCAGATTTTCATACATTTTTGTCGGCTGGAGCCGATGTTGGCGCCGCGGCACTGCAGGCTGAGATTCGTCTTTCATAGACATTTAGCGTTTTTTTTCTTACATATATTTTTTGTTCGAAATGGGTACTATAGATAATTAAGTATGTCAAGCCGCGTACTTAAGTATGTCAAAAAATTCAAAATAATTCAAAGATTAATTACCTGCAAAAAATTTACGGCCAAATGTGCGACAGTTGAGAAATAATTATTTTTCACGTCAGCTCCATACATTTCTTATTTTACTATCTTAAGTCATGATTATTGAGCGATTATTGGGAGTGAGTAGTAGGGTTTATTGTTAGAACATTGTTTATAAACCTTCAAATAAAATAAAACACTTGTACAAAAATAATTTTTAAATATTTAAAATTTTTGATCAGTTTTCAAAAAAATCCTCACACCTGTGGCCGTGTACTGAAATATGTCAAAAAATTCAAAATAATTCAAAGATTAACCACCTGCAAAAGAATAACGGCTAAATGTGCGACAGCTGAGATATAATGATTTTTCCCGTCAGCTTCATAAATTGTTTTCTCAATAAAAAAAATCTCATTAATTGGAAATAAGACTATATGACTTTTCTTAAGATAAGTGTGCATGCAGTATGATCTATAGTACCCATTTCGAACAAAAAACGAAATGCTCAATGGGTTAATAACAAAACTATTTTTTCACTATAGAATGCCTCCTCTAATATTTTCCACTGAGTTCTGTCTCACGATACCCTCCAGTGATGTCCAGCCATGAGTTTTAAAAAATACTATTATCATACAATGCTATTATTTTTCAGTCTAAATGGCAAAATAAACAAATGCGAGCTAATGGACATGAGAGCCCGTTTACTTCTCAACATAGGAGTGGTCCAAGAACATCTAGGTTACTTTGACAAGGCCCTCGACTGCATAAACAAGGCTATCTTAATATGTACTAATCAAGATCTGTATGAAGTGCTACATAACTGTTATATTACTGAGGCCTTGCTGTACAGTAATAAGACAAAAGACTATGCGAAGGCATTGAGTTGTTTGAATAAGGCTTTGGATGCAGCTAGCCGGCTGGAGGATAAGGTATTTATGACACTTTTTAACTTCTTACTCACTTATAATAACTAAATAATAAATTAATATCCAGGGGAAATCATTCTTCACTCTCTTAAAATCAGTAAAATTTAAAATTAAAAAATTCTATTCAATACCTATAGTTTTTATTTAAGTATATACTTTATAAATTTTTTTGAATCATATTTTTACTCTGAACTTATAAACTTAACATTTCGGAAGTGTTAGCAAAGTGAGAAGAAATATTCCATTTATTTAATTCAGAAAAAAGTTTTTTTTACCTGTATAAATATTTATACAGGTTGTTAAAAAAAAGTGCATTTGAGATTTTAGGGGTCACTCAGAATCAAGTGTAGAATACAGGAAAAATATTGAAAAAAATCCGCTCTTCAAATTTTTTTCCAGATTCCCATACTGAATCTGAATAGTGAATCAAGGATTTGTATGGAAAACTGAAAAAAAAGTTGTAGATCGGATTTTTTCAATATTTTTCCTGTACTCTTTACTTGAGTCTGAGTAACCATTTAAAATCTCAAACGCACTTTTTTAACATCTGTATATTTTTGATACCTTACTTTGTACAATTTACCCAGGGTTCGCATGATATATATCAATTGATATATATCGGATATATATCATGATATATATCAATTGATATTTATGCTTGATATATATCAATATTGATATTTATATTTTCCTAGCTTCTAAGAGCTGCTTCTTACAAATGAATGTGCCAAATGCAAAGAATAAAGATATGATTATCACAATAATAAATAAATGAGTTTAGTTTAATTAACTATCTTCAAATTTGCAAAAATAAAATATACATTTTAGATTCAGTTATTTCGAAAAAACATATCAGAGTATAAAATTTGAATGTTATTTTAATAAAAATCTTCAAATTATCAAACATATACCTACATTTTAAATTAAGCTATTTCGAAAATCATGTATTAAAGTAAGAAATTGAAATTAGTATGTAATTTTGATAAATATCAAAAATATCAAAGATATCGAAAATATTGGATATATATCAAAAATATCTGATATTTTGATATTTATTATAAATATCGGATATTTACGAACCCTGAATTTACCTATTATAGGCACTGAAAATGTGTGAGACACTGTCAGCTAAGGCGGACATCCTGTGCAAGATGTCTGACTACCAAAGCGCTAAGCAGGTGCTGCTCAAAGCCTGGAAGATGAAGACACCTGACGAAGAAGAGAGGGAGAATATTGAATCTAATCTCAGAGTTGGTATGTGGATTTATATTTTATTTTGATTTTACTATATTACATTTAGAGTTGTTTTGAATCTTTGCATAGATATAACCATGTCTTTAATATAACAAACAAAAGTCGATATTAAGCCACAATTTTATTTTTATTTTACTGTATTTTATTTTGCTAAGTTTTAAATATTTGCAAACATATAACAAGCAAACAATGTAACTACAGATGATTTTAAGCTGCAACACATTACAAATTACAATAGATAGTCCTTATTTAAATGGGAAATAACTCTATAAGAGAATTTACTAGTTAATCAATTTAGTGTAGATACTTTATTGCGATAACACATAATATAATCTTGATTTAAATGTTTGGTAAACAAACCTATGTTTGTGTTATTAGTGTGCTCAGTTTACATATTTTTTCTTCATTTATGTTATGTTTTTAAGAGTAAAAATTTGTTCAGCTAAGTAATGTAATTATTAATTGTCTAATTCATTAACTTTCTCATCCCACAGTTGCGGCAATGTGTTACACGGAAGACCTGTTAATATCCACTGATCCTGCGGACCATATCGCTTTCAAGAAGCTGTATGAAAAACTAGGAGATGGTGCTTGCCATTTACGTAACTATGCCGGCGCTGTTGATTATTACTTGAAAATGTTGGATCACGCTGAGTTAGCTGGGGAATGCGGGAAGAAGCTTATTCCTATTTATGTTAGGTATGTTTTTTATTTTTACCAAAGAAGTTTTACTTGGTCGCTCTGGGGAAGTGGTGTGCACTTCAGTAATTTGTACTTTCATATTTGTAACGAAAGTACTGTGAGTATTTGAATTGTTATCTTTATTGTTGAATTAGAAATAAAATTTTGCTGATATAATATCAAAATTGAAAAAATCACTGTCATTTTACAGGAACCAAAGACTGATGTATAGTTATATGTATTATTAAATAGTTTTGAATACTTCATACACATGTTCTCAGTTCCCATTCCAAATAATAAGACAATATCACAGGTCAAACTTCACAAGTTAACCATTCACTCCTAACAAGCAGTTGCATCATCTATTTTTATCAGTTGTAGTTGTGTGACTAATCACTTTGCTGACACCTGCTTTGGGAACAGGATATGTAGAATTGGTATTAAATATGGTTACACTGAACACATAAACCTTCTCCGCGTACAAACGTGTGTCCTGGGCAGAGATCAAACCCACGAAGTCAGGGACAATCTACACCACAAAGTCGACTGACATAGAAGATGCAAGGAAATATAGAAGTATTTCATGCCAGAATTTTTTTTTTGCAGTCTCTATCAAACTTATAAAGATATGGGTTCTTACAATGAAGCCATAGAGTATTATCAAAAAGAGTATGAGCTTATAAAGGATGTGCCCAAAGAAGCTTACACCACGTTATACAATATTGCCGAAGCCTTGTTCTTAGCTAAAAAACCGTATGAGCAAGTTGAAAAGGCGTGTTTGGATGCCAGGAAAGCTGTAAGTAGACGTATACAGTAATTTCGTATTTTTTTGTAAAAACATTTTCAACAATTTTGTGTTAAGTACCACAAGGTCCTTTCAATTTCAAAATTTTCGAGGTTATTTCTCTCTCATAAAAAAATTACAGTATTTAAGTGTGTATATTTAAGGCAAGAGACTGGAACAAGAAGAAATACGAGATCAGAATACTCAAGAACCTCCTCAAATATCAGGAAGAATATTACGAAACTGAGAAAATAGAGGAGACGAAAGCTGAGTTAAGAGCTTTGGGGTATGACAATTTTGACAATCTTGAGAATTCTGAAGACGAAGCGAGCTCTGCTGGTGGAGGTGACGAGGATACCACACATATTGGAGACAATATCTGTTTAGAGGATCTTACTGGTAAGATTGCAATAGATTTTGTTTATGTGACTGATTAGGAATGACAACATAATCATGTAATGAAGAATGTTGTGTTGATAGAATGCTAATACTGTAAAATGTTGCGATTTGTCATTTATCTTAGCTAAAAAATTCATGTTCAACTTTATAAGGAAGGTTCCTTGGAAAGAGTGCAGTTTCATATGCAGAGGATGGTAGAAGTCACAATTAAAATATTATCTGGTACATATTTCAGAAGGCAGAACCTGTGTTGTAATTGTAAGTCTAAATGGCATAACCTGTTTGTGTGAATATATTAAGTAGTAATATAAGCTGTCCACCAGTATTATAGAGTGTAAACAATTTGGAAGAAGAAGGAGTAATTAATGTAGAAGAAGAAGCAAGAGAAGAATGTCAAAATTTAGAGCGAATGGTGATCCGTGGTTTCTGCCTACCCTAATAGGAATATGGCGTACAAATTCCTACATGAATTTGTTATAGATGTCAATTTATTTTCTCCAGATTTGTCTGACACAAATGACGAAGACGTGACTGAAAGCACGAGAGAGACAAGACGAAGAGGAAAAGGTTTCGCGATAAAGAAAAACATGAAGGGAGAGACGCAGTTGCATGTCGTAAGATTTCAATTTATTTGTTGTGGTACTCAACTTGGTATTAATCCAGAATAAAGCACACACATTAACAATAACTGTAAGAGCACAATAAATAAGCAAACGATATTTATATATATGTAATAATATATCAATACATTACTATGGTTCATTCCAATAAAAAAAAAAGCAAAACGTAAACAAACTTACTATGGAACTGCCACATGTCAATGTCATCTGCATACTATGTTTGTTTACCTTTTGCTTTTTTTTGATTGGAATGAAGTATAAATATAATATACTGTTGTATATAAAGTATCTAATATTAATAACACATGTGTACTGATTACACAAATATCTAGTCTGGATTTACTTTTAATGAATAATTAGTTGTTTTAAGTGAGATTTATACTCTTTATCAAAAATCATAAACCATATTCCAGGCTGCAATATCTGGAAACAAGTTACTAGTAGAACGATTGATAGCTAAAGGCCATCCAGTAAATATAAGGGACAATGCAGGCTGGCTGCCATTGCATGAGGCCTGCATACACGGAAACTTGGAAGTCGCTGAAATACTGATCAGTAATGGAGCTAATGTGAATGATAGGGGCGGTGTTAATTGTGATGGTAAGTACATGAAACCTGTTTGTTTCAAGAGTTATTTTCATGAGGTTGTCATCATTGCAATGTAGGTAAACCTTACTAATAAAAATGGCGAAATCATTATTAATACCTACCTTAAAAGAGCAGAAACAGTATTCGTTGAGAGGAAATATTAACATCAAATCTTGTGTTTTGTGCCTTTTCCTAATGCAAGATACCCTGTTCCCGAAGAAAGATCCATCACATAGTGATATCTTTCAAGGATTTTATTTATTTTACCCGCAAGCCTTTTGACCTTAAGTTTATCAATTCATAAGCCTTTAGGATCCATTCCGTTTTAAAGAAAGAAAGAATACCATTTATTCCAAAACACAAACACAACACACATACATTATTTATAACAAAAAACAACATTTTGTGGCTCCTCTGGGTTGCAGGTGTCTATGGGCGACAGTAATCGCTTACCATCAGGTGATCTGTCTGCTCATTTGCCACCTATCACATTTAAAAAAAGTGGACTTAAATAGATTATTTCATGCTGTTTTGTACTTTTAGTGCTTAGGTAAATATCAAACTAATGAAATTTACAGGTATAACACCTTTATACGATGCGGCTAGCAATGGTCACCTAGAAGTTGTACAATTATTACTTGAAAAAGGTGCAATACCTTCCCTCAAAACTGATTTCGGTGAAACACCACTACAAGTTTTACAAAAATGGCGAACTGGAACCATTTTGAACCGAGAAGAGGAAGATTTGTACAAAAACATTTGTAATAAAATACATAGTTTAATCGAAAAGACAAACACTAGTGATATTTTAAACAGATCTAAATCAAAAACCCCAGTAAAAGCTACTAAGAAAGAAACACCACCTAGTACTTCTAAAATGACAAGTAAAATCAAAGATTTAGAATCACCTACGTTTAAAAGACGTAATATTATTGAAGATGATAGTGACGACGATATGAACTTATCACAAAACATTAGAAATCAATTAGCTTTTCCATCTGATGACTCCAATTCATCGGATGACTGTAAAACTAAGAAAGAAAAAGACAAATTATCAAGTGTCAATGAATATAGAAGTGCAATATCTGCGCTTAGAAACAGAGTTGTTGATGATGACTTACCCGAAGTAGATGTTAAGAAATCTAAACCAAAACCAGCGTTATTAGCTCCCGATGAAATAGACGATGATTGGCTTGATGATGACTTGGGAATTAATAGACAGAGTAAGAAGAGGAAACTCAGTGATCCATTGACAGTAGTAGCTAAGAAACCTTCGTATGAAAGTGTTAAAGAAAAAATTGACAGTATTAATAAACTTAAAGAACCGTTAGTAGATAGTAATAAGTGTAACTCTAGCAAGAAGAAATCACGAATAAGCGATGTCATAGATGTAAGCGAAAATAGTTCTGATTCGGATAGTTTTCAGAGGAACGAAAATATTTGCCCTACTAGTAAAGTTCTTAGTAAAGCTTCGGAATGTATGAGCAATATCAGTAAAGAACTCAACAGTTCAAGATCAAGGGATACCAGAGAAAAAATGAGAAAACGATGCAAAACTCAGAGCACATTATTAAAAGCTGGCTTTCAGAGAAGAAGAGATGATTTAGACCAATCAAGTAACAGTGGAAGCGAGAATGAATTCAGTTCAAGAAGAGAAACCAATAGGCCGGTATCCAGCTATAATACAGGTACGTTTTCAAGAAAATCGTCAGGTGAAAACTTTACAACAACTGGATCATTTTCACGAAAATCTTCCGGTGAAAACTTTTACAATGTCAATGATGGGTTTAACGTCGTGCAGAATATGAATCCTAATATAATGCAAGCAATGAATGTAATACAACCCATAAAGATCGTACGGCCATCGAATAAAGGGAGGGCGATGCAAATTATGCCTCCTGCCGCAGTAAAAGTTCAAGTTGAGGACAAAATGTTCTTGATATCACTGAAGTTGGATCAAATAAATAAATTGACAATCAGCTGGCTGGTTGACGAAGTGAAATCAAGATATTATAAGTAAGTGTTACAACTATTTTATTGAAGTCAATGTATGTATTATGAGGAAATTAGTACATTACATAGTCCAAGATGGTCGATATTGTGGCAAGGAATGACAGTAATCTATGGTCGCTTTCCTTTCATCTCCCTTGTTTAAAATCTTCTATTTATCTATGAGTGATCACAAGAATTCAAGAGGTACTCCTTTCTATATCATCCTATAAAAAAAGAGAAATCGATTCAAACTTTTAAATACTATTTGCATGTACGTTTTATACAATAAATGAATATTTTCAGTCTAACTGGCATCCGGCCCGTATTCAGCCTAATGACATCAGATGGCTGCATCCTCTCTGAGTCGGATCCACTTAGCCTAGTGCTAGCTACGCCGGAGCTCAAGACCTGCGTGTCAAGTTGGAAAGCATCCCCTGCTGAGGAGAGATACCTTGAGTGCTGTGATGCATTGTCTATTGGTAAGTTCTCAACATAATATTGCAAACCATAATGTATGGTGTGGAGGCAAAATACCCACCTGTTCAGTTAACTGAACTGTATATCTAAACTAGTGGGAACAAAGGCACCATACACAGTTAGTTGGATGAGAAGTAGTGGTTCTCAGACTCAGTTAAAAGTTATAGTTTATTTAAGGGTGACAGATGATAAGTTGGAGAATCTTTCTTGATGTGTGCGCCGTTCAGCGGTTGCAGTCGCATCAAAGCTAAAAATATAATTATTTATAAACAATTGCTCGATGCATGCTTCATTAAATCAGGAAGCCGCTAACGTACATAATATGAACGATATCTACACCGTTTGAACATGTGATTTGATTTTGCTTAGCTCCCAATTTTCTCAACAAACTTTTGGCCTACATTTTTTTTTTAAATAATGCTCCCAATTTGCCAAGAAATTATTTTCAGCGATGAAACCGACCAAATTACTGTTTTATTGTAGTTTTTGTATCTTATTAGTTCGTAGTCTAACTAAGTCATCGTAGTGTAAGGTTCCCTTATGAGTATCTAATAAGTTGTTTAATTCGACTATTGTCTGTTCGTTTTCAGCCCCATCAGAAGAAATCCAGCAAGCTATCGGAAGAAGTCTCACAACACATCGGCTAGCTTTAGGCACTAAATCTTTACCTCCGTCACAAATACGCCCCTTATTCCGAGCTTTAACCCACCAGACGCATATCACTGCTATCATGATATCCGATAACACCTTAGGTGACGATGGAGTCAAATATTTAACAGAATGTATGTGTACCATGAAGCATTTGACACATTTGGACATAAGCAGAAATCATATCACAAGCGAAGGAACGAGATTTTTGGTCAACACATTCGAAAAAGCATCAAGACCCATTTGCCAGTCTTTAGAAGAGTTAGATTTAAGTGGGAATCCTATTGAGGATGATGGATTTAAAAACATAGTGAAATTAACCCAATATTTGAGATTGAGGATACTCAAATTGAATTATTGCAATATAACAGAGAATGCTGTGTGTGAATCAAACAAAAATATGAATTTTGATAGTTTAGAGTGTTTAGATCTGGGTAATAATGAGATAAAACAAGTTATGGTTAGTTTTCTGATGACATCTTTAAATTCGAATGTTTTGACGGACTTGGAGTTAGATAATATAGGGGTGGAAGGTAATATTGTGGGTACCATATCAAATTTTATGGATACGGCGAAGGATTTAAAGATAAGAAGATTCAGTCTTTCAAATTGTAAGCTAGTTGATGGACAGTTCATGAGACTTTACAGGTAAGCATTATTTGCCCAAGATTAAGGAACCGTAGACTACATATTAATACATAATATACACGGATAATCGCCGAATGGTTTATTACTTACATTACTTTTCAGTTAAATGTCTGACGGGTCTCTGTGTGTGGGCTTCGGCCCCACGCACGCCTTCCAAAGGCCCGGGTTCTTAATTGCCCGAGAATAAGAATGACAGACTACATAACAATATGTTTATTAAATAAAAAGTCACCAGATTAACATAAATTACAATACTAGAGATTTTAAAACTACAAAAAATATTATTGCCTGAACCTGTGCTTATTATATTGTAGTTAATGGAGTATTTAAAATCCCAAGGTCTTTTCCTTAAACCTTATTTGAATGTTCACAATTCAGAAAGTCCATACAAAGTCTGTAACAAAATTCAATCCAATTAAAGTATTAAAGTTTATACAGAATTACTTTATGAAACCATTTTTTACAGATCAGTTGGACGTGCAAAGCATCTCCAATCCATAACTCTCAAGGACAACTTACTAACGTTCATAACCTTGAAGAAACTGCTGCAAAGGCAGCCGCCAGTACCGCAAATCAACTTACAGGGCTGCCACGATATATTTAAGTACTCCCCCGATTCCGATTTTCACGTTTGGTTGCCTGCTGTTGACTTTGGAAGGTAAGTATTTTTGAAAGTAAAAATTTTTGTCACCCATACATTATAGAGATGCTATATCAAGTCCCTAATGAAAGAGATCTTTATCTTGTCTATGATTCTACATTTTTTCGTCATTATACTAGCTTTTGGCCCCGTGCATCTAATTTTATGATCGGCTTTGAGGATTTTAGTGCATAGAAATATTTCTAGTTCTATATTTTGACGTTTGACACAAGCTGGGGCCATACTCGAATCTCCTGAAATGAGCAGGTATATTTCAGATAGCTATGGAACTTTACATTTTTTGGGTGCAAAAAGTTGTTTACCGGGCTTCATTTTAGCTGCAAAATACAACTAAGCTCACAATGTGTAGGAGTTACAAATAAGCAGATACGTTTTTAAATATTAATATGTAGCGGGTTTACACATACTGTAGTACATAAGTATCGTTGGTTGGTTGAAATTGAAATTTTAATTGATGGGGCCTACAGCATGAGCTATTTCAAGAAGCGATTAAAGAGGATTTTCGGCAAAGCATTGATAACGACTCTGTTTCAAGTGCCTATAGGCGGCGATACCATTTTCAGCCTTTTCTCCACCATAATAATTAACTTAAAAAATGCACGTAATAAAACAACATTCTTTGTTAACTTGCAGGTGTATACCCGAAATCAACGTGACGCCGATTTCCAAGACAGACGAAGAACGTGAAAGCTTTAAGTCATTTTCCAAAACTTGGCTCAACTGCTTCAAGGGACGAGGCGTCATAGAGCACTGTGAAGGGGGCGTTATCAAGTTCACTGCCAGATGATTGTTAGTCAATCTGTGGTCGTTCTGAACAAAAAGTTGAGATTCTAACAAAAATTTATGAACACGATATGTTGTTTAATGTGTTTGTGAAATAAGGTATACTCAAAGAGGGTCAAATACATACTTTTAGTTTAGTGACCCGAAGAGTAACTTGGCATCTGATACAGAATGACATCACTTTTTCCTGTACCACTGACCGATTTTTGGAGGATATTTCAGCACCTGTAGCATGACAAGGTTTCTCGGCCGCGACTTGACGCAAAAAAGCAACTGCCTCGCTCTAACGCCAAGCCAGTGAGAAAGACAGGTAAACTTTTTGTCTTGCTGAAGGCGACAAACTGTTTTGTCTTCCCCATCCTGCTAGCCGCGGAGGTCGTTTTCAGCTTAGTCACAAAAAAAAAAAAAAATTTATTCAGAAGCACAAATATTTAAATCTATTTTTGTATGGGGAGTAAATTATTGTATAGTTTAGTGTCTCAGGAAAAGGACTGAAGGTTCTATAGAAGCCGAACTTTATGTTCAACACACAAACAATGTATGTAGAGAGCATTCAATGAAAATAAACCTTATAAATAAGTTGCAAATGCTTGAATGTATTTTTAATAAACAAGCATTTTTTTATATGAAATTCTGTCACTAAGGACTATGTATAGCACTGATTATTCTACAATTGATGTACAAACCTCATCTTTGAATGCGCTGTAAATATTATAGGTTTAAAATAAAGTGCCTAATATAAACAATATAAAAAACATGTGTTTTACTCCCTAGTATACAGCAACAGTTGTTATTTGATGTCTCAGACTTAAAAATTTAAAAAAAGTCTTTATTCCGGTGCATTACTACAGCCCAGTAGTCCAGTGATCTGTTATCTTTATCTACAACCGCACACACACACAACTGCAGACTTACCCCGCTACCCCTCTATTAGAGGAGCGACATTGAACACTCCATGGGAGCGACGAAAAAAATTTTGAAGATTCCTCCATTGTTGTTAGAGTTTTTCTAGCAGAGTTTTTATTAGTTTCAAGAGGAGAATGAATTATCTTTGTCCAGTTTGATGTAAATATTTGATCAAATTGCCAGTTTGTATTCTTGTTAATATGGCAAAAGATGTTACCGGGAGTTGACTGCATGAAAAATAAATTACGAAATATTATTGACTAAACAGCTCTTTAATTGAAGTTGTTGAAAAACTTAATCACTTTAATTTTCATTACATTTTCAATTTTTAAATTAAATAATATTACATATTATTTTTAAATTATAAGAATTTCCTAATTAGTATGCAAACTACTATTTTGTACAATGACGTCATCGTACAAAATTTCAAAAATTTTTAGAACAAAATTTCGTTTTTGACATTTGATAAAAATTAACTCTAATGACTATATAGGTTGCGTTCCAATACCAAAGATTTCACTCGGGGTGATGCGAATTTTACCCTAAATCGTTCCAAAACCGAGCCGAGTGAAACCGAGGGTAACCGAATGATCGCCTGACAGTTCTCCGTCGGGATTTTGGAACGCCTTCGTGAATGCGATTTTCACTCTGACAAGTGCGATTTTTAACGCTGTTTGATTACCGTTAAAATTCGCCTGACAGTTTATTCGGCGGGAAGTTCGTAGTCAATGTCAAACAGACTAAGACATACAAATTGCTTGTATCTGCGAAGGTGTTAAAGCCATAAATAAGACAGAATACTACCCAAAAAAGCTAGAAACCTTTCTGAATTATTTTCGATGACGTTTGTTACCCTGTCACTCTGGAATCACTCGCAAGCGTTCCAAAATCATATTTTTTTCTCTTTCTCAAAATAGCTACGTCTCTTTCATTTCTCCGAGTTAAATTCTACCTCACCCTACCTTGGTTTTGGAACGACTTCATAGCAGTCTAGCAGTCAACTACCGGATAAGGCTGTTTGTTCGTTTCATGACAGCTTTTTAATCGAGAGAATGTGACATTGACATTAGCGATCTTGTCTATGATAAAACGAACAAGCTAAAAAATAACCTCAAAAACTCACGACGTGTTTTTGAATGACTGAATGTTTATAACTTTTATTATTATTATTTTAGAAAAAATCATTATTATTAAAAGGTGTTTGAAACAGTTAGCAAAATGGCAGAACAAGTAAATCAACGTATTGAGGATATGATAAATGAGTTGGAACAGATGAAAAGGACGAATTTGTTCAACGACGAAGAGATAAAGTAAGTCCATAATTTAATACTTCTTTCTTCTGTTCTAAACCCTAATATCGTTTTTTTGATTTCGTACCTGCATATAGTTATAAGTATTGCAATAAAACCTAACTATTATAATACTTACCATAACCTTATATTTTATGCATATTGTGAATTTGAGACCTCGAGAATGTAAAGATAAGTTTTGATTTACAGGGAAATATCAAGAAAACGCAAAGAATTTGAATACAAAGTCCAGAGACGGGTCAAACAGAAAGAAGACTATGTACACTACATAGCTTACGAACTAACATTGCTTGAAGAGATTACACACAGACGCAAAAAGCGCCAAATTAAAGAGAAAAAAACAGATATTGAGTATGCTATTACAAACAGATTGAACAGACTCTTCAAACAGTTTATAGCCAGATTCCAGAATGATATTGAGGTCTACTTTGAGTACATAAAATTTTGTAGAGGTGTTGGTTACGATCATTCTATTTCTAACATCCTTCCTCAGATGTTACAGGTAACAAATGTTTCACTGTTGATTATCTTTATGTTTATTTTATTTGAAATATTGAAATGTACCATTGTAATGTAATGTTTATTTAATTTGAAATACTGGCTGGTTGGCTACCATTACCTTTTAAGTGTTGCTGACAAACATAAATGTTAACAGCATTGATGTGTTTTGGCATGAGAGAGCCAGTTCCCCATTGTGTTGAGGAATCTTGGTATTTGGCCTCTTATGTGTCATATTTAGTTATAATAGAAACACTTTTCCAATGTCTTTCTTTTTTCTGAAGAATCTTATACAGGGTGTAAGGGACAGGTTTCCGAAAACTTTAAGGGCTTGCTCAGTAGACGAAACTGAACAACTTTTCACAATAATTTTTGCAGTAAACGAAAAAAAAAATCGGCTTCTCCATACAAAATTATAAACTTGATTGGACAGTTTGTATGGAGAAGCCGATTATTTTTTCGTTTCCTGAAAAAAATTTTGTGAAAAGTTGTTCAGTTTCGTCTACTGAGCAAGCCCTGAGTGAAAAGTTGTTCAGTTTCGTCTACTGAGCAAGCCCTTAAAGTTTTCGGAAACCTGTCCCTTACACCCTGTAGATAACATTATCATCAGCCAAAAGACGTTCACTGCTGGATAAAGGCCTCCCCCAAGGATTTCCAGACTGACTTACTTATAGATTTGTTTCTGGATTTTAATTCCTTATGTTTTGTTGTAGATCCATGGTGACAAACCTAAAGCCTGGCTTCTTGCCAGCAAGTGGGAGTACAAGGAACAGGATAATCCCAGTATTGCCAGAGGATTCCTGCTTAAGGGTATTCACAGGCATCCTGAGTCGGATGTCCTCTATTCGGAGCTCTTTGAAATTGAATTCATCCTTGCATTTAAAGCGGAAGAAGAGGATGAAAAGGTTTGTTTGAAATTTTAGCCTGGACTAGGGTATTGCTTGTTAATCTATGTTTCATTCCAACCAAAAAAAAAGCAAAACGTAAACATACTTACTATGGAACTGACACATGTCAATGTCATCTGCATACTATGTTTGTTTACCTTTTGCTTTTTTTTTGATTGGAATGAACTATAGGTTTCCTATAGTTAATCTGATTGAAATGTCGCTATATTGTGGCCTGCATAAGCTAGAAAATTTTCAGTTTTACCATTCTACAATTGTCTACTAATTAAATATGAATCACAATAACATCTGAGACATCCTTAGATAGTCTGGCCTGATTTCATTGTTATGTTCTTTCAGGAAAAATGTCTAAAAAGAGCAGAAATTGTGTGGAAGAATGGTGCAAAAAATATAGAAGATGTAACATTTTTGTTCAAATTATTTGAAATTGCTATTAAGTTTGATGTGCCAAGCATTATTGAGGATATTAAAAGAGAAATATGGTCAAGGAGAAATGAGAAAGAAGTTTGGTGTTTTATTGCTACTAAAGAACTGCAGGTAATGTTTTTAAGATTAATCAATGAAAGGGTGCAAAGCATTTTGCATGAAAAGTCTTTCAAAGTTTTCTAATTAAATTTCTCCGTTCTATCTTCTATTCAGGGCCATCACTGGGAGGAGATAGAAGAATTCATAGATGAGGAAACTGATTTTCCAAAACAAGTAAACTATTTTATAGGCGTTTACGAGGAAGCTTTACAACGGGTTTGTATTAATTATTGTTTCCATAATATGATCTATAATACAGGAAATCCAAGTTAAGGATGACCATATGTGATTTGTCCCTGGATATGATTATAATTAAAAACTTAAGTCATTTGTTTGCAGTTCCCAGATCAAAAGTTATGCACAAAATATATCCATGAATTACTTCGTGCCAGCAATAATGTGGTGTCTGATACTCAGAGGATAGATGCTGTGAAACGTGCATGGCTGTACAGTCTCGAAAACGGTTTACTGACTAATGACATGTATGTGTTTGGTTTTGAAATGTTAAAATTGGAAGGAGAAAAGACAGACGTGGAAATGATGGAGGTAAGTCTTAAAGTAATATTATATGTTTTGAAAGGATAGATATATGTATTGTATGTTAGTGCTTATTGAGTTCTATATGGGATAATTTTTCTCATGTCCATTGACAAGTTTTATTGATGTAAAAGGATAAATAAATCATAAAAGAAATATGAACTCCTTAACATGTTAACCATTTTCTTATTTAATTCATGGATTTGTTATCTAAATTCTCTTTACTCCTATCTTTGGTAGAGATTATGTATTTGCCAATATGATGTTCTTAAAGGTGTTTTCGCACCAATGCTGTTTAACTACTTTAAGAGATACAGAAAAATATCCACAATTTCAAGCATTCTGTGTTGTCTTGCAAAGGGTTCTACTTTTGATTAATCATTTTGGTTTACTTTACCCTTCTGTATGGTTCATTCACAGATATTAGACACAGCATCTAAGACAAACCCACAAGCAAGAATCATATGGGAGGAGAAACTTCGTCTTAACAGCTCTGATGAGAAAAAAAATCTTTCCATTATACAAGAAGCCACTAAAGTATTGAAATCTGAAGATGCAGTTTACCTGTGGAATATGTTGCTGGATCAAGTGAAATCTAAAGAGATGGTAAGAGCCTTTAAATATTAACAATATACTTGGCAAAATGGTGCTAACACAGCATGATCCCCTAAACATTAAATAATGATTACCTTCTTTTGTTATTTTGACCAATTTTTTCAGTTTTTTTAAAATATTATACTATATTTAAGTGTCTTATTTTTTTTTCTCTATGTAAAATTCACATACAAATTATTTATTAATGAATAAATAAATGAAATGAAAGTTTTAATCCTATACTAAATAAAATAGGAGCAGGATATGTAAGCCCCTTTGATTTTCCCCAGACAGACCTGTATATTCAGAGTGCCTGTTGAATTCGATTGCATAGTAGGTTTTACTCACAGAGATAATAAAATTTTATTCGTTTTAGCTTCAAAATCTACATAAGAAGTTCCAGAACTGTGAATCATCATCTCTGCTGGCAATCAAACCAAAACTTCTTAAAAAAATGTATGAAATAAATGGTTTGAAAGCAGCCAGAAACATGTATGAAGACTTGATCAAAACACCTCCTACACAAATGGAACTGCACAATGTAATGATTAGCACAGAAGGAGAACAGGAGAAACCAAATGTGAAAAATATCAGAAAATATTATGAATGCGCTGTGCAACACCATGGAAAAGATAGTGTAAACCTTTGGATTGATTATATGCAGTTTGAAACAGAAAATAGCGTCCAAGCTGCCCCAGCTATCTATAGAAGAGCCATTGCAACACTCAAAAAAGAATTAGTTGATAAGTTTATCAAAACTCAGACTTTAGCTAAATTAAAATGTTAGTATGCTAAGTTAATAATACAATTATTGACAAACAAAATATATTTATTTCAATATTATCATTCCTTTAATCAACAATCTAGCGGAACTTGAACAAATATCCACATGATACACCATTTATACTATTTACACATTCCACTTACTAACCTACCAAGTTATCAGCAACTCTAGAGACACTTGAAAAATTCAAGTGATTTATTGCTCTCAAATATTTTTAAATATTACAACAGCCAATAAATTTTTGATTTACAAATAAAATTTTTATTTTTATTAATATTATAAATCTAATTAAATTACATTACATGTTAAATTGGGCATAAGTGATGCCGTGGGCTGGACTAGAAACAGTTTTCTGTGACGAACTTTGGTTGTGTGCGCTAGTCCAATTTAAATATTGATTCTCAAAGTACATGACATACCATTGAATACACTAACAGCACTACATAAATAACTTGGTAGGTTTGTGCATTACATAAAATTCACTATCATAACGTTGAATCTACTTTGGTGAAAGTGGAATAACACTTAGTAAATAAAAGCTATTAGATAAATGCAATAGTGAGCGGCCTATTGTAGCTGCTGCAGAGCTCCGACAGGGGCAATGTAATACCTAAAGATAAGAGATGAGCCCCGTTTGTGTTGCTTGTTGCGCATCAGGTCTCTCCAGCACGCCTGCCACGATGGGTACTTCGGCATGATTGGGGGGTTGCCAGCCTTCAGGCTGCAGCCTGCCACAGCCATGCAAGTCGACACCACAACCAATGGGTATGTTATTGTACTCGTCACAAAAGTCAGGAGGGGGACAGTGTAGTATCGTAAATCCTTCGTTTTCACAATATACTTATTAACATAGTAAGCCAGCAGACCTGTGACAGCCACACAGGTCAAATCTCCAAGCAGTTTTGGCACGATACCGTGGAAAAAGCCCAGTATTCCATCATCTTTGTACACAGAGACGACTGCACCAAGTAAAGAACTGTAGTTTTCTTCTTTGCCAATGAATGAGGCCATCATTCTGACTGAGACAACATGGAATGGGTACGAGATAATGACGGAGGCCGTGTGCATGATCATGTCTCTTCGGCCGAGCTTGAAGTAATCCTCCGCTTTGGGCTCCTCGTCCGTGATAATGTTAGGAGGATCATTGATTTCTGGAAGGTTGATACCACATGCGAAGATGACCTTGGATGTCAACTGACTGGAGGCAACGAGGCCAAGCACTCGCGCTGATAGGCCTCGGTAGCAGCCAAAGAATCCATCGGACGTTTTGATGTACTTGATGTATTGAAAGACGTTAGGTAATATCATCGCGGGTCGGCCGAAGAGTGTTGTCGACCGGCGCGGTGGCAGCGGTTCGTATCCGAGTTGGATGAGCACCTTCGCATATTCCATGGGGTGGCATATTGTCGTAACTAGCAATTGTGATGGCAAAGCTGCTATCTTTTCTTTCTCAATTTCGTCCATATTTTGACAAAATCACGCACGACACACAGTCACACAATCTTCTTCGGAAATCAAATTTTAACATAAACAATATAGAGTGTTTGTCAAACCACAAATGTCACAAAACTTGGTGTTGCCAATGAAGAAGTATACAAGGGACCATAGAGAAATACATGAGTAGCCCATCACACGATCGTTTTTCCTCCGTAGTGCGTTTGTTGGTTTATTTATACCTACAGTTTAAAACTTGGGGTTTATATATAGAAATCTGACGAGGGTAAATGCTCGCTCATCTGTTGCTTCAAATTGATGAAATACCTCATGTCATGTCAAAACGCAAACGCAAATGTATGTACTAAATAAGACACTATTTAGACAGAGTTTGTTGACATTAGTTCGGTCTCGAAATTCGTTGTACAGCTCGCGTCACGTAAAAAGAGCGCTGGTGGGCGTTCTGAGGGCAGAACAGTTCACTCTGACAACAGGATAGCTTAATATAAATCGCGTAAGTGTGAAAGAGAGGGTACTAAACAATTGCTGTCAGAGTGCATCCTCGGAACGCCAGCCAGCGCTCTTTTTACGTGACGCGAACTATAGTTTTGCAGGAACCATGGATCATGACAGCCTCACCAACTTACCTTTATATCTTGGGTTTTACTGAAGCATTCTATTTGAAATTTTGCATGTGCGAGGAACTATTTCAGCACTGTTTTGAGATATTATAATATTTATAATACATAACTCATAACATAACAGTTCCTTGGTTCCAGAGATGAGGCTGCTAGCGGAACGTTAACCTAGCAGCCTCAGTGAAAAACTCGATTTTCTCTGAAACTACGATAGCACTATATTTTTTCCTTTGCAGTTTCTAAATAGTGCCCTATTTGGCAGTATTAATATTGTAAATATTGAGTTACGAAGCTCCGGAACTCCGGATTGAAAGTCCTATGTACTGTCATATAGTATCCTTTTGAACTTATACAGTGTTTTATTGTACATGGTTTTTTTTATTTACATTCTGATACCTAGCTCAAACACGTTATTAAAATCAAATCAAATACTCTTTATTGACTCGTTATTATTTAGGTATTTGATAATAATAGCGTAGACACAGCTCCACTAATGACTTTATTCACTTCACTAAGGTATCAGAGTGAGATATATAAGGTGCTACTTTATTAGTGCCCGATATTTTAGTCAGTGCTCCTACTCCTGATTCTGATCAACTTTCCCCAAGAAACCCATAGTCAAATTGAAAAAAAATTTTTGCACTCTTCATACAAATCGATCAGCCGAGCGGCTAAATTAGTATGAAGAGCCCAAAAAAATTTTTGCGATTTGACTATGGGTTCCTTGGGGAAAGTTGATCAGAATCAGGAGTAGGAGCACTGACTAAAATATCGGGCACTAATAAAGTAGCACCTTATATATAAACTATTAGAGTGGTGGAGCCATCAGTAGGCATATTAGCTTTTATCTTGTAAACATGATACATTCGGAAACTTGTGTAAAATATTTGTAAACATCTATTGCGATTTCATCAAAAGAGAAAAATGTTTTAGTATAAGTTCCTCTTTTACTTTAAAGAAGAAAATAATCAAAATAATTCAAATGATTAAAGTGCTTTAATCATTTATTTGTCCATTTGTAGCTAGTAGTTCGTTAGATCCATCTTCGTCAATTTTATACGGTAGTTGGGTCGTCAGAGTTGGAGGACCCTTATTCGAGCCTTTTACAGGTTTCAATAGGTTCTGAAAAAAAAAAAACACCTTTAAAAGAATACTAGCAACTTTCAGGACTTATAACTTTTTCATACTGGCAGTAAAATTACCCCATTATCTTCTACGTCAGGTACGGGTTCTTCCCCTGATTCGTCACATTCTTCCTCGTCTTCTGAGTTGGTGTTTATAATACAGTTTTTGCCATTTGCTTCTTCTTCTTCGTTTTCTGAAATCTCATCTCGTTCTTCAAGCGTTTCGAACCCTGTGTCTACAATATCTGTTAATTAAAAATCATCGATTTCATTTTATATAATTGCTAGTTACTGTATTGAGAGATTTACTGTAGCTATGGCTACGTCTTGACGGATTAATGACACTCCATGGCATTTGTGATAAAAAATAAAGTAGAAAAGAACGATTATATCTACTATACAATTAAGTACCTACTTCACAGACAACGATCACATACTACTGTTACTAGGTACGTTAGGTATATGCGTGAGATCTGTTAACTTTACTGGTATTTCTCCTCATTATACAGAATAACATGGAATAACTAAGGAAGCCGTAGTAAGTACTCCCAAATCAAAGGCCGGCAACGCACTTGTGACTCCTCTGGTGTTGCGGGTGTCTATGGGCGGCGGTAATCGCTTACCATCAGGTGATCCGTCTGCTCGTTTGCCACCTCTGCCATAAAAAAAAAAAAGTAACAAAAAATAAAGATCCGTTTTTACAGAGTTTTAAATTAACTTTTTTTAGTTTTGACTATGAGTCTTCTGGAGAGCCTCAGTTAACGGTCCATATGGTACCGGTTTTGTTAAAATCTGTATTTTTTTTTCTCAACTACCTCTGAAACGCAATGAACCTCTTCTGCTGGGCGGCTTATCTTCGTTTGGGACTTCAATAATAACAGTTGGAACCACGTCAATTGTTACTCCGTTTGGTTTCACATCATTTTCTTTATTAGTCTCTTCTTTAGTGAGCTGAAAATAGGTTTACTGTAAATATTATGATTTGTCAGTTTTAACATTGGGAATAGAGGAATTTTTAAGTTACTATTTTGATTTCTAGTCTTGTATTGTAGCCATCGTGGTCTTCTCAGTATACTTATGCAATTTACTTCTTTGTTTTTGACACTTTTGTTCTACGATTTTATTGAAATCGCAAAAGAGAATTTTACGTATAAGTTCTAATACTAATCTGTTTATTATATCGGCTGGTTTGTCAACTTAAATACCTATGGAAACTTCAAAAGTATTTTGCAGTTTCAGTAGTTTTATTATATTATTATACTGATATAATGAAGAGAAACTCTTGTTGACGGGTCAGGCGCGAATCCAGGATATCGTTAAGACGGGGGGGGGGGGGGAAATTTACAGTGTACCCTTTTAATTTTTAAGAAAAGTTAAGAAAGGCCATATTTATTTGTAATAGATAAGATTAAGTACTTCGGTCCAGCTTCAGGGGGGGGGGGCAATTGCACCCATTCCCCCCCCCTGGATCCACGCCTGTGACGGGTGCTACACCTTTTTTTGTTAAACTCTTTATTTTGCCACATGTAATAGAGCTATGTAACACCTCTTTTAAGTTTACGCTTTTTACGATCTATACAGTTTATATAAGGTACTACTTTATTAGTGCCCGATATTTTATTCAGTGCTTCTACTCCTGATTCTGATCAACTTTCCCCAAGAAACCCATAGTCAAATCGAAAAAAAAATTTTGGACTCTTCATACAAATTAATCGGCCGAGCGGCCAAATTAGTATGAAGAGCCCAAAAATTTTTTTGCGATTTGACTATGGGTTCCTTGGGGAAAGTTGATCAGAATCAAGAGTAGGAGCACTGACTAAAATATCGGGCACTAATAAAGTAGCACCTTATATAAAAGAAAGAATCTAGGTACGATATTTTAAATCAACTGTTGTATATTACCTGTAAGAAAGAAACACTGGGCTCCTGTAGCTTTGTCGCTTTTTCCTTGTCCCTCATAATGTTTTCATCGGTTTCTTTCTCCAAACGAAGCTTATATGCTTTGTTTGTACGCCACATCTTCAAGTAAACAGAAAATTTATGCAGGTACTTTAAGACTCACTCTCTAGAACTTAAATATTCAATTTTATTTTATTGCCTACTATTAACATTTTCGTATCTATCGCGCAAAACAATAGACAGTTAGGTTTCCCCTCATACATAAATTTCAATAGTCACAAAATATGATATTACCTAAAATACAAAATACATACGTGATAGCCCAGGTAGCTCAAACCAAGTATGAACATAACTATCAGAGCTACGAAGAATTTATCTGTATTCTCTTCTTCATCATCAGGCTGTTGATAAAGTGAATCGTAGGGAATCCTTGATGGAGGATCTTCCACCCACGTCTTGTCCACGCTCTGTTGTAAGAAATATCAAGTGAAATAACGCATGTGTAGATCTCACATGGTTATTCCTTTCGAACACTGTGTTAGTTATTTTACGTATATTAGAAATAAGATTCTGTTTCTAGAAAGTAACCCCAGCCTATTTTCATTTTAGGCTTAGTTTTTAGATAGCCCAAATCCAAGGCAATGATAAATTTAATCACGTACGTTAGATTATTTCAATCATTTACTAATGGGTAGTTTACACGTATTAAGTAGCGAAGTAATTAAGTTAATTTTAACTAAATTTTAAGTAAATTTCTGTGTGTAAACAGTCACTTATCAGCTATTATGTCATAAGTAGTAAGTTAACGATTAAGTAGACAAGTGCACAAGTATGGTTCATTCCAATCAAAAAAAAGCAAAACTTAAACAAACTTACTATGGAACTGACAATGTCAATGTCATCTGCATACTACGTTTGTTTACCTTTTTCTTTTTTTTAATTGGAATGAACTATAGCAGTGTTTTTCAACCTTTTTTAATACACGACCCCTTTATAGGTAAAAAAATTCTTGCGACCCCCCTAGGGCCATAAACACAAAATGTTAGTGATTTGAAAGACTACGTTTATAATTTTCTTCAGTTAGAAGATGATTTAGTTATTAATGTCTCCAAAAAAGAGCCACCCATACAACCATTTCGGTCACAGTGTAGACAATGCTACTTGCGTCGTAATAGAAGCAAGTAGCATTGTCTACACTGCGACCGAAATGGTTGTATGGGCACGTTTTGACAAATTCTTAAAAAATAAACAGGCCCAGCGTTCTCACTGAAATCGTATTTTTTCATTGCAGTGTAGGACCTACAAATAGGGCTTACTAACCGAGAGTACAAAAAAAACACTGACTTTTTCTTTTACTTGCGACTCGCGACCCCTTGAGAAAGGCTTCGCGACCCCCCGGGGGGTCGCGACCCACAGGTTGAAAACCACTGAACTATAGAAGAGAATCGAATCTTAAAAGTTGCCGCGTCCCCCGTACCGTGCGCATTCCCCGGTGGGCGTGGCCTGCTACTAAATGGAAAGCAAGTGTAGGCTACTTATAACCTTTTTAGTGAAGTGCATATGCATAAGTTGTTTATTGTGATTGATGGCGTCGCGCGAATGAAATTTATCAAGAAGTAACAAAAGCTTACCAAGATCTCAAAGTGGACAGAGGCCACTACAATTAAATTTGTAGAAGAATATCTACGACACGAGGTACTGTGGAATTTCAGCAGTGCCAATTACAGAAACAAACAAGCGAAACAACAAGCGGTCCGCAGCATCGTGGCAGCCATGGATATACCTACCTAATTTTGGCGCCAAGGAGGTTGATTTAAAAATAAAAAGTATTAGATCAACATATTCGCAAGAAAGAAAAAAATAAAAAATTCAAATAAATCTGGTACAGGTGCCAGCGATATATATAAATCGAATTTAAAATGGTTTGATTTAATGCATGAAGCATTAAAGTCTGTAAATACCTATATCACAAATCAGAACTACTGAAAATAATGTGGTAAGTTTTATTGTGTATTTATTAATGGTTACTTAATATATCATTCTGCTCTGACAACTAACTGAACATTCGTTGACGAAATTACTCAGCGTAATTTTCGCGGATCTGGCGTGTGTCATGAGATGAATGGTTCTGTAAAGTCCTAGGCAAATCGACCAGTCCTTCGGAAGGTACCTCTCTCCAGCTGCCATTAACAATGTTACCATTACGGATATCTTCAAAGTCCACCGTGGGTGCATTGACGATGCTCTTTGTTTTTCTTAGCCAGTTTTGTAGTGCACAACAAGCTTTTACTATTCTGTCAACTTTATCGGGTTTGACAGGAATTGGCTTTCGAATATACGAAACCGACCAACTAAAATTCCAAATGCATTTTTGACTATGCGTCGCGCTCGGGATAATCGATAATTAAAAACCTTCTTCTTTAAAGTTAAATTGTTTCTTGGGTATGGTTTCATAATGTTTCGTTTTAACGGAAAAGCATTATCTGCCAGTATAAGATGATTATCTGGAAGCAAATTATTTTCTAAAGCGGTACTCAGGCTACAGTTCCTAAAAACGCCGCCGTCTGAAATTCTTCCATTACAGCCCACGTCAATGTAACTAAAACAATAGTCGTCATCTACTAAAGCCATCAGAACTATACTATTAGTATGCTTGTAGTTATAATATAAACTTCCAGCTTCGGGTGGAGCTTTAATTACAACATGCTTCCCATCTAAAGCACCACAGCATGCTGGAAAATTCCATTTCTTTCGAAATCCATTTTCTACTGCTTTCCAGTTCTCCGTCGTTTCGGGTACCTGTAAATAAATATTTTAAATTAAAACTTCTTTTTTTTTCAGGAGATCTATCAAGAAAATTCTGGCACTGAAGATACTGAGCAGATTGAAGAAACTACAGAAAATAATTTCGACAACATTAATACTCAAGAAATAATAACACCAACCCAAACCCAACGTACACGAAAACGAAAACTGAAAGAACTCAATTTATTGGTTGACAAATTGGACAGTGTCAATAAAGATGTAAACAGGCAAAAAATTACTGAACATGAGTTTGACCTCTTTGCAAAAAGTGTTGCAAATCAATTAAAAGCCATGCCTTTGATTGAAGCGCTTCAAGCGCAACAGTATATTCAAAACTATTTGAGTGAACTTCGTATAAAACAGTTAGTTAATCATTACAGGCGCAATACACGTTATTTTAACATTCCATCCCCTTCTACAAGTACATATTATGCTTCTTCTCCATCTCCAATTCAGCCCCCAACCCTAACTGATAATTTAACACACCAGCCTCCAGCCCCGACTGATAATTACATAAACTAGCCCCTAGACCCCACTGATAATAACATAAACCAGCCCCCAACCCCAACTGATAATTTAATCCACCAGCCTCCAGCCCCAACTGATAATTACATAAACCAGCCCCCAATCCCAACTGATACTTACACATATGATTATCTGCCAATTTATTATGCACCTAGTCCTCAACAATAGACGGCTCACGATCACAGTCCAGTGACCTTCTTGCCCAAGCATTAGCCTCAATTACAGAATAATTTTAATAATTGTAATTTCTAGGTATAACGTACTTATAAGTGGATTTTTTAATATTACTAAACTTGTTTTTATTGTAACAAATTTTATAATGAAAAATGGTTTTTCTTACTTTTATAAGCCTCAATTACAGAATAATTTTAAAAATTTTAATTTCCAGGTCTTACGTAATTATAAGTGGATTTTTTTAATACTACTAAACTTGTTTTTATTATAACAAATTATAATTAAAAATGTTTTTTCTTACCTTTATAAAATCCTTTAAACCTTCGTAAATTGCTTCACAGACATAAGGAAACATTTGACATATACTTGATTAAGATACCCTGAAGAAGTGTGACAGACTTCGGAAACTATTTCCTGTTGCAAGGAAATAATAATATCCGGGACAAATCACACACAGTCACCTGGCCCCAAACTAGGATTCCCTGTATCTTGGGAACCAGAGACTAATATACATACACATATACATTTAAATACATACATATATATGGTTCATTCCAATCAAAAAAAAGCAAAACGTAAACAAACTTACTATGTAACTGACACATGTCAATCTCATCTGCATACTACATTTGTTTACCTTTTGCTTTTTTTGATTAGAATGATCTATAGATTAACACACCCAGACTCATTGTCAGAGCAAACAATTCTGCTCATCACAGAAAAGTTTGCCCTGTGTGGGAATCGAACCCACGACTCTCGGATCAATGGTCAGGAGCACTAACCACTAAGCCACCGAGTCAGTCAATTTAGAACTATATGCAATTTTAACGCAAAAGCGCATACCATCACAGTATCTCTTTTTTTGATGGATGGTTCCACTATGGATAGCAAATAATCAAATGATTCTTCTGACATCCGCAGCGAGAAGAAATACTCCGTTTTATCTTCTCCTGCTAATTCTTTAAAAAGAGTTGCACTTGCACCAAGTTCGTTTCTCTGTGAAATCCATTTTCTGTCCCACAATCGACGTGTACTTTTCTGTTCCGCTGATATTATGTCATATTTAATTTCGTCTACTTTTTCATTAATGATATATCTTATAACTGTATTTTAAACTTCAACACGTTCTTGATCGTCCATTTTGAAAGAACTTATGAACTTATGGACTTATGAACGTGAAAACCCTTCACGCAAGTTAAAATTTAGTTACTACTTACTACCTATTACGTGTAAAGGCTCGACCACTTAAAATTAACTTACATTTAAGTTAAAATTAACTTAATTACTTCGCTACTTAATACGTGTAAACTACCCATAACATACGCCACAAACTAGAAGAGATAACAAAAATAACATTATCTTACAATGAGGAAGCTCCCATTATGAGCAGAACCCAACTGGTCATGCTCAGGCCAAGCTTCGTCGAAGTCAGCAGAACACTGTGCACTCCTGACTCCCTGGGCATTCACTACATTGACTTTCTCAGCATCGGAGCGGGTGTACAGCATATATTCCTCCAAAGGCTTCATACTGCTCATGTTGTTAACTTGTACCAAAATATCTAGAAGTCAAGTAATGAAAGAAGTAGACAAGGTATCTATATTACGGTGCCTTAATATAACTGATCACCCTAAAGAACAGGCCATTTCGAATAAAGAAACAGTATTGTAGAGAAGAGAAACCGTGTTTTCACCTTTTAAGGGTATCTTAAAATACGAATATACAGGGTTTAACAAAATTGATGTTAGACCCGTTAACTGAGGATTCTACTCATCGTATTGAACAACTTTTGTTTTACGACTTTGGTCAAATCGCAAAAAAAATTTGGACTCTCCATACAAAAATAGCAAAACAAATGATCAATTTGTATGAAACGTTCAAAATTTTTTTTGTGATTAGAGAAAAGTCGTAGAACAAAAGTTGTTCAGTACGATGAATAGAATCCCCAGTTAACGGGTCCTATAGCAATTTTGTTACTCCCTGTATTTTTAAATACCTAATTATTTCTAAAAAAACACTGCTTCATGCAATATCGTGTCTGGCTTATGGATATAAAAATATTCATTTTAATTTATTTTTCATATATGGTCAATGAATTTTGGTTAAGGACTGGAGGATACAGCTTTACAGATATTGAAATTCTAAGCATTATAAATGTAGGTATTAAGATTAAAATGTTTAAAACTGTTTCTATGTACTTACTAGAGAGACACCCATTATATCCTTTATAAATCTTAAGCCTCGGATCTGTGGTATTTAGTCCCCCAATCTGAACTTCATTAGCTCCCACATCTGGTGCTTCCCAAAGATCTTGTGGTGGTAGTTTCTCTAAAGGTACCTCTGTTCTGTCGATGAGAAGTTTGGCGTCATCTCCTAATCTTGTGTAGTATACTGTATGTCTTGCACCTGAATAATGTCAGTGAAAGTGCTTACGTTAGCATAGCATATTAAGAGATATCATAAAACATTATAACGGTGTAGATTGAGTTAATTTAGATTACCATTCAAAAAGTTTCTGTTCTTGAATTCAGCTCCATAAGCGGAATCCTCACGATCTTCTTCGAATTTCAAAAAACCATCTTGTGTTATTGCCACGAGCAAGTAATAACTGCGTCTGAAAATATTATTTTTTTAGGTATAATGACTTCTAAATAAAACATTTTAGTGATAATACGTACTTGTTCTCAGTCTGAACCAAAAGGAGCACAGTATTTTTCTGTCTTAGATCGTTGCTGGAAAACGCTAATTTTATTTTGACCTGCAACATTATCAAAAGTTTGAATAACTGGATATATTCAAAAGTTTGAAAAACTGGAGATGCTTTCAGTGCTATTTGAAGCTATTATTTACCTTTACAATATGTCCGGAAAGTACAAATTTTCTTTGCAGAATACTTTCACCATTAAAGTCTGCTCCTTTCTCCTCCATGCAGTATTCACCAAAATAACTTGTCAGTTCACAATCACAGGTACTCTCTTGTTTCGAAAAGTTTTCGGTGCAAATACCACCGTTTTTGCAGGGTTCTCTATCGCACTTCATATTACATTCTGGGAGTACTCCAGTTAGATCTGAAATATAAATATAAATGATTGTTAGTATGTGATCCCCCTTGAATTAGACTTTAAGAATGGTGTCGAAATAGTTAAATGATAACCTTGATCCACTTCATCTTGTGCTTTCCTCGATAGATCCACGACGTGGTCTGCTATTTTAAAGCCTCTTACACAACCGACATATCCACCTTGAGGTAGTTTACTGGCCCTTGATGCCAAATGCAAGGAGTAATGATCATACCCACCAAGATTCATTTGGAAGTAGTCCGTCGGTGGGGCAGGAGGTCTTTGTGGGCGAATAACTTCTAAAACCAAACATGGCTAACTTTAACAAAAAATCATTCTCGTTTGTTTTTAATCTCATCAAAAAACGTTTTAAGGGAGTATCATATAAAAAATCTGCAATAAAATAATTACCGAGCTCCGGATTGATCCAAGGTTTATTAGTATAATTAGTGAGAAGATTTGCAACTTTATTAATTGTTGTATTTCTGTCATTAACATGTAAAGTTGTAGAATTCTCTGTTCTTATAATAGCTATTTGGACACTTGCACCTTTGTTTATTTTTTCGTGTGTTACGTTCATTTGTATTATCTCATCGTCTTCGTTGAAAAGGTAGATTATTTGAGTTCCATTGTGGATGAACAAATGTATAAAATTATTCAAATTATCATTTGCGTACAGTACTATAGAGTTATCATCGTATGTCCTCAAGTTCATAAGTACGTTTTCTGTCATCATTTTCTTTAGTCTGTTTTTCTCTGCATCAGTTGCATTATCAACAAGGTAGTTTTTCTTCAGGAAAGCTTCTTTAGTTTGGAAAGTCAACGCTTTGGTATTTATATCTGTAAATAAATAAAAATATTAGATAGCATACCAATTAAACTGCTTAAAATGTTGATAAATCATGTCTCACTTTCTTCACAATGTGTCCCAAGATGCGCCCACGGATTTTTGCAGATGCATTCATAACTGGACCACAATTCTTTACATGTAGCTTTATTTTGACACGGATTTGGCACACAAGATGGTTTGCAGTCTTTTATGATCTCAGAAAGATGTACAGACATGTAGCTGTAAATGTCTAAGATCTCGCCATTTACTACCAAACCTCTGAAGCATCCTATTAGTCCCTGATTTACAGCCGACTTTTTGAGGTGTTCACTGCAAAAATGAACGAGTTCGCGTACAAAATAGATGAATTAGGATTATATAATATCTGATGTAATCTACCACTAAAACTTACGCTGTAGCACCTCCAATAAACATAGATCCTTCAAAAGGACCAAATTCTTCTTCCAATAACAGATTCAGCATTTGATACTCAGTGTTTAACATAAACCTTACATGATAGAAGTTGTAATCTATCCAGATCTTGTGCCATTCTCCACCATTTAGTTTTCTTTTTGAATTGATGACGAGTTTCCTTGTGGTTCCAGTATTGAGTGTGAAGTTGAAAGTTAATTCATGTTCTGTGAAAAATAATTTATCTATCAGCAAGTTGGTTGCTGAAGGAAGTCAGTAACAAAGACCTATTGTTTTTATGAAGGATCAAAATGATGTATAGAAGTCAACTCAGAAGATTGTCTAAAGAGTGAAAACAGTAAAATAAATAAATTAATTAATAAATAAATAAATAAATTAATTAATTTAGTTAATTAATATTCTCCTGTTTTATAAATTAAATAAATTCTGGACCGCTTACCACTAGTTAAAGCGACCATAAAAGATGGGTAGTTTGGCCTGATCGGTGGCTGGAATAGCAAAATGGCACTAGTGCCAGTAGTTCTGAAACTAAAGGCTATGTCACCTTTTCTCCAACCAGGAACCTCAATATACGACTGCGATGTTGTGAAAGTAACTACGTATCGTTGAGTATCTGCAATTCAAAACGAATTCATAATATGTTTACTAACATAGTTTAAAGAAATAAATGATATTATTATAATTAAGTATTTTTGTCAGATATCGTCCCTCGCACCACTAACTCACGTATCTCATTTTTGCAAGTTCTTCAAAACAACCGTTTTTCAGTAAGGGAATTTCAAACTTCTATTATATTTTAATTCCAAGGACATGCTGAAATAAATCTAATATACCTATATATAGAGTAAAGTTTCTGCTTTCATTTGATATATTACCTACTCACTTAATTGTATTTGTAATATTTTTTTTTATTTTTGAAAACAGATACGAGACTTTGTGAAAACTTTGTTTTTCAATATCCGAATAATTTTCCACTTACGATCCTACAGTTACACTAGTTTTATTATGAAAATAGGAAAATATCCGACATAAAAGGTTTGTTACTTAATATATATAATATATATGTTTTCAACCTATATGTAATAAAATATAACAAATCATTAAAGAACTACTTATCACCAAGTCCTATAGTTTAATTAGCCAGAACTTCCCTGCGCCACCGTCGTTCACCCCCCGCAAACATCCTAAAGGCGCGGGCGCACTCATCCAATCCGATCAGATCCGACAGATGATGTCACAGTCCGTTCCAGTCGCTGTACATTTTGTATGAGGGCGGGTGTACTCATCCGACTCCGACAGTTTACCGGACTTATAAAACGGATCTTATTTTATCGGTCTCACTATTCGCTGTACATTTTCTATGAATGTGCTGCACTCATCCGACACAGTCTGACACTGACATCCTTACAGGACGAGATGAAGTGTTATGCATATTTCATCGACATTTAGATTTTAGTTATCGATTTACATATACTTCATTCCAATCAAAAAAAAGCAAAAGGTAAACAAACATAGTATGCAGATGACATTGACATGTGTCAGATCCATAGTAAGTTTGTTTACGTTTTGCTTTTTTTTGATTGGAATGAACCATATATATTAATATGATAATGTTTTATAGGTACCTACAGAAATCAATATAAATTTATAGAATATTCAAATGCATATGTTTGTATGTTTATTATGGTATTTTATATTAATAGAAAAAAAATACGATTTAGGAAAATGTGTAAAGCATCTACTCAGATAAAAATACTTTGATTTTCAATAATATTTACATATTTAGGTTCTGTACTGTAGCTACCCAAGCCTCTTCTTATTTTAATGTAATGCGTTTTGAATAAAAAATAAAAGGTTCGTTTTTATCTTTGGACCTATTAACATACACTTTTAGAATATCGTCGGTGAGTAAACAACACCGCGTATGTCATTTTTACCTACTTTACAAGTAACCCAAAAAAACTATTTGATTAGTGGTGGCACAGAAAAAATACTTAGGTAGTGTTATTTTTTTTAATAACGGCTTCTTATCGGCCGATATGTTTACCTTAATCTTATAGGTACATAGGAGTGCGTTTAAAACCTGCATCCAAAGGCTCTCACATCGGAAACGCAAAAATCAACTTGTGCGGTGTTGTTTGCTCACTGACGATATGCAGTTTCATGTAATGATATGATATTTTTAATATGAAAAGTTCTATGAGAAAACCACAATTTTAGATGTCTTAAAACACTTGGTTACCTACCTAGGTAACCAAGTGTTTTAATACATCATAAATCAAGCATAGGTATACTTATACTTTTACGCTGTATTAACAACAACAACTTCAATAATTGGTGTTGGCTAAAAGCCCAAAGCACACATGTACTGGGCACAACACTATTCAATAACAACGACGCGACGACACTTACTTTGTGGTTAACAGCGCTGCTGCACTCATCCGATCTGGTCAGATCTGACAGAAGATGACGTCACAGTCTGATTCAGTCGCTGTACATTTGGTATGAGTACTACTGCACTTATCTGACATCGACAGTTTACAGGACCGATGACTTTCAAAGCGGCTCTTATTTTATCGGCTCTTACTAGTCGCTGTACATTTTCTATGAACGATGATGCACTCATCCAACGCAATCCGATGCTGACATTCTTACCGGACGAAAAAAAGTGTTGTGCATAATTTATCGACATGTTTTTACTTACTATATTAAGGTTTAATGTATAGTTATTGAATATGCAAATGCAAATGTATGTATGAATATATTATAGTATTTTGTACTAAGTGAAAAATACTATTTAAGAAAATGTGTAAAGCATCTACTTACGTATAATATTTAGATTTTCAGTTTTTAATATTTACTTGTTTAGGTTCTGTTACCATCCAGGTATTTAAGCGTAATGCATTTTTAATCTCACTAATCTCATCTCACTAATATTATAAATGCGAAAGTATGGATGTTTGTTTGTTTGTCAATTTGTTTGTATGTTTGTCAGTTTGTTTGTTTGTTTGTTCCGCTTTCACGCCGAAACTACTGAAACGGATTTGGATGAAATTTGGTAGGTAACTTAAGAGTTCCCGTAGGAATGCTTAAAAACTCAAAATGTTCACTTCGTCACTAGATGGCACTATCTTAATATTTTCTTTCTTTTTGGACACAATTCTGAAGTCCACGCGGGCGGAAGATAGTGAAAAATAAATACTTACGTATAGATTCATACAATATGCCTATGGGCTATAAATATAACTAAACATACGAGTAAAAATTATTACATAATATTATAATAGTTGGTGTAAAAGTCGAGCACATTTTCTATCGTACAATAGACAACACTATTCAAAGCGACGACGACGCTTGCTATGCGGAGCGGGCGGAGCAGTGGAATATCTGTTTTCATCAGACAGTTATCGGACCAGTGCAGCAGCGTACATCCGACAGGTTTTTACAGAACCGATAGGTAGGCGTGGCTTGGCTGTCGAATCTGACCGGATCGGATGAGTGCAGCAGCGCTGTAAAACGGTGGAATGACTGTTTCCGTCCGACAGTTTACCGGACCAGTGCACCCGCGTACATCTAACAGTTTTTAAGAGGACCACCAGGCTGACGGATCTGACCGGATCAGATGAGTGCACCCGCGGCCTAACAGCATATCAACCGTCTATCTCTCGCCAAAATAAAGAACAGTATAATAATATCGTATCGTATCTCATTGCCTAGTAAATAACATTTCACTAAAAATCCTATATGAGATACGATATAATATTTTATCAAAGTCTTAAAACAGGTTTTGACTAAAAACCCTAAGTGAGTTACGTCACTTAGTTGAATTTTTTCCTGGATTTTTATGAGATACGTTAACTATGTAAATACCAATATCATGAGAACCACTATTCATACAGAAGCGTGAGTTAAAGGAAAACATAGAGAACGACCCAAGGAAGTCAGTGGCAGTCCTAACTCAAATCATCAAAAAACTGAGATACGTGACTTAGTGGTGCGAGGGACGATATGCGATATTTAAAGAAAATGTTCGTTGACGCACTGTAGTGTGGAAACCGCCCATACATTGGACTGGACATCACACGTTATTAGTAAATATCTAATATAGCAATGAAACCTATATATTTGTAAAGAAGATGAGTTGTACTATTTAGTGTAATACAAATTTTATTAAAGAGTTTTTTTGTCTTTTTAGAATAGACCTTCAAACTAAACGTGTCGTCTTTAGGTGAAATTTACGCTCTTTATAATATAAGTCATAAAAAAACATTCTGAAGACGAGAATTTTTTAATATATTTTTTTCGTATTGCCCTAATATATTTATATAGAAACGTATACAGTATATTTTATTCATCAGTTAATGTCACAGTATACACATTTTCAAACTTAAGCGCTTGTAGGTGTATATTAAGTTAGATATACAAAAATATGTCCAAATTTGTTCAGGCTAAATATAATATGAATAAAAAGGTGTGTCATGCAAGGTGCTGCAAGAAGAAATAGACAGAACTACAGAACAAATTTCAAGAGAAGGATACGCCCGCCGCCTAAATAGGTCCTTTGTAAAAAGATGTAGAGCATGCATAAGGGCTAATGGCGGGAAATTTGAACATTTATTATAAAAAAAAAGATATTTTTTATCGATACTGTCTTTTGTTTTTATCCATTGTATCCTGGCGTAGCGTGGCAGTTCGTTATTCAAATGAACAAACCAACCAAAGTCTTGCTTAGTTACTTTATGTCGATAGAATTTTAGCATAAAACTCCAAAAATTCGACCTTGGTGCATTAGAATTATCATTAAAAAATTGTTTTTAATGTAATGTCAAACAATTATACCATTTTAGAATTGTCAATAACTAAGCAATTTTTTAAAGTTGTTGGCACGATCAGCTTAGTAATTTTTTTTTACACCACAGGCTATCGAAACTAACTAAAGTTAACTATTCGAAAAAGTTTTTGTAAAAAATTTGCAAAACTTATTTTTTTACAGGATTTGCCAGCACTTTAAGAAATAATTTACCATTGTGTTTGATGAATTATGTATTCACAAATATTAAAAAAAAAACAGGACTTAAAAATGTCATAATTTGTAGGAATGGCATGCATTAAACTGAAGAAGGACAATTTTTTTGAAAAAAAACTAAAAATACCGATATCACAAAAATGATGGGACTTTTACTAGAAAAAAATTTTGATATGTAGTAGGAAATGATTCAACCAATCCGCAGATGAAGGATTATCCTTCACTTTTTGGACACCCTGTATATTTTTAAATAGGGGTGTTTTACGTTACCGTGAACACCAAATGTTCTCACAGTTTTAATCAAAAACGCTATCGAGCCCATGGGCCTATTGTTCGAAGATGCGCAAGAGGCCAAACATAAAATATTTATAAATTTTTGACTGCATAATATCCGAAAAATAAATAAAACAATTACTAAAACTGATTTGATTCATGCATTCATATTGTATTCCAACCCGTAGGTGTGAAGTCAGAAACAAGTTAAAATATATTTATGGTACCTATTTAAAAGATGCTAAAGACTTTTTAGATGAAGAAAATCACACAAGCCTGAAAGGAGAATGCCACGGAAGTATGAAACGCTCGTACCATATTGCGTCTTGAAAAAACCTTCTGAATTGGATAGGGGATAACATATTTAATTATTATACGAAAAATTACTATCATAGCTACTGTAACTCCAGAGCTTTTTCACGCTCGTTCAGGCGTACACGAAATTCTTAGTTTTAACCAATCATTTGATAGCTAGTTTTAGTTAATTACGGTATGGTTCAGTGATGCTAACGACAAACCGAACCACAAACCGAACGCGGCACTGTATGTATATTGTAATGATGAAGTGCAGTCGACGAATAAAACGAAGTGCTTTAATATAGAAGAACGCTCACGCAAAAGCATCACTCACGCCTCGCACTCGTGCATGCAATTCCTAACGCATGCTTGGGCCTCCACACGTACGCCTCAAGCACACACGTAGGCGCCTGTATCCAGCAGTGGACAGAGCAGGGCTAGCAACCGCTGGCATATTTCAGTAGAAGACTTAAGCCCAGCCAAACCACCTGGCCCGCCTACTACAGGGAGTTGTTGGCCGTGTACATTTTCGGCATAAATTGGAGGCGCAACACTTCATCATATATACCGACCACAAACCACTACTGTACGCGTTCTCACAACGTCGCTAAAAGTTGCCTCCCGCACAGCTGAACCAACTGACGATCATCTCGCAGTTTACTACGGAGATCGAGTACGTCAAAGGCGAAGACAACATCGTCGCGGACGCGATTTCCCACGTCGAGCCGATTTCGGTTCTTCTCTCAAATTGGAACCGACGCTAATTCCAGGCACGAATATTACCATCGCGTGCAACGTGTCGACGGGGCAGCCGCTGCCGAACCTGTCGGCGGCGCTGCTGCGCGCCGCGCACGCGCGCCTGCACGCGCTGAGCGACCCCGGCGGCCGCGCCTCCACGCACTTCGTCGCTGACCGTTACGTGCGCTCCGGCGTGGCGCGCGACTGTCGAACCTGGGCTGTCACTGCCTCCATTGCCAGCGACGCAAGGTGCCCGCACCGCTCGGTGAATTTTCCCTCCCATCTGGGAGAATCAGCCATGTCCACCTCGAAATCGTCAGCCCCCTGCTGCACTCTGAGGGCTACACCTATTGTCTCCCGGCAATAAACCGGTTCTCGAGATGGCCCGAAGCGTGGCTCACGTCATCCATCACCGCCGAGGATGTTGGCGATACCTTCGTACGCGGCTGGATAGCGCAATTCGTCGTGCCCATCACGGTCACCGTCGATCAAGGCCGCCAGTTTGAGTCAGCGCTATTCAACTGATTCCTCGACCTAGGCGCTACCAAATGCGTACGAACTACCAGCTACCACCCGCAAGCGAATGGCATGGTGGAGCGCTTCGACCGCCATCTGAAGGCTGCACCCATGTACCATCGAGAAACCTGCCACAGAGCCCAACCTCTTGTGCTTCTTGGTATCAGATTGGCTCTCAAGGAGGACCTCAAATGCTCTGCTGCAGACCTCCTGTATACTTACAGGGGAGCTCCTGGTACCTAGCGCTTTCACACAAAATGTAAGTGAGGACTTCGTGGCACACCTGGCCATGACCGACATGCGTCCCGAAGTCGTTCGCTTTTAAGGACCTGGCAGACGCATCTCACGTTTTCCTTCGCGACGAACACTGTACACCGGCCCCTATAAAGTCCTCAGTCATTCTCTGAAGACTTTTACCTTAGATGTTTCACGTAATAAGGTACAGGTGAGCGTCGATTGGATCGAATGGAAGCCTGCACACATCGCTGCAGACCCCGAGCGAGGCGCGGTCTCACCGAGCGCACAGGCGCCCGCGACGCCCCCGGCCTCGCAATGCAACCACATGTCCAGGTCCTACGTCTGCCCCACCAACAGCTCACTCTGCACCAAATCCTCCCACCGTCACACGATCAGGTCAGGGTTAGATTTAAGGATATTTTAGATTTGTGAACTAGTTTTAATATATTTTTTTAAATTATTATTTCGTGTTCTCTAGTTTATAGTGTCTTGTATTTTATTCTATCATACAGCTACACTGTATTCCTTTCCGTGAGGGTGGGGAGGAGGGGGGATGTGGCGGCATACACTATTTGTATGAAAAAAATGACAGATTTGCGACAAAAGCTGTCCTGTCAATGTCATCCACCTACCAAAAAATCGTAGTCAGACTGTAATTTGTTATTAACACTGCTTGAAACTTGACAAAACAATGAAACTATACTATACTAGGTATACTTTTTTAAATATCGTAAAGTGCAGCGGCGTAACATGACGTAACGGGGCGTGTGTGCGATGCCGATTTGCAACGTACTGTGTGGCATATGTGAATTTAAAAAAATGCCGCTCCGCAACGTGACTATGGCCCTACGTTACGTCCAAACAAAAATTCTTGTACGTCTGGCAACCCTGGGACGCACCAATGTGATCAAGAATCAAATCTATAAAACATCGTCTGATAGTCAATCTTACCAGGAGTTGAAGAAGAGGGCGCGGGTATAGGAAAATGGTGGTGTAATGCGAAGACATCTCTTAGATTAAGAAGAAGAAATATGTGGATGAAGCATAAAAATCTCGATACAACCATAATGTAGTTTCGGAACACATTTTATGAATCCAGGGCCGCGTTCCGAGGGTGCACTTGACAGCAACCGCTTTGTACCCTCTCTTTCACACTTAGGCAATTTATATTATGCTATCCTGTTGTCAGAGTGAACGTTTGCTGTCAGAGTGTACAAAATGTAGGGGATATATCAAATTAAAATCTTTTTTCATACATTTCTTTCCTGCAGTTCGAATAGGTCTAGAAAAAATTAAGTGTGCTTAATAAATTTAATTACGATTTTTGACAAATGTCTGGTTAAGACGCAACATGGTACGAAATCGGGCAATCTCCTTTTTCAATAAAATGAACGAGTAAGTTGATATTTTTGAAAATAATTTATAGGTAAAATTACAGTACATTCTTATTATATATTTTTTTACTTAATATGGTTTCTGTAACTGTAATTTACTATGTTATAACTGCAAACTTTTCATTCATATCCAGCCTATACATTTTAAGTTATAAAAAAATAACCATGCGGTAACTGGGTGTCCAGCCCAATGTATGAGCGGGGTCCACAGTGCAACGTTACCATCTTACTTACTTGTCTCAACGCATTCTAAAGGGCCTAACGTTATCCTTCCTTGAGCTTCTTCTGTCAAATCCTTCTGTTGTAGGAAAAACATTTCCATAATTCCCAAACTTTTAGGATCAACCAATGTCCCTTCATCGGAATGCCATTTGTTTTCGTTGGCGTCACAGTTGCAGGATTGAGTGGGATTGACGCAAGTGGCGTTGACACCACAGGGACAGTACCCTCTGAAATACAGTCTGACTTATGTATGGTAATGTATCAGCTAGAGACTACAAGCAAAGATATAGCAATACTGGTTTAAACTGACAATCGCAGATGCAAAGAAAGAAAAATTAACAATGAAATTCAATACCTGGATACGTTTCCTAGAAAGTCCACAGTGTCATTAGAAGAGGATATAAACCAAGTTGCACTATGAAGTTCCAAAGGAGCCATGTTACAATCGTATTTTATATACTGACGACAGTAGAGAGAATGCGAAATAAGTTCCTGTAACATTTCTGCTGTAAACTCTCTGTACTTAATTTTGAAGCTAAAGTCTTGACCTGATGCTGATCGAACGTCCTGAAACATAACTTTTGTCACTCTCAGTCATGACCTCAAGCTAGGATTTCATGTATTATGGGAAACAGATACTGATATACATATCTTTGAATGCATATACAGGCAAATTTTTTATAAGTTTTCTTGCCATTATGTGTAGCTTCTATTTATGAAACAAAAAACGTTATCCTTTAAACTTCTCGTAATAGTTAAAGTTCGAGAGCGAAAGAAATAAAATTGTATAAAAGAAATAAAATTGTATAATAATACTTTAACATCCAGACAAAGGACAAATCTGCTAACATAACTGCTCATTTTATAAATATTTGTTTTAGGTGGGAATCGAATCAAATCAGGAAAGCTAACCACTCCACATTTAGTCTGTATACATACATACAGACAGTAAATAATCAAAGCATACAGACATAAGTACGATAAATCTTATCGTATGGGTTTCATATATTTATTATTAAAAGTACTTACTACTTGACTTGGTAAATTATGTTCAACGACAGTAATGGAAGAATCAGCTTCTATCTCTCTGAACTCGCATTTTACATGCGCTGGAGGAAATTTACCATTTCCGTCAATGTCTATAAGGTAGACATCATTCCTTGTGTATCCAAGTAAGGCTAGCTCTTCACACGTTTTTCTGAATGTCGCAAAGTGGCAATTTTCTCCAATATATCCTAAAATGGAAATAAAATAAACCAATAAAATAATGTCAATAATCTTTAAATGGCATGTAATCTTTATAATTGAGTAAAAGAAGTTGATAACTTACCTGTGTTATCACAGTTGCAAATTACCCTGTCTTCTCGAATAGAGCAAATGCCTCCATGTTCACAAGTATTAGGTCTAGTGCAGGGGTCAACATAACGGCAATCATCTATCGCGACCTCACCTACAACTCTCTCAGTATTTATGACGAATCTGCGAAATAAAGGAGTGAATATTTCCTACTGTAACAGATACAAAATAAAAAGACATTTAGCAGACTTAACGAAACTGCGGTGCTTATTACCTGGGCTCAATAAGCATGCCATTTATTCTGATGTTTCTCATACATCCTATAAGTCCCAAGTTCGCAGATTTAAGACCACTGCCAATAACGATTTTGTCTTGCAACTGGAAATCCAAACCTGTGAATGGTTTTCACACATTGGTATTATTATAACTGTTTGTTGAATTAGTGTTATTAAAACGTAACAACTCTTTGAACTTACCGAACATTTGCGCTGGTTTGTTGTTGTAGTCAACAGTAAGTTTGATTCTTCCTTTTCTATAATCTAATTCAACTGTGTGCCAATCGTTGCTCACGTTGAATTTTACAGATTTTAGTACTGTTACGTTTTTGCCCACATCTGGTACTAGTTCAAACCTTATTTCTTCCTTCACCATTCGTACCTGTGATAAATTAAGTATTGCAATGAAATTTTATTCTACTTTTTCTAATCAAATTGATAAGTTTTTCTTACCTCCCAATATCCTTGACCTGAGGTAATCTGGCTGTAAGCTAGAACAGCCATATTCTTGGTTGTTTTAAACTGGAATCCCAAATTGATACTGAGACTTTGGTTTAATGGCCACCAAATATGAGATGTTGCAAATGGATAAGTTATAGGTATCACTTCAATGTCTATTTCTTCAAATTCTGGATCGATAAGTACTCCTATATAATGAACTTTTGGATTATTTTGTTTCAGTTCATAAAGTATAGACACGTCGTTGTAATAAACATATTTGAGATTGCCAGCAAAATTGTTAAATGATTTTAATCCTTTCATCTTGTGCAGGTCTGGTCCTCCACAGATATAAATTTCTGGATCAATGCAAACATATTTCGCATTTCCGGGAACTTCGTAAGTAGTTATTGTATCATCCAGATAGACTATGATTGTTTTCTCATGTAGGATAACTGTTAAATTATGCCACTTATTGTTGTTGACTTTGTGTCCTAAGTAATCTTCTATGGGTCCATCGCCTAGATCTATCTGAAGAGCTACCTTTTCTTGGTGGATAGACAAAGCAATATAGTGATGTTTATCGTCTATTTGACCGCTTGCGTAGAACAGAGCTGAGTCATCGAAACGAGTCTAAAATTGCATTATACATATTAATCGTATATTGTTCTAAAATATTTTAAAATATTCTTGGTAAACAAGTATAATAACTTGGTAGTAAATAGTCCGCTAATTTTCATTAAAATGTCTATGGTAATAAAATAAAATAGGAAGCTTTATTATATTAGAGTAGGTGGAAGATCATTAATTTCATCAAGTATTTATCAAGCTTATGTTTGAAGAAACAAATAACCGAGAATAGGATATTGGGAATGCAAATATATTTGCTGTGCTTGGGTATGTGCAATATAAAAAGACCATTTTTCTATTTGTGTGTTTTGACTTCATGGCTACTGGGACACAAAAAAAATATTTTCTTATCAGTCCCGTTGACGGGATAGAGGCACTGATGTTTATGGGAGCAAATCCTTAAATAGGTAGATGTCTTACACCTTTTAAGGTCCCGTACACAGTGTGTTAACAGAACCCTGTTACTAAGCCAGGAAGGTCTTCTGTCTGTTTGTTCTGTCTTTAAATATTTGTACCTTTTGAACTATAACAGATTGAACTGCGTAGTTTTTTAGAAAGTGTGTTATTTTCATAGAAAAATATTTAACAGATACAAATCCTTATAAAACAAACAAAATCTGGCCAAGTTGAGTCAGAATTGCGATAACGATCCCGAACTGAATGAAATAAATATACAGTGCTAGTCTTTATAAAGTGCACATATAAAAGGGGGTGAAATAAAAGCCAATTTTATCATCCAGAAAAATATTTTAAAAAATAAAAATGTAAAAATAAAAAAAATATGCACGTTTATTTTTTTAAATAGCATCTGCTGTCTCCAAGTAAACAAAACGTAACTTTTAAATTAAGTAGGTGAGAAGGTTTCAACAAAAAAGTGAGGAGTGGTAGTAAACGGCCGTGCCACTGAAAAACATGTTACACAAAAAATAAACACCATCAATTAAATATAAGCATTCTTTTGTAGAATTTTTTTCATTTTTTGTGTTTAAATAAAAAAAAATAGCACCTATTAACCCTATTTTTATAGCTTTGACATTCATTCGATTCGACATTCATTTGACATTCATTCAATATGTAAATTGCATTATTTTTTATATCATTGTATTTTTAATTTTTCATTATTTTGACATTTACTGTAAATTGTATAATGTTTATTTCATTGTATTTTTATTTTATTATTTTTGTCATTCATATGAAAATTGTAAAATTACGTGTAAAATTTCTTTACCAATAAAATGATTATGATTATTTAACATTATTTTAGCTTTCAAATAATAAAAACCCCAAGTTTCTAACCTACACACAACGTTTGCTATGAGCGATTAAACAGTCGTATTCCAGATATGCTATTTTTTACACAGTTGCTCTAAATGTTAGTTTTGGGTTTTAATAGTCAGTTTTGTGTCTTTTTTATTTCTGTGGCATGGCCTTCTACTGCCAGTCCTCACTTTTTTGTTTTAACATTCTAGCTTGCTTAATTTAAAAGTTAGAACGTTTTGTTTACTTGGGGGCAGCAGATGTTGTTTGAAAAAATAATAATAATGTTTTTGGGCGATAAAATTGACTCTTATTTCACCCTCTTTTATATGTGCACTTTATAAAGACTCACACTGTATGTTACTATATTTATTAGTACGAAACCCTCGTTGCGCAAGTCCTATACGCATTTGGCCGGTTTTAAAACACTTCATTACCCATAGGACCTACCTTGAAATGAAGGCTGACCCGAGTGTTAGTGGAGTGCACTCGATCTTTCCAATCATACACTCGGTAAGACACATAACTTGAACCTCGTAGAGTCAAGACGGTTGCCGCTGAAAAAATATTGAAAGATTTGTAGAAAACTGGTAGTAGTACCTTATTATGCAAGGTCTGATTCCGGCGGGTACGGTGCGATAGTCTGTGTAATAGCCAACGTAAGTGACCAGAATATCAGCTGCATAGCGGAGTATTATACAATAGAAGGAACTGAAGGTTTCAGGGGATGGGGGTTTACTTGGTGACTTGAACTGAACACCCGCCTGCTTTTCCGCAAGCAGCCATGTCGCATATTAGGAAAAATACCAGTAAACTATTTTATTTATACCGTAGCTATACTTGATTTTATGCTATTTCGTATCTCTTCACTATTTATATAGGATTACGCATTGCGACATCAATTTCAAATCCTCTTTAACACCTCAAAGATGAATCTCTTATTTTGTTTTGCCCGTAATATCAAATTATCCGATAAACGCATCTAGTTAATACTATCATTAAAATCTTAATTAAGTTTAAACAAAAGGACGGTTACACTATTATCTAAGGCTTTAATAGCTAATCCGTTGTTGATAATTATTATGCAATTGTCGTTATATCTTTTGCAGTCTCTTTCTAATTTGGGTTTATTTTTGTTTTTAACTCATTTATTATTTTGTTCCTTTCATAACTGATTATCTAATTAGTGATAAGGTATACTCAAGATAATTACGTATGACGCAAATATTATTATAAGTTAGAACAACGTTTGACTTGAAATTGTTTCATACAAATGCAATAATTCTATTCCAAAAATACTTACTGTAGACATCACATAGTTGTTCCTCGTACATAGTTCCAAAACAGTCGCACCTATACCCGTTGTACTCGTTAATGCATCTAGAACCTTCGAAACAGAGGTTTTCAACCGTCTTGCATTTATCAATGCATCCTTCTTTTACGTTCTCATGTTTGGTAGCTATGAGAGGAACTATCGGGAGGAGGTCTGATGCAGCTTTGCCGGAGCTAAGAACCATATCACTGATACATCCAACAAATGATTCTATAATGTATTTAACACCATGCAGTTTCTCTTCTGAGCTTAAACCTGAAATATTGGAGAAGATTTTATTTCATTTTTTTTTAAATGTTAATTTTTTTATTTTCCTGTTTTGTTGTGCAATAAAGTGTTTTTATTCATTCATTCATTAATTTCTTTTTAAAACAGATAAAAATCTGTATGTTAACGTTGTAGAACCTACCTCCAATGAGAATAACTGATGTTAGATTATCGGTGATCCCATAGTTTGTATCAAAACTTAGACCCTGGAACAATTATGACAATAAATTCCTTTTTTACATTCACTTAAGCCGTAATTAAGAAAAAAATCGTTTTACAGTTAATTTTGATGGCAAAACATAAATGTCAATTTAACTACTGAAGTACTATCTATCTAAGGTGGCCTGTTCAACCGATGGTCTGCTTACCTTCAAATACACTTCTTCTTTGAGCTGATCTACTTTAGCTATGAGCCTTGCTCCATGCACATCTATCGTAACGACCACACTATGCCATTGGTCTCTATTCAAAGCTCTTCCTACGGTCACTGATGTCAGGTGTTTACCGAATACATGGACAACTGAAAAATATATTTTTGAAAGGTTATGTATCTAAAGTTATTTTACGCGATTAATTTTGTTTTTCCAAATGTATTTTGCTTCAAATAATAGAAAGACCGACATCAACGGTTTAATATGTCATGTGAAACACGAGAACGGCCAAAATAAAGGCCGTACTAACAGCCAAACCCATCCAAGTTATGACCGTATTTGTAGTCAGGTAGCCTGTGTTCGAGATGACCAAAACTTAAACCGAAATAAAAAACAACCGCTTCACGTACTAAGAAGAATACATTATGAATTTAAAACATTGACGAAAATATAGGAAATATAACTTTTTGCAGGGTTTTTGCCAGAATATCTTCCATTAGTTAGTAACTAATATTTGATAAATTACATTGAGATAGGTAAAAAAATATGTATTTGCAAACTAAATTTAGCGTAATAAATAATGACACGCGATCGATCATGGAGTCGCAACTACCTACAACCTAGAAAAAAATCTGAATCCAGCTAAGATCGAAACAGATCATCTTAAGCCCAAGCTTATCCTAGACCAGTTTCATAATCAATCAAACACTGAGGATAGTTTATTTCGCTTTTCGCTTAAAGCTAAAAACCTATGTACGTCGTAGGTGTGATTCTTACCTTTCAGTTCTCCTTTCTCAACAATGACGTATAGTGCATAGGGTGGCATTTTGAATACCGGATTCTTAACATTATGGTACACTAAAAGACCGTGTGGAAGTCTCGTACGAAATTTAAAAGATATTTCCCTGCATAACCTGAAATCATAATCTTTTATTTTAATTTTAGGAAGATGAATGAATGAATTTTAATGCAACTGCTGTCATGAACATTTCCGATGTTTTAAGCAATTATTTAGTTATATCTTCTTTTGAACTTTATTTTAAGGTTTTAAACATGTGAAAGCTGATGTCAGGATAATTTACATTGCCCAATAATGTCCAATGTTCGAAATGGTCCATTCTTGATTTATCAGCATGATTTTTTCGTCTCGTTTCCGGTAAATGTGGCTCCTACTGATGGAGTTGTACAACTTTTTTGATGAACTAATTCAATACGAGCAGTTTTTTGGGCTGTTTATACAAAGTTAGCTAATCAGTGTAAGAAGCCCACATTTTTTTTCTCCGTCTGTATTGGTCCTTGGGGTGAGTTCTTCAGTTTCATGAGTAGGTGCCACAGTGAAAGGGGACGAAATGAATGTGTAAATGTTTCTTTCTGTAATAAGGAATCCATAGCAAAAGCTGGCTTGATCAGTAAGCACAAATGCTTACCTCAATTGAAATCTCTGTATAACATCGCCATCCAGTTGTATGAAGGTATTATCCTTTGCGAACATAAAAGTTCTATGGTGGCCAGACTCCGCGAATGTAAGGAACCTGTCGCGATCGCTTGGTGGAATGGGTGGTATAGCAGTAGCATACGTCGATGTTGACACGTTGGCTGTTGTGGCTTTTGAAGACGTGAACGATGATGATGTGAGTGACAACGTTGTTGGTGGTAGAGCTGGAAAGGTAAAATTGTTGATTTAGCAACGACTACTCAGAACTTGAATTTTAAAATAAAAGTAATGAATGACTATAATTTTTGCGGTTCTGATTAGATACAGAATAACGATATGGAGTTTTAAAACATTCTGGTAAGTGTTGGCAGAGATTACAAAGAGTCGTGAAGAAGGTACGTAAAACGGGGAATGTAAACTGGAGTTCTTGTTAGTTCTCTTTCAATAAAACTCTCTTTTAATAAAGGCCTAAGTCCTTTGTACATAAGATTTATTTAGACCTTTCTGTTATTATCATTATTTTTTGTACAGTATATTTCAATTACAAAGAAACAAAACATCTAATTACTTCAATCAATCAATCAATCAATCAATTTTTTATTGTTTGCTCCACAAAATACAATACAGGTTAAATAGTATGCTAAATAAAAGTGGGAATACATATTTAAACCGTGTTAAAAATAAGGCTTTAAACTTTAAACAGATAATAAAATAATTTTGTGTATTGTATTGTGAAGCCTGATGTCTGAACTAGGTGATCCTGTGTTTCAGAGCACCAGGTCTCCACCACCCGGACAAAATGTTCAAAATGACTTTATTTTGTCAACAATCAAAATATTTATATATTGTAACATTTCATAGAGCATAAGGTAACGAAAATAATGAATACTAAACTAGTAAAACATACAAGACTAAATAAACTGAAGTGTGTATGTGTGTGTGTGTGTGTGTGTGTGTGTGTGTGTGTGTGTGTGTGTGTGTGTATGTGTGTGTGTGTGTGTGTGTGTGTGTGTGTGTGTGTGTGTGTGTGTTTGAGAGTGTGTGTGTGTGTGTGTGTGTTTATTGGGGATTACGATAAAACGTGTAAAAGATTTTCAGTTTCAATGTAATCAAAATTTTGAATCCAATTTGTTATTTTCTTTTTACATTCATAGTTGGAAAGTGAGGTAAGATTTACTGTTTTATTTGTTTTATTGTATAAATAGGGTCCGAGAAAACAATAGAATTTGTGAGAAAAAGCAGTTCTTAATTTTGGTATACTGCACACAGCCTGTCTTCTAGTCTTATTATTTGGATCGAAAATGACTGAAGTGTGTTGCTTTATTAAGGTATGTAATATAAACAATTGTCTAACACGAAGAACCTTGCAGTTTCGGTACAATTCATTCGTAGGGTACAGAATTGGTTTAAAGGTAGCTACTTTAAGGATCGCTCTTTGAGCTACTTCTAAAGATTTAAAGTGTGATTTGGCAGCACCGCCGCGCCGTAGCTAGTTAAACAGTATGTTAAAATCGATTGACACATGGCATAGTACACCATTTTAACTATATCAAAATCTGCAATATGCCTTAAGGATTTAAAAATATATATGAGTTTCCTTAAACGGGTAGTAAGAGATTTTATATGTGCTTGAAAATGTAAGTTGTTGTCTAGTATTATACCCAAATATTTAACTTCTGTTGACGACCCCAGCTTAGGGCATTTGCATAGATCATGAGAGTTACAAGAATGGGCAGTGATATTATAGATGTCTGGGCTAGGAAGGGACATGTTACGGATTCCAAAAGTTATATATTTGGTTTTATCAGCATTTAATGTTAAGATGTTGATATTTAACCATTTCATTATCTTATTAAACCCGGTCTGAGCGTAGTTAAACGTGGATTCCCAATTTTCAGCACTAAAAACGAGAACTGTATCATCTGCAAAAGTTATTATTTTACCATTTTGTAGCTGTTTAGATACTTGCAGAGGTGACCATGTGACTACATTCTTAAAAAGAGTCAACAGGATGATAAAATTAACTTTTGGTATTAGAGTGACACATTTAATCGGTGGGCACGTAATTCGGAAGAAACTGTAAATGGAAGAAAAGTAATAAAAATGACTTTGTATTTATTACCATTTCAGTATTATTTTTCATACTGAAATTACAAATTTGATTAAGATCAAAGTAGATCACCAAATAAAAGGAGAATACAAGCCAGAAAACAACGAATTGCAATGTTTTATGTGTTTATGAGTATAAATGTTTTTATTTATACAAGATAGTACTCGTATACATGATACTAATAAAATAATGAATTTATCGATTAGACTGAGTGATTTGATTGAAAAGTTTTATAAAAGTTATGAGGAAGAATATTTTAATCAATTTTTGCATCAGTATTATCTATTACCCTTGAAGACAAAAACTTAACCTTCTTTTTCCTATACAATGTGCGTACCTTTTTCCTCTGGAGTCAAGTCTACCGGCAGACTGGACTGAACATCAGCTAATCCACAAAATATAATTATAGCAATCATACTTCCGCTTCTTTGCGAGTGTCTTCCCATTTCGCTCGGTCGAGATCATTTATCTGCAAATCGAATTATTCAAGTTCAAATAAAACAAGATTTAATAGTTATAACATCAGAAAGATTTGAATTATTACTACCGGTGAAGAAAATGAATGAGCACTGATCTCTGTGGTTTAGGAGTTGGATCATTAGATCTCATCTTTCTTTTTATTGTTTTTTTGAAAGAGTATGCATAGTTCAGTTGCAAACTTTTTGTTTAGAGTTTTCCGCCGTTATGGAATTTTTTTGAAGTGTTAATTGCGACTTTAGGCAAAATTATGCGAAGTTTGGCCATAATTGTACTTGAATACTTTTATTGTCGATACAAAAATCCTTTTATAATAGTATTATTACCGAGATTATTCATAAAACATTGTGATATTAGTTATATTTTTTCTTAAAAACATCCTTTTCTTTCCGGTACTCAGAATCTTGCGAATCGTCATTCAATATTTTTCTTTATTTCTTTCATATATAGGGTCCGTTTTCGTGAGTCTCCTATTTCCATAGGGTAGCAGGCGGAAATGTGGAATCAGAGAGTGGGCTGGATTAGCCGCTGACGTAATGTGATCTCCCGTGCTCCTCTGTTTTAGTATAATGTTGGCACACAGAGGGGGGAAGTTTTCAAACTGAGGTGTCAACTAATGCTGGTCAGAGCATGCAGCTAAATTGGCTCAAGTAACCGCGTGTCTCGAAGCACGACTTTAGTCTGACATAACACAAGGATAAGGTAAAATATGTTCTTGAAATTCTATTTACAAGTTGCAACACATAAATTGCCCAAAGACACCTTATTAAATGGATTAAAGGCTTATTAAACAGAAATATTCAAAACAGTTACAAATTATCCGATCATTGACTATTATTTAAAGATATCATCATGATCCACCCTAATGTTTACTTTTATGGTTAAAACATTTTTTTAAATTTCATCGTAAGTTTCAAAACTGACAAAAATGACTTACTTTTAATCTTCGCTTTTAATGTATGAACTACAATTATGATTTACACCACTCTCGTTACAGAAGAAAATCAAAACAAAGAACAATAGACATTTGAAAATGTTCCATTTTTAAACTGCTTTTCTTCCAAAACGCACAAGCACAGAACTTAGCAAAATCTTTTTCAGTGTTCAATTGAAAACTTTTTGGAGATACTTTTTTATGACTGGCTGGAACAAGCGATGGTTGCGATTCAGTCTGCCACGGTGAACTGAACCACGCTTTAACAGACCGTTATGACATGACACGAGCAATTTGTCCTCGTGGGTCAGACGGGAATCAGGAGTTAGGTACAGTGTATAGAACATAAGCGGAGAGGTCGGTCGGTGGCTAAGAAATGAAACTGATTCAGGGTCATTGTCTTTGGGATTATCGTTGTCACTTAGAGGGTGTATCTAACCAAAGAGTATTGCCAAAAGTATGTCAGCGACCTTCAAAGTTTATTAAGAAAAGCTTTATTTAGGCGGTCTTCTATTGAGTTCAAGTTTAAAATCACTCTTAAGTCGACATAAAATATTTTATTAAAAGCGCTTCAAATTCAAATTCTATATTCCTAGATTTTAAAATTTTCATTCAAAAACTGTACTCATATTAAACATGGTTGATTTCTCTCTCCATTGTGGATTGTGCATTATGATGTCTAAGGATGCAATATGTTATGCACTAATTGGACTATAGCGATCTAACGAGGTACTTGTCATTCCACAGAATTACCGCTGCACCTTAATTAATTGAATTCATTAATAGGAGAAGTTCTATTTATAGATTTTATGTTGTGAAATAGACAAAACATAATTCAAGTATTGATTTTGTCTTCTCCTTCTCTAAAATTGTTTTGGTCTCCTATGGAACTCCTTTTTTCATCAGTGAGCGTCTTTCGGCTGACGACGATGATGATGATGTTACGGACGATCACAAATCGTTATTTTTCAAATTTTTATGACTGTTTTATGTAGAACATACAAAAAATAAAACACCCGCATTTTTTATACATATGTAACAAACATATTTCACGTAATCATTACTTCTTTGTCAGTTATGTTGTAAAGGAGAATAAGTCTTTCCTTCAGCTCGAGTATCCTAGTACTTTTTTAGGGTTCCGTAGCCAAATGGCAAAAAACGGAACCCTTATGGATTCGTCATGTCTGTCTGTCTGTCTGTCTGTCCGTCCGTATGTCACAGCCACTTTTTTCCGAAACTATAAGAACTATACTGTTGAAAATTGGTAAGTAGATGTACTCTGTGAGCCGCATTAAGATTTTCACACAAAAATAGAAAAAAAAACAATAGATTTTTTGGGGTTCCCCATACTTAGAACTGAAACTCTAAAATTTTTTTTTCATCAAACCCATACGTGTGGGGTATCTATGGATAGGTCTTCAAAAATGATATTGAAGTTTTTAATATATTTTTTTTCTAAACTGAATAGTTTGCGCGAGAGACACTTCCAAAGTGGTAAAATGTGTGTTCCCTGTAACTTCTAAAATAAGAGAATGATAAAACTAAAAAAAATATATGATGTACATTACCATGCAAACTTCTACCGAAAATTGGTTTGAACGAGATTTAGTAAGTAGTTTTTTTTTAAATACGTCAAAAATCGTAAACCACAACTTACCTACAACGAACTACAAGAACATGTTACTTGCTGCTACAAAACCCTTCATGGGCGAGTCCGACTCGCACTTGGCCGCTTTTTTAAAATTCGTTGTTACCTGGTTAACATAGGCACCTTATGCACCAAACAATTCTTCAATATAAAAACGTTTTTATGACTTCTATTTTAAAATCAAATAAATTCGAGAACAATTAGTTATTGACATTCTGAAATAAAATTTAATTAAGTACTTCTCTGTAAACTCGTAAAAACTGTCTTATTAAACTCTTTAATTTTAATAAGTTTGCTGACGACTTTCTTATCCGTTCTTCCATGTAACCACCGATTTTCGACACTTTCGATCCAATAACAACACATTGGGTCGAAGCAAAATGGAAATTGGAACTTTTTGAGGCCCAGTCAGGTTTTCGCTGTGTAATGATTATGATATTTGTTCGTACGTAATAAAATAAGTTAATGAACTTGTGATAAAAAGGAATACGTAACGTTGTTGTTTACTAAATGATTGTAATATTGTTTTTGATACTTAACATAATGAAACTTTAGACACTATGTAAAAAAGTACTCTACAAATAGGTATCATGTATGCAAAAATATCTACTTAAATCTTTTGCCAAATAAAAAAATATTATAAAAAAGTTATCGGTCTCGTCTTGCACTTTCATTGATATAAGTACTTTCACACGTTCACACAAAATTTCTCCCCAGAAGTGCTCCCCACATTTAAAGTTCATTTATTTAGGTTAATAGAAATCTTAATGTGTAGAAAGTTTAACCTTATCGGTCCAGGAAATTTGGGCTATCACAGACAGACAGACACACGAGTGATCCTATAAGGGTTCCTTTTTTCCTTTTAATTCGACATTTGTTATTTAATTCTAAGTAACTATTGTACTAACTCGGTACTTGTAGATCCACTTAGCGTTTCTCACGCTCAGTACTTCACGATAAAAGAGTAAAGCAATATTTTCAAAGCTTTCCGGAACTTTGCAGTTTGACATAAATGCGTTCACTTACATATTGATATTAATAATGAAAATGATAAAAGGATTAAAAATGATTGTGTCACTATTTTTTAAGATCGCGGGATGCCGCTGGATGCGGCACCCTAAGACCGGTCGTCTTGGAAATCCATGGGTCTTTGTTCAGCAGTGGACGTCTTTCGGCTGGTGATGATGATGGTTTTCCACCAATGCGTCCTACTTAAAGACTAAATGATGAATAAAAAGAATACATAAACCCAAATAGCAACAAATGTAGTCAATCGGAAGTAGATTGTTATAATTTGCAACCGATGAAAAAACTATGCCTTACAGACAGATGAAAATAAAACAATGGATTACCTCATACGGTAAGCTATAAGCAGGGTTATATTATACAGGGTGTTATTCAATAGGTGTAGAATCTAATAACTGGAGCTTTTAGTAATCATATTCAGCAACTTTTGGTCTCTATGATGCTTTACTGCTGAATAACCTAAAACAAATTCTATCGAAATAATAAGAAAAATAAAAATAATAATTTTTCCATCATCAGCCGAAATACGTTCACTGCTGGACAAAGGCCGCCGCCAAGGATTGCCACACCGACTGGTCCTGTGCTGCCCGCGCATCCAGCGGCTTCCCGCAACCTTCACCAGGTCCCGATGACCTGGTGGGAGGCCTGGAATATGTTTTACCTTTTTTTTTAATAAACTAAAAATGATATATCTGTTGAACTACCTACTATAGACGTATTGCGTTGAAATAAAAATATAAATGATCAGTAATGGATAGATGACACATAGCAAATCACAAACAAACATTACATAACTACTACTATGCTTATAATCACAAGAAATTTGAAATTTTTAGGTAGCTTTTTTACTATTGCAGATTTTTGTCTATTTATAAAGTTTTTGTCGAAAAAAATATTTCTTATATTACCCATTTTGTTTGTACACTTTTAAAAGGACACACTGTATACTCGTTACTCTGTTTAAAGTTTCTTACGACCACTAGTATATCATCAAAGACATTGTTTTGTTTTATTATTGACATGGACCGGTAGCGTTACGTAAAACTAGGTTAATGTAACAGATCCCGTTTCGGTATGAAGATCAGTATTATTACAAGTTAGCAGCAATGCAGTAATGCTTATTGATTTTGAAAGGTGCTTGTATAATATAGTGACTTGTTAGTATAATATATCGCAGTCTTAATAAAACAACGACCGAATTCAAAATTTGGCAAAATGAGTTTTGATAAAAAAACCGACCTAAAAGAGAGACACTCGCGTGTGCGGGGGGATGAATAAAGACGCAAATATTTTGTTAGGTACATTATTGCTTAAGAACTAGAGGTGTTTATTTTTCACCGAGACCGTGTGGCTTGCTCTTTTAGGTCGGTTTTTTTATCAAAACTCATTTTAGCAAAATTTTGAATTCGGTCGTTGTTTTATTAAGAATGCGATAGTATGTTTTAGAAAAATAATGATATGTATATAACAGAGAAATATGTAGAAGAATGGAGAAAAACAGATAAAGATTTCTGAATGTCTCGATGTTCTAATTGATAACAACCATAAAACAACAAATTATCGATACTTAAAATCGTTGCTTTTATTTTATGTATATTTTTCCCTCTAGAATAACATTGGTTGTGTTGACAACCCATTTCGTCCCCACTGCAGGGGCACGGGTCTCTTCCCATACATCGGGAAGGTTAGGCCATACTCCATATAGGGTAATTTAATTTGAATACAGGAATAATGCCTAATTTCATTTGATCTGTGCTATTTTTTGACATATCGTCTCGGCTATACAAAAGACATCAACGAGTGATGCAGTTACTTAGTAGTAATTTCAAACTACCTAATAGGGGAAAAATACGATTCAAATATTGATTAGATTAGATACCTACGCCATTCAGCTATCCTAGTAGTTCTAGTACCCTAGCGCTCACCCTATACAGGTGATAAAAAAGTGCGTTTGAGATTTTAAGAGGTTACTCAGAATCAAGTATAGAATACAGGAAAAATATTGGAAAAATCCGCTATGCAATATTTTTTCAGTTTCCCATACAAGTTCTTGATTTAGGATTCAGATTTAGTATGGGAAACTGAAAAAAATTGTAAATCGGATTTTTATAACCCCTTAAAATTTCAAACGCACTTCTTTTAACACCCTATATGGTTGTTCTTAAAATATCTGCCATGGCTCAAACTGCATTTTCTACTCATGAATCTACACTTTATCCAACAACTTTATCCAAGGAATATACATAAAAATATATATAATATATAAGGTGCTACTTTATTAGTGCCCGATATTTTGGTCAGTGCTCCTGCTCCTGATTCTGATCAACTTTCCCCAAGGAACCCATAGTCAAATCGTAAAAAAATTGTTGGGCTCTTCATACTAATTTGGCCGCTCGGCTGATCGATTTGTATGAAGAGTCCAACAATTTTTTTTCGATTTGACTATGGGTTTCTTGGAGAAAGTTTATCAGAATCAGGAGTAGAAGCACTGACTAAAATATCGGGCACTAATAAAGTAGCACCTTATATATTTAGTCTTTTTGGACTCATTTGTACATTGTCCAGAATTTGTACCCGAGAGCTCCGTTAGAAAGACAGAGTCACCGCTGATTATTTATTATACTTACTTTATTATTAGTACCCACCAAAAGGAAATTAAAATTATACAACTTTATAATATAACGGCACTTAGATTTACAAATGATTTTAAAGTAATAGAAATATTATGATCCATTCTATAGTTATATTACCCATTTCGTTTTATTACGCGTAATATTATGTCATTTAGAGTTATAGTGGTATTAAATGTTACAGTACTTAATCTAAGCTAATATTGTTTTTGTTATAAAACAACGGTGTAATATCGAACGATTTGACCGCGAGTTAGAAACGTTATGATCGATGAACTTTTTGTTGCTTATATGACTTATTTTAGGTCCAAGTCCGGATTGTTGCGGATTTTGGGGGCTTGTAGCCAAGCCCGGTGACAGAATTTTCAAGCCGCTTAAAAGGACTCTGATATGGCTTAACGACTGCCATCTAATGACAGCAACCGGTGGCAATGGCTTAATATGTCTTGCAAAGAAAATGCCACTATTAGTCAAACCCCGATGGTCAAGTCTCGATAGGGAAACTGTGAGCTAGGACCATACTAGGACCGTTGTTTATATTATTCGTTTATATTATCGCTTTTTGGGGAAATTTTAATTCCCCAAAAAGCGATAGTCAATTCGTAAACATATTTTCAATTCAAGTTTGTATGAAAGTTCCGGTCTTGTTTTACTTTAACAATCATTACTGGGGCACGGGTCTCTACCCATCTATTCGCTAGGTTAGGCCTTGTTCTATGTTGTTCAATAATGTGTTTTCAATCATTCATAAATTCCTTATTTTTGCAAACTGACTATCAGTTCCTTTGGGCAAGTTTTCCAGAAACATGAGTACAGAATATGTTTTAAAAGTGGTCACCAATTAGGATCTTGCATATTTCTATTCTCTCTAGGCATTAATTCTAAAACCTATACTTCATTTCCTATATGATGCAAGCATTACACTCCACTTTAATATGACCTTTTCTGCCTTTTTTATAACTCTTTTAACGAAGGCATGTACAACAGACAGAGGCCAAGTGAAATTGGTTCTAATGGACCATTGAAAGGTGCAATCAATTGAAGTATCCAACGACATAACAAGTCGAATACTTTGTCATTTATTATGTAAGTAAAAGATGCGAAATGATCGATGCAACGGTTAGACCCACGGCGATGCGGTGAATGGTATAGCGAAGAGCTTCTCTTTGTATACTAGGTACTGTGCCCATAAACACACGATTTTTATAATGTAACGAGTAAAAAATTCCACAGAAAATGATCAAGAGTGTGCTAAATATTAAAAAAATATCCACAGTATTGAATTGTTTTTAAAAGCAATAAGCGTTTGATTCTATCTATTAGCTATGTATAGATTTCAGTTTAAAAAGTAATACGGTCCTATCACAGATATGCCGAATCCGATGAACAGATACTAATTATTATATTAATTAATAAGATAATTATTAAAAAATCAAAGTTTACTTCTTTCGAGCTACAATACCCTTATATTTTTTATTTTAAAATCAAATGAAGAAACTGAAAGAACAGAACGAATCGGATAAGGCAGTGAAAACTGACACATTTCGTGGACAGGTGTATCTGGCGGATGCGCCGGCGCAGCGCAGCGACTGTCCGTGGCTATCAGCTGTTACGATCGACCCAGATACAACGACAATGACGCCTCCTGATCCATTCCATAACTAGGGTTGTCGGTGTTGGGGAGCTGAGTACTCTGTGGTAACATGGTTCTCATACTCTTATTGTAACAAAATAGTTAAGTTAATAACCCATATCGTCCCCACTGCAGGGGCACGGGTCTCTTCCCATAACTCGGGAAGGTTAGGCCATACTTCATACACGGGGGTCAATTTCGGATTGGTAAGGGTTGTGGGGCTATAGTGGCCAATCCCAGTGTCAGAAGTTTCAAGCTGCCTGTAAGGCCTCCGACATGGCTTAACGACTGCCATCAATGATAGCAGCCGGCACCAACGACGTAACGTGCCTTGTGAAGCACGGAAAAGGTCGAGATAAATTCCACTAATAGTCAAACCCATCCAGGTTATGAACTTGTCTGCAGTTAGTTATCAAGCGTGATCGATGCGACCACGAAGCTGCACTGAGCCACGGACCCGTTAACTGGGGCTTCTACTCCAAATACTGAACAAATTTCGTTCTGCGACTTTGCTGAAATTGCAAAAAAATGAGACTCCATATGTAATTGGGCAGTCAGCTGATAAATTTTTATGCAGAGTCAAACATTTTACGGTTACTGCAAAGTAAATAAATAAATATCCGGGACAAATCACACACGGTCATCTGGCCCTAAACTAGGATTCCCTGTATTATGGGAACCGGAGACCGATATACATACACATATACGTTTTAAATACATACATATATAGATATAATACACCCAGACACAGAGCAAACAAATCTACCCGTCACAGAAATGTTTGCTCTGGGTGGGAATCGAACCCACGACTCTCGGATCAGTAGTCAGGATCACTAACCACTGAGCCACCGAGCCAATCGAAAGTCATAGGAAAGAAGTTGTTCAGAATGCCTCGTTAAATGTTTCTACACTTATTTTTCTACACTCTGAATAATATTTTAGATTTGGATTCTTAAATAATGTAATGGACAGAACTCCATATTTTATAGGTCCAGTTGTGAATATTTCAATGAAATAACATATCGTCATAGTCAGGTGGCAGATTGAGATAGGTACTGTTAGTACTGTTAGTATAAAACATACATCGATCGATATAAAGGAAAAAAATGATAGTGAAAGATTACTCCAAGAGTTGCAACAAATGTTGATATTTCTTAAATTAATACAAATAATTCATTAATAAACATAATGACATATCAGATGGCTATGGTAAAATTCGTGTCACCCCTATTTGACTATTTGACTAACGTACTTAGTTATTTAGTAGGTATCTATTATTTACTTATAAATAGGTATGTGGCTAGCAGTAATCATGCAAATTTAACCGCTTCGGTGTAGGATGTAAAGATCAAGCCTTTTTATATTCCAACCAAAATGTGGTAGTTTGAATATCCGTCATATTGTTAATCCATTGGTTTTTTCGAAATAAATTATTTCTTTGAACAAATAGTAATTCGAAATACCTTTTCGGAAGAGGAATATCAGGAAAATAACATTTCAGGGTTAAAATAATTTTCCCTCCCATACTTAGGGAAGGTTAGGCCGTACTCCACACACGAGGGCCAAGTCCGGATAGGTGGAGGTTGTGGGGCTAGTACGATCTAGTGATAGCAACCAGCACCAACGGCTTAACGTTCCTTGCGAAGCACGGAAACGATTGACCAGTCCACACCACGCACACAGACGCACAACCAGACCACGCACAAGTCACACTGAGCCATGACAGCTTAATTTTGGTCTACACATACAATAGGGTGACTTTAGTTCTTTATATGAAACGCTATGAATCTGCTCATGATAACAAGCAACTTTCCTTAAGGAACCCATAGTCAAATCGCAAAAAAAAAAATGGACTTCATACTAATTTGGCCGGTCAAGTTGATCGATTTGTATAGAGAGTCCAAATTTTTTTTTGCGATTTGGCTATGGGTTCCATAGGGAAAGTTGTTTGTTATCATGAGCACATGCATAGCCTTTCTTATCAAGAACTAATTTAAAGTCATCCTATATAACTGTACTCTTTGGTATATCATACAAATTAGGCGAATCAACTGATGAGCTTTTAGTATGCACAGAACAGACATTTTTTTTCTGAATGGAGTATAAGTAACTACAGTCTCTGTGGTTAGTTTTAAGTTTCATGCGTAGAAGTCATATTTTTTTAAGGATTTTATACCTTTTAGCCACATTATGTAAGAATTATCAAGCCCTATCTTTATCATCGCAAATTGTTTTCATACCAGGTTAATAGCAGTTTAGTTTAAACGTGGTAACACTAATGATATGATTTGCGTAGTCAGTAGTACCGTGAGAGCCTGTTACACTTTAGATACGTTACAAATGAATGCTGCACGGAATGCTATACATAATAATAGTACTGTTGCTTTTTATTTGTACTTATAATGAACGGTAGCAACTCTAACTATAGTTATAAATGGATGCGTGATTACAAAAAGCCATCTTAATTTACAGTACCTATACGTCGAACTCTCATGAATGAGGAAGTCTGAATGGACGTAGTTGAAAAAGTAACGTATTGAAATATATCTTCTAGGTACAACCAGAGAAAGGTACAACCAAAGAAGTTTTTCATCGTCACTGCCAATAGGGAAGCAGGTTGCGAGTCTGTGGTATAACCATTCCTTGAATGGGGGGAATGCTCAATTTTTATCTTATTTCTTCAACTGGATCTGGCAGCGCTGGACCGGTCCGTGTGGAAATCCTTGGGGGAGGCCTTTGTCCAGTAGTGGACGTCTTTTAGCTGATGATGATGAAGCTACAGTTAAAATAGCTTGAGCTAATTTTGTAACATGGTAACTTACTTTGCTGACTCAGCGACCTGAAGTGGCTCTTGGCCTCCAACATCAAAGTAAGCCTTTCCTGTTCTGTATACCAATTTTGACCAATAGGGTACTTCGAGCTTTTTTATAATAGGTCTTAAAATATGGTATGCTGTACCAAAATTTTGTGTCACAATTTAACTTAATGTAACTCACAAATAGTTCTATTTCACGGTGGTAGAGTGCAGAGCAATAGTTAACGGTCGTTATATAATAAGCTATTTAAATCCCATTTCTAGAAATACAGTACTCAATTTGCATGCAATCTGTAATGTAACATCCGTTCTTGCTACATTGAGACAAAAATAAAATATTCAGGGTTTAACATGCTGTTTTTTTTCTGTGTGACTTTGGATTTTAAAAACTTATTAGAAGAGTAGAATTTTATTTTTGATTTATGCATTAAAATAAAATAAAATGATTCATATAATTAATGAGTCATATATTATAATTATTTATTTTTATATTATAATTATTAATTATTTATTTATTATAATTATTAGTCATATATCATATTTATATTATAATTAATATTATAAAATATAAGTAACTCCTTTATAAAGTATATTTCTTGATCAATACTTACTTATACATATAAAATTAAGACTGATATAACAGATTATTTACACAACCCAATATATTCTCCATGACTTTCTACACAAGTCTTTAATAAGCTAGATCAAATCAGATAAAAAACATTTATTCCAAGTATATCAGCTGACGCATGGTTTTTCGCTTCCAGAAATCCCCGTACATGGTAAATAAAAGAAAGGAATTTTTGAGCAGTTTGAAGAATTCAGCATTGAACCAGAAACTTGTATTGAAGGACAGATTCAAGGAATGAACTTTGTGAAGCGTATTTACAATTAGTGCCACCAGAAAAAGAATAAAAGGCTAGATAAAAGCGTTTATTGTCATTGCTGCGAATAAGAAAGCACAATAAACTTTAGATTGTAACATAAACCATCAAACACGCTAACTGGTTGCTTTGTCACATAGAATCGCGCTATTTCAGTTTAAAAATGAATGCCGCGCATGCAACCCTTAAAAACAGTTCAATGTCAGAGAAAATGCACTTTATAGGTCACACAGTCAGGGACGAGGTGAAATTATCCTCCTTATTACAATTTAACGTAAAATACAACTGCTTCATTGTGACTAATGGCATTCACAATAATAATGAATTGTATAGAAACAGGGTGTATTAATAAGTACGTAACTAAGTTGGATTAATAAAAACTGAAATAAATATAATTTAACCAATTAAAAAAACTGATTGCACAAAATATATCCTATTTCAATCTGGGGATTAATACTTCAAAATTCATCAAACCGTTTTGGATACAGGCGGTAACATTGAACGAAAATACATGCACACTCTCGAAAACATTACCTTCCGCTAGGTAGTCGGGTAGATACAGTCACTTTATTAGCAGTGCTTTTAACTGTTAAACCTGACCTCAAGTGATCGGGAACGATGGGGCCAACGAGATGATTACAGGATTGAAGGTGTATGAGTTACGGTACATTTAGTTGATTTTTAACGGTTCCTTCTCATGATTTTGAACTACTTACCCTGAGGAATCTAGAAATATAATAATCAATACTTACCGAAAAGAACTGAGCCTCCCACGCGAATTGTCGAGATGTTCATATAATACTTAGATTTTTTCAAAAATACTGTTTTCGGCCTTTAAGTATGTACCTATATCCGTTTTTTTCTCTAAAACTACTCGACAGTTGGTGTTTTTTTTTTTGTAAGAAAGCTTCTTGTCAAAAGAAGAATTGAAGTTAGATTTGGTCTATGTTTCTCAATGTTAAAACAGTGGATTTTAATGTTTCCTGCATTGCACTTAAAAAAAGACGGCATTATATTTGTTGATGTCTTTTTTATGGCCGAAATGTTCTGTATGCTAATAAAAACGATTAAAATGTAAAAAGTTCGAATTAAAAATAATTAAATAAATAATGTTTTAATGTGACTTTAAAGTGCATTGCTGTCACTACAACATACTTCTGTCCAGGTTCATAACTTTGGGGCCGCAAATTCTTTCTGGAATTTCATTTAATTTTTTTATTGAATTACTTTTTGTCCGATGCAGAGTAATTGGGAAAGTATAAGTCACTGATCCTTTGACGAAAGGAGATTCGATGTCATTTTTCGATAGACAAAGTTATACCCTACTAGCTTCCGCCCGCGACTTTGTCTGCGTGGACTTCAGAATTAGGTCCAGAGATAAGAAATGTTAAGGTGGCGCCATCTGCTGAAAAAATGGAAATTTTGTGTTTTAAGCATTCCTTTGGGATCCCTAAAGTTTTCCGGGATAAAAGGTATCCTGTGTGTTAGCCGAGTGTTTTATCTATCTAATTACCAAATTTCATCTAAATCCGTTCAGTAGTTACGGCGTAAAGTGGAACAAAGAAACAAACAAACATCCATTACATTCTAAACAAAAAATTCTCTTTCTGAGTTTGAAAACTCTGTAAAAAATATATCAGAACAACACTCTGTGTCGGAAATTTCTGTTACAGTTATAATCCATTTCATTTCCGTTTTGACAAGTTTCAAATTATAGAAGTTTTAACAACTTTATTTGCAAGTATCATAGGTACCCTCAGACTAAAAAGGTCTTGACTGATTATTTTTTCGTTATAAAAATATATACATAAATATACTGTATTACATGATTATATAGATATATTTCTTGCGTCAAATTTTGGTATATTGTGAGCATATTGAATTAATGACGCATTCACACGCACATTCTAATTTGATACACATCGTCTCCTCGTAGGTAAATTGATATTTCTACCTAAATTACAAACATAAATAAACCGTTATCAAATTAAGGTATATCTGGGACTGTAAAATATTCTCGAAAGAACTCACGATAAAGTTTTCCCCATACAAAAGACATCAACGACCGACCCAGATCTAAGTGCTAAAATAAATATGGCATCAAAATTGTGTTCCTTGACATCTATGTGAGAATTGACACTGTTCTGTCTTAGTCACCATTTCACCATTAATATTTCAAGGTATAAACTTATTGCGGGTAGACAGGTGTTAGGGAAATTCTGTATGAGGATGTTCTCTTTCTTTATGTGGAGTCACGTTTTGACCCTTTCGCGCGTAGATATTATCAAGCGAGGTATTTGGTACATACATACTGTCAATTTTGCGAGTTTCTTTATTATAAAATTATATTATATTCTCTGTATTCTAAGATTTGATGAGTTTAAGTACATTGGCAAGGACAGAAAGAGAAAATAGAAATTGATTAATTAATATTTTGTTTACATTATTTAATTAATACGTTGGTATTTTTGAGAATAAAGGATATCTCATAATGAAGATGTTATTCTTCTTATATTTGCATAAATGTTGCACCTATGGAATTCTCTAATGTCTCAACTCTTGTGTACCATAGATTAAAATAATAGCAACTTTATTTAAGCTTCCACAAACATTTCAAACAGTTGCCATGCAACAGACAGTTAGACAAGATATTCTGCAAGGAGACCGCTTATGTTGCGAAACGGGCTAGCTGGCGGCTGCGGCTGGCGGCTGGCGCGGCTAAGGTGAAGGCATCCATCGCCAGTCGCTGGCCCGAGAGAGCGGAGGCACCACGCTTGCGCGGAAACACGTTCCAACTTCAAACTTAGAGTAAACGCGCGCGCACCGACGCGCCAAGTGCAACGACTCCCGCCGTTCCAAAGTCAAAAAAGTAATTACTAAGTGCCTGTGAAGTGACCATAGATTATAGATAAACAGTGCCGTGACCGAGAGATTCGATTCGAGTGGCGGATTTGTGAGATTTTTTCTCGATTTGACACACATATGACGTGAATAACGGTGCGGGGTCCGGCGGTTGATTGAATCGCTAAAATCGGATAAGTGTTAGTGTTTTAAACGCAGTGTGCCGGAATTTTAACGGAGTTGCCTAAGCACAGGTAAGCACGGATGTTTACAGTTACTTATAACTATTGTATAACACGTGGAGAAAGCAACGAGAGCCTCTCGGTTATCGGAGGCTGTCTAATGAGACGCATAAACGTGCTCTGTTGCGAAATGAATGCCTGCACGCACAGTGGTCTGATTGGAACTTTTTGGTGTTAAAAACTTTTTCAGTCAATTAATTAATGCTGGCCTTCAAACCTAGTCTCTGTCGAACATCAGCATTTTATGTGAACGGATTTTTTATCGAATACAAGTTTGATGACTTCGTTCCAAAAACAAGTATGTATGAACTACCTGATCTGGGTGGCCTTTGCAACATTTTCATAAGAAAAAAGCACTGACTAATAACATTGATCGATAGATTTATAGCCTGTTTATCATGTTGAATAGAAAAATGTCTGCAAACATAATTTCCAACGAATAATTTATTTCTAATACAGAAACAGCAAAAACGTACATATATGAAGATTCATAACTCATAAATATTAAAATTTAAAACTTGTTAGTTTATGGATTTTTTTTCTTCTCTGCCTACGTAAGAGAAACATCAGCATGTTTTCTCTGCTCAATTAGTTTAAAGAAACATTTATGACTATGCATACTATTCGCGTAGAGAACACTTTATTTAAGGGTTGCAAGCATCAATTGGGTTCGTAATTTCAGAAAAGCCTATACTTATAGGTTACCTTTATATAATTTTTATAGGTTTTTAATAAAACTGGTGTCTAATGTATTAACATTAGACACCAGTTTTATTAAAAACCGGTCGCCAAATTATTGGCAACTAGAAATATGAAAAGTTTGTATGAAAGTGAAAAACTTACCAGGAGGCGGACATTTTATTGCTGCGTACGTTTTGTTAATTTTCTTGTATTCTTCATATGAATTTATCAGTTGAGCTCAAGCTTCCCGTTTAAGCCCTGGCTTATCTGTCATATTTAATGTCAATTATAAATGATATTAATAACGAGAAATAGAGTGCTGTCTTCTTATCACATTTAAGAGCAAAATTCTTGCCGGAGGAGCAGACTCTAACTTCTCTTGTCTCCAGACCGTGTCCAGACTCCCTACGACTAAGACACAACGACCTTCTTTTAAGTAACTACATATAAAAATAATAAAGTAATCTAGTTATTAAGAAATCTGTATTAAATATTATCTTAATAGCTACAAAAAACCAAAGTCAAAATCAAAAGTCGTTCTTTCACCTATTCGTTGGCGGTACTACTTAAAAAACTCTTTATACACTTTTGAACAGGTGAAAAGTAAAAAAAAAACATGTCTGACTCATTCCGTGTGCGTCTCTGGACTCCCGTTTAGAATAAATTTACTTAACAAATGTGCTTTTGTTAAGTCAAAAGAGCACGAAGCATGTGCATGTTAAATAATGTTAGGACTTTTGAAAAAAGTTTTTCCTTCGTAGTTATTATTTTTGATAATTTGTTTTCGAAGAAAAAAACAACAATTTCTTTTAACTAAGCTGATAGTACTAAAAAGGAGGTTCTGTTAATGGCCCAAGAGGTTTCAATTGGGTATCTGGTTTCAGTCTACAGCATATCTGTCACATAAAGTCTATAAAATACATTAAAAGCAATTTAGTAATTAAGATAGCGAATTCTTAACTATTTTTTGAATGTTTCGACTAATATGGTATAGAAAGCCTTTTAATACATATACACGAGAGATAGATAGAGAGATAATGCACAAGAAATAAATAAAAAATACTGAACAACGAGTATGGAATCCCTACATTTGAGTTAATTTTATATACATTTTGTTTAAAAAAAAATTGAAATAGTGGACTAGGACGCAACCTCACTGAGAATGATGTTGAAGATCGAGCAAAGAGGAGTAGATTGAGTCGGAAAGCAGACCCTGGCTCCAGCCGGGATAACGCTAGGTAGAAGAAGAAATGGACTAGGACGCGACGTCATAATTCAGTATAGTCTTTTCTATACAATTATATCTTTACAATTATATGTATATTTTTCTATACAAGCTATACAATTATTTTTAATATTTTTTTTAATATGTAGTGAGAGTTCAAGCGAGTGTTTTTCTCAATTTTTTACGTAAACTCGTGTTCCTTACGGAAACATTCCCATTTCCTTTCCATTCATGTCTAAGGAAGGCTTTTCATTGATATTACGTTGTTGAGTTAATATAATTACAAAAAGCCGTTAAATATAACCCATGTCTCATTCTAGAAATCAATGTTTCTTTGATGATCACTAATGACCACAGGCCTCAGCTCAGAGAAAGGTATCATCACCACAGATCTAATCTTTTTTTGCAATCACAAACTTAATTTGCAAATTATGAACGAGAAACTCAATGTCCTTATGGCCATATCTGTATTTTATTTAGACATTCATTTACAAAATTAGGGATATATAAAACTCAGTATTAATAAAAAAGACAAAAAAACACGATTTAACAATCATTAAAGTATTTTACAAGAAATTACACTGGGGTATTAATACAATTTTATGATACCTATCTCAAGAAATCTTATAACCGGTTTAGTTTACAGTATCAAACAAATATACATACACCCTGAAACCACTTAAAACAAATTATCCTCCATTTGGGCAGTTGGATAACTAGATATCTAGGGAACCTGATAGTGATAGCTAACCTAATTAGAAAAAAATCTCATTGGATTCTAATAAAGTAACAAACGTTACTCCTTTGAGAGCATCAGAATATGATTGCATATAGCAACACTTAATAATAAACATTTGCTCGTAACAACCGTTGCATCGGTTCAGTGAATCGAAACGAAAGCAGACAAAACTCCATCCGAAATCGTACAAAAACATGGTAATGATTGTACAGATTACGCACACAAAGATAGTGATCAGATTTGCAAACGTCTTACAAAACAAACTCTCTTGTACAGAGATGTCGACAGAATCATAGCCGTAGCGGAGGTAACTGACCGAAAAATATTAAAAAATAACTTCATAATGTTTTATTATAAGATGCATAAAATTCCTTTCTGTACGGTAAAAAATTATGAATAACCTAACCAATGTATTAAAAGAAAAACCGACTTCATAAAATATAACCTGTCTCAATTCGGGTATCAAAATAAATCTAACAATACCTCGCTCTTTAAAATGCATCAACCCGTTTTGGTTACAGGCGGTAACGAAGAAATGGACATACATACATACTTAGTTCACACATCAGATAGATATACTCGAGTAAATATTATACTGGAAAGGCAGTCCGCAAAAAATGCATGTACTGGTGTTACTAAAATGCATGTACTGGAGTTAGTAACAGACTTGTTTGTAAGATATTTAGTATGTTAACTTTATGGCGTAAGGATCGCTTAGTATCAATAAAAGTGTTATAACTACATTTTCAATGAGTGGATTAATAGAAAACACATAATACAAGATGTATAGATAAAGTGAATGTAGTAAGAACGTTATATGTAGGTATGTCGCGGATACAAGAGGATTAATTTACGTGTGTATTTCTTTTCTAACCTTGTATAGTTACAAAGTCACGTACCTAATAAGGATAGTTTCCTACTTGTGCTAAGATTATTTTTGTAGCTCTCTTTTCGAACATGCCTTCCAGTATTTTTTTAAAATATTTTACTCCTTTGAAAAATTTAATGCTGTCGTGAAAAAGACGACAATCCCTACTCTGTCGAAATGGCAAAAAAATTTTTTTTATTTTATTATACTTAATCTGCGGCTTAGAGAAGACAAAAAAGAGTGGCAATAGAAAACTGTGGTAAAAGTGAAAAAACATGAGGACTTAATTATCCAGTGCATTTTTAATTTAAATAAATTATCTTGTTAATTTTATAATTCATAAATAATTAATTTATAATTCATTTATTCCTAATAATAATTACATGTCAATTTCATAGTTTAATATACAACTAGGTACCTACTTAATTACTAACCTTGTGATAAAATAAATACCAAACCAATATTACCAACAAATAAGTATTAGTACTATGTGATAAAAGTTTAATATTATTGTTTTTAATGAAAATAAAAATGAAGTTATGAATTGGTATTTGAAATTTTACTAAAATAATCAAAAGGAAGTAGGTATTTATTGCGTAAGGAATTCATAATGCAAAGTTATTTAAAATACTGCATAGATACTCGTGGCTTCGACATGGATACATATTTTTATCGCAAAAATTACAAGGTTTCGCAAAAGTGCGCAAGCGTTGGTGACATAGCATGACGACACCAACTTGCAATATTATTGGGTATTATCTCTTTCAGCCAGGCTTGCTGTACTTTGTGCAAGAGCGAGAAAGATAGCACGAATGTAGTTGTGAAAGAAATACTTTCCCGACACGTGCATATTTATGTTTATGATAAATCAATTGCGCAAGAGTTGCTTGATGCCTTTAATAATGAAATATACAAATAAATGAGGTGTCACTGATTGATTTCTTTCTTGCGCCTATAGTTTTGGGCTTTTTTGTAATTCAGCATCCAAATTTTAACAATGGCATGCATACATAATAATTTATCAATGAAATATCAATATCCTCATAATATTACACATCATCCAGTTACATTATATTTTCCGAAACATGGAATTAAGACGTTCCTCAGATGGGTACGTATTAGAATATTTAAAACTAAAATGTCAACAGCTACAATCATCATCCATCCGGTGCACGTGCCCCAGCCACCGCAAACGCCTTTGTTTAAGCAGGGCGGTAAGACTAGGCAGCTGTGCAACCTCCAGGACCCTTTCGTTAGTGACCTTGTCCTCCCATGTTATGCCTAAGATGGCACGTAGACTACGCATATGAAAGTTGTTCAGTCGACGTTCCTGTCCGTCCGCTACAAAGCTATAATAAATAATAATAAGCTACAATTTCCGACAGCTACAATGCTCATGCTCAAAATCCCTAAAATTTAAATTCCGAATCCTTCAAAATACTTATTCTTATAACGCTGTAGTATAAAACACTAGAGTTGAACATAACTAACGTCTGAATTAACTAATGATTTAAAATATCAACAGGGTGTTAAAAAAAGTGTGTTTGAAATTTTGAGGGGTTTACTCAGAATCAAGTACAGAACCCAGGAAAAATATTGAAAAAATCCGCTATTCAATTATTTTTTTCAGATTCTCATACTAAATCTAAATAGTGAATCGAGAATTTGTATGAGAATCTGAAAAAAATAATTGAATAGCGGATTTTTTCAATATTTTTCCTGGGTTCTGTACTTGATTCTGAGTAACCCCTTAAAATTTCAAACGCACTTTTTTTAACACCCTGTATAATTACAAGGTCTAAGTGCAAAATACTATAACATGGAACGGTACGACTCGCAACTACATCTTGAGGCGGGAGCGAGCGAAGCGAGCTCGGAAATTCGGAGCACCCCCGACTGGGATAATTTATAGGTTCGGAGACTGTGAGTCGTAGTGTTAGGTTGATATGAGAACTACAGATAGGAGCCCCGAAGGGGCTCCGTCGACTGCTTGCTCTCATTCTTGACAAATAAAATTCATTTAATGTATGAAATTGTTATATTTAAGAAAATTGGCTATTTTGTTATATCAATATTTGAAATTTTGAATATTTAGTACGTTGGCATTTTGATACTAAGTTTTACGACCTTCGTTCAAATAATCATTCAAAATTTTAGATTTTTACCATTTTTAATTTAGTTTAAGCAACTATTTGGTATTTAAATTTTAGGGATTTTGAGCGAAAGCATTGTAGCCGTCGACATTTTAATTTTAAATATTCTAATATGTACCCCCTCAGATATTCTTTAGCTTGAAAATATAGTCTCTATTTTGTTAAAATTATATACGTATATTTTTTACCTAAAATCGGAATTGGTTAACTTCCACCAATCCCGACTTGGGATCCCGTGTGTAGTAGTGAGGCCACTCACTGCCTAACTTTCCAAGGTATGGGAAAAGAACAATGCGGGGATGTTAATTTATATGTCTAAGTATGTCGGAACTACATATCTTTTTTGAAAAATCTTCGCTAAAATTTCAATATTCTGTGTTCACAAAAAAGATTGCGGTGCCGACAAATAAAAATACAGCAAGACTTCATATCAGTTTTTGATATTTCAATTAAATGAATAATCGAAGTGTGATATTTATAAATTTTTGGTGCCTTGACTGATTCTCTTGTTTTAATTTCGTGCTTTTGAGTAAAATAGGTGTGTTGGTTTGGTATACCAATTAGGTATTTGGTTGCGTGCGTATCTGCTACTTTTACCCACTTCTTTCTATCTTTTCCAAAGAAACATAGTATGTAAATCAAACCATTTATATTTTCTATAAAAAACACTGCATTAGGTTTCCGTGAAGATATACCATATTACAATGTTTGAATTTGTATTTAATCTCTTTCGAGTTCCACGGAAACCTTTGGAATGTGTAACAAACTTTTCTTGACTCAACGACTTTTCAAATAATTTGAACAAGATCTACCTAGCTACGTACGGCTTATCGTGTGTTCTTTACTCTTCAAAAGAAGGCTCGATAACCTCCTGTGAGTGTATGTGTACAGTCAGCTTTAAAAAGAAAGCATCACCTTTCTGACGACTGATGCGTGTATAGCGTAAATTTCATTAATTTCTTCATTCAAAACAATATATATATATTTTTTTACTACTAATTGTTATGAGTTATTTTTTATCAAATATCAGAAAACAAAATTTTGATCTAAAAATGTTTGAAATTGTAAACGATGGCGTCATTGTTGAATACAGTAGTTTGCATACTGATTACGATTTTTTAAATCAGATATTGTACATAAATCAAGCGAGAAAGTATTTCTGAAGTTTCAGTAAAAGAGCTATTATATTTCATATACGTGTATAAGTGGAACGACCAGTACGCAAGTATAAGTACCTAAGTAAACTTACAAAACTTTATGAAAGTGCAAACAAGTGTTCTACAGCTCTAACACGTGATAAGAAGCATGGGACACAAGAGTTATGGCTAGGGGTAAGATAACAAACACACATGTCCTTGACCCTTAAATTCCTACTTGTTTGCTGTTACCATGGTAACACCATGATGTTGCTTTGCTCTTTCGTGGTACAGAGATTATTACGGTTCTTACTTCACTGGCTCCGCGACCCAAAGAGGATCTTGGCCTCCGACACCAAATTCCGCCACTCTTTCCTCTCATGTTCTGCATCACGTCAATCGGCTCTTTGGATGGTAATCAGATCTTTTTGAACTATTGACTTTACTGTGCTGTAGTACCATTATTTATCTTAGTTAACAACCCATATCATTCCCACTGCAGGGACACGGGTCTCTTCCCATACCTCGGGAAGATTAGGCCATACTCCACACACGAACTCAAACTCAAACTCAAAATGTTTTTTATAGTAGATGTTTTACACATGCTTTTAAATCGTCAATATTTTTTTCTACCTAGTACAAAGTCCCTACGCGGGACTTGTACACTCAACGTTTCGGGAAGTGTTCACGCGGGCCAGAGTCCGGATTTATTATAGTAAGCTATCTATTTAATAATAAATAAACGTTTTCACATTTTAATTCGACTATGTGATTAAAAAAATCAATGAGTCTAACTTAAAATACATTAATTTGTAAGCATTACAAGTGTTGAAGCCTAATACAGAAACTAAGCGATGCTTGATATTGCTAATCTCTTTTAATATAGACGTCTGGTGTTTATATAACGATTTTCGTTTTGTAGGAGAATCTAAATATCGTTATTTAGTAAGTTAGTCAAAATTGAGATTTTATTGAATTTCTAATTATGTGGAAATTCTGGCGTTTTTTTTTGTTTTAAACTTTGACTGCTGCCTGAAAACTACTAGGGGTAGAAATTACTTTTATTATTTTTAAATATCAGTGAAAGTTCACATTTTCTTTTGTTTTAAAAATTTTCAGAGTTTGACTACAACATAGTTGCATTAAATTAAACCATTCATTATTATTATGTATACCTACTTGATTGCTAATTTTATTTTGACCTTTAGGTGATCACTAAAAGACCACAGTTGAGATCTATCTTCAAAAGGTCAAGAACGCAGTGAATTTTCTATAAAATAATCTTAAAATGCCAACCTCGAAGTTTTGCAGTGACATTTTAAATTAATTTGTTTGTTACTACCTATTGTTGTTATATAATTGAGCATGTATACCTGCTAGAGATTTTCAAATATAACTACGGACTAACTACTATATGAGTAGTAGCCAAATCCATCCATAGCGACTGCGACAAGGTAGACGCTAAAATAGACAAACAAATTTTGCAAAAACAAGCTGCCATCCATACTTCTATAACAGTTGCAAAAGTACTTGGGGATACTGTTTTATGTCATGAGGAATCTAAACCTCCTCTTCCCTGAGGGTCTCGGGCGGGAGAGATCAGAAAACATCAACCTTGAAGGTTGAAGAAATAAAACAAATAATATATCTAAATAACAATAACAATAATATATCTATATAATATATCTGTATTATAAAATAATATTTACAGAAAGGAAGGAAGGGAAAGAAGAAGAAGTCAGGGAAGTCATGTCAAGAAATAAAAATATGTCTAATATGAAGGCATATCCTAACCATTCCCAGTCTATGCTGCCGCGTTTATGATAACAGCAGTTTGACAAAAATGAGTTAAATACAATCTATACTGTATATATAGTACTAATATATACAGGTGTAACAAAAATAATGTAAAAATAAAAAATGTGAACTCTTCATACAAATTGATCAGCAGTTTGGCCATTTTGTATGGAGTCCAAAATCTATTTTTGGGATGTCAGCAAAGTCATTAAACAAAAGATTGTTCATTATAACGAGTAAAAGTCCCGTTTGCCGAGTCCTATGCCTATTTTGTTACAGCCTGTATACTGTGCTTTTTGACACTATCCACTGAATTGGTTAGGTTATAATTTGTTTCCTTAGAATCAATATGTATTACAACAGCCTGATGCGTTGGATGCACGCAGAGCAGGAGCGATCATTATAGGAATCCTTTAGGCCTCAGCAGTACACGTCTTTTTAGTTGACATTTACATTAACAACTCATTTCGTCCCCACTGCAGGGGCTCGGGTCTCTCCCCATACTTTGGGAAGCTTAGGCTATACTCCATTCACGGGGGCCAAGTCCGGTTTGGTTGATATTTAGCAAACTGATAATTTTTCCACCCCTTGAGTCCAATGCACAAAGGTATACTTTGATCTGGCGCTTGGCCGTCAGTCCGGCACCCGACATGCGATTCGTGATTCAAAGCGGCCCACTCACTAATGTTCACTTCACCCACGTGTATGCAAAGGGCACTTTAATTGGAACGAGCGATTATCCTACGCTTTTAGGGCTGGGATGATGGATGGTCAAAAAGGTAAAAAAAATAAAAAAATTTTTGGCAAATTATATGAGTGAACCGCTCGCTATTGTTTATATTGCGAGCTTCAAAAGAAACTCAAGCGCTGGTTTATCGAACAAACATTGTAAAATATGCAAGGTTTGAAATTTTAAATATTAGTACATACACAAGTTCTTTCTTATTTTTTTCTGTTTTTATGTAATAAACTTTTAATAGAACATTCTTTCCATATATATTTGACTTCGCTTCGCACAAAGTCTAAGTAGGTAGGTACTTATTTTTAGTATTAACTACTTTTAGTATTGACCTTAAAATATATTATTGCATTTTTAACACCTGCTTACAAAGGTCACAATATTCGACAATACTAATATGTAAGTATTTAGAAAGAACCGGAAGCATTACTGAAACGGAAATAGAGACAAAGAGAAACAATTGAAACTTAGCACAGCTTAAATATTTGAAGACGATGTGATATTTATAGTAGATAACTATATCACATTATTTATACAATGAGCAATCCAATGCGTCTCAAGGCCTGCCTCTTACGGACAAGTCGCGAAGTCGTGAGCGTACAAAAGTTGGAAATCCGTTTATTAAGCAGCTTCGCTCAAAGGAACGCTCGCTCGGACCTCGCTCTGACCTCGCAACAGCCTCACAACCTGCATTCACTGGCGCCATTGGCTCAAATGCAACTAACAACTCTAAATATAGATTTTTTAAATTATGCTATGTCACGTTATTCCTAATATTTTGCGAAATTTGTCCATCGTCATCCCAGCGTGCAGCGTCTCCGTAAAGCACGGTAGCTTCAATTGTTTTTGATGACATCAAGAAGTATCCGTCCATATATGGGTTAAAACACCAGCCCTGTGCCACAGGTTATATGATAATTAGTTTATACAAGGTGTTTTTTAAGGCAGCTATTATTCGGGCCAAATGTGACTACTTTGTTCTACCACTTTGTTAATCAAAACAATTGCAATATACAACTACTTTGTAAATTAACTTCGAAAAATTTGAATTTTCCCTACGAATCGATCCTGAATACCATTTTTGTATGGAGAGTCCAAAAATTGGTGTCAGTTTAACCCGAAGGGATATGTTCATATCTTTCATTAAAAATCACCTGGTATATTTTAATTTTAGGAGATTATCGAACATACCCTAGTTGTGCGAAGTGTGCTTTTTTAAAGTAATTCTTCCTTTTTAGAAATAAAATAGCAAAGAGATAGTATAGCAAAAATAGCCAGATTGTTTGTGGTAATTAGTTATTTGTTCAACTAGTGAGCTAAGTTATTTTTTGCTACGAGTGCTGACTTTAAATCACGAACTAGCGAAGTAGTCTAGAATTGAATCACTTTTTCTCACGCTCGCAGCAAAAAGCAAAAGGCACCCTTTTCGTGCTGGAGAGGTGAAAAGATTTTTCTAAAACAAAACACAGACATACCTTGAACAGTTTGAACACTCACCATCATCATCTTGCTATTGTCATAAAATCAACTCGAGCTTTTAAGTCCCCGCGATTCGAATTTGAAATTAATTTTAAACATGGGCAGACAATCAGTTAAATATAATATTGTATTAGTGAACATTATAATAAATACTACAAAAAACGAAAACACAAAAAAAAAAACAATAGAATTGTCGTAGGCAAAAACTAAACGCAGGTTAAAACTGATGTTTCACATATTGTTTGCTTATTACAATGGCCCCAAATATTACGTATGTGAATCAACTTTGACATAATAACAAACAATTTTGGGAAAATAATGTCACCTTGAATAACAACAAAAAATGTTGACAAAATTACAGGACAACATTTTAGTTTTTTACACTTAATTTTTATGACTGTCATATGAACAGGTTAAAGAAAAACCAAATACTTGATTTATTTTAACGTCTTACTCGATAATTTGGGCGTTTGTTTTTTTAATGTGGGTTCCTTTATTTTTTCTATCTAAAAATACTCATAAAAGTTGGGAGTTTTGAAAAAAATTCTATACAAAAAAAACATGTTTGGTACTTTTGCGGATTTCTTATATCTATGAGTCGGCGAGTTCTGCAACATTGTCAGAATCGCATTTAAGTGAAACCTTTGAATATTTTCTACAGAATAATGACAGACATAATTCAGTGTCCCATAAAACACATTATTTATGGTTTCTCGAAGTCGTATACTTGACGGACTAAAGCGGCAGATGGACACAGTTTGTTATTAATGCTAAAAGTACAATCAACGTCTTTAATATTATACTTACTAGCTATGTTTGGGTTCCACCCGCCTGGATATTTTTCGCCGAGGGTGCGCCTTGCGTAGTGAACGAGCCGTAAGCAGCTCGCGAACATGGATATGATTTTTTGTATAAAAGTATCAAAAAAAAATTGTTGAACAAAACAAAGAAGCACATACAAAAACAACAAAAGAAAAATAAACAAGTAGTATAATCTGGGCGGTCTTAATCTTATGTGGCTCCCGCTATCTATACCGGTTGAGTAGTTATAGCAATTGATAGCGTTGTTTTGTCAAGTTACTTTATCGTATTTTTGGGGTACCCCATGTACTTCCCGAAGCTTCCTTGGGGAAACTAGTTCAGTTTAATCTTGATTGAAGACCCATTGCGTTGGGGAATCTTTGTAAGCCCGCTTCCATCTTCGGCATCATCATCACTTACCATCAGGTGAGATGAGGCCAAGGGCTTACCAACTGATGGTAAAAAAAGACCACTAGCCCTTTCTATAGAAGCCAAACCCAGAATAGTAATACCAAAATTTGAGTTCGTAATTATTTTTAGTCTTATGCACATATATACGTGTTCGCGACTGTACCAAGTACTAACGCAATACCTATAACTTTCTTTAACTCTCACTGTTTAAAGCGTTTTCTAGTCACTCGTAAAGTGCGATAAGACATGGATAAGACTAACCGCTCGGGTGCTACCTGCTCGTAGTGTAACGGCATAAAGTGCAATTCAAAGGTTACACTTGCCTTGAGATACTGACATTTCTAAAACTCGGGATGCTTTGACTGTCTAGAATTTCAATCGTTTAAGTTAGTACACAATATACATATATGGGTACTTCTAACAAACGAAAAAGCTGAAGCTCTTCCACAGGAAACTGATGAAATTTCGTCAAGGAGTCAATACTCAATTCGCAAAAAAGTTTTAATTTTAACTTCTCTGTATGAGAAGACCAACTTTTTTTCCTTCTTGAGTATTTCATGAGAACAGTTTTTGAGTTTCAGGAATTTCAGGATTCAGATTTTTTTTATAATTTGATTGACAACTTTACACTTTTCAGGTCAGTTGAAAATTTAAAATTTTGAGGTAAATTAAAAGTTTACTTGAAAGGTTAAGAACAACAAATGTAATTGTAAGGTAATCTGAATACCAAAAAAATTGGATATACATGAGTCGTCTCTGGCCTAGAGTAATACCTGATCACCCAAGTGCCGTATAAAGGTAATCTCATCATCATCGGCTAAAAGACGTCCATTGCTGACCAAAGGGTGTATACAGGTAATATACAAAGAGAATACAACGAAAGGGATATCAATTCAAATCAAGCGCTTCCTCGATAGTAAGCCAGACTAATACTACCACAAACAGCCTAGTCGTTTCCGTATGTTTCCCGCATACCCAACACTTCATTGTTTGTTTTCTACCGTTCACCTTAATTGTTTTCCATTCCTTAGCCTATGAGATACTGCTATGCGATAATTGGCCGTATTCTTTGAGAGATAAGGCCTGCAGTGGCTGGAGTAACAACTTTTAGTAAAAGCATAAATGGAACATACACTTGACTGTTCTATTGTTTCAAACAGGACTCACACGAGGTTTTTATTGACATAAAAATATGCATACACGGAAGCGTAGAACCCGTAAAGTAATATTATAAGTAGCTGTCAAAGTAACAATAGATGGATACATATCATATATTTTGGGTACTGCCTTTTTGTATTTAGACAGGATAGTTTTCAATTGTCTATCTACTGTTTTTAAAACGGCGTTGTTTTGTACCTACTTTGTTATTTTGGTATGATAGGGCTTTATAAATTGATCTGCATTGCCTTAGGTGATTATGACTTTATCTCGTGATTTAAATTATACCTTTCGAGTTTCGATATTAACATTATGCTGGCCGTTTCGCTTACGTTTGTCAATGAAGTCATCATGCATTGAATAAGTGGCATCATTTTCTTGAAGATCAATTTCAGTTGATATTATTTTTATCTCTTTCACCTCGAGTAAAATGTTATTGGTTGTTTTGCTCTCAAATAAAGAACAAGATAAACCTACATCTTACTTTCTATGTTGTTAAGGGTCCGTTAACAAGTTTATTTATTTTTCTTCTAAGTGCGACTTTGTTGCCATTGAATTTTATTTTAGTCGCTTTGCAGGTATTACAGTTTTGTATGGATAGTCTTATCACAATGGACTATGGGTGTTTGAGGGAAGTATTTAGTGTGATGAGGAGCATCCCTAGTTAACAGCTACTGCACCTATTCTGCCCTTTCGTATACTTTGCGGCCTTTTTTCTTATGAGACCAGTATTTTGTTACACCCCGTTCACGAAGGACGTATAAATAGGAAAGTTAGACTTGCAACCACAAAGTACGAAACACAGCTCGAGTAATGGTAACGCTGCCCCAGATAAATTCGTGACTAAGCGTGTGATGCAAGCGGTACAGATCTCTGCAATGTGAGGCTTATGCGAATCAGCTGAATTGTCTTTTGAAGGACCATTGAAGGGAAAAGTGTTTATAGATTGTTAGCTAGCTGTAGTTGTTAATGTTAGTTATCAAATCACTTAAAAATTGAAGATGTAAGTTACTGCAGAAACAGCTATATCATAATAACCTCAATCGACAGACACACATACAGGCCTCCCTCATAGACACAAATAGGTAGTCTATTAGATCACAACAAAGTTATCTTAAAATAATCCTTGTTTGAAAATCTTAAAACGCTAACGTTCATTGCAAAAACACATTATCTTCTCTTCTCTTTCGGTCTTGTGACGGCAGTGTCTTGACCATTATTAGTCCAGTTTTTTCGACTCTATAGTCTATATCCATGGATTTTTTGAAAACACTAATGAATATGTCGGGTTTTTCTATTACATATAACTAGTTATTTGAGATAACATATACGTTTAAACTCCTCTTTAGTCACAGCTTTATTGAGAGACAATAACGCTCGCTGCTCAGGCGCATACGCAGCTAAAATTCAATGCGCTCGCGCGTTTCGAAAGTGGCCATCATTTGTATGGAAATCCACTCAGTTTCGGCTTTACATATGCCCCAAAGACCTTGTTACACGGTTTTGCTATTGTAAATGTGAGAAGACTTAAGTCTATAAGGAGGTACATATAAATATAGATAAATCAGCCAGACACGTTTAATTTATTTAAAAAGAAAGTGCATCAGAAGTGCAAAACAATATTATTGTTTACAACGTTCAAGGGACGCTATCCTATTTGTAAGATGATGAATCAAACAAAAATGTATTCATACACTGTTGCACTTTCTCTTGGGTATAATACCTTTAAGAGTTTGGTATTCAAAGTTTTCTAATTCATTATTTGGTACAGATTTTTTTAATTAAAGACTTAGTTCGACATAGTTAGGTTCATAGAATAATTAATTTTGTTAATAAATTGGTTCTATTCTATAACGTAACAATTAATGAACCGTGTGATTTAGGTCCAAAAAATACCAAATTACTTCCCTGTTGGTTAATACTTAGCACTCATTGTCAGTTTCAAAGTTGAGTCGCAAAAACTGTAATATTCGATTTGTTTAGTAATAAGCGTAGCTAATATTTTAATTATACCAAGTTAGAAAAACATCGATTTCTGAAGAATACTTAGCTACTAACGACGTAGTTGCCATATCAAATTATTATATTTTTGTTTCATGAATAAACAAGTTAGATTTATGTGTCTTGTTGATATAAAAGTCACGAGTTTGTCATTTCTGCAGTAAAATGTTAACATCATAACTAGGATTGGATCGAATTTGCATAGATAGATTTATTACCCAAAAATTGCAAAATAAATTTGATTTGATTATTATTTTATGGTTATGGCTCTGGACAATAAAGTAGAAATATTTATTATGATTATCTTTGTAACTTCTAAAATATATTTATCGCTATTTAGAAGCAAGATAAAAACTTTCAGAACAATATAGCGCAGCACACACAGAGGCGGCCGCCGGGCGGTACCAGGAGCGGGATTTTTTGTAATGTTCGGATTACTATGAAAGCAGCGGGAAAGGGCCACGGCGCGGGACGAGTTGTATTCCATTGAAATATATGAAACCCCCCACACAGAGCGGCGCGTTTGCGGTGCGGTGCGGAGGCGTGCTTGCGAGTTGTATTAAATTACAGATTTTTGAGTGTTTTTCTCGTGTTTTATGAGTTTTACAGACAGAAAGTATTGTGTTAGTGTGAGCGTGATCAGTTTTTAAAACTTTTCGTACAGAGAGTATCGTAACACTTATAATAAAATATTTCACGAAAGAAAATTCCCCGAAAAAAGTGGTCCCGAACGCTTTTGCCTTCAGACATACCGCCCCCGCGACGCTACCGCGACGCCGCAGTTTCTGTCTCAAGGGGCCCCGCTCTAAGTTCGCTTTCCGCAGTTCCGCCTTCGGAACGCTACCGCCCCGCGGCCGCCTTTGTGTGTCCTGCGCTTAATTCTATTACATATTACTAGAGATGCGCCGAATGTTCGGCCGAATATTCGTATTCGGTATATACGGCGATTTTTTATGTTCGTATTCGGCCGAAATAATAACCGAATATTAAAACAGTATAATTTTTTGAGATTAACGTATACTAAAAAGACACATTCTGAGAAACGTACACGTACGTACAAAAGCATTTCTAAATGATACAAACATAATGTGAATATAATCTTGTGTTGTTGCGTTTTGGTTTCCACAAAATAAAAATAAAAATTTAACAAAAAACACATAGGTTTATAGCCAGATCCTCATTGAGTTAGGTAACCTTGGAAAGTCCACTTCTACCTATGGCATCCTAATCACTTACCGTCAGGTGTGATGATGCCAGGGCTAACCAATTACGGATTTAAAAAACCATTCAAGATTTATTTTAAATCAACATTAATTTTAAAACAACAAATGCTAAATAAAATTTACCAGTAGTTGAAATCAAGAAGTTTCGTATTTGTTTTGCTTTTAATTATAAATAAGAAAATTCTGGCTTAAATAGGAATCTGTGGAATCTGGGATAAAGCAATGTGGCCAGTCCAGTGTATAGAATTTGTCCTCCTGAATGTTTCAAAATTCTAATTTCCTTTGCATTTCATTAACATTTGGACATGCCTGTGTAAATATTTAGTGGAACAAGATGACTATAGTTACTGCGTAATAAATGAACCGAATAATTCGGCCGAATGTTCGGTTCGGTACATTTTGGACCGAATATTCGGTTGAACCCATATTCGGCGCATTTCTACATATTACTATTTTCATTATTTTTTTGTCAATTGGCTAGACTATGTCAGTTCAGTTTGCTTATTTATACATGAAAACTTATAAATTTTAAGTTGCGATAAAAATATCAAAATAATAAATTCAGGTACACTTAATGTTGCTAAAATGTATGACCAATACTTGAAAGAATAAAGCCATTATTGCCCAAGTATACAACCGCAGAGAAATGAGGTGATTTTTTTTTAAACTTAAATGCATTTCAAGGCAACAAAATCGCCCAGTCACGTGTGATAATATATTCTGTTCTGCGCTGGTAGAGATCGATATATTTTTTCAACTGCGCCTACGCTGTATGTTTTGCACTTGTCTTGTTTGATTTGAATGCAAGGCTATTAGAATTTGATATAGGTTATTTTAGATTTTAACATTACATGTATGCTATTTCTGCTTGTACCTATTTGCTTTTTAAAAACTTGCTTCAAACAATACCAAAACAGATAGAGTCGTTTATACCTGCTTTTGAGAGTAACGTTGCTTGTTATTAATTTATGCATGAATAGCTGAATAAAAACAACACAAAAATATAAAACGTATAATGAAATTAGCTTTTTCTAAGACTTAAAAATGAGTTTTTCCAGATATCACAGAGGGGAAAACAAACCAAAGTACGTACTGATATCGATAGAAATACATATAGTCTACTGATCTAGTTATTCAACCAATAAAGCTGGAGAAAGGACCAGGAAGGTAGACCTTACCAGATGTGGGTAAATAAACAAAGCACAGGAAAGAGAGAGACAACACTATATCCACTAATAAATGTAAATAGACCACTCCATTCTTTACACAAGTGTTCCACATTTAAACTTACTATAGTAAGTTCAAACTTAACAATTTCCAAGTGGTTCTGTCCGCAAGTGTACGAGTACGAGTAACTACCATTAAAATTCTTTTTCACGCCTGGATTTCGGCGTTATTGAAACACAAGTTCCTATGACAAAGGTGCCTTAATGTATGCGGGTTTCTTTTCTATTCACTCACCGTTCAACTACCTACGCTGGACAGTTGACAATATGACAATCCAATGTCGTTTTCATAAATTTTTGATTTGTTTCATTAATTTATACTTTATGCATACTTTAGCATAATAATATTAGCATATTATCCGAGGACTTCTCGATATCATGGATCAGTAAATTCAAAGTTTTAAAAAGTCTTACGAAATTCGTATCAGACACTGGTGAAATTTTGGAAAGTGTAAGTAGATGTTTAAGTTATAATTGACTTTCTATGCTGTGCTTTACTTGTGCCAAGGTCTGTTTTATGGAGGTTTAGCCATGTGTGCAATAAAAGGTGAAAGTGATTAGGTGTAGTGACAAAATGTACCTATCTGTCGTCGGTTGATTGCCACGCGATTTTCAAGAAATTAAATTCGTACAATTACAGTTCTTTTATAGCAAATAAGTTTATCCGAGCACAGGATCGTCGGGAAGAAACCGCTTTTAGTGACAAGACCTCCCAGATTTTTATTCTTTGCAGCTTTTTCACTGTTTTTTTATCCACGAGTTAGTTCTTTCATTTACAATAAATAAAAAAATAAATAAAAAATAATAATAAAATAATAATATATAATTTAATAAATATTTTCATGTATTATTTGGTCCCCACGAAACAGGCTTTGCCTAGTGTGGAGACCAAAATGTAACCCATGTTTTCTGTTTTTCTGTGGTAAATAAAGGTAAAGGTAAAGGTAAAGATTTTAATAAAGTTTACTTGATTTGTATTTTATTTAAATGTACATATTACTTAAAGAACTACCAAAGGTCATTTTTTTATTATATCTTTAGGAACTTTTCCTCTTAAAATTTAAATTAATCAAAAAAAATTACTATAAAACAATGAAATGATAAAAATAAATGATTCCTTGCTTTCTGTACAGTTTTTTGAAGATATAATAATTTAAAACTTTAACTTTTCCTGTTTTCTATATTAGATAATGAGTAACCTCTTAAATTATAAAGTGCTTTTTTAATATCCTATATTTAATATATTTCACAGAATCTGTGAAATATATTAAATAAAGGATATTAAAAAAGCACTTTATAATTTAAGATTGTTATTCCAGTTTATTTACTAACGCTGTACACCCAATCAACTGTTACTTCATTCATGCATTATTCAATAAACTTTCTATAAGTCAACACGTGACAATTTCTGCTGGTTTTCTGCTAGAAAACATGTAATTGTCGATAATTGACGGAAAAGATTATAGTGCTATATTTTGCGTCTATGGTCATTAGGATGTGTTGCTTGCTGTGTTATTTTGAGTAATTAAACGTGTTTAATTATGGCATTATTTGTATGTTTAACGCTTTATTGTGAAGTAGTTATATGATGGTAATTGTAAAGGTAGGAATGAAAAAAATATATAGTAATAAGCTTATGCTATTACAATAAGTTTTAATCAACACGCGCAAAGTATCTATACAGTTAGTGATGAAAAGAGTTTCTTATTAAAGAAATCTATTAAATTAAATTTAAAAAAAAATAAAGAAGTATTGGTGATATTCAATATTTTTACGAGTGCGGATTGACTCATAAAATGTTGAAAACCTCATAAAAATAACTTGATTAAAAAATCTATTAAAAAAATATATATTTTTATTGTTTTGCCTATCATCAAACAAATATTTCACGAAATTAAAGATTTTGCAAAAACAGCGACAGCTACTGAATTTTTTTTTACTTTTCTGAAAACGACTACTAAAACTTTTCAGAAAATTCCAGGTCATGGCTTCCTTTACTAAGTTCTCATCAATGCTCGTCCTTAAATTCAACTTAAAACTCAAAATATTTTTTGAGTTAAGTATATGCTCTATACAAATTCTTTTAAATCTAGTTGTATCACATTTGTAGTGCTTTTTACAGTATAATATATTTATTTTCTTTTTACAATACACAATGTTGATTTAATAATAATGCTAACACAGATTCAAGACAAGTTTGCAAAATCTTGAAAGCTATTCCAATTTGTATTTGTGGAGTTAAGTGTATATTACACTACTCTGAATTCAGGAGTCTAGTCTTTCATACAATAATTGAAAAAGCTGAACACGTTAATAAGAACAGACTGCATCGTAACAACTACAATATTCCTGTTTTTGGTTTTGGTTGATTTTTTCAAAAACCGCTGAATAATTTCGATAAAATTTATGTATATAGGACCACCTCTGAAGTATGACCTACCAATCAAAAAAATAATTGGCGGAGTAATAGCGTAACATACATGAAAAAAAACAACATACAGTCGAATTGAGAACCTCCTCATTTTTGAAGTCGGTTAAAAAAGGACGATGTATCTATCCCGCTCTTTAATTATAAGTGAGTATTGAGAGATGATTATAACAGCTGAGATAGCCTGTCGTTGCAACTTTTTATAGCTTCTGGCTCCCGTATGAAAGTGCTTTCAGTAACTATATGTGAAAGTAAATAAATGCCTTTCTTGCAACCTTTCTCGATATTAATTAATGTACTTACATACATGTTGCCATTTCAGATATTTTTTTTTAATAAAAGCAATATTTTACCCACTTAATTAGTTCTCTAGATCCGGAACTCCTGATTGGCATGGCCTCCGATCTATGCATTGAAGTGACCTTTTCGTACTCATAAAGTGACCGTTATACATATATACGAGTATAACATAGCCTTAGGTATATTAAGACGCTGTGTCATCATATATTAATAAAACAGGTATTTAAGTAGACCATTGTCCTGCCTTAACACTTAGAATAACTGTTAGTTCCAATATCGTTAAAATGTACTAGATTTTTGTGATTATCGAGCGATTATTTTCGACCTTAACTCATTGTATTAAGGGAACTGAAATGTAACAGATTTTGTTTTTGTATCTACTATGTCAATCAATTTGACACATATTGTGCAGGGTTCACAAAAGTGACCTTGCTGTCTTGTCGTTTTTTAAAGTTGTCAAAAATTGTTTTAATAAAAATAGTAAGAATGTTATCGACAGTTATTTCAATTTGATTGAATCAAGGGTAACAAAACAAGTATTTTGTTTTATGGTCATAGAACTCATAGATATGTTAAAGATAATTTTATTGATCACACAACAATAGCAGTATATTGAGATCTCAATAAAAAAAATCGTTACATTGTCTAAAGTTACCAACGCGGTAAGTTGGACATTAAAGTTTTATTTAAAAAAAATATCAAAAAAGATGCAAAATTACAATTGTCGGATTTAAGATTACAATTATTAAATTTTATATTAGCTAAAGTTCTTTTAAACCCGAAATTTCACGTCACATCACTCGTCATCCTCCACTGATGGCGGAAACAAGAATGAAGCTTCATACATAATTATTAGTAGACAAACAACACACTGGCAGAATCACAGACAAACGTTGTACAGTCAACACCAAAAGTGATTATACGAATTTTAAAGATTACGATTTCATTTAATTGTGTTGACAAGTCGTAGTGGTAGTAAGCTTTCGATGTGAGTGGAGTTAAACATATATAAAACTGAATAATTAGAGAAATCATTTAGACATCATTGAAATGTTTGCTGAAATGATTTATCTTTATCCTTGTTAATATTATTAATACAAAAGTAAGTTTGTTTGGTTTTCCTTCGTTCTCGTTGGAATGGATCGGCATGATTTTTGCATAGAGATAGTTGACAGGGTGGTGATAAGTGACATAGTACACTGTAAAAATATCGAATTCCCTCGGAACTTACACCGAAAACCCAAAATATTGTAAATTGACAAAGCTAGTCTTCTATATTCGCTGACTATGTCGATTTTATAACACCAAAGACCGAAGCACTTTTGTGGCAAACTGTACATGCATGTGAAAACTTCGCGTGCAAGAAGTGAGATTTCTTTTAGCATTCAAGGAGAGACACCTATGTGGTCGCATACGCATGCTTGGAGCTACGGCGAACATGTTACTTGTTTTGGATATGTTTTTATTGCTGTTTCCTCTATGTAAAAGGTTTTAATGATAGGAATTGGTTTTGTGCTTGTGTGGGTCGGATGCAGATTGTACATCGTGTGAATAGCGTCTGAAAACCATGTAAGGGTAACAGCTATAAAAGTGCAAACTAAGATATTGTATTATTTATGGTTAGTACATTGCTGATATTATCCATAGGCAATAGGAAATTTTGCTGCATATTTAAAACTGATAGCTTAAATCAAAGTACATGGCTTTTTTTATCGAACTCATCTGACTCTATTGGTTGTAGTCATACTTTTATAGGTTTAGGTCCTTTTTATGTGTAACTGATCCTAGAATTTTCGCCCTTTGTTTAAATGTAAATAAAATGGAAGCATTCCTTTTTTAAATCTAAAAACCTACCGCCTTCAAATTAAACCCCAATCATTTCGCACACCTTCACATGTCTAATTAGTTTATAATGGCGTGCACCGCCTATGGGAACAACTGAGACATTACTACGGCAGCTGTCTGCGTTGTGTAAGCGATAATCGCCCGTGACACCATTCCAGATTATTATCTTTTATAGCAATCGTAGTTTGAACTATTCGTGTCCAATATTTGTAAGTTGTGATAGGTCTTCATAGTTTGGGTATTTGTATATGTACTAAAAGGTGTGATTATAGCAGTTTGACTAGTTTTGTTCCACAAGATTGCATTCGACCGTTCTGGACGTCTGTAATGTGTCACCGAAAGCCGTCGCAAATGTCAGGAAAATTGAAAATTATAAAACCGACACAACAGTAAAGTAATAGTAAGTTTTTTTTTATAATTATCTGCCTGCGGATTCTATCTATCAGCGGCGGCGTGTTAGACGAAATTGTTGCATATGTTGCAAATTCCTGTTGGTAACGCAAAGTTGTAGTCAACAATACAATTTGGATGTGGACTTTGTTTGATAAAATGAATTATTATTGATACAATCTCGGACTTATCTTCTAATAAAATAATAATAACAAAATTTGCTAGTCGATTTTGAAATGTGGGTACATGATTTTGGCAACATAGGTAGATAACGTAATTATTTTAATTTTATCAATTTAGTATTAACATATATTAAGAGTAAAAGTTACTCTTGGAACCTATTTAGATAGAAACACTAACAGTGAAACTATAAATTAATTTAAACAAAGTTACTAATAGTACCAACATTGCAATTAAAATATCAAGTTATCAACTTGTATCAATAGGTCCTCTAGACGACCTATGAGTTGAGCAAAATACAACTACTGCTGTCAAAGATTTATTTCATGTTGTGTAAGTTTAGATACTGCAATATCAATTAGGTATGGCAATATCCGCTGGTAAGGAGATTGTTAACTTTGACGATGAAAATATTGTTAACGGTCTTACGTGGGTAAATAAACTACATGTTTTATATAGTGATAATATATCCAGACAAAGCAGATAAATGAAGAAAGACAAAATTCATATGAGTATTCAATATTGAACCTTGATTATCATGGAGTTCTTGAATATACTAGATATATACGATTTAAATTCGTCGTTACCAATATACATATACTTAATACATAGTAATTTTGTAGTCAATGAAGAGCAGCAAATGGTAGATACTGATACTACAATTATTAATGAAACTGCATGTAATGACGGTAATTAAAATGTTGTGTTTTAACTGATATGTTAGTAAATCGTTTGGGTACACTAATTACTTCATTAGATGCTATGAAGAGATCAGCTGATAACATCCGCGCCAATGACTTATGAAGTTGACTTGCATAATTATCCTAGTCAACAAACTACTTACCATGATAGACAGGTTAGCTACTTGTTATTATACTCTGAGCGAAAATGGATAAGCAGTGATGCTGCAATTTCTTAAGTCAATGCCCTAGGATGGCACATGTGCATGGTGCAAGGCTATGTCTGAATATTGTAGTTAAGAGGAACTGTAATGATTAATTACATAGGTTATTTTTATGGCCCCCACTATGAAGGCCCTGACCAGTTTTACTAGGTGCTTAAAACAAAACGTTTACAAGGTTACTTTCTAACTAGTAGCAAACATTTTGTACTTCTGCTCATATAACTGACTCGGTGGCTAAGTGGTTAGCGATCCTGACCTCTTATCCGAGAGTCATGGGTTCGATCCCCACACAGGGCAAACTTTTCTGTGATGAGCAGAATTGTTTGCTCTGAGTCTGGGTGTATTATATCTATATATGTATGTATTTAAAAATATATGTGTATGTATATCAGTCTCTGGTTCCTAAGATACAGGGAATCCTAGTTTGGGGCCAGATGACCGTGTGTGATTTGTCCCAGATATTATTATTATTATTATTATAACAGATTACTTTCCAAAAAGAAAACATTATTAACGGCAATTCGCATGAAAGTATTTGGATTTTTCATAAATACATATTATAAAATAATGAAATATGATAGGCAGACGTCCAAAAGTAACACTGCATGTAAGTAAAACTTTAAAAATGTCTTTTAATTTAAATCTTGACTCTGAAAAAGTTTTACTAGTCAGACATAATACAACAACAATGCTACTCATATTTACAACCATTATTAAAGTATGAACGTTAAATACACAAGATCAAGAATGAATTCAATTTATCAGCAAACTAATCAATTATACAAATCCAGACCGTTCGTTGATGCCGTAGCAAGTAAAAGAGAAACTGTAAGCAAAAACTATCGAGGTCTCCAGCCAGAGAATCTAGATAAGCGACCAAGCGAGTGATCGCTCAGATGTGACCAACTGCACCGTTACCATGTTGGCTTGGATCGTATTCTATCTATGTTTATTACTAAAGTCCTAGATTAATTCAATGCGAGTATTAATGTTCCATGCGAGATGTGTGTCGACTGGAAGGTTGTGGTTAGGTTTGAAGTGGGCATTGTAACTTGAACCTTTTAGAATATCGATGGAGTGAATACGATAACATTGTCGTCAACTAGTTCTTATAGAATTTTAGTACGTAAGTAAATATTAAAACTTATACTAATTTACTAGCGATTATTAGCGAATTTCACATAATAATGTTATTTTAAAACAGTGAAATTTTCTGCCCATAATAAAATCCAATATTTTAGTGTCAGTCAAAACTTCATAAACTCTTCGTGTTAACGATAAATAGGTAAAAAACAAATACATCTTAATTCTGACTCGTCTCATTCAATCTATGATTTACCAGATTGCCTGCCAAAACACTTGCAAGGCTAAAGCCTTCAAAGGTATATGGGGCCTATCTAAACTGTATCATCTCCACATTCGTGACTCTAAATGCACCATTATGAGTGTTATGAAATCTCGCAGGAAAAGAGATAACATCTCAAGGAAGAAAACTATTCCGCTCACGTTTCAACAAACTGGAAATACGAACGGTGTAAAGGTTGTGAGGTCCTTGACTTTTGTAACAAAGAAATTGCATCATGAGCTGATGGTACAAGATAGAATTTAAAAAGTTGGAAACATAGCAGTGTAATTAAAATGCATGGTCGTGTGGTACAGAGAAACGAGAGAGCTGTTTTCTCAGGTGATTGTTTATTCAAATAGCTTTAAAGCATTCTTGATCTATTGTTTGTACAGAAACTTTTCTATAGATTTATGTATCATCATAGCTAGATTATTGTTTTTCATTAAAAATAAAAATAAACACCTATAATTTGATTATAATTTTATTTACGAAGTTACCATCAGTAAATATAACAATTTTTAAATTTTCACTTGACCTGGCATTTTTGATAACATCTGCTGTTCCAAATAATCAAGACCTACTTTTAATAGCTCATTTAGAATTATTCCGTTGCTATCATCCAAGTATGAAATTATTTGTCTGTGAACTACTTTTAAAATTGATTTCTGGAACTTACTCACCTAATCTTATATATGCTTATAATGTCTACCATTTGCAACGATTTTGTATTAAACGTGTATTTTGCGTTATCTGCATGCTACTGCTAATAGATATATCTTTTTTGTTGATTTGACTCCTTGTCTTGTTGGTTTGCTTCCTTGCCTTGTTGGCTTGCTTCCTTGCCTCGTGTTCCCGAAATTTAATGTGTGCTCTATTTCAGTTTGAGTAACACCAACGAATACCGTGGGACTGTTATCTGTTTGTTGTTGTAATGAACCAGCAAAGGTTTACCTAACGCTTGACGTATTCTACGAACTGCACTGACTTGAATATCACTAATGGCTCAGGGTCCTGCCAAGGCTTTACAAGCTCCGGCGCCGGTCCACCTTGTTAGTACAATGCACGACGGTGATCGACGGTTATCGCGATCTGCTACCGGTTCAGATCCGGCTGCGGTTAGGTGTCAATGTCACTGTGCTTTGTTTGCTATTATGTATATCTAACATTATACCATTACACCTTCATAACTTGAACTTTCATTAGTAGAAAATCTCTTAGTACATTATGCCTTATGAAGTTTAAAACCAAAAATTTTAAAATCATATAACTAATATACCTTACAAAGGTTGTATGTCTTTTCTTTTTAGGTATATATTTCGACTTTACCATCTTATTTGAGACTACAAACCACTAAATTCTCTGTTATGTATTTTTTTCAAGTATATTTGTTTTGTTCTCCAAAAAATATTTTAAAACGTTTTTGCTCAAATTCAACATATTTTTTCAAGTTTACTTATCAATATTTTTAAAATTTGCAGCGGTTATTTATAAAATACCTTATTTGTCAAGGCTTTCACAATTTTAATTCAAATTTATATATTGTCGTTTATTGCTGGTTATATTATGAAAAGAAAACGCATTACAAATAGTATTGTGTTCAGAGCTGACCTCCCTTGGTCTTTACACATCAATGAACAAGCTAACAACTTTGATCTTAAGGTAACCGCGCTGCGCACCACGCAATGCCTAGGTTTTTGCATCCACCTCTATTTTTTGTGCTTGTTGCTTTTTCTTTGAATATAGTTCAATAGTAACTTGAATCAGTCTCGTTTGCAATTTTATTTTATTTGCTTTTTATGTCTTGATTGGTTTTATTTACTTGGGTTCTTTCATACGTTAACAAAGATGCAGTAGATATATTTTTTCTCGTTTTTTGCTTCACTAACACATATTTACACCCTTTGTGATGGTTTATCTGTGCTTGATAATAATGAGTTAATGGAAGAGGCCTGGGCCCCAGCACTGGGGACTATGTGGGCTAATAACTATTATAGTAGCTTCTTTATTATTTTCAATTTTGTCTTTACGTAACCTTTTTGTAATAGGAAATCATCAACGTGTAACGTAATAACACACTACAAATGGCTCTATGAAGTTTGGTACATAATTAGATTACACCGGGTCAAAAGTTCGTAGGAACTCCTTATGATGTAAAACATGACGATTAATCTGAAAGTTACACACAACATGTCTTGCAATACTTTTGAATTATTTGTGCTGTCAGTTTTATTTGATCGAAGAATTGTTGCCACAAGAGTAATATTAATTAGGAAAATTTTTGATTATTTCATTTGAGTCCTTACCTATACAGTGTGAGTCTTTATAAAGTGGACATATGAAAGGGGGTGTGTAAGACCCAATTGTATCTTCCAGAAAAATATTTTAAAAAAGTTAAAAAAAATTTTGGACATTTTTTTTTTAAATAGCTTATGCTGTCCCCAAGTAAACAAAACGTTGTAACTTTTAAATTAAGCACGCTGGAATGTTCAAACAAAAAAGTGAGGACTGGCAGTAGATGTCCGTGCTACTGATTTTTTTTGTATATTTTCCTGGGTGACGAAATTGGGTCTTATTTCACCCCCTTTCATATGTGCACTTTATAAAGACTCACACTGTATACTAACTTTTATTTTAATAATATATTTCTTTGCTGTAATATTTAAAAGGCACGTTAAAGTTTCTTTTTAGCTTTGGTAGTTGATTTTGTATGTATGTAGGTACGATGTCGGAATAAAACTCATTAATAAGCATAGATTTTGACAAAAACGATAAGACACGAGAGATAACGGGGCATATCAAAAATAATTATGGTCATCATACAAAAAATCTCAAAAAAATACATTTACATTGCCCATTCAAAACAATGATAGTATAATTCTTAAAATTGATACTCGCACGCATGTTAGCATTGAGTGTAACAGTTTGGTAAAGTAACATGTTACGTTAGAAACGATTATCTTTATCTGACACGTTTCCGTGCTTCCAACGATCAAAAAGCATAGGGTCTCACTCATTTGTCGTGAGAATAAGGAAGACGCGACTTTCACCCACCATAAACTTTTTATATGTTGACTTTTCCATGTTTACAAGTTATTTTGTGTTTAACTTGTTAGATAGTGGGACTTATCTGCTTTGTTTGATGCACGGTTGTCTTACATAAAGCAGTCACTAAGGTACCTTTGTAGTATTTTTTAGAGTTCGCTATGATCAAGAATGAATTTATCTTGAGAATTTTTTTTTAAGCAGTGATCACCTCAGCGTTATAATACAATAAACATAGTTAGATTCAGTCCGTTGATTAGTCTAAGATTCAGTGTTGAATCAAAGCCAGTAAAAATATTTGAGCATTTGTCAAGTATATTCAGAAACTTGAATAACAGCACAATTTATAAAACACGTATCTTGAAAACTTCTTTAAAAACATAATGTAATATGTAGGTACAGCCTATAAATTATTATACTTTGATCACTTTCTAATTTTACAAGGTCTATATTATGCCAGTATGATGACTGGTATGGTTTTCACTTCACTGAACATCAAAGATTTAAAAATGTTAACACGCAAACTATCAACTATGACAAGCAAAATATACACGTACTGTTATTGATGTCTAAGAAACATCATATATGTCTTAAGAGCCTTGTGATGAGTATTATTTTTCACCTAAATTAATAGCAAATTTTAATGATAGGCAATTATTATGACATCATTTGAAATGTCAGGTCAAAGTTGGTTAAGTATATGTCATTAGTTGATGACACAGAAACAGACAGATTATTATATGAAAGCCGGAAAAGTATGTCGGAAGTAGACATCTCATCTAGCATACTTTTGGTAGCTAAGTGAAGATTCGTGCTCGTGACTCATTAAAAGGAAGACAGAAAATGGTAAAAAACGACAATTTACAAAATAGCTTAACAATCTTTTCAAGAATGAGAGACGATTTTCAAAATATGATATCTTTTCACAGTATTTTGAAGCAGGCGAAGATATAGTACCAAAAAACAACTTCGTTAAAAGACAGAACGTTTCTCGTATAGCTTACAGAATCCTGAACATGTTGGAAACTATTAATTGTAGTTTCCATCATGAATAAATGTACTATTGTACCATTGTGTGGCTTTTAACATAATGACAGGTTGAAGTATAATGTGCGAATCGTATCTGCGAAACCATTCGCTCTCATTATCTTCAAGCACGTATTTCCTTCATTCCTGGTAGCTGCTGGTAGCTAGTCAGGTTACCACTTCACGTATCCTTTTCAATTGAATCGTGATGTATTCTCCTTGAGCTTCATGCAGTTGAGACTCTGATTGAAAAAAGTTCGCATAAAGCTACTAGATTTATACTACGATGTACTTGTAATATCATTCAGATTGCCTTCTTTTATAACTTTAACATTTTTATGTAAAAAACATGACTTCTTTTGTAAAACTTTGAATACTTGATTTATAAATTATACATATCTTAATATATCTTCCGCGTAGTTGTTCTTTGCTTACACCATTGTCTTTTTTGGAATACTTTCGAAATTGATGTCATACTCGTACCATATTAATTATAAATGATTCGTGTATAATTCTGCAATCAACACGTCTATTTCAAATCTGAACTTGACACCGTGAAATGAATAGACATAAAGGGCTTAACAGGTTTATGCGTATGCGTATAGTGACCAATGACCTACGGGTGTACGCGCATAAGCATGAATAGAAAGCACGCGAAAACGCCTTTACAACCGGACTAAATTTGGTTAAATTGCCAATGAAAGTGCCGTACCATTTACATGCTTGCCAATGCATACGATTGGTTTGACGTCTTTGAGAAACTAAGTAATGTAAGCAACGATATCTATGTACTAGTATAAGTGTTGGTTAGAAAGACAATGGGGAGAAGTGACAGATGACTGACAGTTGATTTCAGTTGCCATGTTGCAAAGTGTGCTTCATTGTTTGTTGTTAGCTTTCTTTATTTATTTGACAGTATTTTTATTAGGTAAGTATTTAACAACTTTAACTACTTTTTAGGGATTACCAATTATGTATAAAAAAATTAAATATAAAAAATAAAACTAGCATTTTGACTATGATTACTTTTGAATCTTTGTAAGCGATTTTATTTTTAGTTTACTTTTATCTCCTAATGATATAATTTTATCGTCATTTCGTTTTTATCTCAGTTTAACATTATAGATCGTATTCGACTTAAATCTGTAATGTAATTTGACTAATTAGTTATGCCTTTCAGTCCGCGCATTATATTGTAGTTACATATTTTCATACACAAAGCTTGCCTACACGTTACAAATGTCATGTTACCAACTATTTCGAATGACACGTCAAATAGTTTTAACGTTATAGACCGAAATAATCGTGTAATTTCTGTGTACATATCAATAACAAAAAAAAATGTAACCTATTCCTTTTTGTTATTCTACTAAAAGCACTGGCTTACAAATTTTTTTGTTGCAAAATCTCGTTTTTATGGTTCTATGGTAAGTGTATTGAGACGTTCACAAATTACCTCTATTCTTTATTCTGTTATGATCTCTACTAGACTGGATTCAATGTTTAATAGTTGGTGTTACATAATTGAAGATTCATTTCTTTCTTTTTTATCATAATTTGTAATACCTGTAGCATCTTGGGTCATCTTTGGCAAAATCTTGCAATATATGGTACGTATTTACATCATATTTCTGACGGAAACCGGCATCTATCCTGCCCTCATAAGAGAGAAGGCCGTAAAGTATATTAAATTTCCGTATACTTTGCGGCCTTCATTCCTATGAGGACATTATCGTAGTATGCGCGTGCGTGCTTTTACGAGAGTTCATGATTTCACGACGAACGCTAAATACCTTGTAAATCGATGCGATAAGATATCGATAGTCCTTGCTGGACGTGACTTATCGATATATTTGAATCTATGTTGAAGCAACCTTCACTGATTTAATTTATATAAATTTGAAATCGGATGTTTTTTACTCGAGCGATTTTTATAAATATTTTAGCAAATTTCCGTGTTCCTTTTTAGCGTCGAAAAACAAAACTAATTTAATTTTCAATTTCATTCATATTTACATCTGCATCTGCAAGCACCATTCTATATTCATAGAAAATATGTTCTCGAACAGGGTGTTTCACAATTGTCATAATTTTATTCTAACTTTCTAACTCATAAATTATAAAAATACTTCCTATCAGATAACAGCTTTTATATGAAAATTTCAATCTGCTACTGTTCAACAGATATATTTAGTAGTCATTTAAATTTATGACAGATTTACAGTCTGACACGCCCTATAGGCACGGACTCTTAAATTTAGCTTCAAGTACTAACTGTTTTTTAACTTGGAATAAAAATATAAGTATTGGGTACATTTTAAACCAATCGTATAAGTTTATCGAGAATCGTTTTTTAGTTTTATATTACAATTAAGCTTTATAATATGATTTCACTTGTATATAACTGAAGTATTTGCAGTCTATTTGCATTTAGCTCTGTTAAGGTTTACTCAGCTGTATTCACCTCGTGGTTGTGTCAAGAAAATATGTGTCCAAATAGTTTATTACCTTCAGTATTGAACACGTTCGCGTTAATTACGTATTGCACAACATTTTATAAGAGCTCGGTAAAGTAACAGTTAACAGTTTTGTCCGTGACATGCTCCTTAATTTTACTTAGGTACAGTCTATTGTATACAGTGTAGCAAAATTGGTGTAGGACCCGTTAACTGGGAATTCTACTCATCGTACTGAATAACTTTTGTTCTAAGACTTTGCTCAAATCACGAGGTAAAATTTGGACTTTTCATACAAATTGATCATCTGTTTTGCCATTTTTGTATGGAGAGTCCAAATTGTTTTTTGCGATTTGACCAAAGTCGTAGAACAAAAGTTGTTCAGTACGATTAGTAGAATCCCCATTTAACAGGTCCTACAAAAATTTTGTTATACCCTGTATACACCAAATTCATGACATAATTATGTGTGCTTTTAGAAGAAATTATTCATGAAAATTATTTTATTATCATCGATTAAGATTCAGTAAGATATTAAAAAGAAATGGATATGGTTAATGGTCTTAGGAACTGACAAACTAGCAAAACATTTTTATCATAATCTCAGCCTGAACATACAACTTCTCTAAAGATGCCACTCAGTACTACTTTGTGTCTCATTCACATGCAATACGCATCTAGCACCTTTCTGATGCAAACCTGTCGAGATCATCACCCATCCTATTTATTTATACGTAGTGTATATCTGAAGGAGAGCCTTCCAAATTTACGTCATGTACTCCCACTTCTAGGTCGCGAATACGTTTTTCCATCGATTATATATAACTTACGCTAGTTATATGACCAATACGGGAATAGCGTGTAATGAGTCCACTTGGTGACTTGAAGACTTGAGTGAATCTGTGTGTGCTAAGAATAAAACTGCCAAAATATGAAATATCAGAATACCAGACCATGTTAACACTTTCACGAACAGTACGCCTATTGACGGGATTCTATGAATTCATATTATGACAGAACCACTATTTACGACAAAACTTTAATGTAAACTACCGTAGCAACATAGCATCTATAGTGGAGTCCTGTGTTTATTGCCAAAATGCGAGCAGTTTCATGCATGTACTGTCACGTTTAAAGATTTCGAAACCATAAATATTTGGTCCTACTTACACGCATGCAAATGTTCTATATTGTGCGTGCTGTGGTACCACGTGAATAGCCGTGGTTTTCGCATCGACCAGTCAAGTAGTGTTACTAGGAGGTACCAGCACCATAGGACCAGTCAAGTAGTGTCAAAGGAGGCCGCGAGCTTGCGGGCGCGCATTTTCGACGACACTTTGTCCGCGTGCTTTTCGAGGTAAGTATTTAGTTTTATTGCTAATTTTATCTTTCAGCAACAATACTTGTAATTTAGGGGGTTCCGAGACGGTCAAGTGGCTTGATGGCAAATCAACGTTACCGTACCAAGGCGTAGTGTCACATATATACCACATTTTGTGTATCTATTTACGCCTACATACATAGGCGTACTGCCATATTTATAATAAAGCATATTTAACTATATGACAGAACGTCTACATGCGAGGTTCTGTTTTGTATGGAATAAATAGTGTCACAACGGGAACTTGACGAAGGTACGTACTGTCCGTGACTTTCAAGAATTTCACTGTAAAAATTATACGATGATAAAATTGTTACACAACTTGATAATTACTCGGGGATTCAGGTCTAAATACACAAAGGCATTCTCAGGTTACTTATTACAGTCTGTAACATTTTTAATAAACTTTTTGACATAGAAAGCTCAGTTCTCATGTCACAATGGATGAGATAGGCGATGTTCGTTACGTAAGATAAAACCGAACTGAGTGAATGAGAAGTAAGTATATGGCACTTACTATGTGAGAGAAAGAAAGTTGACTGGGGTAAGCGCGAGAAATGAAAGACAAAAAGTTTCGGTGATATCATAAAAACATTATGAAATGCATTGTTTTGCTTTAATTTATGGACTTTCTTATTACATTGTATTACGGTAAGGAAACTTTAGTTTGCGTGTCCATGGCGACACTACTGATGAATGAACAATCTTAAAAATTCACATAACATTAGGTAACAACTCAAAGATTCTGAATATTTCTCATCTACAGAGAACCGTATTTCAATGGAAATGAAAACCAGTATAAGCTGAACTTAAGTACAACTACAAAGTAAAGCTCGAAAGAAGTAAGGCCGCTTTATAGTGGTAGTGTCCTTTAGCTTGCGGTTGTTCAAATCCACTCCATTCTACTCTTAGCAAATAAAGCGATAACGGTACATCGTACTAAACTTTAAAGTATAGAAAATAACACTACTACTACTAGATCTGCAACAAACTAATCTAATATTATTACAGTAGAGTCATAACAAGTACCGATCAAAATGGGAACTAACAAGTTGTCCCATGAGATCTCATCAGGCATAAGGTGACTCGAATGAATGTAAACTATATGATATAAGTATAACCGCATATGGGTAACCAGCATAGATGTAACGGTACATGAGGCAATCCAAATGAGGTTGATTCTACATGTCATGACACGAATGCTAATGTAGGATAGGAATGCTATTTGTGTATTAATGATACCTACATAAAGTATGGAAATTACTCTGACCTAGTTTGTTTTCTTTCTTTCATTTTTAATTGAAATCGTTAACTACGTCATATTGTGATTCGACTTAATACTGTAGAGGGGCCTGTGAGCTAAAATAAAAATTCTTAGTCATTACATGAAAGTGAAAAATTCACATATTTTCTTTCCGAAATAAGATGATCCATTGTGCACTTTACAATATTTTCATTTCTGTTCGATATTTTTCAAAGCGCATTTAGTTTTCAAAATATATTTTGCTTGGCTCTGTTACATTTTTCGTACACGTTTATACTTGTATTTTTTCCGTTTATTTTCTGTTATTAAAAGGTAAGATAGGCAGATCCTCATTGAGTTGGGAAATCTTGATCAGTTTGCTTACATCTTTGGCATTATCGTCACTTACCATGAGATAATGCTAAGGGCTAACCAACTTTGGATAAAAAATAACGGTTTACTTCATAAGGGTAATTAATACTAGCTGTGATCTATCAAAAACATGACTAACAATATTCATCACTTAAAGTTTGCATATATCCATTTCCAGTTAAATCATATTTCAGACATGTTGAGTTTTATTCAGATCATAATATTTCATTTTGAATATCTTATCTTCACTTATTTTAATACTCTTACATCTTATATTATTTCTGATGTTATAACAGGTTGTATTTCCGATGCACTATCAATTGATCATAGTTAATATCGTTACGTTGACCAACGGTTTAAATGATTTACGGACAGTCTGACGTAACTGCGTGTTTGGGACTTAACGATAATTGTTACAATCATTTGCTGCTGTAGAATTTGTCTATTAACCATTATGCAATTCTGAGATTTAGTTAACTCTTTGTGGGTTACACTACCTTGGAGTAAAACTTTGAACTTCCCATTTGCTATTCCAGTATCTATTTAGACAAGGTTATGATTGTTTCAAGAATCTTATTATTCATTTAAACGATTAAGTCTTCAATATTTTTAACAACATTATAAGGCAAGTTAAAGAAAGCACACAAAATGATCCCAGTTTTGTTACATTACTGTTATTATAAACATGCATACAAAGTCCTGAGGACTATTAGTTTGATATCCTGATTTCAATGACCTCATTTGTCTAAACGTTTTGCTGCGTATGTATCTGCCAACGTGACATTGACAAGACGTACAGCCTAGAACACAAGTGATTGCAGGGCTTATTAAAATTCAATAATGTCGGCTTAGAGTTCAATGGCTTTGCACCATCGATGTGCCCGCGGCTGTCCTTCTGCCGTATGTAGCGCGTGGTTAAAGTTTTAAGAGACATGGCGAAAATTCAAAATAAAGATCTAGTTGGGTAGAGTCACCATCGTAAAATATTTGAAAAAGCGGAAAATTCAGATAAATTATTTAAGTATGTTAGAGGTAACAGATATACCTATTATCAAACACAATATTAAAAAATGATTATCCAGTTTTCATCAGTGAAGTGACACAAATTGTGATAAATCTTAACCTTCGCAATAAAGAATTTTGAAGGTAAATCTTTACAGTAAATCATTAGAATACACATGCTGTACTGTCATTAATAAAGTAGTAGTTATTTTAATTTTAACTGGAATAAAGAATAACATTTATTGCTGATAAATAAAATTTTGAAAACATAATGAAGGAGCAACCAAAAGCTTCGCCCAAACCTATAACTTAAACCTCAGAGTCAACGTACGGAATCGTAAGAGTGACTCCGGTTGCGTAACAATTAGATTTTTTGTCTTCCTTGTTCGACATTGATCTTTTTTATTTCATACCCAACATTCTGAGCTATTGATTATGAAATTGTATTGAAAGTAAATCTGGTTTGAGTTTCTTGCAAGAAATGAACTTTCTTTGTCATTTGGTGAGAAATGCCAACGTTTTTTTTGTTGTTGAGAAATCTAGATAAAAAGGGTTAAAATCAACTTTAACAATCAATTTTCATGGTTTTCTTGATATAGAATGAAATGAGTTTTTTTTGATTTCAGATACACATATTATGATGTTGTTACAGTTAAGTATTCATGTTCCATTCTGTACTGGGTAGAAAAAATCTATTTAACAGAACGTAAGAAACACCTATTAAACTAAAATAAATATTTAAATATTGAAAGCTTCTACCTACACTCACTATTATAGAAAACCTAGGATAGTTTTTTAGCCTTCTATTGTTTCTAGGCACAATAATTCCGCCAATGTCAATGTAAAAGAAAAATCACAGTGAAAATGATCAAGATCGGTAAAATAAACTAAAATACGATAAAAACAGTTCCAACAACTTATGTCTGCCATATGACTTTTCAATCATCTTTGTCATCACTATAATAGACGCATTGTATCAGCCTCAGCCACACCCTTAAAAAACTGGTTCTGGTGTCTCGGAATCATCATTTAGTTAGCCAAAATGGCGGCGATTGGCTCTCCTCGGAAAACCTCTTACTTTCGTTAATTTCACTTTCGTCGAAGTTTTGTGTTATATTATGTTATTTTTATTTAGAACTATCAATAGTATCATTGGTTTGGGACTTACGGAACAAAATAAAGACTTGTGATTTGGTTGCTTGAGAATAGAAAACTAATTAAAACGCGATGTTATTTAATAATGCACAGAGGCTGACCGATTGTGGATAAAAAACAGAGAGTAGTAAAATTTTTTATATAATGTTAAAGAATATAAAGACTAATTGCTGTTTTCTGCTTTGCTCCAGATTTTCATCTCCAATTAAGAGGAGCCTCGCGAATCATTCAGGTAAGATGCAGATTATAAAATGTCACGTCAATTAAAATTGACATACAGTTTCATCCAAAGAGCAACCGAAGATTTGCGTAAGTATAATTACCTCATTTTCATCGTATAACCGCTACCTAATTGTTGCGAAAACATCATTGCAAAAATGTGTTTTGAAAAAAATATGTTTGTCTTTTTTGTTCTAAGGCATTATCTGTAACTAGCTGCTGCCTTCGACCTCGTAAACTGGAAGTTAGAGTGCCCGGTTTTGGTATTCTTCTAAATCCAGTTTCCACTATAAAAGTTTCCGAGATGCTATTTTGGGTTATATTGTATATTTGTACCAGAGATTTTTCCATGATTTTTTTAAATTTATCGGTTCATTTATTTTTATATAACATTAATAATTTAATCGGTTCAGCTGTTGTGTATATTAGCGTACATAAGCTGTGTTTGAAATGTACCATTTTGTGTTTGCCATGATATTCGAAGTATCAGAAAAGAACGTCAGCTGTTGTTAGCATGACGCGGTAAAACCTAAAATCACAAAGCTTCACGTGTAGGGTAGAATTATTTTTTGATACTGAAACTTTGCATTTCCCTTTCTTCTTCTACGTTGTGATATTCCAGCTTAAGCCAAGGCCCAAGGCCTTCTTTTCAACTTAATCTTGTCCATTTTACCAGATCTTCGACATCCTCCTTTGTGAGATCATTTGTCATATTTCTTTTTCTTCTTTTTATTTGTTTCATTATTTTACAAAACTTATTAATTAATGCACAATGAATGAAAGTGTTGCTCAACGCCACAGAAGTTCTCAGTTCTCACATTACTGCCTTAATAAATTTCTCCTGCGTTATTACACTTTTAGCAATTGCCAATTCCAAATGCGTTACCACAGTTACATCAACCATCGCAATGTTACGCATGATTCATATATTATTATTCCGGTTGTGGTCAATTTTCACCGTGGTCACTTCCTATTGGTACCTAGTACCTAGTGACAATTAAGTATGGCTGTAGCGTAATGTTACGTGTCCTTGTATGTTTCCGATGTTATTGTCTGCTTGATTGTCAATTTGAAGTTTTTTTTTTGCGTTTATGGTTAATGGCCGGTAAAAAATTAACAGCAAGTTCTTTTTGACATTTTATTGAATACATATTCCTGAATTATGAAAATGATTATAACATTTATAATACACTAGCTGTTGCCCGCGGCTCCGCCCGCGTGGATATTGTATTTGTGACGGTTCTTGAGGATGGCATGGAAATGGTTTTGTAGTTTCGGCGTCAAAGTGGCACAAACGTGAAAAAGTAAATATTTCACTTTTTAGCCATTCCTCCGGGAACCTTCAAGTTTTCCGCCATGAAAAGTATCCTATATGTTAACCGAGTGCTTTATCTATCTACCTACCAAATTTCATCGCAATCCTTTCAGTAGTTTCAGCGTGAAAGCGGAACAAACAAACAAATAAACAAACATCCATACTTTCGCATTTATAATATTAGTGTGAAAAACAATAGCTCCTTTCTGAAAATTATAAAAGGTAGTTTTGTACTTTTCAAACAACAGATAAGTGGAATAGGCCCAAAATGAAACCATAAGAAGACATACATTCTTAATTTTTGACTGACTCGGTGGCTAAGTGGTTAGCGATCCTGACCTCTGATCCGAGAGTCGTAGGTTCGATCCCCATACAGGGCAAACTTTTCTGTGATGAGCAGAATTGTTTGCTCTGAGTCTGGGTGTATCATGTCTATACAGGGTGTAACAGAAAGGTGTGATAATACTTCAAGGTGGGCTTTTACCCATCAAACTGAACAACTTTTGTTCTACAACTTTGTTGAAATCGCAAAGAAATTTTCGGACTTTTCATACAAACTTGGTTCTCCAGCAGATCGATTTGTATGAAAAGTCCAAAAAAATGTTGCGATTTGAACAAAGTTGTAGAACAAAAGTTGTTCAGTTTGATGGGTAAAAGCCCACCTTGAAGTATTATCACACCTTTCTGTTACACCCTGTATATGTATGTATTTAAATGTATATTTGTTTGTCTCTGGTTCCCAAGATACAGGGAATCCTAGTTTGGGGCCAGATGACCGTTTGTGAGTTGTCCCGGATATTATTATTTTTATTATTTACATATTTTTATTCGCTAAAATGTTTTAACAAAACCCATTAAAGAGATTGGGTCTAGAAATCTGATACATATTTACAATTAACAGTGTATATTTTCGAGCAGAACATTATTTAAAGACCGTTACATGCCCGCATCAAATTCACCGTACCATGTTTCAAGGCCCCAAGGCCCTTGTAAAGCAAAAAGTCCGAAACTGGACAACGGGTTTGTAACGGAGCACTAAACATAAGTTCGTTGGCTGAGTTTTGGTGATCACAAACCTGTGCTGTAATTAAGTTTAATAACATAGGCATGTGCAATATTATGTTGTTTTTTAGAGCTATAAAAGTTCAATGTGCACGAGTCTCTTCTGTTTCATAGAACAATACTAACGTTCGTAATGCTTTATACCTTCTTAATATTTGTTTTAATCTCTTCAAACACTTCCTTGTTACTATTTTCCATATCAAAGGTCAAGCCCAAACAATTATAATTTCTACAACATCGATCAAGTGCAAAACAATTTTGAAATTATCAGATAAGTCAAAACTCAAAATCAATCATGCAACTATCAGATCATTGAACCGGTCACGGTGAAAATCGAATTTCGCCTTCGGGTCTTCTAAAACCAGTATAGCACCTAACATCTGGTACTTTCTAACTGCCAACACCTGATAATCTTATGTAATCTTGAGGTCTCGGCCAAGAGTTGACCCAGGGTTTGGTGAATCTTAAAATAATATGCATCCATGTTTGAACAAACACAATGTTTTGTAACATCTAAATATTGTATTTAGTATTTAAGCGCTTTAGTTTTAAAATTACATACATACTTTATATATTTTTTTCCACTGTTTTTAGATATTTGTTAAAGTATATTTAATAAAGTTGTTACATTTTAAGATCAATGATTTGTGAGTAGCTGGGCAATTTGAAAAATCAATATTTTTCATTGTACTCTTAAACTCAAAATATTTTTTATTTAAGTAGAAGCTGTACACTTTTTTGTCTTTTTTGTACCTAGCACAAAATTTCTACCACGCGGAATTCGTACTCTCAACGTTTTGGGATCTATAACAGTTTTAATTGATTTATTAATTCACTTAAAATTCAACATATAAAGTTCCTTTTTACTATTAGGTGGACAGCTAAATATAACTTTTTCCACTTTTATGTCTTGAAATAAACTAACTTATAAATGTCTGGGTGAACAGAAAGTTGCTTGATTTTCAATTCTCGTAAATATGGTATGTGGGAGATCTTGTTTAACTACAGTATCTATCGAAGATTATATGTTTAGACAGCTATCAATGTTGTTAGATAATATCATCGTAACTGATGTAAAACGATTAGTCGTTCATCATAATTATTACTACGTACGTGTTGCCTATTGCTATAAAATTTGTTGTAGCAAATTATAATGCCAATTTATCAAAAACACTTTAATTATCATTACCCAAAGTAAAAGTAGACTCTTATTCTTTAAAAGCTCTGAGTAGTTTATGTTCCAAATTGTTAAAGTCAAAGACATCATTTGCCTTCGAAAATATTACAAGTATTATGTTATGCAAGATGCGAACAGGTTATGATAGCGATTTCCTTCTATTAAGTCGAGCATTACCTTTATAGCCGCTATTTCCTTTGTTTGTTTTATACAAATAGGTTTAGTCTAAAATAACCTGCTTATGCTTTCACTTGGAAATTCAAACTACCAAACGTTTTTGTTTGTTGTAATATAATTAGGATCCTTAAACGCCCTAATAATAAAGTTTGTAAAAAAATCCTTAAGATCATCATGAAAAACATTTGTCCTCTAAGGCAAAATGAACAAATATAGATCTAACCAAAGTGTTGAGAATTGAACACATCAATATTCCTTTGATGTTTAATTAAGTTGCTAATGATATTAGGTTTCTTTAAAAAGTCGTCTGTTGATCGTCGGTTACAAAATATGTTTGAAACACGTTCTTGAACTGTGTTTTGTGTTTTTTTGCCACTGGTTCGGCATTGGCACGAATCTTGTGGCAGTCAGGTATTATACTGAGTGCTAGGGTCAATGCTGAGGGTTTCATCACTACCTGTCCTAACTGCAAGTTCTTATATTTAGGTAATTTTCATACATAAATTCGTGTATTTACCAGTGTGCGTTTAAAGCTTGTTTTTTTTCTCTATATTTAGATTTGTCTTAGTTTTTTTACTGTTTCAACGAAATCCACAAAAATATTATTAACTTTTTTCAACAGTTTACCATTTATACGACGTGTACCTTCATTACTGATAGAAACTGAGCCTACCTTAAAAGGCACATTAACTTTTGTCCCTACCCTGGCCGAGTAATTTAGACCGGCTCTTTTAATATCGATGATGAAAACGCGATACGTGAGCCGTGTTCAAAGCGGCGAGGGTCTGAATAATTTAATCATTATACTCGTAATAGCGGATCTCGAAATTGGTCTGAGATTCGCGCCTCCCGTAATTGCGGGAATACTCGTACGGGACTGGATATTGACAGGTTGAGTGAGTTCCCATACCTTGCATTACAATATTTTGTTCTGTTATAGTATCAGTGACGGTAGTTTTATTTGTAATTTTTGTCTTCAGTTCTATCATCAGAAAAACGAAACTCATGCTTCTCTTTCAGCTGATTTCTTTTCTCATCGGATTTCTAATAATTTGTCGGCATTGCGGCATATCATTAGATTAAATTAAACTTTAAGAAACGTTTAAATTAGTAAATATTTTTTAACTGCTACTGGAGTTTAAAAAACCTCAAAAGATAGACATCTAAATAGCCGTTGTTATCCCGTCAGAAGCTTGAAACTGGTAAACTGCGCGGTTTGTGTTTAAGGCATCACATGCAATTTTAAAAGATAATATATTCATAACGTATGCTAAGAAATTATTTTTAGGATCTGAATGCACGCAATCTTCGTTTTAAGCCTTAGTCTTACTATACATTCAAAGAATAGCTTTTATAAAAGCAAACGTCAACCCCTAAAGTATCGCATATTTGATTTAATTTGTTTCTATTTGACGTTTATATATACTGCTATAAGGTATTGTAAAGTTCATAGCTAAAATATTCTAATTTGCCATCTGCTTTTATTTATCCAAACCAACTTCTCTGTGTTCATTTTAGTAAACAAGATTAGTGTCTATGAATCTTTGCTATCGAACAAGTGACCTTCACAAGTTGAACAGAAAATCGTTAATTAGCATCGCCTTATGAGAACCTGGCACTTGTCAATAGCCTTTTGGTTTCAGTTTAATAGCTCACGATTTTATTAGTTGGTATATGCTAAAATATGCTTTGTCACAATATAATTAACACAATCTTTGCTGGATTTTAAATCATCTCCTTTTTTGTACCAGTGGAAATATTTGTCCCGTTAGTTGTTTAGATTGTACAAAACTTACAGTTACAAAGCAAAATATATAGAAATAAAGCAAGTCAATATATTTCATTCAAAGTCAAAATGTTTTTTATTTAAGATGTTGTACACATACTTTTAAATCTCTTCTCAAATGTTTCACTTCTTTCTTTCTTTGTTTACACTTTCCTAGAGGGACAAATATATTTTTTTATGTTGATAATAATAGTTAATTTTATCTAATTAACGATGTCCTTCTCCTTGAATAATTTCATTTAAGATTTAATAACACTTGTTTAAAGCATCAGACTCCATATCGGACGGATGAACATCCTCTCCGCTTATTGTGTTAAACCTTGTTATGTGTATACCTCTCCATATATGATAAAATCAAGCTGAAAGGTATAATCGTGACGTGCAACTGCAAAACTTTTTTTTTTGTTCATCAGTGTATGGTACAATTTCCCTAAAAGTAAGATACATTGTTAAAACAGAATCTTTATTACTGATGTTGAATCTTTGTGGTAGTCTGTATGTGTATAGGCAATTCTGATGTATGAAGCGGACCGTAGTTCCGGAACCACCCTTTGTGTGTGTTGATAAATTGATACTTCCTTACAATTTATCAACAATCGTCCATTGTTTGAGAGAATTTGTGTTTTAATTTCAGTTACAGAAAAAGAAAGTGTTTTTTTTATTTATTGCACTCAATTTTACACCTGCAGTTTGTTATACTTCAGTAACAAAAGTGGTCCAAAGCAAGAGCCTTGAAAAGCACCAGAAAGGAGACCAAAATGTCTTGTTATTGAAGATATCATACGAGTATGTAACGGTTATTTTCCATTAACGGTTTTACTACACAAATAAACTAAGAGCTAAGCATTTGAATTGCAATTGACGTTCTCACTTTGCCACCTTAATGCTCGCTTTATGACATTAATTTTCTTTAATGTACTGAGTGCACTGTTGCGTTTATTATAATAATCGTTGACATCTGATGAAACTTGGGTTTATCTTTTGACAAATATTTTGCAGATTTGCCCGTTCTTCATTACCCGTCAACACTCATTATAGAAAGCGTTGCAATATGTACGCTCCAATGCTTGTTCAATGGTCTCGGTAAATTAATACAGCGTCGCTGAGACTAAGTGAGGCATGCAAATATTTTCTATTATCTATTTTATTGTCTCTTAATAATTTAAAAGTGATATCTTTTGACAGTGTTGAAAACTTAACAAATTGTTTTTTAGTTTACACTAATATTGCTTGTTTGATTGGATTGATTAAGAATATAAACTTTGGGACATGACATTCTTAAAATCGTAACTACATGGTCGCGTTTTTAAGAAAACCTTTTATATTTGAGCTTAATGTTGAGAAGTGATGTGAATGTACTGATGTGAAGTATACAGGGTGTAACAGAAAGGTGTGATAATACTTCAAGGAGGGCTTTTACCCATCAAACTGAACAACTTTTGTTCTGCAATTTTGTTGAAATCGCAAAGAAATTTTCAGACTTTTCATACAAACTTGGTTCGCCAGCTGATCGATTTGTATGAAAAGTCCAAAAAAAATTTTGCGATTTGAACAAAATTGTAGAACAAAAGTTGTTCAGTTCGATGAGTAGAAGCCCACCTTGAAGTTTTACCACACCTTTTTGTTACATCCTGTATAATACTAATAGAGAAACAAAGAAAACAAAAATCCAAGCAATGATTTCTTCTGATTGAATAATGTCATGTTTGCCCTGGCCCTTATACATGTTGGTGGAAATCGTGACTTTAATACGTATTGATTATGCGTTTAATTTACAGAAACTTGTTAGGTAGAGCTTTTAACTTGAGTCATCACAGTCTTAAAATATAGCAAAATGTCAAATTAAATTAGTTGTACATGGACTTAAATAAATAAGTTACAGCAATTTGTCATAATATATTATTTGGGTCCATACATTATGATACAAATAGCCATGTAGAAAACATACATTACCAAGGTCATTTCTAACTCGAAAGCATTTATAGTAATGTATTATTTTTGTTTACAAACTAGTTAGGAATGAGCACAGAATATTAATATTTACGTATAAGTTTAACTTATTTTATCATTAAAATTAAATAATTGTTGTATTTTGTGTCTGTTGTAGATACCTACCTAAGTAAGTCCGTACTTGAGAGGTTTCAGTAGATGTTGCAAATATTTCGTGAGCAATCAATTTGAAATCTGCTAAATATTTTGTTTGTAACAACGGCACCTTAACATGAAAACAAAAATGAAGTCATAAGGACACCTTTTACAGTAAAGTGGGTAATTTCGGAATTTTGCAAGTGTGTAGGAAGCTGACAGTTAGAAACTGGAAAAGTGTAATGGTCATGTCACGCAGAATTTTTACGGTTTCTGCTGTTTTTAGGTTACTCAACTTTTGTTTCGCGAGATGGTGCAATTTACTTTGAAAATGTGTACGTATATATGGTTCACATATGTTATTTTTACAGTTCACTATGTAGAGAATAAATCTTTTAATATAACAGACTTGGCATGAAATTTATTTCAAAAAATATTTTTTTTTTCTTAGCTATATCTTTGCTAGAACTGAATTCAACGTTCACAAGCATGAGATTGTTAACTATGTATTAATAATGTAAGATTCTTACACATACACGTTGGTTTAATTTTTGATCATACATTAATACTAAGTAATTTTCCTAGTAGTCAGTTTTTAACTCTACATCAAATGGAACATTGACTCCGATTACCTTCAAATTCCAATGCAAAAAGCACGATAAAATAAAGTGGACAAAACATCGTGTCGAGCCACCGATAGAATCGTACCTACTGAATAATAAAACAAAAGAAGTAATTGGACCCTGATACTTTTCTTCCGCAGCACGAGGTCGAGCGTGACCAAAGCAAATTCCTACATCTAAATAATATGAACAAAAATTGCCCACTCTAACTATTCAGAATGTGATTTACCTTCTGAATTATTGTTTTATGATTTTTATTATTAGCTTAAGGGAAATTAACGTTGATTTAAATGTCTTACAAATTATTCATATCTAGATTCTCATTAGCTTTGATTCTAGTACCTAACTATTTTTGCAATTGTGAAAGTTCTGTGTTTGAACAATTTTAATGTTTGTCTCTGAATAATATCATCACATTATGCTCTATCTTGATTTTAGAGCCGATGCTTTGTTGCGTCTGTTTCCAATTTGTATAAAGTAAGAGTAGTACTGCAGGTCTCCTTTAAATGACCCTCGCAGCTTTCTCTACGTCTGATACTAAGATGGGACCATTATAAGTGCATTAGTTAGATAGTTGGGTGTCTTCGCTGTCCGCTAATGTCTACCAGTACCTACTCCTGTGGAAACTGAGCTCCGCATCAAACTTACTTTTAAATAGAAATAGGTATATGCATTTTGAAATTATGAAAATACTTAATTTAATCTTATCTAGAGGAGTTTTGTAACTTTTTTTCTTACGGTATTTATTAAAGCCTACCTATTATTTTTAAGAAATATGTCACAATCTCACAAAATGGAATCATTACTATCAGCTCATATCAGATTCCTAACAGTAAAGGTTCAAAAGGCGTTGAAGTGTTTACGAAACTTTTCTCGACAAAAATCACGATTCTGACATTTCAAATATCGTTTCGCGGCTGCGTCGGCGCTTGGCATTTGCACCAACTTAGCGCATTCCATTCGAGTCTTTGACGGTTTGACGAACAAATTTGCTAACTTGCTTTGGGCTTATGATGATTAATGTAAGTATTACCAGATCACTCACTCACGTATTAAAGTCATAAAAGCTAAAATATTTGTATTATGCTCCAGTGCGCAGTCTAAATCCCTTATTATGGTAAATGCGCCTACTTGTTTCACAATCACTGCCTTATCACTGACAATAATGTTTCCTAACACAGCAACAAAGGGTTTTCTAGCTCTAAAATTGTTCGTTGTACTTTAAAGGGCTAGCAAAATGTCAATCTTGGACATAACTTAACTGGTACATGAATTAGATAAGGTGTACGTAGAAGGCTTTCTAGAATCGTGTCACGTGTCAGTTGTCAGTGTAGTGTAATGGTTGACCACTTTGTTGCTATGCTGACGACATTTAAAGACCAAAGATAACTAGAAGAAGGCACCTATGTTTAAATCGTAAATATGGTTGAAATCTGTAGACCAAAGACGACTAGGAGAAGGCACCTATGTTTTAATTATAAATATGGTTGAAATTTGTATAGCTGGTTTAAAGTAAGATGATATGAAATCGCATAAACATCAATTTTTAAGAAAATAGGATTAATTTTTCAAGTGTCAGTGCTAACGGTACTTAGTATAAAACTCATTAAAGTATTTTTAATAATACTATGTTTTTAATTGGCGATATAAAAGCCAGCCGGAGGCACGACATTAGGCCGTACCAATTTGAGTTCTGTGCAATTATCAATTTATCTTAAACGAACCGAGCAATAAATGAAAGGTCGCAAATTTCTGACGAAATCGAGACCATAATTATAATATTGAAATAAACGTTTGTATTACAACAGCCTTTGTTTATTTATCATGATGTTATATATGATTAAGGTTTGAAATTAGATGCTACGTTGACGTGGGTATAATTTGTCAAATGTCTAGGTATTATAAGGATTAAGAAGATCAGATTTATGTATCTAAAAAGAAAGCCGCTCCGTCTATACCTTGTGGATAGGACGATTAAATGTGCCACACGATAAGAAGATTAGGGTATGAAAACGGGTGAACAAAAACTTGATTACGATAATTATACTGGCAATGTGAGATTATCACATTTTATCCTAAAATTGTCTAATCATGTCAAGGTCCGTTAAGAAATGTTACAAAGTAAGGTATCTTACTTACCAAAATCCGCAGAGAATTATAACTTCAATAAAGTATTTTAAATAAAATTAAAAATATATTTTACGATAATAACAGATATAATAGCTAAATAAAAATAACATCAACACAGAATAAGTCAGCTATGAGATCAACAATTTTCACCAAATATTGTGCAAATACAATACAATACAATCATTTATTCATAAAACATTTTTACCTGTGTAAAATAAATTACACAATTCGATGTATTTGCCATCACGGATCTCCCTATAGTCGCGGCGCCGACGTTCAAAAAGCATCTAAGTACGTTAACGGGCTCTGATACTAGGGAAAACTGCGGTTGAAGAACGATTAAACTCGCCTCCGTGGTCTTGTGGCTAGTCTACTTGTTTCACATCAGGAGGTCGCGGGTTCGATTCCCAGCGGGCTCCAACTTTGTAGGACACGGTTTGGTTGGTGGTAGGGCATTTTCTGAGCCCGCCTGGCTAGCTACCACCATCTTATCTAAGTGTTGCCGACAACTATCAATGTTAATAGCATTGATGTGTTCCGGCATAGAGATAAGATAGCCAGTCCCCCATTTTGTTGGGGAATCTTGGTAAGCCCATTTCCATCTTCGGCATCTTTATCATCACCAGGTGAGATGATGCAAAAGGGTTACCAATTGTGGATAAAAAAAGACGTGACCTTCGAATTCACAGTATCACTAACCGGTAAGCCAAACCATTTGTCTCCACCTGTCGTCTAATCACCAAAGGTCAGTGTCAAGACAAGAATTATGGCTATGTCAGGCAACCAAAACAAAATTAATTGTCATTTAATTTTTATGTTTGTCATTAAGTGCTTGTGGTCATTGTATTTATGATTTAGTGGTTACTCTTAATTAAGGTTATTATTGGTACAATCATTCGCGTAACAGTTTTATTAAGAGTACTTACGTCACACAATAGTATATTAAATTAATCGATTGCATTGGTAGATCGTGTCACGTTTCTAATTATGGCCTGATTGTGATGTATGTGCAAGAGCAGCAATTAATTTCATTTGAAATATTCAAATTTGACAATGAAGTGAATGTTACTTTGTCAGATCATACAAATTTCTGACTATTTAAGTCACCTGTAAACTCGTGTAAAGATTTAAAAAATATAAAAATTTCTTTTTTTTTTTTAACTGAATAAAGTTGAATACCTATAAGAAAACTGTGCAGAAGATGAACATAAGTGGGTTTAAATTTTCTGGAGTCAAGGAATCGTATCTAATTTGTGGTAAAATTAATACCAATAGTATCGACTGCGTCGACGATTTCTAAAAACATCTAAGTAGTCAATGATATAATGTATAGAAATGTTATATTTAAAAAGAAACTGTTTTAAAATTAAAGAAGATGTCCTCTTTGAAAGTGATCTAGAAGCAACAGTGATAATGATGGAATGGATGACTGATGATAAATAGTAACACAAAGAGAAATTATAGGGTGTGGCTAGCCTTTGAATACAATATCAAAGTGAAAGCCGAAGATTAAATGCGAAATGTCACATGATATTATTTAACAGTGATGTTAGAGTGATGCCTAGTGATGCAACACTTTCTTTAAAGCTTACGATTGTCCGACCATTATGAGTCTGTAATCTGGTTTGTACGTTCAAAAGACACAATTGTGTAGATCTGGGAACCACAATTAAGAATACAGCGTGTTTCGTGTATTAGAGAGCTTTAAATAATTTATAATGTAAGTAAAAGACGTTAAAATCTAGATGTTTTATGAAGTAGACGGGTATAATTTTAAATTATTATGTAGAGAAGATAATAGCAATGTCAAATCAAATAAAGACGCGAATATTCATGACATTAAGCTGAAATGAATGAAAACTCTAACAGCTCAATCCTCACGAAAACAAGACAAAGTACATACCATTTTGTTATTTAATGGCTTAAGGTATTGCAATCAAGTTATATAAGTAGCTTTAGATTGAAAAATGTTTTGCGCTTTCATTTCTTCTACTTTTGTTTTGCCACTGTTTCCCACAAACTGAATTGATAAAAATTTCGTGACTGTGAACTTTTCAAGACAGTTTCCGTGAGTTTTAATGAAATGGAGAGTGGACCATAGCAAAATGGTAAAAGAGGTGAAAAGTATAATACCTAGGTTACATAATAAAACTTTGATTTTACAAGAAGTGGTGCGTCCCAGCAAATCACGTAAATAGTATTTAGATGACTTTCGTAAATGTGCATCTAACCTTTGGAGTTAAGTGTAAGCAAGTATGCTATATGTTATTTTCTAGAACCATCTAGGATGTGTTCCTAAATTCCTACTACACTGTTTAATTATTTGTTGATAGTAAGATTTATTAGCTGCGTGTTACTTGTCAAGATAAAGTGAGAAAACTTTATTCAATTTACAAAAAAATATGTGTTCTACATGTTACAAAGCTAATAGGTGCCATAGATTGTATTCCTGTGAAAGCATTAATAGTTTTCTTCTCACTTGCGTTCACTTTAAAGAGCGTATAAAATTTTATAATAGCTATCGTCCACTAATTACTTAGGAGCCTAACCCAGTGACCAGTATGTCACTACATCCCTCTTGGAGAAAGTCCTCCAGCCACCTTATCACCGGGCAGTAAAGTACATTTTAGTTGTTCCTTATAGAGGATTTGCTGTAAAACTAAATTATTATACCTCCAGTGCTGTATAATACTAGGAAACTTTGTTAGAGCGGATGTTAAAACTGCTTATAAAATATGTATTAAAATGTTTACGTAAAATTGCAACTACGTTATAAGTGTATGTACGCCTTAACATAATGTATCACAGAATGCTTATCTGCGAGCATCAGTAATATTATGTCAATATATTTTATTTGAAAATGGATTTTTTCATTTATAATTTTACTCCAAAATTATCGGTATCAAGTTGGTATTTTTATCATTTTACTTTATTTGTTCTTCTTTCTTTTCAGGTAAGCCATGTGTTTCGCACTATTGTCAAATAGTCATCAGTCATCTCATCTCAGAAAGTATGTAATTTAAATAGTGACAAAAACTTGTAGTTTGAAAATTTAAAAAAAGTTGCCATTTACATAAGTGTCACAATTTTCAGAACAGTTATATGTGATAAAATAAGAGTAAAGTTGTCTGAAATTAAAGTTCGTAATGACTGATTGATTAGAAAATTGAAAAGGGCAGAAACACTTCTGTTAGATTATGAAATTGCACTTCATAGATAAATCAAGAAAGCTGTAAAGGCTGGTATGTTATTAATGGCATGTGTGGTAATAAGGCCAAAGAGTTAAATGTTGACTTACGCCTATTGGCTCCCACTGGGGAACAAAATTGCAAAACAATAATAAACTAAACTAAACTAGAGGTTAAAAACATATAAGGTTTTATTTAAAATATTTTTTATGTTGTTGAGATCCAAAATATTGTAATAAAATATGTATATGAAACTTTTACTATCATCCTTGCTGTTTGGTGTCATAAAAAGTCAGCAGCCACTTTATCTCAGTAAAAAACTTTCATGGCGTTATGAATCCCACCGTTACGATGCTAGGTTCTGCTCTCATATTTTTCGTATCCCTCCACATAAAACAGCGTTGTTCCGTGGAAGTTTCCGCTTTCTGGCTTCGAAATGTTGGAATGACATCCCACCACCGTTGCGAATCTTGAATTCCAAATCTAGTTTCAAAAAACAACTAAGGGAACATCTTCTTTTAAATCAAAGAAGCAGTTAGCGGTACTTCCAACATACTCACCTTTCATATAACCTCTTAATTAATTATTTTTAATTAATTATTTTTATTTTTCTTCTTAAACTTCCTTTGTTGTCCTTTATCGCTACGATGTCTAATAAGGTGGTACATGAGTTAGTAAAATAGATGTATAACTAAGATTTTGTATTTTCATCATCATTTTTATTTCGTTTTTGTAGATTGATTGCAAACTATCTTCTTTTATTTTTATAATGGAAAACTGTTTTAAATTATTATTTTTCTGTCTGACAAAATTATTGTAAACCATCGAAGTGCGTTCATATCGTAATAGGTTACGGCAGAATCATCAGCGTAGTAGATGCCTTGCTTCTGCTACATATGCTGAGCTGGGACCTTTTATATTTCACTAGGCTAGTCTTAATTTTTAATTTATTATACAACAAATTGCATGAAATGGAAGATTAATATTTATAGTTTAATTAAGGTTAAGCTCCTATATATTGTGAGATACCCCTAGGTTAATGCTGTAAGTTGTATATGTTGTTTTTAATGCCTGGTGTGTATAATAAACGTTTTATCTATCTATCTATCTATCTATCTATATCAGTGATTCGTAATAAAATAAAATCATGTCAATTAACAGCACATACAATACTCTTATGAAATAGATAGTTACATATACAGTAAGAAGAATTCTACAGTTAAACATCACGAAGCTTTCAAATTCCGATTATGTTACTGATCAACTACCGATCGATTGATCTATCATACTTCTTCCACTACATGATCAACGTGAGAAATCAGGTGATATTTACCGATAAAGATGTAACAAATTACTGTGATTTTAACGCCGTTAGGTATCAAATTATATTTGATACTAGCTTTTGCTCGCGACTTCGTCTGTGTAGACTTTAGAATTGGGTCTAGAGAGAAATAAGATGTTAAGGCAGCGCCATCTAGTGGCGAAGTAAAAATTTCAGTTTTTAGCCATTCCTCCGGAAACCTACGAGTTTTCCGTCTTAAAAGCCTATGTGTTAGCCGAGTGCTTTATCTACCAAGTTTCATCCAAATCCGTTCAGAAGTTTCGGTTTGAAAGTGAAAAAAACAAACAAAAAAAAAAACAAACATCCATAATTTCGCATTTATAATACTAATGAGATAATGATTGTGTTGATGCCGAAAACGTGCGATTTGGGATCACTTGTTTTATTTAACTATCTCTGTTTAGTTTGATGCAGATTTATTTCTGTGTAAATAAGTTATATTTCTAATAACAGTTTCAAGAACATATGATTAAAATAAGTCATATCGACCCAATATAACAAAATGAATTGGCCATAGATAGCAAAATATCATTAAAAATGACTTCATTCTCAGGGTCAAGAGGTATATCAGACTGCTGCACTTAAACGATTACTGGGCTGTTTAATAACTTAAAACACACTTATTTAACTTAGCTCCTCTGGTGCTCTTATAATATGAAATTGTTTATCTCTTCAGCTTTCTTCCCAGTCTTTATCCATCTGTATTTGTATTTAATTCGTTATACAGTTTACAGTTTCACCCCGTTCTCAGTTCTCATCCATTTTCTAACCGCCACCGCCACGTATACAATTAAGTGAGGAAATTTCTTGTGCTTAACCTTTGCGGTTTTGCAGGTCTGTTTTGTTTATTCATTTACTGTATTTTAATGCGAAAGTGGAATTTGCGGCTTGGGGCAGTATATTTCCATCAAATTTTTAAATGTCTAAAAGGACTGTAAATAGACCATGCGATGTGGTAATAAATTATTATTTTGAACATCTGATCGATTTTAGTGAAAAGTCCAAGGGTTTCGAGATTGCAGTCTAATGTAGGCTAAATACTGGTCATTATCTGGATTTCTGTTGACTTCAAAATTGATAAATTATACTGTTGTACAAAAACAGGACAAAATCATCAGTAACAGCCCTCTTTAAAATGTTACCTTAACTTGTTGTTGGTCCTGTATATTAGTATATCAAAGATCAGCTTGCATGTTCTACACGCTGGCAGCTGTCATGTACAGCTGTTGCGCTTCCTGTTCCAATTTGGCAAGTTGAATTTATGTTCCACCTAAATTTGCAACTCGTGTTCATAAGCTTACGATAGGCTCGTGATATTAATGATATATTTGTCAATTCGAGCCTTAACACCAATTATAGTGTCACCCAGATTTTAAAACAAAGAACCTCGTTATACATAGAATGGAAACCAAACAGAGCAATATAGAAGGAAGTGAGCGAAAGATCAGCCGCAGTACAAGGTTGACTAGCCTCTCACTTGTGCGGCGATGCGACGCACGCGCACCTTTGTAAGAAACCATAAACAAAACAACAAAAAGTAATTGTACAATACAAAGAAAATACTCTTAAAAGTTAAAGGATTTATCTTCAGATCTGATTGGCTTGATTAAGAGATAGATTGCATTTTAATTATTTGGATGACAAACAAATATGTTGTTTATATTTCTTGATACGAAGGAATAAACTTCTAAGGCAAAACATTACAGAAATATAAGTAATACATAGTAATATACGATTTCAGATCGATTTAGTTTAACGTTCATTGCCATTTAGTAAGAAGGAGAATGATCAAATTAGAAAAAGTTATATGACGTTTCGTTTTATGGATTCTTTGAGAATTTCGGCCTATTCCATTTAAAAATACGGATGTAATCATCAATTATGCGCTTATATCTCCTTATGCTATTGAAAATAACAAAGACATTTTGTAAAACGTTTTAGGCTATAAAGCTATCGTTCACCACGTAGTTGCTTATTAAGGCGGAGTAAATGGATTAATTCAAAATCAACCGCCTCTTGTAGACGTGAACTATATTTTATGTGATGTTATGCAAATTTTCGATTTACAACTGTCTATTTCACGCTGAGTGTATAGATGAATAGCTTTAAAACTCTTTTGTGGCATTGAGACTAATGCGATTTGCTTACTTGCTTCTCTGTACTTTGGCCTGTCTTCTATTTTTAGGTCAACAGTCGTGTTCAAATAATTCGTAAGCATTTCTTCTACGACCTCTTTCAAAATAAAAGATTATTTGCACTCAAATAACTATTAAGTAGTTAAACTTATTTCATTAGTTATTACATAATGAACTTAATCTCAAGCTTTCTTTTAGCATCCAAAACGTATGAATTATGGCCGTCCAACTGGTTTTCTGCTCTTTTCACACTCATTTGCGTTAATAAGGCGCTGTTTCACACCTTCGTCGCTGGATTTGTTTTGAAGGCCTTCCGGCCCTTTCACTATTGATAGCAAATGCATTTGATTGTTGTGTTCATCTTTAACTATACTTAGATCTCCATTCATATGTAAAACCTCTTAAGTAGGTCATCCAAGTTGGCACATTTGGGGCGGGTAACGGGATATGAGGTTTCTGTGCTCGATATAGCTTTGGAATTGTGGTTTTGTACCTCGTCTCACTGTAGATCGGTAACTTCCCTTGTTTTTGCGGTTTCAGGATTCAGGATTGTTGGTAATTTTTGCTGCTGTTCGATCTTGTGCACACTGAAATATATATTCTTTATTTTATAGTTAAATAGCTTAACATTGCCATCCTCTACTGATATTTGTAAAGACTAAAAATTATTAACAACATCTTGAAGTTTCGGGTTTATTGCTCCCTCAGTTTTTTTTTTAATATTTGTGTTATATTTTATGAAAGCTTTTTTAGCAATTTGCTAGTTGTATTTGATTTTATGAGGTTATTTTAAAGCAAAATCTTAAAAAGTAACTTTCGTCAATAAAAATAAACGTCGACTTTGTAGGAGAAATTGCTTTAAACAAAGAGTTCCGGTTGCCATCTAGTCTCGGGCTGGTACAGTTTACTGAACCGAATCATTGTTCGAAAATAGAGGCAGAAACGACGCACGCGCAATGCCATTTCCCAGCTTTCTACGTGAATTATTGCCGTCCATTGAGTACAAGTTAAGGATCATATTTATTGTATTATCTTTTGTAGCACTAGCTTAGGAAAATTTTACTTAACGTTATTAAACAGATATCTACAAGACTCAACAACTATGTATTATGATGTAATAAAATAAAATAATTTCAACGAAACTCTCATCAAATGGTATAATCAACAATACATTTTACATAGCTCAAAGAAATATTTATTTGGTATTGATCAAGCATTGATTCACAAGCAGTGCAATAGATCAAACGATTCAAAATCGAAGTACAAAATGGTCATTTCATAGATATTAGAAAGTAAATTAAAATTTAAAACACAAACACTCTGCGATAAGATCAATTTGCAGTTCAGTTACAAAATGTTAATAAATGTGTACTGTATTCAAAGGTACCAAGTTATTAAAAAAGGTTGTACTGTCTTACTGTTTTCCATATCTGTAACCTACAGTACAGTAGCACAAGATATTACAGTTAAAAATCATTACACCGTTTCTCTCTACCTTACCTTTAGTTTATAGCTTAACAATTTTCTCTGTTTATTTTGCACCATAAAACTAATAAACGACGCGACCAAACGTCCGCTTTCCTATTTCTAACCAATAGCGATCTTTACCTAGCTCGCAGCGTTTAGAAAACTGAGCCAATGGATCTAGATTGAATACCTTGAGGGCAAGATGGCAGTGCGCCGGCCCAGACTATGGTTATTACTACATAAAAGATGCAGTTTCAAGATAACGGTGCTATTGATCAAGATATTGATTTCCATACTGCACGTGCACTGCTAAATGGCATCTATTATGTCCAAAGAGATTTAACGGTGGAGTTCGTAAGTGATTTGCCTCTTCAAGGTCCATTTGTTTGACCTAGAGAACAGAATGTCATTGTGAACGGTCTGAAGTCTTTAGTTCCGTTGCGATCATTCATGTTAAGAGGTCATAGTACGTTTATTAATAGAATAGGGTATTGGAAGCCATTTTGACTAATTCATTTAAAAGTGAACAATAAATAAATATAGCATTATTTTTTTAGATAACAACTAAAGGAATATATAGACAGTTTGCCCTATTTTGTTGTTTTCTTTAACTCTATCAAACCTTCGCTTACTATGTCTATAAAAATATTAACGTTTATCACTTTTAATCGACCATAGATCACAAAAATTATAAAACAAGTTCCCATTAAAGCAAATAAAATTACGTCAAGAGAAAGTATTCATCAGCTGACAAGTTGATTATAAGTCGTATATTTATTTATTACTCCATCGGTTTTTACTTCCGTTTGTAACAGGCCCTTGCCCTTCACCGACATAATAATGTACATACATATATTTATTATTTATGTGAGCTCTCTCTTGCTTCTCACTAATATATTTTTATACTTAGCGCGACAACAAGATAAGCAAAACATACAGTGTTACGTTGTACATAAATGCATAGTTTTTCAACCGACTTCAAAAAAAGGAGGAGGTTCTCAATTCGTATGTATGTTCACCGATTACTCGAAGACGCCTGAACCGATTTCGAAAATTATTTTTTTGTTTGAAAGGGTATACTTTACAGGTGGTCCCATATAAATTTTATCGAAATCGATTCAGCGGTTTTTGAGAAAATCAACAAAAACATAGCAAAATTGGAGTTGTTGCGATTGAAGTCGGTTGTTTTTAACGTATTCAGCGTGGTCAATTATTTAATGTACTATGTTTTCTATGATTCTCAATTCAATTTAATATAAATTATTGTTATAAATAAAACATAACATATAAAAAAAAGAATAAAAAAAGCGTCCAATTGTACTGTGTATTTATTTTCATTTTTATACATTTCTGTTATTTGTTTTTTTGTAATACAGTTTAATAAATAGGTATTTGATATGATAATCGATTTATTTTGGGTGATGCTAGCTAAAAGCTAAGGATGAGCACTTTCGCGAAATAATAGGGTTTCACTACCTCACAGTTAATTATTCCACACGATAAGATGGTGAAATGTCAAAAATGACTTTCAAACCAGGTAGCAAAAGAATATCCAATTTATATAGCCTGACTGGAAGCCGCTTCACCCAGCAATCAGACTCTGGATTGTCCACGGCGCCTGCAAGTCAGAAAAAATAAACTCCATTAGCTGTAGGCTTCTTAAACCTACTAAGTTCCTTAAAACTTTGTAATTCAATGTAATTCAATGAAGCGAGCCATTGACATTTACCAAGTCTGAGTTAATTTGAAATTAATCGCGTAGACTTCCTGCCATCGGCGAAGATTATTTCTGCTTATCGAGTACCAATTCACCATTGAAATGGCTTAAGTGGACTGGATTAATAGGGAATCATGCTAATTGATAATAAAGGCACTTCAAAGGCATAAAATATCTAACTGCGCAGAGGAGGGACACCTTTTTATAAAAAAAAACCGGCCAAGTGCGAGTCGGACTCGTGCACTGAGGGTTCCGTATAAATTCATAGTCACACATGTCTTGAACTCTATATTTTTTATATTTGATTTGATTGAATGAAAGGTAATTTGCGGTTTACGATTTATGACGTATTAAAAAAAAAAATTACTTACTAGATCTCGTTCAAACCAATTTTCGGTGGAAGTTTGCATAGTAATGTACATCATATATTTTTTCTAGTTTTATCATTCTCTTATTTTAGAAGTTACAAGGGGGGGGGGGGGACACACATTTTACCAGTTTGGAAGTGTCTCTCGCGCAAACTATACGGTTTAGAAAAAAATGATATTAGAAACCTCAATATCATTTTTAAAGACCTATCCATAGATACCCCACACGTATAGGTTTGATGAAAAAATAAATTGAGTTTCAGTTTTAAGTATGGGGGACCCCCAAAATTTATTGTTCTTTTTCTATTTTTGTGTGAAAATCTTAATGCGGTTCACAGAATACATCTACTTACCAAGTTTCAACAGTATGGTTCTTATAGTTTCGGAAAAAAGTGGCTGTGACATACGGACGGACAGACAGACAGACATGACGAATCTATAAGGGTTCCGTTTTTTGCCATTTGGCTACGGAACCCTAAAAAGCAAAAATAGCTGTGAGGTGGTAACGTTTAAAGATATTCCTTATCCATATACTAACTTATATTTGTTGTTAATGTGAAAATTAGTTCATTTGTTTGTTCATTTCGTTGAAGTAACCTATGACATGGTAAACGAGTACCGATAGAGAAACAGATACCGCCCTTCTGCTTAAGACGAGACGGCAGTCTAGTGGTTGCTATAGGATACCCAACAACTGTTTGTGAGCGAAGCCGCGCGCGGGTAGAAAACTAGTAGTACATAAGAGCGAACCAATTTAACAATGTATCTGTCGCAGAGATTTGATAAAATCAGGGATTTGATCAAATCCCTTGACATGTTAAAAAAATAACATGATTTTGTCATTTTCCTAGTGATTTGATCATATCCCTAAATTTATTTAGTGAAATGATGAAAATAATCATTCTGTATTATTTAAAAGGTTTATTTGGTACAACATACATTCAATTACACTACATTAATTGCATTAAAATCTTTTTATTAATATACTAAAATAAGTAATCTAAAACTTATTTTGTATTGAATGAACAAAAACATTTTGAAAAATACACAAACACACGCAGATACACATTTCTTTTATTAGGCACTAATACCTAACGTTTTTATGACAACATTGTTTGTGACAACATTGTTTTTGTGTATCTTTACAATAATTAAAGTTCTAGTGTTGATTTTTAAGATTGTAGTATCATTTAATGTATGTTGTACCAAATAAACCTTTTAAATACTCAGGATAATTATTTTTATCATTTCACTAAATCAATTTATAGGTTTGATCAAATCACTAGGGAAATGACAAAATCCTATTGTTATTTTAACATTTCCCGGGATTTGATCAAATCCCTGATTTTATAATATCCCTGCGACATATAATTGGATATCAAGTAAGGACCGGCACTAGGCCTAGGGACTAGGCCGGCAACGCACTTGTCCCTCAACTCCTCTGGTGTTGCGGGTGTCTATGAGCGGCGCGGCGGTAATCGCTTACCATCAGGTGATCCGTCTGCTCGTTTGCCAGCTATGTCTTAAAAAAAGACCAACGGAGTTTTCAACTGGTTAACCTAGGGGTTGTTAACAACCGAAGTATTATAACGCGGGTGCTTACTTCTTCTTCCTATCGTGTGGGACGATTACCTGTCTATCCCGAAGGCACCTATAGACGGTGGTTGCCTGATGATGTGACATTTTGCATCACTCGCGCTAACTAGCATTTTATACACAGAAGAAAATATCTAGGTAGCTATAATACAACAGTAATAGCTTTAAATTAATGTTATCTGTATTATGCTCCATCGAGTACGTGCCGACTGAGTTACTGAATGGTCGTTGCGCACGTTTCGTAGCCATAATAAACGTGTTTAAACACGGTTTTGTTGTCTATTACGAAATTAAATATCAAACAATAAATTTCAATCGCAAAAGCAAAAGAAATATCTGTGCTGTTATTTTACGCCCTCACGAAATTAAATAGAAAACATTTCATTCACAGATCGAATAATGCACTCCTACGCTCCAGTAAATGAAACAATGATAACGGCTAGGAGATAGTTGAATTCATAAACTGAGAAGTTCAGTACATGTGTTGCGCATAAATAATCTAGTTTTTTATGAATGATATGACTAAAAGTATAATATTTATTTCTAAGAATCCTCTACTATGGGTTCGTCGAAAGTGTGCAGACTTACGTATCAACTGATTGCTTTAATAGTGAAGGGAAACATCGCCTTTACCAACAAACAACACATAACTTGGTAAATAAGTATGCTAAGTCACGGATCCCTAAAAGAAAAGAAACCAGTACGCCGCGAAACCATCTCGCACAGTGTTTTATAGACAATGGGACTGTACTTTCGTCTATTTGTAAGTTGTCATTATTTGAATGGGCCGGTTTGATGCTTCGATGAGCGGGCAAGACCACGGAAAGTCGGATGAAACTTTCATTTGTGTCCAATATCCGCGCTTTGTTTCATTAAAATTGTTTTATTCATGTAGGTTAGCATTTGATTGTAAACTGACTTTTTTTTATTAATATTCTGCAATATTTTAATGATTTTTAAATTCTTCTGAGTTACATCGATACGTAGGACCCAGGAAACTGTACTTCAACTATAGAATTAATGATAAAAAATCATTGCTTCCTTCTTTGCCTTATATTTTTTTGGCGACACGTAATCATCAACAGGCCTAAGAAGTTCACTTATGTCAAAATTTTAATACTTTACTTCTTCATTCCTTTAAAAAAAAAAGATCATTAAAGTCACTAGTTTTAGCCTGGCTATGATATAATTATCAGTTTTTACTAAACACAGACAGATATATAATCACCAAGTTTTTAGCCTGGCATGTTGTGTGTTTTATCAAACAGCTCACACAGAAAACAATGTTTGTAAGTGCAAATTGCTCAAACAGTAGGCTGCGTAAATTTTGTTAGGTGAAAGCTATGGGAATATAGAAATCGTTTTGCGATAATACGACTGTTACTACTGTTACAGTTACAATTATGTTTCTAAAAGGAATAGTAATGTCAGTTTGGTAGACATTAACCTTATTACATACAGTTTTAACGTAATAATCTCTGTTTTCATCAATATATATTTTTACAATTTCGTTAATTTCGTCTTCATAATAGCTATATGTATATCCTTGTAAAATGCCTACGTTTTTTCTTGTTTTAAGAAAAGTTGTTATTAACATATTTTAATTTAGTATCTATTATATTTTATTCACCAATCCGGACTTAGCCCCCGTGAGTGGAGTATGGCCTAACCTTCTCGATGTATGGGAAGAGACCAGTGCCCCTGCAGTGAGTTAATTAACACATATTTTATTCTCATAACATAGTCTAGATTTGTTTTTATAATTTTGTAATTTAATTTAATATATAATTTATATTTATTAGATAATTTAAATTTTAATGTTTATTCTTAATAGATAATTTTATTGTTTTTGTAATTTAAGTAATGTAATTTTTTTTGTTTGTAATTTAATTTTGAGACTTGAGAATTATTTTTGTACAATGTCTATTATTTATTATTATTATTTTTCTAGATCGATTAATATTTACCTAATTTAATTATTATAATACCGCATGATGTGTAATTTATTTTGCAATTTTTAAGGTTTTTTATTTTATTTTATATTATGCTACATTTAAATTTTTACATATAAGTTTGTTTTTCTGTGTGTAATATTCATATTCAAATACAAATTATTTTGTTTAATGAATAAATAAATGAAATGAAATGAAATGAAAGTCATGAAATAGGTTTGTTGACAATCTTTGTTGCGAAGTCTATATTCAATTTTTCGTGAACTGTCAGTGTTACTGACATTATTTTATATTTCTTTTTCTTATTCTTATTTGAAACACCATCATTGCGTCGCACGTCCGTCCGGCTTGTCTATCTGTGTCGTAGCGTGCCATACTTCGACAGAAATTGGGAATTCGTTGCTTTAAGTGGAACGTGAAATTTTGCTATGTTCTGTTTAAGTGATACTTACACTTGCGTTTGAATCATTTTATAAGTATTTTTCGGTTGTTACGAAAACTTTCTTTTTTAGTAATGCGATATGCGGGAGGTGGGGCCTCTGATACCTTCACTCACTCATCGAAACACAACGCAAGCGTTGCTTCACGCCGGTTTTCCGTGAGGCCGTGGTATCACTTCAGTCGAGCCGGCCCATTCGTGCCGAAGCATGGCTCTCCCATGGTGTAAATGCTTCTTTAATGCTACTGATATTGATGTTTGGCCGCAAGGTTACGGATAAAATCTTCAAAATTTATACATCCCTACATATAATCATCGCTGTAAAATTAATTAACCTTCCCTTGTTTTTTGGTACGTAGTCGGGACAAAATTAGGTCTGACAAATCGCACTGCGCTACCTTATATTTGTTTATTCTAAGCTAATCAAAATTTAGCTAGTTTAAAATCACTTTATAGAAACTGAAGTTGCAGTTTCTATAATGGCCAAATGTAGTTTTATTGTACTTTCACTTTTATATCAGCTAAGTACATAAAAGCCTTGAAAGGTTAATTTAGGCTATATAAGGAACACGTTTGATTTTCTAAACATATTTATTACTTCTAGTAACTTCAGTAACTGAAAAATATTTTAGTACTGGTTTGGAGACGATAAATAATGTTGTATGTCATTTTTAATCTGTCTGTAGTAGTATATTTATTTTTTACCTATTATAATTTTTAGTAAATAGCAATTGTGAAATTAATTAACGTTTCAAGGCGATATATGATGTAAGTGAACTTTATATTTGTGTTCATGATCATGAGGGTTTTTTTTTAATTGGATATTTGTCTTAAATGATACGTTAAATAGCATGTGGTCCATAAGAATGTCTTTTACAGGTCTCCCGATCAGCAATTCTTACCTTCATTTGAGAATTCGTTTTTAACCTCATCGACATTTCACTTGCGTGTAGAAAAGTGGGCGAAAATAGGTCTTTGTCTCCATTTTTACGTTGCCAAAACGTTATGCTAATGCGCTTACGACGAACGTTCGTAATACACATGTTGTACTTAACCTTGACATATCGGCTCTCAGCTCCGACACAAGTTGCCTGCAGCCACAGCGATGACGAAGAGGATTGCCTAAAATTCTTCTATTTTTAGGTCTCGAGTGATTATTAGTATATGCCACGTGATTGGTTTTTATGCTTATTTTATTTGTAGTTAAAAAGAAATACTAATTAGACAATATAATGAGTATAGGAAGGAACTCTAGTTAAATAATCCTTAATCCATTTTGATGCACCCTGCAGGCTGCATTTGACTATGACTCTACACTATGCGTGATCCGGCTCGCACTTCGCCGGTTTTTTTATAAAAAAAATATTTACTTTAGAGCATCTTTAACGTCCCTACAGTAAATAAAACAGAAGCACAGTTATCCCAAGCAGGCGGTTGTTTACCGTGCGTTTTAAGTTATCGCAACCATGATTGTATCTCAAGTCTGCGCGTGAGTCTACATTCAACCCACATTCACATTACATAACATCAATAAATATACCTATCATATTGCGATACGGTCTACTTTATTTAGAACGTTTTGGTATGTTCTTTTGGAATTTAGGGTAGAATTGTTGTCTGCATTTCAGCGTCGAGATTCAGGCATTGTTTCACTTATGATGGATGTACCTATTGTACATTACTTCTCTAAAACTTTAATCGTAATATGTTACGTAGGTTTACTTTAGATATTTTTAAAGGTATTTTAGGCAAATTTTGGTGACTTATTTCTTAAGAGAATTAGAAGTTTATCATTAGGATTTCGTAAACTATGGGAATGTAAGACTGATAATATAATATTTATTTAAGTTTAAAACATAGATCTAGTTTCACATATTAAATACCCAGATGCAGAGCAAACAAAGTTTGTCACACAAATTCTTGCCATGAGTGGGAATTGAATCAAGGAACATCGACCCAGTACTCAGGATCATTAATGGTATTTGTCCATTAAAATACCATTTATTTATTTATAGTTTATTATAAATAAAGATTATAAACATACAGAGCAAATTGACAGAATAAGTAAAAAACTGAATACAAAACCACACATCATTCATTCGATACCAGCCAGTCTGTTCCACACACCACGGAGAGAGGAGTTCTCATATCACAGAGAGAGTCTCTGTGATATGAGAACTCCTCTTCTAACAATCATTACCATCACCCCAGTCAGTTCAGTACCCATTAAAACTTCAGTTCGAGTCAAAAAATCGTTTTCAGACAGGAAGTTCATAAAAATAATGAGGTCGGCGTAACCTTGGTTCGCTTTTTTTGGGTCCTATTGCTTTCGTAAATGCTGAATTATAAACGTTACTACGTATATAAAGTATACTGCGTCCAAAAATACAATTCTTATCATTGGAAGAAGAATTATGATTTTATGCGATCATGTTCATATACACAAAAACTGCGTTTTAGGGTTCTGCATATTTTGCGGCTAGTAACAATATCGGGCGTTCGTTTTTAATATACTACAAGTATATCTAGTAAAACCTCCTTTCTATTTTTCTTTATAAAAAGAAAAACATATTTTTTGAGAAATCAATAATACGTTATGAAGATTGCGATTTAATTAAATTTATTGCTGCGGACTTCAGAATATTTTACCCACTAAAAAGGTGCTAAACGGTTTGACAGTTTTTTAAAGTGTTCGTTGCCGTTGCTAGAATCTTCCATAGATTGGCAGGAGATATGCAGTAAGGCATTTTTTGTTAAATTGATTGTTTGTGAATTTCTTTTATGGACCTTTTAAATAAATTATTCACCGCGTTCTTCGCTATTTGTATTGTTTTGAAGTATGAGGTGTCTTTAAAATCTTCTTGATCTCTAGATTGAGATACGATACCTTAATGTCTTTTGCATTTTTTTTGTTAAATTGGTTAAATCGTTTGACTCGGTGGCTCAGTGGTTAGTGCTCCTGACTACTGATCGGACAGTCGTGGGTTCGATCCCCACCCACGGCAAACATTCCCATAATATAGGGAGGGAATCCTATGATAGTTTGGGGCCAGATGACCGTGTGTGATTTGTCCTGGACATTTATTATTTATTCTTCTACGGAACACCTCTTGAATCCTCCATTACGTTCTTCGTTAGTCTTATTATTGGAGTTACGTGGATTATCCTCGTTACTGATCCGAGTTAGAAACCTAAAGTAACCATTCATTTTGTTTTTGTATCGACATCGCGTGACACGTGGGTTGCGAAATCATTTTATGGGAATGCTTTTGTTTTTCGTTTTTACTTCATTGCTATTACCATTTTTATTTAGCAACATTTAAACGCTGTTTTCAGTAATCTTGAACATAAATCCTAATTTTATTGGCTTTGAAGTTACCATTATCTAAATTGGAATAAAGAAATACTAATGTATACAAATTAATAAATTTAAAAAATACTGATACCTCTACTGTGGAAACTGAACTACCTGTACCTACTCAAACTCAATACGTTAACAACATATCGTCCCCACTGCAGGGGCACGGGTCTCTTCCCTTACTTCGGGTCATACTCTTAACGCGGGGGCCAAATCTCAGTACCTGAAACAATTTTTGGACTTTCAATACCAATTTTACAAATTAGCTAAAGTTTGTATAAGAGGCTAAATTTTTTTTGTGAACTGAATAAACGTGGAAAGTTGTTTAGTTCCATGAGTAGAAATCACAGTTAATTTGATTTCGGGAATTTCCGAAAGTGATATTATGATTTTATTTCACCAGTAGTATTTATAACATTGCTCATGTGATAACTAAACTAGAATTATATCAATGACTCTATCGATTCATTCATAAATAACTATTACTCGTAACTGTAACTGTTTGAAAGTAAAAGTGAAGCCTGACACCCAGAGAAATAACAGTTACCTAACACTAACGATAGCAGTTCAGTAAAACGTGTAATTACATCCCACCCACCTATTTGTTTTAGTTTAGATTTAGTTAAAGATTCGGCCGACAGTTATCTAGATAGGAGGCAATTTAAAATATAGGACACGACGTCGAATCGATATAATTATTGCGTATGTTGTTTGGATTTTTATGACTATCCAGAAACGTAAATACATAGCTAACGAAGAAAAACTAAAAGGAAGCCTGATAATTGCATACTTATAATAAAAAAAATAGTTTTAAATGTTGCGTTTATTCTTTGAATGTCGTATCGATTCAATATCGTGTCATATCAAAAGGCTTACTAGAATTTAAATCGGTCCCGATTTCGTCTGATAGGTTGTGGGAGGAAAGCTTATATATTTCATTCGATCCAATCATTTGTGTGTTACAAAGAAAACTAGATAATCATATTATAACAATAAATGTGATTGCAGTTTAGCCATAAATCTTATTCTAATAGGTTAATGGGAAGTGAGGCCTTACTGTACTTTTATTAGACGTAAATCATGTTTTGTTAATAATGAGTAATGACATATGTGTCGTTGAGTACTTGTTAATTAACAAGATTTTTACCAGATTCAGATCTAGATTTTTTAAGAAGACAAACTTAGATTTGAACTAGATCTAAAACAGCGGTAACATGTCCAACTATGATCGTGAAACTGAGAAAACAAAGAAAAATAAAAACGTTTCATAAAGCAGGCGTACTTATACAGGGTGTAACAAAATTGGACCCGTTAACTGGGGATTCTACTCATCGTACTGAATAACTTTAATTCTACAACTTTGCTCAAATCGCAAAAAAATTTTGGACTCTCCATACAAATTGATCATCTGTTTTGCCATTTTTTGCGATTTTTGTATAAAGAGTCCAATTTTTTTTTGCGACTTGAGCAAAGTTGTAGAACAAAAGTTGTTCAGTACGATGAGTAGAATACCCAGTTAACGGGTTCTACACCAATTTTGTTACACCCTGTATATGGAACTCCTAAAATTATCATACAATAGTTTTGTACTTAGAATATTTTGATTCGAAGACTTTGTTTTAATTTACAAATACTAGAAGTGAACAACACAATATAAGTATTATATGTATTATTGTTGGTACAAAAATAAACTAAATTAAATACTTAAATAGTAGTTGCGCAGGCGCTGCCGCCCGCCGCCGCCGTCGTCGTCGCGTCGTCGCGGCGTCGGCGCAGGTAACCATGAAAAATTCGGTTGTGTTGCGAAACGAGAGCGAACGTGGCTTTGATTTTGAATTTGGAAACGTTTGCGGGAGACCTAATTGTTTTTAAAACTAGAAAGTAGGCTTTTGATGGTTTTTCTTTTATCTAGAATTTTTGTTAATTTTCAAAGCCGTTTTTTTTTTTTTTTTTTTTTTATGGCAGAGGTGGCAAACGAGCAGACGGATCACCTGATGGTAAGCGATTACCGCCGCCCATAGACACCCGCAACACCAGAGGAGTCACAAGTGCGTTGCCGGCCTTTGATTTGGGAGTACGCTCTTTTCTTGAAGGTTTGAATGTCGTATCGGTCCGGAAATACCGCAGGCGACAATTCATTCCACAGTTTGGTTGTGCGAGGCAGAAAGTTTCTAGTGAAACGCACAGTTGTGGACTGCCAACCATCTATGTGATGGGGATGAATATGTTGTCGCGTAGAACGATGGCGGAAAGAGGCGGCAGGGATCAATCCGAACAATTCCTCGGAGCACTCCCCATTGTACATGCGATAGAGAATGCAGAGCGAGGCTACATCTCTACGCAGCGCCAGGGAGTCAAGCCGATCTGAAATATCCTGGCAGTCGACGATTCGAGTTGCCCTTCGTTGAATGCGGTCCAGAGGGAGAAGCTGGTACTGGGGTGCCCCTGCCCAGAGATGAGAACAGTATTCCATATGAGGCCGAACCTGCGCCTTATAAAGTTGCAGGCGATGCGCCGCAGTGAAATACCGTCTCGATCTATTGAGCACACCAAGCTTCTTCGAGGCTAATTTAGCCTTACCCTCTAGATGGCCACGGAACTGGACTTCACTCGATATGTCGACACCAAGAATTCCGATACTAGCTGAGGCATTTAGGGGAGTGTCCTCAAAACGAGGTGATACGACAAATGGCATTTTCTTGGCAGTGAACGCGCAAACTTGTGTCTTAGTGGGGTTAAATTGGACCAAATTAAGTCGACCCCATTCTGAGACTTTCTTTAAAGAGGCCTCAATTTCCGACACAAGTTTGTTTCGGCTCTCGATGACGTTTTCCCGAGAAATGTTGGCACGGCCGGTATAGAAGGCATCACCTGTGCTGTCGTCCGCATAACAATGAGTGCTGCTGATTTGCTGATATGCAGAAGGAACAGTGTAGGCGAAAGCACACAGCCTTGAGGGACACCAGCATTCACAGACATAGAATCTGAGCATGCACCGTCGACTACGACCTTTATGCTTCTGTCTGCAAGAAAACTAGTGACCCATTTGCATAATTCCTCGGGAAGCCCATAAGAAGGAAGCTTCGCAAGAAGTGCTTTGTGCCAGACCCGATCGAAGGCCTTCGCTATGTCCAAACTAACGGCCAAAGCTTCCCCCTTAGTCTCGATCGCCTGTGCCCAACGATGTGTCAGGTAGACAAGAAGATCACCAGCGGACCGGCCCTTACGGAAACCGTACTGTCGGGAATAGCCGTTGTGCTATCTATTTACTTAATGATAGTAATAATCTGGTACTTAAGGTAATTTTGGTTAAAACCTTTTTTTACTGCGTACCTTGTATATAGCTAATAGCTATATGCCTAAATCAAGGCATTTAATATACCTAATAATAAAAACAAAAAAAAATTACAATGACACATTACGTCACAATTAGAACAATAAATAATCTTATTACATCGTAAACAATCGATATCATTTAATATCATTGTTTGTTACCTAATCGTATAACATTATAACTCATTAAACAAAATAATAGATATATACATAACTGTTTTAAGCGTGTTTAAAATTGAATGTCCATTTTGTTTCAGGTAATAATCAGTTACTCGTAAACCAGCCCATCACATCACATCAGAGAGCCCTCAAGCTGTGGAATGAGCTTCCACTCGAGGTTTTCCCTGAGGTCTGCAGTATGCGACTCTCTTTAGGAAGTGATTGAAATGGTCTTTGAATGATCAGCAAAGCATTTAAAGACCCCTGGTGTTGCAAATGTCCATAGGCGGCAGTAACCACTTTCTTTCAGGTGGGTCTTTTGCCATCTTATACAGGGTGTAATAGAAAGGTGTGATAATACTTCAAGGTTGGCTTTTACCCATCAAACTGAACAACTTTTGTTCTACAACTTTGTTCAAATCGCAAAATTTTTTTTGGACTTTTCATACAAATCGATCAACTGGCGAACCAAGTTAGTATGAAAAGTCCGAAATTTTCTGTTACACCCTGTATAATAAATAAATTAAAAACTAAAAAACATATGATTGCACGAAACTTCCAGAGCAAGGTTTTCTTTCTGTAGACAATAATAGATTATTTTCAGTTTTAATATAAGGATTTCATGTCATCATAATCTTCTTTCTGCTCTGTTTACAATCACTTACGGTTCGCGCAACATGTATTTTTCTTCCATTTATCTCTCCTGTCACCTCAGTGCTCAGTCCTTTTATACTCATATCATCCTTCGCACAATCCAGCCATTTTTTCTTTGGCCTTCCTCTTCCCACTAATCCGTTCACATTCATATACAGTACTCTCCTAGTCACATGACTTTCGTCCTTCCTCATAACTTGCCCATACCATGATAACCGATTCCCTCGCATCTTTTTTCTCACTGGCGCTGCTTTAAGAGTTCCTGTTATATACTCATTCTGTATCTTATGAAGTTATCGTAGCGTTACAAGTGACTTCGATATTGTATTGATGGGGGTGAATGTCACTTCTTTACCGACAGTAGCAGTTATTATTCTTTGACAGTACATTCGCAATGCGTTATCTCAATTCTTCCACATTCTTTCACCGGTAATAAAACCGGTTAGCAATTACCATTCATTGATAACCAGAACGTATTGTGCGACTCTATATGGATACGTTTTAGCATATCTACGTGTGTGTAAGTAGGAATAATTAAACCATTGTTTCTTACGGCCTATATGTGAAACAGACCGATGAAACAACAACGTGTTTGTTACTATTTACATCTCATTCGAGGTGTGTGGCCATTATTCAAATATACACTTTACAGATTTAAAAGATATGACGATAAATCAAAATAAGCTATATACGTGATTTACGAAAACAAAGAATTTGCAAGAGAAAGGTAAAAGAAGGTGAACAAAAAGAGCTACGCTTGGGGTTTCTTTACGGAACTAGAATAACTTTTGTCATCAACATAGCCCATGCAATAGGCAATTTTAGTGGTTAGCGTAGCCCATATCATCATCATCATTAGCCGAAAGATGTCCACTGCTGGACAAAAGGCTCCCCATAAGGATTTCCACACTGACCGGTCCTGTGCTGTCCGCATCCAGCGGCTTCCCACAACCTTGACCAGGACGTCGGTCGTAGCCCATATAGCTCGCTGATTCGATTATCAATGGGAAAGCGGCACCCACCAGATCCAGATGGACTAATTATCTGATGAAGCTAACTGCAGGAAGCCGCTGGATGCATGTGGGTAAGAATCCTACTAACTGTATATCTATCGGCGGGCCCTATATTCATTAGTGAGCATTTTTTGGCTAAAATGATAATGATAAGAGAAAGTTTTAAGGGAATGCGATAAGAGAGATATAGCATATGCCATAATTAATTTTAAGTGACATTAAATATTGGCTGTCCTTAATAAAATACATTGTTGAAACCAATAAATCTTTTTATAACTTATCCGGTAAAAAAATATCAGTTTTTCTTTCTACCACGGGTACAGTAGTTACTGTACACAAACTTACAGTGATTTCATTTAAGATATAATGACGAATCCAATGACGTATGTATTCTGTGTTCAATACCCTAGGAGTAGGACAAATTCAGGATCAGAACCAATCCAATGATACCTCTGTTTCAGTAGATTAGACGTAATGTACATATTTACATAAATTATAATAATATTTCCATAGTTAAAACATTTATATTTCTAATTCAAAAAGTAACCCGTCACCCGTGAGTTTCTTAACCCCTCCTTTGTTTTTGTTTTCTTTCACGAACTAGCCAAGTTTAAAATGCTCCAAAGTTAAAAATAAAATCTCTTTATATTTATACTCCTTTCAACAAGTATCCTTCTGAAGCTAACTCGAGACGCAAGCTAACTAATTCGAAGACCGTTAATTTATTCAAATGTAGCCTAATGAAAAACACCTTAAGAAAAATGGTAAGATCCTTTTCAATAAGGCCATTAAGTGTCGTTCAGTCGATTCCCATGATAGAAACGGCAGTGGTCCGTCTTATAAGGAAACCTGGCGTCAACGCCCTCACTAGTTACTCAGTAATTAAGGTCGCAGAAGGCTGCGTTTGGCATATGGTACATATAACAAGCTGTGTACTTTACCAACATTCTGTATTACAGTCTTCCAAAATAGTTCCTATTTTTGGAACTTGGTGTTGGATTGTTTCAATTAATTAATAGTACTTTTAGTCTCATATCAGTTATTAATCACATCTTTTACAAGAATCGCGACTTGATTCCTTAGACGTTGCAGCGTTATCTGCTTGTAATGAAATGAAAATATTTCATTATAGAAGGTAGTAGTGAATACTTTTTGATTGTAATTATTTGTTTTTGGAGCTCTCTCTTTGTACAGGTGAGTGAGAAGACACTTCGAGCTTCAAGAAGCTTACCTCCAAAACTGAACATAATTTTTAAATTTATATGTTTCTACATCTTAATCATTTTTTATAGGTATAAGAAAAATGTTTTGTACATAAAAATATTCAGTACTAGTATCGCTCATGATTGGACCACATAGGTTTTTTACTGGTGCTTCTCCGCTCACAGTGAGCGCTCGTTGGTGCTGTCGTATCTTAATGCCGATTATGAACACTGACCTATTGGTCATCTATACGTATACAGCCTGTAACGAAAATACTGAGACGTTAACTGAAACTTCTTATCATACTTATCAGTTTTTGTTTGATGACTTTGCTGAAATTGCATATCTATTAACTTTAACCAGCTAATATATTTGTATTTTGCGATTTTAGTGAAACAACAGAACAAAAGTTGTTTAGTATTATGTTGTTACATCTATTTAGTTACATACTGTATATGTATATTTTTTACTATTTGTCTGTTATTTATAAATGGGAAGCCTTATAATAATTCATAATCAACATCTTAGCTGGAAAGACGTCTACTGTTATACAAAGGCCTCCAAGTCTTCCCTTTGATAATCAGGTAGTAGAAAGAAACCCTTTATTAGGATTAGGTAGACCAAAAATACAATCGAAAAGTGTAAAATGCTACCTTCTACAAAAAAAAAAAAAATTACATTTTATTTCATTTAAATCAGTTGCATGATTAACTAATTTCAACTATTCTAAGAAGTCTTGTTTCCAAAAATTTTTCCACGAAAACTTAAATCTCTTAAAACTTTGGAATCCATTCGCTAACGGTTTTAATTTAATCTTAACCGTGTTAATCATGATTAAAATAGACTAGTATTTTCTGCATTGTTCTTGTCTGTATATCGATTAATCATTATTGCAAACGAGCAGAAGTTTATAAGGTTAACGCAAATAACGGTTAAACATGATTATTGATGAAATCGATTTAGCATCCTTTGAATAAGAATTTGTTGATATTTATTAAGTTCCTCTTAACTATAGCACTGTGTGTGGGTTTGAAAAGATTTATTCATAGAACACAGTTTTTGTCAATTTCCTTTATCGATGCCTATAAAACTCATCACAATTGATTTTATGGTCACATTATGATAAAAAATCTACATAATAGATAATTTTATATTTTCAAGTGTGTTTTATTACCTTGATGAATCCGTAGGGAAAATCACATTCAAATGAGTAAAAAAATACCAGTTATTTTGCCTATAGAGCTATCCTTGCCTTGCTCTTAGCAAGCTGCCACTAAAGGCTCTTTCAAACTTCAAAAAAAGGAGGAGGTTCTCAATTCGTCGGAATCTTTTTATTTTTATTTTATGTATGTTCACCGATTACTCGAAGAAGCCTGAACCGATTTGGAAAATTCTTTTTTTGTTTAAAAGGGTATACTTCACAGGTGGTCCCATATAAATTTTATCGAAACCGATTCAGCAGTTTTTGAGAAAATCAACAAAAATTGGAACTGAACGGGTGGAAACAGTATGCTTGACTAATGAATAAAATTACTGACCTTTTACTGACCACTACTAATTGAGATTATATGTACCCCTGGATGATTATTACAAAGGATTTTATGTGTTTTCAACTGCTAAAGATTTTTGAGCGATGGATAGTTTATACTTGGATGTTTAATAAATAGGTAGACATATTATTTTTATAGACTTCTTTTATTGAAGAAAATATAGCACTTTTAAATAATTTTTACAATGCAGAGTATGAGTTTCTTGAATCGGCCCTCAAGAATGTCATATTTTTATGGTGAGAGTCGAAACTTTCGTTACATTTTTTTTTATTTCTGCAGTAAGAAACAAATCCAAGACATCAGAATCTCTTGGCGAAAAATAATTTCCAACTCTTTTTTTTTCAGTGTATGTAATGCATCTATTTAAAAACCAAAGCCAAAAAACTGACTTTTACTGACTTTACTGACCAGTTTCCACCCCTGAAGATTTCTGGTTAGTAGATCCGAATTCGAACTTTATAGCTACCAAGGCTTTTAGTTAAAGGAGACTTTAGAAAATAGAGTACAATCAATTCCTATAGAGATATTTCCTTAGATTCTAGATATATATTCCTTATTTATTTATATTATGTTATCACTTCATTCATCAAATCACATAACAATTTATAATTCGGCGTAAAACGATCTCATTCAGACTGTGCGAACGTCTCAGTCTAGTTCATACTGTAATTAGATCTGTTTCGCAACTGCTCTTGTGTCAGGTTGCGCGTACGCAGATATTTAATACAATTATGATATATCTATTATAGGTAATCTAGGCTGTATATGTGTTTGTTTTTTTGTTTGAGCCTTTATTCTTTACTTTTATTACGTATAAATTATGAGTGACAGATACCGTATCAGCTACGGCAGCCACGCCCTTGTTAAGATGTCGAGTGGGGTGACCAGTTTCGAAAAGAATCGTTAAGAATGAGAAAATCACTCGTCCGTCCAGTTACCAGCTTTCGTCTGTTTATAACCCGCTCGTGAGCGCTGGATATAGTAAATATGCAGTTTTTACCTTCTTTTATTTCTTGCACCATTCCCGCAGGTGATATTCGAAACAAATTCTTAATTGAATTTCTGTTAGTCAGTGGTATGTGAAAAGTGAAATGAAAGTTGTGTCTATAATGCTTATAAACACATATGTTTAACGTTTAACCCTCGTCGCAAAAAGGGGATTTATAAGTTGGAAGCCTGTGTGTGTGTTTTGTTTGTATCATTGTAACTCTTAAACGGGTGGGTAGATTTGAGTGCAGTTTTTGTCAATTGAAAGCAGATTTTATCAAGCGGTTTTAATTTTTTTTGGTGGAAATCAGTACAGTGGTTTCGAGTTATTCGACTTTTAATGTTGAATTAGTAAAATATTATTATTTTGTATGTTTTTTCTCTCCCTTTAATGAGTGAAAAATTGAAATTGTTGTCTCAAGGGATATATTCCTAGGCCAGCATACCGTCAACCGCCGTTTCATATGTTGTATTCACTTTTATCCCTTTTTGCTTCAGTTAATCAATATACAGTTTTGTAAATTATAGAAATCGAATGGATTAATTAACAAAGAACGACTCTTATAACCAAACTACTTATTATTTCATCATTCAACTCAATAAAGATGATAAAAAATATATAATCGCAAAAAGTTCGCGTGTCCAGGATTATGCAACTACTGAATACTTCTAATAAATCGTGGGAAAACTCGCTTGGCAACAAAGACGGCAGTTTTAATTTTTACTTGTAAGTGCTTGTAATATGATATAGTAATAGCCATATTTGTATGCCACATGCTTTTGAAAGTTTGGCACGTCCGACGAACGTGACGTGAGACTGAGTATCTGACGCAAAACGAAAAGTCGAAAACATTTTATATCCTTAGCTTTTTACCGACGGCTGTTGTTTAGTTTTGTAATAGTCTTCTTCTTCTTATCGAGTCGATAACAATTTTAATCTAAATCGTGCTGGACCAGAATTTAGCTGCGAGTACTGCATTTTCAGTAGCGTCCGCCATAAGTTATTTCTGCATGCAGGTGACAGGGCACGCGGGGCAAGAAATTGGGTGTTCCATAGTTTGCGGAACAACACCGCACCTGCATCCCAGATTGGAGTTATCCGTGAGTCCCCATCTGAAAATGTTCTCCTTGCTTCGGCCAACACTAGTCCGAAGTTTGTTTAAAGACTATGTAATATGGACATAATATGTTTGTAATAGTACTTATAAAAAAAAAGATTTTACAATGAATAAGACGTTAAATAATTAAGAGACAAGTGGTGAAATAGAAAAAAGGAAACACTGCAATCGTAAGGCATTAGGATAAAGAAGAGGTGTTGAGTATGTTTGGGGAAAAGCGAAGCCATATAAATGACCGAAGAGGAAAGATAAACATTTGCTGCGACACGACTCTTCGAAACTCTTCTGGAAGGAAAAATCGAGGTAACGAGATGACATATGTATCAGATCTAGACACGATCTAGACAAAATATGGAGCAAATGAAATAGAAAGTTGCGCTGTATCGTACCAGGAGTTCAAGGAATCAGCACAAAACTGTGACAAGTAGCGATTGCTTCACAGACAAGAACACTGCTCTTAAACTTGATGACTACAATCATGAAAGCAAACCCTAGAATTATAGAAAACCAGAAAAAGAAAATAGGCAGACTAACTTACTATGGCAGTGGCTCACGCACAGCTATCTGAAATAATAATAAAAACTCTCTATTACTTACATAATACAGCGCATAAGTAACCTAGAATAGAAACATGATTAATGGAATTCCCCACTAAAATAGTCCAAATTTGAGCTAGACTAATCTATTCGCAACAAGACCGATTGTCTGCATGGTAATCGGTTTTATTCCGTCACGATCGCGTATGAGCCTTTTCTATCTTAAATGTTGTTCATACGAACTCTTTGCAACGCTGCGTTTGTTTTATGACATGTGATAAAGTATCAAAGTTTGTATCACTATCTGAGTGATGAATGAAGTTATAACGTAACTAAATGTTTAACATTATTTCAGCTTAGTGTCCATGAACAAAGGTCCAATCAATATGAGGTTCCTCTTATTCTCTTTTTATATAAAAAAGACTTATACCAATGCTGTTTATACATAAATAATTCTGTTATGAAAACAATAATTAATGACTGATTTTTCTGATTAAATTATGACTGACTACAGGTCCAATCTACAGCAGTAATAAAGACTCTAGTGACGTAACAGTGATAACGCATGAAGTAAAGTAACTTATGAAAAAGTAGTTTTAGTTGGATCGGACTATGAAATCTTTTCAACCGCTACTTCTTAAACAACACATGTGAACGGACTTTACCGCAACAATACACTACATTTTGGGTCGCGGTCAACCTGCGATTGTATTTTTCTCCTTTAAAGCTTCGACCTTACTGCTAACGAGCCTGTCTGTTGTTATGTTTTAGTGTATTATAGTACAGTATGCAGATTATACGGCGCATGCGTTTTCGTAACAGCTGTTTGATGTTTTGACGTATTGCCGTGAAATAGTTAAACGAATATGTTGTGTAATATACAAATAAATATATTTAGATTGAGCTGGAAAATTGTTGAACGCCTCTTATGTGGATAGCAATGTCACGTAGGAAAATGAAGGCTCAATGAAGCTGGTGTTGAACACTGTATAATTTTTATTTCATAAGTTTAAGTTAAGTTTCATTTTTTAAGTTTCTTTTTGGACTAGAGCATTAACAGAGTGGCAACCAAGACGAGGACGAAGATCAGTAGGTAGACCAGCTGCCAGATGGTCGGATGACATAGTTAGCGTTTCAGCAGACCAGCGACGGGCCGAGACAAATGGCATGCATAAGAAAAGGTCTATACCCAGCAGTGCAGTAGGCTAATGTGGGTTTTCTTGCTCATTAGAATCTTTGTAGTCCATTGGTATGATATTTATCATCATCATAATCCAAAGAACGTCCACTGTTAAATATAGCCCCCCTCTAGATTTTGACTTAGCACAGTTTTAAGTCACATTTATCCAGCGGTTTCCTATGAGCCTCAAGCAAGGCATCAAACATAATGTCTTCCGGTCCGCGATCACCACTCGAGTAGCTTTCTTCCCCTTTACGACGTTTATAAAGTCCATTAATCATTAAAATGTCGCAATCAAGCACAGCACACAGATGATAAAGTAATAGACGTAATAGACAAAACAGAGGATAGGGTAAAACCACGGTAAAATGAACCTGTAGCTTCTAGTTTCGAAGATAGAAGATTTATGATCATACTTTATGATTTGATTGATAGAACAGAACCCAGAAAGCTATAAAGCATCTTAGTTATTGTAATAAACATCTTGGTACTTTCTCTTGTACGGAAATAAATTGTTCTCGTTATATACCAAGTTACGTTATACGGTTTTATTAGTGAACTTAGCGAGTGTTGCAAGCTGCTGAGTGTATGCAGCTCAGAACCTAGAAAGCCAGAGCTCAGAAACTCCTCTTCATATACTTTGCGAGTGCGAGGTACTAGTCTAAGCCAGAAGCCGCGATCTCTAGGTGGACCAATGGTAAATCCATAGGTCATTAGGGAACCCGATCCCAAGTGCATCCTACAGTTAATTAGAACTATCGGCCTTGAGGAAAAAATATAAGAGGGGCAGGGGTCGCAATAGATTAACTTAGGTTGTAGTGATCCAATAGGACCTACTTTAGTCCTATCCCTATCCTATAATGTGAAATAAAACAGTAGATATGTAGTTTACTGGCGAACGCTATGTTATAATAACAATTAGAAAACTGTGACAATCGCTCTATCGGTATGCTTTCTGTAATTTTCGATGTCTTCAGATTGTTGCGCGTGATTTTTCAAAGCCATGGGTTGTTTGCGTTATTTTTTTTAGTGTGGGATAAAAAATATCGATTATTTGAAAAATACCCATATTTTTTTGCTTGTACGTAAAATGAATTATAATGGTGACATAAGGAAAGCGTTCCAGTACTCTTTCGCTAAAGTATTCTTTCCCTGACAGCAGGATAACCTTTTGTAAATATTTTAAATGCTAAAGGAACAGAAACGTAAATCTTACCTTGGTCCTATCTTATAGTTGTCATCTATATGTTTTCGTTTGTTGACAGATCTCTTTTTTTACAAAATAAATACGCTTGTACATTCTGTTCTAAAACTCTGTGCTTGTACCAACCAAGAACTATTGAAATTTTGGAAATTCAGCTTACTATCATAGTAGAACACATTTAAAGCGCCAAAAATATATGTTTTACGGTTTTTTCGCTATGAAACGGCGGCGGGCGTTGTTACACGCATTGGGATCTTTTGATATTTAATAATGACCCAGGATATTCGGGTGCGAGACGTGAAGCCACAGACAGACGTCAACCTGACAGATGTTGAATAAATTCCTTACGAAATTATTTAAAAAAATGAATGAATAAATCAATGATGTAGTCTTTCGTTATTGTATTATGAAATATTTAAAAATTTACATGTACAAAAACGAATTTATTTCTGCCAGACGACCAGGATTAATAGTCAGTTTCTGTTCGTATACATACAGGAAAGAATATTGATATCTATGTTTTTATAGTCTTAGAAACTTAGAGTCGATAGGAATGCATCACTTGTTGGCATACTCGATTGATCAAGCGTCACAGAGCGTCGTCTATGGAATTCAAGATCATTACTTTAATTTGTAGTTACACCATCTGTCTTAAGTGGTAGGTACGCACCAAAAAAAACTTTTTGGTGTTACGTGCACTAAATAATATTTTTAAACTCGTTATATGTAATTCATACTTAGAATATATAAGCTTGGTAACAATCTATCTATCTAATATATCAATTTTTTTTATAAATCTAAAACTTCTAAACAAGTTTTATTCTACATAGATAAAAATCAAAACTAGTTAATATTTGGAGCTACTGTATAAGAAAACTTAATTCATTACGGGTTATGGTTTTAAACGCGATATATAAATGTAAAAAATACAAACATGAATATAAATTAATCGTACATACATACCTATGTAAACTGGTAGGAAAGTACTTCAAATTAATGAACATTCGACAGTAAACTCGCATCGATGACTTCCGGAATTAACTCAGATCCTATCAGTATTACAGTTATGCTATAACTACGAGTGAATTTTATTGATGAGAGACAGGCAATTTAAATGAATTTAATTTTATGAAATATCTATTACTAACTTGCTCCGTCTAGTAATTAAGCCACTGGTTTTGAAAAATTAATTCACGAGTTCGATTCCTAATTATTTATCTTTATTTATGTTTTAATAAAGTATTTTTTCGGTCTTAGCACAGAATTCCCAATGGTCTTAGCACAGAATACCCAATGTCTTAGCACAGAATACTTAATCTAAAAATCTTATCTAATAATAATCTTAATACAGAAGAGAGAATAGTCAGTCTTTTATATTTTTTAACCGACTTCAAAAAAAGGAGGAGGTTCTCAACTCATCGGAATCTTTTTTTTTATGTATGTTCACCGATGACTCGAAGACACCTGAACCGATTTGGAAAATTCTTCTTTTGTTTAAAAGAATATACTTTACAGGTGGTCCCATATAAATTTTATCGAAATCGATTCAGTGGTTTTTGAGAAAATAAACAAAAACATAGCAGAATTGGAGTTGTTGCGATTGCAGTCGGTTGTTTTTAACGTATTCAGAGTGGTCAATTATTTAGGTGAGCAAGCTCAAGTTTGATAGGTTTAGCACCAACCTGTACACTTGTAAATTTTGTTTTTTTTTAAATAGTTGTCTTTACCAGTGACTTACTGGAATTACTATCTGTCAGAGTGAACACTTAATCAGATAGCTAACTGAAATAAAAATCTCTCGCTACTTCATTCGTGACCTTCTTGGTTCCATTTCCAATATCTTCAAATCATCCAATGGCAATGCCAAAAGACTTCCTTTACCATTGCATCGGCCGGCCGTGTCATCTTTATTGCTTAATACCCATATGCGTTCGCGCATACACCACGCGACATTAGTACTATGGTCGTTTCTCTAGAAAGTGGCACTGTCCGATGATGACTGTCAATAGGCTTTATAGTGAAACCGTGGTTCCGGTACGTGCTGTATGGAAAACCCTTTATGGGATGTCGAGGTAGTTAGAGTAGCTAAGTGTCGGTGTGACAATTCTCGGAATGATCTAGAACGGTATGTATGTGGTTCGTTAGAAAGAGGTCAGCTTTACTTTGTGGCTCAGCTTAAAAGAGCTTACGAGCGAGGCTTTAGTAGAACATCTGTGCACACATTCACAGCTGTAATAGCCGTAGTCACACAAAATATGTTTTGGTTATTCTAATTTATTACTTCATGCTATGCTATAGGTATTAACTTCACGTTTGCCAGATGTCCCACCAAACAAAGAAAATAGACCAAAAAAAACATAACATAGTTCTGGCAAAACATGGACACGCCATATAAATGTGCGCCATTATTACTTATTGCTACATAAAAATATGACGTTTGAAATTTGAATACGGGTAAATTTGTATCTAGTGTTAAGTGATTTGTGCTAAGCAACCGTCACCGGATCTTACCCGCTGAGAGGTGAGGTGTCGCCTTTAGTGGCCCGATGGAGTGACCCACACTGTATAATAGGGTGGACCGAAAATCAACTTTTTTTTATTTCTTTATTTTAATAGCGACAAAAAGGTGCTAGGTAGGGTAGAACCTGTGTAAAATATTATATTATTGGTCGCTGTTATCATTAAGAGCCTCCGGATTCACTTTGAAAAATCTGAAAAAATATTTTTTTTAACCGATTTCAAGAGACCATATTTATTAATTTTAATATCCCATTTTGCGAAAAACAGGACATAATATATCGTAACGTTACAGGTGCACTTCAACGATCTCTCTTGTAATGTAATTAGCCATAGCGTAACTGAAGTGTAAAATGGTCGCGCAAAGTGCAATCTGCCCCCTCTTGACACCTCATCTGACGTCTAAAATTATTGAAAAGAAGAATTTTTTTTTGTTTTGTTTTGAATATATACCGTATTTGCAAAGTATTTGAATTCAATTAATAAATAGTCTCTTGAAATCGGTTCTAAAATTTTTTTTTCAGATTTTTCAAAGTGAATCCGGAGGCTCTTAATGATAACAGCGACCAATAATATAATATAATATACCTATTGAGTAGGTACATTCAAATGTGACTATTTAAAATCCTATGTATGTATAGAAATATAATATTTTTAGAAATTTTGGATTGATTGATACCAACTCTTTATTGTGTACACATAAAAAAATCTCTAAACGTACGAGTATAATATTAAAATTACGGTGGTACAATATGGGCAGTCTTATCGCTTAAAGCAATTTCTTCTTTAGCCTTATATCAAGCATTAAAACATATAATGTTTATAAGATACCGATTATCAAAGTAGGTTCCCACCTACAAGAAGGAACGGACGACATCGCTGACGTCGGTGTTGCCAGTGCAATGAAAACACCAAATAATATCATTACATTAGGGCGAGGTGAGGCCTTTGTGCATTTCCCCAGTGGGCGCGCCCCCGCTGATTGGCCAAGTTGCACTTACGCGACTTGTAGGGACATACAGGAGATTACATAGGGAAACTTGTACGGAGGCTTGATGGACTACAAGTAGGTATTTGTTAGTGAAGTTGTGTGATTGTGTCATCATTAGCTTTGGTGTATGTGGTTTTAAATAAATGTAAATAGCCTAATAAAATGTACGAGTATATCTGACTATAAGTCATTTGTATTTGTGTTCAACTGGTTTGTACCCAACCGCGCTTTAAATAATAAACGTCTATATCTTTGGCTTTATTATTTTATTAAAAGTCATTAAAAAATGAAAAGGCAAATTTTTAAATAACATAAAAATACCATTAAAATATTCCGCGTAGTGGTTAACACAATAATGTGTGAAAAGATTAATGAATTTGTAGTCTTAAGACATATATCGAAAAGCATTCCAAATATGTTAGAATATTTAGACCAAAATACTCATGGAATACTTAGATAGCAAATCCCACCTTTTTTTTCACGTGAGAATTGAAACAAATTGTTTTGCTCTTTGTTATTCATGCCTGTATGTTTTTACAGCAATGGGCAAACTCGGATATTGCACGAGATAAAACAATCTAGGCTGCAAGTTCAGCCAGGCCTACGCGAATAATCTTTTAGGGACTATATGATAACAACATTGTAGTGTAAAAGTAATGATATCATAGTCTGATAACAGTAAAAGCTTTTGTAGAATGACTCAGTCTGTTTGTTTGTTCGTAAACTCTTTATTGCTATCAACAATAAAATACAATACATAATAATAACCTAGAAAAATATACAAAAGTGGACATAGCCCTTACGGGATCTCTTCCAGTTAACCTTAGATTGTTGACAGTATTTGGTACCTTACTTTTATTTGCATAATACTGAAGTCAAAATAAATTTGTTTTATGTTCTTTGTTCATGTTTAATAGCAGGTGTAAAAAGGTGTTTAGTAAAACAAATAAAAGGACACGTTTCATTTTGTGCCTGGACACTGTACGGAGTACGAAAAATATAGGCTTTGTAGGAAAAAAAAATAGTTGGTTCAAGTAAGCGAAATGTTTTATCAGCACTTTTTACAATATAAATGGTAACATTAAAGCTTGCAATAGTATTGTAGATCACGTTCAGAAATTACGGCTTCGTCCACATATTCTTCTGATGCTATCTCTGACTCTGACTGACTGAACACCCTGTTCACCCTGTTCTGACTTCTGACATTGATGTACGATTTTTAAAATCTGCGGATATGCAACGCCTCTTTTACAAGCATAACAGCTGGTTTTCGAGTTACTTGTCGGACAGAAAAATTATTAATTTCAATGGTATGTACAAAATCTAGTTTCTGAACGTAAAATGCTCAAAATAGCGCTCGCCTCGCCATGTTGGGTGATTTATGTGTTGCGATTGTTAAATCTGAGAATCTAGATGAACCTCGCAACGAAAGTAAATCGAAGGAAATGTACAATTAGAAAAGACTATGTTTCTAATGACCTATTTATGGTGTTTAGTACAAAGACCAGGTCCAAGCTCCATAGTCCCGTGAAACGTCTCCTTTGAATTAATAGCTCTGTTTATTTTGAAGTAAAAATACTTGTTAATGCTATTGGCAATAAAATATGTAACCTTGCAGGGGCAACAATGAACCCTGAAAAAAAAAGGATGAAATCTATCTAGCAATCATAGGGCCTTGGTATCTTTTAGTTATGGATTTCAGAAAAGTGCATCTAAAAGCACACAGTCAACCTTGGGTAACACCTACGCATTCTTAAATATATTTTTTAAGTTGTATCTGTTTAGTATGCAACAAAATAATACTTATTTCCATAAAATATATTTTATGAATAATAATGATTATGTCAGTAGGTGCCTTGTAACAGGAACATATTAAAAAGAACCACTGTCACTGTACGATCATTTGAAAAAAATGTGTTCATCTAACTATACAGGAACGTGACCTTACGTTACTAACACGGCATGCGTAAAAGCAGGCGTAAACAAACAAACGCATAATTTTGTATAATTTCTTCATAATTATACCTTCCGTGTTAGCTGAGAGGAGTAATGAAGGAAGCGTGCAGTAAGCTGTCAATTGTCTAAGTAATTAAATGTAAAAAACCGTACAAGTGCGAACTGCGAATCTGATTCGAGCACCGAGGGTTCCGTACAAACAAAACATATTAATAATTTTACCATCTTATTTTAAGACCATAACATTCTTGTAGGTTTTCCTTTAAACCTATAATAAATAAAGTACTATGTATTATCTGTATTGTTTTCATAATTTTAGGCTCAGTTCAGTAGTTTCTATTTGGCTATTTATCTTAAAATTATAAAAAAAAATAAAAAAATACGGTTGTTACAACAAGCCCTTTCATTTAATATGTCACCGATCGTGACTCACGGTAGAGTTTGCAGAACTTTTTTAAAATTTTCTGATTCCTCTTCCGAAAAGCCACCATCAAAATAATTCATTTATTAAGGTTACACGTTCGTGTTTGGTTAAAGCTGTTTTTCCACCGGCGAGGCGAGGCGAGGAGTGGAGTGAAGAGAATTGAAACCTCTAAGAATAAGACTACTGCCACCGATGATGTGCGAGAAGAGATTTTTTTTTCCCATACAATTTAGATTCTCTTCCCCTCGCCTCGCCGGTGGAAGAGCAGCTTCATAATTTCAAATTAATTGGTCCAGTTGATTCGGAGAAAATTGGCTGTGACAGAAGGACAGACTGACACACGACTGACCTTATAAGGGTTCCGTTTTAACCGACTTCAAAAAGGAGGAGGTTCTCGACTGTATGTTTGTTAAGCGATTACCCGCCAATTATGAATTGATTTTGATGATTACTTAGTGCTTTTTGAAAAAAATAAACATAACAAATCTGTAGTTGTTACTATTGAAGTCGGTTGTTTTTAACATGTTCAGCCGTGTCAATAATTATTTTCCTTTTGAGGTACGGAACTATAGTTATAACTACCGTGTACTTATTGGAGGAAACCTAGGAGATACAATGTGGCCTATAAAGCCTATGGACTAATACAGGTTGATGACGCATCAAATGACGCCTCTTTCTTCTCATAACAAAACCTTTTTTTTTGTCCTATACTATACTTTTGTTTCTTTTATTTTCACACTACAAGGTCTAATGTTACATTTTCTTTGTTCGGGAGAGAGAAACGGAACGTGTGGGAATTGTCGTTGAAACCACAGAGCAGTGAATGTCGGTGGGTCAACTTTTATGTTGTTTAATGAACATCCTTTTGCCTGTTTCTCTAGTTTCCAAAGAGAATGCACTGCAATTCATAGGGTCCTTTGGAAACACATTAAAAAAGCTTAATTTCTACTCAAGGGACTGAGCAACTTTCTTCAAGAAACAAAACCTCAAATCAGTCTCATACTAAATCAATTGTTTAAATTTTGTGTGTGAGGGAAGTTAAGGTTTTTTAATGAATTGATTAGGCCCTTCAAGGTACACAGTTTCGCGAGATGAACCCACGGATTTTAGGTATCTTTTCTATTTGGTAAATTGAACGAATGTCATGGAAAATTAAAGTAGCGTTCTTATTGAAGACCTTATTATTTTAAGAATACAAAAATTAAGGAAAAATAAAGTAACTTGCCCTACTCTACGTCTTCTTTAGTCAGCACTGTTTGCTTTGAGACCTCAGTCTAGGAAGCGAGGTCATTGACACCCGGTGCACCGTCGTCGCGTCATGCGGATGTGCAGGCGCATTGCACAATGATATCAGCTGTCTTTCCTGGGCATAAATGATGCTCACAGATGAGAAAAAAAAAATGTTTTTAGAGTTTTTTTTTTATAAAACTGTACATTGTCAAAGTCATAGGTAAGGTTGTAGTACTCAGTTTAACTGGTGGTAAGTTATTTTCTTCGCTCTTGTATTGTAATTGGTACCACATCTTCTCTAAATTTTCCAGCATTTAAACATCACTGCAGCATTGATGCGTTCCGGCATTGAAGCTCAGGTAAGCAATTCCGCATTATGTTGCAAAGAATTTTGGTTAGACCTACCATCATCAATTACTGTCAAGTGAGACGATGCTAAAAGTTTACCGCTGGTGAATACACAGAGCGTCAAAGTCAAAGTCAAAATATTTTTTATTTAAGTAGATGCTGTACGCATACTTTTAAATCGTCTTTTTTTCTACCTAGTACAAAGTTCCTACCACTCGGAACTTGTACACTCAACGTTTCGGGAAGTGTTAGTGGAGCGAGAAGAAACGTCGAGCCCAAAAGAAACTCGCCCCAACACATTTTTTGAAACAAATACTTAATATCTATTACAATTGATGTCATTACTAAAGCTATGAGCTGGAAGATCTATACATGTCCATACATCATTGTCATTAACATAGTCTTGGGTTTTATAATATCCTCTTGAACACAGGCATTTCTTTACATAAGTCTTAAACTTATTTTCGGATAAACTAATTACATTTTCAGGTATTTTATTGTAGAATTTTATACACTGCCCCATGAACGACTTCTTTACCTTACTCAGTCTCGAATAAGCAACTTCGATATTATTTCTATTTCTAAGATTAAAATTATGCCTGTCACTGTTTTTTGGAAATAAATCTAAATTATTACGAACATACATGATGTTTTCATATATGAATTGACTGGCAACAGTTAAAATATTTATTTCTTTAAACTTGTTCCTCAATGACTCTCGAGATCGCATCTGATAGATAGCGCGATAGTGTAACAATAAGTTATCATCATCATCATCATCATCATCGTCATCAGCTGATTGACATTGGTGTGTGAAGTACAGTCCCGTGCACCTTTAATAATACAGGCCTACAGGGTAGCCGTGCCATCTATAGTACTACTTGCAATACTTGGCTCTTTACTTTTAGGTGCACGAGAACGGTGTCGCAATAAATATTGTACGAATAAAATTTATTGCGTTTTCGCCAAAATCGTAGAGAAAGTTTTTCAGTTTCTTAACTAGAAAATAGCAAAGTAAACATGTATAAATAAAAATGTTAAAGTGAAAAAAATATATTATATTAATATAAATAATGAAAATGAAAATGAAAATGAAAATATTTTATTCGAAGTAGGTAGCAGTGTACACTTTTCGAACGTCGTTCTTTTATCTACCTAATACGAGGTTCCTACCACTCGGAACTCGTATACCCACCGTTTCGGGAAGTGTTTGCGGAGTGAGAAGAAACGGCGGGCCCTAAAGAAACTCCCTCCAACACATTTTTTTTTTAAGTCTTATATTCTATTACATCTTAATGCTAGATCAATAAATGAATTATACAATGTCATGTCTGTAAATAAAATATACAAAAATAAGAATAAAGAAAGGATTCAAAAGAGATAAAAGTAAAAATTGTTTGTAGCTAATGACTAACAAATTCCAAAAAACCAATGACAAGAGCAGGCCAGTTCACACGGACAGCACCCGATCACGAGTATAACGCGAGAGTCAGCCATCGCTCCCCTCAACCATATTTGAGGGAAGGGAACGACCCGGCTCCCGATACGCCACCATCCGCACGAACATTTAAGCGAGCATGCACCACTCCGATCAATGGACAAAGAAAAAGGAGAAGAAAATGTCTTACCGAATCCCTTCAGTTCTTTCACAATAGAGTTTGTATCTTTATTGTCTCACAATATGTCATGAAAGTGTTGCTGTGTTGGTTGGAGAAACACTTACCGTCCAAGCATTTCTATCATCTAAGTACTCACATGTCTTATAGTAAGCTTTATTACATAGTATCTTTTTTACATAACTTTTGAATTTATTCTCTGTTAGGTTTACAATATCTTCTGGTATTTTATTATACATTCGTATGCATTGTCCCACAAACGACTTACTAACCTTACTGAGCCTAGTAGATACAAGCTGAAGCTTACTGTTATTCCTGAGATTACGAGTATGTCTGTCAGAATTCAGTGTAAAGTGATTTAAGTTTTTTCGCACATACATTATATTTTCATAAATATATTGACAGGGAAGCGTTAGAATATTGATTTCTTTAAATTTTTCTCTAAGTGAATCTCGAGATCGCATTCCGTAAATCGCGCGAACAGCCCTTTTTTGTAGTACAAAAATAGTATTTATATCAGCTGCATGCCCCCATAAAAGTATACCGTAAGACATAATACTGTGGAAATAGCTGAAATATACTAGTCTCGCCGTTTCTATATCTGTCAGGAGCCTAATTTTTTTAACAGCATAGGCAGCTGAACTAAGCCTGCCTGCTAAAGTTTCTATGTGAGGACCCCATTGAAGTTTTGAATCTACGGTTATACCTAAGAAAACTGTGTTTGGTACGAATTCTAAAACACTGCTAGCTAATGACACGTTTTGAGTTATATTTTTAACATTCGGTAAGGTGAAATTTATGCATTTAGTTTTTTTTGCATTAAGGACTAGGTTGTTCACGGTGAACCAATTGTGTACTTTACAAAGAGTGTCGTTTACTTCGTCAATCATATCAGTTTGTCTGTCAATTTTAAAAACTAGAGATGTATCATCCGCAAACAACACAATTTTAGACAGCGATTCAACCATAAAAGGTAGGTCGTTGATATAAACCAAAAACAGGAATGGTCCCAAAATAGACCCTTGAGGCACACCCATTTTAACGCGTGAGCCTGACGAATTTGTACCATTTATATGCACCTTTTGAGTTCTATTAACTAAGTATGACTCTAACAAATTCAAAGCCTTATTATTGACCCCGTAATGTTCTAGCTTTAAAAGTAAGGTTTTATGTTCGACGCAATCAAATGCTTTGGACAAATCGCAGAAGACTCCTATAGCATTTTGCGATTTTTCGAACGCATCATATATGTTTCTTATCAGTTCGACTCCTGCGTCGGTTGTCGAACGCCCTTTAGTGAAGCCAAACTGTAGATTATGAAGCACTTTATTAATATTGAAGTGGCTTAACATTTGAGTAAGAATTATTTTTTCAAAGATCTTACTAAGTACTGGCAGTACCGAGACAGGTCTGTAATTACTAGGGTTAGTTTTTTCTCCGGATTTGAATAAGGGAACAACTTTACTAAATTTCATAAGATCCGGGAATACACCACTATCTATGCATATATTAAAAAGAGAAGCAAGATAAGGGGCTATAGTATCAATAACCGACTTTAACAAATTAACAGACATGCCCCATAAATCTTCAGTGTTTTTAAGTTTAAGTGACTTAAAGGTTTTTACAACTGTATAAGGGTAAATTTTTCTAAATTGAAAACATTCTTTACACTGATCTACATTTTCAGTCAGTAAACGTTGGGCGAGTACCGGCGACGAGTCAAGGCTTTCCGTTGTTTTGATGGGAATATCAGTAAAAAAAGTTTCAAATTCTTCTGTTACATCCGGTATTTTTGATATTAAGCCGCGATCTGTTTGAAGAATGTAGTCTTCCTTACGCGGTTTTGTTTTTCCCGTTTCTTTATTGATAACGTTCCACACAGCTTTAATTTTATTTTCAGAGTTTTTAATTTTTCTTGATAGAAAGTTAGATTTTGCTGATAAACAAACTTTTTTAAATATCTTCGAATATTTTTTAACATATTCTATGAACCCGCTGTCAAAATTTATAATCTTTTGTTCATAAAGAGAAAACAATTTTTCTCTACTTTTATAAATACCAACTGTTGCCCAATCACTAAACTTAAATTTTTCATTAACGTTGACAGTTTTACTCTTAAATATTTCGTCAAATTCTTTACTAATAATTCCAAAAAAGCTGTTATAGAATTTATTAGCTTTCTCTGTGTCGAAAACTGTAAGCGGCAGTTTTTGACTTAAGACATTTTTATATTTGTTTACTCTCTGGACTGTGACGGGTCTTGTTTGAATTGTAATTTTTACTCTAGTTTTTCCAAAGGGAAAATGCACAAGCTGACCGCTGTGATCTGATTTTAAGCAATTAATAATACTGTGTTCACTATATTCACAATTTAAGAAAACGTTATCAATACATGACGCTGATGTTGACGTGACTCTAGTGGGCTCATGAAATATGAAATCTAAATTAAATGATTTAAACAAACTAAGAAATCTCGTAGATAAATTTTTCTTTTCAAGAATATCTATATTAAAATCTCCGCATACAATAACTGACTTATTACTTTTAGTCAAAATGCTCAAGACATCCTCCAAAACATTTTCAAAAACGGAAAAGTTCTCATCGCATGGAGGTCTGTACACACATAGTACAATATGTTTCTCCAACTCAACACAGGATAGTTCGGCATTTCTTTCAATCGAAAGCCCGACTACGTCTTTACGTTCTTTGGCTTTTAAGTTACTACGAACAAGTATAAGTGAGCCACCACACCGAGCGGTCTTTCGGTTGAAAGAACTGGCTAAATGGTAATTATCATAGCTGAACATCATTTGATTTTCTTTGAGCCAGTGTTCAGTGATACAAAATATGTCAACGAAATATTTATCCAAAAACATCTCTATTTCTAGTTCTTTGCCGGAAAAGCCTTGAATATTTTGATGTACTAATGACAAAGTTAGTTCTGACTTTCCCGTTGTCTTACGCCTTAATTTAAATCGAGAGATCGAGAACAATCGCCAGCCGCGGCCCCGCGGGTCGTACTCGCTGGTACGCTTAGCGGCCGCGCTGTCCCCGCGGCGCCGCAGTCGGCGGTCGACTCCTCCGTCGTTAAACAAGTTATTACTGACTGAATACAGTCGGTACGGTGAATAATACTATAAGCTAATAACTTAGCTAGTTGCCGCTTTTGTCTATTAGATAGAAACATTCTATCGTATGTCAGTTTAAAGTTACGAACAAAACTGTTCGACTCAAAATACAAAATATAGTCAGAATGACTACATGTTAAGTTGTATATGTACATATTCAAGTTAAATAACTTTTCGTTATAGTATTGCGATTGGTTGACACAGTACGGGAAGGCGCAAAAAGTAAATTTACATTTGGTTTTTTTGCTAATTGCAATTAAAATGTCTACACATTTTTTTATTTCCAATTTTGTCATGTGTAAGCTATCCCCTAATAAAATAATCACAGAGGTATGCTCGTCTATACTGTTGTTATTTCCTATAGTATTTACAATTCGTTCTAGAGAAGCATTCGAGTAACATAAATTTATTGTACTATGCCCCAAACATTTTGAGATCATGGGCCCAATGTCTTTCCCAATACCATCAGAGTATACGAAAGTTTTTTTGCCTAGAACTGTCGATGTTCGTATGGAGGATACCGGTGGCGACGGCGGCACGGTGCTCTGCGACTCGTTGAGGGCCCCAACTGAGCGCGACGCCGGCGCTGGCGCTGGGGGGTGCGGGCGGGTGCGGCGCACGCTCGCGGGGGCTGCGCCGCTCTGCTCGTGGCAGGGCGCTCGCGCAGCCTCAGCTTTGCCGTTGGCGTCCCGGCTGGACAGCGGCGACGTGCGGCGCGCGCGCCGGCGGCGGCGGCGGCGGCCGCGGCGCGACGCCGGCGACTGCTCGCAGGAGGGCGTGGCCGCAGGCTCAGCGGCGGCGCCGCTGTCCGTGTGCTGGGACAGGTTCTCGACCGTTGATACAGCACAGCCATGATCGTAATCACCTCTTTTGCCAGGTGATGTTTCGGCAAGGCTCGTCAGATCTACTGCAGAAGTGTCTAGTAAATCTGTATCTTCAGAGTCCTCTAAGAGTTGACAGGTTAAAAATCGATTAGCTGTACTGAGTTGAATCAGCTCTGATGTCGCCACCTGTAGTTGCTCCAGTTCAGCTGCAGTGGTTTTTTGCTTCTCGCAGATTTCCTCTAGCTGACTTTGCAGTTCTAGGGTCTGGTTTTGTAGGTGAATATTTTGTCTTTTCAAATCTATTGTAGTTTTAGATTTTTTTAGGATTGAGATTTGCTTCCTAGACTTTTCAATAATTTTTTTCAATTTAAAGTATTTCCTGATCTTACGGCCACTACTCAGTTGAATGTGAGTACTATGAGGTATTTCGTGGCTGCTTGCCTGCATCTCCTCTCGCAGTGTTATTCCATGCAGCAGCTGGAGTTCCTGTTCGGTCCTGTGGGCAGCGAGCTGTGCGTGGGCCTCCCTTAGCTGCTGGTCCAGGAGTTTTATTCTGTCGAGGGCCGCCTCATGTTGAGCGTGGAATTCACTGAACGAGTCAATCTTTCGTTGCTGCTGGTCCAGGTCATTTTGCGCCTCATCATACAGGCTTCTCAGCTGTGTCAGGCTGGTGGTGAGGGAGGTCTGCTTCGCGCGCAGCAGCCTGAGCTCGACCTCGTTCTCGTTCCGCTCGGCCAGCAGGCGGTCCGCTAGAAGCTGGGCTTGCTTCAGTTCCTCCGCTTGCTTTTCTGCTTTCATTCTGCGAGTTGTGACAGTAGACAGCATTTTGACGCAGGCACTGAAATTTGATACAGGAAAATAAACAGTATCAATATCTACTTTTTAAAATAAAATGTGAATTATTAAAAAAAAAAAAATTAAATAAAAACAATGTCTAATCAGTCTATATAACAGAATTACTAAACTTATTTATCTGGTAGGTAGGTAACAGTCTAGTTCCTACTACACTAATATTATAGATAGGTACGTGCCTTCTCGTTATTTCTAGGCCGACAGGTAGTCTGCCGGTGCTCTCGCGCAAGTAAACAAATCGTTGCACACTTACTTGCAATACTAATTAAATCGCGATTTATCCGTGATAATCAAAACAAAATACGTAAAATACACATAAAACAGTTATCTATACACTGAAAAGAGTACTGATTTGTAACGTTTAGTGTTTGTGTCTTTTTAAAATGGAAATGTTTACCGATTGTGAGGTTATGTGTCGAGAGATATTGTGTTATTTACAAATTGCAACAAAAAAATAACGTGCTGTGGAGTGCAATGTTTTGTGTAAGTACGTAGGTAGTTATAGAAAACAATACTCCCCAGTAAAAGTCCAGTGTTCGAATTTTGAATCCGTTATACTCCTTGACACTCGCTGGCTTGGTCAGATTTTCCTTCGTAATTATTTCTCTTCACACGACACAAAAACAGTATGACACTAATAGCCTAGGTATTTTGACTTCTGATAATCACGTTTTTATAATATTTGTATGAATTTAATGGTTTTAATAATTAAAATTTAATAATTAATATAATATTAAAGTCCGATATTTTAAATTTTCATTACTGCATTTCTTTCATGAATGAAGTCTGACGGAACTACGATAGCTCTAAAGTACGACTTTGACCTCAGTGGCTCAGTGAATGGTTGGAATGGTCTTGTATGCAGGAAACATCATAGCACACAGCACACATACCGGTGTTACTGGAATTCTCGGCTACAAAATTGCTGACTTACCCTTGCCACTACTGTACTGCAAACGTTAACATTGCATGCTTATAAGTATTAAGTATGTACTTATATGTATGTGCATATAGCAATGTAAAATAACTATACATGTAAGAGGTAACAAGTGAATGTACTGATTGAAAAGATGCATGATTGTCTAAATTGGACCAATTGGGAAGAGAACGAAAACACAAAACATAAAATATTTTAAATGAAGAAGATGCTTTGTACATATTTTTTTAATCCTCTTTTTCTACCTATACAGTAAAGTTGAGTACAAGACTCGGAGCTTTAAGCTGCTTGTTGTAAATAAACGATTTCGTCTGGTAAATGGTAAAAATTAAAAAATATATGTATATGTATATTTCTTAAGTTAGGTAGATGCTGCTTTAAAAGTTAATATCTTTAAAACTATGCCTCTTTTTCCAAGGAACTAGGAAGCTAAGCTACGATCGATACCCAAAAAATAGAGGTTTTCTTCATTGTTTTGAAAATATATTTTTAAAAATTAGAGGAAAGATGTTTACTTTTGTTTTCTTATTCACCTTTTATGAGCCCTCGTACTTTTTTACGGTATTCAATCTAATTCCATAGTAAAGGTCAGGTGCAATAGTTAAGACCTCACCCTGGGCACTTCATACAAATATCGCGTTATTGTTTACTACATAGAAATTTGACACTTCTCCATGTCTGTACACGTGTTAATGTGTGTGTGAGTATCTAGGGCTGCTTAGGCTAAGGCTTCTTGGTCATACCGCCTTGTCGTAGTTTAATCTTCTTTTTGTTATGTTGACGTTTTAATAAATTCATATTAGATATGAACATAAACAATAGACTTTTACAATAGACATTTTTAATGAAGTGAATACTGTTTACACGAGACAAGGCTGTATAGCTTTAGGAGCCATTACCTCTCTCCTTATTAAAATAAAATTGTCTTTGGTTTGCCAATTTCTTGTTAGAAGTCACAAAGGGGGGTGTTTCGAGTAACACAGGGGGGTGAGGTAGTCTTCAGAGAGAGTGGCAGGGAGTGTCCATACTGTATAATGTCCTTAAAATGTGGTTAAAACTTGACCTTAACATTTCGTCTATAGTAAAGATGGAAAGTCATCCCCTTGGTTGAACCATTAAGTCACAAGAAAATTACATTTCCTCAGAGTTTCCCAGTACTAAGATGAGCATTTCTCCGCTTGTTACAGAGCGATGTCTCGGTGGAAAGGCAAGATAAGGTAGCCGGCAGATGGCAGCAGTTAGCACGGCGATGTTCCGCCCCGGGGGCGCGTTTGACCCCTCACTGTACGGCACTCAGCGGGTAAGTACTGACAATGTATTATAGATGGCGCTAGAAGGTATGTTTGAAGTTATTTTTAACTGACTTCTGTAAAAAAACCGGCCAAGTGCGAGTCGGACTCGAGTTTGACAATGGGTTTCTTAGGGAAAGTTTTTTGTTATCTTGAGCACGTGTATGGCCTTTCGTATCAAGAACGAACTTAAAGTCACCCTAAAATAATTAGGACGTAACGCTAACATCGTCCTTAAATAGGTACCATACTTAAACAACTTTTAATTACATAGTACCTAGAGTCTAATAACGAAGATGTTCAGTGACTGATACCTACTTGCCGCTCACTGGCATGCCTTTCAAACTTACGGCTGGTCTCTAAAATCTAAGGAATTCCAACACTCTGTCCTATTTAATCTTACGTGAAATTTCAAGTATACTTTAGAATACTTACCCTTACCTTGAAATAAAACCACTTCATAAAGTATGTGAATTTGAATTTAATTTTTAACAATAACTTAGTTTGTGTAGTTTCCCAAACGGTCTGACTCCTGAAGTTTCGAGTAAAATTTTCAAATATCAATCGTTAAATCATCCCACCCGTTTGTCAACTAAGATACAGATATATTAAAAATAGGGCAGTGTGTATGTGTTATCATATCAGAGACAAAAATAAGGAAATAAATAATCTCAATGTTTACTCTACCATACATGGGGGGGGGGGAGCATCTACACTATCGTATGCTTCCTCTTCCGGCCCACCTATAATTAGATAGGCATTAATTTATAGTGATGCGCCAATATTCGAATAAACCGAATTTCGGCTTCGGCTGACTTCGATGACTTAAAAAGGTTTCTCATACATATATACTTCGCATTTTGGACACTCAACAAATATAACTATGATTAGATCTATAATATGTATTTTTTGTTAATTAGAGATTAATGCAGAGGTAAAATCAAATCAAAATTATTGTCACTCCTTTCTAATTGCACTGATTCTAACTGACATTCGGCTGAACTTAGGTGATCATTCGCTTAATTCGATATTTGGCAAACTCAAATTCGATGCATCACCACTAATTTATGAGCAGATAAAGATTTGCATTGAAAGTTACATCACTAAGTAAAATGAATTCTTTAAAGTATTTGCTTTGATTGCTGCCAGTAAACAGAGAGAGAATGTTGTCATAACTTTCTGTCGTAAAGCAATAAATATTAAATAGTGACACCAGTCTGCACAAATCAAGAATAATTAGGGACTGGTTGTAGTATAGAATTTAAATTTTTGATTAATAAACATTAACTAACCATTCACAAGGATTTTCAGAGTTTCAAAGTAAATGTACACAAATAGTAATTCGGGACTTATCTAAAAACATAAAATATTATGTTCTGTGATTAGATACCTACTCATTTTGAAGAATGGAAAAACTAATGAAAACCTACTTGTAGGTCACATACAAAGGGTAAAGCCTTTTTTAGTCTGAGTACACAGGACTCGGATTAATCAACAACCCGATTCATAAAAAACACAGAGGAAAAATAAATACTTTCTTTTTTTTCTTCACCAAAAAGTTTGCAGTTAGGTTTATTGCAACTACTGGCTGGTTTGTTTATAAAGTGCCGTACAAACATCGGAGCTGGCTCGTGGTTCTGTGACGTCGACAAACATGACATGACTGATGTTTGGTCAACCCGTAATCAACAAACGTATAACTTTTGAGTACTCGTCAAAAAGAACGTGAATATTTTTGCTAACAAAATGGCATATTTTTATTTTAGGATTTTGCTTAAGCCCATCTCTAATCCAAAATAATATGTATTAAATCTTTTTAATATTTAGGAAGATGCTGTTAGTACATTTTATTTAAAATCATCACCTTTTTCTACCACTCGAATTTTATACACTCAATATTTCGGGAAGTGTTAGTGAAGTGAGAAAAACGTCGAGTGTAAAAGAATCTCACTTGAACACATTGTTTTCAAGATAACATTTTCAATACTTATTTAACACAATTTATGTCATTTCTAGAATTAGGAGCTTCAGCTTTTAGTTCGCTTTTTTTAAAAATGTATTCCTAATTCAATTAACTCTTTTAACCTCTTTAAAAACTGCATATTTAGTCCGTAAAAATGCACTTAACGGTTTACAGTCCGCATTAAAAGCCAGTCACTCCCGCTAGTTTTATGACGTAGCCAAATAAAACAAATGCTTGAACTCTAGGGCCCATTGACACGCGAGAGGTACTCACCAGGAAGGCTCTCCGACCTTAGACCTTACCCCCTTTTCATAAGGCCCCAATAGATGGGTCAAGATGTCTGCCAGTATTTACTGGAGATATTTGCCGTAAGAAACAATAACAGTCACTTGATGTCGAGTGCTGTTGACTTTGCTGTTGAATGACTCAAGACGGTCGCTGTTACGATTTTAATGAGAATATCGATCAGATACGAAGCCTTCTTGCATTTTATGTGGAAAGGATTTATATATCCCTCTGCCATACTTCAGATTCAAGTGTACGATTGTGTTGTTCGATTTTATAGGCTACGTATAGGTAATAAAACTGCCGATCTCTACGAGTGTATGCAGCAAGTTTTTATTTTTGTCATAAAATATCAGAATACTAAAACAACTACAAACGTTTGAGTATCATGAAATTTGGATTCGTTGTAAAAGTAAATATACGTATTTTGCTAAGAGAGTAAAGAGAAACAAGTTGTTAAAATTATACCCTCCGTTAGCACGGGTAGTCGAGGTAAATACAATATTAAAAAAGTATATCGATACTTCTGGGCTCAAAGGACATATACGCCTTAGTTCTATTTAGCGTATACGCCCTTTGAGCCCAGAACTATCGATATTATAAATAAATTTTGATACTATAAATACTTTTACAAATATTTTACATATCGTATGCAGGCGAACGCTGAATAGAACCTCATCCTATCCTTGTTTAATTTCTAAAATTTAGAATCCCAACAAAAGCTAAAAGCATCATATCTAGCAAAACAGAAGAACAGATCCCTAGAACACCTAGGTCCACTGTCCAGCTCTAAATAATGTTTGCCGTCTATGTCAAGTACTGGGAAGCTTAGTCTAACAACAAAGGACTTAACCCATGCGAATATAGGAAAAGCGTCCAGATATATCGTATGTGTAAATAACTTTATTACCAGATAATTAATTAGTAAAAGTTTGATAAATAATTAAAGTTTCTGCGTTTGATTAAAGTTAAAAGTTATGAAGTTAACAGAAAAACATATTCTTGCAGTATATTTTGGAGATAGCAATAATGGCTTAAATTTTTATAGAAAAAAATGTAAGATTAAATTTCCCTACACAATAGTAGGATTGAGTACATATCGATGGGAGAAAACGGAAACGCTTTAAGTAACAGTATTCCAACTTTGCACTTACATCGTTCTCGTTTTCTCTCATCGATATTATATTGAATAACGTTTTCTTAAGATTATTATAGAGAACTTCTAAATTATTACTCATAAAAGTAACAAAATTATGTATAAATATATCCACCTCTGCTGTAGAAGTCAAACAACTTTAAACCACTGAACCGATACGTATTAAACAGATAACAACCATAAGAATTAACCTTGCTTATCTGATTGAAATTAAAAACAAAACAGGGCAAGTGCGAGTCGGACTTGCGCATCAAGGGTTCCGTACCATCGTAAAAGAAACTCCAAAAAACACGTCTCTTGCATGGGGCCCCCTTTAATTTTGAAATATAATTTTTTTTGTGACTATAGCAATATAAAGTCTGTGAGCATTTTAAGCGTGTACCTGTTGTCATTATTAAGATCGAACAAAAGCGGCCAAGTGCGAGTCGGACTCGCCCATGAAGGGTTCCGTAGCAGCAAGTAACATAATATAAAAGTTTTTGTAGTTCGTTGTAACTTGAATGAAAGGTAAATTGCGGTTTACGATTTATGACTTATTAAAAAAAACTACTTACTAGATATCGTTCAAACCAATTTTCGGTGGAAGTTTGCATGGTAATGTACATCATATATTTTTTTTAGTTTTATCATTCTCTTATTTTAGAAGTTACGGGGGGGGGACACACATTTTACAACTTTGGAAGTGTCTCTCGCGCAAACTATTCAGTTTAGAAGAAAATGATATTAGAAACCTCAATATCATTTTTGAAGACCTATCCATAGATACCCCACACGTATGGGTTTGATGAAAAAATTTTTTTTTTCTAAGTATGGGGAGCCCCCAAAATTTATTGTTTTTTTCCTATTTTGTGTGAAAATCTTAATGCGGTTCACAAAATACATCTACTTACCAAGTTTCAACAGTATAGTTCTTAAAGTTTCGGAAAAAGTGGCTGTGACATACGGACAGACAGACAGACAGACAGACAGACAGACAGACAGATATAACGAATCCATAAGGGTTCCGTTTTTTGCCATTTGGCTACGGAACCCTAAAAAACGCAAAAGAAACACGTTTCTAGTAGAGGAGCCCCCCTTTAATGCTTTATTTTTATTTATTTTTATTATTTGTTGTTACAGCGGCAACAAAAATACAAAAATACATACTCTGTGAAAATTTCAACTGTCTACCTATTACGGTTCATGAGATACAGCCCGCTGACAGACAGACGGACGGACGGTCAGCGTCTTAGTAATTGGGTTCCGTTGGCCTTTGGGTACGGAGCCCTAAAAACGCTTTCAGATCATTCCAACCGTTAGAGTGGTACGATACAATAAAAATACATAAATACTTACTACTTACTTCACCGGCTCCGCGATCCAAAGACGATCTTGGCCTCCGACACCAAATTCCGCCACTCTTTCCTGTCCTGTACCACATCACGCCAATCACATCAAAATACATAAATAGACTTTACACTTATTGCAACCTCGTTTTGTATTGAAGACTAAATAATTAAGTAAATAAAATACTCGAAATGCTTAGGAAACCTAAAATCTTGAATCTTGGTAAACCCGCTTCCATCTACGGCATCATCATCACTTACCATCAGGTGAGATGATCCAAGGGCTTACCAATTGAGGGTAAAAAAACTTAGGAAACCATAAAAATACAAATGAAAAATAACAAACAAACATTTTATTTGTTTCTCACAGTATTTATTAGACAGTGTATCGAAGAAATATATTAAGTCGTAAATAAAACTTGTTACAAAGTCTGTTGTGACCTGCAGTTTACCTAGTTTAGATCTAGATTGTACTGAAATCGCGACTTTAATTGTGTGGGAGAATTTTAAGCGTTTTATGAAGTATAAATACATAAGAGTATTGTGTTAGCTTGTTTTAGTGACGCAACACAAGAAAAGTGAAATTCATTTTACATGAGTATATTCAATTATTCATTTAATAAGTATAATTTTCTAAGAAGTCCCGTGAACATATTGCCATGAGAATGTTGACTTGAAAACACACAAATCATTGCCTTTTATGTTTAATTGAGTTGGTTGTACTGGTTTATTTATTAAAATATTTACTTGTGTTATGTATTATTTTTTAAATTTATTCATATATTATAATAGACAATGGAATTTAGAAGCCAAAGTTAATTTTAAGCAATGTTGTAAAAAAAGTTTAATCCATTGACCGCTACGTTTTTTCTACTTTCATGTCGTAACGCCAGGGATTGAGGATCGCAACCATCAGGAGGTCAAGTCAGTGAGAATAGTAGATTGGGTCCGAGTTAGGTACATCTTTTTCCATTTCCGCCACGCTTCGCTATGAGAAATCGTGCGACAAAAATATATGAAAATCTCAAATCCTGTCATGTGCGGCACGAGAAACAGTTGACTGTGGCGGTCAAAGGGTTAAAATAATGACCAGAAACCTGGTTCCACGTCTATTTTGTTACGCCCTTGTGAAGTCCATACATTTTCTCTTGATGAATTCCTTCGTAACCTCACGAATTAACTCAAACAGCAACAACAAAGCCAGACACAGTTTTTGAAACAAAGCCATCTTCTATTATTAATGATGAAAACGGGCTGAGTTACCATGAGTTAATTAGTCTATAGTGGTCGCTTTGACCCACGGTTGCGGTCGATTGCGGTCGAACGGTTGAAAATTTGTACCGAATTTAACGTGCGACGTGTAAACGGTTATCATATTTCACGTTAATTAACGGTCTATAGTCAGTAGTGTTAGGTGATAATTTACTATAATGGCTTAATTCAGATAATTAAGGTTTTAACTCTCTGTGGTCTTGTGATACTGAAGTTATGAGTTACAATAATTATTCAAATTATCATTCTGAAATCGTGAAAATGAAAGTCAAAGTAGGTATTCTTTCTTTGTCAAAATTTATAAAAGTTTATTTTATATTGTATTGTAATTTTTTTGTCTGTGTATGGAATAAATCTTATCTTAGTTTCATCCTTTGGTATCAGTGTAGTGTCACTCCAGTTGTTGTCACGTCAATACAACCTTGTACGTGATATTGACGACATTGTCACACGGTGACAAACATCAACCGTGCGCGATAGCCTAAGTTCAATGGACAAACATGTTGCATAGTTGCATGCCACGAATCATTTACACACATGAAAATGAAAATATTTTATTTGAAGTAGGTAGCAATGTATACTTTTCGAATATCATTCTTTTATCTACCTAATATGAGGTTCCTACCACTCGGAACTCGTATACCCACCGTTTCGGGAAATGTTTGCGGAGTGAGAAGAAACGGCGGGCCCTAACACATTTTTTAAAAAATGTCTTATATTCTATTACATCTTAATGTTAGATCAATAAATGAATTATACAATGTCACGTCTTTAAATAAAATATGAAAAATAAGAAAAAAGAAAGAAAGGATTCAAAAGAGATAAAATAAAAAAAAAATTGTAGCTTATGACTAACAATTCCAAAAACCAATGACAAGAGCAGGCCAGTTCATACATACATGCATTATCAAGATTCGCTCAGATAACCGTATAAAATACCTAAACAAAAATATTAACGGCTTCTACTCATGAAACTGAACAACTTTCCCCAACAAACATTTTCGCAAATTCGCAAAACAAGTTTTAGACTCCTCATACTAATTGAACAACTTCATCCACCAATTTTGTATGGGAAGTCAAAAAAAACTTTTGCGAATTAGTTATGGGTTCCTTGGGGAAAGTTGTTCAGTTTTATGAGTAGAAGCTACTGGTAATTTTTTTTCAGCAGCTATTTTAGAAGGACCCTATATATGCATCTTAAATTTTTTGGCCCTTTTGCCTTAACACCGGTGCTGTCCACATTTACTGTACATTTTCTAATGTTAATGAATCGTATAAAGATCTCATTTCGTACCTCTGTTACTGAATTCAGTTACGTATAGTTTAATTGATAAATGCACTGTACATTGCAGATTTTAATTAATTAACGAGCAGTTTTGTTGGTTACTAATGTGCTTCGTATATATCAGTGTCATTTGTTTTATTCATTGGCATTATATTGTGCAGTTAGGTGAAATAATCTATCCGATAATGGTGAAATTCGAGCAATTTGTTTTTGAAAAATCAACTATACGTAATGATCTTAATGCTATTGTTATACCGTCATATAAAACTGCTCGGTTTTAAAAGTGAACGATTTCGGACATCATTTTCAATGGGATTTCCGATGCGGAAAAAGAAAACGATAATCTAGCAGATCTTTTAAATTCGCTGAGATTTAAAAAAAAACTTAACTAACAAGATTAAAAACATGATAATGAAAACCCGCTTTAAAAAATACATTTATAAATGCCAAACCACAGACAGGTAGACACATAACGAGATTTAAAAAAACTGCACTTATATTGACAAGAACACACCTTAATGCGTTAATTTATTAATCAGAAAATTGTATATTTAAGCAAGCAGAAATTCAAATTGTAACCTTAAAGGTCATTAAAGTATGCAACATACTTGCATTCAGGACTTACATAAGTTCTAGACTTCGCGTGTTCACTTTCATCTAGGAATGCCGTCGCCATCTTGTGTTGCCAGCTTAGCATGTAAATACCTTGTGCTGCCAGCCTAGCATGTAAATCCTGAGTGTTAATTGTCCGACTATTAGCTTGATAGTGAATAGCATAAGACATGGCAATTTCTCGCATGTGTATGCTTGCATTTTAGCGTACACACGACAAGAGATGTAAGGGATACTCTCAGTATTCTGATTGAATTGAAATTATTCAGATTATTTATTTGCATATAATAAGTACAGTTTAAAGGTCACAAAAATAGGTAAGTGTCATCTGTTTTGCTAATGTTTAGTTTATAATATTACCTTTTTTTAAATGAATAAATTGCATTTTTTTTACCTCCCCTTCCAAAATGCAGGAGGTTCTCGATGCGACTGTATTTTTTCATTATGTTACGTGATATCTTCGCCGATTGTGAACAGATTTTGATTAATTTATTTTGTATTCGATACATTGTGACTCAAGGGTGGTTCCATGTAAATTGTATTAAAATTGCTACAGTATTTATGAGTTTAAATTTCTATTTATTTTCTACTTTTTTCTTGAATAACAACTATTTAAAGTTGTCATGGTGTTTGTATGGATGATCAACGTTTTTGCATACTGACTATGGGTCCTATAATACAATTAAGGTTATAAATTCTAAAGATCTTTCTTGGCCTCTAATATTGTTAGATCACATAAATGAAATATAAAAATCTTATGTTTAGAAAAGTTACGTAAGTCATTATAAACCAAAACTGTTTCCTTCCGGAACATATCTATCTTATGTCAAGTATATCAATACATCTACATTGCATCTTGTTTATTTAACACCTCAGTTAACACTTACATTAATTTACGTAACAGCATGTCGGATATCCGATTTTTAAAAGCTTTAAAACCGGTCTCAGAACCGATCTCCCAGCCATCTCCATTCAGCTTTTAACAATAACGTGTTTGCTAAACGTATACAAAACGGTTAGAATTTGGTTGCGTAAGGCGAAAGGTGGACCTTCCGCTACATGACAGGTGTGGCTAAATTAAATACTCAATGTTGACAGGCTTTAGAGCCAACTCAGACTAGCACGGAGTCGAAGTAACAAAGAGATTTTATGTACAAACATGTAAGGTGTTTCAAGCATTTAATTTAGGTGCCGAATAAGATAAAGAGCAAATAAAATTCAGCGTGAGATCAAGTGAATTTTATCTCATTACAAGATCATTAAAAAAAAATACATCATTAGTATTATGACGACGACGACGTCGCTAAGTTGAGTCTGTTGATGTTTATACTGCGCATCGATTCGTTTATGCATCAGTATGAAATGACCCTTGCTACGAAATGGCTTTCTATTTTAGAGGAATTGGCATTTCGAATTAGCAGTTGTTAATAGGCTGGCGACAGTTCCAATGAAACGCTTGCTTAGTGTTAAATTAAAATGATTATATTTAGTACAAATTTCCATTTGCAATACGGAATTATTTTTCATTTGAGTTTTACCAAATCATCTATAAAGAAAAAGAGTACCGAGATCGTAAAAATTGATGCGTTTGAATATAAAAAGTTTACAAAAGGACTCCTGTGATAAAAAATGATACATATATAGGTATACTCGCAGTTGCTGCACTTTTTTAATCATATATATTATTTAATCTTTTGAGTAAATAAATAACTCTTTTATTAAGGTAAGAAGAAAAGATAAAGAGCGACAAACACAACCCTCCTTTGTCTGGTATTCGGAAAAAAATATACCTATCATACAATATTAACTCCCTTTATGCCATTATGAAGAAAAATACGGCGGATACATTACCCTCCCTACAACGAGATAACATCTCTGCTTAACATTAAACACGAAAATAGGGTACCATTTAATCTTTGCTTCATTAATTTACGATAACCAGCCAACGATAATTACAAGGATGACCTAATATTTGCAGATATTATTAGAAGGTACATGGGTAATAATGGAATATTTGTGATAATTATAATGATTGCCATTAAAGCTTGAAGCGATTTAATCAAAGCGCCATTTTAGCGCGATATGTGAAACAAATACGATTTTATGCTAGGATGAAAAAACAAAATGGACAAATTTTTACAAGTGTGATACATATATTGAAGCTAAACATAGACATAAATTACTTTTAAAATAGTTTTAATTTCAAGGAGGGTTTCAATGAAACTGGTAATTTTTCCTCTTAAGATTTCGAATACTGTTATGCTATTTTAACAATGTGCAAGTTGTTTAGTTTAATAGAAGTTTAGTTTTAAACAATAAAAGGCACTTGTTTAAAATTCATGAAACGTTACATGAATGAATTCATGAATTACCGTTGCAATTTTAGAATTGCATTTTCGGCAATTCTTTTCGTCTACAAATATGCAGTTTTAGTTTTATTATGATATTCCGATCTCTAACAAAAATATTCAACTAAATAGTTAATTTATTTTATTTAGTATAATTTATTTATTCAATCACAAACATAATTACGTAGGTACTTAACTAAGCAGTTCTTTTTTATGCCAGAATGCGGTTTTCGTCCATTAAAATACAGGATGCACACTTTTTGGTATTGCGCAGCATATTTTCCCGCGAAGTCCCGGGCATAATTAATAGCCTCTATGTTAATTTGAGCTCTTAAATTTGCAGTATTTAAACTCTACTGCTGTCTAGAAATAATGGAATGCAAACATAAGGACAAAGTAAACCTTAAATTGTTATAAATCCCTACCTATATTGCTTAGATAGTTAAACAGAGGTAATTATTATAATTCATTTATTTTAGGCAACAAAGCCTATAGAATATATATATGTAAATAATTTATATTTTTTAATTTTTTGTACTGTTGAAACTAAAGATTACTCGTTATAAAATTAAAAATCATTCAATAGCATTTGGTGCAAGTCTATGATAAATATGTATTTGTGGCAAGAAAAGCTATGAAAGAGAAAAAGGATAAATTATCTTTATAGAAATAGTACAAAATCAGTTCTTTATGTGAGATGCATTGGTATCACAGAACATTTAATAAACAAATTGGTATACTCTTTATTTTAAACATAAAAAATAACAACATTAAAAAAGTACAATAATAAAGATGCAGTACTAGAAAGTAAACACAAAAAGGAACAACAATAAAAAAGTACAATAATAAAGATGCGGTACTAGTCAAGGTATTAGATCAATCTGGACTTGGCCCTCGTGTGTGGAGTATGGCTTAATCTTCCCAAGTTATGGGAAGAGACCCGTACCCCTGCAGTAGGGACGATGTGGGAAGTTAACGAAACGTTACTAGTAAAATGAGATACAGCAACTCACTCGAATATCTAATAAAAAAGCTTGCGGTACATACTATGTAAATACAACATAAATGCACTGTTATTCAAATACGGTTAAATCTATATCTATCAACAACATCATTACTACTTATGCCTTACATCATAAAACTATCACATTCGACACAAGAACTATCAATAAAGAGTACATTAGCGACTTGGTTCTAAAACAGTTATAATTATTATAAAACCCCATTATTATTGTGAATAAACTAATGCTAACGACGTAGTTAGCTTATGATGGCGCTTTAGCGTTAGTTCTTATAAGAACCCATCGGTTTTACTGAAGCAATCATGAAGTTGCGGTATGTCTTCTACATATATCCTATTCATTAGGTTGGTAACAAAGTTACGCATATTCCAGTGTGATCAGTCAGCTGCAAAGATGTGATAGTCGCAGTTATATAACTATTCAAAGTGCACAAGCCACACTTGTAACCAGTTCAGGCCAGTTATCACTAAAATATAAAATAAAAATAAATAGTATGCTTATGCCATCTTAAAGGTGTTCGTAATCAACTCAGTAACTTCTAACGTTTACTATACCTACTAATCGTTTCAGTTATATCGTACTAATTGCAATACCACAATTGAAAACGAACGTTCAACAAACCAACAGTAGACGAAAAACTGGACGGTTTTTAAAATCAAAGCTCTGTTAATACTGCGTTTGCGCGGACTGGCCGCGTCGTAATTCGTTTTACTCTGACGCCACCCTTATATCAAACGGGATGCGTTAATGATAGTCTTAAGCTATTTAACCGTTCTTTCTTTCTCAAAGGTTATTGTTCTTTATTGCGTATTGTAAACATACTACACTTAAATTAAATGGTAATAAATCACAATGTATTGTTGTGTTTAACTTAAAAGAGAAAAGCGGCCAAGTGCGAGTCGGACTCGCCCATGAAGGGTTCCGTAACAGCAAGTAACATAATATAAAAGTTCTTGTAGTTCGTTGTAGGTAAATTGCGGTTTACGATTTATGACGTATTAAAAAAAACTACTTACTAGATCTCGTTCAAACCAATTTTCGGTGGAAGTTTGCATGGTAATGTACATCATGTATTTTTTTTTGTTTTATCATTATCTTATTTTAGAAGTTACACACATTTTACAACTTTGAAAGTGTCTCTCGTGCAAACTATTCAGTTTAGAAAAAAATGATATTAGAAATCTCAACATCATTTTTGAAGACCTATCCATAGATACCCGCATGGGTTTGATGAAAAAATTTTTTTTGAGTTTCAGTTTTAAGTATGGGGAACCCCCAAAATTTATAGTTTTTTTTTTATTTTTGTGTGAAAATCTTAATGCGGTTCACAGAATACATCTACAACAGTATAGTTTCAACAGTATAGTTCTTATAGTTTCGGAAAAAAGTGGCTGTGACATACGGACGGACAGACAGACAGACAGACATGACGAATCCATAAGGGTTCCGTTTTTTTGCCATTTGGCTACGGAACCCTAAAAAGGAAATCTGTGTACCATGCTGTGGCTGTTCTGATCTTAAACTGTGGCGACATCTATGGTGCTCACCAAAAACTAACCTAGAACGTGATATCGAAGTTTCTTACGACGACGTACGCATATATACGTAATACAAATTCCAACCAGTGACGGCTGGACCATGGCCGGTCCCCAGGCATACCACCTCGCCTGGCGGAGGTACCTCCCTTTTCCTCCGAAGAGCAGTCATCACACCGTTCTTACAAAAAAATTAAACAATATTAGGAGTTTAATCACTTCTCTGCTTGATAACTTGTCGGCACATTTCCTTACGTCAATGTATCATGAATGTTACGACAGGTTTGGTCTGGTTTAGTTTTATTGCCCCACTGAAAGTATTCTTCATCTACACAAGTGTTTTATATTCAAATCTGATAAGAACAACACTGTAAACTACATCAATATAGCGTATTCTCCAGAAACAGCACAGGTACAGGTATATTGTAGTCTCTAGAGATTTTCGTTTCTTATGCATACGTCTACATTGTATTTATTTTGTCCCAGCGTCTAGTTTGTAGCTTTTTCGCTGTACGAAATCGGATTTCTCCTACTTTTTCTATGAAAAAGGCGAAATTTATTTGGAATACGTAGAAAGAAAAACGTCCTCTTGTCCTGTGTCTGATTACTACGGTTCGTGTAGTACCTAGTTCACGATTGTGAGCGGCTCTTCAAAAGAAGATTGAAAAGGTTCGGAACAATGCATATTTACGAGTGTTCATAGATTTGAAAATACCATAAAAATGCTCATAAAGGTACAGATGTCAATAGGTGCCAGTAGCAGGTCTTACGGGTGAGCCGTAAACTATCTTTTATGATAATAGGTACTTAAAATACCGGTCAAGTGCTAACTGAATTTACGTATAGAGGGACCTGTACAAATGAATAATATTAATGTGTGTTATTTATTTAATTGAGTGTTTTTACTAAATTCTGTTTGTTATCCAGGGCGCAAGTTAAAATAAAATAATTGCCTGTACATTATTAAAAATAATGATAGATAAAACTGAAAAAACCTTCGCAATCAGAGAGAAAATTTTAACTTTTGTTTTAAATTTTTAGGATATCCTTCATAATTTCAATAACCTATACAGACAGACGGACAGACTGTCTGAATGGTAGAAAAGGGAAGGCTTAGTATTACTAAGAGCCTCATTGTCGGTAAAATTTGGGTAAGGAACCATAAAAACTACCCTCATTAAGGACTTTGCCTTTTCTCTGATTATGTAACAGCATACACTGATAGCAAGAGATATTTTAATCACAAAAATAATCTCTTGGAAAACTTTTTACAAAACCTAAACACAATATTCCGGTAAAAGCCTCAGAAACTGCAATAGAAGCCACAAAAATGTAACCCACATACTTAGTTAAAATTGCAACTCTTTTGTGAATGAAAAATTGTGTTCGTAGCGACGTGTTACGCGAAGTGAAAACTATTAAATGTTGGGAGGACAAAAAATGCAGTGGAGCGGACTTGTTTTATTTTGTGTCGTAAATAATAGCAGAAGCAAATGTAGTCTATTATATTGTGCTTTACTACGGTACAAAAAGTCGCTTCGGAATTTACTATTACAAACGATAAATTGTCAAGGTTTTTCGCTATTTTGACATAATTTCAATGTTAGTGATGTTGAAGCTAGAAATAGAATAGATTGTTAAGTATCTCACAAAAATTAAGAAATAATTATCCGAATAATTTGATTCATAGTCTGTGTTACTTAGCGGATCAAGGAAAACTTAATGACATTTCGCACTCCAAAATAAGTACATACATTGTACTGCTTTGGCTACATAATGTAACAATGAGACTTGTACTTCGGTAAAAAAATATATATCATTAAGGAAAAACCCCATAAGTACTAAAAATAGAGGGTTGATTTTAGTTCAGTGGTGATCATTAAAAAATATCATAGAAAATTTGCAAATAGACTAACACGTATATTACAAATATAATTTAGGATTGACTAAAGAAAATCTCTTCAAAAGTTTTACTTTTTTAATTGTACTGCTATTCAGTTGGACCAGTTAGCAATTGCCATGTGCCAAATTTAAACAAAAAAAAAGTTAATTTATCGCCACGTGTATTTCATTTAGTTGTCTTTAACGTACTGGACAGTGTATTTGTGTATTTTATTCTTAGGGTATTTAATGTTTTATTGCGACGTCTCGTGACATTGAAAACTGAATAAGAACAAAATAAAATGTGAATGAAGCAAATGAAAACACTTGAGATTGAAAATTTCCTAGAGTATTTCTCTTTCATTATCTTTGTCAGTTTGCTGATAACGGATAAAAATAACTGAGTCAATATTTTTTTTTCTTATGACATAAAGATTCTCGAGAATAATGATCTTCTTTTTCTCTCGAGAATAATGCTCTTCTGTTTCTTCACTTTTCTTATTATTTTTCTCTTCTTCATGTGTCACTGATAAATCTTCTTTAAGTTTTTAAGTGGTAGGTCATAGTTAATTTAATTTCATTAACTTATCTTTTAAAATAACTTTTCTCTATTGTGCTATTGGATATATCTGCGGAACTGTTATTTGTTTTGTAGTATTATTAACTACTAGCTAATAGATAGATGGCAGAAGAGTTAGACATCACACACTAATGAAACATGACATTAAAGCTCAAATGCCATTTATAATTTGATGTTTATTAAGAACCAGTTTGTCTAAAGATGATTTCATTAATTTATATTGACGTTTTGCATTAAATTGGATTATCATTTACATAGTTTGTAACTGATCAGATCCTTTAACAAATTATTGGTTTGATATTAATTACAAGAGACAGAGCAGAGCAAAATGCTTTATTGTGAGATAAGCAAAAGTTAAGATGTTGACGTCTGTAGTTTAATTAATATAAATTACGCATTTAATATTTAATGTTATAGATTTAGTTGCATTAATAAGGGAATAATAGTGTAAGCTATACGACAAAAGTCCGGCTATTAAACCATAGAAGATTAATATATTAAAAGGTACACGAAAAATATTGAACTGATAATTATGGTAAAGGTTAAAGTGATATTCTGAAGGAATGTAAAAAGAAAAGAATAATTATCTAGTTTTTTATTGTATTCCAAGCGAAGCAGATTAACTACAACATTTCATATTTGTAAGTTAATTAAAACATAACACGATTTGAAGCATAGTTTTGAAATATTATGTCATTATGTTGTCAAAAGTTGTAACAGTCTTTAATACTCTTCTTGTTCTACGTAGCGTTATACAAGCTTAAGCCGGGGTCCGCTGTCCGACTTTATCTACTCCACTTGGCTTGATCTTCGACTTAAGATCCTCTCTTAGTAAAATATTGTTAAAATACTGGAAATAACAAAAATTCCTAAGAAAAATAAGAATGTGGTATTTAGATTATCGCAGAATAATTAAACATTCTTGCAATTAATTCGTCATGCGTGATCATACATTTTATTATTTTCCTTGATAGGTTATAAAATAAAAATCTGCTAAAATTTGCCATTTAAATCTATACAGGATGCCACGGCTAACATTTACCATTTAAACCTACATAATACAGGTTGTAACAAAAAGTGAATCAATACTTTAAGATGAGTTACTACAAAGTTCACTTTTCAGCTTTACTTTTCATACAAGTCGATCAGCTGATCAGGCAACATCGTTGGGGAAAATTCTATTGCCACTTCAGTTTCAGAAACAAAATTGTTTACTTTAGAATTCCTAATATAGTATCACTACAACTTTTGTTATATTTTAGAGTTCCCTGTGAAGTGGTGACTCTAATAATAAAAGATAAATTGAAGATTAGAGTTACGTTTATTAGGGGTATATTAAGGCGTGTCACAATGGGTGCTGGACATAGCACAACTGTCCGATGATGGCTATCTTAATAGTGAAGCTGTTTTCTGCTTACAAATTATTTGATACATAGGTACAATGTATATCTTCAATATCGTGTACAAAAAGAAGGATCAGTAATAAAATAATAAAACAAAATAAGACGCAAGTCTTCCCATAGCAAATGAAGTACAAAAATCCGCGGGCAATCTCGACTGCTATGGCCGCCGTAAAATTTATAGCAACAATAAAATGCGGGAAGTGGCGGCACCCGGCTAAAAGCGGGAATTATCTGAGGTAACGTTCACTTCCATAGTTTCGCTACACAGATGTACCTTGCTCTATGGTACAAGAAAACAGGAATCTTTCAACATCCCTTATGAATTATAATAATTCGGGACAAAGGCACACACGGTCATCTGGCACAAAATACGGCTCAATAAAACCTATGTACCTACGTCCTTCAAACATACTATATACAAAATATTATCACTCATCCCTAGGATTAAGGGCGTCACACACTAGGGCGATTTCATCTTACGATATCCACCACACTCACACAGACAGATAGGACAGATATTCAAGATGAGGCTTCAAACTTCACGGTCACCCCACTTCGTCCATGAGTGTGGTGGATATCCTAAGATGTAATCGCCCTAGTTTACAAATGAACCGCTCTTTTTTGTTTTTCTTTTTAAAAGCTTGTTTTCTGAGGTAAGTCAAGTGCATTACGTGGTCTGACAAAATGCTAACGTGTTTTTTTCGTGAAAATGATTACATCGGTAAATAACCCAAGATGATATCTTGGTGCATAAAAAATAAGATGTCATTTTTGTCTCGTCCTTTTACATCTTAGGTCACTTTTTTATAACAATTTTATCTTTGCTAAGACACAAGGTAATCTCAGTCGGTATACCTGCTTCTTGTACTTTGCCTTGTTTCGTCTTGCTCTTGTATACTGGGAACAACAAAAGGAAATTGTGAGATGGGATTTTTCAGTTGAGTATTTTTCCCTTGAAGGTGACTATTTGCCCTACCTTTGTAAATGTTTGTTACTCTACGTGTACCATTTCCACTACCTCCATGATATTGGTTAAGTGACTAGATACAGACATCGTGGGTTCGGTTTCTTTCAGAAATTGAGAGTGTTGGTACGTATTCAATAGTATATGTTAGAATTACATTTTATGTCTTTAGTTTAATTTGTGCTTAAGTATTATGTATTAGGGATATTTTAGAAATGTTTTGTTATCAATAAAGGTTGTTTTAGAATAAGACATTATCTTTTTTTCTTTTTACTTTATATTTTTGAACTGAAAACAACTTTTTTCCATGCTTACTTCAGCTGCTGGGTATAGTAAATGTCGTTTAATAAATTAACAAACCAAAATCGTAAAATCACAATGGAAAGTAATATTCAATATTATTATTATTTCAAACTTTGTAATTCTATTAAATTAAATGATTTTACTTTATAATGTCTATCTATTACCTAAACCAAAATTGATCTGAATAATATTGTGAACATCAATATGTCTGTTGTGTGTGCTATACCGTCAAAGCGAAATGATATTGAATTTTCCGATGCGATGTAAAATACGTTTATGGACACATCCATTCACAGACTGCGCTCCCAAGCCACAAGCACGCCAGTATAAATCAAAGTACATATAACCACGAAAACGCTATTAGTATTCAAATTTTATAAAAGAATATCGCTCACCAAGAATGTTATTGTATTGTTATAGGTTTTGTTATAACGTTATGTCGTGAGAGGTATATAGTCTGTAGAGTTACAATGATAGCAGATAGCTTTCGAAATCAGTTTCACTTTAGCTTTAGACCTTACAATGCAGCGGTTTATTTCATTATTATTATTATTATACTGTAGGAATTAACACCGCTCGTTCTAGTGGTTACAGCTGAATAGGCCTTTGGAAATTATGGCGCAGGTGGAACCAACTTCTATTGTGCGCAAACAAAATTATTATATTAGAATGTTTATTACAAAGGGTGTGTGGTGCAATATTTTTTGTTACAGTGTCTTAAGGCATGCTGCATGCAATAATTTTGTGGGACTTCCGCATAAACTTCTAGATTTTCTTACGATAGTAGAAAATTTAACGTTACTTTGGTATTTAGGATTGTATACGGCATGTTTATGTGTATTTTTGTTTGTCTAAAGATCTGTCTACTTAAGGTTTCTACGAAAAAAGTTGTAGGTAGTTTTTACAAAAAAAAGAATATCCACCGTCATGTAAAATTATGAAACATTCGTTTTCATTATATATCTATTAAGACAGTTTAAAATTCAATTAATACAATGTAGAGTGCCTAAGTTGTTGTTTAAGTATTTATCCTCATACAAAAACCACAGTATAAGGACATTATATAGTATGGACAGATCGGTCACACAGGGGGGTGAGGTAGCCTTTAGAGAGTCCTGCCACTCTCTAAAGGCTACCTCACCCCCCTGTGTGACCGATCTGTTACCATTTGTCAAGAGGTTTGTATGTATACAGCCTTTACTTTATTTGTAAAAGTCTAGCTAATAATAAAGAACAATGAGGGCTAATTGAATCTCGATTCAACCCTAGTCACGCACACATTTACATGTGTACAAACATGAATGTCTTTGTAGTGAACAATGGCTCGAAATTTGTATGAAGTAGGGTGTGATTAAAATCATGTACAAAACTCCACAAGCAAAACAAAAATGGTCCAAAAACTTGCACTTTTAACAAAATAAAACTGAAAGTTATTATTCCATTAACTACTTTCATGTTTATCTCAACGTCAAGAGAACTGGGGGAGATACAAAGCAAATTTTCCCTTTAAAAAAGAACCGTTTGATCTTAACAGAATCGTGAAACTGCATCCATTGAGGCGCTTTTTGTTGAGCAGTGAAAGTTTTAATTGTCTATAAATTATAGACTTGAACGGTTTTCTTTGGAAGCAGCTCTAGATGCACTCTGATAATTGTTATTGTCATTGACACTTTGCCGTAAAATAGATGGAATTCACTTCAGGAAATAGCGTCGTAATGATACACACGAAGGTGGCAATAGAAGGTAACATAAAGTGTTAGGGAAATGCTGATCTGTTCGTATAATAATAGTATGAAAATTTAAGTACAATAAATAAGAAACACAGACAAATCAATCCGTTGTATTATGGGAACCAGAAACTGATATTATATACACATACATGTGTAAATATACATATATACTTACATAATACACTCAGACACAGAACATACAAATCTACTCTCTACAGAAATGTTTGCTCTGGGCGGCAATCAAACACACGATCAGTAGTCAGAGCCGCTAACCACTGAGCCACCAATTCGGTCGACATATTCAAACGTGTTATTTTATTTTTTGCCTTTTTTTGTTTTTAGGAAATCGATATGGTATGATAATTACCAACTCACATATTTGCGATACATTTCTAGTGATTGTTTCAGTGTCAGACAATTAAGATGTCTTTACTTTAACGATAATATCCAGAAGTTCCCGTGACAAAGCTAAATAATGGGGATAAATAACATTGTTTGCAAGTGAAGCCGCGGGCAGAAAGCAAGTGAAAAACTAAGTGTACTACATTAAACAATTTTATTTAAAACTGCGGTTGAAAAGATACAAACTATTGCGCAAACGAGAAACAAACTCAGATAATTTTACTTCAATGTTGAAATCTTGCGGTTTTATTAACATTTATAGTATTATAGATGCTAACGTTCATGTCAGGGACATCTAGCGATTAGTTCTACTGTCTTTATAGGTCATTTCAAGTGATTCCAACTGTTATATTACCGGCGATACGACCAGTCTTAACGATTATGAGAGCCGCAAAATTGCTCTGGTGTGGTTCGCCAAGACATTTTTGTCTTATATTTTTCTTGATTTCTTCAACTTCAAGGATATTCTGAACAAATATAGAATTTGTTATGCTTTTGAATATATGTATATTTTACGTAAATTTATTATGTGTCTAGTATAATGTATGCGAAGCAGGAAGAAAATAATCTTTAGCAAAGTGACGTGTGGTGATTGAATTTCCAAAAGCGTGTCATTTCAAATTACCTACTAAGCGATCTTTGAAAACAAAACGTTAAGATGTTATTTATAAACGCGTCATTCATCTTCATGAGCGCATGCGGTATTGTGTATTATTTTTTCTTTGGCATTCCACATCTATGAAGCGTGATTTTGTCAATGTCAAGTATTTGGGAGAATCTTCATAAACAGATAGACAAACGAACAGACGGGCAACAAAGTGATCCTGTAAGGGTTCACTTTTCCTTTTAAGTTACGGAACCTTAAAAATTTTGAAAATATTATGTGAGTTTATGGATTTCTAAATAAAAAAATATAATCACAATGACTAGTTTCCTATACAACCTAGGTACTTAATTGCCTTCTATAGCATCTCCTTGAAACTACTAGAAAACCTTCCATTGGAATTTTACTGTAATTGACCACGCTGAATACGTTAAAAACAATCGACTTCAATCGCAACAATTCCAATTTTGCTATGTTTTTGTTGATTTTCTCAAAAACCGCTGAATCGATTTCAATAAAATGTATATATGAGACCACCTGTGAAGTATACTTTTAAACAAAAAAAGAATTTTCCAAATCGGTTCAGGCGTCTTCGAGTAATCGGTGAACATACATAAAAAAAAAGGATTCCGACGAATTGAGAACCTCCTCCTTTTTTTGAAGTCAGTTAAAAAAGGTCTAAAATTAAGCAAGAGTCAATAATGATTGCTCTAGAAAACGCTGTCGCTACCTTCTAATAAGCATTTCTATTAAAATTACGAACCTACGCGCCGTGAACGAACCCATTATGTCAGCTTCCCAATGTTTACCATAATGGTTTGTTATGTAAAATAATAAGGAAAATGTATAAAAAAATGTAAATTAGGAAATATCAGCTTAGCTACACACCATTGAAGATGGTATCTAATTTGTAGCTTAAGACTTGAGCTTAGAACAAATTTTACGGTTCTAAGATTCCTTTCCGTGTCACCTTTTGTAAATTTATTTAAAGCAAAATATCAATAAAAATAAATTTCGCTACTAAATAACTCTCAACAGAACCTGAACTAAACATCTTTGTTTGTTTGTTTGTAAACTCTTTATTGCAAAAAGAAATAAATATACAAAACTTTCAATCTTTGAATTAAAATTTCCAGATTCAAACTAACATCATAGAAAGTTCAGTCCGAATGTAGGTACTGGATTGCAAGGGCCAACACAGCTAGGGCTCTCTTAATAATCGAATAAAATACTGTAAATATAAAAAATACGGCGAAAAATTTGTGTATTTGTAACATCCCTAATTTCGTTCATTAAAAAAAACCGTTCCAACAAATCGGATTATTACGATCATGTACTCCTAATTGATAATAGTGAGCTTATAAGTCTTACAAGCTCTGAACAGTAGACTAACTATCGGGATCAACTTACACTGGATAGTGTAAACTCCTCTCTCAACCAAGGGTAATTTAATATGTGATGAAGTTGCAGTTCTCTGAACATAGTTGGAGCAGAAACCTTGTGAGGTGAACTCCTGTTGCAGTTATATTTGGAATTCAGGAGGTCGGCGCTCTATGTGACCATAATAGTCACATTTATGTGACTAGTTTTCCACCCGCGGCTTCGCCCGCGTTTACATCGTTTTTTTAACATTAAATTTAGAAATGATTGGTTCCCCATACAAATTTTTATCCCCTATTTCCCCTGTTTTATTTTAGCGAAAAAAGTTGCCTATGTCCTTCTCCAAGGTCCCAACTATCTCCATACCAAAATTTATAAAAAAATGTTCAGCGGTTTAGGCGTGAAAACGTAACAGACAGACCGACAGAGTTACTTTGGCATTTATAATATGTATTAATTATATATAGTTTGGATTTCACATTTATATTTAAGGTCTAAGGACGTTCATAAGACTACTGGGTTCATATGTGTGATCGGAACAGTGTTGCAGGGAAATATATGGGAGAACATAAGCCTTGAACATACCTTTAACACTAAAGGTACGTTAATGCAGTCATAGATTTTCAGAACCAGAGATTGTGTTTGTGGTTCACTTCAGGAGGAAACGCTACTGAAGTGGAATGGAAAAGCCATTGAAACAATTTCCAAAATATCTGTCAATGCTTTGAGTTGGACTCACTCCCACTCGTTGGACCGCTGATCTGGCGAAGGTCGCGTGAAGTCGTGGGATGTGGGCTGCAATGATGGCGTTGCCATAGAAGTTTGATTTTTCCACAGCAAGGGATTGCAGGCCAGAGAATTTGATATAGAGTTCAAGACATGTGTGATTATGAATATATACGGAACCCTCGGTGCGTGAATCCCACTCGCACTTGGCCGTTTTTTTATAAATCAAATATTTTAAATAATTTCAAAGCGCTAGTGTGCATACACCGACGCCCTCTTAACCAATATTTGTGTTCCTATTTCGCTTAATAAATTTTTATGACCCTCTCAGTTGGTTAGTAAATTTTTAGTCAGTTCTGAAAACTAGGTACACAGTTTCATTGGAAAAGTTTCCATGTTATCTTGGATCGTGTTAGTTTTCATTGCTTTTGTATCATTAACTTTGTTTAGGTGAACAAGAGGAGTGTTTTGAATTGTTAAACTGATATAGGTATATTGTTAAACTGGCGACTGACCTAAACTGAGGTTTAAATACAAATAAACTCAGGAGAGCATTATATACGGACTGTAGTAAACACGTGGGTTTCTTCTCGTGAAACTGAAATGTTTTTTTCCAACGGCTTTGGTAAAATAGCATATTGTTTTATGGACTTTTAATACTCATCATCATCAATGATGAGTAAAAATCAGCAATTTTTAGCATATTTAAACATTTAAAGACTACTTTTATAATATACAGATCGATGTTAATAAAAAAATAATTGAAACGCAAATCATTTTGCATGATCAGGACAAAGAGAATCAGTATTGTAATAATCGCCCAATGTCAAGATTATTATGCAAAATTATTTTTTTATTCTTTTTTATGCGAGGTTTTTATGCTAACTTGTTATGCCATAAGCTATTATGACATGAAATTTTATGCGATATAAAGGGCACCCCGTCTCCATTTCTGGAGCACGGGTTTTTTCCCGTCCTTCAATTGGAACCCGTACAAACTAGTATTAGAAGTTTTCAAGCCGCACTGTAAGGCCTCTGACGTGGGTAAATGACTGTTTAATAGTACTAACAGTCAGACCCGTCCAGGTTATAACCGTGTCTGTAGTAAATCAACCTGGGTGATCGACATGACCATACAAGCGGCAATGAGCCATGCCACGACCGCACTATCAACTTCTCTCTACAATTATGTGCGCGATCTGCATTAATTGTACGTAGTTTTGACGATAGCAAAACTAAAAGTAAAATTAATACCTGAGTCACGTTTACTCTGAGCGGCGATAAGCCAGCGCATTGTCCGACGTTGGTTTATCTTAATTATACGTGCTAATTAAAAATAAATATCCGAGCTAGGCGTTTGGACAAAATGAGTAAGAAAAGCTAAAGTTAAGCGTTGTTTGGGCACCTCTGAGGTTTTTACTTTAGATTTTATTTGAAATTGTCAAAAATCTAGATAAGTGGCTGAGTGGTGACTGACATGAAATCAGAATTAATTTCTATTAACTGTTAACTCACAAAGAAGAATATCCAGTGACGTTATACACAAAAACAATGATTTGCAGGCTTGCTCCAATTTTACCTGATGATGTTATCGAAACATTGTTGTTTACCGGGCGTCCTTAATTATTCTAAAAATGTTTTTATATTATTATTTTTATTTAGGATACAAATAGTCATTTACTTACGTTGCTAAAACTATTTAGTACTTACTTTAATATGTATTATCTTCTTAGGATAAACGAGAGAAACACGTTTATTTTTATGATTGCACGTCAATATTTGTTATTTGGTATTTATTTGTTGTTGACAGTTTTTGTAATTTATATTATTTGTTTCAGTAAGTAGGTATTTAATTAAAATTTTTATTTTGACATTTTATACTAAGAATAATTTTGTTTTGTAACATTTTAATTTAATATTTGAATTTAATTTTATATTACTTTCTGACAATCATGTCATACTTTATCATTTTATTAGTTATTACATTTATTGTAATGAACATGAAAGTTTTGAAATGAAATAAGTTATCTAATCTATTGCCACCATAAAATTATTTAAAACTATAAATGAGCTCACAGAAATTTATCATGACAGAGTAACTGAAAAACCACCGCAAAACAGTCAAAACTTTCCCAAAACTAATTTGAATGTGCGTGTAGCAGTGTATAACGAGATTCCTGAAGTTGAAACACACACAAGCATAAATTTCATCTAATTTTCAGTTCGAAAACGGAATCAAAAGAGCAAGTTTCAAACGAGGCTCTCTCGGGGTCCACTTTGGCTAATATACTTGTGTGTGCACTTGAGGAAAACAATTAGAACTGGTGAATTCTCGCATATTACGATTATTAGGTGTGTTCGTTGAAGTTCGTTTTTGTGTGTATGAAAATTGAGGTAACTAGAAAGAGTACGAAAAACGATTAGATTAGACTGATTAGAATGTATGGGAATATAATATTTGAAGACTACGTAGATGATGTCGCGGGATGATGTTGCCCCAACCCGACTTATGGTACATTTAATTTCACCTTATTTCCATTCGCATTTATTCATTTGTCACCTTTGAAAACAAAAAACAAAAAATGCTTTTTACGCTGCTTTTAATAATGAACTGTAACGTTTTGAACCGTGTAAAGGTGTAGACATTTGTGGATAACACGTGATTAATAGTTCCCTTTGCGTGTAGCGATTCAACAACTCAAAAAGGTTTATTTTATACAAAACACGGAACGCGCCCATTTTATGCTGTTCCAACATTTTAACTAACTTACAAAATATAAACCTGGTAACGAATATTAGGTGGGAATATTCAGGATTTTCATCACTTGAATCAAGATTAAAATCCGTGTAGTTAAGTAGGTATTTACATTTTAAATGAAGTGTTTAAAGAGCGAAAGCTTAAGGTTAACAATATTGAATGAGAGTGCTTATAAAATAGATGAAACAAAATGAAAATGTTGCTTCAATATATTATTCACGTTTAATTTTAAAGAGGAAACATTAAACAATAAAACGGAAAGAAGCTTACAGAATCGCTAAACTGAAGTTGTAATGGGCGGGGCACATAGCTCGTAGAATAAATGGCCGCTGGGGTATTCTCGAGTGGTGACCGCGTACCAGAAAACGCAGTGTAGGTAGGCCTCCCACTCGGTGGACCGATGACCTGGTGAAGGTTGCGGGAAGCCGCTGGATGCGAGCAGCACAGGCCCGGTCGGTGTGGAAATCCTTGAGAGAGGCCTTTGTCCAGCAGTGGACGTCTTTCGGCTGGTGATGATGATGATGACGGAAAATATAAAGAAAATGAATAGGCAAGATTAAAAAAAATCGCATTAACCCTATTAAAAATAAATCCGTTATTTTCGTGCTTACCCTGATTTGAAGGTAAAAAGGCTCGCATTTCCCCAGGGCTCACGTTTATTCGGCTAAAGATACAGTAATTAAGGGCAAAGGGCGGTCTCTGAGGAACCCCGATAATTGTCCGCTGAGATAACCCTCTCAGGTCGGCTCACCTTTTGAAGGCGGCGTTTATAGTCGATTTGGACTTTGATTCATTAAATGTATTATCAATTGCCCCAAAATAGAATGTGATGCAATTTTAGTCATTTATTTAGGAAATTATTTAGTATATATGTAATAAAATTGCAAAAAAAGTTTGTGTAATGATAATATTTTATGAAATTCATGTCTTAATAAAATATAAGATTCCGGTAAAATATAAACATAGTTGATAAGAAATATTATCCCATGGCCACACAAAACGGTCAGCACGTGCGAGCTACTAATCTTATAGAATTTACTACTATTATGTAGTATGTCTTTTTTTATATTTGAGGACAATTATTTGGGAATTCAGAGAGATGCAAATGTAAGAAAATATTTCACCAGTGTTCTGTGAAATTACGTCATTGATGCGTCATTCGTAACAAAAATATATTTATATAGGTATGTTTCGCCGACTCAAATGATGACGTATTTTAGAATAATATGTAGGTACTTTATTTGCAAGTCGTGTCAAGTTTTCTTAAAATTATAATTTTATTGTATTTTTTGCCTTACTAGTATGTTATGCTAAAATTGTACATTTACCTATTAGATCACCTGTATTTTTGAGTATTCCTTGATTACTAGTTTTTTGATCTTGTTACTAAGCTTATGTTCTTACAACAGTTTGCAGACTGCTGTTACGTATCAAGCAATAAGAAATTGAGTGCGCAAGTTTTTAAGCAGCACTCGTTTGGAGTATTGCTAAACTAAAATCAAGTAAGAATGTGCTGTTGGCATCTTTATTGGGTTCAGTATTATAGCTAATTAAAGTAGTTATTTAATTTACACTTAAAATCTATTAGCTGATAACATGGAACGCAGTGTAGACTATCATCGAGTCTTTTGTGTTACCGTTTATGACTTCAAGGGTCGATTGTTTTTTCAAACAGAATGATTTTCATTAATTCAATTGTATAAGTCCTTGGGGTACCTAAGTTGTTTATAACCCTGACACTGCATACAAATTTCCCTTATTATTGACCTACTACGTCCTTCCCTTCTAACACGTAGGAGTGAGTGTAATTGCTGAGTGACGACTGTATGGACCGTCATTAGATTCTACCCACAGGGGGAGTTAGGGCACCTTTAGAGAACGGCAGGGAGTGTCCACTTTATAAATATGAAATAAAAATATTGAATTCCATAGATATCGGTATCGGATTGACCAGTTTTCTAAAATATTTTATTTAAAAAGTGGTAGAATAATAAAAATACATTTGGCCTGAATGATAGCTTGTAGGAATGTATATTATGTTCACTTCGGCCATTACAAAAATTGCATTGTATAGAGACCCGATATTTTCGATCACATTAAGTAAAGTGATCAAGTGATACTGCTATATGACAGATATACGATACGACACAATAACAAAGTTCAGTCTTGGTTATTTCTCATCGAAACCCTAACAATCGCACAGATGCTATTGAGCAAAACTTCACAATATCAAGCTTGAAACTTATGAGTTTTCTACAAAACAGTTGTATTGGAGAAAATGTAATAAGTATGGTATGAGAAAGGGAACTATTCGCTTCCAGTATGATTTTTTGCTCTTAATATTTTTCACATTTATTTAAGCGTTTTTTTATTGCACTATAAATAATTGAATTTCTTTATATGACTATTATTTTGGGTAGATACAAAATAAGATTAAATTTCAACATAGAGCTCCTTACAAAATCTTCTCTAAATTTCTTAGAGCCAGAATGGGTAACCGCTCAGCATATTTTCATTTGATAAGTGATGATGATGTAGAACATGTAAGTGGACTTTCCAAGATTCTTCAATACAATGGTGGACCATTTTGTCTCCATGCTGATGTACACCTATGCTGTTAACACATAGTTCATCTTTCTCAGTCCATAATATCGTTTTCCCAAAATGGTTTTTTACTCGTAAAAACATCTATTATTATTTTTTTGTTCAAAAACCAAACGACACGGATTATTTTACAGTATTTTTTTGTTTTGTAAACTAACCCATTTTTACATACGACCGCTCTGTCGTTAATAATATCAACAATATCATTAACATAACTAATAAGATCATTTTTACTAACAAAGAAATGGACTATGTCTGCAATAAATGCTTATAATTTAATTAAATAATTTTATTAGAATTTAATGGAATTGGTCTCTTGTATACCTCAGGGAGGTCAGGCCATATTGTACACACGGGGGCCAAGTCCGGATTGGTGGAGGTTGTGCGGCTGGTGGCCAATGCCAGTGTCAGAAATATAACTCGGATGGCTGACTCGGTGGCTAAGTGGTTAGCGATCCTGACCTCTGATCCGAGAGTCGTGGGTTCGATCCCCACACAGGGAAAACTTTTCGGTGATGAGCAGAATTGTTTGCTCTGAGTCTGGGTGTATATTATCTATATATATATATGTATGTATTTAAATGTATATCAGTCTCTGGTTCCCAAGATGCAGCGAATCCTAGTTTGGGGCCAGATGACCGTGTGTGATTTGTCTCGGATATTATTCTTATTTTTGAATATAAAATTGGGCTACTCTGCACACTTGGCGCTAGGTCAAGTGGTAGGAGCTACTCCAGCAGAAGCACAGTCGGCTGGAGGTTAGTGGGACGAGGAGAGAAAGCGTCGGACAATCCGGGCATTGTCGAGGAGGACTGCCTTTTGCATAGCCGCAATTATAGGTTTGCCTCGAAGTCTCAGCTGTCTAAGGTTACGATCCAAGTCAGCGGGGAGCAAACCATTAACGGACAAGACTACAGGAATGATTTCAGTGGTTTGCACTTGCCACACATCCATAACCTCGTGCGCCAGATTAAGGTACCGCAACCTCTTGTCGGCATCAGATTGCACGAGGTTTATTATTATGTCCAATATAAGCTTTCGCTACACTGCTCACTTCGCGCTAGGCGAAGTGGCAGGAGCTACTCCAGCAGAAGCACAGTCGGCTGGAGGTCAGTGCGACGAGGAGAGAAAGCGTCGGACAATCCTGGCATTTTCGAGGAGGACAGCCTTTTGCATAGCCGCTATTATTGTTCTGCCTCGAAGCCCCAGCCGCCTAAGGTTACGATCCAGGTCAGCGGGAATCAAACCATTAACGGACAGGACTACAGGAATGATTTCAGTGGATTCCACTTGCCACACATCCGTAACCTCGTGCGCCAGATTAAGATACCGCATCCTCTTGTCGGCATCAGCTTGCAGGAGGTTTTCGTCGTGTGGAATAGTGATATCCACCAAAAACACCCTTGACTGCGCCCGATCCATCAACACGATATCAGGTCTATTATGATCAATAGACCTGTCCGTGATGATGTCTCGGTCCCAGTAGAGCTTGGCGCGGTCGTTTTCGAGAACCGACTCCGGCGTGTATTTGTAATATGGCAACCGCCGAGCTATGAAGCCATACTTTAGAGTGATCTCTTGATGCAGGATCCTGGCTGCTTGGTTATGTCTGTGCAGATACTCAGTGTTACAAAGAATCGAACAACCGGAGGTTATATGGCGCAGGGTTTCACCTGGCTCACGGCACAACCGACATACGTCCAAGATACCGTCTTTCATTATGAACCTCCTGTAGTTGTTCGTCTTTATAACCTGATCCTGTATTGCACAGACAAAACCCTCGGTCTCTGCGAAGAGGTCTCCAAAGCGCAGCCAGTGCACGGAAGCCTTCTGGTCTACGAAGGATCTGTAAAAAGCCTGAAAGAACCTTCCGTGCAGCTATAAAGAGCTGCACGGAAGGTTCTTTCAGGCTTTTCCAAATGGCTTCCCGCTCAACAGTGCTAAGTACAGCCGGCGCTTGCCAGTTCTCTTGGGCCATGGACAAAGAGGTTAGTCCTTTATCACATGCTATGACAACTATGCAAATCACTGTCGACTTTCGCCAGGAAATAACATCGGAGGCTGCATATTTCACGGTTGTGCATTTGTTTTGCACATAGAAGGCCACGACCGCCATTCTTCCGCGGAATACACAGCCTCATCACTGACGACCTCGGATGATGCATCATGTGGAGTGTCATAGTAGTGCGGACCTTCCGATCCAGGGCATCCAATTCAGTCTGTGTCCATCTGAGTATGCCGAAGGTGTACAGAAGAACGGGGATGACCCAAGCATTGAATGCACGTATCTTGTTAATGCCCGACAAATAGCTATCAAAAACTTTTGTCAGGCGCTCCCAAAACACGTCACATACTGCCTGTTTCACCTCCGTCTCGTTCACATCAATGCTCTGCAGCATACCCAGATACCGGTATGTCTCAGTCTCAGAGAGGGTACGAATGTTCATGGAGTCACTATTGACTCCATTCGAATGTACCACCCTACCTCTCGCTACATGAAGGATCGCACACTTATTTACCCCTAGCTCCATGTTGATGGAGCTACTGAAATTACAATAAAGTTCAACAGCTCCTCCAACCGTGTTGCATTTGGAGTGAACAGCTTGAGATCATCCATGTACAGAAGGTGGGTCATGCGTAAGCTCCCTCTCTGAAACTGAAATCCCGTCCCTGATTTCTCGAGCAGAAAGCTGAGTGGATTCAGAGACAGACAAAACCAAAGTGGACTCAGACAGTCGCCCTGGAATATACCCCTCTTTATCCAAATCCGGTCTTCCGCATTCGATAGCCGCTGACCATGGAGACTAAGGATTATTATTATTATTATAACGGCTTTACGACTATTTAATATACACTTAATATTTTTTTACCTATTCTTTAATAATCATAAATATAAATCTTTATTGTTAACATACTAGAACAATATAATAGTTCAATCTACATGTAGTGTACAAATTGTGTATTATAATAATGTTACGGCAAATACATTGGTTAAAAAAATTATTCTTACATATAATAAGGTTTTAACTAAATTGTTACATTGTTTTTATTTTTACATATACACATTTAATTGAGATATTCACTTAAACTATAGTATGCCTTCTATTCACTTAAAATATCTAAAGGTATTCTCGTGAAACGTTTTTAAACTCAAATTATAATTAACTCAGATATAATAGAAGACTAATGTAGTTCCTGTGACTTCTTCTACCTAGACCTTGAATATAAACGGCCCTTCTGATTCATTGGAAATCCAATTTTCCTCCGATATTTCAAAAATACTATATTTTCTAAGTGCTTCTGAGTAGAGGAGCCTCTTAGGAACGTCTGTTTCTTTTTTGTTTCTATCTTCAATAATTAAAGGTCGTCGCCTGTAAGTTATACATGGTTCTGTTTTATACATCTGTGTAGACAACCTACCTATTGATCTGAAGATGAAATTTCAAAATATCTGCTTTACTTTTTAATCTCGTGCTTTTCCTTCCTTATTAGAAGTCAGTGAGTCGAGCATAACAAGATCACGTGTATGAGCCACGGTCGGAAAACAAATTGCTTTAGCTAATATTTTATATATCATTATAAAAATAAGCCTTTAATCATATTGGTATAATATGGCTATAATACCATAATGCAAAGTGCACTGCTTTTGTTGGTAATTAGGTTAAGGACTGTTCACACGATCGGAAATGCGGTAGCGATTACTGGATTATATTTGTGTGTGTATTATATGACGAGTTCGTTTTGTGTTAAAGGTTATGTAGAGATATTTTAAAACAGTATATGGTAAATGTTAAAAATATATTTAACAGTGGAATATTCCAGAACAGAAAGCACAAATTACTTAATAGTTCTTTCGATTAACCATCTTTGATGTACCTACCTATGTATTTGATGATTACAATAAATATCAAAATCATCATCATCTGCCAAACGACGTCCCCTGCTGGACAAAGGCCTCCTACATCGACCGGTCCTGCGCTGCCCGCATCCAGCGGCTTCCCGCAACCTTTACCAGGTCATCGGTCCACCGAGTGGGAGGCCTGCCTACAAATAAATATCAAATAAAAAACCAAAACTTAAGACTTTATTTAAATATCTATTTATAAGGGTGCTTATTCACATTCGGGGTACATTTAGCAACAAGGACATATTATGATAGCCATCTTAGCGAAAATCCTGGCGATGCGATGTTAAGTTTGTATCTATCTTGTGTGAACTCCGCTTATGAAAAAAGTGCGTCTTTGTATAAGAATATTCAAATTAACATCAAGTTAATATAACACAGGACTGGTTTTCTTGCAGTGTAGGTGATAATCTTGAAAACCTATGATGTCTCCACAGTTTCCTAGAATCCTCTCTTGGAATGCTGTTGTTAAACGACTATTCTTATTACAAAGTCGATGTTTTCATCGTTTACGTTTAGTAATAGCTAATTATAAAGTAAATTAAACAAGATAATTATTTTCAAAGTGTATTGATTGTTGGTCATATGTAATACGAAAAAGTTCTCATTTCTCGTGTTAACTCTCGACTTTATAGAGTAAGATTTTTTTTCTACGTGCTGCAATATAAAAACTTCTCGATAATTCGCTACAAAAGCCAGGAAACGTTTTTTTCGTTTCCTGAAAAATTTGGTTTTTTGAGTTGCGACAGTTTTGAACTAGCAGTGCGACATACATACATACACACACACACACACACACACAAACTTTACTAATTTGCATGCATTATACCCTATTCCCCTACATTATTGGTAGGTACCTTGCTCATTGAACAATAATGTATTACTACTAGTCTGATTAAGAACTGAGATAAGATAAAATAAAATAAGTTGTATTATATTAAGATCTAAACAAAATTTTGCCTTTTATAAGTTAATTTGTAAAATGATTTGGTGTAATATTTGTTAGCTCATCAAACAGTAAGAAGCTACTAAGTTTTAATACTCATATTCTGGTGCCCAAGATACAGGCTGTGCCTAGTTTGGGACCCATGTAAAACTACTATGTATGTAAATTACTGTTTAAAAAAATTATTTGTATTTGTATTTGTACTTAAATAAGTTTGCGGCTTATGTGTATTTGTGTGTCTGTATGTTTATATCATCGTACTTTACAAACGGGTAGACCGATTTGAATGAGATTTATTATACCATTTGTAAATCGGTTTTCTATCGATAGATTATAGATGGTTTGGTATTTTTAAATCAGTTGTTTTTGGGTTATTACGGAGTGATGTTTTTTTTTATATTATTTGCATGTTTTTAATGTGCTTTTATTGAAACGTACTAATATACGTATGTTTAAGAAGACTTAATAACGGAGTCTTTTTATACGTATATATATATATATATATATATATATCTATTGTACTGAAAATTTGATAAAAATATTTTACATAATAATATAATGATGTGTCTCAATATTTTCGCACTTCCCAATAAGTATTTTGTATTAAATCAACTGGCTATAGATTATAAACTTGCATTAACTGAAAACCTAGAAAAATGGTAGGAAAAAAAGTGAAAAGCGAAGTAGTTATTATGCATACAAAAAGTAATTAAAGAAAAGAAATACTAACTGTAGATAAAAAAAGTTCAATCAAAGATACCTGCTTTGTAAAAACGCAGTCTTTGTTCTCATAAAAAATAAAGGTTTAATGGAATATATATTTCAAAATCTGTATTTTTACTTGTAAATAATATTACCTTAACTATATAAAACGAGATTCAGTTAACAGGTAAAAATTTCACAAAATTATACAGACACAACTGGAAGTAAGAATTAGAGTTCAGAAAAAATCTCTTAGATTTTTTACTAGAACTTATGCTGCCGTCAAAAGAAGAAAACCGCAAAGTTCCCGTATACTTTGCGGCTTTAAGTCTTATGAAGGCAGTATGTTTGTCGTAACGTCTGAGAACCAATTTAAGGCCTATCAATATTTGCCTGGGATTTAATAATGTCCGCAACACAAAACGGAGTGAATATCGAATGTGCTCATATATTACTTAGGTACGATTATTTGATTCTTATATGAAAGAGCTGTATTATTAATTTGCGAAAGATTATGTTTGAGCCGGGTTATACAGGGTGTAACAGAAGTGTGTGACAATACTTCAAGGCTGGCTTTTACCCATCAAACTGAACAACTTTTGTTCTACAACTTTGTTCAAATCGCAAAATTTTTTTTGGACTTTTCATACAAATCGATCAGCTGGCGAACCAAGTTTGTATGAAAAGTCCAAAAAATTTTTTGCGATTTCAACAAAGTTGTAGAACAAAAGTTGTTCAGTTTGATGGGTAAAAGCCAACCTTGAAGTATTGTCACACACTTCTGTTACACCCTGTATAGCTTTATATTCTGTGCATATTGATTAATACGATATTGAATTTTATCGCGGCTAGGCCATCATCTCTCCTGAGTGTTAATGATAATGACGATGCTTTAAATTCAAGCGAGCTTACCAATATTCCCCAACTCAATGGGGTTAAAATTAACTGGTTATCTTATTTTCATGTCGGAACACCTAAATACTGTTAACATTAAGTTTGGCGGCAAGACTTAGATAAGCCTTACCTCCAACTAAACCTGGTCCTTCAGAGTTGAACCCCGCCGGGAATCGAACCTGCGTCCTCCTGATGTGAAGTTACTTTGATTGGGTTTCTGCTTGTCAAATTTGCTATTTGTGCGTACATATCGATACTTCTGAGCTCAAAGGGCGTATACGCCTAAGGTCTATTTAGCGTTTACGCCCTTTGAGCCCAGAAGTATCGATATACAATACTATGCGTATTTATTTATCGTGGGTAGTTAAAGGAGAATTTTTATTAAGTATTTCAGCAAGATTAAATGAAAAAATAAAACGATTCTACATATAGACGTTTTAGCGGAACTAACTTAAAAACCTTAATTCATATTTTTGTTACATCCTTATTTATCTGTATATTCGACTTACTCTGCTCACCTACTGAAATGTATTCTGTATTATACGAAATAAGCTTCGCGAATCATATAATTTATACAACATGTAAGGGTTATATCATATTATTACATTACATCTTCATGAGCTTAAGTTTGAATTTAAATTTCGTGATAAATAGGTATCTCAGAAGCGGTCGTAGCTCAGTGCGGCTTTCATGTTCGCGTCGATAATGTAGGTAAAGTGACTACAGACATGGTCATACCATGCATTGGTTTGACAGGTAGTGGCATTTATCTCGACCGTTTCCGTGTCATTCAAGGCACATTAACCGTTGCTACCTGTAGCTATCACTACATGGCAGCCGTTAAGTCATGTCTTTTAGGCGGCTTAAAAAACTTCTGAAACTGTGGTTGGGCACTAGCCTCACAATGGACCCTATGTGTGGAGTAAGGCCTTACCTTCATAAGGCGCGGGAAGAAACTTTTGCCCCAGCAGTAGGGATGATATGGGTTGTTAACAATATGAATACTTTAACTATATGTGATAAAAATAACCTTGACCTAGTTAAATAGAAACTATCAGCTTAACGGTAAAATTAACTTTTAAAATAAACGGTGGTTTAATAGACGTCTCAAGAATTCCTATGGTTAAAGTTTATGAGTGACTCTAAACTTAGAAAGTTAAACATAAAAATTTTAAATTAATAGAATGTCGTACGTAACGCATTGTTCAAAAATAATAGGTAAAAGTTACATCATAAAATATTTTACCGTTTTTCGTCATAAATGTTTTATTAAGTCATTTGTTATGTTAACCTATATTTTGAGTCCATCTTAACAGTTATTTTAATGTGCCCACAGGACAACCTTTTAGGATATTAAATGCTACTTATGAAGGATTTTATGGGTCGGGTAGTAAATTAAACAATATTGTAATTTTATGGCGCGGTGGACGCGGACGAAAGTGTGTTTCATCCTTAGAATTTATGGTCGTAAAGTTTTAAAATACGTTAGTACTCCGTAAGGTAATTAGCATGTACTTACTTTATTTTGACGCAATATACGTTGTTTCAAAAGTGTGTAGTGCGATGGTTAGCAAATATAAGGGTAAATAAACTAGTTGAACAAATGTTACCATGCATTAATAGGTTATCGCACAATTCATCAGTAACTTATGTTAATATTTTAAGAAACTTATAGCCACATTAGACAGTTATTATTATTTGTATTATCATACGAACGATACTTTTACCAATTTACAAAAATAAAAACCTTGCACTCCAAAACACGTCAAACCATTTTGACTATAGGCGGTAATAATGAAACAGACACACAAACATATTATGTATGATTTATTATTACGTACTATAAGTAGGTATGTTTACTCGAAAAACATTGCTCTCCACTTGGATAGTCGGGTAAAAAAAACTTACGTCTTTCCTTCTTATTTGTCTTTGAGTGATAAATATAAAATATTGGTATCAATTATAAATCTTAGTGTAGATGCAAGCAGATGGAAAAACATTTGCGATTTTTCAACAACATCTGTAGCGAATCAGTCACCCGTCCAGGATTTAATCAAATACTCTGGATTCGCGACTTAGCAAGTGACGATTTTTCTTGCATAACTTAATTAAGTGTGAAAAAAGCAATCGTTTTGAATTAGACTGTTTGGCAATTTATTACTTAAAGATAAGCTAAATGATACTATTATTCTTGTTAAGTATAATCATATAAAAATGAACATTACTCTAATAATATGTACTTTGAGGTACCACGATAAAATTGTATTATCTTCATTCCAAAAGAACTCATATAGTCGAAAAAATTGGACGTCACATACAAATACATGAATAACTCAGTTTTTAAGGCAATCCCATTTTTTGGTCCAATTGTATGAGGAAATTTGTTCAGTTCCATGAGTAACAGCCTCAGTTAATGGAAAAAAGTAAAAATTTTCCAATGTTTAATAATATTATATAATAGGTACGCACAGCATATATTTTTATGTTTTGTTTAATATTGTATACTCATGTGCCTTTTTTTTTGTTACAGGTAAGTTCAAAGGAATATGACCAATCAAGCAACATAGGCAGTATAGTAGTATATGAAATACCCGTCAAATCATCAGCTTAGTGAAGAGTCGTTCACTGCTTAAGGCGCTCTTGAACAGAAATGACGTAAAACCGCTAGTAATATATAAGTCGATGCGTAAAACTATAAAAATTTCAAGCTTGAAAAAATAATACTTATTTTTGACTATATTTCCTACAATCCAGAAACACGATTCAACAATTTCGGCTAGATAAAAAGTAAAGATGGGTCTACCGTTACTTAAAAAAAGTTTCATTTCAGTTTCAATTTATTCATAATTTGCAATCATGTAGAAAAAAATTCATCAAGTTCCCAGTATGTCAAGAGGAAAAAAAGAATAATTATATAACAATATTAGTTTTGACATATGAAGGAAACTACGCCATTAGAGTTTGATTGAACACTTTCATTCAGAAAAAAAATATACAAAATAACCTAAAACGGAAATAATTCGCTTGGGGCGTGTGGGTGGGACTTGCGTTTAGTACTGGGCAAATGAATGCGCAGTAGCTCTGTGCTCTTTACGGTTGTCCTACCAAAAAAGCACGATGTCGTACGAATAAACAATACTCAAAAGTGACGGCTTTCATATAAAAATATACCGATTTGTCACCTTGAATGTTAGATTACATCTATACAAGATTTTATTGTCCCACATGAAATGCCTTACAATAAAAAATTACAGCACCTGCGCGCTTAAGGATTCCTATCATACACTCCTGAAGCCAGAAACTTTAGGAATGTATGATAGGAATCCTTAAGCGCGCAGGCTTTCATGTTTAGCTTTCTAAAATTCTTAATAAAAAGGCTCTCTTAGTAATAGGTACCTTGCCTTCGAAGAGTTTAATTATAACTTACATTAATTACTCTTTACTTTGACTAGTCTCTTTTTTCACAAAGGCGTTTTACAATTTCTGCCTAAATTTAATTCAATCCATTTTTATAGTTGATTGCGCCCTTTGCTACGACGAATATAGCTTTTAGAATCAACCACTTTTGGACAGAGATAGCTATTAAGGTGATTCTTCTTGTTGTACAACCTATGTAGGTATGTACTACTTTACCTTAGGTGCCAATTGTATCTCTCGCAAATAGGCGGGCTTATTGGCGATAAGGAACTTATGGTGAGTGAGCGTGTTCTAATCGCACTTGGCCTATTCTATAAACAAAAAGGAAATGGAAAATCTTACTTATAATTAACTTTAGTGTTCACACTTGTGACACGTGAAAGAAAAGATATTTTTAAATTTGAATAAATAATGTAATGAGCAATAAAATATTACATTTTGTGTTTTTTAAAATTTTACCAATCGCTCCTAAAAATAATCCTTATGATGTGACAATAGTGGCAGTTTATAAACTGAAAAGTTTGTTGCAACTTGCAGTGTGACCATTTTGGCGCAGATATTTAGACTTTTGTACTTATCAGATCTTCGCAACATTATCGTAATCTCAAGATTGGGCTGTTACACATAACAGGGATGATACTATAAATTCCATGAATGATATCCATTGAAATGGAATACTGCGAACGTGACTGAAATATTTCGCACTAAAGGCCGCAGGCTTGCTTCTACCTCTCTACACATTTCTATAAGGTAGTTTATTTATGTATTGCGGTTAAAGCTTATAAGTAAATTTTATAAATTTATATTTATACAACTCTACTACTATACACCTCATAAAAAAATGGAAAATGTTGGTTTCATAATATAAGAGGTCATATTTAAACAAAATTTACCCATTTTTATAAAAGTAGACCTTATACTAAACCATTGCGAACAAAGGAAGTATGAAACAACATGTGTTAGTAAGTCATAAAAAAATTTAATATAATCATGGGAATTTCAAGCTACCCTGCAATTTCTTAAATAATCCCGCACAATCGAAAAGAACTAATCCATACATTCCGGCCGGGTATCCGGTGGTGACTGATACTCGGTTCGCGAAGCGTGTGAAAAGCGCCACGCCACCAGCGTTGGCCACGCGGGAGTGACGGGTATCAAGTATCAAGTTCCCCTACCGTGCCCCTCGAATGTGCTCACTAGTATGGCTTCGCAAAAAATCGGTCATGTTCGGCAATACTTCTTCTTCTTATCATGTTGCACAAGTTACCCATGTTAAGGATAGATTAAAAAAATAATACTTACTTACTGCGCTGGCTCCGCGACCCAAAGAGGATCTTGGCCTCCGACACAATTCCGCCACTCTTTCCTGTCCTGTACCGCATCACGCAAAAAAAAAAAAATATTCGAAAATACTAATAATATTCATATGTATTACGCGATCCTGATGCAGTCTGAATTCAGTAAAATATCAATGAACTTTCAAGTTGCAATCTACCTTTTTTACATGAATATTCGTCTCTTTTTAACACGCTATTATTTTATTATGTATTTAAAAAAACTTGGAAATTAAAGACCCTGTTTATAATTTATATGTTTTAGTTGTTTATTGAATAAAGTCATCATTATTTTTCACTTTGTTATGCTATTTCTCACTTTAAATAAGTAAGTTATTTTTACTGGCATATTGCCAGAGTAGTAGCAACCTTATATAGGCATACTTTGTGTCAGATTATTTTGCGTATTCGAATGGTTGGTCGGTGGAAAAAAGCAAACGTAACCCAGTCCCATATATTTCGTTATCTGGGTCTGGGGGCTGTGGGCCAAAACGCGTTGAAAATCACGACAAAAAATTGCCAGGCAGGTGAAATTCCGCATTCCTGCCGTAGGGTTGGCACAAATAAACTTATGGTTGTAACAACGTGGGTATAGGAACTTTTATCTGGGTTAAAATTTAAAGTTTTGCAATGTGTAAAACATAAAAAAAAAACAAAATTGGCTCAACAATTTGTGTAAAGAGTACAATATTTTTTCCATATCAGAAAAGTAGAACAAAAGTCGATCAGTATCATGAGTAAAGTCCTAGAAGAGTTTAAGATCAAGTTTTAAAATTGAGACTAGGATAAATATCCTAACAACAAATGTTCTTTCATGTCAAAATTTAATTTCTCCTTAGTAAAATAAATATTTACCATATACATAGGTAGCATCTCTATTCCTCATGTTTAAAGCCCGCGTTTGATAACTAGATACCGACATTAGGGGTCACGTAGAGGTCAAAGGTTCGAGACTAAGGTTTCACGATGCTCTTAATTGTTAATCTGGGACGCTATACACGCCACCCATACACCAGTGCTAGACAATCAGGTAGCCGTACATAGGTTAATCCTTAGAGATTACTCGGAGTCAAATACAAAATGTACTGCAGCAATCGAAATTGCTGTTGGAGGTGCCGCGTTATTGCAGTACTGTAACATCGGCGATGTTTGTGGAGGCACATATTGATGACTTATTTGCAATTGTCAGAAAAAAAAAGATTTCCCGCCAACAGTCTCTAATCTATTTTATGTAGAGAATAGATAGCCTAATTATAAAACACTGGGTAATCCATCTTGCCCCAAATTGCAAACCAAAAAACCATATTTTAGGTAAGGTTAGTAAATAACCTATAAGCTTTATTTCTTTGTATTGTATATTTTACAAACCCATGTATTGTATATGAAATTTGATGACGAGGACCACGTGAAGTCTACAGCTAGGAACAGATCCGAGTAGAAAAAGTAGTCTCGGTACTATGCACCCTAAGTCTGTACTCCATGGTGCAGACATGAATATGAACTCTATTATAATAAAAAATAAAAAAGTTGCTCTGCAAAAAAACCTGACAACCCTAAATCCCAGGACCGCCACATACCAGTATATCCTAAAAGCCGAACAGCACTGATTTTATCGACTTGCTTTAATAACATTAGACCACCGTTTGGCTATCTTTATATGTGGGTAATTCCTTTTATCTTTCCTATACTCACGAGCAGTAAAAAGGAAATAATCCTGATTTAGTCAAATTTATTGATATTTGAGCTATTAATTTGGCGTTAGACTGATTAAGACTTCGCACCTAGAAAAAGTATAGAATAGGAATAAAGAAGTATTTTATAGAATCCGTAATAAAAGCCAGAACTTGATTCAAACAAACAGAATCAACAGAAACGTTTGTACATAACATTTTTTCTATAGATCTGCCTCAGAGCATATTTTTCATACACGTACCTATAAGAAAACTGTTGGTCTATAGTCTATACTACATGTCTGTAAAATATTCAGCTATGAAATATCAAAATTACTGAATATTAAAATGTTGCAATAAACTTTACTTTCATCGCAGTTATAGCGTTAAATTCGACGCAGTTTTTTTTGTGTATCTATAATATACAATTATATATTTTTGATATCGCCTTCTCCCATCTATATATATATCGGCTATACATATATAAATGCCATTGCAATTTACCAATTTTTTGTATGCAATCCCAAGATAAAATCTTTTCCCCTTTTTGTCATCATCATTGTGACCGTCTGCCGGAAATCTATTTGCCGGATTGACCCTCTGGTTATCCCTAACATAATCTGGAAGAAGTTATTGTTTGGCGGAAAATGACGGTTAGCCCTTAATTTATTATTTATCGGAGGTATTGAGTGCTCGACCCTTACAATAGAAATTTGTAGATACGATATAAGAAAAATATGATAATATTATATGTACTACTTACAATGTACCTTTCTTTTGGTTTTGCTTTACCTATCCAGAGACCAATCGTATAAAAACAGTAATACATACAACTTGTTGATATTGGTACGCAAACTGTCATGTAAAACAATATAATATTATAAAGCGGGCCAAGTAAGAGTCGGACTCGCACTGTCGATCCCGAGCTAGAAAGGAAACAATATTTTGATAGTTATAAATATTCTACATATCCTAATATGGCCACACTGAATCCTCATTTTAATTATTTATTTATAGTTCTTTTAATATATTTTCCTCGTTAAACTTGTTTTTACATCGAGTTGCAAACTTCGAACCAAGATTTTCTTATCATATGACGTTATTAGATTTAAAAAAAAAGGTTAACTTTACCACCACATCCTGTTTACATAATACCTACAATAAATTATTATTTCGGTGCCCAAGTTATATTTCATTGGGTCGCTAAGCTTGGTGATTTTATTACTAATAACCGTGATGTGGATGATTGGACAAATAAGCTTTTATTTTTGCTTATATCCCGATTAATATGAATGAATTATTAGTTTAATAACTGTTAGAGGTTCCACACTCATCGCAGCTACGACTTACGACAGATTACTTAATATTATACATATATCCTTGTTTTTACTTACTTTTTAGAGTTCCGTACCTCAAAAGGATCACTTCGTTGTCCGTCCGTCCATCCGTCCGTCCCTCTGTCTGGCTGTCTGTCTGTCTGTCTCGACCCTTTTTTCAGGAACGCGTAGACGTATCAAGTTCAAATTTATATCAAATACTCAGGCCTGCAATCCCTTGAAGTTGTGAAAAAATCAAACTTCTATGCCAACGCAATCAAGAGATACGGCCGTTTATGCCGCATATTTGGACACTTGAATGGGAATTAAAACCTATAGGGTACTTCCCATATACCTCGTAGAATCATGAAATTTGGCAGTAAGCAATGTCTTATAGCACAACTAAAGGGAAAAGTCGGAAAACCAAAATTTTTTTGTTACATCACAATTTTTTTGTGATGTAACCAAATTTCATGATTCTAGGTATTCGGGAAGTACCCTATAGGTTTTAATTCCCATGCAAGAGTCCAAATATGCGGCATA